>OZ010788.1:564211327-569211327 GCA_963932465.1 Maratus speciosus | reverse complement strand
TACTAAATCATTATGAATGAGAATTTCGCGAAATTAGTCAGCTTTATCCAAGCTGCTTTTATTTAAAGTAACTTATATTTGGCTGCCAAATTCGGCGATTTCTTAAAGTGCCTGCCATTTTAAGACAACATGGTGGATGAGGCTAACCAGTGAACTTGGTCGAGACCTTAGTAATTGCTGTGCACATGCTCACTCACATCGGAATCGGTTGATATATACCAGTGCTGTCGCAGGCAAAAATTCAGATTTTTCAAAATGTCACCCACGTTAGAAATTGAAACTGCTATATCTGAGCCATTTTTTAAGATAAAGACAAACAAAAAATGCTCCTGAATCCTTATATCAAGGTCAAATACTTAAGAAAGAAACCTTTTTCAATTTCTAATTTTTTTGCACCTCATTTTAAATATATATATATTTTAATTTAATGGCCGCCATTTTGAAACAAGATGGCTGATGAAGCTGGCCAGCGAACTTGGTCGAGATATTGATGTATACTATCCACATGCCTTCTTCCATCGAAATAGGCGAATACGTGTGGTATCGCGAGACAAATACAAGATCGTTTCAAAGTGTTAGCCATGATAGAAATTCAAAGTGCTATAATTCAACCACTTTTTAAGATATAAACAAAAGAACAAATTTTCAGAAACAAAAACTGCTCCAGAATCTTTGTATCAAGGCCAAACACATAAAAAAAATCTTTTTCATTTTCCAATTTTTTAATACCTCATTTTAAATTTTAAATTACATTTTTTTTTAAATGGCAACCCTTTTGAAACAAGATGGTGAATGAAGCTGGCCAACAAACTCGGTCGAGACATTGGTATGTACTATGTACAGACCAAGTTACATTCAAATCGGTTCATAAATACGCCTGTTATCGCGTGACAAAAATAAGGTCGTTTTAAAATGTCAGCCACAATAGAAATTCAAAATGTTATAACTCAGCCATTTTTTTAGATATAGATGAACAAAACCTGTTCCGGAATCTTTGTATTAAGGTCAACCACATACGAAAAAACTCTTTTTCATTTTCCAATTTTTTGGTATCTCATTTTAAATTAAATTTTTAAAAATTTTTTTTAAATGGCCGCCATTTTGAAACAAGATGGCGGATGAAGCTGGCCAACGAACTCGGTTGAGTTATTTGTATGTACTATGCACACACCAAGGTACATCCAAATCGGTCCATAAATACGTCTGTTATCACGTGGCAAAAATCAGGGCGTTTCAAAATGTCAGCCACACTAGAAATTCAAAATGCTATAACTCAGCCATTTTTTAAGATATAGACGAAACAAAAACTGCTCCCGAATCTTTTTATCAAGGTCAAACACATAAGAAAAAATATTTTTTCAATTTTCAATTTTTTGGTACCACATTTCAAATTTAAATTTTTCTTAAAATTTTAAATGGCCGTCATTTTTAAACAAAATGGCGGATGAAGCTGGCCAACGAACTCGGTCGAGACATTGGTCTGTACTATGTATAAACGAAGTTACATCCAAATCGGTTCATAAATACGCCTTTTACCGCGTGACAAAATTCAGGACGTTTCAAAATGTTAGCTTCGCTAGAAATTCAAAATGCTATAACTCAGCCATTTTTTAAGATATAGACGAAACAAAAACTGCTACGAAGTCTTTGTATAAAGGTCAAATACATAAGAAAAAAATATTTTTCCATTCTTAATTTTTTGGTACCACATTTCAAATTTTAATTTCTTTTAAAATTTTTAAATGGCCGCCATTTTGAAACAAAATGGCGGATGAAGCTGGCCAACGAACTCGGTCGAGACATTGGTATGTACTATGTACACACCGAATTACATCCAAATCGGTTCATAAATACGAGAGTTACAGTGTGACATAGGTCAGATATATATATATATCAATTTTGAACGGAGGGTGGTTTCGGGGTCTGGGGGTCATGATCGATGAAAATATACCAAAATCTTTTGAAATCGCTTTCCTCCGAACGGCTGCAATAGGTAGCTTTTTGTAAAGAAAGCTACCTATAAAACTGCAGCAAAATTGACATTCAACAAACAAAAAACTATCAAGGGCTTTTTCAAATAAACAATGTCATTCTCCGTTTTTCTTAAAAGTAACGGAAATGTACACCAAAGAAATGTTACTAGTACCATAAAAATTAATAACATTTACAATTTTAAGCTTGAGTTTTTTGCTTATCCGAGGTGAGCTTGGTCACTCTGTTAATAATCGGGACTCTACTGTGCAGTAACAACTTAACTAACCGACACGTTTGGGACACGCTGCTTTGTGGATTCTTCAATTGACCGGATAATAAAGCGCTACAAAAACATGAACGGGGAAATGGGAGGGGGGGGGGAGGTGTAATTATAATAGTAAAACAATGAAAACAACTTTTTCAAATATTTTCATATAGAGGTTTAGCTAATACTTTTGCTTTTATTATTTTAAAATTTTCATTTCAGAAACTTATCTTTTCAGAATTGAAAAAAAAAAAATTCTTTATGTAATTTTTAAGTTTTTTTTTCTTATTATTTCTAACATTGTAATATCTCATAAGGATTTTCATTCAATTGTGACCTAAATGACTAACAGATGTTGCTGTTGGTAGAAATTGTAGGGAAGTAATTGCCGCATTGTTTAAAATGAATGGCTTGTCTATTTTTATTTTATTTATTTTATCTGATTTTTAGCACTTCAATACATGGAATGTAGATGAGCAATATTAATGATAGCTGAAACACTTGCATACAACAAATAGAGATTTATTAAAATAATAAATATAACGCGGCACTTCTATAAAAATGAAGATTATAAACATAAAAATAAAAGATAAGATAAGAATTTTTGGTTAGATCTCCTCGTACGAGGCAAATTCTTAACCAAATTTACGTAAAAATCAATGTTTTGTAGAAATTCATTCGGGATTTTAACTTTTTTCCGGTCCGGGCCGGGCTCGAGCCCAACTTTTAGCTTTTATACTGGGCCGGGCCGGGCTCATGCCGAATTTTTAATTTTTGTATCAGGCCGGGCTAATTTTTTTTTCTATGAGCCGGGTCGGGCCTAGCAATTTTCGCCCGTGCAGACCTCTATGTGACACTGTGAAGTTTGAAATGATGGGTTCCAATAGTGACATTTTACCGTAATACCTATATATATAAAAAAATTCATAATTAGTAACAGATGGAAAAATAATGGATGGTTTTGATGGAAAAACAATCAAAATTTAAACTGAGGAATAAATGATTAGATTTTTTTTTTCTGCAAGTCTCCGCTACCTGCACAGGAACTGCAAGGCAGGTAAACCCCAGGGCATATCGTGATTCTTTGATCAAGGAATCTCGATAGCTCCGATAAACTGCGAGAATGCAGGACTCCAGTGGGTGTTTTTCAATGTCTCTCATCCTCAGACCAGCAGGAGAAAAACAACTTTTTTTTAACCCAATGAACAAAATTCCTTTAAACCTTATATGTTTAATCGCTATGATAACTTCCGTATATACTGTTTTGTATAATATGTATTACCGTTTTAGCCGTATCATACGCATCATTTTTACCCTATATGATATGTATTACCGCTTTAGCCGTATCATATGCATCATCTTTACCCTGTATGATATGTATTAACGAATACTCGTATAAACGTTTAATAGCCAGCACTAGTTTAAATATCGACCTGAAGGCGTCACATTCTTCTTAAAAAACTGTAATGATCTTAAAATTTATACCAAGCGCTAATTTAAATAACCGTGGGAAAAATAAAAGCCCGTTGCATTTTAAAGTATATTTTGGTTCTTTTAAGGAAAAAAATCTCTTCGTTTGTTCCTCGTCGATACTTCAAATACCTGGCCTCAAAAAAATTGATACTGCATTTATTTTTTCATTATAACGTCAATATTTAATTTTAAAAAGACAGAAATTTTGTAAAAAGGAACAATGTTTTTTTTCTTCTATAAAATAAACAGTTTTTTATTATGTCCCGGTTAATTAATTTCCTCCTTAATATTCCGGACTTTTTTTTTAACAGTGCATGTGTGTGCTTCTAATTTGAGTTGTTTGTCTATAGTTTTTCAAAAAAGCATTTTAAGATACTTAATCATGGCAAATAATAATAATAGTAACATTTTATAGCAATACTTTATAGTATATCTTTGGTTTATTACATCGAATTTATTTTAAACATGCTTTATATACAGGGTGGTCATAAAAAAACTTTGCCGATATATGGACATCTAGCGTCTGGTCCGTTCAACCGATCGAGATAAGATTGCAGATATAGTTATTCAGAGGTATGAGCTCGGGGTTCTGTGAATGGCAACAAAGTGGCGCTCACGGTTACGGTTATAGGTACAGAAACTCGAATGTTTTCGAATGGCAACGCCTATTTTTTCCCGTCGCAAAATGTTCAGCGCATGGGAAAACCTTAAAGAGCGTTGGAACTGTAGGTGTATCACAAAAAACGGACGCGTTATGCACGTACAAAAACAGCTCTGCGAGCAAGAAAGGAAAAAAAACGATTGGGGAGCACGGAGGAAATTTGCATATGACAGAGGCAAGACACCAATCACTGATTGCTACACAGATCGAAGAAAACAAAACTGTTATTTGGATTACACATTTTCCACATGGGTGTCATTGCAGGCAATTACGTATTGCAAGAGGAAGACTGTGGGCAATACAGCCGAACGTAACGTAGCATGAGGGATGTTTCAATCTCACATTCGAGTCTTTCAAATCCGGCAAAGTTTGCGGATTGCACATATACACTCTAGACTTGAGATATCTCCAGAACCAGAAATCCATAGGAGTCAGGTTGGGGGATCGCGGAAGCCACGGAAATGGAAAAATGGCATGAGATGAAGCGGTCGTCTTAAAGCTGGTCCAGGACCTTGCGAACAGACTGTATGGGAATATGCGAAATCTTACATCCAAACGATGTCATTCAGTGCATTTCGCTGCAGCTATTTTGTAGCATAGCTGTATAGCAAGATCCTGTCACAGAGCATGTTACAAAACCCGTTGCTGTCGCTTCCTGAAAGAATAAGGGTCGAAAACAATTGTGTCTGAAATGCCGCACCACACAGTAAATTTGGCCTTGTATAAAGCTACTGGTGCCACAACCGCGTGCGGATTCGTTTCTGCCCTGTGCAATCAATTTTTGGTATTGACGTTGCTAATTAAAGTGAAATGTGCCTCGTTCGTGCATAATATGTGAATAGGCCAGTCGTTATCGCCATCATATCGAATAAGAAATTCATTTGCAAAGTCGGTACAATGTTGATAGTCTCCCGCGTCCAACACCTAGATGCGCTGGTACTGGTATGGAAACATGCGGATTACAGAGCGTAGTAGGCTTTAGAACCGTTGTTTTCGGTATATCCAACACACGAGCAGCACCTCTTGCAGTTTGCATACGTCCTGAAGTCAGTATGTCATTCCGTTCCATAACAATGTCCTTCAGGAACAGTTGGTCGTCCGAATCGCGGTCTATCTCTGGTGCAGCCAGTTTCTTCAAATTTCTTTACTAAATCATGCAGAGCTTGCGGGGTGCATGGGCCACGTATTTGGTGATGGTTTCGACGGTAAACACGCAAGACTTCGGCGGCATTCATTCCATTTTGATAATAGAGTTTTCGCCACGAACTTTCGCTGGCAGAGTTGGCATGTGTGAGCTCCCGACTGAAGAACCAACATTCCCACGCCGGTTTTTTTCAGTTTTCTATGCTGCATATCTGGAGAAGGGCATTCTGTAATTGGTGTCTTGCCTCTGACATATGCAAACTTCCTCCGTGCGACCCGATCGTGTTTTTCTAGGCCGTTCGCAGAGCCATTTCTTGTGGGTGCATAACGTGCTCGTTTCTCGTTACACGTACTTTTCCAACGCTCTTTAGGGTTTTCGAATGCGCTGAGCATTTTGCGATGGGAAAAAATGGGCGATTCGAAAATTTCCAGCTTATGTACTTATAACCGTAACCGTGAGTGCCATTTTGTTGCCCTTCACAGAATCCCGAGCTCATACCTTTGAATAACTATATCTCGAATTTCATTTCGATCGGTTGGACAGACCGGCTGCTAGAGGTCCATATATCCGCAAAGCTTTTTTTATGGCCACCCTGTATATTTTTTAAAAATATGTCTTAATTCGGGATCATTTATAAGTTTTTAAAAGCAGACATGCTAAAAAACTATTTTGACGATTATAACTAAACCCTTGGAGTTAAACTATATTTTCCCAGATTCTTTGTAGGTGAAGGTCAAAGTTGCTCGAATTTTACCAACGGACTAAAAAGTATTTAAGGGAAGATAAGACTGGGTGCAAACCTATGGGAAATATGCGAGGACTTTAAGACCTTGCTTTAAGACCCGTTTCCTCGAAAACTACCCGACCGATTTTGATGAAATTTGGAATCAATATTCAGTGGATCATGCTCAAGATTTATGGTAGACAGTTTTTTTTCTCAGTCTAAACCTTTTTATTTTAGGGCAAATGCAATTTTACAGAAATTTTTCATTTTTCAGATTTTTTTAAAAAACTAATTATTTTTTTAAAAAACTGTCTGGAACATATGATTTTATATTTATACTCTACCTCAATTTTTTTTATCGAAATCGCTCGAGTACTTTAGGAGTTAATGGAGGTTTTATTTGAAAAGTACAATTTTTCGGAGAGATAAAAAACTTAGAGCTTCTAACTCTTGCACAGTTTTATAAAAGACATGAATTAAAGTATATATAAACACTTGAATAAAATTTAGTTGCATGTAATAAATTAGTATAAAATGTTATAGAAAAATTAATGTGAGTAGGCGTGACGTCCCAGTCGTCTCTTCCCTTGCCAGAATTCGAACCTGAAATCTTGTCTATGCGCACCAATGCTGTTCTACTGTGTCACCCAGATGACATCCAGCGTGCCGCAATTCATGTATTTGTTGGTGTGTTCAGTTTTGCGAACCCGGCAGCTTACTGATGGAAACATATTGCTCATGGCAATTTTATTATTCCATGAATATTATAATATTTTATTTAACTTAAGTGGATTTTTAACACTTTTCAACGAAGTTGAAATGATGATGTTGTTGCTGAAGAACTGTTGATGTTTATGAATTCGGTTTGTCTGTCTATCTGTCTGTCCGTCTGTCCGTCCGTTGTCTAACTCGCGTAAATATAGTACGATTGCCATACAATTCGTAGGTGTTATTGGGTATCACTATGGCATTGTATTGGTATTGTAAATGAAGCGTATAGCACTTACGGCTCATTTACAGAGACACTCAAAATAATTCTGTTGAATGACGGTCTATGGAAAAAAATCGTTTGTGCTCAATTTTAATGATATCACACTATTTTAAACATACTGAAATTTATATATATCACTGAAATGTATTACGGCACTTATTGTAGAATATGGTGTGCATAGAATATATCGTTCATTTAAAGATACACACAAAAGAATTTGGCTAAAGAAAGAATTTAACTATTCAAGTCCACCAGCGATAATTGCTGGAAGCGTCTTTCAGTTATTGTACGCGTTCTTAAATTGAACTATTTTTTTTAAATAGTACTTGGTGGGGATAAATTCTACAGATCTTATACAGGGCTGTGCAAAAGTTCTTACGTACATTTCCGTTTATTCGCGGAAATAATGGCTGAATGGAAATTTTCAACTGTGCAATGCGTTTCACTGAACTAACTTTAAGCATACTATGGAGTATACATACAAATCCATAGATCATACAGGGCTGCACAAAAAGCAACAACAACAAAAAACTGATCTATGTTTTTGAGTTAGTTGGAATAGCAGAAATTAATTTTTCAAATGCGATATGAGTTTTGCAAATTGTTTATTTAGACATGATATTTCACCTTAATAAACTGTAAAATTTTGTTACAGTATACTGAATGTGTTGGAAAGTGTTACATAATCTATACTGGACGCATAATTTTTCGTTCGTGTTGAATTTTGAAATCGATTTTTGATTGATCGGTATATTAAATTTATAAAAATTATGTACACATGTGTGATACAACATTATAATATTTGTAGAACTTAATTATAAATAAATTAAGGAATTCTTCCGTCAGCCGCAGGTGATAAATTGCCAAATATTCTTTATTGTTACAATTCTTTATGTGTTACAAAAACAGTGCAATTAATGTTGTGCCAAATTACTTTCGTCGAAATATGCTAAATGGCTGTGAAACGGCAACAACGAAATATTTTAAACACTAAAAAAGTGAAAAAAAATATTAATCGGCCCCTCGACAGATTAACGCACTGTAACGAAAAGATTTTGCAACTACGTGAATTGCAGTTATGAAATTATTCGTTATTACCGGACTGCCAAGAAGGGTTATGTGTTTGACGCGTATCTCTTTATGTGGATTTCTGTATACTCTGGAAACATCCCAACGGCTGGATGGATTTTAATGAATGAGGTCTCCATCGATTCGTCTTAACCGTCCGATGGTTATGGGCTAGGTTTTGTTTTTATAAATTCAAAATAGCGGTCATAAAATACAAAATGGCGGTAGAGACGAAAAACAATTTTTACGCACCCTATTGAGTGGCATATCATTGGCTAGGTCTTTCAAAATGAAGACGATGCTTCATTGACTATTTTACAGTCAAAAGCTGCGTTGAAATATTACATAACCTGGAAGTTGTGTAGGTAGGATCTCTAGCTTTACTGCAACTCTAACATTTATAGGCATCTATTGACCTCATCAAAACAGTGTTTATAGATAGGAACTAATGATTAAATTTAAAAGTCATCAATACAAGTAAATAAAAAAAAATAGGTAAGTAATATAAAAAATAGTTTCACATTGATGAGAAATAATTAATTAGTTCGCTTTTTAAGCAGTCGTGTTTTTTTATTTTTTTTAATTTAATTTTTACTTGTTTTTAAGATAAACATTTGACACTTATAAAACGTTAAAAAAAAACTACTTTTACTTTTATTAATTATACACATCAGATTTCATCTCGAAATACATGATAACTTTGTATGCGTAGGTTGAAAGTTGAGAATGTTTTCTCTACAAAATGAAAAGTATCTAAGGCAAGAATTCGGATTCGGATCCGGGACCTTGTAGCACATTGGCTCGTTTAGCCAAGGTCCCAGTGTTTCGGATCCTGTGCTAGATACATATTCACTCTGCTGCAAAAAAAAAAAAAAAATGTTGACAAAGAATAGAATGTTATGTGTTGAATCTCATATGTATATTTTCTTAATTAAAAAGATTTTTCAAATTAATTTTTGCTCCATTAAAAATTTTCTAATTAGTGTCAAAATTGTTTCTTCAGTAACAATGTGAAGAAAAAACAACTTAGTTTAATTGTATTCTTGTCAGCAAACAGCTGCAAGTTAATATATTATCTCATATATAGAACTTTAGAAGAAAATCCAGATTTTATGTAATCTTCATTGTATTTACTATTACGTAATTAATTTTACCTAATTTATGAGATCAATTCGGTAAAATTTTAGAAAAAAGAAAGCGCTTATTTAAACGTTTGAGCAAAGAAAAAATCGACAAATTATGTAATTTTATTAAAAAAAGATAAAATTTATTTAATTCTAATCTTGTGGAGTTTAATTAAAGCACTTTATTAAGTAACAGTGTGCAGAATTTTTAATTAAAAATGTTCATAAAGTTCTAAATAATTAGTTAAATTTAAGCTTATTATGATATGAAAAATGAAAATTTTGAATTACAGGTGTTTTAGTCTTTATAAATATTTGATAACTCTTAATTAATTACTTATTTTTGTTAGCAGAGAGTGGAAAAAGAAGAGTGAATATATCCCAGTAATGAATTTAAAGATGTATTATTTCGTCATTTCTTTTACTTATTTTTATCTCCCTACGATGATTTCTTTGTCTTTTCATTTGGGAATATATGGAAGATTTTCTATAGTGAGTTAAACGCATATTTGTGAAAAGAAAAAAAAGAAAGTTTATCAAAATACCGGAATATTTATATTAGTTTTCAGTTATTAATGACTGTTATTATTATTATTTTTAAGAGTTAAACTAGATGTAAATATTCTTTATTATTTTTTTAAACCGAATTTTCTTATTATTTGAAAATTTAAGTTATTCTATTTAAGAGAATTTGTAGAAAAATATTACATTCATTTCTCGATCTGGGATTCCTTTGGGGTATGACTGCTTCAGTTTTATTTAATTATATGTTGGAATAATCTTAATTTGCAAGAAAATCGTGCATTTAGTTTTCAATGCATATGGGAATGTCCATTCGTTGCTCTTGTGACCATTAGAGCAATTTTTCATAAATACTTCCAATTATTTTATTACAAAATATAATTAAGATAAAAAATTATATAACCCGCTAAATACCATTGTTTTTCATTCACTTAACATACACTGTAAAAAAAAAAAAATAATGTCAATTTTCCGGTAGGAATCGGAAAAATAGTTGCCCTTATCGTACCGGAATAATTTCCAACACAGCTCGGAATAAAATCCGTAAAATACCGTTTTACTGACTATTTCCTTATTTTTACGAATTTTATTCCGAGCTGGGTCGGAAATTATTCCGGTACGATAAGGGCAACTATTTTTCCGATTCCTACCGGAAATCTAGCAGTATTTTTTTTTACAGTGTATATCTAACTTGTACCAAAAAGCATTTTCCTTGTGTATATATTAAATCAAAATTTTGTTACTCTTGTGACACTCTGGTCACAAGAGTAACAAAATTTTTTATTTATGCGTATTATAGATAGAAGCAAAATGCTTTTTTGTTACAAATTAGATACGTTGCCCTTATCGAACCGGAAAATTTTCCGACCCAGCTCGGAATAAAATCCCTAAAAAAAAAGGAAACATTCATTAAAACGGTACTTTACGGATTTTATTCCAATTTTGCGGATTTTATTCCGATTTTACTGATTTTATTCCGAGCTGATTCGGAAATTTTTCCTGTACGATAAGGGCAACTATTTTTCCGATTCCTACAAGAAATCTGGCCCTATTTTTTTTTTTTTTTTTTTTTTTTTTTTTTTACACACTGTAAAAAAAAATACTGCCAGTTTTCCAGTAGGAATCGGAAAAATAGTTGCCCTTATCGTACCGGAGTAATTTCCGACCCAGCTCGGAATAAAATCAGTAAAAATAAGGAAATAGTCAGTAAAACGGTATTTTACGGATTTTATTCGGATTTTACGGATTTTATTCCGAGCTGGGTTGGAAATTACTCCGGTATGATAAGGGCAACTATTTTTCCGATTCCTACCGGAAAACTGGCATTATTTCTTTTACGTTCGTTATATTCGTTATATTCATTGTGCTGTGAAGCACAACGGTATTTAACTGGTCACATCGATTTTTATCTTAACTACATTTTGTAATAAAACAGTTGGAAGTATTTATGAAAATTTGCTCTAATGGTCTCTAGAGTAACATTTACGTTACGTTCTCATATATTCAAACTCAAATCATGAACTATAAAATTTGAATATTATATTAAATGTATACTCGTCTTTAGTGTTGTCAAATCAACCACAACTGTTGAGTGTAATGTTTTGACATATTTAATCGCAGAAAAAAATTACAAATTCTGCGATTTAAATTTCTAATCTGAAATAGTGATTCCATGATCCTTGGTAATTTTAAGAAGTGTAATATAAGCACCTTGAAACTGTTATTTTAATATGATTCATTGTCTTCCAATTGTTTTTTACACATATCCGAACCTGTATTAGCCAATAAACAGAAATAAAACCATGAAATAATAAATTTATATAATTTGCTTATTAGTTAAAAAATCTATAATAGAATTTCTTTAACATAAATGGATTCCAATCTCTTTTATTCAAAAATATATGTAAATGTTAATGGATTTCTGTACAATTTCTGCCGAATTTTTAAGAATTGCTGTTGGTACTTAAAATTTAGTCTCTACTATACAAAAAGGTTTATTTTATTTGCAATATAGGTTGCAATTATTACTATTAACATACATTGTATTGCTTATGTGGGATGAATGCATAAATAGCATGGTAGCGTTTAACAATAGTTGTGCGACAATAGTTAATAACAAGTCGAAAATTATACTTCAAAAGTGTCAAATGGGGTACGTTCGTACTATAACTAGTTTTATAAATATTCAGATCTTGGTGCATTAGCTGTTGCACTCTTATGCAAACATGCATGAATACAAAATTTATTACGACTATATATATTAAATTCAGTAATACGAAAATAATAGGGCTCCATCTTAAATTGGACGTACTCACCATGGCGACCTAGAATCATTACCTATCATGGGATACCATTGAATTAATTCCGTATGATAGGATTTAATAGAATGAGGAAAACTTTTATTAATGTCTTTTTATGTTTTGATTAGACTTTCATAAATTTGAAATAACCCGACAACTCTGCAACGATTATATTTATTAAATTTCAAACCATTCGGTTGGATAGTTTTTGCGCTGTTACATGCCGACAGACGGACGGACCAGGCGATGACTCGAGGTGCTACGTATTTATATAATTACGAACGCACTTAAAAAGTGATCGGTCAGAAATTTGTATTGAAATACTATATTCTTAGTAATATTATATTCAATACGATGCTATGTGTACTTAGTTAAGTGATGCACATTTTATGTATAAATTTTTTTTTCAATAAATTTTATTTCAAAGTTGATGGTTCGCCCACCCATAAGCAATCGGTTTTCTGGTACACTTAGCCTATTACGAACACTTAACCATTTTTATTTATGACTCGTTTAATTACTGTGGGAAATCTAATATTACATGAAATTAACTAATTATTTTTTAAACTCGCAGAAATTATGTTTGTAACTCTAACTTAAAGCACCACTTTACTTACAGGTTTGAACTTTCTAATAAGCAAAGTTAAACGGTAAAAATAAATATGATATCGAATTGAGGGATAGAAAAAAAAAACAGTTTTGCTTTGGCTGATATTTGCTATTATCTAAAACTTGATGTTTGTCTAAAGCGATAATAAGAAATTTTTCTCAACCAATGGCCTCTTTATTTCCCATATGGAATACTTGCGTAATAAAAAGTAGTGGCAATGAAATATAGCCAAATTTGCATATAAATACTCCTCATCTCTTTGAATCACTCTGATCACAGAAAAAAAAGCGCGTTGTGTTTTACCTGAGGGAGCAGACCTCATCAATGTTGAATCTAAAATTCAAATGAGATTCGATGGAATGATGATTTGTTTATTTCTAACGGAAAATTTTGCCCTTAATGTGCGCATGCAAAGTAGCAATATGTTTTATTATTTGCTTCAGATGTTAAGTTTTTAGGTGCGTTAGCAATTATACAGGGTGCAATATGTTATCTATCACCGACCTTTAATTCCTCAACCGTTGGTCGTAGACATATAGGTCCAATTACAAAAACGTTTCAAATGAAGTAAATATTCATGCTGTGGCATTATTTAAAGTAAAAAATCAATTTTATAAAAATTACGAAATCTAACTTTTTATATGGTCCCCAGTCCTTATAGTTATATTTAGTAAAAGTTTACACATATCATAACATATATAACACAAAAAGTTTGACATCGGTACTACAAAAATTGACACAGCTATTAAATTTCAAAGTTTGACATTTTTTCGCATGATTTTGTCTTTTAATGAAGGATCACTTAAAAGATGAATTAAAGTAATTCGAGATCAAAATCAGGGTACTATGTCCTTTTTACTGCGAAACCACCTTTAGCCGGTATCGCCAAATCGGGGTATCACCAAAGAGGGTTATTTCATCTAAAACTTTGAGCTGACTTTTAGGGGCCATATACAAAGCGAAGAATGAAATATTGAAATTAAACAGAAAAATAAATATCCATTTATTATCATATCGAAAACGGTCTACTATAAGAAATGAATACATAAAACGCCGGAAACTACTAGCGATACTGCTCAAAGTGTTCTCCATTGGTGGCAATGCAGAATGGAATGCGTGATAGTACTGAGTCCTGGACATGCTAGAGCATAGCAGGTGTGCAAACTGTGCGACAATCAAGGATGATAAGCTGCTTCAGATGAACCATAGAAGTAGTCTCAGTCACATAGACTTATGCCTTGATGTAATCCCAAAGATAGAAAAGCCCATGGAAGTCAAGTCCGGCGAACGCGGTGACCATTCTACCGAACCACCATATCCAAGGATCTGTTGATCGAATTTGGTGGCCAGATACGCTCGGACGTTTGATGTTTTGTGAGGAGAGGGCCCCATCATGTTGAAACCACACCCGGCATGCATGTCGGAGAGCAACTCTTCATACCAGTCACGTACCGTGTTTTGTAGCAGACAATCTAGGTTCCCCACACACCGCACCGTGTGTCGTACGGTCCGGGCGGTTTAAGTGTCGTACTGTCGGGCGAATTGGAGGTTTCCAGGTCGCATCAACCTTTTGATGCGCCCAGTTTACACACATGCTCTGCTCTAACGTGCCGAGGACACAGTACTGTCACGCATTCAATTGTGCATTGCCACTAGGGATGGGCATTATTTAACGTATTAGGATAAAAAACACTGTTACTATGCTGGAAACTAATATTCCATTAATATGTTACCGAAAAGTCGCTGTTAATTAAATAACATATGGTTTTAAATGGATTCATTTGCCTTAATCAAGAATTCACTTTTGTGCCTCTAAAATAGAACATTCACTAAAAACGTCCTCAATCGTTTCTTTTGAGACTGCGCCCTTAACTTGGCCCTATCTTCACTCTCTAGTTATTTTCAACTCTGTTAGGTGTGTGGTGCTAAAAATTATTTTACATTTCATCAATCCCTAATGCATGAATAACTAACAACTTGCAGCACTAATTAAACGCTTTTTCGGCTTGGTGCCTGGTGCCAGGTCACCACCATCACATACTTTCTCCGATTCTGATTGTGCAAAGTAGAGCCTAAACGAAACACTGAAATAAATAGTAGATCAGAAAAAACATCTGAAAATTGGTAAGAAAAAAGCTCATGCTTGACATGTTTTGTACTCAAGAATCGTATTTAATTGTTTTCATTTAGCATTTACTTAACAAAAAGTCAAGTTTGACTTTCCAAAACCCAGTAACGTTTTGTCTAACGTTTGATCTGACCAGTTTTTTTCCAACTAAAAATACATTTTCGTGCTTTTGCTAATTATATTGCCAAACATATAGCTCAGCTACACATTAGAAATTAGGAATTTGAACATGGAGTTGCAAAGATTCGGGGATTTTTTTTTTTTTTTTTTTTTTTTTTTTTTTTTTTTAAGGTAGCGCAACAACACCCCCTGTTCAATATTCCAAACTAAAATTGAACAATTATGCATAATTTAAAAGCATCGATTTCTACTCTCCCACTCCCCTCCCTTCCCACCCCAAAAAGCAGCAAAACTCGAGTTTAGAATCATTAAATTTATAAAAAGTACTTTTTTGCAACGTTTAAGTAAAATACATTTATTTATAAATTTATGCCTTACAAATTTCAATTCTCGATTTTGGATAGAAATCTTTTTCAAAAATAATGAAACATCATTTGACCACATCCAAATAAAATGCAGGAATTTATAATTCTTAATTCATTAGCGCGTTTAAAACGTGTACATTCTAAGATTGATTTCAATTGAAAACCAACCACAGATTCCTTAATTCATTGGGATGCATTTTCATTACGCCATCAGTATATCTAGTTCTTAACATATAAAATGTTCTTTTTATCATTTGGTAAGCATTTGAATAAACAGAGATAATAGAACCTGTTAAAAATTTCTGCGGTCAGTACAACATTTGCTTATTTTGAAACATTTGTTATGAAAGTGTTTTAAATTGAAAAATTACGCTGAGCAATGAATTTATCTAACAGGATAATTTTGTCTGATTTACTCTTCATGTTTTTTGGATTGAATGAAAGAGTGTTTTGCAGATCGAGTAATTATAAGGAATAGGAAATCATTTGACCTGTGGTGATATTTTGAATGAGAAATATATATGGGCAGTTTCTTTGAATATTTAAAAGGGTTATTACTACGTACTCATGGAGGTTTTCTTGGGGGGGGGGGGGGGGGGATTCTCGCACTATAAATTTCGCTTTTTGGATATAACACCCTGATTTTGATCTCAAATTACTTTAATTCATCTTTTAACTGATAACCCTCAATAAAGACAAAATCGTGTGCAAAAATCTCAAAATTTGAAATTTAATAACTCTGTCAATTTTTGTAGTACAGATGTCAAACTTTTTGTGTTATATGTGTTAAGATATGTGTTATGATATGTGTAAACTTTTACTAAATATAACTATAGGGACTGAGGGACCGTATAAAAAGTTAGATTTTGTAATTTTTATAAAATTGATCTTTTACTTTAAATAATGCCACAACACGAATATTTACCTCATTTGAAACGTTTTTGTAATTGGAACTATATGTCTACGACCAACGGTTGAGAAATTAAAGGTCGGCGATAGATAACATATTGCACCCTGTATAAATACGTTGCACCTATAGTCGTCCTCTGGTCCGTCCGTCTGTCTATCCGTATAAAACAGCGCAAAAACTACCCAACCGAATGACTTGAAATTTAATATCTATAATAATTTCTGAATTTTGTAGAGTCATTTCAAATTTTATGAAAATCGAATCAAAACTTAAAAATATATTAATAAAAGTTTTCTTTATTCCATCAAATCCTATCATACGTAATTTATTAAATGATATCCTATGATAGGTAGGTTGCCATCTTAATTACGTCCTATTTAAGATGGACTCATACTATTTCCGTATTACTGAATTTAATATGTATAATCGTGATAAATTTTGTATTCATGCATTTATAAAACTAGTTATAGTACGAACGCACCTCATTTGTCAAGTTTGACATACAATTTCCGACCTGTTTAATTTGTTCTTGAAACTTCAGGTATCGCGAAAATTCTGTTTGTAACCTTAATTTGTAACAACATTTTACTTACAGTTTTTGAGCTCTTTCTAATAAACAAAGTTAAACTGTACAAACAAATTTTACATTGAACTGAGTGATAGAAAAAAATCGGTTCTGCTTTTGACTGATATTTGTAATTATCTAAAACTTCATGTTATTCTGTCTGCTATAACAAACAAATTATCTCAGATAATCGCCTCTTCATTTCCGTTTGGAATACTTGCGTATTAAAAATTGCTGGCAGTGAAAAATAGCCATATCTGCATATAAATACTCCTCATCTCTTTGATTCATTCTGCTCGCCGAAGAAATACTACAAAAAAAAAAAAAAAAAAAAAAAAAAGAAAAAGAAAAAAAGCGTGTTGGTTTATACTTGAGGGAGCAGATCTCATCAATGTTGAATCTGAAATTTAAATGAGATTCGATGGAATGATTCTTTATTTATATATCTAAATTCTGCCCTTAATGTGCACATGCAAAATAGCAATATGTTTTACTAATTGCTTCAATTTTTACATTTTTATTTTTAAATCTAAATTTAGATATTACACTCGTAAAACAGCATTGAATCTTCCGTGTAAAATATGACAAATGTTTCTTAAAGGGTTTCAGAACTCTTAAAATTTAAAAAAAAAAGAAAAAAAAAAGAAAAAGCGCGTTGGTTTATACTTGAGGGAGCAGACTTCATCAATGTTGAATCTGAAATTTAAATGAGATTCGATGGAATGATTCTTTATTTATATATCTAAATTCTGCCCTTAATGTGCACATGCAAAATAGCAATATGTTTTACTAATTGCTGCAATTTTTACGTTTTTATTTTTAAATCTAAATTTAGATATTACACTCGTAAAACAGCATTGAATCTTCCGTGTAAAAAATGACAAATGTTTCTAAAAGGGTCTCAGAACTCTTAAAATTGAAAAAAAAAAAAAAAAAAAAAAGAGACTATTTTCAACATTTACTATCTTAAAATGTATATCATTTTAAAACACAATTTTTATTGAGGTGAAAGATATAAGAACGTTCTTTCAATTTATGTATTTAAAAATTTCAAGATGCAGAATTAGCATTTACAGGGGGCTCCAAATTGTCAGATATTTGACAAGCAGATAATTTCATAACAGCTTACGCACACGATTACAAAATAAATATTGCAGCTATAATGAAAACTTTGGTGCCTACTTACTATATACTTCAGATTGTAATAATTACCCTGAACCTAAAATAAATTGTATTTAAAACATTTTTATATTTTTAATACAAAGTTGTATTTAGCTAATACAAAAATTTTAAAATTTCAACAACATAATCACCTAAAATAAATAATTTTTTGTACAATAAAAAAGAAATTTTACGTTCAGTTTATACATATCGATATGAAACGTGTGTTTTGAAAATTTTATGAAAAAACATTCAGAAGTTTTTGAGATATACTGCGCGTTATGACCGATAACGTCATTTGGAGAAAAAGGACTTCAAAGTTTCGGAAACGCCACTTTAGCTATTGAGCGGGTGTAAATCTAAAAGCCATAACTTCTGTTCTAATGAGAATTTCAAGGAAACAATTATATTAAAATGTTCAGAAAAGAGAGGATTTTAGCATCTAAAAAAATTAAATTAAATATTTTTGGAAGCTTTAAGAGTCCTGAGACCTCTTAATCAGAACAAATGTAATGTAACCACATACATTAACTTCTTCCGAGTAACCCATGATTTCAAAAAGCGTTCTTTAGAAACCTAAGGAAACCAATACACTTTCACGATTTAAACAAGCATTTATAAGAAGAGTTCCTTTTGCTGTCATTGATTTTCGGAAACGCTTCCAAATAATTTTTAGAGTGTATTAATCTGTTTTTGCAACTCGAAATTCAAGTTTTTTTGGATGCTATCTCAAGTAAACATTTTTATGTTCAACAAATGTGTTTCACATACACAAGTGATGCAATAAAATATTAACATTATCATTAAAATTAATATTATTTTGTTATTCTTGTATGTATAAATTAAATTACGTATCTAAAAACGTTTAAAAAAAACATTTATGAAAGCAAAGTTTCTATTGTGTCCACTTATTTTAGGGAACATTTTTGAGTAGTTTTATAATGTATTAAGGTGCCTGCCTACCTTCTGAAGGGATTGTTTTTAATATTTGAAGAATTTCCTTCTTATGTGCTTTATATTATAGAATATAGCTAAAAATTGTGAATAACATGTAAAAATATGTATAATTTTTAATATTTTGATTTTTAGTCTCAAAATATACATAAAAATTGCTATAAAATGGTACTTTTGCAACACATCAAAACTCAAAGTTAAATGAAGATATTTTTATTCTGTAAATTTTATTAGGTAGCTTTCATTATAAAAAGCTTTGAAACGACCTGATTTTTGTCACGCGATAACAGGCGTATTTATGAACCGATTTGGATGTAACTTGGTGTGTACATAGTACATACCAATGTCTCGACCGAGTTCATAGGCAAGCTTCATTCGCCATTTTGTTTCAAAAGGGAACATTTAAAAACATTTTTAATTTAAAATTTAAAGTGAGGTATCAAGCAATTGGAAAATGAAAAAGGTTTTTTTATGCGTTTGACCTTGATACAAAGATTCCGGGGCAGTTTTTGTTTCGTCTATATATTAAAAAATGGTTGAGTTATAGCACTTTGAATTTTTGTCTGCGACAGCACTCGTATATATCAACGATTCCTATGTGAGTGAGCATGTGCACAGGAATTACTAAGGTCTCGACCAAGTTCACTGTTTAGCCTCATCCACCACGTTGTCTTAAAAGGGCAGACACTTCATGATATCGCCGAATTTGGAAACCAAATATAAGTTACTTTAAATAAAATCAGCTTGGATAAAGCAGACTAATTTCGAGAAATTCTCATTCATAATGATTTAGTCTTGATAAAAATTAGTATTTAATCTTCTATAATCGGTTTCCACTAAATAGAGTATTTTTGCAAATTTTCATAACGTTACAATTATAATTTTTCGAATTATGAGGTTTTGCGATAAAACAAAATGTTAAAAATTTCATTTTGAGAAGAAGCAGAAAATGTAATTAAAACCAGATTTTACCTATTAAATGGAAAATCAAATTTAAAACAGCTACTAATTTATATAGCTCACCATCTATGTTATTTAAAATTCTTTATTTTCTTGATGTTTTTTAAATTTCTCTTTCTTTATGTGCAAACATTTACGGTCACTTCGGTAGCGGAAGGCTAATTTTAGTTTCAAAAACTTGCGACTGACTAATATTAAAATGCCTGTAACTCAAGTTCTAAGCAAGAGAGAAACAAAATTCAAACTGATTTAGGAAGCTATAATGTCAAATTTTAATATTAAATCAAATATAGAAAATCTTATTTTTGACCGAAAATTGCATTTTAAAGGTAGTAAGCAGGCACCTTAATGAGTTTTCTCAAAGCACAATATTGGTTTTTAGGAAGCTATAAATTCGAAATTAAAGATTTGCAGCTGCATAATTGAATTTATTCATGCAAGAGCAACAGGATAATATTAATTTTAGTGTTAATGTTAATGCTGTTTATTTATCAAGTTTATCTGTAAAATATGCTTGTTAAACATGAAAATGTTTACAGGCACCCCTCGACTTACGTAAATTCACAGTTACGTAAGAGTTGCTCCTGAGACCCGGGCAAAATATAATGCATATATATTTTTTAATATGAGTTTTTTTCAACAAATAGGCATCAAAAATGATGTTTTTAAAGAAATTAATAAATTTTGATTTTTTAATTTTGTTTTAGAGCACATCCATCTAAATGGATGTTCAGGCCACAAATCCCTTTAAAATAATTTAAGGGCGGACCTGCTTGCCATATCCAAAATCTTATAAAAAAATTTTGGTTCCATTCTATGCATAACTTCATACACTTTTTGATGGTAAAATATTCAAAATGCCACAAAAATCCCACAAAAATCGATATTACAGCGCCCGCTACCGGCGGATTTTTTCCAAATTAAGGGAAGACCTGCTGGATATAGCCAAAACCGTAAAAAAATTGGTTCAATTCTATGCATAACTTCAAACACTTTTCGATGGTACAATATTCAAAATATCACAAAAATCGCTATTACAGCGCCCCCTACAGGCGTATTTTTTCCAAATTAATATTGGACCTACTTGCCATAGCCATAAACTTAAAAAAAATTGGTTCAATTCTATACATAACTTCATACACTTTACGATGGTACAATATTCAAAATGCCACAAAAATCGCTATTACAGTGCCCCTTACCGGCGGATTTTTTCCAAATTAATGGAGGACCTGCTTGATATAGCCGCAAACTTATAAAAAAATTTTGGTTCAATTCTATGCGTAACTTCATGCACTTTTCGATGGTACAATGGCGACATATGGACACAAGGACAGACAGACATTTTCTATTAACATGTTTTTTGGTATCTGTGACTCCTAAAACGTGCAAATCCGAACTGAAAGTTGAAAAAAATTTCGATTACAATACTTTCTTCTATTGAAGATAGAAGAAAGTAAAAATTATACATTTTGCTCTATTTTTTTTTTCAACAGACTAGAAAACAAATAATATAAAAATTTTGTTTTTAAAGTCAATTCCTACTTAGTCACTTTAAAGTTACTTTAAAGTCAAATCAAAGAAAAAATTAATATACTCCCTTAAGCTAATATTAGTTTTTGTTGCATTAAAATATCTCAATTTGTTGATTTTCTATAAGCAAGTACGTTTACAATGGAAGTCTATGGGAATTTGGCGAAATATTAGAGATATCGCCAAGTTGGCGTCACTTTTGGCGACTCATTTTGATCGCCAAGTTGGCGACAAACGTGGAGGTATTTGGCGACAGAACAGGGTCCCTCCTATGGTAACCCCCCTTATAGATATGAAGATGCATTAACCCTTAAATGCCTGTTGTTGCTTTTCGGCAACATACCCAATTGAGGCTCTAAAATACTATTAGAACAATATTGAAGCTATAATGCCTAATGTTGCCAATAAAATACATTCTGAAGATATTATTAAATCGATTTTCAACATGCAGATGGCAGCACTTATGCTGTTTAAGAATAAAGATAGATTTATTTTTTCAATTGTTGCTACTTGTTCTTTTTGTTTTGTTTGGAAGCTTGCGAAATACCCTATTTTGACCTATAGTGAGCAAGTAAAATTTATTTCTTATTATAGTTCCTAAAATTCTTGTGTGTTTAATATTATAGAATTTTATCAAGGGAAATTATTTTTTCAATTAAACACCAATATTGCCGAATTGTAACAAACTGTTTTTTAGCCGTAAACTATACTTAAAACAAAATATGATTTTTTAAAGTATTTTTCCCATGATTTGATTAAAAAATGAAAGCCGAAAAACATTATTACAATGATTTTTGAAAAATCAGGCATTTAAGGGTTAAATGCTGTTCAATAAGCAATGGCCCCCATTTTGGCTCCCGTATAAAACTAAAATTAATTAATTAAAATTTAATTAATGAACTAACATTTGAAAAATCTTAAAATTTAATTAATGAATTAATATTTAAAAAATCTGTATGAACATCAATTGTCATCCAGTACAAGTTTTAAAAAAATTTATTTCAACTTGATAAGATGAATAATAAGTATTTTATTAACGATTGAAAATTTGAACAAGATATATATATATATATATAGGGAGAGTGTGAACTAATAGCAGGAATTGAAAAGATGAAAGATTATTTAAGTTACTTTTCAGGATTTCTAAATCGATTTTCCAACGTATAATCGTAAATTAATATTTAACTGTTAATCGATAAAAACGTACTTATTATTATTGCACTCTTCATTTTTTGTTTATTATTTATTGTCTAATTTTTATGTTTAAAATGTTTCACTATTGTAGTTTTTTTAGCCATTTTGGCATAATTTATAGAGAAGTTATAGGCGCATCATTAAATCCACTGTTTTCTAAACTTCCAATACAATTGTACGACTTCCAGAGAATAGTTGCCAATTTACCACCTCTTATGGGCTAATTCAAGAATGCCTTAAATGGTCTCAGGACTCTTAAAACTGGAAAAAAGAAAACAAAAAGAACATTTTCAACATTTAATATCTTAAAATGTAATTGATTTTAAGACAAAATTTAAATTGGGATGAAAGATGTAAGTATGTTCTTTCCTTTCAAATATTTAAAAAATGCAAGATGCAGAATTAGCAGTTACAGACATTTGACGAGAAGAAAATTGGTATAACCCCTTGAGGGGCAAGCAAAAATGTCTCTAAATATTGAATTCTCACCAGAATAATTGGAAATTTTTATTTTTAAATATGGAAAAGCAATTGTTCGTCGATTTTCCTCCAAAGTTAAAAATATAAAATTTAGTTAAATTTTTCTGGCGAGAATCTTGTTTAAATTATGTGGGATATATTTTATCCCACCGCCCTCAAGGGGATAACAGCCTACGCGCACGATTACAAAATTAATTTTGCGATTAGACTGAAAATTTTGGTGCCTACTTATATTTCAGATTATAATAATAACCCTGAACCTAAAAAAAATTGTATTTAAAGTATTTTTATATTTTTAATACAAAGTTCTATTTAGCTAATGCAAAAATTTTAAAATTACAACAATACAATCACCTAAAAGTATATCATTTTTAAAAATAAAAAGGAAATTTTAGGTTCAGTTTATACAGACCAGCATAAAACATTTGTTTTGAAAATAATTAAATGAAAAAATATTCCGAAGTTTTTAAGATATCGTGCGCGTAATGCCCAAAACCGTCATTTGAAGAAAAATACTTCGAAATTTCAGAAACGCCGTTTCAGCTATTGAGCGGGTATAATTCTAAAAGTCCTTACTTTTGTTCGAATGGTAATTTCAAGGAAACAATTATATCAAAATATTCAGAAAAACAGGAGTTTCACATATAAAAAAAATTAAATTTCAAAAATTTTAAAGCTTTAAGAGTCCTGAGATCCTTTAAAATTAATGTGTTAATTTATAATTAAGCTGTAAAATTATTAAAATGCAGCATTTTCATCAGAAACATACCTTTGTGTATAATTCATTGAATTCAAGCATATCAAGAAATAGGTTTAAAATCAATCGCAAAATTCAATCTTTACATACAAAAACCAGGTTGAGATAAATAAAATCGCGTAAAGATATAAATTTCACGTAGAAAATTTCCATGCGAAGTTTCATTAAATAATTTGTGTTGAAACCATGCTACATGTTGTTCTGTGAGAATAATTAAATTCCAAAATCAACTAGATGAAACTCTTCGCTGATGTTTTAAAAGTTGTTGAAGCCAATAAGAACACAAAAATGCTGATTTCAGAGTTCGTGCAAGAGAATTTAAAGCCAGCCGAAATATCATAAAATAAGTAAGGCAGACAGAGCTCTTATTCAAGCAGATATCTAGTTTGGTGCAAAATTCGCATACATGGAAAACTGGAGTAATTCAGCTTTAAGGGTGTTCTCAAATCCAAAAGGGCAACTTTCTGACATAAGTTTTAATTTATTTTTGTTCGAAAATGCATAAAACTAGCTGGTGTTGTTGTTCAGAAACTATGTAATCGAGCTGTTTTTTCCATTTATTTTTGCAAACGCAATAGATCTTTCAGAAAAGAGTGTAAAAGTGGACGTTTTGAACCGAATTTCCGCGTAAGAGTAGAATAGCCACTCAAGAGCGGACGAAAACTTGTTTGTAACGTGATCAAAATCGCTTATAACTCAATAGGTAATTTATTGATGAAAAAATGAAAAACACAGTTCAATGTTAAATCGCTTCCATGGCCAGGCTTGCCAATTTTATATCTTTCAGTTAAAAAATGAATTTGTAAATGTGCCAAAACGTTTTGCGCTTGTTGAGCAGAGCAGTAAAGAACAGCCTTAAACAGAAGATAAACAGATCGAAAGAAAGAGACACACATAAAGAGACAAACGTAAATAAAAAATCACAGATTAAAAATATTTTTATTGGATGTTATGCATTAGTAAATAACATTTATTGAAATATAAATTTTCTATACCAAATTATGTATATGTACAAAACGTTATGTATATTTATATATAAATATATGTGTAAGTAGGCTTATATTTCTAATATGCGCGAACATACATATTCTTGAATATTGCTCCATCCTTACTAAAGAATCTTTCATTGTATAGCATTTTTTGTTCAAGTTCATTACTATTCAAGGATCTAGTAGTTATTCTTAGAAATGAAGCTCACTTCTTGATTCCGGATTTTCTTTCTTCTTCTGTATCTTCCTTCTTCGTATTTCAAAGCACTGGCTTGAATTTTCCTTTTCAACTAACAATTAAAACAAGGTTTCAGCGCTTGAATATTCCTTCTTAATTGATGTTCCATTATTAAAATCCACGAAATTGGTAACTTATATTGTTACATCAAATAATTCAACATTAAGATATCATATCTACATACCGCTGCGTATGAGCATATGAGCTCAATTTAATGCTCTTCCCCAGTCACATAAATCCCACTTAAAAAAAAAACCTCTTTCACATCCTGTTATGTAAATTATATTAGAGTTATATGGAAGGGGAATACTTTCACTACGCGTCTGTGAAAGAGGTAGGGCGGGTGCTATAAAAAATTAGAAAAAAATTCACCTGTTTCGGCTGCGGTGCGAGACCGCCACAAAATAAAGCCATTGGCTTTATTTAAACGTGCCTACTGCAGGTGATTCATAAAGAGGTAGGTTCCCACCCTTAATTAAAAGAATGTAGATACCAACCTTAATAAAAACCCACCTTTAAAAAAAAAACCTCTTTCACATCCTGTTATACAAATTATATAAGAGTTACGGTGGAAGGAGACTACTTTCACTACGCATTTGAGACAGTGAAAGAGGTAGGGCGGGTGAAATAAAAAAATAGAAAAAAATTCACCTGCTTCGGCTGCGGTGCGAGACCGCCACAAAATAAAGCCGTTGGCTTCATTTAAACGTGCCTACTGCAGGTGATTCATAAAGAGGTAGGTTCTAATCCTTAATTAAAAGAATGTAGATACCAACCTTAATAAAAACCCACCTTTAAAAAAAAAACCTCTTTCACATCTTGTTATGTAAATTGTATTAGAGTTAGAGTGGAGGGAGAATACTTTCACTACGCATTTGAGACAGTGAAAGAGGTAGGGCGGGTGAAAAAAAAAATAGAAAAAAATTCACCTGCTTCGGCTGCGGTGCGAGACCGCCACAAAATAAAGCCGTTGGCTTTATTTAAACGTGCCTACTGCAGGTGATTCATAAAGAGGTAGGTTCTCATCCTTAATTAAAAGAACGTAGATACCAACCTTAATAAAACACACCTTAAAAAAAAAAAACCTCTTTCACATCTTGTTATGTAAATTATATAAGAGTTAGGGTGGAAGGAGACTACTTTCACTACGCGTTTGAGACAATGAAAGAGGTAGGTCGGGTGAAATAAAAAATTAGAAAAAAATTCACCTGCTTCGGCTGCGATGCGAGACCGCCACAAAATAAAGCCGTTGGCTTTATTTAAACGTGCCTACTGCAGGTGATTCATAAAGAGGTAGGTTCTCATCCTTAATTAAAAGAATGTAGATACCAACCTTAATAAAAACCCACCTTTATAAAAAAAAAAAAACCTCTTTCACATCTTGTTATGTAAATTATATTAGAGTTAGGGTGGAGGGAGAATACTTTCACTACGCGTTTGCGACAGTGAAAGAGGTAGGGCGGGTGCAATAAAAAATTAGAAAAAAATTCACCTGCTTCGGCTGCGGTGCGAGACCGCCACAAAATAAAGCCATTGGCTTTATATAAACGTGCCTACTGCAGGTGATTCATAAAGAGGTAGGTTCTCATCCTTAATTAAAAGAATGTAGATACCAACCTTAATAAAAACCCACCTTTATATAAAAAAAAACCTCTTTCACATCTTGTTATGTAAATTATATTAGAGTTAGGGTGGAGGAAGAATACTTTCACTACGCGTTTGCGACAGTGAAAGAGGTAGGGCGGGTGCAATAAAAAATTAGAAAAAAATTCACCTGCTTCGGCTGCGGTGCGAGACCGCCACAAAATAAAGCCATTGGCTTTATTTAAACGTGCCTACTGCAGGTGATTCATAAAGAGGTAGGTTCTCATCCTTAATTAAAAGAATGTAGATACCAACCTTAATAAAAACCCACCTTAAAAAAAAAAAACCTCTTTCACATCTTGTTATGTAAATTGTATTAGAGTTAGGGTGGATGGGAAATACTTTCACTAAGCGTCGTCGACTGTGGGAAAATAGGGTGGATGGAATAAAAAATTAGAAAAAAATTCACTTCATTCGGATGCAGTGAGAGACCGCCAAAAAATAAATCCTTCTTTATGTACACATGCGTGCTGCCGTTCATGCCGACCGGATAAGGATCTTGTTAAGATCTTTCCTGTTGATTCCGAGCTTCCTTTCCTCTTCGATATCTCCATTCTCCGTTCTTCCAACCTGATGACTTGGCTTCTCCTCTGCAACTAACAAATTAAATGAAGTTTTAACGCCTGAATATTCTTCCTTCATTGTTTCCACCATTGTTGAATACAATGTGGTTGTTAATTTACATTGTTAGATCAAATAATTTAACGCAATTACATAATCTCATCGTTAAATGCAATGCAATTTTTAATTTACATTGTTGCATGAAATAATTTAACATTATTACATCATCTTTTCTACATACCATTGTTTGTTGAGGTTTAAAGCCTTATCTGGTGTCGATTCAGGGTGTTCTACCCTCTTAAGAAAATCACTGATTACTAGTATTCCATGTACTTTTTTATCTTATTATATTATCTTTATTAATAACTCCTTTCCTATTCAAAACTTTGAAAAGTTCATGCCAGCAAGTATCCGACTCTCAAGGATCTGGCAATTATCCTTAGATATTAAGTATTCTTGTGTCTTTGGAATTTGCAAATTTTTTTACATATTGTTTATTCACATTCACAATAGATTCCTCCTTCAACTCTCTTTTTACTTATGCTAAACAAATTTTGGATTCTATTTCACGAATTTCACAACCCTTCTTTCGGTTTAAGAGGAATACCAGGTCTTTGCAAGAATTCGTACTCTTTGTTCGTATTTGTGACTTGATCAAATCCTATAATTCTGCTACACGCGCATTGATACTAGCCAACCAAGCACAGAAACCTAATTAGCATATCATTGCGTAAATTAATCGTAACTGCAAGATTAATGGACTTCGATAATACTTTGCGAAAGTAAAAGGAAACAGAGAATAGGAGGCTTTTCCACGGCCATATGTTTGAAACAGTACAACATCTTTACAATTCTCAGATTACCTTCCTAAAGAGACTAGCTTTTAACACCACATCTTTTAACCCAAACTACACTCTCGATCTCGAATCTTCATTTGACAGATCATCTGCTATCTCAAGGATATCCTCCATTGTTGATATCAATTTTAATTGTTAATTGGTATTGTTATAGATAACACACAATTATTGTTACGTTATCAGAATTAGAATTGTTTAATGCTCAGAACAAGTGGAACTTCCACTCACATATGTTGGAAAAAGTACAACACCTTTACAAATCTCCAATTACCTTAAAAAATAATGTAGCTAAGCATAACGCTACACCTTTTAACACAACCTGCACTCCCCATTTGAAATCTGCATTTGATACATCATCAGATTAACTGAAGGATGTCCTTCATTGCCAATAACATTTGTAATTGTTAATTGATATTGTAACAGATAACACAAAAGTATTGTTAAATCATCAAATTTAAAATTTTAAATGCTCTGCACATTTACTGATTATTTTTAAATGCTCTGAAGAAACTGCAGGAATGAAACACCATTTTAACCGAAAACTTGATTAATCTACCGTAAATTAAAATCCACGACAATATGCTTATTTTACCGTTCATGACAAAAAGTGAAATTGTGCGAGTTTTAGAAGTTTAAACAATGTAGCAAAAGCATATAGATTGTATTCAAAAGCGTTTATTCCAAACGGTTATTTTGAATATTTAAGATGATTTCTTTAAAATAGCTAATCTGGTTTTCATAAAATTCTAACATAATGTATATGAAATGACCTGCCTTTTTTAACCTTCAGGTAATATTAATAAAATTATGTTTTGTTGTGTTTTAAAATTTTTCAGATTTTCTAGCTATTGATTATTAGCAATAACACTTTATATATACGTAATACATATATAAATAAGTAAATATGGATATAAATAATGTATTTAATAACATGAATTGTTATAATAAGCTGTAGTTCAGACAACAAGCTATAAGGGAGACTGGGGAGGGATGACCATAGGGAAGGCTTGACCCACCCCTCAATTTTCATATTTAAAAGAATTTCAGAGTTAAAGTAGGGTAATAGAAGGAAAATGTTTAAAATTCACCGATTTTCGGTGGATTAATCATTGTGTTTTCCTGCACCTAAAGGTATGAAAATATGACGGACTGGGAGCAGGAAAACGCAATGGTAAACTTACAAGTCAACCACTAAAATCGGGTTTACAGGTGTTTTTTACCAAGACTTGTCAGATCAGTTGCATTTTAATATGAGAATCGATTTTTAACTAATCATGGAATTTTAGCCGTCAACTCGATGAGGTGATGGTTTATGCAGCTGCCCCCCTGCCTATATTATTAACCCTTAAATGCCTGGTGGCAAATTTCGGCAACATACCCAATTTAGGCTCTAAAATACTATTAGAATAATATTGAAGCTATAATGTTTAATGTTGCCAATAAAATACATTCTGAAAATATTATTAAATCGATTTTCAACATGTAGATGGCAACACTTGTGCTGTTTAAGAATAAAGATAGATTTATTTTTTCAATTGTTGCTACTTGTTGTTTTTGTTTTGTTTGGGAGCTTGCGAAATACCCTATTTTGACCTGCTGTAAGCAAGTAAAATTGATTTCTTATTATAGTTTCTAAAATTCTTGTGTGTTTAATATTATAGAATTTTATCAAGGGAAATTATTTTTTCAATTAAACACCAGTATTGCCGATTAGTAACAAACAGTTTTTTAGCTGTAAGCTATACTTAAAACAAAATATGATTTTTTTAAGTATTTTTCCCATGATTTATTTAAAAAATGAAAGCCGAAAAACATTATTACAATCATTTTTGAAAAATCAGGCATTTAAGGGTTAATTCAAATATTGTGATTAAACTTTCATCGTAAAATTTCTGCTTTCAAAAATTTATCCAAATCTAAGTTGTTCATGCTTAATTTAACATCATTTTTTTATTAATGATTCAATTCTTAAATCAATCATTTCAGTTGCATTTTCTAAACAGCGATAAATGTATTTAATTAATCGATATGTAACCAAAACAAAAGTTTTCAGAAAATCATTTCCGTTGCATTTTTTAAAGTCACAAGATTGTTTTAGGTTAATTGATGTAAAAACATAACAAAGGTTATAAGAACCTAGAAATATGCAGAAGTGTTATAGAAGTGTTAAGACACACTCACAATCAGTGTTAAGAAGTGTTAAGACACAGTCACAATCAAGGCCGTCACTAGACATTTCTCCGCCTGTGGCGTGTATTATTTTGTCGCCCTTATGACGTCATCTTTTTTTTAACCATTTCTCAAACTTTTTTTAAAATAAGTGAATTAATATGATAACTATAATTTATTTAAAAGGAAACAAAATATAATATAAAATGTGTTTACATTTAAGGAATTTAAAATAAATCAAACTACGTAAAATTTTTAGCATCTTTTAAAAAATAACAACAGCGAACTTGGAATTAGATGAATAAATCATATTCTGCTAGTATTTACAAGAAAGCCTAGTATAAAGAATGAAACTTACACTTCAAAATCTCTTTTGCCTTGTTTTTTCATGTCTTAAATTTGGTTGAAAACTCTATATGCTAGAAACAAGAAACTTTTGAATTTTTCACAGACACAATAACATCTTCACGAGTGCTATGCTTACACAAATGCACACAAACGATGAACAGGGCCCAAATAATCATTAAGACAGTGACAAACCATTTTCATCATTTTCTTTTACATAGAATATCGCAAATATTATTTTATTATTAAATTTATTATTAGGCCCATAATTGTCCTCCCAACTAAATCTTCACTGGAAATATGAACTCAAACATGTTCTTTATATCCTAGAAGTTCAAGAACAATTCGCCAATAATTTTGGTAGAAATTCGACAAACCGTGTACAATCGAAAGCATCCAGTCCCTGTTCCTTAACTTTTGGAGGCCAGTGTATAAAGTTATAGAAAAAATAATAATGTGTTTCCTCGTTTAGTTTAAATTCATTAAGAACTGCGCATTTAAGCACGCATTTAACTAGCATTTTCAAAATGCATTAAAATCGCTTTCAATTGGCGATGGGGAAATATTGCCCCACAAATGGCGCGGCGTGTTCGTCTTTACGCGCCAAATATGCGAAAGTACTTTATTTTTTTACAGACCTTTCTATTGGAATTCTGCCTTTAAATTTGACTGATCCTTTATTGAGGAGATCTTCCTTGTTAGTACTATCAGATATATTAACGGTTAAAATCAGTTGATAATCTTTAGGTCGTCCTGTATGTGTTGTCCAGTAGTTCAGTTTTTCGTAACTTTCAGAACAACATTCCGAAAAATATGTCAAAACACCAATTTTGATAACATTTTCTGACTAATGGTTTACTTTAAAAAGAAAATTTAAAAAATTGTCCGTTTTTTTTTTTTTTTTTTTTTTTTTTTTTTTTTTTTTTTTTTTTTATTATTATCTGAAAAAAAGAAATATTCAAATTTTGCCAGTCTGGGGAATAGAATAATTTCTTGAATTCGTCAGAAAGTTGCGGGTATGACTTTAAAAATAACTTTAATGATTACGCCATAAAGAGAAGATACTGAAGATTCAAGTATACTTTCAAAGGTTATTCAAGCAACAATGTGCACAAATAATAAAAATTAATTTCTTACAAGGAAGGTCTCCTTACTGGGCATACTCAGAATATTTTGAAAAAAATGCCATTTAAACTACTTATGTATGTAATAAAGGATCAGTCAAATTTAGCGGCGGAATTACAGTAGGAAGTCTGTAAAAAAATTAAAATACTTTCGAGTATTTGGCGCGAAAAGTCGAAAGCGTCTTGGCGATTTGGCGAGCAGTACTTTTCCTCGCCAAAAGCAAACGATTTTAATGCACCTGAAAATTATTTGTTAATTGATTTTTAGAATGCGTGTAAAAAGTATTTAATGAATTTAAACTTAAACAATGAGAGAGCTTAAAAAATACATTTTTTCGTATTACATATTTATGTTGCTTGTTATTTAATTTTATTTCTTTAAAAACAATTTTATATGTAAAAAATATTTTCATATATTTAAGCGTATTCCGAAATAAAGGCAAGATTTATTTACCAGTTATTCATTTCAATATCAAAGAATTCGTCGTTTCCATAGCAACAACCTTGAATCGACAGTGCTCAATTGGACTTAATTTTGAGATATTGAAACAATTTTAATTTATTTTAATTTTGTTTTAATTCATAAAATTTCATATTTAGTTTTCATTATATATATATATATATATATATATATATGACAAAACTATAGTTAAATCAATCTAAAACTGACAAAACTAAAGTTATTTACATTAAATTTATTTAAACACGTTCAATATGAAACATTTTTATCTTAAAGAGTATCCGAGATATAAAAGTATTTTTCGAAATTTTATTTCATCTCCAACCGATGATAAATCGCCAAATAAACGAAATTTTCATTAATTTTTTACGAACGTTCTATCGAGGGGTTCCGTCAAAAAAAAAAAAAAAAAAAAAAAAAAAAAAAAAAAAAAAAAAAAAAAAAAAAATTAAGCATATATATCCACATGAGATGATCACTCTGTAACTTTTTCAGATTTTTCTGAATATGCCCGTATGGAGACCTTGCTTGTTAGTAGAATTATATAAATACTGATATATTAAAATCAAATTGAAAAAGTAAGGTACTATATTTAATGCAAACAACATTTTCAAATTTTGCATTTGCTTGACTATTTTATACAAAACTTTGACAAACCGAAAACGACACTGCATCATGGGTAGTGAGTGATACACTCAATTTGTTATGGTAGTTCTCAAATATAAGCTGCTTTTATTCAGATGCATTTTTAAATTCATTTTTGTTCTAAAACTCATAAAATTGACATTTTTTCTTATTTAGAAACTATGTAATGAAACAGTATTTCTCATTTTTTGGTAAAAGCAGAATATCTTTCAGAAAATACCGCACAACTTGGCGTTTTGAACTATATTTCCTGACTCCTAGAAAGCAATCAAACTGCCATCTTGAGACAACAATCGCTTTTAACTCAAATTATAATTCACTTACCAAAAAAAGAAAGCTCTTATATTACAAATCCCTTCAATAAACATTCCTGCAAGTTTCACTCTTTTACCTTTTAAAATGAGTCAGAAAATTTCACATTGTTGAGCGTGGAAATATAATTTTTGGAGAACCCTCTTTAAAAAATCTTAAATACGCAGATATATCTGTAAAAATTTTCTTCTTTTAAAAAGTTTTAATAACAATGTACACGTGCAAAAGTTTTAGCTAGAAATAAATAGATAAATAAAATCATTGCACTATAAAACCCTATCTGTTTTCAAGGAATGTTTAAAAATATTTAAAAATTTATTGCATTGTTTATTTAAATTTGGAATTTAACTCTTTCATACTGTGACGAAAATCTAATTAAGCATAAAGTGCACTTCATGCATATAGCCTGCGTGCACTCTTTATCTAAAAAAAAAAGCCCTCCCTTTTTTCATTGAAATTTACATATGAAAATTAAATTAACTGCCTTGTAAAAGTTCCGTATTCTTTAAATAGATTTCTTTGCGCTTGTACTGTTTTCTATTTTTTCCTTATATTTATTTAGATAAAATAATTGAATTTGCGATAAAGTTTTTGTATCCACTTTTTGTAACTAACGTTTCACGTTTTGGCTGTATTATTTGTATTATTATAAAGTAAATTAAATTATTCGAAAGTGGGTTATTTTTTTTATTTTTGAAAAAGAATCCCCAAAAAGAGTCTTAAAATTTTAAAGCATACCCATCCTAAATTATTAACTTGAAAAGTGTTTTTTATTCTTTTATTCTTCATTTTTCATTAAAATTGTTATTCACTTCATAGACTTAAAAACTTTTCTATTCAACTGTTACTATATCGATTGCTTTTAATCCATTCATTTGTTCAATTTATTCATGATTGCAAAAATAAACTGTAAATTTAATATTAAATTTTGATTTATATGATGACATTTAATATTTTGACTGTTTATGTCATAAAGCAATAAAATGTAACAAATAAACGAATAAGTTTAACATACGAAGGTGTATCAATAAGTTTTTACCCTCACGTAGAAATAATTGAGTGAAATTTATGAAATTGCTAAATGGTATTAGTCCTTTTCTATATAGTCAGTATGCACAGTAACATATTTGTGCAACCGGTATTTCAAAGAGAGGGGGGGGGGGGTTGTATTCCAGGAGGCGCGATAGTAGACCCAAAAGGGGGCATTTTTTTAACTTCTGCCGACCCCCACATGTGACATATTGTTGGAAAGGCCTGAGACTACTTATTCATGCTATGCACCTCCCGAGGGCAAATTTAGGGGGAAGGGCCAACAATATGTCACATGTGGGGGATCAGTAAAAGTTAGAAAAATACACCCTTTGGGTCTACTATCGCGCTTCCTGGAATACATCCTTTCCCATCAATTGAAAGTATGTGTTTTTTAAATTGCTAATTTAGAAATCTTGATTCACTGTATGAATTAAGAAATTTGCTTGATAATGCTCTGTTAGTTTTGAAAAGTGTTTCATTATCTATGTCTGATGATTTTTAGGTGCGTTCGTTTTAAAGTAATTAAAAAAATGCGAAAAGTATGGGGAACGATAGAATTTATTATAAAGAACATAAGGCAAGTATTAACATTTAAAATTGAAAAAAAAAAATAGCTTAAACAAATTAAAATAACATAAAACGAAACTTACCAACAGAACGTAGAATTCCAACATGACTCATTTATTACGCCATTTTGTAAACAAAGTAGTTACCGTTGCCAAAATCCAAAAGCTGAATGTTGATTTTTGTTTCATACATTACCATGCCAAACTGGTTTTAGATTGCTACAATGAAATTTAACGCAATAGAAGGAGAAAGAAAACATTCATTTAAATGGATGCCAGGTCTCAGGAGGTTAAATCTCGAAAATTACTTTTATGAACACACTAGCGCATTTGATATGCATTTGCATGCTTTTGTATATTATTTTATAAATAAAATATGCAGATAAATAAAACAACTACAATATAGTTTTATATATTAGTGAGAGTTATATTTTTATTGGTATATACAATCAAATCTTTATGAAAATAAACTCAAATCTAATTAAAATGAGAAAAAAAGTTTGGTGTTCAACCGTAACAGTTATGTTAGCGGGATTCAAATCAGAACGAAAATTAAATTTAAAGTTTCGATGAGGAGGAACGAGTGCTTTTTTTTTTGTTCTAGCTTCATCTGCTCATTTGATGTAGAGTGAAAATTGTTTAAATCAATTCATCAATGTTAAATTTATAAATCTCGCATTCTATAAGAGGTTTTTTATTTGAAAAGTATTCTTTCAGTTTGTTTTTATAATTTTTCATACTTTTATAGTTTATATCTGAGTAAATACTGGTGCATGGTACATTTTTCATAAAATAATACTGCGTAAATAATGTATATGTTTGATAGATTGGCGTAGGCCAAACTAGTTTATCCTAACGGGCATGGGATAAACTAGTTTTTCCTAGGCCAAACCAGTTTATCCTAATGCCCATAGGATAAACTAGTTTTTCGTACTTTTCCGATCTAGTTTATCCTAGGAAAATTCAATTTGGCGTGCTTTTATTGATCCCAAAGACTGCTTCGGCTCCAATCTTCTAATTTATCCTAGGCGAATTCAATTTGAAGTGCTTTAATTGATCCCAACCAGTGTTGAGCACGCTCACAGAAAAAAAAAAAAAAAACCGAACTAATTCAAACTCAAATTTGATTTTTATTTTTAAAAATGAGTCAAGTTCACGCTCAAATTCAAAGTTTTTCAAATGAATCCGCTGAACTCAAACACATCTATGAAACGTAGCGAAGTTCACTATTTTTTTTTTAACAATTTGGAAAAATGGTTATTGTCCTCTGTCAGGGTAGGAAATCTAAAACATATCTGAAGCTATGTGCAAACGTTGCACTATGGCAAAAATGTATTAAAAACTACAAAAAAAAAAAAATTAATAACTCAGAAACAAATTGAGATACAGCTTTCAAACAAATTGCATTTAAAAGTACATTTTTTTCTCTATACGACGGTGTAAAAAGTAATATTGTTGGATGTTTAGAAATTTAAGAATGAAATTTCATTTAAAATTGGTCCAGGAATATTAATGCTTAATCCATGGCGTACGTAATGAATGACCAGCTCCGCAGAAGTTTAAAAATTTTCAGTACTGAAAAATGTAATACATGGCGTACGTAATGTATGTTCAACTCTGTGCGATTTTTTATGTCTTAAATTTTAGTCTTTGAAAAAATCATTTTCCAAATGGTCGTTGTAATTTGTTAAATTGCATTTTTTTTTTTTTTTTTTTTATGTAATAGAAGTTTATCGTCCAAATTTACAAAATTTTGGGAGCTAGTCTTTTAGATATTCGATTACGGGCCCGCTCAATTTTCCTTCCCGACACTCGTTCCGGCTTGGTTTGGGGATTACCTCATTCGAGACGTTTGGACTCAAATTTTTTCCGGCTGAAGTCGGAACTGGACTGCATTCTTTTTGAGGTCTGCACAGGCAGAAATTTTCCATCCAATTTCCAACCCAGCTCATATAAAAATCATTTGGACAGTGAGGATCTCTGGTCTGTTCAGTAAAAATATCAGTAACATTTGGCCCGGCCCGTTTTTTTTTTTTTTTTTTTTTTTTTTTTTTTTTTTTTTTTTTTTTTTTATGCACGTATTTTTAAAATCGGTATTATTCCACAATTAAAATTTATATATTATTTATTTATTTTATTTTTTAAGATGATTAGATGCATTTTTAGGTTAAAAAAATTAAAATACCGTAAAACCTGAGAAAAATTTCCTGCCTATGACGAAATGCTGTCTTTAGCAATAACAACAAAAAAAAATATGTTGATCTATGGCGTGTGAGGACATTAGTACTTTAAAAAACATAAAATGCATTTATAACAGACGATGAATCTTCTAATAAAGGAACCTGCCTTATAACGGATTTTTTTCCTTTGCAATTCCGTCCTAGAAGACTTTATTGTATAGAATGTTTAATTTTTTTAAATCTTCAAGCCATAGAATTGGATTAACCATATTAATGATTCTATTATAAATTATATTGATTATTTAATGAATCTGAAATTGTATGTAAATATCTGAATAATTACTAATACGATTAATTTTTTTACACGGCTTGGAGACTTGAAAATCTGAGAAAGTTTATATAGAAAAACCTTCTAAGAATGAATCACATAGGAGAGAAAAAACTTCATTTTAGTTAAGTTCCCTTTTTAGCAGGTTCGTCGTCTCTTGAAAAAGTATTATGTTTTTTTTTCAAAGGGATTGTATATCCAAATTGCACCGATAAAAAAAAAAAATCCGTTTAAAACAGGATTTCGTTATACACAGATTCTTCTAACAGGTTTTACAATATTCTATACCCATCCGTATAAATGTATATGTACTATTCGTTAATGAGAATTTTAATTGTGGAATAATCGTACCTTAAAAATATATGTATTTTATGCCAAATTGGGACCGGAACTTCGCCGGATTTTTGAAAATTCCAGATTTCTGAAAGAATATCAAATGTACTTCTGATATTCTTAATGGTGCATTTATTCATAAATAATTCAAAGCCAAGTGATATTTATGTAAGGAAAAAAAAAATATCTCTAAATTCTTCCTCTCCTAAATTTTATGATAACCTCTCATCCCATTCTTTGATCCTCTAGCACACAATTTGCCGTATGGAACATATTTTGTAACTACCGGCGGCGGTGAAATGGGGAAAATAGGGGGCAGTATCCCACTCCCCATCGAATAAAATATATTATAAAGGGGTGCCAGCAATACTACTTTGCACACGGTTGGCGCCGAGCGGTAGTTGGATCAATAAAAGCACGTCAAATTGCACTGCCCTAGGATAAACTAGATCGGCCTAGGATAAGCTAGACAGTTGGTACCGGAGCAGTCTTTGGGATCAATAAAATCACGCCAAATTGAATTGCCCTAGGGTAAACTAATTCGGACAAATGAATAGCAGGCTGAACTAGTTTATCCTATGAGCGTTAGGGCAAACTAGTTTGGCCTAGGATAAACTAGTTTATCCTATGGGCGTTAGGATAAACTAGTTTGGTCTAGGAAAAATTAGTTTATCCTATGGGCATTAGGATAAACTAGTTTGGCCTAGGAAAAACTAGTTTATCCTACTCGCGTTAGGATAAACTAGTTTGGCCTAAAATTGGGTTTAGCCGGTAACATATATATGTTACATTCATAGATAAGATACTGCACTAAATTCTAAGCCGTTAAAAATTATCGTCATTCTTATCGTTAATTATTCATATATATATGTAATAAACAATGCAGTTTCTTATGAAATTTTACCTGATCAATTTAGAAATTCGACTTACGTAAAATTCAAGTTACGTAAATGTTTGCAGAACGCATTACTCGCATTAAGTCGAGAGATGCCTGTCCTTGAACAATTGATACTTGAATGTAATTGATAACATCTAAAAAAAACTTTATTCCGGTTTCAGAAAACGGATTAATACACTATAAAAACTACTCGAAAACGTTTCTGAAAATCAGTGGTAGCAAAAGAAACTTTATTTTTAGAAATGCATTTTCAAATCTCGAAAATGTATTGGATTCTGTGGTTTCCAAATATCAGGAACGCTTTTTAGAATGATGGGTAACTTGTTATTGTATATCTTCGTGCGGGATTATATTGTATTTTTGTAGATTAAAAAACATTTGACTTTTTTATTTACAGTATTGAAAATGAAATGGTGTCGATTTTTAAAGGATCAGGGTCCATAAGCCACGTTTTTGGCATATTAAATACACTAAAATTCGATTATGTTATAATGACTTATTTATTTCCCTTTTTAATATTAGAAGGTATACATTGTGCGATTTTAACAATAGTTTTTGTATTTTGTTCGGATTTATATGACTTACACAAGCTCAAAGTTCGTATAATTCGTAATTTTGATGAGAAATACGCAATTTCTGCTATTTTTACCTCAATTATTTATATAAGTGCAATCGTGCAACACTTTGTTCTTGACATATATAATAAAACACATTAAAATATACAAAATATGTTAACCCTTCATCTACGGCATTATGATATACTGAAATTTTTTTCATGTAATATTTTTTTTTTCAGTTACTACAATGAAAATTAAAGGATAAACATAAAAAAAAAAAATACTCACCCGTGAGAAATTTAATTATTTATAGGTAATTAATTAAAGTGGTACTTTAAAGTATCGTCAGTACACTATGACTAAAATATCGTAACAGAAAACCCACAATGAATTTCAACTGGCACCAGAAAATATTTTTGATTTAATGAGTATGTGAAATATAGGCTTTTCCTTATTTACAAATAAATCGTTTGGCAAATTCCGGTGCCAATCATTTATTTCAACACTCTAGAATTCAAAATGCTCTGCTCCTGAAGGGTTAAAAAAACTATTTTTTTTAAAGTTTCGATCTTGTTAGCAGTCCTTTAGTTATGTGACGTCAATATTCCAGGGACAACATGTTCTCTCGCATCTCCACATATGCAATATATGAATTTACATATGCTATTTTTAGCACAGCAAAAACGAGCCGGTGCCGCAACTTTTTCGAATTCCTATAAAAAATAAAAATGAAACAGAAAAGAAGTACCAGGGAAATCATTATTACACTACATTTTAGTAATTACATTTTAAAGCAGATGAAAACGATGGATAACTACACAGACGAAAAGTAAACAAGAAGTTTTTCTCCAACACCCAGTGTACTGACGGTACTTATAAGTTACACCGAGTAATTCAACTGCTAAATCAAATACATACACCGTTCACCTAACATAGCTAGTCAAATTGTATTCTAAGATCATAATGAACACACAAAAAAAATCCAACACTTATCTTATATCCTTTACTGTGTTTGCAGCAATGAAAAGATGAGCATGGCAATCTGCACAAAATGTCGACACAAAACACATCGACTGCTTCAAAGATAGCCTCATTCCTCTCTAAAATAACAAACCTAGAACTACTGCTGCCATGTATTCGGATAAAAGGGAATTAAAAGAGAGATTTTTGCAAAGTACCATTAGAACATTAGTAATATTCACTATGGTATAAAAGTTTAAAGTGAGTGGTACTTATAAATACCGTCAGTAGATAAAAGATTAAAATAAAAGTGTTGCAAAGCTGCGCTCATAGTAAAATATTAAAAATAGAGAGTAAATGGAGATTAAAAATAGCAGAAATTGCGTATTTTTCATCAAAACTACGAATTTTACAAACTTTCAGCTTGTGTAAGTCATATAAATCCGAGCAAAATACAAAAACTATTGTTAAAATCGTACAATATATACCTTCTAATATTAAAAAGTGAAATAATTAAGTCAGTATAACATGATGGAATTTTAGTCTATTTCATGGGTCAAAAACGCGGCTTATGGACCCTGATCCTTTTCTGTCTTTCTCTTTGGAACTGGATTATAAATGTAAGAAAAAACCAATGTTTGACATTTGTGTCAGCTTGTGAATCTTACTTGAGTTCTGTGCCTGAAAGGAGATATAAAATTTTGAGATGAAGAATTCGGCGGATTTTAGATACTTGTAATAGTATTTTAGAGATTCATAGAGATTAGAATTTCTTGTTTTTTATCATATACATTGCATAGACAGGGCATTTCATCTTATCATAACGCAGTAGATAATTCCAAATTTGCTAATTTTGGAGGTATGTTTGTAATTGGAAAAATATTAATAATAGTGTTTCTCATCATATGAAAATCCATTTCAGTGGAAATTGTTACTTATTAAAACACATTTGATTTTTTTTTTTTTTTTTTTTTTTTACAGTGTTGAAAAAGAAATGGTGCCGATTTGTAAATTTCCTGTCTTTCTCTTCGGAACTGAATTATAAATGTAAGAAAAAACCAATATTTGACATTTGCGCCAGCTTGTGAATTTACTTGAGTTCTGTGCCTGAAAGGAGATATAAAATTTTGGGATTAAGAATTCGGTTGATTTTAGGTACTGGTATTAGTATTTTAGAGATTCATAGGGATTAAAATTTCTTGTTTCTTATCATATACATTGTATTCACATGGTATCTCCTCTTATCATTATGCAGTAGATTATTCCAAAATTGCTAATCTTGGAGGTATGTTATTAATTGGAAAAATAATAATAATAGTACGAGCTTAATATTTCCAACTGAGCGAAAAAATGCCCAGGCTGGGAATCGAACCCAGATCCTTGGCTTACAAGGCCAATGCTTTTCCGTTTAAGCTAACTGGGCCGACAACCAGCCAGCATATTTCGCTCAGAAAACCTTATTGGTAATAACATCTGGTCTGTCATGTAGACAGCTCAACAGAATAAACCGCAGGTAAAGGAACTCCATATAAACGATGGATACGTATATGAACTATTATTTTAACACAATCAAGCTGATTGGTAAAGTTATCATACGAGCTTAATATTTCCAACTGAGCGAAAAAATGCCCAAGCTGGGAATCGAACCAAGATCCTTGGCTTACAAGGCCAATGCTTTTCCATTTAAGCTAACTGGGCCGACAACCAGCCAGCATATTTCGCTCAGAAAACCTTATTGGTAATAACATCAGGTCTGTCATGTAGACAGCTCAACAGAATAAACCGCAGGTAAAGGAACTCCATATAAACGATGGATACGTATATGAACTATTATTTTAACACAATCAAGCTGATTGGTAAAGTTATCATACGAGCTTAATATTTCCAACTGAGCGAAAAAATGCCCAGGCTGGGAATCGAACCCAGATCCTTGGCTTACAAGGCCAATGCTTTTCCGTTTAAGCTAACTGGGCCGACAACCAGCCAGCATATTTCGCTCAGAAAACCTTATTGGTAATAAAATCTGGTCTGTCATGTAGACAGCTCAACAGAATAAACCGCAGGTAAAGGAACTCCATATAAACGATGGATACGTATATGAACTATTATTTTAACACAATCAAGCTGATTGGTAAAGTTATCATACGAGCTTAATATTTCCAACTGAGCGAAAAAGATGTCCAGGCTGGGAATCGAACCCAGATCCTTGGCTTACAAGGCCAATGCTTTTCCGTTTAAGCTAACTGGGCCGACAACCAGCCAGCATATTTCGCTCAGAAAACCTTATTGGTAATAACATCTGGTCTGTCATGTAGACAGCTCAACAGAATAAACCGCAGGTAAAGGAACTCCATATAAACGATGGATACGTATATGAACTATTATTTTAACACAATCAAGCTGATTGGTAAAGTTATCATACAAGCTTAATATTTCCAACTGAGCGAAAAAATGCCCAGGCTGGGAATCGAACCCAGATCCTTGGCTTACAAGGCCAATGCTTTTCCGTTTAAGCTAACTGGGCCGACAACCAGCCAGCATATTTCGCTCAGAAAACCTTATTGGTAATAACATCTGGTCTGTCATGTAGACAGCTCAACAGAATAAACCGCAGGTAAAGGAACTCCATATAAACGATGGATACGTATATGAACTATTATTTTAACACAATCAAGCTGATTGGTAAAGTTATCATACGAGCTTAATATTTCCAACTGAGCGAAAAAATGCCCAGGCTGGGAATCGAACCCGAATTCCTTTACCTGCGGTTTATTCTGTTGAGCTGTCTACATGACAGACCAGATGTTATTACCAATAAGGTTTTCTGAGCGAAATATGCTGGCTGGTTGTCGGCCCAGTTAGCTTAAACGGAAAAGCATTGGCCTTGTAAGCCAAGGATCTGGGTTCGATTCCCAGCCTGGGCATTTTTTCGCTCAGTTGGAAATATTAAGCTCGTATGATAACTTTACCAATCAGCTTGATTGTGTTAAAATAATAGTTCATATACGTATCCATCGTTTATATGGAGTTCCTTTACCTGCGGTTTATTCTGTTGAGCTGTCTACATGACAGACCTGATGTTATTACCAATAAGGTTTTCTGAGCGAAATATGCTGGCTGGTTGTCGGCCCAGTTAGCTTAAACGGAAAAGCATTGGCCTTGTAAGCCAAGGATCTGGGTTCGATTCCCAGCCTGGGCATTTTTTCGCTCAGTTGGAAATATTAAGCTCGTATGATAACTTTACCAATCAGCTTGATTGTGTTAAAATAATAGTTAATAATAATAGTGTTTCTCATCATATGAAAATCCATTTCAGTGGCAATTGTTACTTATTAACACATTTGATTTTTTTTACAGTGTTGAAAAAGAAATGGTGCCGATTTGTAAATTTCCTGTCTTTCTCTTCGGAACTGAATTATAAATGTATGAAAAAACCAATATTTGACATTTCCGTCAGCTTGTGAATTTACTTGAGTTCTGTGCCTGAAAGGAGATATAAAATTTTGGGATTAAGAATTCGGTTGATTTTAGGTACTTGTATTAGTATTTTAGAGATTCAAAGGGAATTGTTTCTTATCATATACATTGTATACACATGGTATCTCCTCTTATCATTATGCAGTAGATTATTCCAAAATTGCTAATCTTGGAGTATGTTTGTAATTACAAAAATATTAATAACAGTGTTTGTCATCACATGAAAATCCACTTTCGTGAAAATTGCTATTTATTAAAAAGGAATTTTAAACTTTTATACGCTCCCAAGTTTCTATAAGTTATGTTTACAAAAACATTCTCTATTGTCTAACATGTAGAACTATAAAAATTCCATTCTTATGAGACCAAAACTTGCCGTGTGATGATACTTTGAATTATATGAATTTTCAACCTGTTCTAAATGAGTTTTTAAACCATCTTTTTGAAATTAAATCTTTTGTAATTAAAATTTTTGTAAATCATCTGAAAAACTAGTTTGTTTTGGCCAGCAAAAAAATTCCTTTTATAATAAATAAAATCGTTTGCAAACAAAATTAAAAAACAATCGGTTCGTTCTTGAGGTATAATTGCTATCACGGAAATGTTGTATAAAAAGAGCACAGCAGAGACAGCTTTTGGTGGTTATACACTCGAACATAATAAGGATCTAGTTATGTCATAGTCTAACAGAATATGAAGTTTGGAGAAATTTCATGCATTAGATTTAACGAGAGTAGTAGTAGACCGGGATAGAGTAGACCGGGGCTAGTTGGCCATAGGGGCATGTTGGCCTAGTCGCTATATTTTTAAAACTTTCCGTTTGATGGAATTGTCAATCCAGCTTAGCCTGGGTTGCTTCGCTTTCCTCCTCTAATATCAGTGCTATTGAAGTCGGAGTGTCCATTAAAGAACCAGAGAGAATTTTCAAAATTTTGCTCAGGTGAGTAAATTTCTTTTCTTATAAATAATTGCTTGTAGATTACATTTTAGATTTTGATATATAATATTCAGAAAAATAGTTGTTCGTAGTTATTGTAGGGAATGTTTGTTTATTGGAATGCTTTCAGAATAGTTCCTTACAGTCATGAAAAATAAAAATGGCGATATGGGGATAGTTGGCCCACTTGGCACGGGCAGGTTCGCTCGGCCGGCTAACATGCCCCGTAAGAATTTGGTTCTGAGAGATTGGAATTTTGATAATTTTAATGAATTATTTATTGATTTTTTTACCTTAGTCTTTTTTTTTTCTCGAATTAATAATTTTACATTTTTATAATTTTATGGCTTATTAAGGAACGTTGAATGGTAGATTCTCTTTAGAGTATATTGTGTTTTCATTCGCACGAAATAAAAATTAATATTTGGTAAAATTTTGAACATTTCTTAAATTCACGATTCTAATCGTGTTATCACTTTTTAATGTTCTAACATTAAAACGTGACGTGGGCTAACTTACCCCGCAATCGGGGCAGGTTGGCCCAAACGACTTGGCGTCAGTTTGAGCTTCTAAATAAATACTTATAGTTAATATTTTCTAGTTTTACTATTGTGACTTCTTCCATTATCTGTAAGTCATATGAAGTGGATTTTCCACATTTGGTTCACATCTGGACTTCTTTTGTTTAGTGTATTTTTATTGTTTTTTACTCGTCCACCAATTTATAATACTGCATTATGAGTTTTTTCCCCCCTTCAAAATCTGTAATGTACATAAGATGGTATAATGATAAGTCCAGCATGCCTGGGATATAACTGGGCTACCACTTGTAACATTTTTGTATAATTTTGTAAGTTTTAATATATAAGGGTCTTATTCAACGAAGGTATTTCCGGGCCCTGCCTCCGGCAGCGGCCCGTGATGGTGGTAGTTATTCTGCTGGGCGGGGCTTGTTGAGCTAAAACCATATTGGTAGGCCTCCCCGCCTGGCCTGAAACTGAAAGTGAATTGTGACTTCTTCCTGAAAATACACTGATAGTTGTAACATAAAAATAAATTTAAAATATTGAATTGTAATTTTTTTTAATTATTAGAAGAAAAAGCGGGCCGACTAGCGCCGGTCAACTCTAGCTATCGCTGATAACGGGAAAAATGCGCAACACCACCTGTTAGGTGATTTACACCAAAACCTAAAAGCCTTTATTTATGTTAAGGCATAACAGAATATGGATTTTGATTAAATTTCGTGCATTAGTTCTTCAGATATAGCTATCTCATAAATCGTGAAAAATGCAGCATAGCAGGGCCATCTGTTGGCAATTAACATAAAAACCTAATCAGCACAAATTTATGTCCAGGTCTAAGTAACTTAGTGCTTGAGATATAGAGCGTCCACAAATTTGCATCACATACAGACAGACAGACTCACAGTCAGACATTTTCGAAACGCAGTGAAATCGCGTTCAGAACTTTCTAAAATGTATAAATCCTTCTAAAACTGGAATTCAAAAATTTTTATGAATTCAAAACTTTTTTCTTAGAAGATAGAAAAAAGTAAAAAAAGAAGATAAAATGTGTTTAATTATTGTTCTCATTAATAGATATTATATTCGAGTTATTAACATGAATGTGAGAATTTGTAAAAGAATGTCACATATTTTGCACTTGCTAAGAATGATGTATGTTCGAGAGAAAAAGGATCTTATAACGGATGCTTATAATATCTCTAGATGTACCATACGTTAGGAAGCCGTATTTTGTTTTGCCAGACTATTTTGTTTTTATCTGGGATCATGTTCGTTTATTATAGTTTCCTTCGCGCCCTTTCCTCTTTTCTGCTAAAAAGAGATGTATAAGAGAGGCGAAAAATATCCCATTGATCGATTTGTGGGGAGATCATATTGCTGCTAAAGAAGCTAAAGAATTTAATCTTGTTTTACAAAAATACTGAGAAAGATAGTACTTTTTATTTGCCATAAAAAATGGAATGTTTTCTTTAGATTATAAATGTTATTGAAGTTTTTATTAGTCAATAGTTGGAAACTGAACCCGGTCTCCGTGTTACAGAATATATGCGAAAACCATTAAAAAGAATAAATCTATATAATTCTTTGAAACTTTTCTGTAGAAAATTTCTCATGCCTTGCATTCAATAATATTTCAAATTTTAATTGCTTAAAAGGTGTACAGCCAACAGAGTGAAAAAGTGTCCAAGCCGGGACTCGAACCAGGGTCATCGGTATAGCACACCTACGTTCTTCCAACTGAACCACTTGGAACTATACACACAGCGAACCATACCCCATGGGTATCGTTCCAAGTGGCAAAACTGGAGCGTGTAGAACTTAGAGTTTGAATTCTGAAGCGTTCATTCGAGTACAGTGAAACTTCCCAAAAGCAATCACGTTCCGTTCCAATAAAAATTGGTCGCTCCGAGAGGTGGTCGCTTAATGGAGGTCATGCTTAAACCTAGATTTTAATTTTTGAAAAAAGGTAACAATTAATGTTACTAAAATTTACTTTTCATATTAGGAAAAAATAGGAAAATTTAAGTATCAAAACAAAAGTTAATTACATAAGTTAATCACTGTAGAGTTTAAAAAATGAATCTATTGACATTTGCTTTGATTTTACGGTTTTATCTTTTATAACTTATATTTCCAAGTCCTATCAAAGTTCAGTAAATAAAAGCTTTTTTTTTTTTTTTTTTTTTTTTTTTTTTTTTTTTTTTTAACGGGAACAATTCATTAATTTATCTATTTCTTTGAGAGTTTCCTGACAGGATAGAGCAGAGGAATTTATTGACCGACATTCTTAATCTGTCATCAGAGTTAAAGACATTGCCTAAAAAGGCACAAAGGGGTTTAAACACTTAAAATTTACCGGTATATAAAAAAAATTCTAAACTTGGTTTAGAAGTTTGATGAATAATGCGCTCTCCGGAATTATTTTTCTAATGAAACCTTCTTCAAGCGTCCACGAAAAAACGGAATTTGTTTCATTTTCTTCAAAGAAATGGGTTGCTCATGGAAGGAGTTCAACTGGGATGGTATCTGAATGGTAGTAAAAAGTATTCAGCCTATGGGAATAAATTTCGTTCCATGAATAAATGGTCGTTCAGGGAGGTGGTCGCACAGGGATGTTTCACTGTACGTAAAAAAACATATTTTAAATTTAAAACAAACTTTGTATATAGCAGGAAATTTGGATTGTCATTTATAATAATAAACGTTTTTTATGTGAATGCCATTATGTCAGACGTATCATGAGTGCTATACTCATGTTTTATAAAAATTAAAATGGTTCTTCGTCTATAATCGTTGTTCAAGTCAATAGTTGGCGGCAAACATGAGCTATTTCGGCAATGATGTGGTAAGTTAAGCAAAAAAATTATCTTGCTTTTAAAATTGTTGCTAATTTTGTGTCAGGGTGTATCACCATGGCATCTATAGCGATGTTTGTTACAATATAGTAGTGGAGTAACAATACCATACATGGAATCGATTTTTAAACTGAATATTTTCTAATACATTAATTAATCATGGTGTTTTCCTTTTTTTATCTGCATTTTCTCATTAGTATTACACTAGCCTGCATTTTTAAGCTTTTTATCAGATGATTTCTTATGAACAAGTTTTTCTGAATCAGTTTTTGATGCTAATTCTGGAAATAACCTCCATTTTTGTCTATCACGTCAGGATTTTATAAAAAAATAAGAAGTTGTGTTTTCAATATTTTAATTAATGCAATAAAAAATTTATCACACTTTCATACAAAGTATTTCATTAAACACGTTAAAAATTCTGTAAAACACGTCCTTATAAGTTCATGAAATTACTTTAATAAAACGAAAAGTAAACAGTGTTCAATTAAACAAACTTTCTTCTTTTTGGCTTTCTTGCAGAATGCAGATCTTCTTTCATCTTTTATGTACCTCTTCAACATCCAACAGTAGTCTGCTATCATATTTACATTTCAACTTCCCTTGTACTCTTCACTGTAAATGTCCCAGATTTTCGGAAAAGTAGTCCATATGCGAATCCAGGAGTGCATTTTTACACTCATATTACAGCCCGCAACTTCTTGAAATTTTACAGCATCGTTTCAACAAGATTCCTGTAATTTGGATCTGTTTTATTCCCTAGAAAGTTTACGATAACACATTTAAAAGCGGTACATGCGTCTTTTTCTGTCTCATTCATCGTTTTTTTTTAAAATCCTTGTCCTTCATCAGTTTTTTTATTTGAGGACCAAAGAAAATTCCAGCTTTTAATTTTTCGTGTGTGATGAAGGGAAATTTACGTTATGTGTGACTACCACATAATGCTTGTTCTCAGCGATGAATCTTCGCAATCAACTCGGGTCGATTGCAAACAAACGATAAGTGATACAAGAAAACTAAGAACAGTTTAGTAATCAGCATAAAAAATGCATTAAGTACAGTCATTAGTTTTTAATCATCTGATATCATGCAGACTAGTGTTATCTATAATTATTCTAGTACATAGTGTATGTTTTGCGCAAAAGCATATTATTTGGGTTACAATTAGTTGGACTACAAAAAAAAAAAAAAATGTGAGAAAAAATATTATACATTCAATATTAATATAGAATATTAAAAAAGGCTATTCAATTTATACAGTGTGTCCACGTATAACCTGACCGACCTTTATTTTCGCAACCGTTGGTCCTAGATGCATACTTCCAATTACAAAAAGCCCCACCAGTGGCTGAGAGGTTCTGCTTTCGAAGCTGGTAGACGGGAGGTGCTGGGTTCGAACCCAATCGCGCCCGTCGGCCTAATCGTTCGGAGTTTTTGTGGTTTTCTTCGAGACATGGATTTCCAACACGGGTTACGGGTCCAATACGGGATAAATACGGGTTAGGCTCCCTTAGAAAGACCCCCACGAAGGGCACTCCCCCTTCGGGCCTATATCCCTAGTGTAGATAATCGGCCGTCAAAAATCAAGCAACCATTGTAAAAAAAAAAAAAAAAAAAAAAAATCCAATTACAAAAATGGTTTAAATAAGGTAAAGAATTATTTTCAAAGCGATTTGGGTAAAGAAAAACATTTATTAAAAAAATACGAAATTTAAATTTTTATACGGTTCCCCGGTCCTATAAGTGATATTTACTAAAAATTTGCTGTGACACTAACAAGTAAGACAAAAAAAGTCCCATTCCTCTAACATTAAAATTGACCGAGTTATGAAACTTTGAAATGCATGACTTATATTACTTTTTTGCATATCAAAACAGATGATTTCGACCATGCTTTCAGGGGTCGTGTATAAAGTACTTAAACCTATTTCAAGGTATCTGCGCTTTGAAAGAAATCGTACAACTATTGCGATTGAGTTAAATTTTATTAGTTAATATTAGTAAAAATAATTGTATTTTAACATGTGTTTTATTTTGTAAGAATTTGAGGCTATGATTTCTTTTAACTAAAATTAAGTTATTTTCATAAGGTTTTATTTAACTTGCAATGATCGTCTTTCCAGTTTAAAATTTAACTTTAACTTACTTTCAAATGTCCGATCGAAGTTAAATTTTACATACTGACTTAAATCCAATGACAATGCAATATTATTATGATTTTCGACTCTTACCATCTTATACATACTTAAATTGGAGGATATCACAAAAAAATTCGGATAGATTACCGTCAAGAAGTTTAAGAAACTGTTTTAGATTAGATAACATAAACCTGCGATGGTTGTGTTTTTTAACTTTTATATTACATTTTATGTATATTTTAACGCTGAATCAAAAAAATTATCTTCACTTTTAACCATCATATCAAGATTTTTCGCAAATCGTAAATTTCAAGGTTAACAAATAGAGAAAAATCTGATACTATAAAATAGATGTAAAACTTTTTATTCAGTTTAATTTTATTTAATTCAATAATTTATTAGATTTTTTGGCTTCTACTGGGTTTCTTACACCTAAACAGCTCGGGGGTCCGATGAGGTTGGGAGGGGAGGGTGGATCAATTTTAAATTTTAGCTTTTAAACTTTGAAATTTGCGATTTGAGAAAATTCCTGACGTAATGGTTTAAAATGAAGGTAATTTTCGGATTCAGTGCTAAAAAATACATAAGAAACAATTTTCAAAAGCTAAAAAACATACCACAACCCGAAATTTTAAAGACAGTGTAATCTAACAGCATTTAAAAATATGTATCATTTTGTAAAGAATTGAGGCTGTTGTTTTTCATCCTTTTATTTAACCAAAAATCTGTTATTTTTATCTTCTTATAAGGTTCAGTACAAATTGTACATTTTGCAGTAATACGTCTGAATGATTAATGATTTCAAACTTATATTGCAATGCTAATTTTACTTTCAACCATTTCTTTAATATATCTGACGAAATTATATTTCTACTAAATTTGTGAATGACCCCTAATATGCAGCAAAAAATATACTCCAACTTTAAACAGCTATTACTCGGTCAATTTTAATCGTAGAATAACGAGACTTTTTTTTGCCTTACTTGTCAGTATGACAGGGAAAATGTACTAAATATAACTTATAGGACCGGGGGACCGTATAAAAATTTAGATTATGTAATTCTTCACTAAATTGTTTTTTCGCTTCAAACTTTTTTATCTTAACCCTGCACCTAATTTTGTAATTGGAAGTATGCATCTAGGACCAACGGTTGCGAAAATAAAGGTCAGTCAGGTTATACGTGGACACACTGTATAATGTTCAAAAGTGGCTTTCTTTCTTTCTAACCGATGACCAGGCCCCTACCTGCCGGGTTGCCCCAGCTTAACGGGTTTAGTACCTGGCATCGGGTCGAAAGCCCGCCTAATCGCCGCGAAGCGGCAATAAACCTGACACCATTGCCTCGATCGTCATCCTATCTGCAGTGCCTACTGCTCGTTTGTGTATACTTTGTTATGCCGGTTACTTAACGTTATATCCTGATGTTTGGCACCTGCACGTTGCTACTCATGTTGGTCTCGTAATTTAGAACCTTGATCAGATGATGAGACCTTCAGTTCAAAAGTGGCTTATAACTCAGCGGTAGAATTGATGAAAAAAAAGTCGCTGGTCCCAAGGACCAGTAAGCATGAAAATTTACTGCACTCATCGTCACAGTTCGCTTACATAAAATTCTATTATGTCCCGTTAACCCTTTGAGTGATCCCCCACCCTGCCGCATAGAATATAAAACAAACTTCCTTTGCAGTTATCCAAAATTTTCAGCATAATAAAGTGTAAAATTATAATTTGCTAAAATTTAAATAAACTGCATAAACAAAAACTGTAAAATTATTAATTAGATATTTTATTTCTGATTATTTATTTCAACTGACTGTGAGATTTAATGCAATTTTATTATTATTATTATTTATTTATGCTTTTAAAATAAAATAAAATTGCTTGATTTGTGTCTGGTTGCAATTTTCTTAGGGACGGGAAAATTTACACTTACCTGTCAGAGAGAGTGGGAGGGGTTGGGTTGAAGTTACCTACTGGTCCTGCGGATCACTAAATTTTTCAAATTAGTGGTCCGTTTGAATTTTAAACGGTCTCTGACCAACGGACCCTCAAGGATTTCGAACTTACATGGTGTGTTCACAAAGTTTCAAGACTGGTCCTAGAATACAAAAGTTATTAAGCGTTTTTGTACCGTGAACTAAAATTCTTCGAAATATGACCCTTGGGCATCAGCACACCGCTGCCAGTATTTTTTACACTGTTCATAAGATCCCTGGAAGTATTCGCACGCAGGGCTGTTAAGGGACCTCGTCGAGCTGGAATCAATTGGATTGTTCACCACGACGATGCGCCCTCTCACACGTCGCCCGTCGCTGCCGACGTTTTGGCTAAGTTTAACGTGGCAATACTGCCGCAAGCCTCCTACAGCCCCTACCTTGCTCCCAGCGACTTTCTTTGTTCCCCCGGATCAAGAAATACCTGATAGGGAAGCGATTCGACACGATTCCAGTGATCCAAGCAGCTTCGACGAGGTCCCTTAATAGCCTTGCGCGCGAACACCTCCAGGGAGCCTATGAATAATGAAAAAAATACTGGCAGCAGTGTGTTGATGCCTAAGGGTCATATTTCGAAGAATTTTAGTTCGCTGTACAAAAATGTTTAATAAATTTTGTATTCTAGGACCAGTCTTGAAACTTTGTGAACACACCATGTATAACTGATATTCAAAGCGTGATTTTTCTTACTGTAAATATTATCAAGTTGGATGGATGGTCTATGATAGTACAGTAAATCGCCGATTATCGGAACTCCAGTTAACCTATTTTCCAATTATCCGAACAGCCTATTTCTCTCATTTTTTTTTTTTTTTTTTTTTTTTTTTTTTTTTTAACTGAACTTCCATTTATCCGAACAGCCTATTTTTCTCAAAACACTTTGGTAATGATGATGAGATTGTGGATGAGATTTAAAATGAAAAAGAAATTGAAGAAATGAAAACGAATGCTCTGAAAATGACCCAGGTCCATAACATAACGAAGCCTTTGAATGTTTGGAAACAGCTATGAAATGGTTCGAACGGCAGAAGAACTCTGATCTTGTTTAACTAACGTATTTAAGAAGAATTCGAGATATGGCAGCATTGGAAAGAACTTCTTCTTTGAAGCAAGCAACAATCGAAAGCATTTTTGCTTAAATTATAATCTTTGGAGTTCAGAAAATTATAAAAAGAGAAAAAGAAAAATTTTTAAATGATAGAAAAGTAAACAAAAAAAAAAAGTTTTTAAACACGCTAGCACTAACTGGTGCTGCCAGTCCTAAGCCTGGATAAAGTGCGAAGGTTTTAGTATAGTCAGGCACATCCCTTAAACTGCCTGTCCATTTATCCGAACTTTTGCTTATCCGAACTTGGGTCGGTCCCGACTTGTTGGGATAATCGGCGCTCTACTGTATATAAATTTTCTCTGCCACATTCAATAAGCTTCGATATAGGATTTAAAAAAAAGAAAGAAATCTAAACCCTTGTTCACAGCTTTTCTTTTCCCTCGTGTGTTTTCTTCAGCCCATGATCCTTCGGAGAAAATTAGATCACAAAAATAAAGCCTTACTTAATAATCGATTTTCCAAAATGTTGTGGGTAAAATAAATGCGATGTTTCGAAATCTCTTTTCTACTCTCTCGATGATAAGATATGTGCTGCATCGATAAGAGTTCAAAAGGACAAATGCGAGTAAGATTAATTGTATTTAATGTACTTGAGCCTGAAGTATTGCGGTAAATACTGTTGGCCCTATTTTTTTCAAGCACCAGATATAAGAGGGGGGTAGCGAAAAAAAAAAGATAATATTTTTTGTTTTTCTTTATAAATATTTTAATTTGAAACTTAGTTTGTGATCTTTATTTTTCAAAAATTTGAATTTTTCGATGATGTGTCTATGATAGTATCTAAAATTTAATATGTTCAGACGAGATCGACGAAAATTTGGTTTCGTTGCTGAGCGGACGGACCGAAACTATCAGTATTCCAAAAATCTCGTTTCTTCCTTCGGAAAGTTTCAACATTACTCATCGATTTGAGCTTTATCGGCTCAAATGAGACTATTTATTGCTACGAACTTCGTTATTTATAACTATCAGCGTTGTGGTTACTTACAACCACTGCCATATTTTTATTTAATTTCATTTAGAAAATATTTTTATTAATCTTTATCCATTTAATTTTATTATTCGCATTCTAAAATTTATTTTAATTCCCTTTTTTTTCAAACTTCCCCTGTAAGCTTTTCTTTCTGGCGTAGCATTTCGTTTATTTAAAAATAATAAACATAGTTTTGAAATCTGTACTTCCGGTAAAAGAATTATCTGGAACATTCCATGGTTTTCTATTTCTGATATCATTTTCTTTTGTAGCTCCGCCCCTTGGCCAATAAAATTTAAATCAGTTTAATACGTAATTTCAAAATTCGTAAGACTTTACTATTATTTGGCATCTTATCTTTATGAAATCTATCAAATTTCCTCTATTTTAAAGCAGTTTTTATATGCTTTAGCATCGCAATTTATGCCAATGCAAGGCTCTTGTATGTTTGTTCCGCCAAATTGGCGTCTTTCATTTTTTATGGTAACCCTTTCTCCCTTTTACATCGCAGTACGTTTTGCGCGGTCAGTTGAGTTCGAATTGCAAGGCAGAATGGCTTCCATTTGCCGTTCTGTGAAAATTCATGTACGCGCCAGTATAATAGTTCTGACAACTTATACAGAAAATGGGTGGCTGCCCTCGCCCCTCTGCGAAATGAACGGATCTTGTGCGTACCTCGTAAATGGAAAAAGTGAAATAATATTTATTTAAGATTGTGTGATCGGCTGCATAGTTTTTTGTGTTCTGCGACGAGATTTTTTATCAGTTCATGTAATATTAATTCTTCGATAATATGTGGATAAAAATCCTGCGGATAGCTGCATCGTTATTTTTGTTTAATTCAAATGGTGCTCTCGTGAGGAGTCGTAAAATTCAATTGCTGAAAATTCACATGTAAGCCTTAAGCCTTTTTAAAGTGTTCCTCCTCACCCCCCAGCAGAAAATATAGTATATTCGTCTCATATAAGTTCTCATAAATAGATTGATTTGTGTATTCTTCATCATAAAAAAAGGTTCAGCTAAAAAAAAAGAGTTGACCTTTATAAAAATGCTGCTTGTTTTCCAAGAGAGTTTCATCAAAAATAAAGATATTTTCGTTGAAGATTATCGTCTCTGTGAAATTTATTTCTCAAAATGGTCTACTACTGTTCTTTTGTTTTCAGGTCAGTACAGGTAATGCTTTTGCTTTTATTTTTTTGTTCTTAATTATCAAATATATGAGAAGTAAATTCAGAATTATTTTTATTAATGACTGTTATGTCTAAGTGGTCTTTTGTGCCCACAGCACAATGTAAATAACACTATACTGATTGATCACAAAAAGGATCTCTTCATTATTAATTGGAATTTCAATATTTAAAAATAACTTAAAGATATTATTCTTCTTCTCCCTGTCATCCAACCATAACAATCAGTCCCGACTGACTCAAGACGTGAATGCAAATTATAAAGCAATCCATATAACTGAATACTGACTGAATACTGATGATAACTGAAAAACAAACCAATGTATTGGCATTTTGTAAATTGCATAATAAAGAAAATAATTTTCTTTTAGGACATAGGCTATCTCTAGGACGGCATTATAATAGCATGTATATCTCAAGATGTGTCAAGAAGATGTAAAGTACAGATGTAATGAAAAATTTGTAAAATTCTTTGCAACTTTGTTTGTTATACCAGTGTAAATATAAAACTAATTAATATATTATCATGAATTCATAAGTGTAGTATATTCCCTCAATAAACATTTGTAAAAGGAAGCACACAAAATTTCAAGGCATCAAAAATTTTCATAATTTTTTGCTGTTGGATGTCTTGCCGCACATAGATCGGGAGCCGGTAGCACAGACAATCACCTCATCGAGTTCACGGATGAAATTCTTGGATTAATTAAATCTCGATTCGCATATTAAAACGCAATCGGTCTGCCAAGTCATATCTTGATGAAAAACACACGAAAACCCGATTTTAGCGGTTGACTCGTAGGTTTACCACTGTGTTTCCCTGCACCCAAAGATATGAAAACATGGAGGACTGGGGGCAGGAAAACACAATGGTAAACCTACGAGTCAGCCCCTAAAATCAGGTTTTCATGTGTTTTCCACCAAGATATGACTTGGAAGACCGATTGCGTTTTAATATGCGAATCAAGGTTTAACTAATCCTCTAATTTCATCCGTGAACTCGATGAGGTGATTGTCTGAGCTGCCGGCTTCCGGTCTAATAGTAAGAATTTGAAAAACTTCATTTTGAGAAAAAGTTTAAAATAACTTTTAAACACAATTCAAAAGCTGTAATAACTGTAAATTTAAAGAGCTGTAACTCTGGTTCTAATTAAGATACAGACACAATTTAAGCATAATTCGACTTTTAAAAGAATCGATTTTAATATTATATCGAAAATGTAAAATCGATATTTTGATCAAAATGAAGTTTCAAAGGTGTGCGGGAACCCTAATGCGTGATTTTCTTATTTTAAATAGCTTTGACGTTTTGTGATTGATGGTCTATGATTCTATCTAAAATTTAAAGCAAAATAATTTTTCCTGCTACATTTAATAAGCTTCGATGTAGAATAGAAAATTTTTCTGATACCTTTATTCGCAATTTTTCTTTTCCCTCGTGTGTTTCGCTTAGCATTATGTTCTTTTCCAGAAAATTAGATCAAAGGAGTAAAGCATTACTTAATAATTGATTTTCTAAAATGTTGGCGGGTAAACTAAATAACACGATGTTTCGAAATATCTTTTCTACTTTCTTAATAATAAAATATGTGCTTGTATCGATAAAAGTTCAAATGGGCAAGTGTAAGAATATATCAATTATATTTCATATACTTGAACCTAAAGTATCTTGGTAAATATTGTTTATTCTAATTTTTATTTTTTTTGTCAGGTATTGATGTAAAAGACGAGTAGGGAAAAAATCATAATATTTATCGGATTTCTTTATAAAAAATTCTGTTTCTAAAACTCTGCTTATTTTTCATCATGTCTTATTGCATTTTCTGCTTTATATACCGTGAAACCCTGACAAACTGTAATACCTTGGGACCTGATGGTTGGGATTTTTAAATTGAGTGACGGTGTAATTGAATTACTTTATTTATTGTAGGTAATTGAATTACTTTATTTATTGTAGGTTTTGTTTCATTTTGTTTAATCGATTATTAAAGTTGGACCTTTTCTATGAGTTCAAATTTAGCTTACTTTATGACAGAGGATTTTTTTTTAAATAATACACTTAATGAGAACAAAATATTAAAATGAGAAAATTCATTTAGAACACACCACTAATAATTAAAATTCTAATCATATGTTATGATTCCGTTAAAATATTGTATAAAAAAAGAACGAAAACTGTATTATCCTGAATTTATTCTACAAAATATCCAAAAATATTCGGCCAACTACTGTTCAGTATTCGGCCAACCGTAATATTCGTAAAAAAGGCCGAATATCGAATAGTGGTCGAACATTCGTTACATCTCTAATATCATGTTTGCTAAATACAGAATGTCAACGTTATATACAGAGTGTCTACAAACTAGTTATGAAATTTCGTAAGTTAAGAACTTCCGACATGTTAAATGAAATTAACTAATTGAAAGTCAGACTAGTAGTCATATTGTCGAAGTTCATTCATAGATGGCGTTAGGTGTCATAACTGACGCTATCGCTTAGCGAGCGGCAATCATTCTTGTTCGGCATTACGATAATGGAGACGTACAACGGTGCTGAAAAAGCGAAATGCTGTCTTTGGTTTCCTGAAACTCATTCTGCTGTGCAAGTCACATCGAACATTTGTGATAATGGTAAACTTGAACTATTTTTCTATCTTACAACAATATGAACTTTAATTTTTTCCCTGTCAATTCCGTTCAATAAATCATTCTTTTTGCCCAACTAACTTGTAGATACCCTGTATAATATATCTCCTGATGAGTACTGTCCCTTTTTAACGAATCGTTACATCATTATTTTAACACTTTTGTTGGAATGTCACATAACTTTTTCGTGAATTGCGTCTTACCCCCGGTTTTTCAAAACTGAAATATTTGCCAAATATAATCCCAACAAGAAAGAAAAAAATCATGCGTCAAGCATAGGTTATGAAACACTTTCCACCACATTCAGAATAATGTAAAAAAATTGCACAGTTAAAAAAATTAAAATATTACCCTAATTAAACCATGTGGAAATTCATAACACATTTCAAAACCCATTTTCAACTGTTCACATCTACAATCGCAAAATTATCGGAATTTTTTCAGCAGCCCTGTATAGGATATGTAAATTTTTATCTAATAACTGCATGAATACCAAAATCTAGTTCACTTAAGAAATACATATACTTCAGTTAAAAATTCCCCTTCAGCAATTTCCTCTGGAACAGATGTTATATATTCCCGCAGCCGCCATCTTGGATTTTTTTGGCAACCCCTTTTTCGCCAAGTAATTGTGGCCAAGCAGATCTATGCGCATGTTAGGCTTAACGGGGTTGCCAGAACATGTTACTCGTCGGGGTTGCCTTATCGATAAATGCCAACAAAATATCGCCGAGAAATCCAAGATGGCGGCCGCGGGAATATATAACATCTAAGCCTTTCCTCTAATAAGGAGAATGGTACGGGAATACTTTTGTACAGCTCTGTATATGAGGTATAGAATTTATATGTAGTGCGTAACATGCAAAAAATTAATTACATTTAAAAGCACATACCGAAATTTAAACCGTACACTTCAGCAATTATTACTCAAAGACTGTATTGTAACGGATTTCTTTTGTGTGTCCCTGTAAATGAATAAAACATGCTATGAATGTCTTGTTCTAACGTGATCGTAGTGAAATTCGGTGATTTATATCAGTTTCAATACAGTTGAAATAGCGTAATGTTATTAAAATACTCTGCAAATGATTTTTCCCCATATACCATAATTTAATGGAATACTTTTGAGTGCCTCTATAAATGAACTATTAATCCTAAATACTTCATATACTTCAATACCCAACATGTTTTGGTGACCCTAAATAACCTTTATCAGTTACATGAAAATCCGAGTATATTTACGGGAGTTAGAGCGTGGGCAGACGGCCAGACAAACCGTATGCATAAACAGTTGAAAAGTGTTAATAAAAATGATTAAATAAAGCAAAATTTTAAATTAACAATTACTGGTAGGAAAAACCAAGGATTCTGAGTATTTTATGCCTCACAAGATGTTCGTTCTAAAGGAGTTAATCTTCAAAATGTGTTCCTGAAGTTCCTGAATGGATTTTAACTCTGCATTAGAGCTTGTTTTCAAGACACAGCAATGGAAATTTCCAAATGCAAATAAGTGCGAATAATAAGTCAAAATTACGTCCACCACTAACCATATCACAATATTAAAATATTTATTTGCTTAAAATACGTTATAAAAACACATTAAAATTATTTCTCGGGTTTCTTTGAACATATAAAAAATCATTTAAGAAACTTTGGTTTATGTTTGATCGCGAAGCCTCCTCTCAAATTAAAGATGCTTTTAAATACTAAAATTGATCCTCTCAGGAGTTTATATGATACCATTTGTTAGGGAGGGAGGATTCAAAAAGCATTATATGGGTATAACCCAACGAAAATTCAATATCAGATGTAAAGAACATATAGCAGACATAAAATATAATAGAGGTAATGCTGCTTTATACCGGCTGAATCAAATAGAGAACATTAACAAACAAGAGTAAAATAATCTACAGGTCTAATTTTTATTTAAAATTATTTATAAGAGAGTCCATTGAAATTTATTTAAGAGGCTCAGGAGTTTGTAACGATACATTATCTTTTCGTATCCCGAATTTATGGGTTGAATGGTTGCACAACTTACGGCGTCGCGACATAGAGGCAACGCGCGCAATCGCGAAAATGTAGGGCGCGTTACATAATTACTTGTTTATATTCGATGATTTTTCCCATTTTACTTACCCATCATACGTAGTACAAGGTAAGCCTTGTAATCGTTTTGAAAATGAAAAAAATTTTTTGACGGATTTACACGTTTTAGACACTGGAGATTCCGAAAAACATATTTTTAGAAAAAAAATTGTCCGTCCGTCTGTATGTGTGTGTGTTTGTAATCGCTCTATCTCCCGAACAAATTGAGATAGAGACTTGAAATTCGGTGTGTACTTATGAAGTAATAATGGAAAAAAGCCTATTGAATATCAGTAACCTCGATTAACCGGAACAATTTTTTTCGGCCTCTTGAAATATTCGTTCTGATAAAAGGTATACAAAAATTTTCGAAATTGTTTATTTGAAGGAGTGAATATAAAAGACAATAAAAAACATAAGTTTTGCATCATGAATGAACTCAATCGGATAATTAGTTGCCGAGATATTTGTAATTCTTTTTTTTCACGCTCTTCGATTTTTCATGACCCTGTATTTCATTCAAATTTCAATTCAAAGATGTATTTTAATTGGAAATGATACGCTTAATCCTACGCAGTAAACTGTCAGTTAATAATATTATAATTTTTCGAGTTATAAGGATGTTTCTTTTACGCAATTCGGTACTATTCGATTATCCCACCGACCAAAAAACTATCGCCAAACTATAAGATAAAATGCCAATAATGGCTTATCGTAAATGTCAAGCATTTAATGCCTCTCCATACCTATAAGGGGGTTTACCATAAGGGTGACCCTGTTCTGTCACCAAATACCGCCAAGTTTGTCGCCAACTTGGCGGTATATCGCGAAATTTGGCGATCAAAATGAGTCACCAAAAGTGATGCCAAATTGGCGGTATCTCTAATATTTCGCCAAATTCCCATAGACTTCCATTGTAAATCAATAGTGTTTACTTGTTTACAGAAAATCAACAAATTGGGATATTTTAATGCAACAAAAAGTAATATTAGCTTAAGGGGTTATATTAATTATATTTAAGGAAGTCCAAATAAATTAAATTATAAATAAAAGTAACAGGGCACAATGCTTAGCAAATATCACATGTTTTATTTTCATACCTTATATTATCTATATCCATGATTGGTAAGTATTTTCGGTGGTCCCGACGACTAGTTTCATATGCATTTGTAATTTTTTGTGTTATACATTCTGATGATGACTCTCAGTAAAAGAGTTGAAACATGTAAATATAAATTTTTAATTTACTTTTAATATGTTTTTATAACGTCTTTTAAGCAAATAAATATTTTAATATTGTGATATGGAATTTTTCATTTTGGGTAAATGAGAGCTCGAACTCGTAAAAAATAAAAGAAATAAGGGGATTCCTATTGAGGTCTTCAAATTTCGCATTAAAATAAATGTGTGTCAGACTCCTGAAACAAATATCACTATAGCGGGTGTGTTAAAAATAATAATAATATATAATAAAAAATAAGATATTTATAGCAATCAACATTATTCTGCGACTTTTAGAATTGGAGTTATGGCTTTCCTTTTTCTTTTGACTACTGTACCTCGAAATTTTTAATTGTTTATTTTCTGAATATTTCATTAAATGTATATGACATTGTGTCTGTCATGTATTAAAAATTGGACTTGTTAAAATGGGAAAATAAGGTGTTTTATAAGTACCATATATTCTGGCGTTCCCGTTGACGCATTTTCGATGCAAGAAAATTGAACAGATTTACAAATGCGCGCTATACGCCGGTTATAAAAATGAAAAGTGAAAAAAAGAGAAAAGAGACAAGTTCTTAATAAGGACTAAAATTTCTAATTTAATACGCAGGCTATTTACTTACCATAAAAAAAAAAAAAAAAAAAAACAGAAACGAAAAGAAAGGAAAACAATTCGCTATCAGACAACATGAAAAGTGAAATTTAGTTTGCTTTACAATAATCTTTATTTTATTTTTGCTATGTGTACTCTATCATGAAGGTTTCGCGCGTTATATGACTAATATACCTTGAAAAAAAAATAAGAATAAACGTTTAAGTGCACGTTTACGCCTCAATAAACGGTAAATTTTATTTTGGTTGTATAAGAGTCAGAAATAGCTTACAACTAATGTTTAACATACGATTTTTCTTTCTCCTTTAAGTGTTTTGTGAAAGATTCATGATGATATCTGAAGTTTAGAGTACAGTAATTTTTACTTGCCACATTCAATAAGCCTCAATATAGAAAAAAGAAAACTTGTTCTAATACTCTTATTTTAGTTCGCAGTTTTCGCGTCTTGACTTCATTTTCCTTCGTACTTTTGCCCACTCTACCCTTTTTCCAAGAAAATTAGATCAAAGGCGTAAAGTTTTACTTAACAATCGATTTTCCGAAATGTGCCTAAAGTGCATAAAACCATGTTTGAAATCGCTTTTCTAGTCTCTTAATGATAAAATATGTGTTGTATCGATAGAAGTTCAGAAGAGCAAGTGGGAGAGAAGATCGATTACATTTCATAAAGTGTTGTGTAAAATAATTTTTGCTCTATTTTTTTCAAGCACTGGTGTAACAAACGGGTAAAGAAAAAATATATAATAGTTATTAATTTTTTTTTTTATTTACCGGTTGTCAAAAAAATGACTGATGGATTTTAAAATTCCATAACTTGCAAACGGTGACAGATATTAAAAAAATTCTTGCAGGAGTGCTATGTAAGGTGTCAGGAGTTTTTATGCTGCGACTCTCAGTTTTAGTTACAAATAGCATTGATGCATGGCGCTCCAAGCAATAACCGCTAAATCTAGGCTCGATTTTTCGGCCTCTCTCTTCTTCCATGCGAAAAAAAGGAGATTAAAATGCATTGAATGGATGCCGAAGTACCAAAAATCGGGTCTGGCCTGAGCGCCATCTATTGTTTGAAATTCGAACTAAAATCAAGAATCACAGTACAAAAATTCCTGACATCATACATAACCCTCCTGCAAGATTTTTTTTTTAAATATCTGTCACCGATTGGAAGTTATTGAATTTTAAAATCCATCAGTCATTTTTGGGATACCCTGTAAAAACGAAATTCCGTTTAATTCTCATCAAGCCGGTATTGTAATACAGAGTATGCATAAAAGAATGTCCCAGTTTTAAATGTTAATAGTATCAACGGTAAGCGTTGTAGAGTGTTGGTTCAAGGTCACAAATAAAGAGTAACTCAAACAGTTCTAGATAAGCGCATGCGCGAGTACTGCTTTGTTATTGACTCGCTTGCAGTGCCACATACGCAAAATGGCCACTCTTGAGCGTAAAGAGTTATTACTGGGCTGAAGGTTTAAAAGTCGTTAAAGCCATGCATTTTTTTACTTTGGGGATTAGTAAACGATCGTGTCTACGTTCCGCCGCTACCTAATGATCTGCCAGAGTTGAGACACACAATGGAAGAAGCCATTGCTTCCATTACTCCGGACTTGTTAACCTAAGTGCGGGAAGAATTCGAGTTTAGATTAGACGTGTGTCGTATAACTAAAGGTACACCTATTGAACATTTGTAAGAAAAGCTAGGCTAGTTTACTTTCAATTGGATGTATGATTTGTTGTAAATAGTCTAAATCAAACTGTTATAACGTATCATTGAAACTGGGACATTCTTTTATCGCACCCTATATAATGGAACCTAACTAATACAGTAAAACGTCTTTAAGCTGTTAAAAAAAACCTATTTTATTTCCTTTACTTCAATCTAAAGTAGGAGAGACCGGGGCTAGTTGGCTACAGGGGTAAGTAGGCGCAGTCCACATAAATCGCCTGTTTGTGGATAGATTGTGCAACCAGTCACAGAGTACATTTCTTCTTGCGTTTTACAATCCTCATTGTAGTTTTGCAGCGTTACCTACGTGCAGTGGACATTTATTACGATTTTTCTGTTTTTTGCGTTCATAAGTAATTTTTTGTTGCTTCATTCTTTTTCTAATTTCTAATACTTATCTTAATGATTGCGATTTAACTTGTGCAATTTTTCTTAGTGTATGATTAACTGTGCCTACCCCATATGTGATTTACTTGGATTATTTATGCTTAGATGGTTACGTGCCCCTTTTGTGAAGAAATTTATTATGGGGCTAGTAGGCGCATTGAACACAAGGCAAGTTGGCTCGGTGTCTGGTATATGCTGGTAGCTTGAAAAACAGTTAACACCGAAAAAAGTGGTTGCAATGCAAGATTTTGGGCACACGGGGCTTGCCCAAACGGAGACACTCGATTTTTTATTTGTGACAATTGTAACTCTGATGATGTTATCGAGTAGGATAGAAGTTACTCAATGTTAATGTTTTATTCATTATTTTTAGTCTGTATAATTTAGAATTTACATTGTACGGCGATAACGCTTTTGATTAAACCTACTGGTAATAAGGAAATTGATTTCTCTTAACTGCGTGTCTTATTTAAATTTTTATAAAGTGTGTGCCGACTTACCCCATAGATATAGGCAACTTGCCCCGTGACGGGGTAAGTTGGCGCACAATTTTCCCTTTGCTTTAGGCTTCCGCTAGACATAAACTACAAAAGCTACAAACTCAAAACTGCGGGTATTTATAACAGAAAGCCTGTTCTTTAAAAGTACAGTTAAAGTTTCATAAAAAACTTAAACAAAAAATTAATAAAAATCAATAACTTAAAACTGCGCCTTCTAGCCCCGGTGTCCCCTATTTTAGCAAAAATTGCGTTTGCCCTAATTTTTCAAGCATTGATGTACCGGGTGTCCCATAAATTGGTTAACACTTCAAAAATTCATAAAAAGTGAAGGAATCGGTTTATTTGAATGAGATTTGTAACAAAATTATTTTCACGCGTTTTTTTTTTTTGATATATTAAAAAAATTAGTGAAACTTTTTATCAATAGAGGTCGCTTCACACATTCTAGTGCAGAAATTATGCAAAGTTTATTCCTATAAAATGCAGGATCAACGTTTAACAGCTTATTTAACATTTTGTGCAGATATATCCATCTTTCAATGAGGATCGTATTAGAGAAGTAAATTGCATGAATTTTTTTCGGCTTATAAACTTTTAAGTTCCTTTTTGCTTTACACTGTTAAAGAAAATCGTTTGTTTTACTGAAAAGTAAAAAGAAAAAAAAACTTGTAACATAGCTAACATCAGAAAACAGTACAGTAGGGTAACAGTAAGCTTATAGTATACTACTTTAATCAATTTTCCAAAATGTTGCGGGTAAAATAAAAAACATGATGTTTCGAAGTCTCTTTTCCACCCACTCTATGATATAATATGTGTTGTATCGATAAAAGTTCAAAAGAGCAAGTGCAAGGAAAGACCATATCGCTCACCCGCAAGAAAATTGACACATCTCGACAAAAGTAAATTTCACAGGAGAGGCAAAAAAAAATTTGCATGATTTTACTCTAACAGGAAATTATAGCACTTAGCTCTGCATGTAGGACTAAAAACATGCATGAAAGCAAAAAACCTTCAAAATGAAGACGTAGGATGAGGTTTGGAGGATTGGGTAATTTTACCTCCCTACATAATCCAACCCTCTTCTGTGGTCACATATTGACATAAGGCGTAATAAAGAGATTTTCCGCATAGCTACACCTATGAAACTGTTTGTGTAGCGAGATGCACCTGTGACACATCTGTTAGTGTGGAATAAAACGCAGAATGAATTTTTGCGAGATGTGTAACTTTTCTTGTGGATGAGCGATATATATTTCGCATACTTGAACTTTAAGTATCGCGGTAAATGTTGTTTGCCCTATTTTTTCAAGCGCTGATATAAAAAAAAAGGCAGGTAGAGAAAACATAGATAATATTTATTGGTTTTCTTTATAAAAATTTTTAATTATGAAATTCCGTGTGTGATTTTGGTTTTGTAAATATATCGTTGAATTTTCTTATGGGTTCTCTATGATAGATTCTTCTGTCGCATTCTGGTGGTGTCGGCGCACGATGAAATGTTTTTAATGACAGTTCCTCCGTTCATTCAAAAATGATAACTTTCATGGAAATGAAAAAATAGGCGATAAAAACTAAATACAATACTAGAAAACAGGAATTCTGCTTTTCCAGAATTTAGTGTCGCCCCAATGAAAAAAAAAATTATATATATATAAATATAGATAGTTCAGTTTTGAGACTCCTAACACGCGCTTTTATTTTATATAAAATGACGTCATACGCATCCGCTAAAGAATTCCTCATTTACGATCTAGTCTTAAACAGCATCTACAGTAAAATATTCATAGGACGTGATTATCGCTGAATAATACCCAATTTCCAAAGAAAGAGATTTCGTCATTCAAGAAACTGGACAAAAAATATCGGCTATCTCATGATTCATATGCCTTCATTTGTTTGTAATATTAATATAGATACTTAAAATTAAAATTATTTTATAATAGCTCCATGTTTAATTAGAAAACAAATATTTATATTTTTCCAAAATAGCACGTATTTTAATTATATTTTTTTCGTCAGTTTTTATGAGAAAATGGCAACAAAAAGATATAATTGCTATTTTGCAACTATTTTCTCTTTACTTTCTACAGATATGGTGTACTTGAGTCCACAAAATTAAACAAATGGTGCTAAAAACTACACAAAAAATTAATATCTCAAAAATAAATGAAGATGAAGTTTTCAAATAAATTGCATTTAGAAGTAATTTTTTTTCCAATACGACGGTATAAAAATTGAGAATGTGCGATGCTTAGAAATTTGAAAAATTGCAGTAGCGGTTATCATGACCGGTTCTGGTTCCATGATGTTGATGAAGGAGAAACAAATTGAAGAGATTAAGTGCTCCGATTAAAAGCATTTAATATGTACATTAGACGACACAGTTACAACACACTCACACATAATATAACTTAATAATGGCTTTAGAGTTACATATTATTTCACAACAGGCTTTCGAACACAACACATCCAAGATCATCGTCTCTCTCTCCTGGCTGTTGCCCTTCCGATATTTCTCAAAAGTCTTTGGACCACGGAGTATGGGCGACTTTCACACCTTCCCTCCAGTTTCTACGTGTTGGACGGTGTCCCACACTGTGAAACTACTCTTAAAAGCCCTATGACAAGTCTTACTTAAAAAGTCTTATTAAAAGTCCTATTAAAAAAGTTCTATTTAAAAAATCCCAGTTCTTTACCTGTTCCATCGAGAGCATTTACTTGCACTACTTAAGGTAAATTTTTATATACTGTATATTAAAAATATACATATTACAAATACACATGATGCAATAATGAAATAATACAAGATATATACATATATAGATTTTTTTCTACTCATAAATGCGAGATAAAGCATCTGCCACTACATTAGAACTTCCTGGTTTATGAGCAATAGAAACCTGATAGCGTGCCAACGACCATCTCTGTAGTCGAGCGTTCTTAGGAGTTCCCTCTGTTAAGTATTTTAGGGGATTACGATCCGTATGCAATATTATGGTGGTTCCATAAGTCCACATTTCGAATCTCCCAAGTGCCCAGATTACAGCATATGCTTCTCTTTCAATTGTGTTCCACTTTGATTGAGTTGGAGTAAGCTTTTGACTGGCAAAGGTTATGGGCTTTAACATGCCGTCTTTGTCCCGTTGCATTAAACAGGCACCAATACCCGATATGGAAGCATCGGTATTTATTTTGAACGGTTTGGACATGTCTGGGGTATAAAGGTTTGTAACTTCACATAAGCTTTCCTTTAACTTATTGAACGATTTTTCAGCATCTTTCGACCATGGAATATCATTTGGAACAGTTTTTCTGGTCAGATCTGTCAAAGGCTTTGCAAGGTATAAGTCCTTAAAGGAAACTATAACTTCTTTACCCTCGGTGTCAATTTTGTATTTGCTTTTTTGTTTAACCTTCTGAACAGAATCAATATCATTTAAGTATTGCGCGGGAGCGCAATACTTATTTATTTCCAGTGTCACTTCTCAATGTTAATTTAACATAGAAAAACCTATAAAGATCATAACTTTTTCATTTTTTCTTCCCACCTTTTTGTCCCTGATGCCACTCATTTTTTATTCTTGACTAATTCTAATGATAATTTAAATTTAAAGTGTAAAAACGTTTGCCTGGCGTCTGGGTCAAACCGAATGGTAAAATGCCTTTGCATATGGGTGAATTATAACCCAAAGAGAAACATGGGCTAATTTTTGTTTACATTATTCAATTATTTTTATTAATAATTCCAATTTTCGCTTTTTTCATTGAAAATCAACGGGCATTTTTTCATAGAAAATGTAACATTTTTACTTCATTGTTGCAAAAATTTCAAAAGTCGTAATAATAATTTATTTCTTTTTAGTTGAAAGATTTTCACGTGAAATATTAAATTGAGCTAGTTTTTTTTTTTTTTTTTTTTTTTCAAAAATTAAAAAGGTGAATATGGCGTCATAGTGGAAATAAAAAACACATTTTCAGAATAAGTTTTTGCTTTGGTCAAGTTTATATTTTAGTAAAAAGTTTCTAATGGATAGCTATTTTTACGCAGGTAGTGAACTTAGTGGGGAATTACATAACTTAAAGTTTAAAATGTATTTTTTTCCGAGATGAAAACTATTTATACCCCAAGTTAAACTTAGGTAATAATTTTCTGATATGTTTACATCACCCCTTGGGAAAGATTAAGGTTTAAAAATTTAAGTAAAACTTTTATTTTTTATTTTTTACTGTATCACAGCTATAATATTGTTAAATATTTGTAGTAAGGATTCAACGCAATTTACATTTACATCCATAGCGTTCCTGATTGGGAAATGGGGTATCTAAATTTAAGTGAAGTTATTTTTTTATCATTTGATTATAGATTTTTTAGGTTCAGATTGGAAGTTTTTGTCCAATCTACTGCAACCTGCATTACTACAGTGCTGAAACATTTTGAATTACACATTGGTAAACTGCATCACACATTGTGATGCAATACTGCATATATCAGAGCCTGATGATGATACTCTCTATTAATTTTTAAATGCGTTCGTCTGAGTGCAGTAGTTATTGAAAAACTTGACATATTAAACAAAACATAATTTGAAGAACAAATTTAAAAAACGAAATTTATTTCCTACATTGTTTAAGCCCGAGAAGGGACAGATATTAAGTTATTTCATTCAATTAGTTCTACATTTAATGTTAAATTTTGTAACAAATTAGTTAAGCCAATTGAAGAATAAAAAATAAAAATAAAATTCATTCAATATGATACTTAAAACACCCTAAAAAAATAGATTCCGTTCAAATGAAATCGAAATAAATCTTAGACTTCTTCTTTTTTGATTTGAAAATATTTGTATTGCAGATTTTGTATTATGTTTACGACAATTATGCATAAAATGATAAGATGCATGCAAAATACAAAACTTAAAAAAATGTCTAAGATTTATTTCGATTTCATTTGAACGGAATCTAATTTTTTAGGGTGTTTTAAGTATCATATTGTATGAATTTTATTTTTATTTTCTAATCTTCAACTGGCTTAACTAATTTGTTACAAAAATTTAACATTAAATGTAGAACTAATTGAATGAAAGAACTTAATATCTGTCAATTCTCGGACTTAAACAATGTGGGAGATAAATTTAGTTTTTTAAATTTGTTCTTCAAATTATGTTTTTGTTTAATACTTTATAGCTTCTTTCTCAATTTTTAGAGTCTCCAGAATACTACAATACAACTTAAGGTAAAATTGAATACCTTTTCTTTCATTATTTTAACTGATTCAACAGTATCTCTCAATTCTCTTTCTTTCATGGAAATTTTTGTTTCTAGATCTTTTTTCTTCTTCAAAACAAAGCTTTTCATCATTTTTTTTCTCATATTTATCGTACCAATTATTTTTTTATTTTTTTAATTAAGATCTTCCTGAACTTCTTCCATTTTGACTTCATAAACACCATTAACACGCTCCAGAGTCTTTGATTTAGTTTCTACCTCATCTTCATCCTCAGTGTTCTCTTCAGAATATTTGACAATATTGAAACCTTCATCAAAGTCAAGAATATTTTCAATTGTTTCAAATTCATCCATAATTCCTAGCTCAATCACAGATCTTCTTTTTTCTTTTTTTAATTTCATAATACTTAATAAACTCTTCAAATGTTATTTGTGGAAAAGTTTCACTAATAACACTTTTGTCAGAATATTTCTCTTTCAGTAAACTTTCAAGTATTTCAATTGTTCTTGATTTTACATTTTCTTCTACATTTTGCATTTTTATTTCATTCTCAAGTTTAATTTTTTCCATGTTAAAGGCTGAAATAATTCTAGGAATTCCAGTTCTAACAAAAGTTTTAATAATCGCTTCTCAAGCTGTTTTTGCTGTCAACGATTTAATAGGGATTGCTTCAGGCCAACGACTATGTTGATCCATAATAGCCAGAACATACCGATGACCTCGAGAGCACTTCGGTTCAATTGGTCCCAAAATATCTGCATTTACTACTTGAAATTGGAGTTCTGGTCTTCCGACCGCTTCAATAAGTGTTCTTCCCTTTACTTTTGTTTTTCTGCGCATTTGACAATCATGACAAGCTGCGCATAGTTGTTGTTGCGCATAGATTTTCAATTAATTTTACAAAATTTTTTTTCTCCAAAATATGTCAATTTTTTGCCGCCGAGAACGTATGTAATTCCTTAATAGTATTACTAATGAGAATTGGCGCCTGTTCAAAAGGAAATTCAGAAAGTATTCCGCAAAACTTGCTAACAAGAATTCTTGTATCGCATTTTAACTTCATGTTATCAAGAATATGAAAAGCTTTAAAAAAAGTTCTCTTTTTCCGCTTTATTTTTTAGAATCCTCTCTTTCCAAGTTCTTGAGCTTACTGAAATGGTTAAAAAAACATGAGAAACAAAGATAAAGGACTAAAGTCAATACCTTGGATGTATTTGTTTTTACGAAAGAAATATTTTGAGGTGTACTACAGAATAAGATTGTCAGTTTATCTCTGGAGACCGGGAATTATTCCGGCGAAAAATCCTTTAGCTTAGCCCATTTATGCCTAGAGTCCCATTTTTGGGACGTTTCGAAATTTAATAACTTTTTATAATTCTCTTCTTATTTGTAACAAGAAAATTGTATGTAGTGACTGTCTGTAAATTGATTTATCTATTACCGAGAGATGACGGCAAAAGATTGATATTTATTTGCTTAAATGAAGGCCTTCTTTCGGTGTTTATAGATTTTTCCTTTTTCAAGGTAGCGAAATGTAAAAAGTAAGTTTTTTTGTATTTTTTGTATCAAGGATCTAAATAAATAAGTAATAATCTTAGCTTGTAGACTTCTTTGAAGTACGTATTTTTTTTAATTGCGAAATTATATTTTCAAGCCTATTTTTTATGCATGTTTGCAACGTACAAAATATAGGGCGCTAGGCGCAACTGGGCGCATATTTCTATTAGCCATTTAGCGGACAATTATTGATGTAAAGTTCTTTTCAAGATGATTTTGAAATAAATTGTTTTTTAGCCCCAAATACGATTATTCTTAATTTATTATTAATAATACTTATATTGGTATTAGTCTCTGTAAAGAAAGAAACATATTTTTAATAGTTCATAAAAATACTAATTATAATACATAATATACAATTTAAAAGCTTAATTTATATAAATTTAGACAAAACATATACTTATGCATCTTTTCACATATAGATATTCCCATATTTAGTGCGTTTACATTTTTTTCAAATAAATACAAAAATATTTTTGCGTAAATTTTTTTAGTATTTTTCCATTTCATTTTGAAACATTTTAAAGTGATTTTACCAATAAATTTGGGAAAACAAAAATTTAGGCATAAATGGATTAGATTAAATCTAAGGCCCACCTTTTAAACTAATTTAAAAAATAAGCATGAGTTACGTAGAATCACTGATTAACACCATAAAGTATTTATGATAAATATGTCGACTATACGTAGAAAGTTGTTCGTTTAGAATGAATTTTGCAATCGGCTGTCTTTTTATATGGGAAATGGCGGGAAATAACTGAAAACTCTAATCCTGGTCAAGCTGCAAGCTGTTAGTAGACTTAGTCGCAAGGATATTTCACATCAAAGTGAATGCATTAATGAAAGACATCATTGAAGGATAAATTTTCTGCAAAAAGATTGGTTTTGTGCACACTGTAGAATTTCAAAAATCGGATTACCACATGCCCATATTCTTATAATTTTAGATGAGTCCCACAAATTTCATGAACCATCTGAAGTTGACCGATTGATTAAAACAGAGCTACCAGATCCAGTTCCTTAACCCTTTATCCACTGACGGCCCTTATAAGTACCTTTAAAATAACTTGTTATAAAATTCATTTAATACATCGATTAGTTGCAATACAGTTTATAATGAGTTGTAGATAAATTATTTTATCTTGTTCCAAAGCATTATTGGTTACACAAAACAAAAATATTTTTAAGAGCATGATTTCTTTTGCTTTTGCCTTTTCAGCTTTCTTGGCGTTGGATATGGGGGGGGGGGGGGTTCAATTTGGAAATATTTCTATATTTCAATTGTAAGAACCTTATATTTGTACATTTCCTAATTCTACAAAATAGTAAGAAAAATATTTAAAATAAAAGATTTGAGTAGGCTTATAAATATTGCACAAAATCCGTATAAATTCAAATTTAATTAATCCTTCTAAATCCTTCAATCCTTCTAAAATCCTTCTAAAATTTATTAAATGATTATGAAAATCTTCTAATGTAGTTTAAACAATTCACGGAAAATGCTTTAGAAGATAAAATTTTCATGAATTCATGATTCAGTACAAAACACATTTTTGTGAAATTGTTACACGCCACATGATTTGTTGTGATTATGATTACCATTACGGCCCACGTGGTTATTTAAATCTGAGATCACCCTGCATAGTGGATGGCAAATTTTCCAAAATTTTCCAAAACACTTTTAACAAGCTACACAAGTTAATAATTAATGGATATCAAATCCATTATATCAGAGACTGGGAACTTCTAACGTTTTGATGAGAAGGTAGCCTGTTGATAATAGTTATGTTATTATATCGCTACAATACATTCATTAATTTTAATTTCTAGAAAAATCTTCAGAATTTTAACAATTTAAAGATTTCTTGAATCCGATACTTTCATTAGAGATCATCAACTTTTAAATATATTTTCGCACTATTTTTTATGCATAAAAGATTTATTATCTACTAATTTAGAATTGTACTTTCACATTAATTTACTGAATTTGTACTGATAATAATAAAAATGATTTTTTCGTACCATTATCATCATTACAGTTCTACTCGTTCTGTTAATACCAATTATTAAGTTTATGTTGAATTTGCATTTGAATCTAATAAAACTAACGAAGCGGATAACATCTAAGAGGACATATTTTCACTTTTCAAAAGAGTTTAATGTCCGATCGAAAGTACATTATTTCAAACAAATCTAGTAATTTATTTTAGAACGCGTGAGTTTTTGTTGTAAGTAACTCCTTTTTTTTTAATATAAAATTCTTTCATTTTTTTAAATTAGTGTAGCTTTTTTTCTCCCCCATCTTCTCCTTAATTTAAAAGGTCTTAGTAATAAGAATTGGCCTCTGTTCAAACGGACATTTAGGAAATATTCACAATATAACTAGCATTCTTGTCTCACATTTAAATTTAAGAAAACATGGCCTCTTAACGTTGTCAAGAAACGGTGAGGCTTATAAAATGTTCCTTTTTTCAACTTTATTTCTTAGAAGCTTTTTGCGGTTTTTGGACTCAAGCGAAGTGCTTAAAAATGTAACTTTTTTTTTAAAACTTTGAATCTGCTCATTAATTAAATGATCCTAATAGTGAGAATTGGCGCCTGTTCAGAAAATATTCCACAAAACATGAGAACAAGCATTCTTGTAAAGAATTTTAATTTAAGCAAACATGATATCTTAACGTTATCAAAAATGCGAAAAGGCTTATGAAAAGTTAATTTCTTCTACTTTAGTTCTTAGAAGCTTTTCGCGGTCTTTGGACTCAAGCGAAGTGCTTTAAAATGTATTTTTCCTTTACTTTGAATCTGCTCGTTAATTAAATGATCTTAATAATGAGAATAGGCGTCTGTTCAAATAAAAAATCAGAAACTATTCCACAAAACATAAGAACAAGCATTCTTGTAAAGAATTTTAATTTAAGCAAATATGTTATCTTAACGTTATCAAAAATGCGAAAAGGCTTATGAAAAGTTCCTTTCTTCTACTTTAATTCTTAGAAGCTTTTCGCGGTCTTTGAACTCAAGCGAAGTGCTTTAAAATGTATTTTTCCTTTACTTTGAATCTGCTCGTTAATTAAATGATCTTATTAATGAGAATAGGCGCCTGTTCAAATAAAAAATCAGAAACTATTCCACAAAACATGAGAACAAGCATTCTTGTATCGAATTTTAATTCAAGAAAACAAGACCTCGTAAGGTTGTCAAAAAGCGGAAATGATTATAAAAAGTTCCTTTCTTCTACTGTAATTCTTAGAAGCTTTTCGTTAGTTCTTAGTTCAAGCGAAGTGCTTAAATATAAAACCTTTCTCTGTTTTGAATCTGTTCCTTAATTTAATGGTCTTAGTAATGATAATTGACCCCTGTTCAAATGGAGATTCAGAAAATATTCTGCAAAACATGATACATGGCTTTCTTGTATTGCATTTTATTTTAAGAAAAGGTCTCTTAAGATTATGAAAAAAGCGGAAAGGCTTATAAAGATTTCCTTTCTTTACTTTATTATTTAGAATCTTTTCGTAGTTCTGAAACTCAAGGGAAGTACTTAAAAATGAAACTTTTGTTTTCTTTGAATGTGCTCGTTAATTAAATGACCTTAATAATGAAAATAGGCGCCTGTTCAAATAAAAATTCAGAAACTATTCCACAAAACATGAGAACAAGCATTCTTGTATCGAATTTTAATTCAAGAAAACAAGACCTCGTAAGGTTGTCAAAAAGCGGAAATGATTATAAAAAATTCCTTTCTTCTACTGTAATTCTTAGAAGCTTTTCGTTAGTTCTTGGTTCAAGCGAAGTGTTTAAATATAAAACCTTTCTCTGTTCTGAATCTATTCCTTAATTTAATGGTCTTAGTAATGATAATTGACCCCTGTTCAAATGGAGATTCAGAAAATAGTCTGAAAAACATGATACATAGCTTTCTTGTATTGCATTTTATTTTAAGAAAAGGTCTCTTAAGATTATGAAAAAAGCGGAAAGGCTTATAAAGATTTCCTTTCTTCTACTTTATTATTTAGAATATTTTCGTAGTTCTTGAACTCAAGGGAAGTACTTAAAAATGAAACTTTTTTTTTCTTTGAATCTGCTCGTTAATTAAATGACCTTAATAATGAAAATAGGCGCCTGTTCAAATAAAAATTCAGAAACTATTCCACAAAACATGAGAACAAGCATTCTTGTATCGAATTTTAATTTAAGAAAACAAGACCTCGTAAGGTTGTCAAAAAGTGGAAATGATTATTAAAAATTCCCTTCTTCTACTGTAATTCTTAGAAGCTTTTCGTTAGTTCTTAGTTCAAGCGAAGTGCTTAAATATAAAATCTTTCTCTGTTCTGAATCTGTTCTTTAATGGTCTTAGATTATGAAAAAAGCGGAAAGGCTTATAAAGATTTCCTTTCTTCTACTTTATTATTTAGAATATTTTCGTAGTTCTTATACTCAAGGGAAGTACTTAAAAATGAAACTTTTTTTTTCTTTGAATCTGCTCGTTAATTAAATGATCTTAATTGTAAAAATTAGCGCCTGTTCAAATAAAAATTCAGAAACTATTACACAAAACATGAGAAAAAGCATTGTTGTATCGCATTTTAATTTAAGAAAATAAGGCCTTTTAACGCTGTCAAAATATCAAATGTTCCTTTCTTCTACTTTATTTCGTAGAATCTTAGAACTTTTCGTAGTTCTTGGACTCAAGCGAAGTGCTTAAATATGTAATTTTTTTTTTTTTTTTTACTTTAAATCTTCTCGTTAATTAAATGATCTTAATAATGGGAATTGGCGCCTTTTCAGAAATTATTCCACAAAACATGAGAACAAGCATTCTTGTAAAGAAATTTAATTTAACAAAACAAGGTACCTTAACGTTATCAAAAAAGCGGAAAGGCTTATAAAAAAAGTTCCTTTCTTCTACTTTATTTCTTAGAAGCTTCTCGAGGTATTTGGACTGAAGCGAAGTGCTTTTAAAAATGTAACTTTTTTTTTTTTTTACATTGAATCTGCTCGTTAATTAAATGATCTTAATAGTGAGAATAGATGAATGTTTAAATAAAAATTCAGAAACTATTCCACAAAACATGAGAATAAGCATTCTTGTATCGAATTTTTATTTAAGAAAACAAGATCTCTTTAACGTTGTCAAAAAACGGAAATGCTTATAAAAAAATTCATTTCTGCTACTATATTTCTTAGAAGCTTTTCTCTAGTTCTTGGTTCAAGCAAAGCGCTTAAATATGTAATTTTTCCTGTTGTGAATCTGCTCCTTAATTTAATGGTCTTAGTAATGGGAATTGACTCCTGTTCAAATGGAGATTCAGAAAATATTCCACAAAACATGATAAATAGCTTTATTGTATTGCATTTTAATTTAGAAAAGATGGTCTGTTAACGTTATGAAAAAAGCGGAAGGGCTTCGAATAAGTTCCTTTCTTCTACTTTATTTCTTAGAAGCTTTTCGAGGTTTTTAAACTCGAGCGAAGTGCTTAAAATGTAACTTTTTTTTTTAAACTTTGAATCTGCTCGTTAATTAAATGATCTTAATATTGAGAATGGGTGCCTGTTCAAATAAAAATTCAGAAACTATTCCACAAAACATGAGAACAAGCATTCTTGTATCGAATTTTAATTTCAGAAAACGAAATTTTTTAATGCTGTCGAAAAGCTGAAATGCTTATAAAAAGTTCCTTTCTTCTACTGTATTTCTTAGAAGTTTTTCTTTAGTTCTTGTTTCTAGCGAAGTGCTTAAATCTGTAACATTTTTCTGTTGTGAATCTGCTCCTCAATTTAGTAATGTAAATTTGACGCCTGTTCAAATTGAGATTAAGAAAATATTCCATAAAACATGATAAATACTTTCTTGTATTTGAATTTTACTTTAAGAAAAGAAGGTCTCTTAACATTATCAAAAAAAAAAAAAAAAAAAAAACGTAACGGCTTATAAAAAGTTCCTTTTTTCTACTTTATATCTTAGAAGCTTTTCGTAGTTCTTGGATTCAAGCGAAGTGCTTAAAAATGCAACGTTGAATTTACGTTGAATCTGCTCGTTAATTAAATGACCTTAATTATAAGAATTGGCGCCTGTTCAAATATAAATTCAGAAACTATTCCACAAAACATGAGAACAAGCATTCTTGTATCGCATTTTAATTTAAGAAAATGAGGTCTTTTAACATTGTCAAAAAGCAGAAAGGTTTATAAAATATTCCTTTCTTCCACTTTATTTCTTAGAAGCTTTTTTAAGTTCTTGGACTTAAGTGAAGTGGTTAAAAATGTAGGGACAAAAATAAAGAAGTAAATCGAATATTTCGGATGTTTTTGTTTTTACGAAAGGAATCCGGTGAGGTATGTTACAGATCAAGATTGTGAGTTTCTGTCAAGAATTTATTCCGGCGGAAAATCCTTTTGCTTTAGATTCAATCAAAAGCCATTCTGATGAAATTATTTATAAAGTATAGGAATGAGTTACGTAGAATAGCTGGGTCCGCTAGTTTAAATTTAAAGAGTGAAACATATGTTTGAAATAAAAGAAAATAAACGGTTTAACGGTAATTAAGGAAACTTTTAGTATTATTATTGTTTGTTAAAAATGTAGGGGCAAGAAATGAATCGAATATTTCGAATGTTTATGCCTTTTACGAAAAGTCCTGTGAAGTTTGTTACAGATCAAGATTGCGAGTTTCTGTCATTAATTTATTCCGGTGTAAAATCCTTTTGCTTAGATTAAATCAAAAGCCATGGTAATAAAACTATTTGTAAAGTATAAGAATGAACTACGTTGAATCATTTGGTATCAAGTTTAAAGAATGAAATATGTGTTTCAAATAAAAGAAACGTCAACGGTTTAATGATAATTAAAGAAACTTTTATTATTATGGGTTAAAAATGTAGGGACAAGAAGTAAATCGAATACTTCGGATGTTTATGTGTTTATAAAAGAGATCCTATGAGGTATGTTACAGTTCAAGATTGCGAGTTTCTGTCAGTAATTTATTCCGGTGAAAAATCCTTTTGCTTTGATTCAATCAAAGGCCATGCTAATAAAACTATTTATAAAGTATAAGAAATAACTACGTAGAATCGCTCGGTTTTAAGTTTAAAGAATGAAATGTGTTTTTCAAATAAAAGAAACGTCAACGGTTTAATGACAATTAAGGAAACTTTTATTATTATTATTATTATTATTACTAAATGTTCAAACATAATGTATTGACATATGCTATCACTATTATATGCTGTTATTATAAAAAGTAATTACAGTAAACTCTGTCTAAGGCGGAATCGGTCGGGACTGAGAAAATTTTCCGCTGTAGACAATATTCTGGCTTATGCAAAAAAGCTCCCCCCCACCCCTTAAAAAAAAAGAAAAGAAAAGAAAAACGCAAATCTTGTATTTTTTTACGTTTGTAACTTTTAGTACTCTTCTTTAAAATGAAATTGGATTGTTATTAAATTTATTGTTTTTAATAATTTCGAAAGACATTATTTGAACACAAAAATAGATTTTACCAATACAAAATTGCTCCAATTCTGAAGTTTAATGAAAATCGTTTAATTTAACCAATAAAATTTAATGCTTCATATTTCGTATAGTAGTTCAAAAAATCAAAAAATAATCTATTATCGATGTTTGTTTTTTCTTTCGGTTTACCATGTATTTTTCACTAACGCGTAAGTCTGTTATTCTCGGTATTATTTTTTTTTATTTCTCTGAACAAGAAAAACAATTTCGAGGCACCTAATTCTTCTCAAGCCGTCCTGATATGTTTGAATTCCACTGCTGTCTTCAATGTTTTCAGAAACGTGATCATCCGCATTTGCTTTTCTAAGACAACGACAGTATTTTCAGGCGACATTTCTGAGCAAAGTTTGGCAATCCATTTAACAGCATCGTAAACACTGATGTTTTTGTCAGATCGGTGGCTGAAGAACAATCGTCAAAAGACGCAATAATCGACCACAACAGATACCTTTTGTAGTGTGTTTCAGCATTTTAATAACTCATTGATCTATCAGTTGTGTCGCTGCAGTAGTATCTGACGGAAGAAATTGTAAATTTATATTCGACAGTTTGACGTCGGCATACAATGTGCATTATCGAGGAACACTTTTTTTTGTCTTCAATCATTCTTCTGTTGAACTCCTTTAGCCGCCCCTCCATTAAGACAACAGGCATCCAGTATTTTTTCCGAGACCTCCAAGTCACAGGCAGTTTAACGATCTTTACATTCTTGAAACAACGTCTTTTTCGATTTCCCAATCACTAACTTTTTTTATAAACTGCCCTCCAACTTCGCAAAAAGCAAAACAGTGACACGATCGTTGGAGGTTTTACCTCAGCGGCATTAGCTACCTCTATTTTAACAAGTGACTTACTTGGCACACACGATAAAATAGTCCAGTCTCATTACAATTATATATGTCCTTTTAGGTAGATTTCGTATGAAATATTACCTATTGGGATCGTTCCTATGTTGGAATTTCTGAAAAATTTTTGCAGATCTACACCGATCATGACCCCTAGAACTCAAAACCACCCTTAGTAAAAAAGTTATATCTATCTATCTATCTATCTATCTATCTATGTATGTATCTATCTATCTATCTATATATATATTACAAAATTTAAATTTTTGCGCCAAATTTAAAGTATTTTATGTAAATTTTCCTTTTTCAGTAATATTCCGTATATTATACCGGCTTATTAAATTAAAACCCAAGTCTATTAATCTCTAAGATCTTAATTCATATTTATTCCAAATTGCGTAAATCTAAAAATGGCTCGATTATTTATATTTCTTTAATAAAACTTTTATTATTTAAATTCCTATTAAATTCCGCTATTAAATCCCGGTATATCATATTCCCCTTAAATCTTTATTTAACTGCTAAAATATTATTCTGTCTTAAAGAAAAAACCTACTTATTTCAATTTATTCTTTTATTTAAAATATCCAGGTGTAATTAAAATATTTCAAAGATTAAAACTTCGCAGACATAAATTCATTTCTTTTATCGTCTGAAGAGGGAAAAAGGGGTTATTTTTGCATAATCTCGACTACAGATTTTAACATTTGTTTATGCCTTAGATAGCTGGTGCGAGGATATAAGAATTTTCTAGAACAATCTTTTCAGCAGAGTATAAATACGAATGGCGGGAACCAGAGAGAAGGATATAGCATGTAGAGGTGAACGTGGTGGATTGCAGTCGTAGCAAACTGGATATTCAATGTGATTGCTCGATGGAGGTAGTAAAATGTTGGATGAATACTGTTTATTATGTGAGTAGAATGAGGAAGCAACGGTATCGTAATGGGTGATAGATGTTAGATATTAACGGATTAAAGACTAGAACGCAGTCAAGAGATGGAGTGATTTTAAACTAATTGTGACAGGAAGAATAGACTTTATTCTTTTTACCATGGAAGGAGAGAGCATCTTCCCTAGATTAATCGAGAGTGTGGAAATAAAGTGAATAATGTTCCAAGCGACTGCCTTATGTTAATTCTTCATTTTTCTTTAGTATTTTAAAACCAATCGGCTGCTACCTGTGTTGTGTAGGAATGGAAACCCTCATTTTTTTTTTCGACAATACAAACTACTTGCCGTCAAAACGTCACAGAGAAAAGAAAAGTCGACAGGATTTAGAAGTGACGGCAATAAAAACGAGTGTGTCTCCAAAATTACAAATGTGTATTGGTACTGGTACACGATAGCTTATGATAGTTACTAAAGATCAGTGCCGGAAAGTTAAAAATTTACATCGCTAATGTGAATAGCAATGTATAGTGCTGGTGATTGTGAGACAAGATGACTGGAGTGAGTTCTTTTCAAAATATTTTTACACCTCTTATATTATTATTTTTGTTATTGTTTGTTATTTATTGAGATTTATTTATTATTAAGTATGAGAATTATTTATTTATGAGATTTATTTATTATTCATTTATGAGGTTTATTTATTATTTCATGAAGAGTATTTATTTATTTATTTATTTATTTATTGTAAAGTTTATTATGAAGTAATGAGAATTATTTATTTATTTATTATTAAAGTCAGAAAGAGTACTTAATCTATTATGAAAACTAAAACTCTATTAGTTTAAATGTTGTTAAGGTCAGGTTGTATTAAAGAGAATAGAAGTGCTTCTTTTATTTTAATGAATACTGATATAATGGCTGAACCTAAATTAATTGAGTTTGATCCTAGTACTGGAATGGAAATCCAGGCTTGGTTAAATTATTATGATGATATGAGTATTAGAGAAAATAAAGATTTAGAGTGGAAATTTAAATCTATTCCACAGTATTTAAAGGGTGAAGCACTAAAAGTCTATATCAATGATTGTGTTAATTGTACTAGTTATGAACAGATTTCAAAAATCTTGATAGAAAAATTCATTGAACTAAATGTTCCAAATTTTTCTGATTTCTCAACTCTAAAATTAGACAAATTAGATAATTTAGAAAATTATTTTCACAAAAAGGTAGGAATTGGGAGGAAACTCCATCTTTGTGAGACTCTTCTAATACAAGGGTTGACAGATGGATTAAAACCAGAGTATAGAAATAATATTAACGTAAACCCTCCAAATAGTACCACTGGATGGTACCGGCTTGTTAAGCAATTTGTTGAAGTTTCCACTCCTCAAATTTCAAGCCAAACAGTAAATCAACAACCAGTTAGACAAAATTTTCAACAATTTCAACCACCTAGGCCTTGGACTCAACCAAGTAGACCCAATTTTCAGCCAAATAGGCCCAATAATGCACCTAGGAATTGGATTCCACAAAGACAGTATCAAAATCAGGGGTCTAGAAATTTTCAAAATAATTACTTTCAGAAACCATATCCTTCTAGACCAGGTAGAATATGTACAAATAAAGGTGTAAACAATGCATATCATTGGGAACAAGAGTGTTTATTTAGAAATGATGCAACATCCTCTGATACTCTTCCTAGTAATTCACCACCTACTATTCCTAATATTTGACAACTAATTGTGTATGGATGTACCAATAGTTATAATTTACCATGTATAGTGGACACTGGATCCACTACGGCAATATTACCCCTCAAATTTGTTAAAGAACTAAATGCTAAAATTGAAACTATACCTACAGTTATTATTGGTCAGGCAAAAGGGGTGTTAAAAATAAATCAAAAATGTAAAATTTCTCTAAAAGTGGGTAAAATTACCAAATGTGTTAACTTTTTAGTGTGTAATACTAATTTAAAGTATGCTATTTTGGGGTTAAGGGAATGTTCTAAATTTAATTTAACTATAGATTGTAGAAATTGTACTGTAAAACAAGGAAGGAAAATTATAAATAAGAGTATATCCATACATAATGAGAAATCTCTTTATTTTCATACTGTAGATATGAATAAAGTACAACAAGAGAATGATTTAGTAACAATTGATTGTGATGAGAATTTGAATTTATATAATGATGATAATGTAATAATCGCTAATGAGAGTAGTGAAACTTTGAATTTATGTAAGAATGATAACGAATTACCATCTAGTTGTGAAAATTATATGACTACTCAGGACTTTTTTGAGAATGATAGAAATGATTATAATGTGCAACCTGATTATGGACAGTTCATAACTTCTCAAAATTTTCGCGATGTTAATAATTCTGATTCAGATTTAATTGGGGATTTAAATTTAATTCAAAATGATGATTTAAGGGAGATAGTTCAAAATTATAGTGATATTTTTGCAAAACATAAATATGATGTGGGTAGGATTAATATTGAGCCACAACGCGTTCTTCTAAAATCTGACCTACCTGTATCTTTGAGGCCCTACAGAACTTCCCCCTTAGAAGAAAAAGAAATAAAAAGTCAAATCCAATCTTTATTAGCGGCTGGACTCATAAAAGAAAGCAATAGCCCATATTCTGCCCCTATCACTTTAGCTATGAAAAAAGAAGAAGGCAAAAAGACCCGATTATGTATAGACTATAGGAAATTAAATTCAATAATTAAGAATGATGCAGAACCCTTGCCCCGTATCGATGAAATTTTAGATAAATTGAGTAGTGCTCAGTACTTTTCAACTTTAGACTTAGCCTCTGGCTACTGGCACATACTAATACATCCAGCTGATACCGAAAAATTAGCTTTTGCTAGCAACTTTGGCCTCTTTGAATGGCTAGTTCTTCCGTTCGGTATAAAAACAGGTCCCCCAATATTCAATAGAACTATTAGAAGGATCCTTAACAAATATAAAATAGATTTCGCGTGTCACTATTTTGATGATATTATAATATTCTCCTCCTCTCTAGAAGAACACTTAAAACACTTAACTCAAATCTTTGAAATCTGTAAATTAGAAAATATTAAACTTAAACTTTCTAAATGTAAATTAAGCCAAAATAAAATTAATTTCTTGGGCTACGAAGTCACCAATGGGACTTTAACTCCAGCTAATGCAAATATTGAGACCATTCAAAAATTAATACCCCCCTCTAATGTTAAAGAATTACAACGATTTTTAGGTTCTATTAATGTATACCATAAATTCATAGACAAATATGCTGAAATTAGATACCCCCTTAATAAATTACTTAGAAAAAACACAATATGGGAATGGAACTCAGAATGTCAGGACTCTTTTGAAAAACTAAGAAATGCCTTAATTGCAAAACCAATCCTCAAAATTTATGACCCAAAATTGCCCCTCCACATGTTTGTAGACGCCTCTCAGGTAGCGGTGGGTGCAGTTCTAAAACAACCTGATAAAGATAATTTCTTGCATCCTATTGCTTACCAATCTAGAATTTTGAAGAGTTATGAGCAAAATTATTTTATAACCCAGCTAGAGTGTTTAGCAATTATAGATACTCTTGATAAATTTTATCACTATTTCCATGGAGTCAAATTTACAATCCATACCGATCACGCATCTCTAGTATGGTTGAAGAGCGTTAAGAACTTAAGAGGGAGACTTTTTAGGTGGTCACTTAATTTCAGCATGTTTGATTACGAGATTAAGTATGAGAGGGGTTCAACAAATGTCGAAGCAGACATGTTGTCTCGAAATCCTGTTGCTTACTTCAATCAACATGTAAGTTTATTGTTGGACAGAAAAGAAATCATAGAGATGCAAAACAAGGATAATGTCTGTGATAAGAAATATAAAGAAGAAAATGGGATTATTATAATTCAGAGAAAGGGATTCAAAAAAATAGTAGTACCAATGTCATTGAGGAAAAAATTACTCCATATTGCTCATGATAATTTTGGACATTTAGGAATCCAAAAAATGCTTAACTTAATATCCCCTAACTATTATTGGCCTAATATGACTATAGACATAACACAATTTGTTAAACATTGCGACACCTGTCAAAAAAATAAAAAACCGAAACAAAAAAGATTTGGCTTGTTACAAGCTATGCCAGCCACAGATCAACCTTTTGAATGTCTTTCTATTGATACTGTGGGTGGATTTAACTATTACAACTCAACAAAAAAATTCTTACACATAATAATAGATCACGCAACTAGATTTGTTTGGGCTTTTCCTTCTAAAAATGTTACTACAGAAGCATATACAAACTGTTTAAAGCAAATTTTTAATGTTCAAACACCTCAAAAAGTACTGAGTGATAGACACAAAGCTTTTAGGTCTCCAAGATTCAAAAAATTCCTCAGAAAACATCATGTTCAACAACGTTTTACATCATCACACCATCCACAGACCAATGGGAAGGTAGAGCGCGTTAATCAGACAATAGTTACCAGGCTTAAATGTAAAGTCAATTCCACTTCTTCTAAAATACCTTGGACAAGATTATTAGACCAAGTCATTCAAGAATACAATAATACCCCGCATTCCATAACTAAATTCCCACCTGCCTACTTATTTTATGGTCAATTACCCTATCAATCTCCTTTAAAACAAAACTACTATCCTACTGTCAGTAAAGCACTCAAAATTGCAAAAGCGCGAACTCGTGAATTTCATCTTAAAAGTAAAAGACTATATGATAGAAATTTTGTTGAATCCCCATTAAAAATACAAGATTCTGTAATTTATGAAGAATTTAAGTATCCTAACACTCGAAAATTAGAACCTACTTTCTCAGGACCATATAAAATTATAAATAAACTTTCTGAAGTAACTTATGAAATAGATAAATTTAATTATGAGACAGGACTAAATTCAGTTATTGTACACGTTTCTAAATTAAGACCCTATTTTTCACCAAATGATTTCAGAATGTTTCATGAGCAACCCATAAAACAAACAAAACCACAACCAACATCACCACCACAATTGCCATCACACACTCAAACTAAAGTAAAAACCATAGATTAAATTCTAATTCTTTAGATTTTTTTTCTTTCATCAATAGTTTTCAACATTACCAAGTATGACTTTGGGGCGCCACGGGGATATTACTTGTGTTTGGAAGCTTTTGGGATTAGGTAGACACTCTATGCAGGCATAGGATGTGTATTTGATTTTGGGAATTTTCAGATTGATGTTGAAAAATAAAAATAAATATTTTTAATTCTATATCCAGTTTATATCAAAATAAACTATATTTATTTTATTCCATTTTTTACCAATTGTTTACAAAAATAGTAAGAATTGATAATATTATTATAATTATATAAACATAGAAAATTGATAATTGTGATGAGATTTTGTAGTGATTGTGTAGCAAGGGAAAATTAAGTATATAAACAAATTATCTTTTATTCCTATTTATTTTCTTTATTTTACCATTCTAAGTTTATCAAATGCACGTCTATTCATAAGAGTATCAGAGAGATAAATTATTGTAAAGAAATACTGGTTGAGAATCCACTTTCTAAATATTTAGAGTTAAATTTATTTGGACTTTGGAATTATTATTATTATTATTATTATTATTATTATTATTAATGTTTCGACTGGCAAAAATACTTTCTTATATAAGTAAAAAATAAGAAAATTATTAATTGCTATGTATTATTTTTATCATCAACCATTATTTTCCATGTCAATAAGTAAAAAATCTGTGATAGTTTCTTAGAATATAATATTGTTATTAAGTATTATTATTGCTATTATTCAAGTATACTGTTGAAATTTTATTATTATGATTGTGAATTGAAAGTATTATATTATTTATTGAAAGATTCATTATTTATTAAAGAAAAAGAGAACATAACTTATAAGTGAAAAGTTATGATATTTACTAAAACAAGTGAGAAGTTGTAAAAGATGGTGAGTCCCAATTAGAATGGGAAAAGGAGCTCAAAAAAGTATTTGATAAACAAACGTTAAAAGGTAGTTGAATAACTACTAGGAATTTGTTTATTAAAATAAAACTACTATTGTGATGACAAATAGTATTTAAACATAATGTAAAGAGTTTAACAGGCAGAGTAGTCAAACAAATTTAGTAAAAAATATTTATTGCAGCTGAACTTTTTACTTAAGGACTGTATCACTATTTTTGCTAAAGGACTTTTATGACCTACGAACTGATTAAGCCAATGGGACTTAAAATTCTACTTGAAGTAAATAAAGTGTTAAACATTACTTGATTGGAAATATGTTTGTGATAAGAGAAATGGAAATACACTAAATTTCCATAAGATAAAAGAATTTGTTGTTATTTATTACTATAGTTTTATTATTTCTTATTGTATTTATACTTATTCTTTATTTATTATTGTGTTTATATTTTTCTATGTACTTACAAATGGTAAGTGATGTTGTAACCATTATTTGTATTCTTTTACAGGGGAAATGCTCTCAGCTAAATTTAAATGCTCTTAGTATATTTTTTTTCTCTTGCATTGCTAAATTTTACTTTTCCATCTCTTCGCTGACGTCTCTAAAATTTTCAATATTCAAAAATCAACTTCCAAATTTATTACAAGTCTGTTGTCTGAAATTGTAGTTAATTAACCACAAATTTCATACAAAGTCTTTGGGGAGGGGAGATAATATTACAAAATTTAAATTTTTGCGCCAAATTTAAAGTATTTTATGTAAATTTTCCTTTTTCAGTAATATTCCGTATATTATACCGGCTTATTAAATTAAAACCCAAGTCTATTAATCTCTAAGATCTTAATTCATATTTATTCCAAATTGCGTAAATCTAAAAATGGCTCGATTATTTATATTTCTTTAATAAAACTTTTATTATTTAAATTCCTATTAAATTCCGCTATTAAATCCCGGTATATCATATTCCCCTTAAATCTTTATTTAACTGCTAAAATATTATTCTGTCTTAAAGAAAAAACCTTTATTTCAATTTATTCTTTTATTTAAAATATCCAGGTGTAATTAAAATATTTCAAAGATTAAAACTTCGCAGACATAAATTCATTTCTTTTATCGTCTGAAGAGGGAAAAAGGGGTTATTTTTGCATAATCTCGACTACAGATTTTAACATTTGTTTATGCTTTAGATAGCTGGTGCGAGGATATAAGAATTTTCTAGAACAATCTTTTCAGCAGAGTATAAATACGAATGGCGGGAACCAGAGAGAAGGATATAGCATGTAGAGGTGAACGTGGTGGATTGCAGTCGTAGCAAACTGGATATTCAATGTGATTGCTCGATGGAGGTAGTAAAATGTTGGATGAATACTGTTTATTATGTGAGTAGAATGAGGAAGCAACGGTATCGTAATGGGTGATAGATGCTAGATATTAACGGATTAAAGACTAGAACGCAGTCAAGAGATGGAGTGATTTTAAACTAATTGTGACAGGAAGAATAGACTTTATTCTTTTTACCATGGAAGGAGAGAGCATCTTCCTTAGATTAATCGAGAGTGTGGAAATAAAGTGAATAATGTTCCAAGCGACTGCCTTATGTTAATTCTTCATTTTTCTTTAGAATTTTAAAACCAATCGGCTGCTACCTGTGTTGTGTAGGAATGGAAACCCTCATTTTTTTTTTCGACAATACAAACTACTTGCCGTCAAAACGTCACATATATATATACCACTTTCTTCTGGACACGATAACTTTCGTAAAACTCTACCAATCTCTTCCAAACTGATACATAAAATCAATGGCCATAAAATCTCGGTCAAGTTCGTTAATGGGCAAAATCGGACCAAGGGGATGGAAATAGGGAGAGGTTTTGTAAAAACAGAAAACACCCATAACTTCTTAATTTTTGTACATATCAAATCAGTTTAAAGTTTTTATTACTTCTAAAAATAGGGTCAAAAATTTATGTATCACAGATTTTTGATAAAGTTAAAAATGGCTCAAGGGGCGCAAAAATAGGGTTTTTGGGAGAAAAAAAAATCATAACTTCGTCAATTCTCAAGATATCAAATCCAATTAATTTTATTATAAATCTCCTTAACATAATCTACAACTTTTATATTCACAAGTTTTTGATAGGACCAATTCGTACCGCCAAACAAAATTAAAAACGAAAACAAATAGGGGGTTTGAAGAAGAAAAAAATCCCTAATTCCGTCAATTCAAAAGATATAAAATTCCCATGAATTTATCATATATCTTCTTAATTTTGTCTACAACATCTATATAGACAAGTTTTGGATAGGTCCAATTCTTACAGCAAAACAAATTAAAAATACATAGCGGTTGACGAAAAAAAATCATCTTAGTAAGGGTGTATTCAAATCCAAACTGCTTATTTTCTGAGTCATTTTACAATTCATTTTTGCTCTCAAAGGCTTCCAATTGGTACGTTTTCTTACTCAGAAACTATATAAACTACCGTAATGGTCGATTGTTTGATAGAGGCAGAATATATATTTTTTAAATGCTGTTTAAAAGGGCACTTTGAACCGAATCTACCGAAGTGGATTGTGTTGGAAAATTCATTGTCACTCAAATCCAAACTGCTTATTTTCTGACTCATTTTTAAATTCATTTTTGCTTTCAAACGCATTTAATTGGTAGATTCGCTTATTCAGAAACTATATAATGTACTCTAATGATCGATTTTTGGATAGAGGCAGAATATATTTCAAAAAATGATGTCAAAGTGGGCATTTTGAACGGAATTTCCCGAAGCGATTGTGTTAGAAACGAAAAATATTGTTCTTCTGAGAAAATAATTGTTTATATATCAAGTTTTAATTAATTGAACAAAAAATAAAAACACAGGTCGCTTATAAATCTCTTCAAAAATCACGTCAGCAAGTTTCATATTTTTTTATATTAAAAATGAATCTGGAATTATGCCAGAAAATGTCGAGTTGTTGAGCATGGAAAAGTATTTTTTTGAATACCGCCCTAACATGATTCTTATAAAACCAGCTATTATATAAAAATGAAATAAAAACTCGTCAAAAGCGGCCAGATAAAATTGTTAAAGTGGATTTATCTCTAATCATGATTTAGTTTTTGTTTGTGAAATTAGTATATTTGACTTCGAAATCTACCTCTGCCTGTAGGCCGGGCCGGCAGGGATTTTTCTTGATATCTTCCAATCGGTACATGAAAATTTCCTTTCCATTCCCGAATTTCATGCCATAGGAATAGGATATTTTTCGTGTGTCAGCAAGCATGCTTCATGGCAATGTTGTGTAGATTATGGAAATCCATAAACTATTCACTGGAAACTTTAAAATGCATTTTACCTATTTTTTCGCAAAACAGTCCACGTGTGAGCAAAATTTTCTTTCTAGCAATCGAAAAACATTCAAAAGTTAATGCACCAATGTCATCATTTTTCACAGCAGGTTTCCTCTTTCTATTGGATGTTTTCAACTCTTTCTTTTTATAGCGTCATAAATTTGAGTTTTACCATAATTAAACTTAATATAATTCTACAGAATAATTATTTTTCTATTAATTAGGTAACATCGACTTTTGGAGCATTGAGTTTCGATTTTGAAGCAATTTTTACGATGCACTTACTAATATCCTTAGACAAGATAAAACGATAAAGAACAAATAACCCGTGCAATGAGTTTTCTAGACATGAGATTCACTGGAATGAAGCATACGTCAATCGAATAGCATTTTATGTTTTTGATAAAATGGTTGTATCTTGAGTTGTAATAAACCGCTTGCAGATGACGATCTTTCATTAATTGTCTTGACTCGAAAATCGATTGAAAACTGAAATTCTGAAAGTCTTTACAAATAAATGAGAAACGCTGTTCAGTTTCTTAGTACTGCAAATTTGAAGTTTACACTCAAACTCGCATATACACAAAAAATTTCGGGAATGAGACTGCGTACAACATTAAAGCATAATATATTGTACTTTAGAAAATACATATTTTCATAAATGTGCATCCTTATAGTAATAATTTTTACATGCAAATTTATATCGGAAAAAATGATTATTTAATTTTTTACATGCAAGATTTCCTTAAAATTTAAACAGTTTCTAGTTCCTTAAATTAACTTTTTTAAACTATTACGGAATTTAATTAAAATTCTCGGCATGGAATGTATGACGTATGTATTAAAGTTTCATAAACGAAATGCTTTTCATTTTTAAAGTATCTTTTTTTCCGCCTTATGCAAAATTTTGGTTTTAGCGGGACCTTAAAAACATTTCCGTTTCCGCGTTAGACAGATTCCGGCTTATACAACAAGAATTAATGTTGTTTTCTATGGGTTCGCCGGGACTTGAAAAATTTTCCGCGGTAGACAAATTTTCGGCTTGCACACAGTCCGCCTTAGACAGAATCTACTGTATTAAGATTAAAAAAAAAAATTACTTAATGAAAAACATATCCTATTTATCCCGTCGCCAGGACCGAACGGGTTAATTTAAGAAAACGAAGTTCTCTTAACGTTGTCAAAAAACGGAAAGTCTTTTGAATAATTTTTTTCTTCCAGTTTGTTTCTTAGAAGTTTTTCGAAGTTCTCTGAGTCAAGCAAAGCGGTTAAAAATGTAGGGGCAAAAATGAAGAAGTAAATCGAATATTTGGGATGTTTTTGTTTTTACGAAAGGAATCCGTTGAGGACACACATAAAGATTGCGACTTTAATTTATTCCGGCGGAAAATCATTTTGTTTAGAATAAATCAAAGGCTTTATTTCTGTTAAAACTAATCGTAAAGTATAAGAATGAATTACGTAAAATAGCTCTGTTATATTTCATAAAATACATATGATAAATGTAGCGACTTATATACGCATCAATTTGTTTTATTAATATTTTTGATTTATTTCTTTATTTATAAAATATTAACTAGGGACTTTTACTATTACTCTTAGAATTTTACTTTCTATACAAAGAAAATTCTGGAATTGCGAAAATTTTTGTATTTTGATAGTTACATGTTTTGTGACGTCCTGAACACGATTTAACTATTTTTGGAAATTGTCTGTCTGTCTTTCTATCTGTTAGTCTGCGTGTGAAACAAATTTTGTATCCCTTGTATCTCAAGAACTAATGTACGGAATTTCATCAAACTTCATACTGTGTTAGACCTTGACATAAATAGATGATGATTAAATTTGAGTGTATATAGCAGCCCAACAGATGTCGCTGCTATTCCGTATTTTTCGCGTTTTCCGCGATATCTATATCTCAAGATCTAATACCCAGAATTTTAATAAACGGAATTTCTCAAATTCTGTTAGATCTCGACATAATAAAGTTAAACAGATTTTGATTCAATTTTGATTCTGATCACCCGAGATCATGCATATTATATTAGCGAGCAGCAATTGATGCATTTTAGCGTGGTTTGCATTTAATACTATTATTGCACTAACTTTCATACACTCTTAACCACATAGTTGCCAAAATCGCTCATTTTTGACGTCGACTTTTGGCTGTGGAGTCAAGTATTAGCCCTATGCTTTTTGCAATGAACATTGTAGCTCTACCTTTTCTTCTATTGTGTAAAAATGCACCAAATTGTATATTTGAGTTTAATGACATAAATGATCATGTTCATGTAATTTTAAACTTCAATACTCAAAGGCGGACGCTGTTGTTCTGCTCTTCTTTTAATTTAATGTAATTACCTGCTAAATTCGAAGCAAAGCCTAATGCTTTATATTCATAATCGTTGATGTTAATATAAATTAATAGAATGGCATAGAAGAAAGTTTTGCTATGGCCACAACATAGTAGTTATTTTCGTAATAATATACTGCATTACATTAATTAGAATTATGGCTTTTTGAAATTATTATCATCTATGTTACATTTGTTTATAAGCATAATGATAATGATGTTCAATTTGCATTTTGCGCTTTTGAAAAAATAAAAACAAAATATTTTCCATCGCGGTCAAAGTCTCTCATTACATATTTTTTACTTCTCTCTCTCTCTCTTTTACTTTTAAATATGAGTTCGTTTTAAAGTTAGAGTAAGAATGCACTATCTATATTATAGATCACAAACGTGTCCGTGTGTAGCGCTAACGTCATTTTGGCGGTGGCAACACCAATTGGTTAAATGTAACATTTATTGCAGTTTTTTTAAATTTCTGAACATCGCGCATTTTATTATTTAACACCGTTGAATAAGGGAAAAAAAGGCACTTTCAAATTAAATTTATTTTACACCGTTGAATAAGGGAAAAAATGCACTTTCAAATTAAGGGGGGTAGGATACCTTTGAACACGTCCAAAAAGGGAAAAATACCACTATGTTCAAAGCTTCAAAATTTGTGTAATAAGTCAAAAATAAAGATCAAACTTCATTTAAATATAAATCTCATATTTATATTTATATTCAAAAAAATATATATATTTGTAAATTGCTAAATAAATATTGAAATGATAAGTTTAAAAATATATGATAATGAGAGAAACAAATCTTGCGCGCATGATAAAAACTGAAAATATGCTTATAAAGAGAAAATTTTCGTGAAAATAAATACATAATACTGTTACCTTTATACTAAAACCAGAATATTTGTAAAAAATATTGACTAAATTACAAAAATTAACAAAAAATTAAAAATTTTCACTTTTTCAAAGATATTTTCAAAGTAAAAAAACAAAAATAAAATACAATCTTACTTTTTTCTGGTTTTAAGTTGTAGATAATACAATAATGAATATGTGGTGAAAAGTTTTTTTGATTGCCATGCATAGTTTTTTAGTAACACTGCGCGCAGTTTCAAAATTCATCGTTTTCAATAAACGCAATGCAAAGTTTAATTATCCTATGTAGCCTTAATATTTAGTCTTAATAAAATAGCCATAATTAATAAACTAATGGGAATTTTTTAATGCGGTTTTTTGTATATTGTTCAGAAATGATTACGGAATCAAAATATGTATTAAAAAATTTTCGAAAAACCTGTATCCTACCCCCTTAAATTTGTTTGGAAACTGTATCGCAGTTTGTTTGAAAAAAAAAAAAAAAAATATCGCTATTTACTAAATTTTTATTGTTTTTAAAATAATTTTCAGGCATGATTTTTAAAAAAAATCTATGTCTATTGCGTGCGTTATGTAAGATAAATCCGTTTGTAATTAAATTAATATAGATAGCTCAGAATTTGTTTCCAGCTTATATAACATAACGAAATTAAAACATTCATCAATAAATAAATAAAATAATAAATATAAATAAAACACAAATTTAACACAATGTGATCAAATTATGCACTTAAACCACTAAAATGACCAGAATAAAAATTCGAATAGTGATCGAAAGCCGATTTCAAATAGTGATTTTTGGCGATTTCTTCGGTTGTTAACTCCTGGGGCGAGGCCAATACAAAATTATCGCTTTTAATAAATTTCAAAATTTTATATAAACTAATTATTTTTTTTTCATATAAATATGATTTTTAGTGATGTTAGTGCGTATTCTAAAAAAATATATTAAATGTAAAAACTCTATTATATTGTCAATTAATAAAATGGTTTTCACCTATATTCTGTAACTCGGGACCCAGATATATCCCCTTGTTTCAAGGTGATGGTTATCTGCACGAGGGATATAGGCCCTAGGGGGAGTGCCGTCCGTGGGGTCCTTCTAAGGGACCTAACTCGCATTTACGCAAGGTTTCACAAGGATCGAAGAAAACCACGAAAACTCCGAACGGTTAGGCAGAGGCGAGCTTGGGTTCAAACCCAGCACCTCCCGTCTACCAGCTTTGAGAGCAGAACCTCTCAGCCACTGGTGGGCCCCCCTTGTTTCAAATAAACACACTAATTGAGTTTCGGGTGTATAGAGTTTTCTTCTAATATGTTTAAACTTTAGGTTTACATAATGTTTTTCAAATATAAGTACGTAGCTTTTCTTTTTTGCTCTGCGCAATCTGTTTATTACGTAACGGGCTTTAGAAATGCGAACTCGTGTGTGTTGAAATGAAATTTAAAAATGTCTTCCGCAAAACATGATAATAATAATACGTGTATCGCTTTTTTTACGTAAGAGATGGAGGTAGCTTGACATTATTATAACCCCTGCAATGCTTAAAAAATATTACTTTTAATGGAAAGAGTGTACAGAATTTTTTTCTAATACGTTTAAACTCCAGTTTTACATGACATTTTTCAAATATAAGTAGCTTTTTTTATGGTCTGTGCAATGTCTTTATTACGTAATGGGTTTTAGAAATGAGAACTCGTGTGTGTTAAAATGACATTTAAAAATGTCTTCCGCAAAACATGATAGCAATAATACGTGTATCACTTTTTTTACGCAAAAGATCGAGGTAGCTTAACATTATTATAACCTCTGCAATGCTTTAAAAATATTACTTTTAATGGAAAGAGTGTACAGAGTTTTTTTCTAATACGTTTAAACTTCAGTTTTACATAATATTTTTCAAAGACAAGTAGCTTTTTTTCCCCCTCTGGTCTGTGCAATCTATTTACAGTCAGTACCGGATATATGGTCACCCGCTTATAAGGTCACCCCGCTTATATGGTCACTTTTTGTAAGTCCGGGCAGACGGAATAGGTATTATGTGTTAAAATACACCGCCTATATGGTCAGTTTCTAGTGGCTACTATCGGATATATAGTCATCTTTTGTCTCCCTTTTTTGCAAAAAATCTTAGTTTTACGCTTTTTCCTTCCCTTTTTTGTGTGTAAAGTGCCAAATAGACGTATCAATTAACTATCTTCAACTGTCGGCTTCTTTTGTACTGATAACGCGGTGCTTTTCATTTTTAATAGCTTTAGAAAGAAGTGGATGGACATCCTGAAGGAGGAACTTCTTTCATTGTAGTCATTTTTATTTTTTTTCCATCGTTGAATCTCAGGCACTTTTGTTAAAATCTACAAGTACGAACTTCCATATGATAAAGAAAGGCCAATTGACATTTTTATAGCTTTAGAATGACAGGGAGACCTTTTCCTTTATAAACGAAACCTTAGAGATTTCAATAATGTTGCATACCACGTGACTAGATGCGTGCCGATACTCGGGGAGGTAGGGGTCTCCTTTTGCCGGTTGCAGCCAATAAGAGAAACTGTTCCCTGTCGGCAAGTGTTTCCAAAGCTCTGGATATTTCTTCCTCAACTATCACATTAGATACCAATCATTGGAAAAAATGCCATCACCCTGTGCGACGGAATGAGAAGTGACCTCTGTGTAGAGAAAAGTTAAATCACGTGTTCGTATTGTTTTGTATTATTCATTACTTTTCACTGCCTGTAAAGTGTTCATTCATTTTTTAATTGTCTTTTGTGAATACAACAAGTCAGCAAAACAAAAAATTTGACAATTGCGAAAAAAAAAAAGAAATTGATAGAAAATTCTGAAAAATAGAATATATCGAAAGTAGCTTTCGCGAACTCATGGAATAGCGAGAACGATACTGAATAACGTCTCCGGGTTAAAATCTTGTTAAGCAGAAGATGTGATCAATCAAAAGAGAAAACGACAACACGTTTCAACATTTGAGAAAGATCTTTTCACTTGGATAAAATATGCTAGATCGCAGAATGTTCCAATATCATGGATCATTGTAAAAAATCTTTGAAAATTCCTGATGAACGAGGAAAATCGAATTTTACTGCTAGCAAAGTGTGGTTACAAAGGTTTAACTTACAGCACAATCTTACTTTTTACAGATGTGTGGTGAAGCTGCTGGTGTTTATGATAGTATACAAGAAAATAATAGAAGGTATGGGTGTTAACTTATTAAGTAACACTCTCAATAAGTGATTTGGTACTGAAAGTCTCAGACAACTGTACTGCCCATTGCGTGATTCAGAATTTAAATTCGATTTAACTTGTTTTCTTGCCGCCAAACTGAACTAGTATGGCACAACCCTTAGATCAAGCGATTATTCAAAATTTTAAGATAAATTATCGAAATCATCACAGGCGATAGGTACCTTGTGGTGTTTTTAATTTTGATGAGTGCTGGCTGTTAGTTTCATGTTTTGCCAGATAAAACTGTTTTTTTAAGAACGAAAAAGGAAGTTGAGGGAAGGTAAGCAAAAAAAAAAAAAAAAAAAAAAATATTGACCGTTTTATTAGCAGCGATTATAGACGGCTCAGATAAATTGACACCATTAGTTATTGGTAAATTTTTCAAGCCTTCGTTATTAGAAAAACTGCACATCTTTGAATGTATCTTACGATGCGTCCCGAAAGGCCTGAATGACAACAAGCATTTGGGAAAAAGAAATTCGGCGTTTCGATAGAATTTGGACAGGCAAAAAGAAAAAATCTGGCTATAATCGCAGTCAACTGTACTGAATTTAAATTCGATTGAACACGTTTTCTTACCTCCAAACTGAACTAGTACGGCACAACGCTTAGATCAAGGGATTATTAAAAATTTTAAGATAAATTATTGAAAGCTGCTTCTAAAAGACTTCATTGCTGCCATTGATAAAAAAAAAATAACTTTCTCGTGACTATATTAGATGCCATATGTTACGTAGACAAGAGATGGAGTATGGTGTCAAAGAAGACCATTGATATTGTTGTAGACATCCTTAGCTTCCAGAATTTAAGAATTGTCGTTCGATGACGATGACAATGATGATGTTTATGATGTGCCCTGCCCCTATTTGAAGTTATACAAAAACTACCGAATGCCATTTTCACAATAGAAGAAAATGGAATTGACATATGCAGTTGTTGACAATGAAATCGTCTCTAATGGACTTTACCCACGAGTGCCAACAGTCAAGCCTTAGCGGAAAAAGACTGCTTAGTGGATTAAGGGGAAGCTATATTAAAATGTTCTTCACGCCTATTGGTATTTTTCTGCTAGATATCCGCAGCTGACGTGACATCGGTGACCCCCATGGTGAAGCTTCTACACTGGAAATTGTTTTGGAAGTTTTAAATATAAACACTGATGGAAACGATGATAATGACGGTGAGCGCGAAGTTGAACCGACAAAGTGAGCAGAAGCTTTCAAAGCCCTAAATATCCTCAGATTTTTATTTACCAATCTCAAAGGCAAAGAGGAACATTTTAAAACCGTTCGTGAATAAGAAAAGGTAGTTTTAACAACTACGATAATAAACAAACAACCGTGCATAAAATGTTTTTTTTTTTTTTTTTTACTACTACGAGTATACTCTTCAATTCGAAAATTTAACTGTAAAGCAATTCTTGTTTCATCTCTTATTTAATAAATTATATATTTATAGTTTCCTTGTACATTATTTTACTAATATAATTAACTTATTAATAATATTTTATTGTCTAAAGTAAAATTCCTGCTTACACCGTATATAAGGTCACCCCCTTATAAGGTTATATTTTTCAGGACCGCATGGGTGACCATATAACCGATACTGACTGTATTACGTAACGGGCTTTAGAAATGAGAAATCGTGTGTGTTGAAATGAAATTTAAAAATGTCTTCCGCAACACCAGATAACAATAATACGTGTATCGCTTTATTTACGTAAGAGATCGAGACAGCTTGACATCATTATAACCTCTGCAATGCTTAAAAAATATTACTTTTAATGGAAAAAGTGTATAGAGTTTTCTTCTAATACGTTTAAACTTCAGTTTTACACATTACTTTCAAATATAAATAGTTTTTTTTTTTTTTTTTTTTTGGTCTGTGCAATCTTTTTATTGCGTAACGGGCTTTAGAAATGACAACTCGTGTGCGTTAAAATGAAATTTAAAAATGTCTTCCGAAAAACATGATAAGAATAATACGTGTATCGCTTTTTTACTTAAGAAATCAAGGTAGCTTGACATTATCATATCCTCTGAAATGCTTTAAAAAAATATTACTTTTTTCCATTTCATATTTAAAAGCTTTTTTCCCCCAAGTTATTGAGTTATGGTAAACTAGTTAAAAAACGCAGGAATAAAAGTATAGAAATAAATGGAATGTCTCAGATGTATTTGTTTTACGGAAAGAAACCGGTGAGGTATGTTACAGATCAAGATTGTGACTCTCTCTCTCTAATTTATTCCGCCGGAAAATCCTTTTGCTTAGATTAAATCAAAGGGCGCCCTCTTTAATTTGTTTGTATAGAATAAGCATGAATTAACGCTGAATCATTCATTTAAATTCCGTAAAATACTTATGAAAAATGGAGCGTTTGATTGGGATTATTTTTTTTTTGTTTGTTTTGTTTAAAAGGAATTATGTAATCGGATTCCTTTTCATATGAAAAGCATATTATAAATTTACAATGCAGTTGTTATTGTAATTTGTTTAATTCTGCATGAAGCTGTATATAAGTATTTTGTAATTCAATAATTATCCTAATTTGTTTATCGCTGAACATAAAACTAATTATTCGCCAGTTTTAACTTTTATTAAAATCTTCATAATTTTAACAACATGAAGATTTCTAGAAGTAGATATTTAAATTTTATGACCGTCATTTTGTTTCAGCTATTTTGTGTTTATAAAAGGTTCATTCATGCTCTATATTCGAATTTTAATTTCGAAATAACTTTATTATATATGAATTAATAAGAATATTGGTTTTAAATCCCTAGTATATGTTATTGTAACTTTTAATACTAATGGGGATAAGAATGTTAAATTTGCCTGCTAAAAAAAAAAAAAAAAAAAAAAAAAAAAAAAAAACAACTCATTTTCCATACCACGTAAATTTTTCGATAATATATAAATAAATATATATATATATATATATATATATATATAGCCCAGTGGTAGGGAAGAGAAAAAAGGCCGAATTCGGAATTAATTAGGGAAAAGCTGAAAATTATTTTAATCCATTTAGTTTAGGTCTAGAATGAATATGCTAAGTTTTCCCCCTCGTAGTAGGTGAGTGTTAGAAAATATGTACAGATTTATAATAAAAAAACACGTTTTTTTTAAATACCATAACAATATCTCAAAACAGCTAACTCTGTCGAAAACATTGTCAATACAAATGTTGTAAAGCTTAAAATTCTGAATAAAATGAGTACCTGCACTTAATATTTTTGTTGAACATTAAAGTCACAATTCTATTTTAAAATTTTAGACCCGTGCTCAGGGGGTTGAACTCAGAATTAATTTGGAGAAAACTGAAAATTATTTTATTCCCTTCAGTTTAGGTCTAAAATGAACGTACTATGTTTTCTTCCTCGTACTTGGGTGAATGTTAGAAAATATGTACATATTTATTTTTGAAAAACACGTTTTTTTTAAAAAATTACTTAACAATATCTCAAAACAGCTAACTCTATAAAAAACATTGTCAATACAAATGTTGTAGAGCTTAAAATTCTGAATAAAATGAGTACCATCATTAATATTTTTGTGCAACATTAAGGTCGCAATTCTATTTCAAAAATTTTCAAATCCAGAGCTTGAAGCCAGAAGAGACCAAGTTAACTTAACAATATCTCAAAAGTTTGGCCTTAATATTGAACAAAAATATTAAGTTTAGGTACTCATTTTATTCAGAATTTTAGGCTCTACAACTTTTGTACTGAGAATGTTATTGATGGAGTTAGGTGTTTTAAGATATGAACACAAATCACAATATCCATTAACATTGCTAAAGCACTAAAAATCTTTTTTTTTTTTTTTTTTTTTTTTTTTTTCAAGTTGTCTTCTTCTACTGTATCCCTTAAAAGTATTTTTTTTCATTTCTTGAGTTTAAGTGAAGTGATTAGGTTAGAAATGGAGGAAAAACACTAAAGATGTAAAGTTAATATATATATAAACTCAGATTTATATTTGTTTTTACTAAAAGAAACCCATGAGGTACGATATGCTACAGATTGTGAATTTCTCCCTGGAGTCTGAAATTTATTACAACAGAAAAACACTTAGTTTAGATTAAATAAAAGACCATCATTTTAAACCTATTCATAAAGTGTACACGTAAAAAAAATATGTGCGTTTAGATTGTAAAAAAACTGTGAACAAACTTTCACTGTAAATTTTGCCCATTAAAAAAAACAAAAATAAAAACTCATGTTTTATACCACGTAAATTCTGAAATAAAATATTTTTATATTGTAAAATAAAGTCGGAAATCCGATCAAAAATCTATTATTTCAAATAAATATGGTAATTGACATAAGATTGTTTAGGCGTTTTCTTATAATACATTTTAATTTTAATTTTTCAATAAAGTTCTTTAATTTTCCTTTCATTTAAAAGTATTATTTTTCTTTTTGTCTGTGAAACCTCGTCAATTATTTAATGACACTTGAAATGAGAATTTGCATTTATTGAAATGGAAATTCAGAAAATCTTCCTAAAAACATGATAACAAGAATTCTTCTAGCGCATTTTAACTTAAGAAAACAAGATCTCTTAACATTATCAAAAACCCGAAAAGCTTTTAAGACGGTTTCTTTCCTTCTCTTTATTTCTTAGATGCTCTTTTTTCTTCCAACTTTTTCAGTTTTAGGGAAGTGGTAAAAAATGAAGGAACAAAAATAAATAAATAAAACAAACTCCTCGCATGTATTTGTTTTACGAAAATAATTCACTGAGATATTTTACCGATGAATGTTGTGAGTTTCTCTGCGGTATTTATTCCATCGCAAAATCTTTTAGCTTAAATTAAATCAAAAGCCATATTCTTAAAATTATTTTTGAACAAATAAGAATTATTTACGTAGAATCTCTCATTTCTATATTATAAGATACTTATGATAAACGTAGCGATTGTTTTGTGCGCTACATTTTTCATTGTGCATATTTCTACATATTATTTTGCATGTATTGTTTATTTAGAATAAATTTTGTAAGGGAGAAAATTTTTCATATGGGAAGTAGGTTAACAAATTACAATAGAGTAATTATTGTAATTTCTTTATCACTCCATTAATTTTTATATATAAATATTTTACAATTCAATAATTATCATAATTAAAGATTATTATATATTTCTAATCAATTTTAATTTCTATTAACATCTTCATAATTTAAAAAAAATGTACAGATTTCTAGAAGCGGATATTTTTATTTTGATATCATCAGTTTTTTAGTAATACATTTTGGAACTTTATATATATGTATATATATTACAAAATTTAAATTTTTTCACCAAGGCTACAATTATTTTATATAAATCTTTTATTTTAAATATTTTTCTTAGTATTTTGTGGAATTAATAAATGTACAAATATAATGATCTTACAATTGAAATATAGAAATATTTCCAAATTGAAATCCCCCCACCCCCCACCCATATCCAACGCCAAGAAAGCTGAAAAGATGCAAAAGCAAAAGAAATCATGCTTTTAAAAATATTTTTGTTTTGTGTAACCAATAATGCTGTTGGAACAAGATGAAATAATGTATCTATAACTCATTCTAAACTGTATTACTACTAACTGATGTATTAAATGAATTTTATAACAAGTTATTTTAATGGTACTTATACGTTTGGTACTTGTAAGTTCCATCAGTAGATAAAGGATTAAAGAAGCATTTATAAAAACATTGATTATTTTGCTGCCATTCATTTTCGGAAACGTTTTGGAGAAGTTTTTATACAGTACAGGTAAAATGGTGTTTTTTCTTGAGACAACTTATGGCCATTTACCAAAATTTAGGAATAACTTCGTTTTGGCACTAGAAATGATGATCCGATGAGTCCCCAAAAAATAAAGTTTTTTTGCCAATTTTTTGGGGGAAAAAGGGTATCTGCATTTTTAAATGAAGGAGGCGAAAACTCAATTTTTTTAAGTTAGTCAAGCGGAGTATCGTTTGTAAAACGAAGTTCTTCCCAAATTTTGGTGAATGGCCATCAATTGTCTTCTATTACTCAATTTTTGGTCTATTTTACCTGTACTAATAGTATATTAATCAGTTTTCACAACCTGGAATATAATTTTTTTAAGGCTTTCTATTCACAAGTAAACATTTTTATGTTCAACAAGCATGTTTTACAGACAAACATGGTAAATTAACAGCATTAACATTAGCATTAAAATTAATATCAATTTGTTACCCTTGCATGCATAAATTCAATTACGCATCTGAAAATGTTTAAATTTTAATTGATAGCATGCTAAAAACAGATATCCCTGTTTCCGTAAGCTCATTAATATGCTGTAAAAACTACTAGGAAGCTTTCCGAAAATCAGTGACAGCAAAATAAATCTGTTTCTATAAATGCTTCTTTCACCATCAAAAATACATTGAGGTCTGAAGTTTTCGGACTTTTCGGAATAATGGGTATAAATCGGAAGAGGGTATTGTGTATTTTCGTTCCTGGTTATAACATATTTTCGTAGATTGAGAAACATTTGTTTTTTTTTACAATATACAGGGTGTTTCAGTACAGGGGTTACAAAGTTTCAGGAGAGATAGAGTACGCCTAGATGATGAGAAATCACATAGCGATGCATGGTTGGAAACGCTTTCCTGCGGTGGTAGTGATGACACAAAACACAATAAATGGAGAAGAGGCAATGAAGACATTAACAGGTTGGAAAAACATGTTATTATTATTAGTACTGCAAAAAAACTGGGACAATGCTGGACAGTGCTTAGGAACTTGTTGCACGCATCCTGTCAGTTGCATTCGAGAACATTAGATCTTCAATGCGTCGGACATTTGAGACCATCATCACGGCCCGGGGCCGTAATTTCGTACATCTTCTTTGATGACGATCGTTGTCTCTCTTTTTGGTCTTACTGCTTGTTCTTACTGCTTACTACTTGGTCTTTTTGCTGTACTAGGAATAATAAACATGTTTTCTCACCCTGTTTGTGTCCTTCCTTTCTGATGTTTTATGTCGTCACTACCGCATCAGGAAAGCGTTTCCTACGATTGATTACTATGTAATTTACCATCATCTAGGTGTACTATATCTCCTGAAACTTTATAACCGCTGTGGTGAAACACCCTGTATAAGCATGAATTATGTTGAAGAACATATTTATGTTCTATAAATAATAAATTTAGAAATTGATCGTACGTAGTAATTTGTTTAGAGGGAATTTTGTTGCCTAGATTCGAGTATTATATGATGCAATTATTATTGCAATTTAATTATTACAGCAATGAAAACTGCTAAACTATTGTTAATCAGGTTTAATTTCTGTTAAAATCTTCATAATTTTAACAATATGAATATTTCTAGAAGGCGATATTTTCAATTTAGTATCGGTATTTTATTTCTCCACCCGTTTTTTATTTATAAAAGATTTTATTATCAACTATATTAGAATCTTACTTTCTAAGTAATTTATTACATTAGTATTAATAAGTATGATAAGTGTATGTTTAAATCATTATCATTATTATTTTTTGAAATCATGACTTTTTGAAATAGTTGTAATCATTATTGTTTTTGTCATATTTTTAAAACTACTAATGATAATAATGTTGATTTTGCCCACTAAAAATAAATAATAAAAACTCATGTTTTATACCACGTAAATTCTGAAATAAAATTTTTTATATTGAAAAAAAAAGTTTGAAATCCGATTAAAAATCTATTATTTCAAATAAATATGATAATTGACATTAGATTGCTTGGGCATTTTCTTATGATACATTTTAATTTTAATTTTTAAAATTTTCAATAAAGTTCTTTAATTTTCCTTTCATTAAAAAGTATTTTTTTTCTTTTTGTCTGTGAAACCTCGTCAATTATTTAATGGCACTTGAAATGAGAATTTGCATTTATTGAAATGGAAATTCAGAAAATCTTCCTAAAGACATGATAACAAGAATTCTTCTAGCGCATTTTAACTTAAGAAAACAAGGTCTCTTAACATTATCAAAAACCCGAAAAGCTTTTAAGGTTTCTTTCCTCTTCTTTATTTCTTAGATGCTCTTTCTTCTTCCAACTTTTTCAGTTTTAAGGAAGTGGTAAAAAATGGAGGAACAAAAATAAATAAATAAATAAAACAAACGCCTTGCATTTATTTGTTTTACGAAAATAATCCAGTGAGATATGTTACCAATGAATGTTGTGAATTTCTCTGTGGAATTCATTCCGTCGCAAAATCCTTTAGCTTAAATTAAATCAAAAGCCACCTTTTTAAAATTATTTTTGAACAAATAAGAATGATTTACGTAGGATCTCTCATTTCTGTGCTATTAGATACTTATGATAAATGTAGTGATTGTTTGTGCGCTACGTTTTTCATTGTGCACATTTCTGTATATTATTTTGCATGTATTATTTATTTAGAATAAATTTTGTAAGGGAGAAAATTTTTCATATGGGAAGTAGATTAACAAATTACAATAGAGTAATTATTGTAATTTCTTTATCACTCCATTAATTTTTATATATAAATATTTTACAATTCAATAATTATCATAATTAAAGATGATTATATATTTCTAATCAATTTTAATTTCTATTAATATCTTCATAATTTAAAATAAACAATTAAATTTAAAAAATGAAAAAACACGACTGCGTAAAAAGCGAACTAATTAATTATTTCTCATCAATGTGAAACTATTTCTTTTTCAATTCCTACTATTAGCTCACACTCTCGCTATATATATATCTTGTTCGCATTTTCAATCGTTAATAAAATACTCATTATTCATCCAATCAAGCTCAAGTAAATTTTTTAAACTTGTAGTGGATGATACTTGATGTTAATCCAGTTTTTTTTCAAATATTGATTCATTAATTAAATTTAATAAATTAATTTTCAATAATCGAGAGAGCCCTCTTCTTGATCAAGGAATTTTAAGACCGAGAGAGCCCTCTTCTTGATCAAGCCTTTTAAGCGCCACTCAAAAGGAAAGAAAAACGGGAGAAAAAAATTCTCTTATTGACCTAAGTAGGAATTGACTTAAAATATTTTTTTTATATTACTTGTTTATATTACTAAGCTATTTTTTTTTATTTACTTGTATTGATGACTTTTAAGTTGTGTTTAATTGTTAGTTCCTATCTATAAACACTGTTTTTATGAGGTCTAAGATGTCTATGATGGTTGGAGTTGCAGTAAAGCTAGAGATCCATAATATATGCGCAAATTCCAGGTTGTATAACATTTTAACGGAGCTTCTGACTGTAAAATAGTCAATGAAACATCGTCTTCATTTTGAAAGACCTATCCAATGATATGCCACTCAATAGGGTGCGTAAATTTTTTTTTGTCTCTACCGCTATTTCGTATTTTACGGCCGCCAATTTGAATTTATAAAAACAAAACCTAGCCTAAAACTATCGGGCTGTTAAGACGAATTGATAGAGAACTCATTCATTAAAATCCATCCAGCCGCTGAGATGTTTCGAGGGTATAAAGAAATCCACATACACAGATACGCGTGAAACACACAACCCTTCTTTTCAGTCGGGTAAAAATGTACAGATTTCTAGAAGCGGATATTTTCATTTTGATATCACCAGTTTTTTATTAATGCATTTTGGAACTTTATATGTATATATATGTGTGTGTACATGTATATATATATATATATATATTACAAAATTTAAATTTTTTCCCCAAGGCTACAATTATTTTATATAAATTTCCCTTTTTCATAAAATTCCATATAGTATACCGGCTTATTAAGTTAAAACCCTAGTCTATTAATCTTCATAAGATAATAATCCATCTAATAATATTTATTGCAAAGTGCGTAAATCTAAAAATGGCTCTATTTATATTTCTTTAATAAAACCTTTTACTATTTAAATTCCTATTAAAATTTGCTATTAAAACCCTCTATATCAAATACCCCTAACTTCTTTATTTAGTTGCTAAAATATTATAACTCATAATTTATCCCGTCTAAAAAACCTAGTTATTTAAAATCATTCTTCTATTGAAAAATATCCAGGTGTTACTAAGATATTTCAATGCTTTACAACTTATGCGGAAATAAATTCATTTTTCTTTTTGGTAAAAATCGTCTGGCGGGGAGAAAAAATATTTTTAGATGCAATCTCGACAGCAGAGTATAAATTTTGTTTATACCTAGTGCGTCTGGGTCCAGAGGTTTTCAAAAGTTCTAGAACAATGCTTGGTGCCCGGAAACCTGGTTACTTAGAAATTAATCCGACCGAAAAAGCTAATAAACCCTCAAAAAAGCGATTATGATTGGGAGAGAAAGACCAGCTGACTTAATTTGTAACCGTGAGCCAAGATAGTATAAATACTATCACATAGCCGGATACGAAGAGATTTTTCTGAGTTGCTGTTGTTTTTTTGGAGCTTTTTGAGAACTTTTGAGAGTTTGTTTTTCTTCTGAGCTGTTTAAGAGTGTTTGAGATATTATGAGAGAAGATGATCTGTAGCTGAAAATGTCAGTCAGTTTTTGAGTTGGTTTGTTCATGGAAAATGTAAATGCTAGGACAGATATGTTAGTGAGTTTACGAAAGTAGTAAGAGTATGGTGGTAGAATAATGAGAAAAAAAAATCTCGAGCTGAGTACGGCGATGTTTACAGAATATGTGCAATAGCAACGAAATACGTAGAATTGTGAAATCGTATGGAAAGCAACGGAGAGGTGGACTTTCGTTTAAATGAGTTATTGATGTGAGTGAACTCTATTATTTGTTCATCTGTTATTTGGAGCATTTACCACTGAAGTCAATTGTGAGTATGTCAATAAAGCTGGATTCTATTTCAATCGACTGCATTAATTGTGTTCCCCAGCTGTTGTATTCTCAACAAACCAGTTAGCCTAAAACACATGTGCTGTTTATTATTGGAATCCACGTAATTTCGATAAACGCCCTCTGTTTTTAGTCAAATCGTCACATATATGTAAATTACACTGGCTTCCAAAAGTTCAGATGCAACCACTTTGTTTACTCTTATCATTAAAAGAATAAAATACAGGTAAACATTATGGTTTATATGAAGGATCAAAAGTAACTTTAATAAAATCTAGTGATACAATTACATCAACCTTTTATTTTAAAGTACTGGTCAGTTATATGGTAGTTGGAGGAAACTGCGAATATCCAGCTTTTGTAATTTGTGACATGGCCATATCTAGGAGATGTGTTAACCGATTTGTTAAGATGGCGGGCAAGCGAACAGTTGGAGGTGGGGTTATCACAAGGTGATGCTGCTAGGCGTCTTAATGTGTCTCTTAGTCTCGTTCAAATAGTCTGGGATCAACTTAAATCCGAAAATACACTATCAAGAAGACCTATTCCAGACCACCTACAGGTTACAATCCGGGCTCAATATGGCTTTCTAGCTCTTTCGGCCGAATGAGGAAGAATACAACTGCGCTTCAGCTTATTCCACGTCATCTCAACGTAACATGAGGATAACTACTGTGCGCCGACACCTTCACAATTAAGGACTTTAAACATGACGACCCATTGTGCATTTCCCTCTTAATCGACGACACAAAGTACCCTTTTACAACGGGAGCACGTTACCTGGAACAGACAGCAACGAGTCCCCGTTTGTTTTGAAGAGTGATTCAGGAGATAACAAGACATCAGATACTGACAATGTGAGATTGTTGAAAGATACAGTTATAGAGGAGGTTGAATCATGGTTTTGGCTGGAATATATATGGGATCCACACTTGCCTGCATGTGCAGCATGGAGGAACTCTGGCTTCTTTGAGATATCGGGTTGAGATCCTTGCTCTGTATGTAACTCCATATACTGCCGCTATTGGTGATGAATTCATTTTAATGGATGATAATGCCCGACTTTACCGAGATAGGATTGGTGATGAACATATTAAGGATTCAGGTTTGGAGCGAATGCAATAGCCAGCTTAGTCTCCGGATCTTAATCCGATATAACATCTTTGCGATTAACTCGGCAGACAGATGGCTGACTTGAGTCCTCCTTCAAGATGGTTAAATGAGTTGAAATTAGCGTTTTTCAATGAATGACGTTGTTTCTTATGCCAGTGTCCGACAATTTAATTGGCAGTAAGGAAAGCAGATGCCACCAAAGCAATGAAAAGTAGGGGCGGACAATTATTTCATTTTTTCCTTCAAAAATCTGTGATTTATTTAATTTCATTAAACAGTGGACTTTTACAAAAAAGTGTAACTCTTTATCTGTATCAAGTCTTGCTTGATGTTAAAATTATGTGAAATTCAATAAATAGCTTTTTAAAGCATAATTCTTCTAAATTTCATATTTTCAAGTTTTTTTGTTTACCAATTAGACAAAAAACACTGCTGTACTTGAATTTTTGAAGGCCGGTGATTTTCGAATGATGGTAGGTATTTTCAATATTACAATTTCACTATCGCAATGATTTACTGCGTTTGCTTGTGTACGAATGATAGATTTTCGAAACAATAATCATCATAATTGCTCTTAGTAGTGATGATGGAAGAAAAGTTGCATACAAAAATAAAAATAAATAGTAAATGAACTCTTAAGTGAAATATTTTTACTTGTCATAAGAGTCATCTTCAATTATAAAAGTATTACTCCAAACAAATCTAATATTTATTTTAAGAAAGCAACGTTTTTTGTTGTTGTTGTAATACACTTTGACATTTTACAATAAAATCCTTTAATTTATTTTCCGTTAAAAGTAGATTTTTTCTGTCGGGAAAATCCTCTCATTACTTTAATGGTTTTTGGGATAGAAACTGGCGTCTGCTCAAATGGAAATTCAGAAAATCTACCGCAGAACATAATAAAAAAAATTCTTGTATCGCATTTTAAGTTAAGAACACAATGTCCCTTAATATTATCAAAGCTTCTGAAATGCTTAAAAGAATAAAAGTTATTTTCTTCCATTTTATTTCTCTAAAGTTTTTCCAAGTTTTTGAGCTCAAGGGAAGTGGTTAGAAGTAGAGGAGCAAAAGAAAAAGGTAGAAAAAGAATACCTCGGATGTATTTGTTTTTAACCTTGTGACAGTCTAGCAAAAGGGTAAAACTGCAATGTTGTTCTTTTGGTATTTTGTTTTAACCTCATCTGGATTGAAGTATCACATGTGATACTTCATAATAAACTCATTTAAAAACTAAACTATTTGTTTTGTTTTTTTTTTACATTTTTATTTTATTTCTATGTAGCTGAATGTTTTTCACTTTGGATCAAAATCAGCAATTGTCAGCACTGATGCTTAATTCCTCATAAAATTATTATTTTCATCTGAATTTGCAAAATGCATTCCAGGAACTGGAAAAGTAAGGGTTACAGGACGCCCAAGAAAGTAAAAAAATTTCAAAATTAATTAACTTAAATGCTTTACAATAAAAAAATTGAGTATTTGTGTATTATTCAATTAATTAAAGGCGTTCAATTTGTTACTGCGTATTTTAGGCTTATTATAAGTAAATTGATATTTTAAGAGTGTTAGTAAATTTAGATCAGTATTTATGAACCTAAATTACCCCCCCCCCCCACCTCTAAAGTATCAATTTCAACAAAAGGGTTTCTTTTGCCATCAATGACGTCGTTGAGTTTTCGCAAAATCAATCAATGTCTATAGCCGCAGTGTTATTTTATCTTCCGGTCTGAAGAAGTTAAAGATCAATTATTTATATGAGTGAAATCGTACAACACTTTTTTCTTGACATATATTATAAAACTCATCAAAATATACATAATATGTTAAAATAAAAGTATTGCAAATCTGCACTCATAGTAAAATATTAAACGAGAGTAAATTGAGGTAAAAATCGCATTGCGTATTTTTCATCAAAACTACGAATTATACGAATTTTTAGCTTGTGTAAGTCATATAAATCCGAACAAAATACAAAAACTATTGTTAAAATCGTACAATATATACCTTCTAATGTTAAAAAAGTGAAATAATTAAGTCAGTATAACGTAATCGAATTATAATTTATTTCATGGGCTAAAAACGCGGCTTATGGACCCTGGTCATTTTTCTGGTTTCAGAAGTTTTTTTCCGGTAGCATAACGCTTTTAAATCTTCAGCCCGACAATATCACGGGCACGAGAAATAGAGAACTATATCTTGCTCATCCTGTCATATTGACGGAAGCGATACTTGAGAGGTAAAGAGAGGAATCCGGTAATGCATTCTACAGATAGAAATTGTGAATTTTCTGAAGAATGGAATTTATTACAGTGTAAAATTCCTTAGATGAAATTAAATCAATGGCTGCTCTTGTAAGGGGTCACATGACTTTAACGCTTTTAAATATTCAGCCCGACAATATCACGGGCACGAGAAATGGAGAACTATACCTCTCTCATCCTGTTATATTCACGAGAGCGATATTTAAAGGGTTATGAGAGGAATCCGGTAATGCATGCTACAGATCGAAATTTGGAATTTTCTGAAGAAAGGAATTTATTACAGTGTAAAATTCCTCAGATGAAATTAAATAAATGGCTGCTCTTGTATATGGTCACATGACTTTAACTGTTTTAAATCTTCAGCCCGTCAATATCATGGGCACGAGAAATGGAGAACGATACCCCAATCATCCCGTCATACTGACGGGAGCGAGGCTGTTCTCAACTGCTCTGCTCAACAAGCGGGAAACGTTTTGACACATTTACAAATTCATTTTTTAACGGAAATATATAAAATTGGAAGGCCTGACCATGGAAGCGATTTAGAATAGAACTGTGTTTTCCATTTTTTTGATCAATATATTACCTATTGAGTTATAAGCGATTTTGATCACGTGAAAAAGACGTCTTTCACTCTTTATTGAGTGGTTATTCTTCTTTCGCGCGGAAATTTTGTTCAAAACGCTTTTACACTATTTTCTGAAAGATCTATTGCGTTTGCAAAAACAGAAAAAACAGTTCGATTACATAGTTTCTGAACAACAACACTTGCTAGTTTCATACATTTCCTAACAAAAATAAATTAAAACTTATGTCATAAAGTTGTCCTTTTAGATTTGAGAACAGCCTTAAGGGGTTAAGAGAGGAATCTGGTAATGCATGCTACAAATCGAAATTGTGAATTTTCTGGAGATTGGAATTTATTACAGAGTAAAATTCCTTATATGAGATTAAATCAATGGCTGCCGCTTCAAGAGATCATAAGAATTCAAAAATGTCGAAAAGTGATAAAAATTGACCATATTTGTGATTTTATATCTTAAAAGGTATGTATTACAAAAAACACAATTTTTGAAGGTGGTAATAGATGCATGTTTCTTCTTCTATTTCATATTTATTTCAGAACATAAGAGGGAAAATTAGTTGCTATAGAAGTTTTTAAACTTGTCAAACAAAAATTGGAATAACAGGTTATGCGCATGATTACAAAAGAATTTCTGCATATAAAAGAAAAGTTTTCGTATATAATTATATTCTAGAGACTGGTGCTTAAACTGGCTGTAATTTTTTTAAACTTTTTTATTTACAGCATTTTTATGTTTAAAAAAATAAAAATTCAGCAATATAACGCCAAGAAAATTCTTTTTTCGACATAAAAAGATGAAAATTTAGGTTCATTTTATAAAGCCTGCCATACACTATATTCTGAAAATTCCCTTAAAATATATCGAAAAGTTTTTAACTACCTTGCGCGCTCCAACATCGCATTTTGTGAAAAATGACTGTAAAATTATCTCTTTGAAAATATTCCATATTTACAACTATTAAGAGTGCTATTCATTTTATTTTAAAGTGTCCAGAAATGCTTACTCTTTAATACATATATATATATTTTCAAAGATTTAATTTTTTGAAGGTTTAAAAGTCCTATGATCTTTTAAAATATTCAACCTACCAGGTTGGGTTCGCTTCGGGTAAAATCGGATAAAATCTGGTAAACCGACCCGATACAGAACTCCACTATGGCTGTGTAAATTCATTTTATGCAAAATATTGAAAAATTAATATTTTCGTCATTTTTCGCAAAATGAAGGATACCAAGTCTCTTTAACATTAACCCCCCCCCCCCCCCCAAAAAAAAAAAAAGTTCGTATTTTCCACTTTGTTTCTCATAAGGTCTTCTTTTCACGTTTTTAAGCATAGTGGTTAGAAATGGAGGAACAAAAGTAGAAAAGTAAAGTGAATATATATAAAGTGAATATCTCGTATGCATTTGTTTTTAGGAAAGGATAAATACGGTGAGGTATGCTACTGATCAAGATTGTGAATTTGCATTCGGATATTGGAATTTATTCCAGCGGGAAATTCTTTAGCCTAGATTAAATTAAAGATTACCTAAACTATATGTAAAGAAACAGCAAGAATAAAACAGAATATCTTATTTATATAACTATAAAATACTTACGATAAATGTAATATTAAGTTTGTATATTAGTATAATACAAAACAATCGCTTTAAAAAGTATAGAACAAGCTCCCATCCACACCCCGTTTTTACACTTTTTTACCTGATCGTTCATTTGTAATTCAATAATCCATTTATAATAAAACAGTGATTGCTTTTAGTAAGAGATGACATAAATAGTAAAAGTGCCTGCTTGCCATCTATATTATAAAGCAAAAACATGTCCTCGAGCAACTCTGACGTCATATTGACCGACGGTATCAACTAGAGCTTTAGTATCGACGATCTCAGTAGTCAATTTTGCTTTTATAGCAAATTTATTATATTCTATTTTGATTTTTGCACTCTCGAAAAGAAAAAAAAATTACTTTAAAATGTATTTTGTTAAAAAAATATATCTCAATTTAATGATATATTATGGTTTTAAAATAATTTCCAAGTACAAAAAAAAAAAAAAAAAAAAAAAAAAAAAAAATCTTCCTCGCAAAAAATGCCATAAAACCCGGATACGGAAGATTAACCTGTTTTCCTTTAAAACAATGTAAATAATTTAACATTTGTTTGTTTCCGTGCAGTGCTTCATAATTAATTAATTGCTTCCAAATTTAATTAAAGCTTTACAAATATATAAATAATTAAATGATAATATGGATTCAAGAAATGTGTTGTCGAACTACGCACTTAAATACCGAAATATTAAGAAAAAAAGAAGTTGCTCTAAATATTTAAATCTTTGGCGACAAACCGATGACATGCAGCTAATACGAAAGTATCAAACATCATTTTTGTTATTGTTGGCGGTCAGTCTAAGAAAATATACTAAATGTAAGAAAGTCTGTTAGAGTTTTATATAAAGCGGTTTTTATGTGCATTCAAAACACCGGGTAGTATACAGGGAATTTTAAACCCGTGTAACACGAGTTGGATTGCCTGGTATAAGCAAAAGCAAAAAAAAAAAAATAAATAAATAAATAAATAAATAAATAAATAAATAAATAAATAAATAAATAAATAAAAATAAAAACCAGTTAAAAAAAATAACCTAGAATCCAAAGGGCTACTTTCTGACACAATTTTTAATTCGTTTTTGTTTGGAAACGCATGGAACTGCAGGTGTTGTTATTCAGAAACTATGTAATCCAAAGGAGTTTTCCATTTCTTAGTCAACACCATTTTTTTGGTCAGTCTTTTAGAAAATACTGCCGAAATTGGCCTTTTGAACCGAATTTCCGTACCCAACACCACGAGACAGGCGAAAAACCGATTGTCTCCTGACCACAATCGCTTATAAATCGATAAATAATTTATTTATAAAAAAAATGGAAAACCCATTTCGATTCCAAATCGTTTCAATAGACAGACCTGTCAATTTTGTGCCTTTACATTTAAAAATGAGTCAGAAATTGTGTCAAAAAGTTTTGCACTGTTGGGCTGGGGACTTGAGTGAAGGACCTTAAGTGAAGAAATAATACAAATAGCTGAACAGTTGTTAGAATTGTTGATTTTATCAGGGAATTTGGAACGCACATACACTAGATTCCTTAAGTTTACCTTTGCGTGTAAAATATCTTCTTTGTTCAGAGTTTAAATTAAATCTCCCTTTTCAACAGTTTGAAAATATTTTCTTTTAAATTGAAGTTATTCTCATTAGTTGGTGTATTTATTGGAAAATGCGACCGTTTGATTTCTGTCGAGTGTAAAGGAAATTTAGACTTTTCTCTCTCTTTCCCTTCCTTTTTCTGTTTTATACAAACCACCGTTAGAAGAAACTTATATTTGGACTGTAGAAAAATTTTATCAGCCATAATCTGTAACCTCCCGAGAAAAAAAAAAAAAAATCAGTTTTCATTTTCAGTACTTTCCTCGGAATTCTTTTCCATTAATAAATATGTTCAGAAATTTCACTTTTTTCTTTCTTTTATTTTCTCTTGCATTTTAAACAATGTAAATAATTCAGCATTTGTTTGTGTCTATGCGCTTTGTAAAGAAAAATCGTCAAAAATCGTAAACAGTACAGGCAGCAAGGTGCTGAAACACCACTGTGATTGGAAAAGTTTTTTTCTTTTAATTGAAGAAATTTTCGTCTTTTGGCTGGTGAATGTTATGAAATTTTGAGCTTACATTCGCAAATTTTCCGCGTTTTGAGGATATGCGTAAAAATCCCGTTTCTAATAAGAAAAAGAAAGAAAAATTATGCATCGCGCATAGATTATGAAACACTTTCCAAGACTTTCAAAATACTCTAACAAAACTGCATGATGATTACATAAACAATTTGGAAAATGCATAAAACATTTGAAAACTCAATTACGGCAATTACCTTCAGTAGCCGGAAAATTCCAATTCTTTTGTGAATCCCTGTATATGATATATCGATTTATATATGCACTACACATTATGCTAAAATCTATTTCATTTAGGAAGCACTTAACAATTCCCTTTCAGTAATTTCCATCAATAAACGGAAATGTGCTCGAGTTTATGTAAGCCCTGTATGTGATTGTTGTGCAGGGCTCTCACCGTTCCTAAAATTTTTGCACTTTGCTACCAGTATTTTAAATAAGAATTATTCGTGAGGAATCTACCACGAATCTATAAAGGAATTACACAACAAAGATTAACGTTTTAATTTAGTGGTGGGCGAAAATTTTAGGAACGGCGCGAACCCTGTGTTGTGGTTACTTACAACCACTGCCATATTTTAATTTAATTTAATTTAAGAAATATTTTATTAATCTATATTCCTTTAATTTTAAAATTCGCATTCTAAAATTATTTTATTTCCTTTCTTTTAAAGCTTCCCCTGTAAGCTTTTCTTTCTTACGTAACATTTCGCTTCATTTTAAAATGATAAACATAGTTTTGAAATCTGTACTTCTGGGAACAGAATCCTCTAGAACATTCTAGGACTTTTTATTCGTGATATCACTTCCTTTTGTTGCTCCGCCCATAGCCAATCAAATTCAAATCAGTTTAATATGTAATTTCAAAAATTGTAACACTTTACTACTAATTGGCATCTTATCTTAAATAAATCTATAAATTTTCCTCTAAATAAAGCAGTTTTCATATTCTTTAACATTACAATTATGCCAACGTAAGGCTCCAGTATGTTTGTCCCTGCCAATTGACGAATTTCAATTGTTACAGCAACCCTTTTTCCTTCTTCTACGCAGAGCCTGTGCGTTCTGAGTCTGGTTTTGATTAGAAGCGCTGAAGGTTACCTTGCCTTCTGCGAAGATTCATATGCGTGCAGCAAAAGCAGTAAATGAAAGAAATTTTTGTAATATTATGATGGTTTGATGGGATGCATAATCTCTTCTGCTTGTGACAAGGGTAGATACGGTGGATAGTTCCACCAACGGAGATGCAACAACAAATCGTTTATAAAGCTATGTGAATAGAATCCTGCTGATTGATATGTGGCAGTTGTTGTTTATTTTTCAGTTCGACTGGTGCTTACTGACGTATTCTGAATCGGTGCCAAATCATATGATTGATTTGATTTTTTAAAACAAGAGCCTCCATATTCCCCGAGAGAATTTTCCATTATTTGTCTTATGTTAATTGCATTTTAAAAAGGATCGTATACTATTATTCCAAAAAAAAAAAAGGGTCTATTAAAAGGAGATAGCTATTGTAAAATATTTTCTTCAAGAAGATTCTTTTAAATAAAGATTTTTTTTCGAAGCTGATTCCTCAGTGCACTCCCTTTATTTTGCATCCACCACTGTTTTGCTTTCAGGTCACTTCAGGTAATATTTTTGTTTTTATTTTCTTTCTTCTTGATTTTCAAGTATATCTGAATATTTATTTAATGAAGTATTTTTAAAATGATTGTCCTGTCGGCGTGGTCTTTAGTGGCCATAACTCGGTCTACGTGATACTATATTTTCCTTGATGATCACAAGATTTAATTATTAGAGTATTAATATTATTTCAGTGCTAAAAAACAAACTATATGATAATATTCTTTCACATTTTATCATCCAACCACCATAGTGATCTATATAATTTATACATACCAAGTAATGTGTCAAAAAAAAGTTGAATTTAAAAATGTACACTACAGCTGTAAACGCACTTCCAGTGATTATGGCGCATAGGTAGTAGTGTAACCGAATACTTTTATGTCTCCCTGTATATGAATGATAAATGCTATGCATACCCTGTTCAACAGTAAGCATCTTGTTGTGCACCTCGGTGATATAAATCAATTTCAATATGTTTGAAATAATGTTGTGACGTTTTAAAAATGTTGTTGAGGAGAATTAAGTAAATAAAAGGAGTTTAATTTGCTGTTGGATAAAAAAAAACAATCTGGAGTGCCGTAAATAGAGTGATCGTATAGCTAAGAAGATAAGGTTGACTTGCAGTAAAAATAAAAGGAATAGTCTTACTTAAATAACAACAGTAGACACATTGAAGAGACAGCAGTTATAAAAATCTTCTTTATTCGTTGATTCACTTGAGAGGTGGAAGGTAATTAGGAGAAGTAGGTCACTGTACACATTCGAAGAGCGTTCCACGTAGAATTATTAAAAACTTGAAGTAATTCCATGGCTACAAAGAATACTGGCTAAAGTTGGTTAAAATCCTTTCTCAGAGAATGTCTTGAAGATAACAAAGTCCAAATTCGAAAAAGCATTGAATTAAATTCCATCAGCGATCTGCGACAAACTTTTACTTATTAAATGAGCACCTTAGGATAATATGATCGCTGAACGGTGTTCGCAATCCTTCAAACAAGCACTAAGGCCCGATTTGAAAAAGACAAATCACGTTGTCAAAAATACATCTTAAACTTTCGCAAATTCTTAAAATCTTAAAAATCTGTTAAAAAAACTGGCTGCATTGATGCATACTACATAAAAGGGGTTTACAAAACTACCTCCAGAAATGATTTAAATCTATTCGTTAAATTAAATTTACGTATTATGAATTGTAGAACGAATGATAGCACGGAGAAAACGAAATTATGGTCAAAAGGCAAGAGGAGAGACACACCTCCAATATGACGCGGTCGACGTCACGCTGTTTCTAAAAATAGAACAGAGGAAGGGGAAAATCTGAAATCAAAACGTTCTGTTACATGCGGTAAAAAGGAAAGAAAAAAAGCGATTTGAACGATGTTTTGCATTGAAAATAAATAGTTTAAAACGTGAGATAATAATGCTGCATTACAATTTAAAAAAATAAATAATAAATGTGATTACTACAACACAAATGTAACATCATTAAAACACATTGCAAGCGATTTTTCTCCATACGCAGTAGTGTAACGGAATCCTTTTGAGTGTCCGTCTAAACGAACTATGAATACTACGCACTTCAGTTTCCATACCGAACATGCCATACTAAGTGACAATAACATATATCAGTTACATAACATTCCGACTATATATACGAGAATTAGAGTTCGAACAAACAGACAGACGGCCAGACAAACTGAATTCATAAATGTGTTTTTAAACTATGTTGGAAAGTGTTAATAAAAAAAAAAAGTGCCCAGTTAAACTGATGGCATTGAGCTGACAGGCTATTCACACTAATTGTGTTACTCTTATTTCAAAGAATAACGCCCCCTGAAAAATAAATTAAGGGTGATTTACCAACGTCCCCCCCCCCTTTATAATTAACCAGTGAAACTCCAAATCTAATCAGGGAAGCGCCTTATCAGAATAAACCGGTATATCAAATTTAAAGCAAATCTAATAATTAAATATGAAAAACTCATTTATCTAAATTCAGGGAAAGTGAGCCCCCGTTCTCCCTTTATACTTAACCGATGAACCTTCAAATCTAATCAAGGAAGCTCTTTTACAGAATAAACCAGTATACCAAATTTGAAGCAAATCGGATAATTCTGCGTGAAAAACTCATTTATCTAAATTAAGGGCGGGGACTCGCCCTTTACCCCCCCCCCCCTTTATACTCAGCCAATGAACTCCCAAAACTAGTCAGGGAAGCGCCTTATCAGAATGAAACTAGAAAAAAAATTGAAGAAAATCGGATATTTTTATCAAGAATTATCGCGTTACGTACATACATACATACGTACACACATACGTACATATATACAGAACTTGTTGGCACATTAGCTCTCAAGTACCCTGATGAGTTAAAAAGTTCTTATCATCACATCCAGAATACCCCTGTTATTTGTCGAAAATACAGCTTTAGAATGGTGGATTTTAAGTAATTTTTACGTTAGATTGAGTAAGTTTCTGTACTCTGGGCGAAAATAGGCAAATAAAAACTGAGATTTTCGGATTTTAACGAACTATAATCAACGGAAAAATTCATTCAATTCACGGATTGCTTTGAAAATGTTTAATACTCCATAATCAAATTGTTGAATAAAATTAAAACTTCATAAATAAATAAATGTAACACGATTTTAACAGATAAAAAATCGAATTGTTTACAGAAGTTTAGGTTCGCAGCAGCAGAGGTTATGTGACCTTCTTTCTGCGTTCAAAGGAAAACCATAAAAAAGCCCATATTGCCTATATTTTGACACACTATTGGTCCAGTATTACGTACGTTTATTGTTATGAAATATTGCTTCGATACTGGAGTACCAATATAATTCATGAAAAATTAATATCATGAATGACTCCTGTAACACGAAATTTTCTTCTAGTCTCGGATTTATCTATGTAAATTTTTAATTGTCTTTTAGAAGATTTAGCTATATTTGTTTTTAACACATGGGTGAAACCCATTTTACATGAACTTTTAACGGTAGTTCTCGTGTTGTTTTTAATATGTAGATTTTACTGAATAACAGTAATATCGTTCAAACATGTGTTATCTGTCTAAAATTTGCACAAACATGAAAAAACTTATTTTTTAAATTAAAACGTTGTCTTTTAGAAATGTATTTGGAGTAAAAGTAAAAATATTGTAACAAAGATTGCATTTAATAATCTTTTTGCCTTAAATTCTTGTATACAAAGAAATAAATTAGTTGCTAATATAAACATTCTTTACCCTCTTTTATAAACTGTGAATGTAAATTTAAAACTGAAATCAGAGTTACAGAAAGAAGTTGCAAATAAAAAATACACTTACTATTATATTCTTACAAATATTTTATTAAATATTTGGATTGTTGTGAATTTTTGCTGTCTAAATAACTTACTAGACTTGGTAACATCTGACATTATTATTATCGTCTTTCATTCAAAACTTCTCCGAACTATTACTGATTTTATATCAGCTTTATTTTATTTCTGATGTAAATATGTAAATATTAGTTGTAATGTAGTGAAAATGGGGGCAAAATATTAAAATAAACATGTGTGATAAAATTAATACGCGGGTTCAAGCCAGCAAAGTTACAACACTTACCTTAAAACCTGGAGACATTGCTGTAAATTCCAAGCGTATGATTAAAAAAACCAAAATGACACCAAATTTCTTTCCTAGGAAGTGTTTTCTTTATTATAGATCTGTAATAATTTCTGGAACAAAACTTATTATTATTTATTCTACTAAATGGATATCTAGTAAAATAAGTTATATTTTTATAGAAAAAAATTAAATTAATTTTTTAGAGTTTTTTTTAATTAATCAGAACAGATTTATTAAGCTGTTAAAATTGTTAACTGTATTAAAATAGATAAAAAATACGTTACTCATGATATTAAGAATTACAGTCTATTTAGATTTACATTTATAGTCAAGTTAATTCGGATAGGTTAATTCATAAGACATGTTAATTCGGTAGCTAAAATGTGGGGGAAAGGAATTTATTTGAACAAAAATTTAGAGAGAAAAATTTCTAATCTAAGTAATTATTTCTGTTATGAGGTATGGCAGACGGAAAATGTTTTAGTTTCCTATGAAAAAAAAAATTGTAGGTATAAAAAGATCAAGTAAAATTGATTCACCTATATTCGTTTAAAATATAAAAGGAAAATTTTGGAAAAGTGTTGCAAAATCAAAAGTGTTGCAATAATTTCTTTGAATTATGAAAAATGTTTCTTTTCTCGTAGAAACCAAAATATTAATATTATGAGAGATAAACTAGACATTTTGTAACGCATCTTTTATTTTTAGTTTCAGCACCAAAAATTTTCGCATCATTAAAACATCAAAATGATACGAAGATAAACCTCCTTTATGACTTTATTTCGCCAGAAATATGTTATCCAAATTCCAAAGCTTAAATAAAGTCGTTAGAAAGAAAACGAAATAAAAAGAAAAGAATGGAAGATGGAATTCTTGAGCATGTTTGTTTTCAGCAAAGAAATCCGAGGAAGCGTAGCGCAGACGAAGACTGCGAATAGCTCCCGAGAGATCAGAATTTATCCGTGGTAAAATTCTTCGATAGAAGTTAAACGTAAGTTTATTTTAATGGTGGCTTGTAAAAGAGACAGACAGACAAAGACAAAGAGAGAGAGGAGTTGGGCGGGGGGGGGGGGGGAGCGATTTTTGCTTTAACGATAAATTTCTTCCAAATCCGCATCGGAAGTAAAAATTAGAAACCGTATGAAAATTTTTCCGGTACCAGGAAAACTAAATTTATATTTAAATCAAAATGCAAACTGTCGTATTGCAAGACGTTATTTATGAATCGGTGCAGTTAACACTAATTAAATGCATTTATTTTTTTAATTAACCTTATACTGCTTTATTGTGAGATTTTATTTATGTATCAGAGCGGTTAAAGCTAACTAGATGCATTTAATTTTTGTAAATAATTTTAAACTACATATCTATATATATATATTTCTCTTACATGGCGCGAAAATGAGGCTGAATTTATAGCTTGCCCTTTGTCAACAACCACAGTGACGATTCTCAGTGGTTAATTTACGGACACATGACCCGACCCATTCAGCAAATCAAAATTTAGAGAAAATCTCTTTTTAAAGACAGATTGTTTGATCGATGTATAAATACCAATGCGATTGATTTATTTTACGATGACGTGTGAATTTAGCGAATCAGCTTTATGATCAAGATTGACGATTAAGTGGAATTTCACTTAAAGTAAAAAGAGGAATAAATAAACTAAGGAAATACGTACCGGAAACACCGAATCCATCCCTCTTTCAACGAAATGATAAATGCGATAATCTACAAACAGACGGAATATATAAAATTTCTTGTAAAAATAACAAAAACGATGAGATTTTTTACGTGGGAATGACTAAAAGAAAAACTTTTGACTGTCCCTGTAATTAAATTATATTTTCATAAAATTTGAAATGACGTGACAAAATTTTGCAACAATTATATATTTAAAATTTCAGACCATTCGGAAGGCTGTAAAATCATTAAAATGCATTTGCAATAATTTTTTCCCATTGGCCGTAATGTAACGGAAAACTTTTGACTGTCCGTGTAATTAAACTATACATCCGATTTTCATAAAATTTGAAATGACTCGACAAAATTTTACAACAATTATATATTTAAAATTTCAGACCATTCGGTTGGGTAGTTTTTGCTCTGTTATATGCGGGCGGACGGACTGAACGATGACTATACGTGCTATGTATTTATATGATTATGAACGCACCTAAAAATTGAAGAAAGACTGAAAGAACATATCCGCGATTTAAAGAATTATAACCAAACAACAGCCTTAGCAAGAACTAACACAGAAACCCCGCTTAAAATTAATACAGTGTCCATTAAAAAAAAAAAAAAAAAAAAAAAAAAAAAAAACAGTGGCACTCCGGGAGTGCCAATAGAAGTGAAAACTTCAACAATTACGTGTGTGTTTTTTTAATCGTCAGGAGCTGTTTTATGCGTTGAATTGTGTAGCAGCACTAATGAAAGCATCTGGGGACACGACAGTGCCCCTGCCAAGTCTTGAAAGTACACCCGTAAGCATCTTTTTCTGGAAGCAACTCAGGGTACTTTTGACCCCCCCCCCCCCCAATATCTTTGTATTGGTGATTCCCAGAAACTTGAAACTTCGTAAATCTAAAGTAATGTGGAAATGGAACTAAATGCTGAAACTTCACGTTTCTATCTTTTTTATTTCAGAAGATATATGAACTTAAACTTTCGCCTTTTCGACACTGATTCACCGATCATCAAAACTCAGAGGTACGTCCTGTATCCCTAGAATCTTGAAATTTGGTATGAAGGTAGTGTTTGGGATACAATGAAAGGGAAAATTTAAAAAATCCGGAAAATTTGGATAAAAAGTCGAAAAATCAAAAAACCGAGAATTTGCCAGAAATGTGATATACGAACCAGGTTTGGCGCGATTTTTTAACGTCAATTTGGCGAAAGCCCGTTTTCCAATACCAGTTACAATCTATATTTTTAAATTATTTTCTATTGTTTTAAAAAGTAAACAACAATAAATAAACGGTAATTTCATTAATAACTATAGAACAAAACAATTGTACAATTTAAAAAAATAAAATAAAAGTAAATGAACAATTTATTAATAAATAAGCAACAGTAGCCGGGTTACCTTGTAAAATAAAGTAACGCCATTTTGCTGTCAATTAGGTACCCAAGTGCGTATCTGACATCTGTGCTCCGTATTTTATCTGCCGTAATCGAAATTCCCGCCAATACTGTTGGTCATTGACCAGACCATCAACACGATAAAATACAGCGTTATCGGTTTTTAGTTACACGAAATAGGTAGGTCACGAATACGGTATAATTCATTTTAACTGACGAAAAACAAAATAATAATTTGTTTTAGTAATACGCCAGGAGAAAAAGTGAGTTTTAGCTTCCTTCTTCTTTTGCGGATTGAGCTGAAGAGGGAAAAGTTCCTGTCATTCACCGCTTGGCGCGCTAGTGTCTATGTGTCAAAATGCTACTAGCATGTCGGTTACGTTACAGTGTCTCGAAATCAGTGGTTTTTCCCCATCTCAAAAAAAGCTCAACGCGCCTAAAGAAGTTTTCACTTCAAAAATAGCTAGCTAGAACTGTTCACACAATGCCTTTAATCAGAGAAGTCATAGAAATTACAAAATTAAACGACGAAAATGAAGAAAAACTGCGCAATGAAATGACCCATGCAACTATTGGCAATAGATGGTGCTAGGTTATAAACGAACAACAGAGAAAAATAGGGAAAAGGGAAAATCTCGGCCAGAATCATAAAATCTCTTTCATTTGAACTGAAGATGCCTCAGAGGATGTGAAAGCGTTTTTGAAATAAACAAGTAAGAAAAAAATCATGCGTCAAGCATAGATTATGAAACACTTTCCAACACATTCAGAATAATGTAACAAAACTGTACTGTTTAAAAAATTAAAATATTACATCTAATTCAACCATGTAGAAACGCATAATACATTTCAGAACCCAATTTGAGCTGTTCCCATCCACAATCGGAAAATTATGCGAATTGCAGCCCTGTATTTGATTTATAGATTTGAATCTATTAGCTACTTGCAAGCCAAAATTTAGTTCACTTAAGAGCTACATATACCTCAGTTAAAAATTTACTTTCAGCAATTTCCTCTAATAAGGAGAACGGTACGTGAATACTTTTGTGCAGCCCTGTATTTGAGGTATAGAATTTATATATAATGGGTAAGATGCAAAAAAATTAATTAAATTTAAAAGCGCATACAGAATTTTAAACCGTGCACTCCAGCAATTATTACTCAAAGACATCTGTTATCTGTTAGTATCAAAGATATCTGTTCTGTAACCGATTTCTTTTGTGTGTCCCTGTAAATGAATAAAAAATGCTATGAATGTCCTGTTCTAACGTGATTGTAGTGGAATTCAGTGATTTATATCAGTTTCAATACATTTGAAATAGCATAATGTCATTTAAATACTCTGCAAACGATCTTCCCCCATATACCATAATGTAATGGAATAATTTTGAGTGCCCCTGTAAATGAGCGATTAATCCTACATACTTCATATACAATACCAAACATGCTTTGGTGACTCTAAATAACATTTATCAATTTCATGAAAATCCGAGTATACATTTACGGGAGTTATTCCCCATATACCATAATGTAATGGAATACTTTTGAGTGCCCCTGTAAATGAACGATTAATCCTACATACTTCATATACAATACCAAACATGACCCTAAATAACTTTGGGGTCAATGTTATTTAGGTGACCCTAAATGGTCACCCTAATATTTGGTGACCCTAAATAACCTTTATCAATTTCATGAAAATCCGAGTATATTTACGGGAGTTAGAGGTAGGGCAGACGGACAGACGGACAGACGGACTGACGGCCAGACAAACCGAATGCATAAACACTTTTCAACTTTGTTGGAAAGTGTTAAAAAAGGGGGAGTGAATACTGTCTGATGAAAGTGACAGTCAAGGTAGAATATGAATTTGTTTGGATTTTTTATACTTATAAAGGATTCAGACTGTTTTAAAATGAACATTAGATTTCTACAAGACTAACCATTAAAAACTTTTTGATGTGAATGTTTTTAAGAAAAATGTGTTTTTAGAAATATTGCTAAATGTTTACTTTTATTGTACCAATACGAAATACCGTTTTTAAAGATATAGTGTGGAAGAAATTGTTTGAAAAACAACAAAGTGTATTTTTATATGAGGAATTAAAACATTTTTTTAATAACTATCTTTAACAGTTGTCAAATAAAACAGACATGTGTAAAAGACCCCATTTTTAATGAGATAATACTTGGAGAAAATTGGTAATATATAAATGCATAGTATAATACAGGTATTAACCAAAAAAACCTCCGATTTCTACTCAATTTGAGTCATAAGTTCATCTTTAAGTGTAAAAAAAAATATTACCAAGAATATTTTGATAGTCACATGAGTTTATCTTTGTCTTGGTGAAAACCATTCTTTTTTTTTTTTTTTTTTTTTTTTTTTTTTTTGCATTAAAGCCTGCCTAAATCACCAGGGTTGCGGAGTCGGAGTCGGACTCGGGCCCATTTTTCAGCGAAAGAGTGGGAGTCGGATCTGTTAAAATTCCCGGAATCGGAGTCGGAGTTGGAGTCGTCGAGTCGTTTTTCCCACCAACTCCGCAGCCCTGAAAATCACCACGAAGCCACCACCTTGTACACGTCTTGAAAGCAGATATGGATCACTTTGCAAATCATGCCAGTAATATCTTAAACCATCTGGTCCAGCAAGGTTGAATTTTGTTTTATCCGAAAAAACATATTTACACCTTAAATTGCATTTTAAGACATTGGACAATACAAATTTTAGTCATGCACCAATGTGATGCTTTTGTAATCTTGGATTGGCTTTGAATTTAATATATTTCAAGCATTCGGCAGGTTTAACCCCTTACTTCTCGTTACCGTTAATATCACGGTCAACTCTCAATCGTCATTTCTCGTGTCCGTCATATTTCCGGGCTGCAGATTTAATTTCTGGAAAAACTTCTGAAACCAGAAAAAATTAACTGGCATTTCCGTGTGAAGTCTTTGAATATTACCGATTTGTTTTGGTTTTGGTGGTGATTGTGATCTTGGACGTTGTATTTCATGTTTCGAAATATATCATACTCAAATATATTATTAATAATCAAAATTTAATGTATATATATATTATTTCAAATATTATTTGTAAAAATTTGTGTGATGATGATAAATAAAGGTCTTATTCCCATTAATTTGTATGGTGTAAAACAAACATTAAGACACCGAATTATCGCATGATGGCTTTTCTACAAATGTGAATTTGTTCTATAGCGTCTGTTTTTGTTTTGTTTTTTCACCTTAAAACTAATTGCATATTTTACTTAGAAACCTTATAATTATTCAATTTCTATAATAACAAATAGGTACTTTTTTATGTTTTTTTCAAATATTGAGCGATCCTTAAGGGGTTAAAGAAATTTTTAACAGATCTGGACGTTACTGAGAGCCCTAGAGCAGATTTTGTAGTTGAAGAATTGGCACAATCTTGAATCGCTATTCCAATTCCGTTTACACTGGGGTGAGAGTTTTGACCCTCCGCTTCTTTCATTTCTTCCTCAATTCATTAGATCAGAAAGAATAACAGTTTTAGATTTATTTATTTTTAGGGCAATTTGCTTTGCACTCAGCCCGCAACACGAAAAAGCCATTATTTTAACCCTTTTCTTCTTTAGTTAGTGATTTACTGCGAACCATGATCAAAGCCGTAGTTGCATATCCAAAAACTTCAAATACAGAGAATACTAACCTATAATCATCATCACAAATGAGTCCCGTATAAAATACTAGAATCATGACGTCATCTTATTGTGCTAGATTTAAAAGAAGCTACTGGTACTAAATTTATTTCCATATGTTAATATTATAGACCGGCACAAAGGCGCACTAGCAGTGGTCGGCGCCTGTGTGCAAAATCCTAGATTGCGCACTAAATCACTCCCCTAAAAACTTACCATTAACAACAAATGAAATACACACTGTTATTTATAAGTTTACATAAAAAATATACAAAAAGAATGTGTAAAAGAAAAGACACACAAAAGAAGAGTACAAAAAATTATAAAATAAAATAATGTACGCCGTGAAAGAAAAAAAATCATTTACTTATTAAACCTTTTTGTAGTTTTAATAAATTAATATTTTTATTAAAACAAAAATATTAAATGATTATGGTACACAAATAAACTATTTTTTATTAAGCAATGACATCATTTTTGTCGTTTGTACATTGTGTACGTAAAAGTAGAAACGTATAAAATGGGATAAATAAAAGTCCTTCCGGCCAGTGCCGGGAGGTAGAGATAGCTTTCATATTCCTTATTAACACACGAAGCTCAATTTAGTGGAAACCGAATATAGGAGATTCAATAATAATTTTTATCAATATAATGAATGAGAATTTCGCGAAATTAGTCAGCTTTATCAAAGCTGCTTTTCTTTAAAGTAACTTATATTTGGCTGCAAATTCGGCGATTTCTTAAAGTGCCAGCCATTTTAAGACAACATGGTGGATGAGGCTAACCAGTGAACTTGGTCGAGACCTTAGTAATTGCTGTGCACATGCTCACTCACATCGGAATCGGTTGATATATACGAGTGCTGTGACAGGCAAAGAATCAGATGTTTCAAAATGTCACCCACATTAGAAATTGAAACTGCTATATCTGAGCCATTTTTTAAGATAAAGACAAACAAAAAATGCCCCTGAATTCTTATATCAAGGTCAAACACTTAAGAAAGAAACCTTTTTCAATTTCTAATTTTTTTGCACCTCACTTTAAATATAATTTTTTTTTAATTTAATGGCCGCCATTTTGAAACAAGATGGCTGATGAATCTGGCCAGCGAACATGGTCGAGATATTGATGTATACTATCCACATGCCGTCTTACATCGAAATAGGCGAATACGTGTGTTATCGCGTGACAAATACAAGATCGTTTCAAAATGTTAGCCATGCTAGAAATTCAAAGTGCTATAATTCAACCATTTTTTAAGATATAAACAAAAGAACTAATTTTCAGAAACAAAAACTGCTTCGGAATGTTTGTATCAAGGCCAAACACATAAAAAAAGTCTTTTTCATTTCCCAATTTTTTAATACCTCATTGTAAATTTAAATTTTTTTTAAAAATGGCAACCCTTTTGAAACAAGATGGCGAATGAAGCTGGCCAACGAACTCGGTCGAGACATTGGTATGTACTATGTACAGACCAAGTTACATCCAAATCAGTTCATAAATACGCCTGTTATCGCATGACAAAAATCAGGTCGTTTTAAAATGTCAGTCACAATAGAAATTCAAAATGCTATAACTCAGCCATTTTTTTAGATATAGACGAAACAAAAACTGTTCCGGAATCTTTGTATTAAGGTCAAAAACATACAAAAAAAATCTTTTTCATTTTCCAATTTTTTGGTATCTCATTTTAAATTTTAAATTTTTAAAATTTTTTTAAATGGCCGCCATTTTGAAACTAGATGATGGATGAAGCTGGCCAACGAACTCGGTCGAGATATTTGTATGTACTATGGACACACCAAGGTACATCCAAATCGGTTCAAAAATACGCCTGTTATCACGTGACAAAAATCAGGACGCTTCAAAATGTCAGCCACGCTAGAAATTCAAAATGCTATAACTCAGCCATTTTTTAAGATATAGACGAAACAAAAACTGCTCCCGAATCTTTTTATCAAGGTCAAACACATGAAACAAAAATATTTTTCCAATTTTCAATTTTGTGGTACCACATTTCAAATTTAAATTTTTCTTAAAAATTTAAATGGCCGCCATTTTGAAACAAGATGGCGGATGAAGCTGGCCAACGAACTCGGTCGAGACATTGGTATGTACTATGTATAAACGAAGTTACATCCAAATCGGTTCATAAATACGCCTCTTATCGCGTGACAAAATTCAGGACGTTTCAAAATGTCAGCCACGCTAGAAATTCAAAATGCTATAACTCAGCCATTTTTTAAGATATAGACAAAACAAAAACTGTTCTGGAATCTTTGTATAAAGGTCAAATACACAAGAAAAAAATATTTTCCATTTTCAATTTTTTGGTACCACATTTCAAATTTAAATTTTTTTTAAAAATTTCAAATTGCCGCCATTTTGAAACAAAACGGCGGATGAAGCTGGCCAACGAACTCGGTCGTGACATTGGTATGTACTATGAACACACTGAATTACATCGAAATCGGTTCATAAAAACGAGAGTTACTGTGTGACAAAAGTCATATATATATATATATATCAATTTTGAACGGAGGGTGGTTTCGGGGTCTGGGGGTCATGATAGATGAAAACATACCAAAATTTTTTTGAAATCGCTTTCCTCCGAACGGCTGCAATAGGTAGCTTTTTGTAATGAAAGCTACCTAATATATAGTAAAGTGGGGACAGACGCCGCGGTGGGACAGACGCCGCGGTGAGACAGATGCCGCAGAGATTGTGTAGGCGACACTAGCGTTCCCTAGACCAATTTTAGAAGTTCGTAGTGTTCCTCTGTGCTGTGTGATGTGTTGTATGCGTTTCCACCGCTTATTTACATATTTATGCCAGTTTGTATGACTCGAACCTGCATGGTAAGTTGCTAAAATTATTCTGATGAAGTTTTATTACATATTTTAAGAAAAATAAACAGAGATTTCATCCCAAAATCGATTGCAACTATAGACTAGATCCTCGTAGAATACAAACATGTGCTTGCCTTTTTCTCGTGTCGCTCACAAGACAGTGGCGGCGCGGTATCTTACCCGCCACTATGGGACAGATGGCACACCGAGGTTGAGGGACAGATGCCGCAAAACATATTTTCGTTTTTCCGTTCAATAAAGTCATCACTTCGATTTAAGTAGAAATTACATTTAAATGAATGTATATTAGCGCATTCTGCTACTTATCAAAATATTCTCAGCAACAATGTTGGTTCACTCATGTGTGAATAAGGAAAAAGTAGGCCGTGTACAATTCTCACCATCTAAACTGTTAAACAAAATATCTCCTACCTCAATGGTCAAAAGACCTATACAGCCAAGTAAGAGAAAGTAAAAGGATGCAAATATTACAAGCACAGAGTTTATAAACAATAAAAAATAAGAAGGAAATGTAAAAAAAAAAGAAACTAGAACGCGTCAAAGAACGACAACTTCGCGGAAGTAAAATGTGTAAAAAAAAGGAAGGGAAAGATCAACTTGAAAACATCTTACTTAAGGAAAAACATAAAATATGAGTCATCTTCCGACAATGGGTAAATTGTTCCTCGTATGGATTCTGATGGCAGAACTGGGTTGAAATTTGATAAATCTGCATATGTTGTGTGGCTCGATTCTTATCAAGGAGCAAAGTCTAAAGCGGCCAGGATTCAGGGCATCAAATTCAATCGATAGCTGCATGAAAAACGCTTACTTTACTTTTGAAACGGGTAGTGTGGTGTGATTGTGGGCGAATGGAAATACAAAATCAAAGAATGAGAAGAAAGGCCAAAAATAAACAGACTAGGGCCTAAATAGAATAGAACTAATACTTTCATTAAGAGCAAACTGCAATGTTCGCTTGGATGTAAACCAGTGATTTATATCTTTTTTGGAATTATGCTGTCTATTGTTTTCAGTAATTATGCTATCCATTCATGTAAATTCAAATGATTTTCTTTTCAACTTCACTTTTTGTCTTAAGTTTTGTTTATAGAGATTACACTTTTGCATTTTCGTTAAACTTTACACAATTTAGTGATATATATAATTTTTGTAAGTTTACTGTTATTTATTTTCTTTTTAAGTAGTTTGAGAAAATAAAAATATGATTAGCTTGAAAAAAAAAAAATAAACAGCCTAGCATTTTTCTCTATGCGGCATCTGTCCCACACACCGTGCGGCATCTTATCCAGCACATAAAAAATGATGTTAAAAAAGGACCTGTGGAAAAATAATTATGCCTACTTTATTAAGAGAGTTTTAACTTGTATAACATAGAAATTGGATTCTAAAGGGCTTGATCAATGATTTCTGGTACTTTGTTGTTTTTTGCTTTATTGTACATTTTACAAGAAGAAAAGAAAAACTGCGGCATCTGTCCCCACTTTACTATACATTATTTGAGAAACAGGTAGGTATTGAATGTTAAAAAAAAGATTCTTTGTAAATTGGACTTTTTTCATTTTCATTACTGAAAAATTTCGAATAACATCATGAACATTGAGTACATCTAAAATATTTTGCGCTGCTGATACAATAGCAAGATTCAACAAATTGTTTTTTAACGTTGTGGGCCGTAGTTTTTAATAATCTTTAGTTAGAATAATACAATGCTAAAAAATGCTCAATCTTTTTGTAATGTTTCAAGTCATATTTTTATGTTCAGAATTATAACTTATTAATCTATATCACATTCATTTTAAAGAATAATAACATATAAATGATTATAAGTAATTTATTTGAGGTAAATCTGTAAAATTTAATTAAAATTTCAAGAATAATTAATTTTAATAAAATTAAAAAATATGTATTTCTTAAATAATTTTTCCTTGCTTGAAATGCTTGGCGCCTGTGTGCGCCGCACATATTGCGCAGTAGGTCGGCACGCCCCTGGACCGAGAGGCGGCAAGCACAAACAATCACCTCATCGAGTTCACGGCTGAAATTCCAGAATTAGTTAAAACTCGATTCGCATATTAAAACGCAACTGGTCTGTGAAGTCATATCTTGGTGGAAAACACCTGAAAATCCGATATTAGTGATTGACTCGTGGGTCTACTATTGTGTTGTCCTGCTCCCATTGCTCCATCTTTTCAAAGCTTTGGGTGAGGAAAACACAACGGTAAACCTACGAATCAACCGCTAAAATCGGGTTTTCAGGTTTTTTTCCACCAAGATATGACTTGGCAGACCAATTGCATTTTAATATGCGAATCGAGTTTTAACTAATTCTGGAATTTCAGCCGTGAACGCGATGAGGTGATTGTCTGTCTTCCGCCTCCTGGTCTATTACCATTTGTTAAGATTTTAACACTTGTAAATAAAAATACTTTTTTCAATTCCTACTATTAGTTCACACTCTCCCTATATTTATTTATTTATTTATTTATTTATCTATCTTGTTCAAATTTTCAATCGTTAATAAAATACTTATTATTCATCCTATGAAGTTGAAATAATTTTTTTTTAAACTTGTACTGGATGAAAATTGATGTTAATACAGTTTTTTCAAATTTTAATTCATTAATTGAATTTTAATTAATTAATTTTAGTTTTACATGGGAGACAAAATGGCGGTCATTGGTCATTGATGAATTTAATGCATCTTCATATCTATCAGGGGGGTTACCATAGGGGGACCCCGTTCTGTCGCCAAATACCACCAAGTTTGTCGCCAACTTGGTGATATATCGCCAAATTTGGCGACCAAAATGAGTTGGCAAAAGTGACGCCAACTCGGCGGTATCTCAAATATTTCGCCAAATTCCCATAGACTTCCATTGTAAACCTACTTGCTTATAGAAAATCAACTAATTGAGATATTTTAATGCAACAAAAACTAATATTAGCTTAAGGGATTATATTCAATTTTTCTTTGATGACCTAAGTAGGAATTGACTTTAAAAACAAAATTTTTATGTTACTTGTTTAATTTGCAATTTAATTAACTTCACGTATTAAAGATATGTTTTAAAGATGTGTTTAAATTCGAGATGTATAACTCTTTTCGAAATTTTATTCTGTACAGCAAAATTAGTATAATTTTTTTTTAGAACTGTACTTTATACAAATTTATAGTGAAAACTAATTTTCTTACTTGAAATGAGAATTTTATTAGCTTTTCAGAATGTCTTTTAAAAGTAATTAAACGCTTAAAAAGGAAAGAAAAAAACATTGTAACGTGCATGGTACTTTCTTTTTTAAAATCAAATTAGTAGCTCTGTTTTAGATAACAAATTCATTCATTTGATGTTTAATTTTTAATTTAAAAGCTAATGGTCGACTCGGGCTGAGAATTTCCGAATTTTTATTCACCCTGCTATCTCACTGAAGTAGTTAAACGAGCTTTATAGTTGTTTAACTATTTAAAGAGGTAATTTTGTTTTACAGAGCAACTTAAAATATAGAGTTTTCGGATATGGCTGGTTAGTATTAGCAGTTCAGCAACTATAATTATCCTAAAGAGTAAAGGTTTAAAAAATATATATGTGTAATTTTTTTAGCTTGTTTTTATTATTTAATTCCAATTTCCATGTCGTGTAATTACACACACACACACACTATATGGTCTTTAATGATCGGGCACTTTCAATTTTAGACTTTTTGTCAAATCTTTAAAGATATATCTGCCGGATTTTTCTGGAACGTCAGGATTATGAATAATATGTCCGACTTCATATTTATCAATAGCGGTTTGTTCAGAAGGACAATTAGGAGGCCAACAAAAAATGAAAGAAAAGGAATAGTGCTTGGGATCACTCTGTAAAATAAAATGCCCGAAATGATCTATCGCTATATACGAATATATGGATATTGTCCAATATATGTATTCATTTGTGGAAGAATAGAACGTATATTCATGGAGATAAATCATTTTTTTTTTTAAGTTCAAAAAGTTTTTGCATGTTTTTTGTTTATATCATGCACGAGTATTTACCAAATTTAACGCCAGTTTCAGAAAATTTGTCAAAATGTAGTAGAAACAATATGGTGTACTTGGAATGTTAATATATTAAATATATGATGAAATATGAGCAGTTGAATGAAATATTTTTTTATCTGCGCATGCGCTCACGATAAAAAATATTTTTCTTTGTTTTTGATTTTTCATGATTTGATTGTCAACTCTACGGAGCAACTCATAAAAAAAAAAGCCAGTCAAATATAGTGAAAATTCAGATCGGCAACAGACTGATGTGATTTTGAGTTGTTCTCTAAAAACAGCTAAATGAAAAGGGGTTTTCCATAAATTGTCGTTTTTAATTTTTACTTTTTTTAATTTTACTTTTTTATTGATGCTTTAGTTCTTCTTGGAAAATCACCAGAACGAGTCTATTCCAAGAAAAAAAGAAGTATCAAAATCTAAGCATTTCTTCTAAATCTACTCGTTGACATTCATTAAGTACAAACTCCTTTGCTGAAAGCCAGATAATAAAAAGTGACAATTTGTGGAAAATCCCTTATCATTCAGCAGCTTTTAGAGAGCAACTAAAAATTCGCTCACTGTATTGCCGATATCTTTCTGAATTTTCACGATATTCCACTGGCTTTTATTTATGAGTTACTCCATAGAGTTGACTATCAAATCTTTAAAAAATACATCTTTAATCGTGCGCGCAAGCGCAGATAAAAAATATTTCATTCAACTGCTTATATTTCATCAAATATTTAATATATTAACATTTCAATTACACCATATCATTTCTACTACATTTTGTCAAAATTTGGGAAACTGGCGTAAAAATTTGGTAAAGAACCCTGCATGACATAAAGAAAAGAAATACAAAATCTTTTGAACTTAAAAAAAATCGATATATCTCCATGAATATTACGTTCTATTCTTCCACAAATGAATACATATTTGTACAGTATCTAAGCTATAGCGATAGATCATTTCGTGCATTTTATTTTACAGGGTGATCCCAAACATTATTCTTTCTCTTTGACGTTTTGTTGACCCCCTAATTGTCCTTCTGATCGAACCGCTATTGAGTTTTTTAATTTAAAAAAATGCAAAACTGTCAAATCTGACAAACACAGGAAATGCATGAAAATAAATAGAAATGGAGTTTTTTTAAGTTCAAAACTTTTGATTTCATACCGGAAATTTTCAAAGAAGAATTTATTCTTTATGTAATCATGAAATGTCTGTCTCAAATAAACGTCTCAAAAGATTAGTATAGGAATTTTCTGGTATGAATGAAAAATTTTGAAATATAAAAAGGGCCAAATTGGCCGCCTGCTGTTTGAACCTCAATGCGTCCCTTGCGTCCATACATTCTTATACAATAAATGATTGTTACAGTGTTCTCTACCAACGCTTAAAGTTTGTACCATGTATTTAGAATCACCCTGTATAGCAGGGTTGGCGAACCTTTTTATAACCGCGTGCCATTTTTTTCCCCAAAAATATTTTATATGACCTTGACGTGCCAACTAATAAATTATTTAGAGGAGTGAAAAATCATGAATAAGAATTACTTATTATTTTTTTTTTTTTTTTTAATGGGTAACGTAGATTTAGGTATTACACTGTAATGATCATAAGAACAATTATATTTTAGGAATTATTTTTTAAGTTGTGTGACTGTGTTATTGCATTTTGAATGAAAAATAATTAATATCAGGTATATAGTCATTTAATTTCAACAGAATGCTAACTGAATTGGATTTATCGGACAGATGCTTTTTATTTGATTTTTCGCATTATTTATTTGAGAAAATAATGGGATTGCGGGAATAGAAAGATGGAAAAATTATTTTCTTTAAATAGCTCTGAAATTAATTTCCAAGTTGCCTTAATTTCACCATTTGTATTTTTACTAATGCGGTAATTTACGGTATTTTAAAAAGTCGCAATTCAAACTCTTCAATTTTCAATTAATCGAATTCAAACAAGATCAGATCATCTTTAGTAATCATATTCATCATAAGTTCGTGTATTTTGTGCAATATCACAATATATTGATTTTGAGCGACAAACAACACCGTGCCAAAATTATTCTTTCGTGTGCCACTTTTGGCACTCATGCCGTAGGTTCGCCGTCCCTGCTGTATAGGGTGGGCCAAGATTCCTTGGCTATTTGGAATACGAGAGTGTGGTTAGGACATAAAATTTTCTCGCGATCGAAATTTTTTTAAAAGTAAACTAAAAGAATTTATTTCTAAAATTTTCCCATTGATGGTGCTATAACTTCAAGTCTGCAAAGAGCATAAAAAGCTCAAAATAAGTGGTTATATGTGTTATTTTTCGCAATCTACTACGATATTTCTATGTTTGCACGCTTTCAGCTCGAACCACAGCCAAACGGTATTCAAATTTATTTCATTTCATTTAAGCAGGGTAGTAAATTAAATAAAATAGATCGTTTGTGGATGTTTATTTTGAGTTTTTTAATGCTTTTTGCAAATTTCAACGTTTAGTCCCAGGGAGGGCGAACTTATGGCACGCGTGCATTAAGTGGCACACTGCAGAATATTCTAGGCACGCATTGGCTGAGGTTTTACAATGAAATTAAACGAAATACATGAATTTAAACAAACAAACTGAGATTTTTTATTTTCTTTCCTCATTTTATTATCTGAAGTTAAAAAAAATTAAAATGTAATACATTGAATTCCATTCTATGTAAATATGGACTCAATAATTAATGAAATTCATACCGGCCAACCTTCCGTTATTATGGAAATTAAATAAAATTAGAAATTATATTTAGTAAACGCAGTCGGTAAATAACCACATAGATATCTAACACATTTCTTTAAATAATTTTTCTGGTTCAAGTTATATTTTTATGACTTGGAAAACATTGAAGGTTGGCAGGTATGCAAATTAAAAGATGTTTTAAAGAATATCGAAAGGAAGAATCATTAGGCAATATACAGTGAGTGTCAAAAATTTAACCTCAACTTAAAATTTCAAAATAAAATTTTATTATTGACTAAAAATTACTTTCTTTTTCACATGACCTACAAATTGAAGTTTTAAAAATATATTTAACAGATTTATGCTTTAAAATTTCGCCCCGTTCAGACGTAGGAAGAAGAATGCCAGTCCCAATTCGGTAGGAAAAAATACGTTATGCCCGGCCGAGCCATCAGAGAAAGTAATGTCCGGGCCTTGTGCGTCCCCAGAATTCAGGCATTTTTTAATGGCCTCGCCAGGACGATATAAAACGTGAAGTTGTGAGGGCTAAAATTATGAAAAAAACTCTTAATCGACATGTCAGTAAAAACCTTGTTTTAAACCAACTGACGGGCATTTAAATAGTACAGAAAGGAGGTGCATAGAGCCTGAATTATTAATTCATGAAAATTTCATCTTCTAAAGCATTTTTTTGTGAATTTTTGAAACTAAATTAGAAGATTTACATAATCATTTAATAAATTTTAGAAGGATTTTATAAGGATTAGTGGATTTAGAAAGATTCATTAAATTTTAATTTATAGGGATTTTGTGTAATATCCAACACCACTCAAATCTTTTATTTTAAATATTTTTCTTAGTATTTTGTAGAATTAGTAAATCTACAAATATAATGTTCTTACAATATTTTTAATATTTTTTAAAAACTTTATAAGAAATTTTAGTATGTGATTTTGTTTGCAAATTATATGGTTAACCATCACAAAAAAGAAAAAAAAATCAAAATTCTAACGCAATAAATATCTTTTTTACATGTTTTCTGGAACTTTTAAAGTAACATTGTTTCTTGAATTACACGCATGTCAATTTGTGTATAATCCCTTAAAACCTTGTTTTAAACCAACTGACGGGCATTTAAATAGTACAGAAAGGAGGTGCATAGAGCCTGAATTATGAATTCATGAAAATTTCACCTTCTAAAGCATTTTTTGTGAATTTTTGAAACTAAATTAGAAGATTTACATAATCATTTAATAAATTTTAGAAGGGTTTTAGAAGGATTAATGGATTTAGAAAGATTCATTAAATTTTAATTTATAAGGATTTTGTGTAATATCCAACACCACTCAAATCTTTTATTTTAAATATTTTTCTTAGTATTTTGTAGAATTAGTAAATCTACAAATATAATGTTCTTACAATATTTTTAATATTTTTTAAAAACTTTATAAGAAATTTTAGTATGTGATTTTGTTTGCAAATTATATGGTTAGCCATCACAAAAAAGAAAAAAAAATCAAAATTCTAACGCAATAAATATATTTTTTACATGTTTTCTGGAACTTTTAAAGTAACATTGTTTCTTGAATTACACGCATGTCAATTTGTGTATAATCCCTTAAAATCTGACTAATTATTTAAATAGGAATATTTCTGTTAATTTTGCTGATATAAAGATGGAATTTTTTGTGTTTAATTCAGGAATGTATAAGGAAAATTTTCCTAATCTGTAATTTTATTCTACGGGGGCCATATAAAAATTTAATTTTTGTATTTTCTCAAAAAGAACCCCCATGGAGTTGCAACTTGTCTCTTCAAGTTTTACACCTTTTTTACGAAACTTTGCAATTGGAAGTATGTGCCTTGAGGCAATATTTAAGGATATAGCCTAATGTTTCGATATTTTTGAATCACATTGTATACAATAAAGATATCATTTTACTTTCTTCCATCTTTACAAGAAGAAAGTATTGGATTCGTGAAAATTTTCGACTTTCGGTTTTCGACGGATTTACACGTTTTAGGGGTCAGGGATTCCGAAAAACATGTTTTTCCAAAATGTCTGTCTGTGAGTCTGTGAATCTGTCTGTCTGTCTGTATGTATGTGACACAAATTTTGTGGGCGGTCTATCTCAAGAACTAATGCGCGGAATTTAATAAAAATTTGTATTCGGTTAGTCTCTTATATAAATTGGTACTGATTAGTTTTTTGTGTAAATCGCTCAACAGGTGGCACTGCTATGCTGAATTTTTCAGAATTTCCACTGTAGCTCTATCTCATAAACTAATGCTCGGATTTTCAACAAACTTCAGATTCAGGTATACCTTGATATCAATTAGTGCTGTTTATGTTTTGGTGCAAATCGCTCAACAGGTGGCGCTGCTGTGCTACATTTTTCAGAATTTCCTCTATAGCTCTATCTGAAAAACTAATGCACGAATTTTCAGCCAACTTCAAATTCAGAGATACTTTGATATGAATTGGTGCTAAATTGATGTAATTTCTTGTACTATTTAAATGATTTAATTGACGTGATTTATATAGAAGAAAGTTTTGTGATAGCCACAACATACTAGTTTATTAAAATAGGGATAGTTAAGTGAGGAAATTTTAGGAACGCTGCGAGCACTGAATATAGGCAAAAATACCAACAATGAAATTACAGCGAATTGGTGTAGAAATTTGCTATTTTGACAAATCTCCCATCTAACTATGCCCCGGAGTCATTATCTTCGAAAATAAATGTTATAAAGGACGCAAATAGAAACCACTTTTAAAATTATCTGATTCATTTTACATTCAGTTCAAAGTAACTGGCGTGAACGCTATATTAATTATTTGGCATCCAGCATGCAATAACAGAAATCGCATTTATTTAATTATTTTCTAAAACATAATCATAATTGTAATTATTACAGTTTATTACCTACATGTATGTTGCTCGTATATTTTTTAATTCTAATGAACACAAAATCAAGTAATTTTCATGTGCTTTTTTTTTGGTTGTTGGCACAATATGGTAATGTAAAATCCTTTAAAAAATTGGCAAGCGGATGTGAAAAGATTCACCTAATTTGTACAGCATTATCAATGTTCAAATTGTGCAGATAATTCTTTAAAGATTGTATAAAACTACCTTCACCACCATGATAAGAATTATCTTCCAAACCACTCTCTAGTACACCTATTACGTGATATCTTAAGAGGACCGGGAAAGCAAAATTCAACAAAAAAAATTGATTTTTACTTTTTTATATCATTAAATAGTTTAAACTTTATCTTTCCAACGATGTGTCACACATGTTTATATGTAAAAAAATAAATGTTGAAATTATTCATTCTATTCCAAGAGTACTTCACAGCTTAATGGCCATTTAAATCTTTGACTTTTTCTCAAAACTTGGATTTTTCATGTTTTTGTTCCTTTTGTCCATTATCTATTAAACTTAAGAACACAGATTTTTTTAAAAATACTTATATTATGTTATATTGTATAGTTTAACACAGGGATTTAATGATTGGTTGAGAATTATTTATTTTAGGCAGCGAAAACTTACCAAAAATGCTAATTAAAATTTGACTTTCAATAAATAATTAATAATTAATTTTGAGTTTCCCTTAGAAAGAAAATGGTCTGTTAAAAATACGTAAATCATGTTATTCTAATTACTCTAAAAAATCTAGACCTCTATCTTTCAGCATTTCTGAGAAAAAGGTACATAAAGTTGGTGAATTTAACATGGCGGAGATAGGACTTTCCCGGTCCCCTTAATTGAATTAAAAAAAAAAGTCAAGGACTTTTGATTAACCCTGTATATCGCCAAAATTAATTTATGTAACAGAAAATCGACTGATGATCTTCCAGGCGATATTCTTCTGTCTGAAAAAGAAAAATTATAAAAATTAGTCTTTGATTAATGAACGTACAGTCATGGAAAAAAAAAGTAAACACCCCTTACAAACTCCTCAAGAAATTATCGTAGAAGAAAGTTACTGGTACCGAACGATTGGAAATAAAGTCTACTTTTAAATTATGTATACAAAATTTACTTAGGGGGCATCTACATATTAAAACAAACCATAACTTTGTTTTCTTCAATAGCAGTACACAATTCTGACAGCATAAATGAACTCTACACCCTTCAATTAGTCTAAAAACAAATTTTTATGCAATTCGTACCATAAGTTTCCGAGAAATTATTTATTTTAAAACGAGCTTATTTTAAGGGCTGTATCCAAATTGAAGTTCCGGTACTCGATTGTTAACCGAGAGAGCTCCCTTCTTGATCAAGGCACCTTAAGCAGTCTATTAAGCCTGTTAGATTACAGGATAGCAAAAGAAATTTCAAAATACACTGCTCAAAACAATTAAAGGATATTTGAAGTTTTATATAAAATAAAGATATAAACGAAATTTTTTTTGCCGAAAATAGAAGAAGAGAATCACAAATGCAAATGTTTTTGATTTTCAAACTGTGGAGTATGCAAATTTTGAGTTCGACGTCAAAAACGTCGCTTCAGCGGCAGCGAATGAAATTTGACTTTCAACTGGATAAAAGAGAATGAAGACAAGGGTGATCGGCATTCAGTGATTGCTTTGTTTCGATGAGTACGATGTCTCAGTGAAGTCATTTGACAGATTCAGAAGCTTTGAGAATTGTTGGTAGGTTAGAAGGGGGCCAAACTCAAGCCGAAGTAGCGCAAGCCATTGGAGTGTCACAAAGTGTCATTTCCAGGATCTGGAACCATTTTTTGGAGAGTGGATGTGCAGGCCGAAGACCAGGGCAAGGTCGTAGACGGGCAACAACGCCCAATGAAGATCGGTATTTAGCGTTAACAGCTCGGAGACACCGAACCATGAACGCTACTCTTCTCCAACAACACGTTCGCTCGGCTACAGGCACCACGATTTCAACTCAGACTGTCTGAAACCGGCTCCATGCTGTAGGTCTGTATGCTCGCCGACCGATGGTATGTGTTAGATTAACATCAAGGCATCGTCGCGACCGCAGGGAGTGGGCAACCGAGCATGTCAACTGGAGGAGAAATGAATGGAGCAATATTCTGTTTTCTGACGAGTCCCGTTTTTCTGTGCATCCGGATAATGGGCGTATTTTCATCTGGAGGGACCGTGGCAGTAGGAATAATCCTGCGTTCGTGCACGAAAGTGTCAGATTTGGCGGTGGAGGAGTGTTGGTGTATGGTGGCATCTCCATTGACGGCCGCACTGACCTCTACATCATTCGAGATGGAGCTCTGACTGGTCGCCGATATAGGGATGAGATCCTCAGACCTATTGTAGTCCCTTACGCTGCAGCAATCGGAGATAAATTCATTTTAATGGACGATAATTGCAGGCCACATCGTGCAAACCTGGTGGAGGATTTCCTTTTCGAGGAAGGAATCGTTCGAATGGAATGGCCAGCGTGTTCTCCAGACATGAATCCAATCGAGCACGTTTGGACGCTCTAGGAAGACGAGTTTCTGGCCGCCAACAACCCCCACAAACTCTCCAAGAACTGGAAAGAGCTCTTCTGGAAGAGTGGGGCAGAATACCCCAACTCGTCATTAATAGCCTCATTGAGTCCATGCCTAAAAGGTGTTCAACGTTGCTGGCCGCCCGTGGAAACCATACCGCCTACTGAAAATGATTTTCTTTGAAGAAAACACCTTTTCTTATTCTTTTTTTCTCATATGCACAAATTGTGTTTTTTTCCTTTAGTACACAAATGCGCAATAAAATGCATTTTTTTCTGCCAAACATGTGTAATTTATTCTCATATAACCTACTATGTCTGTCGACCATGTATCAATCAGCTAAACAGTTTACCAGATACAAAATCCACCTAAAACTGCAATATCCTTTAATTGTTTTGAGCAGTGTATTTAGTCACTTCTATCATAGACGGCCGCTTAAACCATCATTTTGCCGCTTTTAAGCATATTTGAAAACTACTTGGAAGAAAAATGTGAAATTTTGGATTTCCATAAAGCAGGACTTAATAAATATGAATCCTTCAAAAAAATTGTAGGTTGCAATTCATAATTTTTTTCGAATATTAATTTCATAATTCATATCAGAAAATTATAAAATTTGCAAATTCAGCGTATTTATGTTTGGGTATATTAGTATTATTGCTACACAAAAAAATTAGAACATTAGGATCATAATTTCAGAAGTTATAAATAAAAATATGAAAATGTAATTTAACATTAGAAGCACTAAATTTTGAATTTTATAATTCAAAAACTTATCATTCAAATGACTTGAAATTTGGTGTCTAGGCATAGTTTGAACCAAAGATTTGAAATATGTCGTTAAAATTGGGTATTGCCATTGAAAAAAAAATGAAGTTTGGATTCGTTTTAATATGTAGATGGCCCCCTAAGCAAATTTTATATACGTCATTTAAAAGTAGACTTTATTTTCCAATCGTTCGGTACCAGTAACTTTCGTCTACGATAATTTGTTGAGGAATTAGTAGGGGGTGTTTGCTTTTTTTTTTTTCACGACTGTACATAATCTTTTTCTCTAAATGGAAATTTTATTTTTATTTTGATGGAGGTCTGTGATTTTAAAGTAGAATTCTTAAAAAAGAAAGTTTCCGAAAAATTAAAAATATGTAGAGAAACTTCGACTTCTTGTAGAGGTTTAGAAATGAAATCTTTCGCAAGTTATCAATTGAAAATGTTAAAAATCTGCTTCATTTGCAGATTTAACTTTCGCACAAGAATGAGCGAAATTAAAATAAAATTAAAGTAATTATTTATATTAGTCATGCAGGTGTATATATGAAATTGGCAGCAGGACAGCTTTATTATCTTTTATTATTATTATTATTGTTATTTTATGGTCGTTTTTAATGTACCGAGCATTCTACTATGTTACACAGGATTAATACTAATCTTGAATTTAGTACCACTTTTCAGAAAAAATATTATTGACCTCATTTAATAATAGAACTTCTGCGATTAAAAAAGGCGAATATTACTATTCGGAGTTAATGTTGTTAAAATTCAATAATCGTACGAAGCCTATGTAACTAACCAATGAAACAAAATTGATTGAAACGAATGAAAACTATTTGTTAAAACCAAAATCATTTGTTATAAAAAAAAAAAAAAAAAATTAGAGATAAAAGCCAGGATTAAACGATATTCTTTATTAACCTGCACTTTCCATTCTAATATTTCTTCCCTGCTTTAATTTGATTTTTTTCTTCTCTGTTTACACTTTGTTAGTTTTGTTGAACTGCCAAGAATTATGTTAATTTAGAGAAATGGCTGCAATAAATTTCATGTATGGGGATAAATTTCCTCTGTAGTTTATTACGTGCTAAATTTATTTATACAGTGTTACTTTATGGATCTTATTAAGTTTTTCCCCTAATGTGCATTTTTTTTTTCTTTTCTAGGTAAGTAAAGATATTCTGTAGATTAACTGAATTATACTGGATGAGTGTAGGTTTACAAAATCTGCGGAAGATAAGTATTTTTAAAATGTGATTATGTTACATTTATTTATTTTTACAATACATCGGGTCATCAAGGATGAAATTTGTACAAAAAAAGAAAAAATTAGTTGATAACTTACAAATACAAGGGAATATTTTACTCAAACTTAATGAATTATTTATTTTTACAATATATCAGGTCGTCATGGATGAAATTTGTAGAAAATATAAAATTAGTTGATAACTTAGAAATATAAGGAATTATTTTACTCAAACTTAATGAATTATTTATTTTCACAATATATCAGGTCGTCAAGGATGAAATTTGTAGAAAGAAAAGACAAAGTTAGTTGATAACTTACAAATATAAGGAATTATTTTATTGAAACTTAATGAATTATTTATTTTGACAGTACATCAGGTCATCAAGGATGAAATTTGTAGAAAAAAAGCAAAGTTAGTTGATAACTTACAAATATAGGAAATTATTTTACTCAAATTTAATGAATTATTTATTTTTACAATATATCAGGTCGTCAAGGATGAATTTTGTAGAAAAAAAGACAAAGTTGATAACTTACAAATATAAGGAATTATTTTATTCTGAATTATTTATTTTCACAATAAATGTAATCGTCAAGGTTGTCAAGGTTGAAATTTGTAGAAAAAAAGCCAAAGTTAGTTGATAACTTACAAATATAAGGAATTATTTTACTCAAACTTAATGAATTATTTATTTTCACAATATATCAGGTCGTCAAAGATAAAAATTGTAGAAAAAAAGAAAAAAATTAGTTGATAGCTTACAAATATAAGAATCTTTCTTATTCAAACTTAATGAATTATTTATTTTCACAATATAGCAGGTCATCAAGGGTGAAATTTGTAGAAAAAAAGACAAAATTAGTTGATAACTTACAAATATAAGGATTTATCTTATTCAAACTTAATGAATTATTTATTTTCACAATATATCAGGTAGTCAAGAATGAAATTTGTAGAAAAAAAGACAAAGTTAGTTGATAATTTACAAATATAAGGAATTATTTTACTCAAACTTAATGAATGATTTATTTTCACAATATATCAGGTCGTCAAGGATGAAATTTGTAGAAAAGTCGAAGTTAGTTGATAAATTACACATATAAGGAATTATTTTACTCAAATTTAATGAATTATTTATTTTTACAATATATCAGGTCGTCAAGGATGAAATTGGCAGAAAAAAAGATAAAGTTAGTTGATAACTTACAAATATAAGAATTTTTCTTATTCAAACTTAATGAATTATTTATTTTCACAATATAGCAGGTCAACAAGGATAAAATTTGTAGAAAAAAAGACAAAATTAGTTGATAACTTACAAATATAAGGATTTATCTTACTCAAACTTAATGAATGATTTATTTTTACAATATATCAGGTCGTCAAGGATGAAATTTGTAGAAAAGTCAAAGTTGGTTGATAACTTACACATAAAAGGACTTATTTTATTCAAACTTAATGAATTATTTATTTTCAAAATATATCAGGTCGTCAAGGATGAAATTTGTAGAAAAAAAAGACAAAGTTGATAACTTACAAATATAAGGAATTATTTTCTTCTGAATTATTTATTTTCACAATAAATGTCATCGTCAAGGTCGTCAAGGATGAAATTTGTAGAAAAAGGCAAAGTTAGTTGATAACTTACAAATATAAGAAATTATTTTATTCAAATTTAATGAATTATTTTATACAAACTTAATGATAATTCACAGGCACTTTGAGATGTCTCTGGCTCAACAGTGACCTTTACTTGGTAATTATTGACTCTTGATTCTGGGCACCTGCGTAGCTCATTTGTGAGGCCAAAGTTACCTTACGAAATTTGGTGAACTAATTTGATGTTGTCTGCTCGTAGTAACCATGGAGGAAAGAGATAGATGGAGATGCAGTATGTCGTAAAAACGGCTTGCAATATGAAGGCGGTTATCGCTCAAATTTAAATGCCCTCATTCGGCCGAAAAAAGACAATCACGTGGAACAGGGAACAGGTATTGCATCCTATAACTGCACATATTCTCATTTTTAATGGAAATTTTAATCATACCTACGGTTAACACGCGGATAATGAATAACAAATCGCAACGGTAAAAGCAAAAGCAAAGAAATACAGGCTTGAATTGACAGGCGCTTCAAAGCACGTGGTTGTGTTTGGGCCGAATGTAACGGATTTTACGGGTTACATTTTTGGCGTCACTTCCAGACACCATACTTCATCTCTATTCTTTCTGTTTACATTTTGGTAGTAACACTACAGCCAAATACACTATTAATGTTTCTCGCGGTCTGCGATGCCGTAGATACACGTAAGAACTCATACTTCAGAATAGTGCGAATTTCCGACTGTTACATTTTCAACAAAATTAAATAAAAAAAAACCTTTTTAAAATTTTTTAGAGTTTACAATGATTTCTTTAAAAAGGCGATATGCGTAACTTTCCACCCCCCCCCCCTCCCTCAAAATGCAAAAAACAGAGCGGTAAAATACTAAGCCAGTTTCAAATAACAATCCAGGGATGTAGTGGAAGGTATACGGTGGTATACGCCGTATAACTTATGGATTTTTTAAGGAACACCGTACACCCTCTGTTTCTCAAAAAGTTATAGTATATACACTGTAGGGTATACCCTCCGCCTTGAGCGTATACCCTCTGCTTAAACGTATACCATCTGCTTTTTTCCGACTAAACCACTGATAACAAGCTGTTAAAGTTGGCAATATTATTAACTACAAATTTCATCCTTGACGACCTAATATATGAAAATTTGAATCTTTAGTCTACTGTAATATTCTTAATAAAGAACGGATTTTGTGTATGTAAAGAGAAAATATATGTAGTGATATTATATGATTCTAACCCATTTATTTTTTAACACTTATCCTTAACTTGTACCTATTAAATAAAAATTAGAAAAATCTATTTTAAAATAATTTAATTTTAATTAAATGTATTAACAATAAATTTATTAATTATAAATCAAAGTAAATTTGAATATTTTCCTGATAGTCTTTTTGTACAAGATATTTCAATCACAAGATATTATTATGTACGTTTAAATGATATACATCAGGACAAACTATTTTTGTTTAGGAAACTGTAATTACAATCCAATTATTTAGTCGCAAATACGGTGTATCTGACTGTAGAGCCCAACCGGATTTTCATTCATATCTGTAAGAATAATAACGATATTTTAGCCTGATTATTTTTGCTTACTATAAAATACGGTACCATTGGAGGTAGTATTAGAAGTTCACTTTAATTCCATCAGTGACACAGCATGCACGTAAGCTACATTATTCTGAGTTGCTTACATATCAGTGTTGCTTAGAAGTAGTGTTGCCAGTTGTCCGGATTTCCAGGGTCTTCAAGACTCGTCCTGTGGAGCCCCTACATGGTTCGCCAAATGTCCCGATTTTCCAGGATGCATAAATTCTTCTAAATTCCTTTTAGCACAATGCCATGCATAAGTCTATATCGAGTGAAACTCAATACAGCAAAACGGAATATTTTTTTTTTTAACGGAATGTTTTTTGCGATTACTAATTATTTTATTTTATAAAGATAAATCCTACGTATTTTGATTAACAAAACTTGTGAAAATCTGTGTATAACGGAATCTTACATGAAATGTAAAATTTCCATGGTCCCTGCGTAATTCGTAACATTCAATTATAACTGCTCAATCGGAAACCTCCCCAAAACGGAATTTTTTTTGGTTCCGCTTTCACACATTTTACACATAAGATTATTGCGTTTACTTAATACAATGAAACGTTCTCAGTCGGAATTTCAAGTGATGAGAGAAGATTCCTTTTTGTGCAAGTTTCCGTCTTAGCAGGTATATTCGCATAGTATTTCTTTATTAAGGAACATGAATATTTTCTGTTATAGACAGGTACAATTTTCATAGGATTTATTGTATTTTTATGCCCCGCTTTAGAAGCCACTATCCCGCTTTTATTGCCTCTCTGTCTCACTTTTTTGTTAGAGTAGACATGGCAACACTAGTTAGGAGTGCACTCTAATTCTATCAGTGACAATGTATGCACTGTAAGCTACATTATTCTAAATTGCGTCTATATCAATTTTGCTTAGATGTACTGTTGCCAAAGGTCCTGATTTTCAGGGGCTCCAAGACCCGTCCGAATCCCTAGGTAGGACGCCAAAATGTCCCGATTTTCTAGGATGTATGAATTCTTCTAAATTCCTTTTAGAACCATGCTATTCGATAGTCTATATCGAGTGAAACTTAATACAGTAAAACCTGCTAAAATTAAAAATTTTCAATCTAGGAACATTTTTATAATTCAGCCGAAAGGAATAATAGCATACAAACGTACCTGTTAAAACGGAATATTTTTCCGGTTCTTAGCTATTTTGTTTTTATAGGTGTAAAACTTACGCATTTTTATTAATAAAACTTGCGAAAACGGTACCTGTGAATAACGGAATTCTACCTGAAATGTAAAAATTTCTTAATCCCTGAGTAATTAATACAATACGAATTGAATATTTCCAACTGAGCGAAAAAATGCCCATTCCGGAAATCGAACCCAGATCCTTAGCTTACGGGGCCAATATTCTACCATTTTAAGCTAATTGGGCTGACAATCGGTGAGCATATTTCACTCAGATAATCCTATTGGTAATAATATATGGTCTGTCATGTAAACAGATCAACAGAATAAACTGCAGGTAAAGGAACCCCATATAATAGTCCAGTCAATCTAACATTCTGCCTGGAAAGTTTTGGAGAAGTTTTTTCTCTTTCTTCCTTTATGTTTTTGTGGGTGCTGAACATGATTTTTAATTTTTCCACCTCGTATCTGGACGGCTTAAAAAGTTATAAGCTAAAAACCATGAAAAAATCTTTTTTTTTTTTTTCGAGTTTTCCATTGTAGTCACTAAAGGGTTAAACTGTTTTGAAAAAACTGCTGCCCCAAATTAAACTAGAGAAAATTTCCTACAATTTTCATACACAATATTTTTTTTTCTTGGACCAATACTTGTGGCAATGCCAGCAAATAGAATTTTAGCGATATATTCAAATTCAATCATCGGAAGACGAAAACGCAATACAATCACAATGCATCATTTTCAATCACCTATTTGAAGCTTTTTAATTAATTGTAGTTGCATTTCAAATATGTTAACATTTGCTTACCAAGTTTTAAGCCTTTTATATATTTATTAACAAAATAAATTGAAATCACGTAATTAAGAAAAATATAAATCAGAAGCACTCATATCAGATGAGAGCACCAATTTTTATTTTCCTACCAATCTGATTATGACTATTATATAATTATAATTGCACAATTATAACTATTATAAGTTTAATATAATAACATAAGTGGAAGATTGTAATAATAAATGATGGTTAATAAATGATGATTACGTAGATAAATTATTATTTTAACACGATCAAACTGATTGGTAAAGTTATCATAATATGATAACTTACCAATCAGTTTGATTAATGTCAAACTGTTAAAGAATAGCATATAGTAGTTTTACTGCATGTAGGCACTTGTTTTAGCTTTACCCGCTTAAAAGTTATTTGAACGTAACTGTGACTTTACTTATCACCCTGTATAATAATATTTGAATATGTCCTTTTCCATTTTTTTCTCTTTCTTCATTAACCTGTGAGCAATAAAAAAATGCTTTCTTTGGAGACAATCTCATTTGACAGCGCAAATGAGATTACTGTAAGGATTTTTTTTTAAATCTTTGTAACATATTGCTTCTTTTTTTTTATAAGATATTTCTCAACAAATGAGTTTTTTTTTTTTTTTTTTACCTCGCAGCAAATTGTGACGAAATTAAAATTATTATTTCTCTTAACAGATGTCATTATTATTTCTCTTTTTGTAAAATAAAATGTTTCCTCTGTTTGAATATATGTTAGCAATTTGAAAACACGACAAATCTGCATGTTATTGTCATCGTTATGAAGGTTTTGTTTTACTGGTTCTTTTGGCATTAGAACTGTTTAGCAGATGCTGAAAAAAAAAAAAAAATAACTCGCTGCTATAAATGAAACGATGAAAGTTTTATTAGTACTTTAGCGATTTTGTTTCTATGTAGAATGATAATTTTTTATATCACTTTCACAAATTTAATAAAATGTTTCTTCAATTTTTGACGTAAGAAACTAAGGAAGAGTAATAAATAGTCTTCTATGGCAGTCGAACGGTGTATGTTTGGAAACTCGCCGCATATTGAAATGGAACTCTACAGAAAAAATCAAGTTTTGCTACAAATTGGGAAAAACCGCCACAGAAGCGCATGCAATGTTGGTTTAGGTGTACGGAACAGACGTAGTGAGCAAAAAATGCGTGTACGACTGGTTTAAACGTTTTCGGCAGGAAAAGGCGACCGTGGATGATGAACCACGTTCAGGTCGACCCTCAATAATTGTGACGACCGACAACATCGAGCGGGTGCAGCAGAGGCTGTTAAACAATCGCTGACTGTCTTTACAATGGATATCGAAGGAATTGGGAATCAGCAAAGACGTGTATTGGACGACGTGTGACATCTGTGCTTCGGTCGATCCCAAAAGAGGCTCTCGCTGACTCATTCCAGCAGCTTTTTCAAAGATGTTATAAGTGTATTGTGTCCAATGTTACTTTGAGGGTGATCAAAGTATTTTGTTTCCATGTTTTGTTTTATGCTTCCATTCACCAAACTTTTTAGACGCACTTTGTATAATAGCTTCTTTGTATCTGGAAAATATGTTCGTGTCTGAGGCTTCTAAAGATAAAGAACTGCTTTCGGAATCATGGACAATTCGGAAGACGTTATTCTATTTTATTTTTTTGTTTGTTTGTTTTCTGTTTTCTTGGTTATGTTACATTTTCATAGAACAAGAAACGATTGTCTTTTGTCTACAACTAAAAATAAGATATGTTTTTTACTTTCAGCGAAATTGTAAATAGAATTAAACTATTATATTTTTAAACAGTTGTGACTATTTCTTTTATAAGAATAAAATGTTTCCCTTGTTTGAATATACGTTAACAATGAGGAAACAAGAAAGATATTCATGTTATTGTTATCGCTATAAATTTTCATTTGAGTTAGTGTTTTGGTATTAAAATCGTTTAACAGATGGAGAAAAGAAATAACTTGCTGCTATAAATAACGGAATGAAAATTTTATCAGTACTTCAGCGGGTTTTTTTTCTAAGCAAAGGGAAATTTTTTTTTTATATTGTATGAATCTAACGCAATAAAGCTTTTTCTTCAACGTCGGAATACAATGATATCAGCATCATAATATTTTCTTTATAAAATGTTGCTTTTATTAAATTTTAAATATAAATTTTATAAAATAATGTTAATTTGGAGAGAAAAAAAAAGGCAATGTAAAATTTAGAAACATAAAATGTAAAAATTTAGTTTTTTTTTGCAGTAATTGTATCTTAATGATATCATGTAAAATAATATTGAAAGGAGGGATATATATGAAATCTAAAGTTAATTCTAAGGATAAAAAAGCTAGCGGAATTTGATTTTTTAAAAATTTAATTAATTAATTATTTTTATCATGAAGTACTTCTTTTAAATGGAACCTTAAAATCTTTCATATAATATCTTCTTTGGATTCTTGAATGATTAAGTAGCATCTGAAGATGCACCAACTTTTAGGATACTTAGAAATTTAATTAAAGTATGCTTCTTTTAAATTTATCACTGTAAAATGTTTATTTTATATAAAATGTCTCAAAAATGATATTATATTATCATATCTTTATGGATTTTTATAGGCTCAATTTTATTACAATCCCATGCATGCCACTGGAATTAAGTTTAGACGTTACAATAAGAAATACCGAATTTAATAGTTTGAAAAAAATATATATGCTTAATGCATGTTATTATTTTATATATAAATAAAATCAGTTTTTAAGCTTTACCTACATATATCATTCGTGGTTGTTGCATTGTGTGCACATTGCATAAGCCTATATACGTATGGATATAGTTGTACATGTATATAAAAAAATTCCATTGTAAAGAATAACAAGTTTCTCTATAATTACTAAGAATACAACGAATCTAACAATGACCGTTTTTTTAAACACAAATGAATCTGCCAATATTTTGTTTAAATCAGATATCAAATGAAGGTACTGTATAAAAAAATAACTTTCCTTTTATTCAATCAAAACCAACATTGACTATCCATTTGCTCGAAATTTGTAGTTATTTCATATAAATTTACAGAGGCTTTGTGGAAAAAGCCTGTCGACGTAAATACGTCTGAGAGTGTGTGGTTAATGATTAGAATATACGCTATTACGTCGTATTCATTTTGGGACCAAAGAGCTTGTACTGCTTTAATTTATTGGGTTAAGATTAGCAGTTGCAGGTTTTCTTTTGAAATTAATTCCTAACAATATCGTTTTTAGGATCTTCTAATAACTAGATTACGTTTGATTGGTTGATTTAAGGCATTGCAGTTCTCTTTGGCAAAAATCCTGTTTTTACATAAGAGGCCTTTAAATAGACTGGGGTGTCCGTTTAAAGTGAAAACAAACTCACTGAAAATATCCAAGCCTGAAATGCATAGTTACATTACATTATTAACTGTAGAATCTTTATTATAAATCAGATCAATTAAATTTTTGCTTTAGAGTTTTAGTGCAGTCCCTGGAGGCGATTGAAAAAGAATGGGATTAAAAAATTATGGTCAATTCATATCAGTGGTTTCAGACTAAGTGAGGTCAAAACCGATTCATTTACATCGGCTGCAGATGAATATGAAATGATTTGTTGTCAGTGTTGATTGAGGCTAAAATATTTTATTGTATGGGAAATCGTGTCGATTGAGGTTAAACTGTTTTACTGTATGGAAAAATTCTGACTGTAAAAGTCACATGATCTGAAATCAGATAACTCGAATTTCTAGAGTTACTGCTTTTGGCATTTCTACAAAAATGTATTCATATACAGATTTAAATGTTTCACCTATGCATTTCTAAGGAAATATGAGTTTACAGAACTTCTGTTTTCTTCTTTTCTAACGTTATGCGTCGAAATGTTCGGAAAACAACTTATTTGCTTCAAAACCTTGGGGGTTCGTTTTATTATTCTAAATAAGACGAAATTTAAACGATGGAGAACTCAAATTAAGAACATGTCATGTGTAAAATACAATAATATTTCCTTATGAAAATCCGTCGAAAAATAACGCTGTATCATTTAAATAAGTCTTCAGTATGTTTATACTTTGTAATGCCCAATAAGCTCTCATGCTCAATATGTTCGTCTTCGTTTTCATCTACGTACGTAGAGCTACGTACTGCTATAATCGCAAAACTATACTTTCTATCTCTAAGTGCAACGAATTTGGCCAAATATTCAAGACAATATGGCGTCGAATGTTTTCTTTTCGAGATGACGCAGTTACATTTATTGGTGGTTTGGTTAGGTTTGTTGGAGATAATACAATAATCTTTTACACAAACTGGGACCTTCCTTTAACCCTTTATCTACTGACGGTACTTATAAGTACCATTAAAATAATTTGTTATAAAATTCATTTACTACATCGATTAGTAGTAATGCAGTTTAGAGAGAGTTATAGATAGATGCATTACTTTATCCTGTTCCAAAAGCATTATTGGCTACACAAAACAAAATTATTTTTAAAAGGACGAATTTTTTGCCTTTATATCTTTTCAGCTTTCTTGGCGTTGGGGGAGGGGAGGGGGGAATTTTTCTATTCGGAAATATTTCTATATTGCTGTTGTAAAAACATTATATTTGCACAATTCCTAATACTACAAAATACTAAGAAAAATATTTAAAATAAAAGATTTGAGTGTGGTTATAGATATTGCACAAAATCCCTACAAATTCAAATTTAATTAATCCTTCTAAATCCTTCAGTCCTTCTAAAATCCTTCTAAAATTTATTAAATGATTATGTAAATCTTCTAATGTAGTTTCAAAAATTCACGAAAAATGATTTAGAAGATAAAATTTTCATGAATTCATAATTCAGTACATAAAGGATTAAAGTGGAATCCTGCCCTACAAACATACATGCCTAAGTCAAGATTCAAACCCGCACGCTTTGTCCTGTAGCCAGCGCTTTAATCACTAGACAAGTAGATGGGCACATTTATTGGTGAAATTTTGCACTAAAGTTTTTTTAACGCGTGACTAGCGCACCATTTGCGTTATGTGTAGCTTAAATTTTGTCTAATTTGAAGCAACACAACGCGTTCAACAGACCTCTGACGTAGGTAGGGGAAAGTAGGGGAATGGCGTTCACTTAAGGGAAAACAAGAATAGCTAGTCAAATTTGGACAAAAAAAAATCAATATTTTATTAATGAAGTATAACTCCAAAACATAAGGAACAGTTTGCAATCAACTAATTTTCATAAAACTTTTAGGAATTTTTTCTATCGTTTTATTTAAATGACCATCGATTGAGCGGTAATGCCCGACATGGTATGGTAATAGCGCTCAGAGTTTGAATATAACGTAAGTAAGACAAAAGTCACATACGTAGTTGTGTGGGCTGTTCACACCACTGCAGACTTTTTGCAACGATTTACACATATTATGTTAGACATAAAGTGGGCTACTTTTTTTATATTTAGGTTTTTTGATTTTCACCACTTTTTTGAAATAGTAAAATTCTCCTTGTTTAATGACATATTAATAAAGGCGAAAACAGGGAAATTTTACCATTTCAAAAAAGTGGTGTCAATCAACAAATTTGAATTTAAAAAATGTTGCCCACTTGGAACACTTCTGCAATTCCGCGCGAACGCCATTACCTGTCATCGCCACGTTGGGTTTTGTTGCATTATAATTGGCGTAAATACGCACAACAAAAATAAATAAAAGCATGAAAGTACAGCTAAATGTATATATTTTGTGGACATAATGAGTAAATTAATATTTGAAAATAAGAGTTACACTTACCTTCAAGTTAGATGTTTAGAATTTTATAATAAAACAACTTCAAACTAATAACTTGAGGACACAAAAATACTTTCCTCCCGACGGGCACTAAATCCTTACTGGGAACTTAGGATGAAGTTCGCTAGGTGCCGGTACCGATAGCACGTTTTCAATTCTATTCTGTTTAGAGATATTTGGTGAGCGGGATTACCCTTCTGAGCGTCATTACCCTACTTTCCCCTATATCTTATTTTTTGCCAAACTTGTATAAGGGAAATTAAGCATGTATCTCTCTTATTCTAATAAATGTAATTAACGCTTCTGTTGCCATAATTGAATTTATTGTGGCCTTTTCAATTTCTCTGCTTATGTTGCTAAAATTATTGCATATAAAAACATCAAAACCGCTAGTTTTTTAATAATGTATCGTAAACACGTTAAAACAGATAGTTTTTAGCTGTAAGATTTATTTTAAACGCTATTCATTGTTAATATCGCTCAAGATGTTTCAGTTACATAAGTTTTATAGGTTAAAAAAAAATCATATCTTTTTAACCATATTTTTCAGGCGTGTACTTGATAAGATTGGGGCTTGCATTGCCCAATTACTCCTTAAATTTGTTTTAATTTTTTAAGTGTTTTTTTCAATATTTTAGTCGAAATTTCATTGTTGTAATAGAGATTTAATTCATAGTTTGAAATAGCCTTTTTGTTTAATCTACTATTGCAGATTTTAGAAAGTCCTAATAACAATGTGTCCAAAAATTTCGCAAATGAAAAGTATAGTTACGCGTGAATATTAAAAAAAGGGGAAGCATTAAAATAATTTAATTATTAGGAAGGAAAAGTCGCATGATACAAAAATAAGTAATATAATTTTGTTTTTCGTTTAGGAATAATAAAAACGGAATGATTCCAGTTTAATATTTAGGAGGGGAATTTGAGGTGTGATTGATAGTCTTTAGTTTTCTGTCGCATATTAAGGAACCGAAAGAAAAAAATCATTAAAATTCGTTGTCCACAAAACCAATACCATTTGCATATACCCTTTAATATAAAGCATTAGATGGTTGATCTGATCAAATGATTTAAATAAGCAAATTCAGTGAAAATAAAGTTTCGTGTTTTCAGATTAATCCTTTGGTTATGGCTCGGGACCTATATGTCACAGTGGACAATTTTTTTATTCTGTTCGTATTATTATATATATGTTTTTTTTTTTTTTTCAAAAATAATCTCTGCCATAAACTTTCACTAGGGTGAACAGGTGAACGGATGACTGCTTTTATAGGATACCCGATTCCATAGCTGCCAAATTGTACCGGTTTTTGCTACCACTAAAATTTAATAGAAACTTCTGGCTTATTTAATTATCAACAACGACTGAACTCGGCAAAATTTACTATTAAATTTTAGTGGTGGCAATAATCCGTACAAGTTGGCAGCTATGTAGTTCCAATGCAATTCCACTCCCTGTGGATGATTAATTGTGTATCCCATCTTACAGGAGCCATAGGAAAAATGTCTAGCCATAGTATAATATATGTGCTGTAATATAATTGAAGAGCTGAGTGGAAGAGCATATTATGCTACATTTTCTTAATATTTTTTTTTTAAAATATTTTGGATGAAGGCGTTATGAGGTATTCGATCACATGGTAAAGATAAAATACTAAGATTGTATTTAGCCTTGAAGACTTAAGACACTATTCATTATTATTTAGTAATGTAGATAATATTAATAATTTTTAATATTTTAAAATTAAATATGAATAAGTTTTTTTCTGAGAGAGTTTAGCACCACACCCTTTAATACTTAAACACATGCAATCAAACAAAAAATAAATCTATAAAATTTACAATAATAGTGAAACAATAAGTGAAAATAATATTTTCACTTCAAATTTCTTCAAATTTAATTTTTGTTACTTAACATGTTCTTCTACTAAGTTCTTCAATTAAGAAAGGATAACGAAAAATGAGGAAAAAATGCGTCCTTAAAGAAAATGAAGTGAATAAAGATATAGGAAAGGGTTATAAATTCGGATTGGACAATCCAAGAGAAGGAGGCGGAGCTTCTTGGGAAATACAAGAAAATCGACTAGAAGAAAGGTTTGAGAGAATATAATTTAAAATATTGAATGTTTATTATAGAAAAAAGATTAAAAAGTAAGAGAAAAGTGAGGACATTCACTAGGATATTTTCAAAAGAAATCTACCACAAACGAATTTTTTTTTGGTCACTAATCGATGGTTGTTCGATTAATAGATTGCTATTTGTTTAAATTGAGCTTATATTTTGTAATAAAAAGGCCATTTTAATTTATTCGAGGGATCTAAACCGCATTTATTTTTGGATCTCCTGAATTTCTCTTAAGGGTTAAATAAAAAAAAAAAAAAGGATTTTTTGATAAAAGTATGTATGAAAGAGCAATATTTTCAAATATTTTAAGATATATTTGAACAAAGAAAACACAAAGGGCGCACAAAAAAATTCCTGTAATTACGCTTAATTATGATTTAAAACATGTCATGTTTATACTCCTTGAGCAATGGTTAAAAGGATATTTTAAAGTGGTTTATTTCAATATGTTAAAAATGGGATTATTTAAATCACACTCAAGGTATTTTAGGTAACCTTTTATACAAGCTGAATTTTTAAATGCGTAATTGGTTTTAATTAATCACGAAAACAGCCGTCAACTGTCACGACAGCGGTGGATGCGGCTTGGCAACCGAAAAATCCCCCACGCAGAGATAAATAAATAGAAACCCGATTGCAGAAGATAGAAATTGATAGTGATGATATAATTCAATTTTCCGTAAGCGGGTAACATTTTTTAAAACAGATTAAATTAGCTTGTTTTCAGATCCTGAGGTGTCTGGACGATGTTAAGGGAGCGTGTATATTAAATAATACACTATACAATTCAAATGTGTATCTTTTTTAATGTTTCAAGTTTTCTTCATACTTCTCTTCATTATTTTCATCTTTTTTCTCCGTATATTTTTATTTTATTAGGTAGAATAAATCGAAGTTGACACGAGTAAAGTAACAGAAAAATACTTTTAAATCAGTTAAATATTCTTTGGATTTCTTTTATTTTTATATTTTCCTAAAAAAGAGCGTGAATTGGAAATCTGCAGAAACTTTTATTTATTCCAGAAAAAATGCTCGCTATAAAATGCTGAAATTCTTTTCAAGTTTCTTCTTGAAAAGTTTAGTGGGAGAAAAATGAATACGCATTTTTTTTTTCTTTTTTCGAGGATGTTTGTTTCTTCTCCAAGTGATTTATTGTAGGGATTTATCAACTTTCATCGTAATCGTTCCAAATATTCTTTTCCAAATTTTATTATTGCAGAAGGTGATAATTTGAAATAAATGTACTTTGCTCCCTTCTAGGAAATTTATTTGTCGTTCAGGATTCTAATTCCATATTTTGGTGTGAAAAAATAAATTACACTCAACTAATATAATAAAATAACGTCTAATGATTATAATACTAGTATTAATAATACATTTTTACTAATTTTATGACAGAAACTGCTATTTAAAATTGCCAAAAATAACGTATGTTGTTTGTTTTTTCAAAAAAAAAAGGCTTCCCGAGTTACAGAATATAGGTGAAAAGCAATTTTTTAATTGATACTATAATAGATTTTTTACATTTAATATATTTTTAGAATGCGCATTAACAATAGCAAAAATCATATTTATTTGAAAAATAGCAATCATAAGTTTAAATAAAGTTTTGAAATTTATTAAAAACGATAGATTTGTATTGGCCTCACGCCAATAGTTAGCCGAAGAAATCACCAGAGATCCCTATTTACAATCTGTCTTTTTGATTCTAATCATTTCAGTGGTTTAAGAGCTTAAATTTGTGTTTTACGAATTTAAGTTATTTATTTATTGATTGGTGAATGTTTTAACTTCGTTATGGAATATATGCTGAAAACAAATGCTGAGCTATTTATATCAATTTAAATGCAAATGGATTTTAATTTTCAAAATCGCTTGCACACGATAGAGATAAATTTAAAAAAATCCATTCTTGAAAATTATTTTAAAAACAATTAAAATTGAGTGAATGACGATGCATTTTTCAAAGAAATTGTGATACAGTTTTCGAAGAAATTTCATTTGAAAATACATTCTTTTCCCTATTCGTCGTGCAAAAATTTAAGATATTTAGAAGTTAAAAAATTTGCAGTAAAAGCTAAATTTAATCGTCTGGTCAAAATGACGTCAGCGTTAAGCACGGACACTTTTGGCTTTTATATTATAGATAGCAAATAGTATAACCAATGTTTAGACTACAAGCTTGTCGTTTGTCTTATTCGCTTAATGAAGCATGTCTAGCCGTTCGTTTTCATTTTGCCTCTATCCGCATTTCTATATAACTGATCTTCTGAGACAAATACCCTCTATAATCTATATAATAATAGCCGAAGTCATGTGACTGTCATCAACAGTTCCGGGCTGACCGCTTTACTGTTTACACGCCAAACGGACATTTCGGCACTTTTATTTTCGTCGTGCGCTGGTGATAATATCTATATAATAATAGTCGAAGTCATGTGACTGTCATCAACAGTTCTGCGCTGACCGCTTTACTGTTTACATGCCAAACGGCCATTTCGGCACTTTTATTTTAGTCGTGCGCAGGTGATAAATCGCCGAATAGTCTTCCATCGCCTCCTTTCATTTAAAATATAAACCTATCACTCATTTCATTTAAAACACATAATTTTAATTTAAAACATATAAATTTAAATACATATATCAGATACATTTAAAATACACATCTTTCATTCACCTCATTTAAAATAAAATAAATAAATAAAGGCATTTTTCCAGTGTAAGTCCTTGGCAAGAAAAAAAATTGTCATCGTATTTTCCGGCGATCTATATCCTATTTCATACACATAAGCAATTTTTTTCCATTTGTATACAATTTATTTAATCTAAAGAAGGCAATGACCTATTTTTATATAGAAACAAAAGTAATTTGTGTATAAACAAATATTGTATATATATATATGTATGTATAATATGTTTATATGCAAATAAATACATATAAACAAAAATAAAAAGTTCACCAGGTTTGTTTTCATAGCTATTTATATATTTTTTCAACGTATTTCACTTCCTGCAGCCTTAAATGTGCCAAGCTTTAAAAAAAAAAATTCCAAGGCCCCTGTAGTGGAAAAGTACCTAAATAAATAATTAATCGTAATAATAATAATAATTAATAATAATAATAATAATACATAACCTAAAATATTTCATTTCAACATCAAAGTATTGTTTCTAATTTACATTCAAATAAATATATATTCTAAGATAACTTCAATTTAAATTAGGTTGACAGCTTACCGTCTCACTTCATAAAACAAACAAACACGGGAGATTCATTCATCATGAACGGTAGAAAATATTAAGCCATGTAGGTAATCATTCGCAAAGCAGGTTCTCCAGCAATGAATGGACAATATTCTTATGACGTCATAGTAGGTAAATTGGCATAGCTAACGTTTGTTTACGGTTTGCATTCACGAGTGTTTTATTTTGTTATTTCTCTTAGTTACGTTACTTTATTGTCATATTTATGAACTTAGAAATCAAATTTATAAAAAAAAGTATATATATAGATACATATTATTTAATTATAAAGTAGTGAAAAATTTTTAAGAATGCATTATTTGCAAAATTTAGACAAATTTATTAATACTAAAAAATGACATAGAAGTAACGGCATGCTTAAGTAAAATAAGTTTAATTTAGATAATTAATGAACAAATATAAGTTTAAACAGTTGAAATTTCACTCATTTTTACAGTTACGGAATTTAAATGGTTAAAGCACATAAATTAACATTTGAATTCCATTTTTAATTTTGTGTACCTTTAAGAATTTAAATGGTGTTTGTCATAAAAGACGAAATACGCATAACAACAAAAAATGTATGAAATATTATCAACATCGCAAAGAATTCTTGATTTCTTTATCAGAATCTTTGGATTTGGGAAGGATTGAGCAAGTAAATTAGTTTAAGAATGAAAGTAACATGATGCAATGCTTAGCATACATTTAAAGGAGACCAAACTGGTCGCCAGAAAAGGCTAGTTGCTAATAACTATTTTTGTTAAAAAGTTCTTTTTTTTTTTACCTAATCACCTCTTGAAACAATCTTTTAATTGTTTTGAACCGAGACTTTTCGTGGTTCAAAGAGTCTAAGTGAAAATAGAAAAATACTTTTTCTCCTTTTTTTCAAAAGCCACCCTCCCCTTAGAACCCCCCCCCCCCAAAAAAAAAAAAAAAAAAAACAAACAGATAATTAGTTTTTTGCCCTACCCCCTTTTATTTTTTTTATTTATGAAAACTATTCATGCGTGTCCATAAACTGTAGAATCTGGCGATTATACAGAACTGCCACAGGTGACTATTTTTATATTCTATTCGGACCGCTTTTTGTAAGAAACAGATTTTATAGTATATTTCTCTTGCAGAAGTTCTCGAACAGTATGTAAATAATTTTTCTTTTGAGAAAATGGTGTGAAGTAGAATTAAAAATAGTCGCCTGTGGCAGCCCTGTATATATATATATATATATATATATATATGTATATATTGTTAGGTCTGAATCTGTTAGATACTGTTAATTGGGCAATTAGAGAAATAGCCTTTATAGCATTGCTTCCTATTTCTCTATCAGATATTAACCGTAATTTACTTATGATGTCGAAATATTGCACCTGAAGACGAGTTTTGCAGCATAACTTTCAATTTTATTTCTGTCTCGTTCTCTTTTTACCCGACTGCCAAGAAGGGTTATGTGTTTCACGCGTATCTGGGTATGTGGATTTCTTTATACCCTCGAAACATCCCAACGGCTGGATGGATTTTAATGAATGAGTTACCTATCGATTCGTCTTAACCGTCCGATTGTTACATGCAAGGTTTTGTTTTTATAAATTCAAAATGGCGGCCGTAAAATACAAAATGGCGGTAGAGACGGAAAAAAAATACGCACCATATTGAGTGGCATATCATTAAATAGGTCTTTCAAAATGAAGACGATGTTTCATTGACTATTTTACAGTCAGAAACTCCGTTTAAATATTACACAACCTGGAAGTTGTGTAGGTAGGTTCTCTAGCTTTACTGCAACTCTAACCTTCATAGATATCTATAGGCCTCATCAAAACAGTGTTTATAGATAGGAACTAACAATTAAACACAACTTAAAAGTCAACACAAGCCTATACAAGTAAATAAAAAAAATAGGTAAGTAATATAAAAAATAGTTTCACATTGATGAGAAATAGTTAATTAGTTCGCTTTTTACGCAGTCGGGTTTTTTGATTTTTTTAAATTTAATTTTTACTTGTTTTACTTGTCCTTTTATAATTTTTCTTACTAAATTTATATATTTTCCACTTTGATATGCTACATTTTGGATAATGGATTTAAGAGTACTATCAATAATTTCGTTTTTTTCTGTTCACTTTTCATTTGTTAAAATGTTTTAATTACAAAAGTTTAATAAAACATGTCAAATATTTCTATTTTCCAATGTTTTCATGTATTCACCTTCCTATTCATATTAATTTTTTTTTCCAAATTTAAAAATTTTGAATCTTATGTAAAACTACATTTATAAATGTTTGGATCTTGTCTTAAATCTTCATTTATAATTTCTTAAGTTAACAATATGTTGTTCCAAAATTTAAAATTTTTTAATCTTATCTAAAACTATATTTATAAATGTTTGGATCTTGTCTTAAATCTTCATTTATAATTACTTCAGTTAACAATATGTTGTTCCAAAATTTAAAATTCATAATGTTTGAATCTTGCCTTAAAACATAATTTAATATATTTATATTTAATATAGATGATAATTTGTAATATTTTATAATGGTTATATATATATATATATATATATATATATATATATATATGTATTACATTATTAGATCTAATTCCGCGATTTCCCTATCTTATTCTAAATTACGCTTCTATATTCACTAATTCCTTATTCTAAATAATCTCTCTCGTTAACTCTGTTAAATTCCCTTTAATTTAATATCTAGTTTGCCCAATTTACTTAAATATTACGTTTTTAGTATTCTTAAAATTAAATGTTCCATTTCTGATTTTTTTTCTTTTAGAATGTTCTTTTTAGCAGCCATTTTTTCCCTTCCGAGAATTTACTTTCCCGCGCTTATTCCGGAGTTTTCCTTTTTACTATCAAATTCATCCGCTCCTCTGTCAGACTTCTTTCCATGGCGTGATATCCTTTATTATTAATTGGTTGAGAACGTGACCTATGTCATATTTGTATTACTAAGCTAGACGAACAAAAAGGAGATGCTCGCAATGTTTCCACAGATTTTGGTGGTATTTCCACTTGTAATAAACCATCCCCTGGTCACCGTCAGATATGTTTTCATCTTTAATCTTGTTTACCTCTAATAATTACTTAAAGTTACTTGCTTGACATTGTTTGACTACGATAGAGCGCTGATTAGACTCCAACTATTTGTGGAAGCTGCTAGTTATTCCAATAAAGAGTTGAACTTATCTCTGCTTTGTTTCGATTACTATGGGAAATCTACATTGGACGATTTATCCTTGAAATTCCCATTAGAACAGAAGTTATGGACATTAGAATTATACCCCCTCAATAGCTAAAGCGGCGTTTCTGAAACTTTGAAGTCATTTTTCTCCAAATGACGTTTTTTTGGTATTACGTATAGGATATCTCAAAAACTTCTGAATATTTTTCATGAAATTTTCAAAACATATGTTTCATGTTAGTCTGTATAAACTGAACCTGCAATTTCATTTTCATTGTTCAAAAAAATATTTTTTTAGGTGATTATACTTTTAAGTTTTCAAAATTTTGTATTATCTAAATACAAATTCGAATTAAAAATATAAAAATGCTTTAAATATAAATTTATTTAGGTTCAGGGTAATTACTACAATATGAAGTATAATTAGGCACAAAAATTTTCATTCTAGTTCCAAAAATTATTTTGTAACTAGAGCTCGTAAGCTGTTATACCAATTTTCTGTTCGACAAATGTGTGACAGTTTGGAGCACCCTATAAATACTAATTCTGTATCTTGCAATATAATATTTTAAATGCATAAAATGAAAGAACATACTTATATCTTTTAATCCCAATAAAAATTGTGTTTTTAAATCATATACATTTTGAGATATTAAATGTTGAAAATGGTCTCTTTTTTCCCTTTTTTCCAATTTTAACCCATTAAAGACGGAATTATATTTTCTTTTTAAAATACAAAAATTGCATTTCGCACCACTTTTTTGGAAAAGAAAAAAATATATTATTTTATAGCAGAATTTCTGTCATTAAGGAAAGTTAAAATTTCTGTTATTAATTGCTGGTATTTAAACAGCAAGAGGGTTGACAGTTACGCTGTGACCATATGGTAACGCTAGTCCTTAATGGGTTAAGAGTCCTGAGACTCCTTAACGACATAGAAAATAGCGACTAATACCCCGTTCGCACCAGATATTTAAGATATCTCAAACCACCGAAATCAGTGAGAAAGTTCCACAAACTCTCTCACTGAATTTCAACTTTCTTTGGCTAGATAGAGCAACTACCACTCACACTGATTGGCTATAAAGCTTTGTTTTAACTGATTCGCTGCTGCGGCCGATATTATTTTATGCGCACGTGCACGCGTTACATTTGTTCAGATCTCAAACACAGTAACGTTAAGGGGACTATATGGTGGGGAAGGAAAAAAGAACAAACCCATGTTAGGTAAAAATACTTAATCTTCTTGTTCATTTAAATCTGGAGATATCAACGATTTTTTTTCAACATGTAGATGGAAGGTTCTTTATGTCTCTGTAAGCTCCGAATTTTTATATGTATTTCCAGTCATAAGTTACAAACGAGTGAAGAATACCTTTTATACTTTTCGGAATTGTTTGAAACTTTAACACAATTTTTCAAATACTCATAATTTTCTTTAAAATATTTTAAGCGTACAGTGGGATAAGAACCTTCCTAATTACGCTCTGAAAAAAAAAATATTGTTGAAATTTCCAAATTTGAATGAACAAGAATAATAAGTATTTTTTCCCATAGAATGACATGGGATTCCACTCTTTTTCTTCCCCACCAGCGAAGTCCCCTTAACCCTTTATAGGGCAAGTCAATTATGTGGCTGAACTGTTGAATAGATTCACTGCCATCAGAATCTACTAATAGATTTATTTGAAAATAAAATGCTTTTTTTTTTTTTGTATCAGCAGCCTTATACAGATCAAGAATCATATAATCAGAGAACAAAATATTTCACTAGAATTCCGGTGCGAATCGACCAGATTTCAATCAAAATTAGGTGGTAAGTATATCACCATTGCCCGATAAAGGGTTAGCTGGGTTATCTTAGATGAGTTTTGCGATGTGAATAGACAATTAGTTTCGGGAGGGTACCATCTAATAAATGGCGGTCTAAAATAGCTTAAATATCCCGTGCGAGCGGGGTATAAAACGTCAATATTATTATCTCCGCAATTTTGTGCATTACATGAATGAATTACTCATGAGTGAGTGATGTCGATTCGATCTGCCGTATCTGTAAAATATTGTTGACTCCATTCCTCGAATTATCCAGGAGCTTATCAAAGGTAATCCAGTTATAAAAGTAAATCCAGACTTCGGATAATTTTTATCATCATATTTTTACTTTCTTCTATCTGTACAAGAAGAAAGTATTGGATTCGTAAAATTTTCAGATTCTGGTTTTCGACGGATTTACACTTTTTAGGGGTCAGAGAACCCGAAAAACATGTTTTACAAAATGTCTCTCTGTGAGTCTGTAAGTATGTCTGTCTATGTGTGACACAAATTTTGTGGGCGCTTATCTCAAGAACTAATGAACGGAATTTAATAAAAATTTATATTCAGTTAGTCCCTGATATAAATTGGTGCTGATGAGTTTTGATGTAAATTGCTCAACAGGGGGCGCTACTATGCAGCATTTTTCACGATTTCCACAATAGCTCAGTCTCCAGAACTAATGCACGGATTTTTATCAAACTTCAGATGCAGTTATTCCTTGACATGAATTGACGTTTTATACATTTTGGTGTAAATCGCTCAACAGGTGGCACTGCTATGCTGCGCGATTTCCGCAATAGCTCTATCTCAAGATCTAATGTTTGGATTGTCAACAAACTTCAGATCCGTCTATACCTTGATATGAATTACTGCTGTTTCTGTTTTGGTGCAAATCGCTCAACAGGTGGCGGTGCTATGCGGCATTTTTCAGAATTTCCACTATAGCTCTATCTCAATAATTAATGCACGAATTTTCCTCAAACTTCAGATTCAGGAATACCTTGTTATCAATTAGTGCTGTTTATGTTTTGGTGCAAATCGCTCAATAGGTGGCGCTGCTATGCTACATTTTTCAAAATTTCCGCTGTAGTTCTATCTCCAAGAACTAATGTACGGATTTTCATCAAACTTCAAATTCAGATATACTTTGATATGAATTGGAGATAAATTGTTTAATTTCTTGTATTATTTAAATGATTAATTGACGCGATTTATATAGAAGAAAGTTTTGTGATGGCCACAACATACAAGTTTATTTCTGTTTCCACTTTAGCGCTAATCCCTAACAAGTAAAATAACATTATCCTCATTTGAGCTCTAATACAAGACTTTGGAAATAACAGAAGAAGCACATTTTCTCTGAAAACTGCAGCACCTGTGAACTCTCGATCTTCATTATTATTTAATAAAAACATTAGACTTACATGTTTTTTTTCTTTTACAATAAATCGTTTTATCTTTAATCCAGGGCAAGAACTGTTCAATTTTACATTTTTGGCTTCCATCCAAAGAGTCTGAATATACTGAAACATGAAAAATTCTATTTTATTATTTAAAATCTATATATGCAATACACGTAATCTTCTAATAAGAAACAAGTAATTCTTATTAGAGAAAAAGTCTTTTGTAATACGGAATTTTATTTTATTCTTCTAAAAAAATCGGAAAGTGTATGCATTTAAAGTGGATCAGAAGAACAAAAATATTATTATTATTATTATTTTTTATAAAACATTTCCCAAACCCTTTTTTTAAATTACCGTTGTCCTAATTCTGTCATTTTTTACGTCTCAAGTCCAAACAGAAATTACTTGACTTTCCACTGAACAATTTTTCAGATTAAATTCGTTTAAAATTGAAAGACAAATAAATACAGTAGGAAAAAAAGAAGAAAAGATTAAGAAGAACGTTATAACTTTCAATTATAGCTGATATAAGAAAAAAAGATTGAACGACTCATTTTAAATTATGAAATAGTCTTTATAACGTGTATATGGTGTATTTTGTGACGAAGAGTCTTTTACATGTTAAAACTGGACAAAATATTTAAAAGTTCAGCAACATAATTCTAATCAAAAATTTTTTTTAAATGCAACTGCCTATTGAAAGTAGAAATATAAAGTTTCATTAATATTGAATGTGAAACATAAATTACTCAAACACCCAGATAGAATGCACATTAGCAGCAAGGTTGATTTTTTTTTTCTGATATTATTATGCAGTGACAAATTTGACTTGACAAATTCGCAGCGAACCTCACGCATGGATTCAGTACAACGACTGTTATTTGCCGCCGATGAATTGTATTGTCAGTATAAAGTAGAAGTCCGTGTAGTGGGTTCTTGTGCACATATCGCAGCCGTTTGTGGTATTTGGGATACCAAAGGCATGTGGCAGGAGAAAAGCCTGACTACAAGGATTATGTTCGGGATGCAGCTACCTCCCATTGGTCAGAAAGTGAGCATTCTGTCACAGAAGAGTCTGATTAATTAGTTTTGATCATATTTTACACGTTTTGTTAATCCCATAATGCTTAATGAATATTTTAATATCTTAAAATATTTAATGCCATGTCTACTTTACGTCATGTAATATCATTTTGTTATTAAACTTTTCAACTTGTCTATTCCATATTTATAATTCATATGACCTGCCCTAACACATACATAAATATAAGCATCAAACTCATTTTGGCCAAAAACGCCGGTTATGGACCATGATCCTTTAGAGAAATAAAATTGAGATCTTAGAGCTAAAACTACTAGAAATAATCAGTCAGTTACGAGAAAAATTTTATAGAAAAACTATTGATAAATTAAACTAAATTACATAAAATAAAGTGCAAAACAAAATTTCTGCATAGTTTCTAAGAGTTTTTTTCTGCGTTTGCAAATTGTATCAAGAAACGAAATTTTTGTATAGCTCAAAAACTAATTATAAGAATTGGTTTTAACAGCACATAGCTATTTTTAGAACGCGGTTATTCATTTGATGTAAAAAAAAAAAAAAAAAAAAAAAAAAAAAAAAAAAAAGAAAAAAAAACGTAGGTCATAATTTATAACTTTTAATAGGAATTTATTAATAATTTTCATAATTAAAAATATGTCTTTTTAATAAAAAAATTGCCTTTATTATGTTTGTGTTCATTCCTTGTGTCAGATTAAGAAATAAATATTTCAATGGGATTATTGCTATTTTTTTTGGAAAGATGTAAATTAAAGTTCGTCAGTGTGGAATCAACTTTCGCATTTAAATTTTGACCTCTCCAATGAATACTTGAGATAAAACACATAGACCGGGAGTGGGGGGGGGGGGGGGATGCACTGACCATGACCTCATCGAGTTGGCGGCTGAAATTCTAGGATTAGTTAAAACTTGATTCGTATATTAAAATGCAACTGTTCTGCCAAGTCATATTATGGCGGAAAAGACCTAGAAACCAAATTTTAGTGGTTGACTGGTAGGTTTATCATTGCGTTTTCCTGCACCCAAGGATATGAAAACATGGGGGATTAGGAGCAAGAAAACACAACTGTAAACCTACCAGTCAAACACTAAAATTCGGTGTGTAGGTAGTTTCCACCAATATATGACTTGGCACACCAGTTGCATTTTAATATAAGAATCACATTTTAGCTAATCCTGGAATTTAAGTCCTCAACTCGCTGATGTGATGGTTTGTGTAGCTGACTCCCGGTCCAACATAAATTATGTCCTTTTCCGGAATGATTTGAACCAAGGAACGTGAATATAATGCCAAAAGTGGGTGTTATGATATGAAAAAATAAATTTGTTTCAATTGTTTAATATGTAGATAGATTTCCAAACACTAATCCATGTACAATATTTAATAGCAGACACTATTATAAATTGGTTGGGTGCAGGTATATTTTTTGTACCATGAGTTTTGATAGAATTAGGAAGGGTATATATTTTCTCCCCACAACGCGACTATAGTCCCTTAATTGTACGTAAACTGTACATAACATTAAAAAAAAAACTCAGGCATTTTAATGAGACTTTCTTTATATATAGCTTTAACATTAATAACATTACTTTTCCACTTCCCAAAATAAATGAAAAAAGAAAATATAAATTATAATAATTGCAGTGGGCTTTTCAATGTCTTTTATTTTCCGAACCACATAAAATGTTGAAAGAATAAAACAAAATTAATAACTATTATTCTATTCCAGTACTCCATTAAGGATCATAGACCATGCAGGTTTAAGGAGAATGATAATCATTAGTTTACGTTGGCTCTTTATGCTGATAGTTAAAAAAATACAAAGAGAGAAATTGTCTCTATTTTTATTCTAAAGCATGCTTTGCATTAAAAAAAGAAATCGATTTTATAGTGCATAGTGTTTCTGTGAAAAAAAAAGCCCATCACATTCGAATAAATGTATTCGATTCGCATGAATTAAATGCATTCAACGTTCAAATAATAAATGCAGTATAAATAATTTGTTTGGTTTCATTGATATTGTTTATTTTAATGAAACAGCCTTACAAAATATTCAATTATTGCTATTAGTGATAAACATAAATTTTAAAAAAACAACAGGATTTTGGAGGCTACAGGATAAGGAACAATCCAATTTTATATAGGAATGACAAATAGAAAGCTCAAAACTAGGATCAAAGAACATATAGCAGACATCAAGTACAACAAGTAAACTACAGCTCTGGCCAGACTATATAACAGAGAACCTTTACAAATAGATTTTAAAAACAGTAGGATAATTTATTCATCAAGATCTTATTTGCCATCCATCATCAGAGAATCAATAGAGATCTTCTTATGCAATGAGAATATTTCAGTGATTCAGTGTACATGGAGTTCCCTAAAATTTGAAAGAAATGCTACACTGGATCATGAAACAATAATGTAAAATAATTCAAGTTCACAAATTTCCATTTTTAATATTGCAGTTAATTTCATTATCCTTGTGTTCGCGTGATTTTTGTTTTTGATTTTGTTTACTAGTTTTTCGATTTGAATTTTTGCAAATGATAAAATATTTTTATCGTTTTATTTTCTTGAGAATGTTGCCTTCTGATGCAATGAAACATGTCAAAATGTAAATAAATAAAGGTATTTTGCCTTCTTTAAAATTTATTTTTATCACTAATAGCAATAATTGAGTATTTTGATATTTTAAAGTGATTTTTATATATAGTTTATAAGCAGATTTTCTTAAGCAAAAACTTGATTACATGTATTTTCTCTTCTTTGCTCTTTTTTGTCACTAGGGGTCATTCATACATTTTATGACAATGATTAATTTCGAGCATAAATATTTGTGAAAGGGATTTCAGATATTAAATATAATACGGAATGGTTTCGCAGTTTCAGCAAAAAATTAATCTTAAAATTATTAAAATATGACACATGGATAAACCTCAAAGATACATGCATGATATTTAAAAGAACACAATAAATGTTATTGTATACGAATGGGATTAAGAAAAACATTTATTGCCATAGTCGTTTACCTGTTTTGGAACTGAACTGTATTTATATATCTTTGTTTATATGTTTGCATATTCATGTCTAAACTTTCTTTCTTCTAATTTTTCTCCTTTACAGAAATTCAATTAAATAAATAAACAAAAAAAAAAAAAAAAAAAAAAAAAAAAAAAAAAAAACAACAACAAAAAAAAAAGATTTACTGAAATAAAATTATTTGAGCGAAATAAAATATCATAAAGTTTTGAATTATTTATTGGATCTTCTAAGGGTTGGAGGCATTTTTAAGATATGTTTCTAGAATATTACTTTCGAAAGAATAAGTACCTAGTTTGAAATACGGGCATCCTGAAAGATCACATACAAAAGTTTATTATTTTTTTTAATTGCATGATTTTTTTCCATTACTAACTAAGTGTTTCAGCCAACATAGGGGAAGAATTCAGTATTCTATCCCGGTCCAAATCCAAAAGAAATCCAAAATGTCGCCATTAGGCTATTTTAGCATCTTACCAAATTTTTCAAGATGGCGGAAAAACACTGTTTTTAAATATTTATGAGCATATATTTTAAAATTATAAACGTTATATATATGTATTATTTTTTTATGTAAATTATAAATGTAATTATATGTAGATATACACATATAAGTAAATACTATTTACTTATATATATATATTTATATTTTATATGTTTCATACATTATATATTTATTATACACCTGAATTTAAAACATAAAATTATATTATGAACGATAATTTTGTATACATCTTAAAACATAAAGATGCACAAAAAAATATATTTACATAATGTTACACCCACAGAAAATTATAAATTACAACAAATTATTAAAAAAAGAATCATAAAAAAAGTATTCAAAATTATTGCTTATCCACCAGTAGCATTCATGAAAAAAAAAAAAAAAAAAAACCTAAATGTTGGAGATCGCAACAACCAAATCGAAACATTTATCGCGAAAAAAAAAAAAAAAAAAAAAAAAAAAAAAAGATCGCCATAAAAGCGGAATAGGATATGGAACTCCTCCTCAATAAAGGTAAAAAGTGTCCAAGCCAGGACTCGAACCCTGGCATAACGCACCGACGTGGCGCATCCAGTGGCGCCAACTTACATCGGCCCATGGGGCACGAGCCCAACTAATAATTTGATCTCTCCGCCCATCCAATTTTAACTTATTTAATTCAGAATTTATTTTTTTAATTATTTAATCTCTGAAATGAAAATCGGTTTTTATAACGTTCTCAAAATAATTTTGATTGAAAAATAATAAAGACATCAATTAGACTTACAGGAGCACTGAAAACCCTTCAGCGGATGTACAATTAAATTTCTTGGGAAAACAAATTTCCGCCATATTTTGCCGTCTGTTTTGATGTCTTGAATTGAAAAAGCACTTGGTGACTAAAATGTATGCATTTCTTGACATTTACTTTTTTGCATTTTCAATACTTGGCAATTCCAATGTTATTTAAAATAAATATTAATGTATTTATAAGGAAGAATTTATAAGAATATAATTTAATAAAATTATTTATAAAATTATAATTAAATTAAATTATAATAATTTAAAAATTTGGTTGGAAAAAACATAATTTAATTTAGAATTATCATTTTTAGTCATTCGCTCCTCCCCTTTCTCTCTCTCTCCACACACATATACACACTAAGGGTTAAAATTATAAGTGTTATTTTACTCAAAAATTTTTGACCCCACCCAATATTTTTGTAAAGTAGGTGCTACTGGTTCCATCAACTGAAACCACTCGGTCTATACCCAGCGTGGCACCCCTCACCAGGGCCGCGGAGTCGGTAGGAAAAATGACCGACTCCGACTCCTGGATTTCTGAAACAATCGACTCCGACTCTTCGACTCCGACTCCGGCATACAGACAGGGTTTCTCAAAAAGATTGAAATGCGTTTTAATTTTTTACCTGTTGGAGATATATCGATAATGTAAATTGAAAAAATTTTCAAAATTAAATAGTAATTAAGATTAAGGATCGACCGAAACCGAAACAGAATTTCGGTAATATTTCTATTTTCGGCCGGAAATTTCGTTCGATTAGTTCTAAATGCAGTAATAAAAACAATTATATTTATTACTTTTTATGGGGTATCTATTACTGGAATAGAGGGTCTCCATTACTGGAACAAAGGTTGTCCATTACTGGAACAAAGGGTGTCCATTACTGGCATTCTAGGTGTTTTGATATATTTCTGCTATTTACAATTAAATTTGATTCATATTGGGAAATGGGACTATGGGAAGGATTAAATATTGTTGATAAATTAATATAATATTGAAAAAGCTGGAATATAATACACATAACTATTACTTAAAAAACAATTTTTAGAGAAATTCCTTAAGAGTGTCCATTACTGGCACATCCACCTTATTTATAGATATATAACCCATATAATCCGACTGGCAGGATTTCCTGCCAAGCATTATAGACAGTTTAGCGCTTTAAAAAAATTAAATTGTTCGGTTGGCACCAGTCTTTTGAAATAATAATTTTCCCCTTACTTGAAGAATGATTTATTAGATGAAAGGAATATTACTCTTAAAGTGCCGACTAATTATCCTCATATTATAAAAATGTAGTTATCTACATTTGAGATTGTAATGCCTGTATTTATAATTTACAGTATATATACCAATTTCGGACATTAATTCATACTTTAAAGACAATTTTAATCACTGTAACATATGCAGGAATGTTAGAGATAAATTTTGGTTTTATTTCATTTCGGATCGGCTTCATGGTTCAGGTTTCTTTCCGGTTCGCTTCGGAATGACTTAAAATATAAATTTCAGGACCCGATCCGAACACGGATGGACAGAGGTTAAATTGAAACATCTGTTTTTGTCTGTGATAGATTCCTTCCATTGGGTTGGGTAGTCGGACCGACACGGGATTCAGTTGGACTTAATTTACAAAAAACAAAACAATACAAAAACCTTTCAAAACTCACTTTAATTTAATTATTGTACAATAGTGTCGACTATTAGCTGAAGAAGTAAGTAAATGAATCAATTTAATGAATGATGTAGGCAAAAAAATCACATCCGTCCTTTTCCCTTATATTTATTCATTAACATGCCTATAAACTGAAAAATAACTAAATATTTATTAATGTATAGAGTTAAAAAATAAAATAATAATTCACTTCATAAATTTAAAATTAAGCGTAATTGGTTTTATTTTTTATTTCACTTCAAACTGTTCAACAAAAAATTTGGAGTCGGAATCGGAGTCTGCATATTTTTAGCGACTCCGACTCTTTTCACCGAAAAATCACACCGACTCCGACTCCGCAGCCCTGGCCCCCACTCTTGCATGTTAGCAAGGCTGCAACCGCAGCACAGAATGGGAAATCTTCATGAGCCACAAACACATGACAAACATGAGATGCAAATTAAAAGCGTCGTGGTTATCGTCTGAGTGGTTCAATTGGCAGGAAGTTGGTGCGCTATATGAATGACCCGGGTTCGAGTGTCGACTTCGCCACTTTTTCACTCTGTTGGTTAAAACAGTTAGCAATGAAAAAATTCAGGCAATTAAATGTTTAATATTTCGGGCGAAATTCGTAACTGCAAACTGGGATCGAAATGGAAAAATCTACGAACATCAACGTTATTTCAAAATTATTTTTGGCATTTTTTTTTTCTGATATTATAGACAAATTTATATGTTTTAAGAATTGCACAGACTAAGACGATATTTACTATAATTTCATTAACTGAAACGTTATTTGTCATAATTTCACCGAAAAATACTTTTATTACCCATTTAAAAATTATTCATGCATGAGATAATTAAAGTATGACTTCTTAATTTTCACCTCCTCATTTTTAGTTTAGGCACATTCTTATTTTTTTAAATAAAGATCATTTACATACATGTATATTTATATGTATTATGTACTTATATACTGCTAGATGTCAGACACATTAGATGTATATAGACAAGACAGACAATAAATCCAATTTTTGTTTTGAAAAGGAAACTGTTTTTCTTATGTGTGACAAGTTTATCGTTCTCTTTTTTTCCTTTTTGGCCTTGATCCAACTTTTAAAAAAATCAGCTGAACATTTTACATTATTTTGGTTATTGGATATGGGTACAAGAGGAATTCAATCCTTCAGGAGGGCCTATGGATTCTTTCAAAAATTTCGTGCTATTCCATCTTGTCAGCCTTTCACATTTATTAAACTTATATGTGTCATTATTCCTGTATAGAGATATGAAGTGTGTGGTAATACAATGGAAGAATAACCTTTTAAAAATCAAAATTGAGATTTTTGAAATAAAGCAGATATTTTCTGAAGCTGAATTTTTAGACAAAGATTTTTTGTAAAGATTTTTTTTTTTGTGTGTGATTTATAAAAAACTTTTGTAGCTTTTATGAATAAGTCAGATTAAATTTTTTTTTAAGTTATGTTTTTAAAAATAACTTTGTGGATTAACAAAAATGTTCACTGTAGGATTAAAAAAAAATTTGTTTCTACTAAAATTTCGAACGGCACTTCGATGATGTTAAAAACTTTTATAAATGATTCTTTGCTTATGAGTGTATCCGCTGATTTCCATATGAAAGGAATTAAAATTTTCATTGAAATATAAGTGCTACCTACAGGGCGATACAAAGTTCCCATGTTTTGTAATTTGAATACCAGCATTTAAGAATTCTAATCTACGCTTTATTTAAGTCCCAAAATTCAACACTAGGTAAAATAAATACTGTTATTTAAAAATACTAGTTTCCCGTTTTTTTTTGGTGTTGTGGCGACCTTGTATTTAGAATATTACTTGTCGTAGAATGATTTCTGAAATCACTTGGAAACAGGCCACCGAAACAGTGATTTTCTTGAATCAATCTGAGTGTCCTCCTAAACATTTTTTTAGAAAAGCAAAAGCCATGATTGTAAGTAATATGAACTTTGTTGAACAGTGTGATATTTTGATGGGCTCTCTAATCCCAGAGTATCTTTACGCCGTGGCTAAGTGTCTTGCCAATTCTTAGGGAGCGACAAGAAATTGAACCTAACTCTAATTATAAATAACGAGGTGAAACCCGTCGAATTTCGACGAAAGAAATTGTCTAAAAAAACTGTTACATTGATTTATAATAAACCTACAAAATTAATTATAACAAAAGAAAGAGTCTTACAAAGGTTAGTTTAACTCTCAAAATAAATATTATTTTATCCTAAAGTTCCTAAATTACTATTTTGACGAACTTCAACTGCTCAGGTTATTGAAAAAATAAACTTTACTCGTATACGTAATCAGTGAAAAATAATCAAAATAATTATGATGAAGTTATTGAGTCCCTTTTGCTTGATTTCACATTGACACAATCTAACGTCATTTTCAACATCTCAAAATTTACGTACAGGTATTCATTCGGTATTCATTATTTAAAAAAATATTTTAACGTGCAATAGGTTAGTAATAAATACATTTCCAATATGAAGTCACGTTTGTCTACTACAATTTTACATGTGAACATTAGCACTCTAGAGATGACTCAGTACTTTCGAGTATAAATTCCAGAAAATTATGTCTTTTAGACATATTCGTGGTAAAATAATTAATTCTATCAAAGAAAATTAAATTTTTCTTTTAAATATGAAGTCATTTTCAGTCATCGAAGTATGCCTGGCGTCTCAAATTCACTATTAACGGAATGAAAAAAGTATTGAAATGTAACAACTCTAGGAAAGAAAATACGTTTATTTTAAAGCATGACTTCATTTTCTGTTCAAATGTTTAAAAAGTCATTTTTTATTGTAAAGGGAAAATGGCATCAATAAGGATATAATGAATGAATCTCTATAATAATGGCCTAAGTCATGTGACTGTCATCAATAGTTCCGGGCTGACCGCTTCGCTTTTTATATGCCAGGTCACCATTTTTTACATTTTTTATTTTTCGCGTGGTAAATTAAAACAATGCTTTGATATTGAAATTAAAAGTCATGGTTTTTGGTATTTATTATTTTACTTTTTTTTTCTTAAAAAAGGGAAAGAAAAAGTGAAAGTCATGAATTTCAAATTAAAATTATGTATTTTAAATAAAATGAGTGAAATTATTATATTTTAGATGAAATTAATGAAATATGAAAAAATGCGATTGGAAAGACAATGTTTAATGATTTATCACTTGCGCCTGGCTAGCATAAAAAGGTACTACTTAGTTATACCGTCGATCCATTTTGCCAAATTATATAAATCGCCAAACCACTCGCCAAATTATACAAATTATACAAATTGACATAATTTTTATTTTAAATAGCGAAAGAACAAATAAATTAGTATAACATTAATAAAAATACAAATAAAACGTCGAAATAAAAATAACTTGATGACGTAAACACGTGTAACTTGCTTAAAAACAAGCAAATATGACATTTACGATCAACCATTATTGATATTTAATCTTATAGTTTGGCGATATATTTTTGGTCGACGGGATAACCAAGTAGTACCCATAAAAATACAGAGTTCTTGATTTCTCTACTAGAAACTTCTGATTTGGCGAAGTATTGAGAAAGTAAATTAAATTTTGGATAAAAGTAACATGGTACAATGCTTAGCACACATCTAACGGAGACCAAACTGGTCTCCAAGGGCGGCTAGTAAAGGGGAATAAACACCATTATTTCTCCTTACTCTGCAGCAATGAAAGTAATCCAATTGTCACCATTTTGAAGAAATTTCATAAAAAAACTTTTAAATTTAAATTTAAAATATAGGAATTGAAATAAATTTAAAAGTAGGTAGGATGGGCACATTTACAAATGAATAGCTTTCATTTAAAAAAATAATTATCAAAATCGATTCAGTAGAAAGCTGATGACTAAAAAAATAGTGTGGTCTTTTAAATACAGTAAAACCTCCCTAAAGTGACCATGTTCCGTTCTAATAAAAATGGGTCACTCCGAGAGGTGGTCTCTTAATGGAGGTCATATTTAAAACTAGATTTTAATTGTTGAAAAAATGTAACAATTAATGTTACTAAAATTTATTTTTCATATTAGGAAAAAATATGAAAATTTAAGTATCAAAACAAAAGTTAATTACATAAGTTAATTACTGTAGACTTTTAAAAAATAATACATCGACGTGTGCTTTGATTTTACGTTTTATCTTTTATAAATTTTATTTCCAAGTCCTTTCAAAGTTCAGTAAATAAATGCCATTTTTTTTGGACGGGAACAAATAATGACGATTTCATTAATTTATTTATTTCTTTGAGAGCTTCCTGAAAAAATAGAGAAGGGGAGTTTATTGACCGCCATTCTTAATTTGTCATCAGAGTTAAATTCATTCCTTAAAAAGGCACAAAGAAGTTTAACCACTTAAAAGTTACCGGATTAAAAAAAAAAAAATCTAAACTTATTTTAGAAGTTTGATGAATAATACACTCTCTGGAATTATTTTTCTAATAAAACCTTCTTCAAGCGACCAGGAAAAAAAGAAATTTGTTTCATTTTCATCAAAAAAATGGGTCGCTCATGGAAAGAGTTTATCTGGGATGGTCTCTAAATGGAGGTAAAATTAGTATTGAGCCTATGGGAATAAATTTCGTTCCATGAAAAAATGGTCGTTCAGGGAGGTGGTCGCACAGGGAGGTTGTACTGTATATGGATTACAACAATGAGAAAGTTTCAATTATAAAAGTCTTAAAATAGGAAGCTTAAATAAATTTAAGAAATTATAAAAAAAGAGGCGAAAAATATGCTGTGCACATGTTGAAAATATTAGGTCGCTAGTGGAAGCCGATATCACACCGTAAGCAAAAATAAATGTACTTTTCGGTGCAGCAATACAAATTTTTGGCATTTTATGATATTAAAATATAGAAATTATGCGTAATTTAACGATATTTCTAGAATATACGTATATTTATAGTATGGAAATTCTAATTTTCGTATTTTTTGTACCAACTGTAAAATGACTATCAGATTATTTATTGATTCAAAAACAGTGCAGAATCGTGCATAGTTATATTATTAATTACAATCACTTGTAGCTTTTCATTACTATGCATGAAGTTGTCTTATGCTCGATCATAAAGAGTGAAATTAATGTAGAGCATACTGGTTTAGTGCTATTCAGTCACATATATTGCTGAATTATCCCAACGGAGATAGTCGATCTAATTGAGTAACAACAATAAACACCATTTATACATTTCTTATGGTTTATACATTACTTTACAGTCGAACCCGGTTAAAACGCATTTCAAGGAGTGGACGAAAGTCGCGTATTATGCGGGATCGCGTATTAAGCGGGATCGCGTATTAAACGTGATTTGTATAATGTTGCAAGAACTTGACTTATTTATACTTCTAATCGTATAAGTGAACTTTAGAACTTTCACTTGCATGATTACGGTCGAAAATTGTCTTTTACGTACACATAAGTTAAAATTTAATAGTATTCAACTTTAATTCATTGATTTTCTTTACAGGACCGGTAACAACTGAAAATAAATATGGATTCTAATATGGATTTATTGTGGATTACTCTTATTGTAATAATTGTTGTAATTGTTACAACCAAAAATGTAACAACAAAATTATTTTCCTGCTAGGCAATTTTTTTTAACACAAAGAAGAAATATTAAATCTACGAAACGCAACCCAGTTTTTAAAATCATATTTAGTATATTAAATGTGATAATGAGTATTATTATAATCTGTCATTCAACTTTAATATAATAAGGAAAACTATCCTTATTAACCTTCGTGTAAAAAAATATTGATAGTATAGCACAAAGTAAACAAAACATAGAAAATATAAAAAAATGAACTACTGCAGTCGTATTTATTTAACCTTCACGTGTTTCGTTTTTCGCTTATAACATGCATTATAAAACATAGTGATATAATACATATTTAAAACATCGCTAACACAGCAGGTATAATCTCTAATCATCATATTTTTATGACACGTCTGATCATCCTAAATCCGTCTTTCTCTCTCTAATGCAATAAATACATACACGAAGCGAGATACAAAGAATGTTAGGATCAAAGAAGAATTGCAGTGTTGCTAATTTAGGCTGTTTTTTTTTAATTCAAATATCTATCACTATTTCAGAGTAGTACTATTCGCTTTAATTAGTTTGCTATTAAATGAAGGAAATATTCCTATTCAGAAACAGTGGTTTGAAATTAATCCTCTAAATGGACTTAACAGTTACACGACAAGAGAGAAAGAATTCGCATCTTGAACTATGAATTCTCGTCCTTTGCTCCAAAGATCCGAAAATCTATCGTGTATTAAGCACATAATACACATAATACCGTTCGTGGGTTAAACGTGATATTTTTGCATTAAACTTATGGGCGATGTACGAGGCACAGGAAAAGTCTGCGTATTAAGCGAGATCGCGTATTAACCGTGAGCGTTTTATGCGGGTCCGACTGTATTTTGCTTCTGTAACATTTTCAGAATTGCGTGTAGCTTACATCAATTTTTCGTTCACATTTTTGCTATAACAGAAAGTTTTCTGCGTTTTTTTAATGTAGAGAAAAATAATTGATATAAAAAAAGCTTTGTTCAAGTTTTTAAATTATTTTTTTTTGCAATTCCAAATTCTACTTATATGGGGAAAATATAAAATTTGCCATTTAATATAAATTAAGGAATGTTTCACGCCATGAATACGAAGCAAAAATAACAGCTCAAATAAATTGATTTTGTAATTCTTCTTCCTCTCTCTTGGCTTTTCTCATTTCGAAAATTGAAATCAGTTTGCACTTTGAAAAATTCTTAGAAAATCAACCTCCAGATATATCTTAAAGTGACTTTCATGTTATTTCTATAAGTATTTACAAAAAAAAAAAAATAATATAAAACGATTTTTAAGTGTTTTAGCAAGTGATAACAATAAAAAGAAAAGTGCTCAGTTACACTTATGGCATTGAACTCGCACTAATTTTATATTATACTGTTATTTCAAAGAATAACGCTCCTCGCAAAATAAATTAAGGGAGGATTTGTCCCCCGTTTCCCCCTTTATACTTAACCAATGAACTTCCAAATCTAATCAGGGAAGCCCCTTATCAGAATAAACCTGCATACGAAATTCGAAGCAAATCGGATAATTCTGCATGAAAAACCCATTTAGCTAAATTAAGGCGGGGGGATTTAGCTTCTCCACTTCCACTCCCCCGTTTATACTTAACCAATGAACCTCCAAATAGAAAAAAATGATTCATATATTAAATGCGTTATTCAAGTTTTTAGATTAATTTTTGCAATTCCTAAAATTCTACTTATATGGGAAAATGTAAAAATTGCCATTTAATATAACTTAAAGAATGTTTCACATCATGAATACAAAGCAAAAATAACAGCACAAATAAATTGGCTTTGTAATTCCTCTTCCGTTATCTTGGCTTTTATCATTTCGATACTTGAAATGAGTTTGCATTTTGCAAAATTCTTACAAAATCAACCTCGGGATTTATCTTAAAGCTTAAAGTGACTTTCATGTTATTCCGATAAGTATTTACAAAAAAAAAAAAAAAAAAAAAAAAAGATAGAAAGAAAACCCCGACCATTTTTAAGTGTTTTAGCAAGTGATAACAATAAAAAGAAAAGTGCTCAGTTAAACTGATTGCATTGAACTCACAGGCTATTCATACTAGTTGTATATTATTCCCTTATTTCAGAGAATAATGTCCCTTGAAAAATAAATTAAGGGGGATTAGCACCCCCTTTACCCCTTTATACTTAACCAATGAACCTCCAAATCTAATCAGGGAAGCGCTTTATCAGAATAAACATGTATACCAAATTCGAAGCAAATCGGATAATTCTGCATGAAAAACCCATTTAGTTAAATTATGGGGGAAGATTAGCTCCCCCACTTACACACTTCGTTTATACTTAACCAATGAATCTCCAAATAGTGAAAAATAATTCATATAAAAAATGTGCTATTGAAGCTTTTAATCTATTTTTTGCAATTCCTAAATTCTACTTATATGGGGAAAATATAAAAGTTGCCATTTAATATAACTTAAAGAATGTTTCACACCATCAATACGAAGCAAAAATAACAGCACAAATAAACTGGTTTTGTAGTTCCGCTTCCGTTATCTTGGCTTTTTCTCATTTCGATAATTGAAATGAGTTTGTATTTTGCAAAATTCTTACAAAAACAACCTCGAGATTTATCTTAAAGTTTAAATTTACTTTCGTGTTATTCCGATAAGTATTTCACAAAAACCCGACGAGTTTTAAGTGTTACAAAAAGTGATAACAAAAAAGATTTTAAGAACTAATGCCAGGTGTTTTTTATTTCACTAAAACAATGTATACCAAATTCGAAGCAAATCAGATAATTCTTCATGAAAAACCCATTTAGCTAAATTAAGGGAGGGGTGCTCCCCCATGTCCACCCCCCGTTTATACTTAACCAATGAAGCTCCAAATAAAGAAAAGTAATTCATACAAAAGATGCGCTATTCAAGTTTTAAAGTTATTTTTTGAAATTCCTAAATTCTACTGATATGGGGAAAATATAAAATTTGTCATTTAATATAACTTAAAGAATGTTTCACACCACGAATATGAAGCAAAAATAACAGCACAAATAAATTGGCTTTGTAATTCCCCTTCTGTTATCTTGGCTTTTCTCATTTCGATAATTGAAATGAGTTTGCATTTTGCAAGATTCTTACAAAGTCAACCTCGGGATTTATTTTAAAATTTAAATTTACTTTCATGTTATTCCAACAAGTATTTCCCAAAATCCCGACGAGTTTTAATTGTTACAAAAAGTGGTAACTAAAACGATTTCAAGCACTAATGCCAGGTGTTTTTTATTTCTCTAAAGATAATGTATACAAAATTCAAAGCAAATCGGACAATTTTGCATGAAAAACCCATTTAGCTAAATTAATGGAGGATTAGCTCCCCCATTTACACCCCCGGTTATACTTAACCAATGAACCTCCAAATAGAAAAAAAAATCATATAAAAAATGCGCTAGTCAGGTTTTTAAGTTATTTTTTGCAATTCCTCAATTCTATTTATATGGGGAAAATATAAAATTTTGCCATTTAATATAACTTAAAAAATGTTTTACACTATGAATACAAATAAAAAATAACAGCATAAATAAATTGGTTTTGTAATTTTTCCGTTATCTTGGCTTTTCTCATTTCGATAATTGAAATGAGTTTGCATTTTGCAAAATTGTTACAAAGTCAACCTCGGGATTTATCTTAAAGTTTAAATTTACTTTCATGTTATTCCGATAGCTATTTCACAAAAACCCGAGGAGTTTTTTGGGTTCCAAAAAGTGATAACAAAAACGATTTCAAGAACTAATGCCAGGTGTTTTTTATTTCTCTTAACATAAGACATCATCATTTGTTTTTATGGTTCATTTTTTATTCTTTCTCGTTGTTTAGTTTTATATAAAAGCTTTTTTTATCCTTGACTCGAGTTTTATTTTTGTCGAAAGTTTTCATGGGTGAATATCACAAAATGTGAGATTTTGGAAACAAGATTTTTTGAAAATTTAAATCGTTTCAAAGCTTCTGATTCTTTTTAAAATGTTAGTTGAGCAGCTGAATAAAGGAATTTATATGTAAAATTGTTAAAATTTGAAAAGCTTAAGTAATTTTTTATGTAATTATAATTATATATCATTTTTTGGCATATGTATGCCAGGATAATGACCGCCAGGATAGTGACAATTTCATTCAAAAACATTTTTCACATTCTAATTTTTTTATTTTTAGATCTAACATTTTAATTTCGTTTAAAGGAATATGTTTACTCTATAGTACCCCAAATTCAGTGTAATGTTCAGTTTTATTTGTAATTTATTGAAGCCAGTAAAATGACATAATAAAAGCCTACGCAATTTTTACAAAGCCTTTAAACACATTATTTTCAAAGAAATATCTAAAAGATCTTACCGGTAGCAATGATTTTACTACTGCCTTGAACTATGCCAAGAACAAGAAGAATTACTCTGCAGTGCCATCTTTATACCTCATAAAGGACTGAAATGAGCAAGCCAGGAAAATGACATTCATTTTCAGGGACAATCATATTTTAATTATGGAAAATTATTTGTAAAATACAGAACTTGTTACCTTCCTCATATATGTTCCATATAAGGTATAATTAATAATTAGAAATTAAAAAAATGTAAAAAATATATTTGTACGTGATAGCAGAAAGCCTTTTACTTTCACACATCACTGTATGACATGTCAGGAAACTGACAATCTGAAATTGTAAGTCTTTTAATTGCTTTTATTATGATTATAATATCTCTTGAAAATACTTCTAAGAATATTTTTTTATGAGAATGTAAAAAAAAAAAAAATGCATTACTTAACATTTAATATACATCTTATTGTGCAGACTGCAATTTTCGTATTTTGTGATACTGTCCCTCATATACCATGATCACTGTGCAGAAATACTGATTAGAAATATTACTTTTTAAATCAAATTGCATTTGTCGAGAACAGTTTTAAAAGTTCTGGAAGGGCAAGATTTTAAAGCGGTATATAGTAAAAATATGAGTTTTTTTTAAAAGAAATCTTTGGAATAGCAGAAATTCATAAAGTATTTTTTAAGAGAAATTCCCCAAACTGTTTGTATTTTTTATTATAAAATTAGTAGCGTGTTTCCATCTGTTCATCTCACATTACTGAAAAGACAGAGCGAATACTGAAAATAAAGATTTTTAATATTTAATTAATGTTTAGTATTGGTATTTTTTATGACGGTATGTGGGATACAGACTCGAGAAGGTGTGCCCTCAGTAGAGATCTTTCTAAGGGAACCTAACCAGCATTTACGAAAGATTCGAAGAAAACCTCGGAAAACTCCGAACTATTATAGCCGACGGGTGCGATTAGGATCAAACCTAGCACCTCCCGTCTACCAGATTTGAGAGCAAAACATCTCGGTCACCGGTGGAGTTTAAGGATTGTTTAGAGGTTAACATCTAATACTTAGAAAATTTTAAATCGTTTTAATATTTTTTCAATATGAAAGAAATTCAGCGATATAAGTTTTTAGAATAATAATTGTTTAGAATAATAAATAATAAATATTTTATGTTAATAAATAATTTTACAAAAAAATGAAATTTGAAATCCTTAATATTCTTAATGTTAATTTAATAGTGTCTTAAAGTAAAAAAAAAAAAAAAAAAAAATAGAATATGTATATATATATATTACCATTAATTAAACATAACCTACCACCGTCAATTATTATGAATTAAAGCTGTAAGTATTAAAAAAAAGCTTATACATTGAATTACGTTATCAAGGGCACAGAATTCAATGATATAAGCAAAATGGTTGTTTTCTGTGGGAAAAATAAGCTAAAGCTAAAATTAATTTTCCCCTATGCCCGAACAACCACTAAAATCAAGTGAATTGATTAAAAATGAAAGCTGAATAGAAACAAATAATATAAAAAGGAAGAATCAATAAAACGTATTTAAATATTTATAGGATATAAAATATAAATAATAAACACCATACCGATTAATATTTCAGTATTTTACAAAAATCCATGTGCACATGTCTACCAGTATATCAAAAAGATTAAGGTGAATAAAACAGTTAAGAAATCACAGTAAATGATACCAAAGGATGCAGTTAATACATTTTGAAATAAAATTTGAAATACCTTGTAAAACAAATTTAATCTAATATAAAATAAATAGATATTAATTACATTATTTAAAATGCAAAATTAAATTAATAGATAACAGTTTAACAATATCGTCAAAATTTAGCTAAAAATACCCCCTGGTGTATAAATTATAACTGAAATGGAGCTAGAAAAATTAAAAATTAGAGCAATCTGAAAGAGACAAATTTGGTGCTGCCATCTATTATTAATTATATTAAACATCTATCGCAAGATAAAAATTTGTAAGCTTTTGAATGTAAATAACTGTTTAAACAGCAAAACCAAACAAATCCTTATATATAGAGAATTATAAACCTAATATAAATCACACAATGTATTTAAAACTATTGTTAATAAAATTTAAAAGCATACAATATATTCTATTAGCTAACTTATTTAAAATAAAATAAGAGTTTAAATAATGCTAGAACATTGATAATATATATATATATATATATATATATATTTGATTTAGAAACAGAACATTTCCTAAGGTGCATTTTATATAGATTCCATTTTTCTTTTCATTATAAAAAATACACTTTCGATTAATCTGTATTTAAAATTAATTTTATTTTCATGTATCACTAATATTGCGCAGCTAGTTGTAAGTAATTGCAAACACATCAATTTCATGAATTTTTATATAATCATTTTCAGAAAATATACTTGAAATTTTTTATAAATGTGATTGAAAATGCCAAATACAAATACCTCTGAATTTAACGATAAAAGCAATTTTTTTCAAAAGTACATTCTGACAATCTTTATTTACATTTTAAAAGGGTTATCTAGTTGTTATGTCTTTATAAAATATTTGCCAAAACCCGCGGCTTTGCTTGGAAATTGTACTGTTATTTAGAAAAATTGAAATTATTCCCTAAATTTTTACGGAATAATTTGTGTATATTGACGATTGTGTATGTTTGATTTTTTTTTTACAGTGTAAATGCGAAAATATCATACAAAAATCACATGGTAATCTGTATACATTTACGAGATTTACAGAACAAACAGACACACAGAGAGATAAACTGAATTCATAAACAGTTTTCAGCTATGTTAGAAAGTGTTAACATCTTTATTGGAAAATGTTGAAAAGAATCACTGAAGAACATTACAAAATGTTTTCCATACATTATGGTGTGAGAAGTATTTATCGTTCATTTGCAAAGACGCACAACAGAATTCGATTACAGGACTAACTATAATGGATAATTACTGGAAATTCTGTTTTCCACTATAGTAGGCATTTTTAAACTCATTTAAGGGGACACATATTCATTAAAATCTTCTAAAAAAATCGATTTTTTGTTTTTTAATTCATTTGACAGCTAATGTTTTTCTGAACAATTTGCCACAAACCACATAAAAAGTATTCCTAAAATTTCGCTCGTTATAGTAAAAAATGTAAATAAGCCTTGGCCTGTTTCAAGCAAAATATTTATGTTTAAATTGATTTTTCTCAAAATCGATAATTTTTTCTCTTACACTTTTATAACTCCAAATGTATTAAAGGTAATGATTCGAAACTTTATATATATCTTTACTAGATCATTTTCTTCAAATTGAATTAAAATCTAAGAAATTTAACAAAAATTATTGAATGTATGCGGATTCGAGTGACAAAAATTATTAAAATTTTCATATTTCTAATTTGGGAATCAAAAAACTTTAGAATTTTTTCTGTTTATTCATTAGATTTTAGTTCATTTTATTTTTATAATATTCTTAAACTTATATTAAAAGTTTCAAAGTTCTAGCGCTATAGATCTTTTTCAATCATGTGCGTAAGCTATATACATTATCATTAATTTAAAAAAAATCATACATTAAGGAATAATTATTATTAATTAATTATACAGTGTTTAATGCAAATTATATATCATATTACATGGAGAAAATATTATAGTGTTAAAAAAAAACTGAGGTGGTTAGTGCAAAAATGAGTGCATAAAGTCATTTTAAATATTTGTCTCCGAAATCAAATTTTTCATCTGTTTAGAGGGTATGTGCCCCCTTAATGTTTGTGTATTACATGGTATGTATAAATTTTATGGATCATATACAGAGCTGCACGACAGAATTCACACACATTATCACTTATGGACATCAATTGGTGAAACGAATTTTCATTCAGTTATGTATCTTTTTTAATCGCAGATTGTATGGAATTCCTAAAAAACAACAAATTTATATTTACAAATCCTTTGCCATTTCGAGTCTGTTGTGTAATCTCACCGTTCTTTGCTCCCCTTTCTAATAGTAGCCCCTGTTTTGTACATAATATACATATTATTCATTATTCATTTGGTTTGTTTTATTTAGTTATTTAGTAAAGCTTTATAACTGTTTGTATATGCACTTCACTTAATAGTTTCGAACTTTAATTTTTATTATAGTGTATTGATGTATGCAAAATTGCGCATATCTTTGGTTTTCTATTGAAATAAAAATCATGTCTTGCAATTGTTTATACATGTATAGAACATAGTGTAATTTCTGTCGATGTATGTATTGATGTTACATCTTATAGGTTTTAGAGGTTACACTAAGCAAACTGAATGCATTTTCCTTTATATTATTAACTGTTGTATTATATTGTAAAAAATAGTCTTGTATTTTTTGGCATATTGTTAATGTATCTTAAGTGGTCTCAAGACTCTTACAGCTTCAAAATTTTTAGATGTTTTGTTGATATGATTGTTTCCTTGAAATTCCCATTAGAACAGAAGTTATGGCTTTTAGAATTATACTCGCTCAATAGCTGAAGCGGCGTTTTCGAAACTTCGAAGTCATTTTTCTCCAAATGACGTTTTCGGGCCTAACGCGCAGAATGTCTCAAAAACTTCTGAATATTTTTTCATGAAATTTTCAAAACACATGTTTCATGTTAGTCTTATAAACTGAACCGAAAATTTCATTTTCATTGTTCAAAAAAATATTTTTTTAGGTGATTATAATGTTGACATTTTTCAAAATTTTGTACTATCTAAATACAATTTTGTATTAAAAATATAAATATGCTTTAAATACAAATTTATTTAGGTTCAGGGTACTTATTATAATCTGAAGTATAATAAACACAAAAAAAAATTCATTCTAGTTACAAAATTCATTTTGTAATCCTGCGCTTAATCTGTTATGCCAATTTTCTGCTCGACAAATGTCTGACAGTTTGGAGTCCCTAATAAATAATAATTCTGCATCTTGTAATTTTTTAAATACATGAAATGAAAGAACCACACTTATATTTTTAATCAAATAAAAATCGTGTTTTTGAATAATATACATGTTAAGATATTAAATGTTGAAAATGTACTTTTATTTTCCTTTTTTCCAATTTTAAGAGTCCTGAGACCCCTTAATGTATGCAGCGGACTTGAGTCTTCCCCTCGGGATTGCAGTTATACTCTAAAGCGAAAGCTGGGTTCCCGGGGCTGCCATCCCTGTCATCTCTGCTTATCTAGATATCTCATTTCATAATATGAAAGAAAGAAATTTCTTAATAATATTTTGCTACAGTTGGAAAGCGTTTCATAACCTATGCCTTATGCATGACTACCAGTCTTATTAACTTATGATTTCGGTTTGTCTGTCTGTGGTCTTTCCGTAATATATTCCCAGATTGCCATGTAACTAACATCTCTCGTTGAGGTTTACAATAAGATATCCGCTATTGAAAATGAAAAGCATTTGCATTAACAGTTCGCTCACATGGATACTCAAAAGGAGGCCTGTTCAACCTTTCAATAAACAGGGGCGCCCCTCACCTGGTCACAAAAAATGAATGAATTATTATTCACATAATAAGTATTCACATAATGTGAATAATTATTCACATGAATTAAATCATGCAACAATATTACCTCACTATTGTAGTGCCATAGGTTGATTACCGCAGGAGCGAACTTCCACCAGCATTTTTGTACAGTAATCGTTGCCTTATTTAAATGCAGAATTTCTGTCATAAATAGGGCGAAAATTCCCTTTACGGAAATATTGGCGGACATTTTCCCCTGCAGTAATCAAGGCCTGATTAGTGATAGTCTTATACGATGAACATACATCTCATAATGGTAGCCATAAGGTCTCTACGATTCAAGAATTCTATGTAAAAATAGTTTGAAGCGATAATATAAATTGTAATAAATTTAGAATGAATTTTTTTAAGAGCGACGAGGGGGATAAGGGATGCACTATGTAAAAGATTTTGTAGAGAAAAGTGCCAGAAACCTTACTTGTTTTAATAACAATTTAAAAACTAGTCGGATGTGGCAATCCCATAATCTCATATACCGGGTGTCCCAAAAAGGACTGACTGATTTTAAAATTCAATAACTTGCAAACGGTGACAGATATTAAAAAAATTCTTGCAGGAGGGTTATGGATAAGGTCAAAAGTTTTATTACAGTGATTTTCAATTTTAGTTCGATTTACAAACAATAGATGGCGCTGTAAGCAATAGTCGCTAAATTCAGGCTCGATTTTTGGTACTTCGTGGCCCGGATAAAACATTTCCATCTCCTTTTTCTGCATGGAACAAGATAAAGGACCAAAAATCGAGCCTGTATTTAGCGACTATTGCTTACAGCGCCATCTATTGTTTGTAAATCGAACTAAAATTGAAAATCACTGTAATAAAACTTTTGACCTTATGCATAACCCTCCTGCAAGAATTTTTTTAATATCTGTCACCGTTTGCAAGTTATTGAATTTTAAAATCAGTCAGTCCTTTTTGGGACACCCGGTATATTGACACTTATCAGCGCCACCGGTTTGATGATTTACACCAAAATCTAATCATCAACAACTTATGTCAACTTTTAACTGAATCTGAAGTTTGATGAAAGTCCGTGCATTAGTTTTAGAAATAGAGCTATTCTGAATCTGAAGCTTGATGAAAATCCATCCATTAGTTCTTGAGATGCAGCTATTGCGGAAATCTTGAAAAATGCAGCGTAGCAGTGACATCTGTCGGGCGATTTACAACAAAAACTCAACAGCACTAATTTATATCAGCGTCTAACTGAATCTGAAATTTCATGAAAATTCGTGCATTTGTTCTTGAGATAGAGCTGTTGCGATAACCGTAGAAGCGCCATCTCTTGGGCGATTTTCACCAAAAACTAATCAGAATCAGCTTTTTATGTCAAGGTCTAACTGAATCTAAAGTTTTGTGAAATTCCGTGCATTATTTCTTGATATAGAGCGCCCACAAAATTTTTGTCACATACAGACTCACAGAGTGACAGACAGACTCACAGACAGACATTTTCTAAAAGCCATCAAATCGTGTTCAGGACATTCTAGAGCGTATAAATCCATCGAAAACCGGAAGTCGAAAGTTTTCAGGAATCCAATACTTTCTTCTTGTAAAGATAGAAGAAAGTAATTATATGCAAATATTATTTATTTAGAAAAAAGCATTATTTTAAAATGGATTTTTATCTTCATTTAAACTTCGTAACATACGAAAGGGCGCGAAGAAAACTTTCAGAAAGCGCTAAGAAAACTTTCAGAGAGCGCTAAGAAAACTTCCAGAGAACGCCATGAATCCCGCGCGCACCACATTGGACAGCGCTGCTCAAAAGAATATCCTTTGCAGTGTAATTTAAAGACGTTATTCCTTTTGAAAGATAATGTGATTGATATGCATTAGTGAAGTATTAATACAATATGCGTACTGAAGATTATGGAGTGCATAGAATTTATCGTTCATTTACAGAGCACACAAAAGCATTCAGTGAAGTACTGTCCATTAATGATATTTGATGGATCGCGTTTTCAATTTTTGTATGCGTTGTAAAGGTTACTTATTTTTTGTATATTATGTGTTAAGTATAAAAATTTCTAGATAATATACAGGGCTTCAGAAACCAATTCGAATAGATTTCCTTAATTTTGAAATGTATATTTTCTACGTGAACTAAATTTTAGAATACTATGTAATGTACATACGAATCTGTAGATCACATACAGTGCTGCACAGACTAATTCTAATATCTTAGCGAGTTTAGATCGTAATAACTAAAATGGGTTTTTTAAATGCGTTATGCGTTTTCTTAACCCTTTCAGGGGCAAAGCACTTCTATTGCTAAATTGCTTACACTAACGAATGACACCGGAATTTGCGACACATTTTTTTTTTTTTTTTTTTTTTAATAAGAAAAAGTAATATTTCACAAACATAATAAACGGAAAAAATGTATACTAAAATTCTGGTGCCATTGTGGCATTTGGGAATTAAAATTAACTGATTTCATAAACATACCACCGCCCTTGAAAGGGTTAAAGGGACAGATTAGCTCAAAATTGGTCAAAATGTCGATTTCTTTTATATTAAATGAAAGCCCGTTTAATTGTGAATATTTTGACACCTCATTTTTATCCAATACAGTAATTAAATCGCGAGGTATTGTAAATTTTGTTAATACAACCGACGCAATTACCCACACAAATGAAAACTTTAAATACTTTTTCTGAATGGTCATATTTTCTTCACTTTCATGTGTTCAAAATGCTAAGGCTGTTTTTTTTTTTTTTTTTTTTTTGTATTTAAGATAGATATTTAAAATATTTTATACATGTTCTTTATTACATATGTAATAAATCTGCGTATGGAATTAGCCTTCAGATTTTTTATTATTTAAAAAATATATATAAGTATATGAAGATGTGTTAGATTTCATCGTTTTTCACTATATATATATCAGCAAAAAATTATATTAAATGTAATATTAGATGTATCTAAAAATCCATACGAAGTCTTATGCAATATACATTTGAAAATCTTAATAAAAAGAAGGGCATAAATATTAATATTTTAAAAAAATAGTAAACATTTAAAAAAATTCAATTTTTGTAAAACTTTTAAAAAAATTTAATTACATATGCAGTTAAAAATATTTGTTTTTTCAAATTACGTTTTTTAACATTAAAATGCAGTGAGCTCACCATTTGAACCATATTTTAAACAAGTGGGTAAGTGTGATAACAGATCGCACAGAGGGTTTCGTTTAATATTCCTTTCAAAACACTTTATCCTTTTGCGAAATCTGTTAGTTCCACATTTCGCAACCAGGGGCGCACTCTATTCTACACAAACATCTATCCGAACGAAACTCCAGTTTACAACTATCCGTAGGTATATTAGTCGAGGGGATCGGGACTATAGTACCCGAGATGGGTAGGCGCCCCCTGGTGGTAGAAAGTGGAACTGAAATATATAAGGCTATGTGCATAGCATAAAAGAGTGGTCAAAGTGGTGTCGGCAAAAGTTAGAAAAGTACCCACCGGTTGCAATGGGGGGAGGTTCGAAAAATTGCTTAAAATACACAAGTTAGAGCACGGCGGGTAAATAATATAAGACTTTATGAAAATTTTATGATTTTTCGTGTGATGGCAAGTGTTCTGCTATACGTATGCAAAATTTCAAGTCTTAAACTTAATTAGGGGCTCAATTAGAACAAAAAGATTAAAATACACAAGTTGGAGCCCAGAGGGTTAAATATAAGACTTTTTCAAATTTTTAGGATTTGTCGTTTGATGTGAGATGTTCAGCTATAAGTATGCAAAATTTCAAGTCTTAAACTTAATTAGGGGCTCAGTTAGAACAAAAAGATTAAAATACACAAGTTACAACCTAGAGGGTTAAATATAAGACTTTTTCAAAATTTTATGATTTGTCGTTTGATATAATGTGTTCAGCCATAAGTATGCAAAATTTTAAGTCTTCAACTTAATTAGGGGCTCAGTTAGAACAAAAAGATTAAAATACACAAGTTGGAGCCCAGAGGGTTAAATATAAGACTTTTTCAAAATTTTAGGATTTGTCTTTTGATAGGATGTGTTCAGCTATAAGTATGCAAAATTTCAAGTTTTAAACTAAATTAGGGGCTCAGTTAGAACAAAAAGATTAAAATATACAAATTAGAGCCTAGAGGGTTAAATATAAGACTTTTTCAAAAATTTATGATTTGTCGTTTGATGTGATGTATTCAGCTATAAGTATGCAAAATTTTAAGTCTTAAACTTAATTAGGGGCTCAAATAGAACAAAAAGATTAAAATACACAAGTTGGAGCCCAGAGGGTTAAATATAAGACTTTTTCAAAATTTTAGGATTTGTCGTTTGATGTGAGATGTTCAGCTATAAGTATGCAAAATTTCAAGTCTTAAACTTAATTAGGGGCTTAGTTAGAACAAAAAGATTAAAATACACAAGTTGGAGCCCAGAGGGTTAAATATAAGACTTTTTCAAAATTTTAGGATTTGTCGTTTGATGTGAGATGTTCAGCTATAAGTATGCAAAATTTCAAGTCTTAAACTTAATTAGGGGCTCAGTTAGAACAAAAAGATTAAAATACACAAGTTACAACCTAGAGGGTTAAATATAAGACTTTTTCAAAATTTTATGATTTGTCGTTTGATATAATGTGTTCAGCCATAAGTATGCAAAATTTTAAGTCTTCAACTTAATTAGGGGCTCAGTTAGAACAAAAAGATTAAAATACACAAGTTGGAGCCCAGAGGGTTAAATAAGACTTTTTCAAAATTTTAGGATTTGTCTTTTGATAGGAGGTGTTCAGCTATAAGTATGCAAAATTTCAAGTCTTAAACTAAATTAGGGGCTCAGTTAGAACAAAAAGATTAAAATATACAAATTAGAGCCTAGAGGGTTAAATATAAGACTTTTTCAAAATTTTATGATTTGTCGTTTGATGTGATGTGTTCAGCTATAAGTATGCAAAATTTTCAGTCTTCAACTTAATTAGGGACTCAGTTAGAACAAAAAGATTAAAATACACAAGTTGGAGCCCAGAGGGTTAAATATATGACTTTTTCAAAATTTTAGGATTTGCCGTTTGATGTGAGGTGTTCAACTATAAATGTGTAAAACTTTAAGTCTTAAAATTAATTAGGGGGTCAGTTAGAACAAAAAGATTAAAATACATAAGTTAGAGCCCAGAGGGTTAAATATAAGACTTTTTCAAAAATTTATGATTTGTCGTTTGATGTGATGTATTCAGCTATAAGTATGCAAAATTTTAAGTCTTCAACTTAATTAGAGGCTTAGTTAGAACAAAAAGATTAAAATACACAAGTTGGAGCCTAGAGGGTTAAATATGAGACTTTTTCAAAATTTTAGGATTTGTTGTTTGATGTGAGGTGTTCAGCTATAAGCATGCAAAATTTCAAGTCTCCAATATATATAGTTTCTGAGAACGGGCTCTGTGACGGACAGACAGACAGACAGACAGAGGAGCGAGACGAATAGGGTTTCGTCAGATGAACGAAACCCTAAAAATAAACCAAATTCTTGAAAAAGTTAACTGTCTCCTCAATTGCTTATTCGCCTTATCAAATGATAATGTTGTATTACAGTAATCTGAAAGTTTTGGAAACTGTTCAATAATCTATGCGTAAATTTTTATTTATTTTTCTTATTTTTAATAACGCTTGCTGACCATCCCATTACATCACACCAATATAACTTTTTCTCTTTTCGATTTTCAAAACTAACAAATACAATTATATACTTTTACAAAAAACTTTTATTAGTTAGAAAAAAATAAATCATTGAAAAAATACTCTCCTTCGGTTTCAATTTTTATTAATGGATAGAAAAAAACCCACAAAAATTTAGCAATTAATATAAGCTGTTTAATTTAATGAATGTTTTGTTCCGAAGATAAAAAACAAAACAAAAACAAAGGTAAAAGTAAATTAGGTTTATAAACTTTTATCTGTTTTTTTTTCGTTATTTTGATTTTATACTTATTGTTTGCCTATCACCTGCTCTCCCCTTTCTTTTAGATAATTGAAATGGGTTTACATTTTACAAAAAACTCGCAAAACGAACCTCAGAATTAATCTTAAAGCTTAAAAGGGCTTTTCTGTTATTCCAATAAGTATTTGCATAAAATGATGATTTTAAAGTATTAAAAAAAGTGATAACACAAACGATTTCAAGATCTAATGCCAGGTGTTTTTTATTTATCTTGAGATAAGATATCATCATTTGTTTTCATTAGTTCTTTTATTATTTTACTTCAGTGCTTAGTTTTATTTAAATTTAAAGTGGACTGGGAAAAAAAAATTACATTTTCATCATTTATAGTATTCCAACAAAATTGTTCCATACCATTACTTCAATAAATATTTGAAAAGCAATTACTGAAATAAAAAATTAAAGTTATTAATCCTTTCGGCCCTAAATTGTTTTTCCATTTGGGGTAAAAATCTCTTTTACGCTAATAAAATTAAATGTAACTAGCCAAATCACGAAAGTTAGGGTTTACTGAAATTTAACGAATATGTTAGTTACTGAAACCTAAGGAAAGTAGTTATTTAGCGTACTTTTTACACGACTGCTAAGAAGGGTTATGTGTTTCACGCGTATCTGGGTATGTGGATTTCTTTATATCCTCGAAACATCCCAACGGCTGGATAGATTTTATGAATGAGATCTCTATCGATTCGTCATAACCGTCCGATGGTTATAGGCTAGGTTTTGTTTTTATAAATTTAAAATGGCGGTAGAGACGAAAAAATTTTTTTACGCACCCTATTGATTGGCATATCATTGGATAGGTCTTTCAAAATGAAGACGATGTTTCGTTGACTATTTTACAGTCAGAAGCTCCGTTTAAATATTACACAACCTGGAAGTTGTGCATGCATTGTGGATCTCTAGCTTTACTGCAACTCTAACCATCATAGACATCTATAGGCCTCATCAAAACAGTGTTTATACATAGGAAATAACAATTAAACACAACTTAAAAGTCATCAATACAAGTAAATAAAAAAAAAATAGGTAAGTAATATAAAATATAGTTTCACATTGGCAAGAAATAATTTATTAGTTCGCTTTTTATGCAGTCGGGATTTTTGAATTTTTAAATTTAATTTTTACTTGTTATATGACAATACTCTAAGGAAGAATTTTTGAAGGCGTTTGGAAAATGTCGTATTACAGCACGATTACACAGACTCTAAATCATACTAGTATTTTTTTATTATTTATAACAAATTATTAGCTCGGAAAAGTAGTCCATAATTTAAATTAAAACCCTTTCGGCCCTGAATTTTGTCTTAAAGTCCAAAAAAATTAAAACTTTTGTCAACTTTTTTTTTTTTTTTTTTAATATTTTAAAGTTAGATGGCGCTACTTGTGCACGAAAAAGTCAAAATATAGAATGCACGTATGTGAGTATGAAATTTTTACATATCTGCAAGGCGTTATTTATAGTTATTTAAAGCATTTTAAAAGTAAGGAACACATATGTGACCGCCAGGGCCGAAAGAGTTAATTCGGATTTCTTTACATAACTTTTAATGTGCTACATGAAATTTAATTTTCAAAATATTTACAGTATTTTTCTATTTTATTATTTAAAAGAACTTTCTTAAACAAGAACGAAAAGTCATGCATCAAGTATAGATTATGAAACACTTTCCAACACTTCCAGGAATCAAATTTTCGTCGTTTAGGAAGGTGAAATATGTTGTCTACGTGAAAAATTTGGAAAACGCTTAACACAGTTTGAAACCCAATTTCAGGATTCACTGAGAAAAAAAAATATAGTTCCGGCAGCTAGAATCTAAATTGTGGCACTAGAAAAAATAGTACCATGTCATCCTTATAAATTCTAGTTCCCTTTGATAGAAAGTTCTAGAGTCTCCTACTAGAATTCAATAGCGTTTTCCTATATTCTCGTGGTCAAACTTATTTAAAAATCCCTGCAAATAGATGCGAACACAAGAGGTTGGTTTTAGTAACTGTAATTCTTGTTTATGAAACCATTCCAGAAATTAAGCGATAATTTCTCGCTATTGAAACAATTCCTTATCGTTTCGTCACCTAGAAAACAAGAGACTAGAAATTCTAGATCATTTTGTCTATTCAGCTTAGTTCTTTATCCTATTCGCAGAGCTCAGAAATCTATATTTCTAGTTTAGTGATACAGAAAATGACTACCTATTCCTTCTAGGTGAAGGCGGTATATTTTTTTACTCAGTGTTTACCATCAATAGTTCAGAAAATATCCGACTTCTTTTGTGCAGCGCTGTATATAATCTGCAGATATGTATATACTATAATACATAGTATGCTGAAATATAGATCAGTTAGGAAACGCATACACTGTAAAAAAAAAAAAAAAAAATCCGTTAAAATACGGAAATTGTACTGGCAATCGAGGCGCCAGTACTATTTCTATATTTTAACGGGAAAATTTCCCCATAAATAAAAAAAAACGGAAATTCTTCTGGAATTTACGGGAAAAAATTTCCGTTAAAATACGGAAATAGTACTCGCATCTCGATTGCCAATTCAATTTCCGTATTTTAGCCGAATTTGTTTTACAGTGTAGCACAGTTGTAAATTCCTCTTCAGTAATTTCGATCAATAAACGGAACTGTAAAAGAGATATTTCGCTCTTCCCTGTACATGATCTATAGAATTCATACACACTAAGTAATAGGCAAAATAATAGTTAAGACTATTAGTACAACTTAAAAAACACTTTCAGTAATTATTGTTAATAGACAGCTACATTCTTTTGCGTGTCCCTGTAAATGAACGATGATTGTTACGCGCACCATATATTTTATAGTAAGACTTTTCTAGTGCATCTCAGGGATATATATCAATTTTGAATATGTTTGAAATGACTAACATCATTAAAACACACAGCAAACAAATTTTCACCATGGACCGTAATATAACTGAATTTTTTGAGTGTTCCTGTAAATGAACTATAAATGTTGTATACTTCATTTTCAAGACCAAACATGCTATAATAAATCACATTAACATAAATCAACTGCATGACAATCGGAGTATATTTACGCGAGTTAAAGCACGGACAGGCAAACAGACATACAAAGCCAATTCATAAACATTTTTCAGTTATGTTGGAAAGTATTGAAAACTGCGCTTACAGTTTTTACTCCGACACATAGTTATTAAAAAATAATAATAATGAACAAGCTAGAAACTAAATTGCCATAAAAACTTTTCATGTTAATAGATTTTATTAGAAGTTTGAGGACGTTAAGAAACTAACATCCCAAAATGGATGCACCGATTTGTAGTAGCATGTATAAATATTGCCCATTCTATGTTAAGTTTATTTCTGCATCCTTTTAACAGATAATTTTTTTAGGAGAGTATTATTTATATTTCACAATTGTGAGCCAAAATTCTGAAAAATAGAGAAAAATTAAAAGCTAAATCTACAAAATATTTATATTTTAACAAAGGACATAAATTAAAATATTTAAAAACTTTATGAAACTCTTGAAACTATACATTAGTGAAATTAATAATGCTTTAAATCACTGAGCAATTTTAATAACAATTTTTCAAGAATCGTTTGAAGAATCTAAATTGTACCAAAATTTTTCCCACATAAACTAAAAGTAAATATGACATGAGTAATTTATTTTTATAGCGTATTTTTCAATTACTAGTTTACACAAAACTTAAAAATATAATTCTCGACTGTGTGTTTGCGGAAACCGTCATTCATCGGATAGTTATTAATTTGGCTGGATAATTTCATATAAATATGCAAAATTCTTTTGAAGAGCTGTATTAATTAGACGTCGGCTAGAAAGTACTTAGACGAAAGTTCTCCAATCAACGAGCATTTGAAGTGCCTTAATAGTTCAAGTACTTCATACTTAGTAGCAATTTTCTAATTATGTAAAATAGCGAAATAGTTTGTTCTGATATGTATCTTATATGTATGTCATATATTCGTAATATTACTAGTTCATTATTTCCTATTCTTTTTTCTTTCTATTTCACATGTTAACGTAGCAAAAATAAATAATAATAATAATATATTACAATTATAATTATTATTATAGTTATTATATTTACTTGGATTTAAAAAAAACCATTTTAGAATTTCATTAAGGAAATTATTTAACACAATGCAGCATATTATTATTATTATTATTATTATTATTCTAGTTACACGTTATTTAAAAAAAATATTTTAAATTTCATTAGTGAAATTATTTAAAACAATGTGTTTGCTGTTTATTTATTTATTTTTGTTAAAAATGACGTATAGCAATATCTATACTATTTAAATCCATGCATGTCTGTCTGTGTATATGTGTCTAACCAATCTGTCTGTGTCTCTGTGCCTTTTCACAAACTAAAAGTGAAAAAATAGATAATCAGAACTGTCATGTTATAAAGTAAAATATATAACTTATTAATTTGTACTGTTTAACAAAATTTTTGATGCTTTGGCTTCCTCTGCGGTCCTTTCTCGTCCGCAAAATTCTTTTACTGCCATCTTCTAGAGCAGGGGTCGGCAAGTAATTTTAAGTTGGGTCCGAATAGTTTTGAAAGATTTTATCGAAGTCCAGAGAACAAAAAACACATAAGTACACTGTTAAAAATTTTGCAGCATTCTGGCAGGTCATTCGGCCGTTTTTTGAAAAAACGGCTTCATAACCCTAATTTAACTATATTCTGACCATAAAATGGCCAATAATATGGTCAGAATAGTGTTAAAATTACGGTTGTGTAACCGTTTTCGGAAAAAAACGGTCAAATGACCTGCCAGAATGCTGCAAATTTTTAACAGTGTAGTATAAGTATTTATTATGTTTAAATTTTTATTTTTACATACACACATGCATATAATGTGAAACAGAAAAGTCGGGAATTCGTTCCGGAAAATTAGTACATTCACAGTATGCATTCTGAAAATTTTTACATACACATAATAAAATAGAAAAGACAGGTATTCGCTGAAAAATTAATGCGAAAAATTACACTTGCGGTCCTGAGCCAGTTTTTTATAGTTTGGTTCACGTGGTGAACAACTAATGCGAAGAGTGTCTTCAAGGTGGGAGTCCGTCAATCTCGAACGATATTTGTTCTTCAAAAAATTCATTTTGAAGAAAGTTCGTTCACATACATATGTGGAGCTAAAACATAGTAGCCAGGTTAATAGCTAGTTTTTTGCAATTTTCCTACTCTTCTGATTTCCCAAAATTCTTCAAGGGGATGCAGTTTTATACATTTGGAAGAAAATATCGTCTTGCAAGTGAAATATCTCCATTTGAAGTAAAGGTTTTGCATGAATGAACAACTTCGCAGCCGCATCAGTCCATTCTGCAGCTGGAGCAACTTCATAAAGCGATTTAAAGAATTGAGACAACTTACCTATCTCTGCAAAGTCTAGGAATCTTCCTTCACATGGTTTGACATGAACCTTCCATCAAACACTGCTGTGTGTATTTCGGAATTTTTCTTTTTATATTCAATAATTGTTGAAAATGAATAAATTCTTCATTTGCAATGTCTTTTTTTCGCGGTCTAGACTTCGACCTTCCGCGGTCCGGATGTGGATCGTGGTCCGCTAGTTGCCGACCATGGTTCTAGGGGTAAAGAAACTTTTTTTTTAGGAAATATCTAAAATTTCTGTGTTTTTTTCAAGGAAACTGAAAGTGAAAAGCTATTCCGGCAAGAACTTCGATGTTGTAAAAATTAAAAAAATGTATAATTTTTTAATTCGCAATGCTTCACGTGGTTTTAGTTCGATTTTATCCGATTAATTTTTGGATTATTTCGCAGTTCTTTCTCGACCGCAAAAATCCTTTACTCCTATCTCTTTTGGGGTAAAAAAAAAATCTTTAGGAAAAATCTAAAATTTCTTTGTGTATTTTGTCGATTTCAGTATAAAAGTGCAGGATCTAAAGTTGCTATGAAAATAGTCTAATAAGAGAATAACTTGTGCATACGTTAAGTCTTGTTATATCGTACCCTTGCTTCAAAAGTATCACAACTCAAAAATTAGGTTTTTTTGAGTTATAGCTATCATTCTACTTGCTTTTTACGCCTCTACCAATCACCTAAAGTACCAGATAGTGTACTGAAAATCGCCTGTTAGCGTAATTTTTAAAATTATAGTATTTCAAGACGTGGGTTTAAAATCTGTTACGAAATTCCAAGTGTACATACAAAAACCTGGTTGAGTGTAATAAAAGACAGTAATAAATAAAAATGCATCTTCCAATTTTTTTCAAGATTAACGAACATATTTTGAATCAGAAAAATTATTTAATATGATGTGTCTTGTTTCAACGTGGAACTTATTTGATTTCATTTCTTAAGCAAAATTTGTGATACAATGGTATAAACTATTTGATTTAAATTTTTGGAAGGATGGCTGGTTACTAAATTTGTAATAATAGCTCTTTTTGTGAAATATTTATAAGAATACTTAGACTAATCCGCAATTCTCATAAAAACAATGCAAATAAATCTATTATGATTGTATCAGTACTATTCGTTTTCGAAAGCCGCGCCTAGCACTCTGAGACGATTCTACTATCCAAAAGGGTGTTAACGCTAAGATGGGTATTTTCCGAAGTTCCACTTGTACGTTGTCACTAAGATTGGCACTCAGCTAAACGCAACTAAAAAGCCTTTGATCATCCTTATTTTGATAAAATTTAAAACAGACCTGATGCATGCTCAAAAGCGCGGAGGGTTTCGCTTTCTGAAAACAAACAGTAAATGGAAAGGTTTTTGTAGTTGCAAATTTTTCATATTTTTAAATAAAAGAAAAGTTACATGTATATAAATGGTTGAGAAAATAACCACAAAAAAAATATTTAGCTACGACTGTTGTGTTGCTCTTTCTAACTGTGATTGAACAAAGTATTGTGTATGAAAAGTAAAACCTACCTTTACAGGGGAATTGAAATTAAACTAACGGTATTCAGAGGCTCATAGCTCCGGTTCTACTGAACGGAACGGAATAAAACTTCAAAAATATATGTTATGGAGATCATGCGACCGAGGTTTACGTTAAAAAAATCACTACCAGATGGCGCTGTGCTGCTAAAACCCTATACAAATGAGTAAACATGCCACTGAACAAGAAGGAGAGAGTATTGATCGTTTAACTTTTTTTTATCCGAATGAGAGCAATGCTTCAGCAGCACTCCGTGCTTATTCGCAGATGAAAAACTTAAGGAGAACGAAGAAACCAGTTCTCTGGATGTTGCAACGGAAAGAAGACGACGTGCAAGAGCCAGCGACTGTGTTGGAAATTGCCACTGCAGCAGCTAAAGCATCTGTTTGCGCGTTCTTAAATTGCTGCTGTAAATGGCCGCTCAATAGGACGATCACTGGACATCTCGTGGGAAACCGTGCGCATGATTTTACGCAAAATTCTGAAGTTCTACCCTTACAAGATGCATTTTGTGCAATAGTTGAAACCGCAAGATCACTCTGGACGTCTTGATGTTGCCCTGCGTTTTCTGGCAAAGATGCAAGTGTATGAGTGCTTATGGACAGACGAGGTTAATTTTGGCTTAGTTAGTGCTGTGAACACACAGAACTTCCGCATGTGGGGTTCAACCAATCCTCATGCCGTGCAACAACAGTCACTATATTCCCCATACGTCACAGAATGGTGTGGATTCGCGGCGAATTTTATTTTAGGACCGTACTTCTTGGAGGAAGTCACAATGGACGGGTTTGTTAGGTGTACAGTCACAAGTGACAAATATAGCAGACTTCTGGAGAATCCTGTTGTGCTGAGATCAAGGCTAAAAGACTGTTTGGGCACCACAATTTTCATGCAAGATGGAACAACTGCTTATACGGCGTGACGTGTAAAGTATTTGATTCAAGCTAGCTTCCTTGATGATCGTGTAATCTCGCGTACTTTCCCGATTGCCTGGCCAACAAGGTCACCAGATCTGAAACCTTATGACTTCTGGCAGTGGAGTTTTCTCAAAGATCGTGTTTATCAAGGACGTGTAACTAATGAAGCGGACTTGAAAGCTGGCATCTCACGCCATATATCCTTCATTCCTACTGAAATGTTGCGTGCGACCATTGATAACGCGGTGGCACGCTTTCAGCATATTGTTAACCGACAAGGTATGCATACAGAGCACACAGGTGTGTAAATAAATGAAATATTCCGTTATTCTTTAATTTTTGAACTGTTTTATTTCTTTTTTCGCCATTAAAGCGGCCCCTTTTACGAAAACCTCGGCCGCATGATCTACAAAATATATATTTGAAGTTTCATTCGTATTTGTTCAGTAGAACCGGAACTATGAGCCTCTGAGTATCGTCAATTTAATTTTAACCCCCCACAATGATATAAATTTTATATTTTATTTTCATTAATGTTACTTCATAGTACCGTCGGATTATAAAGGGTTAATTTTAAAATGTTCATTGAAATTTTTAAAGACTTAACGGATGAATATGTAAATATGAAAAATATATAGTCCCTGGAAATGCTTCTTTTATGTCAATTATAATTAACGTATGGTGCCGACGATAAAGTAATAAGTACTTTTTATTAAAAGTTTTACTATTAAGTCACAAAGAATTTAAATAATAATATGCTGCCTGGCAAAATATGATTATCGTCTGCGGAAATAAAAATAGTCTGCTTTTGTAACTCTATTTCCAAGTAAAAGTGAATTCTTTCATTTTGTTATTTCTTCTCTATAATTACACATTCTTCGTGTATCTTTTTGATTTTTTTTTTCATTTTGCGATATTATCGTTGATTAAATTAAGCCTGTAAGGGAAATACTTTAATAACAAACATTGAAAGATACTAGCTGTTATATTTAAAGAATTTCCAATATCTTAAGATATAAGAATTCATGAAATATCTCTGTAGATACTATTGCCTGGCATTTAAAAGAAATGTTTTGAAATTTCATTAGCGAATTATTTAATGTAATGCACTTGTTATATATATTTTTTTTGTTCGGTTACTTTATTTATTCCCTTATAGCTATAGTTGATTAATAAAATTTGATATTTTATTTCTTCCTAATATGTCTGTAAAAGTTTATTGGTAATAACATTCAGTAGAACATTTAGATATTGTAGAACATTGTTTTGTTTTATTCGAGTGTTAACTTTCCTTAAAATGATAACGTTATTTTTAAAATTCCGTATAATATTTCCATAATGTTGCATTTATATTTTGTTTCGGTACTTTTCGGTTAGCCGGGCGCCAGTGTCATATATACATTATATATGTATATATAAATGTATGTATTTATAGATATATATTTACATATATCTATATGTGTTTATATACAATATATGTATATGCATATATATGTATATTTACATATATGTATGTATATAAATATGTATATAAAACACTGGCGCCCGGCTAACCGAAAAGTACCTTTGTTTCTTTACAGATCTATTTGCCGCAATGCGATACATGTAATTTATCGTACTAAAATAACGTTCCTCAAAGCAGATTTAAATCGATTTTTTACAAAAGAATTTTTTAAAGGATGACTTATAAAAATTTAACACTATTTCTACAGGTGTCAAATGACACGTTTTTAAAGTTTTGATTTATGTTTATTTTGCTCTAGTTTTAGAATGTAATAAGCACAAAAAAAGTCTTCAATATATTAAAAAATGATTTATAATTATTTCAATCTAAAAACTACAAAGGAAAAACCATAAATCGAAATCTTTTAAAAGGTATAATTTGACACCGGTAGAAAACAGTGTTAAAAATCTTCTTATGCTGCCTCATATTTTTCACTTGAGCATATATTTTTAAATATAACTGTGAAATACTTTGATTATAAGCATTTACTTATAACTTGATCATTTGGTTTTGCAGTTTATTTTAGCTTATACAGGTTTAGATTTATAAAGTTTATGTTTCAACTATTTATTTAAATGTTTATTATTATTATCTATATATATATTTCAATTGTCTATAGGTAAAGACAGGCTTTTCTCCATGCACACCTACTGCCACCCACACGCGTCTGTAGTGGTTAGAACCCTTGGCCTTCTGCTGTTAGTAAGGCAGTTTATTTGCTGTGGGTGGAAGTGGGGCATTACAGAGACAATCAAAAGAATTCCATTACATTACGGCCTATGGGAAAAAACAGTTTGGGATAGTTCTTAATCTTTATCTCCATATATAAAAGGCTCAGTCCAAACTACCGAACCTAGAAGCATGAAAATTGGGTGGAAAAGAGCACTAAGGATGGATTTTTGAAAATCCCCCCCTCCCCCCCTAAAGAGGTTAAAAGGGAGAGATCGAAAATTTTAGAGCATATGGTCCTATCTCAGCACCGTTTTAGCTAGGAGCATGAAATTCCAGAAAATAAATCTACTAAAAAATAATTAAGCACGTATTTCAGCGATTTTAGAAATTCCCTCCCCCAAAAAAGGGTTAAAAGGTGGGTAGAAAATTTTAGTACATTTGCCATATCTTATATCTGATCAGCCGTTTAAGGTAGGAGCGTGAAATTCCAGAAAATAAATCTACTAAAAAAATAATTAAACATGTGTTTCAGTGATTTTACAAATTCAACCTTAAGGGGATTAAAAGGGAGTGTTGAAACTTTTAGCATATTTCAGCTGCCGTTTTAGGTAGAAGCATGAAATTCCAGAAAATACATCTAGTACAAAATAATTGAAAACATTTTCATCGATTTTACAAATTCTCTAACCTTAGGGGTTTAAAAGGGGAGGGAGGTTTTGAAAATTTTAGAGCATTTGGCATATCTCAGCAGTCATTTTTGATAGAAGCGTGAAATTCAAGATAACAAACATGCTAAAAAAGTAGGTAAACACATTTTATCTTTGCTAGATATATTTCGATTGATTCAAGGTCTTTTAAGAGAAACCGACCTGCGAAGCGGGCGAAGTCCGCTAGTTATTATTAAATATAAACCAACATTCGTCCGCTCATTTGCACGACAGTTTTTTCTTAAAATTATTATTTAACTGTGGAATACTTTGATTGTAAGCAACTGTTTATAACATGATAATTATTTTTTACATTTCATTTTACCGGCTAAGGTCTTTTTTTTTAAGTTTTTTTTTTCGCCCATTTATTTAAATGCTTATTTTTATTATTATTAAGCATAAATCACCATTCGCCCGTCAGTCTTTTTTTTTTATATAAATACAACCGTGGAATATTTTGATTGCAAGCATTTATGTATAAATAATCTGTTTTTACAGTTTATTTCGGTTTATACCGTTTTATTTTTCAACTATTTATTTGAAATGCTTATTTCTATTGCTGCTAAGTATAAACCACAATTCGCCCTCTCATGAAATAACACGCTGTCAGGATTTTTGTCAGACGTCAAAAATTGAAGTGCTACAGAATACAGAAATCTTGAAAACATCACTTTTATGCTTTTTTAACTTAAAAAATATGCTGAGCTTTTAAAATAAAATACACAAACCGCATTTTAAAATCACAATAAGATCGAAAGTGATTGTATTTTTAAATGTTTACTGTCTAAAGCGAACACAAAACTTTAAATATGTTTATCCCAGAATTTATTTTTCATGGTTCTTCATACTTAAATAAGTATATGTATCAAAATTTCTATTAAGAGGCTACTTCAGTCAAGTGAAAAGACCCTTTCGCTAATGCTAATCCTATGGAAGAAATTTATACAGATATCTTGGTTGCATTTTAATATTTTTAAATGATTTTTTTTTGCATTGGATAGCTGAGATCGATCTATACAAAGGCCGTTTTTTACCTTTTCGAATTTGTTTAACGATATTTTTAATGAGGACACTTTCATTTTCGGAACCGGTTTCGAAACCGAAAGCTTCCTCATAAAAACAATCTGCAATCGAAATTGAAAAAGCAAAAAACGGCCTTTGTACAGATCGATCTCAGCTATCCAATGCAAAAAAGAAACAACCAAGAAAATTCTAAAAAGGTGAAGTTCCTTGCATTAGTTCTGGAAATATGACTATCGCTGAAATCGTGTAAATACAACAAAATGCAGCATTACAGCGCCACCTATTGGGTGATTTACACCATATCCTAATCTTCATCAACTTATGTCAACGTCTAACAAACAGAATATGAAGTTTGATGAACATTCGTGCATTAGTTCTTGAGATAGAGTTATAGCGAAAATCATGAGAAATGCAGCATAGCAGAGCCACCTGTTGAGTGATTTACACCAAATCATAATCAGCAGCAATATTAGTCAAGGTATACTTGAACCTGAAGTTTGATGAAAATTCGTGGATTAGTTCTTGAGATAGAGCTATTGAGAAAATCGTACAAAATGCAGCACAGCAGAGAAACTTATTAGGCGATTTACACCAACACGTAACCAGCATTATTTCATATCAAGGAATAACTGAATCTTAAGTTTGATGAAAATGTATGCATTAGTTCTTGAGATAGAGCTATAGCGGAAATCGTGTAAATCCTGCAAAATACAGCATAGCAGCGCCACCTGTTGAGTGATAATAGCAAAACGTTAAAACGTTGGGTCAAAACGTGTGAAAATCTGTGAGTTAGTTCTTGACATAGAGCTATTGCGGAAATCGTTAAAAATGCAGAATAGCAGCGCCACCTGTAGTCCGATTTACACCAAAAACTAATCAGCACCAATTTATATCAGGGACTACCTGAATATAATTTTTTATTAAATTCTGTGCATTAGTTCTTTTGATAGAGCGCTCACAAAAATTGTGTCACCTATAGCCAGATAGACAGAGTCACAGACACACATTTTGTAAAAACATATTTTTTGGGATGTCTTACCCTTAAAACGTGGAAATCCGTCGAAACACGGAAGTCGAAAATTTTCACGAATCCAATACATTCTTAAAAATAGAAGAAAGCAAAAAAAAAAAAAAAAAAAAAAAAAAAAAAAAGGAACTTCTGCAAAACAGTGAATGAGATTTAAGAGCCTACACTAGTCACTCAAAAAGACCCGGATGATAATGTTAATCCTATGGGGAAGTTATTTTCAAATATCTCGCTTGGATTTTGATATTTTCGGATGATTTTTTTTCGAATGGGATAGCTGAGGACAACCTACAACCGGGCTAGTTTTTACTTTTTTGATTTTGGTTTCATATTAAAAAAAAAATACTTTTACTTTCGGTATCGGTTTGAACCGGTTCTGAAATTGAAGCTATCCTAATATAAAAAAAACTATAACCAAAATCGAAAAAGTAAAAACTAGCCCGGTTGTAGATCGTCCTCAGCTATCCTATTCGAAAAAAAAAAATCATCCGAAAATATCAAAATCCAAGCGAGATATTTGAAAATAACTTCCCCATAGGATTAACATTATCATCCGGGTCGTTTTGAGTGATTAGTGTAGGCTTTTAACTCCCAAAACGAAGCCCCACCAGTGGCTCAGAGGTTCTGCCCTCGAAGCTGGTAGACGGGAGGTGCTGGGTTTGAACCCAATCGCGCCCGTCGGCCTAACCGTTTCGGAGTTTTTGTGGTTTTCTTCGAAACCGTGGATTCCCACGCGTAAATACGGGTTAGTTTCCCTTAGAAAGACCCCCACGGAGGGCACTCCCCCTTGGGCCTATATCCCTCGAGTAGATAATTGGCCGTCAAAAATCAATCCCCCCAACAGTCGCAGGGAAAAGCTGTTTGCTTCAAAATTCCTTTTTAGGTACGTTCGTAATTACATAAATACGTAGCACCTAGTCGTCGTTCTGTCCGTCTGTCTATCTGTCTGTCCACATATAACAAGGCAAAAACTACCCAACCGAATGGTCTGAAATTTTAAATACATAATTGTTGCAAAATTTTGTCGTATCATTTCAAATTTTATGAAAATCGGATGTATAGTTTAATTACAGGGACAGTCAAAACTTTTCCGTTACATTACGGCCAATGGGAAAAAATTATTTCAAGTGCATTTTAATGACGTTACAGCCTTTCGAATAAAATTAAATTCATATGCACTTATGAAGTGCACTAAAATATACACTCAGTAGAATATGCAATGCAAAAAATATTTATAAAACTAGTTATAGTTCGAACGCACCTCATTTTCCACGATTGACGGGCAATTTCCAACTTCTTTATGTTTTGTATACTACTATTACAATTAAATTTTCTGGAGGAACGTAACAAACACCAATAATAACGGAAGTTTTGTATGAACAGCTTGCTCTTTCAAATGCTAAAAGGTGTAAGATAAAACATTAAAAATAGTTTTATTAATGTTTAAACATAATTTTATTAATGTAGAAACTCGGCTCTAATCTAAACTATTATCAAAACAAAGAAAAATAATAAAATAGCTGTACAGTTACGCCATAGAAAGTTCAATATTAACCTGAAAAAAAAAACGAGTTTACTAAATGGTTTTTATAAAATGTTGTAAAGTTAAAAACTAAACAAACATTAAAATAAAATTATAACAATCGACGTTTCGGTCAGCATCTATGACTATCTTCAGGAAAGGGTTGTTACATTGCTTTTAAAGAGCAAAGTCAAGCCGTCTTGTATTTGAAAAGTTCGATAAGTTCCCAAACGATAATCGCTTCAACAAATTATAGGAACAGAATATATGCAGTGACATCATCTACAAGACGAAAACAGAATAAAGGTTTAAACGAATTAACGATGGAGTGACGACATCTATTCGATGAAAACAGAGATAAGCAAAATCGAATAAACAATATGGCGTGCAGTGGCGACATGTAGTATAAAATGATAAAAATAAATGCAGAACAACAACAAAAAAAATGTAATAAAATGAGATGAACTTTGCTAGAAACATAAATAGCTGTAAATTACCGAACGTTAGAATCATAGGCTGAATATAAATATACAGTGGCATATAATTATTTAATGATAACGTCTCATTTAGTATCCCTAAACTTTAGATGTGCTCCTTTCATCATATCATTACCTCAAATCATTGCATCATAGATCGCGCAGTTTTAGAATATTTTTATTTGATAATGGCTTGGATTAGAGTCGAAACATGTAAACAGTGTAATAAACTTTAAAAAATATTTTTAATGTTTTTATCTTAAACCTTTTAGAAATTGAAAAAAAAAATATTATTACAGTGTGTTATAATTTGTTACATATTTGTAGCTCTCTCTTTATTTAGTCAGAAAATGGAAACAGATGATATAACAGATAAAACAATCATAAATATCAGACATACCATATAAAACATGTAACACATAAAAGACACACAAAAAATTTGATAAAGCCTTGGAATTATGAGAAAAAAAAGGAGCCGCCGAACCACGTTTTTTTTTTTAACCGATATTCCCTTATCAACGTTTTAACCGTTATATCGCCATTCTTTATAATGCTTGGAGATAAAATTTCATATCATGCTCATAATTGTATCCTTTTTTTAATAGTAAAATTCCGTAATTTTAGAAATAGTTTATAGCATTAAGTTCCCTAGACGGAAGATCCGAGATCGTGATAATCATTATTATTATTTTTGGTTTTTTTTTTTTTTTTTTTTTTTTTTTTGGACATGCGAGAGAAAACAGATAAATAACAATTAACTTATATCGTTCATTAAAAAAATTTAACTATCTTATCCATAAAATAAATAAGAAGAATGAAAAAATCATGCGTCAAGCACAGATTATGAAACACTTTCCAACACATTCAGAATAATGATACAAAACTGCACCGTTTAATAAATTAAAATATTATGTCTGATTCAACCATATGGAAACGTATAATACATTTGAAAACCCATTTCAGTTGTTCCCATCTATAATCGGGAAATTATCCGTATTCTTCGATCAGCCCTGTATATATTGTATTGCCCTATTATATAGTAATAATCTTGTAATGAAATTAAGTGATTTATATTAATTTCAATACATTTGAAATAGTGTAATCTCATTAAAATACACCGCAAACGATTTTTACCCCTTGACTATAACGTAATGGAATTCTTTTAAGTGCCCCTGTAAAAGAGCTACTAATCCCACATACTTCATATGCAATACCAAAATGCCTTGGTGACCCTAAATAATGCATATTAATTGCATGAAAATCCGAGTATATTTGCGGGAGTTAGAGCATGACCAGACGGACAGACAAACCGAATACATAAACACTTTTAAACTTTGTTAGAAAGCGTTAAAAATGGAACGCATGCATCGCGTGATAACCCTGCGTTTGAAATTAAACGGGACGTTATGGTTTTGTATTATTGGCGTTAAATCACACTGTTTGGCGGTATTTTTTCTTTTTCATTTCTTTTTCTTCTTCTTTTTACATAGGAAGTGGTTGACGAAAAAGTAAACAACTATCATATATTTTTTTAATTAAAATGTAAGTAAAAAAAATATATTTGAAAAAGAATGCATATATAAACATGTATTTCAAGAAAAAAATGTGTAAAATATATTTATAAATAAATGAATAAATCTAAACTTGTCTCGGATCTCTTTAACCTGGGGTCTCAGGACTCTTAATGCTTCAATATTTTCGAAATTTAAATTTTTTTAGATGTTAAAATTCTATCTTTTCTGAACATTTTGATGTGATTGTTTCCTTGAAATTCAAATTAGAACAGAAGTTATGGCTATTAGAATTATACCCACTCAATAGCTTAACCGGCGTTTCCGAAACTTTAAAGTCATTTTTCTCTAAATGATGTTTTTGGGCATAACGCTCAGGGTATCTCATAAACTTCAGAATATTTTTTCATGAAATGTTCATAACATGTGTTTCATATTAGTCTGTATAAACAGAACCTAAAATTCATTTTTATTGTCCAAAAAAAATTTTTTTTAGGTGATTATACTGTTGAAATTTTCAAAATTTTGTATTAGCTAAATACAACTTTTTATTAAAAATATAAAAATGCTTTAAAAAAAAAAATTATTTAGGTTCAGGGTAATTATTACAAACTGAAGTATAATTAGGCAGAAAAAAATTCATTCTAGTTGCAAAATTTATTTTGTAATCCTGCGCGTAAACTATTACACCAATTTTCTGCTCGGCAAATGTCTGACAGTTTGGAGACAAATACTAATTTTGCATCTTGCAATTTTTTAAATACATGAAATGAAAGTTATATCTTTTAATCCCAGTAAAAATTGGGTTTTTAAATCATATAAAACCATATAAGGTCAGTCTGCCTAAATGTGATAACCCCTGAATGCGACAATGTTCTTTTACATAAAATCTTAATGCAAGAATCGTAAATAAATGTTATATAATAAAGCATACAAACTTCAGAAACTAAACCCGAAACATTTTTTTTACATGTAAAATGGTTTCTTTAAAAGAAATTACCAATCAAATACACATCGTTCATTTTATATCGCTCCCATGTTTCGTAAATGCGACAAAAATTCCCGAAAGTGGCACGGTTTTTATTTTTTAACCTTGAAGATCAAATAACCTTATAAACGTCAAGAGCTACGTTGTCCGTTTCAGTTACCTGACCAGTTAAACTAAAGAAAAGACGACAAGTTTCCGGTTTAGAATTTGAAGTGGACTACGCATTTAGGAGAGCTTGTTTTTAGCCTGTGCCTAATAGCGATATACATATTGCTGTAAGTGCGGCGAAACATTTAGAAGATTAACGAAGAAGTTTATATGGGATTTTTTATATATTGTGTTAAAATGATATTTAAATCAAATTTTATGTTTAATTAAGCTGTGTTGAGTCAGCATAATCCTTCATTAATGTTTTTCTTTAACCAGGTGTTTAAATATGTGTTTAAGATGATCAAAAAAGAAAAATACGCTTCTTTAAAATTTTTAATAAGAAAAAGGTGTAAGAAACGCAGTGTCTATTCCAGTAACATAATATAGACATATGATTAAGGAATTTGCAATAATTTTGCATAATGAAAATTCTGGAAAATCTTGTGTAGATTGAAAACAGTTTATGGTTATTTTAATGAGGTTAAGTAAGTTAATTTTACCAACATAATACCATTCGGTAACTTAAATGCTGTCTCCGATTAAAACGTGATGCAATTGAGTTATTCCCTGGTTTAGGAGTCATAATTTTTGTTAGCACTTTTATAAAATCTGATATTTTAATTCTGTTTTCACCTTTTATTCGTTATAATCGACATTTTCTACTTTTAAATTAGTAAAAGATAAAAAATAAATAAAACCATGTTTATCTTAATGAATATTTTTTTCCATATACGTATTTTTAAGTACAGAAAACGTTAATTTTTTTGTGAAAGTGCAAGAAAAATGAAGAGGGGGGGGGGCAACAGATTATCAGGCACAGAGCTTCTCTTTAGCTTAATCAGAATTATTAGAAATATTGTACGATTTTATCTATTTCTAAGGCTGATATATTTATCATGGATATTTTATAATAAAGCTATATGTAATAAATAGTCTAGTTAACAGTATTATAAATATCTTTTAAATACTCTTAACCCGTGATCTCCACACTGTGAATTTGCACCGACCGAAATGTCGGCGTCTTTAATTAATCCGCATTTTTCATTCACAAAATAAGAATTTTGATAAAATCAAATATTTCCTTTGGATTCCTTATTAAATTTCGTATATGGATCATCTAGTTATATTTCATTATCACCAGATCGTCAGCAAAATTATGCGGAGTTGAAGTTACGGAACCCCAAATCTCATTGGTGTATAAATTATGCGTTAATATTGACGCGCGAATTTCGCGAATTTAAAGCGATGTTTTTCTGCGGCAATCATTTATTGTAGTTATGGCCATAGCTCCTTGGCAAAGAGGGATGAGAGTTTTTTATATTAGGAACGCATTTATTTATTTGAGTTTTATATATATTAGGCATTATACGCAGCATTCAAATAATTTTTGTATATTAGCAGTGTAAAATTAACAAATAGTACGGTGCTGCGCCGTGACAAACATTTCAAGAATAATATTGAAAAGTTTAATTATAATAGTCCTGTACTTAAATTTTAGTACAGAAACGTACCCTGTGAGGTAATAGAGACCTTCATTCATCTTTTAATCAAGTGGTCTCGGAGACCGCTCACAGTAGTTATGCAACAATTCCTGTCACAGCAGTTAAGAGTTAATTAAATCAAAAAATAATTACAGTTAACCCTTAACTGCTGTTAGAGCTGCTTTTTTTAAATTTTCACAGTTTAACTTGTAATTTCCAGTTTAATTATCGATACAGCGAAATTTTGCTTCGTTTGGAGCCTAGTACTATTGTTTGAAATGTTTGAAAAAGCGAAATTTTATTAGAAATAGTACTGTACAAACAGTTTAGTGCAAAAACAGTATTTTATGAGTTAATCGTGCATTTTATTCATCTTTCAATCGAATGATTTCGTAGACCGCTCACAGTTGTAATGTGGCAATTTTCTGTCTCAGCAGTTAATCGTTAAATGAAATTTTTCAGATGAATTGTCATGTATAAAATGCATTATCATATTTAGGACTATGAACGTCTCATTTAGGTTTTAGCTGCCATAAATGCGACAAAAATGACCTAAATGCGACAATCCTATATTGTGGTTTCATACTACAGATAATTATTAAATTTCTACAAAACAAGTTACTTTTGAACTAAAGGTACAATATTCAGTAATTTGTTGCTTAATAAAATATACATTTATATAATAAAATCCCAACTATACCCTAAATCCGACAAAACTACGGGGATTCGTGTCTCATTTAGGCAGACTGACCTTACATTTTAGGATATTAAATGTTGAAAATTGTCTTTTAATTTTCATTTTTTCCAATTTTAAGAGTCCTGAGACGTCTGAAATTCCAGAATATTTCATACACTATCATTTTGACTATCCGAATTTTATTTTCAAATACACTGTGTCTCGGTGAATGATCAATGAACCTTCAAGTTCGGGAACTCAAGATTGAATTCTTCTCACGTTTTTTACTTCTTGACTTTTAACGGAACTGCCGGGAAACTTCCTGGAGAAGCCGCAATAGTTTCTTTTGTGTATGACCGGCAGTTCATGTCATTATAATTTCCTCTCGTGGTACAGATTTGAGGAATAGAAATTTCCGCTGCGGTATTTTAAGTTTGCTCTATTGGACTTTTTTTTACAATTCAGAGATAATTCTTTTCCAAAGGAGCTCTTGTAATATTTTTTTTTCTGCTATCAGTGAATATTTAATTTACTGGTCAGAGAATGCGAAGTGCTGTTTATTTGAATGGAATGATTTTGCAAACTCCATTATTATTATTTTATGCGAAATAACCAAGCTATCGTCAAAAATAATTATCGTTTTCACATATAAACCCCTTGCATTGACGTCACGTTGCTATTAGCAACGACTGATACTATAGCTTCTGGAGCACACACTTGGAGCACAGAACTCCCCCGTTTGCCGTTAAAAGCACGTGTTATCTTTCTCTTTAATTTAGAGCTTCCTTATTTTAATTATTATAGTGCAAATAAGTCTAAAAAATCAAATGGAGAGCACCAAATTCGCCTTATATTTGGGCGCCATAGGAAGCGATTTCAGACATGTGACGTCATGTGCAACCCGTCTATACCATTTGTCTAAAAAAAGGAAGGACTCTTTTTAATATTAAATAATTTGAAAACGGCTAACGATAGAAATACACCATTTTTTGCAGCTTTAATAGGAAAGCAATAAGTTTTAACCATGCGATTTTAAAATTAGTTTACAATTTTGCCAATAGATGGCGCTGTGAGATGAAAAAAGCTAGTGACCTTGAATGTAGAGATACAGGACATTGGCACCCCGGGGGATTTGAGAAATTCGCCATTTTAGCTACAACTTCAGCATACGTGACCATTGTGCTATGAAGAATTTTCGGATAATTCTTAATAAAACTTTAAAAAAAAGTGCGATACATTAATCGTATTTGAACTTCATTATACGTTCACACTATTTTGAAAAAAAAAAAAAAAAATCTTTTTCTTAAAATTTCATGCAAAATGAATTTCAGCCGGAAAATATTATAGCATTATTATCTTTTCCCCTTTATCTTCAATATCTTATACAGATCTGAGTGACATTAACTATTATAAATTAGTTATTTTTGCATTGAAGATTTAAAAAATAAATAAAGATGAAGCATACTTTACTCCCATACTTTACTACCAAAATTGTCTTTACTCCAAAAATATGTACTATAGCTCAAGATCTACATTGAAGATATTCCTATTTTATCATCTAAAATAACTTACAGATACTGCTATGGCTTAAAAAATTCTAAATATACGTATTGGTACTATGTTGTAGTAGTTTTTTGAAAGTATGATAATTAAATAGGGTATTGTTGTTAAGAGAATCAGAAATATGGCGGCTGATAAACAGGAATTTTACACATAAATGAACATTCGATAGTTAAAAATTCGGAACTTATTTATTCTATCAAAAGATCATTAATTTTATTTAATAAATGAGGCGATCTAGTTCATTTATTTATTAATTTAAGTTAATAAATAATGGATACTTCAATTAAAATTATTCCATTAATTATTTTAATATCTATTCTTAAAAAAGGATAAAAAAAATCTACAAAGTACATTTTTGTATTTCTCTCTGACCGTTTATAAGAATCATTTATTAACTTCTTTCAAGACTTCGTCTACTTCCAATCAGATTCGAAAAAAACCCCTAGTTCATCCAAATAAAAATAAATGCATTTTGCAAAATTCTTATTAAGGAGTCCGGGACACATTTTAAAATAATTTTTATTTATTGAGATAAATTTTGAAATTTTTTGTGATGATTAATCATATCATTTGTAAACAAAATCATACGATAAAACTTCTCATACTTAAAAAAAATTTTTTTTTTAATTTAAAATTTATTAAAAAAGTGGAGTAATTTAAAATCGTTATAACTCGAAATATTATTTGTAAAATTTCATTTTTCTTTCATTTAAGTAAACAGAAATATATGTTTTAATTTTGATTCAGCATTTTAAATAATATTAATTTAAGTAAAAATTAAAAATATTTAAAGTAAAAATTATAAATAAAGATTATTTTTAAGAATTAAAAAAAAGGATGTAACTTAAAAAAAAAAAAAAAAAAAAAAAAACATATTTTAAAAAGTAAATATTTTTTTCAAATTTGTTGAATCAAAATTAAAGTAAAAAAATTGAAAAAGACATGTTCTAAGTTTGAAACATTTATCTTTAACGGTTCTTGAATTATAACAATTTAAATACAATAAATGTTGAAAAAACCCATCATGAAGCAAAACGCATTTTCATAAGAAGTCGTTTCCGTGACAACCATTGCTCGAAAGCTAGATTCTGAAAACAAACTAAAACAAACAAAATAATATTTCCTTTTCAAAATAAGATAGCAACATGATTTAAACGTCGTTTTAAACAGGAAAAAAAAAAAAAAAAAAAAAAAAAAAAAACAGAAGTTTTTAATGCATTTTTTTTTTTTTTTAAAGAAAATCTGATGATTTTTGTGTCTCGGACGCCCTTAAATAAATTGAAAGTACATGTAAATTTATGTTTTGAATGCATTTCTGAAGCGGCATAAAACGACTTTTCCATGATTTTAATAGAATGAAAAGTGTCAAAAGCTGGTGAAATTGTACTGCATTAAGCGGCGATCCGTGAAATGTGTAACTAAGTTGGCTGACCTTTCATCAATGTCTAATCTTAATGTCTAATCTCAATGTCTAATCTTATGTAGGATCTCTCTAAAAAAAAAAAACTAAATAATAATATTCGCCAGATTTGAATCCTTGCTATTTTATTTCAATGTTCCTATCTAAAGAGAAAATTTACCTACAAAACACACAATGTTTAGCGGAACTGGAAAATTACATCTGTAAGGCATCTGTAATATGTGTTTATGAAGATATAGAAAATTACACTAAAACCTCCTTAAAGCGACCACGTTCCGTTCCAATAAAAATTGGTCGCTCCGAGAGGTGTCTCTTAATGGAGGTCATTTTTAAACCTAGATTCTGATTGTTGAAAAAAGGTTAATAATTAATGTTGCTAAATTTATAATCTTTAACTAAACATTAAATTATTAATGTTTTTATTAATTATTTATATTTTTAATTAAATTTTAGCAAATTTAATTAAAAACTAAATTTGTAATATTTACTAATAATTAATGTTACTAAAATTTATTTTTCACATTAGGAAAAAATATGAAAATTTAAGTATCGAAATAAAAGTTACATACATAAGTTAATTACTGTGGAGTTTAAAAAATGAATACATAGACGTTTGCTTTGATTTTACTGTTTTATCTTTTATAACTTTTATTTCCAAGTCCTTTAGAAGTTCAATAAATAAATAAATGCATTTTTTTTTTGGATGAGATCAAATAATGACGATTTCATGAATTTATGTATTTCTTTGAGAGTTTCCTGACAGAATAGGGCAGGGGAGTTTATTGACCGTCATTCTTAATTTGTTATCAGAGTTAAATTCATTGCCTAAAAAGGCACAAAGGGATTTAAACACTTAAAAGTTACCGGAATAATAAAAAATCTAAACTTAGTTTAGAAGTTTGATGAATAATGCGCTCTCCGGAATTATTTTTCTAATAATTTTATTCCATGAACAAATGGTCGTTCAGGCAGGTGGTCGCTTAAAAGATGTGGTCTCACAGGGAGGTTTCACTGCCTATGAATATTTACAAAAATCTCTGAATATTAATTTCTAAGCATTTAATTTTCTTTTTTCCTTATTAAATATCTTTTGATGAGCGGATATTTTTTCTTTTTATACAAATCTCGCGAGTAACAATTAGATAAATACACCAATTCCTCCATTCTCCGTGCTACTTAGATTTTCGGTACGTCATCAAATTTTACTATTCATTTTATATAATGAATATTTGAGAATCTTTATATCTGATTTAGGTTGACCTAGCAACTTATTAAAAAAAAAATAACCGTGAATAACCTTTGAACCTAATAACATTTGACTGTAAAAAAATCGAATTATAATTTAATTCTGTTACATTTAATTTTTAATGCATCTAGTTTAATTTTTATAACCTTATTTATCAACTACTTTTAATTATTTGCTTTTACAACTACAAAGTATAAGCCACAATTTGAATACTTATAAGGACCGGAGTTTAAAGTTATCTAAAACTCCGATATGTTTCCTACGATAACGGTTTTTTAGATTTTTATAACTTTTAAAACTTTTTAAAACTTCTCATTTCCGACCACACAACTCTATACCAAAATTGCTTCTTTATGTGTATTTTACCTTCACTCCAAGTTTGTATCATGATCGTAGAAACACCCTGTATTATTTTAATATGTGAAATTTATTTTCAAATAAACTGTTTTATTATAAAGCAACAATGTACAGTCGTGGTAAAAAAAAAGTAACCCATCGGAGGTCATTTCCTTTTCACTAATCTGAACGGTAGCAGAAGACCCGATCACTTTAGTTGGCACCGGAAAAAATTAAAAGTTAAATGCGATAAGTTTAAGTCATCGACCAGTGGGTTACGAGTGTGTCGAGTCGTCACTACTATCAATTTATTATAAAATTTATATTTATAAAACTTTTCACCTGTTTATTTATTTGTTTATTTTTACAAAAAAAAGTATATTAATTACCATTCGCCCAATCATAAAGAATGTAGGCTTATGTTTTTCTATGCCAAAAAAGTAATAAACAAGTTGGAAATTGTGGGTCAAAAGTGGCAAATGAGGTGCGTTCGTACTGTAACTATTTTTATAAATATTCAGATCTTGGTGCAGTAGCTGCTGAATTTTGCATTCATGAATATTTGCATAAGCAAATATTCATGAATACAAAATGTATTAGGACTATGTTGTATTAATTTAATTCAGCAATACGTAAATAATATGACTCCATCTTACATCTTACGTAATCACCTTGGCAACCTAGAATCACTACCTATCATCCGATATCATTGAATTAATTACATATGATAGGATATGATAGAATAATTACCGTGTCAACCTAGAATCATTAGCTATCATGGGATATCATTAAACTAATTACATATGATAGGATTTAAGAAAATGATGAAAACTTTTATTAATGTATCTTTTTAAGTTTTGATTCGATTTCCATAAAATTTGAAATGACTCGACAAAATACTTCAACGATTATATATATTAAATTTCAAGCCATTCGATTGGGTAGATTTTGTGCTGTTATATGCGGACAGATGGACTGGCAGACGGACAGACGGACCAGACGACGACTATAAGTAACATATACAGGGTGATTCATAAATATCGAAACAATAGGCTATCTTCTTAAATATTGCCCCTAGCCACATACTTCCAATTGAAAAGTTTCATTAAAAAAGGTGCAAAATTTGATGAGATAAGTTTCAACTCCATGGGGGGGTCTATATGAGAAAATACAAAAATTAAATTTTATATGGGCCCCGTAGAGTAAAATTCCCAATTAGGAAAATTTTCCTTATCTATTCCTGAATTAAACACAAAAAAATTCATCTCGATATCTTTAAAATTCGCAGAGATATCAAAATCCAAAATTCGTGACTTACACCATTTATCCATGCCTCTGAGCGACGAGTTTTTGACTCATTTTGAATGCAAGATAGGGATCAGTCACAAATTGTACAGTATTAAAAGTCGATACAAGACAGTGCCTCTCCTTTGGACATAAAATAGGCAGCGTATAGATTTTACTTTAATCTGGTTTTCAAAGTATTCTGGTGGTCTGCACTAGAGGTCTGCACGGGTCGAAATATCTAGGTCTGGTCCCGAACCGACCCATAGGAAAAAAAGTTCGGCCCTGCCTGGAAAAAAGTTCAAATCGTAGCCTGGCCCGACCTGACTGAATTTCTACATAGTTTTTTACACCGATATGGTTAAAAGTTGTTTCTTATAGAGGAGTTCTGATCAAAAATACTTATTAAATCTTTTCTTTTTTCGTGTTTATAATTATTATTTTTAAAGAAGTACCAAAAGCTGTGATTATTTGTTTTATTAATGAATCTCTATTTATATGTAAATGATTCACTTCTCCTTTAATAACGTTAATCCATATTCCGTGTGTTAGAGACAATGAAAAAAATGCTATAAAGTAAAATCTTTTAAGATGGAATCACATAGGAAAGAAAAAAAAAAGCGTTATAGACACGTTCCCTTCTTAGGAGTTGTAAATGTAGTCTATTTTTTCTCAGGTATTATTTTATTCATTTTCCATGGATGAACAGATTTTTCCGTTTAAGAAAGGATTCCGTCATAGGCAGATTTTTTTCACTAGTTTTACTGTATTTTAAATTTTTTGCCTTAAAATCTACTATCCTTTAAAAATATGAATTTTAAAATTTTATTGTAAAATAATGGCCATTTAAAAATATATGCATTTGTTGTAAAGGTTTTTGGGCTGAGCCAAATTTTAGTTATTTTTGCACGGGCTAGGTCAGTCAGAGATAATGATTTTAATATGGGTTGTCTCGAGACCAAGACTGAAAATTTCGCCCAGGGGAGACCTAGGAATAAGGAAGCCAGTCCCGGTTCGGTATAACCAGTGGCCTAGAGGTTCTGCTCTCATGCTGGGTTCGAACCCAATCGTTCGGAGTTTTCAGTGGTTTTCTTCGTACCTTGGATATCCTTGCGTAAATACGGGCTAGGTTCCCTTAGAAAGACCTCCACGGAAGTCATCCCCCCCCCCGTTTCGGGCCCACATCCCTCGTATAGATAATTGGCCGTCATAAATCACACCAACACCCACTTCGGTATGAAAAAATACGATCGGCCCGAGTCTTCAGAAAACAGTCGCCAATCCGGGTCTGGCCCGGCCCCTGTATACAGACTTTTTTATCGGCCTCGCCGGAGCGATAAAAAGGCTGAATTTGTAAGGGCTAAAATGAGGAAAAACTCTTAATCGGCATCTTTGAAAAAGCATTGTTTCAAATTCTACATTAAACATTTATTTATGGACATTTAAGTAGTACAAAAAGGTGGTGGAAACGGCAAAAGTTAAAATGAATCCGAAGTTTAAGCTACCGAAAGAAGTGAACTTTCACGAGCAAATTTTTAAAATGCATTTAAATATTTTATTAGGAGCCAATCAATGTTTAAAACTTTAAATGTGTTTTTCTGCATGATGCTTTTTTAATCGTATATTAAAAAGGTGCAAACTTGGAACATGTCTTTTTTGATTATTTTACATTAATTTTGTTTCGGCAAATTGAAAAAAAATTTGCTCTTGAAAATATGATTTTTTTTTTAAATAAGTTAGATATTTTTTAAGCAAATATTTTTAATATTTTTAAAATTAAAATTATGAAAATTTCTAAAAAAAACTAAAATTATACTTTCCTCTTTAATTAAATGAAAAAAATTTGAAATCCGATGAATAATGTTTCGAATTATAAAGATTTTAAATTAAATCCGCTTAAAAAAATACTAAACATTTAAATTTTTAAAAAACTTTATGCGAAATATTAGGATTTGATTTTGTTTGAAAATTATACGGTTAACCATCACAAAATAAAAAAAAAAAAAATCAAAATTCTAGCTCAATAAATATATTTTTTACATGTTTTCTAGAACTCTTAAACTAACATTGCTTCTTCGATTGCATGCATTTCAATTTGTGTCTAATCCCTTAAAACCTGATGAATTATTTAAACGGCCATAACTCTGCGAGTTTTTCAGATATGAAGATGCAATTTTTTGTGCTTAATTCAGGAATGGATAAGGAAAGTTTTCTTGATTGGAATTTTTTCACTACGTGGGCCGTATAAAAATTTAATTTTCGTATTTTTTCAAATAGACCCCTTATGGAGTTGCAACTTATGTCATTAAATTTTGCACCTTTTTTTATGAAACTTTGCAATTGGAAGTATGGGTCTAGGGGCAATATTTAAGGAAATAGCCTATTATTTCGATATTTATGAATCACCCTGTATATACGATTTATATATTTACGAACGCACCTAAAAAGTAACCAAAATCCCTATATATTTCATAAACTAACGCTTTTTACTTTACGAAATTTATTTTCAAATATTCTGTATCATGGTGAATGATCAATGCTTCTTCTATGTTCGCTCCCGCCAGTCTGAATGCTTCTCACGTCTTTCGGTTTTTAACTTTCCGCGGAACTGCCGGGAAACTTCCTGGGGAAGCCGCAATAGTTTATTTTATGTTCGAACTGCAGTTCATGTCCATTATAATTTCCTCTCGTGATGCAGATTTGAGGAATAGAAATTTCCGCTGCAGTATTTTAAATCTTGATGCATTGAAAAAAATTGGCAGTTCATCTTTTTGTTCTTTTATCATTGTTTTATCTTCGCTGTGAATATTTATTTTGCGAATAGTGACGTAGCAATTTAGAAATTATGAAGGGTTCTCAAGTAGTCTTTTAAAAAAATAAATCGAATAATTTGGATTATCGATAAATTAGAGGGGGAGATCACTTTAAGACTTTTTAAAAAGTCATTTTTTTTGTCTATTATTAAAGAATAGCACACTACCTAACTTTACAAAAAAAGAAAAAAAAAACCCTAGCACGATACTCCAATCAGAACAGCTTTTACCATAAAATATGTTGAGCGATACCTATTAACATCAAGGAAAATTTGAACTTTAAAGTTATTTTATCAAAACAGATATTTTTGAGATTGCGCGCATCATATTTTCAAAACTAGTTACATAGAAACTTAATATTTTGTATTCTATTATATTTATATACCTTTAAAACCTCTACCTATTTTTAAGTAAGTGCCCATAATATATATTATTTTATATTAAAATTAAAACAGGTCTAAAAAAAGTAACTATAGCTAAAAATGTGTTAAGGATGCTGACATTTATGTAAAACTCATTGAATAATACAGTTTAAAGTTGCACTTTTCATTATATTTATAGCAATTTACTAATGCTGCCCGAAAATTTCGTACATTTACTTTTAAAAACCAGCAAGACTTCATAATTTCACTATTCTTGAGTCAAAAACTCCGCAAAGTACCGTTATAACTTTGCAGAGTACCTGTATATACTCTGCAAGTCTTCTATCAATAAGCGATTCCGCAGTTCAACTGAAGATGATTCAAACACTTCATAACGTCGGATCACATTTACACGTGGAAAATTAAAACAGTTCTAAAAAAGAGTATCTATTGCTAAAAATGTGTTAAGGATGCTGACATTTATACAAAACTCATTGAATACAGTTTAAAGTTGCACTTTTTATTTAATTTATAGCAAGTTACTATTGCTGTCCGCAGATTTTGTACATTTACTTTTACAAACCAGCAAGACTTCATAATTTTACTATTGCCGAGTCAAAATCAAAAACTTCGCAAAGTACCATTATAATTTCACAGAGTACCTTTATATACTTTGCAAGTCTTCTATCATCAATAAACGGTTTCGCAGCTCAACTGAAGATAAATCAAAAACTTAGTAACATGCACGCATCATAGTTTTAATCTAGAAATATTTCTTTTCGACAAGATCGCGGATTTCATTTAAAAAGGAAACGCAGCAAGAGTGAAAGAAAAAAAAAATAAATAATAATAGTATTTGAAAGAAAATAATGGAGAATATCATCATTAATTCTGTACTAAAAAAAAAAACCGTCTGTAGTTTCCATTAATATATCATATTTAACCATCAAACAAGTTATAAATGTCAATCATCGTTTTTAAAAACATCACCAACATTTCCCTTTGAAACATCTCATAGGTGATAAATTACAAACTGGTATGCCAGTCTATCACTTCTCATTTCTTTTATTCTCATGTGTCTGAACACTTAAAGATTTTCAAAGTCACACTTTTCTTTTATTAGTTGATGGATAACGTAAGCATTTTAAAAAAGATTTTTGAGCGGGAGATATTTCGCTGCTTGTTTTTTTTTTTCTTTTGGTAATGACTATGAAATATCTAGAATTCTTTTTTAATGAAACATAATTTTCATGATGCAGAATCTTCAAATATGTATCTTTAAAATAAATTAAACATATATTTTTTAAAGAATCACTGTGGTATGAAAATATTAAATATGCGTAATATTTAACCTACTTACTCGCCTAAACTTCATATGAGGTTCTAATTTTAAATGATAAACGAGAACGAAAAATCATGCGTACGGCATAAATTATGAAACACTTTCTAATACATTCAGAATACTATAACAAAACTTCACAGTCTACTAAGTTGAAAGATGATGTCAAATGAACAATTTGGACAAGGTTATTTTTGGAACTGCAGTATACGCTGCATGCGTGCGTAATTATATTAGATTAATTTTTAACACAATTAATCAATTGGTAACTCCAGTTAGATATCCAGTCCGAACTTACAATCCAACTGAACTTTTTCACTCACTTGGAAATTTACAATTATTATGATTTATTTACCAATTGAATAATTGTTTTAAAAATTAATCTAACATTTTCATATACTTTGAAAGTAGAACTATAGATCTTTCTAAATTAAATATTTAGCGATGTTAAACTAAATATTGGATGCCTAAAGTCTTATTATTGAGTGACTTGAAAAATTTAAAAATCTGTATAAATTTCAAGTATTTCTTTTCTGTTAACATGTATTGAAACCTAACTTCGTCGCTAGACTGAAATCTAATAACAAAAATACTTTAAGCATTTTAAGCCACAATCTGTATAGTAACATCGTGAGTTGATATATTTAAATTGATAAATATACCTTTATTCATTTTAATAAAACCTTTTAAACATACAGGATTCTTTCATGTAGAGAATATAATTTTTTTTCATGCAATTTATATATACCAATTCAAAGAGTCTTTTTCTTAACATTCACAAGCGAGGCACTTCAGACTCAATAATATAATCGTTTCTGACAAGCATGCATGTATGTAAAACAACAGTGGGAATAGAAATATTGCCATTTATGTAGAAATAATTTTTATTTTGCTACGTGACTTTTCGTAAAATAAGAACACTTGTAATAAAATCAAAATGTTTCGTGATTGCTTAAATGGCATTATAGTGTAATTTTTAAATAATTAATCAATATGGAATTATATATTATAATTTTGAAACATTGTATTTGAGAAAAAATACGCTGCTTTTTTTACTGTATGAGGCGGGGTTATTATTCCAAAAATTAAATCTAAAATGGAAGGGGAGGAGTACTCCCATTACGCGAAGATTTAAAATTTGAATTCCATCCCGTTACGTGATCACTGCACTTTATACATAATTTGTATTATATTTAAAATAAACTTAACTATATGTATATATGTGTGCATTACTTTTTTGAGAACTTTAATTGATAAAATTAATCTTTCTTAATATGTGTTTAAATTTTTTTTTAAATTGAAAATCAGTTATTTATAGAGTGAACGCAATTCTTATAGAAATCACTTTTTCATTTATTTTGTTAGTTCAAAGGGTACCTGGCCTCTTAAGTTAACTTAATTTATTTTTACTTTCTTCTATCTCCAATAGAAGAAAGTATTGTAATCGAAATTTTTTTCGACTTCCGGTTTTCGACGGATTTACACGCTTTAGGGGTCAGAGGTCCCAAAAAGCATGTTTATAGAAAATGTCTGTCTGTCGCCATTGTACCATCAAAAAGTGTATGAAATTATGCATAGAATTGAACCAATTTTTTTTTTAAGTTTTTGGCTATGGCAAGCAAGTCCTTCATTGATTTTGAAAAAATCCGCCGAAAGGGGGCGCTGTAATAGCGATTTTTCTGTCATTTTGAATATTGTACCATCAAAAAGTGTATGAAGTTATGCATAGAATTGAACCAAATTTTTTGTGTAAGATTTTGGTTATGGCAAGAAGGTCCTCCCTGAATTTGGAAAAAATCCGTCGGAAGGGGGCGCTGTAATAGCAATTTTTGTGCAATTTTCAATATTGTACCATTGAAAAGTGCATGAAGTTATGCATAGAATTGAACCATTTTTTTTTAAAGTTTTTGGCTATGGCAAGCAGGTCCTTCATTAACACGTTCACGCCGGCGCGGTGGGGCACACTCGACTGTCTCAGAGCTGGCAAGTCTCCGGCCTTTTGGATACCAGTATTTTAATACAGAAAATGTTGTTTTATTTAAGTAGAGCAATTGGGCGATTTAAAGGAACAACATTTTCTCTAAAATAACAGTGGTGTGGAAAAAGCCGGAGACTTGACAACTCTGAGACAGTCGAGTGTGACCCACCGCGCTGGCGTGAACGTGTTAATTTTGAAAAAATCTGCCGGAAGGGGCGCCGTAATAGCGATTTTTCTGCCATTTTGAATATTTTACCATCGAAAAGGGTATGAAGTTGCGCATAGAATTGAACCAAATTTTTTGTGTTGGTTTTTGGTCATAGCAATAAGGTCCCCCCTGAATTTGGAAAAATTTCGCCGGAAGGGGGTGCTGTAATAGCAATTTTTTCGCTATTTTCTGTATTGTGTACAATTGAAAAGTGTATGAAGTTATGGTTAGAATTGAACCAAACTTTTTGTGTAGTATTTTGGTCATGGCAAGAAGGTCCTCCCTGAATTTGGAAATATTCCGCCGAAAGGGTGCACTGAAATAGCGATTTTTGTATAATTTTCTTGGGTTTTCGTAGTTCCATTGTACACCGGCGGCTAATGAAGAGACGGGAACTTCCCATCTTGATAAGCCGACTATTCGCGAACAGTCGATATATAACAGAATAACGGAAAAGTATTGATTTTAATGATTATTTTGATCGAGATTAACTCGTTTTTACTCCGATTAATTGACTGAAGCAGAAGTTTAAGATGAAAGTCAAAGTTGATGTAGTATTGAAGTAACAAAAATGAAATACTGGCATTTGTAACAACATTTTGAAATATTAAAATATATGAGATAGAAGAAAGTTTTGGGATTGGCACATCCAACTAGTTTTAGCAACAAAGTCCTAAAATTTAAAATCAGCTTTCTCGGAATATAAACTGCTTGTCTTTTAGCTAACACTTTTTTATATATATTGAAAATAGAACTCTAAATCATTCTAAATTAAATATTTAACGATGTTAAAGTAAATATTAGATGCCTAAAGTCTTACTGTTGAGCGAATTGCAAAATTTAAAAATCTGTATATATTTCAAGTATTTTTTTGTGTTCCGTACTTAAAAAGTAAAAACGGAACCATTATAAGATCACTCCTGTGTCTGTCTGTCACAACCCTTTTACTCGTAAACTATGCAACGTGGAAAGTTCAAATTGAGGAAAGTAATAAAGATTATTGACCCACATATTTACAGATTAATAAATATTCATAAATATATTTAGGAAAAATGTACAGGGGCTAATTAAGTTACTTGAAAAAAAAATCTTTTCTTTGTATACCGTGTTGGATATCGTGTGAAAGCTTTCGTAAAATCAAATCAAAAATATATTTCATTTAATTTTAGATATTATATTTTCAAAGTTGTGGTGGAAAATGTAGTGCAAAAATATGTTCCCAACCATCTAATTCCGAATCTATTGAAACTAAAATTATGAAAAAATAGAGGTAGTAGACATTAATTTAAATCTTGCAGGAAAATATAGTGATTACCCTAGGTCACATAGTTTTTGAGAATATCGCATTTTCCCGTTACACTCAAATTTCGATTTACGAGCTTCAGGAAAAGTGTTGAGCAGAGCTGGAGGTACCTATCGTAGCAGAAGTATAAAAGCATTGTTGATCACGAATTTCGGAAAAAAATCGTCGGTAATTAGCCGAGATATTAACCCTTAAAGTCACGGACGGTTTGGACATACATAATGACAAGGACGGCGTACTCTATGCTCCATCGGCTATTAAAGCCTAGATAACAAATTTTAAGGATATATTTATGTAATGCAATGCCCAGTAGCTGTATAAAAGCAATAAACGTCAAATTGTTAAAAACAGACTAATTTAATGACAATTAACCACATAAATACTATGGGATTCGCGACTAGTTTCCATTGAGTGGTTCTCTCAATACACCTACTATATCTTTAAAGGTTAACTAAAAACCTATACTGAATAACAAATATACAGAATAGCTATATTTGCTATTATTTAGGTTCCATATATCCTTGAACTTTCATGGTATATCCATTTATACTTTTCTAGTATACAGGGTGCAAAGGTGCCCTTTAACCTGAAAATACTTGTGAACGAAGAGAGCTACAGCTATACAAGTTGGTTTACATGGATAATATAAATTTTCGCCTGTTTACCCCAAAATGTTCGAAATCGATGCACTCCATTTTGTGTAAACGTTTGAATGAAATAGTCAGAAGTATGAAGAAATACGCACAATTTATGCTAATACGTACTTATCTCAATACATTTTGATAACACCACACACACACACACAAAAAAAAAGACAGACTGTCTCACAGTGATAAAAAGTTAATATTCATTATGTTCGAAAATGTCACCATTGCTTACGATACACGTTCGTATTCGTGAGAGTAATTCTGCATGCACATTTCTCCGCATGGAACGTCTATTACAAGCCTCTTTAATACGGCGAATTGACTTAACCCTTTTAAGGGCGGTGGCTAGACGGTCTAGCCACCTAACTTTAATTCCAAAACTGTCAAATGGCACCAAGAATATTTTAATAAAGTTTTGCTTTTATAATGAAAGTACAAATTAGCGGGTTTTTGTTTTCTGAGAAATTCGTTTGAATAATCTGGTGTCAGTCAATTATTTCATCAGTTTACGAACAGAATTATTCTGGCCCTGAAAGGGTTAGTCTAAAATTTTAAATGCATTGGAAATTAAATCTTTACAGACATTACAGCACAGTACGACGTCACAATCTACAATTGTGCACTGCTACGTTTCCGGAATGTGAATAGGCGAGGTAAAATCGTCGCTCATCGATTTCGGACATTTTTGAGTATTCAGGCGACGATTTATCTTATCCGTGTGAACCAAATGTCGTTTCGTACTAATTAATTGATGATCTAACATTTTCTAATTGGAAAATTTGCTCTACTTCTTTTCGTTTTCAATTTGCAATGGCTATCTTCCAAATTTCGCCGCTAGGGGTGCTGCTGTCGTTTGCATTAGGTCGGGCGTAGTCGCTTTACTGTACAGTTACCTCACTTGTATAGCTGTAGCTCTCTCCGTTCGCAAGTATTTTCAGGTTAAAAGGACTTTCCTTTGCACCCTGTATACTATACAGCTATACCCAACCCTACGTTGTGTAGTTTTTACGAAGTCTTAGTATTCTTTTAGCAACGGTATTTTTTTAATAATACACTTAGTAATTCATATATTATTGTACGGAACCCTCTGTGCGCGAGTAATACTCGCACTTGACCGTTTATTTTCTGATAACATGCACTGAAACCTAACTTCGTCACTAAACTGAAATCTAATAGCAAAAATACTTTAAGGATTTAAAACCACAATCTGTATGTCACTAAAATAAAATTTAATAACAAAAATACTTTAAGGATTTTAAGCCACAATCTGTATAGTAACATCGTGAGTTAATATATTTAAATTAATAAATATACTTTTATTTATTTTAATAAAACCACTTAAACAGCCAGTCTTCATTCATGCGTTGAGAATATCCCTTTTTTTTTTTTTTTTTAAATAAAATTTATATATACCATTTCAAAGAATCTTTTTCTTAACATTCACAAGCGAGGCACTTCAGACTCAATAATATAATCGTTTCAGACAAACATGCATGTATGTAAAACAGCAGTGGGAGTCGAAATATTGCCATTTATGTAGAAATATTTTTTATTTTGCTACGTGACTTTTCGTAAAATAAGAACACTTGTAATAAAATCAAAATGTTTCGTGATTGCTTAAAGGGCGTGATAGTGTAATTTTTAAATAATTAATCAATACGGAATGATATAATTTTGAAACATTGTATTTATTGAGAAAAATACGATGCTTCTTTTTCCTGTATGCCGTGCGATTATTATTCCAAAATTTTTATTTAAAATTGGTGTGGGGTGAGGGTAAGCCTGTTACACAAGTATTTTAAATTTGATTGCCATCCCGTTACGTGATCACTAGACATTATATATATGTAATAATAAAAAATTTCGCCCTTTTATCTTTATTAAACTATTCCAAATTATTATAATATCTACCTTTTTTACTTAGCTTTAATACTATCTTAAATATCTTTTATTTTTTCCATGCTTTAAATCCGTATTCTTTTATTATTCTAAAAACCTTAAATCCATTTGTCTAATCTTATAAAACCCATTAAATTACTTTTTCCTTTTATTCTGAAAATAAATTCTTTTTGTTTTGAATGTTTTTAATAGCATTGTTCTCTGATGTTCGATTTCCCATGATTCCGTGCCAGCCTCCCGCCAACATTGTTTGCCTAATAATTCTGGCGCCGAGGCTAAATAGTTCACATCGTCGTCACGCGTGCTGCCCCCCTTCCTCCGGAGCTAGGTCCTATCGTATTCTGCATCTCATCGCGTTATTCCGGCTACTTTTACGGGATTTGCTCTTTCACTTGTATTGTATTCATACGTGTGCAGTTTTTGCAAGTATATAACCTGTTGCATGGGCTATGAGAGATGGATTTTTACGATTATTGAGTTGTTTAAATAACCCACGTCACCTGGAGAGCTTTTTTTCCCCTGAATCTTCGTCATGCTGTTCTAATACGTAACATCTAGTGGTTTACATTTTACGAAGTACCAACTGCCCGAACATGGATAACATATGGCTAGTGGAGTTTAGTGCACTTTATGGTCATCTAATAAATGTTTGATGAATCTAACGACTTCGATTATTATTTTTCGGAAAACCTCCCAATGGACGGAGGCCTGACATTCCACTCTTAATCATGATTTTATGACTGCAAAAACTTTGATTTATTCATTGAGTTACATAACGAGTGCATGCTGTTGCTTAAGACCGACATGTTTATCTCTTACTAGTAATAACGTATCAAATATATGATCGTTCGATAGCCGTTTTTCTGTTTTAGTAGGCGAAATCGTGATTGTGACTATTTGTTAATATGAATTGTTAGATATTTAATAGAACAGAATATGAAACTATTAACCCGAAATACTAGATTCCTTTGCAAGTAGAGATCAAAGCTGCATAAATTTTTCTAACAGACTGAAAACTATCTAAGGCAAGATTTAAATCTTAGGATCTTGGCTATATGCGACAGATTCGAATCCTGGCTTTAATACTTTTCACTCTGTTGGGAAAATTTATTCATCTTTGATCCCCACCTACAAATGAATCTAGAATTTCAGTTTTAAATCGCAAATTAAAAGTAGATGGAGCAGACTTAAAGAGGTGGTTGTACGCAACATAACAAAGAATTTTCGTCATAGAATGCATGGTCGGAAATGAAACGCAAAGGCACTAGGTGTCGCACGAGGGTGAATCCGAGGAAGACTAAAACAAGAATATAATTAATCAAGAATAAAACAAGAAATATCACAAGAATAACTTAAGAGGACCGGGACCTTTATCTGAGCAAAAATCGACCTCAAAATGGACATTTCTTTTTGTGAGTATTATTCTCCAATTTGTACTACGTCATTCGTGGAAAACCGCATGCAGATGCGATTACTTTACGCAAAGCTACAAGTGTTTTAACTTTGTCCACAAACAATTTTTTGGCCTTTTAATATACTTTAAATCTGTTTTTGTCAATACTGATGTTTTAGATGTTTTATTTAATTTTTGAAATGCTCCTTTCTACTTAAATTTTTGATCAAGATTCATGAAACTGATAAGGAAGAATCCTGATATTGCTTCAAAAGAAACTGTGTAAGCATTTTAAAATTCGACTTCATTAAGACAATTAAGTTTGATTTTTAACTTATTATAAGGCAGAATTTTTTGAAAATCGATATGCAATTCAGAAAAATATCTCTAAAAAATTAACTATTTAAGGGATTAAAAAATCGATACGATTTGTTTGTAATAGAGTTCTACTTGATTAAAATCCAAAATTTCGGAAATATCTAAAAAATTAAGACGCAAAAAGCATTTTAAAATTTCGTTTAAAAATTTAAATTTTTTTTAAACATCTTAAAGTTATAATGCGACTGGAAATTTCTTTTAAGGTGTTCTATACACTTTTAGTATTACGATAGTTTAGAAATATTATTTGCGGTGTATCCATAACTGAACAACATTATTTTAAAGTTGCCTACAGACTATTGTTCAGAATGTTGTGAAATTTTGTGGAGACCATAATAAAGGTATGGGAATTTGTTTGAGCGAAAAAAGAAGAAAAAAATAGGAGGCCGTTTTTTAACGAATTACGCATTTAGTATACATTTACAATAGTTTAAGAAATTTTGTTGTAACCAAACATGTTTCCGCATAACGGTCATCATTTTTAGATACCATCTGGAATCGTAAAGATAGCATGTTCCACAGCTGACCGCTGTGCGTTCTGAAAAATGTTTGGACGCTGTTGTGAAATGTTGTCTTTAGAATCAAGTTAAGTTAATAAATACAATTTCTAAACTATCGTAATGCTAAATGTGTAATTTATTAAAAATCGCCCTCTGGTGGCGAAATTTTTATTTATTTATTTATTTTTGCTTAATCGAATTCCCATTCCTTTATTATGTCTTTCACAAAATTTGACAACATTGTGAACAATAGTTTTGTCTATAGACAACTTTATGGTAGGGTCGTTTAATTATATATTTTATTTTAGTTTTGCTTGTATAAAGGCAATTACGCAGCTGAAAAGTTTAACTGAGAATTCACAGCATCCTGAAAATCTTATATTCCAGGTTGATAAAATTAATTACTGCACCCTAAAAACCATTTTGAAACATTTCCGAAAATCACTGGTAGCAAAAAAAACTTTTTTTTTTCATAAATGCTTCTTTAAATATCGAAAATATATTTGTTTTTGATGTTTCTGAAGGTAAAGAACGCTTTTCTAAATCGTGGATATCTCGGAAGAGGTTATTGTATATTTTCGTTTGTATCGTATAGATCGGGAGGCGACAGTACAGGCCTCATCGAGTTCACGGATGAAATTCTAGGATTAGTTAAATTTTTATTCACATATTAAAACGCAATCGGTCAGCCAATTTATATCATGGTGGAAAACACCTGAAAACCCGATTTTAGCGGGTGACTCGTAGGTTTACCATTGTGTTTTCCTGTTCCCAGACCTCTATGTTTTCACACCTTTGGGTCCAGGAACGCACAATGGTAAACCTACGAGACAACCGTTACAATTGGGTTTTCAGGTGTTTTCCACCAAGATATGACTTGGCTGATCGATTGCGTTTTAATATGCGAATCGAGTTTTAACTAATTCTGGAATTTCAGCCGTGAACTCGATGAGGTGATTGTCTGTGATGCCGCCTTTTTGTCTAGCATATTTTTCCCGATTAAGAAATATTCGTCTTTTTATATAGTATAGAAAAAAATACTTAAAAACAACAACAACAACAACAAAATGCATTCCACTCCAATTTTCTCGAAATTTAATTTTTGTTATATAATACTTTTTTACTTTCATGCCTGCAATTGCTTTTCACGATCTTAAATTACAAAATTCGTTCATAAATAAATTAAGTAAAGTAGCATTTTGAATTACGCCGAATGAATTACGACGAAATAATAAATGTTGCAGGCCAATAAATATAATTTATAATCGAGTTATAAATCATTCAGCAGCATATGACATTTTTTCGATTAACAAATTTAAAATCCTCTCCTTGAAGTAAAAAATAAAGTGATTATATTAATATTAGAAAAGTAATATAAGAAATATGTCATATTCATTTCAAGTTTTAAGACAGATTTTTAAAAACATCTTAAATATAATAAACTTCAAATAGTAGTTGCTGTTATTTTCAAATTTTCAAATAAGAAAGATAGTAAAATGCGAAACGAGACGAAGAAAATGGAGAATACGAATAATAAAAATAATAATAAATAAAATTTTAATTTAATTTGAAACTGTACAAAAATGAAAATGAATGATTATTTTAAATATGAATAGCTTTTGAAAATTAATACTCTAAATCATTGTCATGGGCAAAATTACCGAAGGCACTTTTTATTTCGAGTAACAGGCATGTTGGAATATTTTAAAAGCACAGTTTAACTCGTAGGGGCAACCTCTGTAACTACCGAACTGATTTCGAAAGTAATGGTGTTGCAAACGGATGGTGATAATCCCTGTTCCAACATAGGCTTTTAAGTTGGCGGCACTACCCCCAGGGTAGTGCACTAGCTAGAAACGTTACAAAAATCCGATTTTTGTGATACTGGAGAGCCTAGGAGCTGGAAATGTCATGGTAATTACTTTTAAGATGTAAATGCTCTCCAAGAAGAGTTTCTAAAAAAATTCAAAATTTAAAAGTGGTGAAAATGCGCAAAAAAGCGTTCTAAAAACTTTCTAAGTTACTATCTCTATTAAATCTCAGGAAACACCAAAGTGATTTCAAAATTAATGGTTGCAAATTGAGGGTGGCAGTTCCTGCTCCAACATAGGCTATATTTTGTGTCGGTGCTACTATCCCCAGGGGGATGAAGCAGCAAAAACTTTCTGAAAATGCGATTTTTCTTGTACTGAAAGGTCTAGAAACTTGAAATTTAGAATGGTAGTTATAAGATATAAATGCCCTCTAAGAACAGCTTCTAAAAAAATCGAAGTTTAAAGGAGTTGCAATGAGCAAAAAGCGTTCTAAAAATTTTCTAAATTTCTATTTCTATGGAATTGTTGGAGATAGAAACTTTAAAATTTTGCTTTGTAGGTATGTTTAACATGTAAATTCTCTCTAAGAACAGTTGAAAAAAAATCGGAGTTTAAAATGGTAAAATAAGCAACGCGTTCTAAAAATGTTCTAAATTGTGATTTCTATTGAATTGCTAAAGATAGAAAGTTAAAATTTGGCATGGTAGATACTTATAAGATGGAAATGCATTCTAAGAACAGTTTCTAAAAAATTCAAAATTTAAAGGTGGTGAAAATGCGTAAAAAGCGTTCTAAAAGCGTCCTAAATTTCGATTTCTATGGAATCTCAGGAAATACCAAAGTGATTTCAAAATTAATGGTAGCAGTCCCTGCTCCAACGTAGGCTATATTTAGTGTCAGTGCTACTATCCCCAGGGGGATGGAACAGCAAAAACATTCTGAAAATACGATTTTTCTGATACTGAAGGGTCTAGAATCTTGAAATTTAGAATGGTAGTTATACGATATAAATGCTCTCTAAGAACAGCTTCTAAAAAAATCTAAATTTAAATGAGTTGTAATGAGCGAAAAGCGTTCTAAAAATTTTCTAAATTTCTATTTCTATGGAATTGTTAAAGATAGAAACTTTAAAATTTTGCTTTATAGAAATGTATAAGATGTAAATTCTCTCTAAGAACAGTTGAAAAAAATTGGTAATTTAAAATGATAAAATAAGCAAAAGCGCTCTAAAAATGTTCCAAATTGCGATTCCTATTGAATTGCTAAAGATAGAAAGTTAAAATTTGGCATAGTAGATACTTATAAGATGCAAAGGCCTTCTCCTAAGAACAGTTTCTAAAAAATTCAAAATTTAAAAGTGGTGAAAATACGTAAAAAGCGTTCTAAAAGCGTTCTAAATTTCGATTTCTATGGAATCTCAGGAAATGCCAAAGCTTCTAAAAAAATCAAAATTTAAATTGGTTGCAATGAGCGAAAAGCGTTCTAAAAGTTTTCTAAATTTCTATTTCTATGGAATTGTTAAAGATAGAAACTTTAAAATTTTGCTTTGTAGTTATGTATAATATGTAAATTCTCTCTAAGAACAGTTGAAAAAAATTCGAAATTTAAAATGGTAAAATAAGCAAAAAGCGTTCTAAAAATGTTCCAAATTGCGATTTCTATTGAATTGCTAAAGATAGAAAGTTAAAATTTGGCATGCTAGATACTTATAAAATTCAAACGCTCTCTAAGACTATTTCAAAAACATCTGAAATTTAAATGGGTAAAATGAGCGAAAAGCATTTTAAAAACTTTCTAAATTAACGATTTCTATGGAATCTCAGGAAATACCAAACTGATTTCAAGATTAATGTAAGCAAATTGATGGTGACAGACCTTTTTCCAAAATAGGCTATATCTTATGTTGGCGCCACTACCACCAGGGGGCAGAAGGGTGGTAGACCGCTAGAGTAGAAGTTTGGAATATGCCTTGATGGTTACGTATAGGACGTAAATGCCTGCTAAGAACGTTTTCTAAAAAATTCAAAACTTCAAATGAAAACTGAAAAGAGCATAAAAACGTCAAAATATATTCTAAATTATCATTTAACTAGAATTAGTTATAGCTCCTCTTATTGATTTAAGTTTAATTTTTGGTAATGCAATAATGAAGTTTAGTCAAACTGTGACTTAATTAGTAATTTTTTAATTATTCGTAGAAGTATAATTTCTTCTAATAAAAGCAGACACAAAAATACCACTTGACATATTTCTACCACTACGCGAGCAAAGCTGCGGGTTTTGCTACTCTGTAATAAAATTGTTTCAAGATTTTGGAATTATACATGAAAAGAGTTTTCTTCAAAACACCTCGAACATCTTCATTCGAAAATGAAATATTTACTAAAATGAATTTTATTACTTCATTGTATAATATTTATTTGTTCTTTTATTTTAAATATCTTTTTGTATTGATTTAATAAAATCGTTTATTAAAGTCTGTAATTAGTCTGTAATTTCCAAATAATTTTTAATTGCTCACTTTCATAACAGTAGTGTTATTTTTTTTTTTCAAATGTTTCATTTCACAGGATTTCTTTTTTGCGCCGACTAACGTGCTTGGCAAGAATGGGGTGGGTATAACGGAAAAGTATCAAATATTTTTAAAGATCTTTCTAAAATGTTACTTATTTGCAGTTATATTTGAAAAAATAATCTTTAAGAAAAATGCCGATTGGCAAATGAAACTCGAAGTGGTCGTCCCGTATCTGATTTGTGCTGTAATGTAGATGGTACACTGTCGTTGACAATAATTATATATATGTATACAGACAATAATAATATATATATTAATAATATACACAATAATAATTTACATACAAAAAATACAATGATAATACATATATTTATATATAAATATATATAAAAGCATAAAAGATCATCAGGTTTGTTTTCGTAGTTTTTTATATTTGGCAATAAATCTCATTTTCTGAAGCCCAAATTGCGTCAAGCTTTTCTAAAACGTTCCAAGCCCCCTATAGCAACAAGTACTAAGTATTCACTAAATATTATAATATAGTGAATATATAATACTTATTTATTAAATATTGAATTATAAAATATTACTTTTAAATATTCATTTATTAAATATTCATTTTTTGAAATTTTACTATTTATTCATTTCTGCGATTATATGACAAAGATTACTAATCCAAAATAGGTGTATTAAAAAATCTGGAGCGTTGGCAGGTCTAATAGAGTATACTTTTCCATGAAAATTCTGACGCGAAAGGTTTTCGTTTTATAATTAAAATTTTGAATTTTGTCTTTTATATCTGCGAACAATGTAAAAATATTTTATATAAAATATATATAAAAAGAATTTATTTAGTTTCCAAGTAGTTATTATCAATCAAGTTGTTTCATTATTCAATTTTTTAAAACCATTTATACAAGCTAAATGCTGACTCTGCATTTATATCCTAAACAGAGACTTGTAATTGTTGCTATGAATGTCTTCAATAAGGAAATTTGGTGATTAAATTAGAAAATCGATTCGTCCGATAAATATTGTGCGTATTTTTCGAAGATTTAGCTTTATTTCCTGTAACCGCAAGTTTTATAATTTTATCTCTAGCTTGCATTTCAATAAGCCAATCAATACACTCTTTGAAATTATAGCTTTTGAGATTTTAATTTAACGAATAAATATGAAAATTTATTAAACAAAAATATTGTTTCCGTTTTATTCTCCTTTAATTTAATCTTACGTTTTTCAATTTTTATTTAACGTTAACACAATAGTTTATAAATTTTAAAATAGCTGAGTTGATTTTCCATGTTTGTATTGCATTATTGGTATATTGGACTGAATTCTAGGAATTTCATTTCTGCATTCGTTAAACAATGTAGTTCAATAAAAGTTAAATAATTAATTCAAAGTTTCTCCTAGTAACTTTCTTATTCAAGATATGAGATGCGTTCTCTAACTGAAGTAATAAATTAATCATTTCGTCTTTTCTATCTCTGTGAATCTTCTTAATCAGTTGTGATTTAATTTTTCTAACTTACGAAATCCTTTCTGCAGTTGCTAGAGTTAAACACTTCTGTATGTGGGATCTATTAAGGGGACCGTGAATCTTTATTTGAGCAAATATCGAGCCCAAATTCGATATTTCTTTTTGTGTGTATTATTATTCTGTAATTTGAACTACGTCATTCTTTGAAAAACGCATGCAGATGCGATTATTTTTCGCAAAGTTACAAGTGTTTTAATTTTGTCCACAAACAATATTTTGGCCTTTTAATATGGGTGTTTATAAAGTCCCGGACCCATTTTGATGTTTAATAACTCATAAAATAATAAACATAGATTAAAATTAATAACATAAATGGTTAGATAGACTCAAAAAGTTTCATGACCCTTGTCAATGAACTTCCACGTGTGCTCCCTTCGTCGCACAGAGAATATCAAGTCGATAGTCAATTTCACGCCAGGTAGCGGCAAGCATGTCGGCATCCACAGTGGCTATTGCGGTTGTAATTCTGGCTTTTAAGTCATCAGTGTTCGACACTCTCCTCCTGTAAACATTGTCCTTTACAAATCCCCAAAGGCAAAAGTCCAGCGGAGTTATATCAGGTGATCTGGGTGGTGCACCACCTCATTGGGGTACCATCGTTCGCACTTCTTTGAATGACCATTTTCCAGGAAGATGGATTGGGCGAGGAGGTCCAATTCCTTGGCCACCCAGATCATCTGATATAAAGCCGCTGGAATTTTTCCTTTGGGGATTTGTAAAGAACAATGTTTACAGGAGGAGAGTGTCGAACATTGATGACTTAAAAGCCAGAATTACAACCGCAATAGTCTCTGTGGATGCCGACATGCTTGCCGCTACCTGGCGTGATATTGACTATCGACTTGATATTCTCCGTGAGACGAAGGGGGCACACGTGGAAGTTCATTGACAAGGGTCATGAAACTTTTTGAGTCTATCTAACCATTTATGTTATTCATTTTAATCTGTCTTTATTATTTTATGAGTTATTAAACATCAAAATGTGTTCGGGACTTTATAAACACACTTTAAATCTGTTTTCTCAATACTGATGTGATTTATTTATCTATTTATTTATTTATTTATTTTTATGCTGCTTGCTACTTAATTTTTGATCAAAATTCATGAAACTAATAAGGAAAAATCCTGATATTGCTAACCAAAAAAAAAAAAAAAAAAAACAAAAAAAAAACCTGTGCATCTATTTTAAGATTCGGCGATAATTAAATTTGATTTTCAGCTCATCAAAAGGCTAAGTTTTGATGAAAATCGATATCGAATTCAGAAAAAAACTCTAAAAAATTAAGCATTCAATGGATTATAAAGTCGATGCACAGATTTGTTTGTAATAGAGTTTTAAGTGATTAAAATACTAAATCGAGGAAATATCTCCAAAATTATGACGCATGGAGCATTTTAAAATTTTGATTTAAAACTTGATTTTTTTTTTAAATCGTAAAATTATAATAAGATTGGAAATTTCTTTTAAGGTAGTTTACATACTTATGGTGAAATGTATATTTCCACAAAATTTTATATCTCTATAATGAAGAAAAAAATAATTTTTAACTTCCACCGTCACCTTAATCAGCAGTGATTTAATTTTTCCAACTTTCGAAATCCTTTCTGCAAGGGGTCTCTGTGGCTGAATGGTCAAAGCACCAGTCTGCTAATCGCTTGCGAGCGTAAGAGATTGTGGGTTCGATTCCCGCTGGTTCCATTGCACACACTCTTTTTGTGGAACTCCCAGGGTGTATTTCTCTTGTGTTGTAATATTTCCTTGTGCTATCTTGTCTCCGACTTATAAACGGGCTCTCATGTCAAGCACACAAGTCGTGTGTTTGTTGTTCAATAAATAAATCCTTTCTGCAACTGCTAGAGTTGGACACTTCTGCAGATGAGGTCCATTAACCCATTCTCGGCCAAAGGTGCGTAAACGCACCATTTCTATAAATATTTTTTCATTAACACGGTGACGAATATTTTTCACTAATTTTATTTTTCTGCTATTGTTAAGGGTTCTGGAGACATCTATAAAATATCAGTAATTCAATTGGAGTTAAAACTTTTTGTTGAGAAATTTTCAAAATACGCTAGTCTTTTAAAATTGAAACAGTTATTGACAAATTCGACTTTTTGAAAATGTATAATTATTCCACTTGAGATTAATCATATGTTTTTATAATGGATTAAAGTTGCAAGTTCTGTTAATAAAATAATAATGAAGCAAATGTCATAAAAAATTTAAAAAAATTATTAATTTTGAATTTAATGGTGCGTTAGCGCACCATTGGCCGAATGCATGAAAATGCTGGATGCATTTTATTTCTCAGATAAAATATTATTTTTCATGCACGAAACTTTCTTTTTGTCTAAATGAATGTAATTTAAGCATATTTCAATGAAAATAATACCACATTTTATGAAATTTCTATGCTTGGCCTAAAATGGGTTAATGAATATATATATATATATATATATATATATATATTTAATCAGTACTGCAAATGTGCACTTTTGCATTTAATATTAAGTTCGTTTTATAAATAAAAGTAAAAAATAGTTTAAAAAAAACTCTATAACACTAATTAATTCACAGTACACCGCGTCCCAAAAGTTTAGACAATCAATAAAATTTGCATTAACATAAAAAGTAATAAGGTACAATTAATATTCGTGAGATTGGTAATAAATAAAAGCAGTTTTGCTGATATACACATATAAATTATGATCAAAGTTTTGAAATGATAAAATATACATTAAATTATATAAAAATGTGCTGTCCCAAAAGTAGACACATGTAATTTTTTTTTTTTTTTTTTTTGGTTTTACATTTATAAAAGTAACTAAAAACTTATTTTTAATATTTAATTGTATTGCTACGACACTTTATAATATCAAATACACGTTGCTCCATAGAATCATTGCATTATAGAAGGAGGTGTTTCATGCCACGTTTTGTTAATTGCAATTTTTAAGTCATTTACACATGTATATTGCTTTCCATTTTCATATATTTTACGAGATAAGATCCCCCATATCTTTTCCATGGGATTCAAATCTGGACTAAGTGCTGGCCAGACTAATAGTGTGGTATCCTTTTGCCTAAACCATGTTTTCGATGATGTGGAGGTATGGATGGAAGCCCCATGTTGATGGAAAACACAGTCCAGTCATGCTAGCAAATCCAAATTATCTGATGATAGAATTTATTAAAAATGGCTTCAGTTGATAATTTATCTGTGTGTGAAATTGTATTAATTTCCAGAATTTCAAAAAGTACTGTACACAGAAGAATTAAAGCTTCAACAAATATTGTTTACAGGAGAATGAAAGCAAAACCTTGCTTAAAGCAGAGACATAAAGATACACGTCTAAAGTGGGCTAGAAAGCATATGTCATACGGTGAAAAATGGATTTCTGTCATCTTCAGTGTTGAAAAGAAATGAAATTTAGACGACCCTGATGGTCATAAATTTTATTGGCATGACCTAAGAAAAGAACACAAGAACTGTTTCAACAGGCAACAAGGGGGAGGATCCATAATGACCTGGGGAGGATTTTTTTCAACGGCCAAACATTCCTAGAATTTATGGACAGAAAAATGAAATCAGAGGATTATCAGGATATTTTACTTACCCATTTACTGCTAATTATGGATTTGCCAGCAGGACCGGACTGTTTTCCAACAAGATGGGGCATTCATCCTTATCTCCACATCATCGAAAACATAGTTTAGGCAAAACAATATCACACTATTAGACTGGCCAGCACTTAGTCCAGATTTGAATACCATGGAGAATACATGGGGGATCTTATCTCGTAAAATATATGAAAATGGAAAGCAATATGCATGTGTAAATGACTAAAACTTGCAATTGGCAAAGCGTGGTATGAAATACCTCCTTCTGTAATGCAATGCTTAGTTAATTCTATGGAACAACGTATATTTGATGATATAAAGTGTCGTGGCAATATAATTAAGTATTAAAAGTAAGTTTTTAGTTACTGTTATAAATGTAAAACCAAAAAAAAAAAAAAAAAAAAAATTACATGTGTCTATACTTTTGGGACAGCACATTTCTATATAATTTAAAGTACATTTTATAATTTCAAAACTTTGATCATAACTTATATGTGTATATCAGCAAAACTGCTTTTATTTATTACCTATCTCACGAATTTTAATTGTACCTTATTACTTTTTATGTCAATGCAAATTTTATTGATTGTCTAAACTTTTGGGACGCGGTGTATTAATTGATAAAGTGATTTTTTAAAATTATTATAGTCTTTATTCTTTTAGGAATATTTTCTTTTACTTTTTCAGATTTTAAAATATTTCAATGTTGTAGTTTCACAGCTAATTGACCTATTTTAGCGAGTGTTGTTTGATGCAACAGTAGTTCCATTTTTATTGTACCTCGTATACAGTTTAAACCATACTGAATATTTCGTGATTTATCACCTGTTCTGGCTAATAAAAAGGTGACTTAAAATTCACTTATTAATTTATAATTAAGCTATGACAATATTAAAATATTGTATTGTCTTCGGCTATAGTACATTTTCGTTTGTGGTTGTATTATATAGGGTGGTCATAAAAAAACTTCAGATATATGAACTATCAGATACGGTACGTGTATCACAAAAATGGACTTGTCATGCACGCACAAAAACAGCTCTGCAAACGGCCAAAAACAAAACAATGAAAAAACACGATCGGGGCGCACGGAGGAAATTTGCATACGACAGACACAAGACACCAATTAAAGAACGCCATTCGCCAGATATTCATCGTAGAAAATGGATAAAAAGCGTGGCGGGAATGTTACTGGTTCTTCAGTTAGGAGCTCGCACATGCCTAAGAAATGACTCTGCCAGCGAAAGTTCGTGGTGAATTAGTAAAATTCTATTATCAAAATGAGATGAATACAGCGGAAGTCTTGCGTGTTTACCGACGAAATCATTTTCAAATACGTGGCCCACGTACCTCGCAAGCTCTGTGTGTGATTTAATAAAGAAATTCGAAGAAACTGGCTGCATCTGTAATAGACCGCGATCCTGGAAGTGCATCACATAATCACACTTAAAACTGCAAGTGGTGCAGATCGTGTATTGGATATATCGAAAACAACGGTCCTAAAGCTACTGCGCTCTGCAATACACATGTTTTCACACCGGTAGCAGAGCGTTCAGATGTTGGACGGGGGAAACCATCAACAAGATATGGATTTTGGAAATGAATTTCTCATTCAATATGATGGCGATAACGAGTGGCTTCTTTGCATATTATGGACGGACGAGGCACATTTCAACTTAACTGGCAACGTCAACACCAAAAATTGTGTGCACTGGGAAGACACGAATCCGGACACTGTGGCACAAGTTCCTTTATACGACACCAAATTTATGGGGAGGTGCGGCATTCCAGGCACAACTGTTCTCTGCCCGTATTTCTTTGAGAAAGAGACATCAACGGGATTTGTAACGTGCCATGTGACAGACTCTCGCTATACAGCCATGCTGCAAAATTACGTCATACCAAAATTGCAGCAGTGAAATGCACTGAATGCCATCGTTTGTATTCAAGAGTATATCTCCACATATGCCGAAGTCTGTTTGCAGGATCTTGGAGCAGCATTTTGACGATCGCGTCATTTCAAGCCATTTTCCATTTCCTTGGCTTCCGCGATCCCCCGACCTCACTCCTATGGATTTCTGCTTCTGGGAATATCTCAAATCTAGAGTGTACCTATTCATGTGCAATCCGAAAACTTTGCCGGATTTTAAAGACTCTATCAAACATGAGATTGCAAACATCTCCCATGCTATGTTACGATCGGCTGTATTGTCCGCAGTCTCCCGCATGCAATGTGTAATTGCCTGTAATGGCACTCATGGGGAAATGTGCAATCCAAATAAAAGTTTTCTTTTTTCCGATCTGTGTTGTAATCAGTGATGGGTGTCTTGCCTCTGTCATATGCAAATTTCTTCCGTGCGTCCCCATCGTGTATTTTTTTTTCTTTTGGCCGTTCGCAGAGGTGTTTTTTTTGCGTGCATAACGCGTCCGTTTTTTGTGATGCACGTACCGTTCCAACGCTCTTTCGCAAACTCTGAGCATTTTGCGACGGGAAAAAATGGACGTTGCATTCGAAAATTTCGAGTTTCTGTACCTATAACCGTAACCGTGAGCAATACTTTATTGCCACTCACAGAATTTCCAGCTCATACCTGTGAATAACTATACCTGAAATATCATCTCGATTTGTTGAACGGACTGTCCGCTAGAGGTCCATATATCGACAAAGTTCTTTTATATCACCCTGCATTTTCATAGCTAAATAAAAATTCGTCTTATTTTTACAGCGAATAGAGAGTTAATAGAAATATACATTCACAATGTGCATTTAAGAACGTCGCTTTATTAGCAGAGTCATTTATAGCAAGATTACACAAAAGACAAAAAGAAAAGAATTTAAGGACCATAGAGGAGAATAAATGATGTATGGACAAAAGAAAAAGGGAATATTATGCTTTTTCACTTTCGCATTTTTAACAAACGTGTTAAGAATGAGAAGAAACATTGCTGTGACTGTAATTAGTGCACTGAAGGGAAAAATAGTCTCGGAATAAAGACATTCTCATTGCAGTTTTGCTTTAATGTCGGAATAAGTTAAAAATGTATATCCAAAAAGACTTTGTTTAAGTGTTTTCAATTTTCTTGAAAAGTTTGGTGAATTAGAGACCATTTTAAAAAATAGATTAAATAGATGATAAAGATAAATAAAATGAAAATGCAACATAATACCAAAAAGTTCTAATGATAGTTGATTAATGTAACACATTAACCCTTAGATGCATAATGTAACTTAGGAGTTAAGTGATCTTTTTTTGCCATTTGGCGCTATCTATTGGTCATTTGGTGAACTACGGATTATGTGTTACCTACGTGTGATAACATTCATTTACGGTCAGGAAGTCTTTTTTTTTCGTTCTGATTTGTTATCAATGGGAGGTTATAACAACTTTGTTGATACTGCTCGCAATGTACTCGACTGGCGTTTTTTCTCTATCTTTATGAGGTAGTCATTATTTATATTGAAAATTATTAAAAGCATTGTAAAAATTATTATACAGTTGAATAGTTGTTAGTGCGCAGTTTAAATACTTTAAAGTAAGTATATAATTTAAAATTATCATTTTCTTTTTAGGTACCGTCGTGAAAAATAAAAAGTAAACACACCCTACTAACTCCTCAACAAATTATCGTAGAAGAAAGTTATTGATACCGAACGATTGGAAATAAAATCTACTTTTAAATGACGTATATAAAATTTGCTTAGGGGGCCATCTACATATTAAAACAAATCCAAACTTCATTTTTTTTCAATGTCAATACCCAATTTTAACGAGATATTTCAAATCTTCGGTTCAAACTATGCCTAGACACCAAATTTCAAGTCATTTAAATGATAAAGCTTTTGAATTATAAACATTCAAAATTTAGTGTTTCTAATGTTAAATTACATTTTCATATTTTTATTTATATCTCCTGAAATTATGCTCCTAATGTGCTTATTTTTTTGTGTAGCAATAATTCTAATATACCCAAACATAAATACGCTGAATTTGCAATATTCATAATTTTATGATATGAATTATGAAATTAATATTAGAAAAAATCATGAATTGTAACCTACAATTTTTTTGATGGATTTAGATTTAGTCCTGCTTTATGGAAATCCAAAATTTCACATTTTTCTTCCAAGTAGTTTTCAAATTATGCTTAAAAACGGCAAAATGATGGTTTAAGGGGCCATCTATGATAGAAGTGAGTAGATATTTTGAAAATTCTTCAGCTGTACTGTAATCTAACCGGCTTCATTGACTGCTTGAGTGGTGCTTAAGGTACCTTGATCAAGAAGGGGGGCTCTCTCGGTTAACAATCGAGTACCGAACTTCAGTTTGGATACAGCCCTTAAAATACGCCCGTTTTAAAATAATTAATTTCACGGAAACTTATGGTACTAATTGCATAAAAATTTGTTTTTAGGCTAATTGAAGGGTGTAGAGTTCATTTATGCTGTCAGAATTGTGTACTGCTTTTGGAAAAAAAAAAACAAAGTTATGGTTTCTTTTAATATGTAGACGGTCCCCTAAGCAAATTTTATATACATCATTTAAAAGTAGACTTTATTTCAAATCGTTCGGTACCAGTAACTTTCTTCTACGATGATTTGTTGAGGAGTTAGTAGGGGGTGTTTACTTTTTTTTTTCCACGACTGTACATACATCATATTTAATATGAATTAAAAAATTAGTCTCACTACTTCTAGGTTCGCTATTTTAGCAAGAACGATAGTTTGCAGAAGAGTTTTAAATTAGGGTTTTCGAATGCAAATAAACGTAATATGATGCAATTATATCAAAATTGTTAATTAATTATTTGTTGGAATCAGTTGAAAAATCACACGTAGGTTGTAATTACTGTTGCCAGGTTTCCCGTGTCAATCGGTGCAGTAAATGCTCTGTACATCAGTATTAGGTAGCTTTCATTACAAAAAGCTACCTATTGCAGCCGTTCGGAGGAAAGCGATTTCAAAAAATTTTGGTATATTTTCATCGATCATGACCCCCAGACCCCGAAACCACCCTCCGTTCAAAAGTTGATATATATATATATATATATATATATATATATATATATATATATATATATATCCATATATATATATATATATCTGACCTTTGTCATACTCTAACTCTCGAATTTATGAACCGATTTGGATGTAATTCAGTATGTACATAGTACATACCAATGTCTCGACCGAGTTCGTTGGCCAGCTTCATCCGCCATTTTGTTTCAAAATGGCGGCCATTTAAAAATTTAAAAAAAAATTTAAATTTGAAATGTGGTACCAAAGAATTGAAAATGGAAAAATATTTTTTTCTTATGTATTTGACCTTTATAAAAAGATTCCGGAGCAGTTTTTGTTTCGTCTATATCTTAAATGGCAGAGTTATAGCATTTTGAATTTCTAGCGTGGCTGACATTTTGAAACGTCCTGAATTTTGTCACGCGATAAAAGGCGTATTTATGAACCGATTTGGATGTAACTTCGTTTGTACATAGTACATACCAATGTCTCGACCGAGTTCGTTGGCCAGCTTCATCCGCCATCTTGTTTAAAAATGGCAGCCATTTAAATTTTTAAGAAAAATTTAAATTTGAAATGTGGTACCAAAAAATTGAAAATTGAAAAAATATTTTTTTATTATGTATTATACCTTGATACAAAGATTCGGGAGCAGTTTTTGTTTCGTCTATATCTTAAAAAATGGCTGAGTTATGGCATTTTGAATTTCTAGCGTGGCTGATATTTTGAAACGTCCTCATATTTGTCACGTGATAACAGGCGTATTTATGAATCGATTTGGATGTACCTTGGTGTGTACATAGTACATACAAATATCTCGACCGAGTTCGATGGCCAACTTCATCCGCCATCTTGTTTCAAAATGGCGGCCATTTAAAAAAAATTAAAAAAATTAAAATTTAAAATAAGATACCAAAAAATTGGAAAATGAAAAAGATTTTTTTCGTATGTGTTTGACCTTAATACAAAGATTCCGGAACAGTTTCTGTTTCGTCCATATCTAAAAAAATGGCTGAGTTATAGCATTTTGAATTTCTATTCTGGCTGACATTTTAAAACGACCTGATTTTTGTCACGCGATAACAAGCGTATTTATGAACCGATTTGGATGTTACTTGGTCTGTACATAGTACATACCAATGTCTCGACCGAGTTCGTTGGCCAGCTTCATTCGCCATCTTATTTCAAAAAGGGTTGCCATTTAAAAAAAAATTAAATTTAAAATTTAAAATGAGGTATTAAAAAATTGGAAAATGAAAAAGATTTTTTTATGTGTTTGGCGTTGATACAAAGATTCCGGAGCAGATTTTGTTTCTGAAAATTTGTTCTTTTGTTTATATCTGAAAAAATGGTTGGATTATAGCTCTTTGAATTTCTAGTATGGCTAACATTTTGAAACGATCAGGTATTTGTCACGCGATTTCGCCTATTTCCATGTAAGAATGCATGTGGATAATATACATCAACATCTCAGCCAAATATAAGTTACTTTAAATAAAAGCAGCTTGGATAAAGCTGACTAATTTCACAAAATTCTCATTCATAATGATTTAGTATTGATAAAAATTAGTATTGAATCTCCTATATTCGATTTTCACTAAATTGAGCTTCTTGTGTTTGAATAATATAAGTTGGCATTTTTAAAATAAGGAATTTGAAAGCTACCTCTTCCTCCCGGCACTGGCCGGAAGGACTTTTTTAAAGTAATTTTCTTCGCCTGATCAAATGGCAGAATTATCTACGATTAAAGATGGTGAAATAAACTGTAAGAAATTAGTGGTGTTTAGAGCATTTTGAGACCTAGTTTACGCTGGACTGTTGTAACTTTACACACAATATTACAACTTGTTGTAATATTACACAAATCATTCGAGTTCCATCGAAATCTGGTATGTACCTGTAAACGAACCATAATAGCAACATACTCGATTAACGAATTCGTATAAAATACTTTGCAGGATCGATAAACTGTCTCAATTACATTCGATTTGGGTCAGTATTTCGGACGTTATCGTGATGAGAAAATTTCATGCTTTCTGCTTTTGTATGGTTGTATAAACAAACTATAAAAGCTACCTTCTTGGTTAACGAATTCATCCAAGAAATTGGCAAGATCAATGAATTGCCCCAGATTCGAATTGGTCCAGTATTTTGGACGTTACTCTGATTCAAAATTTGCATTATATGTTGGTAGTTATATACAGGAAGTTTTCTTAATTCCGTTTCACCGCAAATAATTGGTGAACCAATTTAACAACAGCCATGAAGGTAGATAGATATAGCAGAACGTTTATAGATTTAGTAAAACGGATATGTACTTCACGATGAGCAACATTTAATCAGGGTCATCGCTAAGACTTTTCTTCGGGGGGGAGGGGGGGAGAGGACCTTAAATTGCTAAGTCAAATTTCAGTATTTGCCTACTAGTTTTATAATTTTCACAAGTCAACACAATTAGAAAATGTAACATAGTTCGTATTTGTAAAAAGTTTAATAATATTCCCAATTAGATCTGTAACTTTTGCCAAGTCTATCAGAAACAGAAAGTATATTGCAGTTTTTAATAAAATTTTAAACAAATTTGCCAATTAAGTTTGTCAAGTTGCCAAGTGTAACAGCATGCACGAACGTTTTTTTTTTCGGTTTTTTTTTTTGGGGGGGGGGGGGTGCTCTGCTCCCTCAGCGAGGCCCCTGCATTTCATCACAATCTAGAGATAAACTGATGAGTTAGCGTCCATATGTCGAAAACGGTGCGAGCTATGTGAAAATTGCCAATTACAAAGTTGTTGATCCTTTTCGATTTAGTGTGCAATGATTTCTAGCATATAAAAACAACTTTGATGAAAGGTTTGAAATGTATTTTTTTTTTTATATCGAATCATTAGTTTAAATATGTCACTGTAATATGTAAAATTGTTGTACATTAATGACAGTAACCGCTTTCATCACCTTGTCGAATGCATGTAACATGTACAATTTGTCTGTATTTTCAAAATCGAATCCCCCAAATTAAGTTTATTCAATAACACATTTTTGCGACATTGTAAATGCAAAATTTAGAATTCTCAAGAGATGCTGCTACTCTGTTGTTTCCAAAATCTAAGAACAAATTTGCATAAAAATATTTTTATGCACGGAATTATATAAACAGATACGGACTTTGGTACTATTGGAAAGCTATATTTAATTTTAATAATTAATTGTGAACTCGTTATTCATTACTTTTTATTTAATTCCAATTAGTAAATCAATATTGGTTATACATTGGTTATCTATCGAAGACCAATATTATGAGAATAGTGATTTCATCGGAAATTCTTCCAATAAAATACCAATACTGGTTAAATATTGTTTTTGCACTGGAAATTATTTGCAACGAAGCAACAGTATTACAGAAATATTGTTTTTAACAAATTTACTCGCGTGTTTTCGAATATTTTTTTGCCACGTTTGCTTTGCCAAAAGTCGGGGGTACAAAAAAGAAAGTACTAAAAAGAAAATCAAACATTAACATCACAATTAAACGTTTTCAACTGCGTAACTGAATTTATACCTGCAAGAGTAACCTAATAATAATAATTTTAATGTTAATATTAATGTTAATTCTGTTAATATCGTGTTTGTCTGTTAAACATGTTTGTTCAACATGAAAATGTTTACTTGAAAATTGATAGAATCGTTAAATCATAAAATCGTTAATCCGGGTTGAGAAAACTGATTAATACACATGACTACACGGAAACATTTTCAAAAATCCGTGGCAGCAAAAGAAACTTTGTTTTTAGAAATGTTTCTTTAAATCTAGAAAATATATTGGTTTCTGAGTTTTCTAAAGATAAAATAGCGCTTTGAGAATCGCATAAACTGCATTATATCAAAACTTTAGTCAATTCCATTTGGTTTACATTTCCGTATAATTTATGCGTGGTTCTTTAGCGCTTGAGCAACCTAAAGAATTACAGGCAAGTATTCTCTTGATTAACTCTCATTAATTTTCATCTGAAAATCTAATAGATAACGTGGTCGATGATGTAGCATAATTATTAGTTAAACAAGTTGGAAATTGCAGGTCAAACGTGGCAAATGAGGTTCGTTGGTACGATAACTAGTTTTATAAATATTTTTCGCATCGCACATTGTGCTAAACGTATATTTTAGCTCACTTCATAAGTGCATATCAATTTCATTCTGTTCGAAAGGCTTTAACGTCATTAAAATGCACTTCTAATAACTTTATCCCATTGGCCGTAATGGAACGGAAAACTTTTGACGGTCCCTGTAATTAAACTATACATCCGATTTTCATAAAATTTGAAATGGATCGACAAAATTTTGCAGCAATTATATAGTTAAAATTTCAGACCATTCGGTTTGGTAGTTTTTGCTCTGTTATATGCGGACGGACAGACAGACAGACAGACAGACAGACGGACCGAACGACGACTATAGGTGCTACGTATTTATATAATTACGAACGCACCTAAAAATTATCTCCGCTCTTAAAGCAGGCGAAAAGAAAAACCACGGTAATCAAAATAGTGAATTTGCTCTTTTTGATTACACAGAACCAAACTGAAGCACGGCTTAGATTGTAAAATAAACATCCTCAGTCCATGTACAGGGTGTTGCCAAATTCGACTGCTAAATTCAGAAGGGTGATAGTAGGTGATAGTAGGGTGATAGTAGACATCAAGAGGATGAAAAATTGTCGTAGAACATGGAGTCACAAACCACTTATTTAGCCATAAATACAGGCTGTTTCATACTAACTGAACTTGGATGGACAGTAATAGTTTTGAGAAAAATAAAAACATGGCAATGAAAATGCAATGATATGTACCTTGTTTTGTGTGAAATTTTATAACATCACAAAAAATTCTGTAAAAACATGTTGATCAAGCAGTCGATGATACCGTATGAACTGGTAATCGCAGTCCAAAATGTGGAGTGTCAAGTGCATAATGTTGGCGCGTATAATGCAAACCTCTACCATTTTTGTTTGATCTTATAACATTTACAACAAAAGTGAGAATGGCTGTTAAATGTTTTATTATACGAGGTGCATTTAAGTTCTAAGGCCTCCGATTACTCACCCGAAATCTATGAAGCTGGTGTTACTTGTCGATGTAATCGCCCTGCAGGCGCACACATTTTTCTCAACGTCGACGCCATAATTCCATGGTCGGGGCGAAGGCTTCTTTAAGAGACTATTTTGACCACTTGAAAATCGCTAAAGCAATAGCAGCACGGCTGGTGAATGTGCGGCCACGGAGAGTGTCTTTCACTGTTGGAAACAGCCAAAAGTCTGATGAGTAGGGAGCATGAGAAATCACTTCAAAGTTGTTTTCACGAAGAAACTGTTGCCTAACGTTAGCCCGATGTGCGGGTGCTTTGTCTTGGTGAAACAGCACGATTTGCTTCCGCAATTTTCCAGTGCTCAAAACAGACTCTTAACGAAGCCTTCCCCGCGGCCATGGAATCATGGAGTCGACGTAGTGAAAAATGTGTACGTCTGCAGGAAGATTACGTCGAGAAGTAACACCAGTTTTATAGTTTTCGGGTGAGTAGTTAGTTAGAAAAAAATCGGAGGCCGTAGAACTTGAATGCACCTCGTAATATACTTCTGTTTTTTTTTTTTTTTTTTTTTTTTTTTTTTTTTTTTTTTTTTTTTAAGTTATTACCGTCAACACAAACTGAGTTATAGTAGAACACACTGCATTTTTGATTAAATGGGTGGTTTGCAACCCCATGTTCTATGGTAATTTTTCATAGTCGTGATGCCTACTATTACCCCTCTGAATTCGTCGATCGAATTCGGCAACACCCCATATAATTGGAGTTGTAAATCTCATTTGTCTTATCTAGCTTGCCTGATATTTTTCATGGGAAAATTATAACGCGCATCTTATTCTTTTTTACCGACATTTCCTTTCAAGAGTAGGAGGGGCTAAAAAAAGTCCTTCCGGCCAGTGCCGGGAGGAAGAGGTAGCTTTCAAATTCCTTATTTTAAAAATGCCAACTTATATTATTCAAACACAAGAAGCTCAATTTAGTGAAAATCGAATATAGGAGATTCAATACTAATTTTTATCAATACTAAATCATTATGAATGAGAATTTTGTGAAATTAGTCAGCTTTATCCAAGCTGCTTTTATTTAAAGTAACTTATATTTGGCTGAGATGTTGATGTATATTATCCACATGCATTCTTACATGGAAATAGGCGAAATCGCGTGACAAATACCTGATCGTTTCAAAATGTTAGCCATACTAGAAATTCAAAGAGCTATAATCCAACCATTTTTTCAGATATAAACAAAAGAACAAATTTTCAGAAACAAAATCTGCTCCGGAATCTTTGTATCAACGCCAAACACATAAAAAAATCTTTTTCATTTTCCAATTTTTTAATACCTCATTTTAAATTTTAAATTTAATTTTTTTTTAAATGGCAACCCTTTTTGAAATAAGATGGCGAATGAAGCTGGCCAACGAACTCGGTCGAGACATTGGTATGTACTATGTACAGACCAAGTAACATCCAAATCGGTTCATAAATACGCTTGTTATCGCGTGACAAAAATCAGGTCGTTTTAAAATGTCAGCCAGAATAGAAATTCAAAATGCTATAACTCAGCCATTTTTTTAGATATGGACGAAACAGAAACTGTTCCGGAATCTTTGTATTAAGGTCAAACACATACGAAAAAAATCTTTTTCATTTTCCAATTTTTTGGTATCTTATTTTAAATTTTAATTTTTTTAATTTTTTTTAAATGGCCGCCATTTTGAAACAAGATGGCGGATGAAGTTGGCCATCGAACTCGGTCGAGATATTTGTATGTACTATGTACACACCAAGGTACATCCAAATCGATTCATAAATACGCCTGTTATCACGTGACAAATATGAGGACGTTTCAAAATATCAGCCACGCTAGAAATTCAAAATGCCATAACTCAGCCATTTTTTAAGATATAGACGAAACAAAAACTGCTCCCGAATCTTTGTATCAAGGTATAATACATAATAAAAAAATATTTTTTCAATTTTCAATTTTTTGGTACCACATTTCAAATTTAAATTTTTCTTAAAAATTTAAATGGCTGCCATTTTTAAACAAGATGGCGGATGAAGCTGGCCAACGAACTCGGTCGAGACATTGGTATGTACTATGTACAAACGAAGTTACATCCAAATCGGTTCATAAATACGCCTTTTATCGCGTGACAAAATTCAGGACGTTTCAAAATGTCAGCCACGCTAGAAATTCAAAATGCTATAACTCTGCCATTTAAGATATAGACGAAACAAAAACTGCTCCGGAATCTTTTTATAAAGGTCAAATACATAAGAAAAAAATATTTTTCCATTTTCAATTCTTTGGTACCACATTTCAAATTTAAATTTTTTTTTAAATTTTTAAATGGCCGCCATTTTGAAACAAAATGGCGGATGAAGCTGGCCAACGAACTCGGTCGAGACATTGGTATGTACTATGTACATACTGAATTACATCCAAATCGGTTCATAAATTCGAGAGTTAGAGTATGACAAAGGTCAGATATATATATATATATATGGATATATATATATATATATATATATATATATATATATATCAACTTTTGAACGGAGGGTGGTTTCGGGGTCTGGGGGTCATGATCGATGAAAATATACCAAAATTTTTTGAAATCGCTTTCCTCCGAACGGCTGCAATAGGTAGCTTTTTGTAATGAAAGCTACCTAATATGTGAGGGCGTAAGATATTTGAGTGAATAGCTTAACGCTCTCTTACATGATTTTTTCTTTCACAAATAATTCTTTGAAAAAGCAGAATTATAATTGTATTAAAGATTGCAATAAAAAATTGATTTAACCCATAAATGAGGCCTGGATGTTTAAAAGACATCACTCAAAATAAAATTTACTTGAAAACCTTTTCTAAGACTTTGTGTTTTATCATTTAAGTTAGGAGCCTCATATGAGGCTCATATGCGCGAGAGGGTTAAGTTGGAAATGTTGGCAATTATGGGCAAAATATTCATTTTCAATATTGATGCAATATAAAGACTTGAATGCTGGGATAATATATCATTACTATATCGCTAATTTTAACTGAAATATAACCAAGATATGGTAAATAATGGCCAAACTACACCAATAAACAATATCGGCCTAATATTAGTGTGCTAGTGGAATTTAATTTATTTTGTATGCTTAAACGACAATTTGCATGCTTAACATTCGATTCTTATACTTGTATCTGTAAAATAAGAGGTTTAGGCGTAGTGTTACGATAGGTTTATTTTAAGTTTTGTTAGTCGTAGTTTTCCATAATTATGCATATATATATATTTAGTTTTCTGTTTATTTGGAAAAAGACATACATTTCTAGTAAACTGCTAATTTTCTCTCGAAATATCACTGTATAAATTGTATAAATATGCGAGGCTAATAAAAATGAAACTGTATTTCGCGTTAGACCACTAGAGTCACGTGGTGCTCTTTTCGTGCACCTGCATTTGTGCATTCGAGCATCACATGACTCAAGCGGTCTGAAAAAAGAGATACATGTAATGCATCGCTGCAGATTATCTTTTTCGTTAACCTCAATAAATATGGAAACTACGTGATCTATCGTAGATACAACGAAAGTAATAACTTTTTGAAGGTAATAATTGTGTGGTAAGTAAATTATTTTCCAAAATAAAGTCGTTGGGTGATAAACAATAAATTTTAATATTTAGAATAAAAGTAATTTCCGCCACTAGAAATAAAAATATTTAATGAATATTACCGCAAAATGGTACTGTGACATCTGATATGCCATTAAAAATTGTTTTTATTAAATTATACTTTTACAGCATTATATTATTAAATCGAGTCCATATAAACAATTGAATGCCGATATTTGTAATATTAGCTTATATCTAGCCAGGATACGGCAAATAATGGTAAAACTTTATCTCATATAAACAAAATCGGACTAATATTAGTGTGCTATTGGGGTTTAACATTTTGTATGCTTAAAATGGCAATTTGCATACTTAACACTCGATTTCTATACTTGTATCTGAATGTTACGATAAGTTTATTTTAAGTTTTGTCAGTCATGGTTTTCCATAATCATGCCTAAATATATTCTATTTTAGTTTTGTGTTTAAATGGAACAGAACATATATTTCTAATAAACTGCTAACTTTCTCTCAAAATATCACTGTATAAATTGTATATGAAAAAGAAACTTCATTTGACGTGAGACCACTGGAGTCATGTGATGCTGTTTTCGTGCACACGCATTCATGCATTTGAGCATCGCGTGACTCAAGTGGTCTGAAAAAAGTAACATGTGAAACCGCAGCAGCCTGTCCTTTACGTTAGCCTCGATAAATATGGAAATTACGTCATGTATCTCACAGACACAACGAAAGTAATAACTTTTTGACGATAGTAATCGTGTGGTAAATAAATTATTTTCTAAAATGAAGTCGATGGGTGATAACCAATTATTTTTCAACATTTAGAATCAAAATAATTTCCGCTATTAGGAATAAAAAGGTTTAATGAATATTACCGTAAAATGGCACCTTGAGATCAGATAGACATTGAAAATTGTTTTCATTAAATTGTTCTTTTACTGCATTACATTATTATATCGAGTCCATAAAAAAATTTGAATTAAATTACACACCAAGAAGTTAATATTTCCATTATTTAACAAAAACAATGCTTTAAAATTACTTTCGAACCTGACCCTCTTTCTTTAATGACGCTTTTGTTAAAAAATTCTTCGAAAACTAAACCTTCTATTATTAAATAAGTACCAAAGTCTTTATTTAATTAGATTTCTGCCGGCATAAAAGGAGAAAATTTCTTGTTACGGAAGTCTATAAAATTCTAATGGCGTAATGACTGACGAAATTAAAATAATTAGTGTAAAGAACAGGAGTGCTTAATTGATTAGAAATGACGATCAGCAAAGATGAGAATTTTAGCTTTTCTTTGGCAATTAATTTTGTATTAAAAGAGGCAATTTATTTTTGTGGAAGATTAAATTAATTTTATAGAATTGAAACAACTTTTGCTTGTTTATCATAGTATTTAAATGTAAGTATATATTTATATATGGGTCATTCTCACACAATTAGCTAAAAAAAATGTTTTAAACTGTTGAATTTGTAGAAACACATTTTTTTAAACAATGCATATCAGGATTTCATTACTTTTTAGGTGCGTTCGTAATTATATAAGTAGGTAGCACGTATAGTCGTCGTCTGGTCTGTCCCTCCGCCCGGCTGTCTTTCCGTCTGTCTGCATATAACATCGGAAAAGCTACCCAAACGAAAGGTTTGAAATTTAGTATATATAATCGTTGCAGAATTTTGTCATGTCATGTAAAATTTTATGAAAATCGAATCAAAATTTAAAAAGATATTAATGAAAATTTTCTTCATTCTATTAAATATTATCATACGTAATTCATTCAATGATATTTGAATTTGAATTTTCTGGTTTTACTTTTTGTATTGTCTTTTACTTTGATTTTCACACATGCGATTTTATTTTAATTATATATGTAATAACGCTGCTTGTACTAATGATGCATGTAAGATGTAGTCATTTTTCATCATGGACCTGACTTTTTTTTGTGGCTACATGTTCTTGTCCAAGTCAGGGCCAGTGGCTTGAGAGCTGTGGCATACGCCGGAGTGCCTAGGAAGGTCTGAGTAAAAGTTTTCTTAGCAGAGCTTACTAGTCTTCGACGGCCTAAAGTTCTGCCTGTGCAAACTGCTTTTGTTAATGTAGTTCAGACTTCTCCTAGCTGAGGGCAGAAGTATCAAAGTGGGAGGCTTTTCCATTCTTGATTGGTCCAGTATCTTTTCATAGATGTGGTTTTATTGCGACAACAATCAAGACTCAAATCTGATTGAATCACCAACAGCTAATTCTAAATTTAATATTAATTGTTACTTATGAGCTAATCATAGTTCTAACTATTAAACAGACAAAAGTTCATTATTATTTACATCCTAAAATGTAATAATCAATGTCTTATTTTGACACCAATTTGAATTATATATATATATATATATCTATATATGTATATAACGGGGCGCCAGTTCACATTTCTCGATCCAAATTTTCAAATGATAAATTTTTGTTCGAAATTCTTTCTATGTCTAAGAAGTGGTCTTAGAACATATTGCTACAAATGTGTGTATCTGCTTTGGAATATTTGCTCATTAAGTTCCTCACATTAGTTGTAAACTATATTAACATTTAAATTTTTAATGAACATTCAATTACGTGCTATTTTTTTTTGTTGTTGTTATTTGCTGGGTTTTGGATTAAAAAAAATGTATGCACAATTATTTAAAATAAGGTCTTTTTAAATAATGAAATCAAACCGTAGAATATATTTGTGAATTTGTAATGCGTTAAGCATTAACCAATTTTTTTAAACTGATTAATAGGTTTAATTTATTTTCAAGAAAATCATTTTTTTCCAAAAATGTATTGAATACTTGTTACAGAACATTGTTTGAAGAATTCTTTGTTGAAATAACATAAATAATGAAAAAAAATTATAACAAGTTCATTGTTCCCTTTAAAAAAACGTGTATCTGTAGATTTTATGTAATATAGTTTTCATTCACCTAAACATTCAAACCTTTTAATCATGTCACAAGCGTATGAAACTTTGAAACCTTACATTGATGCTAATGCATTTAATTTGAATGCGGCTAAATCGGAGCGGCTGGAAATTCTCCATATTGCATTTTTGAAGCCGTCAGATTTCCCTTTTCTGGCTTGTTGGAAATTAGAGACTGTTCATGCTACTATAGTAGATACTTCGATGATGAATTTTAAATGAGAATGATCAGAGTAACTCTCCATATTGTAGCTTCTAAAAAAGAAAAATAAAAGGTTCAGATGCATGTCTAATGCTTGTCACAAATTAACGATGAGTGGTTCGTAATTCATTTTAGTGAAAATTTACTTCCTAAATTTTGGAATTACTTTCGAGTTATATTTTATACATTAATATATAGAAAGATATGATCATTGAAACATGTTTAAGTATTTTTTCCTCATCGAAACGTTTACCAATTGTATTTTAAATTGTTTTTTGTAATTTTTAGTAAATTTTCATCAATTTTATTTTTTAACTATGCTTAAGTCTGTCTTATTTTATTTTATTTAGTATTTTAATTTTTTTTTTATTTCAGGAAATCATTTTTTTTTTTAATGTATTGAATACATGTTACAGAACACTGTTTTGATGAATTCTCTGTTGAAATAACATAAATAGTGAAAAATAATTTATAATATGTAGTGTTGTTCCCTTAAAAAAAAGTGTATCCGTAGCTTTTATGTAATATAGCTTTCATTCACCTAGACATTTAAGCCTTTTAATCATGCCACAAGCGTATGAAACTCTGAAACCTTACATTGATGCTAATGTATTTAATTTGAATGCGGCGAAATTGGAGTGGCTGGAAATTCTCCAATTTGCATTTTTGAAGCCGTTAGATTTCCCTTTTCTGGCTTGTTGGAAATTAGAGACTGTTCATGCTACTATAGTAGATACTTCGATGATGAATTTTAAATGAGAATGATCAGAGTAACTTTCCATATTATAGCTTACAGTTTCAGGTGCATGTCTAATACTTGTCACAAATTAACGATAAGTGGTTCGTAATTTATTTTAGTGAAAATGTATTTCCTAAATTTTGGAATTATTTTCGCGTTATATTTTATGCGTTAATATATAGAAAGATATGATCATTGAAATACATTTAAGATTTTCTTTTACCTCTTCGTTACGAGATATGCTCATAATCCTTGATTAGTGTAGCTCGTCAAAAGGTTTACTAATTATATTTTACATTGTTTTTAGTAATTTTTTATCAATTTTATTTTTTAACTTTGCTTAAGTCTGTCTTATTTTATTGTGTTTAGTATTTTAATTATTTTTTTCTTATTTCTGGAAAATAATTTCTTTTTTCAAAAAAGTATTGAATATATGTTAGAGAACACTGTTTTGAAGAATTCTTTGTTGAAATAATATAAATAATGAAAAATAATTTATAATGAGTCCACTGTTCCCTTAAAAAAAAGTGTATCTCTATCTTTTATGTAATATAGTTTTCATTCACCTAAACATTTAAAACTTTTAATCATGCCACAAGCGTATGAAGTTCTGAAACCTTACATTGATGCTAATGCATTTAATTTGAATGCGGCTAAATCATAGCGGCTGGATATTCTCCAAATTGCATTTTTGAAGCCGTCAGATTTCCCTTTTCTGGCTTGTTGGAAATTAGAGACTGTTAATTCTACTGTAGTAGATACTTCGATGATGAATTTTAAATGAGAAAGATCAGAGTAACTTTCCGTATTGTAGCTTCTAGTTTGAGATGCATGTCTAATACTTGTCACAAATTAATGATGAGTGGTTCGTAATTTATTTTAGTGAAAATGTATTTCCTAAATTTTGGAATTATTTTCGAGTTATATTTTATACATTAATATATGGAAAGATATGATCATTGAAACATATGTAATTTTTTTTAATATCTTCGTGACGAGATGTGCTCATAATTCTTGATTATTGTAGCTCGTCGAAACGTTTACTAATTGTATTTGAAATTCTTTTTAGTAATTTTTAGTAATTTTTTATCAATTTATTTTAATCTCTTCGTGACGAGAAGTGCTCATAATCCTTGATTAGTGTAGGTCGTGAAAACGTTAACTAATTGTATTTGAAATTGTTTTTAGTAATTTTTTATCAATTTTTTTTAATCTGTTCGTGACGAGATGTGCTCATAATCCTTGATTAGTGTAGCTCGTGGAAACGTTTACTAATTGTATTTGAAATTATTTTTAGTAATTTTTAGTAATTTTTTATCAATTTATTTTAATCTCTTCGTGACGAGAAGTGCTCATAATCCTTGATTAGTGTAGGTCGTGAAAACGTTAACTAATTGTATTTGAAATTGTTTTTAGTAATTTTTTATCAATTTTTTTTAATCTCTTCGTGACGAGATGTGCTCATAATCCTTGATTAGTGTAGCTCGTCGAAACGTTTACTAATTGTATTTGAAATTCTTTTTAGTAATTTTTAGTAATTTTTTATCAATTTATTTTAATCACTTCGTGACGAGAAGTGCTCATAATCCTTGATTAGTGTAGGTCGTGGAAACGTTAACTAATTGTATTTGAAATTGTTTTTAGTAATTTTTTATCAATTTTTTTTAATCTCTTCGTGACGAGACGTGCTCATAATCCTTGATTAGTGTAGCTCGTTGAAACGTTTACTAATTGTATTTGAAATTGTTTTTAGTAATTTTTTATCAATTTTTTTTAATCTCTTCGTGACGAGATGTTCTCATAATCATTGATTAGTGTAGCTCGTCGAAACGTTTACTAATTGTATTTGAAATTCTTTTTAGTAATTTTTAGTAATTTTTTATCAATTTATTTTAATCACTTCGTGACGAGATGTGCTCATAATCCTTCAAGAGTGTAGCTCGTCGAAACGTTTACTAATTGTATTTGAAATTGGTTTTAGTAATTTTTCGTAATTTTTTATCAATTTATTTTAATCTCTTCGTGACGAGATGTGCTCATAATCCTTGATTAGTGTAAAACGTTTACTAATTGTATTTGAAATTGTTTTTAGTAATTTTTAGTAATTTTTTATCAATTTTATTTTTTAACTGTGTCTGTCTTATTTTATTTTATTTAGTATTTTAATTTTTTTTTTTTTTTAATTTCAGGAAAATCATCTTTTTTTTAAAAGATGATGACTTTTAATACATGTTACAGAACACTGTTTTGAAGAATTCTTTCTTGAAATAACCTAAATAATGAAAAATAATTTATAATAAGTCCTCTGTTCCCTTAAAAAAAAACGTGTATCGTAGCTTTTATGTAATATAGTTTTCATTCGCCTAAACATTTAAACTTTTTAATCATGCCACAAGCGTATGAAACTCTGAAACCTTGCATTGATGCTAATGCATTTAATTTGGATGCGGTTAAATCGGAGCGGCTGGAAATTCTCCAATTTACATTTTTGAAGCCGTCAGATTTCCCTTTTCTGGCTTGTTGGAAATTAGAGACTGTTCATGCTGCTATAGTAGTTACTTCGATGATGAATTTTAAATGAGAATGATCAGAGTATCTTTTCATATTATAGCTTCCAGATTCAGGTTCATGTCTAATACTTGTCATAAATTAACGATGTGTGGTTCGTAATTTATTTTAGTGAAAATGTATTTCCTGAATTTTGGAATTATTTTCGAGTTATATTTAATACATTAATATATAGAAAGATATTATCATTGAAACACATTTAAGATTTTTTTTAAGCTCTTCGTGACGAGATGTGTTCATAATCCTTGATTATTCCTACTAGTAATTTCGTATAGAAAGTTTTGCCTTATTTAATTATAGATGTTTTGCGATTCAGTTAGATAAAAATTATTAACTGGAAATACCGGTGACAAAAGATTAAGAATTCTGTAAAGTATGCTCGTTGCGAAGGGGTTAAGTGCAGTTTTAAGAGTGAGTATTTATTTTATTCATGCAATAGAATTCACAATTAAATTTCATAAAAAATAAGGTCTTTTCTTAGTAGGAAAAGTTGTGCCTTAATTATGGATTTAAAAAAAAATCAAAACTTTCCCTTAGAGTAGTGATGCACAACCTGTGGCCCGCAAGGGGTTAGCGTATGGCCCGCGAATTCCATTCATTTATAACTGGAAAAAATTGCAAATTTTGTCCGTAGGTCGCAAGAAAAAATCGTGCATTTCGTCAATTTGCCACGGGAAAAATTGAAATTTCTTCAGTCATTTCAGAATCGCAAATTTCGTTGATCGGACACGGAAAAACCGCCAATTTTGTCGATGAGGCGCGGAAAAAAATCGAAAATTTCTCCGATAGACCAGGAAAAAATCGCGAGTTTTTCGTCGATCCGGCTCGAAAAAATCGCGAATTTCGTTGGTCGGGCACGAAAATAAAAACGAATTTTGTCGATCAAGCTCGGAAAAATCGCAAATTTTGGTGATCGAGCACGAAAAATTGTCAATTTTGTTGATGATTCGCTTAAAAATTGAAATTTTTATTGATCGGCTGCGGAAAAGATGCAATTTTTGTCTATAAGGAGAGTAATAACCTAAAATTTCGTTGATCGACTGCAAAAAAAAAAATCGCGTGTTCGTCTGTTAATCGCAAATTTCGCTGATCGGGTGCGGAAAAATTGCAAATTTCGTCAATCAGGCTCCGAAAAATCGTCGATTGGGCTAGGAAAAATCGCGAGTTTAGTCAATCACGCGCGGAAAATTCGAAAATTTTCTTGATTGGGTACGGAATAATCGCGAATTTTGTCGATGATGCGCGAAAAAATTAAAAATTTCGTTGATCGGCAGTTGAAAATCTGGCGTTTCGTGAATTTATCACGAGAAAAATCGATTTGTGGCGGGGAAAAATTGCAAATTTTGTCGATTGGGCTAAGAAAAAAAGCGGATTTCGTTGGTCGGGCACGAAAAAAATCGCGAATTCTGTCGATCAGGACCAGAAAAATCGAAAATTTCGCCTATCGAGCTCGGAAAAATAGCGAAATTCGTCAATCCGATGCGGAAAAATAGTGAATTTTGTCGATTGGGTGCGAAAAAAATAGCAAATTTTGTCGATCAGGGGCGGGAAAATCGCGAATCTCGTCGATCGGATACTGAAAAATTGCGAGTGTTGTTGATCGGGCTCCGAAAAATCGCGAATTTCATTGGTCGGGCACGATGAAAAAGCGCAAATTATGTCAATCAGGCGCGGAAAAATTGAAAATTTCGTCTATCGGGTGCGGAAAAATCGCAAATTTTGTCGATAGGCTTCGGAAAAATTGCGAATTTTGTCAATCATGCACGTAAAGATCGCAAAGGTTTTTGATCGGGCGCGGAAAAATCGCGAATTTCACTGATTAGGCTTGGAAAAATCTCAAATTTCGTTGATTGGCTCCTTCTGTCCTCTTCATTCAGAAAGTTCACTTTTTTTTCGGCTCTAGTTACTTTCATGTTTTATGTTTGTTTTTTAACACATACAATAAAACAAAATTGACTCCCCCGAATAAAGTCAAGGAATATTATAATTTCTTGAAAACAATCCTTGCTATATCTGTGTTATATATATACACACATAAACTGTTGATATATCCTTGCCAACTGAATTGGATATGTTGACTGGATAGGGGAACCTAGAGGGGTAAAACTCCTCCCCCTCTAAAAACCTTATTTTTCATCTTATTATAGGTTACAGATCACCTCCCCGAAATAGAATTCTCTCTGTGTTACTGATGTGGCCCTCGGCAACCCAGATATTTTTTAAAGTGGCCCTTCTCTAAAAAAGGTTGTGCACCCCTACCTTAGAGTAACATGGAACCCGACGAAATATCAACTACATTTATTATTATTATTATTATTATTATTATTGATATTATTGCTTAAAATTACTTTAGACATTTTGTAGCATCTTCTGACGACTTTTGACAAAGATCTGATAATTATAAATGTTATCCAACAAATAAATAAAAAATTTTAACGATTGCAGTTTTGTTATTTCTAAGATAAATGCACATTGCTTTCTACCGGCCAGTCAAAGACTTTGACTTGTAACTGCAAACAATGAAAAATGTAAAATTAGAAAAGCTGACTTGAGTACTAAGCCTCTGCATTGTTACTACTGTTTTGTTTTCTGTTTTTTCTTATGCTGCAATGAAGAATGGTTAAAGGGTCATTTTATACAACCTTAGATAAAGTTTATGCTTAAATTTTGGCGTCGTATGTGCTAAATATTTTTTACACGTCATGGTATATTGTACTACATTTCAACATTATATTCATAGTTTGATACAATTTAAGTATTATTCTTAAAATTAGGGCATGAATTCGAAAAGTTGCACGTGTATAAAGCATTAAAATTTTGATAAGGACAAGTAATGCAACTATGCCAAATACGAGGGCATTTTGAAAAGTAAAGATACAATGGCTCGCATTCCTTAAAAAAAACATTTATTTAGAAAACGTAAGTTACATCTTATTAACTGGATTATTTATTATTTTTCGACATAATCACCCCGTTATCCAAACATTTGTTAAGTCGGGGCACAAGCTTTTGTATCCCACAGTCATATAGAAGGTTTCCGCCTATTGTCGGAACCACATTTCAACTTCATCTTTGATCTCATCATCGTCGTGGAATGATTTTCCTCCAAGATGTGACTTCAGGTAACAGGAGACGTCTATTCGCACGAATTGCTTTCTCCGTTCTCTGAAGAAGGGCATCAGAGATCACAGATGGCCGACCTGTTCTTTGTTCGTCATGAATATCGGTCCCACCTTCAGAGAAATGACGACACCATTTCGTTACATTTTGTCGATTCATAATGTTCTCATAAACAGAAACAATTTCTTTGTGAATATCCGCTGGTCGCTGACCTCTTGCGTGAAGAAAACGTATGACGGAGCGCACTTCGCATTTGGCGGGATTCTGAATCGGCGGAACCATTTTAAACACGACCTACTCCAACCAGAATCAACGTTGAAATGCCGAACGACCGCGAGGAGAAAGCTAACGGTTCAAGGTTAACACCTGTGTTGCCAACTTGCTTGCCAAAACTTTTCTTTTCCTCGGGCGTACGGTGTATCTTTACTTTTCGAAATGCCCTCGTACAATTCTTAAACTAATTAACATCTTGGAAATCTGGTCCTTAGTTTTGTAGAGCACATTGCAAGAAAGGTATGAAAAATATTGTTCCAAAAGTTCAAAATCGTAGAACAGTGTGATTTAAAAATTTTCTCAATTTAAAATATATTAATTTTTCAAATTTTACTATAAGAATTGCATTTTTTTCCTGTTCAAATCATTTTTCTTCATAAAACCATTTAGTAATTAAGTATGTAAAAAATATGAATAAATAGTTCAAATGATACTGATTCTTTTCCAATTATATTCCAATGAATATACAGGGTGTCCCAAAAGAACGCTAGTGACATTCCAAAAAAAAAAAAAAAAAAATTGAAAGACGTTCTAAACACGTATTTATTTGTTCTAAAAGATATTATTATTATTATTATTATTATTATTATTATTATTACTATTATTATTATTAGGATGAGCGAAGCGAATCCTCTACTAGGCTACACAAATTACATTTTGTCGTACACTTTACCAAAAAAAAAAACTATTCAGTATTTTGACTTTAAATTAGACATAAAAATAAATTATGGTCTGTAGATTAGCACAATATTATTTTTTTACAGAATAACCTTAAAAAATTTATTATTTTAATTAATTTATTTTACATGTTTTTCCATTACGGACGCATTTTTGCAAATAAAAAAATGAAACACGTATATTATCAGAAGAAAAAAATAAATCATGGAGTTAGTCATTTTAGATAGAATCATGATTAATTAAATAGTTTCACGATTTTTTTTTTTAATGAAAATTTTAAAATACCTTTTTTTATGAAAATTATCGCATATTTTTAATGAATTAAAATTTGTGAAAATTCAATTATTTATATTCAATTATAAAAATAGGGTAGGGGAGTACACAGTGAGACAGCAGCCACTTTGAGATATAGCTGTAAATTTTCCTTCAAGCTGGAACACACACTTAACGACCTCATCTTATGCAACACGTGGATGTAGTTTCGGCACTTCAGTTACTCGTCCGACAAAATAGTAAATAATTCCTTATTTTATAGTGGTTAAAGTTACATAAACGTCTATTTTAGAGTTTATTTCCTTCAATATGACTCATATTTACTTAACCAAACCTAGCTATATCTAATAATAGACTATTTCGGCAAAACGACATAAACTTTTTAAAGCGATGAAATTGATGTAACAGATGTGGCATCCATTTTGTTACAACGTAACGAAAGTACACAGTGAGACACACAGTTGTGGTACACAGTGAGACGTGTCTTATTGTGAACCTACTATGTGGTTCTGATGTTAAAAAAGTTATTTATTAATAAAAGAAGGTTTTTCTCTCTTCCTCTGTGTTTGTGTGTGGGCGTGCCATGGCTAGGAAAATTTACTAAACTTTACGTTTAGTACGGCTGAAAATTTGCATGAAGGTAGCCCAAGGTCTGCCATTGTCGACCCGAGGCTCATATTTTTAATATTTTGAAAATCTAGAAATATTAATTAGAAATCATAAACTGCAGAAAATTATTGATAGAGTGTAAAAATGCATGATTTATGAAAATATATGCATTGTCTCACTGTGTACTACTTGTGGTACACAGTGTGACAATTTTTGATACTCCGTTATGCTGCTTCTGTGCTTTTATAAATACTTTTTAAAAAACCATTTATACATTAATGTGTAGCGTGTTTGTGTAGCTTAAAGATGTAGCAAAAAAAAAATTTCAATAGAATAAAAATCTTCGCCATTTGTTAAATAATAATAATTTTCGTCTCACTGTGTACTACCCTCCCCTATATTTCAGTGTTAAGAATTCCAATACACAATTTATTCTTATTATGTGAAATCATTTACGCAGACGATACATACGCATTTTAAAAGAATTATATTATGATTTTTTTTTGTACAGTGGCAACAAAAGAAATGTAAACAAATAAAATTAATTGTTAAATCCGTTATATCATAAATAAAAAAATCCGAGGAAATTCTTAGTTATTTGGATGAATTTGTATTTCTAAAATTAAAATGCGCTAAAACATAAAATAACGTTTTTGCTTAATAAAGATGCAAAAATAATATAAAAAATATTGTTACTTTCAAATATTTGTCTTATTAAATAATGCTTCGCGAATCCAAACAAAGCATGGCTTTTGCTAGTTATTACTATTATTATTATTATTATTAAAAATTACGCCGTCTCTCTGATCCTATTTGTGTACAGAACAACTTTCCATAATCATTTATTCGTTCTAAATTAATGTTGTAACGAACATTTGATGCAATCGGTATTTAGAATATTTAGAATCACCTGAAAGCGTTACTACTCCTTTGTTTTCATGTAGTCGTTATAAATAATCAGTGTATTGACATGAATGAATACTTTTAGCTTCGTTCTTCGTTCGACTGTATAGTCATAAAAAAATTCGACGCTAAAAATTACCCTAATAGTTATTTTTTATTTATTTATTTATTTATTTTTTTGTCTTATGTGAAACTCAACATTAAAGTTAGAAAAAAACTAGCAATAAAAAAAGACCAAATTTGCATGCAAATATGTTTCGTTATTCTGATTAACTTTAGTCGTAAAAAAAGAAGATAAGAAGTGCTTTGAGTTATCCCTTAAGGTATGAACCTCATCAAGGTTGAATTTAAATTTCAAATTAGATTTAATACAGTGATTTTTTGTATAATCTCCAGTGAAAAAACTACATTTAATCTACTCGAAAGGACATTTCTTCTAACTTTCTTAAATGTTCAAAGAAATATTTATCTAAACTGTACACTTGTAAAATTCTAGTAAATGATAAGAAATAAAACTAAATCTTGTAAGATTCTTAAAGGGGCTCAGGACTCTTAGAATTGGAAAAACTAAAAACATTTTCAACATATAATCTCTGAAAATGTATTCGATTTTAAGACACAATTTTAATTGGGACGAAAGATATAAGTATTTTCTTTAATTTCATGTATTTAAAAAAATTGGAAGATGAAGAATTAGCATTTACAGGGGGGCTCCAAACTCTCAGACATTTGACGAGTAAAAAATCGGCATAACAGATTACGCGCAGAATTATAAAATAAATTTTGCAATTAGAATGAAAATTTTCATACCTACTTATACTTCAGATTGTAATATTTACCCTGCACCTAAATAAATTTGTATTTGAATCATTTTTATATTTTTCATACAATGTTGTATTAAGCTAATACAAAATTTTGCAAATTTCAACAGGGTAATCACCTAAAAAAATTTTTTTTCACAATAAAAACGGAATTTTAGGATCAGTTTATACAGACTAACATGAACGATATATTTCGAAAATTTCATGAAAAGATATTCAGATGTTTTTGAGATATCGTGCGCGTTATGCCCAAAACCGTTTTTTGAAGAAAAATGACTTCAAAGTTTGTCAAACGCTGCTTCAGCTATTGTGCGCATATAAATCTAAAAGCCATAAATTATGTTCTACTGGGAATTTTAAGGAAGCAATTAATCAAAATGTTCAGAAAAGATAGGAGTTTAAAATTTAAAAAAATTAAAATTTCGAAAATTTCAAAGCTTTAAGTGTCCTGAGACCCCTTAAATTTTTTGTGATTTATTTGCAGAACCAATTTATTAAGTCTTCACGCTGTTTGTTACCTTTCGACATTGAACACGTGTATCAGTAAATAAAATTTTGTTTATTTTTATAACTGTATAAATAAACGAAATGTTTTTTGATCCAGCAAGAAGGTTTACGAAAATATATTGCATCCCCTTCCGAGTTATCGATAATTCTAAACAGAGTTCCAAATTATCTAACATATAATGTTCTGAACAAAAGTCTAGATGCATGAAAAGTTTTTTAATTTAATTTGAAATTTAATTTCTTTTTGATAAATTAAATCACCTTATATGCCTTGTGCTCAGGATTTCTCATGATTGAACTGCGAGAAAAATGTTTTTATTTAAAGACGGATACAATATTTGCTTAAAAAGACTTACAGTAGAAAAAAAGTAATAATTAGATGTTGAGAAAAAAAAAATAAAAAAAATAAAAAAAAATCTAAAAATTGTGAAATATTTTTTTATAAAAATAGTTTTAATTTCTAAATTTTTTACTTGGTTGCGTAATAATAGCTCGTTTTGGTCATCTATAAGGTCAAACCTTCATGAAAATTCAGTCAAAATTTCATCCAGGCAGTTTTCAGAAATCATGCGTGCAATGACCAAAATGATCCTTTGGAGAAAATTGACTAAACTCACCCCTTGATCATATAAAAGGGTTTAAACTGTTTTTTACACAATTTACCTTTTAAAACAAATGTTGCATGTGTGGAATATTTCACAATTCCGCATCCCTTTTGCGTATCTTCGTGTCGTCTGCGAGGTGCCGTGATCACGTGTCTCAGTGGAGAAAAAGGTAAAGATGAGACTGCTTTGAAAGATTCCGCACGATAGAGACTATAAAATATAATTTTAACGTAAAATTAAAATATATTATTGTTTTACATATAGAGTAGAACCTCGATTATCCAAAGTAATTAGGACCGACTCTCTTTCGGAAAATCGAAATTTTCGGATAATCGAGAATGCTTTCATTTTAAGATTAAGGAGAAATAAATGCAATATTTCTTTTTATGGTAACAAGTGCTTAATAAAAATAAAGCAATAGCCAAATCGACACAAGAATAAATTACCTGATATTAAGTACCTTTTACATAGATCGCAAGGGTTTGAAAAAATGTTTTGTTTGTCGCAGTTTCGATTGTCTTTGTTTTGAAGCTCTGTCATGGAGTTTTTTAATATTATTAGTTCACCAGTATCGCAGTCTTTCTGCTGCTCGAGCCATGCTAAACCTTTTTCAAAGCATTCAAAATCTTCAGGATTGCTAATTTGTTCGTTTCCTACGTTCACTCCGTAGCTTATGGGATCTCAAGTTAAATTCGAAGGAACTCTAAGAAAATGGATCGAAAATATTTATACGTACTCGTAGTTCGGAAAATACCGCTTGAACACAAGGAATATGATAGTTAAAAAAAAAAAGAAAAAAGCTTTAAAAATGGATTTTGCACACAAGGAATTTGATAGTAAAAAAAAAAAAGGGGGTTTAAAAATAGATTTCGGTTAACCGAGAGTTTCGGTTAAAAGAGTTTCGGATAAAAGAGGTTCTATTGTATCTAAAGTTTAAAAAAGAATTAATAAATTTTGTTTTTCCTTCTTAATCTTGCATAATGTGTATTAATTACTGTTTGTTCAACAGAAATTAATTCCTACCATCATGACACGTATGTATAAACTTAATACGACTGTAAGGCATTAATTAGTCTTCTCATTCATAAAAGTAAAAATTATTAGATTTGCAACTTATTGCTACATGGAAAAACACTAACAGGTGTCTTTTCACACTGAAATGTTCATCTGCTGCACCATTCGCCGCTAACTTTTAACCTTCTGACCATGGATATGATATGACTCAGTTTATTGTAACATTTATTTATCAAATGAAACGGTCAAGATTACCCTTTTAAATTCAATTCGGGATTAGTTTTAAAAAGCATTCAATTAAAAATAAATAACTAATTATGAAAAAAAATCAACTTTATAGACCAAATCAATGGGGAAAAAATGGACTGACATACTTCACGGACATGATTTTTCGTGATCTGTTGCCCCGTACTTCATACTGTTTTTCATTATTGAGGGAATTGCATGTATTTTGTGGTTATACTATACCACATTTCCATCGATATGTATTTTCATCTTTAACCCTTTAGTGCTCAGCTTTGCCCGTATGCAAACAACAGGGTTTTGAATTTAAGAGATTTTTTTATTCATATATACTTAATTCACACCAGAAAATTAAAATAGTAATATTTGCTTTAATTAATAACAGACATTCCGTATTTAAATAAAGCGAAATTAGCCATTGAAACTTTCTGGTGTAAAGTCAGATTCTCTGAACTATGTAATTTCTAAAACATATTCTATTATGGGAATTAAAGGGTTAAATGTTAAGTTTTATAAAATAAATAATTATATGAAATAAGATATTTGGATACATAGGGGAATGTGGGGCAAAATCGGGTACCATAAATGTTTGTTGTTCTCAAATGCAGTGAAATGGGAAAACAAACTCTGAACACCGTTTTTATTTTAAAATGAAAGTTTGGCTGTAACAAAACATATCCCTTTAAATAAAAATTATAATTAATTATAAAAAAAAATAGCTTTTTTCAGACATATGCAAAAATCCGGTTTTACCCCACTGGTTGGGTAAAACCGGATATCCATTTAAAACTCCTGGAAAACTCATTTAAATACCAAAATTTCTTGTTTCATTACCAAAAAACACAATTTTGTGATTTTTAACAAAATGAAATTGCACATTTTCTTCCACGCGTCAAAATAAACCTGTGACACATTTTCTACATTGTATAGGTCTACCTACTTTACACTGAAAGTGTTAGAGTTCTTTTAGTTGCAAAAATCAAAAATGAATTTGTCATCATATTTTTCTGCATTACAACATATTTTGTGTGTCCATCCGTGGCATTTCAAACATTGTATCCAACTTTCTTTGGATTTAGAATTTGAGCAAATTTCATTGCAAAACATACAGGCTTCATTATCTGCTTCTTCTTCTGAGGATGTGTCCTCAACCTTCTTTGGTTTCTTTTTTCTGTTGATTCTTAATTTCTATTTTCTTTTTAAAAATCTTCTTTTTTACTCTTGCAGTTTTTTTTTTTGGCTTATTTCTCCTTAATATCTGTTTCGATCTCTAATTTATAGGGTGAAGAAGTCAAAATAACTATTTTGCCCCTTCTTTTTTCTCTGATCTTTTCTCAATTCTGAAGCCTTCCTGGGGAGGGGTAATAACATTTTAAGAGAAATTGAAAATGCAAATTTCTGGGTTGCATAGTCTGAAGATGTCAATGGGATAAGTTTACTAATGTATTCTGTAGAGATAATATTTTGAATCACTGTTGACGTCTGTGATTGTGATGTCAACTGATGCATGTGGTAGCAGCTTGACGTGGAAGATGCTGGATGTTGTCAAGTGATGGATGTGTGATGTCAACGCCTTCAGGTTTGGAAGGTTGAGCTCCATTATCCTGCGATGTTTCAGAAATATTTATTCTGCAGCTATGCCAATCTGTGGCTGCATAGACCTAGGTGTATTATCACGACATTCGTGGGTTTTCTGTCGTTTCCGAAAGATAAAAATCATGGTCTGAAAAAACATAGGTGTGGTAGGAAAAAATCCCTGTTCACTCAAGCCCTCTGATTGCAATATTTGCAACCGCTGTTCTAAAAAATGCAGCTTTAAATAATTTTCCAATTTTGTAAATTGTTTCAGATCACCGAGATTGTAAAGTAACCACTTCCTCATCTCTTGTTCGTAGTATGGGTTTAGAGGTGCATGAAGGACACATGAAGGGGCTGAAATTGATGTGTTGCGTATGGAGGAAGCATAAGAAAAAAAAATTGCTTTCTCTTGCTAGATTGATTAACTGGATGCTTTTGACATGAGTTGAATGCCCATCAAGGATTAAAAGAACAGGTTTACCAGGCAGTGTTGAATTGAGACACTTTTTTCCGGGAGGTAGTTTTGTGGTTACGTGGGGTGGGGGTGGACATTATAGAGTTCCGGGGGGGGGGGATTGCAGATTTCGACCATTGAAAATACAAAATATTAAATCTTCTGTGGGCGGGGATCTCATTGCTCCGTGGGGAATGCCCCCCCCCCCAGGCCATCCCTTGAGTTTAACGCTGTTTCCAGGAGGTAGATTTGAAAAATCTATAAATTTTTTGAACCAAATAATGAAGGTCTCTTTCATAATCAATCCACTCCTATTATATACAGCAAATGATCCTGAAAAAGCATCATCCATCAAGAGAGAGTTGTATTTTGTTTGTTTAATATTTATTTGAGAAAAAAAATCTTGTTATGGATTATGTAGCCTAGTTATATCGGATTGAGATTTTATAGATTATTTATCAATTAGGACAGATAATTTTATTTATAAAAGCAATTTACGAAATATATTTTTAATTTTAAGTAGCCCTATAACGCAACTTGTTATACCTCAGATTAGAAAGTTATTTATTAAACTGTAATAAGTATAATATAAAAATACACCTTAATTGGTACCATTATTTTGTTCATTAATTATTGCACTTTATTTAATTTAATAAATTTAAGCTAACATATTGTCCCACTTTTAAATATAAAACAAAATTAAAATTAACGTTTTTATTATAACTAGATAAATTTAGAATTATAAGATAAGTTCAGCATTAAAAAAGCAATTTAAAGCTGCATGCTAATTTATTAACTATACTAAAAATATCATTCCATGAGTGTAGGGCAAAACCGGGTATACCCGGTTTTGACCCACTCCTAAGTACCCGGTTTTACTCCAGCATGACACAGATTTTAAAACATGGCGCCACTGCTCTCAATCCTATAGCAAAAGATCAGTAAAAATGTTAAAATATTAGCTGGAAAGAAAATTATTTGATATAGTACTTACCAATATTTTATATGCTGACAAATAGTGATTATATGCGTAAAACCTAGAATCAAACAAAAGAATTTTTAAGAGTAATTTAAACTAAATACTTCACACAAAATAATAACCACATATAGTAGAGTTCCGTTCAGTTACAAATGCCGTAATGGTTGTCGACAAATATTTTCTAGTGTTGGCTAATAGATACCAGTACAGCTCAGGGAAGAATCTGCACTACCCAGTTTTACCCGCCTACCCGGTTTTGTACGACTCTCCCCTACTTATTAAAATGTGTACTAATTTGCAATATTTTAGCGTAAAATAGCCACACGACAGTAGTTTTTACTTGTATTGTAGATGTGCAACAGAAGAAAAGATTGACATATTATATGAAAAATGTATCTCTGATTTTTTTTTTCATTATTTTTTTGTGTAATAAACCTTTCAGAGAATCATATATAATTTTTCGGAAACAAAATAAAAAATCCCGCATTTAAGGGTTAATTATTCTTTTATCCATATTTTATGACAACGTTTTCTATGTTTCTAGGATAACGACCTACTTGTACAAGATATGTCATCGTAAGACATACAAAGATATACCGACCTGTCACATGAATGATAGACAAAATTAATGCACTGTATAAATGTTTGAGCATTAACGCTAAGATGATTGATTATGGATAAATGATCTTTGGCTTGTAATTTGTTGGATGTTTAATCCCCGAATGATATTAATTGGCTTTCATTTCTATTGATATAGCTATGAAATGCGTGAATATTAATATGTTATAAATGAATTGAAATGAAACGAATGATATTAACATTTAATGAATGTAGTGTAATGAAATGAATGAATGTTTAATATTATGCAATAAATGTATATTATTGATTATTATTGATGATTAAATTTAGATGGATTATTTATTTATTTATTTATTTTTTACATGTAGTTTGTAAATTGCTTAATCCGCGAATGATAGTTACTGTGGTTAGTTACTAATGTTTTACTTATCATTTATAGTTTGTAAATTGTTTAATCCGCGAATGATAGTTACTGTGGTTAGTTACTAACGTTTTACTTATCATTTATAGTTTATAGATTATTTAATCATTTAATAATATATCATGGTTTTCATTTCAAGAATTTACGCAATGAATGTATACACATGTAATGAATGTAGTAAAATTATTGCATAATAATACACAATGAATGTACAGTGAGCAAAAAAAGTATTTGCACGCAGACGATTTTTTGCATAAGTAACCATAGAAAGTAAATTTGATACTATTCTCTTAATTATTCACTTATTTAAATAAGAATAAAGTAAAAATAACTACCCATTTTCCTTAAACAGTAATATTACACATTTTAAAAAATAAATTAATATTTTCTCATACCTAAAAAGTATTTGCACAAGAAGCATTGACTGTTAAAAAAGGCATTAAATGTGAACATTATGCAAATGTTTAACATATCAGTCCCGCAGTACATTAGCCCCGCACTTTAAAGCCACGTAATATATTAACTGGAGCAGGGATTCTGGAGAGTTTTTGTTCTAATGGCGCCGAAAACATGTGAACTGTCTGTTGCTACCCGTGAGAAGATTATATTTCTTTACAATTCTGGATTGAGTTACCGAGGAATAGGTAAAAAATTAAATATAAACTTTTCTAGTGTTCGTTATGTAATTAAGAAGGAAAAAGAAACTGGTTCGACAATAAATAAGCCGCGAACTAGGCGTCCAAGAAAGCTAAATACCAGGCAAAGGTGAGCCATCGTAAAAGAATCTTCAAAAAACCCTTTTCTAAGGGCTCGAGAATTGGCTGTTGATATCGCTTCAACGTCGGGAAGAATAGTTACACCACAATCAATTAGAAATATTCTTCATGATGCAAATATTCGAGGAAGAGCCCCTCGAAAAAACCATTTATTAGTGAAACAAATAGGGTGAAAAGACTTGAATTTGCAAAAGCTTATGTCAGCAAACCACTAGAGTTTTGAAAAACTGTTATTTTTTTCCGATGAAAGCAAGTTTAATATTTTTGGCTCAGATGGTAAGAAAACTTTATGGCGAAAGCCAAATACTTCTCTTCAAATTAAAAACTTGAAACCAACTGTAAAACATGGCGGTGGTCATGTAATGATTTGGAGATGCATGTCTTTTAACGGAGTTGGCGAAATGACCTTTATTGAAGGCAATATAAATACTAAACAATATATTAATATATTGCGAGATCATTTATCTAATAGTGCTCTGAAATTAGGAATTCCTATTCATATTATTTCTAACAGGATAACGATCCGAAACACACTGCATGTATTACGAGGTTATGGTTGCTTTATAATGTAAACTAGTTGGATGTGCCAATCCCAAAACTTTCTTCTATCTTATACATCTTAATATTTCAAAACCTAGTTACACATGTTAATACTTCAATATTATTAGTTCAATACTATACCAACTTTGATTTTCATCTTAAATTTCTGCTCAAGTCAATTAAACGGACTAAAAACGAGTTAATCTATATCATGATATTTGTTAAAATTATTAATTTTTCCTTATTCTGTCGTTATCAGCTGTTTGCGAATAGCCGGCATAGCAGGAAGCGAGTTCCCGCCGCTGCATGAGCCGCCGATGCACAATAGAACTACGAAAAATCAAGAAAAGTTTACAAAAATCGCTAGTGCAGAGCCCCTTTACCGCGCAATATTTCCAAATTCAAGGAGAACCTGTTGGCCAAAGCCAAAAACAAGCACAAACATTTTGGTTCAATTGTATGCATAATTTTATACGCTGTTCGATGGTACAATAACGAAAATGGCACAGAGATCGGAATTATAGCGACCCCTTCTTTCGGAATTTTTTCAAGTTCAGGGAGGACTTGTTTTCCATAGCCAGAAACATGCACAAAAAATTTGGTTCAATTATATGGATAACTTCATACACTTTTCGATGGTACAATAATGAAAATGGTACAGACATCGCAATTATAGTGCCCCCTTCCGGCAGAATTTTTCCAAATTCAGGGAGGACCTTCGTGACATGACCAAAAATAAACACATAAAATTTGGTTCAATTCTATGCATAACTTCATACACATTTCGGTGGTACAATATTCAAAATGGCACAAAAATTGTACAAAAATCGCTATTACAGCGCCCTCTACAAGAGATTTTTTTACAAATTAAGGGAGGACCTCCTTGCCATAGCCAAGAACTTAAAAATTTTTTTTTGGTTCAATTCTATGCATAACTTCATACACTTTTCGATGGTGCAATATTCAAAATCGCACAAAAATCGCTATTACAGCGCCCCCTACCGGCGAATTTTTTCCAAATTCAGGGAGGACCTGCTTGCCATAGCCAAAAACTTAAAATAAAAATTTGGTTCAATTCTATGCATAACTTCATACACTTTTCGATGGTACAATATTCAAAATCACACAAAAACGCATTTACAGCGCCCCCTACCGGCGAATTTTTTCCAAATTCAGGGAGGACCTGCTTGTCATATCCAAAAACTTAAACTAAAAATTTGGTTCAATTCTATGCATAACTCCATACACTTTTGGATGGTACAATATTCAAAATCGCACAAAAATTGTTATATCAGCGCCCCCTACCGGCGAAAATTTTCCAAATTCCGGGAGGACCTGCTTGCCATAGCCAAAAACTTATAATAAAATTTTGGTTTAATTCTATACATAACTTCATACACTTTTTGATGGTACAATGGCGACAGACAGACGGACAGACGGACGGACGGACAGACGGACAGACGGACAGACGGACAGACGGACACACAGACAGACAGACATTTTCTATAAACATGTTTTTTGGAATCTCTGACCCCTAAAACATGCAAATCCGTCGAAAACCGGAAGTCGAAAAAAATTTCGATTACAATACTTTCTTCTAATGAAGATAGAAGAAAGTAAAAATCAATTGAAAACGCCACCACAATCACCAGACCTCAATCCGATTGAAAATTTATGGCATATTTTGGATGTGAAAATAAGGAAAAAGAAAATTTCTAACAAATCAGAACTTAAGCAAGCTCTTGGGGAAGAATGGCTACAAATCAGCAGTGAAACATGTTACAAATTAATAGAATCAATGCCCAGACGATTACAAGCTGTAATTGAAGAAAAGGGCATGCATACTAAATATTAGCACTGTTTTCAACTTATAAATAATTCCTCTAGTTCTACTTTTATTGCTAGTGTGCAAATATTTTTTCGGCAGTACAAATGCTACTTTTTTATGTTTTCATATTTTAAATATAATTATTAAGTCAGACATTAAATATGTTTATTTGTTTTGTAAAAGTGTTGGTATTTTTGATTCTTAGTTGCTTTTTATTTATTTATACATATGCTACAACAAATTTACCTGGTGTGCAAATACTTTTTTTGCTCACTGTATATTATTAACTCTTATTGGTCATTGATTATAGGACAGATGTGGATAGATGATCATTTGTATTTTGCGCATTTAATCAACGAATGATACATTTTGTTGTATATATGTAAATACGTGTATATCATTTTCTTTTCTTTTTCTTTCTTTTTTTTTTTTTTTTTTTTACTTTCTTCTATATTCAATAGAAGAAAGTATCGTAATCAAAATTTTTTTCGACTTCCGATTTTCGACGGATTTACACGGTTCAGGGTTCAGAAATCCCCCAAAACATGTTTATACAAAAAAATGTTTGTACATGTTTTATGACAGCTAGAACATACTCGTTTTTAGTTAGATTACTTAATTAGTTACACTAAACTTTCTTTTTTTGTAAATAAGAGAATGCATTGTGTAAAATACCTATTTGTGCTAAATCGATATAATTTCTTGTGCTATTTAAATTATTTAACTAATTCGAATTATATAGAAAGTTTTGTGATAGATAGAACATACTCCTTTTTAGTTAGTCTAGTTAATTAGTTTAATTAATTTTTCTTTCTTTGTAAAATTTATTTAACTAACGTCTGACTGTTATTTTTTTCATAAAAAATGGGGCGTTTATTTTATTTTATTTTTATTATTTTTCCAGAATTCAAAAACATACCACTCTTGCATTACTAAATTATACTTTTTAAAAGAAAAAAATTGCATTAATAAAAACCTTTTAATGCTTTTATTTCCTTTCATCTCACACGATGCTTGAAAGATTTATTGAAAATATTTGAAGTATGTGAATATTTATTAAGAAGTGGTATTTTATTTTTTTATCCCATGAGAATAATTTACATTGCAGAAACAAAGAAAAAAAATGAAATACGTTGATAATACATAGAGATACATTATGTGACAGCATGTCGTATTTTGTTTATTTTTTTATTCTGTAATAGCGCTCCTTTATTTTAATTTATTTTTTCTATCGAGTTCTTCCCGTTTTTTATGCCAAAGTTAAATTGATGCGGACAGCGAAAAATTTTTCGTTTATCGATTCCTGCGGAAATATTTCTGCTCTCTTGATGAATCTGAAAAATTTAATATTACCGTTCTCAAAAAGAAAACGAAAATCAGTACCGCACACGTTGAGGTGTGTAACATGCAAAGGAACATTTGAGACTTTTTTCTACATTTAGATATACACTGCTCAAAAAATAAGGGGAGCCAGCAAAGAAGTGAAGAGAACAGTGCGAGACAGCCATGCAGGGGCATAAAATTGAGTGTGACATGTGTATCAAAGCGCAATACAGAGAAAAAGACGCAAAAATTTTTTCACGAGAGCTTTAATTCTTTGAAACGATGGATAGAACGTAAAAAGATGGTTTAGAGAAGCAATTTGGTTACATATAAGCGACAAAAAAGTACTGTTTAGGAATTATGCTAGGTATTTAATATGGAGTCCCTTCGAATAGATCAAACTGTTGCATACCTGTTTTCCATGATTCGATGACATTATCGATAAGTTTTTTGGGAGTACTGTTCCGCTCCTCAAGAACTGCAATCTTCAAATCCCGGACAATAAAAGGAGGCATCAGTTTTGCTGAAATGCGTCGTCCGAGTGTGTCCCAAACATGTTCAATTGGATTCAGATCAGGAGAGCATGTTGGTTATTCCATATGCTGTATTGTTTCAACTTTAAGCATGTTCTCCACAAGATGAGCTGTATGCGGTCTGGCGTTATCATGCATGTAAAAGGAATCACCAACTGCTGCAACGTAAAATACGACATGAGGTCTCAGTATCTTGTCTGTATAACTTCTGGCCGTCAAAGTGCCATTCCGAATGATATGCAGTCCCGTACGTTCACCTATGCTAATTCCAGACCATAACATCAACCCATCTCGTCTTTAATGTAATCTTTCATCCACGAATGTGGGATTATTTTGAGTGCCCCTTTCTTTCCATGCCAAAACATATTAGATGTCACATCCAGACTGAATCGGGACTCGTCTGTAGACAGAATTTGACTCCAAAAATGTTGCCTCCAAACTCGATGTTCAGTTGCCCACCTTCTTTCTTCCGCACAGTTGCTTGAGGTCAACGGAATACAGACCATTGGCTTACGTGCACAGAGACCACCCTGATGATGCCTATTTCGGACTATTTGGCTGGACACCCTACGGACTGTGGCCAAGAAGAACTGTGTTTGCAGCTGAGTAGCATTCTCCGTTCCGTCTTAACGAGCTGTTAACAGGATATATCGGTCATCAGTTACTGTAGTAGCACATAACTGATTTTGCCATTGTCGATGTCTACCATTCCATGTGCCTTGGAATCGATTCCACAGCCTTACATTGACACTTCTTGCGACTCCAACAGCGTCTGCTACACTTCGTTGTGTTTCCCCAGATTCAAATGTTCCGATAGTACGCCAAGACATGGATTCCGGTAAATCCCATTGTTGTAACATTTTCACGTCATCTTTTCTCAGAACACAAGCTGAGCAATTGAATTTTAAAACTGAGACAGTGAAACAGACATTTCTGCAAAACCCGATTTTTGCACTTATCTCCTTTTTCTAGTTTTTGACGTCATAAACTTTGATTTGCATGTGAAGTTTTCTTTATCTGTTTTCTACGACGTTTTAAATTATAGATGTTTTATTTTACGATACTTATCGCTGTAAATATTTGCGTAATTTTTTTTTTAAACCATGTGCTCCCCTAATTGTTTTGAGTAGTGTATTTGCCGTATTTCACACTTTTTTATGCCATATAGAAAATGATGCAAGAGGCGAAAAATATTTCGTTTATCGTATCCTGCGGAGATATTTCTGCTGTCTAGTTGAAGCTGAAAAATTTAATGCCATCGTTCTCAAAAAGAAAGAAAACTAATTCTGGTGTATAAAACGCTCCTAACGTTTGAGACTATTACACGCTTTTTATGCCGTAGAGAAATAGATGCGAAAGGCGAAAAATAATTATTTTGTCGATTCCTGCGGAGATATTTCTACTCCCTTGATGAAGCTGAAAATTTTAATGTTATCGTTCTCAAAAAGAATAGAAAAATAAGTGTAGTATATATTCCTGCGTACAAGACACATCGAATATTTGAGACTATTTTTTTCTAATTTTAGATATATTTACCGTTTTACACATTTTATTATGCAAAAGAGAAATTGAAGCACAAGGCGATAGATATTTCGTGTATCGATTTCTGCGGAGACATTTCTGCTGCCTAAATGAAGCTGCAAAATTTATTGTTATCATTCTCAAAAAGAAAGAAAACTAAGTATCGTGTATTCTGTCGCAAAACGCACCTAACGTTTGAGAATATTTCTTTCTATATAGTGATATGTTCGCCGTGTTACATGCTTTTTATGCCAAAGACAAATTGTTGCGAAAGGCGAAAAATATTTCGATTATTGATTCTTGCGGAAACATTTCTACTCCCTCGATGAATCTGAAAAAAAAAAAAAAATGTTATCGTTCTCTAAAGAGAAGACAAATAAGTACCGCATATGTTCCGACGTATATCACGCATCGAACATTTCAAACATTTTTTCTGTATTTAGATATATTTGCTGCATTACATGCTTTTTTATGCCAAAGAGGAGATGCAAAAGGCAAAAAATATTTCGTTTACCGATTCCTGGTGTGATATTTCTGCTGTCTAGATGAAGCTAAATAATTTAAAATCATTCTTCTCAAAAAGGAAAAAAGAAATAAGTACCGTGTGTTCTGGTGTATAAAACGCACCTAGCGTTTCAGACTATTTCATTCTATATATAGATATATTCGTTTTGCTGCACGCTTTTTATTCCAAAGAGAAATTGATGCGAAAGATGAAAAATATTTCGAATATTGATTCCTGCGGGGATATTTCTGTTCCCTTGATGAAGCTAAAAAATGTAATTTTATCGTTCTCAAAAAGAAAAGAAAAATAAGTACCATATATATTCCGGCGTATAACACGCATCGAACATTTGATTCTATTTTTTCTACATGTAGACGATATATTCGCTGCACTACGAGCTTTGTTATGCCAAACAGAAATTCAGGCGAGAGGCGAAAATATTCCATTTATCGATTCTAGCCGCCTAAATGAAGCTGAAAATTTTAATTTTACCATTCTCAAAAAGAAAGAAAACTAAGCACCATATATTCTGGCGTATAACACACACCTATCGTTTGAGACTATTTTTTTATTATTATTTAGATAGATTCGCCATACTACACGCTTCTTATGCCAAACAGAAATTGATGCGGAAGGCGAAAAATATTTCGTTTATCGATTCCTGCGGAGATAACTATGCTGCCTAGATGCAGCGCCGTGGGAAGTGGGGGGCGAAGAGGGCGGTCGCCCCGGGCGCGGAAATTGAGGGGGCGCCAAATTTATACTACAAACCTCTTTTTTTCTTCTTCTTTCAAAAAAAAAATGTATATTTATATATTGGGATTTTTTTTTTTTCCCAATGGAAGTACGTACATTTTTCGTTTCAAAGTTATTGCATTGTCCTTTATCCCCCCCCCCTCCCCGTACACGGAAATGCAAATTTATGAATAAGGACTTCTTTCTTTTCAAAACTTGTTTTGGGTATTTGTCTTAATCACTTTTATTAACCTTCTCTTTTCTGAGTCTGTGCTTGTGACAAAAACATATACTCTCAAAACAGCATGAGGTTTCTTTTTTGGAATATAAAAGGGTTCCAAAATGTTATACTGTACTGTTAGACACATTTTTTTCTACACACATTTTTCAGATCCCGTTTGCCATAATACAAGTACAAATTTCTCTTATGTTATTTAGTTTTTTTTGAAATTTATGAATTAAAATTAAACCTAAAGTTTCAAAATAAATGCGAAATATGTATTCAGTAAAATGTTTTTCTGTTTCTACTTTTTTAAAATTTTTTGACGCTTGTGACAAAGAAAAGTTGGGGGAGGGGTGGGTCGCGCCAAATGGAAACTTTGCCCCGGGAGTAGTTTTCTCTTCACACGCTGCTACCTAGATGAGGCTGAAAATTTGAATGTCATTGCTCTCAAAAAGAAAGAAAACTAAGTATACTTCTGGTGTATTCTTGTGTTTTTGTATGCAACACACTTTTGAGAATATTTCTTTCCATATATAGGTATATTTGCCGGATTACACGCTTTTTTATGCCAAAGAGAAATTGATGCAAAAGACGAAATATATTACGTTTATCGATTCCTGTGGAGATAATTCTACTGTGCAGATGAAGTAGAAAAATTTAATGTTATCGTTCTCGAAAAGAAAGAAAAATATTCATCGTGTATTCTGGCGCATAAAACGCACCTAATGTTTGAGACTGTTTCTTTCTATATATAGTTATATTCGCCGTGTTACACGCTTTTTATGCCAAAACCAAATTGATGCGAAAGGCGAAAAATATTTCGTTTATCGTTCCTACGGAGATATTTCTACTCCCTTGATGAATCTGAAAAATTTAGTGTTATCGTTCTCAAAGCAGAGCAGAAATAAGGGTACTTTTCGGTTAGCCGGGTGCCAGTGTTACATATACATATTTATATACATACATATATGTAAATATACACATATACACATATACATATATTGTATATATGCACACATATGTATATGTAAATGTATATGCATATAAACATGCATTTATATATACATATATATGTACATATAACACTGGCGCCCGGCTACCCGAAAAGTACCAAAATAAATATGTATTCTTGTGTATCAGAAGCATTGAACATTCGAGACTATTTTTTCTACATGTAGATATATTCGCCATGTTACACGCTTTTATGCCAAAGACAAATGGAGCGAAAGGCGAAAAATATTTCGTTTATCGATTCCTGCGGGAATATTTCTGCTCCCTTGATGAAGCTGGAAAATTTAATGTTATCGTTCTCAAAAAGAAAAGATAAATAAGTACCGTATATATTCCGGTACACGCATCGAAGATTTCAAACCTATTTGCCGCATTTAGTCTAGCGTATAACACACATCTATCGTTTGAGACTATTTTTTTTTATTTATTTAGGTATATTCGCCATATTACACGCTTTTTATGCCAAACAGAAATTGATACGAAAGTCAAAAAATATTTCGTTTATCGATTCTTGCGGAGATACTTCTGTTCTTTTGATAGAGCTGAAAATTTTTAATGTCCTCGTTCACAAAATAAAAGAAAAATAAGTACCCGTAAGGCATGGTGACGTCACGGCGACGTCGTTGTGAAGTCACACTGTGATTTTGTGACAGTCAGTGTGACGTCACGTGACGTTGATGTGACGTCATAGTGACTAGAATGCGAAGTCGTTATGACCGTTTTAGAGGTCGTTTGTGACGTCACATTGTGACCACTCTGTGAAGTCACGGTGTGACAAATTTGTGAAAAGTGTGTCATTTGTGACTATTTTGGCATTAACTTTGTGACGAACCTGTGACGACAGCGACAATGCTTTGAAGTCACATTGTGACTAATTTGTGAAATATGTGTCATTTGTGACGAACTTTTCATAAACACTGTGATGATTTCAAATGAAAATCAAATTTCAAATTAATTGCTTAAAAGGGCAAAGGCCAACATAGAGAAAAAGATTCCAAGCCGGGACTCGGATCCGGGCCATCAGTGTAGCGCACTGACATTCTACCGACTAAACCACATGGAACGAGAAAATGGAAAATGTCTGTACTAATGTGATGTGACCACAGTGACTCACAGTGACGTCCCAACGACGTCACTGTGACCATGCATGCTATGAGGGTACCTATATTCCGGCATATAAGACGGACCTGATGTTTGCGATTTTTTTTTTTTTTGCATTAGGTCTACGCACCGCATTTTACGTACCCTTATCTTGTGAAAACATTCAAGTTATACATACAAAAAATAGAATAAAGAAGATTCAAATGTACAATAACTAGTACGAACTAACTAAAAATATGTGGAATGGCTTCACGCGATTTTCGTAACATTGGCGTTCAGAATGGTAATAATAAATAAATAAATAAATAATAAATAAATTTATGATAGAATGAATGTCACACAACAACCACTGAATTCGAAAGCTGGGTCTATCGTTTTGAAATTAGAGACTTTAACATTATTTTAATCACTGGCCCGTGAAAAAAAGCAGTAAAATTTGTCGTGGCCAAACAATTTCTGTAAAAATTAGACACTTTTTACATTGCTTTTTATATTGCTATTATTCTACAATTAAAATTCTTTTTAAAGAATTCAAAATTCAGGAAAATATCAGTTCAGAAGTTAAAGCATAAGAAAACCTCTGAAAAGGAACCTGCCTACGACGTAAACCTGTTTTAAACGGAAAAATGTGTTAATCTGTGCAAAATTAATATAATACATTTGCATTAGACGTGGTACCTGTTAAGAAAGGTACACTGTAAAAAAATCCATGGACTTTACGTTTTCCGAAACGGAATAGATTCATTTTGAGAATGAAAAGTTTTAATTTACAACACGATTAGTTTCACATCTGCAATGAAAGTGACATATTTCATTACCAAAAAGATTACTTTCATTGCAGATGTGAAACTAATCGTGTTGTAAATTAAAACGTTTCATTCTCAAAAGAATCTATTCGTTTCAGGAAAGGCAACTAGTTGCCTTTTCCAAAACGGAAAGTCCATGGATTTTTTTTACAATGTACCCGTCTATAGCTGATTTTTCTTTTCTCCCATACGATTCCATCTTTTTAGAAGATTTTACTATATAGCAAATTTCAAGTTTTCAAGTCTCCAAGCCATGGAATATAGATTACCAGTATTAATGATAACTAAGACATTTACATACAATTAGAGATTCATTAAAGCATCAACATAGTAGTTTACATCGGCACAAGCAAAAAGAAATAAAGGCAGTAGCAGTATTTTGGAGTGGATGTATCTATACTTTGCAGCCCAGGTTGCTTTTTAAAAAAAATGAAGAAAATAATTATGAAAAAAAAACTAAAGTAAGTATATTTTATAAGAACTCCTCGTACAAGACAATTTTTAATGATTTCGGCGTAAAAATCTACGTTTTCTAAAAATTCAATCGGACCAGAATTGGGTCGAAGTTTTAGCTTTTATACAAGGACGGGCTTGAGCCGAGAGTTTAGCTTTTATACCGGGCCGAGAAGAACCAATATTTTTTTTTACGGGTCAGGTCGGGTCAGAAATATTTCTAGCGGTCAGGTCGACCGCAGGCCTGGAAGTTTCGACTCGCGCGAACATCTAGTTTATCTTTCCTTCGATTCGTCATGTGCATAGGTTATGCCAAGATTCGGTTTATGCATATCACATTTTCGAATAAGTATAGCATTATCTAACGGAGATTTCTTAAACAATTGTTTTACATAAATGTCGAACTCATGTGCTTGTTGTTAAAATTACATATAATTCTAACTCATACAACTTCTAATGCAGCCCTCTGAGTTGGAAGTGTATGAGTTAAAATTATATAATTTTGGCAATTCTGTAAATTTAAAACTTTGAAAGAATATAATTATGTTATATGAAACCAAACTACCACCAATCTTTATAAGGTTTCAGCAGGCTTTTATCATTTCTTGTCTTCACTTTTAAGAATTTTATCTTAAGTATTTGATTTACAAAAACAATGTTCTAGTTTACTTTCCACAAATTTCTTTTCATGATAAATGCGAAAACAAGGAAGAGAAGTGAAATTTCCGACAAGTGGAGTAACTAAGCGTTTTCTACTTTTGCAACAAACTTGATTGATGAATGAATTTTTTTTTAGCGTCATGGACATTTTCAGTAGTTTTCTCTTGCAATAAACTTCTTTGTGCATTACTGTGTGTAGCAAATTATTCAAGGAAAGTTCTTCGATTTCGCATATGAAGGATAATGGATAACGTACCTATACCAAATAAGCTCACATTAAGGTTTTTAATCACAATAGACTGAGTTATATCAGAATTCACATTTTAAATGTTTTTGGATGTAATTCTTGAAGCTTGCCAGTTTGGCCTCCACTTTTATTTAAAAACCTCAGATTCACACCAGAAAATGCAAAAATTATTTTCATATTTATTTAATGTCGGTCTTTTTTTGATTGCCTAAGGTGAAAATTCTTCCTCAAAAAGTTCCTGTCTGAAGTCGAAATTTCGGGATAAAAATGGAGGCCAAACTGGCAAACCTGTAATACGTATGCATATTTTTCCGATATTAAATTGTCGCTGTTTAACCCTTAAATGCATAGTGCAATTCAAGAGTTACAGGGGGCCTCCGTGGCCCAGTGGTTAAGAGACCACGCCGCTAATCGCTTTAGAACGTAGGAGGCTTGTTGGGTTCGACTCCCGCTGGCTCCATTGCACACTCTTTGTGGATCTCCCGGATGTAAAAATTCTTTGTGTTGTAAATTTCATTGTGCTATCTCGTCCCTGTATATCGACGATGACTTATAAGCGGGCCTTCTTGTCAAGCACACAAGTCTGATGTATGTGTCCAATAAAACAAACAACAAGAGTTACATGATCTTTTTCTTTTTATTGGTCTTTGGTGAACTATTATGTGTTACTTAAGTGTGATAACATCCATATAACATCCATTTAAGGTCGTGAAGTCAGGTTTTGTTCTGATTTTTATCACGGGAAGGTTATAACAACTTTTGTTGACAGTGCTTGAATGTACTCGACTGGCGTTTTTTTCTCTATCTTTATAAGTTAGCCATTATTAATTTTGAGAACTAATAAAAACATTATAAAAATTATTATATCGTTAATAGGTATTATTGTGCAGTGTAAACACTTTAAAGTAAGAATATAATTTTAAGTTATCAGTTTTTGTTTCGTAACTAAGGAATGACATTATGACATTATATCTAACAGAAATATAAATAAAATTTTTCAGTATTTTTCTAGTAGATAATTAACAAAAATAGACTCAAATATAATGTTTTCCGAACAAAATAAAGAATCATGCATGAAAGGGTTAATTGTGGACAGGTGAATTGAAAATACAGGACACTTTAAAATAGCTTTATTAGGAGAATGTGTTTAAAATAAAGCAAAATCTTCTAAATACATGATTTAATTTTAATTAACAAATATTTTGATGGTATTTCCCTAAAATAGTACAAAATAAAGAGTTCGCCTTGTAATGCAATACTCTGTGGCTGCTTTGTTTACTATCATGCCCTTTCGAACAGCCAAACTGCTTCTTTCATTTGCACTTCACTGAAATGAACTCTTTATACCACCGTTTTGATATATTTTATAGTTTTCTGCAAATATTGACACAGGAAATGTTTAATTAGCTTTGATAATGATAATATATGATGAAATGAGACAAGGTTTTATAATGCCTGGCATTATTAGAGCATTTCTGTTTTTCACATGATTTACTTTGAAACACAAATATAATTAAAAGTACAGAATATTTCAATATACATTCTAAAAGATCGTTAAATTATCTTGAACATCATGCAAAGCATGTAAAATTCAATTAATAAATTACGCTAATTTCATGTGAAGTTTACTTATTGATTTTAACAACGACGTATCGAAAGATTCAGTGATCCGAAAAGGACGACGAAGCCGGTATCGGTTGTGGTTAAAATTATCCACACATGTCAAGGAAACATAAACTGTCAGATATGTGCTGTCATTTGTCGGGGGACCACCCTCTACAAGATGACCTTATTTTGTAGAAGTAGTACCTTATATTTTTTACTTACCCATCATACGTAGTATAGGGTGTCTTGCAATAGTTTTAAAAATCGAAAAAAAAAATTTGACGGATTTACAAGTTTCAGACACTGGAGATTCCGAAAAACATATTTTTAGAAAAAAAATTGTCCGTCCGTCTGTATACCGTGTCTGTAACCGCTCTATCTCCCGAACAAATTGAGATAGAGAATTGAAATTCGGTGTGTAGTTAGGGAGTAATAATGGGAAGAAGCTTATTAAATATCAGTAACCTCGATTAACCGGAACTATTTTTTTCGGACTCTTGAAATATTCGTTCTGATAAAAGGTATACAAAAATTTTCGAAATTGTTTATTTGAAGGAGTGAATATAAAAGACAATAAAAAAACATAAATTTTGCATAACGAATGAAATCGATCGGATAATTAGTTGTCGAGATATTTGTAATTCTATTTTTCACACTCTTCGATTTTTCATGACCCTGTATTTCCTTCAAATTTCAATTCAAAGATATATTTTAATTGGAAATGAGGCGCTTAATACGACGCAGTAAACTGTTAGTTAATAGGATAATAATTTTTCGAGTTATAAAGATGTTTCTTTTACGCAATTTGGTACTACACGATTATCCAGCCGAACAAAAATCTATAAGATTAAATGCCAATAATGGCTTATCGTAAATGTCTAGCATTTAATGCCTCTCCATGCCTATAAGGGGGTTTACCATAGGGGGGACCCTGTTCTGTCGCCAAATACCGCCAAGTTTGTCGCCAACTTGGTGGTATATCGCCAAATTCGGTGGCCAGAAATTTGTCGCCAACTTGGTGGTATATCGCCAAATTCGGTGGCCAGAAATGAGTCGCCAAAAGTGACGCCAAATTGGTGGTATCTCTAATATTTCGCCAAATTCCCATAGACTTCCATTGTAAACTAATATCTTTTACTTGCTTACAGAAAATCAAGAAATTGAGATATTTTAATGCAACAAAAAGTAATATTATCTTAAAGTCTTATATTAATTATATTTAAGGAAGTCCAAATAAATTAAATTATGAATAAAAGTAACATGGTACAATGCTTAGCAAATATCACATGTTTTATTTTCATAATTTATATTATCTATATCCATGATGGGTAAGTATTACGGTGCCCCCCAACGACTAGTTTATATTCGTCGCATAGTACTTAAGATTTTAATAAATATCGTTATGATTAGATTTTTAAAAACATGACTAAGATTTTAATAGGATTTTAGAAATGGTTGAAAATGCTGTTATAACTTTTTAACTATTAACTCTAATAACTCTACACCGAAGCACCTAAACTTATCCAAATTGTTGTTTCACATTAATTAAATTTAAATTCGTATTTATCAAAAGTACTATAATAGACATTAGACTCTGAAGAAAGTCCTGAATCGCAAAACTGACCCGGCCTGCACAGTGGATTGGTCAGATTGAATCTACTTTTTCCCGTTTTTGTTCGAGTTGACTTTAATGCTTTGGGTGCAGGTCGCTTTCAGGTTAGGAATGGGCTCTTGCGTGTCGGGTTCGGGTCGAACTAATTGTTTCAAAAAAAAAAGTCTGGAATTATTTTTAAAAAAGCAAACAAACAAACAAACAGTATTTTTGAACATTTAAAGAGTACCTATATAAAACATAAAACATAAAAGATGAAATTTAGAGTCTGAATTAATTTTCTTCCATTTCGGGTTCCGGTTGAAGTATGTCGGTTTTGGGTCCAATTTCGGTGGATGAAATTTTTTTTATTTGAATTCGGGTTGTCTTTAAATAGATTTTTCGGATTCGGTTCGTATATAACCCGGCTGGCGCAGTCATTTAGTCAAAAGCCATTTGAAAATAGGAAACTCTTAATAGTAGCACATGGATATAACAGGTTTTGAATACTTTGATTTGATCTTAAAACGTTAATTATTTTTAATGAACTTTATAATATAACTAATAAACACGATTAGCTTTGCTTTCACTCTTTAAAAAAGTAAAATAAAACTAATGGGAAACTAATTTTTTTTACAATTTGCAACGTTTAGTGTTACACGTAAGACTATATGATAAATACACATAGTGCATAAAATAAGTTACCTTCAGTCTTTTATATTTAATTTAAATTACACTTAAAACTTTTCAAAAAATGTATTGTATCGCTGAAAAACAAAGCGTAGACGTTTAGACGTTTTCAGCATTTTTTTTTTCACTTTCCTTGCCTTTGTTCTTTTTATTTTTAAGAATATCAGTTTTAAGTATTTGTATCTTAAATACTTGATTATGGAATGCTACTTTAGTTTGCTTTCATCAAATTGTCCTTTATGATAAACGCGAAAAAATGGGAAAGAGAAAAGGGAAATTGCTGGCAAGTGAAGTTACTGTGCATTTTTTATTTTTCATGAAAACTTGATTGATGAATGAAGCTTTCTCAACGTCATGGAAATTTCCAGTAGTTTCCTTCTGAACTATACTTTTTTGTTCTTTATTGTGTGAAGCAAATTATTCAAGGAAAGTTCTTAGATTTGACATAAAGTGAATATTTCTTTTTTTGTTCGAATAATGTAGCACTTGAGGTTTAAATAACTGTGACTTTAGAAACATTTGAAAATTCTGTTAACACTTAACAGTGGCACCTAAAGTGTTTCCAAATACAGGGTGTCCAGGCTAAAAGTATCCAAAAGTTATGGCAAAAAAAATATTTAAATAGAAAGAAAATCTTGCAGAGTTTAATATTAATAGATTTCGATGTGCGCACCATTTGTAGAAAGATAAACGTCTAACCAGTAATCCAGTTCCCTCCAAGTGTTTCGCAGCATATCAGGAGTTAAAAATGAATTACTTGAATGATACACTTCTTCAACTCATCCACAGTAATTTTGCATTTATACACAACGGATTTAATGAATCCCCAAGCTAAAATGTCTAATGAAGTTAAATACAAAGACCTTGGCGGCCAAGCAATTGGGCCCCGTCTTCCAATCCAACTTCCAGGAAATGTCATATTCAAAAACGCGGTAACGTCTCTATGATAGTATGGTGGAGTCCCAAAAAGATCTCTGAGGGGATTCCAATCCACAGAGGATCGGTCTATTATATTCTAATAGGTGGTTCTGTAATATTAAGCCATATTTTTGGGATACATTTAGTTCTGACATCCTATATTTCACCGTGCGCGAAAAAGAACAACACCGTAATATTGTAAGTATATGTAAGTATGATTTTAATTAATTTTCAGCAGTGCAATTACGCCCGCAATTATTTAATATTAAATACGCGAAACTTTTTTCACATTGCGAACTAAGCGTAAACCAACAGTGTGAAAAGCGTCCAATCCGGGAATCGAACCCGGATCCTTGGAATAGCGCCCCAATGCTCTACCATTAAGCTACGAGGACGATACCCAGCTTGGTATTTTTCTCTCTTAAATGTCGGTGAGGCTGCAACCGCAGCAATACAAGATGGGGAACAGATGTCATATATTCTCGCGGATGCCATCTTTGATTTTTTTTCTTGGCGTGAAAACCCCTTTTCCGCCAAGTAGTAAATATCGCCAAGTAGAGATTGATGCGCATGTTAGGCTTAACGAAAATAAAATGTAAATATTAAAGAAAACATGCGCATGTTAGGCTTAACGAAAAAAAATGCACGTATGAACGCTACGCGTTCATAAACCGAAAAAAAAACATCACTGGATTCAGCGAACTAGCTGTGCAGCAATATCAAAAATGGCCTAAACTCGTAAGGTACACATGAAAAATATACAATAAACGGCTAATATAAAACATTACAACAAAATACGCATAAAATTATTAACTTACTTTAATCCCGAAAAAGCTCAAGCACAAAATACCTGCTAGCATCGCCTTCATTTTTAAAAAAATAGGCCTATGACTTGACACTCTAAACAAACCTTTTTTTCTTTCAAAATTCCCTGATATTTTTTAATTTCATCAGCAACAGCAGGTAAACTTACTACAGAAGGCATAGTCAATTAAATAAATCCAGTAAATTTAACATAAAAATAAAAAGATAGAAAGATACAACCAGGTATGAAAGTACGTGGGCAAAATCACAAGATAAAAATAGCTCACGTACTCCAGCAGCTAAATTCAGGAGCGAAGTGATTATTCTCACCGCAAAACACAATCTCGCGGAAAAACGGAGTTGCCAGAACACGTCACTCGTCAGGGTTGCCATATCAATAAAAATCGCCAACATCGCCCACAAAAAGTCGTCAAGAAATCTAAAAAAATCTAAGATGGCGGCCGCGGGAATATATGACATCTAAGCCCAAGATGGAATATGGTATCGTCCTTGTAGCTTAATGGAGCACTATTCTAAGGATCCGGGTTCGATTTCTGGTTGGACATTTTTGGCTCTGTTGGTTTACGCTTAGTTAGCAATGTGGAAAAAGTTTCACGTATATTTAATATTCACTGTATTGTTGTTTTCTCTTTATATTTATTGGTATAAAACGGCGTTTATCCCACATGATATAGAAATTTTAATTATGTATTAGGAGATAAGCTTAGAGATCTTCCATTATTTCATATTTTTAAACTTTTAAAAACCGTAGACGTTAAAGATTCATCTATAGCAGAGAAAACTAAATTCGATTGAACGGGCATGTCCGATCTTATTAGTGGTAAGATTCTCTTTAATTATTTTTATTGCTATAAAAAGACGTTTATTCCACATGATTTAGAAATCTTAATTACGTGTATGAAGATAAACTTACAGAGCATCAACCATTATTTCATGTTTTTAAAGTTTTAAAATCTGTGGAATTTATATGACACATGTATAACATTGAAAACGGAAGTTGATTGAACGAAGGTTTAGTGAAAAGTTTGAAAGCTTATTTTTCCCTAATCAGAAATTTTTTATTTATAAAAAATACTTTTCCTGACTTTTATTCAATAGCTTTTAAAGCGAACACATTTTTTGCAAATTAAGTCTTGAGATGTGACGTACATTCTAATGTATCACTTGTTTTCATTTACATTCATTCAATTCCGTATAAAATGCAAAAGATTATTTACGCAGTTTAATTAAAAAAACATATGATATGTTGCATTCTTGTTTCATAAAATACTGGTAATTAAAATTCATATAAAGCACAAATAAAATGTAGTAAAATTGCTTGTAGGTGCATACATATAATATAAAATTACTTCAAATAAATTAAATTATCTTAAAATTCCATTAAAATCCCAAAACGTTTTCAGCTAAATTCATATGGCCTTCCTCAGTGGTTATTTAAATGTTGTTATTTCTCTTTGCGCTTATTCGTCAAGGAGAGACCATTGTAGTTTAAGGGTGGTATGGAAGATAAGTTGAGAAGAAAATGTATTCAAATTTTAGCAAAACAAGCCTTCACTACTATATAGCACCCTTAAATTACAATAGCCTTTCCTTGACGAATAAGCACGAAGAGAAATAACAACATTTAAATAACCACTGAAGATGGCCGTGTGAATTTGGCTGAAAAGATTTTGGAATTTTAATGGATTTTTAATGGATTTTAAATAATTTTATATTATATGTGTTCACCTATAATCAGTTTTTGTACCTTTTATTTGTGATTTCTGTGAATTCTAATTATTTACTCAAGATGAATTTAACACTAGAATTGTAACATTCCTTTATTAAAATACTGGTGGCTTGTAAACAAGAATTCGTCATGTTTCGGGTAACAGAATTCTGATATCAATGCTGAAAAATATTGGGCAGCAAGCTATTCAGATGTGTAAAATAGATATCTCAGTTTACAGTTTTCGGCATTTGTTATGTGGAAGAATAACAAAATAACAGATCAGGCGCATTTTTTAAAAAACTGAAATCTGTTTTAAGAAATCTATCGACATTTTTCCAATGTTAAACCTATAGCCAGGAAATACATTCGTATTTTTAAAATATCTCTTCTGAAAACTAATGTTTTTAACATATTTTTTACGTGTATCTATATTATAAAAGATGTAAAGAACAAATGTATCTGCGCTTAAAGCTGACGTCATTTTACATATGGCAAAAGCAGATGATCAAATTTAACTTTTATTCACTTTTATTGCGATTTTTTAAATTTCTAAATAGCGCAAATTTTCAATTTTTACATCGTCGAATAAGGAAAAATGTGCACTTTTAAATGCAATTTGTTTGAAAGTTACTTCGAAATTTGTTTGAAAAATGAATCGCAATTTACTCAACTTTTATTGTTTTTAAAATAATTTTCAAGCATGATTTTATAAAAATCTATTTCTGTCACTTACTGACAGACGATTATAAGAGATAACTAATACAGCTTCTTTAAAAACTATCCTATTCTATTGCAATTTTCTTTAACATAGTTTTAGCGTCTTCCAGCTATTTTAAAACCCCTAAAACATTTTCTGATACCCAACTACATCCAGTTAAGACCCTGGCTCCCTGGGCCCTGTCTTTCTTTATATACTTCAGCTACCACCTTCTTCGAACATTAATCGCCTTTTTCAGCATCAACTTACGTCTACTCACTACAGCCGTAAATTAAAAATCGCGTTACTTTAAAGGTAACTTTAGATAAGGGATTTCGTCCGTTTACTAAATATCGTGTTAATGCTAAAAGTAATTCATGAAATTTACAAGATGAGGGGGCATCTTCCACCGCTTGGTGGCGCGTTATTTCTTCGGGTTTAAGGGCCCATTTTTAACGGGATTTGCTTCCTTCAACTTAGATTACAATTCAGCTACTTTCTGTATTATGAAATTTTATCCTAGACTTTAGTTACCAACATTTTCCAACATTAATTGTGCATTCTTTTTTTTTTTTTTTTTTTTTATTATTATTATTCTATAGGCTTGATTCCTACGAGGTTTGTCTCACTCAACTTGGTTTTCGATTGTCTCCGGCACGTGCGGGCACTTCCGGTAAATGCTGCCATTGGTAGCAGGGATCTAGATTACAGGTTCGTTCGGAAATAACTTTGATGGGAACACACTATACGTTGGGGAAGGAAATAGGGCCTCCGAAATTAGGTTCATTTAAAAGAATTTCCAAAGATTTAAAATCATGCAAACTTAAGTTTTGTTTAAGGTTACTATTTACAAACCCCGGGCAAAGCCGGGCGGGTCTGCTAGTAATGAGTAAAATAGTTCAGCTTTTGTTTCCGGCTTATATTCCATAAGAAAATTTAAACTTCATCAATCCATGCATAAAAAATGAAAATAATAAAACACATATTTAAGACATATAAACGAGCTATGTTTATAACACTGAAAATATCATAATAAAAAAGGCTAGCAATCTTTGGTGACTTATTCGACTGGTAATTACTGGCACGAGGCCATTACGAAAGTATCGCTTTTAATAAATTTCAAATTTTTATTTGAATACACAGTCAGGGATGCAAGCGCTGCGCCACAAATGGCTGATTTTCATCACTAATTAATGGTTTTCTTCGCCTTATTAAATCTCTGAAATTCTGTCTTTAAATAAGTCAAGTAATACTATTAAAATTTAGTGGTAGCAACGGCCATTTCTGATGCAGCACTTTCATCCCTGTACAATTGATTGTAAGTGAAAAATCTAAAAATATATATATTAAATGTAAAAAATCTAATGGAGATTTCAATTAAAAAACATACATATGGTTTGCACCTGTAATCTTGTACCCGGGAAGTCCGACTTAGAACTCATTATTCTTCTTAAGACACATCTCTCTGCTTCAGTAATTTTATTACTATTTAATTATTATTATTGTTGTTATTTTACATTTTAATATCAGTTTTTGTATGTCTGATTGTTATATTTTTACTTTTGAATTTCGAAAGTAAAAACTAACATATGCTTTTACTCAATCTTCTCTCATAGAGTCGTCCATTTTTTAATGAGCTGCTATGTATGAATGCAGTTCAGCCTGTACAAAAGAAGAATCGAACATCCCGACGAACTTTTCTAAATCAACTTTCCTTAACAACATCGACATTGAAAGAAAATTAGATCTTTTATCTTTTTTACCCATCGATTCTTTTTTCTAGACTTCTGGACATCGTTAAAAAGAAAATAGAAAAAAAGTAGTCTAACAGTTACATTAAAAAATTCCAAATGGATACATACATATGTACATATATTAGTTTATATAAATTTAAAACAACGTCAAAAACGCCGAAATATGTAGACTTTAAGTAGACTAGTTTCGGTAGCATTTAGCGTACAGTCCTCAGCGCAAAGAATAGCTTCAACTTACTCCTATTGGCTGATATCTGAATTTTCCTGCTTCTCTATTGGTCAATGAACTTCTCACTTGAATCCGCTTCCTTCCGATATAATTGAGCAAGTTTCCATTATTCTTTGCAGTGGCGGTACGCCAAATGCTACCAAAACTAGTCTGCTTAAAATCTACATATTCTGGCGTTTTTAACGTTGTTTTAAAATGATACTATACTGCGCCTTGTTGCATCTTAATAATTATACATATTAGTTGTTTGGCAATTTTAGTTATCAAAACATCTATAGTCATCTCGCTTATAAAGATAAGTATTTTGCCACTTAACGATCTTAATGTTCTCATAATATTAGAAAGCTCAAATGATCTTTCGAAAGGAAAACCTCTTTTTTTTTCGCGTTTCATCTGTTAAATTGGATGAAAGGTAAAGACTGAGAAAACTTTGATCCATATTTATACGTTAGTTCGAGTATTCTTATAGTTTGAGTTCTTTTAAAATAAAGGCAACAATGAAACACAGATTTTTAGTTAATTGCATTAAAAATAATAAATAATACCGACGGGATGTATAAATATGTGTACATATCAGGCAAGTTTAACTATCGGAACTTCTGTAATCGATCCCGCTTATAAGGATAACCATTTTGCAATCAAAATTGTCTCATACAGAAAATATATGTCAAATAATCTTATAAAAGGCTAGGTTCTTTTTATCGCGTTTCAACGGTAAAGTAGAATGAGGGAAAAACTGAGCGAACATTGATCAAGCTTTATACATTAGTTTCAGCATTCTTACAGTTTGAGTGTACGTTTTCCTTTGAAATGAAGCGAAATAGCTCTAAATTTTAGTAGTAAATTATAACAGTTTTAAATTATCTACGAATGAAGAAATGAAAAGATTTTAAAATAACGCCATACCAGATAACGCAATACACTTTTCTTCGAAAATTATTATTCATTTCCCGAAGTTTCCTAATTGTCATGAGGTTTAAGTATTTCACTTTTTAACGAATTTAAGTTACATTTATCATCGGGTTTTTTCTATTAAGAGAAATAATCTTGAAGACTTGCAAAATCAGCTGAACATCTGATTACTTTATTAATTTGAAATATACTAACCAGCATCTTTTCTAGTGGCTAGTGAAAAAAAAAAGAGATCCGGTTTCAATAAGATTAATGAAGACAAATTGATTGATTAATCACTTCGGAACGATGATTAATATTTTTTATTTCCTTCTTTATTTATAGTAAGAATTTCCATCCATGTACTGTATGTATTGGGATGTATTTGAAATAATGCTGAGAATTATTAAGGGTGATATTACATATCAAGAAAAACAATTTTCGTATAGGAAACCGGGAGCGAAAACTATTTATTCAATAAAAAATACAGAGTGTCTCACACCAAACCAAACCTGGTTTTTGAAAATAATGAAGGTATTTTAGAGAAATCTCCAATAGAATATTTTCAACAGAAATTATTTCAAGTGAATATTTGAAATACTCTGTACACTGTATGGACTATCGATTCCCTTTCGAATTTTAAAGCATTCAGTGTTATTTGGACGTAAAATACACCCTTTTATAAGGTTGAGTAACCATATCTTACCCAAACACGATCCGACCCCGGTTCAGGTCGTGTCGGGCTGGAGCTAAATTCTTTCGTTGCAGTTCAGGTTCGAGTCGGTTTTGAGTTTTCCGGATCGGGTTGGGGTGGACTCTATTTTTCCAAAAAAAAAGTCCAAAATGTTGTTTCTGTTCAAAACTATGTATTTGAATAATTGGATTGTAGTTCTGATTTCCTAAACAGAAACTGTTTGCCTGGACATGTTTCATCACCCGCCCCCCTCCCCTTTTACAGTTCAGATCACAACTTTGTATCTACTCTAACTTAGATAATTGATTTTCAAATTTAGATAAAAATTGAGTTTAGCTTCGATTCGTCTATCCAGTTGATTGTCAACTTCTTCGATATCTGCCTATTTGCACTTGTTTTAATTTCATGTAAAAAAATTGATGATGAAAAATGTAAATATTTTGCTTTAGTTGATTATAGAACATCATCTAATGCAAATGCTTTTTTAACTTTAACAGTTTTTTTCTAGGAAGCCTCATGAAGAATTTCTATTTTTCAATCTCATCAAGTATGTAGCATATTATTTAAACGAACTTTATAAAAATTTTCATAAAAATGATTCTCTGTATCTTTCCTCGTCTATACACGAATACTAAATTGCGTAATGGTTTTATTGATTTTTTTAATTTGAATTTCTACTTAGTAGTTATTGTCGAATCATGTTTCATTCATACTGCGGACAACTTGTTAATATTAATATTCTAAAAACGTATGCATGCGTTAAATATCAAATATTATTACTTATGGACAACTGTTTTCAATAACACATACTAGACAATTGCACCATAAAATATAATACATAAAGACGCAATATTGCTTAATGGTACACAAAACACGAACTTTAATAAGCTAAAAGTTAACTTCTACGTTTTGAGCTGTTTCTACAGCCGTCTTCAGGAAAATATGATGGTAAAACGGTTCAAAGTTCAGAGACGAAAGCTTCCTGCACAAGAGATAATTATTCGAAACTTGACCAATGATATGAATACAAAAATGTAGCGTTGCCAACCAGTGAAAAAATTATTTATTATTATCTTTATTTAACTGTTTTCAAATTACTTACTGATGACATTCACCCAATAAATAGGATTTTTAAGAAAATAGAATTTTAAATTGAAAAAGATACAATAAACATATTATGCATCGGATAAGAAAGTACGCATTAAACTCTTTTTTTTATTTGTTTATACAGGAAAGTTTTAAATTTTATTGCAAAAACATCTCATTATTTTCATTAGAAGTATAAGCAACGTCCATTTTTCCTGGTAGAAGTAGTCGAGATCAGATTTATTAAGATTTTAGTAGAATATTAAGTGAACATTTACATTAGGTCAATACTCACTCCTTCACATTATGGTGTACATTCAGCCAAGTGGTTGTCACATTGACGACAAAAAAGTATGAGCATCACTGTATGGGAACGGGCCCAGCTTGACACCCAGACTTGGCCTCGTCTTTCCAGGTCGTGTCGAGCGAGAATTTATTTTGTGTGTGAAAATTACTATGAAATTATACATTTATTAAACGGAATCTTTATTAATTTATTTTCGTCTCATAAATTACAGAGAAATACGTTAAGGCACGTGGAAACTGTGAAAATTTATTTCTAGGAAGATTTTCGTGATAATATAGATTTGGATGGTTTTTTTTTTGGGGGGGGGGGGAGGAGGGGGGGGGGGGTATGAAAATCTTCCATTTAAGATCAAATTCTGTTATAGACAGATTACGTTTACAAAAGTTAACTGTAATTTACAATGTTTGCGCAAGGATTACTGAACAATCCTTTTCTCGAAAATTGCTACCCCCAATGGGATACCTTCTTTAGATATTCACGGGTTTCTTGAACCCGAGTTCCAGGACGCTCTTTGCCTTTTTCCAATTTCCTTTCTCTTTTTCTTGTCTGTTCTTTCCTTTTTGTTTCACTCTCATTGTGTTTTCTCTTCAGAGGGGAGGCTGATTATCCATAATCCAATATAAATCCGCCCATGTCGACTTATGGAAAACTGAAAACCACCCACGTGTTTGCCGTAAGTGATGAGGGTAGAATCATAATCCCATGCAAGAATCCCTAAGTTAATAAAATTTTCCTTAGGATTATTAAGCTTCAGCAGTATACATGTAACGATAATTTATCCTATAACATTCACAAAACCTGGCATAATATATTATAATCAATTAATACAGTCTGTTCATCCCCCCCCCTTTTTCCCTGTGGTGGTTTGCTCCTTTTGGTTACCATAGAAACTTGATGATGTTTGCGCACTCTCCGGTCAAGTATTCTCCAGGACTCTTAGAAGTTTATGTCCATTTTGAAATTTTAGACTTGTATGTGGCATAAACATCCTCATGACGTTCGCAGAAGCGAAACGAAACATAGATTTTAATTATATTTTAAATGCGTTTTTAAAATCACTGTTTTATTGTGTGTAACATTTAGCATGTTGTATTTATTTGAATATATAATTTTAAGTATAAATCATGGTGCAATTGTCCAATTTTTAATTATTTAATTAAGTGACGACTCGTATCCCTGGAAAGGGGATCTTGGTAAACCAAGACCCTGATTTGTCCTCTGCTTCAGAAGGAAGGTAGACAGAAGGTACATATCTTGTATGAATCAAAAGGCTGCCAACCTGACTTCTCACTGGCAAAGGATCAAGCAAGCGATCACTTGCTAGTCATCTCATTAATGGTGAAAATTGACATAGCGTTGTGACATAGTCTTGTGAGCGCAGGGACATGACCAGCACTGTTGAACGAATATGCTCTCTCTTGTTCGGATCGGGAGTGGATGACGCGGACGAATCTGAATTGATGGATTTTTTACTATGGATAGAATTATTTCACTTTTTTCTACTTTTCTCCCATGTCGAAATCAACAAACTGTACAGAATACTTTTCATATTTTTTAAAATTATTAAAACTAACAAAAGTATTTCTGATAATTCATTTAAGGACACTTTACCATTTCTTATAGAAAATACATTTTCAGCCCATTATCTGCGATGTGCGCTCAATCAAAAAGTTGCAATTTGACGATTTTTGCTTGCGAAGGTTTTTATCAGCGAATCAAACGCAGCTACTCTCAAACTTTAAAGAAATAAGTTCCTTCGCCGTACCTGTCCAGGAACATTGAACTCTGAGTAGTAACCATGGTGTTAAAACCTGATCTATAATACTCAACGGAAGAACTCATGAGAAATTTAAAAGATTTAAATTTTACCGATTGTCGCCGAATAAATAAACGTCATGTCGGAAGGTACAGGTTATTCCTACAAAGGACATCATTCTGGCCATTGATATATCACCTCTACCATTAAGAATTAAAGCAGAGAAATCTTAGCTGTTCAGTCTCACATTTCTAATTCTTTTCAATGCTGTCAGTACCAACGTTATGATCCTGCAAAAACTTTCTGTCATGGATTTGTTACCTGCGTACGTTGTACAAAAGTCATCTATGAATGTAAATCGTGTAAAAATCCTGAACGTTGTGCCTGTTGTCACGATAACTAAGCTGCATATTCCCGTTCTTGTCTAAATTGGATTGATGAAAAAGAGATTATGTGTGTTAAGATTACTCAAATCTTTCTTATCCTGAAGCACTGAAATATGTAAACTCAAGAACCTCATCTATTGGGGTTTGATAGTCTAGTCTTCCAATTCTATAAGGCCCATAGGCACTTCAATTCTATTTTCCCCATGAATTGATATATGCCTAACATTATGATAGTACAGTTCAGGAAAAATTCCGCCATATGCACGCTTGTTGCAGGCCATTTTATATTCTCTATTGAATCTTTTTCCATTTTCATCACAGGATATCACACTTTGATCTTTCTAAATATATACCAAATAGAGATTTACCGTAATTAACATTACAGCCTGTTATCAACGCTCTTCTGATTCCTTTACAAGCAAATTGCAAAAAATCTTACTCTAAAACAGCAAGAAAAAGAAAAGTGATGTGCACAGAAAAACAAACAAACAAAAAAATCATGTGATGTCTCTCTACAGTGGGAAAGTGTAAATAAAAAAACAACAACAAGAGATGACATCTTCGCCCATATCATTAGTTAATATTGAGGATTCCAAATAGCTGCTTTGCTATGCAGAGGAAGCTGTGAAACACGAATTATAGCCAATAAAATACTGCCTTTGAGCATACGTGATTTTTAACTAATTTCAGTTTAATTTCATGTTTCATTAGTTTTAACCTTATTTATCTATTTCCACTGTATTCTTTAATTTTCTTTTAGTATAAATTTTTCATTTGATATAAATATGTATCACTGTTCTAACTATTTTAATTTTTAAATACTTATTAAGATTTAGTTTCTTCTTGGTGCAATTTTTTCTAAACTTTTAAAATTCGTCTTTAAAGATATTTTTCTGGTACCAATACGACAGAAATTGGTGGATTTTTTACAAACTCATGAAAATTTCTCTTGGCATAATGCAGGAATGAAAATTATTTGCAGATAAATTCCATTTCTCTTCTAAAATCGTTTTAATTATTTCTATAGAATTAATTATTAAAATTCCTGTACTTAGATAAAATAGAAGAGACAAGAATAAATGAAAACCTAAAGAAATGTCTCATACGTGTTTGTTTTATTGTAAGGAAATCTCGAGACGTGAATGGGATTTGAAGACTTTGGATTCCCTTTGAGAGATTAGAACTTGCTCGTGGGAAAACTCTTTCATGGAGATTAAACACAAATTTGTTTTAATGGCGTCTTATTAACGTAGATTAGCAGTTGTTACTGCATAATATACTAGTTTCAAATGAATAACAGATAAAGGATTACGAATTTTCTACATACACTACTATAAGACATATGCATTATCTACTCATAATCTTTACTAATATTCGGTGATTAGGATCTTTACTAACAAGGAAGGTCTCCTTACTGGGCATACACAGAATATTTTGAAAAAATTATGAATTAAACTACTTATGTATGTAATAAAGGATCAGTCAAATTTAGCGGCGGAATTACAGTAGAAATTCTTTAAAAAAATAAAATACTTTTGAGCATTTGGCGCGAAAAGACAAAAGCGCCACGCGATTTGGCGAGCAGTACTTTATCTCGCCAAAAGTAAACGATTTTAATGGACCTGAAAATTGCTTTTTAATTGATTTTTAGAACGCATGTAAATAGTATTTAATTAATTTAAACTTAAACAATGAGAGAGTTTAAAAAATACATTTCTTTGTATTACATATTTATGTTGCTTGTTCTTTAATTTTATTACTTTAAAACAATTTTATATGTAAAAAATATTTTCATATATTTAGCGTATTAAAAAATAATGGCAAGATCAAGAATGCTGCAGTTATTCATTTCAATATCAAAGAAGTCCTTGTTTCTATAACAACAAAATTGAATCGACAGTGCTGAATTGGACTTAATTTTGAGATTGAAACAATTTTAATTAATTTAAATTTTGTTTTAATTCATACAATTTGTTAGTTAACTTTCATTATAAATATATATATATATATATGACAAAACTATTTACATTAAATTTATTTAAACAAGTTGAGTATGAAACATTTTTATCTTAAAGAGTACTTGACATAAAAAAAAGTTTTTTGAAATTTTATTTCTTTGCCAACCGGTGATAAAGCGCCAAATATCGAAAATTTCATTAATTTTTACGGACGCTCTATCGAGTTTCCACCGAAATTTTTTTAAATAAACATATCTATCCTCGTGAGTACAACGCATTCTATAATTTATAATATTTAATTATTTTAATCTATAATCCATTCTATAATTCCCAACTAGACATTCTATAATTTTTTCAGATTTTTCGGAGTATGCCCGTATGGAGACCTTCCTTGTAAGTTAAAAATAAAATCGAAATTGAAATATGTGTCTTAGCACCAGGAAAAAACATATTTTCGCCTAAAACATTATGTGAATCACATTCATATTATTTGTTGGTTTTTTAATAAGAATAACTACCAACGAATTCGCTACTACATGTGCCTACGCGATTAATAAAAAAAAGAATGAAAACTCATGCATTCAGCATAGATTACGAATCACTTTCCAACGCATTCAGAATACTATAATAAAACTTCACATTTTATTTAGGTGTAAGATAATGTCAAAATAAACAATTCGAAAGACGCTTAACTTAATTTCTGATAATACGATCAATAGACGAAAAAATATTTGATTTTCTTTTTGTGCAGTCCTGTATATGATGTATTGATTTGTATGTATACTATAGTATACTAAAAGTTAGTTCAGTCAAACGAATGGCACAGTTGAAAATTTCCATTCAGCGATTTCCGTGAAGGATCGGAAATGTACTTAAGAATTTTTGTACAGCCCTATGATTTATAGAATTTATACACATCAAGTAACATAAAAAAGTTCAATTTAAAATCGCGTATTACATTTGAAAACGCACTTCCAGCAATTATTGTTCATAGGCTTCAATAGTTCAAATTATTGTTCAATTTCTGCTGTAGCCATGTTATGTCCCTATCACTGAACGATAAATTCTGTGCACACCATATTCTACAGTAAGCGTCGTGTACACTAAGTTTCAGCATGTTTAAAAATGTGTAAAATCATTAAAATTCACCGCAAACGATTTTTCCCCATAGACCTTAGTGCAACGGAATTATTTTGATTGTTCCTGTAAATGAACCGTAAATGCTACATAGACACTTCATTTTCAATACCAAATATGCCACACTGATGCACAAAATAACGTCTATGAGTTTCATGGCAATCAGAGTTTATTTACGAAAGTTAGAGCACGGACAGACAAACAGACACACAAGCCGAATTCGCAAACACTTTTCAATTTTGTTGGAAAGTGCTAAAAAGAAAAAAAGATTCTTCAAGCATAGATTATGAAACACTTTCCAACACATTCGGAATATTGTAACATAACTGCACCGTTTAATAAGTTAAAGCATTATATCTAATTCAACCATATGGAAATGCATAACACACATGAAAACTCAATTTCAGCTGTTCCCATGTACAATCGTAAAATTATCCTAATTCTTTGAGCAGCCCTGTGTATAGATTTGCATGTATTAACTACATGCATGCCAAAAGTTAGTTTAATTAAGAAATATATATATATTAGTTGAAATTTCCCCCTTCAGCAATTTCCGCTAAAAAGGAGAATGGCATGTGAATTCTTTTGTGCAACCCTCTATATCGGGTATAGAATTTATATACAACTAGTATAATACAAAAAAAAAAATAGTTAAATTTAAAAGCGCATGCCCAAATTGAAAACTCACTTCCAGCCATTATTTCTTAAAGACAGTACTGTAATCGATTTCTTTTGTGTCTCCCTGTAAATAAACAACAAATGCTATGACTGCCCTGTTCTATCGTAATGATCTTGTAGTGAAATATTCAGAGATTTATACGAGGGTGAGTCGGAAAATAAGTTTCCCCTGGCAACTGTGGACAGAGATGTGTATGAAAGACAAAAAATGTAATGAAACATTAAAGATAAGACGTAGCTTTTATTTTCTACATAAGTGCCAAGTGAGTTGAGACATTTGCCTTACCCTTTCATAAGCTTCAAAAAGCACTCCTTGAAAAAAACAGGGCTCTGCATTATTCTGTTCCCGGTAGATATGGAGAGAAAGTGCGTTGTGAATTCGTGGTCAAAGGAGGAAGTGAGAATGGTTGTCCGCTATGAATGGGCACGTGGAGTATCGTGAGCAGAAATTCATAACCGCCACAAGGGAGTCTATGGGCCAGATGTGAAGTCGAAACAAATGGTGCGGAGATGGTGCCGCCAATTCGGTGAGGGGCATCAGCAAGTGTTGGACAGACCGAGACCTGGACGAACATGCACGGCCCCTACAGACGAAAGCAATGCTTGACTACTTCTTTGTAAGCAATGCTGATGGCATACAAGCCGTTCAACGCTTCTTTTGTATGCAGGGGCCTGTTTTTTTCCTGGAGTGCTTTAAGAAGCTTATGAAGGGTATGAAAAATGTCTCAAGTCACTTGGCACTTAAGTAGAAAAATAAAGTTACGTCTTATCTTCAAAGTTTCATTACATTTTTTTGTTTTTCATACACACCTCTGTCCACAGTTGCCAGGGGAAACTTATTTTCCGACTCACCCTCGTATTAGTTTCAATACATTTGAAATAGCGTAGTGTTATTAAAATAGTCTGCAAACGATTTTTCCTCTTATACAATAATGTAATGGAGTTCTTTTGAGTGCCCCTGTAAATGAACTATTAATCTCACAAACTCCATACACGATACCAAACATGCGTAGGTGACCCTAAATAACGTTTATCAATTGTATGAAAATCCGAGTATATTTACAGGAGTTAGAGCGTGGACAGATTGCCAAACAAACCGAATGCATAAACACTTTTCAACTTTGTTGGAAAGTGTTAAAAACGAAAAAAAAAAGATGGTGTACGAAATGGGGGAAATGGGGAAAATATAGAAAATAAAACTATTTTAGTTAACTGAAGGCTTTTTTTATTAACAATAAATTTGTATTTCTTTCATTTTTTTCGCCATCAAAAGTGTATGAGCAACTGTTAAATGCCTGCCAAGAAAGATTGTTATTTTTATCGCTCTAAACTCACTTCTAAATATCGCACAATTTCTTAAAAATTTAATGTGAATATTCGATTGAAATATGTTTCACAGCCATAGCCAAATTTAGCGACTTTTTATGACTTAAATAATTTTCAAACATGAATATCTATTTATCACAATAAAGCAAAGTAACTAGTGGTTGGGTTAGAACAATTGGGAAATGACTGCTCAGAGCAAACAAAAACTAAAAAAGGGGAAAGAATGTACCACAATTTGGTGCTTACGTAAAATTTGTCGACGAAAAACGAGATTTTTACTGTGTCGTGGACATAAAATTAACATTAATTTTAATTTTTAAAAGGTATGTTGCACTAGAATATGTCTGAAACTGTTTTTTAATTATTTTTTCATCTGCATCTTTCTGTTTTTCAATACTATAGCAAAATCATGAGCATCGCCAGGGAAGATTTTGAATTTTATTTAACTATATTTCTTATATTTCTCATTATTTTTAAAAAAAAGAAAATTACATTTTTAACCCCAGATTAATAGGTATACTCTTATATGGTTTCTTAAATTGATACATGAAAAATTTAGTAATTTTATGAACATTTTAAAATGTGTTGTTATATTTGATATTTCATGATGTTTCTGTATGGTGTATCTAATGATCACACTTGATGATGTTTCTCCATGTCATTTTGTATTTTTATGTGATATATGTACTTTTTTCTTTTCTAGGTAAGTAAATCCATTTCCACAATTTGAATGAACTATGCTAAATCAACATGACCCCACAGAATCGATTTAAGATAAGTAATTCGTATTTTCTGGTGTGCCTTGATTTAATTGTTCGTCTTTCTGTTAATGAAAAAACATCGGAAAGTATAAAATATATGTCGTTATTTTTATATTCTGTGTGCTGTAGTATTTATCAAAAATTAATCACTATATCGATATTTACACAAGAAATACAGTAGTTAGGGATGCAGCATCACACTTCTGCAACCAATTTTAGCATAGATGATTTTGACATATGTCACATATTATATGATACAGCTAATGAAACTTCTAGTAAGCTGGCGCACCAGCGGGGATGTTATCATAGAAACATCGCACTACTCACACCAATGTAAAATGAATAGCAACCCGAATATTGATGACTGCATCAAGTCCAGGCAACATCAGTATTTGAGTTCCCATTCATGTTACATCGCAACGCGTTGTAAGATGTAGCTACAACCCGTGCTGATACGCTAGCCGATTGGCAGTTCCATTATCTGTATCATCTAATCTGTATCATATATTGAGTGAACCAGAAGTCTTGCTCTGATTATAAATATTTATTGTGCTCAAACTATTATAATTAGACATATTTTTGTTTGAATGCATTGTAAGTGCTGTTATACTTTTTTTTATAACACCACGTACCTCAGTTAATTTCAACGTGTGCACCCTTGGTAGGTTGGGGAATATCTAAGCGGTATTCTAGTTCCCGCCAAGTGTTCTTTAACATGCCTTCTATTACAGTACACACAGAAGCTTGTATCCTAGTCTTCAGTTCTTCGACGTCAGCAATTAGTGTGGCAAAGACTCTGTCCTTGATATAGCCCACAAAGAAAGAATCCAGAGGATTAATATTTGGAGAGCGCGGAGGAAGGGGGGTCCATCCCTTCCAATACACCGATCCGGAAATGTTTTGTTCTATTGCACAAAAAAAAAAACTACTAAACCTGACCTATCTAATGATACAACAAGTTACATTATTATACAAACGGTTAATTTGTAATGAGTTATTATAATCAGGGAAAGACCTTGGTTTACGCTGTATTTCAAAATAGTCGATGCTAAAATTGGTTGAAAAAATCTGACGGTGTCTCCCGGACTGTCAGTGTATATAAATATGGTGTCTGTGCATATATGGGGAATTCTCACAATCTTTTGACTTTTTGGGGAAAAAATCTGGCGAAATTAAACTTGCTAAAATAACATTTTAATCTGATAGACGAATGCCTTAGTGATTCAAAATAAAGAAAAAATGGTCAGCAGCGAAAAAAAATTTATTTAACTGAGGTTTAAGTTAAACTAGCGAGTTTAATTTTCCTTACCATTTTACCAGTAAAACTTTTTATTTTCTTCTAAATTTTTACTTATAATGAATTTGCATAGTACACACAGGACATTCAAATAAAAAATGACAATGTACCATTTTTAGTACAAAATTTTGGTATAACATTGTCTTAAAGAGGTGTTAAAAAAGGGACGGTAATGTAAAAAAAGGGGATGGTATAGGAAAAAATTGACGAAATGGGAAAAAAAGGGACGGTAAGGATGGAACAGCAAGGAAAATTACCACCCATTTTAGGTAGATCATGTTAAGACTAAGTGGTAGCCAAAATGTTCATTGATTTTTAGAAACAGTTATTTATATTGGATTAAATAAAAAAAATAATAATTTACCTCGAAAAGTGCAGGAATAAACCTTGGGGACGGTGAGACTACCAATAAAGCCACGATGCTTGAAATTGATATTTAAATGCTGATTTAAATTCTACAGTAAATTTCCTGCCAAAGAATTTTAGATATTATTTCTCTAGCATACTTCTGCATGGGAAAAAAGTTGAAAAAAATTCTGTGGCTGCATCTGAAGTGATTTTCTGTTTAATTTTAGAAGAGGGATGGTAAAAAATCTAAAACCTAGGAACAGAGTTTAAAAAATAATAACAACCCTAAAAATGTATGCAGGCTAATTTTTAAATATTTATTTATATAAAACAATAGTTCCAGTTTCGGAAAAAAATTTCATCGAATTATTATTATTTTTTTTTTGATACAATTTTATCCAGACAGCTCCAAACTTAAAAATCAGCATTAGGAACACGAGACGGTATAGGAGTTTTCCAGGTGTTTGGACACCCAACATCGTCCAAAACTTATTTATCTCGTTAATATTGTTGCGCAATCATGCAATGATATGTTCCCAAGAATATGAAATAAAAAAAACACAAAAAAGTGTATTAATATAAAAATTATTATTCAGGGACATGAAAGTCAAAAGTTTGAGAGAATGCCCCTTTTACAGGCATAAAGAAATCCATAAGAACAATCACTATTTTTTTATATGTTTTCATTTATATTACAAAATCATGAATGTAATTTTCTTTCCTCTGTAAACATCACATGTTAACATATTGCCTATAGGCCGGCTGCCGGCTTAGATTTGCGTTGAATACATGCTGCCTATTTATAACTTTTTATTGTACAAATACAAAACGTTTTTTATTCACACCTACCATCAGGACGTAAAGACAAACGTTACATAAATTGGAATAGAATATTGGAATATTTCCATAAAAATTTAACAATGTGATTACATTACATTCTAAACTTGCTATTTGCAATTTCGAAAATGCAATAAGTATAATTATTAAGTAATAACTATAATTGTTTTAATCCCAAAATAAGCAAATTAATTAGTTCATGGCGTTTCCAAAAACAAAATGCATTAATAGTTGAATTATAAAGTTCAACTGATCTTTTAATCTTTAAAATTTTCCCTAATAAAAATAACTATAAATCAAATTCTGCTGCAATATTATGACTGCATTAACATTTACTAAAAATCGTTATTTAAGAGTCGTACTTACTTTCTCAACATCTGTCTCAATGAGTTCCTTTTCTTTTAAAGAGTCGTTGAAATATGTGAAGATTTAATTTAGGAATGTATAAAGTGTTTCTGCTGACGAAAGTGGTTTTATTAAAAGCGAAGAACGTGCATTTTCATTCATAAATTGCGTGCTTTATGAATGATTGTAAAGAACATGATTTTCGCATCTTTTTACTCTTATTTGTTCTGAGTTTAGGGTCGAAAGAAAATAATTTATTGAGTTGAAAGTTTCTTTTGAAATTAATAATTGCGAAATTACTAAATAACTTTCTCAATATGCTTAAAACTTCTAAGTATACGCAGATCAAAAGTTAATGATATTTTATTTGTATTTGGCTCGATTAATTTTGTAGCAGTTTCTGTAAAAATCACGTTTTTGTTTTCTAGAAAATATACAAACGATTTGTTTTGCGCCTTAAAATATCAATTATTTCACAAAATTGATTTTAATTACATTTACTACCCTTTCATCAATATATACAAGTAGCTTTTATGTTAGTCTTTCATAAAAATTATTTTAATGTGTGTTAGCCCATAAGAAATTAACGTATCGAAATGAAACATTTCTACACGCGCGGGATTTTTTAATCCAAAGAGGTATGTCCTACCGAGCAAAGAAAAGACATTGCTTCACCCTCCCCTTCTCGACGTTGACCTTGAAAGGTACAAAGCAGGTCAAAAGCATCCTAAAAAAATTTACCTTTTTTTTAAAGGAAAAATGTGATTGGAGTAAAGTTTATCCCAGTGCGTGTGCTGACGGGTTAAAATTTTCTGTAATAAAAATAAATATAAATCAAAATATAAAACAATTTATGACTGCAACAACATATATTAAAAATCGTTATTTAAGAGTCGCACTTACTTTCTCAACATCTGTCTCAATGAGTTCCTTTTCTTTTAAAGAGTCGTTGAAATATGTGAAGATTTAATTTAGGAATGCATAAAGTTTTTCTGCTGACGAAAGTGGTTTTATTAAAAGCGAAGAACGTGCATTTTCATTCATAAATCGCGTGCTTTATGAATGATTGTAAAGAACATGATTTTCGTATCATTTTACTCTTATTTGTTCTGACTAGGGCCGAAAGAAGCTAATTTATTGAGTTGTAAGCTGCTTTTGAAATTAATTATTGCCAAATTACTTAACAACTTTCGTAATATGCTTAAAATTTTAAGCATACGCAGATCAAAAGTTAATGATATTTCATTTTGATTTGGCTCAATTAATTTAGAAACATTTCAGTTAATGCTGTATTTTTTATTATTTAATATTTCCTCTTTCATAAACATTTGTCTATAAATCTTTAGTGTTTTGCTAACATTTTTTAAAACACGAGGGTTGTTTTTTAAATAAAAGTCTTCTGAAAATAAAAACCAAACGAAAGAAAATTTTCAAAAACCAAATTTATTTTCAGATTCTACATACATTTTTCTATTTTTTTAATACAGCTGCCAAGTTTGTTTAAACATTTATCATACCTTACAACTAGATTTTGAATATCCTCTTCATAGAAACTTGTCGCCTGTTCCGATACACCGAGAGGTCACAGCCGTTTTCACGTCTTCGTTATATTTGCCGCCGAGATGATGTCTGTGATAGCGAAAAAGAAGGAAATCGCTCGGCGCAAGGTATCGGCTGTAGGAGGGGGGGGGGGGCTTCCCAGCCTAAAAAGTCCGATAAAGCTCGAGTCTGAGCTGCGGTGCGAGGCCTTGCATTGTCATGGAGTAACAAAATTCCCTCTGTCAGCAAGCAGCGTCTTTTGTTTTGAATCGCTTTGCGACTTAACACGTATCACTGACCGTACCTCGCACGGGGCGGGCGATTTGATAATCTTGAACATTTTAAAGACACAGAACAGACCGTACAGTTTACCTAGACAGCTGCAACTGAGCATAGTCATTCCTAAGGAGTGTTTTTCATGATTTCAAGTATTTCATGATTTTATATGCCTTCCTTCTTGAGCACTTTTCTGTAAGAAGGATGTAAAACACGCGACCCGCGGGCCACAACTGACTCGCCGACCACTAACCTGTGGCACGCCAAGCCTTTAGCATTTCACTTATATTGGATTCAGCTGTTCAAACACAAATACAGAAAACACACTTTGCACAAACGTGCTTATACCATTCGTGGTTTTAGTTATGCCAAACATCAGGAAGTATAGTATAAGTATACATAATGGAAAAATCATTTACATCTATTTGCCCCACCTCTGGAAATTTCTGTTTGAATTTATTGTTTCAGTGCAATTCTATATTGGAGCAAGGATATGTGTGTGTGGGGATTTTTCGAATTTCTGTAATTAATTACCAATCTATCGATTTCCCAAAGTACATATGGTAAATAGGAGATTTTTAGATTGTTGTACAAATGTGCGTTACGGAGCATGACACCTTTGCATTTTTAGTATTATAATGTATAAAGTATGGAAGGATAAAAAATAACATATTAACATATTAATAATCAAGTTTAAAATTAACAACTCAACAAATTAGATAACGCATACTGGACAATTGCACCATAAAATATCATAAAGAAAGACACAATCTTGCTTAATGGTATACAGAAGACGAACTTTAATAAGCTAAAAATTAAATTCTACGTTTCGAGCTGTTTCTACAACCGTCTTCAGGGTGTAGAAACAGCTCGAAACGTAGAATTTAACTTTTAGCTTATTAAAGTTCGTGTTCGGTGTACCATTAAGTAAAATTGTGTCTTTATTTATCAACAAATTCGACCAATTTTGTCAATTTAATTGATGTAATATTTTTTTCTGAAAACTAATACGAAATAAACTATGAGTAATAAAAAAAATTAACTTTATTTAAAAATTTATTAAACATGGTTGTATTTAATACAAAGAAATTTCATTCTGTGCAATGGTAATAATATAAGTATGCGTTTTCTTTTTTTTTTTTTTTTTTTTGTGTGTGTGTGTGTGTGGGGGGGGGGGGGGGGGTTCCTAGACCTTATATCTTATACTTAAAGTGGCCATCGGAGGTAAACGAGTTTGACATGCTGGTCTATAATAACGTGCCCTGTCTATAATAATATATTTAGTGTTTTGTTAAAACTTTTCAACTGACAGAATAAGTATTATATCTTTAAGCCTGTGCTTTAATAGCTGCTTTTTAATTATTGCGAAAATATTAAGTACCTTTAAAATTTCTAAACATACGCAAATATTTCAAAGTATCATTATATTTATTTTCAAATCGCTGAATTATTACAAGTATGTTTCAGTTAATATTGTATTTTTTATGATTTTATAGTCCTTCTTTTTAAAGCCCTTGTCTATAATAATGTACCTAGTGTTTTGTTAACACTTTTCGACTGGCTGAATAAGCATCATATCTTTAAGCCTTATTGATAGCTGCTTTTGAAGTTGATTAGTGGAAATTATTGAGTACTTTTAAAATTTCCAAATATAAGCAAATATATGAAAGGGTAATTATATTTTCATTTGAATCAATTATTTCAGATACATTTCACTTGATATAGTATTTTTCATTATTTTATATGCCATCTTCCTTAAGCGCTTGTCTATAATAATGTATCTAGTGTTTTGTTAACACTTTTCAACTGACTGAATAAGCATTATATCGTTAAGCCTTTGTTTTGACAGCTGCTTTTGAAATTAATTATTGAGAAATTATTAAACAACTTAATATGCTTAAAATTTCTAAGCGTACTTAAACATAAACATGTGTTACATTGATTTGGCTCAATTAATTCAGATGCACTGAAATTAAAATTGTATTTCTCATCAATTGATATGTTTTCTGTTCTAAATCTAAGTCTGCAATAATATATCTTGTGTTCTGTTAACTCTTTTATGCAAAATTAAACAATATTTAAGGCAATATTGCGTCAATTTATCTCTACTGTAATGATTTTAATAAAGCAGTGATAAATAACTTAAATAAATGAAGTGGTTGGATTAGTGATTAAATTTTTAAGGTGAAGTTTTGCCTATACTTGATAGAATGTGCTAAAATCTAAAGAGCTTTTTATGTGGTTGCCTTAAACATTGGAATTGAATTATATTGTAAAGACAGTTTTAGTTCAAGGTAAATTGCAGAAACGGTTTAATTTTAAGAATAAAAAAATAATTTTAATTAGTAAAATTTTAAGTAATTTATTAAAATATTGTCTAGAAAACTCTTGAAATTGGTATAATTGTAATTATAAAGAACTCAATGTATAATTTCAACAGACTATCACGCACGTGAACATATTTTTTAGAATAGCAAAAATCTTTCTGTATATGTTTCTAATAAGACAAAAATTAGCATTATAAGATATGTCGCACAAAAATCCGTTTGTAGCTGATGTTTAGTGATTTATTCTATGAACGTTATTGACTTACTTCTTGCTATAAGATAGTGCAGGACACAATTTTTTCTTAAATTACTAATTAATAATTTTAAATTCACTTAAAGTCTTAATTTACTGAAGTCAAAGCTCTAAAAACAAGTAACGTTATAGATACTTACATTTTTAAATTCAAAATTTATTCCTGAATTATCTTCATTAGTTTATATTCAATATTTTATATTAGATAAAACAAAATAAAAACATACATGAAATTTAAAAAATGTACATTGGACTCCACATTCTCAACACAATTTCGCGAAAAAACGTAAAAATTACTGGCCACAGTTGCCGGAATACCTACCGTGATTTGAAGAGATTTTTCTGTTATTTGGCGAAATTTCCGTCTTTTGAATGGCGGATTTCAGGATGTTTCAATCTTAAATTCGTGAGGTTTCGATGATTTGAGGAAAAAAAAAGGCATTCATTAAAACTAAAAACTGCTGTCAGCACAGATCCCGGAGCGTCCCTGTGATTTGACGAAAATGCAGTTAAAATTGGAGTATTTCACTTAATGTTAATGCAAAATTAATCGATTGCGGGGAAAAAGTTGTAACATTCTTACTTTGTCCGTCAGAAAATATTTGTCGATCCATCTCCTGAAAAATAGAAAAATTGTCAGTAAGTCGAAGGGGAAAATGCTAAAATCGACAGTCGGTCCTGGGGGGGGGGGGGGGGGGAGAAATCACGAAATTCTTCGATCGTTTCATGTAAAATAAATAAATAAATAAATCGGCAATCGGCAGAAGAAAAATATCGCAAAATTCATCGATTGCGTGAAAAAAGTTACATCATTCATTCCGTCATTCTCAAAAAAAACCCCCGTAAAATTTGTCCATCAAACACCTGAAAAATCGTCAATCAGTTGAGGGGGAAAAATCATGAAACTCTTAAATCAGTCATGTAAAATACCCCCAGAAAATTGCCAATCAGTAGAAGGAAAATATCGCAAAATTCACACATTGCAGGGAAAAAGTTGTAACATTTTTCCTTCGTTCGTCAGAAAATCTCGTGAAATTTGTCGATCTATCGCCTTAAAAAAAGAAAATTCGTCAATGAAGTGCAGGGGAAAACACTAAAATCAACAGTGAGTCGTGGGAGAAAAATCACGAAATTTTTCGATAGGTTCAAGGGAAAAAATGCAAAAATCGCCAATCGGTAGAAGGGAGTAAGTAAATCAGTGAAGTTTCAGTATTTTTAGGAAAGATGGGTCAATCCATGTGATATTTTTTGTATTTTAACGAAAAAAAACTTCAATTAACGGATTTTTTTAGAGTACATGTAAATGGAAAAATAAGAAAATAGTGTTACTGAAGCTTATTTATGTTTATCTCTTTAATAAACTTTATAATACTGTAATGCATCTGATAAGGACATATTCTGGAATTCAACACAGTTTTTTTTTCATTAAATTTTTTAATATATCATGATGTTTTGAAGCTATACTCAAGCTGAAATAAATTACTATGTTACATATTCGTGAAGTTATTTTTAATCTTGCTGGCATGGAACTAGAACAGGAACCTATGGCCCTCGTGCCATAAGTGGCACACAGCAGATTATTTTTGGCACGGCATAGATTCAGGTTCTACATCAAAATGTAGTAGAATTTCGCGAAATGCATTAATTAATCTAGTTGTTTACCTGAATTCAGTTAGTTCTTTTGGTTGTCATTAGTCAATATAGATGTTGTCGCTGTTTATATCTAAATTCGATTAGTTCTGTTGGTCGTCATTGTCATACAGATTGAAGAAGCTGATTTCCACTGACTGATTGAAATTTTTTCCAAATTTAGCTCATTATTGGCTCACAAAATTTTAAGGATAAGAGAGAATTAGAAGTTTTATCGTAAAAGAAAGATTAAAAGTCATTATAATAAGGAATGCCGATGGTAAAATTATAACGACCTGGAATACAATTGAGGACGTGAGTTTCAAAACTCGCCTTATCCAGAAAATCAAATTTTGGAAAATCGCGAAAAAACTCTGACTGCGTCCATTCATTTTCATTGTAAAGCAAGATTTTACAATAGCAGAAATACAGATTAAGGGGGTCAGGGACACAAAAATCTTAAAATTTTCTTAAAAATTTTTATTACACTAAAAATTTCTCTGTTTTTTTCTGTAGTTTAAATCATGTATCTATCTTAATTGGAACAGGAAATATTCATTTTTAAGTTTTCGTTTGCTTCCAAAATCTAGCTTTCAAGCAATGGTTGTAATGAAAACGACTTTTTGTGAGAATACGTTTTTCTTCATGATGGGGTTTTTTTTCACCATTTCTTGCATTTAAATTGTTATAAGTCAAGAACCGTTAAAGATAAATGGTTCAAACTTGGAGCATGTTTTTTTCAATTGTTTTACTTTAATTTTGATTCAGCAAATTTGAAAAAATATTTGCTTTTGCAAAATATATATATTTTTAAAGTTACGTCATTTTTTTTCCAAATTTTTGCTTTAAATATTTTAAATTTCTATTTAAATTAATATTTTTTGGAATGCTGAATCTAAATTAAAACTTATATATTTCTGTTTATTTAAATGCAAAAAAATTGAAATTCTACGGATAACATTTCGAGTTATAACGATTTTAAACTGCCCCATTTTGTAATAAAGTTTAAATTTAAAATTTTTAAAAATATTTATGAGAAGTTTTATCATGTGATGTTATTTACAAATGATAGGGTTAACCATCACAAAAATTTTCGAAATTTTAACCCAATAAATAAAAATTATTCGAAAATGTGTCCCGGATCCCCCCCCCCCCTCCCCCCCTTAAAACTAGATTTTTTCCAGATTGTTGTATTTTTTTGGTGCAGATTTACAAATAGAGTAGATTGGGAAAAAAATTAAATGTTGGATAAGGCGAGTTTTGAAAATCACGTCCTCAATTGCAAACATTAAACGCTGTAGATTCTGGCGCTTGCTGTTTTGACTATTTTTTCTGCGAGACATTCTTTTCGGAAATAAGTAATATGAAAAATTTAAGTAAATACATCTTGTCAAATGAGTCCAATTCAAATGGCATTCTTTTAAAAATAACTAAGTACGAAACTGATATAAATTATTTTGTCATCTAAGACGAGGCAACCGAAATAATATTTAAAAATTAAATTTAAAAAATAAAAAAATCCGACTGCGTAAAAAACGAACTAATTAATTATTTCACATCAATGTGAAACTATTTTTATATTACTTATCTATTTTTTTTTTATTTACTTGTATCGACGATTTTAAGTTGTGTTTAATGGTTAGTTCCTATATATAAACACTATTCTGATGAGGTCTATAGATGTCTATGATGGTTAGGGTTGCAGTAAAGCTAGAGATCCTACCTGCACAACTTCCAAGTTGTGTAATATTTAAACGGAGCTTCAGACTGTAAAATGGTCAAAGAAACATCGTCTTCATTTTGAAAGATATATCCAATGATATATCCAATGATATGCCAATCAATATGGTGCGTAATTTTTTTTTTAGTGTCTACCGCCAATTTTGTATTTTACGGCAGCCATTTTGAATTTATAAAAACAAAACTTAGCCTATAACCATCGGACGGTTAAGACGAATCGATAGAGACCTCATTCAATAAAATCCATTCAGCCGTTGGGATGTTTCGAGGGTATAAAGAAATCCACATACCCAGATACGCGTGAAACACATAACCCTTCTTGGCAGTGGGGTAAAAAATAAATTTCTAAAGTATATCATTAAATATTAATCATTTTTTATTGCTAAAAACAAAATTTTAAGTAATTTCATTCATTATTATTTGATCCATTAAAATTTTTTATTGTTGGCACGTTATGATCACGTAAAATATAATTTTGGAAAAAATTTGATACGCGGATGAGAAAAGGTTCGCCGTCCCAGAACTAGAACGTGCTCTTATTCATATACTAAATAAAAAAAAACTTTTTAAATTTCTCAACAAAAGAAAAAAATCTTTCTGAATAGTTGAGGTCAAAGTTGAGTCTATAAAAGTTGAGGTTTTGACCCAAATTACCGGACGCAACAGATCGAGAAAGATCTACATACGACAGCAAGCATTTTTAACCTCTTCGTTCCCAAAGCTAAAATAATACTACAAATGCTCATTCATTGGTTTTAAACAAACAAAATGACATCATAGAGGACAGAAAAAAAGAACTTTTCGGAAATTGATACTTTAGGGTACTAGTAATTTAGGTTTACAAATAAGTATCTGTAATTACAAATTCCGTTAAAATAGTGCCCCATCAGTGGCTGAGAGGTTCTGCTCTCGAAGCTGGTAGACGGGAGGTGCTGGGTTCGAAAACAATCGCGCCCGTCGGCATAATCGTTCGGAGTTTTCGTGGTTTTCTTCGAGTCATGGATTTCCATGCGTAAATACGGGTTAGGTTCCCTTAGAAAGGCCCCCACGGAGGGCACTCCCCCCTCAGGCCTGTATCCCTAGAGTAGATAATCGGCCGTCAAAAAATCAACCAACCAATCGTTAAAATAGCAATTTAACTATCACTAACCCACAATCACAAATTTAAGGCTTTTAATCAAGTGAATGATATACAAATCCTCAAAACATTTTAGTATAAAGGATTTAACTTAAATAAGTATGAAAATTTCTCAATTTCTTGGCCACACCCTCTTGAAGGATTTTGCAAACTCAGATGAAAATAACATCTATTTTATGAGGAAATCAGCATAGATTTTGCCATTTATTGGTTTGCTTTTAAAGCAAAAAACATTCAGCTATTAAGAAATGAAGTCGAAATGTAAAAAAGTCAAACAGTTTAGTTTTTATGGGGAAAAGAATAGTAGTCCACATATGTGGATCCAGGTAACGAAGAGGTTAAGATATAACACATTTATTGAAATATGAAATACATAATGTTATTTAGCTTGAATAGTCTACTTAATGTCTACCATCAAAATCTGCCGTGAATTTTCCAGAAAGTTTCGCTTTGTCAAAGAGGGAAAAAGTATATATTTTTTAAAGATGTTAATATTTAATTTCAATTTAGACTTTTAGGATTTAATCAAATAAAAAAGCAGCATAAAAAGTAGAGAAACTTTGAAATATTGTCTTTAAATATAAAAAATAAATAAATAACAATATCGTAAAAGATTTTCAAATAATTTTATAAATACTCCTGCTAAATTCTACCAATTCAATATCAAAGATTTTATGTATCTGTGTCGTGTCTCTAAAACTGTTTGCTTCTGTGACATATCGTCTCTGATTTATATAATGTCAATATCTCTTCGTCAATAAATCTTTTACCGTTTGTACACGAAATCATGCATGAAAATATTATATCCAGGGCAATAAATTTCGAAACACTAGCTTACTGAAGCGAAAAATAAGTTAAAAAAGAATCTCATTCTTTCCTATGTTTTATTTAAATTGAATGTATCATCACTGTCGTCAGCCTAGGATAAGGAAGATATTTGAGAATGCTATCAAATTACTTTATGTTCTTACTTTTTTTTTTTTTTCAGTCGGAATACTAAATTTTTAACATACACACGTACAAAAATTACATTGCATTTAGGAAAAAGCGATTCTTTTGTTACGGAATTCGGATTCATTATTAAAACTAGAATGTTGTGACCATAATAAAATTTTCTTCTATATCATTTTAAGAGGGTACGGGACCTTTGAGTTTGTCGAAATTATAAAAAACATCGCCTTTTTCAAAGTTCCAAAACAAAGAAATATGCTGTTCAGATGTTTTTTAGTTTCTGTCTAAAGTATATAAACTTAATTGCATTATTCAGAAAAATAAATGTTTTCTATACAAAATTAATATTTAAATTTTAAATTTAAAAATTCATCTCACTAACGCATGGATTAAAATAATCAAGTGCTGCGCGTTTGATAAAACTCTACATTATGAATAAATAAAACAATTTTTGAACAAAATAGAATCATAACACACATCCTTCTAAATTAAAATCAAAATACACACAAAAAGCTATGTTTATCATTTCAATTTAGCACACACGCAAAAAAAAATAATTTTTTTTTCAAGTTTTTCAAGTGAAAAAAAAAAAAAACGAAATATGTGAATTTTGTGGCTTAGCATGTAGACTATAAATAAACGAATACGTGGTTAATTTTTTAAAGCTGTAGCTTACATAGTTTGAAAGTAACAGAGAGCACAGACTCCAAATTTACTAAACCGAGAAAATGCGTTTTAAAGCTTCAATATCTACAGATCTTCAATTATACTCACTGTCTATAATGATTATAACTCAAGAAATAATGCAGATTTTTGAATGGGGTTTTTTGCATATTATTCAGAAAAAAAAATAACTAATTAAAACAAAAACCGAAAACGAATTCTTTGAAAATTTAAATTTCCTGTGCCCTCTTAAAACTGCAGCCCCTGTTGGAAGACAAGAAGAAGAAAGGTATAAATCCGAACGATATAAATCGAATACATTTAAAAACTAAGAAAGGTTGTAATCTGCACGTAAATATTTTAAATTTTTGACAGGAACGTAAATTTGTACACATACTTCAGTTCATTATTAGTAAAAAGTAGAATTATATTTACTTACTATTATTTACATACACATTTATTTAAAAAGTATGGTTATTACGGAATTTTTATTAAAAAAAATTTTCTGGTGAGACTCGGATAAAAAGCGATGTAAAGTGACGCGATATAAAGTGAAGCTATGGTATGTATAATTCTATAGTGATATATAGTTAAGGGATTCGGAATCCTTATTAATATTAGTGTACTCTGGCGATTGCAAAACTTTTTTTTTCTAAATCTTTAAATACATTAACTTAAATAACGCAATTACAGATTAACAATTATTAAAAGAAAGAATAGTCCACTTCTTTTAATTGATGATGAAGTTGTAGAGATCAATAATTTATAAAAAGCACAATACAATAGTGTCCCTTTTTGGATGTTCAAAGCCAAAAGTGGATCAACAGGGTGTGTCATAAAATGATTCTTATTTCACGTACCATTTGCACACCAAACCATGCATGAAAGTTTATATTCGTCGACACATTGAATTTTACTCATGGCAATAAATTTTGGAAACCTGCTTTACTGGAGTGAAATATAAGTTAAAACGAATCCCATTCTTTTCTGCGTTTTATATGAATTGAAGGTATCATTGATGTCGTCCTAGCCCTACCAATGGCTGAGAGGTTCTGCTCTCGAAGCTGGTAGACGGGAGGTGCTGGGTTCGATCCCAATCGCGCCCATCGGCCTAATCGTTCGGAGTTTTCGTGGTTTTCTTCGAGCTATGGATTTCCAAGCGTAAATACGGGTTAGGTTCCCTTAGAAAGCCCCTACGAAGGGCACTCCTCCCCTCGGGCCTATATCCCTAGTGTAGATAATCGGCCATCAAAAATGAACCAACCAACCATTGATGTCGTTCACCTAGGATAAGAAAAAATAAGATGATGAGAGGAAGATTATTAACAAATTACTTTTTGATCTGACTTTCTTTTTCCAATCGGAATACCGATATTTTTCACGAGAAAGTTTACACTACATTAAATAAATATTACATTTTTACGGAATTTGGATTCCTTATTAATGTATGTACGAGGGCTGTTTTTTTTAAACCTCCGATGGGCTATAAAAAAGACAACTTTACATAACATAATAATTTTATTACCAAAAGTACAGCATGGTCTTACTTATGTTCCGACATAATCGCCAAAACACCTGGCGCATTTGTCGCCACGGTACGGACAATGGCCGCGACTATCGATGCTCCCGCCAAATGTGACTTGCGAATTGTAATCCGTTTGCCGCACACAGCTTCCAGTATCCTAAACCTCATACGATTGTGTACAATGCAGACCTTTAAATTTCTGGAAATTCTTCAGAAAGTTCATTGAATACTCATTCTGCAATAGGTTTCAGCAGCACAACGTCCATCTGCTTGCAGAAAGCGGATTACGTTTCAAGGTCTGCATTGTATACAATCGTACGAGATCTAGGATTCCGGAAGCTGTGTGCGGAAAACGGATTACAATAGACGCTTTCAGTCGTGGCGTCAGATATGAAGTTTTGCTTGGATACCGACTCCAAACAAAATGTTGCTATGCTGTGTTTTCTATTTTTATTATATTTTACAGCTGTATATTGCAGCTATATCTCATAGATATATATTTCAATACTTTATATGCAGTGGTAACATTTTGTACAATTTATATTTAATAAGATATGAAACATAGCAACCGTTTGTTTGGAGTCAGTTTCCAAGCAAAACGTCATGATTGACGTCACACTGAAAGCGTCTATTCGCAAGTCACATTTGGCGGGAGCATCGATCGTAGCGGCCTTGGTCAATATCCCGTTCCGCGGCGACAAATGCTTCTACTCTTTTGGCGATTATGTAGAAAAATAATTAGGACCCTGCTGTACTTTTGGTAACAAAATTATTATGTTATGAAAAGTTTCCTTTTTTTATAGCCCATTCGAGGTTAAAAAACAAACAGCCCTCATATTTTGCATTAGTATGCTGTAGCTATCAAAAATATTTCTTATGTACTATTCTAATATATTAATTTAAACAGCGTAGTTTCAACCAAAAAATATGTATATATATATACAGGGTGCATAGGAAAGTCCCTTTAACCTGAAAATAATTGCGAACGGAGAGAGCTACAGCTATGTAAGTAAGGTAACGGTATAGTAAAGCGACTATGCCCGACATAATGCAATCGACAGCAGCGCCCCTGGTGGCGAAATTTAGAAGATAGCCATTGCAAATCGAAAACGAAAAGAGATAGAGCAAAATTTCCGATTAGAAAGTTTTAGAGCATCAATTAATTAGTACGAAACGACATTTGGTTTACACGGATAAGATAAATTGTCGCCGGTATACCCAAAAATGTCCGAAATCGATACGCGACGATTCTACTCTGAATATTCACATTTCGGAATTTAGCAGTGCGCAATCGCAGATTTTTACGTGGTATGGTACTGTAACGTCTGTAATATTTTAATTTCCAATGCATTTAAAATTTTAGTTTAACCCATTAAAGAAGAGCATATTTTTCACTTCTTTTAATTATTCCACACCAGTTTTTTTCCACATTGTAATTTTGTTACATTAAATCGCTCAAAATTTGAGATTAGATAATGTGAAAATTTCCAAACTAAAATACTGGTATTCAGATTTAAATGTTTTGTTCACCTTACATGGCAAGTTTTCTTGCTAACCGGCTTTAATGTGTTAAAAGGTATTGGCACTCGCTTAATACAAATAGCCTAATCTCATAGCATAAGCTTATTGATGGCAAACGATAATTTTAATCCGAATTCGCAAGCTCTTTTATTCTAAAACTTTTATTTTCTGTGTTGTGACAATCTTAATTGTTGCCGATCGACGAGTTGTAAATACGTGCCCTTTTTTGAGAGTGACAAAGTGACTGGAATTCTGAATGATTCTAAATGAATGAGATCCTACAAAAGGTACATTTCCAGGGTTTGTGTGGGTCCGGAATTGCCAAACCAGAAAATTCTTCAATACCAGTATTTTGTTATAGGTAGTCTCTCCTGAAATAAGCTAAATTTCGCGCGTTTGAACTTGACTTATTTTTTATAAGAAAATACTGATATTTTGCCTTGAAAATAACGGTACATGTACGAACCCTGATTTCTTAGTGTATTAAAAATAATTTTTTCTTTTACTTTGAGGTTAGAATTTTGGAAGTGTATGAGAATGGCAAACTTCACTGATTTCGAATATTGAGAGATGGTACTTATTTACGGCGAATGCCAACGAAATGCAACGCATGTTGCACGGGAGTATGCCGTTCGTTTTCCAGCTGGGCCACATCCAAGTGCAGTTACCATCGCAAATGTAGTGCAACGTCTCAGAGAGACAGGAAGCACTACGAGTCGTCCGCGTTCTGGCAGACCAGTGAGTGCAGGTATGCGTATTGCGCCAAGGGTCCATTCCTCTTCCAGACCTCTATCCCTCATTGCCTTTGAGATATCATTCATCCAGGTATTTCGTGGTCTTCCCCATTTCCTTTTTTTGTTTGTTTTATAGTTGAATGTTATTTTGGGTAGTCTTTCATTATTCATTCTTTCAAAAAATAGGAATATCATGTATTTATATTTTTTTCAATTTAACATAGAGTTTTAGTCAGCAGTTTTAGAAGATAAAGAACTTAACATAACTTGGGTATTCATATACATAATATAACTTACATACGCATTTTTGTTTAATAACCTCAGATATAGCGCTTTGTTCATTTCTACTAAAAAGAAAATTGAGATTCAGCTATATTGTTCATCGCAAAAAGCATATCACGTGAGCTTTATATTAATGTTTATTTTAAATGTAAAAAATAAGTATCAGTATTCTAGTACACATTTCAGTAAATAAAAAAAGCAGCATAAAAAATTTATAATATTTTAAAAATTACAATTAAATAAAAACATGATTTCATAAAAGATTTCCAATAAATTATATTAAAATTTCCGTTAAATTCCATCTATACAATACAATATAAATTTAAATTTATCTATATCGCAGGACCTTTGTAAACGAAAAAATATCTCGTGTTTTGAAAACCACATATCCCTTTCATATATCGTCCTTGATATAATAATGTCAATAGCTCTTTCTCAATAAATCTTTCAACATTCGCAAATCTTTCTATGCATAAAAGTGTTACATTCATGGCAATAAATTTTGGAGCACTGTCTTACAGTCGAGAAAAATAAGTTAAAATGAAACTCATTCTTATCCGTGTTTTATTTGAATTGGAGGTATCATCACTATCGTCCACCTATGATAAGGAAGAATAAGATGCCGGTGGAAAAATGCATCAAATTGCTTTTTGATCTGGGCAGGTTTTTGCCAGATTATCAAGTCTCTGACAGTTGGAACATTTGTAAAATATCATGTGGGGTTTAAGCCTACATTGAGTAGGTCTTAAAAAAAAGACCTGCTTAATGTATAAGAACGTTTAAAATAGGTCGGGAAAGGATAATAAGCCAATTATTATAATCTAGAAGTTTGGAAGAAAAAGACGTAAGGATACGAAAATCATTTGGATTGAAGAGGTAACTCTTAGCGATGTTAGCTTTAACACCATTTCTACCAAGATGTGTCAAAAGACACTGTTCAGATTTTAACTTAAATTTACTCTCTAAGTAAAATCATTTCTCCACAATTATTTTTTTGACTTTTCGTACAATAGATGTTAAATTAATTCAGTGATATCATTTTCCTCCAGCTCGTCCTGGATATAAAAATATGCATATGGTATATCTATATCTAATAAGAGGTGTCTTTTGATACCTTAAAGTTTTCATAAGTTTTAATCTCTAAGGATTTCATAATTTCTCAGTTTAAATAATTTTACACATAAATATGAACACCATTTTACATCACCATATCAATTATAATCAGATTAGAGAATCTCGATTTCAGTTGTAACGGAAAATACAAGAGTTGCTGCAAAACTCTGATATTTCCGCTATGTTGTATTTTAGTGTAGATCATTGCAGTGACTAGTTCTAAAAATTGAATAACGCATTTTGTTCTCCAGTTCTGGTAGTGAGTTCAAAACACGCGAATTTTGTTTTCATTCGTGTAAAAACTGTGATATTCAATAACGAAAGAATTTTATTACACTGCTGTCTTTATGATTAGTGTTGTTGTTACAAAGATTAGATTTTTATACATGAGACAGAAAGTATGTTAAGCTAGTAATATTAAAACGTTTAATTTCCTAAAAAAAATAAAAACAAAGAAGAAGATAATATTTTGTAATTACTGTCTTTGTTGACGTAAAAAATATTTCATTACATTTATGTATTAATACGTATATGTACATTATTTTATAAATTTTTGATTTAAGCTAGAATTTATAACCTGCAATAAATTTAAAATTAAATATTAATTAAATCATCTCTAATAAAAACATGTCAGTGATTAAATATATTGCTCAAATTATCTATATTTAACTGATAATTGGAAATGCCAACAGTTTTTTGCATTGAAACGCATTTATTTGCATTAAAACGCAAAGGTGTCAAAATACACCTTTTGGTAGAAATAGGTATACACAAAATCGTGGAAGAAATAGTGTTATTATTATTCAAGGATAATGAAGACGGAACATTCTTTTTGACGTTGTGAAGAATGATACAGATTTTTTGAAAAAACATGCGAGAAGCTGGCGATGATATGATGTTTATCAAATACATTCCTAATAGTTATTTCTTCTACTATTTCTGGAGCTTGATGAGATGTGTCCGCAATTGAATAAAGAATGTTACCCATCTGTAACAAAGGTTTTTTGTTGGCCTGCAATGCATCTGCAAACGCAGTCTCCACATTGATCTATCTATATCTGTAAGGTCTCCGCAAATGCAGCCCCAGGTTAGTTAAGTTCTTTGTCTTTGTGTGTAAGGTATGCCATCACTGAATTGGCGTTTTACTCCTTAAAAATAAAATGGTTTATGAGGGAGAGAGCTTGTTTTGCTTGCTGTTGTGCGTTTATTGTGTCAAGCTCCAGCTGCAGAGATTGCAATCTACTCTGGGTTGAAGCGTCGATTTCTTTGACCCGTGCCAGCATTATTTGAGTGGCACTAAGCTTTATAACAACCTTTTTGGATATATAAAAATAGTGTAAACAGACATGTTGAAGAGTAATGGCATTATAAATTATTTCTGACAGTAATGCCATTATAAATTATTTCTGACATTAATGGAGAGTGTAAAAATTATTCTAATAGAATTGGCTAGGTCAAATATATTTTGGTAATTTATAATTAAGTTTTTGTTCCCTTTATTTGCTTTTTCCCTTCAGCATCTTTATGGGCTTGTATATATGCCTAATCGGTCGTCAAGCGACAAGAAACACATTTCAATGAAGGAAAAGATGAATAGTATTGTATAGGAAAGGTTAGTTGGAGGATTGTATAGGGCAGGGGTCGAAAAGTAATTTTAAGTGGGCCCGAATACTTTTGAAAAATTTTATCGAGTTCCAGAGAAAACAAAATACTGCATACACAGATATCCGTTCTAAATATTTTTACATACATATAATCAAATAGAAAAGACAGGTATTAGTACAAAAATTAAGCTTGCGGTCTTGAGCCAGTTTTTTATAGTTTGGTTCACGTGGTGACCAGCTAATGCGGAGAGTGTCATGTCTTCAAGGAGGACGTCCGTTAATCTCGAACGATATTTGTTCTTCAAGAAATTCATTTTGGAGAAAGTTGTTTCACGTACATACTATATGGAGCTAAACATAGAAGCAAGCTTGTTTTTTGTAATTTTCATACTTTTCTGAGACATGTTCACCCCAAAAAACTTCAGGGGCTGCAGTTTTATACATTTGCAATAAAATATCTTCTTGCAAGTCAATTTTTTCTCCATTTGAAGTACAGGTTTTTCAAGACTGAACAACTTCGCAGCCACATCAGTCCATTCTGCAGCTGGAGCACTTCATAAGGCGATTTAAAGAATTAAGACAACTTACCTAACTCTGAAAAGTCTTGGAATCTTGCTTTAAATTCCTTTGATATAAAACTTAGTAACACTGCAGTGTGTATTTCAGAATTATTCTTTTTATATTCAAGAATAGTTTGAAAATGAACAAATTCTTCATTGGCAAGATCTTTATATCTCCCTCCCACCGTCGCCGCGCCTGCGCTCCAACGCAATATTTTGCATTTCATATCATAGCAACTATGCATAATTATTAAAAAATAAAATTAAGCGCGCTATTACTTGTAAAATATAAGAAACATTGATAAGGCTATCGCTCAAACATACCTATATAATAAATTATTTATTCAAATTGAAAATTTTTGGCGGTCCATTCTTCGACATTACGCGGTCCGGATGTGGACCGCGGTCCGCCTGTTGCCAACCGTGGTTATAGGATTTAATGGGTCAAAATCCGTACAGGGATATAATGCGCCAAAAATGTAGGAACTGGAAAAATAAACAGCAGAAGCCAAGACTTCCTAAAATGTCTAACACAAATACTATACCTAAAGTGGGATAAAAAGGGAAAGGGAAAGTAAGGAGGGAATACATAATGAGGGAAAATGTGCAAAAATAAGTCGGTCCAACTACAGAAGTAAAATACAGAAAGTAACAATATAAATACTATAGAAGGGGTTGTGCTCAACTATGCTTCAAAATTAGAAGGCGCGGTTACATAATAATTTAATAGAGAAAAAAATAAGAGTTAACGGGCAAAACCCTTTAGAGGAATAACGTACCTAACATGATTGCTAAAACTTAAAAAATTTAACCAAGTTCCAAAAAGCACGAACGTAATTGGATGTAGGTACCTTAATGGAACTGGAAGAAACAAAGTCTAAATGATTATAGACAACAGCTTAGACAAAAATTTACCAGACTTCAAAAAGAGTTTTGAATCGGGTAGACTAAATTAACTACACTTAAATACATCATAGTGGTCTATTAAGCTTTTTAAGGAGAAGCAAAAGTTTAGGTGAAAGTGTAAATTAATTTTAAAATAATAAATGATATTAATAATCAAAAGAACCTTAAATTAAATAATTTTCTGGAATTCGGAAAGGAGTAAAATACTTGATCTTGTAAAGTATGAATAATTGAATAAGAAAGGCATCTTCTTTCCCTTGTTAAAATTTAAATGGGAGATATGGATTAGGTTGCAAATAAAATATGGGGAAATCGTTATTATATTATTATTAAAAATTTGAAGAGGAAGGAGTAAATTATTCCTTGTAAAATAATAAGTAATTGAATAAGAATTGCATTTTGTTTCTCAAGTTAATGTTTTAAGGAAGGTAAGGGATAAATAGTAATTGGAATATAAACAGTATCTGTATTTAAGCTGTAGTAACTAAATTAGCAGATGGAGGTTGGAAATTTTACTATGTAAAATAACAAAAAACTCTAATGTCGGGGGCTATCTTTTTTTTTTCATATTAAAAATTAGAGAGGAGACAAGATTTAAGTAGTGGTTGGGAAATGAATTGAGGCTATTATTATGCTGTATTACAAAAATTAAATAGGGAGAGGAATACTATTTTAAATTAAATTCTAAATAATTGAAAAAGAAGGCATCTTCTTTATCACATGAATTTATATAGGATATAAAGATTAAGTTACAGTTTGAAAATGATCAGTGTGTATTAATATAATGCTATTTAATATTTGACGAGGCAGGGGGGAATTATTCTTGTGAAATGATGAATAATTGAAAAAGAAGAGCATAGTTTTACTCATATTATAATTTAATGAGGAGATAAGTGTCAAGAAACAATTTTAAAAAGGAGAGTGTATGTAATTAAGTTAATTTATAAAATTAGAAGAAATCGGTAGGAAAAATTTTACCATATAAAACAGCAAAAAATGTCTAACATCAAGGGGTGTCTTTTTTTTTCTCATATGTAAATTTAAATACAAAACAGGATTAAGTGGCAGTTGGAAAATGAACAAAGTATATTATGATGTTATATTTCAAAAAATTAAAGAAGAAATAAGGAAATTATCAAGATACAAAGGCAAAAGAAATCATCCTTTTCAAAATATTTTTCTTTTGTGTAACCAATAATGTTTTTTCAACAAGATAAAGTAATGTATCTATAACTCATTCTAAACAGTATGTTCGACGTGTTAAATGAATTTTACAACAAGTTATTTTAACAGTACTTACAAGTACCGTCAGTAGATAAAGGGTTAAAAGTGTGACTCAGTTTATGGCTCTAAGAATTCAAAATATGGGTCTTAAAAATAATGATACCAAATTTAGAATGGCGCTGTGCTATAAATTAATTAATGTGTATATATATATATATATATATATATATATATATATAACTGTTTCTTTTTGTTGTTGTTGTTGTTCTTTTTACGTTCACAAGTGCAGCTATTATTTTCAATATGAAAAAATATATAAACTTTATTCGCTGATGCTTTTTAATTCGCATCGCTCATAAACATTCCCATATTCCCATTTTCAACTGTGACTTGAGGGCCATAGTCAAAAATGTATATATGAAGATTGGTTCAGTTCTATGCATAACTTCATACACTTTTCAATGATACAATAATGAAAATGGCACAAAAATCGTTATTACGCCGTGAACGGCTAGGCGACTTTTGCTGACGGTTACTGTAGTCTACAGCTCCCAACTCCTAGATGTCGACATTAGCCGACTCCCGCACTCGGACCCTTATGTTGACTTCTGTCGACTCCCGCACTAAAAGGGTTAAAGCGCCTCCTTCTGGCGGAATATCCTCAAATTCAACTGAGACCTACTTTTCAAAACCCCAAAATAATGTATATGAAATTTGGCTCAATTCCATGACGAACTTCATGCATTTTTCGATGATACAAGGATAACATACACATACACGGACAAAATATATACACACAGTCAGGGTTGGGTTGGGTTGATTTTTGACGGCAGATTATCTACTCGAGGGATATAGGCCCTAGGGGGAGTGCCCTCAGTGGGAGTCTTTCTAAGGGAACCTAACCGGTATTTTAAGCAAGGTTTCACAAGGTTCAAAGAAAACCACGAAAACTCCGAACGGTTAGGTCGACGGGCGCGATTGGGTTCGAACACAGCACTTCCCGTCTACCAGCTTCAAGAGCAGAACCTCACAGCCACTGGTGGGGCATACACATGGTCAGACAGACAATTTGTATAAACATCTTTTTCGGAATCGCTACTCCTAAAACGTCTAAACCCGTCGATAACCGGAAGTAAAAACAAAATTCGATTACAATGCTTTCTTCTTTAAAAAGAAGATAGTAAACATTACATAAAGGATAATTGAATATTTTTCAAAAATATTTCCATTAAATTCTACCTATACAATATCATACATTAAAATTTATCTGCATCACGAAATTTTTGTAAAAGCAAAATCTGTCATGTCTTGAAAACTGTCTGCTTGTGCGACATATCGTTACTGATATATACAGTGGTATAGTCGTAAAAAAACAGAGGGTAAACGCTCTAAGCAGAGGATATACGCTCAAGGTAGAGCGTATACACTAGAGTGTATATACTATAGCTTTCTTGAGAAAGAGAGGGTATACGGTGTTTCTTAAAAATTCCAGAAGATATACGGCGTATACCCCCGTATACCCTCCACTACATCCCTGGATATATGTAATGTCAATAACTCTTCGTCAATAAATCCTTTACCGTTTGTAAACCCAGCCATGCATAAAAATCTTACATTCATAGCAATAAATTTTAGTGGAGTTTTTAGTGGAGAATTTTAGCCCGAGTTTACTGGAATGAAAAATAAGTTAAAACGGATCTAATTCTTTTCTGTGTTTTATTTGAATTGAAGGTATTTGCACTGTCGTCTGAACAGGATAAGGAAAAATAAGATAGCGTTGGAAAATGGTATCAAATTACTTTTTGATCTGACCATTTTTTTTTTTTTTTTTCATTCGCAATATTGATATCTTGGAAAATAAGAAAATTTTGTATTGCATCTGGAACAAAGTGAAATATAGTTATGGAATTTCGATTCTTTATTAATGCATGTATTCTGTGGCAGTTGTGAATCTTTTTTCTTCATCTTTTTAATGCATTAATGTAAACAACACTATTATACAATAACAATTATTGATAGGAAATTAATCCACTTCTTTTAATTTAAGATAAAGTTCTAGTGATGAGTTAATAATAAAAAAATCAATCCACAAAAGAGCCTACTCTTGACTGAAAGCTGACCTTTTGACAGTTGTGGGCGCGACAAACTGAGAAAAGTCGTCACGATAGTGAAATAGCTTGTAACACAAGATATATTACATTTATCGAAAAATGAAAATGTTTGAAAATTACCTCAGTGTTCAATCTGCAAATTTCATACATTTTGAGGAAAATATGCTCCAGGAAGATTCGTTGAGCCTGGGTAAAATATTTTTCTGAAGCTTCCTTAAGAATTTTTTAATATTTAGTTTTAAAAAAATTGCAGAATTATTTCATCAAATAAAAAAGTGTTATAAAATATAGATAAAGTGAAATATTATTTGAAAATATTGAAATTAAAATTTAAAAAGTCCATAAAGGATTTTCAAATAAACTTAATAAGTAATTCTACTTATACTAACTTAACTTAACTTAACTATAACTTAAATTCTACTTATACATTACCGCAGATTAAAATTTATCTGCATCGCGAGATATTTGTAAGAGCAAAATCTGTCATGTCTTGAAAACTGTCTGCCTGTGTGACGTATCGTCCCTGATATACATAATGTCAATAAATCCTTTACCGTTTGCATACCCAGCCATGCATGAAAATCTTACATTCATGGCAATAAATTCTGTAGCCTGGGTTTACTGGTGTGAAAAATAACTTACAATGGATCTCATTCTTTTCTGCGTTTTATTTGAATTGAATGTATCAGCACTGTCGTTTGAACAGGATAAGGAGATAATAAGATGGCGTTGGAAAATGATATAAAATTACTTTTTGATCTGACTATTTTTTTTTCAGTCATAATTCAGTCGTATCTTTGAAAAGAAGAAAAATTTGTATTGCATCTGAAACAAAGTGAACTACAGTTATGGAATTTTGATTCCATATTAACACGTTAAGTGCTGGTGACTGACACCGAAGCTGAAAAATTTTAAATGTTTTAAGTAATTTTTAAGAAAGTATAATCCGGTAATAAATAAAAGGTAAGTAAATTTTAAATACATTTTCAGTAATTACTCAAAACAATATATATATTTTTGGTTTTATATCATATTTTAGACTGTCAGTCATCGGTAAATGACGCGTTCTAAACGAAAAGTTCCATGTCAATCACCAGTGACTGACGTGGCGCTTAACGTATTAATGCATGTATGCTTTGGCATTTGTAAATCCTTTTTCTTCATCTTTTTAATGAATTAATTTAAACAACACTAATACACAACAGCAATTATTGATAGGAAATTTAATACATTTTTTGAATTTAAGAAGTAATTCTAGTAATAAGTGAATAAAAGAAAACACTGCAAAATAAAGCCTACTCTTGGCTCAAAGTTGGTGTTTTGGCATATCCTTGTGTGACAGACCTAGAAAAGTAGTCATAAGAGTGGAATCACTTATAATCCAAGATATATTAAATTTATCGAAAAATTAAAAACGACATTCGATTTAAAATTACTTCAATAGCAATGGCTGTGAATTATATACATTTTTGTGAAAATATGTGTAAGAAAATTTTGCATTATTAGGCGAGGAAAAAATATTTTCCTGAAATCCGCCTTAAAATGATGTTAATGTTTAGTTTAAAATAAATTGCAAGATTATTTCATCACATAAAACAGTAGCAAAAAATATAGATATACTAAAATATTGTTTTTAAATATTCAAATTAGATAAAAAAAAATAGTCTATAAAAGATTATCGATTAAATTTTATAAATATTACCGTTAAATTCTACCTATACAATATCGCAGATTAAACTTAATCTGCATCGTGAGATCTTGGTAAGATCAAAATCTGTAGTGTCTTTAAAACTGTCTGCCTGTGTGACATATCGTGCCTGATATATATAATGTCAATAACTCTTCGTCAATAAATCCTTTACCGTTTGTACACCCAGCCATGTATGAAAATCTTACTTTCATGGCCACAAATTTTGTAGCCTGTGTTTACTGGAGTGAAAAATAAGTTAAAAACGGATCTCATTCTTCTCTGTGTTTTATTTGTATTGAAGGTATCAGCAGTGTCGTCTGAACAGGATAAGGAAAAATAAGATGGCGCTGGAAAATGATATAAAATTATTTTTTGATCTGACCATTTTTTTTTTCAGTCGTATCTTTGAAAAGAAGAAAAATTTGTATTGCATTCGGAACAAAGTGAACTACAGTTATGGAATTCTGATTCCTTATTAATGCATGTATGCTGTGGCATTTTTAAATCTCTTTTCTACATCTTTTTAATGCATCAATTTAAACAACACTATTACGCAACAACAATTATTGATAGGAAATTTAATACATTTCTTTGAATTTAAGAAGGAGTTCTAGTGATAAGTGAATAAAAGAAAAACACTGCAGAACAAAGCTTGGGTCAAACTTGGCGTTTTGACATATCCTTTGGTGTGACAGACCGAAAAATGTTGTTATGAGAGTGCAATCGCTTATAATTCAAGACATATTACATTTATCGAAAAATTAAAAACGCCATTCGATTTAAAATTACCTCAATAATAATGACTCTGAATTATATACATTTTTTGTGAAAATATGTGCAGGAAAAATTTGCATTATTAAGCGAATAAAAAATACTTTCCTGGAATTCGCCTTAAAAAGATGTTAATTTTAGTTTAAGAAAAAATTGCAGGATTATTTCATCAAATAAAACAGTAGCATAAAATATATATATACTAAAATATTATTTTAAAATGTTGAAATTAGATTAAATTTCATAAATATTTCCGCTAGATTCTACCCATAGAATATAGCAGATTAAAATTTATCTACATCGCGACATCTTTGTAAAAGCAAAATCTGTCGTGTCTTGAAAACTGTCTGCCTGTATGACGTATAGTCCCTGATATACATAATGTCAATAAATCTTTTACCGTTTGTACACCCAGCCATGCATGAAAATATTATATTCGTGGCAATAAATTCTGTAGCCTGGGCTTACTGGAATAAAAAATAACTTTAAATGGATCTCATTCTTTTCTGTGTTTTGTTTGAATTGAAGATATCAGCATTGTCGTCTGAACAGGATAAGGAAAAATAAGATAGCGTTGGAAAATGATATAAAATTACTTTTTGATCTGAACATTTTTTTTTTCAGTCATAATTCGGTCGTATCTTTGAAAAGAAAAAAAAATTGTATTGCATCTGAAACAAAGTGAACTACAGTTACGGAATTCTGATTCCTTATTAATGCATGTATTCTGTGGCATTTGTAAATATTTTTTCTACATCTTTTTAATGGATTAATTTAAACAGCACTAATACGCAACAACAATTATTGTTAGGAAATTGAATACATTTGTTTTAATTTATGATGAAAAGTTCTAGTGATAAGTGGATAAAAAAAGCACTGCATAACAAAGTCTACTCTTGGTTCAAAGTTGGAGTTTAGTTTTGACATATTCTTGCATGACAGACCGAGAAAAGTAATCATGAGTGTGCAATCGCTTATAATTCAAGATATATTAAATTTATGGAAAAATTAAAATCGACATTCGATTTAAAATTACTTCAATAGCCATGACTGTGAATTATATACATTTTTTGTGAAAATATGTGTAAGAAAATTTCGCATTATTAAGCGAGGAAAAATATTTTCCTGAAATCTACCTTAAAAAGCTGTTAATGTTTAGTTTAAGTATAAATTGGAAGATTATTCCATGACATAAAACAGTAGCATAAAATATAGATATACTAAAACATTATTTTTAAATGTTCAAATTAGATTTAAAAAAAAAATAGCCCATAAAAGATTATCGAATAAATTTTATAAATATTTCCGTTAAATTCTACCTATACATTATCGCAGATTAAAATTTATCTGCATCGCGAGATATTTGTAAGAGCAAAATCTGTCGTGTCTTTAAAACTGTGTGCCTGTGTGACAGATCGTCCCTGATATATATAATGTCAATAACTCTTCGTCAATAAATCCTTTACCGTTTGTACACCCAGCCATGCATGAAAATCTTACATTCATGGCAATAAATTTTGTAGCCTGGGTTTACTGGAGTGAAAAATAAGTTAAAAACGGACCTCATTCTTTTCTGTGTTTTATTTGAATTGAAGGTATCAGCACTGTCATATGAACAGCATAAAGAAAATTAAGATGGCGTTGGAAAATTATATCAAATTACTTTATGATCTTACTATATTTTTTGCAGTTAACATTGATATCTTCAAAAGAAGAAATGTTTGTATTGTACCTGGAAAAATGTGAAATATAGTTATGGAATTATGATTCCTTATTAATGCATATATGCTGTGGCAGTTATAAATATTTTTTCTACATTTTTTTAATGCATTAATTTAAATAACGCGAACAACAATTATTGATAGAAATTTAATACATTTCGTTGAATTTAAGATAGTTCTAGTGATGTTTTGAATAAAAAAAAGCACCGCCCAGCAGCGTTTACTAGTGACTCAAAGTTAGCGTTTTGACAGTTATGTGCGCTACAGACAGAAAATAAATCGTTAAGACTCCAATCTAATTCAATAGATATTGCATTTATCCTTACATTTTTTTTTGTGAAAATATGTGGCAGAAAGTTTCATATTGTTGGTCGAGAGAAAATATTTTTCTGAAAACAGCCCTAAAAAGTGCTAATGTTTATTTTAAAAATAAATTGTAGGATTATTTCGTCAAATAAAAAAGTAGCATAAGATATAGATACTTTAAAATACTATTTTAAACTATTGAAATTAAATTTTAAAAGACGTTCACAAAGGATTTTCGAATAAATTTTATAAATATTTCCGTTAAATTCTACCTGTACAATATAGATTAAAATTTATCTGCATCACGAGATCTTCGTAAAAGAAAAAAACTGTCGTGTCTTGAAAAGTGTCTGCCTGTGTGACATATCGTCCCTGATTTATATAATCTCAATAATTCTTCGTCAATAAATACTTTACCGTTTGCACACCCAGCCATGCATGGAAATTTTACATTCATGGCAATAAATTTTCTAGCCTGAGCTTACTGGAGTGAAAAATAAGTTAAAACGAATCTCATTCTTTTCTGTATTTTATTTGAATTGAAGGAGGTATCAGCACTGTCGTCTGAACAGGGTAATGGAAAATAAGATTACGTTGGAAAATGGTATCAAATTCATTTTTGATCTGACCATTTTTTTTTCTCTCAGCCGGAAATTGTCCTTAAAAAAAAAAAAAAAAAAAAAAAAAAAAAGAAAAAAAAAAAGTAACCCATAATACTTTTGGAACAATATGAAGTAATGCATCCATAACTCATTCTAAACTGCATTACTACTTATCTATGTATTAAATGGATTTTATAACAAGTTATTTTAATAGTACATATAAGTACCGCCAGTAGATAAAGGGTTAAACGCGCATTTATAAAAACTAAGTTTCATCTGATATCAGTGATTTTCGGAACTTTTCCGAGTACTTTTATTACGCATGAAGTTTTCTCAACCTGGATTTTTTTTAATACTATCCAGTCTCAATTAAACATTTTCAGCTGCTTTATTGAATTTATACATGAAAGATTAGCAAAATAATATCCATTTGAATGTTAATTTTAATGATGATATTAAATCATGTTTGTCTGCAAAACATGTTTATCGAACACGAAAAGGCTTACTTGAGAATGGATAGCATTCGAAAAACATATATTCCGGATTAAGAAAAATGATTAACACACTACAAAATTCAATCGAAAACGTTTCTCAAGATCAGTGGCAACATTGTTTTTATAAATGCTTTCTTTTTTATATATATAAATAGCGAAAATATATTGGTTTCGGATGTTCCTGAATCTAATGAACGCTTTTCGGAAGGCTTTCGATAACTCGGAAGAGATTATCGTATAGTTACGTTTGTGGTTATATTATACTTTCCTAGATTAACCCTTAAATCCCTGGTGTTGCTTTTCGGCAATATACCCAATTTAGGCTCTGAAATACTATTAGAATAATATTGAAGCTATAATGCCTAATGCTGCCAATAAAATACATTCTGAAAATATTATTAAATCGATTTTCAACATGTAGATGGCAACACTTGTGCTGTTTAAGAATAAAGATAGATTTATTTTTTCAATTGTTGCTACTTGTTCTTTTTGTTTTGCTTGGGAGCTTGCGAAATACGCTATTTCGACGTAAGCCTGCAGTGAGCAAGTGAAATTTATTTCTTATTATAGTTCCTGAAATTCTTGTGTGTTTAATATTATAGAATTTTATCAAGGAATTTTTTTTTCAATTAAACGCCAGTATTGCCGATTAGTAACAAACTGTTTTTTAGCCGTAAACTATACTTAAAACAAAATATGATTTTTTTAAAAGTATTTTTCCCATGATATATTTTAAAAATGAAAGCCAAAAAACATTATTACAATGATCTTTGAAAAATCAGGCATTTAAGGGTTAATGCACTACAAAATTCAATCGAAAACGTTTCTCAAGATCAGTGGCAGCATTGTTTTTATAAATGTTTTTTTTTAAATATTGATACTGAAGGGAATGAGTTAGGAGTTTAACGGCTTACGCCAAATACACTATACTTAAATTGTTAAAAAAAAATACAATAGAATATAAAAAGATTTTCTCTTACCTTTTCTAGTAAGCAGACGAAGAATTTTCTTTCGTCATCAATTGAGCAGCTGAAATATTTAAATAATTTTTATTTGAAGATAAATCTATGTTGTTTTGTGAGATAGGTTTTTTGTCCCTGATAAGAGAGGTTTTAGCACACTTAATCTTTATTCGCAAAGGTATTCTTGATTAATTGTTGACACACTGCAAAAAAAAATATAAAAGAAGAGATCAATTTACATAATTATAAAGAGCTGTATACTGCCAGGGGAAGACAGCTTTTATAGTAAAAGGTTTGCAACTTTGAACTCGTGCGATGTTGCTTGGTTGGAACCAGCACACGAACTGAAGCTATTGGGGACTTTAAAAGTACATGAAAAGTTTAAAACAAAGCAGAAATGTAGAGTTTGCATAATTTCTTTCTTTTCATAGCTGTCCTGTTAAAAGCAGAATGGAGAAGTAAATTTTTAGTGCTGCCATCTGTTGGCACTTTCCGCTAATATCTGGTGGGTTGTTGTGGGAATACTGAATGAGTTCTTGGTTATTATGCACTAGAATGTTAACAGTTTAATTGAAGCACTGATCAAAACATATTTCTCAAACAAATAATTATGTAGGGAACACACCTTAGAAGAAAATGGTTGTTTCACGAGCGACAGGGGGTTTGGCATAAAACACGCACATTTCAAGAAGAGGAATTCCATAAAAAAAATAAAAATAAATAGCGAAAATATTTTGGTTTCGGAGGTTCCTGAATCCAATGAACGCTTTTCGGAAGGCTTTAGGTAACTCGGAAGAGATTATCATCTAGTTACGTTTGTGGTTATATTATACTTTCCTAGGTTTAGAAAGATCTGTCTTGTTTCACAATGACCTTTGTTCTGTATTATTCTAAACTATTTATTTAAATAGCACAGTTATACAGTAGCATAATCGTTTGTGCGTCACTGCGTTAAAATAATTTTCTTTCACATGTTTAAAGCGAAATTTATGCATTTTAAGTTAAAAAATGAGAATATCTGGATATTTAGCTCAAACAACGTTTAAGAATAACATGATTAACATTTTTCACATACTTGTGATAAAATGTATCATATAAATCATACTGCGATTTCTTTCATTTCTTCAGTCTCTGAAAAAGAAGCGTGGATTGGAAATTTAAAAACTTTTATTTATTTCTGAGAAACTTTTTCTATAAGAAGCTAAAATTCCTTTTTAAAATTTCTTACTTGAGAAATCGAATGAGGATTTTTTTTCTTCTCTTTTTTGAGATAAAAAGTTATTTTTCACAGCGATTTATTTAAAGACCACTTTTCACGGTGACTTCTTTTTTTTCTTCTGCCAAAATATATTGCAGTTGATAGCCGATTATTTCAGATTAATCAGTCCAAATTCCTTATGGAAGGATCATTTTTTGTATAGGTTTTTAGTCTCACTATTTGGTGTCTACCGAAACTTGACGGCTTGTTAAATAAATGTACAATTGGGGTAAGAAATATAAAAACAAGTTGGAAATTGCCCGTCAAATTTGGCAAATGAGGTGCGTTCGTATTATAACTAGATTTATTTATTTTTTGCACCGCATATTGTACTGAATGTGTATTTTAGTGCACTTCATAAGTGCATATCAATTTCATTCTGTTCGAAAGGTTTTAACGTTATTAAAATGCACTTCTAATAATTTTGTCCCATTGGCTGTAATGTAACTGAAAACTTTTGACTGTCCCTGTAATTAAACTATACATCCGAGTTTCATAAAATTTGAAATGACGCGACAAAATTTTGCAACAATTATATATTTAAAATTTCAGAACATTCGGTTGGATAGTTTTTGCACTGTTATATGTGGAAGGACGGACAGGCAGACAGACAGACGGACAGAACGACGACTATAGGTGCTACGTATTTATATAATTACGAACGCACCTAATAAAAAGAGAATAACATAACATTTCTATACTTCACTGCTAATGAAAAACTGGTCATACATGTAGTGATTATGATATAATAATTTTATATGTGAAAATATCGTTGAGGAAATCTATTCAACGATTTATAAAATCATTATGAGAATTAAAAAGTTATTTTTGTGATTATACGTTATTCTAAACATTTTGTGTATACTCACTCAAACTGTTGAACAAGCATTGCTAACCTTTTAAGAAATATCCTAAGTTTTTAATTATCATTTTTTTAAACCACATAAATAAACATAATTTACTTTAAAATGTCATTTAACTGTTCGACGTTGTCTGTAAATACACTGTTAAAAATCTGCAGCTTTTACTACATAGTCACTCCACCACTTTTATAGAATATCTCCTTTCTGCCCAATGAGAATGCTCCTTAATATATTCAAGTAATCTTTTTCTATAAAAGTGGTGGAGTGACTATGCAGCAAAAGCTACAGATTTTTGTGTATTGTGACAGTGTATTGTATTACTTTTCATTCATACTTTTCTGCAGTGGTCAATTTTGAAAGTTTAAGATTATTTTTAGAGGTTTTTGCTTATTTTTAGAGGTTTTAACTAATGTAATTGATTGATTAAATATTTTAAATAATGTTTGTAGATGCATGAGATCTTGTACACTAAGGTAAAGAATAAAAAAATTAGGAATTTCAAATATCTAAGGAGAGTTACCTTTTTGTTTCCGCGTCTGAACATTTGACTGCATATATACTCAGCGAAAGGTAAAATAACATTTACAGGCATCGGTGGCTCAATTGGGTGGCGCTCCTTATTAAATGTGACTTTAAAAAATAATGATAATTGAATTCATTGAGATCATACAATTGGGTTCACAACTCGTGCCTCGTAATAAAATACGTTCCTACAGTTCTTAACACTTTCAATGCGCCTATCTATGCTAGCAGACCGATAAGTTAAGACACGTACTGTAACAATACTAAAAAAATATGAATTTCAAATGTCTAAGGAGAGTTACGTTTTCGTTTCCGCGTCTTAACATTTGACTCCCTATGTACTCAACGAAAGTTAAAACAACATTTACAGGCATCGGTGGCACAATTGGATTTCTTTAGTAAACATGACTTAAAAAATAATGATAATTGAATAGGTTCCTATATCTCTTAAAACTTTCATTGCGCCTATCTATGCTATCAGACCGAGACGTTAAGACACGTGCAGTAACAATACTAAAAAAATTTTGAATTTCAAATATCTAAGGAGAGTTACCCTTTCGTTTCCGCGTCTGAACATTTGACTGCATATGTATTCAACGAAACGTAAAACAACATTTACAGGCATGGGTGGCTCCATTGAATAGAATTCTTTAGTACGTCTATTTAACAAAAATAATGATAAATGAATTCATTGAGATCAGACAATTGGGTTCAAAAGTTGTGCCTTGCAATATAATACGTTGCTAAGCTTCTTAACACTTTCAATATGCCTATCTATGCTACACTTATGAAACTGTGTAGCAAGACGTACCTATGAAAAACTTATTAGTGGAATTAAACGTAAAATGAATTTTTTGCGAGACGAGTCACTTTTCTTGTGGGTGAGCGATATGTACCCAACGAAAGGTAAAACAATATTTAAAGGCATCGGGGGCACAATTAGATGGCGCTCTTTAGTAAATGTGACTTAAAAATAAATTATAATTGAATTCATTGTGATCAGAAAACTGGGTTCACAACACATGCCTCGTAATAAAGTACGTTCCTAAACTTCTTAACACTTTCAATGCACCTATTTATGCAATTAGACCGACACTTTAAGACACGTACAGTAACAATACTAAAAAATTATGAAAACTGAATTCATTGAGATCAGGCAATTTGGTTCACAACTCGTGCCTCGTAATAAAATATATTCCTAAACTTCTTAGCACTTTCAATGCACCTATCTATGCTAGCTGACTGACACGTTAGACATGTACAGTAACAATACTAAAAAAACAATGTTAACTGAATTCATTGAGATTAGGCAATTTGGTTTACAATTCGTGCCTCGCATTAAAATACGTTCCTAAACTTCTTAACACTTTCAATGCACCTATCTATGCTAGCAGACGGACACGTTAGACACGTACAGTAACAATACTAAAAAAATTATGGTAACTGAATTAATTAAGATCAGGCAATTTGGTTCACAACTCGTGCCTCGTAATAAAATACGTTCCTAAACTTCTTAACACTTTCAATGCACCTATCTATGCTATCAGATCGACACGTTAGACACGTACAGTAACAATACTAAAAAAATTATGGTAACTGAATTAATTAAGATCAGGCAATTTGGTTCACAACTCGTGCCTCGTAATAAAATACGTTCCTAAACTTCTTAACACTTTCAATGCACCTATCTATTATATCAGATCGACACGTTAGACATGTACAGTAACAATACTAAAAAAAAATTATGTTAACTGAATTCATTGAGATTAGGCAATTTGGTTCACAATTCGTGCCTCGCATTAAAATACGTTCCTAAACTTCTTAACACTTTCAATGCACCTATCTATGCTAGCAGACGGACACGTTAGACACGTACAGTAACAATACTAAAAAAATTATGGTAACTGAATTAATTAAAATCAGGCAATTTGGTTCACAACTCGTGCCTCGTAATAAAATACGTTCCTAAACTTCCTAGCACTTTCAATGCGCCTATCTATGCTATCAGATCGACACGTTAGACACGTACAGTAACAATACTAAAAAAATTATGAATTTCAAATGTCTAAGGGGAGCTACCTTTTCGTTTCCGCGTCTGAACATCTGACTGCATGTGTACTTAACGAAAGGTAAAACAACATTTACAGGCATCGGTAGCACAATTGGCTCTTTAGTAAATGTGACTTAAAAAATAATGATATTTGAATTCATTGAGATCAGACAATTGTGTTCACAACTCGTGCCTCGTAATAAAATACGTTCTTAACTTCTTAACACTTTCAATGCGCCTATCTTACTCAACGAAAGATAAAACATCTAATTGGGCAGATCACGTTGAGCAGCCAGAAAATGACCGTATTTAAAGCATAACGAAACACTCTATAGTTTCTTAGCCAATGAATGAAATGCAACATTTTTTTCTTTACTTTCACACATTCTTATGGCTTGATGAAATATTCAAATACACATATATTTAGTAATATTAAATAATTACATCATTGCGACAAAAGTGGCTTTTGAAAAATATGAATTTCGCACGATTTTCTACATTTTAAAGCAGATATATGTTTAATGTTTCATATTTTGTTACTTATAATACTATATTTCACGCTGAACCTAAATTTGAAAGTATATTTAAATTCTTTAGCATAATTAATGGCTTTTCTAATCATATTCACTAAATTTCATCAAAAAATGTATACATATTTTTTCAATCCACAATTTTCGGGGTCAAAAATCAGACTAAATCAGTGGTTAGTAACCTTTTATCGGCCACACGCCCCACCGAAGCATCTATAAAATCGCGTTTGCCTCCCACCCTTTCTTCTCACATACACTTTCTTTAACTCTTACTATTTAAAAAGTGAACTTTATTCACCTGAAAGAAGCCTGGCAACCCCTTAACAATTATTCATTTTACATTTTTTTTAAATTATCGAACACATAAATTATATGTCACAAATGTGTTTAACATAATTCTACAAATGAGGCGATATATCTTCACTTTTATGTCAAAAAAGTGTTGTGTTATACATTTCCAACTTACCTGAATACTTAATTTAAAAAAAAAAATGTTAAATGGTTCGCATTTTTATCTTCGCAAAATGCTTGAACAGACTCTCCTATTTAGCATTATTATATATATTATAACATTAACACATTTTATAATTCTTAGTAACATATTAAAAGTTGGCGAATTTTTTATCTATGAGTAACTAAATACACAAGAAGCATTTGAAGATTCTGACCTTTATCAATTTTAAATTGTCATTACTCTCCATCAAAACACATTTACCTTTTTTTTTTTTCCTTTTTGACTATCGTTAATTGACTGCCATATATTATCTGATTTTAAAATTTAAATTGTAAATGTTTTATATTCATTTACTGCGTAAGCGGGACTGCACAATAGCCATAAATATTTATTATTTACACATTTCCTTCTCTAATGCTATTTAAGATTTATAAATTTTATAAAGCTGGTAGTACCACATTTAGGTATCTCAAATATATTTTAGGTTAAATATGTTCAAGAAAGTAAAATTTAGATATACCACTAAATAGTTTAAGTAAAAGTTTTTTCATGCTACAGCAAAGCGAATAGAAATACAAAGCTTCTTAATAAATAAAAATAGCAAATAAAGTCTTTGTGCAACAATATTAAAAAGCAGATAAACCAACGTTTAAAATGCACAAATAATATATGAAAAGCAGCAAACAGCTGTTTCGAATCTACTAGCGAGATTCGAAAGGTTTTGATTTTAAAGTTATTTTTTCTCCTGTTAATAAAATCCCTTTTTCAAATCTCAAACACCCCGTTGATCGCCTAGATAATTGGGGCATTTACCAGATCTCTTGTCAGTGTGGTCTTTCTTATATTGGTCAGACTAAACGTGCTCTTAGATTTCGTTTAAAAGAGCATGAAGGTTATGTTAAAAATCAGGAGCTCAAACGCTCTTCTATTGCTCAACATTCTTGGTCTTCTCAACATAGGTTCGATTTTTCCTCAGCCATCATTATCCAAAAATGTTCTTCTAACCTTGATCTTGATTTTTGGGAAGCTTACCATATCATTAAAAATTCTCACTCTTTAGTCAATGACTTATCTAGTACTCCAGATTTTCCAAGTATTTGGAAAGCGTTAATTTAATTCCCCTTTTTTGGTTTCTTTTCTCTACTTCTCCGGCAGATGTCGCTACTTGTCCACCCAATCGTTTCCACTGCTTCTCTCTCATTGGTTGTTTCGGCGCCTTCGCCACCCGCATAGGGTATAAAAGCCAGCGCGTCTCTGTCTATGATTTTGCTTCTTAATAAATATTTGAAAAAGTTGAGAAAAACTGTAAAACAGAAAGTAACCAGAAAAATGATAAAATTTAAAATACAAACAGGTATTAAAATATTTTTTGAAGATTATTCTTAATTATTCTGGTGTTTATTTTTTGATTCGGAACTTTTTAAAATTCAAAATTTTTTTCATCATCATTATTATTTTAATTTTGCATGCATTACTTTTAATTTTAGTCTAAAAGATTAATTTTCCAAATAATTTGACAGCAAATGTGTAAGTTACAAATTCGAAATTGCCCCCCGATGGGGCGTACGCCCCACGTTGAAAACCCCTGGACTAAATTGAGATTCAGCATAAACTATCAGGTAAACTAAGAATATATATAATTTCAAGGCTCTATGATAAATAGTTTTTAAATGGGAGTGCAGGCAATGCCAAAAAAATCATTTTTTAGAAAACCGGCTTCAAAGTTGGCTTATAACATTACAGCAAATGCTTTTATGCAAGATATTTTTAGACGTAACTTCTGTCCTAATTGGTATTTTTGTGAAATTCTTTTTGCAGTGGATTTGTAACTTTTAAAGGTATCCATTCTGAAATTTATGGAATAATAATTTCTTTTAGCCGCCAACGTGATCTGCCGCCTTAAAGACATCGGAAGCTCTATTGAATGGAGTTCTTTAGTACGCGTAATTAAAAACAATAATGATAAAGGAATTCATTGAGATCTGAAAACTGAGTTCACAACTCGTGCCTCGTAATAAGAAACGTTCCTAAACTTCTTAAAACTTTTAATGCGCGTATATTACCTGTACTATGCTAGCAGACCGACACGTTAGGCGCGGTTAGTTCTAATACTACCCTGTTTTCTTCCTTTTTCTCAGCTCATTACTCGGTTCTCCTACTAACGTAACGATTCGCCATGGGCTCGCTGGATTCAGTATTGAATGAAATATCGAATGTGACTTTGTGTCGAGTTTTAACTATATTGTTCTTTTTAAATCAAAGTTTATTTGAAAATTTATTTAATGGTAGATTTGCCCATAGAAGGCCGAGAAAAAAAGATTTTTTTAGCATTTGTTTTCAGGAATAGGAATGAAGATTTTAGCTCCGGGATTTTTGCATGTTATTTATAATCACACTTGAAAAACAAAAAAAATTTTTTTGATGATGTGGCTCGAGTTACGTGTGTGGATGGCCTAGCGTGTGCGCCGCGCACTTCCAATCGTGCGGGATCCGACAGATCGCCAGAGTTGTCTGCAATCAATTTTCGTTAAGGATTACGAAAGTAGATAATATTTTCTGAAGTTTCAAGCACTTTGAGCTCAAAAAGTTGAAAATCAACAAAGTAGCAGCCATTTGAAAATAAGTATGTTTCTGATCCCCTTTTTCGCACTTTGGTGTGCTTCTAAAAATGTTTATATATATATATATGGTTGGATGTGGTCCAAGCTCCAAAAAATCATTTAATCTTTAATTAAAGAAAAAAACTTAACAAGATCGTTTTAATAGTTTTTGTGAATTATTAAAATGTACAATTTTTGCAAATGTCTTTTGTTTCTTTTCCATCACAAAATTCGCGTGCGTGCGCACGCGTGTGTGTTTGAATGAGAGAAATTTGAAGAGAGATGATGTAAAATGTCTAATATACGACGGTATTTACCGTCATGTATTGAAGGTTTAGTCTAGACAGCCCTGTCTATAGAAGTGGCACGCCATGCCGAAAAGAAATATTTTTGACGGTCGAATACATTTTTTAGCTATTTGGTATTTTTCAGTAAAATAAAGATTAACATATAAAGACAAAAAACGAATTGTGCCAAGTAAGAAGAACGTAGATAATTAGTAATCTTAATGAATGTTTAATAAATTCACTAAAGGTGTAAGACAACCGGCTGTAACGAAGTCTGTGTATAAAGAATAACTTTCACGCTTCTTCTAACTTCGTTATATGTGCCTTCCACACTATATTTATCCTATCGTAACTCTTTCGAGTAAAAATTTTCTTTTCTCATAGCAGATAATTCTAAAAAAAAAAAAACATACTGTAAAAAATGATACTATTTTTAATTTGCTGTCTTGTAAGTAATCATCGATTGAAGTACCCTTTAATTATTTCTTGATACAGGCAATACCCTCTCGGAAAAAAATCGAACTACTATTAATCTTCTTTCTTAAGTATAATAAATTAAGCGGCTATTGTTGCTTTATTGTTATTTATATTTGTTTATTTTCTTAAAACGTATTGGAGTATGAAAATATTCAAATAAGCATATTTTTTCCACAGTGTTATGTTGAGCGAGTTTTCTTTATTTATATTGCTTGATTGATAAACGTAATTCATTGTTTAAATATTTCAAATTATATTTGTAGAAGCTTGAAATCTCATACCCTAAGTACAGAATCTAGTCTGTCTAGAAATATATAGAGTGGAAATCGCATCCAGTATTCCTTTAGAGTGCATATAAAAAAATGACATTTTCCTGTTCGGCACGGCGCTGCTATCGAATTTATTGCTTGTAAGTGTAAACACTAACCGTCAGTTACAGCGTTGAGAAATATGTGGTGCGAAATGCATTTAAAGTATTAGGTCATTTAGAGTAAAACGTCCAATTTCAAAGCGGGTATTTTATTTAAAAATTCCGAATTCTTACCAGAAAGATTTAATAGTGTATTTTTAGTTTTAATAGTGTATAGTAGTATTTTCATTTTATAAGATGCTAGATATTAGCATAGTGTTTTTTTCTCTTAAGTGTAATGTAATTTTAGATATTAAAATGTAAAATGTATGAACCTGAATTGGGCCTTTTTTTATTAGGGCATTGCCATCGCTGAGCTTTCTTGGCGGGGTTTGTCTACCAGTAGGAGGGGCCTCGGCTTCAACCAATGGGAAATCAGCCCTTCCGCTTTTACCTTCGGCTATTTACACGACATGATGTTATGGAACCATTTCCTTGTTATTTACAAAGTCGTTCTGTCTCTGGGGATGTGGGACATAGATTCCGGGCTCCTCGGACCAAATCTCTTGGAATCGTCCACAAATAAAATAAAATAAAATTATTATTCAAAATTTTCTGGTGGGAATTCAGAATTTCTGAATAAAAAAACCGCTTTCAAATCGGATGTTTTATACTTAATGACCTAATATATGCTTGAGTTTTCGTTCATTTCTAATGTATCGCATATTACAACATAAATCTTTTTAATTCTACAGTACGTTCGTAAAGTAATGGTGCATTTTTGACTGGTCACAGAAAACCATCGAAACACGATGGAAATGTGAAAGAAAAACTTTCCAAGTTTCATACCTGTTCACTGCAGTTCAATTTGGCCTCAAGTCGTTTCCCTACACACATCTAAACGATATTCAAGTTCTTCTCACACACAGTTAAGGACGTCTGGTGTAACAGAGTGAATAATGTCTGTGATTCTCTGTATCAAATGGAGCTCGCATCGAACTGCACTGAACAGGTATGAAATTTTGAGAGTTTTTTTTTAATTTGGTTCAGATGTCACATTTTCATCTTGTTTCGTTAATTTCCTGTGACCAATCAAAAAATGCAACATGACTTTACGGACACGCTGTATTTTTCGCAAAATTTATCATTCAAAAATTAATTTTCCATAGTTTAAATTGCATCATAAATATTTAAAAACACATTGGATATCTATTCATTCATAGCAATAGACTCGATCATAGTACCCTCTAGTGAAAATGTATTTTTTTTATCCGGTTTTGTTTATTGATTTACACACTATATACTTCTAGACACTATACCAAGGTAAAATCGATCGAAAATTAGGAATTTCAAAAACATACGGCGAGCCACCTGGCGTTTCCGTGTTCACTCATTTGACTGCATGTATACTCAGCTAAAGGTAAAACATTTACAGGCATGGGTGACACAATAAAAAGAAGCACTTTAGTATACATGATTACAAAGATAGCCCGTCAAAAACGGCGGAAAACGAGATATAAAGATATATACAGCACAGTGAATATGTTGCCAAATTTCATATTCTCGCCAAGGCCATTTTCTCTATCTCGCCAAAGCCCCATTACTGGAAAAGTACCTAAAGCACATTAAAATTGGGCTGTTAGGAAATCAGATAGTACAGCGCCGTCTAGTGGTGGTTATTTTATTAGTAGCATCGGTATGAAGATGTAAAGAAGTACATTTTCGTATATTACGCTTTAAATTTTGAACCATAGATTTTGAAAAAAATACCTTAAATGCGCGGAGCTCAATTATGAAAGATTAATTGTTTTAAATGGGAATCTTACTGAATTAGGCAGCTATCGCTAAGTTGGCATCATATATGGCAACTTATTTTTGTCGCCAAATTTGGCAACATTTTTTCAAATTTGGCAATAATTCGCCAAGTTGATCAAGCTTTGGCGCAATTGTAGTAACTCGTCATTAGTATTTTTCAACAATTACTCATTACAATGAGGCGGCCCAACCGGAATTGTGAGGTACACACAGAGACTTGGATTTTATATAAATAGATTTAGAAAATAAATGGTGAGTGAAATCGTGCCACTTTAAAGAAACGTACCTAAACTTCTTAATAAATACATTAACGGTTTAAGAAAATAGGTCTTAACGAGTTCTGGGTTTAAATATTAATTTTCACTCCCCCTTCAGCTTCGTTATCTAACGTTGCCCCTGTTTATTTGTCATATCACAACAGGATTTTTTTTCCCTATCTCATAAAAGAGGACAACAGAAACAAAGCACTATCCAGTAAAAACTGATAATATTTTTAATTTGCTGCTCTGAAAGATATTGTCGATTGGAGCAACCTTTATTGATATAGAAAATCTCCACTTTGAAGAATTCGAACAAGTACTAATCTCCCTTCTTTCTTCAGAAAAATAACTTCAACGGCTTTTGTTGTTTTGTTTTTATTTCTATTTGTTTATTTTCTCAAAACTTATTGGAGTGTGGAAATATTTAAGAAGCATAATTTGCCCAGTGTGTTTTGAAGTTGAATCGGCTTTCTTTATTCCTATTGCTTGATTGCTACCACTTTTTTGAAAAGTAAAATATTCGGTTTATTCGGTACAACAGACTAAATAACGCGAATATTATTATTTTTATAAAATTGTAGCAATGAAGCAATATGAATTAAAAAAAATTCTTGTCGATTCGGCAATAGTAATGTTGCTGAATAATTAAAACAATAACTATCTATCAGGTTTTCAGAAAAATATATGGGTGAGTTAAAAATAAAGGATTCTCTATTTTTTGGAACAAAACTTTCATAAATGTTGCATTTCATATTGTCCTAAGCTTTAAAGATAAAAACTGGGACATATAACGGTCTGCAGATGTTTTTGTGTCAGCTGTTTTGAATATTGTCGTAGATTTTTACTCGACTGCCAAGAAGGGTTATGTATTTCAAGCGTATCTGGGTACGTGGATTTCTTTATACCCTCGAAACATCCCAACGGCTGGATGTATTTTAATGAATGAGATCTCTATCAATTCGACTTAACCGTCCGATGGTTATAGGCTAGGTTTTGTTTTTATAAATTCAAAATGGCGGCCGTAAAATACAAAATAGCGGTAGAGACGAAAATTTTTTTTATGCGCCCTATTGATTGGCATATTATTGGATAGGTCTTTTAAAATGAAGAAGATATTTCATTGACTATTTTACAGTCAGAAGCTCCGTTTAAATATTGCACCACATGGAAGTTGTGTAGGAAGGATCTCGTGCTTTACTGCAACTCTAACCATCATAGACATCTATAGGCCTCATCAAAACTGTGTTTATAGAGGGGAACTAACAATTAAACACAACTTAAAAGTCATCAATACAAGTAAATAATTAAAAAAAAATAGGTAAGTAATATAAAAATTAGTTTCACATTGATGAGAAATAATTAGTTCGCTTTTTACGCAGTCGGGTTGTTTTATTTTTTAAATTTAATTTTTATTAGATTCATAATTTAGTATGACATATTTATAGTTTGTAAACCTCCAGTCTATCACGACACCAGGCAATGTCTGACAAAACAGAGAAAGCGAGTGCTGCTTTTATTTTAGAAGGTCCGACACGTGCGGAAGACTGGCTTTGGGTCTCAAACGTTTCAGACAATTTTGATCCTGGCAACAAAGTGTAACTAAGAGCGCACTCAGGAAATATTTCCAGTGAATGAAATATTCGGTCATTTATTTAAAGAGGCCATGGTGAGTTTGAGAAAATGACACTGTAAAGCCCAGAAATACAGGGTATTCATAATTAACCCTTCACTGCACGATTTTTTTTTTATTTTTATGAACAAAAATTATTTGAAATATATATATCGGTCTAATAATGAGAAAAATAGTAAAAAAAAAAAAAATAAATTTAAAATTTTCAGCTAAAATTTGATATTTTATGGCGTGTATCCTATGTACACAATTAGGGTTTTAAAATATTGTATTGCTATATTTTACAACTAAATAAGCTTAAATTAATTCATTTTATCTGCTTAACACTCTGCAACTTTTTTATATTAATATTTTTAAGTAATCACTAAAAATAATGAAAGTAAATTTTACCTTAATAGCTTGTTCGAATTTTTTTTTTGCTTCTGAAGAATAATTATAATTTTTTGTTAAATGCATCCATATGGCATGGACAAAAAAAAGTGTTAATCCATTCTATGGACTGTTTTTGATCAGGGATAGAGATACTATTGGCCAAATGCATGGCACATAATAAGAATTACAGTGTTTTTAGGTATGTGCCAGAAGCGGCACGTCGTGCAGTGAAGGGTTAAACGACCTCATTTTAAAGTTGCTTACAAACGGAACTATTGTTGAGAAATTTGTGAAATTTTGTGGAAGACATACTGAAGACATAATGAATGTATGAGAATTTGTTTATTCGAAAAAAAATAGTTAAAATTTTCGCCTCCAGAAGTTGTTTTTAAATAAATTACACATTTAGAATACGTTTACGGTAGTTAACAAATTTTGTTTATTTACTTTACTTATCTTAACGATAGAACTTGACAAAATGCTCTTAGCATTTCTCAGAACATACTGTGTTCAACTGTGGAACATGCTATCTTGTTATTCCAGAAGGTTCCTGTAAATGATGTCCGTCATATGGAACATGTTTTGCTGTAATGAAATTTGTAAACCATCGTTAATGTATGCTGAATGTGTAAATTAAATTTTAATTAAAAAACGCCCTTACGCGGGGAAATTTTGAACTATTCTTTTCACTCAAACAAATTCTCATACCTTTATTATGTACTTCACAAAATTTCACAACTTTCTGAAAAAAAGTTTCATCTGTCAATAACTTTAAAATAGGGTATTTTAATTAGGAATATCCTTTACTTTCACACGTATGTTCTGGCACATTTATTTACCGTTTCACATAGAACAAAATAAGACAAGTGTTTGCTAATTTACGAAAATGTAATGTAACCATGTACAAAAATATACAATAATGTCTTTCGAGTTAACCACGACACCGAAAAGCTTTCTTTATGTTTACAAACCTCGCTGACCAATATATTTCTAAGATTTAAAAAAGCATTTTTATAACCAAACTTTACTGGCTGCCACTGACTTTTGAAAACGTTTGCGAGTAGTAATTATAGTTTATTAATCAGTCTTCTGAACCAGAATATCAGTTTTTAGGATGTTTATCCATTCTCGAATAAACATTTTCAGCCTGTATGTTACATAAATAAAGTTGCAATAAGCTTTTTTTATAAATAAAAAGTTAAATATAGGGACATGAATGATGCTATAAAAAAATACTCATCCCTATTCAGAACAAAAACTAAATATTTATAAATATGAAACAAAGAGAAGAACAACTTATCTCCATCCATGGTGGCTAGTTGAACTTTAGTCGCTTTTACAATGGAAATAATTCTGCCAGCGCCACCTAGTATTTGTTAACCTAATTGTGTGTTTAGGGGGACCAAGATGATGATCAACCTCAGGAACAAATATATTTACTACAGTATTTTACTATACAATCTATACTAATAAAGGAAGTATATTTTCCCATACTCTCTATATATAGGTATGAATATACAATAGCAAAAGTTGATAATATTTATAGAAATTTTTACAACATACATTTAATATTAGATATTTGTACCTGGGGACAGGGGCTGAAATGATGATTTCGTTTATTTAAAGATTAAAATTAATTATTTATACATCATTATATGTCCATTTATCATTGGCAATTATTATAACAAATGTTACAATATATTTCATTTTTCAGCTTTTGGTTTTAGAATAATTAATGAAATATTATTGGCAGTGAACGCAAATTGTCCAATTTTCAGATATTGATCCATAGAAGAAAGAGGAGACAGGATATAGAAGAAGAAATAACCTTACCTTAGAAAAATCAAAACAATGACGATATATCCAACATCACATATTATTATTATTTTAATTGTAACTTCTTTTAACAATACAAAGGCTGTTTCAAAAAAGACTAGACAAACTTTAAGAGGTCTTAGCGCCCACCAAAAAATGAAAAACATATTGTATAAGAATCTGAGGTCGTAATCCATTTATTCACCTACTTCATGTAACACAACAATCGTAGGTAATTTTAACCAAAATAAAGATATTTGAAAGCAACTTTCATCAGACTTGCCTTGATTTGCGTGAAATGCAATGATATCAGGAATAGTGATGAAAGTGATCAACATTTCTGTAAGCAAAACCTTATGAAGGATCGAAAGGCGACAGCACAGACAGCCACCTCATCGAGATGGAGGCTGAAAATCCAGAATTAGTTAAAACTCGATTAGCATACTAAAACGCAATTGGTCTGCCAAGTCATATCTTGGTGGAAAACATCTGAAAACCCGATTTTAGCGGTTGACTCGTACGTTTACCATTGTGTTTTCCTGCTCCCAGTCCTGCATGGTTTCAGCCTTTAGGTGGAGGAAAACAATGATAAATCTACAAGTCAAACATTAAAATTGGGTCGGAAGGTGGTTTCCACCAAGCATCACTTGTCAGACCAGTTGGATTTTAATATGCTAATCGAGTTTTAACTAATTCTGGAATTTCAGTCCAACTCGATAAGATGATTGTCTGTGCTGACGCGTCTCGATCTATTAATCAGATTCTGAAATAGGGAGCTTATAGCAGCGATATTTGAATGAGGATGGTAATTGCTTCTATCATTTCTCGTGAAAAACGTACATTTCACATAAACATAGACAAGTCTGTTTAAAATCTTATTACAATATCTTCATTAATATAAATTTATAAACAAAAATCTGAATTCGGACTAGTCTTTCTTCGGTTCGGGGAATCTGATTTAACCGAGCTCGCTCCGCGATTCAAGTCCGTGTTAGGTTGACGCTTATTTTTTTTTTTCAGTATTCGGTTGGAATTTCATTCTTACGGGTCAGATGCGGATTGAACCGATCTTTCAAAAAACCTAGAATATTTTTTCTCATGAAAAAACTATATAATTCAACATAAATGAATATATATATATGTTCAATTTCAACATAAATTTAAAATTAGTATTAACGATATAATTGTAGCTATTTTTTATAATTGGTATTAAAATATGGGTTAATTTAAAACCATTTCTTTTTCAGGTCGGGTTGAAGTGAATCGGGTTTGCATTAGATTTCGGGTCGGTGAAATATTTTTTGTTGGGTATCGGGTTAATTTTGAATTGAATTTTCGGGTTCTCGACCCGTGCAGGACTCTAATACGAGTGACCTATATTTTTGATTGAATTAATGGATAGTTTAGAATCCATAGAACCATAGTTTCAAATACAGAAATTGTTTATTTTAGTGCGCACTGCTACCTCTTAAAATGTGTCTAATCGTTTTTTATCATCCTGTAAAAGACGCTATAATAGCAATATAAAAAACTCAACTTTTACTTTATTTATTGCTAATTTATAAGAAAAATATTACTTAAATTTTAATACGATATATATTAGAAACGGGACTGTATTTTTCTTTTTTTAATTAAAATCCTCTCATCATTATATTATCATTAATAAATTAAAGTAGGAAATTTTATAACAAAAATAACAGCTGTATTTCATTAAATAAGCTCTAATTATTTTTCTTCTGAGTAACATGTTTCTTATAAATTAGTATTATATTTTTTAAATAGGAAGTGAAATTTGAAATCATAAATAATGGTTTTTTTAAAGGATAATTTTTTATGTTTCATAAACACCAGGCTTTTGTGAATACATAAATTTAAGTAAAATATATTTATCATCTTATATATTTTTTCAAACTGTTTTATTTTGTTTTTTTTTATCATAGTGAATTTTGTGTTTATAGATTAACACTTTTACTTATAAATGAACAAATACAATATTTTTACACTTAAACTTCATGGCTGTTTCATATTCATTAATACTAATCATTAGAAAAGTCCCATTTAAAAATAAATTATATTTTTTACGTATTTTTGGCAGCACTTATCAACATTAGTAGACTTTTTGTCGTTCTTTAATTCATTAAATGTTTATGTCTTTGAGATTTCATGTTTAATGCTCTTTTTTGTATTAAGTTACTTGAGCGTCTTAATTTTAAAATTAAATGGATTTTACTTTTCTCATTTATCACATGTCGTTAAAAGAAAAGCAATCTTATTTTTATTTCATTTAATCTTGGATTTTTAATTCATTAATAAGTTAGATGCAATTATAGAGGTTTTTAAATTTTTTTTAATTACAATTAAATAAAAAAAAGTTAATTTATGATCAATAGATTATGACTGAGACAGGTAAGTTTAAAATTACATAAATTTATTAACATGTCTCTACATATCTTGGAATGTCTTTGCTTTATTCCCATGTGTGTATGTAAATCTGTAGAAAACTGGGAAAAGGTAATGAGAATTAAAAAAGCGACAGGTGTTGCTAAGGTAGGCAGATGATAAAATACTTCAAGTGATACAGTACCCAAAAAATTTACAAAATGCCAATAAAAGTCTCATTGATTTAAATTGTAGGTGAACCTTTACTTAGATGTAGATAAAACTCCACTGTTGTATATCGAGTATTTACACAGAAGTTGTTAAACTTTTACTGTACAATAAGGGATATTACCTTACTGATACCGTATTACTTTTTCCAATGTGGGCACGTTGATTTAAACAATTGGTGACGTTTCAGTCGTTCGACGTTTTAAATTAAGGGAAATGACAATTTTTTTCACTGAGCGCCATTTTTCTTTCCTTGGAAAATTTTTATATATCGAAACTTTTACGTGGATTTCCTCTAAAGTTACTTTTTGACGTCTTTAATCCACAAAAAATGCGAAGCCTTTTTTTCATAAACAGCATACGCATCGATAGTTCTGTAAATCTATAGCAAATAACAACACCTTATAATAATTTATTAATTTCAAATGTTGAAAGGTGTAAATTAAAACTTTAAAACATAAAATAAGGAAAATAAAATAAACATCCATATAAAATAAAAATGTAACGAAAATAAAATAAACTTTCATATAAAATAAAAATGTAACGTGCATAATATGAAAGAATAGAGTGGAAAACTGAATGATGGCGTGTCATAGACCGTGCAAATGTAGAATAGCTTTATTTATCTGTTTTTGAAAATGACTCGGGGTGAGTCGAAACATGTCAGCAGTCGAAATAAACGTATTTCTAGTGGTTTTAAAGTTTTAACTTACACCTTTTAGCATTTGAAATAAATTGTATATAATACAGCAAACGCACTTTGTATTTGTTGTCTACATTCTTTAATAAGTTTATGTAAAATCTATGCATGAGTCAATTGTAGCATTTATAGTTTTATTTAACAACATAGCAATATTATTTATTATTTTTCTTTTTTTAAACTGTAAAATAATGAAATTTGCAATACACCTAGTATTTTTAACAGTTAACACTGTATGCATAATTTTGTTTAGAGCATACCAGTTACAATATATAATATTTCGAAGAAAAATACAATACATATATATATATATACATAGTTAAAAAATTCCAATAGTTATTTCTAGCATTACCACAAACTGTAAACTTTAATTGAAGCACAAAATTAACTTAACCAAACCAAATAAGAACTATAATTTAACTTAATAAACAATCTTAAAGAAACACAACATAACCAACTTTAACTTAAACAAAACAACCATAAGAAACAAGGCAAATAACTAATTAAACATGGAGACAGGCTTGCGCGGCTTATGACACGCTAATGCAGGGTTAAAACTGTTTTTAAGCATGCAACATTCCCCAGATTTACCTGTCGAGACCATATTGAAAAAACGAATGAAACAAGATTAAAGGTAAATGAAGCCGACCGACCGAAATCAATCCATATCAAAAGCGATCTGTTTCCACTACATTCCGTAAACCACAAGCTTCGGGTAAAGGCATCAATTCACTTCTGTTCTTGCAAGTTTTTGCATAATTAGACGTCATATTTTTAACCAGATTCACAGGATAACCCTGTTGTTTCACAGCAGTGACGTACCATTTAAGCATATCCTCATTCAAAATGTCACTATCCGATGTCAATCGGTTTAATCTGTTTAAACCGTTAATATAAATGTTTCTGAATACCGATATATGGACATTTGAATTGAAATTCAATATTGCAATTGTTTTAAAGTTAAAATCGTCTCTTATCATAAACCGATGTAATTAAATTTCTGTTTTCTAATTTTAGATTTACATCTAAATAATTTGTATTGCAACTATTATGACTACCGGAAAGTTTCAATTCTAAATTTTTAGGATAATAGTTAAATTCATGGTTAATCTTTATTTCATTCAGCTCGGCAATCAAAACGTCGTCTATGTATCTGAAACTTATTATGTCTTTATGTAATTCACTTATATTTTCATATATATCTAGATACATGTCGGCCAAAATTGAACTGCAACTCCCCTCCCCCCCCATGGGGATACCCTTAATCTGCTTATATACCTTATTGCCCTCATATAAAAAATTCTCTTGAACCACCAATTGAAACAAATTTTGAAATTCACTTAAATCCATGTATGAATCACCATACCTATTATACACCTCCAATATCTTCGCCTTCAAATCCTCAATCTCTATGTTGTTAAACAAATCTGCAAAATCATATGCATATAATACTGTAATCTTATTTCTATACTTTTTTTTACTTTTTCCAACAGTTCATAACTATTACTTATTATAAAAGTTGAATTCTCACTTTTAATCTTCAAAAATATTCTCTTCAATAAACTTTAATAATTTTTTTTTCGCACATTCAATATAGGAATTATAACCACATGTAACGGTTCTAAATTTCACAGGGCATTTATGGAACTTGGGTATTAAAACCAAATAAGGAAAATTCAAATTATCTTGTTTTGTTTTAATTTTTTTATACATTGCCCTAACTCTGTTCTCCACCTCATTAATTTTTGCCCTAATTAACTCATAATTATTTGTGTTTTCATAACTTTCTCTTAATATTTTTCCATATAATTTTTTACAGATAATTGCATAGTTAGTACTTGCCTTATCTACATATGTTATTATAAAATCATCTTGGATGTTTTTTATAGCTTTTCTTAAATCAATATATTTCTCTTCGGACAAACCCTCAAAGTTTTTCTAGTTCCTTTAAAATATAATATTTCCATTCTTTAAATAATTCTCCAGGTGGTCTGTATTTATAAGTTAACTTTTGTATAAAGATTTCTATATTATATTTAAACCGTTTAACTGCATTACTTTTCGTGAAATTCCGTTTTATTCTGCATTTTGCTCCATAACTCATTTGATTTTTCAGTTCGACATTTTATACATCTAGATTCCCAGTTATTACATGTCCATAATGTTTGTCCACATATTTGTTGTACACATCCTCATTACATTTACAAATGTCTGCATTTTCGTTCCTATTAATATTTTTAGCATAATAATTATAATTAAAGATCATTCTACCTAAAGGCTTGTCGTACTTAAATGCTTTAACAATATTTAAATTTTTTATTGGTAACACGTCCTTATATTTATTAAAAATCTTTTTGTAATTTACATTACTGTAGCACCCTCCTATGTAGTCTATAACGAAATATACTTTATCTGCATCTTCCTGATTTTCACACTTTGACTTACAGTAACTTTGCCAATTATTTAATTTTATTCTATATTTTAATAGATCAATACCCAGATCTATGTTATGTATTCCTATTTTTTGCGATAACAAAATCAAAACCTTAGGTATCAACTTCTTTTTGACATTGAATATGATATATTTGATACTCTTGAACTTGTCATTACCGTTACAATTCATTAAAGCTGTTACAATGCTTTCACCGTCCTTCAGTCCAACCAATTTTTCTCTAGTAAGCGCTAAATCACGATTACTTTTTCCATCTTTATAAACGTTATAACCATTAATATCACACTTTATCTTTGCATAGATGGAGTCAGTCATGTCTCGATTTTTAAAGGTTTGTATAATGTTGCACCCACCAAACATAACGTTCAACCCATAGGGATATAGTGTACCATGTGCAATCATCATATCCTTTTCATATATTTTTCTTTTAATTTTATTTTGGACAATTTTTTAAATTAATATTTTAATGTTATCTATACCATGTTCAGCGAAGTGTTTTATTTCTATATCTTCATGCTCTTTCTTAACTTTTAAATTTCTTATATCTGACTTATGGTTATTGAAGCGTTTGTTCAGTGGAGTTGAAGTTTGACCAATGTATGCAACATTACATACTTGACATCTTAGCTTATACACGCAATTGTATGTTTTACAAAATTTTAAACATTTCTTATTATTTTGTCCAAAATCATTTTTCGTGTTTTCCGCACAGATACATGCCTTACATCTTTTATCTGTACACTTATCAAAATTTAATACATTATTATTCTTATAAAAATTTCTGTTGTAAAAATATCTAGTTTTATAACCTTTATATTTGATACCTATATTACCACCTTCAGTACCCTTAATTATATGACTACTGTTATAGAAGCACCTAGTACTGTACTTAACGTAATTTTCACCATCTGCACCACCGCTATCCAAATTCATAGAAACACGATCAAAACTACAATTTTTATTAGCTTTTCCACAATTATTTATTTTTTTTTTCAATTTTTTTTTCAAATATTTTTTTGCAACCGCTCACGCTCTCCCACTTCTCCACACTTTCAACTATATCTATTTCACAATCACTATGCTCCAAACTCTCATAATCATGGTCACTTTCTAACGATCCACTCTCTACCATATCTATCTCTCTATATATATCATCTCTATACATCTCATCTCTCTCTCTCTCTCTATATATATATATATATATATATATATAAGTAGCAAGTACAAAAAAAAAAAAAAAAAAAAAATCCAACTAAAATAAGATTTTTTTCAGTATCAAAATTTACTGAAATAAAGAATATATAAAAAGATCAGAATGGCTTTAAATGTTGAAACAGTGTACCTTATTGTTATTAATATTATTATTATTAAGTTTGTACATTTAAACGTTCTTAATTCCGTGCAACCCAAAACGTTAAGCCTCCATAGGCCGGCTACGCCGGCAAAGGCAAAAATTTAAACATAATTATATTGAAAGACTGTTTTTCAGCTGTTTAACCACGATTATTTTTTCATAACATCAAATCGTCATGTTGCCCCAGTACTGGGGCAAGATGACAACACTGAAAAAGATTGAACATATTTTATCTTTTGAATATGTTACATGGTTTAACAAATGATAACTGTGTTTTTACATCTTACAAAGTATCAAACTAAGCATAATGCATTGTAACGTAATGTCGAAGTGTTTAGTTGTGCAGTTAACAATAGTCACAAATAAAAATGCCATTTTCATAATTGGAACATTCCTCATGCCACCACTCTTGGCATTTACAGCACTGGATGCATTCTTCTGTTGGTGGGTCACAATATTCCTCGTCACAAGAAGGACATCTGAAAACACCATCCTTTGAAGTTGATGCAGCTGGACTGTTTGGCCTGGATTTAATAGACTTAGGCCTACAGGAACTTAGTTTGAGTTTTTTTACTCCCTTTATAGCTTCACGAGCTTCTTTTCTCTGTTTTTTAAACGTTCTTGTTCTTCCTTCTGCTTTTCCCTTTGTTCTAACATTTCTTTGATGGGTGTGCTTGTAAGAATGCTTGAGCTCAATGTTTTGCTTTTTCTTTTTTTCTCAAATTGTGTTACTTTAGGCAATGGTTTGAAATCAAAAACACTAAGAGCTTCTTTGGTGCATCGAAATCAGCATTTTCCATAAGTTCTGGTTCTTCTGGAGGGTTCATACGTTGTTTTTCTACTACCAGGATCTGAGGATGACGAGCTCGTCATCTTGCCCCGGACTGACTGTTTAAATTTATTCGTTTTCATTGCCATGAAGGAAGGCGATTAATTGATATTTATTCATGGTAATAGGTAGTATTTAAACTAAGTTACTCATAAATATTAAAGAGAAACGATATATCTTACCTGTATCTGTAGCAGAGCTTATTTACACATGCATAAAAGTTATAACATGGCAGCGGTAAACAATCAAAGCTTCACAACTAACACAAAAATGGCAATTTCAGCGTCTCTATACAGTTGTTTAACGAACGGCCGATAGGAGAGCCAGTAGTGTCCAGTTGATGCTGCCATCTAGTGGGAAATGGAAAAATTAACGCATTCGTCATCTTGCCCCGGTCTCTCCTATATTTTCTTATTTAAAATTTTTTAATGCATAACGGAGAAACAAAGTAATAGGCAGTATAGACAAGAAATGACTACAAAAAGTATAGAACCTGTACTTCAAAATCATGTCAAAAGAAGATATAACAGATTAATTTTGTCACACAATATAAAAAAATTTATTATTTTTTTACATATTAACAAATATTTTTCATTTCTATAACAGATAAAGAAATAGATGGATAAAAGAAGTAATAGTGCAAGTATATTAATTACACACTTCGTAATCCACGATGAAATTGCAATCAAATTTCGTCTTTTCAAATCTTTCTGCTCCCTATAAGTTTTAAGACTCGTAAACACAGCAGATTATGCTAGCTTTAATGATATTAATGATATCTGACATTGAATATATAAACTTCTACTAATAACTAACTATTATTCTCCTATTAGTCCTAATGCAAACGGAAAGAAAAATTCATACATAAACAGTACAAAGTACAATTTCATAATATTTTTTTATTATAGCCAGTCATTAACCCATTTGTGCCTAGCGTCCCATTTTTGGGACGCTTCGAATTTTAATAAATTCGTATAATTTTTTCTTTTCTTTATAACATGAAAACTGTATGAAATAATTATATATAATTGTCTTTATCTGTTACCGAGAGATGACAGCATAAGATGAATATTTATTTACGTAAATGAAGGCTTTTTTCGTTGCTTGTAGATTTTTTATTTTTCAAGATAGCGAAATGTAAAAAGCAAGTTTATTTGTATTTTTTCTATCAAGGATCCAAATAAATAAGTCAAAATCTTAGCTTGTAGACTTCTTTGAAATACATATTTTTTTTAATTGCGAAATTACATGTTAAACCTATTTTTTATGCATTTTTGTAACGTGCAAAATATAGGGCGTTAGACACAAATAGGTACATATTTTTTTTAGCCATTTAAAGGGCAGTTATTTATGATTAATCCTTTTTAAGATGATTATGAAATAAATTGTTTTTAAGTCTCAAATACGATTATTCTTAATTTATTATTAATAATACTTATAATGTTATTAGTCTCTGTAAAGAAATAAATATAATTTTTTAGCAGTTCATAAAAATACTAATTATAGTATATAATATAGAATTTAAAAGCTTATTTTACATAAATTTTGACAAAACATAGAATTATGCATATTATACTAGTATAAATATTAGACATATTCCCATCTGTAGATTGTTTACATTTTATCAAATAAATACAAAAATATTTTGGCGTAATTTTTTAAAATATTTTTCCAGTTCATTTTGCAACATTTTAAAGTGCTTTTACCAACAAATTTGAGAAAACAAGAATTCAGGCACAAATGGGTTAAAAAGGTAACAATTGTAATAAATATGAAAATGAAGAAAATGTGCTTAGTACTCAAAATTAATCAAATATTTCTCTATACATAGTTTATAATGAATGTAAAATAAACAGGTGAGGCTCAAAGAAAAATCCTGCGAACCAGAAATTCTGCTTAAAGTCAACCCGAAATCCCGAAACCAGACAAAATACATTTTCGTTGATTCGTATACTACTGATTCGGAGACCACAACAATTTTTTCGTTGACCCAAAAATTCTGCTTAAAGTCAACCGGTTATGCATAACCCTACAAAACAATCTTTTTCGACCCGGATCTGATCCAAAACCCGAAGTCAAAGAAAACCGTTCTGTAATTTAATACAATTAAGAAAAAGTAGCCTACAATTATATCTCTAATATCGATTCTATTTTTTATGTAAAAGAAATACTAAATAAATAAACATGTAAAGATTCATTCATATTTATGTATGTACTTGTATATAGTTTTTCATCTAGAATATATTGTAGACTATTGTAGACATCATGCTGTAGACTTTTTCTTTAAAAATCGGATTACCCCAAACCCGACCCATAAGTATCAAAAACCAACCCGAAACAGAGCAGAACTCAAAGAAATTAGTGTTAGAGTCAACCCAATCCGAACCCAAACTATAGTAAAACAAATTACCTCAAACACCAATCTAGTATCAGGTTATGTTGGAGTAAAATGGAGTTATCCGACCCGATGCAGCTTACACTTTCTATGTGCTACATTCTCAAACATATATAATCTCGTAATTCTCCGATACATTTTGAATTAGAAGTTAAAATAATAATAACAAGTCTCAAAAAGTTTTAAAAAGTTTTATTTTAAGATCTTGCACTGACATTTCAGTATTGTGTCAAAAAACATATATTTATAATTTAAATTATCGTAGATAAGAACCTTTTACAATAATAGAAGATGTCATACAAGCTTAAAAATAAAGAGCTGTAATCTTTCCTAGAAAATTTCATTCCGTGTCGTAATGTCGTAAAATATAGCACCAGGAAACTTAAATATGCCACATACTACTCCAAAAATGCACTCAATGGCTTACAAACACCTTTCAAGACGCGGGTTCTAATTTTGAGTTAATAATTCTTTGTCTCAGATTCTTTCTTGGCTTGACCTATATCATTATACTTGGCTAAATGATAATAGTCCACTAATTAACTTTGCAGCTCACTCAGTCTGCATTATGAAATACAATTTTTAATTTTGTAGTAATATGTCTAGCTTATGGTAATGTTTCATAAAATATTTTAAATGCTGAGATTAAAATACAAAGAGCCATTAATTGAAACAAGCATAATAACAGCTGATTTAAATTTTCTACTTTGATATTCGGAAAGGAATGCTCATAAATCTCTGAGTTTCTAATTAAAAGTGAAAAATAATAATAAGATTCAGAACCTTTAAGGAATTTTTTTCTTTTTAATGTCTTGCACTAAAACTCCAGCATCGTGTTAAAAAGAAAATTGAATTGTCTTAAATAAGATCGTTTTAGAATAACAAAAAATTTGACCAAGTTTAAAAACAAAGTACGGTAATTCCCCTTCGTATCATAATGCCATAAAATGTAGCGCCAGGAAACTTAAATATGCTCCATAATACACGAAAAATGCAATCAATCGTTTACAAACCTACGTCAAGACGTGGGTTCTCCATATCATATTAGTTAATAAGTCTTAGTCCCAGGTTCTTTCTTGGCTTGACTTATATTATTATATTTGGCTTAATAGATAATAACCCATTAATTAATTTTGTACCTCAGCCAGTCTGCATTGTGAAATCCGATTTTAAATTCTTTATCATGCAGTAATATGTCTAGCTAATGGAAATGTTTCATAAAATATTTTAAATGCTGAGATTAAAATACAAAGAGCCATTAATTGAAACAAGCATAATAACAGTTGAATTAAATTTTCTACTTTGATATTCGGAAAGGATGCTCATAATTCTCTGGATTTCTAATTAAAAGTGAAAAATAATAAGATTCAGAACCTTTAAGGAATTTTTTTTCTTTTTAATGTCTTACACTAAAACTCCAGCATCGTGTTAAAAAGAAAATAAGATCATTTTAGAATAACAAAAAATTTTGACCAAGTTTAAAAACAAAGTACGGTAATTTCTCTTCGTGCCATAATGCCGTAAAATCTAGAAGCCAAGAAACTTAAATATGCCCCATACTACACGAAAAATGCAATTAATCGTTTAATAACCTGCGTCAAGACGTGGGTTCTCCATATCATATGAGTTAATAAGTCTTAGTCCCAGGTTCTTTCTTGGCTTGACCCATATTATTATATTTGGTTTAATAGATAACAACCCATTAAATAACTTTGTAGCTCAGTCAGTCTGCATTGTGAAATGCAATTTTAAATTCTTTATCATTCAGTAATATGTCAAGCTAATGGGAATGTTTCATAAAATATTTTAAATGCTGAGATTAAAATACAAAGAGCCATTAATTGAAACAAACGTATCAGGAGGTGATTTAAATTTTCTACTTTTATATTCGGAAAGGAATAATCTGTAAATCTCTGGATTTCTAATTAAAAATTAATGATTAATATTAAAATTCAGATCAAGGGACAGAAAATCTCGGTTCAAGTTCGTTAATGGGCAAAATCGGGAGAAGAGAGTGGAAATGGGGAGGGTTTTTGTAGGGGATAAAAACATAACTTCTTAATTATGATACACATCGAATCAGTTTAAACGTATTATTACTTCTAGGAAAAGGACCAAAATTTTTGTATAACAAATTTTCTATATCATGAAATATGGCCTCAAGTGGTGGAAAAAATAGAGATTTAAGAAAACAAAATTCATAATTTCGCCAATTCAGAAGATATCAAATCCACTTAAATTTGTTATAAATATTCTTAATATTATCTACAACTTATATACTGACAAAGTTTTTATAGGACTAACTCTTATATCATTAAATAAATAAATAAATAATAATAAATAAAAACAGAAAAAGGGGGGTGAAGAAGAAAAAAGTTTATATTTTCGGCAATTCACAAGATATCAAGTATGCTTAAATTTATTACAAATTTTCTTAATATTATCTACAACTTTTATATTCACAAGTTTTTAATAAGACCAACTCTTACAGAAAAAAAAGAGGGAGAGGATGTAGAAGGGGAAAAAATCACATCGCCATTAATCTGCCACTAAGGCTATAGAAATGTATCATTGGCATGATGAAAATTTTTGACAACCCTCAGAGATGCTGTATATAGGGTTATCTTACTAAACACATGCGTGTCTCAATAAAAAGAACGTCAGAATTTAAAATATAGTGTGTGGTTCATTTAATGAAACAACTTTTATACTGACATGATTTTGATAAAACCAACTGTCAGAGAAAAAATAAATTAAAAACTCGTCAAAAGTGAACAGATAAAATTGTTAAACTGAGTTTATCTCTAATATTGATGTAGTTTTTTTGGTGCAATTAGTATTTAACTTCGAAATCTACCTGTGACTGTAGCCCAAACCGGCCGGGATTTTTTAATTGAATTGTCTTAGATAAGAACCTAATTTTAGAGTAAAAGCTATTAATTAGATAACAGCTATTTTTAGATTAACTAAAGATGTTATGCAAGTTTAAAAACACTGTACGTTAATTTTCCTCATTGCCTGAATGGAGTAATGTCTAGCATCAGGAAACTTAAATACGCTACATACAACTCCAAAATTGCAATTAATGGCTTACAAAACTCTTTCAAGACGTGAGTTCTTCTCCTTATGAGTTAATAAGTCTTACTCCCGGATTCTTTCTTGACTTCACTTATATTATTATATTTGGCTTAATGATAATAGTCCACTATTAACTTCGCTCAGTCTACATTGTAAAATGTAATTTTAAATTCTGCAGCGTGCAGTAATATGTCTGGTTAATTGTAATGTTTCATAAAATATTTTAATAGGTAGTAACAACTTTTGTAGTAACAAGTTTTTCATGAACTCTACTAATGGGTGATATTACTAAAATTATTCTCAAGGGATGAAAAAAATAGGGGTTGACTAAAAAACTATCGTATTAAGAGGATTCTGATGAAACCAACTGTTATAGAAAAAATAAAATTAATCGCCAAAAGCGAACAGATAAAATTGTTAAACTGAGTTTATCCCTAATATTGATTTAGTTTTTGTTGGTGCAATTAGTACTTAACTTCGAAATGTACCTCTGACTATAGGCCGAACCGGCTGGGATATTTTAATTGAATTGTCTTAGATAAGATCGTTTTAGAATAACTAAAAATGTTATGCAAGTTTAAAAACAAAGTATGGTAATTTCCCTCCGTGCCCTGATGGAGTAATGTCTAGCTTCAAGAAACTTAAATGCGCTACATACAACTTCAAAATTGCAATCAATGGCTTACAAACCTCCTTCAAGAACCGAGTTCTCCTTATGAGTTAATAAGTCTTACTCCCGGATTCTTTCTTGGCTTGACTTATATCATTATATTTGGCTTAATGATAATAGTCCACTAATTAACTTTGCAGCTCAGTCAGTCTACATTGTAAAATGTAGTTTTAAATTCTGCATCATGCAGTAATATGTATAGCTAAGGTTAATGTTTCATAAACTATTTTAAATGCTGAGATTAAAATACAAAGAGCCATTAATTCAAACAAGCATAACAGCAGATGATTTAAATTTTCTACTTTGATATAAAGGAAGGAAACTTAGGAATTGCGAAAAGGTGAAATTTAGGCATCGTTTTCTCTCAAAATAATTCTAACGGTTGTAAGAAATTGGAGAAAATAGTTAGAGTTATATTAGAATATTATATAATAATAACAATATATATATATATATATGATGGAATAATATAATTATTTTTATATTAAAGTATTTTCATCTTCATGAAAGGTCAAATATATATAGATCAAATACAGGATTGCAGGAAAGAACTTGCACGAAATACCGATATTAACACCAAATTTAAACAAATAAATAAATAAAATAAAATGAATTTTTTTGTGTTATGTGTTTTTATTTTATTTTTTAATTAGCTAAATTATTTTGTTGTATGAAAAAATAAAATTGCTTAGCAATATTCAGTTAGTGTTGGAAATTGTATTATAATCTATGCCGGATTCGTAATTTTTCGTTATTTTTAAATATGCTATAGTTTTTTAGATGAATTCCTCCGGATTAAAAAAGAGCAAAATTACATTTGATCTCTTATTACTTTCAAGTTGTTATAAATACTTTTTAAGACCAACATGAATCTTAAAAGAGTGTTTAAGAGCCTGTAACTTGTACACTATATGGCCAAAGGTGACCGGTCACTTGTGATTTTAGACGTTTTGTTAAATATCTAAAAACATAGGGTAACTCCGGGAGAGTCGCCGCATACGGGATAGATGCCGCACCCCTTGTATTTCTTGTAATTATTGATAGATGGTCGTCAAACTCACAGTATAGATGCGCAATGAGATTGTTTTAACCAGTGTATAGCGTGAATCCAATTTCGATGTTTACTTTTAGAAATACAATCCTTAATTTGACGTAAGTGCATGATTTCACTGTCCAAACTTTTAAACACGTTATGTTTAAATACTTTTCATACACTAATTACTAAATGCATGCATGATTTCGAAGTCAGAACTAAGTGTAGCGGTTGTATAGAGTACTGTGTGTATGGTTACGCCATTCCCCTTAGCGATGGTAGGTAACTGTGATGACCGACGTCTGCACCATGCAAAATGGGATACATGCCGCACTGCTATTCCGGTATACATGCCGCAATTTCTTTTGTACGGGATGATTAAGTGTTATTAACTTTTCCTTTTGCACAGACTAACCATGTTAGGCATGTTATCAAGTTTACTAAAACGAAAGGGGGAAAATAAAAAGTAAGAAGGGCAAGAAAGATGGAAGTCAAGATGATAATAAGGGAAAATTGGATTACGCGTAACGCAGACGTTATTTGCAAACTACTCCAAAAAAGAGAAAATGTAATTGGCTTTGTTGCATCATGTGTTTAAATTTAGTTACATAAAGACTGTACTTTTTCGACGCTTTTTCTGTAGATTGTAGTCGAAAAAACAGGTCTCTTAACCCATTCGGTACCACAGGTGCATGTACCACAGGTGCTTCATAAAGAGCTCACAAAATTTGTTTCTGGCACCAGTAAAAAAGAAAAGTAATATTTGCTTTGTTTATTTAGAGCATTTTCATGATTATTTAAGTAAATGTAACTTCTTTTAAAAAAGTGGTACCAACCGAATAAAATTTGTGTAAAAGCCACCGGTCCCGAAAGGGTTAACAAATAATGTAAACACAATTTTACTTTTTTTCTTTTCCCTTTCGAATACATTGATATTACGTTGTTACTGAAATAACAATTAAAATTTAATGTAAAAAAAAATTAATAAGTCGATAATTTTAATAGTGAAAGTAGGCAAGAATTATTAATTTGAATCTACTAATACGTTTCATTGTACTCATTTAGTTTCATTTTGTTATTACATCGTTAATTATAGTCCAGATATGAATATATTTTTTAAAATATTTTTATTTAAAATTTCATTCTCTACTTATTACAAGCGCGGCATAACTACTGCACAAGTGCGGCGTCTCAGACTGAATGTACGGGTGACGCGCCGCAGTGTAGTGTTTTAGAAAAAAATTGTTAAAAAATATTAATAATTTGTTTTGAATTTTTTTGTCGCACTACACGCGTTGTATATTTAATATTATATAGCACAGCATGATTTTTTTTATTTTATGTCCACCATGGGAATTTATACACAAATTCAAAAAAAATGTGTGGCATAAATCCCGGAATTACTCTACATGAGGAATTAACCTGAAACTGCAGGTGTGTAAACAGTATAGTAAAGGTCATATATTTCCGCGAAGACTTTTTCCCGAAACCCCATAGGGGACCGTCAACAAATTGAAAAAGAACGAATAACTTTTGAATAACCCTGTAAAAACTAATGTAGCAAAAGCGTTCAAGCTTGAGATTATTAATAAGTGGCTTATTGTCATATACTGTGTTCATTTTTATGAGGATAGCATGTATACTCGTAGAGAAATTAATGTTTTTATAAAAAACAGTCCCAAATTTCGCCAAGTTTTTTGCTTATAATTTGCGGGGTTCTTAACATAAAAAAAGTTATTTGCAGAAAATATGAGAAACAACATTGTACACAATAATCTGCAATCAGAATTAAAAAATAAAAATAATTAGATGAAAAATGAGCAGGTTTACTAAAAAATTTTTCACTGCGCTTGCGCGAATGCAATCAAAATATAATGTGCATAATGTATTAGATAAGTATATCGAGCAACTTTTGTGAAAGTCTCAAAATCATAGATGGAAATTCTGAAAATTATCGTCGATAAAATAAGCTCGAAATCCGTTGTTCCCAAAAGGAAGCAAAAAGATGAGGGTTTGTATCCAAATATAGTCGTACGTGCAATATTGTGTACGCTATCTTGGCACTAATCAACAGATATTTGATACAACCCTTCATCTTTTTGCTTCTTTTGGGGAACAACGGATTTCGAGCTTATTCTATCGATGATAATTTTCGGAATTTTCAAGCTGTGATTTTGAGACTTTCACAAAAGTTGCTCTATATACTTAGCTAATACATTATGAACATTATATTTTGATTGCATTCGCACATTGGCAGTGAAATATTTTTTAGTAAACCTGCTCATTTTTCATCCAATTTTTATTATTTTTTAATTCTGATTGCAGAGTATTGTGTACAATGTTGTTTGTAATATTTTCTGAAAAGAACTTTTTTTAATATTAAGAACTCTGCAAATTATAAGCAAAAAGCTTGGCGAAATTTGGGACTGTTTTTATAAAAACCTTAATTTCTCTACGAGTATACATGCTATCCTCATAAAAGTGAACAGAATATATTACAATAAGCCACTTATTAATAATCTCGAGTTTGAACGCTTTTGCTACATTAGTTTTTACAGGATTATCCAAAATATATTCGCTCTTTTTCAATTTGTTTACGGTCCCCTATGGGGTTTCGGGAAAAAAATCTTCGCGGAAATATATGACCTGTACTACACTGTTAACACACCTGCAGTTTCAGAGGTTAATTCTTCATTTATTTTTCTAGATATTTAACAAAACGTCAAAAATCGTGACCGGTCACCTTTGGTCCTATAGTGTATGACATATTATTGTTTTAAAAAATACAAAACATTTGAGGAATATTTTCTGCATTATATTAAGATGAGTCGTCAATAAACAGTAATATTTGATTTTTTTTAAACCGTCATCTTCCCCTTCTTTAAATAGTGTAAATAAAAACTCATATTTTTTCCAGACGCACCAGTCTGTTGGTTGATTATCATATGCATTTTGCTTCCGTATAAAATGATTCAAAAGAAATGTTCATATTTGTATGTTTACATCATTTTTGGATGTAAGCCATGAAGGCTGATATTAATAGATTTATTTTAGAAAGTTTTCACTTAAAAATAAAACATATATGTATGATGTGATTAAGACAGCTAAAGTTGTTAAAAGTATATTAAACTTTTAGATGTGGAATTTTAAATTGTTCTACATATATTTTTTATATATATAGAAGGATTCGTAAAAGCTCAGGTTAAGATATTTCTTGTTAACTGGGATTCGACATTAAGTACGAGTTGAGGTACGTTGCTCACTAAATCGCAAATGAAAACAAAAACCTCGATTTTTTTAAATGGTAGACAGTAATAACTGGTGCAACCTCTTACCAGCACCAGTCAGTCTCTAATATTATTAAATATTTTTTATAAAACAAACTGATAAACAGACAATAATGATAGATGTGTATACAGGGTGTTTACAAAAATTATGTTTACATCCATTAATAGTGACAACCATTGCCACGAACATCATACTTAGGTACAGTAAAGTGGCTATGCGCTGCGACTTGAGAACGCTTTCAAAGGCAATTAGCAGCAGACTACAGAGTTGGTGTTCTTTTATCAAAAACGGTGCAATATATGAAAAAAAACGGTCAATTTCAAAGTTGTAGTGCGTCTTTGATAATTTAGTAATTATGTCTTGCATGTCAAATAACTTTATTAATTGCAAGCGCTGAAATGTATTTTTTAATATCTAATTACCAGCTTAAATAGGCAAATGCTTGTTGTCAGAAGTGTTTGAAGTATAAGGCAGACGCACTTTTACTAATAAAACCAACACAGGTAAATTAGTTATAGTTTATTTTAAAAGGAAAATCATATTAATCATGCTCAATTCGTCCACCATTGGCAGCAGTGCACCACGCGTTCTGTATATGTTCCGATCATGGCCACATCGAGCATAATTAATTTGATTTTCAAATTAAAATATTACTGCATCTTGCTACATGTTTTATCAGTAAATGTGCGTTTGTCTTATAATATCAAAGTTCTGCATTCAGTTAGCGGCATATTTAAGCTTCTGATAATTTTTTAAAATTTGAATTTCAGGTATATGTAAAAATAATTTTACATTTAAGGCATTATTTCATTTTATATCAAAGACGCTTTGACTCTGATTTGTACCTCTCGATTGTGCTGTAAACTCATCATGCGTAATGCATACCACTTTACTATATATATCTAAACACCATGTTCATGACTACTGCTTTCACGTACGACGTTCTGAAGTTTATTGGAGCGAACAGGATTTTAATGGGCACTCTATAATTAATGTGTTGATTCTGGAAACTACTGTTTTAGCAAGTTCGTTCTTAATCTCTGCAATACCACAATTTTATACTTTTTCTTAATGTATATAAAAGATACTAATTCACTGAAAACTCCCCATGCCAGTATTTTCATTATTATATGATAATTGCGATGCATTTTTTAAAAATCAGACTTGTTTATTTACATTTAAGTGACTTTCAACTATTTCGAATGCATGTAAATTCATAATAGGAAAAATAATTATCGAATGGATTATTGTTTTTATAATTAATCACTGGAAATACAACAATTGAATGCGAAATTCTTAAACACTTTTCATTTTTATTTGTAATATAATATATAAAAATGAAAATTTGTCTGTCTGTAATTCTATACAAATCCACAGTTTGGAAGCCAGAATTGTGAAATGTTGCGTACATGTGTATTAAAACAATGCCGAGGCAACTAAACTAATCTAGAATCGAAATAATTTATGGTTAATTTTTAATCAATAAAAAACCACCAATTTAAGGGAAATTTAATAATGGGAAAAATAGTAAAAAAAAAAATTAAATTTCAAATTTTCAGCTAAAATTTGATATTTTATGGTGTGTGCTGTATGTACACATTTAGGATTTTAAAATATTGTATTGCTATATTTTGCAACTAAATGAGCTTAAATTAATTACTTTTACCTGCTTAATACTCTGCAACTTTATTTATATTAATATTTTTAAGTATTCATTTAAAATAATGAAAGTAAATCTTACCTTAATAGCTTGATCGATTTTGTTTTGCTTCCGTTGAACAAATTAAAATTTTTTGTCTAATGCAGCCATCTGACATGGACAAACTAAGTGTTATTTCATTCTTTGGGTTGTTCTTGATCAGTTACAGTGATCATATTATCCAAATTTATGGCACATAATGAAAATTATAATGTTTTTAGGTATGTACCAGATATGGCACGTGGTGCAGTGAAGGGTTAATTCATATAATTTGGATATTCTTCTATCGAAAGCCTAATTATTAACCATATAAAATATCTCAGACTATATTAATGTAAATGAAAACTTTTTAAAGGAATATAATAATTTATTTTTTTTACATACCGATCAGTTTCTTAATTATGTATTCAGAAATTATTTTTACTTTCAAAATACCTAATGTGCAAAAAATTATATTATTTATACGTCATAAAACATATTGCAGATATCATTAATTTCGTATTTTGCTTCAGCAAAAGTACATACTTGAGATTAGAGGAAACCATAAAATTTAGCTTTTATTTCTCTTTTACTATAAAAAATATTTCCTTTCGCAAATAATAAGTAACAATAAAAATTATGAATACAATGCGTTTTTAATGTTCTTAAGAGTGGTTATGCTTTTGTTTTGTTTTATATTTATATCTTTTTTTTTTTCTCTTTGAATACTTTAAACACGTTTGCATTGTGTGAAAATCCCATAAAATCAACCCGCAAAATTATTTCCACGGATAAAATGGTTTTTGGAAATATTCCGATAAAAATTTGCATTAAATAATGATTTTGAATATTTTGCGTAAGTGGTAGCAAAATTCGATTTAACCTTAGATGTTTCTTCTTTTTGTTTATTTCTTTATACTTTATACTTATTTCTTTTGTTATGTTATGGTTTTGTTATCTATTCTATTCGGAATTTTTTTTAAGTTAAGGTTTTCATTTTATTTCGGAATTTCTTTAAATTCAACAACATTTTCCGAAATGTGAAATTATTCTACGAGAGAAAGTCAGTAAGTAGGTCACAAATCGATATGAGGGGTCGGAAATTAATAGTAAATTGTTTCCAAATATGCTAATAGGTGGTAGCACTGTCCACCTGTAAGATGTCAATTTCGAATTTATGAGACAACAGTTGTACAAGATGAGCAGGGGCGTTCAAAAGTTGCTGACGAAGAACAAAGTGGTCGTTCTGTTGAGATTGTGACAGAAGAAACAGTGCGGAAGTTTAAGGAGATAGTTAGAGCTGGCAGGCGAACAACAATAGACGGCGTTAGCCACTGCAACAGCATGTTCACATGGTTTAGCCTACAGCCGACTGATGCAGACATTGAATGTGAGGTACACAGATGGCTGAGAGTGTCATCCAAATACTTTTATGTGTCAGGTATTAGAAAACTCATAAAGAGATCGGACAAATTTTGAATGGAAATGACGATTATATAAAGAAATAAACATGCCTTTTAAGTATGTATCTCGGTTTCCCTTTTTTTATTGTCTTTTGTGACCTACTTACTGAGTTGTCCTCGTAGTATATGTATATAACGTTATTCTGGTTTAAATGAAAAATGTTTATGATCCTGACGAAAGGATTACAGACGGTGTATCTGATATAGTGTTGCCATTCCATTTTTACAAAAGTGAGACATGGAGACAAATAAAAGTGGGATAGCGGTTTCTAAATCGGGATATAAAAATATAGTATATAGTATGAAAACGGAACCTGTCTATAACGGAATATTGATATAACAGAAAATTTTTATAATCTTGACGAAAAGAATACAGCCGGTGCATCTGATCTAGTGTTGACAGTTCCACTTTCACAAAAAGTGGGACACGCAGACAAAAAAAGCGGTACAACGGTTTTTAAATCGGGATATAAAAATACAGTAAATAGTATGAAAATGGAACCTATCTGCCGCGGAATCCTGACTGAAACGAAAAAAAATATGATGGTCCTTATGGAAGAAATACTTACAAATTATACCTACTAAGGCAGAAACCTCTCAAAAACGGAATAGATGTAACGAACCTTTCTCCGGTCACTTTTGATTATATTTTAGTAGATTTCATTGTACTAAATAAATATAATAATCTTACACAGTGAAGTTTGGGAAACGTGAATAGTATGAAAATGAAACCTGTCTGCCGCGGAATCCTGACTGAAACGAAAAAAAATATGATGGTCCTTATGAAAGAAATACCTAAAAATTAACCCTACTAAGACAGAAACAGGTCAAAAACGGAATTGATATAACGACCTTTCTCCGGTCTCTTTTGATTACATTTTAGTAGATTTCATTGTGCTAAATAAACATAATAATCTTACACAGTGAAGTTTGGGAAAGCGGAATCGTTATGGACCGACACAAAAGTAATTTTGGGAGAGGCTTTTCAGCACTTCTAGTTGTGTGATATTCCTTCTATAGGATTTAGGATGACATTTTACATTTAAAGCTGTTATCAAATCCAAAGGATCTACTTTCTGAATTAAATTTTGTTCGTAAACGTATAAAATTGGCAGGTGTTCTTATTCAGAAACTGCAATCGAATGATGTTTTGCACTTTTTTTGTTAAAGGCAGGCGATCTTTCAGAAAATGCTGCCAGGGTGGTCGTTTTGAGCCGAATTCCCGACGCCGCAGATCCCGTCGCGATGATTCCTTTTGATTTCGTCATTGAATGTTTCATGCTATTCTACACTGTGAAAAAAAATCTGTAAATTTACAAAACATTTTCTAGGAAACTGGGATTCCCTGAACTTTTTATCTAACTGCAACAACAAAAATTCATGTAACAGACACACTTTCGCGACGTAAATAAAAAAAATTGTAAGGTTACTAAGAATTGTTTAGGAAACTGGGATTCCTAGAACTTTCTATGTAACTGCAACAACAAAAATTCATGTAACAGATACACTTTCGCAACGTAAATAAAAAAATCTGTAAGGTTATTAAGAATTGTTTTTGAAACTGGGATGCCTATAACATTTTATATAACTGCAACCCGGGTTACAGATGAAATTTTAGTAAAGTTACTGTAATTTTAGTAACTGAAATTTGCTAAAATTAACTAAAATTTCATTTGTAACGCTACAGATTTCTGTAGCTTTACAAAAACTAGTTCTGTAGATTTACATGCTTTTCTGTATCGTGTACAGATAAAATTTTAGTAAGCATACAGATTTCTGTAACTTAGCATCTGTAGAATAACACATTTTTTTAAAAGTGTAGAATATTTTGATAGAATGTGCTTGTGGAAAATCCATTCGTGTGAATATAAAAATGTGCACGAATGTATTTTATATTATGGTTTTAAGCTGAATACAAGGTTTTTCAATGACTTATACGCATAAGAAACAGGAGAAAATGAAAATATCTAGGCTTAATATTGTATTACTATACAATATACACTGGTTTCCAAAAATTAAGGAAAATCAACAAAAGTGGCGATTACTCAAAATGTTACAAGTAGATTTTAGTAAAACTGAGCCACAATGTACAACACATAGTAAGGTATAAAATAACACTAAATGAAATTACCAGACGATTGTGGTGTTTCAGATATAAACACAATTATAAAATAAACACAATAAATGTGTCAGTTTGGTATAGGAAAAGCACCTTTAATATGGAGTATGATCACCTCTAGAAGGAACACAGCACATACAGCGATGTGTGATACCGTCAATAATGCGATCGATAAGTTCGCTGGGAAGTGCGAGCCATTGCTCTTGTAAAGCAGTTGTAAGCTTGACATGGGCCTGAAGAGGGGGATTGAGAGTAGTGACACATCTTCATAAAGCATCCCAAATATGCTCGATAGGATTCTAGTCCAGAGATCGCACTGGCCATTCCATGCACGGAATTGTTTGGTGCTGGAGATAATCTTCTACGATGTGAGCCCTGTGTGGTCTAGCGTTATCGTCCTGTAACTGGAAATTATTACCTATTGCACCGGCGTAAGGACGCACATAAGCATCAATAATGTCATCTCTACAGACGTGAGCATTCACAGTTCCACGTCGAAAACCATGGAGGCCTGTTCGTCCGCCCAAACAGATGCCATCCCAAACACAGACACTGCCTACTCTATACGAATTTCTTTTACGAATATTTGATGGATAGCAGCGTGTTCCTTGTTCTCACCAAATCAAACAATGCCTACTATCGCTTTGGAGGCTAAACTGGAACTCATCTGTGACGAGAACACGCCTCCATTGATCAGCGGTCCAGTGGACATGTTGACGTGCTCTCCTTAAACGTTCCCTCCGGTTACATGAGGTGAGCGACACAAAAATGACTGGTCGCCGCGCATAAAGACCACTTTCAGGAAGCATTCTACGCACAGTAGACATTGACACTAACCTTCCAGTGCCTGCAGCAAGGGAGGCTCTAAGATGAGAGGGGTTTCTGTTCTATTCCTTCGTACACATAACCGCAAGCATCGGTCATCGGTGCTTGTCGTAGCTCTTGCCCGTCCTTGGATAAACCTTCTGGAGGCCGAAAATGTGGTTTGAAATTGTTTTCAAAGCCTATGAACAACAGAAGGACTCAGATTTAGCGATCTGGCTACCTTTGTCTGACTTTGGCCTACATCCAATCTTCCAATAGCTCTATATCGCAGTTATGCGGACAAATGATACCTCAAGGTCATACTAATGAATTGGCTATCTCAGTTTTCTTGCGTCATAATCACAGCGCCACTAGCAGCCGTACCCTCTAACATACACTTTTATGCTCCTCACAGATGACGTAATCGAATTCCAGCGCCACTAATTTGCATTTTGTAATTTCCTTCAGCATCTTTTAGTTAACAACATATGCAAATTTCATACGGATAGGTCCATTTTTGAACGAGTTACCACTCTTTTTGTGATTTTTCCTTAATTTTTGGAAACCAGTGTACATATTGAAAATAAAAATAAAAGTAATTCCACTTTTATTTTGTTGTTAAAAAGTTAATACAAAAAAAAATCTTCTGCCGTGATTTAGCTAAAAAAATTAATTTTTTATAGTAAAAATCTACAAAAAATATTCTTTAATGATTTCAGCTACGGAAATAAACGAATTGAGCAGGCAAAACCAGAGTCGAACAAAATCTTCACCTCAGTTCACTTCATTCCACTATCAGATATCAGGAACATATAATAATTTATTTCCTTGGCCTTTATCGACAGAAGAGACGATTACATACACATTTAAAAGCAATTTATGAGCCCGTGAAATATTACCAGTTTAAAGATAAGCTAGGCAGATATTTGTAAGGTTTTTTTCGTAGTTACACCTTTGAAATTTCGATTTCATATGCTAGAAAAATATAGTTAAAATTTGGGCCAATGAAAACTATTTCCATCCTTTGATCGTTTTTAGAGTGTTATCTTCTTAAAAACATTTTCTTCAAGGATTGTATTATTTTTATACTTCGTTTTCAATTACGCAAATATGTAAGAAGTTTCATATATTGGTAGTATTGTAATTTTAGTTTAATTTCCACATTCGTATTATTGATGTTTCTATTTTCCGAACACATGGTGGAAGCAAAGTAGTTTGATTATGATAAAAAAAAAAAGCTGACAAGGGTATATGGACATACCTTTATGTTTGGAGGTCTAGTACTGTTCAGAATTTTCAATTTTTACAACGATTAAGAATCTATGTGCGTATTTTGATGTTTTCTGATATATTCAGGATCGAGGGATCGTTTTTGGTGTTTTTTACGATCTATGTACAGAACAGTTGGAAAAAAAGAAAAAAAAAGAGGGAGAGAGAAAATAACCTATATTTTTTAATCTTCAAATTATCACAGAAAAAATGGAAACAGTTATTCGACTAGAAATTATGCCTTCTTTTTAATTTTATATAGTTTTTAACACTTTCCAATAAACTTGAAAAGTGTTTATGACTTCGGTTTGTCCGTCTGTCCGCGCTGTAACTCTCGTAAATATGCTCGAATTGTCCTGAATTTTTTGGATGTAACTGACGTTTACAATAGCCTGTTCCCTATTTTAAATGAAGTTAGTAGTATGCTTAGTTTATTTACAGGGATAGTCAAAATTATTCCGTTACATTACGACCAATGGGGAAAAATCGTTTCAAACGATTTTTAATGATGTTATACTCTTTCAAACATATTAAAATTGATATGCATTTATGAAGTGCACTAAAATATGCATTCTGTAGAATATGCGTTGCAAAGAATAGCTATTATTCATTTACAGAGTAAATACAAAAGAATTCCATTGCATAATAATATAAGGGTGGAGGGAATTGTTTGCAGCATATTTTAATTATGTTAAACTATTTCATATATAACGAAATTGATATACTTCGCTGAGGTTTACTATAACTTATTTCATATATCATACGAAGTGCATAACATTTACAGGAACATACAAAAGACTTCCGATACTATATTTTATCCGAAGTACTGTAAATTAGCGGTGATTGCTGGAAATGCCTTTTTAATTAAGATATGCGCTTTTATGTTTCACTATGTTTATGCATACTATATGGAATATATAAATTCTGTAATTCATATACAAGGCTACACAAAAGAATTCGTAGGGTTACTGGGTATGAACGCAAATTGCTTAAAGATGGTTTTTAAATGAGTTATGCAATTTTACGCTGAACTGCATTTAGTTTAAGAAATGTTTGTAGAATATAGATAAAATGATATGCATGTCTATAAATGATAATTTCTGGAAATGTGATTTCAGTAGTTTTAAGAGTGTTTTAGTTTGAATTAAATTTTAGCTATTTAGTGGTGTGTAATAAAGGTTCTAGGTAAACTTCAGGGTTGTACAAAAGTATTTATGTATGTTTCCATCTATTAGTACAAATTGCTGAAAGAAAAATTTCAAGCTATTATGTGTTTTCTTGCTAAACTAAATTTTCCCATTATATAGTATATATATCAACCTACAGATCAAATACAGGGCTGTTCAAAAGAATTGGAATGGATATTTCGCTATGAACGGTAACTGCTAAAATCAATTTTTCAAATTTTTTATGCGTTTTCTAAAATGTTTACTTAGTTATCTTATTTACCTTATTTCCCTAAATAACGAAGTTTTGTTAAAGCGTTCAGGAAGTGTTGGAAAGTGTTTCATAATCTATGCTTAAAGCATGATTTTTCTTTCTTGTTAATATAAGCTTATGGTTTCATCTTCATTTTGAATTTGTACCAAATTACTCAGAAATTTTCAATTATGAGGGTTTTAATTAATAATGCTATAATATATTTAAAATGCTGCGTGCTATAAAAAACTTCCAGAAATGTCTAAAATTTTTTTAAAGAAGCCTTTATATTTCTGTGAATATACGTGCTATTGGTAAATAAATGAACACTATTTTTTTCACAAGATATTTATAAAAAGTTATTTATAAAAGATATGTATAAAATATTAGTACGGGTATTTTATTATTATTTATTATTTGTTTCGGGGAGACATTTCGAGCATTTTATTTTACAGGGCGATCGAAATTATCATCATCTTATTGAATTTGTTGTTGATCCCCTAATTGCTAGAATGATCAAACATTCGTGGAAAAATATTAAATTAAACATGTTCTTTATAGCCCTGAACAACCAGAAGAATGTGACATGTATTTCTCTAAATATTCCACATAAAAGTCTTAAATTGAAATTGTTCGGTGACTTTTGGTCATATAGTGTATGCGAGGCTCACGAAAGAGACAGGTTACCGCAGTGCATTCCACGTATCTTTTTTTTACAGACCGCTGGAGTCACGTGATGCTCGAATGCACCAATGCAGGTGTACGAAAGAGCATCATGTCACTCTAGCGGCCTGTACAAAAAGACACCTGGGATGCAACGTGGTAGCTTGTCTTTTTCGTTATCCTCGTAGTGTATGTATATGACGTATACAGGCGAAAAAACAGAAAAAGTAAACACCCCATACATTTTTATTAAAAAACTGTCCCAGGAAAAAAAAAAGTGGAAATAGCCTTTCGACACGAAATTATGTCTCTTTTCAGTTTATGTTTCAAAAAATAATCTTAATGATTTATTTTTACAATGATATTATACCAAACTCTGAATTTTTCAATACGAACACCTAATTTTGACATCCTTTTTTACATTTTCGACAAATTTTACATTTAAATATCAAAAGGGAAGTCCTTCAGTTAAGTAATTTCGGAATTATGAAAGTTTAAAGTTTGGAACTTCTAATATTAAATTCATTTGTAACTGTTGCAAAAGAGATTGCAATACAGTTTTTTTAAGCATAACTAAAAAGCTACTTTCGGAATGATCTGAAATTTTGCATTTATATATTTAATGCTTGTGAAAATCGTTTTTGTTAAAAAAAAATAAATCATAGATTGCCATTGATAATGTTTTCGACAATAATTAAAAAAATACAGAGGAAGATTTTGTATTATGAAATGGTAAAAAAAATACGGAATACTTCAATATCTGGCGCATACGGTGTTGCAGCAAAGCATAAAACAGCCAGACGATTTCCTAGCACTCCCATGAAGCACTGTGACCAGTTTTGTTTGAATAACTGTTGTTGGAAACTTTTAAAACAAAATCTCATTCTTAATTTTGGCAGCTTTTTGCAGGTAAGTTATATAAAATTCGTATTAATTAGAAACTCTCATTGTCAGTAATGTTAACCAAATTCAATATAAAAATGAACAGTTATATTTATCGGTATGTTAGTCAGTTATCCTCTACACTTTAGGGGAAAAAAAAGTATAAAGTTACTAAGAATTTTCTAGGAAACTGGGATGTCTAGAACTTTTTATGTAACGGCAACAACAAAAATTAATGTACCAGATACACGTTTGCACTGTAAATCAAAAAATTTGTAAGGGTACTAAAAAATTTTAGGAAACTGGGAAATTTTTATGTAACTGCAACCCAGGTTACAGATAAAAGTTTAGTAAGATTACTGTAATTTTAATAGATTCTTTTGTAAAGCTACAGCTTTCTGTAGCTTTACAAAAACTAGTTTTGTAGTTTTACATCATCTTTTTTTGTAAAGTGTACAGATAAAATTTTAGTAAGCATACAGATTGCTGCAACTTTATGTCTGGAGAATTACATCTTTTTTTTTTTACATTGTATGATAACTTGTTGACGAGTGTTGAGGTTATGTTTTTCAAGATAGTGAGTCGGGTACTATGGAATATCAGTCAGATAAATGTTTAACCCTTTATGTGCCGAATTATGAATTCTGAAAATTTTATCGTCTAAAGCATTTTTCATGAATTTTTGAAACTACATTAGAAGATTTACATAATCATTTAAAAATTTTTTAGAAGGATTTTAGAACGATTGAAGGATTTAGAAGGATTAATTAAATTTTAATTTATAGGGATTTTGTGCAATATTTATAACCCGACTTAAATGTTTTATTTTAAATATTTCTCTTAGTACTTTGTAGAGTTAGGAAATGTACAAATAGAATGTTCTTATCGTAAAAATATAGAAATATTTACAAATTGAAAAACCGCCCCCCCCCCTCCCCCCACAACGTGCAAAAGAAATAATCTTTTAAAAATATTTTTGTTTTGTGTAACCAATAATGCTTTTACAACAAGATAAAATAATGTATCTATAACTCATTCTAAACTGTATTACAACTAATGGATGCATTAAAAGAATTTTATAACAAGTTATTTTAATGGTACTTATAAGTACCGCCAGTAGATAATGGGTTAAAGATGAATCTAGTGAAGACGAACAATCATTCCACTTGGAAGTATCATTTGAGATCACCATTTACCAGGTTTTACACCAGATTAGGAGACGAAGTGTCTGTTTTGCAATGGAAAATATTTAGAGGATGGAAGACAGGGGGAGTGGATATAAAGCCTGGTGTGGGCTCGTGTGGACTGTGGTGGAGCCGAAAGAATAGACTATATTTGTGTTTTTGTAAAAATCAAAACAATTTTGTTTCATAAACAATCTGATGATTTATAGATGATGTACAAATGTTAACTTATTAAATAATTTTGGTTATTCTCGTAAATCGTGCTTTTCTTGCAATTTTAATATTACTTATATAGTGGGTGATCGGTTAACTAACTTAATCCGTTCCAAAACAGTATTCGCTAACCGAATTATTCGTTAGCCGATCATAGACTTTGTATTGATTTATTGGGTAATTCAATTAATTCTTTCTTAAAAGCTAAATAATGTATAAAAAATAATATAAATCTTCCCTTTATAATAGGATTGATATAGATTCTTTTTTAATATGGACAGGTCGTATTTTGATGACCCTGTAGGTGTCGTGGCGTATTTAAAAACCATAAATGACATGCCCTTTGTAAAAACTTTTGGAATTACATTAATTGACTACGGCATTAAATCATATCAATGTCTCTTTGACCTTTCAAAAACACATTCGTTCTCTAAAATATCGTGTTTACTGCACGGCCCGATAAAGCTGAAGTGGAGCCTAGAGCCAATTAATAATTTGTGACCTAAATTTAAATTAAAATAATGAATTTTCAATTAAACATATTTCTTTTAAAAGGGGCACACAATACAAAAAATAATGTTTCTAATCTGTAATTCAATATCACAATATATATTCCAAACGGAAAAGTCAAAACATATATTAAAATATTTATCTGCTTAAATGTATAATTATATGGATTAATATATGTTTTGACTTTTCCGTTTGGAATATATATTGTGATATGGTTATTAGTGGACGTAATTAAAGCTTATTACTCGTACTTCTGTTCATTCTAATTTGTGGGCTCTAAAATGTTGGGCCCGAAACCCTGGTAGCCAATGAATTAATTAGGTCCTAAGTATAATACAACTGTTAAAGTGTTCTTTAAGTCGACAATAGATGGAATTAAATTCAGCTCGGCAGAAATGAAACACAACACTGCTTCTTCTTGGTTTCGTTTTTTGAAGTGTTCGTTATCCGAACATGTGTTCGCTATCTGAACATAAAAATCTCGTGTCCGTTAACCGATCATCCACTGGAACCCCATTCCATATTAACCGACTGGTTGCGATTACGAGGAAAGTGTGACTTCTTTTTAAAGGCTAAATATTGATATGCATTTTTTCTTCCACTTTAAACGCATTAATAATGTGTTAAGAAAGGGCCATTTTTTTTTTTTTTTTTTTTATCTTGACACACAAATAAAAATGTAAATGGTATTCCATAATAACCGAACTTCCTCTATATTTTCTAAATACATTTTCGAAAACATTAGGAATTTTTTAGTATAAATATATATCTAGAATAAATAATTTTGGTTATTCTTGTAAATCGTGTTTTTCTGACAATTTTAATATTCCTTATAACCCTATACCATATTAACCGACTGGTTGCGATTACGAAAAAAGTGTGACATATTATGAAAAGCTAAATATTGATATGCATTTTTTTTCTTCCACTTTCAACGCATTAAAAATGTCTTAAGAAATAGTCAAAGTTTGCTCTTTACTATCTTTTAATGTATCTCAAATTTTTTATGTTGACTTACAAATAAAAATGTAAACGGTATTCCATAATACCCGAACTTCCTCTATATTTTCTAAATACATTTTTGAAAACATTATGAATTTTAACCTATGAATGTTTTAGCATAAATACATTTCTAGAATAAATAATTTTGGTTATTCTCGTAAATCGTGTTTTACTTGCAATTTTAATATTCCTTATAACGCTATACCATATTACCCGACCGGTTGCAATTACGAGAAAAACGTAACTTTTTTGAAAAGCTAAATATTGATATGCATTTTTTTCTTTTACTTTAAACGCATTGAAAATGTGTAAAGAAATAGTCAAAGTTTATTCTTTACTATCTTTTAATGTATCTCAAATTTTTTATGTTGACTTACAAATAAAAATGTAAATAGTATTCCATAATACCCGAACTTCCTCTATATTTTCTAAATACATTTTTGAAAACATTATGAATTTTAACCTATGAATTTTTTTAATATATATATATTTCTAGAAAAAAAAATTGGTTATTCTCGTAAATCGTGTTTTTCTTGCAATTTTAATATTCCTTATAACCCTATTCTATATTACCCCACTGGTTGCGATTACGAGAAAAGCGTAACTTTTTTGAAAAGCTACATATTGATATGCATTTTTTTCTTCCACTTTAAACGCATTAAAAATGTGTTAAGAAATAGTCATAGCTTGTTCTTTACTATCTTTTAATGTATCTTAAATTTTTAATGTTGACTTACAAATAAAAATGTAAATGGTAATTCCATAATACCCAAACTTCCTCTGTATTTTCTAAGTACATTTTCGAAAATATTATGAATTTTAACCTATGAATGTTTTAGTATAAATGTATTTCTAGAAATTTCAAATTTCAGAGTCCAAAATTATACCTCTTTTCGTCAAGTAGTTCTTCAGTTAAAATTTAAAAAAAAAAATTAAACATGGTGGTTGATTGATAATGTTACGGAAATTAACGTCAGCCGCTGCAACCGGTAACTTTCACATCCTTGACGAAATAATAGTTCAGTATAACCATTTACAAATTCTTAAGGAAAACGTAAAATATAGTGCTAAGAAATTAGGTATAGATGATTAATTTAAATTTTCTCAAGAAAATTATCCGAAGCATAAACTTTAACTATTAGACTGTTGATGCTTTATAGTTAACACCATGTTATAGATATGCCACCTCAATCTCCAGAATTAAACGTTATTGAAAAGTATGGCCGTATTTGGGGGGAAAAAATACAAAATCGTACACTATCAACACAAAAGTATCAGAAAAGAATTAACAGAACGATAATCAAAGTTTACTCTTAATTAGTCTGAAAAATTAGTCTGTTCAATGGCGTTTAGATTAAAAGGTGCTATAATAAATAGAGATTTGTCATTCAAATATTAAGCTTCAGGTAAAGAAATCAAATGAATTAGAGCAAGTTTTCTGTTCGAGTTTTATTTAGAGATCACTTTTCATTGTTTGTTGAACATTTATTGTTATTTTTTTTAAACTGAATGCATAAATAAATGCCTTAAATGTAATTAAAAATTATACTCGCACTTGGAAGAAAATTAAAAATATCATACCATATTTAACACAAAAACGTTTGAAAAAGAAATTAAAGAAGAGTGGCTGAAATTTAATTATTGCGAAAAATTAGTCCGTTGAATGGCGAATAGCGATTAAAAACTTTTATAGCTATTAAAGGTTTATAATCCAATATAAAGTTTCATCTAAATAATTCAAATGGATTAGAGCAATAGTTATGCCCGAGTTTCATTTTGAGATGTTACTCTCAATTATCACAAAAAATGAGGACATTTAAAGGCGCCTAGGTTAAAGACTGTTATAGCAGATAACGATTTATCATTCGAATATTCAGCTAAATATTTCAAATAAATTCAAACAATATTTATGTTCGATTTTTATTTAAAAAATTATTTTCCTTATTTGTTGAACTTCTATTTTTTTAATTAATGAAAGAATGTTTGGTTTAAATATTATTGAAAATTATGTTCGCCTTTAGAAGAAAAAAAAATATATTCTTAATTACTGTGAAAAGTTAGTCCGTACGATACCGAATAGATTAAAAACTGTTATAGCAAATAAAGATTTAGCATCGAAATATCAAGCTTCACCTAAATAATTCAAATGAATTAGAAGAATATTTTTGTCCGATTTTTATTTTGAGTTTACTTTCCATTGTTTGTTAAACTTTTATTATTATTATTATTTTAATTTAATTCAAAAATATATGGCTTTAATGTGTTTTGGATTTATACTCAAAATAAGTCAAAATAAATAATTTATAATTTTGTTTAAATTCTTTTCTTTTTATGATAAATCATGTAAAAATGTAACTGTCCAAGTTTTACTTTGTGCCACATTACCTTTAATTAAACTGAAAAGATGGAAGACATCATTTCTTTCTTTTCCCAATTCTTTCGATATAGCTCATTACTCAAAATTGCAAAATATAATTTTCTGCTTTTGTGTTAGAAAACGTCATTCATCTGACGTTTATTTACTTGCCTGTGTAATTTTACATAAACATGCAAGACACCCTTAGAGAGCTGCGCTAATTAGGAATCAGCTAACAAGTTCTGGAATTAGCGTTGTCTCTGTTGACAAATATTTGAAGTGCCGAACAGTGAAAGTGTCATGTACTTAGATATGATTTTTGACATAACTCATCTTTGAAAAACATTTCTTTTTTGGATAAAGCGGTCGATAATTAGTTCATTATTACTGTTTAAATTGTTAATTATTACATTAGTTAATATTAAAAATGTATCATTTGTACAAAAACATTGGATTGAGAGGCACTGATTTTCGGCCTTCTGATAGTCTGGTGTACTTTTATCTTTTTTAACACTTTCCAACAATTGTTGAAAAGTGTTTATAAATTCGGTTTGTCTGTATGTCTGTGCTCTAACTCTCGGAAATATAGTCCGATTGCCGTGAAATTTATATATGTCATTGGAGGTTTACAATGGCATGATTGATATTGAAAATTTAAGTGTACAGTATTTAGGGTTTGTTTATGTAGACACTCAAAACAAATCCGCTAAATTACGGTTTATGGGGAAAAATCGCTTCCGATGTATTTTAATGATATTACTCTATTTTAAACATATTGAAATTTATATATATCACTGAGGTGTACCACAAGGCGCTTACTGTGACACATGTTATGCATAGAATTCATCGTTCATTTACAGGGGCCCACAAAAAAATTTGGATTACTGTCTATGAGCAAATGCTGGAAGGGTGTTTCTAGTTGTGGTACGCATTTTTAAAGTTAACTATTTTTTATTATAAATCATGTTATAATGTGTAAAGTACTATGTGTCAGAGCTTTACCTTATGCCACTATACTTTAATTAACCTAAAAAGATGTAAGGCATCAGTGCTTTGTTTTCCTAATGCTTTTACTATAACTCATTTATCAAAATTGCAAAAATTTTCTGCTTTGTGTTAGAAAACGTCATTCATCTGCCGTTTATTTACTTGCCTGTGTAATTTTACATAAACGTGCATGTCTCTGTTGAAGAGCTGCGCTAATTAGGAATCAGCTAGCATGTTCAAAAATTAACGTTTTCTCGGACAACAAATATTTGAAGTGCCGAACAGTAAAAGTGTCTTGTACTTAGATATGATTTTTGACATAACTCATCTTTGAAAAAAAATGCCTTTTTTTGGATAAAGCTATCTATAATTAGTTCATTATTACTGTTTGTATTTTTAATTATCACAATCGTTCACCTTCAAAATCTATCACTTGTGCAAATCGATGGATTAAAAATCCCTGAATTTCGGCCTTCCGATAGTCTGATGGTCTTTATCTTTTTATCACTTTCCAACAATGGTTTAAAAGTGTTTATAAATTCCGTTTGTCTGCCTGTCTGTGCTCTAACTCGGGTAAATATAATCCGATTGCCGTGAAATTTATTTATGTCATTGGAGGTTTACAATGGCATCATTGATATTGAAAATTTAAGTGTACAGTATTTAGGGTTTGTTTATGTAGACACTCAAAACAATTCCGCTAAATTACGGTTTATGGGGAAAAATCGCTTCCGATGCATTTTAATGATATTACTCTATTTTAAACATATTGAAATTTATATATATCACTGAGGTGTACCAAAAGGCGCTTATTGTGACGTATGGTATGCATAGATTTCATCGTTCATTTACAGGGGCCCACAAAAGAATTTGGATTACTGCCTATGAACAATAATTGCTGGAATTGTGTTTTCAGTTGTGGTACGCATTTTTAAAGTTCACTATTTTTTATTATAAATCATATCATAATGTGTAAAGGAATACGTGCCAGAGTTTTACTTTATGCCACTATACTTTAATTTACCTGAAAAGATGAAAAGCATCTGTGCTTTGTTTTACCAATGCATTTTCTATAGTTCATTTATCAAAATTGCAAAATATAATTTTCTGCTTTGTGTTAGAAAATGTCATTCATCTGCCGTTTATTTACTTGCCTGCGTAATTTTACATAAATGTGCTAGCCTCTCTTGAAGAGGTACGTATTTAGGAATCGGCTAACAAGTTCAGAAATTAATGTTTTCTCTGTCGACAAATATTTCAAGTGCCGAAGAGTGAAAGTGCTATGTACTTAGATATGATTTTTTGACAAAATTCTTCTTTGAAATACATTTCTTTTTTGGATAAAGCGATCTATAATTAGTTCATCATTACTGTTTCAATTTTTAATTATTTCATTCGTTAATATTCAAAATCTATCATTTGTGCAAAGTCAGTGGATTGAGAATCACTGATTTTCGACCTCCCGATCATGTGATAGTCTTTTATTCTTTTTAGCACTTTATGAATTTGGTTTGCCTATCCGTCTGTTTGTCATCCGTGCTCTAACTTGCGTAAATACAGTCGGATTGCCTTGAAATTAATATATGTTATATTGAAGTTTACAATGTCATGTTCGGTATTGAAAATGAAGCGTCTAGCATTTACGCTGAGAAAATAATCTTTTCTTTTAAAGAAGGGAGAGTTTTGTATTCTCCGGGCTCATGTAAAAAATGCGGGTTTGCTCAGGAGCATTCGCATACTGGAAATAAATAGAGTTTCATTAGTGTGGTGGTACAAATTATGGATTAAACCAAAAAAATACTAAGATGACGATGCTTCTCAGGAAATTAAGAGGTGAGTGGGATATTTCTATCGTTCTTTCGAGCAATCAATAAATTCTAATGAAGTGAATTTTAGTAAATAAACATGAGTCAGGCATCCTTGGCATCCTTAGAGTCCCTATGAATATTTAAACTATAATCTATACAAATTTTCTATGTATTCTTTAATGTCAATATTTATATATACATAGGGAAATTTACTCCAGGCATGTTGTTAATGCCTTTGTCATTATGATTTATTAATAAATTCTTGTTTCATCTACAACGCTTCTAGAATTTGTTTATTTTATACATCCGACTCTCGAGCCTGGGAATCTAAATAAAAAACCAAACTAAAAAGCCATACGAGTTGTCGGACACTATGGGGTAAAATAGTTTGCGGTGTATTTTAAAGATATTTCTTTATTTTAAAAGTATTCAAATTTACATATATCACTGAGGTGTACTAAAAGGCGAAATATGGTGCGCTCAGAATTTGTCGTCCATTTACAGGCGCACACAAAAGAATTTGGACATACCTATGAACAATAATTGCTAGAAGAGTGTTTTCAGTTGTGGTACACGTTTTTAAAGTTAAGTATTTTCTTTTCCATATTTCTTGGTGTATCTAAATTCCATAGATCTTATACAGAGCTGCACAAAAGTTCTAAAGTAGGGTAAAGTGCCCTATTATCGTCCCCAGTCACTTTTAGGTCCTTAGAGGTTGTAATTTTCAGTGAAAATAAACCAAATTTGGATTTTACATAGGCTAACTACTCACGCACATAGAAACATTGGTAAATGTCGTATAAAAAAGTTTTAACAATGCGAAAAATTGTTTTTTCAAAAGTATCTAAAAATTGCAAAAGGAAAAAAATGGTCTTAATTTCGTCCCCCCAAAAAATCCAGTATGCCGAGGTTTAACTTATAACTAAATCTAAATTTATTTCTAAATGAGTAAGGCAATTAATTTACATTAAAGTAAAGCACAAAGAAATGCACTAATTATCAGTGGAAGAATAACATAAAACATTAGCCATCCAAACATGAGGAAAAAAATTGAAAAAAATGTCATGAAAAAGCATTCCTAATTTCGTCCCCGGGACGAAAATAAGAACTGCATGGGAGACGAAATTGGGACCACGTTACTTCCTAATATGACGGAGCTTCAGTTCCCGTAAGATGAACTGAGCGTCCTAAAACTCACTGTATGCTACTGTCAGCATCTTACCAACGTAAAATACATGCAATAAATAAGAAATAAATACTTACAGTACAGTAAATAACGTTCTACAAACGACGTAATAAGAACCCGGGTCTTCTAAAAATGAGAAATTTGGCGTCTTTAATTTATGTATGCGTCTTGGCCAACGAAACATTCAACACTCACCCCTTTTACCTCCCGTCCCCTGTGACTTGCGTCATTAGTGGTGCCACTTTCGCAGAAGCGGAGAAGTTAAGGGGGACGTAATTAGGATAGGGGACGAAATATGGGCACTTTACGTTATATTTTCGTTTATTGGTAAAATTGCTGAATGGGAATTTTCAACTCTGCTATGCATTTATCTAAACTAACTTTTAGCATACTATGTAGGATACATATAAAACTATTGATATTATCCAGCGTTGCACAAAAGAATTCGGATATTTTCCCGACTATTCATGGTAATTGCAGAAACTGGGTTTTCTAATGTGTTATGCGTTTTTCAATTTACTTAATTAGACATCACTTTCACCTTAATAAACTGTGAAGTTTTGTCACAGTATTCGGAATGTGTTGGAAAGTGGTTCATAATCCATGCTGGCCGCACAAGTTGTTGTCACAACACGCATAATAATCGTTTATAAGCAGATTAAGCTAAATAATTATATAAAAAGTGATAAAGTAACTTTATTTAGATTGACGAACGTTTCATCGCACAAACAAAATTAGTTTTTTACCCGACTGCCAAGAAGGGTTATGTGCTTCACGCGTATCTGGGTATGTGGATTTCTTTATACCCTCGAAACATCCCAACGGCTGGATATATTTTAATGAATGCGGTCTCTATCGATTCGTGTTAATCGTCCGATGGTTATAGGTTAGGTTTTATTTTTATAAATTGAAAATGGCGGTCATAAAATACAAAATGGCGGTACAGACGAAAAACAATTTTACGCACCCTATTGAGTGGCCTATCATTGGATAGATCTTTCAAAATGAAGACGATGTTTCATTGACTATTTTACAGTCAGAAGCTCCGTTTAAATATTATACAGCCTGGAAGTTGTGTACGTAGGATCTCTAGCATTACTGCAACTCTAACCATCAGAAACATGCTTTTTTTTTTTAAGCAAAATTTTAATGCGCGAATATTTCAATTATATGAGTTTTACTTATTTTTATTTTTTTCTATCTATAATAGAAGAAAAATAGAATTTGTTTTCGTTATCCAGTTTTCGACGGATTTACACGTTTTAGGGATGAGATAACCCATAACAGACGTTTTTACAAAATGTCTGTCGGTCATCCCTCTGTTCCCCCTGTGTTCCCTCTTTGTAGCATCGGAAATTGTATGGAGTTAGGCATAGAATTAAAACAAACTTCATTTATATGTTTTTGACTATGGCCATCATGCCCCAGTTGAAATTGGGGATATTCCAACGGAAAGAGGCGCTGTGATAGCAATTTTTGTGCGATTTCCTCGATTTTTCGTAGTTATATTGTACATCGGCTGCTCGTGCAGCAACGGGTGCTTCGAATCCAGGTAACCGAGCGACTTATAAACAGTTCACGTGTAACAAGATGACAAAAAATACTGATTTCATTGAAAAATATGATTGGGATTAGCTCGTATTTTTTCCTATTAATAAAATGAAGCAGAAATTTAAGATGAAAATCAAAGTCGGTTTAGATGTGTTTTGCACTGGATGTTTGTGCAGCGAAGCACTATTCAACATCTTACTTCTTTATAAAATGCATAATTAAAAGGGGATGGAAAATCATTGCTTATATAACCATCTCCATTTGATCAGTGATTAGATTTTATACTTCGATGCTAAATTTTTAATAGGTAATCACATCATAACTAAACATTTCTTGATTATAAACTGTAAGGACATACAGTTTTTATTTAATAATATTTTTACTTTTATTCCATTCAAATATTCACTTTGTCATTATCTTACAAATACTATCGGTTTCTGTATATTATAATTTTAGAAATAAAGAAGTAAAAATTAGAAATACTTAAAATCAATCTTTTGTATATAAAAAAAAAAACAATTACGTATTTAGCTAGTTTTAAACCTATCCATAACTTCATACATTCCGATGATATAAAAGAAAAATCCCTATCACAGTGCCCCCTTCCGCGAAATATCCTCAATTTCAACTACGTCCTGATGGCCATAGTCAAAACATATATATGAAATTTGGTTCAATTCTATGCACAACTTCGTGCATTTTCCTATAATACAAATATGGAAATTACACAAAAAATTACTTTCATAGCGCCCCCTTCCGGTGGGCTATCCCAATTTCAACTGCACTGTAAAAAAAAAATCTGTGAAGTTACTAAAGTTTTTCTAGTAAACTTGGATTCCTAGAACTTTTCATGTAACGGCAACAACAAAATTTCATGTAACAGACACACTTTTGCGCCGAAAATCAAAAAATCTGTAAGGTTACGAAGAATTTTTTTGGAAACTGGGATTCCGAGAACTTTTCATGTAACTGCAGCCAGGGTTACAAATAAAAGTTTAGTAAGATTACTGAAATTTTAGCAGATTCATTTGTAAAGTTACAGATTTTTGTAGCTTTACAAAAACTAGTTTTGTAGATTTGCAGCTTTTTTCGTACCGTTACAGGTGAAAGTTTAGTAAGCATGTAACTTTACATCTGTAGAACTACAGATTTTTTTTTACAGTGTGGGACTTGATGGCCATAGTCAAAAACGTATAAATGAAGTTCGGTTCCGTTCAATGCATAACTTCGTACACTTTTCGATAATACAAAGAGGGAACACAGACACATAGATAGACAGACATTTTATAAAAAACGTGTTTTTCTTGATCCCTAACGTGTCGATCCGTCAAAAACCGGAAATCGAAAAATATTTCGATTACAATACTTTCTTCAATTATCTTCAATTATCTGTAAAAAAAAAAAAAAAAAAAAAAAAAATCTGTAAAGTTACGAAACATTTTTTAGGAAACTGAGATTCCTAGTACTTTTTATGTAACGTCAACAACAAAAATTCATGTAACAGATACACTTTTGCACAGTAAATCAAAAAATCTGCAAGGTTACTAAGAAATTTTTAGGAAACCGGGATGCCTAGCACTTTTTATGTAACTGCAACCCGGGTTACAGATAAAATTTTAGTAAGATTACTGTAAAGTTAGTAGATTCTTTTGTAAAGCTACAGAAATTTGTAGCTTTACAAAAACTAGTTTTGTAGATTTACATATTTTTCTGTACAGTGCACACATAAAATTTTAATAAGCATACAGATTTCCGAAACTTTACACCTGTTACAGGATTACACCTTTTTTTTTTACAGTGTAGATATAAGTAAGTAAAAATATTATCACAATTGATTCAGATCTGAAATAATGTGTAAAAATACATTTTCTTTCCCAGAATTCTGGATAAAATCGGGAAAAATAATTACTTAATCCGGGCATAATATCAGATCTGAGTACCGCATAAACATGGTTAAAAAACTAGCAATATTAAGTTACGAGAAAAAAAAATTGGTCAACATTGAATTATGGTTAGTGTTTTCAAAAATAAAAATAATTTTACCTTCATAACTTTATTAAATGCTTTCTATTAGTTCGTTGCATCTTTTGGCTTATTTCGTCTTTTTCGCTATGATATTCGCTAATTAAATTACGTAGATAAAACCTTTTAGTGTGTTGCACAACAAGCAGTGGTATTCTTTAGAGAGTTTTTCTTAATTTCCTGAGATGGAAATTAAATAAATACATTTTTTGAATTCATAGAATTCTTTAGAAGTTTTAAAACCTTTTACGAATTTGAGAAAAGTATACAGTGCTCAGCAAAAGTTTAGACAACGATCAATTATGCTTCTGTAGTGAGAAGTATGTAACGAATTGTTGGAACTCAACTGTCATATATTAGTGGGGACTTATCTTTGATACACAAACAATAAAGTTTAATTTATACACATTACATAATATATAATGACAAAAAAACAAATTTAATATTGTAGCAAAAGTATAGACAATTTGTCTGTTAACAGAAAAGTATCCATAAATTAAATTCGAACTGCACCTACAATTTCTACTATTAATGCAACAATGTGAGTTCCCATCGAAAAAACTAAATCCTGCATCACTTGGTGGTCCATTTCGTACCAAACAGGTTCAACAGCAGATCGAAGTTCATTATTGAGGAGTATTGTCAAAAAAATGCATAAACCGTATGAGATATGATGCCACAAAAGTTTTCGATTGGGGTTTCAGATCAGGGCTACACGCGGCCAGTCGAGAACAGTAATATTTTGAGAGTTAAATTATTTTTTTTAATTTGTATGCTACATGAATAGACGCATTATCTTGCTCAAATGTATACTTTGGAAGAGCTAAAACTTCACCAAATGGCTTTCCAATGTATGTATGTAGTCTTACGCTGCTTGGCGACCATTGGGAAACTCCAGAGATACTTGAGAATTAAAACAAAGTGAGGCCCAAATCATTAACTCTTTCGAGGGTGGTGTCCTTAAAAAGCACACTTAATTTTAATTCCAAAACTGACAGGCGGCACCAAGAAGAATTAATTAAAATTTTCCTTTTATAATATACGTGAAAATAAGCAAGTTCGTACTTTCTAATAAATTCGTTTATAAATTCTGATTTCAGTCCATTATTTCATTAGTTTTATAAACAGAATTACTCCGCGACGGAAAGGGGTCAATTTGTTGTGAGATTTCAAGGCTGGTTGTTTTATCATTTTCATGTAAACTAATGTACATCTTTCTAAAATTCATCTACGAAGTAACCGTTGACACAGAAAGCTCTGACTCACTTTTAATGCGATTAGCAGTCATCATTTGTCTAGATACCAGTTTATGGTTCCTTCTATAATCTCGTTTTCTGGCCACACGAGACCTTCCAGATTTATGTTTTGCTTTGGAAGAGTCACCCTTAGACAGTACTTAATAGATAGACTTCTTTGGACGATTCAAAGGGGCTGAAATTTCGGAAAAAGCCTTCCCTTTCGATTTCAGCTTTCATGCTTTAATTACTTCATCTGACTGAAAATTTCTAGCTTGCGGCATCTTCACTAACCGATATTATCGCGAGGTGCACTTCAATACTTCATGCATGTGACGTCATAAGTTTGAAATTTGCGTTTTTCCGTCAACAGTTGCCAAAAAATCACAAAAGTGTCTAAGCTTTTGCAATATGCAAATTTCACCTTTTTTCAGTTAAATTAAACAATATCCTGCATTAAAACCGTTGTTTTTGTCCTAAAACATTTTAAATATATTAAAAAATAAATACAGCTATTTGTATAACCCAAGTGTTCGTACTTTTTATTTAAAGTTTAAAAATCACCAGTGTCTAAACTTTTGCTGAGCAGTGTATATAGATTCTTGTAATTAATTTTTCCTATATTACTTTTTCTATTAAATTGTATTTTTAATTATTTTAACGAGGTACGCTTTCTTACTCCGTTAAAAAAAAGAGGTGGGGGGTGCTACTAAAGTTTCCTACACTGTAAAAAAATCTGTAGTTCAGCAGATGTAAGGTTAAATGTTTACTAAAATTTCATCTGTAACTGTACAAAAAAAGCTGTAAATCTACTAAACTAGTTTTTGTAAAGCTGCATAAATTTGTAGCTTTACAAATGGATCTGCTAAAATTTCAGTAATCTTACTAAAATTTTACCTGTAGCCCTGGATGCAGTTACATGAAAAGTTCTAGGAATCCCAGTTTCCAAAAAAAAATTCTTAGTAACCTTACAGATTTATTAATTTTCGGTGCAAAAGTGTATCTGTTATAGGAATTTTTGTTGTTGCCGGTACATAAAAAGTTCTAGGAATCCCAGTAATTTTACAGATTTTTTTTTTTTTTACAGTGTAGAGTGCATTTCTTAAAAATTGCTTGATATTATGAATTTATACTACATCAAGATATTTTAAAAGGTGTTTTTTTTTTTATTGTACTGTTATCACTACTAATTCTTTGCGATAGCATTAAGTTTACACATAGATGTCATGCTGGTCGGAATTCATTTTCGTTGAAAGAACAGCAATACATAATATGCAAGATGATGAAAGAAAAACAAATCTTAAATCTTTTTTAAACTTTAGATATAGGTACCGCAATAATCTGTTTTAATCTTATGTAAAAATGATTTTTTAAAGTTCTCCATCATGTGGTATCTTTCAAATCAGTCTTCAATAGGCAGCCCTTCATTTTTCTGTTTGAACATACAGAACAATCTCTTTACATCTCCTAAGAACTCTTTACATCGTATATCTTATCATTCTAAAACTAAATTCAATTGCACGGTGCACTTCTTTCGGTAATTTTCTTTTTGCCATTTTAGAGTATTAGTTTTAAAATATTTTAAGGAAGCGAAAATGCCTAATGACATTTAACCCTTTAGTGATATGCAAACAACAGTGTTTTGAATTTTATAGATTTTTTTCAATTCGTATATTCCTAATTTACCCCAGAAAATTAAAATAGCAATATCTGCTTTAATTAATAACAGACTTTCCGTATTTAAAAAAAGGGAAATTAACCGTTGAAACTTTCTGGTGTAAAGTCAGATTCTCAGAACTACGTATTTTCTAGAACGTATTCTATAATGGGAATTAAAGGGTTAAAAGTTAAGTTTTATAAAATAAATAATCATATAAAATAAGGTATTTGGAGACATACTTCTTAAAATATTTGCTAATTTGCAATATTTTTGCGTAAAACAGCCACATGATAGTATTTTTTACATTAATATTTGGAAATTTTATTTTTCAGAGAGAAACATTCACCTTGCATACAATATTTCAAATGAAAATCAAATTTCAAATTAACTTGCTTAAAAAACGCAAAGGCCAACCTAGTAAAAAAGATTCCATGCCGGGATTCGAACCCGGGCCATCAGTATAGCACACTGACGTTCTACCGACTAAACCACATGGAACGATACCCAGCCTGGAACATCTCACTATTACAGATTGGCAAGGCTACAAACGCAGCACAAGATGGAATAAGTGGCATGGAATCTTTTTCACTAGGTTGCCCTTTGCGCCTTTTAAGCAAGTTAATTTGAAATTTGATTTTCATTTGAAATATTGTAGGCAAGGCGAATGTTTCTGGTAAAAATTTCCAAATATTAATATAGATTCAATCGATGCTGGATTTAATTATGTGTCTGTGTTTCCCCATGTCGGTGGCTCACGGAATTTATTCCATCTTGTTCTGCGTTTGTAGCCTTGCCAACTTGTAACAGTGAGAAGTTCCAGGCTGGGTATCGTTCCATGTGGTTTAGTCGGTAGAACGTCAGTGTGCTATACTGATGGCCCGGGTTCGAATCCCCTCATGGAATCTTTTTAACTAGGTTGGCCTTTGCGCCTTTTAAGCAAGTTAATTTGAAATTTGATTTTCATTTGAAATGTAGTATATTTTACTCCTATTGCAGATTTGCAACAGACGAAAAGATTGACGTATTATATGAAAAATGTATCCCTGATTTTTTTTCATTATTTTTCCTGTGTAATAAACCTTTCAGAGAATCATATATAATTTTTTCGAAATAAAATAAAAAATCGCGCATTTAAGGGTTAAACAGAATTTGTAAAATTTTGTTTTGAGTACTACGTATTTCCGAAGCTGGTCAACTTATAGCCTGATTTTTCAAAAATCATTTAAAAAATGTTTTTCGGCTTTCAATTTTAACATAAATTATGGGGAAAATACTTTAAAAAATCATATTTTATTTTAAGTGTGGGTTACGGCTAAAAAACAGTTTGTTACTAATCGGCAATACTGGTCTTTAATTGAAAAAACACTTTTCATTGATAAATTCTACAATATTAAACACACAAGAATTTTAAGAACTATGATAAGAAATAAATTTTACTTGCTCACTGCAGAACAAAATAGGGTATTTCGCAAGCTTCCAAACAAAAGAAAAAGAACACGTAGCAACAATTAAAAAAAAATTAATTTATCCTTATAATTAAACAACACGAGTGTTGCCATCTACATGTTGAAAATCAATTTAATAATATTTTCAGAATGTATTTTATTGGCAACATTAGGCATCATAGTTTCAATATTATTATAATGATATTTTAGGAGCCTAAATTGGGTATGTTGCCGAAAGGCAACACTCGGCATTTAAGGGTTAATATAATATACGATCAGTGTGGTTCTTTGGTGTGGTGGCTAAGAGCAGATATACAACTGGAACGGTAAAAAACTGTGGTGGCTGAGAACAGACATACGATTGGAACGGTATAAAAGCTTTTGTGGCTGCGAGTAGACATTACGACCGCAAATGGTTTAATTCTGTTTTTTTATACTAGGGGGTCCAAGCCAGCTTTCCCATGTTACATGTTACATGTTGACATGTTACAGAACATATTGGGTGATCCATGTGTTGGTTCATTTTTATTATGAAAGAAAGCACATTTTTTATGAGTGAAAATTGAAATTCTTTATTGAACATGGAATGTGAGTCTATGCCCTTTGTGTATGGAATACAATATCGCACATGTGTCCACTGCGGCTCCACTTACATGACATCTGAACATCAACCTTTTCGATGACGTTTCCCTGAATGAGCAGATCCATGGCCAAAATTTCAGTCCAGATGTTACGTTTGAGGTCTTGGATTGTGCGGGGGGCATTGGCGTACACTTTACTTTTCAGAAACCCTCAAAGAAAATAATCCATTGGTGTTAAATCGCATGATCTTGGCGGCCAATTCACATCAGAATTTTTTGAAATTACGCGATCTGGAAATTTCTCGTTCAATAAGTTGATGGTTTGGCGAGCAGCGTGTGCAGTTCCACCGTCTTGTCATACAAATAGCATACATAATTACAAATGTCATACTTTTGACAGTTCATACATGCATGACACATGACAGCTGAGACAAATAACCTGTGAAATATTCATAGTTCAAAAAAGAACCAACAGGTGTACCACCCTATATTTTTCTATGTATAAAGCAGAGGTGAAAACCATTTTTAATTATAATATTAGTATATTTTTTAGATCGTCCACTACCAACATCAGACAGCATTTTAATATGATATGTATAAATTATTTATTATGTAAAGTGTTTAAATAAAAATAATCAGGTACTTTCGTACATTATCCGCGTGTCAAGGGTCTAATAATCAAAGATTTCGCTCATTACAGTAGCCTTTTTTATTATGCAGTTTTTAGTCTTCAAGCGCGTAGTTGATTTATTTATATATATTTATCTATTTTGATGAAGTTTTAATTTCGTTATGGAATTTTATTCAGAAAGATATGTTGAACTATTTATATTGTTTTAGGTGCAAACAAGTTAATCTTCTGTAATCTAATTGCACGTGATAGAAACAATATTTTTTTGAAGAAATCATGCATGAAAACTATTTTTAAAAACATAAATAGTCAATAAATTAAGATACAGTTAAAAAAAATATTGCATTTGAAAGTACATTTTTTAAAAATTCGATCGCGTAAAAAATGAAATTTGGCTATTTTTACAACTAAAAAAAGAAAAAAAATTGCAAAAAGCAATGAAAAGACGTGTATTGTTTTGATCATCGTCACCATTTAATGATGTGAGCGTTATTCGTGGACATGAGTTTGCTTTACGTTATAGATATAATTTTAGCATTATATTTAATACTTCCTCTTTTTATATATTATAATTGAGTATTTTTGTAGTTCCATTTATATATATCATTTTATTTTCATACAAAGTTTCAAAAGTAGATATATGAACAATAAAATATTTCAATATATATTTTTCCCTAATGATGTAATAACCATGTAGTGTTGCCAGGTTTTCCGCGTAAATCGCGGCTCCAAATACTCTGGACACCAGTATTTTAAGGTCAGTTTTTTTGCCTTATCTAATGGAAGAATTATCTGCGATTAAATATCCATATAAACTGCAAAAAATTAGAGGTGTCCAAACCATTTGGAGCCCTATTTACGCGGTTCACTTTTCAACACTATATCCATGTCTAACGGAATTCGTTTTATTTACATGAAACGACAATACAATTGCTCCCTTTATTGTGAAAAGATAACGAATATATATTTTTCTGTTTTAAGGTTAACCCTTTCAGGGGCAAAGCATTTCTGCTCCAAAAGCATTCAAATAATTAATTCACACCGTAATTTAAGAACAAATTTATTTGAAAATATTCAAAAGCAATTTTTCACGTATATTATAAGATCAAAATTGTAGTAAAAATGTTCTGGTGCTATTTGGCATTTTGGGCAGTAAAATTAACCGTTTGCAGACCGTGTGCAAACGGCGCCCCTGAAAGGGTTAAGTAGTTAACAAAAGTAGTTTATCGGGTTAAAAGTCGAAACGGAGGTTGTGCATTAAATAAAATTAATTGTGATGGATGGATTCTATGAAAAAAGTTATAGCAAATTTATATTCCTTCTCGAAATTGTATTCAAATTGAATTTCAGTTCAGTAAATAAGAAGTTAAAAACTAAAATAATAAAAGGAATTTTTAAGAAATAATTTTTCGTATTTCATATGTTATTTTGAATTTTTATCTTTGTTTCTTTTGTTTAAAATAATTTTTATATGATATCTATTAATATTTGTATCCTAACTCATATTTTCTAAATAATAAATGTAATTATTACTCACCTTTCACCTTTGTAAATTAATTTTTAAAAACTTTAATAAAGAGCAAAAATAAAGCTGCCAAATCAGCAACAATCATTTTCTTAAATGGATTATTTTTAAACATACATGAGTCCTTCATATATTTTTTGCTCGTAATGAACTTAGTTAAATTGTTTGAAAAATATTTATATAAAAAATATATATTGTATCAGAAAGACAAAATACATCGCTCCAAGCATCGATCCTCGCCCCCCCCCCCCCTATTATGTTAAATTCTGAAATTTGAAGACGTAACTAACTCCTTATACATATTCTCATTTCTTTTTATTATAATGACTAACAATTGATTACCACCACAAAATAATAAATCACGTTAAAAATATTAATAAAGTGGTTTTTAATGTTCTTAAACTGTTTAAGCTTTTTTTTTATGTTCATACTTAGTATTTTTTTTTTAATCTTTAAGTTGTTTTAAAAGAGTTTATGTTTTAAGAAAATCCCATTAAAAAAATCTAGGACTTTGTTTTAAATACGGAAATTGGTTTTTGAGTAGTTGCAGCTGGAATTTACACGATTTTTTACATCTTGTATAAGTAGCAGAGAAAATATTTGCAACTTTTCTTGAACAAATTTTATTTTTAATGAAGTAATTAATATTACCTTTAGTCTTTGAAAGTATTTTTTAATTCTGAAACAGTTCGTGAAAAATTTGATTTTTGTTAAAAATTACTGTAGTGATTGAAATCCAAAATCGGAATCAAAAATTATATGTTTAACGTCAGGACTCGAAATGTACCGGAGCAAACCGGAATGATATTCCAGTTTTACTGAAATTATGACAAATATTGTTCCGGTTCCTGAAATTATGGTAACTATCGTTCCGGTTCGTACGATTATTAAAACATATTGTTACAGTTTTATATATATGAAACATTTTACTCTCTGTAACTTTTTTTAATTATTTAGAATAGTTAGTGCACTTTAATTTTTTCTTTTATATTGTTAAATTAATTTGTCTATACTTAAATTTTTTTTAGTCTACATGTCAACACCAATTTTGAAATAGCGTTCTAGCTCGTGAAATTTTCCATTTCGAACCAACTCTGTTTAATGTAATTGGCATTTATCTGTTCATATAAATACACAGTAACTTTATTTAGTGTTTCCTTGAGACTGTATTCAAATTGAGTATTAGTTCAATAAATAAATATTTAAGTTGAACTGAAATAATAAAATGAATTTTAAACAAAATAATTTTCAAAATTTCTACTTTTTTTTTTGTATTTTTATTTTAATTTCTTATAATTAAAATAATTTTAACTTCATAGCTATTTATTTACTTACTATGTTTTTTCAAAAAAATAAAATACAACTTTTATCAACGCCTGGACAAGCGTCACGAAAACGTCACACAAAGCAGGCAAAACAACAAAACAAAAAATCTTACAACTTGTTTCGATTTCGTTTGCTTGTGGAATTATTAATAAGCCTGGACAAGCGTCACAAAAACGTCACACAAAGCAGGCAAAACAACAGATCAAAAAATCTTACAACTTGTTTCGATTTCGTTTGCTTGTGGAATTAATAAAAAGCCAGGATAAGCGTCACAAAAACGTCACACAAAGCAGGCAAAACAATAGAACAAAAAATCTAACAACATGTTTCGATTTCGTTTGCTTATGGAATTATTAATAAGCCTGGACAAGCCTCACGAAAACGTCACACAAAGCAGGCAAAACAATAGAACAAAATGGTCTAACAAATTGTTTCGATTTCGTTTGCTCGTGGAATTATTTATTCTTATTTTCTAACAGTAATTAATAATTCCAAAGCAGACGCGTGTCAAGATTTTCTCTCTTATCTAAGGGGCGTTGTTATTACTCATCCATCATCTATGTAAAGTAATTTTAAAAATCATCTTAATAAAGAGAACAATAACGAAGAAAATATACATTATCTTGCATGAATTATTTTTAATGATATGGGATTTCATCAGATACTTTTTTCCGGATGAATTCGGATATTTATTTGTTTATTTATTTTAAGAATATAAAATATTAAGAATATATTAATATATTAAGAATATAAATCATGTAAAAAAAAAAAAAATGCTGCAAGAATTAATCCCCCCCCCCTATCATATTAGATTGTGAAAATCGAAAATTTAACTTATTTTAATCTTTCGCTTTTTTACCCTATTGCCAAGAAGGGTTATGTGTTTCACGCATATCTGGGTATGTGGATTTCTTTATACCCTGGAAACATCCCAACCGCTGGATGGATTTTAATGAATGAGGTCTTTGTCGATTCGTCTTAACCGTCTGATGGTTATAGTCTAGGTTTTGTTTTTATAAATTAAAAATGGCGGCCGTAAAATACAAAATGGCGGTAGACACGAAAAAAGATTTTTACGCACCCTACTGAGTAGCATATCATTGGATAGGTCTTTCAAAATGAAGACGATGTTTCATTGACTATTTTACAGTCACAAGCTCTGTTTAAATATTACACAACCTGGAAGTTGTGTAGGTAGGATCTCTAGCTTTACTGCAACCCTAAACATCCCAGACATGTATAGGCCTCATCAAAACAGTGTTTATAGATAGGAACTAACAATTAAACACAAGTTAAAAGTCATCAATACAAGTAAATAAAAAAAAAATAGGTAAGTAATATCAAAAATAGTTTCACATTGATGAGGAATAATTAATTAGTTCACTTTTTACGCAGTCGGGTTTTTTGATTTTTAAATTTAATTTTTATTTTATATATACATTTTTTATTATAATAACTACCAACGTAACAACACTACAAAATAACAAGTCACGTTAAAAATATTGATAAAGTGTTTTTTAATGGTTTATGCTTTAGGTATTAGGTTCATAATTGGAATTTTTATTCCTCTAAATACATTAAAAGAGCTCATGTTTTAGAAAAGTCCCATAAAAACAATCTAGGTCTTAATATTAAATGCGTAAATTGGTTTTTGAGTGGTTTCTTCTAGGATTTACAAGTTTTTAAAGGTCTTATATGGGTCATTCTCACCGAAAGACCACAATCAGTAAATAAAAAAAAACTGTTTTAAAAATGGAGTTTTGAATAATGAGGAAGAGGCAAATAGTGTACCGTATATTAGTTGCGAGTGAAGAAACTAAAGAGGTTGTCAGAAGATGGCAGCTGTATTTTTACATCGAATCAACAGTTTCTGATTACCACCAGGGCAAACTTCGACCAATAAATTTAAACAGAACATTTCGTCTTATTTAAGCTCCTTCTTCATACAAAATGCCTCTCACATATATGGTAAAAAATTCGATTTGTTTTTACTTGTGGCAGTTTTCCCAGCTATTATAATCTTTTTCACCACCACTGACAGGAGATTGTTTAGGTTGTCACAATATGGCGGAACCGCAGGGCCTGACTACCACTGAAGTAAACTTTCACCATTAAAAGTGAATATCTGTTTTTACCATAATTATGACTGAAATTCTGCATTAATAAGGCGTTTAAATAAGGGGGAAATTTTTACTTAAATTTACTAGTGGAAGATTGTCCCGGTGGTAATCAACCCTGCAAAACCGGCTACAATAAAAGCTTCACTATTTTAAGGAGATGTCAGCTACTCTTCATTTATTGTTCCGTGGTTTTAAACTGTTGAATTTAGAATTTTCTGAAAAAAAAAAATACAAGCATGTCGTTACTGTTCAAATTTATCTTTGCGTTTGAGACATCCTTATACTGCACATGATGTTTGATAAATGACTAAAAAACTAGACAATATCAATAAAAATGGATATGCCAAGACCACGGATGGGATTTCCGTGGAGAAGACAAAAACTAAGTTTCGAGTTTTAAATAGTTTGGTTTTCAGATTGCTAAAATAGTGCATTTCTTTTTATTAAATGCAATGTTAAAGATGCTTAAAAATAACAAAAAATTAGCTTTTTTACCATTTTCATGATGAACACCGAGAACTCTGCCAAACCCCATATAGAACTAATAAACTGGAAAAAATTCAATAACTTCCCAACAGAACAAAGAGTTAAACATAAAAAACAAAATGCTTTTATTTCAACCAAACTACCTAATGATGATTCGGCTAGTACTGTCATCTATGGTTTTTCAATGCCTTCGGAATGAGGCTATTTTGGTTAGGATCAAAGCATATAAGTTTATTCCTTAATGAAAATAAAACCATTTAAAACCAGTCGGATGGGCCAATCCCAAAACTTTCTTCTATCTCATACATGTTAATGCTTCAAAATTCGCTATTACAGTGCCAAAATTAAATGGCAATCTATGCCCATTATGAGTATTCTAAAGATATGAAATTCCGTGCATTAATTCTTGAGCTATGACTACCGCTAAAATCGTGTAAATCCTGAAAAATGCAGCATAGCAGGCCCACCTGTTGGGTGCTTTACACCAAAACCTAATCAGTAACAACTCATGTCAACGTCTAACTGAATCTGAAGTTTGATGAAAAAACGTGCATTAGTTTCTGAGATAGAGCTATTGCAAAAATCGTGAAAAATTTAGCGTAACAACGCCACCTGTTGGGCGTTTAATACTAAACCTAATCAGCAACAACTTGTGTCAATGTCTAACTGAATCAGGTTTCATGAAAATTCGTGCATCTGTTCTTGAGAAAGAGCTAGTAAGGAAATCGTGAAAAATACAGCATAGCAGCGTCACCTGCAAGTCGATTTACATCAAAAAATAATATGCACCATATGAATTTTTATTAAATTCCGTGCATTAGATCTTGAGATTGAGCGCCCACAAAATTTGTGTCGTATACAGACAGATAGAACGAGTCACAAACTCAGACAAATATTTTGTAAAAATGTGTTTTTTGGGGTCTTTGACCCCTAAAACGGGTAAATCTGTCGAAAACAAGAAGTCGAAATTTTCACGAATCCAATACTTTATTTTTGTAAAGATAGAAGAAAGTAAAAATAGTAAGTTAGAACTTAACTAAAGACTTTTTAGTTATTATTGAAAAACAAAAAATGTAAAAATAAAAAATAAATTGTTTAAACGCTAATGAAAATTATTTCGTGTTCTAGATGTAGGGTGGTTAATTTCGACTTATATTCATAAAAAAAATAAAGTTAAATATTAAAATTAATTTTTCAGAAATATAGCTTTCTTAACCTCGTGTCCCCTCCTTGGAATCCAATCGCAATTACCACATGTCAAATCGATGTATACTCCTAAAAAGTTGCTATTTCTATGGGAATATTCAAAGGAGTTTAGAGAAAAATTTAATATTATTGTATAAAACTTAAAATTTTACTAGGGTAACAAAGGAACTTCAAAAGTTTTACATTGACGTAGGGATGGTAATCCAGGGTTAAAACGTAAATATACATATGAATAAAATATTAAGAAATTTGCTGCGTTTCCAAATATATTTCCAAATATATTTTCCTTATAATGACTCATATAGGTAGCAAAAAATTCATTTTCGAATATTCATCAACAATTATTTTTTTGCTGATAGTATAAACTTTATTTTTCCCCTTTGCAAGTGTTTTTCGGGTTCCTTATTTAAAAAGTAAAAACGGAACCGCTCGTGTCTGTCTGTCACAGCCTTTTTCCGCGAAAACTATGGAACATGGAAAGTTCAAATTTGGCAGAGTAATAAAGTCTACCCTAGTCTTCACCGACATATTTATAGATTATTAGCCACTCACAAATATACTTAGGAAATATTTAGGGAGAGGGAGGGGGGGGGGGGTAATTAAGTTACTCGAAAAAAAAAAGTTTTGTACACCTTGTGGGGTTTCATTCGAAAGGTCTCGTAACACAGAACTAAAAAAATTTCATCTCATTGGTGTTCGGACCTTGTGCGCATGCCGAACGAGCTCCGCAGCTTTGCGGTCATGTGACCCAGTTCAGTTGTTCTTTAGCTGCCATTGCGGCACGTTGTGTATTCGAGCGGGTCTTATCCCCAAGTAAAGAGTATGTTGTTCTTTAGCTGCCATTGCGGCACGTTGTGTATTCTAGCGGGTCTTATCCCCAATTATTATGTTTCTTATAGCGGGAGTATTCCCCAAAAATATGTTTTATGAACGTCACTTGTTCTAACAGCGGGTTATTACCCCAACGTCACTTCATCATTCTATGTTCTTCAGTGTTCGTGATTGTTTGTAACATTTGTGTGCTGTGTGTTATAAAAAATGTGAAAAAGAAATCTTATCGTCTTCATTCCTAAAGTTACGCACAGTATTCACATACATTGTTGTGGTCCGTCGAGCCGGAGCGAAATAGCTGCTATGGAAAAATTAAATAGAACAAAAGGTGCTCTAAAAGGTGCTATAACGAAATTAGAAAATTTCGTAAAAGATAATACAGACGAAATTAATTACTCGAGTACCGAGCTCGAAATAAAGATTCGAAAATTACCTGAGCTTCAAGCAAAAGTATCGGAAATACGGGATAAATATTATGATATCCCTGAGATTAAGGACTTACCAGAAATCGAAAACGAGTTAGATGAACTCGAAGATCGTCTCGAGAAACTTGAGGTAAGTCTCAACCTATTTCTTAAAAATCTTAAAGTTTCTGAAATAAATGTGCATGCTGATAGTATTGAATCTATAAGTTTGAATAATATTAAAGTTAAGTTACCTGAAATCCCACTACCAACATTCAATGGTAAATATGAAGAGTGGTCAATCTTTAAAGTACAATTTACAAATTTAATTATCAATAATGCTCAGTTAAATGACGCTCAGAAGCTGTTTTATTTGCGAGCTTCGCTAAAAAATGAAGCAAAACAACTAGAGAGCCCAGACGATTCCTTTGAGTCATTGTTTACAGCACTTACTGAAAGATTCGAAAATCAACGTTTGCTCATTGACACTCATTTATCAGCCATAATTAATTATGAAAAAATACATTACGAGTCTTCTAAAGAATTGAGATCCTTTATTGATTGTGTAAATAAAAATTTGAGGGCCTTAAAAGTATTACAATATGAACAAAACAATCTGATGCTATCCTTATCAATATTATACTTCAAAAGGTAGATAAGGAATCTCGAAAATTATTTGAATATTCGATTAAAAAATCAGAATACCCGCAATTTAATGAATTAATGTCATTTTTGGAAAACCGCAGTTCTACGTTAGAAAGCGTAAATAGATACTCTGCTTCAAAACCCTTAAACAAAAACATTCCTCTTTCGAACAAACAAAAAAATTTCATGCTAAATTCGAATGATAAATCGAATGGAAAAACTTGTATTCTGTGTAAATTGGCTTTTCATAATTTGAACAAATGTTCTCAGTTTCGAAAAATGAATGTTTCTGAACGATACGATTTTGTGAAGAAAAATAAGCTGTGTATTAATTGTTTGAATAATTCTCATTTCGTAAATTCTTGCATTTCAAAATATAATTGTAATACCTGTGGATTGCGACACAGCTCATCGCTTCATCGAGAAAAAGAAAATAAATCCAAAAATGAATTGGCTTCCCCCCAAATTTCCTCCCCTCTTGCAGGTGCGGTAAATAGAGAAACGGAAAACATTTCGACAAATAATGAATCTTTAAAGACCTTGAATAATATAAGTAAAGAAAGAAAATCAATTTTATTGAGTACATGCTTTGTTTTTATAGAAGATAATTTCGGAAATAAACGAAGGTTTAGAGTCATTTTGGATAATGCTAGCAATGTCAATATTTTAACTAAGGATTGCGCTGACATGCTGAAATTTAAAAAAAGGATAATTAATGTACCCGTTACAGGATTAAACGGTTATACTTATAATGTAAAAAATAAAATTTCGAGTGTAATTACAAACGAAGATGGCTCTTTCAGGGAGAATATAGATTTCTTAATTGTTCCCAAAATCACGGATGTAATTCCATCAAAGCAATTAAATGTATCGGACATTAATTTACCGGATATTGTGGAATTGGCAGACCCCACATTTTTCAAACCGGGAAAAATTCACGCATTGGTTGGCGCTGAATTATTTTATAGAATTTTAAAGCATAATTCAGTTAAGATAAATGATAAACTTTTTCTGCAAGACACTGTTTTTGGATGGATCCCAACTGGGGCGCTAGAGGAGAACACGCAAACAAACAATATTACTATGTGCAATTTCGTTAGAGATTTCGATGAAATAAATGATAATTTAAAACAATTTTGGGAGCTTGAGTCTATAGGCATAAAACATTATGATCCGAAAATATCGGAAACTGATCAAGCACAACAAATATTCGATAAAACTGTCAAATTTGTAGGCGATCGTTATGAAGTTCAGTTACCGTGGAAAAAAGACTGGAAGGATTTAAATGATAATTTTAATGTTGCGAAACAGCGTTTGGAAGGTCTAAAAAGAAAATTTTATCGAAACCCAGAGCTTTCTCGACAATGTTCTGAAATAATCACGGAATATTTAAAGCAAGGAATTATAGAGCAGGTGCAAGAAAATGAACCTGTTTTAGACAGGGCAGTTTATTATTTGCCCCATCATGCGGTCTGTAAAGAAGATAAACTTACTACAAAGGTCCGAATCGTCTTCGATGCCAGCTCTCATGATAACAATGATTTGTCCCTTAATGATTGTTTATGGCCCGGCACCAACTTAAATCCACTTCTATTTGATATTTTAATCCACTTCAGATTATACGAAATTGCCTTTTCTTCTGATATCGAGAAGGCGTTCCTTCAAATCTCACTAGCTGAAAAAGATCGGGATTCTGTCCGTTTTCTGTGGTATGATGATGGTTTAAAATCTTTCAAGGTCTTCAGATTCAAACGTGTTATTTTTGGAGTCAATGCCTCTCCATTCCTCCTATCTGCTACCATAAAGGAGCACATCAAGCGGTTTACGAACCTACATCCAAGAACTGTTCACCTACTCGATAAATATATTTATGTGGACGATGTTATATCTGGCGAAGATACGCTGCAAGAAGCTCTTGATGTTTCCCTGAATGCTAACAAAATAATGTCTGAAGCAGGAATGATTCTTCGAAAATGGATAACCAATGATGAAGCGTTACTGCAGTGCTGGCAAAAGGAAGGTTTAAATATTCAAGCAGAACATGCTGCAATAAGCCTAGGAGGCAATCTAAGCAAGGTATTAGGAATGTCCTGGAAAACAGAAGAAGATTGTCTGACATTCGAAGTCAAAAGTTTAATAGAATTCTTGTCATCGCAAAAAAGCTCAAAACGTCTACTATTGCAAGCAGTTTGTAAAATCTTCGATCCGTTAGGCATGCTGACGCCATTCACCATTAGAATAAAATGCCTGTTCCAAGAACTATGGCTAAAGAAGACAGCATGGGATGAACAGTTACCAACTAATGTGCACGAAAAATGGTTAAAGTGGCTCGAAGAACTTCCAAATTTAGCAGAATTAAAAATTCCGAGGAAAATTCTTGGTAGCTTGAATCAAGTAATAGCTGTAGACATACATGCCTTTTCTGATGCTAGTAAAATAGCGTATGGATCTGCAATTTATCTGAGAATAAAAAGAGAGAGTGGTGTGGAAGTCAATCTCGTGACTTCAAAGAGTCGTGTTGCGCCGATAAAGGAGATAACTCTGCCTCGGCTAGAACTTCTCGGAGCCTTACTAAGTGCAAGACTGACCAATAAAGTAAAACCCATCCTAGATCAAAAAATCACATCGAAAGTGTACTATTGGACGGATTCCAAAATAACCTTATTCTGGATCGAAGGATAATCAAAGCGATGGAAGCAGTTTGTGGCTAACCGTGTCATAGAGATTAATGCACTTTCAGATTCGAACTCTTGGTATCACTGCTCTAGCAAGGACAATCCTGCCGATCTCTTGACCAGAGGTGCGAGTGTTAATTCCCTTGTAGAGAATCCAATGTGGTTTAGGGGACCAAAATTCCTAGCAGCTGATGACTTAGTGACTGAGCAAGAAACTATTTCTGTGCCAGAAACAGATTACATTCCAGAGACTAAATCAAAATATAAAAATAACTGTAATGATTTCAATTCTAATATTTCTCTTTCTCTTTTCAGGAATCCTGAAGAAGTAAATTTTTTTCTCAACATAAGTGGTAAATACTATAGTATTCTTCGCATACTGGCATATATTTATAGGTTTTTTCACAATTGCAAATGTAAGTTAGCAGACCGGCGCAGAGGTAGCCTCACAACCCCAGAAATAAAAAATTCAGAAGTTTCTCTAATTAGATTAGTACAAAATGCAGAATTTCAGGAAGAGATTAAGGGTTTAAAACGGGAATCAAGGGTTCCCCCTTCCAGTAAAATTAAATGTTTATCCCCCTTTTTGGATCAAGATAATATCTTAAGAGTTGGCGGTAGGTTGGAAAATTCAGATTTAAACTTTGATAAGAAGCATCAAATCATTTTGCCGAAAGGCCATAAGCTCACAAAACTCATATTTGAGCATTTTCACAGGAAGTATTTTCATATTGGTCCCCAAACTTTAATCCATTACGTACGTATGCGGTTTTGGCCCGTAAGTGGAAAAAATTTAGCGCGAAAAGTAGTGCATGATTGCGTTGGCTGTTTTAGGAACAACCCAGTTACTGCTAAACAAATCATGGGTGACCTCCCATCAAAAAGAGTAACTCCAAACTTTACGTTTAACCATACAGGAGCCGATTTTTGCGGCCCTTTTGAGATTAAATATAAAAATCAAAGAAAAGGGATTTTTCATAAGGTTTATGTCGCGATTTTCGTTTGCTTAGTAACAAAGGCTATTCATTTAGAAATAGTAACGGATCTAACTTCTGATGCGTTTATCGCCGCACTTAAACGCTTTGTTTCAAGGCGAGGAAAATGCGCTTCTATTATGACAGACAATGCTACGAATTTTAGGGGTACTAAATTCGCGTCCCTTAACTCCGTTATCGACCGATATAAATGATTTTAATGCATTGACACCAGGCCATTTCCTAATTGGTCGGCATATCGATGCCATTCCAGAACCTCAGTTGATTGATATCACAGAATCGAGATTATCTAGGTGGCAGAGAATCACTAAATTCGTCCAATTAATTTGGAGAAATTGGCAATTAAATTACTTGAGTCATCTCCAAAATCGTTCAAAATGGCAGGTAAAAGGGGAAAACATCAAACCAGGGGCGATGGTAGTCATAAAGGAGGACAATTTACCTCCCTGTAAGTGGATGCTAGGACGAATCTTAGAGGTTATACCAGGAAAGGATGGTAATGTTAGGGTTGCAAAGGTTAAAACAGCCTCAAATATCTTTCTTAGATCCATATCTAGATTGTGTGTCTTGCCCATTAATGAAACCTAATGTACATACCTTTTCTCATTGTCTACATATTTTAAAGTGCACCTAAGATTTACATGTTATTTTACATTCAACTTTTCTTAAGAATACATCAAACTATTTTTAGAAAATAGCTTAATTTTGTAACAAAGAATTTAATTTTATTGTATTGTATAGTCCTTGTTATTGCAACTTATTATTATTGTATTTGTATTGTAATATTATTTTATGGTATTGGTATTTTACTTAGTTCTTGTATTTATAGTGTATTTTAATATTTTTAATGTGCTACGCACATTGCAACGCGGGGCGGCATGTTCGGACCTTGTGCGCATGCCGAACGAGCTCCGCAGCTTTGCGGTCATGTGACCCAGTTCAGTTGTTCTTTAGCTGCCATTGCGGCACGTTGTGTATTCGAACGGGTCTTATCCCCAAGTAAAGAGTATGTTGTTCTTTAGCTGCCATTGCGGCACGTTGTGTATTTTAGCGGGTCTTATCCCCAATTATTATGTTTCTTATAGCGGGAGTATTCCCCAAAAATATGTTTTATGAACATCACTTGTTCTAACAGCGGGTTATTACCCCAACGTCACTTCATCATTCTATGTTCTTCAGTGTTCGTGATTGTTTGTAACATTTGTGTGCTGTGTGTTATAAAAAATGTGAAAAAGAAACCTTATCGTCTTCATTCCTAAAGTTACGCACAGTATTCACATACAATTGGTTTTAATTTTAGGTATTATATTTTCAAAGATGTCAAAAATGTACCGCAAAATATAGCCCCTTTCCCCATATTTCCGAATGTTCTGAAACTAAAATTATGAAAAAATTAGGTGTATTAGGAGTTTATTTAAGCCTTGCTGTTAAATTGTAGCAATTATCCTAGGTCGCATAGTTTTTGAGAAAATCGCATTTTCCCGTTACACACAAACTTTACTTGTGGGGCTCTCAAAGGGGGAGCTGAAAGGGTCTCGAGTTACCTATTGACGCGCAATCATCTGAGGATTGATGCTAATGAGTTTCGAAAACATTTGTCGGTATTTAGCTGAGATATCAATTAAAATCCTATCTAGGTAAACGCAACACGGATCAAGGCGGCGTTGCAACTTTGCGACCTTCTTTCGAAGTGCGCTTGGCACAATGCCAAGTTTAAACTTTGCACAAGGTCTTTGTGTTAGATAAGGTGAATCATAATGATAAATAATCATCGTTGTTTAAGAAAAGTCATACAGTATAGCAATATCTCTTGCTATTTAGTCTTCACGTCTCACTGAACGTTCACGGAACATCCATCTATACTTTTAAACTCTATACTTTTAAACTCTATACTTTTTAATACACGCTCCACTGTTGAAAATTCCCCTTCAGCAATTTCCGATACTCAGGAGAATGGTACATGAATTCTTTTGTGCAGTCCTGTATACGAGGTATAGAGTTTAAACACTACGTTTAAGGTGCTTTTTTAAATTTAAAAGCGTATATTGGAATTGAAAACGCACTTCCAACAATTATTTCTCAAACACAATATTTTAACTGATTTCTTTTGCGTGTCCCTGTAAATGAACGATAAATGCTATGAATGCCGTATTCTGTATTAATCATCCTGTAGTGAAATTCAGTGATTTATATCAATTTCATTTGAAATAGTGTACTCTCATTAAATTACACTGTAAAGGATTTTTCCACATTGACCATAATGTTACGGAATTCTTTTGAGTGCACCTGTAAATGAACTATTAATTCTAAACATTTCATATTCAATACCGAACATGCCGTGGTAAACAGCATTAACGTATATCAATTTGCAGGAAAATTCCAGTCTATTTACGGGAGTTAGAGCGTGGACAGATGGACCGACTGCCAGGCAAATCGAATTCATAAGCACTTTTCAACTATGTAGGAAAGTGTTAAAATTTATGTTAAACTGAAATAATAAAATTGATTTTGAACAATTTTCGATGTTTCCCTTTTTACCCGACTGAAAAGAAGGGTTATGTGTTTCACGCGTATCTGTAGAAGTGGATTTCTTTATACCCTCGAAACATTCTAACGGCTTGATGGATTTTAATGAATGAGGTCTCTATCAATTCGTCTTAACGGCTCGATGGTTATAGGCTAGGTTTTGTTTTTATAAATTCAAAATGGAGGCCGTAAAATAAAAAATGGCCGTAGGACGAAAAAAACAATTTACGCACCCTATTGAGTGGCATATCATTGGATAGGTCTTTCAAAATGAAGACGATGTTTCCTTGACTAATTTACAGTCAGAAGCTCCGTTAAAATATTATACAACCTGGAAGTTGTGTAGGTAGGATCTCTAGCTTTACTGCAACTCTAACTATCATAGACATCTATTGACCTCATCAAAACAGTGTTTATAGATAGGAACTAACAATTAAACACAACTTAAAAGTCATCAATACAGGTAAATAAAAAAAATAGGTAAGTAATATAAACAAGTAATATAAAAAATATATTTTAAGTCAATTCCTACTTTGTTAATAAGAGAATTTTTTTCTCCCATTCTTCTTGCCTCTTCAGTGGCGCTTAAAATGCCTTGATCAAGAAGAGGGCTCTCTCGATTATTTAAAATTAATTAATTTAATTTAATTAATGAATTAATATTTGAAAAAACTGGATTAACATCAAGTGTCATCCACTACAAATTAAAAAAAAAAATTTGAGCTTGATTGGATGAATAATAAGTATTTTATTAACGATTGAAAATTTGAATAAGGTATATATATAGCGAGAGTGTGAGCTTAGTAGGAATTGATAAAAAATAGTTTCACATTGATGAGAATTAATTAGTTCGATTTTTACGCAGTCTGTTTTTTTTTTTTTTTTTTTTTTTAATTTAATTGTTTATTTTTCTTAATTTCCTTTAAGAAAAATGGTTTTAACTTGAAATCTTTTAATATTTGTTTCTTTTTTTTTATTTTTCTAAATAGTTAAACTAATTTACTATTCTCCTCTCATCTATGTAAAACAATTTAAAAAAACATCTTAAAATAGCGTACACTATCAAATCACAATAAAGTTGAAAAAATCAACTACATAAATTTTCTTACACGAATTACTTTTGAAGATACGCAGTACTTTCAAATATTTATTTTCTTTGTTAATATGGATTAAATTTTCCTAAAAATATTTCTTAAAAATAATTATATTAAGTAAAAATAAACCAGCGCGGCAAAAATTAATTTTTTTGCCTCTTAGATTAAATTCTGAAAATTGAAGACTTAATTTCTTGTAAGTTTTTTTCTTTTTCTTTATTTTTAAAGGACTAACAACTTATTAATACCGCAACATAGCAAGTCACATTAAAAATATTAATAAATTGGTTTTTAAGGTTCTTAAACTGTTTAGGTTTTTTTGTTTTTAGGTTCATTATTTAGTTTTTTTTCTTTTGATTGCTTCAAAAGAGCTTACGAAAATCTCATAAAAAAATCTAGTGCCCAGTTTTAACTACGTCAATTATTATTTGAGAGTTGCAGTTAAAATTTACATGATTTTTTAGATCTTATCTAGGTAGCAGAAAAATTATTTTCAATTTCTGTTTTCTGTTCATGTTATTAACTTCATTTTATTCCTTTGCAATTTTAAAAAAATAAATTCTGAAGCAATAAACGAAACTTTTTATTATTTTATGCTCTGCACTATTGAAAATCTGATTACCCATTTTTTTTAAATTTAAATTGTAATATTCCCTAATTATACAACATTTATTGAAAAATGGGATTGATTTTTGAACTTGTTGGGCTGTATATAAAAAATGGTGCTTAATAAATTATACTACTTAATCAATATAAATAAATCCTGATTTTTTTTTTGTTGTTGTTGTTGTTATGCAGCATATAAAATCCCAATACGCGTTTTTTGTTATTAAAATGATAATATTAAGTGATTCTACTATGCTTGTTTCAAAATTGATACCATTTTTAAATTTGAAAGACCATGTGAAAAAATTTTGCAATATAATGCATTGTAAAATATTGCTTGTTGCATCTTAATTTAGGATTTTTTAGCAAACTATTGAGAAAAAAATTCTTTTTGTTTCAAGATAATCACTTTTTGTTTTTAGTATGCCGAGTGTTCTGTAACCTAAGAGCTCTGTGGCACTTTAAAAAAAGTAGATAGAGGTAAAACGCATATGCGTTACTATTTTAATAGATAATAGTATATAACATATAAAATTATTTTGCTCTTTGGTATTTCATAATATTAACTTTTATTAAGTTGATTGCCGATTATTGAAGAACTTAATAATGAATTTTCTTCACTTCTTCAATTTACGCTTTTATCGTATTTAAGAATGTAATGCCAATTTTTCTTAGCCTAAGAAAATTGAAATGCATCACATAAATCTCGAAAAATGCAATCAATGATTTAAAAATCTATCGGAACGACTTCTCTTTATAGGTTAAATAAGTTTCAGTTGCGGACTCTTTCTCGCTTGACCTTCATTGCACTCCATTACACTTCGTTTAATGATCATAACTCTCTAATTAACTTACGAACTAAGTTAACACACATTATGAAATGTAATGTTGAATTCTTTAGCTTGTAATGGGATTTCTGGTAATGATAATATTTCATAAAATACTTTGCTTGCTTGGAATAAAATACCAAGAGCTATTAATTGAAATACGCATTATAACAACCGATTAAAATGTTTCATCTTATTATTCAGAAAAAAAGAGAGTCGGAAATAAATATAAAAGGGAAATGTTAGAGTTTTTAGTGAATATTTCTGCAAAAAAAATAGAAAGAGGGAGAGGAAAGCTAATAATACGGGGGAGGAATTATTTCTGCAGATAAAAAGGAGTTGCAAATATGTACGAAATAAGCGAAATATATAAGAAGAAAGATGAAAACATTATAAGAGGAAATGGTGCTTTTATGTTAGCCAAGTGCAGGTGATAACTCATCGAATATTTTTCTGATACCATATTCATCTTGCATTCACTTAATTTAAAATGTAAATCTTTCACACATTTTATTTAAAATGTATGCGTTTAAAATATGCACCATTCATTAATTTATTTTAAATGCATGTCTTTCACTAATTTCATTTAAAATACCAAAAAAAGAAGAAGAAGAAATGATACGATAGACTAAAACATTTTATTTCACCATGAAAGTATTGTTTCTAATTTGCACACGTGAAAAATAAAAGCTGATATTATCGAGAAAAAGAATGTCGTTGGTGAGATAAATGCTAAAACCTCCACCCCCCCCCCCCCCAAAAAAAAAAAAAAAAATTACATTGTAAGACGCATAATTTGATCCATTTAACAGAACGTGAGTTATTATAGACTTTCAAAATGACTTTTCTTTAGCATTTATATATACAGGCTGTCCACTGCCAACTGTGTCCAATGGCTAATTCCTAAACCGTTAGGCATAGCATATAGTGCCAATATTAAAAATGTTTTAAATTAGGTAAAGAAGTATTTCAAAGTCAATAAAAACCTTTCTTAAGAAATTACGAAATAAATTTTTTTATACTGTTCTCCTATTCTATAAGTTATATTTAGTAAAAATATCCTATTACACCAAGAAGTAAGACAAAAAAAAGTCCCATTCTTCTGGGTAACTGACCGAGTAATAATCGTTTAAAGTTAAAGCATCTTTTTTGATGAAAAATAGGGATCATTCACAAATTTCTTAGAGATATAAATAATTGTCGGATTAAAAAAATAATAGTTGAGAGTAAAATTAACAACACAATATAAATTTGCAGTCTGTTTTCGTTCTGACATATAAAAGAAAAATATACAACTTGTACTACTAAAAATATAAGTTAAAAAAATAACAAAATTTTAGTTCAGTGAAATGATGAGAATCAATAGTTGCAATTCTTTACAAAATGACATATTTTAAAATGATATTAGATTATTTAATCTAAAACTTAATTTATAAAAGTTGAAGTTATTTTAAAACTTGTTCAAAGTAACTCCCTTCGGCTGCAATGCAGAAATGTATACGCGGAATAAATCCTTTTAATACTTTAAGCAATTTGTGTACGAACCCTCGAAGCATAGCCTGACTTCATTCTGTTGAGATGCAGAAAATTGGCATAAGTCATGCAATTCAAAGTTTCGCAACTCGGGTAATTTTAGTTTTAGATGAATGGAACTTTTTTTTTGTCTTATTTGATATTGTAAAAGGAAAGTTTCACTAAATATCACTTATAGAACCGAGGGACCATATAAAAATTTCAATTTCGTAACTTTAAGAAAATGTTTTTATTGATCAAAACGACTTTTTAAATAATTTTTTCACGTTATTTAGAACATTTTTGTAATTGGAACTATATCTCTATGACTAACGGTTTAGGAATTAGCCATTGAACACCATTGAGAGAGGACACCTTATATAGGAAATGAGTACTTAAATGGTTAATTAAAAAATATATTTCTGGAAACTGTACGATTTGCTTCTCAGCTATGCAAGACCAAAATAAATGTTCTCCCCCTCAAAGAACACTGTTTCCAAACACTAACAAAGTTTTAAATTGGCGTCCCTCCATCAAAGTTTGAAAAAATGCAATCAATAATCTAGAAACCTTTCGTGGTAAGTCTTTTTAAAGAATAACAAACTTCAATTCTGGATTCTTCCTGGTTTATCATTCATTTCACTTCATTGCACTAGGCTTAGTAATAATAACCCTATAATTAACTTCTGTCTGACTAACTAGCTACGTTGGTACGCATTATGAAACGTAATGTAATGCTAAATTCTATAGCTTGAAATATAATTTTTCTGAAATAATGTTTAATAAGATACTTTGCATGCTTTGAATAAAATACAAAGATACACATTAATTGAAATACTTATTATAGCAACTGATTAAAATGTTTCATCTCAGTATTCATCAAAGAAACACGGAAATGTTTGCGAAAGGAGAATTTCATAGTGAGTTTTGAATGAAAATTTCTATGATGGAAGAAAGAAACTATTCAACTGTTCTCAGCATTTATTCCTTTGCCTTATAAAAAATTTAAGATACATATTTTAAATCTATTTTAGATTGTATTTATCCAACAAATAGCGAGATCATTCACCTAAGCTTTAGAAGCGCAAAAATTTTGAATAATTGTTAGATCTTTGTTTTTTTATGTTAACATAAGTGACAAAACAAAACTTTCTGAACTGATAACATAAAGTAGAAATGTTGACCTTATCGTAAACAAATGGGGAAAACGTAACCTAGAAATAAAAAAGAACCTTTCGTGAGGAGTCTTCTTTATACAATAATAAATTTCAGTTCCGAACGCTTTCTGGTTTAGCATCCATTTTCCTTCATTACACTTGGCTTAGTGATAATAACCCTCTAATTATCTTTGATCTGATTAGTCTGCATTATGAAACATAGCGCTAAATTCTGTAGCTTGAAATGTAATTTTTAGGTAATAATGTATCGTAAGATACTTTGCATGCTTGGAATAAAATACAAAGATGCATATTAATTGGAATACGCGTTACAGCAACTGATTAAAATGTTTCATTTTAATATTCATCAAAGAAACACGGAAATGTTTATGAAAGGGAAAATTTCATAGTTAGTTTTGAATGAAAATTTCTGTGGTGGAAGAAAGAAATTATTCAACTCTTCTCAGCATTGATTCCTTTCCTTCATAAAAAAACTTAAGATATATGCATTAAATATATTTCAGATTTTGTTTATCCGACGAATAGCTAGAGCATTCACCTATGCTTTAGAAGCGCAAAATTTTTAAATAATTGTTATATCTTTGTCTTTCTATCTTAACATAGATGACAAAACAAAACGTTCTGAACTTGTTGACCTTGACGTAAACAAATGGAGAAAAACGTGGACCTCGAATTTTTTAAACATGCTTTCATTAAAATTCCCAAAAATGTAGAAAAAAAAATATTTTAATGCATAAAAAAATAGAAATGGGAATTTCGCCAAATTAGCCAGCCATCGCCAAGTTGACTTGATATATGACAACTTATTTTTGTCACCAAATTTGGTGATATTTCTCCAAGTTGGCCAATATTTGGCGCTATTGTGGTAACCCTGCCATTAGTACTTTTCAATGAATACTCATTGTTGAAGGTGGTCATCCATAAATGAATGAATCCATAAGAAATTAACAATTTCCTCCCCATTTCCCCCTTAGGGATAAAAATTTTAAAAACCAATGTATAATTCACGTATTGTCTTTAGGAATACATGTATATTCCGAATTTCAAAGCTCTGTGTCAACAGGAAGTGAGTGAAAAAAGAGTAACAAGATTTGACTGTCACATACAAACAAACAGAATTGTAAGTTAAAAGAAAGCATGTAATAAAGCAGTGCGCTGTTGTACAGCTTATTTAAAAATTTAGATATTTTTACTTTCTTGACTGGTAATTTAATACGAAATACCTTTTTCATTACCACTATATTTTAAAAGTAATCTTCGCCTTCTTTAATCACAGATTTCTGCGATTAAACAAAGAAAAGGTTATTTTTAAAATTTTTTGGTAACACACACACACACACAAAAAGCATAAAAGTTGACAGCTATGAAAAGACAAATATGGAGCAAACATTCAAACCGTGTTTTCTCACAAAAAAATAAAAAATGAGTTATTGTTATTTTTATGAACTCTGTGTTAAATTGCACAGAAATAAATGGTATTTTTTACTAAAAAATTTTTTTCTCCGATTATAAATCAATTTTAAAACTTGACGTTTCAATCACAGAGTGTTTCCTCCAAAGCCTGCATTCAATCAAGCAGTGATTTCTCCAGTCTGCCAATCACAGTTGTCACTTAATGTGTACTTTCGAAACCTACCATACATATCACAATTGAAACGGATTGTTTAAAAAAAAAAAAAAAAGAGAACTGTTTAAGTTAAAGGCTTCCAGAATTATAGATTTCAAGATCTAAATGAAGAATATGATTTAAATCTTTTTAAAAAGGGAGTTACTGTTGCCTTGTTCAAAGGGTTGTTTTAGAATATCTTCCTGCTAGCCACGCCATACCAGTTGATAAGAACAAAGATGTTAAAAAACTTTTGAAGGTAATGTATAGTGAACAGTGGCAAAATCAACCTGATGATATATTCAAATGATACAACCACATTATCCATGATTGATAAACCTGTAATAAAGAAGAGGGGGATGCGTATAACTGTCTAGATGAAGATATTGGTTTTAAAATTTGAAGTGGATTTCTGGCAAACGAGTGCTTATTTAGTAAATATTTAATGAATACTACTAGGTACCATAATCTGTCATTTTATTTTAACAATAATCAACTGAAATTCGGTATTTATTCAAATAAAATAATGCTATTGTATTATTTGTGAGTTAGAACTTATTTTATTCAAAAAGCGTTTTATCCCCTTGTCAAACAATCAAAACATGTTTCCTCCTCTGAATTCGGTCAAAACGTGATTTCTCCAAATATTAAATGCATTTTATTAATTTGTTTTATGTTTAATATCTTAGGTATGCTTGCAATTCTTTCTAATAAGCAGTAATAAAAATACACAATAAAAATGAGAAATAAATACAAGTTATTTTCTTATTTATCAGTTTGTGTTTTTTGAAAATTTGTATCTAAAGAAAGCATGGTTTGCATGTTTGCTCCACAAATATACTAGGGATAAAATGGGCTAATTCTGCTCCGTCTTGTTTGTGTTATTAAATAAATTAAAGAATATATGTGTACATTAGAAATGAGTCGACCACAGCCCAACCCCAAGACGAGTTTGTGCTCGATTTTTATTCCAATTTTCGAACTCGGACTTATTAGTGACAAATTTATTTATTCACAAAAAATACTATTTGGGAAACAAGAATGTAGTCTAAGCTTCTTAGAGATAAATTTCTTCTACAACGCTTTAAAAATCAGTTTGAATTGAATTGTTATTGATGGGATAGGGTAAGTCAGGATTATTGCATCCTTTAAGATGCACTAATTTTACTTTTTTATAAAAATAATTTTTCTAGTGCACATTTCACCTATCTGCTCCAAATTTTATGTAGAACTTCATAAAAAATATTACTGTAACCTATTTCCATGAGAACTTGTAGTGTAAGTCACATGCTACGATTTTAGGCTATCAGTATTTTAGAACGGAAAAATGTGACTCATTTTATAGGAGATATCGCATTAATTGAATAAGGGGAATCCAACGTTTTGAAAATAACGGTGGCCAACTATAGGTGCAGATTCCCAAACTTTTTAAGGATCCAGTGGCTCTTAAACCCCAAAAATCCAGTCGCCACTTTGGCTCCTAACCAAAATCTAGTGGCCACATTGTGAAACAAACTCATAAAACAATTGTGTTTATATGAAAAAAACTTAACAAAAAAACTCAGGAATTCAAAATGAAAAATAGTTTAATTAATATATAAACATGTACAACAAAACACAGACTAATTACAACAAATGTCTATATTTAATTTAATCCTAAAATTCTTGAAATTTTGATATTAAAAAATTTATAATATAAAAAATTTAATGTAAATCTGGAAAATTCAGAAGATAAAGTCGGAAAAGAAACAATTTAATAACAAAACATGTATAAGCTAAGCAGTTATGATAACGGGAAGTATTAGGAAAACTTTATTTCTTTTTTTGATTTTGTCATATAAAATATGCATATAAAAAATTTTAGGAATGTGTAAGATTATTTTCCACTATAAAAATCTCGCACTTGCAGAAAACATTTACAGAGCAAGAATATACCTAACGTTAAATATTTTTTCGTGCGAGCGAAACCTTTGAAGAAATGCTTGCTTTCGCTGGTGTCCAAAGGAGAAGCTTTACCATTAGCGCGCTCATATGCCGAGCTTTGCAGCTGCTAAGCTTTGTAGTGGAGCGGACATGCACAGAATTATATTCGAACATAATGTTCTGCAAGAAAGCTGTACATCACAGGGACAGCGTTCACGACGGTAACTGAGATCGCAAAAATTCCCTGACTTTTTATCAAGGTCATACTTTATCTCAGCCAGTGAAAAGTGTAGGTGCTTTTCCATTTGTAAAAGAAAAAAATATATATATATAAATTCCGCGACGGCGATTGGAAACACTGGAAATTGATCACTGGCGACTAAGACGCTGAAAGTTAGTCGCCACAGCAAAAAAAAAAAAAAAAAAAAAAGTCGCAGACACTCCAGCTAGTAGCTCTAGAAATAGAAACAAATATGGCTGCAACCTATAAACAAACACACTATTCGATCTCTGTTTCAACAACTTTCATTAAATATTTCATAAAAATATCTAATAAATACATCATAATTCATTTCTACTGTCTCCATATTATGAAAACATACGGCAAAAGCCAAACTTACTTTTTTTATGAATATAACTTTTATTTGGAGAAATTAACCGCTGTAACTTCGTATATTACCCTTTTTTTGTAACGACTGAGAGCAGAAGAACGTCGCTCGCTTCGTCACATGTCCAATAGCTGAGATACAATGACTTGGACAACTAACCCGATGGGGCATCTAACCCGGATTTACCCTATACGGCGAAATATTATATCTTATTCTGAAGCCTTTATGCGGTCAGTGCCAGTAACATAAAGATGCCGTGGGATATCTCTGGTCTATTCTCGCTTTCTCTTTGAAATCCTTTATCGGAATTATTAGAAAACAGAACTCCTGTCTTTTTTCCGTAGTTCTGCAATAATATTTTAAAAGAATAAGAATTCTGAATTTTGGAGACTTCTGCAAGTTGTTGAGTATGGGAAACAAATTTATTATTTTAAACAGATTTTTAAGGAACAGATAAATCAGGAAACGAGGGAGACGTGAAGGAGTATTTAGGGTTAATACTTATGGACTCTATCAGATTTAGTATTCATTTTATTTCATTACACGTGGCTTAATAATAATAATCCTCTAATTAACTTCTATCTAACTAACTAGCTATGTGTATTATTAAACGTAATGCTAAATTCCATAACTTTGAAATGTTATTTCAGGATAATAATGTTTCATAAGATACTTGCTTGGAATAAAATGCAAAGATACATACTGATTGAAATACACATTATAGCAACTGATTAAAATGTTTAGTCTTAATATTCATCAAAGAAAGTCGGAACTGTTTGGGAAAGAGGCAATTCCACAGAGAGTTTTGAATGAAAATTTCTGTGGTCGAAAAAATAAACTAATCAAGTCTTTTTTGCACTTAGTCTTTTATCTCATAAAAAAATTAAAATATATATTTTCCTTCAAATAACAATAAACAAAAGTTATTTAATTTTAATACCTGTATTAAATTATACGTTTACATTTATACCGATTTTTATCAGGTATTACTTGTACCAAAAAATGGGGTATTATGCATGCCTGTACTATACACGTTAAACAGTCATAACATAATTAATTAGAAACATTTTAATTCGATATTTAAAAATACATTCATTATTGTCCTATAAAAAAAAACATGTCATTTCAGATATTTATGTGTAAAAATAGTACTTTTGTGTTTAATAAAAATCCAACGTATTTCCAAAAACACAACTGATATGCATCTTTGCTAAAAAAATTCTTATGATTATTTTGGGAATCTCTTCAAAATTCATTTTAATTTAATTTTTTTAAAGAACAATGAACAGATTCCAAAAATAATCGTAAGAATTTTTTTTTGAAATATATTGGATTTTTATTAAACACAAAAGTACTATTTTTATACATAAATATGTGAAATAACATATTTTTTTTTTCTATTGGACAATAATGGATGTATTTTTAACTATAGAATTAAAATGTTTTTAAGTAATTATATTATAACTGTTTAACCAGTATAGTGCAGACATGTATGATATCCCATTTTTTGGTACGGGTAATGCCTTATAAAAATCGGTATAAATGTAAACGTATCGTATAATATCTATTTTAAATTTGTTATAGATTTTATTTATCCAACGAAAAACTAGATCATTCACATATGCTTTAACGTAAGGTGAATGTCTAGCTGGTCTAGGATGATCTAAGAATCTAGGAAGATAATTTTTAATTAAGCAATTAATCTTTAGGGTATTTAGTGTTAAAACCCTTAAGTGCCGGGAGTTGCTTTTCGGCAACATACACAATTTAGGCTCTAAAACACTATCAGAATAATATTGAAGCTATAATGCCTAATGTTGACAATAAAATACATTCTGAAAATATTATTAAATCGATTTTCAACATGCAGATGGCAACACTTGGTCTGTTTAAGAATAAAAATAGTTTTATTTTTCCTATTGTTGCTATTTGTTCTTTTTGTTTTGTTTGGAAGCTTGCGAAATACCCTGTTTTGTTCTGCAGTGAGCAAGTAAAATTTATTTCTTATTATAGTTCCTAAAATTCTTGTATGTTTAATATTATCGAATTTTATCAAGGAAAATTATTTTTTCCATTAAAGACCAGTATTCCCGATTAGTAACAAACTGCTTTTTAGCCCTAAACCATACTTAAAACAAAATATGATTCTTTTTAAAGTATATTTCCCATGTATTATTTAAAAAGTGAAAGCCGAAAATCATTATTACACAATGATTTTTGAAAAATCTGGCATTTAAGGGTTAATACTTATTTCTACGTAAGAAGATTTTTATAAATAAGAATGTTAATGTAGATTTTTTAAAATGTTATTAACATTTTTATACTACGTACTTTATATCGGTCTTGGACTGTGATGACCGAAAATTTATCGGGCTCGGATTTCCATTCGTCTTGTTCGGGGACTGTAAAAAGAATTCGAACTCATCTGTGGAGTATATTCGTCACTGTTCAACAATGCGTTAATATAGAAACATCAACATGTCAAGAACAACTAACATGTTCAATAAACAAACATGTTAAGTTAACAGTATTTTTAAAATTAACATTGCTTTTTTTTACTGCCGCACGTGTAAATTCTGTTACGCGGCTAAAAATATTTATTTAAGAATTAACCCTCTCGTCACCCTGAGCCTCATATGAGGCTCCTACTTCAAAATTGCAATATTTGAAAAAAAAAAAATTATTATTATTTTTTTTTAATTCCAGCACCTAATAGTGATAGCATATATCGATACGTTTACTATTATGACTTTACTTGTGTTTCAGCATTTAATAATAATAATATTAATAAAAGTTTTATTAATTATTAGTAAACCGCTGACATTTCTTTTAATTCAAACATACGTTTCACTGTTTAAATTTAAATTACGGACTCCTTTTCAGAATTAGTAATTTGTGATAAAAGATAAAAAATACTACTAAATTTTTTATGTTTGTTTAATCTGGTTGTAATAGTACAACATTTTTCAAACGTCTTAAAAAATTCTTCCTTAGATTATTTTTATATGAAAAACACACAACATAACTACATTCGTTAGGTTTCTGTAAAGAACACATTCGTTAAATTTCAGTAAACTCTATAACTTCTGTGATTTCGATAGCTACTTTTAGTTTTGTTAGCGTAAAAGTAATTTTCCCCAAAATTGGAAAAAAAAAATCGGTGCCGAGAGTGTTAACACAATCCGGAAAATCTATATTTAGGATTGAGAAGACTGATTAATACGCAGTAAAAACTACTCGGAAACGTTTTGTGTTTTTTCTTGGTTTTTCAAACGTGCATGAAAAGAAATTTTTGTTTTAGAAATGCTTCTTTAAACGTCTGAAATCAATTGATTTCTGACTTTTCTAAAGATAAAGGAATGTTTTTCAAAATTGTGAATAACTCTGAAGAGGTTATATTATATTTCCCTAAAGTTTTGTTAATCCAGAAACATTTCTCTTTTTTTTTTTTCTAACAGTGTGACTGGTGTGTATTGCTGCATTGAAGCTTTGGGGATCTTTTTAGGATCTAAAGATTTTTTTTTCTAGAAAACTCCTTTAATTATTAAAATAAGATATACTTTAGCTCCAAAAAACTTAAATGCACAGCACAAATTTCGAAAAATGCGATCAATAATTTTGAAATCCTGAGAAACGAGCATTACTTATAAGTTAAATAAGTTTCAGTTGTGGTCTCTTTCTCGGTTGACCTTCATTACACTTGGCTTAATGATCATAAACCTCTAATTAACTTCGGAGCTAAGTTAGCCTTCATTATGAAACTTAATATCAAATTCTATAACTTATAATGTTATTTCTAGGTAAGTATAATGTTTCATAAAATAGTTTGCATGCTTGGAATAAAATACAAAGATCCATTAATTGAGTTATGCGTTATAGCAACTGATTAAAATGTATATCGGAAGCGCTTGTGAAAAGAGAAATGTTTAGGGAGAGTTTTGAATGAAAATGTCTGTTATGAATGAAAGATATTGAGGAAAATAACGAATATACGTATATTATATGTACATGGATTTTTTAAATGTTGTATTCTTGTTATTGCACCATCTTTTCATTAAATTTTCATTAAATTTCATACTGTTTTAGCTTAAATCCTATATAGTTTGTGTGCTCAAAAGAGTTGCGTAGCGCCTAACTCACATAACTAAAATAAATTTCTCTTACACCTTTTTAAAAATCATATAGCATATGTATATCTTTTTTTCTGCGGATAAAAGTGAACTAGAAATGTGTTGGTACAAAACTGTGTTATGAATAATGAAATATAAAAATTAGTCTGTTACTTTAACTCCATCAGAATAAGGTATGGATAAGATAGCTTTAAAGAAATTTTCAATGAGAGATTACCGAAAAATGTTTATTGTATGTGCTTATGGGGACATTGTTCAGGTAAATAATGTTGGAATATACAAAATGAGATGGTTAAAAATGTTGAACTTTTTTTTTCGAAAAAACATTGGTGGAAGTTTATCCAGGTGGTAACTAGATCCTAGGCCTGAGTAGCCAAAAATAGCTGCCATGGGCAACTAGTATTTCTTTTTTCCAAAATGCGCACGGAAGTTTGAAATGCACAAATTATATGAGGTAGTGTATATAACTATTAGAAAATGAATCAAATGTGTATGCATGTAGTAAAAAAATCCACCACCCTTGTTCCAAAATTCCCATAACGCCAGCTTCTTTTTATATGAGTATTATTGCGAGAAGTAAAATAAGACTGTGATAACAGAACACACATTAGTTTTACTATACCTCAAACTATTTTTAGAGACTGTTTAAAGTGCGCTGCGAACATTATTGGAGCCGTTGAACACCTGCTTAATTATATATAATTTCAGTCAGGCATTATTTCAGAACAGTAAAATTTCTTCTCGTGATCAGAATCGTACATTTAAGGGATTTTTTTTTTATATAAAATTGTGAAATCAAACGGTAATAAATCATAGTTTTAGCACTATTGAGGTTGGATGATATGGCAAAAATCATCAAGAAGTGTTCACATAATTATGGTTTAAGAACACCATAAAAATGATAAAATAAGCATCACCGAACTTTTGCGCGTTCGGTACTTGTGTGGTTGTATACCTACTGAAAGGATCAGTTTTATAGGATCCGAAACACATCTGTAGTTTTTTTAAATATTTTTTATGGTGTTCTTATGCAATTTATATAAAGTTAATATAAAATTCTTTAACATTAAATATTGCAGTTGTTACAAAGCCTTCTATCTCCATTTCAATTCCCATTGAGTGTGACAATTCATATAAATCATAATTTTTCACAAGATTTCGAACTTTTTTTCGTCTCGTTTGGGCTTTACATTCATTCTAAGATTTTTTTTTCTGTCTTCCTATAGTCTGATAACTGTAAGAAAAATCTCTCAGCCAAAGAAAAAAATGTGTTATAAACAGAGATTGAAAATAATACATCTATCTTTGAGATTTTAATCGTTTCTTTTGAATTTTAAAAAAGTAAAACATTTTTTTTTTTTTTTTACAATTTTGTCATTTCTTCTTCAGAGTTTTCTGGGCAATCGGTTTTTTATCATAAGAATTTTATTAGAGTACAATTTTACTTTTTATATTTTTTACTGGAACATCTTCTAAGAGGACACTATAGCTCATACCACTTATCAAATATTAAAGAAAAGAAAGGAAAAGAAAACCGTCAAACCAAAACTGGAAAATATTGCTACATTTAACGTAAATACACTGTATAAAGTATATTTTAACTTTTAATCATGTAAGGTGTTAAAAATAGATGTAAGTCATAAACATTCGGTCCAAAAAAGAGTTTTATACTCTAAAAATCATACCTAGTTTTTACCTTTTTTACCCGACTGCCAAGAAGTGTTATGCGTTTCACGCGTATCTGGGTATGTGGATTTCTTTATACCCTTGAAACATCCCAACGGCTGGATGGATTTTAATGAATGAGGTTTCTATCGATTCGTCTTAACCGTCCGATGGTTATAGGCTAGGTTTTGTTTTTATAAATTCAAAATGGAAGCCGTAAAATACAAAATGGCGGTAGAGACGAGAAAAAAAATTTACGCACCCTATTGAGTGGCATATCATTGGATAGGTCTTTCAAAAAGAAGACGATGTTTCCTTGAATAATTTACAGTCAGAAGCTCCGTTAAAATATTATACAACCTGGAAGTTGTGTAGGTAGGATCTCTAGCTTTACTGCAACTCTAACCATCATAGACATCTATAGGCCTCATCAAAACAGTGTTTATAGATAGCAACTAACAATTAAACACAACTTAAAAGTCAGCAATAGAAGTAAATAAAAAAAATAGGAAAGTAATGTAAAAAAAAATAGTTTCACATTGATGGGAAATAATTAGTTCGCTTTTTACGCAGTCGGGTTTTTTGATTTTATAAATTTAATTTTTACTTGTTTACTAACTAACTTAAAACATTAACTTTTCCTTAAAATAAATGTTTAGCTGGGGTTTCATATTTTAAACTTTTGAGTTCATTTTAAAAATGGGGAAGAAATAAATGTCATTTTCGCTATGATGCTGAAAATTTATATTAATATTTCCAGACACGAGCACGTGAGTTACGGGAAATGAAAACACCTGCTCTTTGACTTTCTCCTCCCACTGCCCCTTCATCACGGAGTTTTACAGCTGTTTTATTTTCCTATATTTTATTTATGATTATTTTAGTTGTTCTTTTGCCAAGTATCATCTTAGAATTCGAATAAGGAAAGGCCACTTTTTACCAGTGGTGAAAATGGTGGTGAAAATTTTAAACTGGTGAAAATGATGTCATCTGCACGATGACGGCTGAATTATTTTTCTCACGTACTTTGTGCAATAACCTAGTCTCACAATGCCATTTAATCATGACTTCTCGTTGCACTACAAACAAACCGAAAGACACATTTACTATTATTGTGATTCTGTAACTTATAATAAAAAATATAATTACAAAGATTTATGCCACAATTCTCGTAGAATAGCATAATAAAATTCTTCCAACACGTATTCAGGTAATCTGTATGTTAAGAGCCCACTCTAGTCACTCAAAAAGACCCAGATGATAATGTTAATCCTATGAGAAAGTTATTTCTAACTATCTCGCTTGACTCTTGATTTTTTGAATGATTTTTTTTTGCATAGGATAGCTGAGGACGATCTACAACAGGGGCTAGTTTTTACCTTTTCGATTTTGGTTTAATATTAAAAAAAAAAATTACTTTTACTTTCGGAACCGGATTGTTTCGGTTTCGGTTCTGAAATTGAAACTATCCTAATTTAAAACAAACTGTAACCAAAATCAAAAAAGTAAATACTAGCCCGCTTGTAGATCGTCCTCAGCTATCCTATGCAAAAAAAAAAAATCTTTTGAAAATATCAAAATTTAAGCGAGATATTTGAAAATAACTTTAACATTATCATCCGGGTCTTTTTGAGTGACTAGTGTAGGCTCTTAAGGGGACAGTTTACCTCAAAATTGGTAAAAAAAAAAAAAACGATTTTCGTTTTTTAATATCATAGGAAATCTTGTTTAATTGTGAATATTTTGACACCTTAGTTTTAGCCATACGGCAATTATATCGCGCTATATTGTAAAATTTGTTAATACTTTAAATGGCCTTTTTCTCCATTTTCATATTTTCGTCACTTTCCTGTTTTAAAAATACTAAGGTAATTGAGATACAGATTTAAAAATATTTGTATATGTTTTTTATTAAATATGTAATAAAACTGCGCATGGGATTAGCCTTCAGCTTTTTTGTTATATTTTTAAAAATAAAGTATGTGAAGGTGTGTTAGATTTCCTCGTTTTACACTATATACAGGGTGCAATATGTTATCTATCGCCGACTTTAATTTCTCAACCGTTGGTCGTAGACATGTAGTTTCAGTTACAAAAAGTTTCAAATAAGGTAAATATTCATGCTTTGGTATTTAAAATAAAAAATCAATTTTATTAAAATTACGAAATCTAACTTTTTATAAGGTCATCCAGTCCCTATAGTTATATTTAGTAAATGTTTACACATATCATAACAGATATAACACAAAAAGTTTGACATCTGTACTACAAAAATTGACACAGTTATTAAATTTCAGAGTTTGAGATTTTTGCACATGATTTTGTCTTTCATTGAGGAATCAGTTAAAAGATGAATTAAAGTAATTCGAGATCAAAATCAGGGTACAATTCCGCTGCCATTTATATAGTCCTTAGTGAGTATGCTTTATTTTCCGGTTGTCGATTCTACCTACTTTGACGTTTAAATGTTGTTCGACCCATAAAAGTTAGCTCACATTTTTAGATGAGATAATCCTCTTTGGTGATTCCCCGATTTGTCGATACCGACTAAAGTTGGTTTCGCCGTAAAAAAGGACATTGCTCACTGACTTTGATCTCGAATTACTGTAATTCATCTTTTAACTGATCCCTCAATGAAAGACAAAATCATGTGCAAAAATCTCAAACTTTGAAATTGAATAACTGTGTCAATTTTTGCAGTACAGATGTCAAACTTTTCGTGTTATACCTGTTATGGTATGTGTAAACTTTTACTAAATATAGCGATAGGGACTGGGGAACTGTATACAGAGTTAGATTTCGAATTTTTATAAATCTGATTTTTTTTACTTGAAATAATGCCACAACATGAATATTTAGCTCATTGAAATGTTTTTGTAATTGGAACTATATGTCTACGGCCAACGGTTGAGAAATTTCGGCGATAGATAATATATTGCACCTGTATATATCAGTAAAAAAATTACATTAAATGTAATATTAGATTTATCTAAAAATCCATGCGCAGTCTTGTGCAATACCCTTTTGAAAATGTTAACTCGGGAGAACTTGCTGCATGAGATTTTCACTCACCATCGTACTTTTTTTAAGACACTTATTTAACCCATTTTTCATTTTAATACAAATTTCAAAATGTTATTTCAATTATTTACCACTTTTGTGAATAAAAGTGCTAAGCCAAGCAAAAAAAGTTAATATTAAGCGAGTGTAAATTAAAAGAAAATCAATTGGGCACCGTTAGAGAAATTCTCACTACCGATTTCTCCCGGATTAAAAAAAGAATTGGGAAAAAATATCAATATTTATAAAAATAGTACCGATTTTAAAAAATTCAATTAATATAAAGTTAAAATTTTTCATAAAAATATGTACTTAAAATTTTGTTTTCAAAGTGTACTTTTAGTTGGACATTGAAATATAGTGAATTCATCATTGAAAACATATTTTAAAAAATAAACAAAACTGTTAAGGAGGTAAACTGTCCCCTTAAAAACTAAATTTTTTATTGATGTATATTTGTATTCATTTAGTAATTTAATTTTCTTGCTTGATGCAAAGAAACTGAACGAAATAGAGTTAGTTCTTCTCGTATAAGATTAAGAAACATATTTCATTGCGGGGAGTGTAAATTTTTATTATTATTCATTTAAAATTTTCACAAGTAAGTGGATAATTGCAAATTTAATTATATTGATGCCTAGTTGTTATAAAAAAAATCTAGAAATAAAATCCAGTTAGTTAGAATATGTTTTCTGGTACACACATTTTCGAAATTTGTGCAGCTTTGTCTATGCGTAAAATCTGAGAAACAATAATTTAAAATAAACCGTAGCACAGTATGTAATATAATATCGATTTTAATCAATATAACTGAGATGTGTATAACTGTGTATAACTGAGATGTAAATTGGCAATCTTGGAAACTATAATTAATTCTAAAAACAGTTGCATCCATTGGAATGTGTCCGGGTTAGATTTGTTTTCTGTTTAAACTGGCAACTTATTACTTAATCTGAGACTATTAATAAATCTGCTACCGTCAAATATCAATTTACGATACATGTTCCTAATGTTTCTGATTCATAAATTAATATCATCATGGTCATTCGGATTGTTAATTTTGAAAGCGTGATAACATAATGGAATATACGGTGAATCTGTACGTATGTTATTTTTATAATTATCATATTACACGCTTGTATTCGAATCTTCTTATAGTTCTTGATACGATTAAAATAGTATCTAAATATAATTACCTAAAGAAAACTTAATGAATAGCTTTCTCCGCTTCCGCTTCTGTATATTATTAGCTTTGTCTCTATTTTAGCTTAATGAAGAAAATTTATTCTTACAAGATACATAACTATTCATAGGCTTATTTCTGTAAGTTTGATTATTTCATACGAATGATTACTTGCATTTTAGTTATTTCATACAAGAAAATATTTTAACCCTTTAACCGGCTGGCCCGGATTTTTCCGTTTCTAGAAATCATGTTAAGATGGCTGTAGATAAATATATTTTAAACAGAATTTTATTTTGAATTTTATATTGAAATAAGTGATATTAAAGATATTATAGCATCAAACTGCGATTAGTAAATATATTTATCCTGGAATTTACAAGCATTCTTATAAAAAAACAGGAAAACCCTCGGACGGTGAAACGGTTTAAGCCAATTTAAAGAAAACATTTGTTTTGCGTTAATAATGGCATTCGTTATATTCCTATTATAATTCTATTTATTACTGTTATGAATTGAAAATTGAATATTACTATTAAAACTATTGAACTATTAAAATTGAATGTTCTTAGAAATAAAAATTAGTTATATAAGAAATTTTTAAGTGTTTAAAATAGTTCATTCAAAAGCACACTCTCAAAAAAAAAAAAAAAAATCCACAAATTAAACGAATTTTTCCGTTGATCATATTTCGTTAAACACGAAAGTTTTCATTTTGATTTACCCACTTTCTCTCAAAATATAGAAAATTGACCATTCTGATATTAAAAGGACCTGAAATCTTTAAATCTAAAGCTGCAATTTCGGCAAATCCCAGAGGTGTTCCGGAAACGTGAGAAGTGTTGTACTTTTTCGTATTAAAAAATGAATTTTTACGTATATCCATTTCCCCTTAAAAAATCGCGAGCCTACAGTCAACACTTCATGAAAAATTTCTTCAAATAAAGGAAAAATCTCTTCCAATCACATGTATGTTTCGGCAACTTGTTCTCTGTACTTTTCAACTTTTTTTGTAGAAAAATTATTTGAAAGTGTAAATTTAGTTAATTATTTTGAAGTAATGCTTGAGAAAAATCAGCAGCATCCCACATGCTCCAAATATTTATACTATTGATTTCTTATATTTTCTTTTGTTTTCATTTTGCATTGAAAAAGAAGCATATTCTATGAAGGTTTGAAATACCTTTATGCTAAATGTATTCGGTTTTTACTTTATATTGGATTTTACATGACAAATGTTCATTGTCGCACAATGAATTTTGTACTTATTTTATTAATTTTTAGTACTTTCAGAGCTTTATTAACCGCTGCTTCCCTTATATCTGCGTGCTAGTGTCCACAAATTTTCAGCAACCGTTAGTTTATTGTACGAGGGTGAGTCGGAAAATAAGTTTCCTCTGGTGACTGTGGACAGATGTGTGCATCAAAAACAAAAAAATATTATGAAACATTAAAGATAAAACGCAACTTTATTTTTCTACATAAGTGCCAAATAAGTTGAGACATTTGTCATACCCCTTTATAATCTTTAAGAAGCACTCCTTGAAAAAATCAGGGATCTGCATCATTCATTATGGAGAGAAAGTGCGTTTTGAATTCGTGATCAAAGGAGGAAGTGAGAGCAGTAGCCCGCTTTGAATGGGCACGTGTAGTATCGGGAGCAGAAATCCACAACCGCCACGTGGGGTATGCGGGCCAAATGTGATGTCGAAACAAATGGTGCGGAGATGGTGCAGCCAATTCAGTGAGGAGCGTCAGCAAGTGCTAGACAGACCGAGATCTGGACGGACGTGCACGGCCACTACAGACGAAAGCAATATTTGACCACTGAATTGGAAGCAATGCTGAAGTAACACAAGCTGTTCAACTCTTCTTTCGTATGCAGAGCCCTGTTTATTTCCTGGAGGGCTTTATGAAGCTTATAAAGGGCATGACAAATGTCTCAACTCACTTGGCACTTACGTAGAAAAATAAAGTTACGTCTTATCTTTAATGTTTCATTATATTTTTTGTCTTTCATACACACCTCTGCCCACAGTCGCCAGGAGAAACTTATTTTCCGGCTCACCTTAGTATATAGATAGCTTATAAAGTCAAATGTTTATAGGTTGCGCAAAAAATACTATTTAAAAGGTTGTTTTATTTGCTTTATTTTAGGTTTCTCTTCTTTATGGTTACATATATTGCTTAGTAGGCTAGCTAACATGTGCAAAATTACTATGTTTTCATTAATATGAATTAAAATTGTGTTTAAACTATGTTGGTTAAAGATTTGTAGAATTAACTAATATAAATACGAAATAACTTACTCTCTTTTAAAATTAAATAAACTACTAAGCATTTACTTTCCAAAGTTAAATAAACTACGATACAATTATCCTCTTTTAAAGGTAAATAATCTACTAAACAATTTCTCTCTTTTAAAGTTAGATAAATTACGAAACAATTACTCTCTATTAAAGTTAAATAATGATCTGTTTTGTTGTTTTTTCATAATAATAATTTGTTATTATTAATTAATAATAATAATTTATTTATTATTAATAATAATTAATATTTTATTATTTATTAATAATTAATAATAATTAATATTGCTGTTTAATAATAATTATTATTAATCAATAATAATAATTTATTTATTATTAATAATAATTAATATTTTATTATTTATTAATAATAATTAATATTGCTGTTTAATAATAATTATTATTAATAATGATGGTAAGCTTTGAATTCTCATATCTCCCTTGAATCTATACTGTGTAATATTAAGTAGAACGACTTTATGACACAATTGAGGAACTAGCCAGATGTATTGACAAACAACCTATAATATGATCGGACATGTTATGTATAATACAAAAATTTCTTATATTAAAATTTATTTAAATATCATTACTAATTTAACAGTTTCTTAAATAATTTCAAATACAGTCGTCTCACGTTATACTGAGAAACAACGAGTAACAATACAGCAAAAATACAACAAAAATAAAACTAGAAGAAAAAATCATGCATCAAGCATAGATTATGAAACGCTTCCAAAATTTCTTAACAAAACTTCCCGTTTAATATGGTGAAACACGATGTCTTTGTAAATAATTTGGAAAACGCATCTGAAAATCCAATGTCAGGAATTACTATCAATGATAAAAGAATGTTCAATTCGTTTGCAGCCCTGTATATGATCTATAGATTTGCATATACTAAATTACACAGCTTTCTAAGATTTAGATCAGTTAGGAAACGCACGGCACAGTTGTAAATTTCCCTGCAGCAATTTTCGTCAATAAACGGAAATGTACTCGAGATATTATCTGCTGCCCTGTATATGATATATAGAATTTATACACACCAAGTAATACGGAAAAAAATTTGATTTAAAAGCGCGTGCCACAAATTAAAACGCACTTCCAGCGATTATTCGTAAATGTGTGTCCTTGTAAATGAACGATGAACACTATGTACACTATATTCTATAGTAAGCCTCTTGTAGTGTACCTCAGTGATATATATAAATTTTAATGGGTTTTAAATACTGTAACATCATTAAAACATACCGAATACGATTTTTCTCCATAGACCGTAATGCAATGGATTTTTTTGAGTGTCTGTAAATGAACTATACATGCTACGCATTTCATTTTCAATACCGATCATTCCATAGTAAATCTCATTAACATACATCGATTACATGACAATACGAGTACATGTACACAAGCTAGAGCACGGATAAGCAGACAGATGGCAGATAGACGGACAAACACAATTCATAAACACTTTTCGACCATTTTGGAAAGTGTTAAAAAGCACAATATAATCCAGAACATTTAGAAAATTAAGAAATATAATAACTTTTATGTTAGTCTTTTCACGTGGTATTTTCCACGAGTTATGTATATTCCCCCATAATGTTGCTGCATATTTTGTAATAACTACACTCATGTCCAAATTTATCTTTAAGGGTTATTCTTTTTTACCCGACTGCCAATAAGGGTTATGTGTTTCACGCGTATCTGCGTAAGTGGATTTCTTTATACCCTCGAAACATCCCAACGGCTGAAAGGATTTTAATGAATGAGGTCTCTATAGATTCATCTTAACCGTCCAATGGTTATAGGCTAGGTTTTGTTTTTATAAATGGAAAATGGCGGCCGTAATATACAAAATGGCGGTAGATAGGAAAAAAACTCAACGCACAATGTTAAGTGGCATATCATTGGATAGGTCTTTCAAAATGAAGACGATGTTTCATTGGCTATTTTACAGTCAGAAGCTCCGTTTAAATATTACACAACCTGGAAGTTGTGTAGGTAGGATCTCTAGCTTTACTGCAACTCTAACTTTCATAGACTTCTATAGGCTTCATCAAAACAGTGTTGATAGATAGGAACTAACAATTAAACACAACTTAAAAGTCATCAATACAAGTAAAAAAAAGGTAAGTAATAAAAAAAATAGTTTTACATTGATGAGAGACAATTAGTTTGCTTTTTACGCAGTCGGGTTTTTTTATTTTTTAAATTAAATTAAATTTATTTCTAAACACTGCTTGTCACATATTATTGCACTTTTTTAATGTTTCAAGCAACAGCTTTATATAACATGCAGTAATTCTAATTTTTAACTTTGTATTTGTGTTTTATGATGTTATTTATGATTCCACACAAAATCATAATTCATAGTTTTTGAGAAATCTGTGATTTTATGCATGTAAAGTTAATTTTGGACATTAATGTACATTGAAACAACTAATTTTGTACACCGTAAAAAAAAAAAAAATCTGTAGATCTGCAGATGTAAATTTACATGCGTACTAAACTTTCATCTGTAACTGCATAAAAAAAGCTGTAAATCTGCAAAACTAGTTTTTGTAAAGCTACAGAAATCTGTAGTTTTGCAAATGAATCTGCTAAAACTACAGTAATTTTACTAAAATTTTATCTGTAACCCTAGTTGCAGTCACATGAAAAGTTCTAGGCATCCCAGTTTCCTAAAAAATTCTTAGTAACCTTACAGATTTTTTGATTTTCGGTGCAAAAGTGTATTTGCTACACGAAATTTTGTTGTTGCCGTTACATAAAAAGTTCTAGGAATCCCAGTTTCCTAGAAAAACTTTAGTAACTTTACAGATTTTTTTTTTACAGTGTACGCGATTTCTTTTTACGAATTTTCATCGGTAAAAATTTCTGGAGAGAAATAATTATTAAGAAAATGGAATGTAACAAACCTAAAAAATCTCTTATGTTTTGAAGAACAAGATTTAATTAATACAAAATTCACTTCATGAAATTAGAATGCCATCTTCATGCATATTAATATTTAAAACGTATTTAAATATTTAATACTCTAAACACGGATGTTTAACTGATTTGAAGATAAGATTTTAACGGCATGTAATAAATGAGTGTTTTTGTTTATTTCCAAATTGAGATTTAAATTTTGTAACTAAATAAATCTTATTTAAATACAAATAAAATAGAGATATTTTTGATTGTGAGCAAACTGAAGAAGATATTTGAAATGCAGAGTATTTTTAATTTATGATAATATAATTCTGAATTAGATTGAATATATTTTTTTATTACTTAAATTTACAGTTTGTAATTAAAATGCCCTATTGTTGATGCGTATATAATTATATTAGAATTTCAAAATGAATGAATAATTCAAATAATTTTATAGAAAAATATATGTTTACCGATGATAATAAAGAGCTAAATATTTTTGAGAAGATGATTTTCGTTAATTGTTAAAATGCTAAGTAAAAATCGTGTATTTATTAAGAATGTTTAAGTTAATAAAATACATAATTAATTATTATACTAACTGTAAATTAAAGCATATCAATAAGCTTTAAATTATGATATGCTAGCTACACAACAAAAATCAAATTTTTATGAGTTCAATACAATGATATTGATTTTGAAAATGTACCGTAGTGTATTTAGAAAAGTTTCATGTTAAATTAACAATTTAACATTAACAGTTAATGGAACTTGCGCTAATATTATACCTATTAAATTTATCATGTTAGTTCAGTTTCCTATTAAATTCTTAGCTGTTGTATATCTTATCCGTGTTTCTTTGAGTTATACAATTATATAAAATACTATAGGGTAATTCCGGGATTTATGCTGCAGATTTTTTTGAATTTGTGTATAAAGTCCCATGGTGGACATACAATAAAAAAAAAAAAATCATGCTGTGCTATTTAATGTTACATATACAACGCGTGTACTGCGACAAAAAAATTTAAAAAAAATATTTTTTAACATTTTTTCCCTAAAACATTACACTGCGGCGCGTCACCCGTACATTCAGGCTGAGACGCCGCACTTGTGCGGTAGTTATGCCGCGCTTGTAATAAGAAGAGAATGAAGTTATAAATAAAAATATTTAAGAAAATATTCATATCTGGACTATAATTATGGATGTAATAACAAAATGAAACTAAATGAGTACAATGAAACGTATTAGTAGATTCAAATTAATAATTGTTGCCTACTTTCACTTTTAAAACTATAGACTTTTTTTTTTACATTAAATTTTAATTGTTATTTCAGCAACAACGTAACATCAATGTATTAGATAGGGACAAGAAAAAAATCAAATTGTCTTTACATAATTTATTTGTTTACCCTTTCAGGACCGGTGGTTTTTACAAAAATTTTATTCGGTTGGCACCACTTTTTTAAAAGAAGTTACCTTTACTTAAATAATCATGAAAATGCTGTAATTAAACAAAGCAAATATTACTTTTCTTTTTTACTGGTGACAGAAACAAATTTTGTAAGCTCTTAATGAAAGTGCTTATATGCATCTATGGTCCCGAATGGGTTAAGAGATCGACGTCAATCCACAGAAAAAGTGTCGAAAAAGTACAGTATTTATGTAACTACATTTAAACGAAGGATGTAACGAAGCCAATTACACTTCCTCTTTTTTTGGAGTAGTTTGCAAAGAACGTCTGCGTTACGCGTAATCCAATTTTTCATTATTATCATGTTCACTTGCATCTTCCTTGCCTTTCTTACTTTTTATTTTCCCCTTTTCCTCCTTTGATTTTAGTAAACTTGATAACATGCCTAATATGGTTATTCTTTGCAAAAAGAAAAGGAAAAGTTAATGACACTTAATCATCCCGTACAAAAGAAACTGCGGCAAGTATACCGGAATAGCTGTGCGGCATGTATCCCATTTTACATGGTGCAGACGTCGGCCATCACAGTTACCTGCCATCGCTAAGGGGAATGGCGTAATCATACACACAGTACTCTATAGAAACGCTACAATTAGTTTTGACAACGAAATCATGGATGCATTTATTAATTAGTGTATGAAAAGTATTTAAACATAACGTCTTTAAAAGTTTCGCCAGTGAAATCATGCACTTACGTCAAATTAAGCATTGTACTTCTGCAAGTAAACATCGAAAGGGATTCACGCAATACACTGGTTAAAATAATCTCACTGCACCCCTATACTGTGCGTTTGACGACCATCTATCGATAATTACAAGAAATAGAAGGGGTGCGGCATCTATCCCGTATTCGGCGACTCTCCCGGAGTTACCCTATATACTATAAGTGGTATATATACTTTATTCGCTATGTCTTCTGAGAGCCGTCCTTAGGGGTGTGCGACAGGTGCGCCGCACAGGGCCTCGCGTCGAAAAATTATTTAAGAGAAAATAGCTAAATATTTATTATTCATTTTAATGTGTTATTTATTATATATCTAAACATGCGTATTTTTAAAATGTAAAATGTTTTATCAATAAAATGTTTGGTGCATATTGTGAACGCTCCAGAAGAAAATAGAGTATTTGTAGCTTATTTTCGATTTATAGACATTGTAATACTCTAGTCTAAGCAGAGCCAACCGCACAGCGAACCTGGAAAAGCGCATTAATTTAATATTAATTGTTAAGAGGTTGGTGCTGGTGATCATTCTGAAAACTAAAATATGGTGTCAAAAGTGGGTGTTCCAATTGGAAAAATTCAAAGTAGATAAAATTTTTAATATGGAAATCACCATTATTTCAAAATTTCTACTCAAATTCAAAATGCAGACGCTATTCCCAACCGAACAGTACCTTTCGTATCTCTCTGCGACAATTTGGCGATTAAAAAGTATTGGGCATGTTCTCTCTCTCTCTCATTTATTCAGCGTGTGTACAATATCAGTAATTTATAAAAAAAGAGAGAGAGAGACATGGCACGGCAAGAATAAATTTTCGGTCCGGATGAAATCTGCAAAAAAGCATAGTCCGAGCGTTACGAAAGAAAATTTGGCCTGAGTCTGTAGCTCTACTCTGAAACATTCCCTTCCCCTCTCCATAAACAAGCGTAATCATTTGCGTTATAAGAGTTTTTCAAAAAGTTATTGCGTTGTAGGAAGTAGTTTTGTCAGTTTGCAGCATTTTTTAGTTCAAAATATCTTCCAGAATTTCCGAATAGTTTCCTTCGCTTTATTTAATCACGGAATATCTGCCATTAAATAAAGCAAAAATTACTACATGAAATTTCTGATTGAAGAATAAAAAAAAATAGCTAAATTAGCAACATTGGCGGAAATGGGAGGGCATTAACTAGTCTGGAAGGAAAGGGCCCAGCAAAATTTCTTGTACCCGGCCTCGCTTTCGCTAAGGACGGCTCTATATCTTCTTTTCATATAATCTATAGTCTTTTAGGTTACCTTCTTTATACCGAAGTTAGAAAATGTCTGTATGTTATATACTGTAGAAGTCCAGCAGTGTAGTGATCAGATCGTCTCTCTACCTCACTGCAGGTCCACAGTTTGATCTAGCACTGCGGAATGGGCAAAGTTCACTCAATCTTTCATCCCTTCAGGGTCAATGAAAGATGTACCAAGCTTGCTTAGGAACAAAACACTCGTGCTTCCGCGTTAGGCGACTGACCATCGTCTAGAACATATGCTATATAGCTCCTCAGTCCCCACGATAAGAAAAACAGGACTGGGCATCATGACCTTTAATTGATTGTAGCACCCCAGTTTTAGTTTTTAGTTATGTACTATATATAGTATAACAAGGAAAGAACATCTTTGAATTTAATGAGAAAATATACACTTAAAATTGCTCTAAAATATCAATTTAATTACCAATAACTGGCAGGTTATTTGATATTTTAAAGGACTAATAATTTTAAGTGTGTATATTACTGGATAAAAGGGTGTCCAATTCGAATCCCGACTCAGGCACCAGGGATTTATGTTTGTAGCGAGTTGAATTTCACTTTAAACGAAGGTCTGCCTGTTTAGACCTCGTGTGCAAAGATGATCAAAGTGCCCCTCCTACTCCCCCCCCCCCCCAAAAAAAAAAGGTCTCCATTGCAATATGTTTTACAATGATTACAAATGAATTTAACATTAGGAATCACAAAGCTTAAAACTTCATAATTCTTAAACTATACCGAATGACTCACTATTTGATATCTTAAAGTACTTTTTCTTAACACCAAATATGTTGTCAAAATTTTTTCATATTGAAAACTCAAGGGTTCCATCCAATTTTAGTATTAAGATGATTTCCCATACATATTATTTAACATAAATTGAAAGAGGACATGACTTGCAGTTAAATAGCTATTTTCGTTTGTATTCTAGACCAGGGATGGCGAATTTTTTTAATATGCTCGCCAAAAGTTTCAAAATTATTATGTACCAACATTCTGACGTGCCAGAAACGTTTAAACTTAGATAAAATCGAACAATTAATTTTAATAGAAATTTTACTTAAATATTTTTTACACGTATACTAAATTCGATTCCTAACTTATTTATTATGCTGTATTTACTCACTAATTTAGCCATGTCTTATCGAATTCCGTATTAATAATCTATAAATGAGTTTTTCTTTTATTGTATACTTTCGAATAAGATAATTTTTTGTTCTTCAGGTAGACGCAGGTTCAATAGATACATAATTATTTCCACTAACAGTTAAAATTCAATTTTCAAAGTTAAAACCTAAATATAATAAAATCTAAAATAACTTAAAACCTTAAACCTAAATAAAATAAAACCTATAATCTGAAGTAGAAGCGTGTCAATTAGTTATATTACTATGCAAACACTCTCTTAAAACTCAATTTTCAAAAACAGAATCTTTGAAATTCTATAGAAAAGCAAAACGATTTGGAAAACACTACAATGTTAAATGGTTTGGCGAGAAAATGACGCTACAGGGCGCTTTCAATGAAATTTATATTACGTTAATTCATTCAAAAGTAACGGATTATTTTAATGTAAATTATATACCTGTTATACAAAACTATTTTCTTGTTTTGTAAAAAAAAACATAAAATGGATTGTCCTCCATAAACTGAGTATAATCTATATTTTTTACGCGTGCCAGAGAAGTTTTCTTACGTGCCAAGATCGGCACACGTGCCATTTGTTCGCCGTCCTTGTTCCAGACTATTTGGTAATTAAAACTTATTGGTTATCCTTCCTTTCTTTGGTTGACTGTACAACTTGTTACAATTGTATTTAAGAATCGAGTAGGTCGAGATTCTCAATTTTGAGAATATTTTTCCAGCTGGATATAAACCCTTCTGTATTCATTTGTTTCCATTGTATTCATTTTTATTTATTTATCTGTAAATAGACATAATCCTAATGCTTTAGCATATTTTGATATTATCTTTCTTAGTACTTTACTGAAGTAAAAATAACTAAACTACACATTCTCAAAATATATTTATGCATTCACTTTATTCACATCACTTTGAATTATTTTATATAGCTAGATAAGTAAAAAAAAATCATAATGACAAATTTGAAAGAAATCAGAGGAAACAAAAATGAATGCTATAAAAATATTTAATCAAGTAAAATGCATTTTAGAAATAAATTCAATGAATTCCGTTTGATTTATGAAATTCTCTGTATCATAAATAAAAACTATTTATGTTTATGTATTCGAAATTTCACTTTCTCTAAACGGATAGAACGCATAATTTCAGTTATTTTCAAAGGAAATAAAACTGAAAAAGACATATTGCATTATTTTCTGAGATATCTCATCTTTGTAAATCATAAAACACATTTCTATAAAATATAACCTTCATTTTAAGCATCATGTATTAATGCAAAATAATAGTTTTATTTATTGACTACTTCTTTATCAGTAATTAAGCAAGATTTTGGATTCAGTTATACCAGCTGGGGAGACAGAGCTATACTCGGTTAAAATTTGCTGTGTATTCAACTCGATATAAGAATAAATTCTCGCTGTATTATTGCTATATAAATTTTATTTATAGCATTATTATTTTCAGAAATTATCAATATTAACACTAGAACTACCAAGACCGTCATTTTGACGGTTTTCAAATTTTATGCTGAAAAATTCGATATAATTTAAGTATTTTTCTAGAATTTTATGATTCGAATTTTAATGAAGTATAAGAATAGTTAAATATTTCTATTCAATTTCCACTCACCCACTGTAATCTCTATAATCAGTACGACCTATACCTATTTATACCAAGACCCGTCAAAATGACGGCTGCGGCAATTTCAAAGTTGAGTGATCCAATCTGTTCTGCAGTCGTTATAAAGGGATCTTTTTAGCTCTGATTACGATTCAGCATACTCGAGGCCAGAAATGTTTTACAAAAGGACGCTTGGAAAATTAATATTGAAGAATTATATGCGTTTGTAGCTATTTTGTATGCTCGAGGTGCCAACGAAGCGAGAAATTTGAAATTATCCTATTTGCGGTTAGAAAAATAGGGACCTTCTCTCTTTCACGAACCTATGAGTCAGAAATTATGAGATTCATTCGTTTCGACAAAATAAGTGAGAGGAGTGTTCGCTTACTTACTGACAAATTTGGATTAGCTTCCGAAATGTAGAAGTCCTTTATTGATAACAGCCAAGCTTGTTACAAACCAGATCAGAATATGAGCGCAGATGAACAACTGTTTTCCACAAAGGCAAGGTGTAGATTTCTGCAATATATGCCCAACAAACCGGACGAATTCGGAATTCAGTTTTGGTTAGCTGTAGACGTACGAAGTAAATATCTTATGAATGGCTTTCCCTATTTAGGAAATAATGAACTTAGACCATCAGGAATACCTTTGAATGAATTTGTAGTTTTGAATCATATAAGAAACTATGTAAATTGTAGGAGAAATATAACAACGGATAATTTTTTTACAAGTATACAGCTCGCAAAGCACTGGCCAAAAAAATAAATCAATTCTTGCTGGAACTATGCGAGCAAATAAAAGAGAATTGCCGAAAATAGCTAAAGTTAGAAAATATTACATGGCTCTTTTCTCCACAAAACTCTACAAATCAAATGATATTGTTCTAACAAATTACAAAAGTAAGCCTCGTAAAAAGGTACTACTTCTTAGCTCAAAACATATATCCGTTAAAATTGCCCCTAATTGAAAAGAAATCCCTGCAACTGTGTCGTTTTACAATGATACTAAGTTTGGAGTAGATGTAGTTGACCAAATGGCCCGCAAATATAGCGTAAAAGCAGGGTCACGTAGATGACCTCTGCAGGTATTTTATAATATTTTGGATAGCAATCAATGAGTGGATTTTATATAAAGAGACTTGGGATGAAAATATAACTAGAAAATTATTTTTATTTCAATTATCCGAAGAACTCTCCAGTGAATGTAGGTGCTGCAGAAAACAAGACGCCTCCCAAAAACAAGTACGGAAGTCAATGGATTGTACACAAGAAAACTCAAAAAAGTCCTTATGAACGCAAATCTTGCCAAATTTGTTTGTGCAACAAAATAGGGCGATTTATACATGCAATGTATGCAACAAATATGTTTGTGGCAAGTGTTCATCTAAGATAACATGTACTTGTAAAATATGTGCCTCATAGTTATTTCATACATATCAAACTATGTATTTTATACATACTATAAATGTAAATGGAAACTGTTTTTTTTTATCAATTATTAATGGATTATTGTATTAAATGTTGTTTTTGTTAAATTATATTCTTTATGTACATTAACGAAGTCAAAAGTTACAATGAAATCCACGATCTAAAATCCGTCAATTTGACGGGTGCGGTAAAACTAGGTATATATTTAACATCGGTAGTTCTAGTGTTAATACTATGTACATATGTCTAAATTTTATTATAATCAATCTATACATCATATTCAATCATAATCGCAATACTCACTGTCCAACTTTTCGACCTAAGAACTTCGTTATATAAATGTGGGTTTGATTGCGAGAAAGTTCTATGTGCCCTCATTGGTTGAATTCGGTTTTCGAGAACATTCTATGGTCACTGATTGGTAGAATCATGTATCTCGGCTCCTATTTAGAATTTCTAGAAAATTCTGTAAAATTCTGAAAGCTAACTTTTTTCGTCAACTACCGCCAAATTTTTATTGATATTCCTTCATTTTTCGCCAAGCATGTGCTTTGGTATTGGTAATCTTGAAAGTCGATTTTCCGGCTCATATTTCACCAATGCCACCAATATTTTGCCATATATCGCCAAATGGGGCGAAATGTTGCCTATTTTTGAGAATTCGTTTGCTGCTAACAGTTTAACAACTTAATAATCGTTTCAATCTTCATTCACATTCAAATGCATTCACTTGTAGTGACCCCAAAATGACACACTAATCAAATTATCTCGAACATATGACCTAGCCCCAATGATCTTCTCGTACCTCAAAACGGTAGGATACAAGACAGTCAAAATAGAGCCGTTTTTTAGATAAAATTTTTATAGTCACACACGAGATTTGCTCGTATTATAATGTAGGCTAAGTATTATTATTTTACTAAAAGTCAAGAAAGTAAATAAGAATTGAATTTAACATTAATTGCAATATTTCAATCTGCCAGAATGTTGCTTTACATGTAAGCATATATGCTTAAGCAAATCATTGTATTTGCAGTATTTTATCAATGTAAATAAATTTCTGTTACTTTTATAAACGTTACAATAATAAGCAAGGTTTAATTAAACCAATATCCAAAATATATAATTTAACCTTTATATAGTATTCCGGGTGACGGCAGCACAGACAATCACCTCATCGAGATCACGGATGGAATTCTAGGATTAGTTAAATCTCGATTCGCATATTAAAACGCAATTGGTCTGCCAAGTCCTATCTTGGAGGAAATCACCTGAAAACCCAATTTTAGCGGTTGACTCGTAGGTTTACCATTGTCTTTTCCTGCACCCAAAGGTATGATAACATGGAAAATTGGGAACAGGAAAACACAATGATAAATCTACTCAACCGCTAAAATCGGATTTTTCGGTGTTTTCTACCAAGATATGGCGTTGTAGACCGATTGCATTTTAATATCGATATTTAACTAATCCTAGAATTTCATCCGTGAACTCGACGAGGTGATTGTCTGGGATGTCGCCTCCTGATCTATATGTTTTTAAGGATTTTATTCAGTAAGATTCTATGACCACTGATATACCCAAACATTAAAAAAAGAAAAAATAGCTAATATTTTAACTTTATATATATACTAGGGGGCTCTGCCCCCTGCAAGCTACGCTCGCCAACCCCCGTTCAGACACCGCAGAATCTAAAAGCACGATAATTTGATCGGTATTAAAAAGATTAGAGAAGATTGCATTATAATGAAAAAACCTTTAGCGATCTTCCTGTAAACAGGTTTTCTTTCAATTCCCTTTGATTGCAAAAATTTAAGGCCGAATCAGTTGCTGTTAAAATATCTAGTGGTTGTTTTCGTGTTTGATTAAAGAAGACCAGTTAAAGTTTTGAAAGGAAGCTAAAATAAAAAAAATTAAGTAAACAGAGTCTTTGCCTTTCGTTATTTTTTAACAGCGTTATAAAACGATTGACATAATACAATTTACTACAATTACTACAATTTAGTGCGTTAACGCCTTCAAGGGCGATGGTTCATTTTTGGACCACTTAATTTTAATTCTTAAATGCCACATTGGCACCAGAATATTGGAATGAAAATTTTACTCTTATTAAGTAAGAGAAAAGCATTTTCGTATTTCGAAATTTGTTTGTAAATTCTGGTGCTATTCCCTAATTTCAACAGTTTACGAATAGAAGTGCCTTGCCCCTGAAAGGGTTAAACGCATATTAATGTATTTGTTATTTTAAAGTTTCCTTTCTCTTTTAATATTCACGTGTAAATACAATTTTCAATATTTTCCTGCTTTTAACACTTACTCATTTAATAGTAATTTTAAAGTTTTTTTTTTCTGTTTTTAATAGTCACGTGTAAATAAATTTTTACTCGTTAGGAAATATTATTCTTTGCGCTGTTTTTAGAATTGAAAACAATCTCTATAACAACAGCCTAAGTCAATTGACTATTATCAACAGTTCCGGGCGGATCACTTTGCTTTTTATATTCCTGGCGGCCATTTTTGTACTTTAAGGTTAGCCAGCCACAGGCGATAAGTCGCCAAATATTATTCTATCGCCATCATTTCGCTTATATTATAATAGCCCAAGTCATGTAACTGCCACAAACAATTACAACCCTCCGCTTTTCATAAGAAAGGTTTCCATTTTGATTAAAGAATCAAAGTTCTATTTTCGAATAAAACTACATAAAAGTTGCCATGATCGCAAAAGTTTCTTGGTACTTTTATGTTTGCCGTGTGCAAATCTCGCCAATAGCTTTTTTTTTAAACTCGCCAGTTAGCATTTTTTTTATTTTTCGAGAAGCAAATTAAAACGGTACTACTTTGTTATCCCATCGACCAAAAATCTATCGTCAGACCATAAGATTAAATGCCAAAGATGGTTGATCGTAAATGTCACATTCACTTGACTGTAAGGAAGTTACACGTGTTTACGCCATCAAGTGATTTTTATTTCGACGTTTTATTTTTATTAATGTTATACTAATTTATTTGTTCTTTCGTTATTTAAAATAAAAATTACGTCAATTTGTATAATTTGTTGAGGGGTTTGGCGTTTTATATAATTTGACGAAATTGGTCGACAGGATAACTAAGTAATACCATTAAGACATGGCTTTGAATTTGAAATTAAATGTCAGGATTTGTTGCATTATTTAATCGATTTTTTTTTACGACAATTTGGCGAAAACCTAGTTTACGAATACCAGTTACATATGTATTTTTAAATTATTTTCTATTATTTTTAAAATGAAATAACGATAAATAAAAGAATTAATTAATAACTATGGAATAAAACAATTTATAATATTTTTTTTAAATAAAAAGAAAATAAAGGAACAGATGTTATATATTCCCGCGGCCGCCATCTTTGATTTTTTCTTGGCGTGAAAACCCATTTTCCGCCAAGTAGTAAATGTCACCAAGCAGCGATTTATGCGCATGTTAGGCTTCACGGGGTTGCCAGAACACGTCACTCGTCGGGGTTGTCTTATCGATAAACGCCAAAAAAAAAATCGCCAAGGAATCCAAGATGGCGGCTGCGGGAATTTATAACATCTAAGCCAAAATAAATAAATAAACATTTATTAATAAATAAGCAACAATAGCCGGCTTACCATGTCGGGCAAAATAACGCCATTTTGGCGCCATTTAGGTATCCCGGTGCGTATATGACATCTGCGCCTAATATTTTCTTTTCGTTTCGTCTTTAATGAAAGCCATATAAGTGAAAGCCATTAATTTTAAACTTTTCAGTTTTAAATGAAATTTTTGTATTAAATAAAATGATAATGAAGTACAACAAAAAAAAAAAAAAAAAAAAAAAAAGCATTGATTTTAGCATACATTTAAAGGAGGCCAAACTGGTCGCCAAATTTAAAATAATAATTTTTACTAAAATATGAAAAAAAAATCTGTTATGATTAAAATTTGAGTTGCCATCATTAGAAAAAAGTATTTAAAATTAGAAAACAATTATTATTTCGAAAACCAATTCGAATTAAAAAATTCTAATACCAGTTTTGAGATCTGCAGATCAATGCCTATTTTTGGTGTTAATTTCATCACAAAGTATTCCATATTTTAGCAGTAATCGCCGCGAAACTTAATCAGTTTTTTAATCAATCGTTTCATAAATTCGTTACATTTCAGTCTTTTCATATATCCGTTTCATTAGGATTTTATATATATAGGGTAAATATTTTTCATTATCATTCTTTTTTTTTTTTTTTTTTTTTTTTTTTTTTTTTTGTCTGTAAATGGTCTAAATCTGTCCCGTTTTAAACATGACTCACTTTTGAACATGATATTGGATACTGTGCTTTGAATAAAATACAATTGGTAATATGTTTTCTATATTTTATTCCTTTTCTGACCTCTTCAGTAATATACACTGGAATATACAAGCTCAAACAAATGTTTCATAAATTATCTTTATTCAAATCACTTTGAAGTATTTTATAGTTACATAAGCAGAAATGAAAAAAAGTCGCAATGAAAAAATTTAAAAAGTAAGAAAGAAAAAAAAATAATTCTATAAAAATATTTAATTAAATAAAAAGCATTTTAAAGATAAATTGCACGAACACTTTCTGAGAAAAGGAATTCTCCATGCCATAAATAACATCTATTAATGTTTATGGATTTGAAATTTCACTTTCTCTGAACGCATAAAATTTTAGATTTCTTCAAAGGAAATAAAACTGAAACAAAGAAATATTGTAATTTTTTCCCCGAGAAATCCCACCGTTGTAAATAATAATATACGTTAACATTGTTCATATCCTTTATTTTTGGCATGTAACTTTCATTTTAAGAAACGTGCATTAATGGAAAGCAATCTTTCACTTATTGACTATTCTTTTTTTAAAACCCGCAAAAGATTTTGGATTCAATTATTAGTATAAGTATTCTCATGTTACTAAAATTCACATAACTAAGTACGGGTAAATTCAATTTAGATTGCAATACTTCTGTCTGCAGGAATGCTATTTTACTTGTATGCATATATTGTTAAGTAAGTTATCGTATCTGCAGTACTTTACTTAAATAAACTAATTTATGTTGTTTTTGTAAATGCTACGGAGATAATTAAAGTTTAATTAATTTAAGTCATCTTTCAAAATATTGAATTTAATCTTACATATTTGTTTTATTCAATAAGACTAAAATCACTGATATACTCAAGCCTAAAACAAGCAGGAATATTTATATGTTTTAACTTAATATGCCATTTTTTCCGTATCATCCCTTTTTACTTATTTGTCTGTAAATATTCTAAGTCTGCCCCGTTTTTAATATGAGTGATATTAAAAGCTGTGCCGTGAATAAAATAAAACTGGTAACTTTTCTTCTATTTATGATTACTTTACTGGAGTCTTAAACCTACACTGTTAAAAATTTTGCAGCATTCTGGCAGGTCATTCGACAGTTTTTTGAAGAAAAAAAAACGATTTCATAACCATAATTTAACTGTATTTTGACCATAAAATGGCCGATAATATGGTCAGAATAGTGTTAAATTACGGTTGTGTAACCGTTTTCGGAAAACACGGTCAAATGACCTGCCAGAATGGTGTAAATTTTTAACAGTGTGTGTTTAAACCTTTTAGCGATAAATTGCACGAATGCTTTCTGAGAAAAGGAATTCTCCATGCCATACATAACACCTATTAATGTTTATAGATTTGAAATTTCACTTTCTCTGAACGCATAATATTTTAGATTTCTTCAAAGGAAATAAAACTGAAACAAAGAAATATTGTAATTTTTTCTCCGGGAAATCCCATCGTTGTAAATAATATACGTTAACATTGTTCATATCCTTTATTTGTGGCATGTAACTTTCATTTTAAGCAACGTAAAATAATGGAAAGCAATCTTTTACTTATTGACTATTCCTTTTTAAAAAACCGCGAAAGATTTTGCATTCAATTATAAGTATTCTCCTATTACTAAAAGTCACGAAACTAAGTAAGGGTAAATTCAATTTAGATCGCAATACTACTGTCTACATGAAAGTTATTTTACATGCATACATATATGGTTAAGTAAATTATTATATCTTTCAGGGCTTCATTTGCGCCGGAGCCCACCGGAGCTCAGCTACGGTACTTCTCTGTTTTTAGTAAATATTCAAATATTGGTCAGAATACAACAGAGCTAATAAATACAGGGCTCCGGAGTCCAGTGCAATAGCGCTTTTTTTAATATCCTGAAAACTGCCCATTTTAAGGCTGTGTTCTGCACATTTCCGAAGCCACTTTCATTTGTAAGTAGATACACTGCTCAAAAAAATTAGGGGAGCAAGCAAAAAAGTGAAGAGAACAGTGCAAAACAGCAATGTATGGGCATAAAATGGATAGTACACGTGTAGCAATGCGCAATACATAAAAAAAGACGCAAAAAATGGTAATGGAGCTTTTATTTTTTGAAAAGATGAAAAGAACACGAAAAGATGGTTTAGGGCAATAATTTGGTTTCATGTAAATCATAAAAAAAAGTATTGTCTAGAAATGATGCAAGATTTTTAATATGGCATGTGGTCTCCTCGAACAGCTAAGACTGCTGCACACCGGTTTTCCATGGATGCGATGAGGTTATCGATAAGACTTGGGGAATACTGTTCCAATGCTCAAGAATTGTAATCTCCATATTCCGGACAGTAAAAGGAGGCCTCGGTCTCGCAGCAATGAGTCATCTGAGTACGTCCCAAACATGCTCGATCGGATTTAGGTCAGGAGAGCATGTTGGACATTCCATACGCTGTATTGTTTTAGCTTCAAGCATGTTTTCCACAAGACTAACTGTATAAAGTCTGGCATTATCATGCATGGAAAAAAAGAAATCACTAATTACTGCAACATAAAATACGACATGAGGTCTCGGTATCTCGTCTGTATTACTCCGGACCGTCAAAGTGCCATTCCGTATGATATGCAGGCCCGTACGTCCACCTATGCTGATTCCAGCCAAGAGCATCAACCCACCTCGTCTGTAATGTGATCTTTCACGAACGAATGTGGGATTATTTTGAGTTCCTCTTTCTATCCATGCCAAAACACATCAGATGTCACATTCAGACTTAATCGGTACTCGTCTGTAAACAGAATTTTACTCCAACAACGTTCCCGCTAAACTTGATGTTCAGTTCCCCACCTTCTTTGAGCCGCACAGTGGCTTGAGGTCAACGGAATACAGTCCATTGGCTTATGTGTATAGAGACTACCCTGATGAAGTCTATTTCGGATTGTTTGGCTAGACACCCTTCGTCCTTCGTCCAAGAACAACTGTGATTGCAGCGGAGTAGCATTGCTCTTACCGCCTCGACGGGCTGTTAACAGGATATATCGGTCATCAGTTTCTGTGTTAGCACATTTACGACCTTGCACTTGTCGATGACTACCATTCCATGTGTCTTGGAATCGATTCCACAGCCTTTCATGGATACTTCTTGCGACTTCAACAGCGTCCACTACACTTCGCTGTGTTTTCCCAAATTCAACTGTCCCGATAACACGCCAAGCCATGGATTGCGGTAAATAATGTTGTGACATTTTCAAGCCACCTTTTCTCAAAACACAAGCTGAGCAATTTAATTTTACAACTGAGGCAGTGAAACAGACGTTTCTGCAAAATCCCGATTTCTGCACTTATCTCCTTTTTCTAGTTTTTGACGTCATAAACTTTAATTTATGTGTGAAGTTTTCTTTATCTGTTTTCTACACAACTTTAAATTATGGATGTTTTATTTTACGTTACTTATCGGTGTAAATATTTGCGTAATTTCGTTAAAAGCATGTGCTCCCCTAATTGTTTTGAGCAGTGTATAATTACCATGTACTGTTATTCTGATCAAAAGCAATCAAGCATCATTTCCCCTTTTTATATAAAAGCATCGAATCTTACCGATAACAGTGTCAAATTTTTAATTTAATCTGATTTTCAGGGACTCCGCACAAAAGATTGTTAAGTGGGTAGAACGATTATAGTTTAAGATATGCACCTTTTATAGGAAATTGAAAAACGTTTTTCCGTTCTTCAGCATATACTCGTAAACTGTAATTTCTGTAAATTTCATTCATTTTTTCATAAAAATGCATAGCTTTCGATCCATTTCTTTATATGGACACGATTCCCGAATCAAAATTCTTACCATATTTAACTCCAGAATTCTGCAATTAATTAACATTAAAATTAGGCAAAGGTTTTTAGGAAGGAGCGATAAGGGGCATTCTCACAATATTTTGACATTCGAGAATAAAAATCTGGTGAAATTAAACATGCTAAAATAACATTTTAATCTGATAGACGAATGCCTTAATTATTCAAAATAAAGAAAAAAGGTTAGCAGCGAAATTTTTTTATTTAACTGAGGTTTATGTTAAACTTCCGAGTTTAATTTTCCTTACCATTTTACCACTAAAAATGTTTATTTTCTTCCAAATTTTTACTTATAATGAATTTGCATAATGCCCACAGCGCATTTTTTAGTACACACAATCATTATTTTTAGTACAAAATTTTGGTATATCATTGTCTTAAAGGGGTGTTAAAGAAGGGACGGTAAGGTAAAAAAAGGGGACGGTATAGGAAAAAAGGGACGAAATGGGAAAAAATGGGACGTAAGGATGGAATGTTAAGGAAAATTACCACCTATTTTAGGCAAATCATGTTAAGACTAAGTGGTAGCCACAATGTTCATTGATTTTTAGAAACAGTTATTTACATTGGATTAAATTAAAAAAGAAAAATTAATTTACCTCGAAAAGGGCAGGAATAAACCTTGGGGACGGTAAGATTATCACCAATAAAGCCACGAGGCTTGAAATTGATATTTAAATGCTGATTTAAATTCTGCAGTAAATTTCCTGTCAAAGAATTTTAGACATTCTTACTCTAGCATACTTCTGCATGAGAAAAAAACTTGAAAAAAATTCTGTGGCTGCATCTGAAGTGATTTTCTGTATAATTTTAGAAGTTGAACGGTAAGGAATCTAAAACCCAGGGACAGAGTTAGAAAAATATTAACAACCCTAAAAATGCGTGCAGGTTAATTTTTTGCTACATATTTATATAAAACAATAGTTCCAGTTTCGGAAAAATTACATCGAATTATTTTTATTGAAACAATTTTATACGAACAGCTCCAAACTTAAAAATCAGCATCAGGGACACGGAACGGTATAGGAGTTTTCCTAGTATTTGGACCCCCAACATCGTCCAAAACTTATTTATCTTGTTAATATTGTTATGCAATCATGCAATGGGATGTTCCCCAGTATATGAAATAAAAAAAACCACTAGAACATGTACTTAAATAAAAATTATTATTCAGTGACATGAAAGTCAAAAGACTGTGAGAATGCCTCATAACCTAAAAGTGGAATAGTTGACAGTTAAGAATATGCTAAAGATATATGCTACGTATATGCTTATTTTGCTAAAAAAAAAATATGCTTTAAATTTTGCAAATAATGCATGAAATATAAATACGCAGATTGGAGTGAGGGGGGGGGGGGGCGTGAGCAGGTTACTCTATGCTTGTTAGTACTGCAGAGCATTAGGGCTGCGGTATTTTTTTTTTTTTTTTTTTTGTTAGAATTAAGGCCTGAAATCGACCACAATATCGGTTCTGTCTAATGTTGTACTTTTTAAGAGGATGTGGACGACCAACACTCAACCGTTGTCAGTGGTCTCATAACCACTGTTTTTTTAATGTCCACATTTTAACTTGTAATTTTCAGTTCAGCTGCTATAAATATAAGTGGAATTTTATTTCGTTTTATCATGTTATGATATTGCCAGACACTTTTCTCAATATGTGAATTTTCCTTATAAAAAGTTTGTACAGAAAATTCAGTATAGAAACAGTATCCTACGAATTAACTCTTTATGTACTGAATTATGAATTCATGAAAATTTTATCTTTTAAAGCATTTTTCGTGAGTTGTTTAAACTACATTAGAAGATTTACATAATCATTTAATAAACTTTAGAAGGATTTTAAAAGGATTAAAGGATTTCGAAGGATTAATTAAATTTGAATTTGTAGGAATGTTGTGCAATATTTATAACCCCACTCAAATATTTTATTTTAAATATTATTCTTAGTATTTTGTAGAATTAGGAAATGTACAAAAATAGTGTTCTTACAATAGAAATATAGAAGTATTTATAAATTGTAAAATCCCCCCTCCAAGGCCAAGAACGCTGAAAAGGTGCAAAGTCAAAAGAAATCATCCTTTTAAAAATATTTGTTTTGTGTAACACATAATGCTTTTGGAACAAGATAAATTAATGTATCTATAACTCATTCTAAACTGTATTACTACTAATCGATCTATTAAATGAATTTTATATCAAGTTATTTTAATGGTATTCATAAGTATTGTCAGTAGATAAAGGGTTAACCGAGCTTTTTATTTAACTTTCGATCTCGTGGTTTCATAGATCGCTCATAAGAGCTACGCAACAATATCTGCGACTATAGTTAAGGGTTAATTGAACAGCTCTTTAAACAAAGCCAAATACAAATAACTTTATTTAGCAAGTAAAATGTAACAACGATGCTTTCTGGAAATATATGTTTAATGAATAGCCAGCTAAGATCTCTACTCTCTATACAAACAATAAATTTTGACAATAAAAGGAACGAGATTCTGTCGAGAATATTCGATCAATTACAATGAATTTTACAATAAACTTAGATCGTAGTAACCAAAAACAATAACGTGGTCTGACTCTTAAAATTCAATATGTGACCATTGTAAATAAAGGTCAAAGTTGAATTCAGATCTTTTGGGGGATTTCGACTAAAAAGAAAAAAAACAGCGCGTGAAATTTTAAATTAATAATAATCCACAATTCTGATCTAAGAATGATACATTATTAGTTTCAATAATGTAAATAAACAATAGAATTAAACTGGGTGGCAAATAATAGTATTCGTTGCGCAACAATGAACAACATAACAATGCAACGTTATGAATACAGAAAACATATTAAATGTTCGTATTAATAGTGAACATTAAGTAAATATTTAAATTATGTTTCCGTATTTTCTTTTGGATTCGGTATTCTCTAGCTATGATATGAGTAATTTTGTGAATTACTTAGACACAATCTAATCTACTGGGCTTCAGTTTTGAATGTTTGACTCAGCCTAGCTATTATTGAGATTTTTTATTGTTGCAACATTGTTGTAGAACAATGTACACAATGCTTGCATAAGCAACAAAACATTCTTAAACAATGAAATTAAACGTATCGTTACAACCTATCATCATTTCTACCACTATTAAAGTTTATGTTGGTTTGCTAAAACGTTTAATATAAACTTGTGATTTAGAGATATTTTAGAAAGATTTCTTTGTATCTAGTGGAATAGTTGATAAGTTCTACGATGACACACAAAATGTGCGATATTTCGAACTCCAACTTTCTATCAAAGGTGTTTTATTATAGAAGCTACACTGTAGCGGGGATGATGGTTATGCTCATCTTTTTTGCGAAACTCTCCTTTTAGATCTTGAAGCCCTGTTTGCTAGACATCACTAATGGCCCAGTGGTAGGGGAGCAAAAAAAGGCCTAATTCGGAAATAATTAGGGGAAAGCTGGAAATTGTTTTAATCCCTTCAGTTTATGTCTAGAATGAATATGCTACGTTTTCCCCCTCATACTAGGTGAGCGTTAGGAACTATCACTGATTTATAGTCAAAAAACACGTTTTTTTTTTAAATACCATCACTAACTTTTTCAAAAACATTGTCAACACAAATGTTGTAGAGCTTAAAATTCTGAATAAAATGAGTGCCTACACTTAATACTTTTGTTGAATATTAAGGTCATAATTCTACTTTAAAGTTTTAGCGACGTGGTCAAAGGGTTGAACTTAGAATTAATAAGGGGGAATCTGGAAATCGTTTTAATCCCTTCAGATTAGGTCTAAAATGAATATTCTATGTTTTTCCCTTCGTACTAAGTGAGCGTTAGGAAATATGTACACATTTACATTCGAAAAACGCGTTTTTCTTTAATATTTTTAACAATATCTGAAATTGCGACCTTAATTTTGAGCAAAAATAATGTGAGTATTCATTTTATTCAAAATTTTAAGCTTTACAACATCTGAATTGGCAATCTTTTGATATAGTTAGCTGTTTTGAGATATTGTTAAGGTAATCTGGTCTCTCCTATCTTGAAGCTCTTGATTAGTAATTAAGGCAAAATTTTGAAATGGAATTGCGACCTTAGTTTTGAACAAAAATATTAATGTGGGTACTCATTTTATTCAGAATTTTATGCTTTGCAACATTTATGCCGACAATGTTTTTGATAGACTTAGCTGTTTTGAGATATTCTTGGGTAACTTGGTCTCTCCGGACTTCAAACTCTTGATTAGCGATTAAGGCAAAATTTTGAAATTAGAATTGCGACCTTAATTATGTACAAAAATACTAATGTGGGTCCTCATTTTATTCAGAATTTTAAGCTCTACAACATTTACATTGACAATGTTTTTGATAGAATTAACTATATTGAGATATTGTTAAAAATATTAAGGAAAAACATGTTTTTCGAATGTAAATACGTAGATATTTCCTAACGCTCACTTGGTATGAGGGGAAAACATAGAATATTCATTTTAGATCTAATCTGAAGGGATTAAAGCGATTTTCAGTTTTCCTCTAATTAATTCTGAGTTCAACCCTCTGGCCACGGTGCTAAAACTTTAAAGTACAATTGTGACCTTAATATTCTACAAAAGTATTAAGTGTAGGTACTCATTTTATTCAGAATTTTTACCCTTCAATGCCTAATTTTTCAAAAACCATTGCAATAATGTTTTTCGGCTTTCATTTTTTAAGTAAATCATCGGAAAAATACTTAAAAAAATCATATTTTGTTTTAAGTATAGTTTACGGCTAAAAAACAGTTTGTTTCTAATCGGCAATACTAGTGTTTAATTGAAAAAATAATTTCCCTTAATAAAATTCTATAATATTAAACACACAAGAATTTTAGGAACTATAATAAGAAATAAATTTTACTTGCTCACTGCAGGTCAAAATAGGGTATTTTGCAAGCTTCCAAACAAAACAAAAAGAACATGTAGCAACAATTCACAAAATAAATCTTTCTTTATTCTTAAACAGCACAAGTGTTGCCATCTACATGTTGAAAATCGATTTAATAATATCTTCATAATGTATTTTATTGGCAACATTAGGCATTATAGCTTCAATATAATTCTAATAGTATTTTAGAGCCTAAATTGGGTATGTTGCCGAAAAGCAACATCGGGCATTTAAGGGTTAAGCTCTATAACATTTGTATTGACAATGTTTTTGAAAAAGTTAGTGATTTCGAGATAGTGTTATGGTATTTAAAAAAATGTGTTTTTTTACTATAAATCAATGTATAATTCCTAACGCACACCTGGTACGAGGAGGAAAACGTAGCATATTCATTCTAGACCTAAACTGAAGGGGTTAAAACAATTTCCAGCTTTCCCCTAATTATTTCCGAGTTCAAATCCCTAATCACTGGGCTATAATGAGTTATTCATGATTATGTTTGATAATGTCTCCGAAGTATTTGAAATGAAAAATACCAACAACGAAATGTTAAATGTCGTCTCTGACGATAGTCTATACGAAACTGCTGAAGAAGAGACTTCGGATGATTTTTATGAGTCACATCAGTACGTCCGTGGGAAAGTATCCCCGAAAGCTCTCGCCTTTTATCCTATGATCTCTCTTTTTGCACTTCATGGAGTTCCATATAAATGGCCTTCATCTTCACCAACTTATTTCCACGATCTACCTCTTCCAACAGGCTTTCTCTCTTTTCCATCTGAATTCATCCACGAACCAATGATGAAAAGTCATAAGCCCAAAAAGCCTTAGAAATAGCGACTTCTTCACGGATTAAGACGTAAACGAGTTCCTACTCCTCTGACTGATGATTCAGACGCTTTGTTTGAATCTACTACTGAAGAGTCACCATGTTGACAGCCCCGGGAATTAAAAGTAACTTTCGAACAGACACTCACTGATGAACTTGAAGATGAATGGGTTAGTATTCCTTTGAGAGATTATTCCAATACTTCATTTGGATTCGAGCCAACTGAAGAAAATATTACTGAGTGTCGTGAGTCAATCGGGTCTTGTGAACAACCACACCTTAATGATATGCCAAATGAATGGGTAGATGTCCCTCTGAGAAGCGATTCGAGTAGTTCCTCAGAATCAATTGAAAAACAAGTTGTTGATGGTCGAGAGTCAAAAGAAACACAGTAGCAACCACCTTTTAATGAAATTCTAAATGAATGGTTTGATTTCCCTCTGAGAAGTGATTCAAGCAGTTCCTTAGAACCAATTCAACAACAAGATGTTCATGGTCGTGAGACCAAAGAAACAAGTAAGCTTCCGCTCCTTAGTGAAATTTCAAGTGAATGGGTCAGTAACCCTCTCAAAGATGATTAAAGCAATCTCATGGATCCAACTAAACAGCGTGTTGTTGAACGTTCCGAGTTAAAAGAGACTTTGAAACAACGACTGCTTCGGAGAATTTCACGCAAACGAGCTTCTCTTCCACACAGAGATAATTCGAATGACAACTGAACAGCCAAATACTAGACATTGTGAGTCAAAAAAGACTTGGAAACAACGCTTCATTTGCGGCATGTCTCGGCAAACTGCTGATTAACTTATTAATGATAAACTGACGTCGTCTTGTGCCATTCTGTGATAGTCTTGTATAGTTCTGTGATGGTCTTGTGCCGTACAGTGATCGTTTTCTTCCATACTGCCTACCAAAAGTCTCTACTTTTCTGCCTTCCTCCTTGAAAGCTACTTCTATAAAGAAAGGGCAGCTGACGTCACTGTTGGTCGAATTACTGTGGATCAGCAAGAAAAACCTGTCCCTTCTTTATTACTCCTACTGTACACATGAGCTAGGGAAATTTGATTGGTCTACGTTGAGCAGGTCTCTGATATGATTGGCCTACGTCGCCAATACTATTCCAGCAATGATTGTTATGACAAAAATGAGAGTTCGTAGATTGGTTGACGAAAGTGTTTATTTCTAAACATGCCCTTTACTTATTCAGACTCATCAGTTTTTATTATCTCCTGTCATTTTCTTCTCCTCCAATAAAATATTTCCCAATATTTTCATGACTTGTCTTTATTGCTTTGGTTATTATCTTTAAATTTTCTATTAAAGTTTTATAACGAGAAGATCGAATTAGGATATTGTAGTGCAAAATATTTAAACGTGATTAATGTTTAAGCCAGGTATCGGACATAAAAATATTTTACTATTTAAACGAATTATTATACATTAAATTGTACAAAAATCTTGATTTTTTTTAATTAAAGAAAAAAGATTTTTTTTAAATTTTAACCCTATTCTCATTAATTTTGTTCTACATTAAGGCAACCAAATTTTGTGCCTTACAAAACCAGATTTGTAGGTATCCAAAACAATTAAATCGGTTTAATTAGATGGTATTATGAAGCATAATCTATGTTTAAATTAATAAATTAACAATTATTACTTATAGGAATAATAACATCTGCAATTTCGTAAGTTAATAGCAGAGATACACTAACAGATTATAAGTGTATGCACACTTTCCATTTTAGACATGTTGAAGAAAAAATACAGAATTACTCGATGAATTGTGCTTGAAATACTCGGATGTAAAGAACATTCTTTGTTCCAAAATTTTCAGACAAGATCTAGTCACGTAAACAGAGTATCGGCAACAAATAGAAAAATAAAATTAATAGGTGCGATCACACTGTGTATGAGAAAAGGCTCGGAATTATCTTTAGCTGTGGCACATAACTACAGCCTCTAGAATATATAGTGCGCAAATACGCTATCCAAACAGCGCTAAAAAGTTGTATCCCTTAAATGTGCAATGATGCTGAAATCCAAGGAGCCGATCGCAGCGACAATTTACAAATTTCAAAGTAACCATCGTATTATTACAGCGTCTAGACCAAATCGTCTGGGGGTTTTATAAAATATCCTGCAGATGCCGCTGTGATCGACTCATTGGATTTCAGCATCGTTTGACATTTAAGAGATCCAATATTTTAGCACTTTTTTAACCACTTCACCGGCTGCCCCGAGATAAGTCAGTGGTAAAAGCACTGTTTCCCTATGCCTGTCGCCGGTGAAGTGGTTAAGTATTACTGGGATAGCCAATTTCTACACTATATATTCTAGACGCTGTAACATAATTATATGTGTCTCGTTTGCTATTCGAGTTCATTTGTGTAAGAATATCACGCATATTCATGGTGATATAAAGTTTTCTTCAAAATATTCAAGAAATATTCTTTTTCTTTTTTGATTGTATCATCCAGAACTTTACTTTCAGGTAACTCGTAAAATAAAATAGTAAAAATATTCTGTAATCCGAATGTAAATATATTAGCTATCTGATAACATATCCGCATTTACATCAGATAATTTTTAACTGCGCATGCGGAAACGATAACAAACCTTTTTTTCCCATAACCCAGATGATCATTATATAGAGCAATACACATAAAAAACACACCGGAATATTGTAAAAATTCAGAAAGTAATTGGTGACATAGTGGGTTGAATAGTTTCGGTTGCATTTTAAAAATAGCTAAATGATAACAGATTATCCCCGAATAATCATTTTTCATTTTTTATTTTTGTTCTTATTAGCCCCCGATTCGCTATTTCTTTCGGCCATCAATTAAAGTGTCGTCTGTAAAAAGTAACGTTCCGTTGTATGAGCCAGCCGTAAAACAACGCAGATGTATCATTGTAAGGTTAAATAAATCTACTGCAATTTTTTTAACTTTTAAGCATCGAACATTAAAATTTTTACACCGCCGTATTGGAAAAAAAAGTACTTTTAAATGCAATTTGTTTGAAAACTGCATCTCAATTTATTTTTGAGATATTATTTTTTTTTCAGCTGCATTTGTTTAATGTTGGCAACTCAAGTGCATCACTTCTGTAGAAAGTAAAGGAAAAATAATTGGAAAATAGTAATTTTATCGTTTTGTTGTCATTTGCCATGCTGCCATGAAAAAAAAAAAATGTCATTAAGATACATACTATTTTGAAAAAATATAAATGAATGTTTTCTCATAAAACACGGAGCTATTATGAACTATATTTAATTTTAAGTATTATCTATATTAATATTACAAACAAATGAAAGCATATGAATCATTAGATAGCCGATTTGATTTGTCGAGTTTTTTGAATGACGACATCTTTTTTTTTATTTCTGTATTATTCAGCGATAGTGACGCATTATGCATACTGTACTGTAGATGTTTTTTAAGACTGGGTGGTAAATGAGGAATTCTTCAGCGGATGCGGATGACGTCATTTTTAGGTAGATTTCGCATGAAATACTACCTATCACATTCTCCTCTATGTTGGAATTTCTGAAAAATGTTTGCAGATCTACACCGATCATGACCTCTAGAACACAAAACCACCCTCAGTAAAAAACTTTATCTATCTATCTATATATATATATATATATACATATATATTACTTTCTTCTGGACACGATAACTTCCATAATTCTGCACAGATCTCTTCCAAACTGATACATAAAATCAAAGGGCATAAAATCTCGGTCAAGTTCGTTAATGGACAAAATCGGACGAAGGGGATGGAAGTAGGGAGGGGTTTTGTGAAAACCGGAAAAAACCCATAACTTTTTAATTTTTATACATATCAAATTAGTTTAAAGTTTTTATTACTTCTAAAAATTGGACCAAAAATTTATGTATCACAGATTTTTGATGAAATAAAAAATGGGCTCAAGGGGCGCAAAAAATAGGGTTTTAGGGAGAAAAAAATTCATAACTTCGCCAATTCTCAAGATATCAAATCCCATTAAATTTATTATAAATCTTCTTAATATTATCTACAACTTTTATGTTGACAAGTTTTTGATAGGACCAATTCGTATCGCAAAAAAAAGAAAAAAAACGAAAACAAAAAGGAGGAGTTGAAGAAAAAAATCCATAACTTCGTTAATTCACAAGATATAAAATCCGCATGAATTTATTATATATCTTCTTAATATTGTCTACAACATTTATATTTACAAGTTTTTGATAGGACCAATTCTTACAGTAAAACCAAATTAAAAATATATAGCGTTTGAAGAAAAAAAAGCATCGTATTAAGGCCGTATTCAAATCAAAACTGCTTATTTTCTGACTCATTTTTAAATTCATTTTTGCTCTCAAACGCATCCAATTGGTAGATTATCTTATTCAGAAACGATATAATATACCGTAATGATCGATTTTTTGATAGAGGCAGAATATATTTCCAAAAATAATGTCAAATTGGGGATTATGAATCGAATTTTCCTAAGCGATTGTATAAGAAACGAAAAATATCGTCCTACTGCAATTGTAATAATTGAAAATGATTGTTTATAAATCAACATTTAATTAATTGAACGAAAAATAAAAATACAGGTCTCTTATAAATCTCTTCAAAATCACGTCAGTAAGTTTAGTATTTTTTCTATTAAAAATGAATCTGAAAATGTGCCAGAAAATTTCGAGACGTTGAGCATTGAAAACTATGCTTTTGAATACCGCCTTAACATGATTCTGACAAAACCTGCTCTTATATAAAAATGAAATGAAAACTCGCCAAAAGCAGTCAGATAAAATTGTTAAAGTGGGTTTATCTGTAATCATGATTTGGTTTTTCTTTGTGAATTTAGTATACTTAATTTCGAAATCTACCTCCGCCTGTAGGCCGGGCCGGCAGGGATTTTTAGAAGTTATCATAATGAAATTGATAAAAAAAATTTAAGCTAATGTCTCACAAATAATATAATACATACATTAGCGTGCGTTTTAAGTCTTAAAACTGAAATATGTTTTGTACTATCTACACTGCTCAAAACAATTAAAGGATATTTGAAGTTTTATATAAAATAAAGATATAAACGAAATTTTTTTTGCCGAAAATAGAAGAAGAGAATCACAAATGCAAATTTTTCTGGTTTTCAAACCGTGGAGTATGCAAATTTTGAGTTCGACGTCAAAAACGTCGCTTCAGCGAATGAAATTTGACTTTCAACTGGATAAAAGAGAATGAAGACAAGGATGATCGGCATTCAGTGATTGCTTTGTTTCGATGAGTACGATGTCTCAGCGAAGTCATTTGACAGATTCAGAAGCTTTGAGAATTGTTGGTAGGTTAGAAGGGGGCCAAACTCAAGCCGAAGTAGCGCAAGCCATTGGAGTGTCACAAAGTGTCATTTCCAGGATCTGGAACCGTTTTTTGGAGAGTGGATGTGCAGGCCGAAGACCAGGGCAAGGCCGTAGACGGGCAACAACGCCCAATGAAGATCGGTATTTAGCGTTAACAGCTCGGAGACTCCGAACCATGAACGCTACTCTTCTCCAACAACACCTTCGCTCGGTTACAGGCACCACAATTTCAACTCAGACTGTCCGAAACCGGCTCCATGCTGTAGGTCTGTATGCTCGCCGACCGATGGTATGTGTTAGATTAACATCAAGGCATCGTCGCGACCGCAGGGAGTGGGCAACCGAGCATGTCAACTGGAGGAGAAATGAATGGAGCAATATTCTGTTTTCTGACGAGTTCCATTTTTCTGTGCATCCGGATAATAGGCGTATTTTCATCTGGAGGGACCGTGGCAGTAGGAATAATCCTGCGTTCGTGCACGAAAGTGTCAGATTTGGCGGTGGAGGAGTGTTGGTGTATGGTGGCATCTCCATTGACGGGCGCACTGACCTCTACATCATTCGAGATGGAGCTCTGACTGGTCGCCGATATAGGAATGAGATCCTCAGACCTATTGTAGTCCCTTACGCTGCAGCAATCGGAGATAACTTCATTTTAATGGACGATAACTGCAGGCCACATCGTGCAAACCTGGTGGAGGATTTCCTTTTCGAGGTAGGAGTCGTTCGAATGGAATGGCCAGCGTGTTCTCCAGACATGAATCCAATCGAGCACGTTTGGGACGCTCTAGCAAGACGAGTTTCTGGCCGCCAACAACCCCCACAAACTCTCCAAGAACTGGAAAGAGCTCTTCTGGCAGAGTGGGGCAGAATACCCCAACTCGTCATTAATAGCCTCATTGAGTCCATGCCGCCCGTGGAAACCATACCCCCTACTGAAAATGATTTTCTTTGAAGAAAACACCTTTTCTTATTCTTTTTTTCTCATATGCACAAATTGTGTTTTTTTCCTTTAGTACACAAATGCGCAATAAAATGCATTTTTTTTTTCTGCCAAACATGTGTAATTTATTCTCATATAACCTACTATGTCTGTCGACCATGTATCAATCAGCTAAACAGTTTACCAGATACAAAATCCACCTAAAACTGCAATATCCTTTAATTGTTTTGAGCAGTGTATATTTATATACATATATATTTTTTCTTCATGGGGACGACATTAAATTCTGAAAAAGCAGAATTCCTGTTTTCTAGTTCTCATGCTTTGTCTATGTTTTAGTTTTCCGTGGAAAAACAATCTGAACAAGCAGATTACAACAAAAAATTATCAAATTTGAAGTTTAGCTCATATTCAAAATATTAGAATAATTACTTTTTTCTTCAAATTAAAAATATCGTTTGGTAATTTAATGTCTTTTAATGCAAATATGCAAACGATATTTTTATTAAGAACTTATTGTTGATTAAACTTGTTTATTATCTTAAAATTACTATAATTTTTGAAAAGATTAATTGAAAAAAAATTATTTTTAAAGTAAAAATATTAGAATATTTATTCAAATGGTTCAAAATATTAGAATATTTTGAATTAATTCTCCTTTAATTATCACCAATTCATAAATGGTGGCATCATTGATTTAATTTAGACGATTTTATTTAAAATCAGTATTCTTTTTGCAGTTTGTATGCGTTTTCGTCTTAAAATAGGTCGTTTGAGTGATATTCCTGAATCTATTAAACTTCGTATGGTACATTTGTATCGGCACAGTCAAAATCAATGTTATATAGCGAATTATTTACATTGTTCGCAATCAAGCATTAGTAAAATACTAACGCAATATTAAAAAAATGAAAAATTTCAAAATAATCGCCGAAATGGCGGCCGAAAATTAAAAACAACTGCTAGAGATGACAGGAAACTGAAACGTATAGTTAAGAAAAACCGTTTTAAAAGTGTGCGATTCTTGCATCGAAAATGAAAAGAAGGAGTTGAAATTTCTACATTGACAACGTTAAGACGTCTCCATAAATTTAAGTTTGAATCTCGTGTACCGAAATCAAAACCTCTCATGACTGCAAAACAAAAAGTATAAAATTGAATTGGTGTAAATCAAGACGTTTATGGAGCGAAGAAGATTGGAAAATATATATTATTTAGTGATGAAAGTATGTTTTGTGTTTCATATGGTAATCAAGGTATTCGAGTTTGGAGAATGAAGCACGAAGCAATTGATAAGGAATGCCTTAAACGTTCCGTAAAATTTGCCGCTAGTGTCATGGTTTGGGGTTGCATGTGTGCAGAAGGACCTGGAAAGTTATGTATCGTCTACTAAAAGGTTAACTCTCAGATATATCAACAAAATTTTGGAATATTACATGATTCCATCATCAGAAGATTTATTTGAAGATGATTTCATCTTTCAACAAGATTTAGCGTCACCGCATACCTCGGTGTCAACTAAGAATTGGTTCCGCCAACGCAACATTAAGGTACACTGTAAAACAAAATCTGTCAAATTGACAGGAAAATCTGTCAATTTTGGCGCCAGTAAAAAAACCGTTTAATTTACAGAAAAAAGCTGTAATTTATCATTAAAACAGTTTTTTTCTGTAGAAAATACAGATTTGTTCTGCAAAAATTACAAAATTCAGTTTCTTTTACTGAAAAAAACTTTTTCTTCAAACCAGTTTTTTTCTGTAAAAAATACAATTCTTTTCTTTAAAAATTACAGGTTTTTTTACAGTGTACTTCCTTGGCCACTAAACTCACCATAACTTAATCCCATCGAAAACTTATGGTATATAATGATGAAAAAACTCCAAGAAAATCCTCCTTCAAGTAAAACTGAGTTAGTGGCACGCGTAGTCTATTTGGGCTAATATTGATAGAAATGTTCGTAAACACCTTGTATATAGTATGCAAGATCTATTGTACGCTGCTATGAAAGCTAAAAGGGATGCTACAAAATATTAACTAACATTTACTTCATATTCATAAGGTAATATTGTAGCGTAAAATAAAATATTCTAATATTTTGAACCAATCTTAATTTTATTCTAATATTTTGATGTATTTCAGAAAGCTGTATACCTAATTTATTTTACTGTATTTTATATTTTGTAAATGTTAAAATCTTTTCTAAACATTACAGATTTAATTTATAAGAAATTTAATTGCATTTACTAAGTATCAAAAATAATTTTTTCTCATTACTTTTTCTCTATTATTCTAATATTTTGAATATGAGCTGCATCCGTTCAAAATCTACGATTAAACATAGGTTAACTATATAATTCTTTTCTGGAAATTAGTTAATGAAAAATCCTTTAATATCCTGCTACTTTTAGAAAGCAAATCAAATTCATTTCACTATATCGCCAATAAATTTCTGGATCTTTACGATCGCTTCTTTTTCAATTTATGTTGCGATTCACAACTTTTGTAATGATGAAATGTATCGTTTGTATGACCGATGAAATTTATAATTTCACCTATACGATGGGTGTTATCGTAGTTGTTTATGAAATACATATTTGTAAAATTATATTTAAAATTTTATTTATTGCGTATAATTCTTTTTTTTTTAATGCGGTCTCGTGAGCTCAGTCCTGTGAATAAATACTTTAAAAAATGTTTAACTTCCCTAACTTATAAATAGATGGGGGTTTTTTTTATACCTTTAAATAATTATTTTTTTATCAGGTAAAAAGATACACTATTTGAAAATTGTTAATATCTACTTATTTTTCGAGCCTTGATATATATATGAGATGCAGTACTTTATTTAAATAAACGAATTTATGATGTTTTTGTAAATATTACGGTGATAATAAAAGTTTAATTAATGCAAGACATCATCCAAAATATTGAATTTAATCTTATATAGTTGCTTTATTCAATAAGACGCTACAGTCACTGATATACTCGAGCATAAAAGAAGCAGAAATAGTTAACGTTTTAATTTAATATGCTCCCCCCCCCCTTTATCCTTATTTCCCATTTATTGATTTGTCTATTAATATTCTAAATCTGTACCGTTTTTAATATGACTGATATTGGAAACTTTGCGTTGAATAAAATAAAACTGGTAACGTTTCTTCCATTTTATTACTAATTTATTGACGTCTTCAGAAATATTAAATGAAATATTAAATTGCTGAAACAAATTTTTCTTATATTCTTTTTATTCAAATCTCTTTGCAACATTTCATAGTTTCGTAAGCAGAAATGAAAAAAAATCGTAATGAAAAGATTTAAAAAATTGTAAGAAACAACAAAAACAAGAAAAAAAAAAAATACTAATTCTATAAAAATATTTAATTAAATAAAAGCCTTTTAGAAATAAATTGCACGAATGCTCTGAGTAAAGGAATTCTCCATACCATAAATAAAATCTATTAATGTTTATAGATTTGAAATTTCACTTTCTCTGAACGCGTAATTTTTAATTTCTTCAACGAAAAAAAAAAGGAATTATATTGTAATTCTTTTTCCTCAAAAGATCTCATTGTTATAAATTATGAAATACATTTCCATTGTTCATATCATTTTTAATTTTAGCCTGTAACATTTGCTTTATAAGCAACGTAAATTATTGGATTATTTTTGTTTTACTTATTGACTATTCCTTTTTTAGAAACAAAGAAAGATTTTGGATTCATTTATAGTATAAGTATTCTCATGTTACTAAAAATCATGTAACCAAGTAAGAGTATATTCAATTTAGACTGGCTGCATGAATGTTATTTTACATGTATTCATATATGGTTAAGTAAATTGTTGTATCTGCAATATCTTACTTAAATAAACGAAATTCTGTTGTTTTAGGTAGCTTTCTTTACAAAAAGCTACCTATTGCAGCCGTTCGGAGGAAAGCGATTTCAAAAAATTTTGGTATATTTTCATCGATCATGACCCCCAGACCCCGAAACCACCCTCCGTTCAAAATTGATATATATATATATATATATATATATATATATATATATATCTGACCTATGTCACACTGTAACTCCCGTAATTATGAACCGATTTCGATGTAATTCGGTGTGTACATAGTACATACCAATGTCTCGACCGAGTTCGTTGGCCAACTTCATCCGCCGTTTTGTTTCAAAATGGCGGCCATTTAAAATTTTTAAAAAAATTTAAATCTTGAAATGTGGTAACAAAAAATTAAAAATGGAAAAATATTTTTTTCTTATGTATTTGACCTTTATACAAAGATTCCGAAGCAGTTTTTGTTTCGTCTATATCTTAAAAAAGGGCTGAGTTATAGCATTTTGAATTTCTAGCGTGGCTGACATTTTGAAACGTCCTGAATTTTGTCACGCGATAAAAGGCGTATTTATGAACCGATTTGGATGTAATTCGGTATGTACATAGTACATACCAATCTCTCGACCGAGTTCGTTGGCCAGCTTCATCCGCCATTTTGTTTCAAAATGGCGGCCATTTAAAAGTTTTTAAAAAATTTAAAATTTGAAATGTGGTACCAAAAAATTGAAAATGGAAAAATATTTTTTTCTTATGTATTTGACCTTTATACAAAGATTTCGGAGCAGTTTTTGTTTCGTCTATATCTTAAAAAATGGCTGAGTTATAGCATTTTGAATTTCTAGCGTGGCTGATATTTTGAAACGTCCTGAATTTTGTCACGCGATAAAAGGCGTATTTATGAACCGATTTGGATGTAATTCGGTGTGTACATAGTACATACCAATCTCTCGACCGAGTTCGTTGACGAGCTTCATCCGCCATTTTGTTTCAAAATGGCGGCCATTTAAATTTTTAAGAAAAATTTAAGTTTGAAATGTAGTACCAAAAATTGAAAATTGAAAAAATATTTTCTTCTTATGTGTTTAACCTTGATAAAAAGATTCGGGAGCAGTTTTTGTTTCGTCTATATCTTAAGAAATGGCTGAGTTATAGCATTTTGAATTTCTAGCGTGGCTGACATTTTGAAACGTCCTGATTTTTCTCACGTAATAACAGGCGTATTTATGAACCGATTTGGATGTACCTTGGTGTGTACATAGTACATACAAATATCTCGACCGAGTTCGTTGGCCAGCTTCATCCGCCATCTTGTTTCAAAATGGCGGCCATTTAAAAAAATTAAAAATTTAAATGAGATACCAAAAAATTGGAAAATGAAAAAGATTTTTTTTGTATGTGTTTGACCTTAATACAAAGATTCCGGAACAGTTTTTCTTTCGTCTATATCTAAAAAAAAATGGCTGAGTAATAGCATTTTGAATTTCTCTTGTGGCTGACATTTTAAAACGACCTGATTTTTGTCACGCGATAACAGGCGTATTTATGAACCTATTTGCATGTAACTTGGTCTGTACATAGTACATACCAATGTCTCGACCGAGTTCGTTGGCCAGCTTCATTCGCCATCTTGTTTCAAAAGGGTTGTCATTTAAAAAAAATTAAATTTAAAATTCAAAATGAGGTATTAAAAAATTGGAAAATGAAAAAGATTTTTTTTTATGTGTTTGGCCTTGATACAAAGATTCCGGAGCAGTTTTTGTTTCTGAAAATTTGTTCTTTTGTTGATATCTTAAAAAATGGTTGATTTATAGCACTTTGAATTTCTAGCAGGGCTAACATTTTGAAACGATCTTGTATTTGTCATGCGATAACACACGTATTCGCCTATTTCGATGTAAGAAGGCATGTGGATAGTATACATCAACACCTCGACCAAATTCTCTGGCCAGATTCATCAGCCATCTTGTTTCAAAATGGCGACCATTAAATTAAAATATATATATATATATTTAAAGTGAGGTGCAAAAAAATTAGAAATTGAAAAAGGTTTCTTTCTTAAGTATTTGATCTTGATATAAGGATTCAGGGGCATTTTTTGTTTGTCTTTACCTTAAAAAATGGCTCAGATATAGCAGTTTCAATTTCTATTGTGGGTGATATTTTGAAAAATCTGATTTTTTGCATGCGACAGCACTCCTATATATTAACCGATTCCGATGTGAGTGAGCATGTGCACAGCAATTACTAAGGTCTCGACCAAGTTCACTGCTTAGCCTCATCCACCATGTTGTATTAAAATGACAGGCACTTTAAGAAATTGCCGAATTTGGCAGCCAAATATAAGTTACTTTAAAGAAAAGCAGCTTGGATAAAGCTGACTAATTTCGCGAAATTCTCATTCATTATATTGATAAAAATTAGTATTGAATCTCCTATATTCGGTTTCCACTAAATTGAGCTTCGTGTGTTTGCATGATATAAGTTGGCTTTTTTAAAATAAGGATTATGAAAGCTACCTCTTCCTCCCGGCACTGGCCGGAAGGACTTTTTGTAAATGTTATGGTGATAATTAAAGTTTAATTAATGTAAGTCATCATCCAAAATATTGAATTCAATTTTGTATAGTTTTTATTTTATTCAGAAAGACTTTTCAATCACTGATATATTCAGGCATCGAATAATCAGGACTAGCTAACGTTTTAACTTAATATGCTTTTTTCCCCTTATCATCCCTACTTATTGATTTGTCTGTAAATATTCTAAATCTGTCCCGTTTTTAATATGACTGATATTGGAAACTCGGCCTTGAATAAAATAAAACTGGTAATGTTTCTTCCATTTTTTATCACTTTACTGACGTCTTCAGTAACATTAATTGAAATATTAAATTGCTCAAAGGAATGTTTCTTATATTTTTTTTATTCAAATTTCTTTGAAACATCTTATAGTTACATAAGCAGAAATGAAAAAAATCGCAATGAAAAGATTTAAAAAGTGTAAGAAAGGAAAAAAAGTCTAATTATATAGAAATATTTAATTAAATAAAAAGCGTTTCTAAATATCACGTAACTAAGTAAGGGTAAACTCAATTTAAATTGCAATACTTCTGCCTGCACGAATGTTATTTTACTTGTACTTTTACGTTTACTTTTATGTATGCTTGTATGGTTAAATAAATTATTTCGTCTGTAGTATTTTACTTAAACGAATTTCTGTTGTTTTTATAAATGTTAGTTATAAATAAAGTTTAATTGACGTAAGTCATCATCCAAAATACTGAATTTAATCTTATATAGTTATTTTATTCAGTAAGACTCTACAATTACTGATATACTCAAGAATAAAAGAAGAAGCAATAGATAATGCTTTAACTGAATGCCTTTTTTTCCTTTACATCCCTTTGTATTGATTTATCTGTAAATATTCTAAATCTGTCCCTTTTTTTAGTATGACTGATATTGGAAGCTGTGCCTTGAATAAAATAAAACTGGTAACCTTACGTTGATAACACAAAATACAGTATAACCTAAAAAATCCGGCATAATCGGGAAAGAGACTAAACCGGATGTTTGAAAATTCAGGATTTCTGAAAGAATATAAAAAGTAAAACCGATTTAATAGTGCCTTTAGTCAAAATTTAATTCATATCCAAGTGATAATTATGTGAAAAAAAAACTAAATATAAAAAAACTTACATTAGTGAAAGTTTTCTATGTTAAAAAGAATTCTAATAAACAGTAAAAATTTTCTCTTCATGAGTGCTTTTACTCTTTAACCCTTCAGGACGTCACTTTTTGTGCAAATTTGCAGTATTTTTAGCTTCTGTTTTGCAATGCCATAAATTGTCGATGATCCGATTCGATAGTCAGAACACAACGTTTCTACAAAGTCCTTCTAACTTTCTTATCATGTCCACTTTTTTCTGCAATAGACAAATTTATATACTTTATTTTACAAGCAACATTCCCTGATTTTGAAAAAGACATTGTACTAGCTCTAATAAATAAATAAATAATAACTTCCAAAACTTCAGAGAAGAAAAATACAAGTGTTCATCCTGCTATTTTCCGTTCTCCGGCAAGTTAAAAGTGTTAAAAAAAAGAAGGGAAAAGATTACTTTGATGCCTGATTTTTCTGAATACCGGATTTTTGACGTCACACTGTATTTTAGTTCGAATGCGTCTAAAGAGACATAAATTTCTGGATTTCACCGGCACTTGGATTAGAGCCTCAAGTCAGCAGTGCGAATTTTCAGATTCAAAATTGTAACTGGTTAACGTGACATAAAGATTGGGAATATATTTATTAATAAACTATTTTTTAAATAGTGAATGTGAATATGAATATAAAAATTAATAATGGTGAGCATGTAAATTTTGCGACAGTGAAAAATTACGTTAAGTTTAGCTGCTGTTAAAGAAAAATTTATTCTATCATAGTGGCACAATTTTCGTTGATTTTTCACTACGTAATACCAAAGATCAAAGCCTTATCAATAAATTCATAACTTTTTATCTTAATTGCATGTCACTGATTACGTATAGGAATAAAGTTTAATTTTTTAATAATTTAAAAAGTTTAATATAAATTTTAGTTAGAAATAAGAGTTCTTTTAAGAGTTAGGCTAGCCAATATAAGATTGATTAATTATAATTATTTATGCGAATTTTTCATAAATTCAGTCAATCAGTCCTTTTAAACGTTTTCATTCGTCGAATCCGAAGGTTTTCGACTAGCAATAATGGAAATAAAAATGCTGAAAGAAATGTTTCATACATTCTCTTTATCCACATCTCTTTGAAACATTTTATAGTTACGAACAAATTATATATATATAACGCTATCGTATGTGGCACAGAAATCGCGATTATTTGTTAATTGTTTAATGGCAACGCCCAAAGGAAACGCATCTCATTGGTTATTGAACATCATTTAAGGCATCTCCATACATATAAGGGGGGTTACCATAGGAGGGGACCCTGTTTAGTCACTAAATGCTGCCAAGTTTGTCGTCAGCTTGGCGACATCTCTAATATTACGCAAAATTCCCATAGACTTCCATTGTAAACCAATAGGGTTTACTTGCTTACAGAAAATCAACAAATTGAGATATTTTAATGCAACAAAAACTCATATCAGCTTAAGGGATTATATTAATTATTTTTAAGGGAGTCCAAGTAAATTAAATTATGAATAAAAGTAATATGATGCAATGCTTAGCATGCTTTTCCAAACAAATTTTAAGGGAGACCAAACTGGTCGCCAAGGGCGGCAAGTATAAAAAAAATCGTAATAAAAAGGTTTAGAAGGTTTAATTAAAAAAAAATACTAATTCTGTAAAACTAAATAAAAAGCCTTTTAGCGGTAATGGGCACGAATGCTTTCTGAGAAAAGGAATTCTCCATACCATAAATCTTAACGTCTATTAATGTTTATGGATTTAAAATTTCATTTTCTTTGAACGCATAATTTTAGATTTCTTCAAAGGAAATAAAACTGAAAGAAAGAAATTTTGTAATCTTTCCTTCTATTTATGACTCAAGAATAAAATTGATTTGCCTTTAAACATTCTACTCTGTCCCTTTCGAATATGACTGATATTAGAAACTGTGCCTTGAATAAAATAAAACTCGTAATGTTTCTTCCATTTTTTATTACTTTACTGACGTCTTCTGTAATATTAATTGAAATGTATATGCTCAAAGAAATGTTTCGTTTTAGTCAAAACACTTCGAAACATTTTATAGTTATGCAAGCAGAAAGGAAAAATAATCGTAATGAAAAGATTTTAAAAATGAAAGAAAGAAAAAATACTAATTCTATAAAAATATTTAATTAAATAAAAAGCATTTTAGAGGATAAATTGCACGAATACTTTCTGAGAAAAGGAATTCTCCATACCATAAATAAAATCTATTGTATATGAATTTAGAATTTCACTTTCTCTGAAAGCATAATTTCTTCAAAGAAAATAAAACTTAAAAAATAGAAATTTTGCAATCTATTTTTTTTTTTTTTTTGAAAAATCTCAAAGTTGTAAATTATGAATTACATTTTCATTGTTTTTCCATTGTTCATATCATTTAATTTTGGCAGGTAACATTCATTTTAAGCAATGTTAATTAATTGAATTTTTTTTTACTGACTGACTATTCACTTAAACTATTCATCGTACTTAAAAAGTAAAGACGGAACCATTATAAGATCACTCCTGTGTCTGTGCGTCTGTCACACAGTTTCACTCGTAAACTATGAAACGTGGAAAGTTCAAATTAGGGGAAGTAATAAAGACTATTAACTCACATATTTACAGATTATTAAACATTCACAAATATATTTAGGAAAAATGTAGAAAGGCTAATTAAGTTACTTGAAAAAAAAAAATCTTTTCTTTGTGTATTATGTGGGGCATCGTAAAAAAGCTTTTATTCATTTCTTTCAATTTTAGGTATTGAGAGATATCGTCGAAAATGTAGTGCAAAAGTATGTTCCTCCCCATCTATTTCCGAATCTACTGAAACTAAAATTATGAAAAAATTAGAGGTAGTAGACGTTAAGTTAAACCTTGCAGGAAAACTACAGCGATTACCCCAGGTTACATAATTTGTGAGAAAATCGCATTTTTCCGTTACGCACAAATTTCGATTTGAGGGCTTTCAACAAAGGAGTTGAGAAGCGCTGGAGGTACCTATCGTCGCAGAAGTATAAAAGGATTGTTGATAATGATTAAAAAAAGTGTCTGTAATTAGCCGAGATATTAACGCATAAAGACATGGACGGTTTGGACATACATAAAGACAGAGGCGGTGTACTCTATGCACCATCGGCTTTTAATGCCTAGATAACAATGTTTAATGATATATTTGTGTAATATAATGCCCAGTAGTAGTATAAAATCAATAAACGTCAAATTGTTACAAAAAGACTATATTAATTGGAATTAACCACATAAATACTATGGGATTCGCGACTAATTTGCATTGAGCTCTGAATACGCCACTCGCGTGTCTTTAAAGGATAATTAAAAACCTATCTTGAAAAACGCGAAACGGACCAAGGCGGCGTTGCAACTTTGCTACGCCCTTTCGAAGCGCGCTTATAGTCCAGGCAATAGAGACCGTATAGGTACTCTACCTAGCAAAATTAATGGTAGTACTGGAAATCGGCTTTTTAGATGTTTTTTGGGTCACTGAATCCGAATTTGTAACTTTCCACCAAAATTTCCCCCGGCAACCCCCCGAAATTTTGGTAAAAAAGCCCCCAAAAAAGGTTTTTATTAAAAAATTCCATTTTTTTTATTGTTTTAGGGGAAAAGTACTAGAAATTCAGAAAGTAGTCAAAATTTGCAACAAATTAGATACATGACATTATGACTTGAAGGAGAAGGGGGGTCTGCCTCGGAACATGCGCCGCAGTGCTGCGTGGACTAAGTTGCGCAATTCCACTTAACCACTCACACGTTTACATTAGCCCTCCCATCTTTCCTCCGAACTTTCTCTATAAGGTTTACTTTAAGTTTTTTGGGTCGCTGAATCCGAATTTTTAACTTACCCCCAAAATTTTCCCCCACGAAATCCCCCCCCCCCAAATAGTTGTTTTTAGCTTAAATTTCTTATTGCTTTAGGGGAAAAGCATTACGAAATTCAGAAACTAGACAAAATTTGAAACAAATAGGATATATGACATTATGACGTAGGATAAACGGGGAGAGAGGGGGCTGCCTCGGAACATTCCCCGCGCGCTTTTCTCAAAAACCAAATTTATTCAAAAAAATTTTTGGGGGGGTTGCCGCGTGAAATTTTGGTGAGAAGTTACAAACTCGGATTCAGCGACCCAAAAAACATCTAGAAAGCCGATTTCCAGTACTACAATTAATTTTGCCAGATAAAATCCCCTATTGCCTGGACTTCATCATTTAGTGCACATAGCGCCGCAGTGCATGTTCCGAGGCAGCCCTCACCCTCCCCGTTCATCCTAATTCATAATGTCATATATCCTATTTGTTGCAAATTTTGTCTAGTTTCTGAATTTCGTAATGCTTTTCCCCTAAAACAATAAGAAATTTAAGTTAAAAGCAACTATTTGGGGGGGTTTCGAGGGGGAAATTTTTGGGGGAAAGTTAAAAATTCGGATTCAGCGACCCAAAAAGCTTAAAGTAAACCTTATAGAGAAAGTTCGGAGGGGAGATGGGAGGGCGAATGTAAACGTGTGAGTGGTTAAGTGGAATTGTGCAACTTAGTTTACGCAGCACCGCGCGCATGTTCCGAGGCAGATACCCCCTTCCCCTTCATCGTAAGTCATAATGTCATATATCTAATTTGTTGGAAATTTTGTCTACTTTCCGAATTTCTAGATACTTTTCTCTAAAACAATAAGAAAATTGATTTTTTTAATAAAAACCTTTTTTGGGGGCTTTTTACCAAAATTTGGGGGGGGGGGGTGCCGGGGGAAATTTTGGTGGGAAGTTACAAATTCGGATTCAGTGACCCAAAAAACATCTAGAAAGCCGATTTCCAGTACTACCATTAATTTTGCTAGGTAAAATTCCCTATTGCCAAGCTATTGCCAAGCCTATTTGCTATTATGACAATGCCAAGTTTGAACTTTGAACAAAGGTTTTGTTTTAGGTGCACAGTAAAAAGAAAAGATTTTTACTACGCGAAATTTGTGTTTATGAAATGCCAAATGACTTTTATTGTCAGCACCGAATTAAGTTCATCATAAACAGATTGGAATAAAATTAAAAAAAGAGTTGTATAGAATAGCAATATTTGATACTAGTTAGGCTTCTATCTCTTAAAACTTTCTTGGTATTACCATTTAAACTTTTCAATTACACAGCTATACCCAACACTACGTTGTACAGTTTTTTACAAAGTCTTTATTCTTTTAGCAACGATTTTTTTGTAATAATACAGTTGCTAATTAATGTATTTATTCTACGGAACCCTCTGTACGCGAGTAATATTCGCACTTGACCGTTTATTTTTCTTATCCCTTTCTATTCATTTGTCGGTAAATATTTTAAATCTGCCTCGTTTTTTATATGACTAACTTTAGAAACTGTATTTTGAACAAAATAAAACTGGTAACGTTTCTTCCATTTTCAGGGTTTCGTTCATCTGACGAAACCCTCGTATTCGTCTCACTTCTCTGTCACAGACCCCGTTCTCAGAAACTATATACGTTGGCGACTTGAAGTTTTGCATACTTATAGCTAAACACCTCACATGAAACGACAAATCATAAAAATTTCAAAAAGTCTTATATTTACATCTCTGGGCTCTAACTTGTGTATTAAGCATTTTTTTCTAACTGAATCCCTAATTAAGTTGTAAACTTGGAATTTTGCATACTTAGCTGAACACTTTCGCTCACACGACAAATCATAAAAATTTCAAAAAGTCATATATTTACCCTAACTTTTGTATTTTAAGCAATTTTTCTAACTCAGCCCCTAATTAAGTTGGAAACTTTAAATTTTTCACACGAAAAATCATAAAAATTTGAAAAAGTCTTATATTATTTACACCTCTGGGCTCTAACTTGTGTATTTTAAGCAATTTTTCTAACCTCCCCCCTTTTTACCCGGGAGCACTTTTTTAACTTTTGTCGACACCCCTCACGTGATATATCATTGGACAGCCCTTTGACCACTCTTTCATATTATGCACCATAGCCTTACATATTTTAGTTCCACTGTTTATCGCCAGTGGGCGTCTACCTATCTGGGGTGATATGACCCGGATCCCCTCGATTAATATATCTACGGATAGATTGTAAAACGGAGTTTCGTTCGGATAGAGGTTTGTTTAGAATAGATTGCGCCCCTGGTTTCGAAATATGGAATTAACAAATTTTGCTAAAAGATAAAGTGTTTTGAAAGGAATATTAAACGAAATCCTCTGTGCGATCTGTAATCACACGTGTCCACTTGTTTATTACTTTGCTGACGTCTTCTGTAAAACAGTGCGTCTCAAAAGTTTATAGACAACCATTTTTCTTGGATTTAAGATAAACGAGTAAGAAAGACGAAATAAATTATGGAAATATATAATAATCAAATAAAAATAAAATGCTCAAACAATTTTTAACAATCATTGATAAAAAAAAAAAAAAATTGCTATCCCAATAATATATAGGGGCAATTCCACAGAATATCATTTTTTTTTGGGGGGGGGGGGAATCAAATTTATAATATGTTTAATTTAACGGTATGATTGAAAAACTTGATATTTTTATATTCTATAGAAAAATCCTAATAAAAAGGCTTTGTAAATTACTGTTTACAAACTAAGTTAAGTACCTATTGTCTTTGTAAAGTCATAATGTTACGTCAGTTACACAATAAAAGTTATGTCAGTTACACGTGAAAATGCCATTTTTTTGTTTTTTATTATTCAAAAATTAATTAAACAAGTTACTGTTATAATTTGGCATTATTTAGTATTGTTGAGAACATTAAATAACTTTTTTTTTTTTAACTGGATAGTTGTGATAATTTTTACACTTCAATGAGGGCAGAAAAATGTTTCTCTATGTTATCTTACGTCAGTTACAGAATTTTGAATTGCAATTTTTGGGACTCAAAGAGAGATTGAAATTATCTGCAGATTTTGGGGTATTAAGACCTTAATAAGAAATATTTTAAATTGTAAAAATTTGTTCTAGCTTTATTAGTAAATTTTCTATATAGATTTGAAAACAAAATTGGTTGATGTTACGTCAGTTACAATGGAATTGCCCATAGACAACCGATGTTAAAAGCTGATTTAAGTATTGATATCCAAAATTTGCTTAATCCAAGGTTACGTACTTGTGACGCATTAGTTTTCCAAGATAAAGGCGAATCTGTTTTTCCGTTCCAACTGATTGGAAAGATGCGTCGCAGTGTGCAGTTTTCCAAAAAGGAAATTTTGCATAACTATCGTTTAAAGGCTCATGGGCGGAAAAATTGGACGTAACAGAATTGGTATTTACGAAATTCTTTCAAAATGTTACAATTTTCAAACAAAATCCCGTTCTGGATCACCAAAGAAAACAACTAAATGGCAAGATGGAGAGATTTCGAGGTTAGTTTCAACCCAGAACGTCTCTGTACGACCAGTTTCTAAAGGAGTATGCGTTCCAGTATCAAAATCCACGGTCCACAGAAGGTTGCCGACAAGTAAATTTGTTTATTATCGCAAAAGGCGTCGTTCGCCACAGTTTAGAAAGCGGCATATAGACGCTCGTGCTCAGTAAGTCCGAAATCAAATGACTTGGACAGATGAAGGGTTGGTGTTCCTTTCATTGATGAAAAGAAATTTGAATTAGATGGTCCCGATGGCTGAGCATATTACTGGCACGATATTCTTAAGGAATCACGAACGAACTTTTTTCAGTAAACAACAAGGAAGTGGTTCACTCATGGTGTAGGGAACATTCTTATAATTGAACAACCGATGCTGTTTTTATGAAAAATCATCAATGTTCCAAAGATTACAAAAAGCGCTTGAAATACAGTTACTTCCATTTGGAACGTTGCTAGGTGGGGGCAAATGGATATACCAGCAAGACATTTGTTCCATTCACAGGTTCAACTCTACAATACAGTGGTTTAGACAAAACCAAGTAACTGTTATGGGCTGGCCAGCCGTATGTCCTAACCTGAACCTACTAGAGTACCTCTGCGGAAGATTATCTAGATACATATATGCTAATGGGCGTCAATTTGCATCAGTTCAAGATCTAAAACTGCAAATGGGAAGAAGTTGGGGTTTTTTAAAGCCATAATTTCTTCAAACTACTGTTTTGACGTTTTGAGTATGCCTGATCGAGTTTTTGACGGGATTAGAAAAAGAAACCCTTAAAAATTTGAACGTTAAAGGGGAAAAAATGAGTTGTCTAAAAACTTTTGGGACAGTAAAATTTAAGTTTTAATTTTCTCACAACGTCTGTGATTGTGTTATATTATTTTTGTATAGCATTATTATTGTCTTGAAATTATTTATAATTATATTTGTTTTGAAATTGTTACTCCTCTTTTTCAACTATAAAATAAAAAAAACACGTTGCCTACAAACGTTTTGGACACGCTGTATTAAATGAAATATACATGCTCAATGAAATGTTTTATTCTTTTTATTCACATCATTTTGAAGCATTTTACTGTTACATATAAGCAGAAATGAAAAACATCGTAATGAAAAGATTGTAAAAGTGTACGAAAGAAAATACTAATTCTATGAAAATATTTAATTTAATAAAAAGCCTTTTAGCGATAAATTTCACGAATGCTAACTGAAAAAAGGAATTCTCCATGCAATAAACAAAATATATTAATGTTAATGGATTTGAAATTTCACTTTCTCTGAACGCATAATTTTAGATTTCTTCAACGAAAAAAAAAAACTGAAAATTGAAATCTATTGTAATTTTTTTTCTTCGAGAAATCTCATCATTGTAAATTATAAAATACATTTCCATTGTTCATGTCATTTATTTTTTTTGCGTGTAACATTTTTTTAAGCAACGTAAATTAATGGAAAAATTTATTTTACTTACTGACTATTCCTTTTTTAGAAACCACGAAAGATTTTGGATTCAATTATAAGTACAAGTATTCTCATGTTACTAAAAGTCACATAACTAAGTAAGGGTAAATTCACTTTAGATTGCAATATTTCTGTCTGCACCAATGTTATTTTGCCTGTATGCATATATGGTTAAGTAAATTATCGTATATGCAGTACTTACTTAAATAAACTAATCTCTGTTGTTTTTGTAATTTCTAAGGTGATAATTAAAGTTTAATTAATGTAATTCATCATCCAAAACATTTAATTTAATATTATATAGTTATTTTATTCAATAAGACTAAAATCACTGATATACTCAAGCATAAAACAAGCAGGAATAGCTATATATTATAACTTAATATGGCTTTTAATAAAACTGGTAACGTTTCTTCCATTTTTTTTAATCACTTTACTAAAGTCTTCTGTAATATTAATTCAAATATACATGCTCAAGAAAATGTTTCTTATTTTCTTTTTATTCAAATTACTTTAAAACATTTTACAGTTACGTAAGCAGAAAGGAAAAAAAATCGTAAATGAAACAATTTAAAAAGTGTACGAAAGAAATAAAATACTAATTCTATAAAAAATGTTTAATCAAATAAAAAGCCTTTTAGCGATAAATTGCACGAATGCTTTCTGAGAAAAGGAATTCTCCATGCTATACATAGCATCTATTAATGTTTATGGATTTGAAATTTCACTTTCTCTGAGCGCATAATTTTAGACTTTTTCCAATGAAATAAAACTTAAAAAACAGAAGTTTTGCAATCTTTCTTTCGAGAAATCTCATTCTATATTATGAAATATACTCCCATTGATCATATCATTTATTTTTTGCTTATTCGTTTTAAGCAGCGTAAATTAACGGATTTTTTTCCTTTTTTTTTTCTTTTACACATTGACTATTTTTTTTTTTTTTTTTTTTTTTTTTTTAGAAACAACGAAAGATTTTCGATTTAATTATATAAGTAATCGTTACTAAAAGTTACGTTCCTAAGTAAGGGTAAATTCCACATATATTGCAATACTTCTGTCTGCACTAATGTTGCTTTGTATGTATATATGCATGCTTAGATATATTATGGTATTTGCAGTACTTTAGCGAATGACATAAATTTTAATTGTTTTTGAAAATAATACAGTTAGAAATAAAATTTAATTAAAGCAAATAAACATCCAAAATACTATTTATTTAGGTATTTTGAAGAACATTGATTCTAGCTGTATGCAATGCTGTAAAAGCACCGGTTCCCATCAGAACAACGAAATAAGCAGCATATTACTTGAGCCTGTGAATGCTGCGCTACTGTTGGCACCATGTCAATGCCACAGACCGGCAGGAAAAATCGGTGTGTGGAGTCTTTCCCTGGGACATCGATATTAATAATTGGGTAGGACAGAAATTGTTTGCAAACCTTACAGCACAGAAAGACCAAGATCATTACAAAGCTTTATCGACTTTTCTTGGATATACCAATTGAATGCAACCCCTTTTCTTTTTATAAAGGTGACATAAATGTCTATCTTGTACATTCATTTCGTCAGCAATATATAAAATAAGAATCACGGAAAAAAGCGCACCGGAAAAAAGCGCACGGAAAAAAGCGCCCCGGAAAAAAGCGCCCCGGAAAAAAGCGCATCCGGAAAAAAGCGCCTCGGAAAAAAGCGCACCTTTTTACAAATCACATATTGAATAAGTCTGATAATAATACACAGGGTTAACCTCAGAATATAAACACCAGATTGAGATGATTTTTTGAAATCTGGCGTCTTGCTCCCTCGGTACGGAGAGGCTGTGGGGGGGGGGGGGGGGGGTCTTTAAAAGGTATCTCAAAACCTGCATTGCCTCGATGATGATAAAATTTTGTAAGGTATGCAGAATCAGAATATAAACATCAGGTACTTATATGTACAGTGAAACCTCCCTGTGTGACCACCTCCATTAAGCGACCAACTCCCTGAACGGCTATTTTTTCATGGAACGAAATTTATTCCCATAGGCTCAATACTAATTTTACCTCCATTCAGAGACCATCCCAGTTGAACTCCCTCCATAAGCGACCAATTTTTTTTAAAGAAAATGAAACAGATTTTGTAAGGTATGCAGAATCAGAATATAAACATCAGGTACTAATATATATACAGTGAAACCTCCCTGTGTGACCACCTCCATTAAGCAATCACCTCCCTGAACGACCACTTTTTTCATGGAACGAAATTTATTCCCATAAGCTCATTACTAATTTTACCTCCATTCAGAGACCATCCCAGTTGAACTCCCTCCTTGAGCGACCAATTTTTTTTTAAAAAAATGAAAGAAATTCCGTTTTTTCCAGGTCGCTTGAAGAAGGTTTTATTAAGAAAATAATTCCGGAGAGCGCATTATTACAACCGAGCTGTTTAGCTGTAAGAAACCCAGTATAAGCCAAAAAATCTAATAAATTATTGAATTAAATAAAATTAAACTGAATAAAAAAGTCTTACATCTATTTTATAGTATCAGATTTTTCGTAGTTTATTTACCTTGAAATTTACGATTTGCGAAAAATCTTGACATAATGGTTAAAAGTGAAGATAATTTTTTGATTCAGCGTTAAAAAATCCATAAAATAGCAGCATTAAATTGAAATATCATATTTAAAGCGAATGCATTTTATGCCCGATAAGAATTTGCTTTTTACAAACTGGTTGTACTTATTTTTTAACAAACATAATCTTTTAAGCTTATGTAAATACGTATTTAAAGCATTTTTCGTTTATTCATCAGACAAAATACCCATAGAAACTTTACAAATTATTTTCATCTTAGATTTCAATGCTTTTTTACACTGTTTTAAAAATTTAGAATTAATTTAAGAAATTTAGCATTTAGATCAATCAATTACCTATTGAGTTATAAGGGATTTCGATCACGTGACAAACCCGTTTTTCGCCCGCTCTTGAGACTCTTCCTTCCTCGGAAATTCGGTTCCAAACGCCCACTTTGACATTATTTTCTGAAAGATCTATTGCATTTGCAAAAATATGGAAAAAAACAGCTCCATTACATAGTTTCTGAACAACAACACTAGCCAGTTTCATGCATTTTCGAACAAAAATAAATTAAAATTTATGTCAGAAAGTTGCCACTTTGGATTTGAGAACACCCTTAAAAGAACAAACCGTTGTGACAATTTGATCACTGGGGGTCTTATATTAAGTTTTTTATCAAATTTAGTGTGTGTGTGTGTGTGTGTGTAGGGGGGCGGGGCGGAAGTTATATAAAATGTTAATGGACTCTTGTAAAGTTTTATGACGAAGGTAATCGTAGATTTTTGTAATCCCCCTCCCTCCCGCCAAGTAGAAGGGAAAGGGCCAAATTAAAGGAAACTCATCCAATTAGATGTTTATATACTTAGAAAACATCCTGATTTTATCCTGATCCAAAATTTTATCGTCTAAAACCGTAATGGATTCGGATTTTGTAGATCCCCCCCCCCTACACACCCACAGCCGTACTCCAGAAGGATAAGGGAGACTAAATATATATATATATATATGTATACAGTAAAACCTCTCAAAAAGCGACCACGTTCCGTTCCAATAAAAATAGGTCGCTCCGAGAGTTGGCCTCTTAATGGAGGTCCCGTTTAAATCTAGATTTTAATTGTTGGAAAAAGGTAACAAATAACGTTACTAAAATTTAATTTTCACATTAGGAAAAAATATAAAACTTTAAGTATCAAAACAAAAGTTAATTACATAAGTTAATTACTGTAGGGTTTTAAAAATGAATACATTGACCTTTGCTTTGATTTTACGGTTTTATATTTTATAACTTTTATTTCTTTTCGAAGTTCAGTAAATAAATGCAATGTTTTTGGACGGAAACAAATAATGACTATATCATTAATTTATCTATTTCTTTGAGAGTTTCCTGACAGAATAGGGCAAGGGAGTTTATCGACTGTCATTCCTAATTTGTCATCAGAGTTAAATTCATTGCCTAAAAAGGCACAAAGGGGTTTAAACATTTAAAGGTTACCGGAATTAAAAATAATCTAAACTTAGTTTAGAAGTTTGATGAATAATGCGCTCTCCGGAATTATTTTCTTAATAAAACCTTCTTCAAGCGACCTGGAAAAAACGGAATTTCTTTCATTTTTCAAAAAAAAATTGGTCGCTCAAGGAGGGAGTTCAACTGGGATGGTCTCTGAATGGAGGTAAAATTAGTAATGAGCTTATGGGAATAAATTTCGTTCCATGAAAAAAATGGTCGTTCAGGGAGGTGATCGCTTAATGGAGGTGGTCACACAGGGAGGTTTCACTGTATATATATTAGTACCTGATGTTTATATTCTGATTCTGCATACCTTACAAAATCTGTTTCATTTTCTTTAAAAAAAAATTGGTCGCTTATGGAGGGAGTTCAACTGGGATGGTCTCTGAATGGAGGTAAAATTAGTATTGAGCCTATGGGAATAAATTTCGTTCCATTAAAAAATGGCCGTTCAGGGAGTTGGTCGCTTAATGGAGGTGGTCACACAGGGAGGTTTCACTGTATATATAAGTACCTGATGTTTATATTCTGATTCTGCATACCTTACAAAATTTTATCATCATCGAGGCAATGCAGGTTTTGAGATACCTTTTAAAGAACCCCCCCCCCCATAGCCTCTCCGTACCGAAGGAGCAAGACGCCAGATTTCAAAAAATCATCTCAATCGGGTGTTTATATTCTGAGGTTAACCCTGTGCATTATTATCAGACTTATTTAATATGTGATTTGTAAAAAGGTGCGCTTTTTTCCGGGGCGCTTTTTTCCGGGTGCGCTTTTTTCCGGGGCGCTTTTTTCCGGTGCGCTTTTTTCCGTGCGCTTTTTTCCGGTGCGCTTTTTTCCGCCTACCATAAAATAAATTGGCGTTAGTTTTTTTACGAATCTTATTAATACGGAAACATTTAATTTAATGCCGATATTTGTCATAACCAAATTGTTTCAAAATAACGAATATATTATGTAGTTAAAAATTGGTTGCATATTTAAACTTGTAGCTCAAATCTTATGAAATATTTAAATTAAACTGCCCATTTTGAACTGCATTTATGCTTATGGTAAATTACATCTTAATAACTAATTTAAAATAAAGATTGAAAGTAAATAACATAAATAAAAAGTTTCATAATAAAGGCTGTGCACTGTAAAATAAAAACGACTACAAAACGGAGATTCTACTAGCAATCGAGACGCCAGTACTATTTCCGTATTTTAACGGAATTTTCCCCTTCATAAATTCCAGAAAAACGGAAAATTTTCTGCAATTTATGGGGGGGGGGGGGGAATTTCCGTAAAAATACGGATTTCTGGAGTTTATGGAGGGAAATTTCCGTTAAAATACGGAAATAGTACAGGCGCCTCGATTGCCAGTAGAATCTCCGTTTTGAAGTCCGTTTTTTTACAGTGTATAAATTAGAACTAATCCGTCAATCATCCGGACTATTTGCGTTTTGTGCGTTCTATTGAAAGTATATGCTACATGACGAGTAGCACTACTCGCAACCCGTTCTTATTTCATAAGTTGCATCTCTTTTCAATCGGTTCAACTTCCTGAAAAGGAAAGACAAATTAGTCACCGCTTTATCCATGTGTATGGCGACATAGGACTCATTATGATCCTGTGTTTTATATGCTACATTTTACAACATTCTTTTCCTTTGTGAGTGTCTGTATTTTTAAAAAAAAATATTATTATTCAAAGTACCACTTATCTATATCTTTGTCATGGTTTACAGTAAACCATACACGTAAAACATCATCATTTGCTCATTTAATAGCTTTCAGTCGACAGTTAAAATATTTTTGTCATCAATGGTGACCTGGCAACCGCATTTGTTGAACCCTATTCATAATCACATGTAACCTTTTTTAAAAGCAGAATTACATTTAAGTAAAGCAAGCATTTAAATATGTAGTAGATTAACACCTTGTAATAATATACTAATTTCAAATGCTAAAAAGGTGTAAATTAAAACTTTAAAACCAGTAAAAACACGTTTATTTCTATTGTTGACATGTTTCGACTCACTCCGAGTCATTTTCAAAACAAATAAATAAAACTATTTTTTCATATTATGTACGTAATTTTTTTTTTCATATTATGCACGTTATTTTTTATTCTTTCATATTATGCACGTTATTTTTTATTTTTCTTTCATATTATGCGCGTTATTTTTTATTTTTCATTCATATTATAAAAATAAAATAAACATCCAAGTAAAATGGAAAATAACGTGCATAATATGAAAGAATAAGTGGAAAACTGAATGACGACGTTTCATAGACCGCGCGAAATTTAGAATAGTTTTATTTATTTGTTTTGAAAATGGCTCGGGGTGAGTCCAAACATGTCAATAGTAGAAATAAACGTATTTTATTGGTTTTAAAGTTTTAATTTACACCATTTAGCATTTGAAATTACTATAAAACAAGCATTTGTTAAACATAAAAATATCCTCACAATGAGGCTTAAGAATGTTTTACTTCTTGCTTTGCAGCCAGCTAATTAAAAAAAAAATTATTCAATACATGTGAATGTCTAATGCTGGCACTGCTATCTATCGATAAAAGCGTGAAAATGTAACAGATTTACTTTATAAGATAATCCACTAGTCCCGTAAATCTCCATGTCACCATCATCTCCCAGTCCCTATAAATAGTTTCACTAAAAATATAAAAAAATGAATTTATTTATTTATGTTAAAATGTGTCTAATTAATAAAATATATCTAATGAATAAAATATGCCTTTTTATAGTAATTTTTTCACGCTCTACTTAAAAAATATATATATTTAGATTGCGGTAAAATTTACTGTCATTATCCTTAATCTGTCGTGAAACAAGGTGAAAAATTAGAGACTTTTTTATGATGATTTACATGAGAATTTATTTGGGCAGAAAAGAAAAAAAATAGTGCGATAATGAATGATTTTTGTTGGCTAATTATTGCTGAAATTCATAATTAGGAACAAATTCAGAAAAATATTTTTTGTGCTGTTTTTTTTTTTTTTTTTCGGTAATACTTATATTTAAAGGTTTTAAAACGTGCATTAAAAAAAAAAAAAAAACTGCCAAGAATCATTATGTACGTAATTTAAAGGGAAAAAAGTAATTATTTCCCATTACTCAGCTTTCATCATTTTAATTAAAAATGAGATTAATAAATAAGAAACAACTATAATATATGCATCCATTATTCTTTTTTTTTTCTCCCTTTTTTGCATTGAGTCAATTAGGCAGTGATTTAAAATATAATTTCAAAATGCCGGATAGTAATTTTGCTTCATTATACAATATAGCAGTAAATTTATTAGCGAATTAAAATTTTTACCGTTTTAAGGAGCATGTTTATTATTTTTACTCGACATTTTTCTTCAAATAAATGTGTTAACTTAAATTTGTTTAAAATTTTGGAAATAATAGTTGTTAGTTTCTAATATACAAACAGTAGCACATGGATAGGCTGGACTTCATAAAAAAATATAATAAAAACTTTAAAACAAAATACTTACAAAACAGTAAACACAGAACATTGAATATTCTGCAATTTAGGTGGCAACATTATCAAATTCAAATGTATGGTCTCCAGCGTCGATAAAAAACACGGAAGAGAGTTGTTTCAGTTCTTCTCAATTATCGTCTGCGGATAAAGACGATCAATTAATAAATAATTATTTCTCTTCGCCGCAAAACTAAATATGATCATGTATATTTGAATGTATTAGATTCTGTAGCATCTTGTCTAATCATCTATTCAGGGTCGGCGCAATGTCGCGCGGGTCCCTGGCAAAGCAGTTAGCGGGGCTCAACGTTACAGTGTAATACTGGACTAAAAAATTATTTTTAACATGCCTATATCATAGAATCATAAATAACACAGATAAGAAAATGTAGGAAAAATACCCTGTCTCACCTATTTAATGTGAATAATTATATTTAATTTCGCAAAATCTTCTATCCTTTACAATATTTTAAATATTTAATTATTCGCGTTCCCAATTACTTCCAGGATCATCAAATCTATACATTCACCGGACAATTATATCAACTTTTGACTGTAAGAAATAAATTTAATACTCACTTTTTCTCACAAAAAAATATTTAAAAATAAATCTAGAGCAAAAATATGTTATTCTATACAAAGGAAACGTTATTTATTAAAGTCTTGCACAAGATAGGATAACAAAATTCCTATTTTTTGTTTCGCTAGTTATATAAACGTTATATAAAAGTATTTGTTACGCTAGCTTATATAAATGCATTTAGCTGTTCAAGAGAAATCTTGACAGCAATTATGCCCATTTAACTATTGCAAACATTGAAAACACCGACACATATTTAGTCATATGTAGTGTAAATAACTATATGAGTTTATGTATGTGGTTTCTATAAAAATGTTCGGAAAATATTGCTCCTTCAGATAAATTTTTCCCGAAAAGGTTTATTTCTTACTATTTAAAAGCGCTTTGTTTCTCGGTTAAATTTAAGTATAGGTTAGCCTGACTGGGTCACCAGGTTTCAAAACACTGTGTATTGAGAAGTATATGAGCTTCAAAGACGGTTGATAGATGACAAGGTATATACACTCACCAAGTTTAAAAGCCCGCCTCGTGGCTTTTGTGCATTCTAGATGGCAGGCATCTGGCGCCACTGTACAAGATGGCGGAAATGGTGATGTTCCTTTGTTGCCACGCCCACCCGCCCCTCCCCCTGGCCGCCAAATCTCACACCATGTCATTTCTTCCTGTGGGATTATATGAAGGGCAAAGTTTATGTTCCCCCAATGCCAACAACGTTGGAAGCATTGCAGGAAAGCATCACTGCTGCTGCGATGGACATTCACAGAAACATAGTATTGCACGTATGGACGGAACTCTATTGCCATTGGGATGTACATCGGGTGACTAAGGGCACACACATTGAAAATTTGTAGTATGCATTTTGGTGAGTGTATGTATTTTTCCATGTATCACCCGTCTTTGTACGTTGCATATTTGTAAATAAACAGCCTTTTGAAACACGATGAATCATTTAAGCTAACCGTGTATTTTAAGCGATTACATCCCTTTATAACACTCGACTGGACATATACTTTTTTAGTGTTCAATGTTTCTTCATTACCATGGATATATAGTGGCGGCCAAAATTGTGTAAATATTTTGAAATTTTCATGTTTTATAAATTTGTGTGCTTATAGATATATTAATTTTCACTTAAATGCAAATGTTTAGCTATCAAATTCAAGGAAATATAATGTAGAATTCAATAAAAAAAACATAATTAAAATATCTGCATTACAAAAAAAGTTTTGCTTACTTTCGTCTAAAATACAAACACAATTAGTCATGAATTCTGAAGTGTATTGAATAAAAGCTTCCTAGCGAACCACAATGATTGTTCTGAGAACTAATCAAATGCCAGTAACTAAACTGTAACATATTTTTATTTGTAAAAGCAGTATTTTGCTGGAATGAATTTTGTAGAAGGGTGAATACTAATAACTAAATTGAATAATGTTTTTTTTTCTATTTTTTCTTAATGCAAATAATTTAAAACAATGTCATCAACAACAAGAACTGATTGGACACTTACAAAAAGGGGCAGAATTGTCATATTGAGAGAAAATGGTCTCTCTTATGCTGAAATTACAAGACAGGTTGGTGGATCAGTCACTCTATTTGACGTACGAAATTTATGCTTACGTTATGAAGAAACTAAATCATTGATAAAATAAGGCAAGATCAGACCGAAAAAAAATCCTATAAAAAATTTGTGGTGACGTTTGAAAATCCTTGTACAAAAAAGCGCCTATCTAATAAAACACAAATTATTGAAAATTAAATGCAATTTATTCTTGGCATCCTGTGATTAAAAACGATAAACTCCAAACACTAGTTCTATTAATGAAAAGACGCTGTGAAGCTGTAATAAAAAACAAAGGTTATCCTACTAAATATTGAATGTGTTAAGTGTAACTTTAAAATATAATGAAATCTAAGATAGATCATAATTTTTGTAAGCGTAACATTTTTTTTTTTTTTTTTTTTTTTTGTAATGCAGATATTTTAATTGTGTTTTTTTAATTAAATTCTACATTACATTTCCTTGAATGTATATACAAACATTTGTATTTGAGGGGAATCTATTATATTTTTCAAGCACACAAAGTCATAAAACATTAAAATTTAAAAAAAAATTCCACAATTTTGGCCACAACTGTATAGTCAAAAATCCATTAATTAACAACTTTCAACAAAATTCTGTAATTTAGAGGTTTGTTTACCTCCACATACTGCATCAAACAGCATGAAGGTGATATCAACTAAGGCAATAAACCAACACCCATGTATTTTCTGCCATAGTCCAGTCAATCAAAGCTGATTTCACTCTCTAAACTTTACAAATCCTTTCTGCAATCGCTGGAATTTATTTTCCAAAAACGTTGCCAGTTGACAAGTGATAAAAGTCATTTCGTTATCAGCAGTATAAAATCGAATTTTGCGCTTAATTTTCAGATCCCCAGATTCGATAGAGGGGAAACTACTGGAAGATAGGAATTAAATATTCTTCGATTTTACATTCGGGAATGGAAGAGTCGTTACACGTTAAATTTTGATAGAGATGCAAAAGGTTTACTGTATCAGCCTAAAACGTGGCTCATTAATTTAAAATTACTGGAGATAAAACTTATTTAAATTGTACTTTATATTAATAAAGTTGTTAACGATATTTATTCAAGTGCAGTTGTAATTAAGTAAAAGCATACACATATTGCCTTATAAAGTAAATGTGTCAATAAAGCTTCTTTAGAATTTCAAGCTTTTATTACAAATATATATATATATAAAAGCAATCTAACAAATTACAACGACCATTTGGAAAATGATTTTTTGGATTAAACATTAACATTCCTGGACCCATCATGAACAAATTTTAAAAGAAATTTCAGTTTTACAATTTTTGGTACTGTAAATTTTTAAACTTCTACGAAGCTGGTCATACATTACGTACGCCATGGATTAAACATTAATATTCTTGGACCAATTTTAAATGAAATTTCATTTTTAAACTTCTAAACATCCCACAATATTACTTTTTGTATCGTCGTATAGAGAAAAAAATGCATTTTTAATTACAATTTATTTGAAAGTTGCATCTCAATTTGTTTCTGAGTTATTAATTTTTTGTAGTTTTTATTACTTTTTTGTCATAGTGGCAACAGAAGTATCCATCTCTGTTGAAAGTAAAGGGGAAATACAGATTACTGTATAGACCAATAAGAAAAAAATGCGGGATTCAACTAATAAAACGCTTCAGATATGTTTTCATTTCCTACCCTGGCCGAGGACAACCATTTTTCCAAATGGTTAATAAACAGATACGTGTAAATAAAATATAACAATATTAGGAGTATGCATTGGATATTTTTTCCATGCTATATTCTTTTCAATCATAGCTGATTTCAGCCTCTGAACTTTGCAAATTCTTTCTGCGACCGCTAGAATTTTGTTATGTTTAACTCTCTAACTCACAAGCCTGTGTTAATACGTTCACTAAGCTCTAGGTTTCACTGCAACATAAGCATTATTTAAAGTAATATAATTCTATTGATTTAGAGCATTTTTAATACACTGAACATATTCATATATTTAAAAAACGTTGCTAGTTGACAAGCGATAAAAGGCATTTCATTATTATCAATATAAAATCGAATGTTTCATTTGATATCCCTGATTTGATAGAATGAAAACTACTGGAAGATAGGAATTAAATGTGCTTCAATTTTACTTTTTGGAATGGAAAGAGTCGTTACATTTTAAATTTTGATAGAGGGGTAAAAGGTTTACTGTAACAGCCTGAAGAGTGGCTCATTAATTTAAAATTATTTGAGATAAAAGTTAGTTAAATTCTACTTTATATAAGTATTGCTGTTAACGGTATTTATTCAAGTGCAGTTGTAATTTATACAGTTATTGCCTTATGAAGTAGATGTGCCCATAAAACCTTTTTGGAATACAAGCTTTTATTACAAATATAAATAAACAGATAAATATATGGAAAATAGTAAAATATTAGGAGTATATACTGAATTTTTTATCCGTGCTATAGGGGAAAGTAGGGGAATGGCGCTCACTTATGGGAAAACATGAATAGCTAGTCAAATTTAGACCAAAAAATCAATATTTTATTAACGAAGTATAACTCCAAAGCATAAGGAACAGTTTGCAATGAACTAATTTGCCTAAAAGTTTAAGGAATTTTTTTTATAATTTTATTTAAATAACCATCTATTGAGCGGTAATGCTCGACATGGTAGGATAATTGCGCTCAGAGTTTGAATAGAACATTTAAGTAAGACAAAATTCACATATGTAGTTGTGTGGACTGTTCACACCACTGCAGACTTTTTGCGATCACTTTTCACATATCGAACACACATATTGTGTTACACATATAGTGGGCTATTTTTAAATTTAGGTTTTTTTATTTCCACTTTTTTTAAATCGTAAAATTCTCCTTGTTTGATGACGTAATAATAAAGGCGAAAACAGGGGAATTTTACCATTTCAAAAAAGTGGTGTTAATCAATAAATTTGAATTTAAAAAAATTGCCCACTGGCAACAGTTCTTCTGGAATTCCTCGCGAGTGCCATTACCCGTTATCGTCATGTTGGGTTTTAATGCATTATTATTGGCGTAACAGCGCACTACAAAAATAAATAAAAGCTTGAAAATACAGCTAAATGTATATATTTTGTAGTCATAATGAGTAAATTAATATATGAAAATAAGAGTACACTTACCTTCAAGTTAGATGTTAGAATTTTATAATAAAACAACTGCAAAATAAAAACGTAAGGACACAAAAATACTTTCCTTTCGACGGTCACTATATCCTTACTGGGATCTTACGATGAAGTTCACTAGGTGCCTGTACCGATCACACGTTTTCAATTCTATTCCGTTTAGAGATATTGAGTGAGCGGGATTACCCTTCCGAGCGTCATTACCCTACTTTCCCCTAAGCATTTTTAATCATAGCTGATTTCACTCTCTGAACTTTGGAAATCCTTTCTGCGATCGCCAAAATTTTGTTATTTTAAACAACGTTGCCAGTTGACAAGTGATAAAAGTCATTTCGTTATCATCAGTCTAAAATCGAATTTTGCATTAAATTTTGAGATCTCTGATTCGATAGAATGAAAACTATTGGAAGATAGGAATTAAATGTGCTTCGATTTTACATTTGGGAATGGGAAGAGTCGTTACAGTTTAAATTTTGATAGAGGTGCAAAAAGTTTACCATAACAGCTTGAAAATTGACTCATTAATTTAAAATTACTAGAGATAAAAGTTAGCCAAATTCTACTTTATATAAGTATTGCTGTCAAAGTATTTATTCAAGTGCAGTTGTAATTTATACAGTTATTGCCTTATGAAGTAGATGTGTCCATAAACCATCTTTAGAATTTCAAGCTTTTATCCCAAATATAAACAGATTGTTTCCGCGACTGGTTCACTCTTAATTATGTATTCACTCATTAAACACTAAAAACCTTTAATTAAAACGATAAAAACCCTCTTGGTTACACATTCAAGGTTATTCATCCAAGGCAAGCTGATGAACAGCTCTAGTAGACTGAAACGGGGCAGATACAGTACCGTAAGTAACTGTTTTTAAACGGTAATCCTCTATAGAATCTCGGGAACTTTCTCTCCAAAGAATCCTCATGAAATCTCTATCTTCAGGATTAATCAATACCTGTCTGAACATTTTCTCTATATCTGCATATACAACTATAGGTAAGGTTCTAAATCTTAAAAGAATTGGGAAAAGCTCCTGCTGTATACGTGGACCGACCATAAGAATGTCGTTCAAAGATACACCCGAAGTAGATTTAGCTGAAGCGTCAAAAACAACCCCCAATTTTGTCGTTGTGCTCGATTCCCGAATTACCTCATGATGTGGTAAATAAACCACACTTGAAGGAGCACCCTCCGACTTGGATACACATTCCATGTGACCCAATTCAAAATATTCTCTCATAATCTTTCTATAATCTTCATAAATAGACGGTTGTTTTGACAGTCTGCGTTCTAACGAAAGAAATCTCCGGATAGCCATTTCTCTAGTATCACCTAATCGAGATGGAGATTCTTTAAATGGGAGTTTCACAACAAATCTTCCAGACCTATCTCGAAAATAATTGCATTTAAAATGATCCTCACACTCCTGCTCCTCTTTAGAAATCTGAACCATTTCCGGAACAGAATTCAAAGACCAAAATTGTTGCACCAAGCGATCTAATTTTAATTGAATATTATTGACGGCAAATGTACAAAGGGTCGTATCAAATGAGGTAGTCCCCGTAATAATCCAACCAAGTTTAGAACTTACTGCGAAGGGCAGAGCTTCCCCTCTTTTCACACTTTTCCCATTTATTAATGTAAAGAATACATTAACTCCCAGTAGAATATCCACTGGTCTTCATTAAAAAAATAGTGGGTCTGCCAGGACTAAATCATTAAAGTTATTCACAATATTTGAAGGAATAGAGCTGTATGGCACATTTGATGTTATTCTTTTTATCACAGATGCTTTAGTGCCAAATTTTATTTCAGAATTAAAATGAGGAGTAAAATTCTAATTTACCTCTCCATCTGTTTCAGCACTATAAGAACCTAAGCATGTAACCTGTACTCTAGTTTTTCGCCTTGGCAAACAGTTTTCGCATACAATTTTCGCTTATAAAAGAGGCTTCACTTCCACTATCCAGCAACGCTCGGCAAGATTACCACTCAAATCAGGAACCTTTATCAGTGCTGTACAAAGTAAAGTTTGTTTTCTATTCATTAATTGTATTCCCGACCCAGAATTGTTTCGAAATTCAAAGGTGCCGGTGCAAGAAATTTGATTTAATAACTCATTTTGTTTCGGTCGAAATTCTGTTGCGTTCCGGGAAAGAGGAGCAAACGGTGTTTGAGCCGCACTCTGCACCTGAGGACCAATGTCTCGTGAAATATGCAAGAGACTATGATGAGGCTTATGGCACACCTTACATTTAGCCGCATTCCTACATTTTTTAGCATAGTGTTTTTCCACAAGACAGTTATAGCACAAACCATTTATTCTAGCTATCTCTATTCTCTTTTGTACAGTCGTGGAAAAAAAAAGTAAACACCCCCTACTAACTCCTCAGCAAATCATCGTAGAAGAAAGTTACTGGTACCGAACGATTGGAAATAAAGTCTACTTTTAAATGATGTATATAAAATTTTCCTAGGGGGTCATCTACATATTAAAACGAATCCAAACTTCATTTTTTTTCAATGGCAATGCCCAATTTTAACGAGATATTTCAAATTTTCCGTTCAAACTATGCCTAGACACCAAATTTCAAGTCATTTGAATGATAAGTTTTTGAATTATAAACATTCAAAATTTAGTGCTTCTAATGTTAAATTACATTTTCATATTTTTATTTATATCTCCCGAAATTATGCTCCTAATGTGCTAATTTTTTTTGTAGTAATAATACTAATATACCCAAATATAAATAAGCGGAATTTGCAATTTTTATAATTTTATGATATGAATTATGAATTATGAAATTAATATTCGAAAAAATTATGAATTGCAACCTACAATTTTTTTGATGGATTTAGATTTATTAAGTCCTGCTTTATGGAAATTCAAAAATTTCACATTTTTATTCCAAGTAGTTTTCAAATTATGCTTAAAAAACGGCAAAATGATGGTTTAAGGGGCCGTCTATGATGGAAGTGAGTAGACATTTTGAAATTTATTCTGCTGTACTGTAATCTAACACGCTTCATTGACTCCTTGAGTGGCGCTTAAGGTGCCTTGATCAAGGAAGGGGCTCTCTCGGTGAACAATCCAGTACGGAACTTCAATTTGGATACAGCCCTTAAAATAAGCTCGTTTTAAAATAATTAATTTCTCGGAAACTTATGGTACGAATTGCATAAAAATTCGTTTTTAGGCTAATTGAAGGGTGTAGAGTTCATTTATGCTGTCAGAATTGGGTACTGCTATTGAAAAAAACAAAGTTATGGTTCGTTTTAATATGTATATTGCCCCCTAAGCAAATTTTATATACATCATTTAAAAGTAGACTTTATTTCCAATCGTTCGGTACCAGTAACTTTCTTTTACGATAATTTGTTGAGAAGTTAGTAGGGGGTGTTTACTTTTTTTTCCACGACTTTACATTTAACTGTAAATATCGCTTACATTTGTAAAGTGGATGCGATTCCTTGCATAAAACACAACTATTACTAGCAGACAACAATGTAGTGAATTTAGGTTTTCTAATTTCTTTTACTGAGGATTTACTATTTTGAAGTGTTCTCGCATGATCCTTCCAGAAAGACAATAAATTTTCGAGTGTTCCCAATTCCTCCTTTTTAAGTGTTCTTTCCCACCAATATCTCGTATTTTTATCTAATTTCTCTGTAATTAAATAAACCATCAATACTTCTGAAAAACCGCCAACATCCTGTTTAAGTACACCCAATGAACGCGCACATTCATTTATAACGTCTACACTTTCTAAAAGAGGCTGTGCGGTATCCGAAATACAAGGTATTCCAATAAATCTCTTTATCAATGCATTAATTAATTCACGTTTGTTTGAATATCGCTCTTTCAACAGTTGTAACGTTGTCTTATAGTTTGAATCGGAGATTGGAAGGCACTGAATAATCTTAAGTGCACTATTTTGGCATGCTGATTTTAAATAGTGTAACTTTTGACAGCCTGATAAACCTTCATTACTATCTACACTAGGGAGTGTAAGCTTCGGCAATTTAATTTCAGATGCTTGAGCTTTCAAAACGCCTGCATTGTGACTACTTTCGTTTAATGTAATCCCCGACATTTTCCGGTTAACACTAAGCCACACACTATCAAGTTTATCCTGTTCTGTCTGTTGTTCCTCAATGTACGCCTCAATATCATTTTTATCACATTTAACAAAAATCGCATTAAATATGTTTCACTCAATTTTTCATTTAACCTTTCAATTCTATTTTCAAACAATGTTACTTGACTAGCATCTGCTTCGCCAATACAATCATTAATCTTATTCTCCAATTTTGTAATACCCGATTTCAATCCCTTCTTTTTAACCAAAAAATCACTCAAGTCATCCATAATGAATAAAAATCTAAATAAAGGAACGAACTCACCAAACTTTAAAAACGCCTTGATCAAGAATGCAGAGGTATCACAATCCAGCCAAGGGTCAGCTAGGTGGGGAGGCCTACCAAATGGCTTAAGCACTCACAAGCCCCACCCAGCGGTTTCCATCTACTACCGCCGTCACCACACACACACACACACACAAAAAAAAAATAATAATAATAAATAAAAGGCCCGAAGGGACTTACAGGAAAGCCAATTGAGAATATTAAGATTAAATACAATATAAGTACAATATATACACGATGGAAAGCCCAATTTTTACTGGGCGTTTACGAGAGAAATTTAGATATTTGTAATTAATAAGATCATGAGATAATAGATAATAGGATTTTTAAACTTGTTGGAGCGGCAAAAGCTCAATTACTCTGCAAAGCTGGGCGTTCTGCAAAAATACAATAAAAGCTACGTATATGTATACTAAATTAAAAAGAGATTCATAATTTTAAAAATAATGTAGAATATAAAAAATAGGTAAAATAGTGAATAATTATGATGAATATTATATAATTATATACACACACAAAAGTTCAAAAGTCTATTGTTCTTGCAACAGTTCAATTATAGTTCAATCGTGTTGTTTGTGGCTAAGAGTTTATTTTGAATTGGTGGTATCTGTCTATTTGTTAAGATACGTTCTCATCATTATCTATAAATGGCAAAACATTTTGAAACAAATAATGGTTGTTTTCTAAAACTTTCATACATTCAATTATCTTTTGACAAAATGATGGATTTGACAAAACCACTGAGAACCACTGAGACAAAGAACTTTTTGGAGATTTTCTTATATGGTAATATGATGTAAGGGTGCAGTTAAAGATATAATGCAGTGATGTAGCTTGCTGACCGCATACACATAATGGAGAAGGAACCCTGTCAAATTTATAAAGATATGATGAAAATGGGCCGTGGTTAGTGGCAAACAGAAAAAGATTTCTATGCAGCAGGATTCTCTTTTCCGAGACTTTTGGGGCTAAAGCGTATGTGTACCGTCCTGTGGTACCATAGTCCCAGCGAGTCCGCCATTGTTCGTGTACAGATGATTTTAGAAGCTTCTTCAAGTAAGAAGGAGGGTTGGGAAAGAATTTGTATTTGGCATGTGATGTGGCTTTGGTTGCTTCTTTTGCCAAAGAATCTGCATGCTCATTCCCCACATTACCCACATGTCCACGGACCCATTTAAAGACGATCTTTTTTCTTGTTTCTTGGAGTAGTTTGATAATTTGTACTGCGATGAGATTTTTTGAAAAAACATCTTCTATTGCTAAGAGACTTGAGAGACTGTCCGAGTGTATTAATACTTCTTTATGAGGGGAGTTCCTAATCCACAGCACAGCCTCTTCTATGGCCAGGAGTTCTGACTGAAAAACAGTATTTTCTTTACTTAACTTAGTTTGATCCTCGTGGATTAACTCTCCTCTCTGGTACACACAGAAGGCATATGCCGTTTCATCTTCCATCTTGGAACCATCCGTATAAATGTTTATTTCTACATGTGGAGTATTTTCTGGATCTATTTGAAAGAAATATTCTTTAAATGGTTCAACTTGATCTGAATTCATTTTTGGTTGGTAAAATATTGGTTCTTGATTTCCTGTCGGGATTCCAAGACGTAAGACTCTTCCTGTTGTTGCTATATATTCAAGTTGAAGTGCCAAGGGCGGAATACCTGTTAAAACACAAAGGGCATCCGCCGAAGTTTTTCTGTAGGCACGTGAAACTAATAACAGGCATTCGTATTGTATTGATGAGATCAGACGAAGCCCATGGGCTTTGCTTATCCGGTGAAACCAAGTTGCTGCAGCATACGTGATTTTCTTCTCCAAGATACTGTTGTACCAAATCTTCAGAATTAATTTGTTTACCCCTCCGTAAGCTGAGGCAAACTTCAATAGGTCTTGCGAAAGTTGTGTAATTTCCTGCCTTTTCTTTCGTAAATGGGGGAGAAACGACAACGTACTATCCAGAACGATACCTAAGTATTCTAAAGTTGGCTCACTTTTTAATGAATGGTTGTCAATTTTGAGTGTTGGAGCTCTTTTCAAAAATTTTGGTCTTCTAAGGTGGAGACCTTTACATTTATTGTAAGATATTTTCATGTTGTGATTTGACATCCACCTACTAATATAATCTAAGATGTCCTTTCCTAATTTTTCTAATTCTCGCCTTGTTTTACCATTTAATATAATTAAAATGTCATCTGCATAAGCTATTATTATGTAACCTAACGATTTTAAATGGCGTAAGAGAGCGTTTAGGAAGATTCTCCATAGGAAGGGCCCAAAGCATGAACCTTGTGGGCACCCCTTCCTAAACCAATGAATTTCTTGTGCTAGCCAATTTGGTTTCGCTCCTCTGTGAGATAAAAAGGATTTCAGGATATTAACATATGGCTCCTCCAACCCCAAAAATTCCAGTTCTTGGATTGTTGCGTCCCAAGGTAAGTTGTCAAAAGCATTTTGGATGTCTAATGATATTAATGAAATGTAGTAGTTTTCTTGTTGAAGTAAGTCAATTGTTGAGAGAACTTCTTGTATCGCTGATTCAGCCGATTTACCCTCTAAGAATCCGTGTTGAGAACTCTGTAGAACTGTCGAATTTCGAAAATGATAATTTATTCGTTTTAATAATAATTTTTCAAAAATTTTCCCCAGAATTGGGAGTAGAGTTATTGGTCTGTATGACTGAGCAGATTGTGGGTCCTTACCTGCCTTTAGAAAAAAGACTAGTTCTCCAATTTTCCAACATTTTGGGAAGTAATTTAAGTTTAATAGAGTATTGTAAAGATTCAGTAATAGAGATGAATGTGAGTGGTAAATATTTCGTACAATCAGATGGTCAACATTATCAGGACCTGGTGCTTTATTCCGATTGAACGAGAAGATGGCAGCTTTTAGTTCTTGGAGTATAAATGGATTAACTGGCTGGGTTGAGCGCGGATGAATTTGATGCGGTTGCAAGTCCGAAGGACCAAATATTGAATTGGCAATTTCTGCATAAAAAGATTGTCTTGAGTGGGTTGCTGTAGTGGAATCAGAAAGAGCGCAGACTTCCTGTCTGTAAAAATCTCTAAATGCCGTCTTTTTTAGTTTCCCAAAGGGGTCTTTGGTATTTGAGCAAAAAGAACTCCGCGCTGTTTTCTTTGCTTCCAGAATTTTCTTTTTATAGAGTGCTCTATACTTTTTTAATTTGATCATGTCTTCCTCTGATGCAGACAAAAGTTTTGTTTTCCTATAAAGTGCTTTAACAAAGCTTCTCATTTTCCTAAGTTCCGCTGTCCACCAAGAAACTGTTGGTTTAAATGTGGAGTTTTTTTTCTTTAAAGTATGGTCACAGGTTTGTGTTATTATATTTATAAAGTTCTCGTACTCTTTTTCGAATGCCCCCGTCGTTTTTATATCCTGGAAAGTTATATTATTTTCTTGCAATGATTTACATAATTTTCTATTGAATTATTTCAATGAGACATTCTTTGCCCGATATCTACGCTTTGGAAGCTTCGTGGTTTGGATATCCATATACAAGGTTATCAGCCTGTGGTCACCGTAGTGCATATCATCCTCAACAGTCCATAAGGAAACTTTTGGGAACAGTGGGAAGGATGCAAGTGATACATCTGGCCAACCTTTCAAATGCGTGGTTTCAAATGTTGGTTTTGAGAAAGGATCATTTAGGACTAATAAGTGCATCATATTGAGATGATTGATGAGGTGTTGTCCTTTTTCGTTATCATTCTCATACCCCCACAGGACACTATGAGCATTCAAATCACCCAGCAACAGAAGTTTTGAACTCATACCCGACGTGTTCGCCCAATCTTGTAGATCTTCTTTTAAATTAGCCGATGGTGCGGAATACTGACTGCCTATAGTTATTTGTCCTTCTGTTGAGGAGATATTCACGAAGACTGAGTTATCATTTTGTTGAACTCTTATATGTTGTAACGATGTATCTATGATTATTATTTGGCAATTCTTTTTTTTTTTGAAGAGTAGCAAGGAAGTCCTGAGGGAAGGCCATGTGGTCTTCCTTTGACTATATTGGAGTCCTGTATGCATGCTATTTTGCAGTCTTCTTGAATTAAGAATTGAAGGAGTGAAGCTGTTGCACTTTTATTCTTTTGAAGATTAATCTGTGCTATTTTAAAGAATGATGATATTTGATTAGTTGTTAAAGGTACTTGCATGTTTTGATGTTGTCCTTGCGGAGAAGAGTTTGAGTCCGAGAGATGAGAAATTTGAGTAGAATTTGGAATTGAAGGTGAATTTGAGTTTTTGTTTGTATTTGATGAAACGATTTTTGTATTGTTTAGTTGGTTGAATGTGGAGCAGATACATTTATGAAGGTTTTCCTCGATTGAAATCGAAGTTTAAATAATGGACATTCATTTGAATCCGCTCTGTGTGGGAAATCATGTTTTGTGTTCAGACAATTGATGCAGCATATTTTCTTAGGATCTTCTTTATTTGGGCAAGTTGTTGTTGTGTGATTATACGCACAAATAGCACAGGCAGCTTCAAATCTACAGTTGTTACCTGTATGGCCATATCGTTGGCATTGCGAGCAGCGGATTATTGGGCGATAATCCGCAACTTTACAGGAATTAAATCCAATCAGGATACGGCCTTGCTTCGTCAGATGACGGGCGTAATTGATATCTAAATCCAGGACCAAATGGTAAATTTGTGATTTTTCTCGGTGAATTTTTTTATGTATCGCTATTGGGATTTCTCGATCATAATCTTTCAAGATTTTCTCTGTGACTTCTTCTGGTTGAGTAAATAAAGGGATTCCAAGAACAATTATCATCTTAAAATTTATAGTTTTGTACGTTAATTCAGTGATATCTTTAAGTCTTTCAATTCCTTCTATTATTCGGAGGGTTTTTTCAGTATTTTCTTCACTGTTGGATCTTATAATTAAGGTGTTTCGATCACGAGCTGTTTCACAGTAGATTTTACGGAGGTCCGGAATGTTCTTTGTCTCCGTATTAAGAAGATTTCTAATTGTGTGGAGTGAAGTTTTTGTTGCCTGTGTCTTCTTTAAAAGTATGGCGGATTCAGAGGTGGTTTTTGGATTTTTATAAACCGCACTGATTTTCTCTGAATACAGAGGTTTTGATGATAGTGAATGTTGTTGGCTGACCGTTGGGATTTTTTCTAATGAGCTTTGAAACGAATTTTTTAAGAATTCTGTATTTGCTTCAATTGAATGTAATTTTTGGTTGATATCTTGAAGTATAGATTCATCTATCACCATTTCTCTTATTGAAGGGAGTCCTCCTTGTGATCTTTTTTGGGACTGGGTATATAATTTTTCTTTTAACTCTTTAATTAGTTGATTCTTTTCTTCTATCGTTAGGTGGAGATTAGAAATTTCTTTCTCTTTTAAGTTCAAAATTCCTGCTTCATCCTTGTTGGACAATCCATTGTATGATTTCAGAGAATCTATCTCCCGAGTTAGTTCTTGAATTCTATTGTCTTTTTGTTGTATATAAACTTCAAATTGTTGCTTTCTGTCTTTTAATTCTTGTTCCAGGTCGATTGCCTTGTTGTACCACTCTTCCTTTTCGGTTGTTATTTGTTTTAGGTCTTGGGATTGTTGAGATGCGTTTCGTAGCTGATTTTCAATGATTTGGATGTTTTTTTGAATTAATTGCCAATATTTGTCGACTTCTTTACTGGATCCTGTATCTTGTGATTTTAGAAGACCATTGTGAATTTCAAGCAGCTCTGTTATTGAAAGTGTCTTCGCTACTTCTAGGTTAAACTTCATTACATTTTTATTTGTTGGGGTTGACTTTAGCGCTTGTGAAGATTGACTGGAGTTTTGTCGTGTACGCTTTAGAGTGGATTTATTTGACCACTTTGTCTCCTGATTTAATAGTGGAAGTTTGTCCGGTGTCGAATTCGATCTCGGTTTTGATGATTTTTTTAGTGAACTTTTAATTTCATACAAAGTTTCTGTTTTGGAAGAGTTATTCAAATACTTATCACTTTCTTCCATGTCCAGGCCGGTTACTAGAGCATACTTGTGACTATATATTATTTTGAGTTCGTTAAGTCACCACAATAGAACAATTCAAAATATGTAAACTTGTATCATAACATAGAGTCATTCATTTTATATTATGTTAAAACATATAGCCCAAGTAATAAAGATAGTTGATATTATTTTAACGGATCGTTCTGTATAATAGATTATTGTAAAAGTAAACGATAGATTGAGGTATCACTAGGTCCCCACCGTATATCGTAGAAAGAAAGGAATATAGATAGGAAAAAGTAAAAACCAATAGCCTTGACTATCGTAAATGACTTAGTGAAAAGAAGGTGATACTTTTGCTGAAGGACAATTTTGAATATTAAAATAAATAAAATAATATAAGTAATTGATAGTGATAGTCTATTATTTGCCAAATGAAGAAGGGGGAAAAAAGAGGATAGTTTCCTGTGCTTATTGAAGCTCATGTACATGTAGAATGAAGAAATAAATATATATAAATGTTAAACTAGTAGATTATAATATCTACACATGTATACCAGATAAATAAAAATTAGTTTGGAGCACATACACAAAACTTTTATTCACTAACTACAAAATGATACACTTAGAGTACCGATCAATCTCCCATAGGCAGAAAATGAATGGCTGGTAGAAAAAAAAAATGCGCGCCATACAGAATGGTTCCCAAAACCCCCCAACTCAAATAAAATAATAGTTGTTATGTAATTATATAATTAATGAGCAGCGACCAGAACTGCAGTTAGAGCTTTAGTTGGTGGACAAGAACTTGAAACTTTATAGCATGTTATAACAAATATGAGATACTCCACCGTAAATTGAAGTCCTGGCCGCACTTGAGCTAAAAACGCTATAAGAGACTGTTGTTGGAGCCCGGCACGAAAAGAGGGAGAGGTGCTGGGAGGAACTGGACATCTAAATTAATCAGAAAAGTATGAATGATGTACATAATTGAATAGGTTATAATTCCCTATAACCGCCCCCCCCCTCTCTCTCTTTTTTTTTCTTTTCAAATTTTTCCCTTTTTTCCCTATTCTTCCCTTTTTTTTCTTTTTTCCCTTTTTTTTCCTTTCCTCCATCCCCTCTCTCTCTTTCTTTTTCCCTTTTTTTTTCTCTTTCTCTTTCCTTTCCCCTATTCACATTCAATCATCTATCTACTTCTCTCTTTTTATTTTTTTTTTATTTTTCGCTTCTTTCCCTTTTTCTTTTATATATATATATATATTTTTTTTTCCTTCCTCCCTTTATTCCTCACATACATATATATAACCAGTAATAGTAAATAGCCATATTGTAATAGTCAAAGGAGAAGTGGAATTGGCCTGGGGACGCCCCTAGTGGCTAAAAAGAGAATGAAAGTGAGAGTTACTTCTAAAAATGAAGAGATTATTCCCAGACCTTTAAAAAGATATGTGACAAGGGATACTTAGTAAGAGAAATTAAAATTTAGGAAGATAGCGCCCCCTGTTGTTTATAAAAGGTAGCATTGCAATAGATGATGATGTAATTGAGCAGCCTCTGTCAAGCCCATCAAGCGGATATAATTCAAGTAACCTTAAAGAATTATACTATAAAATATGAAAAAAAAAAATTTGAAACGTGCCACCTACAGGCCAAAAGATGAAGCTAGATTTAAAAAAAAAAAAAAAAAAAAAAAAAAAAAAAAAAAAAAAAAAAAGGATACCGGAATTGAGAAGCACAGGCCGAGACCTTTAAAATGACATCTCACACTATGAAAATGGTAAAACTTTTTGTGAAAGCCTCACCCCTCCTCCTCCATCACCCCCCCTGATAAAGATAGAATAAAATGGGGCTTGCCAAAAGAAACCCTGTACCCAAAATAGTCCGAATAGGGAAGGCGAGAGCCTAAACACGAGATTAAGGGGGAGAAATGCAATTGAAAAAAAAAAAACTGGTGCAGGGAAGTAAATTGGCTCACAAAGGGTTAAAAACTTAGCAATCAAAGGAGATACCCACAATGCTCCACTAGGGATAAAAATATCAAAATATTTAAATTGTGGAAACATCCCAAACTTCGCCAGCGCTAGCTTCAAATTCCCAATTTTGAACACTAAAGCACCTTTAAATCTATTTATTTTTATTTTCCCAATGAAAAAAAAAAAAAAAAAAAAAAACTCCGGCAACTGACCATTATGTTTCCGCGACTGGTTCACTCTTAATTATGTATTCACTCATTAAACAGAAATCTACATATGTGGGCTGTAAAAACCTTTAATTAAAACGATAAAAACCCTCTTGTTTACACATTCGACAGAGACGCCGTCTAAAATACACACGAGCTCACAGCTCTCAATGGAGGATATTCCATCTCCGTTTTGATCACGTGGTCAAGGAAAAAACTTCTAGCGTAAAGAAGGGAAGGCTACGTAGACGTGTAATGTAAATCCCCCCTAGCCAATGAAACAGTTCATGAGGCAAAGCTGTAGTATCTTCCCTTCTTATCAGTTAGAAGTTCCTTGGGTAAATTACCGGTGTCACGTGACTTTTTTCAGCCTCGAACCCATATTTGGAATATCCTCCATTGAACTCACAATATAAAAATTAGTCACTTTAACAGTTAACAAGAAAAAGAGAAAAAGAACATAACGTTCAAACTGCGAAATGTCCTTGGATGCAGGAAAAACTGAAGATTACTTAAAGAGTCTTTTCCGATTCACAAGCGACTGCGAAGCTCAAGTTTTCTTTATCCAGGTATCGTTCGATTCTGAACTCTTTCGAAAAAACGTGTTCGGCAAGTGTTTTCGAACACAGATACATGTATGGAAAATAGTACAATATTAGGATTATATATTGGATATTTATTCCATGCTATAGTCTTTTCAATCACAGCTGATTTCACTCCCTGCACTGTTAAAAATATCGTGAAAAATTACCTCTGTTTTTAAAGGCTATCAATTTTCTGACCAATGAGAACACTCCATAGGCGTTTATAAAGCCTTCTCATTCGTCAGAAAATAGATAGCCTTTAAAAACAGAGGTAATTTTTCACGATATTTTTAACAGTGTGGACTTTTCAAATCCTTTCTGTGATCGCTAGAATTTTGTTATGTTTAAGCAACGTTGCCAGTTGAAAAGTGATAAAAGTCATTTCGTTATCTTCGGCATACAATGGAATTTTGCGTTTAAATTTGGGATCTCTGACTGCATAGAAAGGAACCTACTGGAAAATAGGAATTAAATATGCTTCGATTTTACATTTGGTAATGGAAAGGGTCATTGCATTTTAAATTTTGATACAGGTGCCAAAGGTTTACTGTAACTGTCTGAAAAGTGGCTCATTAATTTAAAATTACTAGAGATAAAAGTTAGTTAAATTGTAGTTTATATTAGTGAATTTGTTATAGATATTTATTCAAGTGCGGTTGTAATTAAATAAAAGCATACAGTTATTTCCTTATGAGGTAGATGTGTCCGTAAAGCTTCTTTAAAATTTCAAGCTTTTATTACAAATATAAATAAACAGATACATATATGGAAAATAGTAAAATATTGGGAGTAGATATTGAATTTTTAATCCATGCTATAACTTTTTCAATCATAGCTGATTTCACTCCCTGAACTTTACAAATCCTTTCTGCGATTGGTATAATTTTGTTATGTTTAACCCTCTCACTGACAAGCCCGTGTTAATACGTTCACTAAGCTCCAGATTTCACTGCAACATAAGCATTATTTAAAGTAATATAATTTTATTGCTATAGAGCATATTTAATGCACTGAACATACTCGTATGTTTAAAACACGCTGTCTGATTTGATAGAATGGAAACTACTGGAAGATACGAATTAAATGTGCTTCGATTTTACATTTGGAAATGGAAAGAGTCGTTACACGTTAAATTTTGATAGAGATGCAGAAGGTTTACTGTAATAGCCCAAAAAGTAGCTCATTAATTTAAAATCACTGGAGATAAAACTTATTTAAATTGTAGTTTATATTAGTAATGTTGTTAACACTATTTATTCAAGTGCTGTTGTAATTAAGGAAAAGCATACATTTATTGCCTTATGAAGTAGATGTGTCCTTAAACCCTTTTTTATAATATCAAGCTTTTATTACAAATATAAATAAACAGATATATGTATGGAAAATAGTACAATATTAGGAGTATATATTGGATATTTTTTCCATGCTATCGTCTTTTCAATTATAGCTGATTTCAGCCTCTGAACTTTACAAATCATTTCTGCGATCGCTATAATTTTGTTATGTTTAACCCTCTCACTGCAAGCCCGTGTTAATAAGTTCACTAATCTCCAGGTTTTACAGCAACATAAGCATTATTTAGGCTAATGTCAGACGAACGTCTTTTTCACGCTTTTTTCCTTACGTATTATCCCTACACAATGCTAGCGGCATTGTGTGGGGATAATACGCAAGGAAAAAAGAGTGTAAAAAGACGTCCATCTCACGTTAGCCTTAAAGTAATATAATTCTATTGATTTAGAGCATTTTTAGTACATTGAACATACTCGTATATTTAAAAAACGTTGCCAGTTGACAAGTGATAAAAGTCATTTCATTATCATCAATATAAAATCCAATTTTTTGTTTAATTTTGACACCCCTGATTCGATAGAATGGAAAATACTGGAAGATAGGAGTTAAATGTGCTTCGATTTTACATTTGAGAATGGAAAGAGTCGTTACATTTTAAATTTGATAGCGATGCAAAAGGTACTGTAATAGCCTGAAAACTGACTCATTAATTAAAAGAGATAACAGTTAAATTCTAGTTTATATAAGTAATGCTGTTAACGCTATTTCTTCAAGTGCAGTTGTAATTTATACAGTTATTGGCTTATGAATTGGATGTGTCTATAAAGCCTCTTTAGAATTTGAAGCTTTTATTACAAATATAAATAAACAGATACATATATGGAAAAAGGTAAAATATTAGGAGTATATATTGATTTTTTTTTCATGCTATAGCCTTTTCAATCATAGCTGAGTTCACTCTCTGAACTTTGCAAATCCTTTCTGCGATCGCTGGAATTTTGTTATGTTTATAAAACGTTGCCAGTTGACAAGTGATAAAAGTCCTTTCTTTATCTTCGTCATAAAATCGAATTTTGCGTTTAAATTTGTGATCCTTGATTCTATAGAAGGGAAACTACTGGAAAAGAGGAATTAAATATTCTTCGATTTTACATTTCGGAATGGAAAGAGTCGTTACATTTTAAATGTTGATAGAGATGCCAAAGGTTTACTGTAACAGCCGGAAAAGTGACTCATTAATTTAAAATTACAAAAGATAAAAGTTAGTTAAATTCTATTTTATGTAATCAATGCTGTTAACGACATTTATACAAGTGTTTTGGTAATTATGTAAAAGCGTGTTTTTATTGCCTTATGAAGTACCAGCTGCCACAAAGTCTCATTACAATTTGAAGCTTTTATTACAAATGCAAAGTTTTTTTCCTTTGTTTTTTGCATTGCTTCATAAACTTCTATATGTGCACGATTAATTGCACGGAGTACGTCAAGGCGATAATCGTCGACGTTTTCCTTCGACACTCATTTCGTCGACGTTTTCCTTTGATACTCTTTTTTGTTCTCTCTTGGACACCTGTTCATTATCGGATACTGAACAGGTGTCCAAGAATTTCTTGTTATGCTAAGCTGGATATCGTCCTCGTAGCTTAAATGGTAGAGCACTTGGAGCGCTATTCCAAGGGTTCCGGATTCGATTCCCGGCTTGGACATTTTTCACTCTATTGGTTTTACTCTTAGTTAGCCATGTGATAAATCACGTATTTAATATTGAATAATTTTGGGCATAATTTCACTGCTGAGAATTAAAGGAAAAAATGAATTAAAATTATACATAAACATTCAATGCAATGAACAATTACCACAGTGGAATGAGTGCATAATAACACCAGAAACGTCTTCTTCATTCCATGGGTAAAACTTGAATACTACCGCTAAACGTTATTTGTGATTCGAAGTTCGAAACGACATGTAAAAGAAATTTATACACTGTAAAAAAAAAAAAAATCTGTAATTTTTACAGATTTCCTTTTTATTATTTTTTTCAGAAAAAAACTGTTTTAAACAAAAACAATTTTTTTCTGTAAAAAAAAAAAAAATGGATTTTGTAATTTTTTTCCGAAAAAACCTATATTTTTTACAGAGAAAACTCTTTTAATGAAAAATTACAATATTTTCTGTAAAAATCGTTTTTCACTGGCTCTAAAATTGACAGGTTTTTTTTCTGTCAATTTGAGAGATTTTTTTTTCTTTTACAGTGTAGACAAAATAACGCTACAGCATTGTATCTATCATCTATAGTTTAAGAAAAAACGGATCTGCATGTTTATTTCATGTCCACCAAGTTTATGTATAGATACTTCGTAAATATATTTTTCTAAAATTATGCTTATAAGTTTCAAGACCTTTCAAAGGTAGTCCTTTAAAAGATTGAACAACAGATATAAATAAAGGAAAATTAAGAAGAAAGAAATGAAAGTTATGTTTTCCTTTGAGCGTTATTAACGAAAGAAAATAAACTGTAAGAAAAAATTTTCCGTTTTGTAATTAGTGTATCGAAATAAAGATATTTTATCTGCATTTCAATCTCCTGTCGATTTCACAGAATTTTTACAAAATGCAAGGAATCGAACTCTTATTGTAGCTCTAATTAGTATATTTAATGGTAAAGGGACTTTTTTAGAATGCAGTTTCTAATAATTGTTGTAAATTAGTCGCAGAGGAAGCAAAGTTTTCCTTGATTTTTAGCGCACCATTCTGAAATAAATAAATACATTTTATCTGTAAAATATTTTCAAAAATCTTTAATAAATCAGTATGCTTAGAGATAGTAGGTTTTTTCTTTAAATTAACTTATTTAATGAGGCTTGCAAATGAATAATAAATCAATACAAAGATAATAAAGAAACATAATAAAGGTATAGACGGGGAATAAAATGCACCACCTATTCACATTTTGAGCACCGTTTGAAGTATAGAACTAGTCGGATGTGCCAATCCCAAAAATTTCCTCTTTCTCATAAACGTAAACACTTCAAAATTCAAGCTATCACAGTGCCAAAATTAAATCCCAATCGATGCTCATCATGAAAATTCTAAAGATATAGGTTCGTTGAATTGTGTGTATTTAAAAAGAAGATATAAGCATCGCATTTTTCAAACTAATCAATGAATTTCGGCGCACACCCTCTAAGATGTCAGCAACCAATATTCCCAAATCAAAGAGCATAAAAGCGATGCCTGTCGGGCATTATACATACCTAAGTCTAATAACGATCTACACTACTGGCCATTAAAATTGCAACACCATAAAAGAAAGAAAATACAAAAAAGACAAATTTATGTACAATACAGCATGAAAAGAAAATGATTAAGCAGTGTATGATGCAATGATGTAAACAGTTTCGGGATTTACAGGGGTGCGAAATTAGTAGAAACAGCTGCCCCCCTGTCAGCTAAAACGGCCCTTACTCGGGTAGGCATGGAGTCGAACTGGGCTTGGATGACAGAAACGGGCAACTCATTCCATGCTGCTTCAAGTTCATGCCACACTTCATCAACCGTATTAGTTGAAGAGGAATGGCGGGACAGTCTCTCAGCAGTCCATGACCAGATGTTTTCAATTGGTGACAGATCTGGAGACCGTGCAGGCCAGGTCATCAATCGAATACCTGTGTATCAAGGAAGGTCAGAACACTACGTGCAACATGTGGTCTTGCGTAATCTTGTTGGAAGATGGCATTTGGCAGGCCTCGAAGACAGGACACAACCGCTGGACGTAAGATGTCGGAAATGTACTGATCTGCGTTCAAATTACCGTCGATCCAAACTAGATATGTGTGTACCCAATGGCAGCCCAAACCATCGCACCATGTTCAGGGCCCCTATTCTGACATCGAATGCAAGCAGGCAATGAGCGTTCTCCTCGGAGCATCCAGACACGTATACGGGCATCAGAATACTGCAAGCAGAAACGGGACTCGTCTGAAAAGAAGACATTGTGCACCTCCTGTATCCAGCTCTGTCGTTCGTCGCACCAGAGTCGCCGAAGTCTATGCTGCATTTTCAAGGGAAGCCGCAGTAATGGTCGCGGTGATGAGTCCACGCTGCTGCAAACGTCATCGCACCGTACGAGCCGGATACTAGGCGCGCTGCAAACATGCCCATTTCCTGACTAATGGTCCGTGATGTAGTTGTACGGTTTTGCGGGCTTAATCTCACAATATGTCTGTCCTCTCGGGCGTTTGTCATGGGAGGGCGTTGAAATCCTGTATGACGTTCAGTATCACCTCTCAGCAACCCGTTGATTCCATATTAGCATGACAGTGGTTGGATTTCGACCAGTGCGACGGGCAATATCACAGAACGAAAATCCACACTTTCGATAGGCAACGATCTTGCCTCTATCGAATTCCGACACTTGCTGGTAAGCATTTCTTATTATTATTCGAGGCATAACACGATATTTTGAGCAAACAACTACCTTAGAAAGCGCTTTCCGAATGAGAAATCCACTACGAACTTTTCTTTTACGCAGTGCTTCAGGTGTCAACCTCTTATATTTCAACCTCTACTTCATTTCGTGTGATTTTGACGGTCGCCTTATCATTCCTTCCTGATATTGCAATTTTAATGGCCAGAAGTGTATTTATGAGAAAGTGTAACAGAATATGAAGTTTGATTAAATTCCGTGCATTAGTTTTTGATATAGAGTTATCGCAATTTTTTTTATGTAGCATAGCAGCGCCATTTGTTATATGATATACACGAAAAGATAATCAGCACCAATGTATGTCAAGGTCTAATAGAATATGAAATTTGATGAAAATCTGAGCATTTGTTATTGAGATATGACTATCACAAAAATCGTGTAAGTCCTGCAAAATGCGGTTTAGTACCGCCATCTCTTAGGCGATTTACACCAAAACCTAATCAGCAAGAACTTATGTCAACGTCTAACTGAATATGAAGTTTGATAAAAATCCGTGCATTAGTTCTTGAGATAGAGATATTGCAGAATTCGTGAAAAATGAAGTATAGCAGCACCACCTGTTGCGCAATGTAGACCAAAACATAATCAGCATAAACTTATTTAATCGTCTAATGGAATCTGAAGTTTGATGAAAATCCGTGCATTAGTTCTCGAGATAGAGTTATTGCGGAAATCGTGAAAAATGCGGCACAGAAACGCCACCGATTCACACCAAAAACTACTTAGCAACAATTTATAGTATTTAACTGAAACTAAAGTTTTATTATATTCCATGCATTAATTCTTGAGACAGGGCGCCTAGAATATTTTTGTCACATACAGATAGACAGACAGGCTCACAGACAGACATTTTCTAAAAACAGTTTAATCGTGTTCAGGGCCTTCTAAAACGTATAAATCTGTCGAAAACCGGAAGTTGAAATTTTTCACGAATCCAATACTTTCTTATTATAAAGAAAGAAGAATGTAAAAAGGAAACATAAACGTAGAAAGGCAAAATGTTTACTTTTAATTCACATACAGGAATTAAACTTTAATGTGTATCAACATTTTAAAAGTACATACCTTTTAATTTTTCAATTGAAACACTCGATTTCATTAAATATACGTAGTTTATTAACCGTAGCTGGATGCACGAAATGCCATTTTTTTATCGATTAAAAACGTTCTACACATTTTTACAAAAATAATGTTTAGTAGCTTGATGAATGAATTTATTTCTTTTTTCAGTCTAAAGTTTTCATTTTCTGAAGTTTAAGACAATAGTTTTCAAAGAAATTAAATGCTTATAAAAATTTCTTTCTACTAAACTTTCAGACCTTATTTAATGCAATCATTATCTATCTGATAAAAGTAATTACTTGATTTACTTTTAATCACGATTTATTTTCCTTTAAGGCACTTTTAATGAAAAGTTTTTGGGATCATTGAATGTTTAATATAAAATAATTAATATTGAAATGCTTTTTAAATAAAATTTCCCACAATAAGAAAGGATAAATAAAACTTCGTGTTTTGTATTTGTATAAAAGTTTATTATATAATTAATAGTAAAGGAAAAATAATTAGTTTGAAGGATAATAATGCTTAATTGATTAACATAGCATTTAGTTACTTAATAATATGGATGTTGACCGTGGCCCTAAATTTTCGCGCTATAGTTTATCGATGCTTTTTTGACAATAAAAGCAAAAGATAATTCGAAATATTTTATGTAAATTATTTTTTATGAAAAATTATGCATTTTACTATTACATAGTGAAATTAAACAAAAACTAGAAAACAGGAATTCTGCTTTTTCAGAATTTAGTTTCACCACCGATAAAAAAAATGTATATAAATATAGATAGTTCAGTTTTAAGACTCCAAACACACGCTTTTATTTTATATAAAATGACATCATCCGCATCCGCTAAAGAATTCCTCATTTACGATCCAGTCTTAAACAACATCTACAGTAAAATAAACATAGTACGTGACTATCGCTAAATAATACACAAATCCAAAAAAAGAGATTTCGTCATTCAAGAAACTGGACAAAAAAATCGGCTATATCTTGCGTTCATTTGTTCGTAATGTTAATATAGATAATTAAAATTAAATTTAGTTTATAATAGCACGATGTTTTATCAGAAATCAGTCATTTATATTTTTTCAAAATAGCACGTATTTTAATTTTTTTTTTCAGATTTTATGAGAAAATGGCAATAAAAAGATATAATTGCTATTTTTCAACTATTTTCCCTTTACTTTCTACAGAAATGGAGTACTTGAGTTGCAAAAATTAAACAAATGGTGCTAAAAACAACAAAAAAATTAATATCTCAAAAATAAATGGAGAAGCAGTTTTCAAATAAATTGTATTTAAAAGTACTTTCTTTTTCAATACGATGGCCTAAAAATTGAAAATGCGCGTTGCTTAGAAGTTAAAAAAATTGCAGTAGAGAGTATTCCGTACGATGATACATCTGCTTTGTTTTACGGCTGGTTTATACAACGTAACGTTATTTTTCGGAGACGACACATTAATAGGTGAGAGAAAGAAATAGCATACCGGGGGCTAAAAAATAATAAACGACACACAACTTTGTACCAATGAAATCCATTTTCCGTGCAAGTTTTATGTGTCCCTAATGTTTTGAGCATGTTCAAATGAGATAAAATAAGAAAGTCTGCGTTTAGAAAGTACTCCCTCTCATTCTAAAACAATAAAATGTGTTTTTAAACAAAAGGACTGGAGATCCAACGATGTATTCAACAATGACAATGAGATAAGAAGATTTGACCGAACTTGAAGTAAACTTCTCCCTCCTGCAGGAAGCCATTAAAGATGAAAAACACCGTATAACAACAAGAAAAGACGCCGACACTGAAAAGTAGTTCAATGATACATCTATCTGGACCATATGGCTTACTAGTTCGTTAGCCTTTTTTTTTCATCATAAACATCTCTCACTCTTCTGGAAACTAATAATTGCCATTCAGAAATGCGAAGTCTGTCATTCTTCAAGAAGAATTCTTTTCAACTGCTGGTCACGTGGTTTCCTTTTTCGAACTTCCTTTTTTTAAGTACCGATAAAAATCTTCGATAAGATTGATGTCTGGTGCATTCGAAACCTCTATTGTGTAGGGGGTTTCAGCATAGGAATACCATTTTGCTGAAGCCAGGCTTTTGTTGTCCTAGCTGTATGCGGTTTGGCTAAGTCTTGTTGAAAAATACAACTCGATTGAAGGCAAAGTTGTTGAATTAAAGGTAACAAGAGATTCTGCAAAATCTCCGATAACATTGCGCATTGGTAGTCCCATAATTTGGCCGACACATGAATAATCGAAACATTCCCAAATTTGAACAAATGGCGGAAACTTGCACACTTGTTTGAATCATTTTGGATTTAAAGCTTCATTTGCTTGCCGTACGACCCGACGACTGATATTTCCATACAAAACTGGAAAAGGGGATTCATTTGACCTTGTAACCTTTTGCCATTTCTGATCCGGCCATTTTAAGGGGTCCATAGCCCACAGAAAATGTTTCATTTTCACTTTCTTCTATCTTTACAAGATGAAAGCTATTGGTTTCATGAAAATTTTCGAATTCCAGTTTCGACAGATTTACACGTTTTATGGGTCAGAGATTCCAAAAAACATATTTTTACAAAATGTCTGTCTGTGAGTCTGTGAGTCTGTCTGTCTGTCTGTCCGTCCATCTGTCTGTCTGTCTGTATGTGACACAAATTTTTTGGGCGCTCTATCTCAAGAACTAATGCACGGAATTTAATAAAAATTTATATTCAGGTAGTCCCTGATATACATTGGTGTTGATTAGTTTTTGGTGTAAATCTCCCGGCAGGTGGCGCTGCTATGCAGCATTTTGCAGGATTTCCGCAAAAGCTATATCTCAAGAACTAATGCACGGGTTTTTATAAAACTTCAGATTCCGTTAGTCCTTGACATGAATGGATGTTGTCTACGTTTTGATGTAAATCGCCCAACAAGTGGCGCTGCTATGCTGCATTTTGCAGGATTCACACTATTTTCGCAGTAGCTCTATCTCAAGAACTAATGCACACATTTTCATCAAACTTCGGATTTAGTTAGTCCTTCATATAAAATGATGCTGACTAGGTGTTGGTGTAAATCGCCCAATAGGTGGCGCTGCTGTGCTGCAATTTGAACTATTTTCTCAATAGCTCTATCTCAAGAACTAATGCACGAATTTTCATCAAACTTCAGATTTAAGTATAACTTGAATAATATTGCTGCTGATTATGTGTTGTTGCAAATCGCTCAACAGGTGGCGCTTCTATGCTGCATTTGTCATGATTTGCGCAACACTTCTATCTCAAGAACTAATGCACGAATTTTCCTCAAACTTCATATTCAGTTAGACGTTGACATAAGTTGGTGATAATTAGGTTCTAGTGCAAATAACCCAATAGGTGGCGCTGCTATGCTGCATTTTGCTGGATTTACACGATTTCAGCGACAGTCATACCTCGAAAACTAATGCACGGAATTTCATATTTTTAGAATTCTCATGATGAACACAGATTGTCATTTAATTTGGCACTGAGATAGTGAATTTTGAAGTATTGACATGTATGAGATAGAAGAAAGTTTTGTGATGGCCACAACATACTAGTTTTCCTTGTCAATGAGGTTCCGGATGGATTGACTTGAAGTGTTTCGGGTTCCAATAGCTTTCGGATTGGGTTTTCACTCTTAACGGTTAATGTCGGGTAAACCTATATTCAAAAGAAAATCCTGAATATTTTTCAATTGATACAGTTATATATGTGAATATTAATGTGTATAGTTGTTCATTTTAACACAAAAAAAGATAACATTGATATTAGAGATGTAATTGTAGACTATTTTCCTATAGTTTTATTAAAATGTGGATTCATTATATTTCACTTCAGGTTTGGGTCTGGTTCGGATCGGTTTCAGCTTGAGGTGTGTCGGGTTCGAGTTAATGAAATTATTTTTATCGGTTTCGGGTAATCCTAACCGAGCATAATTTTATACCTTTTCCCTTCAAATGTTACATGCAACATCATTTTCGACCACAATGCAATATTCAAGTACATTGAGACTTATACCCCATTAGAAGCAAGCTGTTTGGACACAACCCGCTCTTTACGCGGTCGAAAAATATTCCGAAAAAAATGAAACAAGAGTGTTACTCACAACAATAGATTTGCAAAAAATGGAGCCACAAACATCGGTTACAACTAAAAAATAAAATTTCGAGCGCAATGCAATATTCAAATATTTTTTTACTTATACCCTATTAGAAACAAGCTGTTTGGACACAACCCGCCCTTTGCATGGGGAAAAACTTTTCCACAAAAAAAAAAAAATCAAACAAGAGTGATACTGGCAACAACAGATTTTCAAAAAATTTAGTCACATCGGTTACAACTATAAAATTAAACTTGTGCCAACCCACGATTGCGTAAAACAGCAACAATACAGATATAACTAGTTGAGATTTAAAACAGTGATTAAAACCAGAAAACTGAACAATAAAAATTTGCTATAATTCCTTTGTCTTTCTGCGTCTCTTGTCTTTTTATTGTTGCCAGATTCACAAATAAAGAATTAAACTTACTTGCACATAAAATTTAACAATGCTTTCAAAAAATAACTATTGTAATTTTAATCCGGACAACAATGAACTATTTAATAATTATTTCAACTTTAATATCATTGATAATTGCAAGCGATTAACTTTGTGTGATTTATCAAAGCGATTAAAATATTTGAGAGTTATAATTTGATTTATATTTCGCGTAATTTTGATGTAAAAAAAGTTTTTTAAAGCTTTATATTGATATTGGTAAAAAAAATAATTTTAATTATTTATATTGATAAAAAATATCTTAATAAAAGTTACTGTTTTACAGTTAAAAGGAAGTATTTCTATCTTTCTTCCATATTCGTTTATTAAAAGAATATAAACATCATTTGACTATTTCAAAGATTATGGTTAAGATAAAAGTTATTAAAGTTTCTAACAAGGAACCTGTTGTCCACTACAATAGAGACACCATTCAAAAAAATGCCATCAAAATTCTATCAGAGTGGATATAAATTTGTTGAAGAAATTGGCCGAGGATCTTTTGGTGATGTATTGGCTGTCAAGTCGAAAAGAAACAAACAAATTTCAGCTGCCAAAGTGATACATCCGGATCTCACTTCACCGGGTGAATTATCATTATGGCCTCAACTCAATCACAAGAACATTGTTCCTGTCTTAGATATCATTCGACGAAAAAATGTGGATATATTTTTGATGCCACATCATCCTAATTGCCTAATAAACATTCTTCATGAGTGGCACGTTGGAGCAGACCGTTACAAACCAGAATTTTTTCAGCTTACTGTGGGATGGTTGAAAGATATGTTTACGGGTCTTAATTACTTGCATAGTTCCGGAGTATCTCATTTAGATCTAAAGATAGACAACTTGTTAATTACATCTGAGAATATGGCAGTAATCTGCGACTTCAGCGCTCTGGATAAATTGGATAAATCAACAAACAAATATGTACTTCCTCAGTATTACTGTCCACCTGAGGCATGGCCAGAAAAAGTAGATGGTGAACGTCCTTTCGTGAATGGAGCTGCATTTGATGTTTGGTCAGCAGGCATGGTTGTTTTTTATATTTTCTCAAATCATTGGATGGAAAGACATTTGTGGGGAAAAACTAAATGGATGGATGAAATATACCCACTTGTGCACAAGTGCTTGCAGATGCCTTTTTTCAAATCACTAATGAAAGAGGCCCACCGTTGTGTAAAGTTGACTAACAAAGATCGTTTTCAAGCCCTGAATCTCTTACAAGGCATACTTCGATATAGACCAGAAGATAGACCAAACGTTCACCGAATTCTAGGGCATCCATTGCTAACTGAGAAGAATGACAATGGTAAAGTTTTACAACCTCATAAGATCTGGGTTAAAAAACAAACTGAAATATACGATGACATGCAGGGCATGTTAAATGCCGAATTTAGTCTTCGACTTAAAAATGAAGTGAAAAATATTATCGAAAAAGCTAGAGATGTTGTGAAAGAAACATTGAAGGATCCAAAAGACATCGATAACGACAAATCCTTGGCTCCGAATTTATTTGATGTTTCAGATTTAAAATCAAAGGCTGACACAGAAGAATTTCCATCACAGAATATAGATTCTTCACTGAGTGACAAACCTAAAAAGGTCCACAAGAAGAACAAGTTGTTTAAATTCTTCGACAGATGTCGTTTCATTTTCTCTCGCCGTCAAAATAAGACTATGACATTACAGAAATAATTGGCATGTCAGATATAATTTTGTCGTTCTTATATTCACATGTATTTCGAGAATTCTTTCATTATGCATAAATTGAATTGTTATTTAAGTATCTTATTCAACAAATAAATTCAAAATTTTGTACGATTGACATTTTGTCATTTCTAAGATAAACACACAACACCTTTTCTAAAATATAGACGTGACTTATAAAAACCATCTTAATGATAATTATTTTAGGTTGGTGTTTACCTGTTTTGATATACCCTTCATTTTAACATCATATTCACATTTTCAGCTTATGTAAGTAATATTATTAAAGTAAGTTAAGGTTCATTTAAGAATATTATAGCGGGCCCAGGCGGCGTCGGGCGGCTTAGCTAGTGCATTAATAAAATTAATATTTTATTTCTTGATTAGATTATGTGATGTAATTATTGTAATTGTTTTACCTGAGAAGTTCAAAGGATTTCGACAGTCAACGCCGAATTAATCTGCTACTAAGGAATAATAATTTTAAGTATATACGAACTTTGTATGGGGATTTTTTCAAAGCCCCATATAAAACTATTAATGAAATTAATAAATTATTTTTATATATGCATTAATAGGGAAACAATTCTTATTAATGTTAATATCTTTGAATTCTTAAAAATGTATTCAGGAGTTACTAATTTAAAAATGATAAAAATTAGTTTTTAGATACTGAATTTCAATCTGTAAGTAAATGACAAGTACGGTAGCCTTCCTCTTAACCGATAAAATTCACAAAGTAAATTTTCGGTTATCATTTCTTTATGGTTAATTAACTCAAATTTACATACTGTAGAATAATTTCAACTTCTTATAAAGGTATGTGACACGATTTTCAACAAATCTAATTTGTATTAAATATAGTTCATTATTTGTTATTAGTGATAATTTTTATTCCTATTCAGTTAATTACAGCTAGAATTCATTTCACAAAATATAGATAATATGTACTTTTTTAAAACTACACAAATTAAAAAACTAAATGCATCTTACGCGTTTAATTAATTAAATATGCAATTACTTATTTAAATTTTTTGACTTCTCCGGTTTAACCGGTTTTTCTATTAACCGACTAATCCTCGGTCCCGCTTAGGCCGGTTAAGTGGGAGGCTACTGTATTCGTAAAGCTCTTAAAAGTTAGATTTATATTTAATGTTCGTATAAGAATTCATTACCAAAGAAATAAAATATAGTTATATAAAAAATAAAATTGAACCAAAACGGTACTTTTCTTTATTATGTAAATTATAACTGAAGTTTTAGGCTATATTCCTATTTTTATTCTTTACTTTACATTATATTAACATTACATAATTTTATATGCTGTATTAAAAAAAAGATTTTTGCTATTATGTAATAAATATTATTAAAAGAAAAAATTAGCTACATTCTTCTAATAAAATTGAAACTTAACCGAGATCTATAATAATATAATAATTATTCAATGCATGTAATACTAAATTCACTATTGAATAATTTTTACTTTTAAGTAAAATTATTTTTTAATAATAAAAAATTGTAATTCTGCATATTAGCAATCATGCAGGTACATTATTTAAAAAAATAATAGTAATTGATCAAAAATTTGAAAGTTTCATTTCTAAATGATATTTCTTCGGTACGATCATTTGTGGATAAAATGAAAGATTCATTTGCTGTATTTCCCATGACAATCCATGTGTTACCAGAATGAAGAACAAAATACTTTCGTTTATAATAATACCTGTTTAAATTATCATTATTATCTCTAATTGAAGCCGAATACCATGAATCTCTTATATTAGTACGTAATTCAAAAAGCTACTAAAAACTAGGTTTTCTAATGAAGCTTATCAAAATTATATAACTTTGAAAGAAAAGGAATTACAGTAGAGTCCCGCTTAAGCGAGTTTCCGCTTTAACCGAGTTATTTTCTTCTCATGGACTGATGGATTCCATTATTATGAAACATCCATTATAAATGAAATGTTAGGTGAAGATGAAAGAGCAGCCGTAAAAAGTTAGAACTCGTATTTTCTGGTCAGAATAGTAAAAAATTGCCCCCCCCGCCTTTTTTTTTTTTTTTTTTTTTTTTTTTTTTTTTTTTTTTTTTTAAATTATGGCCATTTTTTTTTTCATGAAATGACTTTACAAAATTCTACAGCAATTATAAATTTTAAATTTCAAATCATTCAGTTGAGTAGTTTCTGCGCTGTATATATGCGGACCGACAGGCAGACGGAGGAACCAGACGACGACTATAGGTGCTACGTATTTATATAATTACGAACGCACCTAAAAATGGATGAAAATATTGTGTAATTTCGACAAATGAGTTATTCCTTTCTAAGTAATATTTCTCTTGCACGATCTTTGCTACATAAAATAAGAGCTTCATTTCTTGTATTTTCCGTTAAGAGGCATATGTTGCCAGAATAAAGAACAAAATAATGATGCTTATAATATTGCCCATTCAAGTAATCATTATTCTCTCGACCAACACGTAGTGCAAAAACAGAAAACGAAATAATCATTATTCCATTCAAGTACTCTGTAAGATCATAGATGACTCTAAGGGATTAGTGCTCTTCTAAAAGGAATAAAAGTCTTTAGGGATATTTTAGATCCCAGTCCAGATGATACAAAATGTAAAAGAGAAGATATGTCCCAATTTTTTATTCTAAACCAAGCGCTACTTAATGGAGAATTTCATTTTTAAGAAAACTTTCTTATGTAAGAGGGTAAAATTCATCACATAAAAGGAACCTATATAATTAATGGTGTTGGTCAGTGAGATCTCAAATTCCCCTCGATAATATTGTTAACCTTTTATGTACTGAATTATAAAAATTTTATCTTCTAGAGCATTTTTATTGAATTGTTTAAGTTACATTAGAAGATTTACATAATCATCTAATACATTTTAGGAGGATTTTAGAAGAATTGAAGGATTTAGGATTCATTAGATTTGAATTTACGGGGATTTTGTGCGATATTTATAACCCCACTTAAATCTTTTATTTTAAATATTTTTCTTAGTATTTTGTAGAATTAGGAAATGTACAAATATAATGTTCTTACAATAGAAATATAGAAATATTTCCCAATTGAAAATCCCCCCCTCCCCGCCCTCCCAACGCCAAAAAAGCTGAAAAGATGCAAAGCCAAAAGAAATCATCCTTTTAAAAAAATTTCTGTTTCGTGTAATCCATTATGCTTTTGGAAAAAGATAAAGTAATGTATCTATAACTTATTCTAAACTGTATTACAACTAATTAATGCATTAAATGAATTTTATAATAAGTTATTTTAAGGGTCCTTATAACTACCTTCAGTAGATAAAGGGTTAAACTTATGGCCATAGAATACATTTTATTTGAAGTGTTAAAATCTTATTTAAGGTTCGTTAGCTTCGCTAATATTTTAACACATACAATATCAAATTAAGCATAGATTTTTAAATTATTTTTCCCTTCACAAGAAGAAAGAAACGTCTTTTAAAAAGGGTAAAAAAAAAGATGTTAAAAATATTAATTTTTGGGGGGAAATTTTGAAAATACATTCCAAGCTCATAGGTTTAATATTGGAAAGAAATTAGAGAACAGGCTGACCAACAACCTTAACTCACAACAATTTGGTATTCATTTTGCAGTGACTGGAAATGTTATACAGTACAACCTCGATATCTCGAATCTATGGTGAAGAGAAAAAAATTCGAGATATAGAGTTTTCGAGTTATCAAGTTTTGATAAAATTTAAAAATATAATCTCTCAAACTGCTTTTTGCTGTAAAAAATAAGATACGTCAAAAACTACACATAATCTACTAACAATTAACAAATTACACTTCTCAAAGTTTTAATAATTTCAAAATTGTGTCATACACAAACTCTTTTTGATTAAATAAAATGCAATTCGTCATTAACAAAGGACGAATTGGATATTATTCAGAAGTTTCACACAGTTTGGGCACAATCATCAACTTTGAAGCCATGGATTATCTCCTAGTTGAAGGGTTGTCCTGATCGAAACTTCGAAGTCGTGTTTGGCGGCAAATATTTAACAGCGATATTTTTTAGCGTTGGAAGATTAGAGTGGGCCTTACAATTGTCTATGAAGAGGAGAACGTGTATTTTACTTATAGCCATTGTTTTACCGATTTCTATCAGCCAATCAAAAAATTGCGTTTGCCATCGAAGCCTTTATATTTCACCTGTACAGCATTAGAAATGACTTAATTTTAGCAAAACACTTCGGCATTTTAGATCGCCCTATCATAAGAGGGGGAAAAGTTTCTTTACTACTTTGATTTTCTGCCAAAACCATAATTACACGAAGTTTACTTGGTTTGCCACGTCGGATTTCTTCACCTTTAAATGCAGACGTTTTGTTGGGAAAACTGTGGTACAATAATACAGTTTCATCCGCGTTAAACATATCACCTGCTTTATAGTCTTTTAAAAGAGAAGGAAGTTCTGAAAGCCACTCTTCACAGGTAGCTGAATCACCTGGTGCGCTTTCACTGCCAAGTTTCCAAAAAACGATGTTGTCCCTTTTATCGGTTTCAAAGCCTTCCATTCTTACCCTTTACTTTATATCAACAAAGGGATAAAAGAATGCGAAATCAGCATCCAGATCAAACTAGTTCTACAGCTGATAATAGCCGAAAGTAAAAAGTCAAACTAATTTCTGTGGAAAATATTTCGACATATCAAAGGTTTTGGAAAATATGTTTCGAGATAACTATGGAAAATACATAAGAATTTTGATGGAAATGCAGGGGAAATTTGTTTTTTCGAGATAAAGAGGTTCGAGATATCGAGGTCCGACTTATTACTTATAGAAAGTAATTCCGACAGATGACCAAACGGAAATTATAAGTTTTCTGAAACAATATCTAATGAAAGAAAAACAATAGTACAGCGTTGTTTAAAAGTATTATTATTACTTTTTAGCTCATAGCTATCAAAGCCTGAGAACTAATGTGCCCGCAAATTCTGTATGTAGTACAGTCGTGGAAAAAAAAATGTAAACAACCCTTACTAACTCTGCAAAAAATTATCGTAGAAGAAAGTTACTGGTACCACACGATTGGTAATAAAGTCTACTTTTAAATGATGCATATAAAATTTGCTTAGGGGCCATCTAAATATTAAAACGAACCATAACTTTGATCTTCTTCAATAGCAGTACACAATTCTGACAGCATAAATGAACTCTACACCCTTCAATTAGCATAAAAACAAATTTTTATGCAATTCGTACGATAAGTTTCCGAGAAATTAATTGTTTTAAAACCAGCGTATTTTAGGGGCTATATCCAAATTGAAGTTCGGTACTCGACTGTTGACCGAGAGAGAGCCCTTCTTGATCAAGGCACCTTAAGCGTCACTTAAGCAGTCATTGGCGACTGCTAGATTACAGAATAGCATTTTAGCATTATTGCTACATAAAAATTTAGCACATTAGGAACATAATTTCAGGAGATATTAAAGAAAATGTGAAAATGTAATTTAATATTAGAAGCACTAAATTTTGAATGTTTATAATTCAAATGACTTGAAATTTGGTCGAAAATTTGAAATATCTTGTTAAAATTGGGTATTGCTATTGAAAAAAATGAAGTTTGGGTTCGTTTTAATTCGCAGATGGTCCCCTAAGCAAATTTTATATACATCATTTAAAAGTAGACTTTATTTCCAATCGTTTGGTACCAGTAACTTTCTTCTACGATAATTTGTTGAGTAGTTAGTAGGGGGTGTTTACTTTTTTTTTTTCCCACGACTGTACGTATGAATGTGTGTATGTATGTACGTAACACGATAACTCTTGATAGAAATATCCGATTTACTTCAAATTTCGTAAATATTTTCTTTCTGATAAGGCACTTCCTTGATTAGTTTTGGGGGTTTATTGGTGAAATATAAAGGGGTGGAACGGGGGTTAATCCCTTAATTTAGATAAATGGATTTTTCATGCATAACTATCCGATTTGCTTCAAATTTGGAAAACCGGTTTATTCTGATAAAGCGTTTCCCTGTATAGATTTGGAGGTTCATTGATTTAGTATAAAGGGGGAGGGGCTAATCCCCCCTTAATTTAGGTAAATGGATTTTTCATGCAGAATTATCCGATTTGCTTGAAATTTGATATAACGGTTTATTCTGATAAGGCTTTTCCCTGTTTAGATTTGGAGGTTCATTGGTTAAGTATAAAAGGGGAAAATTGGGAAGCAACCCTCACCCCTTAATTTTGTTAAATGTTTTTTTTTTTTTTTTTTTTTGTCGATTTTTTTATTTTTTGAGAGACATTTTTCGTTGAAATAAGAGTAAAATATGCAATTAATGTGAATAGCCTGTGAGCTCAATTCCATCAGTTTAACTGGGCACTTTTGTTTTTATTACTTGTATAAATTCAATTTTTTTAATCTTAGAAATAAGGTGTTTGAAAAAAAAAAAAAAAAAAAAAAAGAATTTTATAAGGGAAAAAAAAGAGTGTTTTTAATGCAAGTATTCGAGTACGCCTTAGATTCTGTGATACAAACGACCCAACTCTATCTCACATAATAATATCAAAATTATTCATGTTCGTAGATTATGTAATTACTTAATTATGTCATATTCTTCTAATAACATTTCAACTCTATAAAGATTTCGAATAATGTGATATTCATTTTTTCATCTAATACAAAATTCAGTTAAACTTTGGATTACATAATTAATAAATTAAATAGCATACTAAATATTTGTTACTCAAACTAAACTAAACCTGCGGTGCTACAATTCATTTAAGTCCAGCTCTACAATACCAAGCGCTGTTTTCTTGCAAATACCCCGGCCAGTTGGCCATCCTAACGCGGGACCCTCAGTGTTTAGTTCCCAATAAATTTAGATACTCAATTTATTGACCCAGAAGGGATGAAACGTGGACCGAACTGGAATGAACCGGATGAAACGTGGAAATCGAACTGTGGACCTGCAGTGCAGTAGATAGGCTTGCTGACCAATCCACTGTATTGAACTTCAAATATTTGCTACATATAATACATTATTCAATTATTTATAATAAGGTAACATAAATAGAGGTCGACCGAAAATTCAGTTTCGGTTTCGTTTTCGACACAAAAAAAGTGTTTCGCGAAAAATTCGGCCAATTTTGGACTATTTTGCAATTTGAACTATTTTCTCAATAGCTCTATCTCAAGAACTAATGCACGAATTTTCATCAAACTTCAGATTTAAGTATAACTTGATTAATATTGCTGCTGATTAGGTGTTGTTGCAAATCGCTCAACAGGTGGCGCTTCTATCTGCATATATGCGTTCTATGCGTCCATAGCCCACAGAAAATGTTTCATTTTTTGAGTAAGCGTTAATATGATTAATATGATAAGCGTTAATTTTGAGTAAGCGGCTTACGTTTGCTTTTGTAAGATTTGAAGCCTATTTTATGCAATCTTTTTGCAGCTATTTTATGTGTAACTTGTTGTCTTATGCCGTCTTGCCATAGTGATGCGGCTTTTGTCATCGTTACTGGTCTGCTCTTCATTAACACTCCACACAACATTCCAACTTCTCGAACCGTTGTTGTTGATGGGCGACCGGTACTGTTTCTTGGCTGTATACCTCCGGTTGCAACGCTGCTGAAGTCAGGCATTTGTTGTTCTAGCTGTGTGAGGTTTGGTTAAGTCTTGTTGAAAAAGATAACTCGATTGAAGGCCGAGTTGTTAGATTGAAGGCAAAAACTGGTTCTGCAAAATTTCCCGCTAAAGTTGTGCACTGAAAGAAACAAGTTTTCAAAAAATAACGCATTGCCGATTCCGGAATCAGCAAATCCCTGTGCCTATTTGTCTCATTAGACAACTACTATTTCGTTTTTCGATTATCTTTTTACGCAACGCTACCGTAAATCTTTTACCACCCATTTTCGGTACTTTTTGATTAGCCGGGCGCCAGTGTTATATATACATTTTTATGTATATATGCATGTATGTATATATACATATACATGTACATATATATATATGTGCAAATATACAATATATGTATATAAATATATATGTATTTATTCATATATGTATGCATATATATATGTATATATAACACTGGCACCCGGCTAATCGAAAAGTACCCCATTTTTTTCTTAATAATTGATTCGAAACCAGTCTTCTTTAAATAACACATGCCATCAGTTACGGATGTGATAATTTGCTTAGTTGAAAACAACCAGCCATTCGCTACTGTCGAAAACTTCCTTTAAATGCACATGCTTAAAACAACAAGGCTTGCAATTTTTAAGAAGGAAGATGTTTTACAGGCCCTAAACTAAAGGTCAAATTCTTTTTTTTCTTTTTTTATGCAATTCCTTTTAGATGACTGACATTTCAAAAATTTGATTGGTTATTTAGACAAAATTAAATCTGCGTTTTCTTTCTTTGAAAACATTCTTTTTTAAACTGATGCGCATGGAATTAGGGCCATGGGTAAGGTATTTTTCATAAGAAATATTTTACTTTACGCTGTTAAGAATCTGCAGCACACAATCCAACAATTCGATCATTTTTATAGAAAACAGTTACATAACCGTAATTAAACTTTATTCCGACCATAAGCGACCAGTTGCGCTTAATAATATGGCTAAGTAAATGTTATGTTTAAAAACGGTCGAAATTTTGTCAAATCGAAACAGTGTACCGAATGAAATTAATTTGGAAAAAATTGGAAAGCTTTCGCTTTTTCTTACAGGCATTGCAGTTGTCATAAATTCTCTTACTATGACTAATTTACTCGAAAAAAAGTTATAAATTGGCCCTTTTAGCGAATTCATGAAGGTTTCAGAATGTAAATTCTTTAGCCACTAACGTTTAGATCTAGAGCACCAGATATATTTAAAATGAAACAAAAGTGTATTTTTTCTTATTTTTTATATATAATGATAAAATATTTAAGAACGCCGTACAGTTGATCAGACAGGAAAGTACCTAAAATTACGGTTGTAAGAGCCGTAAAACTTTCAATTTCACACCAGACGGAGGTGATGTCTGCAAATAGTGTTGCGAGGTGTTCCGCGTAAATTAAGGACCCAAATGCTTTCTATATTCTTACTGTTTATTTCGCCATATTTAATCGCTAGATAATTCTGCAATTAGATAAGACAAAAAAAATCTTTAAAATACTGATATCTAGAGCATTTGGAGCCCCAATTTACGCGGAACACCGGGCAACACTACCTGTCAATGCAAAACTTTAAACTCAGTCCTCTGGAAACATTGTTTTTCAGGAGTTTTGTCACAAAAACTTTTAAAAAATTATCTATTTTTCTTTTTCCTTTTAGATAAAGAAATGAATTTTTCTACAAATTATGCCTGAAAAAAAAAAAAAAAATTTCTAGATATAACGAACAACAAAATATGGTCACGATATGATAAATTTTTAGTTCTTTCAAATTTATTATATATATATATCTAACTTTTAACTTTTCTTGTTGTTTTATGTATAATCAAGAGATAACATATTAATCAGCATATAATATATATATATATAAAATGACGACTGAAAAATATGGAACCTGGACTTCAAAATCGTAGCAAACTAACTTTTTTCAAGATTACTTTGCCATGCTATATTTTTTATTTGATTTTTATAATTCAACGCTAAAAATACCAGCGATTTTACTCAAGTTTATGTGGTTCCAGGGTCTTATAAGTTACATTTTGAAAATCTTTTAAATGTTCTAGCAAGCAAAACAGTAAAAAAATCCATTTTGAATTTTATGAATTTTCAGCGTTTTCTGGCACTGTTTTTTTTTCGTTTTTAATTAAAAAATATAGAGAGTTATTATATAGTTGATAAACGAGCTGGACATTTACACCGTAAAAAGTTACATATAAACGTGAAAATAAACATCACAAGTTTACTAAACGGTGTATAAACTGTTGCAAAGTGTAAAATCTATACAAACATTAAAATACAGTTAAAATATTCAACGTTTTGGTCATCATCTGTGACCTTCATCAGGAAAACGTTGTCATAATGTCTTCTAAAAACAGATCAAAATGCATGCCACATTGTTCATTCGATTTTCTTTTTTTCCTTTTTCACCTGATAGACGGCGTCATAATCTAAATCCTTTGAAATTTTATTTTATTTTTTGTCTGATAGAGGGTGCCATTGTATGTTTTCTTGATTGTAATTGGTTGAAGTGATTTTTGACTGGTTATATAATGAACTTTTGAGATTTAAGACGGTTTTGCTCTGTTTTTAGAAGACATTACGACAACGTTTTCCTGATGAAGGTCACAGATGATGACCGAAACGTTGAATATTTTAACTGTATTTTAATGTTTGTATAGTTTTTAGTCTTTGCAACAGTTTATACACCGTTTAGTAAACTTGTGATGCTTATTTTCACGTTTATATGTATTATATAGTTATTATAGTTATATACTATTATATACTATAATAGTATATAGAGTTTTTTGATACTATTAGAGGTATTATATAGAGTGAAAAACATTAGATAGAACAATTATTATAATAAAAAATAATATAATAAAGTAAAAAACATAAAGTATAACATCACGTTCAATACGATGTTTATATGAACTATATTTCATGAAACATATCGTATTCAATAAATACAATATTACGATATTTTAATTAATAATAAGCAATACGTAATACTTTGTACTGTAATTTAACATGTTGTTGTTAAATTACATTTATGATACTTAAAACATAACATTACTCAGAGTAATAAATATTATAAATAATGATAAATACATTTCATCTAATTGTAAAAAAAAAAAAAATACTTAATGAATTCTAGTTAAGAATTGCAACACGTTTCTGCTAAAATATATTTACGATATTTAAACTATAACATTATACAGAGGAATAAATATTATATAGCATGATCAATATGTTTCATTGAATCTTAAAAATAAATATTTAAAGAAGTCTACTTAAAGATAGCAACATGTTGTTATTAAGATATATTTGTGATATTTAAACTACTTTACAATAAATATTATATAACATGATCAATATATTTCATTGAATCATTAGAAATACTTAATTAATACTACTTAAGAATCGCACAATTAAGTATCTAGACGCTTTTATACCGGAAAGTCTTCAATTATCTGGATATTTTACCTCTAATGCCTCTCCAAATTAGTAGAAAATAAATTCTCGAGTCGCATCAATGAATCTTTATTTTCCCTCCTTGATCCTGCTACCTGCCATTGATTTCTTGCCGTTCAGTAAATAAAAGCTTTGTTTGAATGAACGGAAAGAACCGCAAGTATTTGATCGATAAGACGCTTGACCCCTGCGTTCATATCGAGCATTATGCAATTATGAAAACATCTTAGAATATTACGAGCAAGTTAAATGCCAGTTCATTTATTAAGAGAAACATCATTGGCCGTCACACGTGATTTTATTTGATAGAGAAGATTTTAGTACTTTGGAATAGTGGTCAGTAAGTACACTGTAAAAAAAAGAAAGATGTAAATGGGGCATTCTCACAATCTTTTGACTTTCATGTCCCTGAATAATAATTTTTATTTTAATACACTTTTTTGTGTTTTTTTTATTTCATATACTGGGGAACATCCCATTGCATGATTGCACAATAATATTAACGAAATAAATAAGTTTTGGACGATGTTGGGGGTCCAAACACCTGGAAAACCCCTATACCGTCCCGTGTCCCTGATGCTGATTTTTAAGTTTGGAGCTGTCTGGTTAAAATTGTTTCAATAAAAATAATTCAATGTAATGTTTTTCTAAAACTGGAACTATTGTTTTATATAAATATGTAGCTAAAAATTAACCTGCACACATTTTTAGGGTTGTTATTATTTTTAAACTCTGTCCCTGAGTTTTATATTCCTTACCATCTCTCTTCTAAAATTATACAGAAAATCATTTCAGATGCAGCCAGAGAATTTTTTCAAGTTTTTTCTCATGCAGAAGTATGCTACCGAAATAATGTCTAAAATTCTTTGGCAGGAAATTTACTGTAGAATTTAAATCAGCATTTAAATATCAATTTCAAGCATCGTGGCTTTATTGGTAGTCTCACCGTCCCCAAGGTTTATTCCTGCACTTTTCGAGGTAAATTAAAAAAAAATTAATTTAATCAAATGTTAACAACTGTTTCTAAAAATCAATGAACATTGTTGCTATCACTTAGTCTTAACATGATTTTCCTAAAAATAGGTGGTAATTTTCTTTACCGTTCCATCCTTACCGCCCCTTTTTTTACGACTTCGTCCCTTTTTTCCAATACCATAACCTTTTTTTACCTTACCGTCCCTTCCTTAACACCCCTTTAAGACAATGTCACACAAAAATTCTGTATTAAAAGTGCTACATTGTTAGTATTTCTTATTTGATTGTCCTGTGGGTACTATGCAAATTCATTATAAGTATAAATTTAGAAGAAAATAAAAAGTTGTAGGGGTAAAATGGTAAGGAAAATTAAACTCGCAAGTTTAACTTAAACCTCAGTTAAATAAAAAAATTTTCGCTGCTGACCATTTTTTCTTTCTTTTGAATCATTAAGGCATTCGTCTATCAGACTAAAATATTATTTTAGCAAGCTTAAATTTGTCAGATTTTTTTCCCAAAAGTCAAAAGATTGTGAGAATGCCTCAAATCTAAAAGCTATAGAATTCGGTATGCTTATGAAAATTGTATCTGTACACTGTATAGAATAAATATTTAAATCTACAAAGCTATTTTTGTATAGCTACAGAAATCTGTATGTCTACTAAAATTTTATTGGTAACTCGGGATAATTACATGATTTTTTTTTTGTTCCATTTACTTAAAAAGTTCTAGGCTTCACAGTTTTCTAGAAAATACGTTGTTACCTTACAGAATTTTTTTGAGTGAAAGTGAATCTGTTACATGATTTTTTTGTTGCAGTTACATAAAAAGTTCTAGGCGCACAATCAATACATTCGGGATTTGTGTTTTTAGAAAAGTGACGTCTTTTAAGCAAATAAATAGTTTTAGTGTATGTTCTTGACTTTTTCGTTTGGAATATATATTATTATGAGAGATTTTGTACATTTAAATTAATCGCAAGAGAAATATAGGTTTCTATTTGTGTAATTCACCCTTTTGCTCTTAATATATATGTGTATAACGATATTTATAATTCAAAATTATTCATATCAAAAACATTATACACTGTTAAAAAGCCTGAGCTGTGAAGCCAATTTTTGTTGCTGCAGTGACTGCAACCATAAGATGATAAAATCTTGTTCAGACATTGAAGCTTTGATTCAATTGAAACTCCAAATGTTGAGATGATATTTCTCCATGTTATTGTTGCAGTTACTGCAGCATCAAAAGTTGTGTATAACCGTGTATAACATGCATTTTTAAATGAGAATCAATAACTTTCAACGTATTTCACCGAATCTGTGACGTCTATCTGCAAAATTCAACAATAGGAGCCTCCGTTTTGTAAATAATGTAAAAATTATTCTTGATTCCTTTGGTTTGTTTTATTTAGTTATTTAGTAAAGGCATTTTAATTGTTTTCAGGTGCACTTCACTTAATCTGTGACGTCTATCTGTATAATTCAACAATAAGAGCCTCTTTTTTTTATACATAATGTAAATATTATTCTTGATTCCTTTGGTTTGTTTTATTTAGTTATTTAGTAAGTGCATTATAATTGTTTTCATATACACTTCACTTAATCTGTGACGTCTCTCTGCATTTTTCAACAATAGGAGCCTCTGTTTTGTAAATAATGTAAATATCATTCTTGATTCATTTGGTTTGTTTTATTTAGTTTTTCAGTAAAAGCATTATAATTGTTTGCATATGCACTTCACTTAACCCTTTGCACTCGAAATTTTTTTTCATTCGTATTACCAGCAACTCGAAGCGATTTTAGTTATATCTTATTATTTTTTTTAATTCTTTTTGAATACAAATGTTATGATAAATAAATAAATAAATATATATATGTATATATGTATATAAAATTATTACATTTTGTAATCGTACAAAGTGTGATACCTCTCGAAGCGATTGCCAATATGTAATCTTGGCTTTTCTAGACAGGTATCACAAAATTATTTGTATTGTCTCCGTAGTGGAAACCTCGAGTTTGAAAACAAATTTTAAATGGCTGCGCTCCGGAGACCTCGAGTGCAAAGGGTTAATATTTTCTAGCTCTAATTTTCTTGTTAATGTATGTAGTGATGTAGCGGCGCGGCTTTCGGACAAAATTGTTATGTGATTAATGTTTTTTCATCATATCATCATATTATTATCATACAATTCATCATGTTTTTTAATCTGGATAACGTTGAGTTATTAATGTCGTGTGCATATTATATATTAACAGGAAAAATGTGACATTTTGTAATGGAAGAATTAAAATTCGCATAATTCTTGCAGTATAAAAGATTTTAGAATATTATGATCAATATATTTTGATGAATTGTAAGAAATAAGGAATTCTACTTAAGAATCGCACTATTACGTTCCGAGACACTTTTATACCAAAACTTCTCCAATTATCTTTATGTATACCTTTAATGCCTCTCCAATTCGGTAGAAAATACCTCCTCATTTCGCATTAATGAATCATGATTTTCCCTTCTTGATCCTTCTACCTGCCATTGATTTCTTGCAGTTCAGTGAATGAAAACTTTGTTGGGATGAACCGCAGATATTTAGATGATTAGATCGATGAAGCGCTTGACCCCTTCGATAATATCAAGCATTGTACGATTATAAAACTATCTTACATTATTACGAGCATACTAAATACCAATTCATTTATTCAGTGGAAAATCGTTTGTAGTCACACATAATTTTATTTGATACAGAAAATATTAATATTTTGGAATAATAATCAGTAGTTTATCGTGCAACGCAATAACTCTCATCGTCTGTTATAAAGTGTACCGTTTAAAATGAATTTATTATACTTATAAATGAACATTTATTAATTTTCATTTCAACATTACACAGCAAAAAATATACTATAACATTATTATCAATAAGTTTTAATGAATCGTAAGAAAGAATGATTTTTTCTTCTATAATTCAACATTATATTAAAAAGTACTGTATACCAATGTCATCAATGTATTTGAATGTATCGTAAGAAGAATGTAGATTTATTTTGTATGTTTCATTATTTTGGCGATAAAAAAATATATAAAATGTATAATTTAACATTTTATACAGTTAAAAAAATCTATATATTTATATTCCAATGGATCGTACAATATTATCCATTAAGATATATATTTAAATGATAATCAATAATTTTTTATTACATTTCAATGAATCTTGGATTTCTATTTGAATAATTTACATTTTACTATTAAATTCTAAGAGTATGTGTTATTCAAAGTTATTTAGAGTAAAATATATTCTATACCTTTATGATCAATATATTTTAATGAATCAAATAAAATACTTAATGATTCATATTTGTTTAATCCAACATGTTGCTGTTAAAATGCATTTATGATATTTAAAATACAGAGTAACAGCATCTTTCTACAGAGTTTTAACCCTTTCAAGACGGGTGATGCATATATGCATCGTCAAAAGGTGCGTGTGGGATTTGTTTTTGGCATCATTAATAAATAAATCTAATATTTATCTTTTTTAATTAAAGCATTTATTGGTATTTCAACAGTAAAGGGAACTGTTTAAAAAAACTGTGTCAACCAAATAAATTTTTTGTAAGGAATATCGTCTGGAAAGTGCTAAAAACATTTTATTATATTATTATAAATATAGTTTAATGAATTGTATTAAATAATCAAATCTAAGTAAGAACAGTTTAATTAAGTAGGAATTAATACTGGGACGTCTTCAATTAATGTATTATAGAAAGGGGAGCTGACATCACTGTGGGTAAAGTTAATGTGGTCCACAGTAATTTCCTATCCGCCTTTATAACTCCTACCATAACCAGAAATTCAGATAATCTGATTGTTCTACAATTAACAGCTCTGTAATACAATTGGTCAACGTTGCCATGATGATGTCTGCAATGATCGCGAAAGCAAAAATGTAGTATGTAGATTGGATGATGGAAGTGTTTGTTTGTAAACATGCCCTTTCAAGTTATACTTTCGGTTAAAATGCCTCCTCAAGGCACATCAATGAATCATGATTTTGCATTCTCAATCCTTCCACCTGTCATTCATTTCTTGCAGTAAATGAAAGTTTTATTGGGAAGAACAGCTAATATTTGGGTGATTAACTCGATGAGGCGCTTGACCCCTGCGACCATACCGCGATTTACATTATTATGAAAACACCCTAGATCAGGGGTTCCCAAACTTTCAGATCGACGTACCACTAAACAGAAGTTCATACTTCCGTGTACCACGATGTGTAAAACTCACAGCTACAGAAAAACTTGTGTAAACAGGTTCTGTTTAAAAACAGAACAAACGAATACAGAATGAAAAATTTTAGAAAAGCATGCGGAGGAATAATTTATTTTTTATAATAATTTATAAAGTATTTATCAGCACAAAGTGCATCATTTTGGGTGTCAAATATAGATGTATTTAAAAAGAGAACATAAGTACTACATAGCTTGTTAAGCATGGAAACAAATACGCATTTGAGGTCGCCTCGTCCATCTATTTTTTAGAGTTCCGTACTTAAAAAGTGAAAATGGAACGATTATAAGATCACTCCTGTGTATGTCTGTCTGTCTGTCACAGCTATTTTACTCGTAAACTATGGGACGTGGAAAGTTCAAATTCGGGGAAGTAATAAAGACTATTGACCCGCATATTTACAGATTATTAAACATTCACAAATATATTTAGAAAAAATGTAGAAAGGTTAATTAAGTTACTTGAAAAAGAAAATCTTTTTTTTTATATATATTATGTGGGGTATCGGGTGAAAGCTTTCGTAATGCTGAGCTGAAAAAATATATTTCTTTTAATTTTAGGTATTATATCTTCAGAGATATCGTCAAACATGTAGTGCAAAAATATGTCCCCCTCCCCTCCACACACACACACTCTATTTCCGAATATACTGAAACTAAAATTATGAAAAAATTTGAGATAGCAGACGTTAAATTAAACCTTGCAGGAAAACTATAGCGCTTACCCTAGGTCACATAGTTTTTGAGAAAAGTGCCTTTTTACGTTACACACAAATTTCGATTTGCGGGCATTCAGCAAATGTGTTGAGGAGCGCTGGAGGTACCCATCGTAGTAAAAGTATAAAAGCATTGTTGATAATGATTTTCGAAAACAATTGTCGGTAATTAGCCGATATATTAACCCTTAACCCCTTGAGGGGCGGTGGTATATATTTTATCCCACCTGCGAATAATGAAGATTTGCACCAGGAAAGTTTTAAGAAATTTTACTTCCTAACTTTGGTGGAAAAAAGTCGTAAAATCGCTTTTCCTTATTTTGAAATAATTTTTTTCTAAATTTCCGGTGGGAACTCAGCATTACACAAACGCAATTGCTTGCCCCTCAAGTGTTAAAGACAAGGACGTTTTGGACATGCATGATGAAAGGGGCGGCGTACCCTACGTACCATCCGCTTTTAAAGCCTAGATAACAACTTTTAATGATATATTTGTGTATTGAAATGTCCAGTAGCAGTATAAAATGAATAACCGTCAAATTGTTAAGAACAGACTAATTTAATTAGAATTAATCACATAAATACTAGGGGATTCACTACTAGATTGCATTGAGTGGATTTCTGGATACGCTTTACATGTCTTTAAAAGTTAATTAAAATCATAGCTGGAAAAACGAGCCACGGACCAGGGCGGCCGGCGTTGGGACTTTGCGACCTCCTTTCGAAGCGCGCTTAGCAGAATGCCAAACTCTTGAGCACGCTCTTTATAATCTATGGACTATTTTATCAAGAGCGTGCTAAATATCCATTCATTTATTCAAAGGAAAATAGTTGCCAATCACATATGATTTTATTTGATACAGAATATGTTAATATTTTGGAATAGTGATCAGTAGTTTATCATATAATGCAATGCCTATGATCGTCTGTTATAAAAATTCACTATTTAAAATACATTTACTATAGTTGTAACTCAAAATTTATTTATTTTTAATTCAACATTTCAGAGCAAAAAATATACAGTAGCGTTATGATTCATTATAATTCAATATATCATTATAAAAAAATAATATATTCAACAGATTCAATATATATTCAATATAATTCAATGAATCATAAGAAATATTTATCGAATTCTGCTTGAATAATTTAACATTATATAAAGTAAAAAAAATATGTTATATGTGATCAATATAATTCAATGTATCTTAAGAAAAATTATAGATTTTTAATCATATAATTCAATTTAAATATACACCTTATATGGTCCTCTTTGATCTGGATAACATTGAATTATTAATGTCGTGTACATATGTATATATTAACAGCAAAATGGTGACATTTTGTAATGGAAGAAATAACATTAGTATGTTTCATGCAATATAAAACGTTTTATAACATTATGATCAATATATTTTGATGAATCGGTAAAAAATACTTAATGAGTTCTACTTAAGTATCGCACAATTACGAGTAGAGGCACATTTATACCGTAACGTCTTCAATTATCTTGATTTAAACCTTTAATGCATCCCCAATTCGGTAGAAAATACCTCCTCGAGTCGCATCAATGAATCATGATTTTATCTCCTCGATCCTTCTACCTGCCATTGATTTTTGGCATTTGAGTAAATGAAAGCTTTGTTGGGAAGAAGAACCGCGGAAATTTGGTTGATTTGGATCGATGAAGCGCTTGACCCCCTCGATCATACCGATATACTGGTTCGGTACACTGATTAGAGAACAAAAGTTTACCTTCACACAGAAATTTAATAACTATAGACGAATATTTTTATTCTCACTATATGTTCGATCGCCGTGGATATTGATTTTAAAGTATTTGCCAAAAAAAGTTGACAAATTGTGAGCTCGGAAGAGAAATAGCTTCTGCATCTCTAAGTGACAAATTCCGTCGACTGGAAATTTTCTAGAATCAGCTACTTTTAACGTGTGCACATGAAATTTTAGGATTTTTCGAGAATACAATCTATTTTTTTCCTCAATTTCATAAAAAGTTTTAATATATTTTGTTTGATATTTTCAACCTTTTCATGTATGAATTATTTTTAAACCGATAAATTCCGTCGACTGGAAATTTTCTAGAATCAGCTACTTTTAACATGTGCACATGCAATTTTTGGATTTTTCGTGACTACAATCCATTTTTTTCCTCAATTTCATAAAAAGTTTTAATATACAGTAGAACCTCTTTTATTCGAAACTCTTTTAACCGAAACTCTTGGTTAACCCAAATCCATTATTAAATCGATTTTTTTTTTCTTACTATCACATTCCGTTTGTGCAAGTGGTCCATTCCGAAACACGATTACAGATAAATATTTTGGATCCCTTTCTCAGAATTCCTTTGAATTTAACTTGAGCTCCCGTAAATTTTGAAGTAAAATAGAACACAGTAAGATGAGGGAGAACCGGAATGTGTGAATGTGGTCTAGGAGGCGAAGAAAACGAACAAATTAGCAATTCTGAAACTTTTGAATGTTTTGCAATAGGTTTGTAATGGTTCGAGCAGTAGAATGACTGTAATACTGGTGAACAAATAGTATTATGTGGTAGAGCTACAAAGCAAAGGCAATCGAAATTGCAATAAATAAAACATTTTTTCAAACTTTTGTGAAATATGTAAAAGGTGCTTAATTTCAAAATTGAGATTCAGGTAATTTATTATTGTTTCTATTTTGCTATTGCTTTATTTTTATTAAACACTTGTTACCATAATAAGAAATATCGCGTATATTTGTCCTTAATCTTAAAATTGAAGTATTCTCGATTATCCGAAAATTTCGATTTTCCGAAAAATGGTCGGTCCCAATTACTTCGGATAATCGAGGTTCTACTGCATTTTGTTTGATATTTTCAACCTTTTCATGTATGAATTATTTTTAAACCGATAAATTCCGTCGACTGGAAATTTTCTAGATTCAGCTACTTTTAACATGTGCACATGAAATTTTAGGATTTTTTGAGAATACAATCTATTTTTTTCTTCACTTTCATAAAAAGTTTTTATATATTTTGTTTGATATTTTCAACCTTTTCATGTATGAATTATTTTTAAACCGATGAAAAAAACACATTTTGTACTTAAATAGATTTGAGAACATTTAAAAAATAGATTAAAGTGCAAGTAACGCAGGTTTCTCTCGCTTTATGCGATTTCAGTTGAAGCGATGTCCGGTTAGTGCGGTAATTTTTTTTAGGATGCTACTCGTAGCTCTATTAATGTGGGAGGGAATTTGGGTTAGTGAGCAAAAGAACAGAATGGATTAACCGATTTTTAGCCAAAAAAAAAAAAAGTCCTAAAATGTGTCTGAAAAAAAAAATTGAGTTCGCCTGAATATGAATGTCTCAATAAAATAATAAACTCCTTTTGGAAAAAAAAAAAAAAAAAAAAAAAAAAAATCCAAATTTCATCATTTGTTAGTATATTTGTAAAAACAACTGACCACGTTTAATTCAGCGCGCAAACATGCGCCAACTTCTTTCTAATCATTATATTACTTACTCAGGGATTTTAAACTTTAATTTGAAGGAAAGTTATGCAACAAAATATTATTTTTAAGCTATTCACTTTATTGAACAAAATAAAAATTAAAGTTTTTAGCGAAAAAATTAGGAAAAATTCATTTTGAAGTATAAATTTGTGTAATATGTAATTAAACAAAAACCTAATTGTCAGAACAAATAAAAAACAACAACAAAATAATTTCCTACATTGTTTAAGTCCGGGAAGTGACAGTTATTAAGACATTTTATTCCATTAGTTCTACTTTTAATGTTCAATTTTTGTAACAAATATGTTAAACCAATTGTACATTAAAGAATAAAATAAAATTCATAAAATATGATACTTTAAAAACCCCAAAAACTTAGATTCCGTTCAAATGAAATCGGAATAAATCTTAGACTTTTTCTATTTTTAAGTTGCAAATATTTGTATTGCAGATTTTGTATTTTTGTACGTAAAAGGACACGATACAGGCAAAATACAAAACTTTAAAAAAGTCTAAGATTTATTTCGATTTCATTTGAGCGGAATCTTAAGTTTGTTTTTAGGGTGTTTAAAGTGTCATATTGTATGAATTTCATTTTTATATTTATATTTTAATATTCAATTGGTTTAATTTATTTATTACAAAAATTTATTCTGAAAGCTTTGTAAAGTAACATAAATCAATTTCATGTAACTTTTTTTTCTGATATAATTTTTCGCATGATCACACGTAGTGTCATGAAATTCATACATATCTCTAAAACAGTGTTCCAAAGGTTCTTGAAATATTTTTATCAAGACCGATTCCATCCAAGCAGGTCCTAAGTTAGATTTATAACTTGATTTGTCTGCCTATTTTTTTTTTTATTATTAATGAAATATCCCAATTCTTCAACAACCACTGTTAGATTTGCAAAACCGGCATTTGGTTGCAGTGGAGGAACTCCTGGCATACAGAACATTTTTTTTTTGTTGTTGTTGTTTTTTACGTTTAGCCTGCAACTAACTGAGAATTTATTTGAGTTTTAAACAATTCGATATATTTTTTCTTCTTCTTTGCTGTGCTATATAGAATCAATCATCCCTTAGCAGAATTTTCACTAAAACATGTTGTCTCAACCTGGACGAATTAATTTTAGCAGCCAGGGGAAATTTGCTGTGAAGCGTATAGTATTCGTGTATGTATCTTTGATTTATTTATAAGAAAATGACAAGAAGCACTTATTTTACTTCTTTTTAGGTGTGTTCGTATTTATATAAATACGTAGCACCTATCGTCGTTGTTCGTTCCGTCTGTCTGTCCGTCCATCCACATATAACGGAGCAAAAACTACCCAACCAAATGGTCAGAAATTTTAAATATGTAATTTTTGTAAAATTTTGTCGAGTCATTTCAAATTTTATGAAACTCGAATGTATAGTTTAATTACAAAGGCAGTCAAAAGTTTTCCGCTACATTACGACCAATGGGAAAAAATTATTTCAAGTGCATTTTAATGATGTTACAGCCTTTCGAACAGAATGAAATTGATTTGCATTTATGAAGTGCACTAAAATATACATTCAGTACTATATGCGGTGCGAAAATACTTATAAAACTACTTATAGTACGAGCGCACCTCACTTGCCACGTTTGACGTGCAATTTTCAACTTGTTTATGTTGCGAATTTCTTTTACGTGTAAGAGTCATTATTTTGAAATTCAGACAAAAAAGTGATATTTTGATAGTTGTATTTTTCAATTGGCTGGATTTTTTTTTATATTGAAGTATATCATATTTAATGAATATTGTGCTATTTTGAAGCCCTGAAAAAATTGCCTGTTTCCTGTAGAAAATGTCAAAGTTCGAGATCATGAATCCCTTTTTTCATGAAAATTGAAATACCAGTATGTTTGGATTTCTATATCTCTGGAAAGCAACAACATCTAAAAATTCTTTTCTCATAAACTGTTAGTATAACACTACATGCTTAGTAAAATTTACTTGGTTCCATGGGGCATTGTTAATTTTCATTGTTATGTTGCCACAAAATGCAATCAAAATGACGTTTTTATCCGTTTTCTGCACTTATTATCTTAGTTAAGCAATAGTACCCCAAGTTTACTAATAGGTCAAGCTAAGTAATATAGAACTTTACCGGGATATCGATGCTCAGCAGATATAATCTGTTAAATATTCAAAAGTTTCAAAATCTGCAACTTTTTAATTAGACCTATCTCAAAACAGCATCACAGTTGAATAAAACAAAATATATCAGGTCGTTGTTGAACATATGTACAAAAACATGGAAACGAAAAATAAGTGGGGTCTCATGCTATTTTCAGAAAAAAAAATGACAAACGTTACAAAAAGGCAGTGTCAATATCAGGCTTTTTCCCCATAAGAAAATTATTTATCCCGTTTCTCTTTCCCTTTCCTATGTTTTTCCCCTATGAGGAAATGGAACATCCCTTTTCTCGTTCTCATTCTAGGGGAAAAGCTTGATTATTGCACTGCATTTTTGTAACGTTTGTCATTTTTTTTTTCTGAAAATAGCATGAGATCCCACTTATTTTTCGTTTCCAAGTTTTTGTACATATGTTCAACTATTACTTGATATATTTTGTTTTATTCAACTGTGATACTGTTTTGAGATAGGACTAATTCAAAAGTTGCAGATTTTGAAACTTTTGAATATTTAACAGATTATATCTGCTAACAGCATCGATATCCCGGTAAAGTTCTATATTACTTAGCTTGTCCTAATAGCAAACTTTCATATTCTAAAGAAAAATTTTGAGATACTATTCCTTAACCAAGATAATAAGTGCAGAAAACGGGCAAAAACGTCATTTTGATTGCCTTTTGTGGCAATATAACAATGAAAATAAACAACGCCCCATGGAACCAAGTAAATTTTACTAAGCATGTAGTGTTATACTAACAGTTTATGACAAAAGAATTTTGGGATGGTGTTGCTTTCTAGAGGTATAGCAATCCAAACATACTGGCATTTCAATATTCATGAAAAATGGGATTCATGGTCTTGAACTTTGACATTTTCTACAGGATACAGGAAATTTGTTTAGAGATTCAAAACTGCACATTATTCAAAAAATATGATCTACTTCAACACAAAAAAAAAAAAATCAAGCAAAACAAAAAATACAACTATCGCAGTTTGTCTGATTTTCAAAATAATGGCTCTTAATACTAAGCCGTTTATGACATTTAGTTAAATTTTTTTTTCGTTTTAGGAAGGGTATAAAAGTGTACTCCAAGTATATGTTCTTTGTTTTAGTAACGTGAATGAGTTTTACAACTAGGTAATTTAAATTTTTTTACAATTTAAAATTTTTTTCCTATCAAGAAAAAGGAATAGAAATGAATTATTTAGCGGCGACTCCTGTCATTTCTGTGCAATTCTAAAAGTCCAAAACTGTTCGACATATGATTATCTAATTCAATATTTTTCAATTTCGTAGTTTTTGTAAAAAAAGAAAAAAAAATACATAAATCATGTTTTTGAGGATTAATTTTAGGTTAATAAAATAATGTTAATAACACATAGTCATAAAATTAAAAGTCCCTATCTTTTTTTTTTTTTTTTTTAATTTACAAATAATTATTTTTTCTTTCTTATTACCAGAAAAAGAAACTGCCTATGAATAATATATATATACATACTACATACATTATACAGAAAAAACATGCCCGTGTGTAACGCTGATGTCATATTGACGATTCAAACTGTAAAATAAAATTTATTAATATCAAAATATTGGTCAAATTCAGTTTTTACACCGTCTTAAAACAATATAAATAGTTCGGTATTTGTTTCTGGCGAATGTTCCGTAACGAAATTAAAATTTATCAAATCAAAGTTAACAGTTATGTAATGAACTACACGCTCATCTCATACGTAATCTGATATTCGTGTTTTAAAATTTGTATCGGAAAACTATGTTTAAATTTTTTGTTTAAAATTTGACGTTATGTTCTAACAAATGTTTGAAAATGTAATTTTTATTTCCACTATGACGCCATATTCATCTTCTTTTTAATTCTTAAAAAAAAAAAGACTACTTCAGTTTCATTTTTCACGTAAAAATCTTTCAACTGAAAATTAAGTGCTATAGACAAATTATTATTACGGCATTTAAATTATTTGCAACAATAAGGGAAAAAAAGTTAAAATTCATAGGGAAAATGTCCATTGATTCTCAATGAAAAAAGCGAAATTTGGAATTATTAAGAAAAATATTTCAATAATGTAAATAAAAATTAGCCCATGTTACCTTCTAGAATATAATTCACCCATATGTAAAGGCATTTTATCCTCCGCTTTGATCCTGACGTCGGGCAAACATTTTCACAATTTAAGTTTATAATATTATTAGAATTAGCAAAAAAAAAAAAAAAAAAAAAAAAAAAAATTGTGGCGTCAGGGACAAAACGGTGTGAGGAAATAAAAAAAAAAGTTATGAGCTCTATAAGTTTTACTATGTTAAATCAACATTGAGAAGTGACTCTGGAAATAAATAAGTATTGTGCTGCTGTGCACTACTTAGGTAATGCTTGTTTATATTTCCAGATTGACGCATCAGCATATTATGAATTCAAAATTTTTAGATTTATTTTTAGCTCTCCGGCTATCAAAGCCTGAGCGCTAATATGCCCGCAGGTTCTGTATGTACTTATTTATGTATCTACGTAACGGAATAACTCTTGATAGAAATATCCCATTTGTTTTTAAAAAAATTTCTAGGTTCATTCTGATAAGGCGCATCCCTGATTAGTATTGGGGGTTCATTGGTTATGTATAAAGGTTTAGGGAACGGGGGGGGGGGGGCTAATCCCCTTAATTTAGATAAATGGGCTTTTCATGCAGAATTATCAGAATTGCTTCAAATTTCGTATACTGGTTTATACTGATAAGGTGCTTCCTTGGTTAGATTTGGAGGTTCATTGGTTAAGAATAAAGGGGGAGTTGGGGCTAAGACCTCCCACCATTGATTTAGATAAATGGGTTTTTCATGCAGAATTATCACCTTTACTTCAATGTTTGGTATACAGGTTTATTTTGACAAGACGCTTCCCTGATTAGATTAGGAGGTTCACTGGTTAAGTATAAAAGGGGAAAACGTGGGGTGGGAACTAATCCCCATAATTTACTTTTTGAGGGGCATTATTCATTGAAATAAGAGTATAATATACAATTTTTGTGAGTAGCCATTGGGTTCAATGCCATCAGTTTAACTGGGCCCTTTTTTTATTATAAATTTTACTTTCAAATTTTAATGTAAATTACTGGGAAAGAAGCTGAAATTCCTGAGGAAATTTTTGAATAAAACTTCACTCCTGATTTTATCTGGATTTATGTTATATTTTGCACTTGTTTGTACGAGTGAACTCATTTTATTAAGAGAGTTATAGATTTTTGGAAAATGAAGGTTTTATGTTTATTTAAAAACAGACTTGCTGCGGTTCTAACAGAGGTTTCCGGTAGGAAATTTTACTTAAATACTAAAAGTCTTCTATCAAAAGTATTCTACATACGTACATACACATAAATATGATGTTACACTATATCATATTTATTTGTACACTATATAGTAATACATACATATGCATTATATGGCTAAAAGTCACTGGACACTTTCGATTTTAGACGTTTTGTTGAATATCTTGAAAAAGGCTCGAAAAATATGTTGAATTTGTAAGTGTAAAGAATATGTTCATCCTCAACATTTTCGGCCAAGGTTTGGTCACGATGGCAATTAGAAGTCGAACAACAAATTCAATAACAAAATAATATTTTCAATCACCCTATTAAATAAAATGCTCAATATGTACAGTCGTGTAAAAAAAATAAACACCCCTAATAACTTCTCAACAAATTATCGTAGAAGAAAGTTAGTGGTACCGAACGATTGTAAATGAAGTCTACTTTTAATCGATGTATATAAACTTTGCTTAGGGGACATCTACATATTAAAACGAACCCAAACTTCATTTTTTTTTTCAATGGCAATACCCAATTTTAACAAGATATTTCAAATCTTCGGTTCAAACTATGCCTAGACACCAAATTTCAAGTCATTTGAATAATAAGTTTTTGAATTATAAACATACAAAATTGAGTTCTTCTAATGTTAAATTACATTTTCATATTTTTATTAATATCTCCTGAAATTACACTCTTAATGTGCTAATTTTTTGTGTAGGAATAATACTAAAATACCCAAACATAAATACGTTGAATTTGCAATTTTTATAATTTTATGATTCGAAAAAATTATGAATTGAAACCTACAATTTTTTTATGGATTTAGATTTATTAAGTCCTGTTTCATGGAAATCCAAAATTTCACGTTTTTCTTCCAAGTAGTTTTCAAATTATGCTTAAAAAACGGCAAAATGATGGTTTAAGGGGCCGTCTATGATAGAAGTGACTAGATATTTTGAAATTTCCTATGCTATGTTGTAATCTAGCATTCTTCGATGATTGCTTGAGTAGCACTTAAGTTGCCTTGATCCAGAAGGGAGCTCCCTCGGTCAACAACCGAGTACCGAACTTCGATTTGGATACAGCCCCTAAAATACGCTCGTTTTAAAATAATTAATTTCTCGGAAACTTATTGTACGAATTGCATAAAAATTTGTTTTTAGGCTAATTGAAGAGTGTAATGGGTTTATTCTGTCAAAATTGTGTACTGATATTGAAGACAATAAAGTTATGGTTCATTTTAAAACGTAGATGCCCCCGTAAGCAAATTTTATATACATTATTTAAAAGTAGACTTTATTACTAATCGTGTGGTACCAGTAACTTTTTTCTACGATAATTTTTTGTAGATTTAGTACGGGGGGTGTTTACTTTTTTTTTTCTACGACTGTACCTGTATCACCAGAGTTATGTGACTCTTGTGTAACATTTGAGTTTCTTTGTGTAGGAATAACATGCATATTCATTGAATAGAACGGTTCCTTTAAAAAATTCAAGAAATTACCGGGTTTATTTATTTATTTATTTTTGTTAGAAAGCAACATTTTTGACCAAATTTTACGCCACTTTTCAGAAACTTGACAAAGTAGAGTAGAAGCAACGTATTACAATTATAATATTAAATATATTAAATAACAATGAAATATGAGAATTTACATGAAACTAATTTTAACTGCAGCAGCATCTGAATGCTTAATCCCTGTGATGCATTGGTGATTAATCATTTCAAATCCTTTTGCGAGAAAATACATTTTTTACATTTTGAATTGAATTTATGAGAATGATTTATCTTTGTGTTCAAATTTTGTGTCAGTATTCTTACATAAATAGAATTTTTAAATATATGTTTCTATTGAAAATATTTTCCCTAAGTTTTTTTCAGAGTGGAGATTTTATTTTTAAATTACTTACTTTTATCTTTACTTCTATTACTTCTAACTTTTCTATACTTATAATACAGGGTGTCTATAAAAAAAGTCCCAGACGTAAATTTTAATAGGTCGACGCTCGTTATTACGACCCCTCGAGTGCGAAAGATGAGGGACGTTATAATGGAAGGTCGCTAGAACGAAAGTGAACGAAAAAGAACTCAAATTATGTGCATAAAAATTAAGGTTTCGAAGGAAATTTTATAATGCAACATTATTATTAAATTCTGTTTACTTTCGTATCAAACAAACATTAACAATGAATAATTATAAAAATCAATTTAAGAGAATGATTTCGTATTTCTAAAAGAAAATTTAAAGTAAATGTTAAATCACACACTAAAGAAAATAGTTATTGACATATTAACATTTATTTTCCACGAAAATAATTCGAAATAGTCGTTTATTTTTTGTGTATTTGATATTTCCCTTAAACAAAATTTTCCATCTCAGTTAGAGATGGATGATAAGTAAACAATGTTTTAAAGTGTCATTTTAAGACATTTTACAAAAGGCATTAAAGCGCAATGTTCAAAGAAAATGGCAATCTTCTTTTGGGAAAAATCTGGACGAAAAGTCAATTCGGTCGCTGTATTGAGAAATAAGCTGCTGGCCGGATGTTATATTGGATGTAAAAATAACATATCATAAAGGGCTTATATTTCGGGGTATTTTGCATCGGTCGTTATGCTGAAACGGTCGCTATAATGGGCAGTCGTTATAACGAGCGTCGACTGTATCAACAGAAAGCGTTGTAGAGTGTTGGTTCAAGGTCACAAATAAAGAGTAACACAAACAGTTTTCGATAAGCGCAAGCGCGAGTACTGCTTTGTTATTGCCTCCCTTGCAGTGCCACATACGCAAAATGGCAACTGTTGAACGTAAACCGTTATTGCTTTGCTGGGGATTTTAAAGCCGTTAGAGTCATATAATTTTTTACCTTGTGACTTTATAAACGATCGTGTCTACGTTCCGCCGCTACCTAATGATTTTGCCAGAGTTGAGACACAGAATTGTAGAGGCTATTGCTTCCATTACTCCGGACTAGTTAACCGAAGTGTAGGAAGAATTAAACTTTAGGTTGGGTGTGTGCCGGATAACTAAATATGAGAAATTGTAAGAAAAACTAGTTAATTTGTTTACCTTCAATTTGATGTATGATTTGTTGAAAATAGTGTAAATTAAACTGTTATAATATACCATTTAAACAGTGAGATTCTTTTACTGATGCCCTGTACATGAAACATGCATGCATAATTATGTATGGAAATTAGCAATACACACAATAAATACACATTACAAATAGTACATACAAACAACGCAATTTTCAACAAATAAAAGTAACAGCACGCATCTAAATAATTTTAATGCAAAGGATTTGCTTTAAAAGAGCATGTGATAAAAAAATGTTGTCTTAAGTGATTGCATAAATTTGTAGACCATGCGATAAAAAAATGTTGTTTTATGTGATTGCTTGAATTTTTCAAACACAAATTTTTAAGAGAAGCAATTTTAACCGAAAAAAAAAATCTTCATTGTAAAACGCATTGTGACCATCATTGCTCATAAATGACGTAAGTTAGACAGTCAGAAAGCCATACCATTTTTAGGTACGTTCATAATTATATAAATACGTAGAACCTAGTCGTCGTCTGTTCGGTCTATCCACATACAACAGCACAAAAACTACCCAACCGAATGGTTTGAAATTTAATATATATAATCATTGTAGATTTTGTCGAGTCATATCAAATTTTATGAAAATCGAATCAGAACTTAAATTTGAAAAATCAAAAAACCCGACAGCGTAAAAAGCGAACTAATTAATTATTTCACATGAATGTGAAACTATTTTTTAAATTCTTACCTATTTTTTTTATTATTATTATTTACTTGTATTGATGACTTTTAAGTAGTTAGTTCCTTTCTATAAACGTTGTTTTGATGAGGCCTATAGATGTCTATGAAGGTTAGAGTTGCAGTAAAGCTAGAGATCCTACCTACACAACTTCCAAGTTGTGTAATATTTAAACGGAGCTTCTGATTGTAAAATAGTCAATGAAACATTGACTTCATTTTGAAAGACCTAGCCAATGATATGCCTCTCAATAGTGTGCGCAATTTTTTTTTGTCTCTACTGCCATTTTGTATTTTACGGCCGCTATTTTGAATTTATAAAAACAAAACCTACCGTATTACTATCGGACGGTTAGGACGAATCGATAGAGACCTCACTCATTAAAATCCATCCAGCCGTTGGGATGTTTCGAGGGTATAAAGAAATCCACATACCCAGATACGCGTGAAACGCATAACCCTTCTTGGCAGTCGGGTAAAAAAATAATAGATGTTTTCTTCATTCTATTAAATCCTATCATACGTAATTAATTCAATGATATCCCCTTATAAGTGATGATTGTAGGTTACCATGGTGATAACGTCTTGTTTAAGATGGAGTCCTATTATTTCCGTATTACTGAATTTAATATATATAATCGCAATACATATTGTATTCATGCATTTTTTCATAAGAGTGTAACAGCTTCTGCACCAAGATCTGAATATTTATAAAATTAGTTATAGTACGAACGCACCTCATTTGCCAAGTTTGAAGCACAATTTCCGACTTGTTTAATTACTATTAAACTTATACAGGATCTCCATCAAAAGGAGTTCTTTTCAAAATAAATAACCCAATAAATATCAAAATCAGAGAATTCTTTAAACAATTACGCATGAACATAAGCAGAAAAATATACAAATGAATTAACGAATTAAATAATCTATTTTATTTGTCAGCATTTAAAATCTCAAATGCTTCGAAAACGTTTAACATCTGATAACCGTCGCAACGACATTTTTTTCTTTTTCAATGCCAGAATCGTTTATTTTATTTTATTTTTAATATTACACAATATACATTTTTCTAATTAAAAAGTTTTTGTAAAATATTTAAAAATTCTATAACTCAAGTAATAGTTACTAGTATATGATTAATTTTATGATACTAATTCGTAAAATGTATTTAAAAACCACTCATTTTAACTACAAATTAGAAAACTACGAGAACAAATGCTGAAATTTCATTAAAAGTGGCGAGATATTTATTAAATTAACTGTTATGTTGCAGAGTTTAATTGGAGTGTTTTATTAAATGGCGAAACGCAGGGATTTTTAATTAAAATACTGATTGAAAAACCATATAATTAGGCGTTTTAAAGTTTATTATGGTGTTGAAAGGGAAAAGAATTAATTATACCGCCCGTACTTATTGTGAATATTTCGTAATTCGGAGATTATCATTTACTCTTTTACTAGAAAGCATTGAAGCTTAGTTTGTATAGCTGTATATTTATATCTATGAAATGGTTTGTAAGTTATGAAGCACTAGTATTTCCTTTTATTTTTTGCATTCATATATATACCGCGTGAGCAAAAAGTCCGTATAAACTTTAAAAAATCATAACAAACGAAAAAATAACCGAAATGAAAAACTGTTTGCGGGATTAGCATCTATAGTACACGGGAATTTTTTTAAGACAGAAATAAAAAAATAGCTCAAAAAACAGCCGACAGATGGCGCTGGTTCGTGCGATTTTCGTGAAAATATGCTAATGACACGGTTTTAAGAATTTGAGCTATTAATCCAGAACTTGTTCACCGTTGTGAGCCGTGTACTTGATCAAGGATGCAGAGTATGAAGAATAAAGCTTTGTTGTGAAGTTATTTTACGTGAACTAGTTCTGGATTAGGAGCGCAAGTACTTATAATCGTTTCATTTGCATATTTCCATTAAAATCGTACGAACCAGCGCCATCTGTCGGCTGTTTTTTGAGTTATTTTTTATTTCTGTCTTTAAAAAAATCCCGTGACCTATAGATGCTAATCCTGCAAACAGTTTTTCATTTCGGTTATTTTTTCGGTTTTTATGATTTTTTAAAGTTTATACGGACTTTTTGCTCACCCGGTACAGTAGAAACTGTTTTATCCGAAACTCTCGATTACCGAAATCCATTTTTAAAGCTTTTATTTATTTATTTTTTTTTTACTATCACATTCCTTGTGCGCAAAAGCCATTTTGAAACCTTTTTTTATTGAGCTATCATATTCCTTGCGTGCAAGCGGTCCTGTCCAAACAACGAGTACATATAAATATTTTCGATCCCCCTAGAGTTCCTTTGAATTTAACTTGAGCTCCCATAAGCTGCGAAAGGGAAAGAAGAAAACTAACAAAGTAACCATTCTGAAGCTTTTGAAATTTTTTTCGCAAAAAGTTTGGCATGGCTAGAGCAGCAGGAAGACTATGAAACTGGTGAACTAATAATAATAAAAAACTCCGTGATAGAGCTTCAAAGCAAAGGCAATCGAAACTGCGACAAACAAAACATTTTTTCAAACCCATGTGATATATGTAAAAGGTACTTAATTTCAAAATTAAAATTCAGGTAATTTATTCTTGTTTCTATTTTGCTATTGATTTATTTTTGTTAAGCACTTGCTACCATAATAAGAAATATTGCGTATATCTCTCCTTAAACTTAAAATTGAAGTATTCTCGATTATCCGAAAATTTCGATTTTCCGAAAGAGGGTCGGGTCCCAATTATTTTGGGATAATCGAGGTTCTACTGGATATATTTCTAATGTTTGAAATTTATACAGGGTGTTCATTAATGTTCTGTCCACCAACATTTATTTCAAAACGATGCGACGAATTTCTTTATTCAACGCATCACGCATTTTGTATGTTTTCAGCGTGTTGTTTTTCCTTCTTTTTCAATTCCTACTATTAGTTCACACTCTCCCTATATTTATTTATTTATTTATTTATTTATATATCTAGTTCAAATTTTCAATCGTTAATAAAATACTCATTATTCATCCTATCAAGTTGAAATAAATTTTTTTAAACTTGTACTGGATGACAATTGATGCTAATACAGTTTTTTTTCAAATATTAATTCATTAATTAAATTTTAATTAATTAATTTTAGTTTTACATGTGAGACAAAATGGCGGCCATTGGTTATTGAAGCATGTAATGCATCTTCATATCTATAAGGGGGTTACTATAGGGGGGAACCTGTTATGTCGCCAAATACCGCCAAGTTTGTCGCCAACTTAGCGATATATCGCCAAATTTGGGGGCCAACTTGCCGATATCTCTAATATTTCGCCAAATTCCCATAGACTTCCATTGTAAACCTATTTGCTTATAGAAAATCAACAAATTGAGATATTTTAATGCAACAAAAACTAATATGAGCTTAAGGGATTATATTAAATTTTTCTTTGATGACCTAAGTAGGAATTGACTTTAAAAACAAAATTTTTATATTACTTGCTCTTATGTAACTGTATAGCGGCCCCAGCAATTGATATTTTTACCCTGAGTCTGGCAACATTTTCATGCATGTTTAATGATTCATAAAAAAATAACTATAAAAAGTATTTGTCTGTGAATTTGTATTTAATTATCTTACAAATTTATTTGTTTTATGCACCGGAAAAAATTAGCAATAATATTAAATCAGTTTCTGATTTTGCGATGGGCGATTTTAGAAAAATAGAATATCGATAAACATAGACATCGCATAAAACAGCATCGATCGGAATAGGAATAGATTCCCAAATTCTAGTACCGGATGTTCTAGGTTAGATATTTCTACACTCAAGCTTAAAAACAGTAATTCCGAAACTTAGCGATCAGTTTGAAATTGCGGGAAATTTGATCGTGAATCGTGATAACGGGGATAGATCGATACTTCGGGAGCCAATTTCATAGCAATATATATACATTCTTTTGATTTTACTATTTTAGCGGCAGAGCTCTCGGATAATTACCGACGATTTTTTTTCGAAAATCATTATCAACAATTATTTTATACTTCTGCTACGATAGGTACCTCCAGCGCTTCTCAACACCTTTGCTGAATCCCCGCAAATCGAAATTTGTGTGTAACGGAAAAATGCGCTTTTATCTTAAACTATGTGACCTGGGGTAATCGCTATAGTTTTCCTGAAAGGTTTCCTGAAGTCTATTACCTATAATTTTTTCATAATTTTAGTTACAATAGATTCGGAAATAGGGGGAAGGCAGGGGAAAGTACTTTGCGCTACATTTTTGACGATATCTCTGAAAATATTATACCTTAAATTAAAAGAAATGTATTTTTCAGTTCAGCGTTACGAAAGCTTTCTCGCGATATTCCGCACGATATACAAAGAAAAGATTTTTTCAAGTAACTTAATTAGCCCTTCTATATTTGTGAATATTTAATAATCTGTAAATATGTGGGTCAATAGTCTTTATTTCCACGTCCCATAGTTTACGAGTAAAATGACTGTGACAGACAGACAGGCACAAGAGTGATCTTATAATGGTTCCGATTTTACTTTTTAAGTACGGAACCCTAATAAAAATGAACGATACTACCCGTATCGAAGTATTGACCGCAATGATGATTTGAAGGAAAATAAAAATGAACGATACAACCCATATCAAACTATTGACCGCAATGATGATTTGAAGGAAAATAAAAATGAACGATTCTACCCGTATCGAAGTATCGACTGCAATGATGATTTGAAGGAAAATAAACATGAACGATACTACCCGTATCGAAGTATTGACCGCAATGATGATTTGAAGAAAAATAAAAATGAACTATACTACCCTTATCGAAGTATCGACTGCAATGATGATTTGAAGGAAAATAAAAATGAACGATACTACCCGTATCGAACTATAGACCACAATGATGATTTGAAGGAAAATAAAAATGGACCATACTACCCGTAGATACAACTATGAAAAAAAATTTATATCGATAAAATCGAGTTGGCCATAGTATCGATAAAATCGATATTCTCCATCACTACTCTGCATAAAGCTTTTGCGTTACTGAAAAAGACGGTTAGGACACTTAAAGAATTTTGAAGTGCAGAAGAAACGGGACGTTTACTTCCTCTGCGCTTGAAGAATTCGTTTTCCCCGGAAATGCACGAAAGCGATCAAAACGCCGCCGGTGAACTGAGAAAATTGAAGTTCATTCGTTAGCGTTCGATGAGATTTTTAATTAATATTTCGGCTAATTATCAAAGAAGGAGAAATTTGAGTGGCAGATGCATTCGGACCGGAACCAAATTTGCAAACCTCTACCTGAGATAGAATTCCCTAACTATCGTGCACACACAGACAGAGACACACAAAAATCTTTCTTTTACCAACATAGATGGGTGGGCGTCTACTTTATAATCCCACATTTCTGCATGAAAAATAGTGACGTATTTTAGATGATGACAGTATGTAAACAAATTACATTTCAGGGCTTCTAATAAAACTGCTTTTGCATGTATAACATCATGTTATACTAAACCAAGGCCGCTTTACAACTTTGTAATCGACATTTATCTCGTACATCCTACCATTTACGAGATTGGAACGCTCACCCCGGAGATTGCCACTGGGTTGCCTTCTAAGCGATCTCACTGTCTAGCTCATAGCCAATTTAGATAACTAGATACCACATTCTTGATTGTAGCGATCCCCATTCTGAAATTATGGGTGTAGTCAGGAATTATGTAAGCACTCTGTATAACTGAAAAATATTGTAATTTCCATCTCGTCGGCTCCCAAACCATCGGTCGCAACCCATAACGACAAGACAGAATTATCGGTCAGATCTTCAAAAATGCATAATTAATTTTGTTATTTTATTTGTTACAATAATGTGGTAAAAATAATCTGTGCATGATAAAAACAATAATATGATAAACAAGTTGGAAATTGCTCGTCAAACGTGGCAAATGAGGTGCGTTCGTACTATAACTAGTTTTATAATTATTTTTTGCACCTCATATTGTACTGAATGTATAATTTTTTGCACTTCATAAAGCGCATAGTCTGATACATCATTAAAATGCACTTCCAATAATTTTTTCCCATTCCCCGTAATGTAACGAAACACTTTTGACTGTCCCTGTAATTAAACTATACATCCGATTTTCCTAAAATTTGAAATAGCTCAACAAAATTTTGCAACAATTATATATTTAAAATTTCAGACCATTCGGAAGGCTGTAATATCATTAAAATGCACTTGCAATAATTTTTCCCATTGGCCGTAATGTAAAGAAAAACTTTTGACTGTCCCTGTAATTAAATTATACATCCGATTTTCCAAAAATTTGAAATGGCTCGACAAAATTTTGCAACAGTTATATCTTTAAAATTTCAGATCATTCGGAAGGCTCTAATATCATTAAAATGCACTTGCAATAATTTTTCCCATTGGCCGTAATGTAAAGAAAAAATTTTGACTGTCCCTGTAATTAAACTATACATCCGATTTTCATAAAATTTGAAATGGCCCGACAAAAGTTTGCAACAATCATATATTTGAAATTTCAGACCATTCGGTTGGGTAGTTTTTGCTCTGTTACATGCGGACAGACGGACAGACAGACGGACGGACTGAACGACGACTATAGGTGCTACGTATTTATATAATTACGAACGCACCTAAAAACAATCTTTAAAGTAAAATAACATGAAATGACATAGATAAATTAATTTCTTGAAATACAATGTTTTATTAAATTTTTTAAAGGGCGAAATTAAAAACTTTTCAACCTCGACACAGACTTTGTAAGTAGTTAGTGCAAAATAAAGCTGCAAAGCGTATTGACTTTTAAACTGCATTTTTCTAATAAATTTATTAATAAAGATATTTTCTTTTACATAATAAGACAGTTTTCCACTATCACATTAGACTATTGAAACTAGTACTGTTCTCGTGCCAAAATACACTTTTTCCTTAGGATATATTATACAAAGTTCTTAGCGATTATTTACCTTCCTCTTATTATTAAAAACTCTAATATTATTGAAATTAATGAAATATCATTGAAAACTCTAATAGATTTTTTACATTTATAATATATTTTTTTAGTTTGGCCCCTGTCAATATCAAAAAGCATTTTTATATTAAAAATATTAATTATGTAACCAAATAAAGTTTTGAAATGCATTGAAAGCGATACTTTTGTGTTAACCGCATGCCTCGAGTTAATCTTTTCAAGGCAGTAGAAGATTTCGCTTCTAGACCAGCCATACTCGACCTTTTTGTCTCGTGGGCCACAAACACAAGTTTCAGACTTTAGGCGGGTCGCAGCACACCTATAAAAGGGTAAAAAAATGATTAAAACTGGAAAACAGGAATTTGCTTTTCAGAATTTAGTGTCGCCCCCGATGAAAAAAAAATATATGTATATATAAAGAGTACAAAACATATTCCAATTTTAAGACTTAAAGCACACGCTTCTATTTTATGTAAAATGAAGTCATTCGTATCCAGTTAAGAATTCCACATTTACGATCCACTCTTAAACATCTACAGTAAAGCATGCATAGGATGTCAATATTGCAAAATAATACACAAATGCAGCAAAAAGATGCCACCATTAAAGAACCTCGACAAAAAACGGCTATCTAATGATTCATAGACATTCATTTGTTTGTAACATTAATATTGACGATTTCAGTCTTGACATCAGTCATGACGTTTTGGTTGGAATTTGACTCCAAACAAACGGTTGCTATGTTGTATTTCCTATTTTCTTTGTGTGTTGCAGCTATATCTTATATCTATATCTCACATCTAAGTGTTTTAATACTTGATATGTACTGGTAACATTTTGCATGATTTATATTTTAAAAAAAATGACGCATAGCAACCGTTTGTTGGGAGTCAGTTTCCAACCAAAACGTCATGACTGACATCACACTGAAAGCGTCTACAGATACTTAAAATTAAATATAGTTTATAATAGCTCCATGTTTTAACAGAAATTATTCGTTTATATTTTTTCAAAATAGCACGTATTTTAATTACATTTTCATTCGGTTGTTATGAGAAAATGGCAACAAAAAGTTATAATTGCTATTTTTCAACTATCTTCCCTTTACTTTCTTTATAAATCGAGTACTTGAGTTGCCAAAATTAAACAAATTGTGCTAAAAATTACAAAAAAGTTAATATTTCAACAATAAATGGAGATGCAGTTTTCAAACAAATCGCATTTAAAAGTACTTTTTTATTTCCAATACGACGGTATAAAAATTGAAAATGTGTGATGCTTAAAAATTTAAAAAATTGCCATAGAGCATTTAATCGTACAATGATACATCTGCTTTGTTTATTGCTGGCTTCTGTAAGCTAACCTTATTTTTTGGAGACAAAATAAGCTGGGAGAAAGAAATAGCATACCATACCGGGGGCTAATAAAATGGAGTAGCAATATAAGAAATGCAATATAATGAAGTTAATATTATCAATAGGGTTGTTTGTCTCGGAAGAAATATTACCAAAAAAATTAGCACCACTCTTTCCAAATAATAAACTTCGTAGTATATTTCTATTGAAGTGCTGCAGAAATATGCCGCAAAATTTGATACTTGGCACTAGTTATAAAATATTTTCGGTGCCAATTTTTTCCGCGACAAATATTCAACCTTAAAACTTAGTATCAGCTATATATTAAGCATAAAACGTAATAATATAACAATGCAGAATATTCAAGTTCTAGAAAAAATGTTTTCTATGGAAAAAATATTCTATGAATTTCTTTTTTCAATTGTAGAAGCATACAGGGTGATTCAAAAAGGATTGGAAAAATTTTAAGAGGTGATAGTACACACCCAAACAAACATTTTGTATCAAAGAATGCATGGTCGAAAACTAAACGTAAAAAAGTTAGAGGGCGCCAAAAGTTATGTTCTTATACGAGGCAAAAACACACAATGAACGATTAAGTTAAGCTACGAAAACAAATTTAATGGCATTTGATTGCAATAAGTGCTCAAAACATTGACCGGCAGCTGTTATGCACGCAGTACAACGGCGAAGAACAGATTGGCGAATTTTCTGAAACACACCAGGCATCACCGCACTCGCCAGATCTTTCATATCTCGATTGTTTTTTTTTGTGGGGACAGCTAAAGGCTCTTGTGTATGAGACTCCCATTGAATCCGCAGAAGAACTTGTCGCCAAGCTTTCGGCTGCTGTAGGGGAAGTTCGCGATATGCCTGGTGTGTTTCAGAAAATTCGCCAATCTGTTCTTCGCCGTTGTACTGCGTGCATAACAGCTGCCGGTCAATGTTTTGAGCACTTATTGTAATCAAATGCCATTAAATTTGTTTTCGTAACTTAACTTAATCGTTCATTGTGTGTTTTTGCCTCGTATAAGAACATAACTTTTGGCGCCCTCTAACTTTTTTACGTTTAGTTTTCGACCATGCATTCTTTGATACAAAATGTTTGTTTGGGTGTGTACTATCACCTCTTAAAATTTTCCCCATCTTTTTTTGAATCAACCTGTATAATGAAAAAAATTGGAATGAGGTTTGATTAATGTTGAAGATTAAGAAATGCCCCCATCACTTTAAGACAAAAAGGACTACATCCGGAAAGAACTTTTGACTAAGGAAACGGCTTTTAAGATAATTTTAAGTTAATTATAAATAACAAGACAGATTTTATCTTCTCATGAAAAAATATAAAACAACGCTGAAGATATTAAATACTTTTTTATGCGCATCACAGTTAATTGTATAAATATGGGTTAATGATTATGTGCTTATGTGCCTCGGGCCGCCCATAAAAGGTCGCCGGGACACCTTGGGCCGCAGGTCGAGTACGGCTGTTCTAGGCTATTTAAGGGCGTAGTTTGATTGTATTTGTGAGTTAAATTTCTGTTTTATTTATATTATTTTATTTGTTTATTGATGAAGTTATAATTTTGATATTAAATGTTAACCGGAAAGGAATCCTGAACTACTTATATTGTTCTAAATGTAGACGGGTTATCTTTTGTAATCAGGCTGCACTCTATAGAAACAAATTTTTAAACTAGAAAACAGGAATTCTGCTTTTTCAGAATTTAGTGTCGCTCCGATGGAAAAAAAAAAATATGTATATGTAAATAGTACAAAACATATTTCAATTGTAAGACTTACAACACACGCTTTTATTTTATGTAAAATGACGTCATTTGCATCCGCTTAGGAATTCCACACTCGATCCATTCTTAAACATCTACTGTAAAGTATGCATAGGACGTCACTATCGCGAAATAATACACAAATGCAGCAAAAACATGCCGTCATTAAAGGGACTTGACAAAAAAAAAAAAAAAAAAAAAAAAAAAACGGCTGCCTTAATGATTCATAGGCCTTCATTTGTTTGTAACATTAATATAGATACTTAAAATTAAATATAGTTTATAATCGCTCCATGTTTTAACAGAAATCATAAATTTATATTTTTTCAAAATAGCACGTATTTTAATTACATTTTTTTTCGGCTTTTATGAAAAAATGGCAACAAAAGTATATAATTGCTATTTTTCAACTATTTTGCCTTTGCTTTCTACAGAAATGGAGTACTTCCGTTGCCAATATTAAGCAAATGGCTCCAAAAACTACAAAAAAAATTAATATTTCAAAAACAAACGGAGATGCAGTTTTCAAACCAATTGCATTTAAAAGTACTTTTTTCCCAATACGACGGTATGAAAATTAAAAATATGTGATGCTTAGAAGTTTAAAAAATTGCTATTGACTATTTAATCGTTCTGCTTTGTTTTACGGCCCCTTCTGTAAGGAAACGTTATTTTTTGTAGATGTCAGAAAATAAGCTGGGAGAAAGAAATAGCATACCGTACCGGGGGCTAAAAATCATGCTTGGAAATTATTTTAGAAAACATAAAAAACAACGTAATTTTACATTATACAACTATCATCATTAGGATTTTTTTTAACGTCCTGTATGTTTACTAGCTGAACCTTCCAGAAACCTAAAGATTCTCTTCTATCTTTAATTAATCTTAAATTGCGAGTTTAATTCTTTTTCTATGAATAACTTAATGGATTACATCCAACAGAGCTAATTAATAAAACAATAGCCATAAGTTGTTATCATTAGTTGCAAACTCCCTTTTTTATTACTATGGCATCAAAAGATATTTGTAACTATAAAACCCGTTGTCAAATTAAAACACATACAAACTGTAATTAATGTGTACACTTTTATGAAAACATTAATTAGTTCACGCTCGCCAATAAGAATTTAAGTAGCATCGAAAATAACTTAGTTTTTAACTTGCTGAAATCATTTATTTATTATAAATCTAGCCGAGTAATTAGCATGCATCTTCTCCTAAAATCATAGTCTAATCATCAATTTTTATGCTTTTTCTTTATAAATTCAAATTCATTTCTTTAAACAAGATATTTAGAAACTGAACAATTGATTTTATTTATACTTGTGGTTTAAATAATCATACTGAACAAAAATTTCATATAAATAAGATTTTCAGCAATTAAAATAAAAGATAAATTCTGCAATTTCTAGTCATTGTGTTTTTAAGAAATCTTTGAATTGCTGTTCAAATGCGAATTTTGATTTCATATGGATTTGTTTATTTTGCTATTGCAGTTAGATGCTCATTTTATATTTTCATAAAATAGCCGTTGTTGTTTTCTTCTTTCTTTAGAAGAAAGTATTGTAATCGAAATTTTTTTCGACTTCCGGTTTTCGACGGATTTACAAGTTTTAGGGATCAGAGATCCCGAAACCATGATTATACAAAATGTCTGTTAATGTATACAAACTATCTGTCTGTCCGTATGTCAGTGTGCCCGTATGGCCGTGCGTCACTTATCATCGAAAAGTGTGTGAAGTTATGCATAGAATTGAACCAATACTTTTGACTATGTTTTTGTCTACGTCCAGCAGGTCCTCATTGAATTTGGAAATATTCCGCCCGAAGGGGGCACTGTAAAAGCAATTTTTGTGTGATTTGCATTATTATACCATCGAAAAGTGCATGCAATTATGCATAGAAATGACCAAATTGGTTTATATGTGTTTTTGACTGTAGCCAACAGGTCCTCATTGAATTTGGAAATATTCCACCCCGCCGAAAGGGGGCGCTGTAATAGCGCTTTTTTTCGAAATTTCATAGTTCTGTTGCACATTGGCTGTTCACGCTGCGACGGACAATTAGCATCCAACTAATCTGGCGATTTTCAAGCAACTGGTGTACAACAGAAAAAAGAAAAATATTGATTTTATTAAATATTATGATTGAGATTAAATCGTTTTTACTCCGATTGGTAAAATGAAGCAGAAATTTAATATGAAAATCAAAGTTGGTGTAATATTGAAGTAATAGCACTAAAGTATTAACATGTATAACAACTTTTTGAAATATTAACATGTGTGAAAAAGAAGAAAATTTTGGCATTCGCACATCCGTCTAGTTATTCAAAAGTAGTTGATAAGGTGAAGAGAACTGGGCAAAAAATCGTAAACCCCAGTCCTATTCCCCATGTCATGCTCCGATATGTTCACTTCAAAATGTGAATTCACAGAGTTCCGACTTCGCTGGATAAGGATCAATATCTGAAAATTGGACAATTTGCGTCCATTGCCAATAATATTTCATTAATTATGATAAAACCAAAAACTGAAAAACGTAATATATTGTAACATTTATTATATCAATTACCAATGATAAATGGACAGATAATTATGTATAAATAATTAGTTTTAAGCTTTAAACAAGCGAAATCATCATTTTAGTCCCTGTCCTCAGGTACAAATATACAATATTAAATGTATGCTGTAAACATTTCTGTAAATATTATTAACTTTTGCTGTTATATATTTATACCTATATATATAAAGTATGGGAAAATATAATTATCCTTTCTTAGTATAGATTGTATAGTAAAATATTGTAGTAAATATATTTCTCCCTGAGGTTGACCATCATCTGAGTCCCTCTAAACACACATTTAGGTTAACAGATACTAGGTTGCGCTGGCAGAATCATTTCCATTGCAACAGCAACTAAGTTGTTTTTCTCTTTGTTTCATATTTAGAAATATTTAGTTTTTGTTCTGAATAGGGATGTGTATTTTTTTATAGCATCATTCATGTCCCCCTATTTAACTTTTTATTTATAAACAAAAAGTTTATGGCAACTATATTTACGTAACATACAAATGTCACATGGCATATTTAATAATTTACATGTAGGCAAAATGTTTCAACAAAATGGCTGTGCAGCTTTTAAGACAAAAACATCACCTCAGTCCCGATCAGCTCAGTCCCAATTATTAGACACTGATTATGGTGTTAACAGACACTTTCTTCCATAAAAGTTTATCATACACATAAAATATACATCCTTGATCTCAAAATACAACAACAATCAAATGACAAAACATGTATCATAGTATATAATTGTATTTGGAATTTGATGGTACGCAGTTTGCGGTATGCCGCAGTTTCAGCGGCATACCGTTATCTTGTTCGTAAATTATAAACTACGTGCTTTAAACTCATTTTTGGAAGAAAAAAATGGCAAAAGATTAGCGAAAAGTTGGCTATTTTTACACCTCAGCGTGTCCCCTCCTCCGATTAGTGAATGAACTGTCGCACCACGACACGCCGTTACATTAACAAAATCATAGTAACATTAACAAAAAGTCACCGTATCAAAATAGTGTAATCACAAGTAACTTGTTAGGCAAAATATTCCACATTACAACACATCAATATATTGTAACCATAGGTAAGTCATTTTTTGAGAGAAATAGGAAAAATATTTTACACCACTACAAATAACGAAAAGCTAAAGTTAGGTTTATCAGGTTTGATTTTCCAAAGAAACCACTCGTTGCCATCGGCAAAAGAGAAATAACCGCTTTTTCGCCGCCACGTACCTTAGGTTTTTATTTATAAAGATAATTTTTTAGAGCCTACGCTAGTAACTCTCGAGCTATTCTATCTATAACGTTCGCGTAACTCTAACGTTCTCGAGCTAGTGTTAAACAAATGGCAACGTTGTTTTCAAATTTCTCATTTGAATTTGAATACTTTTATTTTAATTATTTATTTATTTATTTATTTATTGGCATAGGATATCTGAGGTTGCTGTTTAACCGCGTGCTTTCGTACTTTTTCAAATTTGATTACAGTTTTTATTTTTTTTTATTTTTTTTTTTTTTCTGGGGACACTTTTATTGTTGGCACCGGTGTTCACATTGCAGTGTTCGAGCTAATTGACAAAGAACTTGAAATACACACAAGTTGGTTGATTATTGTGTGGGAGGCATGTCTAAAGGGGACACCAAACTTGTCTTAGTATGGTGTTATTTGTTCCAGGTTTTCTATTGCTCGATTGTAAACTTCAATAATAAACCTCGCTGATCGGTGGCATAGAAAACTGCTTTTTTTCTATCCTGTAAAAACTAATAATAAGCTCGACGTAGCAGTGGTTGGCCGGTAGCTTCAGAGCTCCGAACCCTCCTTTCCTGCTTTTCGGTGTCTTTAATTTGTGTAATTTCCCTTTTACATTTGTCCTGTTTCAATTTTTGAAATTTCTTTTTTTTTCCAACCATGCTTTCGCAAAAGAGTCGGAATAAGAGTAGAATAAAGGACCGCGGACGGGGGGAGGCTGCTCGCCGCGGCGGTTGACCCACCGCCCACCCCTAACCACAACTAATAATAAGCTAGACATATCTGTGGTTGGTCGGTAGCTTCAGGGCCCCGAGTCCTCCCTTCTCGCTTTTCGGTGATTTTAATTTATGTAATTTCCCTTTTAAATTTGTCCGGTTTCAATTTTTGAAATTTCTTTTTTTTTCAACTATGCTTTCGCAAAAGAGTCGGAATAAGTGTAGAATAAAAGGCTGCGGACGGAGAGAATTGAAAAAACAAAATTGATTTAAAAGCATGTTGCGCTACAACAACTGCAAAATTCTATGGCCAAGAGCTGATATTGCTGTACTTTTTCACTGGAACTACTCAAGTACAGTAGAACTTCGATTATCCAAAGTAATTGGGACCGACCATTTTTCGGAAAATCGAAATTTTCGGATAATCGAGATTGCGTCAATTTTAAGATTAAGGTGAAATATATGCAGTATTTCGTATTATGGTAACAAGTGCCTAATAAAAATAAAGCAATAGCAAAATAGAAACAAGAATAAATTAGCTGAATTTTAATTTTGAAATTAAGTACCTTTTACATACATCACAAGTTTTGAAAAAAATGTTTTGTATATCACAGTTTCAATTGCCTTTGCTTTGAAGCTCTATCACGGAGTTTTTTAATGTGTATTTCTTATTATTGGATAAGTGTATTGTATATAAGTATTGTATATTTTTATTACCGCCGCGGCAAGCGGCCTCTTTTCGTCCGCAGCCCATTATTATTCTACTTATTCCGACTCTTTTGCGAAAGCAATGTTCATAGGTCCCCATACGCGTCCCGAGTATATGACACTCTAGCGGATTAGTTCACCAAGATCACAGTCTTTCTGCTGCTCTAGCCATGACAAACCTTTTGCAAAATATTCAAAAGCTTCAGAATTGCTAATTTGTTCGTTTTCTTCGTTCCAGTCCGCAGCTGACGGAAGCTCAAATTAATTTCATAGGAACTCTAAGAAGGGGGATCGAAAATATTTATATGTACCCGTAGTTCGAAAAGGACCAATTGCACACAAGGAATATGGTTATTAAAAAAAAAAAAAAAAAAAAAGCTTTCAAAATGGATTCTGCATACAAGGTATGTGACAGAAACAAAAAAAAAAAAACAAAAAAAAAAAAAGAAAGAAAAGAAAAGAAAAGAAAAGAAAAGAAAAGAAAAGAAAAAGCTTTAAAAACGGATTTTGGTTAATCGAGAGTTTCGTTTAGAAGAGTTTAGGATAAAAGAGGTTCTACTGTAATTTCAAATATAGTTTATGCTTTAACATACAATGAGATGTATGTCGATCGTTTTGTTTTTCATAGAAAATCAATTCCTTATTAGTTCACTTCATCCGAAGCAAGTATAGGGAAACTATGTTTTTACCTCAGACATTTTTCAGGGCAAACGTTGAAGTAGTTAAAAAAAACATAGAATTATAGACGCATAACTTTTGAATTTTTAAAATACCCTAGAATTTTAGACGCGTCACTATTGCATTAAAAAAAAAAACTCTAGAATTTTAGACGCCTAACTTTTGCATTAGAAAGCCCCTCTAATTATAAACGCTTAACTATTACATAAAAAAAAATTATGTACGCGAACTGTTATATCTTTTAAAAAAATCTAGAGTCACAAACACGTAGCTATTGCATTTTTTTAAACTTTGAATTATACACACGTAACTATTACATAAACAAGTTGGAAATCGCACTACAAATATGGCAAATTAATAAAAACCTTACTAATTCGTACTATAACTAGTTTTATAAATAATTTTTGCACCGCATATTGCACTGAATGTATATTTTAGTACCCTTCATACGTGCATATCCATTTCATTCTGTTCAAAAGGCTGTAACATCATTAAAACGCACTTGAAATATTTTTTTCCCATTGGCCGTAATGTAACGGAAAAATTTTGAATGCCATTAAACTATCCATCCGATTTTCATAAAGTTCGAAATGACTCGAAAGTTTGAAATTCTACAGTGAATGATTCACTAATCGAGGTGTGGTAGAACTGGAAGAGTTGACGCATGCGCAAATCTGTCAATTTTGGTCTTACAGAATTATCTTACCGTTTTAATATATACATATGATGCTACTTCATGCCATCTATCATTTGATTTTTAAAATAAGATATTCTCAAAGAAGTATACTCTTAAATCATTTTCCGATGATAATTTCTACTGCATTTACTATTACATTCCAATTTTATTTTTGTTATTATAGAATTTTCAAGCATCATGAACACGCATTTTAAGAAAATTTTAATTACGTAAAACTATCACAATAAGCTTAAACCAATCCATCTAGTTCGTTTAACAAAATTAAAAGTATATTTAGCTGCTTCAAATATTAACTAGAAAACAGGAAAACGGCTTTTTCAGAATTTAGTGTCGCCCCTGATGAAAAAAGATATATATGTACAGGGTGGTTATAATTAAACTTCCCCTATAAACAGCATCCTACAGCGCAAATGGGTGGGCGGAATGCGAAGAAATTTGGTATATAGACTAGACACGAGATGCGCTCACAGAATATTAAAAAAAAAAAAAAAAGTTCCAAAATGTCCACCAGAGGGCGTCTTTTCCGGAAAAACATTAAATTTAACACAATAAACGACCAAAACAGAATCCAGGAACAATACTAACATTTATTGACAATTCTGGATTCTGTTTTGGCTGTTCATTGTGTTAAATTTAATATTTTTTACGGAAAAAGCGCCCTCTGGTGGACATTTTGGAAATTTTGGATTTTTTTTTTTTCGAAATTCCTTGAGCGCATCTCGTGTATAGTCTATATACCAAATTTCATTGCATTCCGTTCACCAGTTTGCGCTGTAGGATGCTGTTTATAGGGGAAGTTTAATTATAACCACCCTGTGTATAAATATAGATAATACAAAACATATATCAGTTTTATGGCTTAAAACACACGCTTTTTATTTTACATAAAATGACGTCATTCGTATCCTCTGAAGAATTCCTCATTTACGATCGAGTCTTAAACAACATCTACAGTAAAGTATTCATATGACGTCATTATCGTTGAATAATATACAAATCCAAACTCAAGAAAATAGACAAAAAAAAAAGAAAAAGAAATCAGCTATCTACTGATTCATGTGCCTTCTTTTGTTTGTAATATAGATAATTAAGTTAAATATAGTTTACTAGCAAACCCCACGGCTTTGCTCGCGTAATATTTGAAATATGCCAAGGGATATTTATATGTCTATTTTTTATTAAGAGGTACTAACTAAATTTTTATTTCATTAAAAGGTAATATTTTATTTTATTAAAAGGTACTTATTACTTTTAGAAATAATTCAAAAATTACTATTTAAAACACAGTTTGACTAAACATCACTATTACACTGCATTAGGTAGAAATGAGACTTAAATTAATAAAAGGAAATAAAACTAAAAAATTGATAATGTAGAATATATTTTGAAACTTCTATGCTCAATTAATACGGTCATTTCGGTATTCATTTGAAGTTTTGAATTTTTTAAAAACTATCTTCTTACATCTTAAAATTAACTATCATGTCAAACTCCAAGTCCTACCACCTCTCTCAACATAAAGGGCTATGTTGAAATAGGAACCGTCAATATTAATTTGCTAACATTAATTTTGAAATCGGTTTGTTATTTCCTAATATTCCACAGAAACGTAATTTAGAAAGCTTTTAAAGGCCTTTTTTAGAACGTTTGTTGTTCCTGTGAGCCTCTGGTTGTAGAATCATCGGCATAAAATATAGCCTGTGTAGGATCAGAGACTATTACCATTGATTCGGAACTATCACTTTATAATCTGTTTATAGTACCTGAAATTGCATTGAAATCGAAATTTAGGAATTTTTTAGAATGCTTTTCGCATCTCCCCTTCGCTTCACCCCTTTTGAATTCGAATTTATTTTCGACAGTCCTTCAAGGGCATTTATATTTTATAAGTAACTACCATGCCATATTTAAAGTTTCTAGCCTTTTCAACAAGAAAGTTGCAACCCTCTGGTGGTAGTGGCACCGACATAAAATATAGCTTATGTTTGAGCAGGTTCTATCGCCAACAATTTGTCACCATTATTTTTTTAAAATTGGTTTGGATTTGATAAGATTGTATAAAAAATGTAATTTAGAACGCTTTTCGCTCACTTAATATTTTTAAATTTGGAATTTTCTTTCGACTGTTCTTAGAAAGCAGTTGCATCTTCTAAGTAAATACCATGCCATTTTTCAAAGTGTTAGACCCCTCAGTTGTAAAAAAAAAACGCAAATTAGAACCTGTTTTGCTCTTGCAATCCCCAGATGGTAGTGACAGCAACATAAAATATAGCTTATATTGGAGCAGGTACTGTCACCATTGATTTGCAACCATTACTTTTGAAATAGCTCTGGTATTTCCTGGGATTGAGTAGAAATCGCAATTTAGAACGTTTTTAGAACGCTTTTCGGGCATTTTCACCCCTTTTTAAATTTCCATTTTTTTCGAAACTGTTCTTAAATATCATTTATATCTAATAAAAATGTACCTTGGCTAATTTCAAGTTGCTAGCCCCTACCGATCACAAAAATCGAAATTTAGAACGTTTTTCTTTTTTGCTCCTGCAACCTCTAGGTGATAGTGAGAACCGTTATGAAATAGCGTCTATGTTAGAGCAGAGGCTTTTAGCATCAATTTCCTACCATTACTTTTGAAATCAGTTTGATTCCTCCCGAGATATTGCTGAAAAAATTGGCATTTTAAACGTTTTCAGAACGCTTTTCGCGCATTTTCACCCCTTTTAAATTTCAAAATTTTAAATAAATGTTCTTAGAGATCATTTATATCTAATAAATACATACCATGCAAAATTTCATGAGTCTAGGTTCTACCATAATTCAAAAATCGCATTTTTAGAACGTTCTTTTGCTCCAGCCTCTCTTTTGTGGTAGTGGAAACAGATATAAAACATAGCCTATCTCGGAGCAAGATCTATCACCATCATTTTTACTCCATTATATTTGAAATGGATTCAGTACTTGCTGAGATTGCATAGAAACCACCATTTAGAACGTTTTTTAGAACGCTTTTCGCGCATTTTAGCCCCTTTCAATTTCGAATTGCTTAAGAACTGTTCTTAGAAATCCTTTATATCTAATAAGTAGCTAATATTTCAAATTCAATATTTCTAGGCCCTTCAGTAACGCAAAAATCGCATTTTTAGAAAGTTTTTTGCTCCTGCACCCAATTTGGGGTAGTGGTATCGACATAAAATATAGCCTATGTTGAAGCAAGGCTTGTCACCATCATTTTGACGCCATTATTTTTTCGATCGGTTTGGTATTTCCTGAGATTGTGCAGAAACCACCAATTACAACGTTTTTTAGAACTCTTTTTGTGCATTTTCACACCTTTTAAATTTCGAATTACTTAAGAACTTCCCTTAGACATCATTTATATCTAATAAGTAGCTAATATTTCAAATTTCATATTTTTAGGCCCTTCAGTAAAGTAAAAATCGCATTTTTAGAACATTTTTTGCTGCTGCACCCCCTTCGGCGTTGTGGCACTGACATAAAATATAGCCTATGTTCTAAGTTGGACTAACACCATCATTTTGATACTATTACTTTTGAAATCGGTTCGGTAGCTACAGAGATTACCTGTAATATACAAAAAATTTTTACTTCTTTATAATATTAGTATAAATAAATAAATAAAGGTTTATGTGCGTTGTATCTTAGTACAATTTATAATTATCACTATTTTATATCGCGTCTAATTTTATTTATTCATTTTGTTCTTTGTTTAATTCCTATAGTGTCAGCAACGCTGGGATAGACCAGAAGGTTTACATTACCCCAATACAATTATTATATTTTGATGTGCGCGCAGAGAGAAAAAAACTTTTAAAAAAATTTCCTTCTTCTATGCATATCGCGCGGTACTTTCGAAAATCAGAGAAGAAAGACGAATTCGACTGATATTTTTCATTGCAAATTTAATATTTTTAAGTTGCCTAGAATTAACGGAAGCTCTCTCATAAAAAATTCTAATGACAAAAAATTCTTTGTCCCCCAACGTCACGCAGAACACACGTGTTCGTCTCTTAAATGCGGGCCGTTTCTACAATTTAACCCATACACCCACCCTTCCATCCTAAAGAGACGAAAAGCGAAATGCTTGCACGTGTCTTCCGCTAGCCACTCAATGCCAGTTGGACAAAGACACCCAAAGACAACATCCCTGAGCAAAAGTAATAAGATTTTTATTTAAAAGGATACCGAACATATTTATATTGTGATAATCATTTTTTAATTCCCTCCAGCACTTCCCTAGAATTTATACTTTTGAAACGTACTCAAATATTTTATCTTAGTGCAATTTATAATCTTCACTATTTTATATCGCGTCTATTTTCATTTATTCATTTTGTTCTTGGTTTAATTCCTATAGTGTCAGCAACGCTGGGATAAACCAGGAGGTTTACATTACAGCAATACAATTATTATATTTTGATGTGCGCGCAGAGAAAAAAACTTTTTTTTTTAATTTTTCCTTCTTCTATACATATCACGCGGTAATTTCGGAAATCAGAGAAGAAAGACTTCTTTGAATAATATTTTTGATTACAAATTTAATATTTTTAAGTTGCCTAGAATTAACGGAAGCGCTCTCATAAAAAATTCTTATGACAAAAAATTCTTTGTCCCCCAACAACACGCAAAACTCACCGTGTTCGTCTCTTTAGTACGGGTCGTTTCTACAATTTAACCTATACACCCACCCTTCCATCCTAAAGAGACGAAAAGCGAAATGCTTGCACCTGTCTTCCGCTAGCCACTCAATGCCAATTGGACAAAGACACCCAAAGACAACATCCTTGAGCAAAAGTAATAATATTTTTATGGAAATCTATTACTATGGTAGGTACCGCAATTATTTGGTAAGTTTCAACACGGAACTTAAAACTGTCGTCGCGGATTTAAATAGATTCATATTCATATGCTCTCGATCTTAATTTAAGGTAATTAATATTTATTTTTGTAAACACACACACACACATATATATACATGTATATATACAGTAGCGCTCAAAAGTATTTTGACAACATTATATTGTCTCTTATATTATTTAATATAAAAATGTAAAAGAAAATACATTCCCTATAATTGAGAACACTGTGACTGCAGTTATTTAAATGTATCAAGTTTCAACTTGTTTGTTTACATTCGGCGCCACCAAAGAAATATGACTCCGCCTTAGCTCAAAAGTATTTTGACAATTAGTTTGCATTTAATTGTTGAAGGTGTCAGTGCCGCTATAGCTTCGATTAGTGTTTTTATTGACTTATTGTGATTATTTTTAAGGATCAGGAATTCCCCAAAGTAAAAAAATATTGAAGTGATTTTAGAAAAACCGCTGTAAATGCCCTTAAGAAAGGTGGACTGCAAGCAGAACTAGCTCGTTCTTTTAACGTGTCTCGGCAACTTGTTATTACATGGAATAAAGTTTTTAATAAACAGAAATACATCGAAAATAAGCCTCAAAGTGGCCATTCGAAAAAAACAACTTGAAATATTGACTATATTATAAAAATGATATCTACAAGTGATTGTCGTAAATCCGCTGTAATAATAAAAAATGAATTGAAAGAAAATTACGGCATAGACATACACGTTTCATCAGTCAAACGACGCCTAAACCTCTATGGTTTACATGGTAGAAGACCAGCAAAAACACGTTTGTTATCTACCAAGGATAGGAAGGCTAGAGTTGCATTTGTAAAACGGCATAACCCTTTCAGGGGCAAAGCAATTCCATTGCGAAAGTGTTCAAATTAATGATTGACACCGGAGTTTGAAAACAAATTTATTTTTAAATAAGAAAAAGCTATATTTCACACACATAATAAACCGAAACTTTTTTAACCAAAATTCTGGTGTCAGTCATTAATTTCAACACTTCAGCAATAGCATTGCTTTGCCCCTGAAAGGGTTATGCCGTTTTACAAATGCAACTTTAGCCTTTCTATTCTTAGTAGATTAGAAACGTGTTTTTGCTGGTCTTCTGCCATGTAAACCATAGAGGGTTAGGCGTCGTTTGACAAATGAAACGTATATGTCTATGCCGTGATTTTCTTTCAATTCATTTTATATTAATACAGAGGACTTACGACAATCACTTGTAGATATCATTTTTATAATACAGTCAACATTGCAAGTTTTTTTTTTTTTCGGATGGCCACTTTGAGGCTTATTTTCGATGTATTTCTGTTTATTAAAAACTTTATTCCATGTAATACCAAGTTGCAGAGGCACGTTAAAAGAACGAGCTAATTCTGCTTGCAGTCTACCTTTCTTAAGTGCATTTACAGCGGCTTTTCTAGAATCACTTCAATATTTTTTATATTTCGGCGTTCCTGATCCTTAAAATTATTCACAATAAGTCAATATAAACACTAATCGAAGCTATAGCGCCACTGACACCTTCAACAATTAAATGCAAACTAATTGTCAAAATACTTTTGAGCTAAGGAGGACTCATATTTCTTCGGTGGCGCCGAATGTAAACAAACAAATTGAAACTTGATACATTTGAATAAGTGCAGTCATAGTGTTCTCAATTATAGGGAATATATTTTCTTTTACATTTTTATATTAAATAAAATAAGAGAGAATATAAGGTTGTCAAAATACTTTTGAGCACTACTGTTTCATTATACGACTGAAACATAACTAAGATAAAATATGTTAAATTTTTTAATTGTTAGCTACGCGAAATTTAAAATATTTATAGGTATAAATAACTATAAATAAAGGTTTATGTACGTTGTATTTAGGAAATGGGCTATTAATAATTTATAGCGATATTAAATATGTGTATTTTTTAATTTGGGTGTGCTTGTTCACCTTTAAAGTAAAGCTTTTATTGATTACTAGCAAACCCCGCGGCTTTGCTCGCGTAATATTTGAAATATGCCAAGTGATATTTATATGTCTAATTTTTATTAAAAGGTACTAACTAAATTTTTATTTTATTAAAAGGGAATATTTTATTTTATTAAAAGGTGCTTATTACTTTTAGGAATAATTAAAAAAACTACAATTTAAAACTCAGTTTGTTTAAACATCATTATTACGCTGCATTAGTCAGAAATGAGACTTAAATTAATAAAATGAAATAAAACTAAATAAATGATAAGTTAGAAAATATTTTGAAACTTTTAGGCGCAATTAATACGCTCATTTCAGTATTCATTTGAAGTTTTGAATTTTTTAAAAACCATCTTCTTACATCTTAAAATTAACCATCATGTCAAATTCCAAGTCCTACCACCTCTCTCAACATAAAGGGCTATGTTGAAACAGGAACTGTCACCATTAATTTGCCAACATTAATTTTGAATTCGGTTTGTTATTTCCTAGTATTCCACAGAAACGTAATTTAAAAAGCTTTTAAAGCCGCTTTTTAGAAAGTTTGTTGTTCCTGTGAACTCCATGTGGTAGAATCACCGGCATAAAATATAGCCTGTGTAGGATCAGAGACTGTTACCATTGATTCGTAACTATTATTTTTATAATCGGTTTATATTCCTGAAATTGCATAGAATCGTAATTTAGAACTTTTTTAGAATGCTTTTCGCACCTCCCCTTCGCTTCACCCCTTTTTAATTCGAATTTATTTTCGACGTTCCTTCTAGGGCATTTATATTTTATGAGTAACTACCATGTCATATTTAAAGTTTCTAGCCTTTTCAGTATAACAGAAATCGCAATTTAGAAAGTTTGTAGCTTCTGCAACCCTCTGGTGGTAGTGGCACAGACATAAAATATAGCTTATGTGTGAGCAGGTTCTACCAACAAAATTTGTCATCATTATTTTTTTAATCGGTTTGGTAATTTATAAGTTTGCTTAAAAATTGTAATTTATAACTCTTTTCACTCACTTCATTTTTTTAAATTTGGAATTTTCTTTCGGCTGTTCTTAGAAAGCAGTTGCATCTTGTAAGTAAATACCATGCCATACTTCAAACTCAGACCCCTCAGTTGTGCAAAAAACGCAAATTAGAACATGTTTTGCTTTTGCAACCCTCAGATGGTAGTGACAGCAACATAAAATATAACCTATGTTATAGCAGGGACTGTCACCATTGATTTGCAATCATTACTTTTGAAATAGCTTTGGTATTTCCTTAGATTGAGTAGAAATCGCAATTTAGAACGTTTTTAGGACGCTTTTCGCGTATTTCCACGGGTTTTTAAATTTCCAATTTTTTCGAAACTGTTCTTAAAGATCATTTATATCTAATAAATATGTACCTTGCCTAATTTTAAGTTGCTAGCCCCTACCGATCACAAAAACCGAAATTTAGAACGCTTTTTTGCTCCTGCAACGTCTTGGTGATAGTGATACCGACATAAAATAGCGTCTATGTTGGAGCAGAGGCTGTCAGCATCAATTTACTACCATTACGCTTGAAATCAGACTCATTCTTCTTGAGATATTGTCGACAAATCGGCATTTAGAACGTTTTTAGAACGTTTTTCGCGCATTTTGCTCCTGCATCTCCTCTGGGATAGTGGAAACAGATATGAAATAAAGCCTATCTTGGAGCAAGATCTGTCACGATCATTTTTAAACCATTATATTTGAAATCTGTTCAGTACTTCCTGAGATTACATAGAAATCGCAATTTAGAAAGTTTTTTACAACGCTTTTTGCGCATTTTGACCCCCTTTTAAATTTCAATTTTTTTAGGAAATGTCCTTAGAGATCATTGATATCTTATAACTAACTTCCATTCCAAATTTAACGATTCTAGGCCCTTCCGTAACGCAAAAGCCGCAATTTAGAACGTTTTTCTCCTGCACCCCCTTTGGGGTAGTGGCACCGACATAAAACATCGCCTATGTTTGAGCAAGGGTTGTCACCATCATTTTGACTCCATTATTTTTTAGATCGGTTTGGTATTTCCTGAGATTGTGTAGAAACCACCATTAGAACGTTTTTTAGAACGCTTTTCGCGCATTTTCACCCCTTTTAAATTTCGAATTGTTTAAGAACTGTTCTTGGAAATCCTTTATATCTAATAAATAGCTAATATTTCAAATTTCATATTTCTAGGCCCTTCAGTAACCCATAAATCGCATTTTTAGAACGTTTTTTGCTCCTGCACACCCTTTGGGGTAGTGACACCGACATAAAACATAGCCTATCTTGGAGCAAGCGTTGTCACCATCATTTTGACACCAATATTTTTTAAATCGGTTTGGTATTTCCTGAGATTGTGTAGAAACTACCATTTAGAACGTTTTTTAGAACGCTTTTTGTGCATTTTCACCCCTTCCAAATTTCGAACTGTTTAAGAACTGTTCTTAGAAATCCTTTATATCTAATAATTAGCTAATATTTCAAATTTCATATTTCTAGACCCTTCAGTAACCCATAAATCGCATTTTTAGAACGGTTTTTGCTCCTGCACCCCCTTTGGGGTAGTGACACCGACATAAAACATAGCCTATCTTGGATCAAGCGTTGTCACCATCATTTTGACACCAATATTTTTTAAATCGGTTTGGTATTTCCTGAGATTGTGTAGAAACTACCATTTAGAACGTTTTTTAGAACGCTTTTTGTGCATTTTCACCCCTTTCAAATTTCGAACTGTTTAAGAACTGTTCTTAGAAATCCTTTATATCTAATAATTAGCTAATATTTCAAATTTCATATTTCTAGACCCTTCAGTAACCCATAAATCGCATTTTTAGAACGGTTTTTGCTCCTGCACCCCCTTTGGGGTAGTGACACCGACATAAAACATAGCCTATCTTGGATCAAGCGTTGTCACCATCATTTTGACACCAATATTTTTTAAATCGGTTTGGTATTTCCTGAGATTGTGTAGAAACTACCATTTAGAACGTTTTTTAGAACGCTTTTTGTGCATTTTCACCCCTTTTAAATTTCGAATTGCTTAAGAACTGTTCTTAGACATCATTTATATCTTATAAGTAGCTAATATTTCAAATTTCATATTTCTAGGCCCTTCAGTAACCCATAAATCGCATTTTTAGAACGTTTTTTGCTCCTGCACCCCCTTTGGGGTAGTGACACCGACATAAAACATAGCCTATCGTGGAGCAAGCGTTGTCATCATCATTTTGACACCAATATTTTTTAAATCGGTTTGGTATTTCCTGATATTGTGTAGAAACTACCATTTAGAACGTTTTTTAGAACGCTTTTTGTGCATTTTCACCCCTTTCAAATTTCGAATTGTTTAAGAACTGTTCTTAGGCATCATTTATATCTCATAAGTAACTAATATTAAAAATTTCATATTTCTAGGCCCTTCAGTAACGCTAAAATCGCATTTTTAGAACGTTTTTTGCTCCTACACCCCCTTTTGGGTAGTGGCACCGACATAAGATATAGCCTATGTTCTAAGTTGGACTAACACCATCATTTTGATACCATTACTTTTGGAATCGGTTCGGTAGTTCCAGAGCTTACCTCCTACAAATAAACAATTTTTTCCTCTTTATAATAGGAGTATAGATTATTGAAGATTTATTCCAAAGGAACATATTTATATTGTGATAAACATCCTTGAAATCCCTCCCGCCCTTTCCTGGAATTTATACTTTTGAAACTTACTAAAATGCTTAGCGGTAGCTCCAGAGATTACCTGTAATATACAAAAAATTTTTACTTCTTTATAATATTAGTATAAATAAATAAATAAAGGTTTATGTGCATTGTATTATTATGTTCGTTGTATCTTAGTACAATTTATAATTATCACTATTTTATATCGCGTCTATTTTTATTTATTCATTTTGTTCTTGGTTTAATTCCTATAGTGTCAGCGACGCTGGGATAGACCATGAGGTTTACATTACCCCAATACAATTATTATATTTTCATGTGACCGCAGAGAGAAATAATTTTTTTATTATTATTTCCTTCTTCTATACATATCGCCCCTGCAATTTCGAAAATCAGAGAAGAAAGACCTATTCGACTGATATTTTTGATTGCAAATTTAATATTTTTAAGTTGCCCAGAATTAACGGAAGCTCTGTAATAAAAAATTCTTATGACACAAAAAAAAAAAAAAAAACTTTGTCCCCCCAATGTCACACAGAACACACCGTGTTCGTCTCTTAAGTACGGGTCGTTTCTACAATTTAATCCATACATCCATCCTTCCATCCTAAAGAGACGAAATGCGGAATGCTTGCACGTGTCTTCCGCTAGCCACTCAATGCCAGTTGGACAAAGACACCCAAAGACAACATCCCTGAGCAAAAGCAATTAGATTTTTATGCACTTCAAGTACGAGTGTAGGCAGCGCAATTATTTGGTAAGTTTCAACATGGAACTTAAAACTGTCGTCGCGAGATTTAAATAAATTCATATTCATATGCTCTCCATCTTAATTTAATGTAATTAATATTTAGTTTTGTAAAAACTCACACACACGTCATATATATATATATATATATATCATTATACGACTGAAATATAACTAAGATAAAATATGTTAAAAATTTTATTTTTTAGCGACGCGAAATTTAATATATTTATAGGTATATATAACTATAAATAAATGTTTATGTACGTTGTATTTAGGAAATGGTCTATTAATAATTTTTAGCTATATTAAGTATATGTATTTTTTAATTTGGGTGTGCTTGTTTACCTTTAAAATAATCATTTATTGATTATTAGTGAAGATTTATTCCGACCGAACATATTTATATTGTGATAAAAATTCTCGAATTCCCTCCCGCCCTTCCCTGGAATTTATACATTTGAAACTTACTGAAATATTTTATCTTAGTACAATTTATAATTATCACTATTTTATATCGCGTCTATTTTTATTTATTCATTTTGTTCTTTGTTTAATTCCTATAGTGTCCGCAACGCTGGGATAGACCAGGAGGTTTGCATTACCCCAATACAATTATTATATTTTGAGGTGCGCGCAGAGAGAAAAAAACCTTTTTTAAAAAAAATTTCCTTCTTCTATACATATCGCGCGGTAATTTCGAAAATCAGAGAAGAAAGACCTATTCGACTGATATTTTTGATTGCAAACTTAATATTTTTAAGTTGCCTAGAATTAACGGAAGCGCTCTCGTATAAAATTCTGATGTCAAAAAATTGTTTGTCCCCCCAACGTCACACCGTGTTCGTTTCTTAAGGGGACAGTGGAGCTTAAAATCCTTAAAAATAATTTTTTTTATTTTTGTAAATTTAAACTTAAATATTATTCAAGGGTACATTATATACATTATAAAATGCATCTATCCCCCAAAAAAATTTAAAAAAAATTTATTTTTGAGAAAAAAATGGAATTTTACGCGTCGTCTTAACGCCTTAAATCTTCGAAACGCCCCATGCGTCTTCAATATCGATGAAAATCCCCAATATTTTTTATAAGAGTTTGGTTTATATATAGAAATAAAATAGAGCATCGAATTTTATATATTTGAATTTAAAAATAAAAAAAAAATCAAAATTTCAAAATTTTTTCGAAAAAATTTCAAATTTTTTTAAAAAAAATTTCTTTTAACCTTTAAATTCAAATATGTGAAATTCGATGCTCTATTTTATTTCTATATATAAATCAAACTTTTATAAAAAAATATTGGGGATTTTCATTGATATGGAATGCGCAGGGGGCACTTCGAAGATTTCTAAGACGACACGTAAAATTCCATTTTTTTCTCAAAAATAAAATTTTTTTTTGTGATAAATGCATGCTATAACGCATATAATGTACCCTTGAATAATATTTAAGATAAAATTTACAAAAAAAAAAAAAAAAAAAAAAAAAAAATTGAAAAAATTTGAAATTTTGAAAATTTTTCAAAAAAATTTCAAATTTTTTCATTTTTTTTAATCTTTAAATTCAAATATGTAAAATTCGATGCTCTATTTTATTTCTATATATAAACCAAACTTTTATAAAAAATATTGGGGATTTTCATTGATATTGAAGACGCATGGGGCGTTTCGAAGATTTCTAACACGACGCGTAAAATTCCATTTTTTTCTCAAAAATAAAATTTTTTAAAATTTTTTTTTGGGATAAATGCATGTTATAATGTATATAATGTACTCTTGAATAATATTCAAGTTGAAATTTACAAAAATAAAAAAAATTATTTTTAAGGATTTTAAGCTACACCGTCCCCTTAAGTACGGGTCGTTTCTACAATTTAACCCATACAAACATCCTTCCATCCTAAAGAGACGAAAATCGAAATGCTTGCACGTGTCTTCCGCTAGCCACTCAATGCCAGTTGGACAAAGACACCCAAAGACAACATCCCTGAGCAAAAGTAATAAGATTTTTATGGACTTCTATTACGAGGGTAGGTGCTGCAATTATTTGGTAAGTTTCAACACGGAACTTAAAACTGTCGTCGCGGATTTAAATATATTCATAATGTCTCTTTATGTGTGTCTCTTTATTTCTATCTGTTTGTCTTCTGCTTAAGGCTGTTCTTTACTGCTCTGCTCAACAAGCGCAAAACATTTTGACACATTAACAAATTCGTTTTTTAACGGAAAGATATAAAATTGGTAAGCCTGGCCATGGAAGCGATTTTAAAATTGAACTGTGTTTTCCATTTTTTCATCAATAAATTACCTATTGAGTTATAAGCGATTTTGATCATGTGACAAACACGTTTTTCGTCCGCTCTTGAGTAGCTATTCTATTCTCGCGTGGAAATTGGGTTCAAAACGTCTACTTTGACACTGTTTTCCTAAATATCTATTGCGTTTGCAAAAAAAAAGGAAAAAAACAACTCGATTATATAGTTTCTTAGAAATCCTTTATATCTAATAAGTAGCTGATATTTCAAATTTCATATTTTTAGGCCCTTCAGTAGCGCAAAAATCGCATTTTTAGAACGTTTTTTGCTCCTGCACCCCCTTTGGGGTAGTGGCACCGACATAAAATACAGCCTATCTTGGAGCAAGCGTTGTCGCCATCATTTTGACACCATTATTTTTTTAATCGGTTTGGTATTTCCTGAAATTGTGTAGAAACCACCATTTAGAACGTTTTTTAGAACTCTTTTTGTGCATTTTCACACCTTTTAAATTTCGAATTGCTTAAGAACTGTTCTTAGACATCATTTATATCTAATAAGTAGCTAATATTTCAAATTTCATATTTCTCGGCCCTTCAGCAACGCAAAAATCGCATTTTTAGAACGTTTTTTGCTGCTGCATCCCTTCGGGGTAGTGGCACTGACATAAAATATAGCCTATGTTCTAGTTGGACTAACACCATCATTTTGATACTATTACTTTTGAAATCGGTTCGGTAGCTCCAGAGATTACCCCTAACACACAAACAATTTTTCTTCTTTATAATATTAGTATAGATAATAGCTCCATGTTTTATCAGAAATCATTAATTTATATTTTTTCAAAATAGCACGTATTTCATTTTTTTTTTTTCAGTAGTTATGGGAAAATGGCAACAAAAAGTTATAATTACTATTTTCCAACTATTTTTTCTTTACTTTATACAGAAATGGAGTACTTGAGTTGCCAAAATTAAACAAATGGCGCTAAAGACTACAAAAGAATTAATATTTCAAAAATAATTTGAGATGTAGTTTTCAAACAAATTGCATTAAAAAGCACTTTTTTCCCAATACGACGGTATAAAAATGTACAATGCTTAGAGGTTTAAAAAATTGCAGTAAAGTGTTTAACAGTACTATTATACATCTGCTTTGTTTTACGGTTGGTTTATAGAACGGAACATTATTTTTTGGAGACGATACTTTAATAGCTGGGAGAAAGAAATAGCGTACCGAGGGCTAATAATATCAAAGTTAGAGGATTTTGGAAAAGCTTACCTCGAAGCGATCATCGATCTTGATTAAAAAATTTCTCTGTAAAATTTCGAATAAAAAAAATATGGTTGCATCTGTTTGTTTGATTTCTAAATACTTCTGCTTTTGGAAGGGAAATGACTAAAAATGCATATAAAATTTGCAAAATGCTTTTAAATTAAATGTCTTAAAATCATTCTTTAAAAGTATGTCCTAGAGAAAAAGTTAAGTGTATTGCGTGCATCAATACATCTAACAATAATTGTTAGGTTAAGTACATTGAGTGCATCAATTCATCTAACAATAATTGTTATTTCCGTGGTTATATACACTGTTAAAAAATTGCAGCATTCTGGCAGGTCATTTGACCGTTTTTTTCCGAAAACGTTTACATAACCGTAATTTTAACACTATTCTGACCATATTATTGGCCATTTCATGGTCAGAATATAGTTAAATTTTGGTTATGAAACCCTTTTTTTCAAAAAACGGTCGAATGACCTGCCAGAATGCTGCAAAATTTTTAACAGTGTACTCTCTTTTTTTACTTGCAATACATACCTGCCTCTTTCTAAACGTCCCCCCGAAGAAAAATAAAAAAGGCGCAGGATCAAGTACAATGTTTTTGAAATCGAAATAATTACATCGGAAAAGCAAAGAAGAAGCTGTCTAATCCACTAGAAGTTTGAAAAGGGAAATATAAAGAAAAATTATTTTAAGACAAAAATAGTATTTTAATACAAATTTCCATTACAATACATTAATTTAGCGTAAGTACCAAACTTCATTATGAAATTTTTTTTTTATATATATATATACGTTTGGTAGAAAGCGCAAGAGAGTGAATTTATAAAAAAAAGTCCTTCCGGCCAGTGCCGGGAGGAAGGGGTAGCTTTCATATTCCTTATTTTTAAAAAGCCAACTTATATTATTCAAACACACGAAGCTCAATTAAGTGGAAACCGAATGTAGGGGATTCAATACTATTTTTTATCAATACTAAATCATTATGAATGAGAATTTTGCGAAATTAGTCAGCTTTATCCAAGCTGCTTTTATTTAAAGTCACTTATATTTGGCTGCCAAATTCGGCGATTTCTTAAAGTGCTTGCCATTTTAAGACAACATGGTAGATGAGGCTAAGCAGTGAACTTGGTCGAGACCTTAGTAATTGCTGTGCACATGCTCACTCATATCGGAATCGGTTGATATATACGAGTGCTGTCGCAGGCAAAAAATCAGATTTTTCAAAATGTCACCCACTTTAGAAATTGAAACTGGTATATCTTAGCCATTTTTTAAGATAAAGACAAACAAAAAATGCTCCTGAATGCTTATATCAAGGTCAAATACTTAAGAAAGAAACCTTTTTCAATTTCTAATTTTTTTGCACCTCACTTTAAATATAATTTTTTTTAATTTAATGGCCGCCATTTTGAAACAAGATGGCTGATGAAGCTGGCCAGCGAACTTGGTCAAGATATTGATGTATACTATCCACATGCCTTCTTCCATCGAAATAGGCGAATACGTGTGGTATCGCGTGACAAATACAAGATCGTTTCAAAATGTTAGCCATGCTAGAAATTCAAAGTGCTATAATTCAACCATTTTTTAAGATATAAACAAAAGAACAAATTTTCAGAAACAAAAACTGCTCCAGAATCTTTGTATCAAGGCCAAACACATAAAAAATACCTTTTTCATTTTCCAATTTTTTAATACCTCATTTTAAATTTTAAATTACATTTTTTTTAAATGGCAACCCTTTTTAAACAAGATGGCGAATTAAGCTGGCCAACGAACTCGGTCGAGACATTGGTATGTACTATGAACAGACCAAGTTACATTCAAATCGGTTCATAAATACGCCTGTTATCGCGTGACAAAAATCAGGTCGTTTTAAAATGTCAGCCACAATAGAAATTCAAAATGTTATAACTCAGCCATTTTTTTAGATGTAGACGAAACAAAACCTGTTCCGGAATCTTTGTATTAAGGTCAAACACATACAAAAAAAAATCTTTTTCATTTTCCAATTTTTTGGTATCTCATTTTAAATTTAATTTTTTTTTAATTTTTTAAATGACCACCATTTTGAAGCAAGATGGCGAATGAAGCTGCTCAACGAACTCGGTTGAGTTATTTGTATGTACTATGTACACACCAAGGTACATCCAAATCGGTTCATAAATACGCCTTTTATCGCGTGACAAAATTCAGGACGTTTCAAAATGTCAGCTTCGCTAGAAATTCAAAATGCTATAACTCAGCCATTTTTTAAGATATAGACGAAACAAAAACTGCTACGGAGTCTTTGTATAAAGGTCAAATACATAAGAAAAAAATATTGTTCCATTTTCAATTTTTTGGTACCACATTTCAAATTTTAATTTTTTTTTAAATTTTTAAATGGCCGCCATTTTGAAACAAAATGGCGGATGAAGCTGGCCAACGAACTCGGTCGAGACATTGGTATGTACTATGTACACACCGAATTACATCCAAATTGGTTCATAAATACGAGAGTTACAGTGTGACATAGGTCAGATATATATATATATATAGATATATATAGATATATATAGATATATATATATATATATATATATATATATATATATATATATATATATATATATATATATATATATATATATATAAATTTTGAACGGAGGGTGGTTTCGGGGTCTGGGGGTCATGATCGATGAAAATATACCAAAATTTTTTGAAATCGCTTTCCTCCGAACGGCTGCAATAGGTAGCTTTTTGTAAAGAAAGCTAGCTACCTAAAACTAGTTGGATGCGCCAATCCCGAAACATTCTTCTATCTCATATATTTTAATATTTCAAAATGTTGTTACAAATGTCAATATTTCATTTTTATTAGTTAAATACTACATCAACTTTGAAAGAAAATTACACAAAAATTGCTATTATTGTCCCCCCTTTCGGCGAAATATTTCCAAATTCAGGGAGGACTTTCTTGCTACGGCCAAAAACATAATCAAAAAATTTGGTTCAATTCTATGCATAACTTCATACAATTTTCGATGGTACAATATTCAAAATGCCACAAAAATGTACAAAGATCGCTATTACAGTGCCCCCTACCGGCGGATTTTTTCCGAATTAAGAGAGGACCTGCTTGCCATAAAAAATTTTTGGTTCGATTCTATGCATAACTTTATACACTTTTCGATGGTATAATATTCAAAATGCCACAAAAATCGCACAAAAATCGATATTACAGCGCCCGCTACCGGCGGATTTTTTCCAAATTGAGGGAAGACCTGCTGGATATAGCCAAAACCGTAAAAAAAAAAATTAGTTCAATTCTATGCATAACTTCATACACTTTTCGATGTTACAATATTCAAAATGCCACAAAAATCGCTATTACAGTGCCCCCTTCCGGCGGATTTTTTCCAAATTAATGGAGGACCTGCTTGCTATAGCCGCAAACTTAAAAAAAAAATTTTTTGTTCAATTCTATGCATAACTTCATGCGCTTTTCGATGGTACAATGGCGACATACGGACACACGGACAGACAGACATTTTCTATTAACATGTTTTTTGGGATCTGTGACCCCTAAAACGTGTAAATTCGTCGAAAACTGGAAGTCGAAAAAACTTTCGATTACAATACTTTCTTCTATTGAAGATAGAAAAAAGTAAAAATTATACATTTTGCGCTCTTTTTTTTCAACAGACTAGAAAATAAGTAATATAAAAATTTTGTTTTTTAAGTCAGTTCCTACTTAGGTCATCAAAGAAAAATTTAATATAATCCCTTAAGCTAATATTAGTTTTTGTTGCATTAAAATATCTCAATTTGTTGATTTTCTATAAGCAAGTAGGTTTACAATGGAAGTCAATGGAATTTAGTGAAATATTAGAGATATCGCCGATTTGGCGACAAACTTGACTGTATTTTCCGACAGAACAGGGTCCCCCCTATGGTAACCCCCCCTTATAGATATGAAGATGCATTAAATGCTGTTCAATAAGCAATGGCCGCCATTTTGGCTCCCATATAAAACTAAAATTAATTAATTAAAATTTAATTAATGAATTAATATTTAAAAAATCTGTATGAACATCAATTGTTATCCAGTACAAGTAAAAAAAAAAAAAAAAAAAAAAAAATATTTCAACTTGATAGGATGAATAATAAGTACTTTATTAACGATTGAAAATTTGAACAAGATATATATATATAGGGAGAGTGTGAACTAATAGTAGGAATTGAAAAAAATAAAGATTATTTAAGTTACTTTTCAGGATTTCTAAATCGATTTTCCAACGTATGATCGTAAATTAATATTTAACTGTTAATTGATAAAAACATACTTATTATTAATAAATTGATTTAATAAAATAGTCCAATCTTGAACGCCAGATTCACCTTTGTTATTGTATAAAAACATGGAAACATTTAAAATGCTTCCTTTAAACACATTACTACATAGGTGTGATAAAATATATGTATATACAAATATTTTCAAAAATTAAAAGCACTAGATGTTAAAATGGTAAAAAGCTACCCCGAGCGCTTTCGGCTAACCTTAAGCCTTTGTCAAGGAGAAGAGAATTGACTGATAAAAACACATATTATAGATTCCCCTGTCAAGTCTCAGTCTTTCGGTCTTAAATATCCTCTTGATATCCTCACGTTCCATAATCATATCCAGAATCGAAAAATAACATTAATAAATTGACTTAATAAAATAGTCCAATCTTAAACGCCAGATTCACCTTTGTTTATTATATAAAAACATGGAAACATTTAAAATGCTTCATTTAAACACATTACTACATAGGTGTGATAAAATGTGTATACAAATGTTTTCAAAAATTAAAAACACTAGATGTTAAAATGATAAAAAGCTACCCCGAGCACTTTCGGCTAACCTTTAGCCTTTGTCAAGGAGAAGAGAATTGACTGATAAAAACATTTAAACACAAAAACATTTTAACGCTATCAGAAAATTGTTGTAATGACGTATTATCATACCAAATTCCGTGTGTCTGGTTTAATTTACTGAATATTACTGGAGAGTTCGGTCTCTCGGAGGATTGAGCTTTCTCTACCTTCCCCCTCCTTCAGTTTAATGGATACGACCACTTGCGGGCTTCCTGAAGAGAGTTTCCGGTCAATGTGTAGCAGTGAACATCGAGCGTCGAGTGTTTTTATCAGTCAATTCTCTTCTCCTTGACAAAGGCTTAAGGTTAGCCGAAAGCGCTCGGGGTAGCTTTTTACCATTTTAACATCTAGTGTTTTTAATTTTTGAAAACATTTGTATATATATATTATCACACCTATGTAGTAATGTGTTTAAATGAAGCATTTTAAATGTTTCCATGTTTTTTATATACTTATTGTTATTGCACTCTTCATTTTTTGTTCATTATTTATTGTCAAATTTTTATCTTTAAAATGTTTCACTCTTCTAGTTTTTTTAGCCATTTTGGCATATTTTATAGAGAAGTTATAGGCTCATCATTAAATCCACTGTTTTCTAAACTTCCAATACAATTGTACGACTTCTAGAGAATAGTTGCCAATTTACCACCTGTTGTGGGCCAATTCAAGAATGACTTAAGGGGTCGCAGGACTCTTAAAATTGGAAAAAAGAAAACAAAAAGACCATCTTCAACATTTAATGTCTTAAAATGTATTTGATTTTAAGACAAAATTTAAATTGGCATGAAAGATGTAAGTATGTTCTTTCATTTCAAATATTTAAAAAATGCAAGATGCAGAATTCGCAGTTGCATGGGGCTCCAAACTGTCTGACATTTGACGAGCAGAAAATTGGTATAACAGATTACGCGCACGATTATAAAATAAATTTTGCAACTAGAATGAAAATTTTGGTGCCTACTTATATTTGAGATTATAATAATTACCCTGAACCTAAAAAAAAAATTGTATTTAAACTATTTTTATATTTTTAATACAAAGTTGTATTTAGCTAATGCAAAATTTAGAAAATTTCAACAATATAATCACCTAAAAGTATATATTTTTTAAAAATAATTATTAAATAATTATTAATTAAAAATAAGGAAATTTTAGGTTCAGTTTATACGGACAAACATAAAACATACGTTTTGAAAATTAAATGAAAAAATATTCCGAAGTTTTTGAAGTATTGTTCGCATAATGCCCAAAACCGTCATTTGAAGAAAAATACTTCGAAATTTCGGAAACGCCGTTTCAGCTATTGAGCGGGTATAACTCTAAAAGCCATTACTTCTGTTCTAATGGTAATTTCAAGGAAACAATTATATAAATATGTTCAGAAAAGACATATTTATATAATTGTTTCCTTGAAATTACCATTAGAGGAGTTTAACATATAAAAAAATTAAAATTTCAAAACTTTTAAAGCTTTAAGCGTCCTGAGATCCCTTAAAATTAATGTGTAATTCATAATTAAGCTGTAAAATTATTACAATGCTCTATTGTCATCGGAAACATACGTTTGCGCATAATTCATATAATTCAAACCTTGAAATTACCATTAGAGGAGTTTAACATATAAAAAAATTAAAATTTAAAAATTTTAAAGCTTTAAGCGTCCTGAGATCCCTTAAAATTAATGTGTAATTCATAATTAAGCTGTAAAATTATTACAATGCTCTATTGTCACCGGAAACATACGTTTGCGCATAATTCATATAATTCAAGCATCAAGAAATAGGTTTAAAATGAATCGCAAAATTGTATCTTTACATACAAAACCAAATATAGATAAATAAAAACGTGTAAAAATATAAAATTCACATAGAAAATTTCCATGCGAAGTTAAATTAAATAATTCGTGTTAAAACCATGCTGCACTGTAAAAAAAAAAAAAAAAAAAATCAGTAGTTCTACAGATGTAAAGTTACATGCTTACTAAACTTTCATCTGTAACTGTACAAAAAAAAGAAAAAAGCTGCAAATCTACAAAACTAGTTTTTGCAAAGCTACAGGGATCTGTGACTTTAGAAAAGAATCTGCTATAATTACAGTAATCTTACTAAAATTTTATCTGTAACCCTGGTTGCAGTTACATGAAAAGTGCTAGGTATCCCAGTTTCTTAAAAAAATTTTTAGTAACCTTACAGATTTTTTTATTTTCGGCCCAAAAGCGTGTCTGTTACATGAATTTTTGTTTTTGCCGTTACATAAAAAGTTCTAGGAATCCCAGTTTCCTAGAAAAACTTTAGTAACATAAGAGATTTTTTTTTTTTTTTTTTTTTTTTTTTTTTTTTTTTTTTTTTTACAGTGTACATGTTGTTCTGGGAGAACAAATAGTTAAATTCCATAATCAATTAGATGAAACTCTTCGCTGATGTTTTAAAAGTTATTGAAGCCGATAAAAACACAAAAATGCTGATTTCAGAGTTCGTGCAAGAGAATTTAAAGCCATCGGAAAGATCATAAAATAAGTAAGGCAGACAGAGCTCTAATTCAAGCAGATATCTCGCTTGGTGCAAAATTCTCATATATAGAAAACTGGAGTAATTCAGCTTTAAGAGTGTTCTCAAATCCAAAAGGGCAACTTTCTGACATAAGTTTTAATTTATTTTTGTTCGAAAATGTATGAAACTAGCTGGTGTTGTTGTTCAGAAACTATGATATCGAGCTGTTTTTTCCATTTATTTTTGCAAGCGCAATAGATCTTTCATAAAATAGTGTCAAACCAAACAAAGTGGATGTTTTGAGCCGAATTTCCGCGTGAGAGTTGAATAGCCACTCAAGATTGGACGAAAACTTGTTTCTCATGTGATCAAAATCGCTTATAACTCAGTAGGTAATTTATTGATGAAAAAATGGAAAACACAGTTCAATTTTAAATCGCTTCCATGGCCAGGCTTGCCAATTTTATATCTTTCCGTTAAAAAATGAATTTGTAAATCTGTCAAAACGTTTTGCGCTTGTTGAGCAGAGCAGTAAAGAACAGCCTTAAACAGAAGATAAACAGATAGACAGAAAGAGACACACATAAAGAGACAAACGTAAATAAAAAATCACAGATTAAAAATAATTTTATTGAATGTTATGAATTAGTAAATAACATTTATTGAAGTTGAGCAGAGCAGTAAAGAACAGCCTTAAACAGAAGATAAACAGATAGACAGAAAGAGACACACATAAAGAGACAAACGTAAATAAAAAATCAAAGATTAAAAATAATTTTATTGAATGTTATGAATTAGTAAATAACATTTATTGAAATATAAATTTTATATACCAAATCATGTATATGTACAAAATGTTATGTATATTTATATATAAATATATGTGTATGTAGGCTTATACTTCTAATATGCGCGAACAAAAATATTCCTGAATATTGCTCCATCCTTGCTAAAGAATCCTTCATTGAATAGCATTTTTCGTTCAAGTTCATTACTATTCAAGGATCTGGTAGTTATTCTTAGAAATGAAGCTCACTTCTTGATTCCGGGTTTCCTTCTCTCTTCTGTATCTTCCTTCTTCGTATTTCAAAATACTGGCTTGAATTTTCCTCTGCAACTATCAATTAAAACAAAGTTTCAGCGCTTGAATATTCCTTCTTGAAGTTCCATTATTAAAATCCACGAAATTGGTAATTTATATCGTTGCATCAAATAATTCAACATTGATATATCATATCTACATACCGCTGCTTTAGTATGAGCTCAATTTTTCGTGAATGCTCGAGCCCAGCCACATAAAACCCACTTAAAAAAACATATTTCACATCCTGTTATGTAAATTATATTAGAGTTAGGGTGGAGGGAGGATACTTTCACTACGCGTTTGAGACAGTGAAAGAGGTAGGGCGGGTGTAATAAAAAATTAGAAAAAAATTCACCTTCTTCGGCTGCGATGCGAGACCGCCACAAAATAAAGCCGTTGGCTTCATTTAAACGTGCCTACTGCAGGTGATTCATAAAGAGGTAGGTTCCCACCCTTAAATAAAAGAATGTAGATACCTACCTTAATAAAAACCCACCTTTAAAAAAAAACCTCTTTCACATCCTGTTATATAAATTATATAAGAGTTAGGGTGGAAGGAGACTACTTTCACTACGCGTCTGCGACAGTGAAAAAGGTAGGGCGGGTGTAATAAAAAAATAGAAAAAAATTCACCTTCTTCGGCTGCGATGCGAGACCGCCACAAAATAAAGCCGTTGGCTTCATTTAAACGTGCCTACTGCAGGTGATTCATAAAGAGGTAGGTTCCCACCCTTAAATAAAAGAATGTAGATACCTACCTTAATAAAAACCCACCTTTAAAAAAAACCTCTTTCACATCCTGTTATATAAATTATATAACAGTTAGGGTGGAAGGAGACTACTTTCACTACGCGTTTAGACAGTGAAAGAGGTAGGGCGGGTGTAATAAAAAATTAGAAAAAAATTCACCTGCTTCGGCTGCGGTGCGAGACCGCCACAAAATAAAGCCATTGGCTTCATTTAAACGTGCCTACTGCAGGTGATTCATAAAGAGGTAGGTTCCCACCCTTAAATAAAAGAATGTAGATACCTACCTTAATAAAAACCCACCTTAAAAAAAAACCTCTTTCACATCCTGTTATATAAATTATATAAGAGTTAGGGTGGAGGGAGGATACTTTCACTACGCGTCTGCGACAGTGAAAAAGGTAGGGCGGGTGTAATAAAAAATTAGAAAAAAATTCACCTGCTTCGGCTGCGGTGCGAGACCGCCACAAAATAAAGCCGTTGGCTTCATTTAAACGTGCCTACTGCAGGTGATTCATAAAGAGGTAGGTCCCCACCCTTAAATAAAAGAATGTAGATACCTACCTTAATAAAAACCCACCTTTAAAAAAAACCTCTTTCACATCCTGTTATATAAATTATATAAGAGTTAGGGTGGAAGGAGACTACTTTCACTACGCGTTTAGACAGTGAAAGAGGTAGGGCGGGTGTAATAAAAAATTAGAAAAAAATTCACCTGCTTCGGCTGCGGTGCGAGACCGCCACAAAATAAAGCCATTGGCTTCATTTAAACGTGCCTACTGCAGGTGATTCATAAAGAGGTAGGTTCCCACCCTTAAATAAAAGAATGTAGATACCTACCTTAATAAAAACCCACCTTAAAAAAAAACATCTTTCACATCCTGTTATATAAATTATATAAGAGTTAGGGTGGAGGGAGGATACTTTCACTACGCGTCTGCGACAGTGAAAAAGGTAGGGCGGGTGTAATAAAAAAATAGAAAAAAATTCACCTGCTTCGGCTGCGGTGCGAGACCGCCACAAAATAAAGCCGTTGGCTTCATTTAAACGTGCCTACTGCAGGTGATTCATAAAGAGGTAGGTCCCCACCCTTAAATAAAGTAATGTAGATACCTACCTTAATAAAAACCCACCATAAAAAAAACCTCTTTCACATCCTGTTATGTAAATTATATTAGAGTTAGGGTGGAAGGAGAATACTTTCACTACGCGTCTGCGAAAGTGAAAGAGGTAGGGCGGGTGAATAAAAAAATAGAAAAAAATTCACCTGCTTCGGCTGCGGTGCGAGACCGCCACAAAATAAAGCCATTGGCTTTATTTAAACGTGCCTACTGCAGGTGATTCATAAAGAGGTAGGTTCTCATCCTTAATTAAAAGAATGTAGATACCAACCTTAATAAAAACCCACCTTTTTAAAAAAAACCTCTTTCACATCTTGTTATGTAAATTGTATTAGAGTTAGGGTGGATGGGAAATACTTTCACTAAGCGTCATCGACCGTGGGAGAAATTGGGTGGATGGAATAAAAAATTAGAAAAAAATTCACTTCATTCGGATGCAGTGAGAGACCGCCACAAATTAAATCCTTCTTCTTTATTTACACATGCGTGCTGCCGTTCATGCCGACCGGATAAGGATCTTGTTTAAGATCTTTCCTGTTGATTTCGGGCTTCCTTTCCTCTTCGGTATCTCCATTCTTCGTTCTTCCAATCTGATGACTTGGCTTCTCATCTGCAACTAACAAATTAAATGAAGTTTCAACGCCTGAATATTCTTCCTTCATTGTTGTCACCATTGTCAAATGCTATCATTGTTAGATCAAATAATTTAACGTAATTACATCATCTCATCCTTAAATTCAATGTAATTTTTTATTTACATTGTTGCATGAAATAATTTAACATTATTATATCATCTTTTCTACATACCACTGTTTTTTCAGGTTTAAAGCCCTTATCTGGTGTCGATTCGGGGTGTTCTACCCTCTTAAGAAAACCACTGATTACTATTATTCCATATACTTTTTTTCTTATTCTATTATCTTTATTAATAACTCCTTTCCTAATCAAAACTTTGAAAAGTTCATGCCAGCAAGTATCCGACTCCCAAGGATCTGGCAATTATCCTTAGATATTAAGTATTCTTTTGTCTTTGGAATTTACAAATTTTTTTACACATTGTGTATTCACATTCACAATAGATTCCTCCTTCAACTCGCTTGCTACTTATGCTACACAAATTTTGGAATTCTATTTCACGAATTTCACAACCCTTCTTTCGGTTTAAGGTTTAAGAGGAATACTAAGTCTTTGCAAGAATCCGCACTCTTTGTTCGTATTTATGACTTGACCAAATCCGATGATTCTGCTACACACGCATTGATACTACCCAACCAAGCACAGAAACCTAATTAGCATATCATTGCGTAAATTAATCGTAACTGTAAGATTAATGGAGTTCAATAATACTTTGTGAAAGTAAAAGGAAACAGAGAATAGGAGGCATTTCCACGGCCATATGTTTGAAACAGTACTACATCTTTACAATTCTCAGCTTACCTTCATAAAGAGAGTAGCTTTTAACCCCACATCTTTTAACCCAAACTACACTCTCAATCCCAAACCTTCATTTGACAGATCATCCGCTTTTCTCAAGAATGTCCTTCATTGTTTATATCAATTTTGATTGTTAATTGGTATTGTTACAGATAACACACAATTATTGTTACGTTATCATAATTAGAATTGTTTAATGCTTAGAACAAGAGGAACTTCTACTCACATATGTTTGAAACAGTACAACACCTTTACAAATCTCCGATTACCTTCAAAAAGAATGTAGCTAAGTACAACGCTACACCTTTTCAACACAACCTCCACTTCCCATTTCAAATCTGCATTTGATAGATCATCAGATTAATTGAAAAATGTCCTTCATTAACGATAAGAATTGTAATTGTTAATTGATATTGTAACAGATAACACAAAAGTATTGTTACGTCATCAAATTAAAAATTTTAAATGCTCTGCAAATTTACTGATCATTACTAAATGCTCTGAAGAAATTGCAGAAATGAAACACCCTTTTATCCGAAAACTTGATTAATCTACCGTAAATTAAAATCCATGGCAATATGCTTATTTTACCGTTCATGACAAAAAGTGAAATTGTGGGAGCTTTAGAAGTTTAAACAATGTAGCAAGAGCATGTAGATTTTATTCAAAAGCGTTTGTTCCAAACGGTTATTTTGAATATATAAGATAATTTCTTTAAAATTACTAATCTGGTTTTCATAAACTTCTAGCACAATGTATACGATATGACCTGCCTTTTTTAACCTTCAGTTAATATTAATAAAATTATGTTTTCTTGTTTTTCTAAAATTTTGGACAAAGGGAAATTTCCAGGGACAAACCCCTGGAGACGGAAATGGGCTTCGTCTGTCCACTAAATGTTCCGTGGTCATTCATTGTCCACTTCCATGCGAGCGAGAAATTCAACGTCTGTCTTCTTGGCAGGTGAGCAGGAAACAACTCTTGAACATGGGTAATTTTGTAAGGATAACAATGCAGGATATTGAGTGTAACTTTATGTACCGTGCTCAGGCATGTCTGAAGATTGGGCGAATCAGCGTCACTGCACGTTTGCACACTAATTATCTTCCCGGCCTCTAATGCTGTGGTCACATCTTCTACTAACGTCGAAGCAATTGATTTTCTCCCTCTTCCAGATTTCACTTCAAAATTACCCGTCTCTTCAAATTTCTGAATCATATTCTTGAGATATTCGGCAGACATAGGACCACAGCCTTTTTACATACCCTTTAATGACCGGAATTTCTTTAAAGCTGCAAGCGCACAGTCGCCATTCTTGTAAAAGAGCTCCACCAGTAGAGCTCGGTCCTTCATTGAGAGACTCGTGACAAGCTGCTCAAATGCAGTATGAGGAGAACGCCATATACCCCGCGTTTTTATACCATATGCAATGTGTCGTGCGTATGAGTGTCTTTTAATTTGCATAGTATTCCGCTTACAGTTTCATCTATTGATACACTTTTGAACTTTTTTTTTCTTAATGCTATACTGTTTCCCCCTTCTTTCAGTATATTCAGTTCAAAAATGAAGTCATTCTGACAAGTAGTCCTCTTTTACAGCATTTTGAAAGTGGGATTTTCATTATAATCACCCAGTATAATAGATTGGCAATACAGTGTAATTGTTTATCTAAATATAGAGGGCAGCACTATTACCGATAGAATAATAGTGTGCAGAACTGTATTTAATCTAATTTAAAATTATCACACTGTTTTTCTTAACTCAATGGATTTATAAGTATTTTTATACTTAGAATATTTCTGGAAACATGTGCAAAATCATAACTAATATATATTTTTTAATTTGTTGTGTCATTACTGACTTGGTTAATTATTGCGGAGGTAAATGCTTTCTTTAATCCATTTTATTTTTGCCTTCTGGGTTTCTTAGAGAGGGCCAATCCTAAAATTCCGTGTAACGGAATGAGCTAGAAACCTTAATATCTATAATAATAATATGATTACGTTCAATATTATTGATTTTAAAAAGAAAACATCACTTAAAATGGAGTTTCATTTTTTAGAAAAAGCCAGAAACATTAAACCTTCGAAAGAGGGAAAAGAAAAATCTTCAAAGGGCTTTATGGTGCCACACCTCTGATATACACTAAACTTTTCCCCATCTGCCGATTCACTGCTGATTTTATTGTCATACTGATGGCTTTCCGGTAAAAAGATTTTAAAAACAGGATATACTCATTACAGGGTTCGTACGGATAAAGGAATTCATGTGATTTTAGAAGTTTTAGTACCGGAAATTTCGTAAAGTAGTGGTCGTTATATCAGAAGTTTGAAATGTTTTTTATTAAATAAGGCAAGTAATACTTCACAGAAAATTCTGGTAAACGGTGCTTGAAAGTCCTTGGAGCGTACGAACCATGCATTAAGAATCTATATATATATTATGCTATCGTACGTGGCGCAGAAATCGCGATTATTTGTTAATTGTTTAATGGCAACGCTTGAATGAAACTCATCTCTTTCGTTATTAAACAGCATTTAATGCATCTCCATACCTATGAGGGGGTTACCATAGAGGGGGTTCCTGTTCTGTCGCCAAATGCCGCCAAGTTTGTCGCTAACTTGGCTATATTTACGCCAAATTTGACGACCAAAATTAGTCGCTAAAAGTGACGCCAACTTGGCGATATCTCTAATGTTTTACCAAATTCGCATAGACTTCCATTGTGAAACAGTAGGTTTTATTTGCTTACAGAAAATCAACAAATTGAGATATTTTAATGCAGCAAAAACCAATATTAGTTTAAGGGATTATATTAATTATATTTAAGGGAGTCCAAATAAATTAAATTAAGAATAAAAGTAACATGATACAATGCTTAGCATGCTTTCCCAAACATAAATTTTAAGGGAGACCAAACTAGTTGCCAAATGCGGCTAGTTTTGTGAATTTTATTTATTCAATCTGATTTATTGCGGGTTAATCATGAACTTTTCTTCTGATTTAGTTATCTAATCTTAATGAGGTCTTTAGATTCTCAGATAGAAACTATTTGTTTAGAAAAACGATTGGTATGTACGGTACGATAGGGCATACAGAACGCAATTTTATTGGTTTTTAACATAAAACTCAATCTTCTATCCACAAACATTAAAACGAAGTGGTAACTTATTTTCAAATATTGCTAGAGTTATGGAGATCCAGCAATAAACGTTTCAATTAATTTGTAATTCTGACACTGAATTTTAAATTTACTTTAATGTACGCATTCAAAATCATTTATTTGTCAATAGAAAACTTGCAGTCTTTTCTAGCTAAATAGTTTTAAATTTTTAGTGTCTGTTTCTGAGAAAAATTAATCCTAAGAATTAAAAAAAAAATCTTCATTTGTTTAAATTTGTTAATAGGCCGGGAGGTGACCGCACAGACTATAACCTCATCGAGTTGGCTGCTGAAATTACAAGATTAGACAGAACCCGATTCGCATATAAATGTGCAAATGGTCTGCCAAGTTATATCTTGGTGGAAACTACCTCCATAACCGATTTTAGTGGTTGTTCAGTAGATATATCATTGTGTTTTCCTGTACCCAAAGGTAAGAAAATATGAAGGACTGGGAGCAGGAAAACAAATGGTAAACTTACAAGTCAACCGTTAAAATCGGGTTTGCAGGTGTTTTCCACCAAGATAGGACTTGTCAGACCAGTTTCATTTTAATACGCTAATCGAGTATTAACTAATCCTGGAATTTCAGCCGTGAATTCGATGAGGTGATGGTTGTACAGCCGCCCCCCCCCCCGGTCTAAAATATATTAGGTTTTTTAGTTATTTTGATTAAACGTTCATTACAAAATTTCTGCTTTCAAAAATTTAATCTTTCAGCCTCAGAGTTTCCAAATCTAAGTTGTTCATGCTTACTTTAACATAATTTTTTTTATCAATGATTCAATTCTTAAATCAATCATTTCAGTTGCATTTTTTAAAGAGCTATAAACGTATTTAGTTAATCGATATGTAACCAAAACAAAAATTTTCAGAAAATCATTTCAGTTGCATTTTTTAAAAACACAAGATTGTTTTAGGTTAATTGGTGTAAAAACAAAACAAAGGTTATAAGAACCAGAAATATGCACAGAAGTGTTATTCAGCAACAAAATTTTAAACTACGTATGAAGCTATAAAACACTGTCACTGTCCAGTTTCTCGCAACTTTCCGAACAACATTCCGAAAAAAAAAAAATGTCAAAACACCAATTCTGATAACATTTTCTGAATAATGGTTTACTTTAAAAAGAAAATTGAAAAAGTTGTCCGATTTTTTTTTTTTAATCCAAAAAAAGAAATATTCAAATTTTGCCAGCCTGGGGAATAGAGCTATTTCTTGAATTCGTCAGAAAGTTGCGAGTATGACTTTAAAAATAACTTTAATGATTACGCCATAAAGAAAAAATACTGAAAATTCAAGTATACTTTAAAAGGTTATTCAAGCAACAATGTGCACAGATAATAAAAATTAATTTATTGGTAGAATTATATAAATACTGATATAATCAAATGAAATTGAAAAAGTAAGGTACTATATTTAATGCAAACAACATATTCAAATTTTACATTTGCTTGACTATTTTATACAAAACTTTGACAAACCCAGAACGACACTGCATCATGGGTAATGAGCGATACTTTCAAGTTGTTAAGGTAGTTCTCAAATATAAGCTGCTTATATTCTGATGTATTTTTAAATTCCTTTTCGTTCTAAAACTCATAAAATTGGCATTTTCTCTTATTTAAAAATTATGTAATGGAACAGTATTTTTTTGGTAAAAACAGAATATCTTTCAGAAAATACCGCCTAAGTTGGCGTTTTGAACCGTATTTCTGGACTCCTGAAAGCCAACAAACTGCCATCTTGAGATAACAATCGCTTATAACTCAAATTATAATTCACTTACCGAAAAAAGAAAGCTCTTATATTACAAATCCCTTCAAAAAACATTCCTGCAAGTTTCATTCTTTTACCTTTTAAAATGAGTCAGAAAATTTCGCGTTGTTGAGCGTGGGAATATATTTTCTGGAGACCCCCCCCCCCTCTTAAAGGATCTTAAATACGCAGATATATCTCTGAAAAGTTTCTTCGTATAAAAAGTTTCAATAACAATGCACACGTGCAAAAGTTTTAGTTTGAAATAAATAGATAAATAAAATTGTTGCATTATAAAACCCTATCTATTTTCAAGGAATGTTTTTAAAATATTAAAAAAATTATTGCATTGTTTATTTAAATTTGGAATTTAACTCTTTCATATTGTGAAGAAAATCTATAACCTGCATGCACTCTTTATCTAAAAAAAAAGGCCTTCCTTTTTTCATTGAAATTTACATATGAAAATTAAATTAACTGCCTTGTAAAAGTTCCGTATTCTTTAAATAGATTTTCTTTGCGCTTGTACTGTTTTCTATTTTTTCCTTATATTTATTTAGAGAAAATAATTGAATCTGCGATAAAGTTTTTGTATCCACTTTTTGTAACTAGCGTTTCACGTTTTAAATTTGGATTATTACAAAGTAAATTAAATTATTCGAAAGTGGGTTATTTTTTTTTTTTTCAAAAAGAATCCCCGAAAAGAGTTTTGAAATTTTAAAGCATACCCATCTTAAATTATTAACTTGAAAAGTGTTTTTATTCTTTTATATATTCTTCATTTTTCATTAAAAATGTTATTCACTTCATAGACTTAAAAACTTTTCTATTCATCTGTTACTATATCGATTGCTTTTAATCCATTCATTTGTTCAATTTATTCACAACTATACAAAAATAAATTGTAAATTTAATATTAAATTTTGATTTCTATGGTGACATTTAATATTTTGACGGTTTATGTCATGAAAGAATAAAATTTAACAATTAAACGAATAACTTTAACATACGAGGGTGTATCAATAAATTTTTACCCTCACATAGAAATAATTGAGTGAAGTTTGTGAAATTGCTACATTGTATTAGTCCTTTTCTTCCTAGTCAGTGTGCACAGTAACACATTTGTGCAACCGGTATTTCAAAAAGGGGGGGGGGGGGATGTATTCCAGAAGGCGCGATAGCCGATAGTAGACCCAAAGGTGGTCATTTTTATAACTTTTGCAGACCCCCACATATGACATATTGTTGGAAAGGCACTTATTCACTGTGACCACTTATTCATGCTAAGCACTTCCCGAACCTCTCCTCCAAATTTACCGCCCGGGGGCCATGAATGATGTCCGCAGAAGTGCCCCCGGAGAGCAAATTTGGGGGGAAGAGGCTCAGAAGATGCATAGCATTTCAGGTCACAGACCTGTCCAACAATGTGTCACATGAGGGAGTCGGTAAAAGTTAGAAACGCGCGTCCTTTGAGTCTACTATCGCGCCTCCTGGAATACATCCTCCCTCATTTTTAAATACCGGTTCCAGAAATGTGTTACTGTGCACGGTGACTATATAGAAAAGGACTAATGCACTGTAGCAATTTCATAAATCACTCTCAATTATTTCTATGTGAGGGCAAACACTTATTGATACACCCTCGTATGAATTAAGGAAATTTCTTAATAATATTCTATTTACTTTTGGAAAGTCTTTCATAACCTATGCCTTATTCCTGATTTTTCGTTATTGTTCACAGAAGTTATGGGATAATTAGAGGCTTTTCAAGTTGTATTATGGATCGTTGGATTAAACGCCAAATTATTTAGGCATCCGAATAAAATTTTGATAGGGCTATGTAAAAAATACGGGGTGTTTCTAAATGAATATAACGCTTGGTAGTATTTATTACATAAAACTTAAAATTATAATTAATACATAAAATGAAAGAGCAACTCAAACAGTTTTACGTACAAGCTTACAAGCGTTCAATGTGAGCACCTTCCGTCACACGGCACACATCAAGTCGATAGCTCAGTTCTTCCCAAATGCTGATTAGCAAAGAAGTTCTGTTCCGACGCTCACCCGATCTGACGCCATGTGATTTATACCTGTGGGGGTTCATTAAGGATCGTGTTTATGTGCCTCCGCTACCAGCTGACCACTTGCAACAATGACCCCACAAACACTAATCAACGTTTGGGAAGAACTGAGCTATCGACTTGGTGTGTGCCGTGTGACGAAAGGAACTCACATTGAACACTTGTAAGCTTGTAGGTAAAACTGTTTGAGTTCCTCTTTCATTTTATGTATTAATTATAATTTTAAGTTTTATGTAATAAATACTACCAAGCATTAAAACCCCGATATTCATTTAGAAACACCCCGTATATTTATTCAAAAAATCTGTTTTAAACGGTGGCCAGATGGAAGTTTAAAATTGAAAAGGGTATATTAAAATTAAATAAATAAGTAGAGCTGTTAAATAAAGACATTGTCTTTTTAAAGAATTTTTAAAACTATTTTAATTTCATCACTATGTTTTTTTTTTCCCTTTTAATATGAGTCTTTCATAATCTGTTGAAAATCTAATTCTTCATAAAATTATGTATAATTCGCAAACACTTTTATTTAATACTAGAATATAGCCCGTCAGAATGACGTGTTTGCATTTTCAAAAAAAAATTATATAACATTGCATTATAAAAAGAATTGTGAAGTAATAAATTTTGTCTTGTCTGATTAATAGGGTCAGGTGGGGTAAAGTAAAAACAGCCCATTTTTCATTGAAATTTAATTGGCAAGAAAATTATTAATTGAATTGGTAAAATACTGATATAAAGTATGCAAATGAACTTCACTCACAAAATTTGAAGAAATATTTCACAAAAACATTCAAATTAGTACTAATAATGTTATTTTAAAACATATTGTCAATTAACTATTTTATCTGATGGTATGTGGTAAAATAAAAGACAATTCCAACAGAAAGTTTATTTGTTTTTATTAATTGCCAAAATAATAATTATATAACTTAAATTTTAAAAAGTTGAACAGAGAAAATCCCGATTTTTTTTAAACATGCATAAAAGAAACCTGTAATAAATTTTGATAATTAAAAATCATCTTTTATCACATAAGTAAATTGCAACTATTAATTACATTAACAATTTATTTTCCCAAATTCTGTTATTAAATTACAAATTTATTTTCCCTACAAAATTTTATTTATTATAATAATGCATTGATATACTATATACATATATATATATGTAATACACGGCATTACATATTTCTGATATTCTAATTTCATTTTATAAGAAATATTCATTTTCCCCCCCAATGTCTTCAGAATTCAAAAAACATTTTAAAAAGAAAATTTCTTTTTTTTAACTATCGACAGATGGCGCAACAGAGCATATAAACGTTTGTTTTAATATTTTAAAAGTTCAAGACGAATGAATCAATTGTTTGTTTACTTTCATATAGGGATAGATAAAGCTACCAATCTAATTTAAACTAAAGTTATGGCAGCAGAATATTAGATAATTGAATGTAATCTCTTAAATATTAATTTATTTTGAATAATCTGTCTAAAAATGTAACTTTTGCGAATAGTGGAAAAGAAAGCACGTTTTACTCAACGTTTTAAGATTGAAAATCAAATCAACAATCACTCGTGTGTCGTGATGCCACATGTACAACACAAATTCCAAATCCAGAAGCAATTGAATGACTCTTTGAACGAATCATTAAGAAATACGGTCGACATCCGATTTTGCTCTTAAAATATTTGTAAAACTATAATAAAGCTTTTAAATAATTTGAAATACGTTTGTTTTTAGAAAGGAAACGTTAATCCGGTACAAAATAATTCATGGGAATGAATCACCGAATATAGCTATATTCACTGAACACCATGAAGTGTTCTCATTGGTCAGAAAATAGATAGCCTTGAAAAGCAGAGGTAATTTTTCGCGATATTTTTAACCGTGTATACTGAATTCAAACTGTAAATAAATGTAAACAAAAGTGAAAAACGTATTTCAAAATATTAATATGCTTTTGCAAAATATTTTAAGAGCATTTAATGAATAGCTGAAAGAGTCATTCATTTGTTTTTGGATTTGTAATTTGTGCTTATAAATGGCAACGGTAATCGCTTGTATACATCGGAACCGTGTTGTTGGTATCTGGTTATTTTTAAATTAGATCTTAAAGCGTTATAATTGTATACTTTTTGAAGGTTTGAGAAAAATTGAAGAAGAATATGTTACACAACAAATAGATAGACAGATTAAATAAGGCAGTCGGCAAATACGGCATTGGAATGCTTAAGCCTAACGTGGCCGCGTTTGGATTATCAGGAAACGGATGAGTTCAACCCCGGAAGCGTTATACATTTTGTGTCATTCTATGTATAATAAATTCTTCTTACATTTTTCTTTGAAATTTACATATGAAAATAAAAATGTAAAAGTTCCGTATTCTGTAACGAAAATTTTTTATTTGCTTGTACTGTCTTTTTTTCCCGTCTTATATATATTTAGATAAAATAATTGAATTTGCAGTAAAGTTTTTGTACCTTTCTTTATGTAACAACCGTTTCATGTTTTGACTGTATCACTTGGATTATTATACAGTAAATTAAATTACTTGGAAATGGGTTATTTTATCATGGAAAAGGAAAACTTTGAAAACGAAACGTAGAAAGATTTTTTTTTAATTTTAAAGCTTATCCACCGTAAATTATTAACTTAGACAATATTTTCATTCTTTTATTATTTATTTTTCATTAAAGATACTATTCATTTCATTGACTAAAATATTTTTTATTGAGTTGCTATTTCATTAAATAATTTGCTTTATATTTCCATCCGTCCAATTCATTCATGATTACATTGGGAAAAAAAGCAAAACTTATAAATGAAAAATGACATTTTGTGTTTTATTAAAATATTTTATATTTTGATAGTTTGTGTCTTAAAGGAAATATCATTGCAGCTTTAATGTATTATTGCATGTAATCCTTTAGTTTCTATATGGTTATTATATAAAACCCATGTTTATTATTTCTTATAGAATGTTTTATAAAGACATATTCAATACGCTTTAGATAAATCTAACCTGGGATTTCATTAATACCGAAATCAATATTTAGTGACTGTTGCATCGTATATTAGCGTAATTGCTTTAATCGTTTTCAGTTTCACGATTAAAAATGCCACTTTAATTCATTTATTTAGTTATTTTATTTTAATTTCTAAGTGACGTTATTTTCACAGCGAGTGCTTTGCGCGTTCGCTAAGATTAAGGCGTTGTAAAAATTTACGTTGACTATATTGTTACCGCTAGAATTGGTTTAACTTTGAAACGAACACTAGTTTGAATCCTATTATCTTTGCTGTGCATCCCGCGATTTTCACGGGCAATGTAAAAGTAGCAAAATTTCTGCAACCCACGATTTCCGCGATCTTTTTTTTATCATCTAATTCTATATTAAAAAAGAACTCTTTTACAATTTTTTTTTACATATTTTAACTCTAAAATACATGTAGATCTGAAATATGTAATAAAATAAATGCGCAATTTTTTAAACTATTTTGATAATAATAAAAAAGAATACGTAGAAAGAGGGTTAAAGAAACTAAGAAATAATTTTCTCCATTTTTAATGCTTTACATGGGTATCCCAGATAATGAGAAAGCAGATAAGGCTGCAAAACGTTCTCTCAATAGGGTAAATCTAGGATAGATGGCCATAGTTTTTAAAGATTGAAATAAAAATTCTTAGAATGCAAAGACAAGAAATATTGATACATATTTAAAATTCTTGTTCATATACTCATAATATTTCATGCAAAAAATAATTAAATATTGTAAACAAAAAGTGTTAAATAAAACTGAGAGATGGCAGATGGCTATCTCTCCTTAAAGCCGAGGAGAGACGGTCATCCAGTACAAGAAAGAAAATGTGAAGTTAAATAGCAAAAAAACTGCACGTTTCATATAGTTAATCATGAAAGACGTATAGCAATTTGTAAAGATGCAGTTATATGATGGAAAATGAGTGAAGAAAACTCGAATAAACAAAATTTGAAGTATAATTTCTATACTCCACTTTTCGTAAAATCTTACCACATGCTTGGCAAAGGTCTTGATAATTTGTACACGTTTCACGGAACCACTTCAGGTACCTTATGCATTGTATCCAGACATTCTTTTTGGATGTGATATTATATTCGTTTGCACAACCAACACAGTTATCCTAATCCAATTCTATTTACTCGGAATCTGTAGAATCTGATAATTTAAATGTATTTCGTTTTAATCGCTACTGGAATTGTAGTATTTTTTTTTCTCGCGTTAATTGTAGGTTTATTACGTTAATTTAGTTTATTTATCAAATTTATCAGATTCTGTTATGAAAGTTTCGGACGTTTTTCAGTATTTTCTGAAACAAATAAATCGTTTGGTCTTATATTATTATTATTATTATTAAAATATTTATATTAGTTAAAATTTAAATAATTATATCAATTAATATATTTATAAACGTAAACGTTATATATTTATTTGAAATTTAATTATATTTAGTTAAAATCATCACTAAGTATAATTTTGAAATATTGATTAAAGATGGCCGTCTCTCCTCGATTTATTGCGGCCATCTTTCCTGAAATTGAAGGACTGATGGTCGCCAAATTTAAAGCATCAATAGCCATTGTACGTCTTTGTTTTAGTCTTAGAAGTAAAGATTAGATTATATACGTGCCTTAAAAGTCATATAGTAAAAAAATATGCATAACGTACGTACTGCAAAACATTCAGATACTTAAGTAAAAAATTATTCAACCACCTATTTAATTTACATTAAAATTACACTTACTTTTCATAATCGAAAAAAACAACTGTACGTCGTAATAAATAAACTCGTTGACTATTTCATACCAACAATATTTATATTCCAATCTATGATCAAGATATTTAGACTGGCCATCTCTCCTCTATGGCCATCTATCCTAGAGTTAACCTATATTAGATCATCAGATTCCTTTTACAGATATTAAACATATCACCAAAAGTTATATTTATAATAAATGGCAAGAAAGTTGGGACACTGAAATAAACAACAAATTACACCATATTAAACCTACAATAACAATTTGCTCCACTAATTACCCAAGGAAAACTGATGTTCTGCTAACTCTTCTTAGAATCGGTCACTCCAGAATCACTCATAGACATCTCTTACTTTGGGAGTATGCACTCATGTGCCCACACTGTCATTTTGATTTCCTAACCATGCATCATCTTTTAACTGACTATCAGAGGCTCCGGCACTTGCACAGGATATATTTTAATTCATCTTCACCCACACTGACAAACCACATTGGGGAAACACCTCATAGGGATCACCACTCTTTACCTTTTTAAAACATGCAGGCTTTTATTTTGAGATTTAACTGTTTATTTGCTGCATTGATTTAACCTTAAGGTTACTCCATTACACTTTTTTGACATCTGAATGGGAACCCCATCCACAGTGCTCTTTTTATTGAGATATATTTACTTTTATACTTGTATATTTTAACTGTTTTATGAATTAGCTATCTTACAAGGAAGGTCTCCTAACAGGGCATAGAATATGTTGAAAAAAATGCTAGTGAAACTACTCATGTATGTAAAAAGGGATCAGTCAAATTTAATGGCGGAATCTCAGTAGAAAGTTACAAAAAAATAAAATACTTTCGAATATTTGGCGCGAAAATACGAAAGTGATACGCGATTCGACAAGCAGGACTTTTCCTTGCCAAAAGCAAACGATTTTAATGCATCTGGAAATTGTTTATTGTTTTTTAGAATGCACTGCTTTTAATGAATTTAAACTTAATCAATGAAAGAGGTTATTATATATTTTTTTATATTACATATGTATGTTGCTTGTTGCTGTAGTTATTTAATTTTATCACTGCAAAAATATTTTCTATGCTTTGCAAGTTGCAAATATCTATTTTAAGTTATAGTCAGCTGACATTTGACTGCCATAATGCATTTCCATATCGAAGACTAAGTCGTTTCCATAGCAACAAAATCAAATCGACAGTGTTCTATCTGCCTTATTTTTGAGCTCGAAATAATTTAAATCAATTTAAATTTTGATGTAAGTCGTGAAATATTATATTTAAATTTTATTATAAATACATATGATAAACTATAGTTAAAACAAATTAAAAAGTAGAAAACTAAAGTTATTTAAATTAAACTTACATAAACAAATTCAACATAAAAAGTTTTTCCTTACATAAAAGCGTATTTTTTTTTTCATCGCCAACCGGTGATAAATCGCCATATAAACGAAAATTTCGTTATTTTTTTACGGACGCTGTATCGGGGTTCCGCCAAAATTTTTTTTATAAACACATATATCAATAGGAGAAGAACATTATGTAATTTTTTCAGATTTTTCTGAGTATGCCCGTATGGAGACCTTCCTTGTTAGTTGTCTACACTTAGGTGACTACATCTGGATGGGTTACCTCATTTAGATTTCTTTTATCTTTACTCTTTCTGTTTTATTGACAATGTTTTATTCTAACTTTTTGTAAGCTTTTGTTTCTTTTTGGCTCAGCATGTCACCCAAGGGATTTAGTGTTAAAAGGCCCTATACAACCAACCAACTTTAAAGCTTTACAACATATTTTAAAAGTATTTATTTATTCGGTATGTTTGTCTACCGATTAAAAAAATGTATGATGGCTCTTCAGAGAAACAGTCAAGTTATTACGTGGCCTTAGAAAATGTACAGTTAGATATAAAATGATGTGTTAAACTGGTGCACACTGGTGAAAAAAATTATATATCGGAATTATGTAAATAAAGATAAAAGACGAATTAAGAAGTTTTTTTTTTAAATTAAAATTCAGTAAAACCTCCAAATAGCGGACATTTCGGAAGCACAAAATATATCCGCTATTCAGAGGTTCACATGCAAATAATATGGGTGTTAGTAAAAAGTGTTCCCACATAAAGATGTTCGCTAATCAGGAGTGTCCGTTATGGTGGTTTTATTGTATTAAAAGGTATTCTGATTTGTATATATATATATATGTATATGCTGTAAAACCTCCACAATGGTCACGACTCTATTTAACGGACGACTCTATTTAACGGACACATTTTTTTTTTATCCCCAAAGCCTGTCTATTTGTATGTTTTTACCTCTGACTTGTGGGCAACTCCGAATAGATGACAAATTCTGCGTTCCCGAAGTGTCTGTTATTTTGAGGTCAGTATTACTGTATGTTATAAATACCGGGTGAGCCAAAGGTTCGTTAAAACTTTAAAAATTTATAAAAAAGGAAGAAATTATGATAAAGAAGTGCAGTTTACAAGAATGGCCTCACAAGGTAGTCGGATGTTTTTTAGCAGAAAAAAAAATAGTTAAAAAGTCACCTGTAGAGGGCGCTGAGGCCCGAAACTCAATGTACAGGAAAACATTATGTTCTATTCATTTGTTTTTGCAATAAAAAATGTTTCAACATGACCTCCAGAATATTCTACGACACAACTAAGGCGACTCGCTACGCTCGTTACAGCTGAATGCAAAATGTCGAAATAAGTTGCAGAAAAATCACGACAGATGGGATCTTTGAGTTTGGCCAATGTTGAACGGGATGAACGGTACACAAGTGATTTCAAATAGCCCGACAACCAGAAGTCGACCGGAGTAAGGTCGGGGGATCGTGGAAGCCATGCAATCTTGCAATCTCAACTGATCAGTCTGTCTTCCCCAAAGGTACTGAATAGAAATCGTTTTGCTGGATTGGCATAGTGTGGCGGTGCGCTATCCTGCATAAAGCTTATTACAGATATCACACCTCTTTGATTTAATTCGGGCACGACTTTGTCACGCAAAAGAGTGAGATTACGCTCAGCGGTTACTGTGCTCGTTTTCCAGCCCAATATGGTACATGGTTCTTCAAAAACGAATGGTCCTACAGTGAAAGATCAGGTGAAGCCACAGCAGACTGTCAACTTGGCTGGATGCAGTTCACGAGGATTAGACGTCTCCCATATCCGACTGTTCTGGTTGTTGACATCCCCGTGTAGTGTGAAGTGCGCCTCATCCGTCCAGAAAACGTTGGACAACAACGAAGGTTCGCTTTAAATTCTTACCACTAGGCAAATGATTCCCTCATAGCTGAGTCTACCGGTTTTAATTTCTGCAGTCACTACAATTTGTAGGGATAGAGATGCAATGTGTATTGGTGAGGATACGTCGAATCGATGAATGTAGCACATTCAATGTCCATCCAGCTTTGCGAGCACTGCTACTCCTCGTGGACGATCCCGCATCTAAATCATTCATAATGGTTTCCAACGCAGTCTATCGGCCTTCTGCCAACGAGGGTCTTCCACTTCGTAACCGATCCTCCAAAGAGCCAGTTTCTTGAAACCGTTTGATAAGCTTCGCTATTCCAGGACACGATATGGGGCCATTCTCCGTCTTCAGTCCTTTCACCGTGCAAATTGTCACAGCTCAACAGTTGCTGACTCTCCGTTCAAATAGAACAACTTCACCAACAACGCTCGATCGGGTAATGATAACATTCTGAAAGCGAATGAGAAATCCTCGTGTAGCATGGTCTTTTATTGTAAAAAAAAATCCGACTAACTTGTGAGCCCTTTCTTGCAAACGGTACTTCTTTATCATAATTTCTTGCTTTTTTATGAATTTTTAAAGTTTTAACGAGCTTTTCACTCACCCGGTATGTGTGCGTCTTTGTGTAAAATATTATTACATGCTATCTTTTTAAAATTTAAATGTATGTATACATATGTACTGTGAAACCTCCATAACGAATATTCTCGAATAGCGGACAGCTCTATTTAACGAACACTTTTTCAGTCCATAACATCCATGTTATTTGCATGTTTTTTACCTCTGAATAGCGCACAAATTTCCCTTTCCTGAAGTGTCCTCTATTCAGAGGTTTTACTGTATATATATATATATATATATATATATATGAGTGTGTGGATGTGTTCGTGTGTGTGCATGTCTGCATATCTTTCATGAAGTGTTGAAAATCTAATTCCACATGAAATGCATTTCATTCGTAATTTTCATACACCTTATATTTAATTTAAAGTCTTCTTATCAATCTTTTAAATTTACATGTGAAAATCAAATTAAGATAAATGTCTTGTAAAAAGTTCAGTATTTTGCAAATGAGATTTTCTTTGCGTTTGTACTGTTTTCTTTTCCCCTCTTATATTTATTTAGATGAAATAATTGAATTTAAAATATATCTCTGTTTCCTTAACTGCCACTTCACATTTTCTCTGTGTTATTTTGGATTATTATAAAGTAAATTAAATTATTCGGAAGTTATTTTTTTCTTCTAAATCTTTGAAAAGAAAAACCTGAAAAGGAATCTCTGAAAAGGGTTTTCGAATTTAAAAATATCTCCATCGTAAATTATTAGCTCGAAAGGTTTTTTTTTTCTTTTTTTTCTTCTTTATTTTTCATTAAAAATATTATTTCTTTCACTGACTCAAAAAATTTTCTATTGATTTTTATTTCATTGAATATATATATATATATATATATATATATATATTCTTTCATTCAGTTCATTCACGATTAAAATGAAAAAAAAAAAAAACTATAAATGAAAACTGAATTTTTTTTTGTTGTTGTTTTATTGTAATATTTCCTTTTTTTTTATGTTTTATGCCTTATAAAATATTTTATATCTTTAAATATGGCTATGTGTATAGCACTTTGTATGCTATATGAACATACTTTTTACCCAATACCTTATAAGTTTATATTTAATTTGCTTTATATAAATATGACTTAGGCCTTAATTTCAAAAGCCACACAATGAAAAAGTCTCTGAATGTCACGTAACAGGCAAAATTTGTTGTAAAAAAGGTTCAGATTCATGAATCAAAATGCCTGCCCTCCCCCCCCCCCCCCCCCCAAACCCACCTCCATTGCAAAAGAAAACGTCGTCAGTTTCACAGGGAAATTTTTACTACTTCTTGAATGAAAATTCCCCCTTTAAAAAAAATAAATTAAATAAGGATGTCATTTTTACAAGGGAGTCTTTCGTACGCACTAACTATAGGGAAAATTTCAAAGTGTCAGTTCTGGATTTTGACGAGGGTGGTATCGTTCGAAAGCTCTTGTCACGAGGATCAGGAAATGTACAGGAACTTAAAATATATAATGTGAACTTTAAAAAGTCCACAATTTTACTTAAAAGGCGACTAAAGTAATGAAAAAGATGTTACAAGTTTAAAATATATATTTTATTTAAAACTTCTTAGTACTTTCAAGCTTTCCAAGCTCATCATCAGAGAATATTTTAATAACTAATTGTTGTTTATTTATAAAAATACGTCACTTTGTTTTGAAAATGAGAGAGCCAGTAATTACTAGAGTTGAAAGTAGAAGTAGCAGTAACAGTTTCTTGGATTAAATTTAATTAAAGGAAATACATATTATTATTGATTGCAGTTTCATTTATTTTTTATGACATCACTCTGCTCTCATACGTTACTTTTCATGGGTAGAAGAATCCTCTAATTAAATTCAATCCAAGAAACTGCTACTGCTACTTGTATTTTCAACTCTAGTAATTATTGGATCTCTCATTTTCAAAACAAAGTGACGTATTTGTATAAATAAACAACAATTAGTTATTAAAATATTCTCTGGTGATGATCTTGGAAAGCTTGAAAATACTAAGAAGTTTTAAATAAAATGTATATTTTAAACTTGTAACTTCTTTTTCATTACTTTAGTCGTCTTTTAAGTAAGACTGCTGACTTTTTAAAGTTCACATTTTGTATTTTATATTGAATCAAGGTGAAAAATTGCGTTTCATCTTATGATTTTATTTGTAAAGGAACTATACTCCAGAATTCAATAGTTAACTAGATATGGACCGTTTTTTGTTTCGGAAGAAGAGATAATAAAGAAAAGAGGGAAACAGCATAAGATTCCTTCAAAAGCTATCGAAGGCAGGAATTTTGGCTTTAGTGGTTTTCACGATATGGTTTCATGCTAGAGTGGTAATGATAATGCTATCCTGGTACTGGACAGATGAAGTGACCAAACAGATGAAAATTTATTTAGCAAAAAACTAGGTTCTGCTCCACAGCTAGTCATCCTCCCAGTTGGATCGACAAAATACCTTCACCCATAGGATGCTTACATTTTGCCCAAGACCACAAGTACTTGTTAAAGAAAATAGGAAAATATTCAAAAACTCATCGAAGTATTTGCTGTGGTGTTAACACTATTACTACAGAAAGTACAGTAGAACCCTGCTAATCCGAACTAATTGGGACCGGTGCCAGTTCGGATTACCCGAAATTCTGATAAAATTAGAAAAAAAGATGCGTGCTATAAAAAATCTAAGTTATAAGTACTCAGTAGTATAGTGAACATCCTGTAATCCGGCATCCTAAGCATGCCATGGCATGCTAGATAATCCGGTACGATTTTCGGAAAAAATAATATTCCTATTTAATCACTTCCGGTGTTTATAATAATCCAATGGAACTTCAGATTGAGGAATTACGTAACAACCCATTACAAACTGTTCAAAATCACGACTCTATAAATAGCTTACTCATCACGTCAAGCATTGGTGAAGAAAAAACATTTCTGTAGATAATGTGAGAAATCAAGCTGTTGAAAAGAAAAATAAATTTTTATGATCTGAATTAAATAGTTTTTGCATTTTGGTAAAGAATTTTATAGTGACTGGCAAACAAACAGATATTCGAGAATTTTTTAAGATGGATTCTACGAGTAGACCTACAGTGGACGTTTTCCTTTTATATTCGAATACATTTGTTCTACTTTTACATTGTTGAGTATTTTTTTTAATCTGTCCAAGTATAATTTTCGAAAATAAAATCGGTTCGGATTAACTGGAATTTCGAATCAGCGGGATTCAGATTAGCGAGGTTCTACTGTATACTAAAAATACATCACTTGGCCTACAGCAAGTTCTCTTCACCTGCTTTCGATGCAATGCGTCAGTATGTTTTCCTAAAGACATTAATCCGAAACACTGCTCCAGTATTCCGATCAGTAAAAGATGCGTGCTTCACCCATACTACACAAACCTGCGCTGACTGTCAACCAATAATGTCTTTCATCGTTGCAGCCTGGTGCTGAAAACACTTGTGTTTTCAACATTTTTACGCCGAAAAACACTATTATAGTTAATTATAAGACAAAATTCCTGCTTTCGATAGCTTTTCAAGAAATCCCATGCTGTTTACCTTTCTTTATTTCTCTTCTTCCGAAACAAAACAGTGTCCATATCTCGCGAAATATTGGTTTCTGGAGCATAGTTCCCGTACTTTTCTTGATCTTTATGACAAGAACTTTCGAACGGTACCTTTGTCGTCAAAATCCAGAGCTGACAGTTGGCATGTTCTCTTGTAAGATTAAAGATATTTGCACTACACTAAGATACACACACTAAGATTAATGACTAAAGTCGGGTTACATTAGATTTGCACTTTTTGGAAGATTTCATAAAATTTGAAATACTAGCTGAAATCCTTTGTAAACGTTACCAAACCGTGCATTTTTTTTTTTTTTTTTTTTTTTTTTTTTTTTTTTTTTAGAAGTTTTCATAATGAAATTGATAAAAAAAAATTAAGCTAATGTCTCACAAATAATATAATACATACATTAGCACCATTTAAACAAGTGGCTCTCAACCGGTATTCTGCGACATACTTGTGCATCGTTAGAGGACCTGAAGTGTGACGCGAAGATTTTCTGTAAGGTTACATCAAGATTCTACGAACTAACAAAAATACATTAAATGCAACTTACTAAATTGTGCTATTTAATATGTCATGAGGTTTAAGGTCATTAAGTTGTATTTCCTTCCAAATTTTTTTAATCTTTTGAATATTCTTAAGAGGCTACTTCAGTTATTTGAAAGCACCCGTTCGCTAATTTTAATCCAATGCCAGAAAAAATTTAAGATATTTCGTTTACATTTGAATAGTTTTACATGATTTTGTTTCATTGGATAGGTGAGGCCAATCTGTACAAAGGTCGGTTTCGTTTTTTGTTTTATTTTTTTTTGTTTACAAATATTTTTAAGTAGGACATTTTCCCTTTCGGAACCAGTTTCGAAAAGGAAAGCTTCCTCGTAAAAAAGAAAAAAAAAAAAACCTTTAAACAAAATAAAAAATGTCCTTCCGGCCAGTGCCGGGAGGAAGAGGTAGCTTTCATATTCCTTATTTTTTAAAAGCCAGCTTATATTATTCAAACACAGGGAGCTCAAATTAGTGGAACCCGATTATAGAAGATTAAATACTAATTTTTATCAATATTGAATACGAATGAGAATTTCGCGAAATTAGTCAGCGTTATCAAAGCTGGTTTTATTAAAGTGATTTATATTTTGTCGCCAAATTCGGTGATATCCCGAATTATATTAATAATTATATTAACCCGAATTTCGTGATAGCCCGCCATTTTAAGACAACATAATGGGTGCAACAAAGCTCACCAATGAACTTGGTCAAGACCTTAGTAATTCCTGTGCACATGCTCACTCATATCTAAATCGGTTGATATATACGAGTGCTGTTGCAGGCTAAAAATCAGATTTTTCAAAATGTCACACACATTCGAAATTCAAACTGCTATATCTCGGCATTTTTTTAGATAAAGGAAAAACAAAAAATGATCCGGAATCTTTGTAACAAGCTGAAACACATAAGAAAAAACTTTTTCAATTTCTAATTTTTTGTACCTCATTTTAAATTTTTTTTTTTAATTTTTAAATGGCCACCATTTTGAAACAAGATGGCAATGAAGTTAGCAAACGAACTCGGCCCAGAGATTGCTATGTACTATGCACATGCATTGTCACATCCTAATCGGTTCATAAATACGCGTGTTATCGCGTGACAAATATCAGATCGTTTCAAAATGTCAGCCAAGATAGAAATTCAAAGTGCTATAACTCAGCCATTTTTTAAGATATAGACGAAACGAAAAATGCTCCGAAATCTTTGTATCAAGGTCAAACACATAAGAAAAAAATATTTTTCAATTTCTAATTTTTTTTTGCACCTCATTTTAAATTAAGATAAAAAAAAATTAATGGGCACCATTTTGAAACAAGATTGCGGATGATGTTGGCCAACGTACTCGGTCGAGACATTGGTGTTTACTATATACACACCAAGTTATATCCAAATCATTTCATAAATACGCGTGTTATCGCGTGACAAAAATCAGATTGTTTCAAAATGTCAGCCACACTTGAATGTCAAAGTGCTATAACTCAACCGTTTTTTAAGATATAGACGAAACAAAAACTGTTCCGGAATCTTCGTATCAAGCTCAAACACATAAGAAAAAAATCTTTTTCGATTTATAATTTTTTTGCACTTCATTTTAAATTTTAAACATTTTTTAAAATTTTAAACGGCCGACATTTTGAAACAAGATGGCGGATGAAGCTGGCCAACGAACTCGGTCGAGACATTGCTATGTACTATGCACATGCCTTGTCACATCCAAATCGGTTCATATAAACGCATATTATTGCATGACAAAAATCAGATCGTTTCAAAATGTCAGTCATGCTAGAAATTCAAAGTGCTATAACTCAGCCATTTTTTAAGACATAGACGAAACAAAAAATGCTCCGGAATCTTTGTATCTAGCTCAAACACACAAGGAAAAAATCTTTTTCAATTTCTAATTATTTTGTACCTCACTTTTAAATTTTAATTTTTTTTTAATTTTTAAACGGCCGCCATTTTGAAACAAGATGGCGGATGAGGCTGACCAACGAACTCGCTCGAGACATTGCTATGTACTCTGCACATTCCTTGTCACATCCAAATCGGTTCATAAATACGTATATTATCACGTGACAAATTCAGATCGTTTCAAAATGTCAGCCAGGCTAGAAATTCAAAGTGGTATAACTCAGCCATTTTTTAAGATATAAACGAAACTAAAAATGCTCCAGAATCTTTGTATCAAGCCCAAATACATAAGAAAAAAAATCTTTTTCAATGTCTAATTTTTTGTACCTCATTTTAAATTTTAAATTTTTAAAATTTTTTTAAATGGCCGCCATTTCGAAACAAGATGGCGGACGAAGCTGGCCAACGAACTCGGTCGAGATATTCGTATGTACTATGTACACACCAAATTTTATCCAAATCGGTTCATAAATACGAGAGTTACAGTATGACAAAGATCAGATATATATATATATATGGATATATATATATATAAATTTGGAACGGAGGATGGTTTCGGGGTCTAGGGGTCATGATCAGTGAAAATATACCAAAATTTTTCGGAATCGTTTTCCTCCGAACGGCTGCAATAGGTAGTTTTTTGTAATGAAAGCTACCTAAAAGTAGAAAACGGATTTTGTACAGATCGACCACAGCTATCCAATGCAAGAAAAAAAAAAAAAATTTAAAAATATTGAAATTTAAACGAGATATCTTTATAAAATTATCCCATTGGATTAACATTAGCGAACGCGTGTTTTCGCGTAACTAGTCAGTTCCCCAATTTCCCTCCCTAATGTTAAAGTTGCGGACGTAAAATGTATTCGTATATTTAAAATATCTCCCAAGAAATTGATAGTTTTAATTTATTTTTCCTGTGTCCTCTTTTTTAAATTATGTTTTTCTATCTTTGTTGTCAAAATATTTCTAAACTATACTAAAATAGTAATTTAACATTCTATCTGTTAAAAGCTGACGTAGTGTGAGTAAGAGTTTAACACTTCAGCTAAAATTGAGCATGTATTTTAGAAATATTTTCACAATTAAAAAAAGAAGAGACATCCTTTAAGAAGAGCAGGGTAAAGTGCCCATATTTCGTGCCCTGTCCTAATTTCGTCCTCATTAACTCCTCCCCCGCTTCTACGAAAGTGGTGCCTTTTATGACGCAAGGCGCAGGGGGCGGAAGGTAAAAGGGGTCAGAACTGAAAGTTTCGTTCGCCAAGACGCATACATAAATTAAAGACGGCGAATTTCCTATTTTCAGAAGACCTTAGTTCTTATTATGTCGTTTGTAGAACGTTATTTGCTGTACTGTAAGTATTGTTTTCTTATTCATTGCATGTATTTTACGTTGGTAAGATGCTGACAGTAGCATACAGTGAGTTTTAGGACGCTCAGTTCATCTTACGGGAACTGAAGCTCCCTCATATTGGGAAGTAGCATGGTCCCAATTTCGTCCCCCTTGCAGTTCTTATTTTCGTCCCGGGTACGAAATTATGAATGCTTTTTCATGATACTTTTTTCAATTTTTTCCCTCATGTTTGGATGGCTAATGTTTCGTTATGTTTTCCTTCCACTGATAATTAGTACATTTCTTTGTGCATTACTTTAATGTAAATTAAATTACTTACTCATTTCGAAATAAATTTTGATTTAGTTATAAGTTAAGCCACGGCGTATTGGATTTTTATTTGGGGGGGGGGAGGGGGCGAAATTAGGACCTTTTTTTCCTTTGCATTTTTTAGATACTTTTGAAAAAACAATTTCTCGCATTGTTAAAATTTTTTCTACGATATTTGCCTATGTTTCTATGTGCGTGGGTAGTTAGTCTATCTAAAATCCAAATTTGGTAGATTTTCACTGAAAATTACAACTTCCAAGGGCCTAAAAGCGACTGGGGGACGATAATAGGGCACCTTACCCTATACAGAAAAAAGAAGTTAAACATAATAATTTCTTGAGGAGGTATTTTAAATACACGAATGCATTCCACGCCTATAGGTTTAACATTATTAAAGGGATTTGGGAAGCGGATTGGCTAACAGCGTTAATAAGAAGCGACAGAGAACTGCAATGAAAAGAATAAGGAAACATATTATAATCCATTACTTATTTCTCAATTACAAATGTATAATTATTGCAAAAAAAAATCCACCCTCACTGTTACGTTTACAAGAAATAACCTTTTCTGCAGCGAATAATGTTCCAGACAAATACAAATCTCGGCTAGATCCTTGGTAAAAGATTTACTTGTATACTTATATGAAAACTTTACCATGTAAAAAAGATATTTAAAAATAATCTTTTTCTTATAAATAATAACAAAATGTTCTACTTTAATTGAAGAGCTGAGTGGATGAACATGTTATGCTACATTTTCTAAAAAAAAAATTTTATCTTTTGGATGAAAGCGTTATGAGGTATCCTATCACATGTGAAAGCTAAAATACTAATATTCTATTTAGTCTTGAAGATTTAAGACATTATTCATTAATATTTAATATTTTAATATTTAATAATGTCAATAATATTAATACCATCTGAGAATGTACCATACCTTTTAATCTTTTAAACACAAGGTATCAAACAGAAAATAAATCATTAAAATTTACAGCAAAAACTTTCACTTCAAATTTCTTCAAATGTTATTTTTGTTACTTAACATGTTCTTCCACTTAGCTCTTCAATTAGTTATGATGGAAAATTTGGTTTGTGTTATTAAATAATTTAAAGGATACACTGTATAGACAAATGCTTCTTAATCTAAGAAATTATAATATAACCAAGAACGAAAATATATAATGACCCTTTCTAAGTTATTCATGATTCCGAAAACTTTTCTTTATCTTTAGAAACCTTCAAAACCAAATATAATTTCGAGATTTTAAAAAGCATTTATAAAAACACAATTTCTTTTGCTGCCACTGATTTTCGGAAAGGGTTCCGAGTAGTCTTCAAAATGTGCTAATCAATTTTCTGAAATTGGAATATAGGTTTTTAGGACGGTATCGATTCTCAATTAAACATTTTCAGCTGCATTATAACCACAAAGTAGTAATAATTGTAATACAGTCGAACCTCGTTATCCCGACACTCTAATGACCAGAAAAAAGTGTCGTCATAAGCGGAGTGTCGCGATAACCGGAGTTGGTGAAAAATATGTTTATAGAAAGCTGTATTTTTAATTAATTTACGACAATTTTAAATTCATAACTGTTCTTGCACTTTTAAACAATGAAACATTATTATTAAACAAAATAAACACAAAAACAAAATTGAAAAGAATAAAAATCACATTTATGATGACCTGTTTTTTTTTTATTTTTACATGAAATATTGATGAATTCTTTGCCTATCTCTAGATGTTCTGCCTACAATTCTTTTTTCAATATTATAGAATGAATTGTGATCGATATTCGTTGTTTCAGAAATGGATGTTAGATATTTTCTGATCGTTTCAATGCAACGCAATGCTTCGGTTTTAGTAGGATGAAAAACGCCGTATAACCACAAGAAAGCACTGCTTGGCCAGAACAAAATAACCGCGAGCTTAAATGGGTCATTCATAGTATGTGGGTTTATTTATTCAGATAAAGGATTGAGGTAAAATTTCTCATTTATCTTAATGGGTATTTTAGACACTTTTGTGAAAAGTTTGGCCATTTCTTACCGCTTAATTTTCGTGCTTATAAGATGGATTATGAAAAAAAGGACAATTTTTCTAAACCGTCGGGATATCTGGAGTTGAAAATTATTCAATGACATAAAATGCGGAGTTTATTTATATTAAAATCATATACAGAAAATCGGGACTTTGAAAAAGCGACGTGATAAGCGGAGTGACGAAAAACCGGTGTCGGGATAACGAGGTCCGACTGTATCAATATTAATGTTGTAAAACATGTTTGTTGAACATGAAAATGTTTAATTGAGAATGGATGGCATCCGAAAATCTACATTCCGGATTGAAGAAAATTATTAACATGCTATAAAAATTACTCGGAAATGTTTTCGATTATCAGTGGTAGCTAAAGAAACTTTTTTTTAATAATAAATAATTCTATCAATCTCGAAAATATATTGGTTTCTGAGGTTTTCAAGGATAAAAAACTCTTTTCGGAATTTTGGGTGACTTGGAAGATATTATTGTACATTTTCGTTCATTGTTATATTATATTTTCCGAAATTATAACACATTTACTTTTTATTTACAGAATGTAGTCCTTTCATATGCTTTTACCCTTTCAGGGGCAAGGCATTTCTGCTCCAAAAATATTCAAATAATTAATTCACACCACAATTTACGAGCAAATTTATTTGAAATTTTTCAAAAGCTTTTTTTCGCGTATATTATGAGATCGCAATTCTACTAAAAAATTACTGCTGCCGTTTGGCAGTTAAGGTATTAAAATGAAGCGTTTGCAGACTGCAAACAGCGCCCCTGAAAGGGTTAAATCATCATAAATTTAGCGTGATGTTTAAGTTCAACCGTGGATACCAGCGTCCCCTAAGATAAAAAAGCTTGAGAATCACTGACTTAGACATTCGAGACATTGAAATTTTATAGGGAAACAGTTTCTTTGACACACTAAAAAATTAAATTATGTACTATCATGTCTTTGCTAAATTTTATACATATATATATATATATATTTTTTTTACAGGGGCCCCTTCAGCATGGTCCGTCGGTGTGTCCATCGAACTTCTGAACAACAATTTGCAGTTAAGATCGTGGACGTTGCTAAGTTCACAGCCTGCCCAGGACTTAGCACAGAGGGTAAGTCTTCAGTATATAATTAACTAAGATATGTGTGTATCCTGCTTATCAACCTTATTTAATGATGAAACAAAAATAGCTCAAAGTAATCTAGAAGTAACAGAATAGATTTTTGGTTAAATAGCATAGTTAAAGAGAAACTGTTTTTGTAGATGAATTATTTAAAAAGAAGTAGCTGAACATATTTCTACAACAGCTATTTAGGTTGAGACTTATTAAAAGATAACAAACATCGTATAAAGATGTTAAAGATAAACTGTCTTTCTAGATGAATTATTTAAAAAAATATCTGAACATATTTCTACAACAGCTATTTACGTTGAGATTTATTAACAGAGAACAAACATTTTATAACGATGTTAAATATAAACTATCTTTCTAGATGAATTGTTTTAAAAAATAGCTGAACATATTTCTACAACAGCTATTTATGTAGAGAGTTATTAAAATAGAACAAACATCTTATAGAAATGTTAGAGATAAACTGTCATTCTTGATAAATTATTTTAAAAAATATCTGAACATATTTCTACAACAGCTATTTATGTTGAGAATTATTAAAATAGAACAGACATCTTATAAAGATGTTAAAGATAAAATGTTTTTGTAGAGGAATTATTTTTAAAAAATAGCTTAACATATTTCTATAACAGCTATATGTGTTGAGCGTTATTAAAAGAGAACAAACATCTTATAAAGATGTTAAAGATAAACTGACTTTGTAGATGAATTATTTAAAAAAATATCTGAACATATTTCTACAACAGCTGTTTATGTTGAGAGTTACTAAAAGAGAACAAACATGTTAGAAGAGAATGCCAGGGAGAACTTTCAAAGTATATTTTTGTAGAAAATTTTTTTGATGCGAGCTAAATCTCTGATTTTTTCCGTAAAAAATATTACTTTTTATTCAGTAAAACTTTCCAAAAGTCTGTTTTTTTTGTTTAATTATCTATACTGGGTGAACAAAATAATAACCCGCATAAAAAATAATTAATATCGAATCTCCCTTTTTTGTAATAAATTACTACTTTTTTCCAGTGAAAGTTTTCAAAATTTTACTGTGGTTTTCATTACCTTTATCGGGTTAACAAAATTATTATATAAAAATAACAGGAAAACATAATACGTTATTAATGATAAGTAGGTCTTGTATGTCCTTACAAAATAATTTTACGTAAAAATTAAAATAGAAGGCAACTTAAAAGAAGGTTTAGCTTAAATCAGTCATGATGTCAGTTAGCAAACAATATACAGTGTTACTTTTGTGAGGGGTATTAAATACGGAAACACTTAAAGGTTTCATAAAGAGTATCGACACTGTAAAAACAATGAATATCTTCAATAGATTCCAGGCATGTAACATAAAGTGCGTACTGACATTTTCTATTTTCACATTTAACAATCCTGGCCATTCCCAAATTTTGAATAATTCATTTCTAGACGAATAAGCCGCTGCAAATTATCATATACACTGTAAAAGAACAAAAGAAAAAAGAAACAAAAGAAAAAGAAACAAAACAAACAAAACAAAACAAAAAGAAGCAAACAACAAAAAAAAAACAAGTAAACAAAAAGAAAGTGTTTCGTAATTTACGAAAAGATAATATAGCCAAGTACGAAATTATATAATAACCACTTCGGAGTTTCACACTATTCCTAAAAACATTCTTTATTTTTAGAAACCTCGGAAACCAATAAATTTATGGAAAGTAGTGTACAGAGGTCTTCGTGCGGCGGAAGTGGGCGTGGCATCTGTCAATCAGAAGGGAGGCGAAACTGAAAGTGGGGGAAGCGGGGGGGGGGGGGGTCACGCGACTTTCTCGTATGGGATAATGAGGGTTTTAGGTTGAGTTGTTTTTTGCTGAATGTTGAGTTGTTTTTGTTGTATATTGTAGTAAGAGTGGGAGGGGCTCACGTTAACCAGTAGTAGGCAGGGTGATTTGGCAAATACAATAAAAGTGTGCGTGTTTACCTGTCAATCAAAAGGGGATGTGTCTGAACATGAATGAGATGAGAGTACAGGAACATGATGAGAGTAAATTTTTTCGCCTGTAGAAGGCACGGATGGGTTTTTAGGATGGGGGAGGAAACGGGAGATGGCAGTGTTTACGTGCTAGAGGAGAGGGGGTGGATTTGAGTTTCGGTTTCTGGAGGTGTTGATTCTTAAAGTGTGGCGCAATCAGTGGATTTCAAGTTAATGTTCATGGAATGCATTTTTTAATAAATTTTATTTAAATAAATTTATTTTTTTAAATTGATTATTTTAGATTTTTATATTTTATATGAAAAGTTTCCTTTGCTGCCACTGATTTCTTTCATTTTTTGCCACCGATTCTCTGAAGTGATTCTTTCGTTGAATACGAATAGTTCTTGTTTGTAGTTGAACACATAAACTAACTTTTCATATTGATCGTATAAAGTTTGTCTTTAAAAAAGTTACTGTGCTAATTTTTAAACTTGATGTTGAAGTTGAGTATGAATATGAAAACTTTTAAACAGTTTAAATACTGTTATGGTATGTGTTCTTTTTCTTTCAATTACAGAACATTAAAATAAATCTGTATTTCTTTTTGCGTTATTTTTATAAACTTTCCTTCTTACGACAAATAAAAAAGAAGAGTGTATTTTCAATGCCTGGAAGTTGGTAAAGTTATTCCCTGACCAGCAACGTGAAACATCCTGACACATTTTCTGATTCAAACGTAAAGGTATAAAATTGGCAGGCCTCACTATTGAAGTTATTTGGAATCGAACAGCTTTTTTCATTATTTTTATAAGTAAATTGCTTATCAAGTTATAAACGATTCCTATAAAGTGCGCTAAGGTTTTTCTTTTTCTCGCTCTGCAACATCGGAATTCGGTTCAAAATGCCCAATTTGACAATATTTTTTAAAAAATCTTCTGGTTTTATCAAAAAATTAAAAACGCCATTCGATGCCATAGTTTCTGAATTAGAACACCTGCCAAGTTCATGCGTTTCCGAAGAAAAATGAATTCAGAAAAGTGTCAGAAAGTAGCTCCTTTGGATTTGACAACAGCCTTAAACAGCCTTGTATACAAGTCTCTTACAGCCTCTTCACATAATTCTCTCATCATTTCGCATCACATTACAGTCCCTCACCACATACCACTATTTCCGCGATGCACTTTCATTTCAAAGTTCCTAGTAAATTTCCTGTGTCATCAGTAAAAATTATCCCGAAAGCTAAAAGAAAAATTTCCTGCACGCTCCATTTAATAAGACGAGAAAGTTGTCATTGTTTCTGTAATCCTTTGAGAGATTTGGAGTGCTTCATCACAGAGAAATATCGGCATATCATCCGGTTTTTTTATCGTATTCGGTATGAAAATGATTCTTTATATAATAGTTCAGTTTTATATTTCAAGACGTAAATCCAATTTCTTAGTTGAATACAGGACTAAATAATATTTTAACAGTGTGTTTGTGAACGTGATATTGAGAATTAATAGGACCCTCGAAAGCTCTTAAACAGTTTAAATACAATGACAGCACATATTATAAACATTTTTTAACACATTCCAACATAGTTGAAAAGTGTTTATGAATTCGGTTTGTCTGTCCGTCTGTCTGTCCATCCGTACTCTAAATCGCGTAAATATAGCCCAGTTACCATGAAATTAATATATGCTATTGAGGTTTACTGCAGCATGTTCGGTATTGAAAATGTGTAGCATTTACGGTTCATCTACAGAGACTTTCAAAAGAATTCCGTTACATTACGTTCTATGGGAAAAAATCGTTTTCGGTGTATTTTAATGATGTTATGCTATTTTACACATATTGAAACTGATATATGTTACTGAGGTGTACTACAAGGTACTCATAATAGAATATGGTATGTATTGAATTTATTATTCATTTACAGGGACACACGAAAGAAAATGAACAATAATTGAACTATTTAAACTTACGGACAATAATTTTTGGAAGAGCCTTTTCAGTTTTTTTTATTATTTAAATATTACTTGTTGTTTATGAATTCTATAGATCATATACAGGGCTGCACAAAAGTTCTCAACAAGATCCGTTTATTGGCGGAAATTCTTAAATGGAAATTTTCAACTGAGCTATGCGTTTAACTGTACTTTTTGCATACTATGTATAATACATACATATCCATAAATCATATACAGGGCTGCAAAAAAAAAAAAAAAAAAAAAAATCGTATACATTCTCGATTATTCATGGTAATAGCAGAATGGGGTTTTCAAATACGTTATTGTTATGCGTTTTCCAAATTATTCATTTAGACATTATCTTTCACCTTATAAACTATGAAGTTTTGTTATAGTATTGTGAATGTGCTGGAAAGTGTTTCATAATCTATGCTGTACGCATGATTTTTCGTTTTTTTTAGATCATTAAAAAAATACACATATTTTTTACATTATACGTGTTATTTTAATCTAGAAAATAACAAATTTAAAGTATAGGAATATACTTATAACTCTATAAATCATATATTGTAGCATATGTAATATATGAAACATCACTGCAAAATTTACTTAATTTTTAGAGTTGTGATACAAACAAACGACACCTTTTCTATTTAGGCTTCGTTTATTTAGCATTTCAACAGCAAGATTTAAAACGAAGATGGTGAAGCATTAGCAACTTGGTGTCTAGTTATAAATTTAAGTAAATTTTACTATGGTTGCAGCCAGCACGGTTTCGATACAGCAAGTGGCTGTAAAATAAGAAATAGTAGCATGACTTTTAAAAGCATTCGAAAAATAAAAAGTAACTTATCTCAGAATATTATAGTGTCAGTAGATGATAAAATTTAATGAATGGATTAAAAGTTTTAGATTAAGATTTCTATTAAGATAATTATTAATATACGCGTTTTAAGTTTATAGGAATTTAACTAGAAATAAATAATAGAGATTATTACACTCTAAATAAAAAAGAGTGACTATTCACTCGGGAGGAGTGAATAGTCACTCTATCGCAGAGTCAAAATATGCCCAACCTCTTTAGAGTGACTATTCACTCTGAGCCAAAGTGAAATTTTTGACTCTCTGAAAGAGTGAATAGTCACTCCTTGAAAGTGAATATCCACTCTAAACAGGGGTGGATAATCACTCTTTCGGAGGAGTGACTATTCACTCTTGCTAAAGGAGTGCAGTTTTTCACCCCTGGTAGGAGTTAATAGTCACTCTTTCATAGGAGTGAATGTTCATTTTTTTGTAGTGGGTTGTTTTTTTTATTTTGCTTTTATGGTCATTTTAAAAGAATCGCATCTTTTACGGCATGCAATGGAAATAGATACAAGCGTGGTAGATTGGAATAAAATACTTTATTAGCAATATTTATTTAATTCATAGTTTGTAACACTAATTGAAATTTTAAGGAAAAATTCAGTTAAAGTTACATACGAATTTAAATTAGATTACTGACAGAAATAAACTAAAATATTTTATTCCAATCTTATCCTTTGTGTTAGCTTTTATTGCATGCCCTATAAAGATATTTTAAAGTTTTATTAATAACATTTTAATAGGTGGATGTTATATGTTTAACAATGTTTGATCTCATTTTAATTTTTGTTTTAAATATAAAACCGTAGTTTTTCCTTAAATTATTGCTATTTTTGCAAAGTGCTATTGTTCTAAAATATTTTTAATCTTTCCATTTAAACGCAATGCTTATAAACTCACTTCTTTTTTAAATAAGTTCTAAGCATGATTTAAATGTTAAGAATGTGTAATTTTTTTTATCCGCTGTGATTTGCTTTTGTTTTATTTAATATGAAGATAGCGTCTAAATTTTGAGTTCTCTGGAATATGTATATTTTTTTCTTTTAAACATATCCCTTAACTTAATCATGATTTTCAATTTTCGTCCATTATTGCCATAAGCCACGATAAGCCATATTTAATTTTTTTTATTCGCGTAGATATTGTATTTTGTGACTATGAGCAAAATAGATTTCATATGTTTTATAGGAAAAGATTGACCTCGGAAATAGAAAAAAAAGGAAACTTAAAAATAAAGTAAATGACTGCATTAGAAATATTCTTATTGTTTTTAAAACATTTTAGTGTAAAAAAGTGATTATCAATCTCTTTAAAAAAATATTCAGTCCAGTATTATGTAAGTCAATATGACCATTTTAAAAAATATACTAAAGCAGTCTTATCCATAAACTTCAAAACAGGCATAAAAAAACATTTTATTCCAATGCTTAAATATCATGCTTTATTGTTAAGCGCCAAAAATTACGTGTATCCAAAAACGTAGAAAATGTTTTTATAGTAGAAGGAAATTTAATAACTGATACAGAATATCTATAATTAATTTTTTTTTATATTGCTCAGTCTCGAAATTTTAAAATTATAACCCGCAGAAAAATGTTTACACACAATTTAAAAAATTAATATACAGTAAAACCTCCCTAAGACGACCACGTACCGTTCCAATAAAATTGGGTCATTCCGAGAGCTGGTCTTTTAATGGAGGTCATGTTTAAATCTAGATTTTAATTGTTTAAAAATGGTAACAATGTTACTAAAATTTATTTTTCACATTTGGAAAAAATATAAAAATTTAAGTATCAAAATAAAAGTTAATTACATAAGTTAATTACTGCAGAGTTATAAAAATGAATACATTGAGCTTTGCTTTAATTTTACAGTTTTATATTTTATAATTTTTATCTCCAAGTCCTTTCGAAGTTCAGTAAATAAATACTTTTTTGTGTGTGTGTGTGTGTGTGTGTGTGTGGACGGGAACAAATAATGACGATTCCATTACTTTATCTATTTCTTTGAGAGTTTTCCGACAGAATAGGGCAGATGAGTTTATTGACCGTCGTTCTTAATTTGTAATCAGAGTTAAATTCATTGCCTAAAAAGGCACAAAGGGACTTAAAAACTCTTAAAAACACTTAAAAGTTACCGGGATTTAAAAAAAAAATCTAAACTTAGTTTAGAATTTTGATGAATAATGCACTCTCCGGAATTATTTTTTTAATGAAACCTTCTTCAAGCGACCCGAAAAAAACGGAATTTATTTCATTTTCTTCAAAGAAATCGATCTCTCATGGAGGGAGTTAAACTGGGATGGTCTCTGAATGGAGGTAAAATTAGTATTGAGCTTATGGGAATAAATAAATTTTGTTCCATGAAAAAATGGTCGTTCAGGGAGGTGGTCGCCTAATGGAGTTGGTCGCACAGTGAGGTTTCACTGTACCAACCTTTTCGTAATATCATATTTAAAACTCCGAAACAATAATAAATACTCTTAACTGTTTATAATCCGAAATCAGTATGAAGCAAAAAGAAAAATAAAATCTCATGTAACGACAAATTAATATTTCAAATGTGTCTACTACGAAATTAAAACTTCCAGATGTCTTCTTCTTATGAGTCAGCCACCCTTTCAAACGAAAGAGATAAAACTTATTACTTTGATCGTTGGCAAAAAAAATTTGCAACACAGCATTGAAAGGGAATATTTACACTCATTTTTTTTTTTATTCAGATTTTCCGAACTAATGATTTGCTAAGCATTCTGCGTATTAGAGGTCTGCACGGGCTGAAATTTCCAAGCCCGGGTCCGGCCGACTCATAGAAAAAAATTCGGTTCGGCCCGGCCCGTAGAAAAAAAAAATTGGCCCGACCCAGGCCGGTAAAAAACTTAAAAGTTTGGCCCGAGCCCGGCCCGGCACGGAAAAAAAGTTAAAATCTCGGCTCTAGCCCCGCACGGCCCGAGTAAATTTCAACAAAACATTGATTTTTTTTTTTTTTTTTTTTTTTTTTTTTGAAGTATTAAAAATCTGAAAAATGCTATACAGTAAGACGAAATTGCATAGAAAAGAAAAAAAAAAATCGTTATAGACAAGTTCCCTTCTTAGCGAGTGTAAATGTATTATATATTCTATTCTTATGTATTTATATATTAATTATGCATGGATCAACACGTTAGTGAGTTTAAAACTGGGTTCCGTCATAGGGAGGTTCTTTTTCACACGTTTTATTATGTTTTAATTTAGCTCTATTTTAATAAGCGTAGAAATCTAGTGTTCTTTAAAAAGAATAAATTTTAATGTTTAAGTGTAGAATAATGGCCATTTGAAAATGTATGCATTTTCTGCAAAAATTTTTGGGCCAGGCCTAATTCTACTGACCTTTGAATGGACCAGGCCACGCTGAGACAATGATTTTCATACGGGCTGGGTCAATATTAGGACTGAAAATTTTGGGCAGTGAAGACTCGCAATGAATCAGTCCCGGATTTGAACAGAAAAAATAAGTTAGGCCCGGCCCGGCCTAAGGATTCTGAAAAAAGTGTAGCCCGGGCCCGGCCCGAGTTCCGTGAGTGAAAATCGGCCCGAGTTCGAGCCGGCCCGTGCAGATCTCTAGTGCGTATTCAATTGTTAAAAGAATTATATTGCAAACCGCTACATGAAGAAATATATAACAGACTATCACTTTTGAACACTCTAACGATCAATCTTTTTCTATACAACATACACTATTCCGCTAATAATCTTAACATTCCACATACCTACACGGATAAATGCTTAAAATTAAATAAGACGTACCTTTATTTTATGTATTCCATAAAGAATAATTGTAATAATATCCAAATCTGTTAATCCTAAGATGGCGGGCAAAAAAGTGATTATTTTTCTTATCTTTTAAGGGTGTCGTCGCCTTGCTACTCTGATTGGTTAATAAGCAATGCACACGTAAGTCACTCTTTCAGGAGTGAGACATTTCACTCCTTCCTAGAGAGTGGAAAATTCCACTCTTTAAGGAGTATATTTTTATAAAATTCACTCCAAAAAGAGTAAAAATGCCTGTCACTCTTTCAAAAAGTGAGCTTTTCACTCCTCCCAATTTTAGAGTGTAAGAAATAGGGAAATAACGAATGTGCCGGAAATTTAGAATAATTTAAATGAATATTGCAAAGTAAAATTTTTATATAACACTAACACACACACACATATGTATGTGAATAAATTGATAAACTCCTTTTAACCTTCTCTCTACTAAGACTTCTATGTCGCAAAAATCCGCCCATCATTTCTCATTTCATAAGAATTTCGCATGTCACATTTCCGGCACCTTCCGGGATGCACCTTCATCCCCGATTTCCTAGTAAATTTCCTGTATCCTCGCCAAAAATAATTTAGAAAACCAAAAGCAAATCTTGTGGCGCACTCGATTGTACAAGAGGCGTATGCTCTCATCGTTTGTCTAATCCTTTGAGAATTTCTGCCTCCGTCAATCTTAGAGAAATATCGCCATCATCCAGATCTTTATTGCATCCGGAATGGAAATGTTTTCTTCACGCGGAAACAAATAGTTCAAGTTTATATTCAAGAATACGAATTAACCTTCTAAATAGGTGGCGAGTCTTAAAACAATATGTTTGCAATAATGTGTTAATTCTTACATCTGACGTCGAGGCTAGTTAGGAGTTTCGAAAACGTTTTCTTAAACTTTATTTTATTTTTTATTTTGGTTAAATTTTAGAACTAAAGAAAAAATCTATATTTATTTTTACTGTGTGTTTTTAAATTTAGAAAAGAGCAAATTTTAATTATGGTATTAAACGTACATGCATGTACATTAGGGTGGAGCGAAAAAAATTAATTTTTTACAATCAAAAACGGGTAGGTGCCAAAAGTTGCCTCTATACTAGTACATCATCTGCGTGCAATATTACCGCTGAAAAAAAAATGGCTTGAGTCTGCGCTTTTGGTCCAAATGTCGAAATTTTGGGTAAAATTTGACATTTTTTCAAAAAAAAAAAAAAAATTCTACAGAGATGATTATTATTTAAAAGTGTTATTTAACCCTTTATTATTAATGACTTAATATATTTAAACGATAAAATGATATATTTGTTCTGTATAACTGGAACAATACTGACAACTTTTGGTGGGGAAAAGGCGTTGCCACTCTGTTGTGTCACACAAATAATTTTTGTTCAGAATACAGCTCTTACCTAGTTGCTTTCAAAACTACCCAGGAGGTATCACGTGGAGGTGACTGCATTTGATGTCACATCAGTCCATAGCTCGACCACTCTACCATCTGAACTCAATGTTTTATTTATACATTGAATTATGATTTTTTATCAAAGACTGGCCTAAGTTTTGTATGTATCAACCTAGTACATATCTTCTTTGTATCCACAGACTTTGAATGCTGCTGCCGGGATCTCCTTTACGTATTTTTCTGCTGTTTGTGTAAGAGAAGATAGAGAGTGTAATGCAGTGCGGATGATGTTAATGTAATCTATTCAGCCGTCTATTATCTTCACAAAGATTGCACCCGATAAATGCATATTGATTAGAGGTTCTGTTACCACAACACTTTTCCAATGAATTAGATTTATATAATTAGCCGCTTCAAAGTTGATTGTCGATATTTCAGATTTGCGTATGCAATCATTTACTCACATCTTTCAACTATTATGTGCTGAGCAGCTAGCTGCTTAATGTGATGGAAATCGTCAGAGAGCATTGAATTAAGAATTTCCTCTGCGTTTACAAAGCAACCATTGTCCTAAATAACCTTTTTTTAGTAGTTGTTTTATTTCGTTTTGTGTGTTGTTTAGTAGCCGAGTAATTTCCCATGAGTTTTTAGATACCTTCTTTAGCTGTGGATTATATTTGATTGTAAACTATCCTGGGGCCAAACTTCGATAACATAGTACTTTTTGAGTGAACATAGAGACTCTGATGGGCAGTGAGTGCTCATTTGAAGGTGGATAATTCTGTTAGTCGTTCTCATCCATTCTGCGAGATACATGCTTAGAATGAACCATTACAATTGGTCATATGCCACCTTCAAGTCCAGTGAATTTTCTCTGCATCATTTATTAGACAAGATCGTTGGCAAAAATTAGATTTTATTTCACAAAGATTCACCGGACCAATAGGAAAACCTTTGTCCGCGTGCTTTTTGCCTTCTAATTTCAATTTTTGAAGCCATAGAGAGTAATTTTCAAACATTATTTCCTGAAATCGAGAAAAGGGTACTCAGCACATACCAGAAATACATGCTAGACATTTGCAAAGTTATTTCTTCAAGATATGGCTCAGAAGAACTAGTGAATAGGAACCCAAGAAACTTCTCCAACGCAAGACGGCTCACAAAGGCGCATAAAATTATTCGCCTTTATAAAAGCACTGATTGACCATCAAAGTCTGGTTCACTCACAAAGTATAGAATCCAAATTTATGCCGCAGGATGGTTTACACCAAATGTAATCCACATCTAAAAAATTAATCTAAAAACTTATGGGAAATTACTCGGCTACTAAACATCATAGAAAACGGAAAAAAAAAAAAAAAAAAAAATACTAAAAAAATTTATTTGGGACATCGAGAGCAAATTCTTATTGCAATTTTGATGACGATCGCTATCACATTAAACAACAAGCTTATCAACATATAAAAAATTAAATAGGTAGAGTAAAGGATGGCATACTCAAAGATGAAATACCTAAATGTTGTAAAATGTTGTAGGAGCAGAACTACCAATCACTATGCAGTAACTGGATGCAATTTTGGTGAACATACTAGAGGGCTGAATAGATTCCATTAATTCCACTGCATTACTCTTCTTACCTTATGATACACAAGCAGTAGAAATATACGTGAAGGAGTGTCACAGCAGCATCACCCATCGTCTGTGGATATAAAGAAGAGATGGACTAGGTTGATACATAGAAAACGTATGCCAGTCTTTGACAATTCAATATATAAATACAACATTGCGCTTAGATGGAAGGGTGGTCGGGCTATGCACTACTGTGAGATGAAATACAGCCACCTCCACGTGGTACCTCTTGGGTAGATTTGAAAGCAACTACGTAAGAGCTGTATTCTAAACAACAATTACTTGTATGACACAACAGAGTGGCAACGCCATTTTTTCACCAAAAGTTGTCAGTTTGTTCCAGTTATACAGAACAAAGATATCGTTTTATCGTTTAAACATGTTAAGACATTAATAATAAAGGTTTAAATAACACTTTTAAATAATAATCATCTCTATAGATTTTTTTTAATTTTTTGAAAAAATGTCAAATTTTACCAAAAATTTCGACATTTGGAGCAAAAGCGCAGACTCAAGCCATTTTTTTTCAGCGGTAATATTGCCCGCATATGATGTACTAGTATAAAGGCAACTTTTGGCACCTACCCGTTTTTGATTTAAAAAAAATAATTTTTTTCCCTCCACCCTAATGTACATATATAAATAGCACAATCTCTGCTGCACGCAGTTGATATGCTAACGCTACATTAAACGTGCATGGTTATGCTACTACAGATAATGTCTAGTTGGAATATTGTTGGCAAGATTTGATCAACCGATTGGTCAGTCCTACATAAATAACGTACAGAAATAGGTATAGGACGGGTTGCTCTGTCTAGCAGAAAGTGAAATTATTTGGAAACATACACATTATAGTTGGGGGTGTTAAATTCTTGGAAATCAAAGATCGCCGCTCTTCCACTCAGAATTTCTGATTTATGAAAAATCTGTAGACAATAGAGCACCTTAAGTCCAAACTATTGAAAATAGTATTATTCCAAAGTATTTCTAAAATACCGTTAAAATATATTAAGTCAAAGGGAATTTTAAAAGAGATTAGTAGTTTTTGATATGCAGTTTTTGATATATTTCTTAATCTATGAAATTATAATAACTGAAAGAAAACATGATAACCACTTCCGAGTTTCCCACCATTCATAAAAGTGCTCTTTACCATTAGAAATTCCAGAAAACAATATACAAGGTGGCCATAATTAAACCGACAGTACTCACAGTGTTCTGTAGCACGATCTAATTGAGAGAATGACGCCAAATTTTGTAAGAAGATTAAACAATATGAGGGACGAAGGAGTCCTCGAAAAAAAAATAGTTCCCAAAATCACTAAGGTTGACTGCAAGCGAGATTTACTTGGTCAAGGACCCAGGTTTTCGTCACAAAGTGGCACGAGCCGTCCGTATAGTGAGTTCAAGAATTCAAGTCACCGCTAGCGGAATATGTGGCGCTGTATAACAGCAAAGAGAGTTTTAAAAAATGCAGAATCAATACTAAAATCTTTAAATGAGCTAAATAAAAGGAAATTTTATTTCAGTATTGATTCTGTAGTTTTTAAAACTCTATTTTCTGTTACACAGCGAAACATATTCCCTAGCGGTGACTTTTGGAACTATTTTTTGGTTTTCGCTGTATCCTCCGTCCCCCGTATTGTTTAATCTTCTTACAAAATGTGGCGCCATTCTCTCAATTAGATCGTGCTACAGAACACTCTGAGCACTGTCAGTTTAGTTATGGCCACCTTGTATTTTAAAAAACTAAACATTTGGCAATACGGTCCATGCAGGATCGCTGTCTACAGTGCCCAACTCTGTTTACTTGACCCTGGGTCCCAAAGTACTGTACAGCATACGTCCCAGTCAGGTGATCAGCCTAGCGCGGGACCCCCTAGGTGTTTGTTTCCCAAGCTAGCTTGATACTCAATTTATCGTCCTGGAAGGGATGAAAGGTTGAGTGACCTTGACAGTCGAACTCTCAACCTGTAGCTTGGCACAGACATGGTGACCACTGCTCCACCTGTGCTTCCCAATATATTTTAGATATTTTATAAATCATTTCTAAAAATAAACTATTTTGCTGCCATTGATTTTGTGAAGCGTTTCGGAGTAGTTTTCGTAGTGTATTAATCAGTTTTCTCAAATTTAAATATCGTTTTTCAGGAAGGTATAAAAATTCATTAAAAATTGCCAGCTGCTTAATAGACTTTATACATGAAAGAGTTTTCAAAATAATATTAATTTTACTGCTAATGTTAGTGTTATTAATTGAGCATGTTTGTCTGTAAAACAAGTTTTTTAAATATAAAAATTTTTACTTGAGAAAGGACAGCATCGGATTGAGACAACTGATTTATATGATATAAAACTATTCGGAAACATTTGGAAAAGTCAGTAACAGTAAAATGCTTCTTTAAATCTTGAAAATATATAGTTTTCTGAGGTTTTTAATAAAACCTTTTCGGAATCGTTAGTAACTCGAAAGATGTTGTTGCATATTTTCGTCAGTGATTATATTATATTTTCCTAGATTGAGTAGCTTTTTAATGTATTTTTTTACATATAGTGTAGTAAATGTGATGACTAAGAATCGACCGAAACAAGTTTTTCAGACCAAAACCGAAACCGAATTTCGGTAATATTCCTATTTTCGGCGAAAATCGAAAACGAAAATGTAAAAAGAAAATTATGTAATTAATACATACATAAGTATACATAATTATTAATTAATTATACGTGTGGCCCAAGTTGCCTCTCTGTGCCTCTAACCAAAATTTTTTATTTTCATATAAAATAAAATGCAATTAATTCACCAACCTCATAGAATGATTTTCTAATTAAAAGAATTTCATCTAATTAAAAAAAGTTATAGGTATACATACCTCGGTTTACCTTTTATAATGATTTTTGTAAATGATCATCTGTTATACAAGTGCTTTCGCAAAGGGTATTCGAAACACTTCTGCGGTTTTAAATGAAAAATTTCCTATTACAGTTAAATCTACAGTTTTTAATGATCCCGTCGAAAGCGTCTCCATAGTTTAGTCATATATGCATTGCTTGCTTTATAAGTTGCACTCATGTCTTGAGCCAGTCATGACTGATAATTACAAATAGTGAAGTTTATAGCAATAAATAAATGCGGTCTCGTTTCAGCTCACTCAAATCAATGAGAAATATTGAAAATTTCCGAAGGAAGAAACGAGATTTTTGGAATACAGGTAGCTTCGATCTGGCCGAATTTTTAGTAGCATTTTTGCCAAAAATGAATGTTCGGCGAAACTCATACTTTGAGCCGAAACCGCACTTTCGGTCGATCTCTAATGATAGTAACTGCTAAAGTGTCAATTTGATGAAATCTGAAAAGAAAATTCACCGATTCTCGAGAACAATACATTTCTACAATTCTGAAAATATGACATTTTTCAATTTTTAAAATCATGCATTTCCTCAAGATAAGCCTAGTAATCTTAAGCATTATGCAACCACTGTGCTATTATTGAAAGGAGACATTTTTATTTCTAAAGGCAAGTCAAACAGAATTTTAGAACTTTCTGTCTTACAACTAGTTAAACATTTCTCAAAGTATGGAAATTAATGAATTGCCTTTTAACTTCTATATACTAGCATATCTGTACGAAATATCCCTTTCACTATTTCTCCTCTCTTAAGAGCCTCTTACGCGTGTCATATTTCTTGCAACCTTCGGGATACTCCTCTGCGAGTTCTTAGTAATTTCCTGTGTCTCCAATAAAAGTGATATCAAAAGCCAAAAGAAAATCTTTCGCCATGCTTGATTGAATTAGATGCGGACGCTCAAATTGTTTGCCTAGTCCTTTGAGACGTTCTCACTGATTTCATCTTGGAGAAATATCGGCATCATCGACTTTTACTGAATATGGCGTGAAAATGATTCTTTAAATGAATACTAATAGTTCAAGTTTATATTTGAAAAAGATGTAAATCAACTTTTAAGTTTATCATAAGACTTGGAGAAATGTTATAGTGTGTTAATTTTTTAACGTAACGTTGAAGCTAAATATGTCTTAAAAACTTTTGCGGGGACTCTGATGCCATTGAACAACATTTATACTTTCTTCTATCTTCAATAGAAGAAAGTATTGTAATCGAAATTTTTTTAGAATTTCGGTTTTCGATGTATTTACGCGTTTTAGGGGTCAGGGATCCCCCAAATATATGTTTATGCAAAATGTCTGTCTGTCCGAGTGTCGCCAAGTGTACCATCGATAAGTGTATGAAGTTATCCATAGAATTGAACCAAATTTTTTGTGTATGTTTTTGGCTGCGGCCAGCAGGCCGTCCTTGAATGATGAAGCATTCCGTCTTAAGGGGGCGCTGTAATAGCGATTTTTGTGCCATTTTCATTATTGTACCAACCAAAAGTGTATAAAGTTATGTATATAATTGAACCAAATTTATTATTTATATCTTTGGATATGGCAAGTGGGTCATCCTTGATTTTGAAAATATTCCGCCAGAGGGCTCTAAACTAGCGATTTTTGTGGCATTTTTATTATTGTATTACCATCGAAAAGTGTCTGAAGTTATGCAAAAAAAAAATTGGACCAAATTGCATATTTACGTTTTTGACTATGGCAAGCAGGTCCGCCCTGAATTTCGAAATATTGTGCCTGAGAGGGGTGATGTAATAGCCATTTTAAAATAATTTTCTCTATTTTTTGTAGTTCTATTGTAAATTGGCGGCTCCTGCAGCGACGGGAACTCCATATCCTATGCATCCTTTGCACTTCTACGTATATAATTGAACCAAATTTATTATTTATATTTTTAGATATGGCAAGCAGGTCCTACTTGAATTTGGAAATATTCCGCCAGAAGGGGGCGCTGAAATAGCGATTTTATGTGGCATTTTTATTCTTGTATTACCATCGAAAAGTGTCTAAAGTTATGCAAAAAACTGAACCAAATTTCATATTTATGTTTTTGGCTATGGCAAGCAGACCCTCCTTTAATTTTGAAATATTCTGCTTGAAATTGGCGATATAATAGCAATTTTCAAATAATTTTCTCGATTTTTCGTAGTTCTATTGTAAATCGGCGGCTCGTGCAGCGACGAGAACTTTGCATCCTCGTTCATCATACTAATAGTTCAAGTTTATATTTGAAAAAGTCCTTCCGGCCAGTGCCGGGAGGAAGAGGTAGCTTTCATATTCCTTATTTTAAAAAAGTCAACTTATATTATTCAAACACACAAAGCTCAATTTAGTGGAAACCGAATATAGGAGATTCAATACTAATTTTTATCAATATAATGAATGAGAATTTTGCGAAATTAGTCAGCTTTATCCAAGCTGCTTTTCTTTAAAGTAACTTATATTTGGCTGCCAAATTCGGCGATTTCTTAAAGTGCCTGCTATTTTAAGACAACATGGTGGATGAGGCTAACTTGGTCCAGACCTTAGTAATTGCTGTGCACATGCCCACTCACATCGGAATCGGTTCATATATACGAGTGCTGTCGCAGGCAAAAAAAAACAGATTTTTCAAAATGTCACCCACATTAGAAATTGAAACTGCTATATCTGAGCCATTTTTTAAGATAAAGACAAACAAAAAATGCTCCTGAATCCTTATATCAAGGTAAAATACTTAAGAAAAAAACACTTTTCAACTTCTAATTTTTTTGCAACTCACTTTAAATATAATTTTTTTTTTTTATTTAATGGCCGCCATTTTGAAACAAGATGGCTGATGAATCTGGCCAGCGAACTTGGTCGAGATATTGATGTATACTATACACATGCCTTCTTGCATCGAAATAGGCGAATACGTGTGTTATCGCGTGACAAATACAAGATCGTTTCAAAATGTTAGCCATGCTAGAAATTCAAAGGGCTATAATTCAACCATTTTTTAAGATATAAACAAAAGAACAAATTTTCAGAGACAAAAACTGTTCCGAAACATTTGTATCAAGGCCAATCACATAAAAAACATATTTTTCATTTTCCAATTTTTTATTACCTCATTTTAAATTTTAAATTAATTTTTTTTAAATGGCAACCCTTTTGAAACAAGATGGCGAATGAAGCTGGCCAACGAACTCGGTCGAGACATTGGTATGTACTATGTACAGACCAAGTTACATTAAAATCGGTACATAAATACGTCTGTTATCGCGTGACAAAAATCAGGTCGTTTTAAAATGTCAGCCACAATAGAAATTCAAAAGGCTATAACTCAGCCATTTTTTTAGATATAGACGTAACAAAAACTGTTCCGGAATCTTTGTATTAAGGTAAAACACATACGAAAAAAATCTTTTTCATTTTCCCATTTTTTGGTATCTCATTTTAAATTTTAATTTATTTAAATTTTTTTAAATGGCCGCAATTTTAAATTATTTATATTTTTTCAAATGGCCGCCATTTTGAAACAAGATGGCGGATGAAGCTGGCCAATGAACTCGGTCGAGATATTTGTATGTACTATGTATACACCAAGGTACATCCAAATCGGTTCATAAATACGCCTGTTATCACGTGACAAAAATCAAGACGTTTCAAAATGTCAGCCACGCTAGAAATTCAAAATGCTATAACTCAGCCATTTTTTAAGATATAGACGAAACAAAAACTGTTCCGGAATCTTTGTATTCAGATCAAACACATACGAAAAAAATATTTTTTCAATTTTCAATTTTTTGGTACCACATTTCAAATTTAAATTTTTCTTAAAAATTTAAATGGCCGCCATTTTTAAACAAGATGGCGGATAAAGCTGGCCAACGAACTCGGTCGAGACATTGGTATGTACTATGTATAAACGAAGTTACATCTAAATCGGTTCATAAATACGCTTTTTATCGCGTGACAAATTTCAGGACGTTTCAAAATGTCAGCCACGCTAGAAATTCAAAGTGCTATAACTCAGCCATTTTTTAAGATATAGACGAAACAAAAACTGCTCCGGAATCTTTGTATATAGGTCAAATACATAAGAAAAAAATATTTTTCCATTTTCAATTTTTTGGTACCACATTTCAAATTTTTATTTCTTTTTAAATTTTAAATGGCCGCCATTTTGAAACAAAACGACGGATGAAGCTGTTCAACGAACTCGATCGAGACATTGGTATGTACTATGTACACACCGAATTACATTGAAATCGGTTCATAAATACGAGAGTTACAGTATGACAAAGGTCAGATATATATCAATTTTGAACGGAAGGTGGTTTCGGGGTCTGGGGGTCATAATCGATGAAAAAATACCAAAATTTTTTGAAATCGCTTTTCTCCGAATGGCTGCAATAGGTAGCTTTTTGTAATGAAAGCTACCTAAAAGATGTAAATCAACTTTTAAATTTATCATAAGACTTGGAGAAATGTTATAGTGTGTTAATTTTTTAACGTAACGTTGAAGTTAAATATATGTCTTAAAAACTTTTGCGGGGACTCGGATGCCATTGAACAACATTTTTACTTTCTTCTATCTTCAATAGAAGAAAATATTGTAATCGAAATTTTTTTAGAATTTCGGTTTTCGACCGATTTACGCGTTTTAGGGGTCAGGGATCCCCCAAATATATGTTTATGCAAAATGTCTGTCTGTCCGAGTGTCGTCAAGTGTAGCATCAATAAGTGTATGAAGTTATCCATAGAATTGAACCAAATTGTTTGTGTATGTTTTTGGCTACGGCCAGCAGTCCCTCCTTGAATGATGAAACATTCCGTCTTAAGAGGGCGCTGTAATAGCGATTTTTGTGCCATTTTCATTATTGCACCAACCAAAAGTGTATAAAGTTATGTATATAATTGAACCAAATTTATTATTTATATCTTTGGATATGGCAAGTGGGTCCTCCTTGATTTTGGAACTATTCCGCCAGAAGGGGGCTCTAAACTAGCGATTTTTGTGGCATTTTTATTATTGTATTACCAACGAAAAGTGTCTGAAGTTATGCAAAGAAATTGAACCAAATTGAATATTTGCGTTTTTGACTATGGCAAGCAGGTCCTCCTTGAATTTCGAAATATTGTGCCCGAGAGGGGCGATGTAATAGCCATTTTAAAATAATTTTCTCTATTTTTTGTAGTTCTATTCTAAATTGGCGGCTCCTGCAGAGACGGGAACTTCACATCCTATGCATCCTTTGCACTTCTCTGTATATAATTGAACCAAATTTATTATTTATATTTTTAGATATGGCAAGCAGGTCCTACTTGAATTTGGAAGTATTCCGCCAGAAGGGGGCGCTGAAATAGCGATTTTTTGTGGCATTTTTATTGTTGTATTACCATCGAAAAGTGTCTAAAGTTATGCAAAAAACTGAACCAAATTTCATATTTATGTATTTGGCTATGGCAAGCACATCCTCCTTTAATTTTGAAATATTCTGCTTGAAATCGGCGATATAATAGCAATTTTCAAATAATTTTCTCGATTTTTCGTAGTTCTATTGCAAATCGACGGCTCGTGCAGCGACGAGAACTTCGCATCCTCGTATGTCGGCTACTCGCAAATAGCTGATGTACAACAGGATAACGAAAAACTATTGATTTTAGTACATGTCATGGTCGAGATTAACTCGTTTATACTGCGATTAATTGACGGAAGCAGAAATTTAAGATGAAAATCAAAGTTGGTATAGTATTTAATAATATTGAAGTATTAACATTTGTAACTACTTTTCGAAATATTAAGATGCATGAAAAAGAAGACAGTTTTGGGATTGGCACATCGAACTAGTTTTTATTTTAAGTACTTTGTGATATCTTTTGACATATTATTAAATGGTTTTGTGTAGGGAAGTGATTTAATCAAGAAAAAATGCTATTCTTCTAGAAAAAAAGTGAAACTTTTTAATCAAAAATAAAACAAGAAAACTTTAAAACCACACTTATCCTGCATGTTTGAATTTTTGCCCAATTTTCTTTCATACTTTGTTACAAGTCTGTTTTATAACTGTATGGATCAGATTTCTAAAATGTTAAAATACTTAAAATGAAATAATTAAAATGTCATGGTTCAGTAAACTTCCAATTATCCATAACTCTATCAACCGCCACCCCTCTTTGCTATCAGAAACAAACAACGAAATTTCAAATACGCATAAACCCGAGTGAGACGGCGCGCTATTTTGAATAAAATGCTTGTCTGACGTCAGGAATAACTAAAAAATGTTCCTTAGGATAAAATGAAATGATGGCTTAATTTTGACAAAAATGATATTGGTTATGAAAAATGAACAGATGACGAAATTATTCAAAATGTTCTGAATCCAGGGAAACATGAACTGGATGAATATGATGAATCGGACAATGATCATCTAGAACTCAACCATACAGGCTATTCTCTCTAAATGCATTAATTGGTTTTAAATGCAAGAAGAATCAGATATAACCAATTCTTAATCTTGCTGCAACAAAAGCACAAACAAAATGCAAACAAAAAAGTACAATGGATTACTTTGGATGACAACAGGCACTACATATTTATTCAATAAAATTCTACATTTGTCGGATAAATAGATTTTTTATTATCAATTATGCTTTTTATAAACGAAAGTACACAACAAATTAAAAAAACATCTTTTAAAAATTCTTATTTATAAATTAACATATAGAATGTAAGTTTGGTAACGCTCTTGTACTGTCTTTCGATTATCCGTCTATTTAGATTATCCATTTCACCATTGGTCCCGTCAGTGAGAGATAATCGTAAATTTACTGCATATGTAAAATGATAATAAAATTGAAGGGATTTTACATTTTATAAAAAGATCTATAACTTAAAATCTCATTGTTAATTTTAATGAATGTACCATAAGAATCGCCCATTACAAAAAAAAATTGAATGAATTTCAAAATATATAGTTTTAAAAATTTGAGACTATTCATACATTGAAAAAATACAAACTGAGAAAGATGAATTTAAAGGCTTCACCTTTCAAACACTTAAAGAAGCCTCTTTTTTTGCATATTTTTAGTTATTTTTAGTTTTTTTACGAAGTTTCGTCAGAATATACTAGGGATACCTTAAACAGTTTAAATGTAATGGCAATATGTATAGACCCTTTTTTCTAGAGCATACAAAAACCTACAGTTGTTTTTCCATGATTTTTTTAAAGCTAAAAACTAGAGAAGCTAACACATCAAATGTTTTAGAATTGATAGATACACATACATGTATATAGCACAATCTCTTATGCTAGCAATTGACACGTCGAAGCTTATTAAACATGTATCATGCTTATGCTACTATAGACAATATGTATGGAGTACGTTGTAGGCAGAATGTGGATAACTCATTGTTTAATCCTATAGGAATAATGTGCAATTCCTGCATAAAGGATGCTAAGTAAGACGGAAAATGAGCTTGTTTGTACACGTGCACATTACTTTACTTCTGTTTTGGATCTGGATAAAAAAATATCTCACCTTCTGTCAAATCAAACATTGTCATTCCCCATTCCTAATTTATGGCCAATGAAAATTATGCATACAATAGAATTCCTCCAATCCAAACTAATAAGACAGGAATTATTTGAAAGCAATAGTTTTATTTATTATCCTAAATCCCATTCAAAATGCATTCAAAATGCAAAGTAAAACGAAAATTTAAAGGTTTAGAAGTAAACTTGAAAACATTTTGTTGGATTATTGATATAAAAATAATGTACACTGTTAAAACTTCTGTGCTAGTTTGAACCAACTTTTGATGCTGTAATAGCTGCGACCCTAAGATAGTGAAATCTCGTTCCAATATTTCGAGTTCCACGTGTCTCCTTCCAATCATTTCCCGTTCAATCGTTCCAGTTCCAACATTTAAAGTTTTTACAATTTGTATTAATTGTATGACAAAATAATTCGCATATACACTGCTAAAAATTTTGTGCTGGGTTGAACCAACTTTTGATGCTGCAATAGCTGCAACCCTAAGCTGGTGATATATCGTTCCAACAGTTGGAGTTCCACATTTCTCGTTCCAACTACTTCTCATTCCAATTATTTCTCGTTCAATAGCTCCAATTCCATCATGTCTCGTTCCAACATTTAATGTTTTCATAGTTTGTATTAATTGTATGACTTGATAATTCGTATATACACTGTTAAAAATTCTGTGCTGGGTTGAACAAAATTTTGATGCTGAAATAGCTTCAACCTTAAGATGGTGAATTCTCGTTCCAACATTTGGTGTTCTACATTTCTCGTTCCAACCTACTTCTCTTTCCAATTATTTCTCGTTCAATTGTTCCAATTCCAGCATGCCTCGTTCCAGCATTTAAAGCTTTCATAGCTTATATGAACTGTATGACTAAATAATTCGCATATACACTGATAAAAATTTTGTGCCGGGTTGAACCAAATTTTGATGCTGCAATAGCTTCAACCTTAAGATGGTGAAATCTCGTTCCAACATTTGGAGTTCCACATTTCCCGTTCCAACTACTTCTCATTCCAATTATTTCTCGTTCAGTCGATCCAATTCCATCATGTCTCGTTTTGGAAATAGATAGTGAAATCTCGTTCCAACAAAGCGAGTTCCACATGTCTCGTTCCAACTACTTCTCGGTCAATCATTCCAGTTCCAACATTTAAAGTTTTCATAGTTTGTATTAATTGTATGGCTAAATAATTCGCATATACACTGCTAAAAATTTTGTGCTGGGTTGAACCAACTTTTCATGCTGCAATAACTGCAAGCCTAAGATGGTGAAATCCCGTTCCAACATTTGGAGTTCCACATTTCTCCTTCCAACTACTTCTCATTCCAATTATTTCTCGTTCAATCGTTCCAATTCCATCATGTCTCGTTCCAACATTTAAAAATTTTGTAGTTTGTATTAATTGTATGACTAAATAATTCGCATATACACTGATAAAAATTTTGTGCCTGGTTGAACCAACTTTTGATGCTGCAATAGCTGCAAACCTAAGATGGTGAAATCTCGTTCCAATACTTGGAGTTCCACATTTCGTTCCACCTACTTCTCGTTCTAATTATTTCTCGTTCAATCCTTCCAATTACAACATGCCTCACTGTCAAACATTATATACTGTCAAACACTATACACTGTCAAACACTATACACTGTCAAACACTATACACTGTCAAACATTTTGTGCTGGATTGAACCAACTTTTGATGCTGCAATAGCTGCAACCCTAAAATGGTGAAACCTCATTCCAATTCGAGTTCCGGTTGAAACTAGCTTCAAATGTTGGAACGAGATTTCATCATCTTAGGGTTGCAGCTACTGCAGCACCAAAAGTTTGTTCAAGCCAGTACAAATTTTTAGCAGTGCACTTCCACGTTTGTGTAAATGTAACTGGCTTCCCTTCCTTAAAGTATGCATTCCCTTAAAATAAGCCTAATAAATTTCAGCTTTATAGAATCGTTCTTTGCTATTTTTGTGAAGGTACTCGTTTGTCGTGTTGCGTGTATGATAAACATAAGTTTAAAGTTCCCTGTCTAGCTGCAAGTTAAAGAAGTTGAATAATTTTCAAAACTTAAATACTGATAAACTGCCATTTCAACTTCTCTCGTCTAAACATCTCTATGTCGAATAATTTTCTCAACTCATCTTATTCAATAAGAACCTTTCGCGCATTTCGTATTTCCCGTCATTTCCGGGATGCATATTCCTCTCCGAGTTCCTAGTGCATTTCCTGTACCACCGGTAAAAGTAATTTCGAAAGCCAAAACAAAAACTTGTCTTATGGCATGCTCGATTTCATGAGATGTGCAAGTTCTCGTAGTTTGTGAGAAAGTCTGACTAATTTATCATAGAGAAATATCGATATTATCCAGATCTTTATTATATCCGGTATGGAAATGTTTCTTTAAGCGAAAATAAGTAGTTAAAGTTTATATTTGAAGGCATATAACAAATTTCTGAGAGGATGTTAAAAGTTTTTAAAAAGGTGTGTAATATAATGTTAATTTTAATATAAAGTTAATGGAGGAATTTAGAATGAATATAAGTCATGGAAATTTGTCAAAAGATTAAGGGCAATAATAAGATATATATATTGTTAACCTGTTTTTAAAAACTATTTCTGTTTTTAAAAACTAAAGATAATAAAAAAAATATTTTTATTTATTACATGAGTTTTATAAAACCTAGAAAACAGTAACCTTGATTATTGTAATAAATCTAAAACATATTTCATATTTGAATAGATATAAATGTTATAGAATATGTAACATATGTGTAACATACAATTTATATATTTATGTATTTCTATGTACTTATGTGTAGATAAATAAAACGTCTGATTACATATAAATACATAATCTTAACCACAGCAGTGCAGTGGTAGGGTAGGAAGATATCTTCAGGTAACAGTTAACTCATTTAGGCCATTATAAAGGAGCACGCTGCTATTGATGGTGTAGCGTGTTTAATGTCAAGATAATGTGAAAGTGACATCCATGCACGTAAAATTTAAGGAGTAGAGACAAACATTAGTCAACTGATTGGTAAAGGCTGTAGGCATGTTGCGCAATTCCTACAGGATGATTGTGCTGTAGGATAGGAAATGAGATTGTTTACAAGATATGTATTACACATTTTTTATATATCGCTAACCTGCAAGAAAAGGGACATATTTCGCAAAAATTTATTTTGCGTTTTATTCCATTAATAGGTCTGTCTTAGGTGCTTCTTGCTACACATCAAGTTTCATAAGTGTAGTTATAGTTAAAATCACTTTTTTACGCGATATGTTCATTTGTGGCCACAGAAGAGAGATGGGTTGTGTGAGGAGGTAAAATTATCCAACCCTCAAACCTCATCCAACGTCTTCATTCTTAATTGTTTTATGCTTTCACGCATATTTTTGTTGTCGCATCCAGAGCTAAGGGCTATAATTTCATGTTACAGTAAAATCATGCAAATTTTCTTTTGCCTCACCTGTGAAATTTACGTTTGTCGATATATGCCACTTTTCGTAGGGTGAGCGATATGTTATGTATGCTCTTTGGGTAATCATCGTCCTAGCCAATCAGATGACACCGAACTTCAATTAAGAATTAATGGTGTAAAATAAAGACAGAATTCTGGTACTCTAAACAAACCTGTACTCGGACTATTTGAAAATAATAATAATTTGAATTATCAAGCTGCCTGTTAAACACAACCACACACAAGCTCACACAAAAAAAAAGGTTTTAGAGAATAATAGAATAGTATGTATCCCAGGAATATGTATCCCATCATGTTGAGCCTAGTAACTTTCAAAGTTATAGATTTGTTCTCCTAAACTTTTAGAAGAAACATTTTTTAGTGTTGAATGTAGGACAATCGGCATTTTTAAGCTATCTGTTTTAACAGTGATTGCAGTCTTTTCTGATGTAAAAGAAACATTTATATAAATTTATATTGACTAATTACCCGCAATCTGCCTTTCAGAAACGCCCCCTTCTGTTTTAGAATTAAAAAAAAATTAAATTGAAAAAAAAAAATAAATAAATAAAAAAGAAAAGTGCCCAGTTAAACTGATGGCATTGAGCTCACAGGCTAATTATATATTATGCTAATTGTATATTATACTATTATTTCAAATAATAATGCCCCGCGAAAAATAAATTAAGGAGGATTGCCACTCCCCCGTTTCCCTCTTTATACTTAACCAATGAGCCTCCAAATGTCATCACGGAAGCGCCTTATCGAAATAAACCGGTATACCAAATTTGAAGTGAATCGGATAGAAAAACACATTTATCTAAATTAAAGGGGTATTAGCCCCCCGTTCCCCCTTTTATATTTAACTAACGAACTTTCAAATCTAATCACGGAAGCGCCTTATCAGAATAAACCGGTATACCAAATTTGAAGCAAATCGGATAGAAAAATCCATTTATCTGAATTAAGATGGGTATTAGCCCCCTGTTCCCCCCTTTAGACTTAAACAACGAACCTCCAAATCTGATCAGGGAAGCGCCTTATCAGAATTAACCAGTATACCAAATTTGATGAAAATCTCATAATTCTGCATGATAAACCCATTTATCTAAGTTAAGGGGGCGTGGGAAATTAAGCCTCGTTCCCTCCTTTATACTTAACTAATAAACCCCTAAAACTAATAAGAGAAGCACCATATCAGAATGAACCTAGAAAAAAAAGTTGAATCAAATCGGATATTTCTATCAAGAGTTATTGCGTTACGTACATTTATACATACATACAAAAATGGCGGGCACATTAGCTCTCAGGCTTTGATAACCTGTGAACTAAAAAGTTAAATAATTTTTTTTTTACTGTTTTTAAAGTTTTAATTTACATCTCTTAGCAATTATAATTAGCATAACATTTGGATTTTTTTTTTTTTCAGTGTATCAGAAAAACTTTTTTTTTTCAGTGTGACATCTTCTTAACCCTTTCAGGGACAGAATTATTATGTTTGTAAAATGATTAAATAATTGACTTTCACCATAATTTTTAAACGAGTTTTTTACGAAATAAAAATCGACTCTTTTACACTTTCATTATAAAAGCAAAATTTTATGTAAATATTCTTGGTGTCATTTGTCAGTTTTCGAATTAAAATTAGATGGTTATGCCGTGTGACACCCGCCCTTCAAAAGGTTAAAGTAGTTGAATAAATTTCAAAACACGAAGATTGATATACTATCCTTTCATTTTCAGCCTCCTAACTTCTTCACGGTAAATAATCAATAAATCGCTTCTCATAAAAGTATCCCTCACGTTTTATTTCCCGTAACTCCCAGATTGCTCCTTCCATTCCAAATTCGTAGTAAACTTCCTGTGGCTCCGGCAAAAGTAATTTTGAAAAGAAAAATTTGTGGCACACTCGGTTTAATATTGTGCGCACGCTCTCGACTTTCTTTGTTTCTCTAGTCGTTACAGAAATTCTGCCTCCGTCATCTTAGATAAATATCGATATTATCAAAATATTTATTGTATCCTACATGGAAATGATTCTTTACTTCAAAACAAATTGTTCAAGGATATATTTAAAAATATATTTTCTGAAGAGACAATAAAGATTAAGAAGTATTTTAAGTATTTGTTTATTTATTTTTCCAATCAAACAACAAAAGATGTCGGATTAAGACCGGACAAGTATCCTTATTGTAGACATTATAACGATCTAATGACATAATAACGATATTAGAGTACCTCTTTTCAACTACTTCAAGAATGATATTGGAAGAAAATTTCATCAACCGAGAGGTTCGAGTAATTTATATCTGCTCCAAACGTAATATTGGGCCAACATCATATGATGATGAATATCTGACTATATCACGCTCCCATACTTATCTGATAAGAAATCCTAGTAGTCCTTTATGTACTGAATTATGAATTCATGAAAATTTTATCGTCTAAAGTATTTTTCATAAAATTTTTTAACTACGTTAGAATATTTAAATAATCATTTAATAAATTTTAGAAGTATTTTAGAAGGATTAATTAAACTTGAATTGATAGGGATTTTGTGCAGAATTTATAACCCCACTCAACTCTTTTATTTTAAATATTTTTCTTAGTATTTTGTAGAACTAGGAAATGTACATCTATAATGTTCTTGCAATAGAATTATAGAAATATTTCCGAATGGAAAAATCCTGCCTCCACCAACGTCAAGAAAGCTGGCAAAAGAAATAATCCTTTTAAAATATTTTTTTTGTGTAACCAATAATGCTTTTGGAACAAGATAAAGTAATGCATCTATAACTCATTCTAAACTGTATTACTACTAATCGATGTATTAAATGAATTTTATAACAAGTTATTTTAATGGTACTTATAAGTACCGTCAGTAGATAAACAGTTAAGAAGTATTTGTATTTTTTACAGTTCATTAAAAAACTTCGATACGATGTTTTTTTTAAGGGGCACAACTTGTTAAAGTAATTGAATAAATTTCAAAAGACGAAAATTGATATAGCATACTTTCATTTTCAGTCTCCTAACTTCTTCGCGGTAAATAATCAATAAATCGCATCTCATAAAAGTCTCTCTCCCGTTTTATTTCCCGTAATTCCCGGATTGCTCCTTCCACTCCAGATTCGTAGTAAACTTCCTGCGCCTCCGGCAAAAGTAATTTTGAAAAGAAAAATTTGTGGCACACTCGGTTTAATATTGTGCGCACGCTCTCGACTTTCTTTGTTTCTCTAGTCGTTACAGAAATTCTGCCTCAGTCATCTTAGATAAATATCGATATTATCAAAATAGGCATTGTATCCTATATGGAAATGATTCTTTACTTCAAAACAAATTGTTCAAGGTTATATTTTAAAATATAAGTTTACTTTCTGAAGAGACAATAAAGAAGAAGTAGTTTGAGTATATGTTTGTTTATTTTTCCAACCAAACAACAAAAGATGTCGGATTAAGATCGGACAAGTATCCTTATTGTCGACTTTGTTAAGACCTAATGACATAATTACAATATTAGAGTACCTCTTTTCAACTACTTCAAGGATGATATTGAAGGAAAATTTCATCAACCGGGAGATTTGAGCAATTTATATCTGCTCCAAATGTAATATCGGGCCAACATTATATGGTGATGAATATCTGACTATATCACGCTCCCATACTTATCTAATAAGAAATCCTACGATTGTTTTTAACCCTTTATGTACTGAATTATATCATGAACATTTTATCTTCTAAAGTATTTTTCGTGAATTTTTGAAACTACATTAAAGATTTAAATAATCATTTAATAAATTTTAGAAGGATTTTAGAAGGATTAATTAAATTTGAATTGATAGGGATTTTGTGCAATACTTATAACCCCATTCAACTCTTTTATTTTAAATATTTTTCTTAGTATTTTGTAGAATTAGGAAATGTACACAAATAACGTTCTTAAAATAGAAATCTAAAAATATTTCCGAATTGAAAAATCCCCCCCCCCCCCCACCACCACCACCAACGTCAAGAAAGCTGAAAAGATGCAAAGGCAAAAGAAATCATCCTTTTAAAAGTATTTTTGTTTTGTGTAACGCATAATTATTTTGGAACAAGTTAGAGTAATGCATCTATAACTCATTCTAAACATTATTACTATTAATCGATGTATTAAATGGATTTTATAACAAGTTATTTTAATGGTACGGGTATCCCTCGACTTACGTAACACTCGACTTGCGTAAATTCGCACTTACGTAAGAAATTTCGAAAATTACATTTATGAACATACTAGCGCGTTTGATACGCATTTGCATACTTTTGATAATTATTTTATAAATAAAATATGCAGATAAAAACCACAATAATAATATAGTTTTATATATTAAATACAGCTATACTTTTATTGGGATATAAAATCAAATCTTTAACACAACAAACACAAATCTGATTAAAATGAGCCAAAAAAAAAAAAAAAACTCTGTTTAACCGTTAGAATTTTGTTAGCTGACTTCAAACCATAACCAAACCTAATTTTAAAGTTTCGGTGAAGAGGAACGAGTATACTTTTTCTTCCAGCCTCTGAGCTGTTCGTTTGATGCAGATTCAAAATTGATATAAATTAATTAATCAATGTTAAATTTATAAGTCCCATACTCCACAAGATACTTTTTATTTGAAAAGTGTTCTTTAAGTTTGTTTTATATTTTTTCATACTTTTATAGTTTATATCCAAGTAAATACTGCTGCATGCTACTTTATTTATGAAATAATGCAATATATTATATATATAATAAATATTCCTAGATATTCTTATATAATAAATATTCAGTTTTTGACGAAATTTTACCTAAGGAAATTACAAATTCGACTTACGTAAAAGTTTGGAACGCATTACTTACTTAAGTCGGGGATGCCTGTACCGTTAGTAGATAAAGGATTAAGAAACATTTGTATTTTTTTAAGTGTATCAGAAAACTTCGATACGATATTTTTTTTCAGAGTAACAACTTCTTAAAGTAATTGAATAAATATCAAAACACGAAGATTGATATACTGCCCTTTCATTTTCAGTCTCCTAACTTCTTCATGGTAAATAATCAATAAATCGCATCTCATAAAAGTCTCTCTCCCGTTTTATTTCCCGTAACTTCCGGATTGCTCCTTCTACTCCAAATTCGTAGTAAACTTCCTGCGCCTCCGGCAAAAGTAATTTTGAAAAGAAAAATTTGTGGCACACTCGGTTTAATATTGTGCTCACGCTCTCGACTTTCTTTGTTTGACTAGTCGTTACAGAAATTCTGCCTCCGTCATCTTAGATAAATATCGATATTATCAAAATATTTATTGTATCCTATATGGAAATGATTCTTTACTTCAAAACAAATTGTTCAATGTTATATTTTAAAATATAAGTTTACTTTCTGAAGAGACAATAAAGAAGAAGTACTTTAAGTATATGTTTATTTATTTTTCCAACCAAACAACAAAAGATGTCGGATTAAGATCGGACAAGTATCCTTACTATTGGTATTGTAACGACATAATGACATAATTGCGATATTAGAGCTCCTCTTTTCAACTTCTTCAAGGATGTTATTGGAAGAAAATTGCATTAACCGATAGAGTTGAGTAATTTATATCTCCTCCAAACGTAAATATCGGGCCGACATCATATGGTGATGAATATCTGACTATATCACGCTCCCGCACTTATCTGATAAGTAATCTTACGATAGTTTTTAAAATATGAGACAATAAATAAAAATATTTTTTTTATTTAACTATAAAAAAAGAATTATATATTTTTTTTCTTCTAATTTTTCTTCCCAAATACGGAATTAAAATGGAACTTATACACCACGCGGTAAATAAGTTATCGACATTAATAAAAATTATATTTCTCCCTATTTACGCGATTTGTCCCTATTTTCGTTTATTCCAAGACCTGTCTCGAGTAACCACAGAACAGGATGTCAAAAGTCTCAATTTTTCATGGTACACAAATTCTTAATTTCATTTCGTACTATACGGTTATTTAGTCTTTATAGAGTGGAAATTTCTACAGTGAAACCTTTGAAGCGAAACCTGTCTATAACGGAAATGTTCATGATAAATTCGAAAGGAATACGTTAGAAATCTCTAAGCTTCGACGGAAATTTATTTAAAATTCTTTTTTCGTGGTTCATAGCGATTTTATTTTCACAGGATTTACAGTGATTTGTTCAGTAAACCCGATGAAAACGGACCTGTTTATAACGGAATCGTATTTAAAAAATAAAAATTTCACTGTCCCAGGTATTCCGATATCAGAAGTTTTATTATATAAGATTGCTGTGTTTATTTAGTATAGTAAATACTTTTAACCCTTAAATGCCTGGTGTTGCTTTTCGGCAACATACCCAATTTAGGCTCTAAAATACTATTAGAATAATATTGAAGCTATAATGCCTAATGTTATAGCCAATAAAATACATTCTGAAAATATTATTAAATCGATTTTCAACATTTAGATGGCAACACTTGTGCTGTTTAAGAATAAAGATAAACTTATTTTTTCAAATGTTGCTATTCTTTTTGTTTTGTTTGGAAGCTTGCGAAATACCCTATTTTGACCTGCAGTAAGCAAGTAAAATTTATTTATTATTATAGTTCCTAAAATCCTTGTGTGTTTAATATTATAGAATTTTATCAAGAGAAATTATTTTTTCAATTAAACACCAGTATTACCGATTAGTAACAAACTGTTTTTTAGCCGTAAACTATACTTAAAAAAAAATATGATTTTTTTAAGTATTTTTCCCATGATTTATTTAAAAAATGAAAGCCGAAAAACGTTATTACAATGATTTTTGAAAAGTCAGGCATTTAAGGGTTAAGGTGTCTCAGGGCTCTTAAAATAGGAAAAAATGATCATTTTCAACATTTAATATCTTAAAATGTATATGATTTTAAAACACAATTTTTGATGGAAAGAAATATATAAGTATGTTCTTTCATTTAATATATTTTTAAAAATACTAGATGCAGAATTAATATTTATAAGGGGCTTCAAACTGTCAGACATTTGTCAAGCAGAAAATTAGCTTGACAGCTTATGCTCAGGATTACAAAATAAATTGTGCATCTAGGATAGAAATTTTGGTGCCTAATTACACTTCAGATTACAACGATCAACCTGAACCTTAATAAATTTGTTTTCAAAGCATTTTTATATTTTTAATACAAAGTTGTATTTAGCTGATACCAAATTTTCAAAATTTCAATACTATAACTACCTAAAAAAATATTTTTTTTTTTATGAATAAAAAGAAAATTTTAAGTTCAGTTATGCATACTAACATGAAACATGACTTTTGAAAAATTTCATCAAAAAATATTCAGAAGTTTAAGAGATATCTTGCTCGTTATGTCCAAAAATGTCATTTTAAGAAAAAGGACTTCAAAGTTTCGGAAACGCCGTTTTAGCTCTGTGTGGGTATAATTCTGAAAGCCATAACTTCTGTTCTATTGGAAATTTCAAGGAAACAGTTCTAACAAAATGTTCAGGAAAGATAGTACTTTAACATATCCAAAAATTAAAATTTTGAAATTTAAGAGTCCTGTGACCCCTTATGAAGGAACAGGAAAGGACCAGGGAAAATTTCCGCCTTAAACAGGTTTCCATATTAGCATATTATAATTATTTGATATTCTTACCATAGGGACAATAATATTTTTACGTTTAAAACTAGATTCCGTTATAGACAGCTTCCATTTTACTTGATGTTATACTTTTATCGCCCGATTTATAAACTGTTGTCCCGCATTTTGGGACACTGGATTTCTCAACACTATCCGCAATGGCCAGTTTAAAAATATTATTGACCCTTTAAAACTCTCATTTAATATATGCAATTATCTCGTGTCTTAAAATAAGAATATAAAACTAGTTATAGTATCAGCGTTTTTTGTAACGTTTGACGTGCAATTTCCAACTTGTTCAGGAAGTATTTACCATGTATGAGATAGAAGAAAATTTTGGGATTGCCACATCCGACTAGTTTATATATGAAATCTTTTTTTGAGTAATAAAATGAAATAACAAGCAACATAAATATGTAATACAAAAAATGCATTTATTGAACTCTCTCATTGTTTAAGTTTAAATTCATTGAATACTATTTACACGCATTCTAAAAATCAATTAACAAGCAATTTTCAGGTGCATTTAAATCATTTGCTTTTGGCGAGGAAAAGTGCTGCTGTAAAGCGAAACCTGTCTGTAATAATGCATTTAATATATGTCTCATTTAATATATGCAAATATCTCGTGTCTTAAAATACGTTTAGAAAACTCTGATATACTTTCTTAAGAACAACAACAACAACAAAAATACATGGATATTTTAAAAACAGAACAAACATTTAATGCATTTAATAAGATGAATTTATTCTGAGGTTTCTTTTCCCTGTTAGCTAGATTCTTTTCATGTTTTTCCTGCGCTTAACTGACTGAAAGTTGTAAACAACTTAAATGTGACAAGAATATAGTGACTGAACTATTTTTTTCTTGAGATCATTACTAATCTATCTTTATTCATGAAGTTGTGAAAATAAAGAAATTGAAGAACACTTAGCTAATACATCAAATATGCCGTTTTTAAAAATGTTTTTTTTTAATGTTTTGCAACATTCTGAGGTAATAGAACTGAATATTTCTGAATGGAAAGTTTACACTTTCTGTTCTTTTATTCCAGATTTTGTTTCTGTGTTAATTATTTCTCTTTAAGGAGTTATGGATTTTTTTGGAAGTTGTTTTTATGAAATTGTTTTGACCTCTCGGAACGTGCTGGAAATATGTAAGTTTCTGCATAAAAAAACCCCACACATTTTGAAATTTCAAAAACATATATTTTTCTTAAATTTTATCGAAATACTTGTACTCTAAATAAACGAGAAATACGCTATTTTTTTGCGTTATTCCAAAGTACGGCAAAATTTCTTAGATTGGTTTGAACTGAAACCAATGAAAAAAAAAGTTCAGTTGACCAAAAGAAAAGAACATCTCATTCATTTTAATCACGAAATATCTGATCACCAAATTTGCGGCATTCCAATGTACCCCAAGATATTGTAGAGAAACGAATTAAATAAAAAGTGCAGTCGACCATAAAAAAAAAAGATTTTCTCATGCATTTTAATCAGCAAATTGCTGATCCCCAAATTTTGCGGTATTCCAATGTACCCCAAGATTTCTTAGAGAAACCAATGAAAAAAAAACGTGCAGTCGACCGGAAAAAAAAAGAATTATCTCATACATTTTAATCATCAAATTTTGCGGTATTCCAATGTAACCCGAGATTTCTTAGATTGGTTTCAACTGAAATCAATAAAAATAAAACTACAGTTGACCAAACAAAAAAAGAACATGTCGTACATTTTGATCACCAAATTGTCGATCGGGAAATTTTGCGCTATTCCAAGGTAGTCCGAGATTTCTTAGATTGATTTTAACTGAAACTAATGAAAATAAAAGCACAGTCTACAAAAAAAAGAACATCTCATACATTTTAATCACCACATTATCTATCACCGAATTTTGCGGTATTCCAATGTACCCCAAAGTTTCTTAGATTAGTTTTAACTGAAACCAATTAAAAAAGTACAGTGGACCCCCCCCCCCCCCAAAAAAAAAAAATCTCATACATATTAAACACCAAATTTTTCGGTATTCCAATGTACCGCAAGATTTTTTAGATTGGTTTCAACTGAAACCTATGAAAAAAAATCACAGTAGACCAAAAAAAAAAAAAAAAAAAAGAAAAGAAAAGAAAAGAAAAGACCATCTCATGCATTTCAATTGCCAAATTGTCCTCCCCCCCCCCCCCCCCCAAAAAAAAAAAAAAAAAAAAAATTACGGAAATAGCCGTTCGATTGAAAATTATATCTTTTTTCAATTTATTTTTTTAATAAATAAGCTAAATGGTCGTCTTCATGCTGAAAATTTTAATACAAACACCCGATTTTACATCATATCTGGCTTTTTTCTAAATGTTATCTTAGGAATCCAAACAGGAAGTAATTCGAATAAGTAGTTTAGGAATTATGAAGGCTTACAATTTGGAACTCCTAATGTTAAATCAATTTGTGATCGTTATAAAACAGATTGCAATGCAAAGTAATTTTTTAAGTAAAACTCAGAAACTGCTTGCGCAGTATGAACTCTGATTTTGTAACATTTCGAACATTTGTAGCTCCTAGAAATTGACTTCTTTTTTTAAAAAATATATATGTTAAAACTCAAACTTTTTTCGAAAATTAATTTTTAAAAAAAAATATGTACATATTCAAAAAAATTTGCCAGAAAATTTCGAAAATTGGTGAAAATGCCAGAAAATTGGTATCTATGATTTCCAAGCTATAAACGTTCATAATTCCTTAACTATACAGGGTGTTTCTAAAGGAATATGGTGGTTTTAACGCTTGGTAGTATTTATTACATGAAACTTAAGATTATAATTAATACAGAAAATGAAAGAGAAACTCAAACAGTTTTACCGACAAGCTTACAAGTGTTCAATGTGAAAACCTTTCGCCACACGGCACACATCAAGTCGATAGCTCAGTTCTTCCCAAACGTTGATTATGTTTGTGGCGTCGTTGGTGCAAAGCCAGCCGGTATTTTCAATCTGATGATACCATCTACGGATGTTATTATCACTTGGGGGATCACATCTGAATTGCCATGGATGGTACCACTACATTTTTGTTTTCATATCTTTTGTCAATGTTCGACAAATTATCTCTCGCACAGGAATCCTTTATCTCTGAGCTTTTAGCCATTTAAACATCATATTTTTCCTGAAGACGGCTGTAGAAATAGCTCCAAACGTAGAATTTAACTTTTAACTTATTAAAGTTCGTGTTTTGTGTACCATTAAGCAAGGTTGTGTCTTTATTACATTTTATGGTGCAAGTGTTCAGTATGTGTTAAACAAAAGTAACAGTCATTGTTATAATGTAAGGGCTCTCGCCAAATCATTGGAGTTTGCTACTTGAAAGATAATCTTTCTTAGCAGCCCATAAACGTAAAGACTCTACACAGTTATTACACACAACATTAGGAATTCAGTACTTGTTCTATGTTTCTAATTTAAATCCAAAATAGTCAAAATAAACTTGTTTTACGAAGTCGGTCAAACATAAGCATAATTTTTTAAAGGTATATTCCCCACAAATGCAGCAAAAAGAATTCGGATTTTATATCTTGTGAATTAAAGAAGTTATGGATTTTTGATTCTTAAAGCCCTATTTGTTTCGCTCCTTGTGCCCATTTTTAATGATATTAAAAATCTGCCATACATAAATTTTTGGCCTTTTTCCTAGAAGTAATAATAACTTTAAACTGATGTTATATGTATTATAATTAAGAAGTTATGAGTTTTTTTTCTGTGTTCACAAAAAACCCTCCTTATTTCAACCCCCTTGGTTCGATTTTGCCTATTAACGAACTTGACCGAGATTTTCTGCCCTTGATTTTATGTAACAGTTTAGAAGAGATTTGTGCAGAATTATGAAAGTTACTGTGTCCATAAAAAAGTGATACATATGTTTATATACATATATATATATATAGTAATAATTTTAATTTTTTACACCAGGTGGTAATTAACCCTGAATACTGGCAATGTTGTAAAATTGTTATTAAACAATTTAAAAATGTTTTTAGATATTATAATTAAAGTAATTATTTTTTATTTATATTATATTAATTATATTTATCGCGGTGTTTTAACATGGACTAACTGACTCCATGGGTTTTAATTTCTGTGTTAACTTAACTGTTTTATTCACCTTAATCTTATCATGCTTTTTGGATTCCATGTGCGGGAATATATTTTGAAAATCTACTGGGAATTATTCGGTATGTTTTGTAAGATTTCTATTACTATAGATTGAATATTTAATGGGTTGTAGTTTTTTTCCATTTCATGTCATTTAATTATGTACTGTATTCATCTTGGAGCTATTCCTTTGATTATATTGGTTGTTTGAGTACAGGGGAAATTTTTTTTTCAGCTTATAGCTTTTTTCTCACAGAAAACAACCGATTTGCTTATATAACTGAATTCTGTACTCTTGAAAACGTAATTCAATATATAAGCTTTTTAATTTTTTTCGGAATCCATATTCTTCTTTTTTTTCTTCCATGTTAATTCTTGTAATTAGGAATAAGGTACTTTATTTTATACATACAGTTCTATATTGTTGGTTTGTGGCGCTTTGTTGTCAATCATTCACAATATTGCGGTTTTTGATGATGGTCGGTAATGTTTAATTAATGGTTATATATATACATATATATATATATATATATATATATAGAGAGAGAGAGAGAGAGATACATAGATAGATAAAATTTTGAACTGGGTGTTCTAGAGGTCATTATCGGCGAGATCTGCAAAAATTTTTCATAAATTCCAACATAGGGGAGAATGTAGTAGGTAATATTTCTTACGAAATCCACCTAAAATGGAAAACAAATTTAAATTCGGCAAACTCGAATTAGTAAACATGAGTTAATAAATCACATGCAACACAAATAAAAATAATTTTTATTGGGCTGCATAATATATGTATTTTTTTTATTATTATTGTTTGTAGTAAAAGTGATGTTAGTAAGAGGTAGACCTAATGTCAGTTGAATGCGTTAGGACTATCCTTTGTAACATTTTCCAATATAGTTCAAAAGTGTTTATATATACGGCTTGTCTCACTGTTTGTCTGCCCATACTCTAACTCGTTAAATATACTCGGATTGCCATGTAACTGATACCCGGTGTCCCAAAAATGACTGATGGATTTTAAAATTCAATAACTTGTAAACGGTGACAGATATTCAAAAAATTCTTGCAGGAGTTTTATGTAAGATATATGCTGCGATTCTCAGTTTTAGTTACAAATAGCATCGATAGATGGCGCTGCAAGCAATAATCGCTAAATCCAGGCTCGATTTTTCAGCCTCTCTCTTCTTCCATGCGAAAAAAGGAGATTAAGATGTATTGAATGGATCTCGAAGTACCAAAAATCGGGTCTGGATTGAGCACCTATTGCTCTCAGAGCCATCTATTGTTTGAAATCTGAACTAAAATCAAGAATAACATTAAAAAATCTCCTGATACCATAAAACCAAAAACTGATTTTTTGAAAGTTTAAAGATCCTGTGCCCCCTTAACCCCTTCACCTTCGAATTAAATTGCGGTTAAAAAATTCAAATTGCTTATTGGCACCGCTTTTATGAAAAAGAAATATTCACCTTATTTAATGACAGGTAAATCCATACTAAAATATAGCCAATTTCACTATTTTATAAAACTGGTGGGAGTCAAACAATCTGAGTAAAAGACGCAGCCCGAGAATATGACGGGAGCGAGAATTAAGGGGTTAAAGTTTTGAAGAAGTTGTAAGATAGGTTAGATACAGTTTTAATTTAAACATTCAGAATCAAACAAAAACCGAAAACTGATTTTTTGAAAGATTAAATTTCCTGTGCCCTCTTAAAGTTTTGAAGAAGTTGTAAGATAGGTTAGATACATTTTTAATTTAAACATTCAGAATCAAACAAAAACCGAAAACTGATTTTTTGAAAGTTTAAAGTTCCTGTGCCCCCTTAAAGTTTTGATGAAGTTGTAAGATACGTTAGATACATTTTTAATTTAAACATTCAGAATCAAACAAAAACCGAAAACTGATTTTTTGAAAGATTAAATTTCCTGTGCCCCCTTAAAGTTTTGGAGAAGTTGTAAGATACGTTAGATACATTTTTAATTTAAACATTCAGATTTAACAAAAACCGAAAACTGATTTTTTGAAAGTTTTAAGTTCCTGTGCCTCCTTAAAGTTTTGAAGAAGTTGTAACATACATTAGTTACATTTTTAATTGAAGTGATTTTTAATGTATTTTTCTATTTTTCAGACCTCAAGAGGGAGGCCACCATTTGCCACATGCTGAAACATCCGCACATTGTAGAACTCCTGGAGACGTATAGTTCCGACGGAATGTTATATATGGTCTTTGAATAGTAAGAGAATTTTTGATTCTGAGTCTGAAATTTAACATTGTTGTTTTGAGTTCACAGTTATTTATACAGTTGTTGTTGTTGTTACTAACACCCCCTAGTCAACCGAAGAGTTCCTCCAGGTATAATCTTGACTTCGACACCCCCCCCCCCCCATTTTCTGTAAAGTTTAGGATCTACGTGGCTTGCCCACTCATCCAAGATGAGAACGATCATCTCTTCACGTATATATTTTTTTAAGTTCCGAAATACAATTCAGTCAACTGCTTTGATGTTTTCCCTGAACTGGAGATGATTAGTAGGACGTTGGGATAATGTAGCTGTTGTAGATGTTTTGCCACTCGTGGCCCAAATTTGCCTTGCAGCTCCTGTCGTATTCATTTTTAACGGGTAGTTCCATTTTATTTTTTGTTTCTCACGACAAGACACTACCAACGATACTACTCTTATCAAAATCGGAAATTATCTCTTCAGTTCGTTCCCTTGTTAAAGTGTTATTACACGTAAAAATTACAAGCGACAAAAAATCGCCTGCGACTCGTCAGATTTCCTGAAACTTACGTATTTTCCAAGCATTTCATTGGCTGTTTGGGAAAAGGCTTTTCCATCGTCAGATTTCCAAGCATTTGATTGGCTGTTACTGGCGACTCGCTTCGTTTCAGGCGCCAAAGACGAGCCCCGACAGAAGAAAGTTGCTTGCTTTCGAAGCGACTCCTATGGAGCCATAGGATAACATGGAGACGCTTGAAATTTGAAGCGACTTTGACCCCTCGTGTAATAGCACTTTTAGACTTTGGTTGCAACTTTCACGCACTGTAGCAGAGGGCTTCCAGCGATCCCATAAACGCGGAATATTGTGTACTCGAAGAAACAAGACGGAAGATGTAAAACCGAGGATTTTTTTTTGTTCAAGAAAGCCGAAAATCTGAGATTACTCGCGGTGAAAATACAGCAGTGCAGAAAATACAGTAGTGGAAAGTTTTTTTTTTTTTTTTTTTTTTTTTTTTTTTTTTTTTTTTTTTTTTTTAACGTTTGGTGGCTCCTAGCACCACTATCAAATAATAGCATAAAATTACGTACCAATGAAAAGATAATTTAGTCAAGAATGTAATGCAACGCATGTTTATCAGAACATCAGTTATAAAAAATCAAAATGAAACATATCGAAAAAATTAGATAGACCAAAATTATCACAATGTTAGTCTACGTTTAGAGGGACACTCGAATGACAACAACGTAGATTTAATTGAATGTTAATGTCAGAAAAGATACGCTCTTGCGCAAAGCCGTTCTCGCTGGAGTGTACCAACTGTTGCTGAAAAAGTAATTTTCTTTTAAAATAGGCAATATTAATAGAATGATTTTTTTTATGCACAATTGCAAGCAAATCATTTATTAAGAAACAGTCAGTTTTGTTCTTTGTTTGTTTGCTTCCCAGTTACTTGTTTTGTCTTAATTCTTTGTGAACGGTCAATCATTGAAAACTTTGTATCAATTCATTCTTCTGTTACAGACATATGACCAAACAGTGCATTTTAAAACTTGTCAGTTTTAAAAAGTTGATTAAGTTCATGCTGTTATCAGGAATAGAATGGAGGGTATACGGAAAGAGCCGAAAGAGCCATACGCCATATATCTTCAGGATTTTTAAGAAGCTCCGTGCACCCTCTGTTTAACAAATAAAGCTATAGCGTATACTCTAGCCATGAACGTTCATGACTCTAACGTTTACCTTATGCCTATACCGTACATCACCTTTTTTTTAATTACCACGAAACTTGATATTAAAGCTAAATTTAGAAACAGCAATATCAATTAGACACAGAAAATTGTTGAAAACAATTTTTATTACCCGACTGTTAAGAAAGGTTATGTGTTTTACGCGTATCCGGTTATGTGGATTTTTTTATACTCTCGAAACATCCCAACGGCTGGATGGATTTTAATGAATGAGGTCTCTATCGATTCGTCTTAACCGTCCGATGGTTATAGGCTAGGTTTTGTTTTATAACTTCAAAATGGCGGCCGTAAAATACAAAATAGCGATAGAGACGAAAAAAAATTACGCACCCTATTGAGTAGCATATCATTGGATAGGTCTTTCAAAATGAAGACGATCTTTCATTGACTATTTTACCGTCAGAATCTCCGTTTAAATATTACACAACTTGGAAGTTGTGTAGTTAGAATCTCTAGCTTTACTGCAACTCAAACCATCATAGATATCTATAGGCCTCATCAAAATAGTGTTTATAGGTAGGGACTAACAATTAAACACAACTTAAAAGTCATCAAAATAAAAAAAAAAAGGTAAATAATATAAAAAATAGTTTCACATTGATGAGAAATAATTAATTTTTTCGCTTTTTACGCAGTCGGGTTTTTTGATTTTTTTTAAATTTAAATTTTACTTGTTGTAATTATTGTTTACAATTTATTTTAAAAGGTACCTATTTTCTTTTGCAGCATGGAAGGCCAAGATTTATGTTATGAAATTGTAAAAAGAGCACACGCGGGCTTTGTGTACAGTGAAGCGGTAGCCAGGTAAGTACTCCTTATAAATCCATCATCTGAACTTAATAATTTAATTATAATAATAACTAACAAATTTCGCTTGTGTTTGCTCGTATGTGCGTGTTCTTAATAATTTATTACAAATACTGATTCTTTTTTTTCTTTCTTTTTTTTTTTTTTACTTTGTTTAAAAAGTTTTTTAACCATTTGGAAAAATTGTTATTGTCCTCGTCAGGGTAGGAAATCAAACGCATTTCTGAAGCTTTTTATTGGCTTAATCCGCATTTTATTAACCATTTGGAAAAATGGTTATTGTCCTCGTCAGGGTAGGAAATCAAAAGCATATCTGAAGCTTTTTATTGGTTTAATCCGCATTTTATTCGTTTTCTGATTGATCTATACAGTAATCTGTATTTCCCCTTACTTTCAACAGAGATGGATACTTCTGTTGCCACTATGACAAAAAAGTAATAAAAACTACAAAAAAAAAAATAATAATAGCTCAGGAACAAATTGAGATACAGCTTTGGTACCCTTTGAACCAACAAAGTACATGGAAAATTGACCTCTATAAGAATTGCAGTCACTTTTTAACTAATTAACTTTTAATTATAAAATTGAAATCACATCTTAGGAACGATTTGTTTCATCAATTAAAGTTGTTAAAAAAGGTATACACACATATAGTTTTATAAAATTTATTTTTAAAGATAATACAATTTTTACGAAAGAATTATTCTTGCATGCATTACGAGCATGATTTTTCTCATTTGAATGGCTGAAACAAGCCAAGATTTTTTTTAATGAGTACAGATATAAAGTATTTTCAAAATGACCTACAGTGAAAAATATAAAACTTGTAGATCCTGAGCAATTTTTTTAAAAAAGAAATTCGAAATATCGAGATTTTTTATACAAACGTAGTCCTGAATTCTAAACTTTTTACTTCAGAAACATAATAATAGGTCATTTTGTGCTTCTGTACGTTTAATACATCCACCGAAAATTTCGTGAAATTATAGGTAACCGTTTTTCAGAAATCGTGCGCGCAATGATCAAAATCGCTGTTTTGAGAAAATTGGCTTCAAAGATTGAATCACCCCATTGAGTTTTGACTCTTGCGGCTCGGTTTTGGGGTTAATACGATTTTTCAAAAAAAAAAAAAAATCCTCAATACATTTCAGTTGAAAAAACTACGTATTTGAACATTAATAAGTATGTAGTAGTTTTTCTATATAAAGATAACATTGATATTAGACATATAATTGTAGAATATTTTTCCATTTTAATATCGAAATTTGGATTAATTTTCTTCCGCTTGGGATTCTGGTCAGTTTCGCGTTAAGTATTTTGGGTTTACCTTGAGATGCGTCGGGTTCGGTCGGATTTCGCGTTGACTTGAAATGGAATTTCCGGTTCGGATCTGGCATAACCCGGCCTGTGCAGGACCTTAACTTGCATTCAGTTATATATAGGTACTGAGACCGATCTATATAACGATCCACAGGGCGTCCGAAAATAGCTGAATGTTATTAAAATTTAAAATAATGAGTAACCAGTGACAGTTATTTAAGTTATTCTCTTGCTTAATGTGTGCAGTCATGAATTCTTTACTATACTTCCTTTGTGTTTGTTCTAAATACTATTTAGATAGGTGGAGCTGCACTTTCTCAAACTGTAACTGTCTCTTTACTACGTTTTTATGTTTTATTTAAAATTTCTGTGCAGAAATATACATAGAACCCCGATAAACATTTAACGACGAGCATATACTTCACAATTTATAATTTTTGTGCACCGCTATTTCCAAATAGAAATCTTTTCCTAATTTAATCACACAAACTATGTGATTAAATAAGACGAAAATTACTATTCGAAGATAGTGGTAGAAAAAAATTAAAACTTGTACGTACCCCATTAGTCACGTAAACACGATGCTCGTCACGAAGTTGTTATGAAAATTTGAATACTATCTAGAATTCGGTAGTCTTTTATTGTCTCTTAAGTTTCAATGTTAAATTATTCAAAATGATCATGGAACTAATTGTATATTTTCTGAATATTAGAGAAATTTATTATTACTATTATTATTATTATTATTACTATTATCATTATTATTTCTGGAGATTATTTAACACTTTGCTCATTTAAGCTGACTCTCACTGCAATTCTGAACTCATTACACTATTTACAATTCAAAGGCTCGAGTGTAAAACATGGTAACAAATATTTTTTTATTTTTTTTTTATTTGGATTTTCATGTATAATTGTTCAACTGCATCTTGACGACCTATTAAATGTACAGGGCTTCATCTTTACTAAATATATGGAATAATAACCAAAGATAAATTTTTAGATGCGAATTTTAATAACGAAAACTCTTTGAACATAATATCAATAAAGTCAATTCTGAGAGACAAAAAATGTTACTCATAAGTTAACTGAAAGACCAGTCTTAACAAATCAGCAATTTTAGTGGAAGCAAGCACAATGGTTTTGTTTATAGTTTTCGATAGAAATCTCGAATTTTAAATATCTCGAAGCTTGCATTTTGTTTTACACCTTGTTTTACAACCCGCACCTTTCAATTGTAAACCATATGTTTTGTTTTACTGAAATGTTTTATATTTTTACGTAAGAAGTGATATTTTTAAGGGTGTTGTCCAGGTCTGCAGTTTCCCTCTCTAATCATAAATCTATAAGCGAGAAATGCATTCGTATTTTAAAAATAATTCACCAGGAAATTAATCTTTTTAACTTCTTTTTCTGAGTACTCTTCTTACAAGATGTCTATTTCTTTTTTAGTTGACAAAAAACTTCTAAAACATATGCTTAATTTAATATTATGTGTGAAAAGTTTACAGAAGCTGACGAGTTGTGAATAATATTAGAATGAATCATCAATCGAATGACATTGAGTATATATTTTGGAAATATTTTGTCAACTAAAAAAGAAAAAAAAATATCTTGTAAGAAGAGTAAACAGGAAAAAACAAGGTTCTTTTGTGTTAGGGGCGGTCCATAAATGATGTCACATTTTTTTTTCAATATTTTTGACTCCCCTCCCCCCCTCTTTATCACAAAGTGCCACACTTCACCATACCTCCCCCCCTTGTCACATGTCACGCTATATTACATAAACATACACTTGCAGTTCAGAAACAAAGCTCTACGTTATACATTATATTTTTAATTTTATTTTTAAACTTTAACTACGTGTTTAATGACATTTGTGAGCATAACAATAAAAATGATTCGTGCACATATTTTGTATGAAATAAGACTAAGGCTTGCAACAAAAAACATAATTAATATAGAATAGTAATAAAATATTAATATGAAAGAGCAATTGAAAACAAGAGTATTTTGGAGTTTGAAATGGAATCTAATATATTTGGTTTTAAATCTTATCTTTACTTTATCAATAAAAAATACTTTAATTTCAAAATAACTTCAAAATTTAATCTGCTGATTTTAATGCTTTTATTTTAACAAAAATGTGTGATGCCACATTTCTTCTTACCCCCTCCCACCCCCTTGTCACAAGCTGTCACAATTTCACGAACCCCCCTCCCCCCTCCAAGCGTGACATCATTTGTGGTTGACCCCTTATAGCGACTCCTGCAATTACGATTTGGCTAAGATCAGCGCAAAGCTTACATATGCATCATGCAGGGTGTCCAATAATTAACCAAAAATTTGAATTGTTTAGTAAAAGAGTTTGAGAAAAGATAAAAGAAAACTATTTACTTCACAAATAAGTACAGTTATTCCAATTTAATGTACAAGAAGTAGTGTTTTCGAAGTGCTTCCCATTACTTGCAACAATATGGCGAAGCCTAAGATCAAAGTTGTCTAAAACTGAACGAATAGTTGGCAGCGTGATGCCCGAAATTTCAGCAGAAATGACTTGTCGGAATACGTCTAATGATTGTGGAGGATTTTTAAACACCTGTCTCCCAGTAGCCCCACAGAAAATAGTCCAGGAGGTTCAAATCAGGAGAATAGGCAGGCCAATCAATCCCCTGTCCTGTTGCGTCAGCACAATTCAAACCCAAAACTCTGTCATGGAAATATTCCTCTAAAAGTTCAATTTTTTTTTTTTTTTTTTTTTTTTTTTTTTTTTTTTTTTTTAGTTCGGTGGGGCCTCCCACCATCCTGCATAAACCAAAAACCATCAATACAGTTCATTCCATGGCAATAAGGAATAAAGTGTGGTCCTTTAAAAGGGTGGAGTCTACTAGGATTTGTTTGGTCTGGTTTCGTAAATTGTAAACCGCGTAGTGTTGCGTCACCAAATGTTACGTCGCAATGACGTCCCAATAAACAGTTATTGAAGTTTAAAATTTTCATCTAATTACTGGGCACCCTGTATATACGCCGAACGCTCATACATGTGCCATATACATAATTATATACCTGCTATTTACGTCTTATTTATTACGTTATGCATACACTATATACATCTTATACTCATGTCAGATATATACGTCCTATGTGCATCATCTTTGGCTATGACTGGGCCATTTGCGTGACGAAATGTTATATAAATCCTATATTATTAAAATGTCATATATGCTTTATAAATCTTGGTCGTTTGGCAATTCATCCTCTGGGGCCGCTATAACCCAAAAGTACTGAAAATAATTTTGAAATGTTAATTATATTATGAATTATTATTTAAAATATTAATTATATAATTTAAAATATTAATTACATATATTATGAGATATTTTAAAAATGCGAATCTATTCCACGCCCATAGGTTTAACATTAGAAGGGGAATTTGGGGTCTGACTGATCAACACCCTTAACGTGAAATTTCACCGCATTTTCTCTTCTTGTTTATTACTTTTTTAGCCACTATATGAGGCAGATATTAGAAGCCGTTAGGTACTGCCATGAAAATGACATTATTCACAGAGATATCAAGCCACAGTGTATTCTATTAGCAACGAAAGAAAATTCAGCGCCTTTGAAGCTTGGTGGATTTGGCTCCGCTGTCAAAGTGAAGAACGATAAAATGATCCATGGAGGTTTGTGTAATGTTTCTACATATGAGAAATATGTTTTATGTCTTTATTTTTAGTAGTACTATTTTGTTAATTTGACATTTTTCATTCATATGGTTGGTATAAAGTTAGGTTTAGTGAAGAAGAAACTCGCTAATTCAACGCATTTAAACAAAAACCCGCTTAAATCGACGACAGTTTGAATTGTTCTGTCATAGCTAATCTTTGGCAATTCTCTTGCAGTAATCAGTGTTTTGTATTTAAATTCAATTATTAATTTCTTTTAACTTCCTACTTTACTCAAAATGCCGTATATTTATTCAATTAACGTTTTCCCAGCTTATCTTTTAAAATTTATAACTTTTTGATCTAAAAATACATGGAAATCAGTCTATTAAATGGAGTCGCTGAATAATTCTAACATTTAATATATATCTTTATTTATTAATACATCTTTATACATCTAATTCCATCTTTATACATCTTTATACCTCTTATTAATACATCTAATACATTATTAATACATATTTATTTATTATACATATTTTACGATTTTAAAATTATAGTAAATAAAGAGTTTTAAATAAATAATTAAATACAAAATTATGTAGAAACTAATTCGTCATCCGTTTAAATCGGCATGTCTTTTAATCCCTGTCCAGTTATTGAGATATCCCTGTGTTTATTTTCCAGGTCCATGTCGGTGTAAATAATGATGTGCAATATTCCTTATAAAATCTTTCACTTGTTCCTCTAGATGGCAGCACTACCTATCATAGCCTACGTTTCGCAGGCAAAAAAGCTTATTAGTTTTTTAAAATAAAATAATATTACATCTTTTAAAATTATTAAATCCCCCCCTTTTTAAATTGTATTTTATTATATGAATAATTTTTTTAATTTCTTTTTATTCTGTACAACTGTGAAGAATTCAACGAATATATCCTTTTAATTCTTCTGTTGTGTTGTACTAGTTCTGAGTTTCTAATGAAAAAATGTTTGTGATTTCTGTTAATAGATGGCAACACTAAATATTTTATTATTCAGCGACCAGTTATTCCGTACAATTTTTTACGCTTAAAATTAATTTCTTTAAAGACGAATTCTTAAGTATGGATATACTTAGATATGGAAGTTACAAAAAAAAAAAAAAATCTTTCTGATCTCAACGATAAGAACACTGAAAAAGCCACCTCTAAAGATTACTAAAAAAACCTAATTTGTTTTATTTAAATACAAACATTCAAAATCGTAAATTTATAGCTGATGGCATTCACAATTTTTCAACTTTCTTAATTTTGAATTTAGAATAGTTTAATATTGTTCACTGTTTCTTTAATTTTTGTTAAACTGTTTAGCAAACTGTTAAGAAATTGTGTTCTGCCAATTATTTTAGCTCTATTTAAGACTTACAAATATTGACACCAGGTAGCAGCACTACACCTTTTAAAATTACGTTTCTATTTCTGTTTTTCGGTACGCTGTATTGAATGCTTATAATTGATGTTTTCTTTCAGGAATTCCATTATCTTTTACTTATTTTGAAAGAAAATTTCGTAAAAAAAATATCGTATTATCAGTCTTTCATTTGTTTCTATTAAAACCTTCGGGTTATTCTTAATTACATTTCTTTTGTTAATTAGAACTCACTCTCAAAGTTTTTAATTAACTTAAAACCATTTAAAGTTTTCCACGCTATTATTTTTCTTTTATCGAATTTCTCAGTGTTAGATTGAACATTGTGAAAGTAAGGTTGTTTTCTTATTTCTTTTCGATAATATCTGTTTGGTCACCGCCTAGAGTTATCTAGCATCTCCCATTTCTTCCACGTATCAGGCAATTTCAATTTCTTTTAATGAGAAAAGAATCATTTCAGGCTTTCTAACTCTAGTTAATTCCTAAAATAATCAAAATTACCAAAAACATTTACAGTTAATTATAGTTGATTTAATCGAATCATTATTGATTTAATCGATTCAGAAGTGATAATTTCAAACGGATATTTCTTTTTTTCCCCCTAACGTTTTATCAACATAGGCGTGACCATTTGTTTCGTTAATGAACGTCTTTTGGATATCCAAAACTCCATATACGGATGTTATTTTTGCATTTTATATGTTACATTGCTTCTCAAACATATACACAATATTCGTATTTATACAATCCATTTGTAATACAAGTACTAATACAGATACATTTATGTATATTTTTGCTGTGTAAAATTTTCCCACATTCAAGAATAATGTCTACTAACAGGAATGACCGAGCTAAGCTCGGTCAAAATTGGCTTTGTGTTTATCTCGATATATTATTCCCACTAAACCATTCTTGCTGTTTTAGATGGTATTAGCTTCACCCTGAGCCATAGTGACCCAAAATGACCCACTAATCGAATTTTTTTGAACATGTGACCTAATCCAATACTCTTCTCGAGCCTGAAAACGATAAAATATAAAATTGAGTGAAAATCGTTAGTCGTTTTCTAGATAAAATAATCTTGACCCACGTTGATCCAAAAATGACCCACTAACAGAAATTTATCAAACATGTGACCTATTCCAATGGTCTTCTCGTACTGAGAAACGGTATAATAAAAAAAATTGTCAAGATCGTTTAAACCTTTTTGAGATACAGTTAGCTTGAAACCTGACCAGTTATCACCAAAATGACCCACTAATAGAATTTTCTTGAGTATGCGACCTAGCCCAATAGTTTTCTCTTGCCCAGAAACTGTATAATACAAAGTTTTGTCACAATCATTTCAGCCTTTTTTTAGATACAGTTAGCTTGATCCTGATCCATTAGGGCACAAAATGACCCACTAATTGAATTTTCTTGACCATGCAACCAAGCCCAATGTCGTATCATGCCCGGAAACGGTATAACACAAAATTTTGTCAAAATGTTTTGAACCGTTTTTTAGATACAATTAGCTTGACCCTGACCCATTGTGACCCAAAATGACCCACTAATCGAATTTTATTGAACATGCGTCCGAGCCCAACTGTCTTATCGAGCCCGAAAACGATAGAATACAAAATTTAGCTAAAATCGTTCGAACCGTTTTCTAGGTATAATTAGCTTGACGCACAGTTACCAAAAAATGACCCACTAATCGAATTTTATCGATCATGTGACTTAGCCCAATGGTCTTCTCGTAATCCAAAAGTATAGAATATAGGATTTAGTGAAAATCGTTAGGGCCGTTTTTTAGATAAAATTAGCTTGATCCACAGTGACCCAAAAATGACCAACTAATTGAAACTTTTCGAGCATGTGGCCTAGCCCAATAGTCTTCTCGTGCCCGAAAATGGTTGGATTCAAAATTTAGTAAAAATCGATTAAACCGTTTTCTAGATAAAATTAGCTTGACCCACAGTGACCCAAAAATGACCCACTATACGAATTTTCTCGAACATGCGGCTTAGCCCAGTAGTCTTCTCGTAATCCAAAACTTAAAATATAGAGTTTAGTGAAAATTGTTAGAGCCGTTTTTTAGATAAAATTAGCTTGACCCGTAGTGACCCAATAATGACCCAATAATGGAAATTTCTAGAACATGTGACCTAGCCCAATAGTTTTCTCTTGCCCCAAAACGGTTGAATATAAAATTTAGTTAAAATCGATTTGGCCATTTATTAGATATAATTAGTTTGACCCTGACCCATTATGACCCAAAATGACCCACTAATCGAATTTTCTCGAACATGTGACCTAGTACAATGGTCTTCTCGTGCCCGAAAATGGTAAAATACAAAATTTAGTCAAAATCGTTAGAGCCGTTTGCAAGGTAGAATTTACATACACGCACACACAACTTTTGTTCGTATTGTAATATAAGAAAGGCGGGACTTACTGTTTAAAATCCATCTACGAATGTTTACTTTTACATTTTATATATTACGTTGTTTCTTAAATATATACATAATAGTCATATTTATACAATCAGTAAACTCTGTGAATAAATGTGTGGTTTACAACCAGTACCATTATTTTATTTGTTCATTTGAAATACAAGTACCGATATACATTTATTTATATATTATTTTATTTTGTTAAATAATGCAACATGCAAGGGTAATCTTTCAAGAATAACGTCTATAGGCGGGTCTTACTGTTTAAATTCCACCGACGTATATAAGTTTTGCATTTTATGTGTTACATTGCATCTAAAAATATACATAATATTAGTATCTATAGTCAGGGACGGCGAACCTTTTCAGATCCATGTGCCAATTTTTTTCAAAAATATGTTTTACGTGACCGTAACGTGCCAACAGTATAAAATTTTAATGGATCAAATAATAATGAATCAAAATTATATAAAATTTTGTTTTTAGCATTAAAAAATATGGGTAATATTTGATGTTAAATTTATTTTTAAAATATTATTTCTATTGTCTCATCTTAGATGCCAAATAATTTATATCAGCTTCATACTTACTTATTTTTAAGAGAATGCAAATTGAATTAGATTCATTTGACAAGATGTTTTGTTTGAATTTTTCGTATTATTTGTTTCCGAAAAGATAGTCTTGCGGAAAAAATTGTCAAAATGGTAAACAGGAGAATCTACAGCTTTTAGTGTCTGGAACTGAATTTCAAATTGTTATAATTTTACCATCGGCATTTTTGTTTATAATGCTTTTTAATCTTTTTTTTTTTTTTTTTTTTTTTTTTTTTTTTGCGAAAATCTCCCAATTTTCTCTTATTCTTAAAATTTTGTGAGTCAATATTGAGGTAGATTGGGATGCATTAAGTTATATTTCAGTTTCGCCAATCTGTATGACAATAACAACCCAAAAAAAAACTAATCAGATTCAGATAAACAGAGATCTAGATTAATTAATGCATTTTGTGAAATTCTACTATATTTTGATGTAGAACCTGAATCTATTCCGTGCCAAAAATAATCTGCAGCGTGCCACTTATGGCACGCTTGCCATAGGTTCGCCGTCCCCGATCTATACAATCAGTGTACTCTGTATTTATATACGTCGATTACGCACAGTACCATTACAGGGCTGCCACAGACGACTATTTTTATATTCTGTTCGCACCACTATTTTCAAAAAATACATTTTGTAGTATATTTCTCATGAAAATGTTGTCAAAGCGTACGTAAAAGATTTTTGTTTTGAAAAAGTGGTGCGAAGTGGAATTAAAAAATAGTCGTCTGTGGCAGCCCTGCATTATTATATTAATCCATATCCTACGAATACATATTTTATTGTTGTTGTTAAATATTACATCATGCAAGAGGCATGCGGATCCTTTTAAAACTCATTATTAACTGTTGATGTGCAGATGACTGTAAGTTGATGTTAAAGTGCTGATAAAATAGCTGTTCCTTTAAATTGGCTGAAATAATCTTTATGCACATAAAAATCATATTTTATTAGTTAAAAACAGCGTTCAGTTATCAACAGTTAAAAACGGTTATCAACAGCGAAAGTGAAAGTGCAATTTTGAAGCTATAGAAGTAGAGTGCGCCACAGCGTACTAGAAAAATGTAAGCACTTTTTATTCATTATGGCATAGGTGCGGCACGTTTGAAGATCAGTGTGCACTCTAGCACCGCCAGTTTTCCACTCAAATCTTTTTGAAAATTAATCGTCACATATTTTTCTAGCGAAAAACAAAGGATTTTTTTTTTTATATATATATTAAATAGCTCGCTTTTCTGTATAGTTTTAAGTAACAAAATTTTTGGTTGAAAAGTTACATTTTATTTTGAATGGATGATAGATATTCCACTAAAAATGAATGTTTTTCAAAACGAATACGTATTTCAGTAGCTTTTGGACTAAAAATGAAAAAAAAAAAAGTTTCATTGCTCTGGGTCAAGTCTAAGATGAGTAATATGCTCACTGCTTGACGCCTTTTTTTTTTTTTTTTTCTTCGAAGCGCTTTTGCCCAACAATATGTCAAACCGCCATTTTTTAATATAGCAAATATATATATATATATATATATATATATATATCTTATTTAATACATAGGTACATATATGATAAATTAGATCTTTATAAAGATTTCGCATCTCTTTAAAAAATTCTCGTAAAAACTTTGAATTTTATGCATCAAACTGATGTTATTCCTTGTGTTTCAAAATACTGAATCAAACGTTTGGACAATGGGGTGACCAAAAAGAAACTGACTAAAAAGAATTATGTGTGCAATCACCGTGTATAGGAAAAAGCTCGAAATCATCTACTTCTAGTAGCTGTAGCACACAACTATAAGAGTCCTGTACAACACTCATATATTATGTTCGCACATTTTCATATTTATTTCATTATTGTTTGTGGGACATTTAAATGAAATGATTAAAAAATATATATGTGTATTAATATAAACAAATAATGTGCTTTTTCATATGCTTATGCATGGATTTTATTTTTATTTTCTTGTGTCTGTTTTATGTGTCAGTTTTGTGTTACCTTATTCAAATTACGTTCGTGAAAAAAGAGATTAGTTGCAATTGCCGGGTACTTGAAATTTACAAAACATGTTTGGATAAAATTTGGTGGCAATCTAGGTAAATCTTCTGTTTCTATGACGTGTCAGCTTTATGCACATAACTTATAAATAAATATAAAAATTATATTAAATTTAAAATATTTTAGAGATAAAAACTATCATTCGGTACGCCAGTAAAAAAAAAAATAAAAAAAAAAAAAAAAAAAAAAAAAAAAACTAACAAAATGTAATCTGCTTATTTTGCGTCAAAATCTATTAAAACAACCGAAAGTTCATAACAAATACAGATTTGATCCCGATGGAAATCTGTAAATAGCATTTTATGCGTAAAATCTATTACAGTAAGTTTGTAATAAATACAATTTTCCCCCGTAAAAGGATCAAATTTTTACTGAAGTCCAAACTGGTTTTTATTTTCTGTAAGAACAACAGATTTGAGCACAATGTAGTGAAAAACAGACCACCTTAATTACCATGTCCATTTTGTCCTGTTAAAAACATTAAATAAACAGTCGACCGAAAGAAAAAAAAGCAGAACAATCCATGTAATTTAATCATCAAATTCAAAATAATACACAGAAAAAAATAGCTATTCGACTGGAAATGATATCTTTTTCATTTTATGTTTTAAAAAAATCTCAGGGGGTAGTCTACATACTGAAATTGTATCAAACTGTCAAATTTTCAATACGGACACCTAATTTTGACATCCCATTGTTCCTTTTTTATACTACTTTAGTGGCCGAGAGGTTCTGCTCTCGAAGCTGGTAGACGGGAGGTGCTGGATTCAATCCCAATCGCGCCCGTCGGCCTAATCGTTCGGAGTTTTCGTGGTTTCCTTCGAATCTTGGATTTTACAAGCGTTAATACGGGTTAGGTTCCCTTAGAAAGACCCCCCCCCCCACGGAGGGCACTCCTCCCTTACGGCCTATATCCCTCGTGTTGATAATTGGCCGTCATAAACACAACCAACCAACCAACCTTTTTTATACTGCATGCAATTTCAATTGACTTCTCAAGGTCTGTTTGCTAGTCTGTATCTTAGGTTAGTAACCGGTGGCTGAGAGGTTCTGCTTTCGAAGCTGGTAGACGGGAGGTGCAGGGTTCGAACCAAATCGCGCCTGTTGGCCTAATCGTTCGGAGTTTTCTTCGAGCCATGGATTTCCATGCGTAAATACGGGTTAGGTTCACTTAGAGAGACCCCCACGGAGGGCACTCCCCCATCGGGCCTATGTCCCTAGAGTAGATAATCGGCCGTCAAAAATCAACCAACCTTAGGTTAGTAACCATGGTAACACCACATTTGGCTGACTGATTGCTATTTTTTTCCCCCTACTTGAGATCAGCAGAAAGCGTCATCCTTTGCTTGATTATAGAAGTGGGGAAAACAAGACAAGGTCACTTGCGTCGTCTAGCGCCGTGACAACGAAGGGATGAAGTGGGGAGTACAGAGATCCTTGAGAAACCAATTGAAATTACATAGAGTATAGGATCATCGAAATCTGGCCATTTTCGCGAAGGTAATAACAACTTGGACGCTAATGGAAACTCACATCACTTTTACTTAAAACACACCATTGCTGCCTGTTTGATCTCTTTTTTTTATTCCGAAATTCCGAGTTCATACTAGTGATTCCGGGAACTAATTTTTACTTTCAGTAATCACAAAGTGTCTGTCAATAAATAAAACAAAAAATACCATTTGAAATTTCTGGATAAAAACGTAGACTAATCCGGCTATCCGTTACAGCCATGTGCACAAATCTTACAAGATGACCACTTTTAGTGAAGATCGCACCTAGTATTGGAATCGAGTGCGTCTTATAGTCCTATAGGCCAAAGTTAGAGAACCGATAAAATGTGTTTGTTAAAATCGTATTTATTGATATTACAGCAGCACAACTTTCTGAAAATGCAATTTTTTAGACTACTATTATTATAGAAATATTTTTGAAAAAGTACTTTAAAATACAAATTAGTTAATAATAAGAATAAAATATTGAATTTTTTTTTTTTTTTTAATTTGTTCAAGAACCTACAAATTTCCTTCTGTACAGAATTATAATTGCATTTTTGGCGCCGTGAAATTGGCTTTATTCGTTACCATAGAATTCGTTACTCGGCAACCCTGGCCGAATGTCATAGTCCTCTGCTCTGTGAGGGTGAGTAGTGGTTTGGATTCGTAGCACCCTATTTGGCAACTTAACTCGCTTTTGGTGTGAAATTGACAATTAAAGATTCATTACTTTAAAATTAAATGTATATAAAAGTCATACATTTTTTTCAGAAAAATGTTATCGGTACTCTAACTTTGGCCTATAGGGCTATATCTGTACCTTGGAACAAAAAGGGCCAATGTCCAAAATTGAGAAATTTGAGTTAAATGCACGAATGAATTCAGGATGCAATATAAAGTAATTGTTAAAAAGGCCAAAGTCCTCCCAATATTAGATCATTGAAAACAAAATATTTCGTCGGGGCCAATGTTACTTACTGTTAATGTAAAAACGGCCAATTTAAAATGTAAAAAAAAAAAAAAAAAAAAAAAAAAAAAAAAAAAAAAAAAACTAAATCAATGTAACATTAGATTGTCGTGAGAAAAACATTACTGAATTAAAAGGTACAACTTTGAAAAATAATAGTACAGAAATCGTAGCAAGATTCTTAAAATTTCTCAAACTTAAATTGGGTTTCCTGCCATTTGAGAAAAATGGACATTGGCCCTTTTTGTTCCAAAGTACAGATATAATGCATTAGGTTTCAAGACTAGGTGCGAGCTTTACCAAAAGTGGTTACCATTTTAAAAAACCTTTATTAATGCTGTCGGCTACTGTGATACAATTTAAGATCAGATTTTATCTAAATATATTTTATAAACAGAAGTTGCAACCAACTATTAGATTGATTCTCGTAATTTGAATTGAATTATATTGTTGCTTAACTATTTATTTTCATTGTGACTTGCATGTAATCTTGGTGGCATGTGAAATGGCATGTTCTTTCTCCTGCAGACTTTTACGTTCATGAATATCGCACAGATATCGGCCCAAGTGGCCGGCTTTACATACACTGTGATGAGCATGGTAAGCTTTTTTCAATGTTCTGTCTGTTTCATAACTGTTTATCTTTATTTATCGTGCTTTTGCTTTATACAGGGTGATTCAAAAAAAAAAAGTTTACAAAATGACATGGTAAGTCAGGCATACAACAAGAACTATAAATCACATAGGGTCATAGGGTCGCAAACCACTTATTTAGTCACACATACATTTAGTCACATTTCATCCTAACTCAATTTAGGTTGACGGTAGTAACTTTCAAGAAAACTGAAATATATTTTAATAAAACATTTAACAAACATTCCCACCTTTGTTGTAAATGTGATAACACCAAACAAAAGTGATAGAAGCTTGCATTTTACACGCCAGCAATATGTACAGTCGTGGAAAAAAAAATAAACGCTCCCTCTTAACTCTTCAACAAATTATCGTAGCAGGAAGTTACTGGTACCGAACGATTGGAAATAAAGTCTACTTTTAAATGATGTATATAAAATTTGCTTAGGGGGCCATCTACATATTAAAACGAACCCAAACTTCATTTTTTTTCAATAGTAATACTCAATTTTAACAAAATATTTCAAATCTTTGATTCAAACTATGCCTAGACACCAAATTTCAAGTCATTTGAATGATAAGGTTTTGAATTATAAACATTCAAAATTTAGTGCTTCTAATGTTAAATTACATTTTCATATTTTTATTAATATCGCCTGAAATTATACTCCTAATGTGCTAATTTTTTGTGTAGCAATAATACTGAAATACCCAAACATAAAAACGTTGAATTTGCAATTTTTATAATTTTATGATATGAATTATGAAATTAAATTCGAAAAAAATTATGAATTGCAATCTACAATTTTTTTGATGGATTTAGGTTTATTAAATCCTGCTTTATGAAAATCCAAAACTTTACATTTTTCTTCCAAGAAGTTTTCAAATTATGCTTAAAAAACGGCAAAATGATGGTTTAAGGGACCGTCTATGATAGAAGTGACTAGATATTTTGAAATTTCTTCGGCTATCCTGTAATCTAGCAGTCTTCAATGTAGCGCTTAAGATGCCTTGATCAAGAAGGGGGCTCTCTCGGTCAACAATCGAGTACCGATCTTCAATTTGGATACAGCGACAGCCACTAAAATACCCTCGTTTTAAAATAATTAATTTCTCTGAAACTTGTCGTACGAATTGCATAAAAATTTGTTTTTATGCTAAGTGGACATCCATATATGATGTCACACTTTTTTTCAATATTTTTGACCCCCCTCTTGTCACATGTCACACTATATTACATAAACATATACTTGCAGTTCAAAATGAAAGTATTATGTTATAGATCATATTTCAAATCTTATTTTGAAACTTTTAACTATGTGTTTTAACGACATTTGTGAGCATAATAATAAAAATGATTCGTGTACTTATTTTGTATGAAATGAGATTAAGATTTGCAACAAAAAACGTAATTAATATACAATAGTCATAAAATATTAGTTGAAAGAACAATTAAAAACAGCAGTATTTTGGAATTTGAAATGAAATTTAATATATTTGGCTTTAAATGTTATCTTTACTGTATGAATACAAAGTACTTTAATTTCAAAATAACTTTAAAATTTAATCTGTTGATTTTTAATGCTTTTATTTTAACCAAAATATGTGATGTCACACTTCTTCTTACCCCCTCCCACCCCCTTGTCACAAACTGTCACAATTTCATGAACCCCCTCCCCCCCCCTCCAAGCGTGACATCATTTGTGGATGACCCCTAATTGAAGGGTGTAGGCTAATTGAAGGGGATTTATGCTGTCAGAATTGTGTGCTGCTATTGAAAAAAACAAAGTTATGGTTCGTTTTAATATGTAGATGGCCTCCTAAGCAAATTTTATATACATCATTTAAAAGTAGACTTTATTACCAATCGTGTGGTACCAGTAACTTTCTTCCACGATATTTTTTTGCAGAGTTAGTAAGGGTGTTTACTTTTTTTTTTCCACGACTGTACTTGACGCCCCGCATCTTGGACTATGATTATCAATTCATACGGTATCATCGATTGCTTGAGCAACATGTTTTTCCAGATCTTTTCGTGACGGTATCACATTTCACGCAAAACAAGGTACGTATCTATGCATTTTCATTACAATGTTTTTATTTTTCTCGAAATTAATGCCGTCAACCTGGGTTCAGTTAGTATGAAACAAGCTGTATTTGTGACTAAGTACGATGTTTGCGACCCTGTGTTCCTATGTGATTTTTTATCCTTGTTGAATGTCAACGTTTTTGCCACGTCATTTTGTAAAAGTTTTTTTAATCACCCTGTACATGCAAAACTTGATTTTGTGAAAAAAATCATAAAAATGGCTTTTATTTATTTATTATTCCCCCTTTAATTATATATTTTATGCAATTTTATTTGTTCTATATGTCTGAATATTACGTCAAATTAATTTTCATTGTGGTGTCATAAAACATATGCTTTTTATTCATTTATTTATTTGCTTAAAATATATATTTTCTGCAATTTTATTTGTTCAATATGTTCAAGTTTATAAAAAAAAAATCGCAAAAGTAAATTTTAATGTGATGTACTCGACAATAAATTAATCTTGTGATTTCTCATTAAATATATTTTATCATTGGTTATATGCATGAATCTCAATATTACGTCAAATTAATTTCCATTGTGGTGTCATAAAACATATGTTTTTTATTCATTTATTTATTTGCTTAAAATATATATTTTCTGCAATTTTATTTGTTCAATATGTTCAAGTTTATAAAACAAAAATCGCAAAAGTAAATTTTAATGTACTTGACAATAAATTAATCTTGTGATTTTCCATTAAATATATTTTATCATTGGTTATACGCATGAATCTTAATATTACGTCAAATTAATTTCCATTGTGGTGTCATAAAACATATGCTTTTTACTCATTTATTTATTAGCTTAAAATATATAATTTCTGCAATTTTATTTGTTCAATATGTTCAAGTTTATAAAAAAAAAATCGAAAAAGTAAATTTTAATGTGATGTACTCGACAATAAATTCGACAATAAATTAATCTTGTTATTTTCCATTAAATATATTTTATCATTGGTTATATGCATGAATGTAAAATTATGCACAAGTTATGTGTTTAAAATTTTTAAGCATAATTAATGTAAACTCTTTTGGTTGAGACATCTATTGATTTACCAAAAGCTGTGATAAACATTTTTTTTTTTTTTACTTTTGTCTTAATGACAAAATATTTAAGCCCTGTATTGCAATCTAACCTCTTTCTTTCTCTCTTAATAAATAAATAAATAAATGAAAAAAAAATAGAAGGAAAAGAAATGTTAAATACTCTTTTCATCTAGAATTTAGTCAGCCTTAATTTTTGTGTTAAAATTACTGTTACTATAGATGGCAGTAACGCGGACGATAAATGTAGACTGCAAATTTGTGTGTGTAAATCGAAATTAGACTCTAAAAGAGACTGTGTAAATCGAATCTTTTTTTTTTTAAAATGAATAATTATTTCATTTCTTTATTGACACATGATGTAAAAATTAAGGTACTTTTCGGTTAGCCGGGAGCCAGTGTTATATACACACACATATACGTATCTATATATGTATATACATATATATTTATACACATATATATGTGTATACCTATATATATATATGTGTATATCTATATGTGTGTGTATATATATGTATACATATACATATATGTGTGCGTATATAACACTGGCGCCCGGCTAACCGAAAAGTACCAAAATTAATTTAATATTTTGTTTTAAATTATTTTTCCAGATGACTGTTTTGAAAAATAGGTTTAAATAGAATTAATTTAACAATCATATTAATATAGCCCTCATTGCAAATGAAGAATCTTACTTATTGGTGTTTTATATCAGATATTTCCTTTATATTTCTTTCGATCTTTCTTTCTTTTCTTTTTTTTTTTTTTTTTTTTTTTTTTTAATAACACGCAATTATTAAAACAAGTAAGTATTTTTGCATTTTTCCTCTTCTTCAAATTCCTGTTTTATTTAAATGTTTTCAAATACTGACACTAGATAGCAGCACCATGTACTCCAGAACAACATCTCCGAACTTTAAGGGCGCTGGTCACTGGCGGAAAATATCGCGTTCAGCTCATATAGTAGACTGTTCCTACCCCCCATACGAGCTGTCAGAGAGGCGTGTACTTTTAACAGCCGTGAAGTCCAAGAGATATTATCGGCTATCTGTTGACAAAATTTACGAGCCAGTAGGAACGGAAAGTTCTCCCATAGCAGCTATTTTTGTTAGTAGGGAAATACTACAATTTCTTTTGCACTTTTTAAAATACACGAGATCACATTGAACAATTTTACTGTTATTATTATTATTATTACAGCAACGCAACCGGGAATTCCATCAAGGAATAAGTTTCAATTGAATAATTTCGACTTTTATAAATGCCTAAATTTTAGAAAAGGTTTGACAAAAATTTAAATAAGACAATAAAAATTGATTCAATGTAATTCTCCTGTCTAAAATGATTTTGATGTTTCACCTTACTTTATATTATGTTTATTATATGTTTATGTTTACCTTCAAATTTAACCATCCTAAATTTTAAACAAATAATTATTAAATCAACTTGTCTATAACTCGTTTTCATAATTTAATTACGTAATATTCAGTGTTTGTGATTTTTTTCCTTTGTTTATGTAAAGCAACATTAATTTACTTCTGAAAAATCAAAGCACAATTGATTATAATTAATAACTGTAATATGTATTTTTTTAAAATGTTTGTTTATAGATAAAAATATTATTATAAATCATCAGGTAAAGAAAATATGGACAGAGTGAAGATTTTAGTCTGAGTTACACATTCATTCTTCAATGTGATATATTTAAAAATATTTCACAAATTTATTGAACACTTTAAAATTCGATGTTTCGTTGAGATTTTGGACCTATTTTTATAAACGATAATAGATACCGCCATAGGTATTTCTCACTGGATAAGACAAAGAAGCTGAATTCTCAATGTAGTAACCCCCCCCCCCCCCCCCTCTCCACCTAAAAGCGAAAAAAAATAAAAGGTTGTAAGAGAATTTTATCAAAATATCTCCGATTACTGAAGTTATTCAATATATTGGCACGTATTTAAGTATTTATATAATGAAATTAAACTACAGTGCAAAATGAACATAAATTATACAAAAAATACTCCAAGTAGTGTTTTTTAATACAGCTTTATTTGACAAAAGCATAATATAAGATTTCCAATAACTCAAATTAACGGCCATAAATTCGAATTTTGAAAGTTATTTCATTTAATTTTGATCATCTTTTAATAAAATTAACATTATTAAAGAATATTGAAAATTGCGAATTTCAATACATGTAACGATATCTTCCTTAATTCTCTATTCAATCAAAGGATACAATATTAAATATAGATACAACATACATCAATGTATATACGATTCACAAAGATCAAAGTATAAAATTAATATGTATAGATATGAGGGAAAAAAAATCATTAAATGAATATTAGTATTGAGCATGCTAAGTACCCCCCCCCCCCCCTCCTACTCAACCTTGCTCCCACCAAAAATATCTAACAATATTAACTGAAAGGAAAGTAAAAACATGATATGTTTGCTCTGCATATTTAAATTTTCAAATAATATTAGTTTTTTTTAAATTATGTGATTGTAAATTTTAATTAAAGATGTGGAATGCTTCCTCAAAAAATTATTATTTTTATATTTTCCCCCAAAACTTTGTTAACCTTGCCTTGAGTTTATAAGAATTTTGTTATATTAAACAAAGAAATTAACTATATTTTCTGTATTTATATAGTTACATCCGAATGTAAATATTACCCGAACTTTCTTTTTTCTTACAGAGTATTTAAATAAAGCACATTTTTTTCCCTTTATGTAGATTAAAACTTAGCACTGAAAATTATTTAAAAAACATTAATTACCCAAAATATACCATAGTGGTTTTCTCATACATTTGGAAGGTTCACAGCTATCTTCCACACATTATAACAATTTCTTTTCTTTTCTTTTTTTTTCTTTTTCTGATCATTTTTTAATAAAATTGACATTATTAACAAATATCCAAAATTGCTAAGCTCAATACATATAATTAATTTTCAGTTAATTCTGGCATTGTCATCTATTTAATTAAAGGATACAATATTCAATATAAATGCAGCAACATATATATGATTCACAAAAACAAAATGTCAGAGTATAATATTAATACATTGTACAAGTGAGACAAAAAAAATCATTGAATGAAAATGTGTAATGTGTATGCTGAGTTCCCACCCATCCCTCGACTTACTTCCACCAAAAATATCCATAACAGTATTAACTGAAAGTGAAAACAAGAAACATAATATGTTTGCGCTGCATATTTAAATTTTCAATTAATATTCAGTTTTTAAATTATGTGATTGTAAAATGTGTGTGTGTTTAAAATGCTCAAAAAGGAAACCAAAAAGAAAAAGTTGACTGTGATAGCGTGACGCAGCGTATACAGGTTGTTCACTCTCAATGGTGTCCAATGGCTGATTCCTAAACCGTTAGTCAGAGATATATATAGTTCCAATTACAAAAATGTTTTAAATGAAGTAAAGAAGTATTTTAAAAGCGATTTCGGTGAATAAAAAAATATATTTTTTAAAATATGAAATTTTATTTTTTATACTGTCTCATGCCCCGGGTCCTATAAGTAATATTTAGTAAAATTTTCCAATATTACACTGACAAGTAAGACAAAAAAAAAAGCCATTATTCCACGATTAAAACTGACCGAATATCTGTTTAAAGTTGGAGCATATTTTTTGCTGCGAAATAGCGATCATTCACAAATTTAGTAGAAATATCGTCAGCTATATTAAAAAAAATAGTTGAGAGTAAAATTTCAATATAAATTTGAAATCTATAATCATTCCGACATATTAATGCAAAATATACAATTTATACTAAACAAATAAGAGGGGAAAAATAACTGAATTTTTGTTAAATAAGATTATGAACAGCAACAGCTTCATTTCTTTACAAAATTATACATATTATGAAATGCTATTAGGTTGCAAAATTTGAGTTGTGTTATGTTCCTTAGCTTTTGATAATTGACTGTATGTATTTCGTAGCGAAGAAACCGGAATTGACTCTCCCTTTTTTACCACCACGTAAAGATTTTTTACAAATCATAATAGCATAAAAGTCACGAATTTCAAAGTTTCATAACTCGGTCAATTTCAGTGTTAGATGAACATATATTTTTGTTGAATTTCATGAGTTATTTTGACTTTATTTTTAGTGTAACAGGAAGTTTTAACTAAATATCACTTATAGAACGTATATATATTTCGAAATTTTTTAAGAAATATTTTTATTGACCCAGATCGCTTGCTTCTTTACATCATTTAAAACATTTTTGTAATTGGAACTATATGTTTATGGCTAACGGTTTAGGAATCAGCCATTGGACATCGTTGAGAGTGGAACCATGTATAATTGAATTTGGAATAGCCACTTTTTTTTTTTTTTATATTTCTTCGAATTTCTTTTTCTTCTTTTTATATGCTTCCATTGCATCTAAAATGCATTTTGATTCTCTTATTGGCATGGTTCTCGTGTAGCGGGGATCTATTAGTTCTGGCAAAAGACAGCTAAAATAAAATTCTTTAAGTTTATTCTCCATTTCTTTTTTCCAAAATTCGTCATCCCTTTCGATTTTTTCTATTTTCATACCCTTCGGGGTCCAAAACACGAAAAGACAATGCATTTTTTTTTGTTATATGTAACTGTCCCTGTATCTGAAAAGAATACTGGTGTTTCTTATTTACTTCTGTGACCGCTGTTCTATCTTTATTAATTTTCCAAAAGGTGAATTTTTGCTTTAGAATAGCCTCATTGGGATATAAATTTTCACACGATGATGGGCATTTTATTTCTACGATGCAATCACTGTTTTCGATAATACCATCTGGTGTTGCACCTAAAAAAATGAAGTTCTTCATCGACAAATAATCCGCATTCTAATATTTTGATGTTTTCTGATGTTTCAATGTTTGCTTTTGCATCTCTTTCATGCATTTTATCATACTGCATTCCCCGCGTATTTATATTGGAATATAAAGTCCGTTTTATGATACTTTTGCAGCTTGTATGTGGTAATTTATTGCATACTGCGCCAAAATTTGACGCTGTTAGTAACTTTCGACGCTCTTCCATCCATAATGGACTTTGTGCTTGGCTCCGAGCTTTCATACGTTTGCAGCGATATTATACATTTATTATTCACATATTTTACTGATTTTAATGAAGAAAAGTCAATAAAATACTATTAAACATGAAATAGCTTTATACCAAAAAACATTTTAAGGAAATATTATATAAAAGTGTTTAATAATAGCTTTTTGTTACATAATGCATTTTCCTGCACTTGCCCCCTGTATGGGAAAAGGGTAAGCAGAAATAAGTTCTTATCAACAAAACAAGTGGCCAATATTCTTCCCATTTTTTTACGAGTTAAAAAACAAGTATAATTTCGAACCTGGTTACTCTAACAACGCATTCTATGCTCATATGGCAGAAGAATAGGAGTGCCAAACGTTGGGATATTCCATATTTTGGAATAAAATTATTTTATAATTATTTAATGGTTTTAGTAAAAACTTTGTACTTTCATAAAAATAGATAGCAGACTAAGCAAAAAGTTAAAAGACTATTTTGATGAAAAAAAAATGCTTAGATAAAAAAATGATAAAGATTATCAAAAGGCACCTCCTCCTACAGATACATTACGATATCAAATGCCAGAGTCCCCCTCCCTCTAAAGTGATATCGTTATATATGTACAGCCCTAAGATATTTACGTTTTTTTTTTTTTTTTTTACTTCTCGATGATATAACAGCAAAATTTCAGATAGAAAATAAAAGAAACAAAATATAGAAGGAAATATATGGAGCGTAACAGATGAAAAATGTATGCTTTGAACACTAAACTCATTTACAAAATCCACATATATCATATACACTTTGATTATACATAAAAATTACATTTTTTTCTTATTTACATAAGTAGATAACTTAATCATACATATTGCATCTTTCATAAAATTTTAAAATCTCTCTATTCTAAAAAAAAAGTAACTACCGCTGTCACCGCCGCCGCCGGTTTTGAATTTTTTGTGACAGGAGGTCTTTCTTCGTTAATATTAAGAAACATAATGCATACAAAAATATGAAAATCGGTAGTATTATACAGAAATGTTTGATAAACACGCTGATGCAGTCAGTTTTCAAATCGAAGAATTATTTTAAGAGATATTTAATGCTAAAGTTTGACAAAATCGTTCCACTAAAAAAGTTTTATAGGAGCAAAAACTATTCATAGGAATTTAATCATTTTTAGATCATTTTATACGTTTGAAGTTCCCGGTGTGCAGATTGTTTTTCTTTTTTTAATTTGACTAATTTTTTGAGGTTTTATTTCTATTTTAAATTCAAATTTTCAGCATTTCTAGAGATATTTTTTTACAGATTTTAGAAAGTGATATTAATTTAAACTGTTGCCAACTGTATAAACAGTGGAAACAATAATGTTCGCTTCAAACAAAAAAAAAATATTTATACTTGTAAATAAATTACAAATTTATTTACACGTGACTATTATAAACAGAAAAAAACATTTGGAATTAGAATTAAATAATTATGTACAAAAAGCAGGAACTTGTTAAAAATTACGTCATAAAAACTATAATTACACGTGAATTTTAAGAGAGAAAGGAATTTGTAAAATAATAAATTTATTAACATGCGTTAGAAGTCTTAAATAGGAGAAATTACGTCATATTTACGTCACATTACAGTTATTACATAAAATGAATACAAAATAATATTGCAAAAAGGTTTAAATTCACAAATTGCGCTAGACATTTATTTGATATTTTGAGCGGATACTTTTCAACTATTTTTGTTAGGAAAGCGCACATAATATTTCATTTCTAACACAAGTATTTTCACGTGAATATTAAAAAGAAAAAGAATAGTTTGGTCAAAATTACGTCAGATTAAAAGCGATTAATTTAAAAAGTCTTATTTAAAAGAACTTTCTTTTCGCTTTGTTAAAAAATACCGGGAGACAAAGACTCTGTTTACTTAATTCCTTTTACATTAGCTTATTTTGAAATGTTGTTACACGTGTCTACGTCAAAGACGAAAACAGCGATTGACATATGTATTTTTGGTACTACTTAGTTATCCCGTCGACCAAAAATCTATCATTCGCCAAACTATAAGATTAAATGCTAATAATGGTTGATCGTAAATGTCACATTAACTTGACTTTAAGCAAGTTACACGTGTGTACGTCATCAAGTTATTTTTATTTCGACGTTTTATTTGTATTTTTATTAATGTTGCACTAATTTATCTGTTCTTTCGTTATTTAAAATAAAAATTATGTCAGTTTGTATAATTGGCGAGTGCTTTAGCGATTTATATAATTTGGCGAAATTGGTCGACGGGTTCATCAAGTAGTACCGCAGCGGATTTGGCCTTAAAATTCCCCATTCAAAGAGAAATGAATAGAAATCGGGAGATCGCCACTGTTTTTTAAATTATAATTCAATTTTCCGAAATCTTTTTAAAGCCGATCAAATTAGCGTACTTTTAGAGTCTGCGTTGTCTGAACGGGGGTTGACGAGCGTAGCTCGTAGGGGGCAGAGCCCCCTAGTGCTCAAAAAGGAAACAAAAAAGAAAAAAGTTGACTGTGATAGCCTGACGCAGCATATACAGTGTGCTGACTATCGGCGAGCTGTATAGCACCTCCCGTGTACGCAGCCGAAGGCACTGGGTCCTCCAGCATGATGATCGTTTGTAAAGATTTTCGTTTTAAAATATAAAATCCTTCAACACTGATTTTGGCATGTTTGAAATAATTATCACGGCCCAAGGCCACTGGCGGGTCAGCGAATACATAATAATTAATCATAATTTATTTCTGTAAATCACACACACTTTATATATATATATATATTCAATTAAAAAATAAATATCTGAATATAATTTTAATACGTAAAAAAAAAAAAAGAAAAAGAAAAAATATTTAAATAATAAGAAAGAAAAATCATGCACCAAGCATAGATTATAAAACACTTTCAAACACTTCCAAAATGCTTTATCAAGACTTCGCCGTTTAATAATGTAAATAAGATACCCAAGAAAACATTTTAGAAATAGCGCATTTGAAAATCGGATATCAGTAATTACCGTCCACAGTCGAAAAGGTACTTTAATTCGTCTCTGCAGCTCTGTATATGATCTATATATTTGTTTAAATTCTACACAGTCTGCTAAAATTTAGTATAATAAGAAAACGCATAACACAGTTAAAAAGTCACTACCAATAGGCAGAAACGTACTTGAATTCTTTTGTACAGCCCTGTATATTACATATACATTTTTATGCACGTAATATAAAAAGTTGAAATTTAATACAGGCAAAAACACTCTTAAAACTCTTCACTCCTCATTTTTATTTATTTATTTATTTATTTTTCTACTCTCCCATTACCTCCCTACTTTTCTTTTCATTTTCTTCCTGCACACTGAGTTTGAAATACCGTATTTTATGGAAGAAACGCCGCATCCATCGGAACGCTACTTTTGTCGACAGCCTCACATTGACCTAACTTTAATCAAAGTTTTCTTAGCAGTGTATTAGGATGCCTCGTTTTTAATATCTTAAGATGTCTGAAGTTTTATTTAAAATATTTAAATTCGATTTTAAATATTTTTATGAATTTTTAAATTAAGGAAACTCAGTTGGTATTTAAGAAAAATCGTAAACGCCGCACATTGTGTAAACGCCGCACTTGGAAAAAAATTAACTTTTAAACTCGTAAACGCCGCGGCGTTTCTTCCATAAAATACGGTACTATATTATTTTGGAATATCTAATTGTATATAATTTTCTAAAAATCTACTGCCACATGCCGAAACCCCTCGCCATTTGAATGTGTAAATACTGTATTTAAGAAATTGATACTCTATACTAACCCTTTCGGGACAGGTGAGCATATATGCATCGTCAAAAGGTTCATGTGGAATCTGTTTTTTGAACCATTAATAAATTATTTTTTTGTCTTTTTTAATTACAGTTTTGTTTGGTATTTTACAAGTAAAGGGAACGATTTAAAAAAAGCGGTACCATCCAAATAAAATTTGTGCAAGAGATTCCGTCTCGAAAGGGTTAAAAAAGGTCTATTATAATTCAATAGTTTATAGGTCTTTAAATATATATATATATTTTTGTTTTGATCCTTGAAACTCTTTGATTTATATTTAAAGAAACGAATATTAACCCTAAATGAATATTTTGACATAGTGAAAAACTTTAATTCACCTTTAAAAAAAATATTTTGTGAAAAAAAAAACATAAACGGTTTAAATTAAAATTATTACTCTAAAAATAAGAGTAATGAGAATTAAGATTTTTTTTTATTGTTAAATGTAATTTGATGTATTTTTCCGTTATAATAACTTAGCTACATAGCTAATATAAATACAATCTAAAATTGAATATAAGAATTTAAAACGTGAACAATTATGAAAAACTATAATAGAACGTATTGGAAAATTATTGAAATGAACTACATAAAGATTTAAAATAATCAATTTAAAAGCATGGAAAGAAATTTTAGTTATAAAATTACGATTCTTGAAAATTAAATGCACTTCTAAGCAGGGCCCGACCTCTGAAGCTATGGGAAGCACAGCTTAATTTCAGTTCCCCCTTTCATCCAAAAAGGGTTTTCTAAATTGAATCTCACAAATGCTATAAATATTACTCCAAAGAGTGGCTTATTTGAGTTCACATATGGCCATAAAAGGTTTAAATTAAAATTAAACACATATAGCTAATAAAACAACTTTTTATGTTCTCTTATATACACTATGACAAGGAAAATTGGAGGCAATCAAGAAAAATATGGAAAAATAATTTTGCATAGTATTGACATAAAAATGTTGAATTCAGCATGTATGCTCAATATAAAAGATCAATATTTTGAAATACTTCTTTCAATTTTAGCAGTAGTTTAAGTTACTAATATTTTATGTTGTCCATACAAGTCAAATTCAATATGTAAAATAAACATACATCTAAAATAATGGACAAACTGAAGAATTGTAATCATGTGGTTTAAACTACTGGTGTATTATGTACATGAAAAATTAATGTGTTATGAAAGACATTTTCATGAAACCCTTATAAATACACACACACACAAACACATATATATATACAATTTTTGAATGGAATTAATTTAATATAACATTTGGGGCCTCCTGTTTTCTCAGTTTCGAGTCATGTTTTCTCAATTTCGAGTCCCTTCAAAATTTTCTGAGGGAAGCAAAACCTAAACGTGGCTAAATTGACTTTGAAAACTTCTCTCAGCTATTTCTATCCCCTCTAACTATTCCCCCGACCCAACTTTTATTACTCCGGAGTCCGAGCAAACGCAACGGGGTGTCGCTCCCCATGGAGTGATGGATTATATCGAGGGGGAAGACACTGAAATCATCAGAATAGAAATATATGCGTTTTGTTTTAATTATAGCTCCCTCCCTAATTAATTTCAATGAAATATTTTTATATCAATGGATAAATTGGAAACTGTACATTTTTTCGTGTTTTTTTTAATTTCCAAACGACCTAATAGAACTGCCATAATTTACAATTTAATGAGAGGTAGAAATTATTTTGGTCATGCTCCGAGTATTTCACGTAAAATCAAATATTTAAAATTATTTTTAATATAAAATGAAAACTAGAATGAAAAGTGACAAGTTTTAAGAATTGCATACAGAAAACAAAATTCGAAAATCTTAATTTTTTCATGAGATATCCTTAGAAAAGTGAGAAAAAATATTCCCATAGGTTTACATGGAGAACGGAAAACGGGATTGTAAGTGATCAGCACCCTTAAGGGAACCTTCTACATTAGGAGACAAAAAAAAAAGCACTTTTTTATGATTTTTTTGTAAGAAAACTGCATGATGGATCTTTTTTGAAATTCTAACAGTTTATTGTACATATCTTAAGGTATACGCAATTTTTTTTTTTTTTAGATTTTGTTGTTTCTACTCTAAGTTATAAACAAATATGTTCAACTGCTTTGGAAATTTTCGTCTGGACGGTAGCATGATAGCTCCTTGTAGAATTATCTGAAACACAAAAATAAATTTTTTTCGTAAACTTCGTGAGTATAGATTCCTGTTAAATTAAAGGAAACCCATAAATTTATTTTAAAAAAAGTTATGTAATGGCTAATTAAAAAAAAAAAAAAAAAAAGTAATAATAATAATAATTTGTTCTTACCCAGATAGCATTTTTTGCTTTTTAAAGCCTTTTTTCAACCATGCTACGTAAATGTTTGAATGCTTTTTAAAGGCTTTGCATGAAAAGTTTGTAAATGTTTTGTAAAGGATTGAAAAAGGTTCCTAGTTGACGCTATCTGAGGGAGTTTGTAAGTGTTTCATGATAAGCATGTGAAAAGGAAGAAACGAAAGGGTAGTTACAGGAGTTGCAATCGAAGATTGATGAAAGGCTTTTATTACAAGCATGCATAAAAAAATGAAAATGAGGTTTTTATAAATCATAAAATCTTATTTGATAGAAAAATGAGATAAATAACTCAACTTAGAATTTTTCTGAGCTGAGCATATTTTTTATTTTTGTTTTTGTTTGTTCCTGTGGAAAATTAAATTTTAGTCAAATATTATATATACATTAAAAAATACTGGTTTTATTAGTCCACATGTTTATCAAATTGCTTATTTTAATTAATATGTTCATTTTTTACCTTGAAAGAAATTCTTACATCCCTGTCTTTTACTATGTATGTATGTATAAAATATATATTTAATTTTTATCAATTCGCTACATTATTAGATCCTATTTTAATAATAAAAAAAGCTTAATAATGTTAAGAGGCTACTTCACTCACACAGAAACACCTGATTGCTAATGTTAATCCGCTGGGAGATTTTTTTTTTTTTAATATCTCGCTTGCGTTTTTTTTTTTTTTTTTTTTTTTTTGCATTGCATACCTGCAGTTTTGATACAAAGGCCATTTTTCGACTTTGTTTTACTTTTGCTTATTAGGATATATTCAGAACTGCTTTCGAAAGCAAAAATACTCTAGTAAAAAAAAAAAAAAAAAAAAAAAAAAAAAAAAACATTGCAAACAAAACTGAAAACTTAAAAAAAAAAAAAAAAAAAAAAGGGTGTTTGTACAGATTGACCACAAGTAACAAATAATAAAATTTACAATATTGAAATGCAAACGAGATATTTAGAAAAATTCTCCCATAGGATTAACATTAGCATGCAAGTGTCTACGCATGAGGGATGTGTAATCCCATTTAAAAAAAATTTCATAAGGAAAAACACTTTCATTTGAATAAAAACCATTCCAAGTAAAATTTTAATTAATCATCAGCAGTGAAATTATTGAAGATTAAATACGTGAAATTTTTTACATTGCTAACTCAGCGCAAATCAACAGTGCATTGCAGCACTATTTCAGGGATCCGGGTTCGACATTTTTCACTCTGTTTATTTACGCTTAGTTAGCAACTTGAAAAATTTCACGTATTTAGTATTAAAAAAACATTCTTATACACATAGGCATAGAGTCTTGAAAATTATTGGTAACTTAAAATTAAAAAAAGCAAAGGGATTTTTTTTTTTGTCATTTATCCTTTAACAAAAGAAAAAGGAGAAATTCAATAAAATAAAAAAACTAAAAGCTTTTTTATATTAGAGGTTAAGAAAAAGTATTTAAAATGTTACAGGGACTTGAGAACATACAACTCTATGTCTATGCTTATACATAGTAAATTTAATTATACTTTCAGTTACTTACCTTTTGAATCCAGTTCACTATTCAGGATCAGATAATTTTTTATTGTATACATATATAATGAAATCTGTGTTTACCTACAATAAATAGTACATCAAATATGTGGAATTCCAATATAGTGTACATTTAATGACTGTAGAAGATTGTATATTTTTTATATTACTACTTCATTAATTTTTTTTAATTCTTTCATTTATTAAACTTATTTCTTAGAATTTTCAATTATTATTTAGAGAATATTGTTAGATTTATAAAATAAATCCTCCATAGGATTCTGATTGATGACCACGGGAATATATTTAGTCTTTTCTCTGAAAATTGTTTAATGATGCAAAATGCAAAAGAATTTTTTTTTTTTTTTTACAAATTCAATGATCTTTCCAGCATTTTTACATAAAAATAGTAATTTCTTGCTTGCTTAACAATGTAAATTACATATTACAATAAGACAAATTTTAAAAATCATCTGCCTTCCTCCCTTCTCCAATGTTTTTCTTTTACCAGAGAAATATTATCCTATGTACAACAGAGCAAATACTAAACAAAATTATTTTTTTTAGCTTTTTAAAGTATAATTTAACTCACTTAAATTGTTCTTTTTCTGATTGTAATTATTTTTAATAACTTAAGACTGAAGCAATGAAAAATGTTTCTCAGTATCAAGGAAATAGTCTCGAAAACAAATGAAACATCATTCAGTTTATAAAATTCTATTTATTTACATATAAAGAATTAATATAGTAATTTATTTACATATAAAGAATTGATATATAATTAACAGGAACTTCATTAAATTTTTCTTCTTGATTCATTCTTTTCTCTCTAGAAAAAAAATAAAAAATAAAATTATAAACACACAAATTACATACGTATAGTAAAAGTAAATAAAGTACAGTGTGACCTCAAAAATCCAGCCACCAAAGTCATCTCGTCGCTTTTTTTTTTACACTTCCATCTTATAGGAGAAAGAAAAATAATAAATCGTTAAACAATTAAAAATTTCGAGATTGAAAGCGATGGAGGTGGGCTGACAGTGAGATCGCAGATGCTATGCTAAATTGAATCCCTTCTGAGTACAGAAGAAAAGGTATCAGTGGAAAAATGCTTAAATTTGACTGGAAAACTAACATCTGCTTTAGATACATAAGACTGTATTTTCAAAATCAATATTCTACATTTGTGTAAAATTAAAACTTGTTAAAAAGCTGTTCAAAGAATTGAAGCAAATAAAATTGACATCGATGTTTAGGAAATTACACGAGAAGAAATGATATATATTAGATTTTTTTTTTGTAACATAGAAAATATGAATAGAAACTTTTAATTTTAATATTTTTTAAATATTTAATTTTCTAATTTTCTCAAAGACTATTACTTGGGTATGAATTAAATTACGAATAACGGCACCATTAAGACTATTAAAAGTATTTTTGAAGTCAGAAATTCAGCATCGTCATGGTCCTGACAATGCCGGATTTTCGAGGTTATACTGTACACAATAGAGAGTGACACAGACAGAATCTTCATCTGGGATTGTTACTCATAAAATGAACATTTTGATTTTGTGACACACACAAAAAAAGAAAAAAAAAATCCCTACATAATGAAAAGTACAAATAACCATAATAAATCTAGCCTTTATGTGTTTAAAGGTTTCATAAAAGAGCATTTTCTTATATCTTCAGATGATGGGGAAAAAAAAAAAAAGAAAAGAAGAGAGTGAGAAAGAGTAATAATTAGTGAAATAGGTGAAAAAAAAAAAAAAAGATTATATTCTATCAGCAGAGGGTATACACTAAAGAGTAACACTATAGCTACAAACAGCGTGGTTCAGTGATATATATAAATGGATACATATCCGATATTTATTTTCAAAATATCATGAAGTTTGATATTTATTTTCAAAATATTGTGTATATTTTCAGTCGAGCAAGAGTAAATGGATTTTTCGACTTTGTCGTTCTGTAGATAAAGAACCTTTGCTCTGGCAATATGACAATTTTAGCCCCCCCCCCCCCCCCCCCAAAAAAAAAAAAAAAAAAACAGTAAAGTACCAATTATACGTCTTTCAGGAAACTTTTCTAAAACGATGCATAACTGAGAAAGGCGTATAATCGAAATTTTAGTCGGCTAAGGTGCAAAATCTTTGACTGTAGAAATACAATGCTGCAATCGCACAAATTGAATTTTGATACCATTTTTGATTGTTTTAAATACATTATATATTGAAAAAAAGTTAGCCCTTTGCACTCGAGGACTCCGGAGCAGAGCCATTTAAAATTTGTCTTCAAACTTGAGGGCTCCGCTATGGAGACAATAAAAATAATTTTGTGATACCTGCAGGGTTCGTTGATATATATCAATGGATATATATCATGATATATATCCAATATTTATTTTTAAAATATCAAGATTTTTGATATTTTCAAATTCTTGATATTTATTTTCAAAATATCAAGATGTTTGATATTTTGTATATTTGATATTTATCTTTAAAATATCAGTGTGTAAGATAATTTTGATATTTTCTTCAGTCAAAACAAATGTAAATGAAATTTTCAACTGTTATTGACCGTGCCATTCTGTAGATAAAAAACTTTTGTCTCTGGCAGTGACTTTTCTAGGCAAAGAATACAAGAAAAATTTTTTACAAATATCTTTTCTAAGCTTTATGTTTGAAACTTTTATTTTTAAATGTAGAACTAATGATTATGAGAGACAATTAATTCAGAACAGCCATTGAAAGAGAAACTGTAATTTACATAATCTTATATGCAGCATTATTAGAAAAGAATTTTCTGATTGTGGTTTAATTGAGTCTAAACTGTACTATAGGTTAGGGAATAAACAATATGACAAGCTTACATTTATGTTAAAATTCTTCAATTAAAAAAAAATAATTTGTATTTAAAATTTTATTTTATAAAATATAAAACTTTCTCGATACTTGATACAAATCCTATAGTTTATATACATATGCAAAATGTATGCAAATTGTATCTGTTTTCAAATAGTACATTTTCAATTTTGTTCTAAGTAAAAAAAAAAAAAAAAAAAAAAGAGAAATGCATTTTAGAATACTATTGTTTAAGTTTTGTATGTTAATTGCAATATGTATCACAATTTACGATTACAAAATGTAATAATTTTATAATTTTTAGTTTTTTTTTTATATATCATAACATTTGTATTCATATTCATAAAGAATTAAAAAAATAATAAGATATAACTAAAATCACTTTGAGTTGCTGGTAATACAAATGAAAAAAACCTTTGAGTACAAAGGGTTAAAATATTAAAAAAAATAATTAAATAATTTCTAAAACTGAAAAATAAAAGTGAGAATTATCAAACCTTTTATATCAGTTGCATACCTTGTTAATTAAACTAATTTTTAATCATCGTCTGACATGCCGATTTACTTTAAAGACTTAAGCAAAGCATTATTTCAAGAATCAGAAGTAAATTTGCTTCATATACTTTTTATGCTTTCTGTATATTAGTAAAATATAGTAGTATAGGCTTGTTTACGCGTAGATGTAATAGTTTTTCTATTTATTGAACATCATACTGTATATTATTCATAATTTAAACTATGCCTAAAAGTAGAACTTTTGTTTATACAAGAAGTTTAATATAAAAGAAGGTAGAAGGAGGAATGGGACATGTTTAATTCTTTCTTTTTAATAAGATGAATGTAAATTGCTAATATGCAAATATTTTTAGAAGGTAATATATTAATTATAACATTATAAATATATTCATTTACTTCAAAACATAAATAAATTGAACTGATGATTTTTTAATGCTATCTCTGATTGACAATCCTGAATTTTCCTTCCAGTGATGAAGGTACTGAAATTTGATACTGTAGCACAGACATCAACCTACAATCTTTGTTAGACTGTATATATAGCCAACAATAGACTATTTGCCCCTTATCATACATTGTTTTATAGCTGTCCCATACCTCTCTGTTAGTGGGAAGGTATGGGACACATTTTGAAATTTATAATTTCTTTATAAAATTGTTTCTGAAAATTATGTTTCTATATTGTTCAAGGACATTAGAGAGTGTTTCATTTTGTATTCTATATATCAAAATTTTGTTTATGTGTCAAATAAAGTTGATTTTCTTATTTTTGTAAAAAGCATCACATTCCTCCCCGCTCTCCCCTCAAGGTCAAGTAAATAATAATGAATGTATAATTAAATATGCATAATAAAGATGAGATACATTTTCCAGGAATTATTCAATCGAACTTTCCTCATAAAGGTATCATATTAATTCACATCAAAGTCGTAAAGTAAGGAAGTTTTATTTCAGGTTTAGCCAGTCTTAATAATAATAAAAGCTTGATTAATACATAAATATATTTGATAAAAAGATTGTGATTACCAATTATCAGCAATATCTTGATTTTTTTCAGAAATAAATTTATACTTTCTTCACAAAAAAACAATGAGTTCAGTCATATATCGAGAATTATATACAGTAGACTCCCTCAAATCCGCACAGCTTGGGACCAGTGGTTGTGCGGAATTTAGAATTTTGCACATTTCTGATCATTACTTTGTTTACATTTTTTAAACAGTAATTTGAATGTAATAATGCATTCAAAAATTATACATAATGCTTGCAATATGGTAAAATATTAAAATAATTAAGTAAAGTAATAAACTACAATGATGAAAGTAAGATAATTTTGAAAATGATTAAAATATTGAAAGTAAAGGTCAAGTAAATGATCAATAATGTATAATTAAATATGCATAATAAAGGTAAGATACATTTTCCTTGAATTATTCAATGAAATTTTACTCATAAAGGTAACCTATTGATTGAAATCAAAATCATAAAGTAAAAAAGTTTTACTTAAAGTATCTTAAAGTAAAAAGTTTTCAAAAAAATGGGTTGCTCATGGAGGGAGTTCAAATGGGATGGTCTCTGAATGGAGGTAAAATTAGTATTGAGCCTATGGGAATAAATTTCGTTCCATGAAAAAAATGATCGGTCAAGGAGGTGGTCGCATAGGGAGGTTTCACTATATATATATGTGTGTGTGTAAATATATGTATATATTTAACACTGGCGTACAGTTACAGAAAAGTACAAACTTTCATAGGAAAAAGAAAACATTATTCGTGCCATTGAGCATGAACTCACAAAAACAAATTTTGTTAAAATATATAATAACCAACCTGTTAATTTAGAAACTACTGTCTGCTCCACTTCTTGCTGGGCAATTTTAGATTTTGTACCCTGTTAGGACTTTGTTCCAACATCATCTGTAATTTTCTCAACATGCTAGCAACCATGACTTCAGCATCTTTACCAGATGATGTCATTAGTTCTTGAAACTAAAAAATAAAACATAAAATAATAACAATGAAGAAAAAACTTTTAAACCCTTCATGACAAGCCTCCCTTGTACCGCTATTTTCAAATAGTGACTTTTTCCTTATTTAATAAATTTATATTAAATAAGGTAAAAATGGTACTTTTTAGTTAGCCGGGCACCAGTGTTATGTTTACAAGTATATATAACACTGGCACCCGGCTAACCAAAAAGTACCGTAAAAATTACCATTCCGATATAGTAATAGTTACAAGGACTGTGTACACACTTTATACCACACATATGTTGTCATGAAGGGCTTAACATTACAATACATTTTGTAATGTATTTTTGTACCAATTTATATTTATTATTTATTATCAACTACACCGGTAGCAGAAAGTTAGAGATGGGAGCCGCAGATTTTCTTTTTTCGTTGCAGGTTGTTTTTCTATTGAACTCTTATTTTGCTTTATATTATGTTTGGCTCTTTCTTACTTAATACAAAAACTTAAGATTATTATTAGTAAAATTAATAAAATGCATAATAACATTTTTTAAAAAAGTGATCATTTGATTAACACTTCGATTGTAAAACTTGCAACCTGTCAAACCTGTTTTACCTGCAGATTATTTTCTGCCTCTGAAGTATCTGTTACAGACACTTGGAGGATTTTCTGCTATTGGGTCAACTACTAAAAGTACACTTATTAAAAGTATGTACTAACTTTATTTGGTGAAATTGGTTGTTGGGATAATCAAGTAGTACCAAAAGAAGTAGTAGTATGAATTTCATGCCCTGTCAATTTTCACACTGATCACACTGCCAGTACAGATAAAATTATGGGGGAGGGGCAAGAAGGGTAAGGTAATTTCATATTTATTAATTAAACAATAATAATAATAAACCAAGTTTTAATTTGTATGAATTTACAAAACATTTAATTTTTAAATAATTCTTATTTTGATTTCATTTTTTCCAATTTACTATTAATAACTAAAAGTATTGATGGGCAATTTTAAAATTAACAAGCTAACTGATAAGCATTTAAGGCTCATGATTTTATAGGCTGTGCTTAATATAACTGTATCACTTCAGGGAGGTGGAGTTTGGAACTTGATATCTTAAGCTATCTCTAGGGAGAGGGAGAAGATTCATTTTCGATATTGTTACCATTTTTGATCCAACCAAAACATTCATTTTTCTATTTGTAACTGTTTCTTTACATCAAAATATTCAGTTATCTATTTTTATGAAAATACTAAGTTATTATTAAAATCATTAAATGATTATATACAATTATTTCATTCTGAAATGTGGAATACCTCAACGTTTAGCTTTCCTATTTTTTTTTAATATATATTTGTATATAATCCGCTGTTGGAGAAACCAGATAGTACGTTTGAAGTGATACTTGTGCTTATTAGTAAAATAAAGAGGAAGAATGTTGTCTATCTGTTTTGTTGATAAGAGCGGCAAGAAACAATATATCTGTTGAATACATTATGTAACAAAGAGCTATTTTTAAATACTTTTAAAAAATTTTATTGATATAAACTTATTTTATATTTAATATAGTGATATTTTACATACTCTTTCTTCTTTATTAGAAAATTTTATAAATAACAGATGTATAACAATAACAATATATATTTGCATATAACTGAAAATATGTAAAAAGAAAATGAAAGGAAAAAAAATAAAAAGAACTTTGAGACACTAATAACCAGGGCCGAAACTAGGGGGGGGGGGGGGGCACGTGCCCCGGTTTAACAGAAGGTGAAGGGGCACCAAAATGAAGATTTTGCTTTACGTTTGATACAAGAATGTATATATACACACGAAATTTGTATAAAAATGTCTCGCAGCCGAAAAATTTAAAGGAAAATTGAACCAAATGGATTAAACTTTACAAATAGATACAAAATTGCAAATGAATAAGAAATAAGGCTTTTTTTATCCTCCCATTCCAAAAGTATCATGTCTGTACCTTTGCCTTCTAATCTTTTAAATCACTTCCTGTGAGGGAGAATCCCTACCATTTTTCAAGGTCAATCTCTATTGTGGGACACTGACCACAACGGATAACTACAAAGTGCGAAGCGACCCCAGTCTGACTTTTCTATTAGTTAAAATAATTCCATGAAAGTTGTTTGTTTATTTTCCACTGAAAAGCGTTGAGCTTTCTTTCTTTTTTTTTCGTCTTGCCATGGGCGATGACCGCCCGGGACAATAAAATCAAACGAGAGAGGGAATGAACAAAGTAAAATTCTTAGTAAAACCTTTTATTTTTTATTGTAGCATTTGTAGTGGTACAGTAAAATTTTGGACGGGGAGTCATGGCTAGTAAAGCAAAGCCGCCCCCGTCTTTAGTGCCCAAAAAGGTTTTTTTTTCTCGTCTTTCTGCCATTTCTAGGCCTTTTTCCACCCTGCAGTGGCGTATCTAGACTCATCATTTCGGAGGGGGCTAAGTTATAGTAAAAGTTTCTAAGAGGGAGTCACAAGAATCGGGAATAATTCCGCTTTAAACATTTTTTATCATAGCAGGTAACGCACCTATTACACAATAAACCTGCTAAGATGAAAAAATACAAATGCACAGCAATAGATATCGACCTCATTTAGCCAACACACACACACAAAAAAAAGATTAAAATGCAATTCGGTTCTTTTTTATTCCAGTTTCAAGATTTTAATGAACCAATATTTGACAAAGCTGATTACGTAGTTCGGTTTTATATATTTTAAATTTAAAAATAAGTTGTCTATTAGATACTTAGCAAAATTCTTTTTGTAAATTTACTTTGTAGTGGAGAGGGAGGGGGGGGGGGGGCGTCAAAATCCATGCTTGCCCCGGGAGCCAAAAAGACTAGTTTCGGCCCTGCTGATAACAATATGATTAGTGATGGTGGGACATAATCCAGGAATGATAATGTAAGATATTGTAAAGGCTGGAAAGATTACAAAATTACTATAAAGTTGGTAACGTTATATATGTACAGCCTCTTAATATTAAAAGCTTTGCCGATTCTCAATCAGCTGGCAAAATGACATACGAAAATTAATTTCTACTCTAAATGTATGTTTATTTTTAATAAATAATTTTTTTATTCTTCACTACACATAACAAATTTATTTTTTGAGATTTATACATGCACATGATTTAGTGGGGTTTTTTTGCAGAAAAACTTTTAAATAATTACTTGTGTTTGAAGACAGTTTTTAAATTTTACATATAGCAGCTACTATAAATATAGGAATAGCGAAAAGGGAGTTTGTGCAATAAGGATAAGATATTCTCAAATAAATTTAATGAAGGACATTATAATTATACAATTATTGGCACAGATGTCATATTCGCCCCATATTGGTGCGATTTTTTTTCGGTTGCCAATTTGGCGAAAACATCAACAGCATAAACAACATAATCCGGGTTACCACATCAAGCAAAATAACGGCACTTTGGCACCAGTTAAGTACCCGTTGCGTATATGACATTGGCGTCAGAAAAAAATCGCGCCAATATGGGGCGAATATGACATCTGTGCCCAATTATTATTGTTTAAATATGAATATTATTTAACATATGATAAAACATTTTTTTCTCCTTAAAATAAGAGCGAAGGTTGAATGTATTTTTTTTACTTAAAATGCAATTTTTTTAGGAATATATTAAAGAGACACCTTTTGAATATAAAGCTTTTTTAAATAGACTTTTAACAATTCTAATATAATTGAAAAAAAAAAAAAAAAAAAAAGATTTCTGTTTGAATGTTATTTTAAAATTACAATAGAAAATCATCTGTAAATATATATAGACGCTAAAAGGAATAACAAACAAAATGAAATGATCTACATGTTTTATACGCTACGCACAGCATATATATTTTCAAATGAATGTAATTTGTTGAAGGTCAAAGTCTGTTTTGATTTGTAAATCAGTCCACAGCAAGGGGGTGGTGGTGATTTTAAAACTTTAAGTATACATTCCTTATTTTTTGAAGACTTTAAGAAAAAAAGATAAAATTTATTTTTACAAGCTTAAAATAATTAAACATAAAAACAAAATTGCGTTTAAGACTTAAGTGTTTTTAATTATAAAAACACTAGTATAGCCTCGATCATAATTAAAAATGTTTTATTATAATAAAATATGTTCTTAAACACTTATTCCTACAAAAAACTCCTTACACTTTCTCGATTTCGTGTTTATGGTTCATTTACATTACCATTACGTCAATCCTATGTGTTAAAAGTATATATAACGGAACTGCAGTTATGTTAACAAAATACATATGAAAATTCGCGATGGTTACGAAACGTGAAACGATACATTATAACATGTTTTAAGTAAATCATGTTCATAGAAGTTAGTTTAATTTAAAAAATGTAGCATGCTGTATAACATAATTAAACAAAATAGCGTTGAATCAAATATCTTTTCCCCATGGGTAACTTACACAGAAATCTTAAATATAAGACAGTACAGAAGAAAAAAAGACTACAGTAAGAACGATTTAAATAATAATGATATATACTAATAAGTAAAAGTAATGGCAAACTTACCGCATTTTCTGTAAATGTTAGAAACGTACAATAAACTTGACACAAGGAAAGCTTTCAAAACAGACGCCATTGGGAGACGCTACGCTGGCCGTGAAAAGAAATAAGTTGCGCATGCGCAAAAATCGTACGTATCATAATGATTTCCGAACATGGGTTGGCTACACGATTATCACGAAAACCTTTGCAGGATAGTTAGAAAGTAAAGCAAAAACGACCCTTTTCGGAAACCTTACATGCTATCTGGGTATTTGTTAATAACTTAAAAAAAAAAATAATTTTAGTAAAAGCTTTGATTCATATCGAAGGCAATTAAATAAGCTTTAAATAAAAAAAAAAAATCAAGATGATCCATTGAGTAGCTATTTTTTTTAAATCTTGCCCACCGTGTCAAAAAATGTGGTTGAACATATTTGTTTATAACTTAGAGTATAAGCAACAAAATCTAATAAAAAAAATCTTTTGTATACCTTAGGATATGTACAATAAACTGTTAAAATTTTAAAAAGATCCATCATGCAGTTTTCTTAAAAAAAAAAAAAAAAATTCATAAAAAGTTTTTTTTTTTTTTTTTTTTTTTTTTTTGTCTCCTTATGTAGAAGGTTCCCTTAAAACTAAAATATTGAAAGTGTTTAGTTTAAATGTTAATGAATATGAGATATTTTATTTAAGTTCATTTTTGTTAAACTTAAATGTTATATCTTTTCTTCAATGAGTTATGTATATAAATTTTCCCTGATAATTGTAGTTACTGCAGTTATTGTTTAAAAAAGTTATTTTAAATATAAATAATTTGAAGCTTTTAAAACTCAGATCAATATATGGTTATCTGTAAACAAAATTATTTCCCTTTTAAGCTTATTGCATGAAATTAAAGAATTTATGAAGATTTTTTTTTAGAATATTGTACAATACATTGGAATATATTTTATCTTTTATTTTTTTTAAACTAAGATTAAAACAAAATAAAAAAATTCAAATTATATAATGGTACTTATGGTAAGAACTTAACACTGTCTTCAGTAACTTTTTAACATAAATATAGTGAAATCTCTAATATCATCAAAATTTACTCTTTAAAATTTAGTAAAATAGTTAGGACAATAATAATAATGCTTCCATTATAGTACTTACTTCATTAAAAAGTTATTTCCTTTAGTAGTCGCCTAAAAAAAGTAAAAATTTTTAACTCGACATTTACATATGTACTTTATATTCCATGCTCATGTGAAACTTTAGGTAACACTGAAACTTTTAAATTCAGATTTCATAAATTAAAGTCAAAGTTTAAAGTACATCTCAAGTCTTGAATAAGAAATTTATACATTAACCCTTCCGGGTCTGGTGTACTATTAATAGTACAGTCGTGGACAAAAAAAAGTAAACACCCCCTACTAACTCCTCAACAAATTATCGTAGAAGAAAGTTACTGATACCGAACGATAGGAAATAAAGTCTACTTTTAAATGATGTATATAAAATTTGCTTAGGGGGCCATCTACATATTAAAACGAATCCAAACTTCATTTTTATCAATGACAATACCCAATTTTAACAAGATATTTCAAATCTTCGGTTCAAATTATGCCTAGACACCGAATTTCAAGTCATTAGAATGATAAGTTTTTGAATTATAAACATTCAAAATTTAGAGTTTCTAATAAACTACATTTTCATATTTTTATTAATATCTCCAGAAATTATGCTCCTAATGTGCTAATTTTTTTTGTAGCAATAATACTAATATACCCAAACATAAATACGCTGAATTTGAAATTTTTATAATTTTATGATATGAATTATGAATTATGAAATTAATATTCGAAAAAATTATGAATTGCAACCTACAATTTTTTTGATGGATTTGGATGTATTAAGTCCTGCTTTATGTAAATCCGAAATTTCACATTTTTCTTCCAAGTAGTTTTCAAATTATGCTTAAAAAACGGCAAAATGATGGTTTAAGGGGCCGTCTATAATAGAAATGACTAGATAATTTGAAATTTCTTCGGCTGTATTGTAATCTAGCAGGCTTCATTGATTTCTTAAGGTGCCTTGATCAAGATGGGGGCTCTCTCGGTTAATAATCGATTTCAGAACTTCAATTTGGATACAGCCATTAAAATACACTCGTTTTAAATTAACTAATTTCTCCGAAACTTATGGTACGAATTGCATAAAAATTTGTTTTTAGGCTAATTGGAGGATGTAGAGTTCATTTATGATGTCAGAATTGTGTACTGGTATTGAAAAAAAAACAAAGTTATGGTTCATTTTAATATATAGATGGCCCCCTAAGCAAATTTTATCTATATCATTTAAAAGTAGACTTCATTTCCAATTATTCGGTACCAGTAACTTTCTTCTACGATAATTTGTTGAGGAGTTAGTGGGGGGTGTTTACTTTTTTTTTTCCCACGACTGTACATGTCTTTTCATCGAGTGTTATTTTGTCTTAACAATTATTTTTCTTACTATCTACATATAGTAATGATAATATATGGCTATGACTTTCTTATTATGACTTCATTCATGTTTTGACATTTAGTAATAACAAAAATAATAAAAGTTTGCACAATTCTCTTTGCACCATAGGCGACTCTTTTATCTTAAGCATATACTATTTCACTCTTTAAATTTAAAATGTAGGTTAGTTTTCTGAATGAATCATGTGTGGTAAAACGCAAAAATCTTTAGAAAGTTGTAACATCAATTAAACTCTGTAGTAATACGATATTTTCGAAGCATCTCCGAAAAGTCTTCTTTAACCTATTATCATATAAATATGAATTGAATATTACACACAAAATAAGTACATTCATTAGATTTCAGACAACGAGATAATCTTTAAACTTCAGTAAATCTATTTGGGTACTTACGATTAGCATTATTAAAGTAAAAGTAATTTTGTTATGAACATTGAAAAAAGGGGTTAAATATTAAACAATTTAATAATATGATAATGAAATGATATTAAAAAATAAATATACGAATAATCAGGGTTACTGATACTGGTCCGTTTTTGAATGAAAATATTTTTCGTAGTAGCTTTTTACAACATTTGAAATAAAAATAAACTTCGGGATGAGCTTTTACAAAATTATCAAAAAATAAAAAAAGGAACAGGTTTTGAAAAAAAGTGGTATTTACAAAACGGATGGCGTGGAAGCCCTGAATAAAGATTATGAAATGAAAAAAGTACCTAAAAATAATCCATGTATTTTTTAGTAATTGTCAAGTTATGTTACTGTGATGTGAAAACAAATTACTAAACATTTATTTACTTTGTGCGAAATTTCAAGTGACTATTTCTTTCGCAGAGTATTTTAATTAAATATTCTTCGAAATTTGCTTAAGGCTGTTTTCAAGTCCAAGGAGTCAACTTTCTGACATAAGTTTTTATTCATTTTTGTTCAGAAACACCTAAAACTAGAAGGTGTTATTCAGAAACTATGTCATCGAACTGTTTTTTCCGTTTTCTTGTAAACGTAACAGATCTTTCAGAAAATACTGTCAAATTTGGCATTTTGAACCGAACTTCCGAACAAAAGGAGAAAATCCAGTCAGTAAGGGAAAAAAAAATGCCTTGTCGCGTGATCAAAATCGCTTATAACTCAATAAATAATTTACTGATAAAAAAAATGGAAAACACAGTTCGATTCTAAATCGCTTCCATGGCCAGGCTTTCCAATTTTATATCTTTCCGTTAAAAAATGAATTTGTAAATGTGTCAAAACGTTTTGCGTTTGTTGAGCAGAGCAGTTGAGAACAGCCTTAAGATTAAGTAGTCTTAGTTCAGCTTAATCCCTTGAGGGGCAAGCAATTACGTTTGTGAAATGTTGAATTCCCACCGGAATCTTTGAAAAATTCTATTTCAAAATAAGTAAAAGCAATTTCACGGCTTTTTTCACCAAAGTTAGAAAAGTAAAATTTAATAAAATTTTTCTGGTGTAAAACTTCATTAATTGTAGGTCGTATATAATATATACCGGTGCCCCTCAAGGGGTTAACTTAGTTGATCTTCCTTTATTTATTATTATTATTATTGTAATTCCTGTGAAAATCTTAGTTGTTTCCTTGTTTAATTTAAGGACGAATAGGCACATCGCACTTTATGGCTCCAGAAATTGTCCTTCGTAGGCCTTATGGAAAACCAGCGGACGTCTGGAGTTGTGGTGTCTTATTATATGTTCTCCTTACCGGAACTTTGCCTTTTCTTGGAACGAAAGAATGGTTATACGAATCTATATGTAGTGGACAAGTAAATGTAAGTTTCTGGTCTTGAATAGAAAGGAATAACAATAATTATAAAAATGTTAATTCATATTTAAGTATGCTGTTTCTGGTTGACTAATTGAATATGATAAAAGTTTATGTTATCTAAAAATGCATTAATGTCTTTGTTTTTATCTTTTTGATATTTTAATTTACTCTTATTAAACTTGAGAATATCGTGTTATAAATTCGAGGAAGTAAAGCAGAGAGACATGGTTGTTTTGCCTTGATTTTCTTAACCATGTTAAACTTTGGATTTTATCAATAATTTAAATTGTTAGTGATTTTACAAGACATTTTAAGGGGACATACGACCCTCAAAATCTTTAAAAAATCGATTTTTAATTCATTTGACAGCTAGTGTTTTGTTGAACAATTTGCCACAAACTGCATCAAAATATTCGTAAAATTGTGCTCGTTATAGTAAAAAATTTAAATTAGCTTTGGTCTGTTTCAAGCGAAACATTTATGTGATGTATTATGTAAAGAGTCGTATGTCTCCTTAAAGCTATATTGTTTGAATATTTTTTAGTGATGAATAAAGTCATATATATATATATATATATAACCATCATAAACATAAATGTTCATTTACAATTGTGAAATTTTAGGGAATTTTTCACAGTTAAGATTTTATAAATCAAACCTAAAAAGCAATGTTAATTGTCGAAGTTTACTAAATTTACCAACACAATCTCGTATCTTTGAAAAGAAATAAAATCACAATAAATTGCTTAATTGAACTAACATCCAGATAGTGGTTTGAGGCATATATAATATTAATGTTTCACAATTTTTAAATTGCTGACAGGAATTCCTTAAAAACGCCTGTCATTACTGACGTATCATTTAAATCACTGAAAATAGGTAACATTTAAATCACTGAAAATAGGAAACATTTAAATAACTGAAAATAGGTATGTTTCAATAAAAGATATGTGGAGTGCATTGGTTATAAATAACGCTTCGCATGTGAAATATGTTTGTAAAGAAATAATAAGACGTATATATATATATATATATATATATATTTTATCAACTCCGTTTATATTTAAACGGACAATGGGAGCGATTTCTCTTCATGTAAATGAAACTGATCTCAGAAAAGTATGTAAGTAAAATATACGTTCACGTAGTTGCAAGCCAAAGCTATGGCATAGTGTAAAAAATTAACCTGTGGTTCTCAAACTTTTATGTCTCGTGTACCTATTGAAGAGTTACTTTTAGCTGGCGTAACCACTATTTTCGTTTACTTATATGAGTCATAAATAAAATTATGGAAAAAAAGAAAAAAATGAAAGTATACAACTAAACAAATCTTTTATTTCATCTCTAATGCAATTTATACAGGTTGAGAGCTTTTTGAATGTGGTGGGTGCGCTTGTCCATACTTGCATAGATATTAAATGTTTCATGCTAGTTCGCTGAGTTGGAGTTGTAAATCACTTTCAACATCTAGTGTGGCTTTTTTATTTTGTTATCAAAACAACCAATGATGAAAATCTTTCTCCACTAACTTATCTACTTGCGCTGCACGAGATACTGGTTGTTGAACAGACTCGTCATGTACCCTGGATTCATCTTCACATACCCCAAGGTGTAAACGTACCTCAATTTCAGAAACACTGAGTTAACACATGAGCTTAATATTTTGTACTACGCATTGTGGTTATTATCATCATACATATCTGTCAACCTTCAATTTTTTTTCTAAAATAAAACCGGAAATTTAATTAAATTAATAACCACGTAGATTAATCTAGAAGGTAATTCTCCTCTAAGAGTAATCTAGAAGGTTTATTTAGAAAGTAATTCTTCTCTAATCTAAACCTAGGAGGTAATTGTCCCCTAATCTAAACCTGGAAGGTAATTCTCCCCTAATATTTAGTTGCGATGCACGGGATACTGGTTGCCGAACATACTCGTCGAATAAGGCGCGCCACACACCAAGGAGACATGCAACAAAAAAGCGTGAGACATGCGACAATTTCACAGGCGCGCCACACACCAGAGAGACATGCGACAATAAACGTGAGACATGAGGCAAATTCTGCTGTTCAAACCGGTTTTTTCTTTGTTAAGAGGGTGAAATTGTCGCATGCCTCACGCTTTTCTGCCGCATGTCTCCCTGGTGTGTGGCGCGCCTTAACAAAGAAAAAACCGGTTTGAACAGCAGAATTTGCCTCATGTCTCACAATTATTGTCGCATGTCTCTCTGGTGTGTGGCGCGCCTAACTGTGAACCCTCTTTCACATACTACGAAAGAGTACACGTACCCTAATTTCAGAACCAATGGTTTTACTCATGATCTTATTATTTTGAACTATGCATTGTTGTTATTATCATCATTTTTACCTGCCAACCTTACGTTTTTTCTTTTCTCAAATAAAACTGAAAATTTTATTAAATAATAGAAGGTGAGAAATTAAATTAATAACCACAAAGAAACGAGAAATATTTTATTGAATATTTTTTTGTTTCAACATAATTTTATTTGACGAAATAAAATCGAATGGTTGGCTACTATGATCATATTAGTAATGTATGTATTTACTATTTTCTTTTTGCAGATGATTGGTAGGCTATGGGATAACATTGGTAGTCATGCTAAAGATTTGCTTAGTAAAATGCTCGCTCTGGATCCAAAAGAAAGGATAACCGTTGAAGGGGCTCTCAACCATGGTTGGATTAGGGTAAGATGCTTTTGTCATACTCATAAAATATAAGCACTCAAGTTACTCATATCAAATGGCCAAATTGTATAAATTCTATGTAAGCAAAGAACGAGTAATAGAAATACTTGAAACCTACAGAGTGCACCATAAGTCTGTTCCTATATCTAAAAAATTATAAAAAAGTAACAGATATTTGTGTCGCACACTGTTAAAAAATTTGCAGCATTCTGGCAGGTCATTCGACCGTTTTTTGAAAAAACGGTTTCATAACCATAATTTAATTATATTCTGACCATAAAATGGCCAATAATATGGTCAGAATAGTGTTAAATTACGGTTGTGTAACCGTTTTCGGAAAAAACGGTCAAATGACCTGCCAGAATGCTGCAAATTTTTAACAGTGCAGTGCGAATGGCACCATAACATTTTTCAAAGAGTCTGATATTTTTGTAACAAAAGAAAAAATAAATTATTTCAAAGAGATTCAACTGGAAGTTTAGATTTCAAAATGTCATGAAAATTTAACAAATTATTGTATCGGAGTTCAGTTTACTCTATAAGATTTTGTAAATGGTAAGTTATATGTAGCGTAAAGAGTTCAAAACATTTTTGAACTATTTTTTTAATTTTGTTACAATAACAACAACATTTTATAAGTATTGTGGTGCAAAATGCAATGCGATAGGACTATTTGTTAGTTTTATGTGAAATTTTGAATTGTGAATGGACTAACGTGAAACAAAGTATTTCTGTTATTTCATTTGTATGTCCAATCTTCTTTATATTTCCCCCCTTTCATGTTAGTAACACTAAAATTAAACAAATTGAGCTCTTGTTTTTTTTTTGTTGTTGTTTGTTTTTCGAAAATGTACCGCAATTAAATCCCTTACGAATAAAACGATGCTGTAAAATTTGACTTTAAATGCAGCTAATAAAATAAAATAGTTTTAATTACCTTACTTGACCAAGACATTTGCACACGGACGAAAAACTATAGGCGCGCTTCCAGTTTTGGTTTATTCGTTTAAACAAAATAAATAAATTGTATTTTATGGATGTGCTTCCGTACAGACTAAACATATTTATTTCTCAATCTTCTTTTATAATCTATTTAATAATATGGTATTTATAGATGGGTTTTTCTTTGTATTATTCGAATATATAACGGGTGTCCCGAAAATTTGTCGACATTCCAAAAGTTTAAAAAAAATGAAGCAATTATTTTATTGGAATGCTGTTTGCGACAAACTTATTCTCAGGCGGAGGGATTTCTTTTTTTTTTTCTTTGATAAAATATTTTTTTCTGAAAAATTTTGTCAACAGAGGGTGCTTCATGCATTACAATTATCAGAAATATGCAAATTAAAACAAAACTTGGTTACTGTACGATCCATGAAGGATCAGGGCCTACAATGCCCAACTCTGTTTATTTGACTCCGGACTCCGAGGTGCTATGCAGCATGTGCCCTGGCCAGGTGGTCAACCCAACGCGAAACACTCGGTGTTTAGTTCCCAAGTACGCTTGGTACTCATTTTATCGACCCCGAAAGGATGAAAGGTTGAGTGAACCTTGCCCAGGCGGGAGCAGAACTCGCGACAGTGAGTTCAGAGGCATGTTGAGTGCGTGAGTTCGCGTGGCAGAGAGGCATGCTGATCACCACACTACTGGGCTTCAGATGTAAATTAGATTCCTATAAAACGACGAGTGCACGTTTAACAGAGTGTGTTCAAGAAGCACGCGCGCCGCGCGCGCGAGCTCAGAAGACAGGAACATGGAGTGGGTCTTTATCGTGGATGCAATAAAAGTTTACCGCGTTCACGAACAAATGACGGTTTGATTAATTATGGTGCTAATTATAAAGATAATTTGTTGCAAATAAAAGACAAGCTAGATGGCTGAATGGATAGCGCTTTGAACTCGAGACTAGGGGCTATCCTTCGCGTCCCAAATTGCAATCGTGATTTTTTTTTTTGATTGCTTTATATTTTTCATATAAAATAAGATATTTTGGATAAAGATAAATTTTTATATTAATAATACAGAAGCACATGTATTTCTATTATAATAATAAAATACTTATTTAAATACGAGAAAATGAGGTATTTCTCGATGAAAGTTTTAGATTTGAATGCCTTTTAATATTTAAAGTTTCGTTTCAAAGAGATATATATGTATATATAGGGTATATATATGTATATATATATAACCATAGCAAATGAAAAAATAAGTATTGTGCGAAAATATCCGTTTGAGCGTAGGGTAATTTCTTGATGTTTTTCTTTCTTTTTTCTTTTTGAGTACTTTAGGAGTGAATTTTTATCGAGATTAGGATGCTAATCATATTTTATGGTATTAAAATCAATATGAAAATATTATAAAAATAAAATGTATTAAATGTATATTATTTTAACTAAAAATATCTGCACAATATTTTATCTCTTTTTTAAAGAGATAAAATATATGGGGTTTGCCATCTAGTTTTGTAGTGAATAAAATATTATTAGAATGCTTATAAATTTTTTACTGAAAGTATAATTAAGTATTTTGCTTATACTAACGTGATTTTGAGTGTCATTTGTCTGTTATCCACACGGTATTAATCCGCACGGCAATCATAAAATAAGAAATATATGTACTAAAACCTTCTCTGAAAAATTGTCTAACTAACATTGCAAATTTCAAAATCTTGTAATATGTTGATATCACAATTTTGGTTTATTAATAGCATTCTATCACGAAAAATATAAAGCAACTGATAAATCATTTTTAAACAAATAAAAAGAAAATTGTTAAAAAGTTAAAATATTTAGATCTCCAATTGAATTGTTAAATTGTATCAGTCAACCTACCAAACAAAGCATAACCAATGAAACATAAGCACAAAATGCACAATCACGTGATCAAATAGCCCACATAATTTTCTTGGGGTAGCTTGCGCGATGTTTGTGTGCGGTTGACTGATTGCTGATCAAGCTGAAGTGGATAAAATAGGTCACGTGACTCTTTCCCGAATATTTTGAATTTTATCTGAGTGAACATAGGCATGTATTCCTGTTACGAAAACCATGTTTTGGAAAGATAAAGAAATATAGTCGTTGGTTTTACCTGTTTTGAACCATAAAAGTAATGATATAATTGAATTATTTGAAAATTCCTTTCTTCGATAAGACCTACTCCATGGCAAAAACTTCTGAGCGCGCGCGCGGCGTGAGCTGCACTTCTGAACAGGCCCACAGCTATTTAAAATTTTTTTCCTACTGGGCTGAGTTAGAAATTGTTGATCGAAGCTTTACGACTGTTTAAAACACAGAAAGGAATGAAGAAGGAGAAAACTCTAATAATATCTTCCTGACTACTCTCACTCATTCAACGCTTCGAAGAAACAGGAAGTTTGTGTGATGAAACTCGCAGCGATGCACCAGGTTAATCAGAAGTCCGTACCTTCGTGTTACCTCCGTAAATGGATACAATAAATGAATAGCCTACAAAAGAGGTAAGTAACTCAATAGAACAACAGAGAATAACTGGCATACGAAGGACATTGGCGTTCCGGTTGGTTGGGTGTGTTTATGTCGGCCAATTATCAACACGAGGGATATAGGCCCTATGGGAGGGTGCCCTTCGAGGAGGTCTTTCTAAGGGAACCTAACCCGTATTAACGCTTTGAAGTCCAAGGTTCGAAGAAAACCACGAAAACTCCGAACGATTAGGCCGACGGGCGCGATTGGGATCGAACCCAGCACCTCCCGTCTACCAGCTTCGAGAGCAGAGCCTCTCGGCCACTGGTGGGGCCCATTGGCGTTCCGTATTCATCATGGTGTGTTAAACTTGTACAGTCGTGGAAAAAAACCCCACCCCTGCTAACTCTGCAACGAATTATCGTAGAAGAATGTTACATATACCAAACGATTGGGAATAAAGTCTACTTTTAAATGGTGTATATAAATTTTACTTAGGATCCATCTGCTTAGGGCATTTTCTTAGGGGCTTAGGGCACATATTAAAATGAATCCAAAACTTCGGTTTTTTTTTTTCAATAGCAATAACCAATTTTGACACCATAAATAAATTCTGCACGCTTCAATTGGCCAATATCCAAATTTTCATGAAATTCGTACGATTAGTTTCTGAGAAATTAATTATTTTAAAATGAGCATGTTTTAGAGGTTGGATCCAAATTGAAGTTCGTACTCCATTGTTGAAATGCTACAGAATGTCTATGTCACTTGCATTAATACATTATTTCTCCCCAATATGACCATTTCACTCGCTTAATATGTTTCGAACATTGCCAGCACAAATATTTCAATAAAATGAGTAAATATATTTTTTCAAATTATTCTTTTCTCCACTTTATAGACGGCCCCTTAAAAATTATTTTGCGTTTTTTAATCACAATTCGAAAACTACTTGAAAGAAAAATTTGAAGTTGAGAATTCGCATAAAGCAGAACATTAAATATAATAAATCTATCAAAAAAATGTAGGTTGTAATTCATATATTTTTTTTAATATTAATTTCATAATTCTTAATTCATATTGAAAAAATTTTTTAATTACAAATTCAACGTATTTATCTTTGGGTTTTTACTATTATAACCACACACAAAATTATCTTATTAGGATTATAATTTCAGGAGTTATTAATAAAAATATAAAAATGTAACATTAACAGCTCTGAATTTTGAATGTTTTATAATTCAAAAACTTATCTTTAAAATGACTAGAAATTTCGTTTCTATGCATAGTTTGAATCGAAGATTTAAAATATGGTGTCAAAATTGGGTGTTGCCATTGAAAAAAAGAAAGTTTGGTCTGGTTTCGATTTATAAATTTGCCCCTAAGCAAATTTTATGTACATCTTGTAAAAGTAGACTTTATTTCCAACCGACTAGTATTAGTAACTTTCTTCTATTATAATTAGTTACAGAGTTAGTAGGGCATGTTTACTTTTTTTCCACGACTGTACATCCCTTACAAGTTAAAATCACCTCTCCAGCTCTTATCTAATGACACAGCTAAGCGAAAGGAATATTAAATTTGGGCAATGATGGAAGTCTCATGCGATGCATAGTGGTTTCTCAACATCTTGTGGACAGATGACGCTCATTTGTCGCTGCATGGAACAGTTAATATCCATCACTGCCGAATCTGGGCTCAGAAGAACCCGCATGACTATATCAAGGAGCCGCTACATTCACCATGTGTTACTGTTTGATGTGGATTCACTTCGTACATTATTTTGAGTTCTTTTTTCTTTGAAGAGCCCTGTGCAAAAGCAGGATGGAAGCCATGCTCAATTACTGGAAAGCGCTACTTGAAAATGCTAAAGGAGAAAATCACCTAGCTTACTGGAATGTAATCTCTGACGCTCGGTAACTTTCATGCAAGACCTCCTCATATCAAATCTCCAGTGACGCAGTTCTTGACAAATACATTTGGAGAAAAATGCTTGGTTTCCTCGTTCACCGAACTTGACCCCGGTTGTTTTTCGGCTGTAGGGTTATGTAAAGTCGTCGGCATACAGCAGTAGTACTTCTTCCTTAGGGTAGTTAAGGACGCCATCATGCACCACAAAGTCTCCTGCATCTGCTACATACCTCAGTTAACAGTATTCTCACTCGGTTGCAAAGCGTAATTCTTTGGGGCGGCGAACGCGTAGAACGTTCACTATTATGTGCTTGTAAATATTTGCATCCACGAAATTTTGTGATTTGATTGTTGAAGTTTATTCTATCGACAAAAAATTTCACTAAATTTTTTTTCTTCACCAAAAAGAAGGAAAATCTCCCTGCATGAATCAATTTTGTCGCATCGCGCGTTCGAATAAACCAATTTCTTCACTTTATATAAAATTTTGAAATGTGAACAAATTTATGGGAGACCCGGTATATATTTTTAAAACAACTTTTGTAAACTGTAATGCTATAGTTTGTACCTAAAACATATTTTTTTTTTCTAAATAAATGATTTTTTAAACTTTTAAAACAACTTTTGTAAAGCAGTTAACGTAATAATACTTCAAGGGAATTTGAACCGCAAGTCGGGTTACTCGGGCTCCAAACAAGAAAAAATGTTTTAAATCAGTCCTGGATAATATTGACGGGATTCATCAAACACAGCAACACAGTACACGCAAGATCAAAGGCGTATCAACGGGGGACGTTACAATGGTCATGATCCTTCTCTGAACGAAGATTTCAATAAGATTTTTTTAAAAGTGTAAATACGTATTAAAGATGTTCTCAACTTTTTATATTACCCAATGAACAATGCATGCCTTCATAGTCATTTTTATTCATTTTTATGTGTAAGTGCATGGAATTTATTCACAAATTTCTTTACAAATACCAAATAATTTAACAAAGTTTTTCATATTTCTTTAAATGCGCTACATAATTGATTTGTCCTTTATGATGAACTTTCTGTGTTTGTCGAATTTATAAATTCGACTTAAAAACGCCAAATTTGACACAATTTTTGAAAGATCGTTCGTTTTTGCTTGGAAATGGCAAATTCTCATGGTTTTTAGGGTTCCGTACTTAAAAAGTAAAAATGGAACCATTATAACGTCACAGCCATTTTACTCGTAAACTATGGAATGTGGAAAGTTCAAATTGGGGAAAGTAATAAAGACTATTGACGCACATATATTCAGATTACTAAACATTCATAAATATATTTAGTAAAAATGTAGAGGGCTAATTAAGCTACTTGAAAAAAAAACTGTTTTCTTTGTATACCGTGTGAAAGCTTTCGTAACGCTGAATTTACTCAAAAATACTTTCCTTTTAGTTTTAGGTATTATATTTTCAAAGATATCGTCGTAAATGTGGCGCAAAAATATGTTCCCCCCATCTAATTCCGAATCTACTGAAACTAAAATTATGGAAAAATGGTAGTAGACGTTCATTTAAACCTTGAAAGAAAATTATAGCGATTACACTAGGTCCCATAGTTTTTAAGAAAATCGCATTTTCCCATTACACACAAATTTCGATTTACGAGAATTCAGCAAAAGTGTTGAGAAGCGCTGGAGGTATCTATCGTAGCAGAAGTATAAAAGCATTGTTGATAATGATTTTCGAAAAAAAAATGCTTTGTAATTAGCCGAGATATTAACTTTTAAAGATACGGACGGTTTGGACATACAAAATGACAGTGGCGGCGTACTCTATGTACCATCGACTTTTAAAGCCTGGTTAACAACATTTATTGATATATATGTGTAAAGCAATGTCCAGTAGAAGTATAAAAGCAATAAACGTCAAAGTGTCAAAAACAGACAAATTTAAGAGGTCTCAGGACTCTTAAAATTGGAAAAAAAGAAAAAAAGATCATTTTCAACATTTAATGTCTTAAAATGTATTCGATTTTAAAACACAATTTTTATTGGGATTTGTAAGTATGTACTTTCATTTCATGTGTTTAAAAAAACTGTAAGATGCAGAATTAGTATTTATAGGGGGCTCGAAACTGTCAGATATTTGTCGAGCAGAAAATTGGTATAACAGCTTACTCGCGGTATTACAAAATAAATATTGCAATTAGAATGACAATTTTATTGCCTAATTTTACTTCAGATTGTAGTATTTACCCTGAACTTAAATAAATATGTATGTAAAGCATTTTTATATTTTTACTGCAAAGTTGTATTTAGCTAATAAAAAATTTTGAAAATTTCAACAGCATAATCACCTAAAGAAATATTTTTTTTAACAATAAAACGGAAATTTTAGGTTCACTTTATACAGACTAACACGAAATATATGTTTTAAATTTCATGAAAAAATATTTAGAAGTTTTTGAGGTATCCATCGGGTTACGCTCAAAAACGTCATTTGCAGAAAAATGACTTCAAAGCTTCGGAAATCAGCTGTTGAGCGGGTATAATTAGCCATAACTTCTGTTCTAAAGGAAATTTCAAGGAAACAATTATATCAAAATGCACAGAAAAGATAGGAATTTAGCATCTAAAAAAATTAAAATTTCGAAAATTTTAGAGCTTTCATAGTCTTGAGACCAGACCAGGGCTGCGGAGTCGGTGGAGAAAAATGGAGGACTCCGACTCCGTCATATTTTAACGACTCCGACTCCTACACTGTAAAAAAAAATGGTAACGTTCCATGTAAAATCCAGGAACGTTTCGCCTTTTCTCAGGTTTTCAGAATAATTTAGCTCTTTCCTTTGAAATTCTGGTTTTCTTATCTGAAACGTTCCTGAACAAAAGTTGGAAACAGCAAAACGCTGCGGCCGCCATTTATTATTTTTTTGCTATAATCCGTTGCTCGCGCGCGAGTGTCGAAAACGAATTCCTTAAATGAATGTAAAAAAATCAATATGGAATGCAAATAAATCAATAGACGACATAATCCTTTACGTCTCTATTGTCAAGACAATTCAGATGAAAATAGAATACCTCTGTGACATCGCTAAGAGATTATCTCTCGTACTTCTCTGTGAAATATTTAACGAGCAGACCGTGTAAAAAACAAAATACACCTATTATTTGGATCTCCATTAACCAGGGGACCATCAAACATGATTCTCACCGATTTTGATTAATTTAAAGTATGTTTTAGAGTTCTTATCTCTAATTATTCTTGTAAAAGGATTTCTTCAAATGGGCCTTAGATTTTCAGAAATTAGATGCCGAAGTTTAGCATAGGTTTCAAATACCCATTAGTTTGCATCTCTCAACGTGTCTTTCGTGGTGTGGACGCAGAAAGCTCGCACGCCAGCCGTACGGCCCGAGTTCGATGCTACCTCTTGACTTTTTTTTTCTTTTTTAATTAATTTTATATTTTAACACTTTATTACAATTTGATTTAAATTTGATATATATTTGACACTTTGAATTGCTGCAAATTTGATTTTTTTTTTATTTTCGGAAAAAATATACAATTACGTTTAGGTTTTTTTTTCATGAAAATTTATATGTATTTTATCTAACTTGTAAACTAACATAATTACTGACGAAAATCCAAAATATTTTATGTCTACATTTTTTTTCTAATTATTATTTACATTTATATATTTTTATATTTTAAGCTAAGTTCAGAAACAATATATCATATATATATTTACTTTATTGAATTTTAACTGAAAATTTATTTTTTCGTGTAAATTATAAATAATAATTTTGATGTCAATTTCAAAATATTTTTTCATTCTAACAAATAATGATAATAAAGCGAAAATTGTCAACTGGAAATGTAAAAATCGTCTGCGGATCCCGCATGCTGTGAAATGTCAGTAATGTTTTGCTGTCAACAGAAATATTCCTGGTATTTCGCAGGAAATTTACTGGCATTTCTGTAGAAAGTTTTTAACATATACAGTAAAGTTCCAGTCATTTTCCAGAAATGTTTCTTGGATATAATGGGCAACTCAGCTGCCCATTTTTTCCCAGGAACGTTGCGGAATTTTTTTTACAGTGTATTCTGATTCCATATTTGGCAACACTTGTACCCATAGTGGAGTACTAGTGTTCCCTGATGATTAAAATAATAATGGAATATAAGAAAGATAAAGCTAAAACCACACTATTTAGACATTGTTTATCTTTTTCGGGCTTCAAAAATAGAAAATAAAAAAAATATTTTTTGCGCTTTATTAATTTTAAAATTTCGCACCCGCAAACTCGAAAAATCCAACTGTCAAAGTCTAAAGAATACAAAATGTAAATTTTATTATTTTGGATATGCGGACTGAGAAGAAAAAGCGAAATCGTTACAATTTAGTTATTATTTTGCTGTGCCCTCAAACTCGAAAAATTTCTATGGAAAGGAGGAAAAATAAAGATAAAATGTTTATCTTCTTGGAAATAATTAGGTTTCTGAAGATTCTAATGAAAAAATAAAAAAAAAATACATTTTTAAAATTATACTTACAGCTTTGGAGTGCTGCAGACCTGAAAAATCCGAAATTTAGAAGGTGAAAGATAACGAAATTTCACTATTTTATCTTTATTTTGGGTACCGCCTTATTCAGGAAAAAAGAAGTATCTTATTTTGACTACTGTGCACAAATATAAATAAATAAAGGAAGGGTATTTTAGAATTTTGACTTTTGGTCATACAGACTGGAAAAATTTGAGGGGTGCGGGGAGGGAAGGTTTCTTTTACAATACTATACTGGGTTCGTAGTTCTTTTGCCTCCAAAAATAGTGCAAATTTATAATTTTTGCATTTCCTCCGATAAGAGATCTGCATGAGCAGAAATTTTAAGGCCCGTCCCCTAAATTGTTCGGCCGCGCCTTTGTAATTATTCTCGCCCCAATGATGCCGATTGTAAATTGTTCCTATTTTATCGGCGTAGTTTGTTTCTTTCAAATTTCTTATAGTGTGCTTGTCAGCCTGCTCAATTTTTTTTATCAGTCTGATCCAGGCCATTAATATAAATTGCCTTAATTCTAGTTACACGGTCTGTGTGAAAAATTGCCTCAATTTTCGGCCTTGGGTCCTTGCTGACCTTTGTACCTCGGGTTCTATCAGCAAACCCCAAAAGTAAGAGGGGAAGTACTTATATACTAAATGCAAAATATCTTACTACAGTTATGAATTCAAACAGTTTTTATCTACTCTGTACACGGGTACTTATATAGGGGAAGTAGGGGAGGTTTGATGCATAGGGAGGGTTGATACATTAACAATTTTTCTCAACAAATGGCATTAACAGCCATTGTAACAGATGTAAAGTCTTCTTTTATTAGTAGAGGCCATCATTAGCTGGACTTAGCAGTGAAGAACTGGCAACGTTTTATTTTTTCTTTTAATTTTGAAGACCTTTTGGAATGTCAATGTAAATTTTTTTAAATACTGATTTTCTTTCATAACTCTTATTATTGTGAAGATAATATCTTGTAATTTTTTTGTACTTGTAAAGCACATTGTTAGGGTGAGTTTTACCAGAAAGCAGATTGGCATTTTGCAACTGCATTTATACAGAGTGATTGAATATCCAATAAGGCATAATAGGGAGAAATGATACATTAGTGCTGGGGAGAAATGATACACTTGTATATTTGAAATTTAATAGTTTTTTTAAGTTGTGAACTAATATAGGACTGTAATATTCATTATTGTTTTACAGCAAGAACTACTGAAATTGGTAAGGAAGAACAAAAAGACTATTCATAGACATTATGTAGGTTACATAGAAAAGCAGTGCGATGATATATGGATAGTTCGCTTTGCTCGTCATATAGAAGGAAAATGTTTAAATGGCCTGAAAGGGAAGATGTTTTTACAATTGACGAAGGACAAATTAAAAAATCATTAAATCCATCCGATTTTACTTACCAAAATGATGAGTTATTAGTTTTTCTTTTAACCATTTCAGGGGTGGTGGTATGTTTATGAAACCACTTAATTTTAATTCCCAAACGCCACATTGGCACTAGCATTTTGGTAAAATATTTTCCATATAATGTGAAAGTGAAATATAGTCCTTTTCATATTTCCAATTGAATTTGTCGGCAAATTCCGGTGCCATTCATTTATTTAAGCATTGAAAATGCTTTGTCCTGAAAGGGTTAAAGAAATCTTAAATGGCCTAAATTTTTGTTAAATTGTTTGCAAATCAGCAATGTTCACTTCATTTTTCCTTGCAGCAAGATCCCTAGGGTTTTTTTTCATTATTTATTTTCTAAAAAGTGTGTTAATAGAATTGTTTATGTAGGAGCAATTGTTTAAATATTTTTGTAAAAAACATTTCTGAAACAAAAATATGTCATTGTCATTTCTTTTTAAATTTTACTTAAATATTTCAAGATTTATCATAAAAAATTGTATGACATATAAATTGAATTGTCTGCATTTTTTTTTCCAATTTACATAACAATGTAACAAACCTCCCTTGCTAGTGTATCAATTCTCTCCAGTAATGGGGAGATTTGATACAGTAGTAACCATTCACAATAATTGGGATATATTTTTTGAAAGATTATTTTTAAAATTCAGAATATTTTTAATAAATGAATAAAAGGTCACTTTATAAGAAAACACGAAAAATTTGTTTAAAAATAGGTTTCTAAGGGTTGTAAAAAATTAGTAAAAAAAGTATATCATACCTCCCCTACCTCTCCTACCCTGTACTTATTCTGTACCTACCCCTGTATCTACTTTGCTAAACCGCAGTAAATCGGTCATCTTTAACTTGAGTAGCCTGATATAGTCCATAAATAACAATAATAATTCATTTTATAGATTTAAAATTACATATAATTTTTTCATTTCATTTTAAAATGTCTAAAAAAAATCTGGAGTCGGAGTCGGCTAGTCTTTTAGTGACTCCGACTCCTACTCTTTTGCTCAAAAATGGGTCCTACTCCGACCGACTCTGCAGCCCTGCTGGAGTCCCCTTAATTAGAATGAATCACGTAAATACTATGGGATTCGCGATTAGTCTGCATTGAGCGGATCCTCGAGTGACTTTAAAAGGGGAATTAAAAACCTATTTGGAAAAACGCGGTACTGACCAAGGCGGCGTTGCAACTTTGAAAACTCCTTTCGAAGCGCGCTTAGCTCAATACTAAATTTAAACTTTGAAGAAATGTTTTGTTTTAGCTACACTGTAGAAAGAAAGGTTATTATTACGCTGAATTTAGCTTTATGAAATGCCAAATGAAGTTTAAATATGCACTGTTTTTATTGTCAGTACCGGATTAAGTTCATCATAATCAGATTAGGATAATATTAAAAAAAATGAGTTATACAGAATAGCTATATTTGATATTTTTTAGGTTCCATATCTCTTTGCACTTTTATGGCATATCCATTTACATTTTTCTAGTATATACAGTTATACCCAACCCTACGTTGTATAGTTTTTTTTACAAAGTCTAAGTATTCTTTTATCAACTGTTTTTTAAAATAATACAATTACAAATTCATATATTTATTCTACGGAACCCTCTGTGTGCGAGTTATACTCGCACCTGACCGTTTATTATTTTTAGATATACATGCAGACGAGTTTGTATCTAAATGCGGATACATGCAAGTTTTATGTATTTGTGATTTATGAATGAAACTGATTTCGCGAGTGTGTCAGAAAGTAATCTGTTTGTATTTGAGAAGACCGTAAGACATAAAAAGTACTTCAGTGAAAAATGTAACGATCCTTTCCATTCAAAATATGAAACGCTACGCCCCTTCTAAATCGAAGACTGGGAAAGTAGGCTAATTTGAACCATTTTTTATTTGGGTTCAAGTAATTCTGATTAGTATTATCTAGACACTATAAAACAAAGCATAATTTTATTCACTGTGAGAAAAAGTAAATAAAAATAAAACAGATTTTACATTTTTACATAATATAATATTCTCCACTTCGTATGTCAATTTTTCGAAAATGCAATTTTGTGTTTATACACCAATAATGAGATGCGTTGTCTTTTAAAAGATAGACTGTTTACTTTGGTCAGAGTCAGTGTTTACTTTTGTCAGAATCAGTAGTGTAATAGTAATAGAAATCTAAGTATATACACCTACGGAGGGTATAAAGAGTTATCTAAAAGGTATACGGTATATACTACCGTGCATCCTCCATTACATCCCTGGTGAAAGTTCGGTGGTTCAAGTTTGCATCTAATGAATTCTGTTTATTATTACTTTGAAAATAAAAAGGCAAAAATATGCTATATGTATTTTCTAAAATTTGTACTTGTATTTACACGGTCAAACAGAATAAATCAGTGGAAGTGTATATTAAATATTTTATGAACGAAATAACTTTAAACTTTTAGTAATTTGTAAACTCTGATAATACACGACTTTAATTATCTGCTTGTATAATACGTCATCATTGCCTGTTTTATAATGAGATATCCCTATCCCTCGGAAAGTGCTGTGAAAATATAATGCTATATAAACAGATTTTCTATTTATTTTATCTGATAGTTCCTATGCTTACTAAATTACGAAATTGTAGACTTTTTTAATCTGTCATCATGGCCTGAGTTATAAGGAGATAACCATATTTCTCGAAGAGTGGTGTAAGAATATACTGCTATGAACAAGTTTTCCATTTACCTTATCTGCTAGCTTTTGTGCTTTTCAACTTTTTTTTTAATTATTTGCTTTCATAATCTGTCATCATGTTCTATGTTATAATGAGATATCCATATGTCTCCAAAAGTTTTAAAAATATAATACTATGGATACATTTCCATTTTAGGGGAATTTATAATGTTCCTTGTAACGGCTGTGATTTATCTTATGTTGGCCAAACTAAAAGAAATCTTGAAATCCGTTTAAAAGAACACTCTCGTTATGTAATTAATCAAGAAATTTCTAAATCTTCTATTGCCAAGCACTTTTGTGATTCCGGCCATAGTTTTAATTTTCAAAATGCTAAAATCATCTTTAATGCCAATAGTAACTCTGAATTGGACTTCCTTGAAAATTTAGCTATTTATCTCAATCGTGAAGTTATTGTTAATGATAAATCTGATTCTAGAATGCTCTCTGCAGCTTGGAAAAACCTTTTCAGTACTACCATATAATTTCGTTTTTGTATTAATTAATATTAGTCTGTTTTTTATATTTTATTCATTTATTTATTTATTTTTTAATATCATGTGTTCCCATTTTTTAATATATGTGTGTGTTTTTATTTTATTATAATTTATTTTTAATTTTATTTTCATGTACCCCCCCCCCCCCCCCCAATTTGCTTCCTTATTCTCTTTCTACCCTGTGTTCTTTTGTTTTGGATTATACTCTTCTGTGATTGGCTGTTGTCTTCTGCTTTCCTATTCGCTGTTGATTTCTAATTTCCTTTTGGCTGTTTCTTCAGCCTGTTTCCCTTCTCTTATCTCTCATTTCAGGCTTGCTGCTGTTTTCATAGTAGAAGCACGTCTTCTTTGCGCCTGACGAAGAAAGACTCGGATCTTTCGAAAGGCCTAGCGCATTTAAAAGTTTTTGATGGTTTTTTACGAAGATCTTTTAGTTCTTATTGATTCACACCAGTTTCAACTTATATTTCTTTTACATTTCCATGCATTTAATCTGTTAATTCATATGTCTTCCATACCTCAAAATTTGTTAATGTTTTAAGAATGCTGTATTATACTGAGTAGCATAAAAATATATACATACATTGTGAAATAAGCTAAAAGTATCTTTTAAACTTTTTCAGCAAAGGGAAATGTGTGCTCCAAAAATGCATCTCCAGGAGACTGTAGAAGAATTAACGAAATTTAACGCTAGGAGAAAGTTAAAGGTGAATATACATACAGCACATCCTGTCTCTATGTTTTTGAACGTATTTTCTTTTTGATTACATTGTATCATGCATAGTTTTGCAAAAGGTTTGTATTTGTTGCTTATGCTATTTACAAAGTTTTACTTTGAGTAGAAAATTAAAAATTTAGAAAAAAAGATTCCAACCGTATCTTTCTTTCTTTATTATTCTAATCTTTACTTTAATCTTTATTATTTCACGATTTATTTTTTATTGCAATATATTCATACAATTTTTTGCATCAAATAAACAGATTTGTACAGAATATCCTTTGAAATTATATGATTGCCTTTGTATTTAATGTACTTTAATTTAAGGAAAAAGGAAAATCGTTCTTCACGCATAGATTATAGCAGCGTTTCCAACTTTGAGAAAGTATAATTTTACGAACGTATAATTTAAATTTATAATTTGAAAGTGTAATTTTAAGAACTTATTTTACTTTAGCTTCTTATTATACATTTTGTTTTTTACATTAATCACACATATCATCACACTAATCACACTGAAGTATCACTAATAAACAATAATATTAAATGAACCTTTGTGTATGAATCACCACAAAACAAAAGAACGCATAGGACGCGTTTCGGGTTGGAAATTGTAACAGCACGTCATCAGCCAGTGTAAAGCAAATGAACAGAAAGGGCAGAGAGGAGAGCTTAAAAAAGAATGCGACGGTGGTGCTAGCTGAAAGGGAAAAACCAATCAAAGAAGAACACATCCAGAACAGAAAAGTGCTGGCAAATTGATAGAAAAATTAACTTGAAAGAAAAGAGTGCAAAAATAAAAAGAAATAAACAAATTAGAATTTAAAAAAATAAATAAAGTAAAATAAGTAAATTAAAAATTAGAGCTCAAATAGAAACACAAGGAAAACATAAAAAATAAAATATTCCCCCCCCCCCCCTACGATACAATGAAAAGAGACAAGAAAAGAGGGCACAGAATTACTAGAGTAATTCGCAAGTTGGAGAGAGAAATAAGATGGTGATAGATCATTGACAAGTTTATCGGAATTTTTTAAAGTAAAACATGCTTCGTGAAAATCGAAGTGAGTGGTAGATACAGGAGAAGAAATAATTCAATTTTTCCATGGCCAGAATTATTTCTTAGATCTTCCAGAATTATATGATTCGTACAAAGTTTTATTATTTATGTGTGATTTATTGCCAGTTTTTTCGGTGCTGTTTCATCAGTACCACTTAGTTTAGTGTTCACGAATATTATTCTGTATATACATTTTTATAATCTATCTTAATAACGTAGTCGTAGATCGTCGCGATCCCAATAATTTTACAAAATTTAAAAGATCGAACGAGAAACAATTAGCCGGAAAAAAAAAATCATAAACGAAAGGAATTCGGATTTAAAAGTTTGTGCCCATATTTTAATCTCTAACTACAAAAGTATCTTGTATAAGATTTTGTGTTAAATGTTTTCCAATGAATTAAATGTATTAAAAAGAAAAACCAACAGCTTTTAATAAGAATTACATTTTTGTTTAGTTTAAGAAAATCCTCAAATTTCGATCGAAGTTGGTTGAAATAGAAGACAAACATACGCAGAGAACGGACCACAAAACCGTTTGTTGTCCTAATTGTTTGCAATTGTTCAAATAATATGATCTTAGCTTTTAAATTCTTCTTTCAAAACTTTAGAACATACTAATAACTACTTAAAAGGTTACACAATTCCCGATTATGAAAAAGCAGGAGTTTACATAATCCCATTCAGCACAGAACACCATGAGAGTTTATTTTTATATTGGTATGACATCTCGAAAATTTAAGGAAAGATTAAAAGTGCACTTTCTGATATCAAGTTTAACAAACCAAGTACAGCTTTATCCAGATTGCATAAAAAGAAAATATTAAGATAAACCTCGAAAAGCTAAAATGATCATTTCAACATCTAACCATTACTCTTCAATAATCCGTGAATCCATTGAAATTTTACTTAGAAGCGATACTGTTTGTAACGATGTGCTTTCTCATAATATTCCCGCGATTTGGTATAATATCCTAAATATTTCAAGAACTCCTGAAAATATGAACTGGTGTTTTCACCCCTCTGCAGAGAAATGGGCTGAAATCCGCTTGCGCATGTGTAATATTTTGTTTTTAAAATATGTTTTCTATTCAATCAGTCATCTTTTCCCTTTCAAAACGAAAGCGTGTGTGTTCGATAGATCTCAGGGTTGTATTATATAATCTTTTTATATGTTTGTGTCACATTTAAAGTAGCTATAAGTATGTTGTAAAGTTTATTAATTACAAGGTGAAAATTTCCTTCACGACACTAGTTTTTTTAATACAATGTTTTGACTCTATTGACTTTGCTTTAGTTTCAAAATTATTTTCATTAAAACAGACCTCAAGCACTAAGAAATCGTGGAATAGACGAATATTCAGCTAGACATACCGCAGTCATTAGTACTTTTCAAATGCATTGGAAAGTATTGGAAATAATCATGAATCAAGTATAGTCATACTTATTACATAACTTATATCGTTATTTGTTGTTAACGTACAGTCGTGGAAAAAAAAAAGTAAACACCCCCTACTAACTCCTCAACAAATTATCGTAGACGAAAGTTACTGGTACCAAACGATTGGAAATAAAGTCTACTTTTAAATGGTGTGTATAAAATTTGCTTAAGGGGCCATCTACAAATTAAAACGAATACAAACTTCCTTTTTTTTTCAATGGCAGTACCCAAATTTAACGAGATATTTCAAATCTTCGGTTCAAAATATGCCTAGAAACCAAATTTCAAGTCATTCGAATGATAAGTTTTTGAATTATAGACATTCAAAATTTAGAACTTCTAATGTTAAATTACATTTTCATATTTTTATTTATATCTCCTGAAATTATGCTCCTAATGAGCAAATCTTTTGTGTAGCAATAATAGTAATATACCCAAACATAAATACGTTGAATTTGCAATTTTTATAATTTTATGATATGAATTATGAAATTAATATTCGAAAAAATTATGAATTGCAACCTACATTTTTTTTTATGGATTTAGCTTTATTAAGTCCTGCTTTATGGAAATCCAAAATTTCACATTTTTCTTCCAAGTAGTTTTCAAATTATGCTTAAAAAACGGCAAAATGATGGTTTAAGGGGCCGTCTATGATAAAAGTGAGTAAATTTTTGGAATTTATTCTGCTATCCTGTAATCAAACAGGTTTCATTGACGCTTTAACGTGCCTTGATCAAGAAGGCGGCACTCTCGGTTAACAATCGAGTTCGGAACTTCAATTTGGATATAGCCCTTAAAATACGCTCGTTTTAAAATAATTAATTTCTCGGAAACTTATGGTACGAATTGCATAAAAATTTGTTTTTAGGCTAATTGAAGGGTGTAGAGTTTATTTATGATATCAGAATTGTGTACTGCTATTGAAAAAAACAAAGTTATGGTTTGCTTTAATATGTAGATGGCTCCCTAAGCAAATTTTATCTATATCATTTAAAAGTAGACTTTATTTCCAATCGTTCGGTACCAGTAACTTTCTTCTACGATAATTTGTTGAGGAGTTAGTGGGGTGTTTACTTTTTTTTTCCACGACTGTACATTTTCCATTTTTAGGTAGATTTCGTATGAAATACTACCTATTGGGATCGTTCCTATGTTGGAATTTCTGAAAAATTTTTGCAGATCTACACCGATCATGACCCCTAGAACCCAAAACCACCGTCAGTAAAAAACTTTATCTATCTATCTATCTATATCTATATATATATATATATATATATATCACTTTCTTCTGGACACGATAACTTTCGTAATTCTGCACCAATCTCTTCCAAACTGATACATAAAATCAAAGGACATAAAATCTCGGTCAAGTTCGTTAATGGGCAAAATCCGACCAAGGGGAGGGAAATAGGGAGGGGTTTTGTGAAAACCGAAAACCCCCCATAACTTCTTAATTTTTGTACATATCAAATCAGTTTAAAGTTTTTATTACTTCAAAAAATAGGGCCAAAATTTTATATATCACAGATTTTTGATAAAGTTAAAAATGGGCTCAAGGGGCGCAAAAAATAGGGTTTTTGGGAGAAAAAAAATTCATAACTTCGTCAATTCTCAAGATATCAATTCCAATTAATTTTATTATAAATCTCCTTAATATTATCTACAACTTTTATATTCACAAGTTTTTGATAAGACCAATTCGTACCGCAAAAAAAAATTAAAAACAAAAACAAAAAGGGGGTTTGAAGAAGTAAAAAATTCATAACTCCGTCAATTCAAAAGATATAAAATCCCCATGAATTTATCATATATCTTCTTAATATTGTCTACAACATCTATATAGACAAGTTTTGGATAGGACCAATTCTTACAGCAAAAACAAATTAAAAATATATAGCGGTTGAAGAAAAAAATCATCTAAGTAAGGGTGTATTCAAATCCAAACTGCGTATTTTCTGACTCATTTTACAATTCATTTTTGCTCTCAAAGGATTCCAATTGGTACGTTTTCTTACTCAGAAACTATATAATGTACCGTAATGGTCGATTTTTTGATAGAGGTAGAATATATTTTAAAAAATGCTGTTAAAGTGGGCATTTTGAACCGAATTTCCCGAAGCGGATTGTGCTGGAAAAATCATTGCATTAAGGATGCACTCAAATCCAAACTGCTTATTTTCTGACTCCTTTTTAAATTCATTTTTGCTCTCAAACGCATTTAATTGGTAGATTCGCTTATTCAGAAACTATATAATGTACCGCAATGATCGATGTTTTGATAGAGGCGGAATATATTTCAAAAAATGATGTCAAAGGGGGCATTTTGAACGGAATTTCCAGAAGCAATTGTGTTATCACTTTCTTCTGGACACGATAACTTCCGCAATTCTGCACAAATTTCTTCCAAACTGATACATAAAATCAAGGGACATAAAATCTCGGTCAAGTTCGTTAATGTGCAAAATCGGACCAAGGGGATGGAAATAGGGAGCGGTTTTGTGAAAACCGAAAACCCCCCGTAACTTCTTAATTTTTGTACATATCAAATCAGTTTAAAGTCTTTATTACTTCTAAAAATAGGGCCAAAATTTTTTGTATCACAGATTTTTGATAAAGTTAAAAATGGGCTCAAGGGGCGCAAATAATGGGGTTTTTGGGAGAAAAAAATTCATAACTTCGTCAATTCCCAAGATATCAATTCCAATTAATTTTATTATAAATCTCCTTAATATGATCTACAACTTTTATATTCACAAGTTTTGATAGGACCAAATCGTACCGGAAAAAAAAATTAAAAACGAAAACAAAAAGGGGGTTTGAAGAAGTAAAAAATTCATAACTCCGTCAATTCAAAAGATATAAAATCCCCATGAATTTATCATATATCTTCTTAATATTGTCTACAACATCTATATAGACAAGTTTTGGATAGGACCAATTCTTACAGCAAAAACAAATTAAAAATATATAGCGGTTGAAGAAAAAAATCATCTAAGTAAGGGTGTATTCAAATCCAAACTGCGTATTTTCTGACTCATTTTACAATTCATTTTTGCTCTCAAAGGATTCCAATTGGTACGTTTTCTTACTCAGAAACTATATAATGTACCGTAATGGTCGATTTTTTGATAGAGGTAGAATATATTTTAAAAAATGCTGTTAAAGTGGGCATTTTGAACCGAATTTCCCGAAGCGGATTGTGCTGGAAAAATCATTGCATTAAGGATGCACTCAAATCCAAACTGCTTATTTTCTGACTCCTTTTTAAATTCATTTTTGCTCTCAAACGCATTTAATTGGTAGATTCGCTTATTCAGAAACTATATAATGTACCGCAATGATCGATGTTTTGATAGAGGCGGAATATATTTCAAAAAATGATGTCAAAGGGGGCATTTTGAACGGAATTTCCAGAAGCAATTGTGTTATCACTTTCTTCTGGACACGATAACTTCCGCAATTCTGCACAAATTTCTTCCAAACTGATACATAAAATCAAGGGACATAAAATCTCGGTCAAGTTCGTTAATGTGCAAAATCGGACCAAGGGGATGGAAATAGGGAGCGGTTTTGTGAAAACCGAAAACCCCCCGTAACTTCTTAATTTTTGTACATATCAAATCAGTTTAAAGTCTTTATTACTTCTAAAAATAGGGCCAAAATTTTATGTATCACAGATTTTTGATAAAGTTAAAAATGGGCTCAAGGGGCGCAAATAATGGGGTTTTTGGGAGAAAAAAATTCATAACTTCGTCAATTCCCAAGATATCAATTCCAATTAATTTTATTATAAATCTCCTTAATATGATCTACAACTTTTATATTCACAAGTTTTTGATAGGACCAAATCGTACCGGAAAAAAAAATTAAAAACGAAAACAAAAAGGGGGTTTGAAGAAGTAAAAAATTCATAACTCCGTCAATTCAAAAGATATAAAATCCCCATGAATTTATCATATATCTTCTTAATATTGTCTACAACATCTATATAGACAAGTTTTGGATAGGACCAATTCTTACAGCAAAAACAAATTAAAAATATATAGCGGTTGAAGAAAAAAATCATCTAAGTAAGGGTGTATTCAAATCCAAACTGCGTATTTTCTGACTCATTTTACAATTCATTTTTGCTCTCAAAGGATTCCAATTGGTACGTTTTCTTACTCAGAAACTATATAATGTACCGTAATGGTCGATTTTTTGATAGAGGTAGAATATATTTTTAAAAATGCTGTTAAAGTGGGCATTTTGAACCGAATTTCCCGAAGCGGATTGTGCTGGAAAAATCATTGCATTAAGGATGCACTCAAATCCAAACTGCTTATTTTCTGACTCCTTTTTAAATTCATTTTTGCTCTCAAACGCATTTAATTGGTAGATTCGCTTATTCAGAAACTATATAATGTACCGCAATGATCGATGTTTTGATAGAGGCGGAATATATTTCAAAAAATGATGTCAAAGGGGGCATTTTGAACGGAATTTCCAGAAGCAATTGTGTTATCACTTTCTTCTGGACACGATAACTTCCGCAATTCTGCACAAATTTCTTCCAAACTGATACATAAAATCAAGGGACATAAAATCTCGGTCAAGTTCGTTAATGTGCAAAATCGGACCAAGGGGATGGAAATAGGGAGCGGTTTTGTGAAAACCGAAAAACCCCCGTAACTTCTTAATTTTTGTACATATCAAATCAGTTTAAAGTCTTTATTACTTCTAAAAATAGGGCCAAAATTTTATGTATCACAGATTTTTGATAAAGTTAAAAATGGGCTCAAGGGGCGCAAATAATGGGGTTTTTGGGAGAAAAAAATTCATAACTTCGTCAATTCCCAAGATATCAATTCCAATTAATTTTATTATAAATCTCCTTAATATGATCTACAACTTTTATATTCACAAGTTTTTGATAGGACCAAATCGTACCGCAAAAAAAAATTAAAAACAAAAACAAAAAGGGGGTTTGAAGAAGTAAAAAATTCATAACTCCGTCAATTCAAAAGATATAAAATCCCCATGAATTTATCATATATCTTCTTAATATTGTCTACAACATCTATATAGACAAGTTTTGGATAGGCCAATTCTTACAGCAAAAACAAATTAAAAATACATAGCGGTTGAAGAAAAAAATCATCTAAGTAAGGGTGTATTCAAATCCAAACTGCGTATTTTCTGACTCATTTTTAAATTCAGTTTTGCTTTCAAACGCATCCAATTGCTAGATTCTCTTATTCAGAAACTATATACTGTACAGTAATAATCGATTTTTTGATAGAGGCAGAATATATTTCAAAAAATGATGTCAAAGTGGGCATTTTGAACAGAATTTCCCGAAGCAATTGTGTTAGAAACGAAAATTATTGCCCTCCTGAGAAAATAATTGTTTATTAATCAAGTTTTAATTAATTGAAAGGAAAATAAAAACACAGGTCGCTTATAAATCTTTTCAAAAATCACGTCAGCATGTTTCATATTTTTTTTTATTAAAAATGAATCTGAAAATGTGCCAGAAAATTTCGAGTTGTTGAGTATAGAAAAATATTTTTTAAATATCGCCTTAACATGATTCTGATAAAACCAGCTATTTTATAAAAAGGAAATAAAAACTCGTCAAAAGCAGACAGATAAAACTGTTAAAGTGGATTTATATCTAATAATGATTTAATTTTTGTTGGTGAAATTAGTGTACTTAACTTCGAAATCTACCTCTGCCTGTAGGCCGGGCCGGCAGGGATTTTTTTTAATCTGGGGTGATGGTGATTATGATGTTAGAGATTTTTTAAACCAACATCTAACAGTCGACCAAAAGGAAAAAAAAAAGACCCGTGCATTTAATCTCCAAATTGTCAAAGAAAGAAAAAAGAAAAAAAACCAAGTCGGAAATTACAGGCTTACGCAAAAATGCATGAATTCAAAATTTGTTACGATTACATATATTGAATTCAGTAATACGTAAATAATATGCTCCATGTTAAAAACGACGTCATCAGCATGGCAACCTAGAATCACTACCTATTATGGGATATCATTGAATCGAATTAATTACGTATGATATGATTTAATAGAATGAAGAAAACTTTTATTAATATATTTTTGAGTTCTGATTCCATTTTCATAAAATTTGAAATGACTCGACAAAATTCTGCAACGATTATATATATTAAATTTCAAACAATTCGGTTGGGTAGTTTTTGCACTATCATATACGGATAGACGGACGGACAGGACGACTCGACGAGCATAGGTGCTACGTATTTACATAATTACGAAAACACCTAAAAGCGGAACTAGCCGTTCGACTAGAAATTCTATAATTTATTTTCTATTTACGTTAACAACTAAAAAAATAAGCTTAAAGAGTCATCTTCTAACTGAAATTGTACCAAAGTCCTTAAAACACCTAATTTTGACATCGCATTTGGCCTTTTCGTTAAATTTTACCTCAACATACCAAATGGAAACTCATTTGATCAAGTAATTTAGGAATTATGAAGGTTCAAAGTTTAAAAACGTATATTTCAGTGTTACAACTGAGTAGACCAATGATTCTTTTTTTTTTCATTTTTAAGAATCCCAAATATAAAAATGGAATCAAAGAAAACAACGAATGTATACAAAACTTCATAATTTTTATTTCATAGTTTGATGTAAGCTTTATAGGTAGCAAGTTTTCTAATGTGACTTTTCTCTCTTTCTAAAAAAAAAACCTGAGGCTCTACGATCTATGAAGGATCAGGGCCTACAGTGCCCAACTCTGTTTACTTTACCCTGGGCCCCGAGGTTCTATGCAGCATGTGCCCCGGCCAGATGGTCAACCCAACGCGAGACCCTCGGTGTTTAGTTCCCAAGCAAACTTGGTACTCACTTTATCGACGCCGAAGGGATGAAAGGTTGAGTTTCTGCTCTTTCACTCTTGCATATTTCTTGCATATTTGGTGTAATTTTGCTAGTATTTTGGTAGAAATTGTAACATAACCACCTTCCATATTTAGTATGTTTTAGAATTTTATTTTTAATACAATTTACGGGATGAAATTTTTTATTGACATTTGGCTGCTCCTCGTTGTATGCTAGTTGTGAAAATAGACCGTCGCGTATCCCATAGAACTTCTTTAAGTATTTTTAAGGGGTACGCGTAAAGACACTTTGGGAAACCTATAAACTATTATCCTCGAATGTAAAGTTTACTATAGCTATAAGAATTTTTTCCTTAAAAATGAAAAAAAACACAAAAAACCTGTGAAATTGATTGACAATTTATATTTATAGATGCTATAGATGCTATAGATGATTTATAGATTTTCTATAATTTGTTTAATTGTTTTATTTTCAGGGAGCTGTAATAGCCGCTGTATCGAGTCCAAAATGGACGAACTTTTACAATGACTCTCATTTAGATAGGTTAGCAAGCCACGATTTAGAGGAGGTGACATCAGCAGGTGTGTTTGGGATTTTCATTCTATACTTCCTTTTTTGTCTACAGTCGAACTCGGTTGAAACGAAGACGAAATGTTCTCCAACAGTTGCTCATTATAAGAGAATTTTTGCAATGTTCAAGTTTAAGATTTCATGCGTCAGAAAATATGTAAAAGTTCAGTTAATTTATTAAAACTTATAAAATTATTACTATCAAGTGAGATTTTGCATTTCTGATTTAGTAACACTAAATATAATTGTTACTTGTCATTTATTTTAATTTTTTTTTAGTTTTGAATGTATGAGAAAGAAAAATTTCATATATAAGAATTATTTATTATTTATTAAATAAAATATGTTTTTTAAAAGATTATTATTATTATTATTATTATTATTATTATTATTGAGAGAGTGTGTGCATTTATATCATGTGTTTCCCCCCCATCTGTTCAATAAAATCAAACCGAAAAAATATTAATTTATTTATTTTGTTAAAAGGTTAAATCATTTAAAAGAAATGCGCGCATAAATAAATATTTCTTCAATATGTTTTCCCCTACTTCATTAAAAACGTAAAACATCTTCGAGAAAAGATATATTATTATATCGAAAGAGGAGAAAATGGGTTTTCGTTTGTGAATTTTTCAAAAGTTTTACCAGTTTTATCCGCGTTTCTGTGTTACAATCGAGTTTTTTGCAATTTATTTTTCGGTCCTTTTTTTTTTTTTTTTTTTTTTTTTTTTTTTAAATTTATTATTATTATTTTTTTTATAGTAGACTAAATGTTTACATTATTTTTTTCTCTTTAAAACCGTATTGCCGCAGCATTCGAACTCTCTTCAACCGAGTTCCACTAAGTTGCACTGTATTGAAGTAGACCGAGAATATTTGAATATTATTGCATATAGTTTCTTAATACAAAATGATCTTTAAATATCTCTATTTTTTAAATTAATAATGCATCTTGATAACGTCTGAATTTAATTTTTTTTTATGAATTATTATTTAATTTATATCTGACAACGATATAAAATAACAAAATCAAAGACAAGTGAAATGGAATTTATAATAATAAAATAAGATATTCGCACGAAGTTTACTATTGTCAGTGACAATTTGTCATTTTTATTATGCCATTATGAAATAAATACTTAAATCCTAAGATTTTATTTTCAAATCATTCTCCAATTATTTAGTGCTATAGCCTTGTTAATACTGATTTTATAGTCAGTCTCAGTATAAAAGCTTTTTTTTGCATTAGAAAAGAGTTTTTAAACGTAGTATTGCTGTATTTAAAAAAAGAAAGAAAGAGAAGAGAAATCTACTGTTACTTTTCCAATTATTTTTTAATTGTTTGGTGCTGCCATCTATTGCTTAAGAATGATTCTATACTCAATTTTAGCATATATTAGAATCTTTTATATTAAGGGTCTAATTTTTTTTATATTATTACCCATTTAAACCACGAAATTTGTGTAACTGAATTAATGAATGATTTTTATAGGTTAGTAAAATTTGAAACTTAATATTAGTTTATCTTTTAAAAGTCTTATTTTTTTTAAAATTAAATATTTATAAATATGTAATGTAAACATATTTTAGTAACACAAAAAAAGAAAAGTTAAAGTGATATACTAAAATATTTGCTATTGTAATCTTCGAACAATAAGCATCCTTCATGTAAATCATTTAAAAATCGTAAAGAGATGCATTTCTTTCTAAATCGCTCCTTTACTTATAATACCTATAAATTCTGGAATTTATAGTTTTAGTGCTGCCATCTATACTTCATGGCCTTTACTATTTCCATAACATAACATCTGTTTTGTGTAACATTAGTAAATTTTGAAAACTAAAAAATGAAAACACACTTTTTAGCTTCTTGTTTGCTTATGTATCTTCCGATTATAAGTTTTATGGTTTCATACTGAAATGTACAGAGTTCACACAGTTGTACGAGAAATTTGAAACAGTTTCTTTCGGCTTATGAAAAAATGTTGCTAATTCTGTGAATAAACGAAGCGGTTACAAATTCTGTGCGAAAAAGAAAAAAAAATAGGAATTTTGATATCATTAATAGTGGTGCCAGCATCCTTGAAAACCCCAAGGAGTGTGCGAACCTTGAACGTACGTTCTTTAGCATGGATATATATATATATATATATATATTTATTTATTTATTTAAAAACCCGAAAATTCTGTGCATACGTGTTATCGGGGTGAGGTAGATAGATCGCCAAAAATAGTTGTCAATCACCAGCCCCCGGTATTCTTTTTCTTTCTCCCAGCTATTAAAATGTCGTTTCCAAAAAATAAAGTTCTGTTGTATAAGCCCGCCGTAAAACAAAGCAGATGTTCAATTCTATTGTTAAATACTCAACTGCAATTTTTTTAACTTCTAAGCATCGCACATTTTAAATTTTTATACCGTCGTATTGGAAAAAAAAGTACTTTCAATTGCATTTTGTTTGAAAACTGCATCTCAATTTAGTTTTTAGACATTAATTTTTTTGTAGTTTATTAAAAAAAAATTAATATTTGCAACTGAAGTACTCCAATTCTGTAGAAAGTAAAGAAAAAACATTTAGAAAATAGTAATTACAGTCGGACCTCTATTTAACGAACCTCTATTTTGTGAATTTCTCTATTTTGCGAACTTTTCCTCGTAACCAACAAGATTTTGCGAATTTCTTCGTAAAATAACCTCCAAATAGCGAAGTGTATTCTCTATTTAACGAACTTTTTCTTCTGATGTAATTTTTCTTTTTTCTCTATTTCTCAAAATATTTCCGGACACTTCAAACTTATTCTTTCTTTTACGCATTTTATAATGCTCAATAACCTTGAATTAGTTTTACCAGGTGCCTAACTCAGGTGCCGAGAGCAGTAAAATCCCTGTCATTCTTTGCAGTTCATCCAGGAAATGCAAACTTTCAATATCCCCCTTTCACACTCAAAAGGGCTGTTCTATAGTAAATAAGTTTCAGTAATTAAATTTAAGACGCATGTAGTAACAAAATGCTTAAAATTACTTGTTATAATAAATACGATAATTTCATTAAAATTCATTAATTTTAATGTAAATCTTTTCTTAAAACTGAAATTACAGTGTATTTCCGGATAATATATTTTTTAATTCTTGTTGTCCTTACAAATTTCTTTTTGATGGATAAAATGAATAATAATAAATATATATGTTGCATTCTAGCAACATTGGATTGGCTTTATCGTTGAAAATGCCGTACTGGCTGTCACGATAGTAGTTGTGGATCACATCCAGCGATAATGGCGTAAAAGAAATGGTCAGAACAGATAATTCGAATCTGTTATATTAGTAGAACAAATTGTTGGAATGCAGTTGTCGAGTGAAAACAATGGAATGCATCGTTCCGTGAAGTTTCCCCAGAAGAAATTGAAACAACTCATAATATCAGCTAAGCACTTTATTAGAACATCTTGCAAAAAGTGCAGTTTCCACCAAGATAATTAGCCATCGCTCCGTAGTAGTAATTAGGTTTAAACAAAGTTCCAGATAATTGAATAACAGGACGGTGACCAGGGGATGGATGAAAACTGGAAATACGACTCAAATCTGCTAAAATCTGCTGAAACGCAGCGAGTATCAACTTTTTGTTCCTCACGTGTAAGGATACAAATATGACGTAGGTCGCGCTCTCAACCAATGAATAATTGAGAATGTCACTTCATATAAACAGTGCAGACAGAGAACGCGGATGAATTTGAAGGGAAAAAGGATAACATCAGAAATGCGCGGGAAAGTAAAAATTGAAGCTAAATTAATATTCTCGAAAGAAAAAAGCGCGGGAATGGAACATTTAATTTAAGAATACTAAAAGCGTAATATTTAAGCGATTAAGACAAGTGAGACATTAAATTAAAGGGAATTAAACATAGTTAACGATAGAGATTATTTAAGGATAAGGATTGGATGAAAATAAAGTAGTAATTTAGAATAAGATAAGGAAATCGCGGAATTAGATCTAATAATGTAACAAATATATATTTGGTTTATAAAAAAAAAAAGTATGATTAGCTTAGCTTTTTAATAATGTTTAGAGTTTATGAATTAAAAATTTGTTTTGTGTAGTTTAAAGTAATTAAAAAGGTACATCTTTATTTAACGAATTTTCCACATAACGAACTTTTTTTCGGGATTTAGCGACTTCGTTAAATAGAGGTCCGACTGTATACCTTTTTGTTGCCATTTTCCCATATCAACTGAATAAAAATGTAATTAAAATACGTGCTATTTTGAAAAAAAAAATGATAAAAATGAATGATTTCTGATAAAACATGGAGCGATTATAAACTACATTTAATTTTAAGTGTTTATATTAATATTACAAACAAATGAAGGCATATGAATCATTAGATAGCCGATTTTTTTTGTCGAGTTTCTTGAATGACAACATTTTTTTTTTTGGATTTGTGTATTATTTAGCGATAGTGACGTCCTATGTATAATTTACTGTAGATTTTGTTTAAGACTAGATCGTAAATGATGAATTCTTCCACCGGATGCGAATGACGTCATTTTATGTAAAATAAAAGTGTGTGTTTTAACCCCTTGAGGGGCAAGTGATTGTGTTCCTGTAATGTTGAACTCACACCGGATTCTTTGAAAAATTCTATTTCAAAATAAGAAAAAAGCAATTTTACGACTTTTTTTCCACCAAATTTAAAAAAGTAAAATTTAATAAAATTTTTCTGGTGCAAATCTTTATTAATCGTAGGTGGGATATAATATATCCCACCACCCCTCAAGGGGTTAAGTCTTAAAACTGAAATATGTTTTGTACTAACTTATTTATATACATATATATTTTTTTCATCAGGGGCGACACTAAATTCTGGAAAAGAAAAAGAGTTTCTGTTTTCAATTTCTTTTAAATCCTTGTCAATTGCCAATCATGTTCAAAATGGTAATTTAATATAAATTTAATAAATACATAGCATTGTCAAAAATGATAATATAAAAGTAAACTAAAATAATACAAAACAGTAATTTAATATACATTTATTAAATAGATAACGTCAAATTGAAGGCTTTTAGCAATAAACGATATTAACGATTGTAGTTTTATTTCCCGTGGTTTAATATGCCCACCAGAAGTAATATGTAAAAATATTATGTAATGTAAATATTATACTGCATCAAAGAATATGTTATATCTATATGTATGCTAAATCATATTATATAGGTATACGTACATAAATAATCCCTCCACTGCTTTTAATATTGTAACTACATAATATTAACTATGCAGTTAACATGAAAGAAGTAAAAAAAAAAAAAATAATAATAATAACAAGGTTTATTGTAATTAATAGTTCCGGCGCCACTGCTGGCGCATGAATATGACCTCCCCCGGATAGTGCGTAAGTACCTCAAAAATTTAAACAGCAGTTTTTGTTTCATTTTTCGCTATCAAGACAGTTTCACACCCACAAAAATACCCAATTATTTTTTCCATAAAACATTGAAGTGAAATTTAAAAATATTTCTAAATTAACATTTTAGCTAAAATATTACCTCTAATTTAGTCTTCTATTAATCTCTAATAACTTAATTTAGTACTTTTCTGTTAACTGGGAACAAGTCGTACCAATAGCAGATTATTCTTTTTATTTTTTTTATCGCCAATAGCATACTTTATTTTTACATGTGTAAATTAGAAACATTGCTTTGATGTTATTAAAAAAAAAAAAAAAACTATTTCGGTTTATAGCATTATTTCTTATTAAATATTTTTATTTTTATGTATTTAAAAGTGAAATAAAATGTAAAATTTTTCGCTCATTTCATTTAAAGTACATAACATTTATATACAGGGTGTCCCTGCTAAGATGTTACAAACTTCCAGGGGAGGTAGGGTACAGCTAGACGACTCGGAATCACCTAGGAATGTCGGGTCGGAAACGCCTTCCTGACACAGTAGGGGCATTGACAGTGTTGCCAGTGGGCTACTTTTTTTAAAATTCAGGTTTCTTGATAGGCCCACTTTTCTGAAATGGTAAACTCCCCCTTCTTTTCGCCTTAATTAATATATCATTGAATAAGGCGATTTTACTATTTCAGAAAACTGGTGCTAATCAAGAAATCTGAATTAAAAAAAAGTAGATCACTGGCAACACTGGGCATTGAAAAGGATGGATCACGCAAAGCTGACCTTTCGCCCTGGTAGAGTTGCCAGTGGGCTACCTTTTTAAGGGGGTCCGGGACACAAAAATCTTGAAATTTTCAATTTTTTTAAGATTATTATTGGATTAAAAACTTCTCTGCCGTTTTCTGCTTAAAATGATGTTTTTAAATCATGTTTCTACCTTAATTAGAACAGGAAATATTAATTTTTTCGTTTTGGTTTGTTTTCAAAATCTGCCTTTCAAGCTATGGTTGTCAAGGAAACGAGTTCTTGTGAAATTGCGTTTTTTTTTCACGATATGTTTTTTCACCATTTCTCATATTTAAATTCTTATAACTCGATAACCGTTAAAGATACAGGGTTGAAACTCGGAACACATCTTTTTCAATTATTTTACTTTACTTCTGAGCCAGCATATTTGAAAAAAAAATATTTACTTTTGAAAATATAATTTTTTTTTTTTTTTTTTTTAAAGTTGCACCACTTTTTTTGTAATTTTTTCGTTAAATATTTTTAATTTTTTTAAAAATTAATATTTTTTAAAATGCTGGCTTTAAATTAAAAAATATATATTTCTGTTTTTTAAATAAAAAACAATTTAAATTCTACAAATAATATTTCGAGTTATAACGATTTTAAGTTATACCACTTTTTTCATAATTTTAAATAATTTTTTTTTTTTAAAAAAAGCTATGAGAAATTTTATAATTTGATTTTGTTTACAAATGATATGGTTAACCATCACAAAAAAATTCAAAATTTTAACTCAATAAATAAAAATTTTTTGAAAATGTGTCCCGGACCCCCTTAAAAAATTCAGATTTCTTGATTAGCACCTCTATTTTGAAATGGTAAATTTCCCCTTGTTTAATGACATATTAATTAAGTTGAAAACAAAGGGAACTTTACCATTTCAAAAATGTGGTGCCAATCAAGAAATCGGAATTAAAAAAAAGTAGCCCACTGGCAACACTGTCCTTACTGGGTCAGGAAGGCGTTTCGGACCCGGCATCCCTATGTGGTTCCGAGTCCTTTAGGTTTACCCTACCTCCCCTCGAATTTTGTAACATCTTAGCAGGGACACCCTGTATATTTAAAATATATATAACTTTCACTTATTTGAAATGAAATAAATGAAAGATATATATTTTAAATATACATAAATGCTATGTACTTTAAATGAAATGAGCGAAAAATTTTACATTTTAAATGAAACGTGTTCAATGTCAATGATGGCGATTGAAACAGCGCTTGGCGATTTACTTCAGTTTGGAATGGCATTTGCCCCCTGTTAACAGAAAAGTACCCTTTTCTTTGTTACATTTAATTAGATTTGTATGTATTGCATGTGTTTGTTAATCGTTTCGATTTTTAGTGAGGTATTTTTCTTGTTTCACAAAGGAGCAGTGTCCATGATACTGGACAGTCTCGATGACATCAGTTGTCTAACAGACTGTCCAGAACACGACAGGGAGTTTCTGATGTCAGTGCTCGATGACACGCATCTTCATGCTTTATTAGAGGTAAGTGCAATTTTATTTTCCTCTATTTATGTTACTAATAATTACATTCCGGGTGCGTCACAATTCCACCAGAACTTTAAACAATAAAGAAAAAGCATGTGTCATTTATAGATTGTGAAACACTTTCCAACAATTCCAGAATACTGTAACGAAATTTCGCTATTTGATAAGGTAAAAAAAAAAAAAAAAAAAAAAAAAAAAAGATATCTAAATAAAAACTTCAAGAATGCACTTCGATTTTCAATCACAATTCACAACATTTCAAGAATGCACAATTTCACTATGTTTGAAATAGTGTGTAATGATTAAAATACACTGCAAGTGATTTTTCCCGATAGAATATTACTAAATCCTTTTTTTTGTTTCTTTTTCTCTCCTTCTCCGGTAGATGTCGCTACTTGTCCACCCAGTCGTTTCCGCTGCTTCCCTCTCATTGGTTGTTTTGGCGCCTTCGCTACCCGCATAGGGTATATAAGCCAGCGCGTCTCTGTTTTGCTCAGCCTTGCTTTTTCTAGCACGCTGTTCCTTTTCCCCTATCTTGCACTGAAGAAGAATCTCGCTAGTAGATTCGAAACAGCTGTTTGCTGCTTTTCATATATTATTTGTGCATTTTAAACGTTGGTTTTTCTGCTTTTTAATAAATTCTTTTGTGTGTAAATGAATGAAATATTATGTATTTTATATTCCACAGGAAGGATGTCTTATTTCGCTTCAACAACACGCATCAATTTCACTATGTTTGAAATAGGGTAACATCGTTAAAATGCAATGCAAATTAATTTTTCCCATAGGCCATAATGTAACGGAATTCCTTTGCGTGTCCCTGTAAATGAATTATAAAGTCTATGTATTTTATATTCCACAGGAAGAATGTTGCATTAACCTCAATATTTCATATTATTTTCATTGTGTTTGAAAAAATGTAAATTTACTAAAGTGCATTGTAAAAGATTTCCCCCTATAGAACATAATGAAATGGAATTCTGTAGTGTATCCCTATAAATGAATGATAGATGGTATTTATTTTATTATTATTTATATTTATATATTTATTTATTATTTATATTTCAGAGGAATAATTTTGTATTGAACCTCAATAATGCATATCAATTTCATTATGTTTGAAGCTATGTAACTTTGCTAATATATACTATAAACGGTCCCCCTCCCCCCATAGATTATAATATAACGGAATTTTCTAGTGTATACCTGTAAACAAACTATAAATATTACACATTCCCCTTTCAATTGGGAAAATCCTACTGTAAACTTAATAACATCTATCAAGCTCATTGTAATCTGAGTATATTTACGTGAGTTAGAGTATGTGGGAAGACGGACGGACAGACAAACCGAGGTCATAACTACTCTTCAACTATGTTATTGGAAGCTGTTAAAAATTATAATTAATAGAGGGATCGCCTACAAAAATCTTCTCTAACTGAAACTGCATAAAATGAAGGAAACTTGTAATTTTATTACATTTACTCGATCGATTATTACATTTACTCGATTTTTTCAGCAAAAGTGTCGTAACGCGCTTAAATTTTTTTAATGATATATAAAAAGATTTGACGAATAGATTCAAATAATTTTAACTATTTGTTGGAGTGCACGTCTTTTATATGCAAGCAATTTAGCATCCAATATTGATTTTATGAAATGTTAATAACTGATGAATAGTACAATGTTCAATGTTAATTATAGTATTCACCATTAGCTTCACTTGAACCTATTGTTAATTTAATGATATAATATAGTACTGTAGATGAAATTTCTATTTACATTTCTCTTTCGATTATGCCATTATTCAGCTGTTGCCTTCATCATCGTGCTCTGATGTAGTGTTTACGTTAAATTTAAGTGTTTTCGCAGTATGATTTTCCTCAACAAATGACTTCGGTCCATTTTTCTAACTTAAGTGTTTTGATTTCGCTGTGTTGGGATTCGAAAATGACCACCGTGTGTGTGTGCGTGCGTGCGTGTGTGTTTGGCTTAAAAGAACATTCGAAACTTACAATTCACAAGTTAGAGTTCATGTATACAGGGTGTCCACTCATAACGGCGTCCAATAGCTAATTTCTAAACCGTAAATCATTGACATATAGTTCCAGTTACAAAAATGTTTTAAATGAGGTAAAGAGTTATTTTTACAGAAATTTGGGTAAATAATAGCATTTCGTAAAAAAAATACGAAATTTAAATTTTTATATTGTCCCCCGGTACTATAAATTTTATTCAGTAAAAATATTCGATTGCTACAAGAAATAAGACAAGAAAAAGTCTCATTCTTCTACGATTAAAACTGACCGACTAATAGCTGTTTAGGCTAATGTTAGACAAACGTCTTTTTGAACGCTAAAGCAAAGTATACAACTTTTGCTGAAACTATAAGAGAAAAAAATAGAATTTTTGTTAAATGAAATGATGAAAAGCAACAGTCAATTCTTTAAAAAAATAAAACTTATATTAAAATACAATTATTTTAACAAATCTGAAACTTAATAAAAAAATTACACTATCGTAATACTTGTACGATTGGGACCAATTGCAGTTAAAGTGCAGATAAACACGAAATAAGGTTTTCTAATACTTTAAGCACTTCGTGTATGATTTCTTGAAGCATTGCCTAACTCATCTGCGTTCAGAGGCAGGAAATTGGTGCAGGTTCAATTCAGAGATTCAATTTTAGTATTAGATGAATGGGACTTTTTTTTTTCTTTTACTTGTTAGTGTAATAGAAATTTTTCACTAAATATCACTTATAGGAGCGGGAGAGCGTATAAAAATTTAAATTTTGTAACGCTTTAAGATCTGTTTTTATTGGTCTGAACGAGTTTTAAAATATTTTTTTTTATCTCATTGAAAACATTTTTGAAATTGGAGTTAAATATCTATGACTAAAGTTGGGGCTAATTTTACATAACTTTTTTCCACATAAAAGGCCACAGTAATAACCGATATTGAGAAAAATGTGTTTCAAAATAAATCGCACTGTGAAAATTCGGAATGTGATACCATTCAATTAATTCCTTATGAAAGGATTTAATAGAATAATCACTATGGCAACCTAGAATCATTGCCTATCATGGGATATCATTGAATTAATTACGTATGATAGGATTTAAGGGAATCAAGAAATTTTTTATTAATATATTTATAATTTTTTATTCATATTGATAAAATTTGAAATGACTCGACAAAATTCTGCAATGATTATACATATTAAATTTCAAACAATCGAATTGGGTGATTTTTGCGTTGTTATATGCAAACCGATAGACGGACCTAGGGTTGCCAGATTTATCTCAGAAAAAAAAAAAAAAAAAAAAAAAAAAAACCAGAAGATTTTAATTGACACGAGTTAGTTTTGGTTTTACTGCGCTACCGTCCTTTTTAATACCCTATTAAACTATGTTGAAGTGCCAGTAATGTTTTCGGTAACAAATTTGTTTAAAAAGATTAATCGATTTAATCATTATTTCCCAAATTTATTTGTAATACATTATTTTATTAGCATTGTTTAACTAAATTTGTAGCCATATATCGCAATATGAATGAATAGTTAACTGAATTGTAAGAACAAAAATAAAACATCCTACAATTCAACGATCATCGAAATTTTAGTAATGGACACCTTACAAAAATTAATTTTTGTATTTAAGCGTAATAAATCAGCCAAGATATTAAAGTTTGACGTACAGATATCCTAAATTAAAAATTCCATAATGTATATACTCATAGTAGTCTATAATAATGTCAAGTTTAGAAGATCTAATCCTGATAATATCTAATCCTGCATACACAAGTGTTTGTGAATGCATTACTATTACACAACTCTCCCAAGATTTTGACATCCTGATTAGAGATAAGCCAATTTTACATTTGAGGCAACTTTTTTTCGGCAAACGGTAAAATTTTGAAGTAAACTGCAAAAGAAAAGAAATCCTCAAACTACCAAAAGTAAGATGTGGTAGAAAAACGGAAGAAATCGTCGTACGGGACAATTTCAAACGTACACTGTAACGATAGGCCTAAAAAATGTTAAAAAACGTACAACTTCCGGGAAAAAATTACATTCTGGGAACCCTACACGGATCAGACGACGACTATGGATGCTACTTATTTATATAAATACGAGATCACCTAAAAATTACCCAGATAAAACGAAGCAAAATTTTTTGACTGAAAAATAATCTTGCACTATGAAAAGTAGAGCACTTTTCAAATCACAAGAAATGAAAGTCAGAATTTCACTTTTCAGTCTTTCAAATCTTTCATCATTTAAAGCATTAAACTCGAAAACCTAAAACGATAAATTATGCAGTTTGCACATATATTCGCAAATTTCTAAAGAGGAATTACAGTTTAGCTCACTAGGAAATTAAAATTAATTTTATTTAGCGAACAAAGAAGACTTTCTCGGCTTAATTTGTTGCACAGTGTCATTAGAGGGCGGAAAAGGTGGGCGGAATTCTGCACTGAACATCCTTTCGTTGATTAACGTCATTTAAAATGTACCACAATTAACACATTTTAACACATATGACTTTGTCTTAATGAGTCTAAAATATCTCACTAAGCAGCAATTAAGATATTCCAGCTAAACAATTTATTTGAATAAATATTTTTGAGAATTCCGCTTAGTTTAGCAAATAAAGTTGCCTATCTTTGAAATTGTTTCTGTTTATGCAATTAATGTAAATGGATTTGGAAAGATTTTAATGAATTACAACATGCAGTTAATTAAGCATAATCCCATAAATTATGCAGTGCGAAAAAATATTTAAAAGTAAGTTTGATGACATTTTTCGGTATATGTACTAATAAAAAGAAAAGTGCCCAGTTAAGCTGATGGCATTGAGCTCACAGGCTATCCACACTAATTGTATATTGTACTCCTATAACAAAGAATAATGCCCCTCAAAAAATAAATTAAGGGGATTAGCCGCCGTTTCCCCCCTTATACTTAACTAATGCATCTCCAAATCCAATCAGGGACGCGCATTATGAGAATAAACCTGTGTACCAAATTTGAAGCAAATAATGTAATTCTGCATGAAAAAAACCATTTCGCTAAATTGAGGGGGGTATTAGCTCCGCCATTTGCCCCTTTTTACTTAACCAATGAACCTCCAAATATAATCAAGAAAAGCTCCTTATCATAATTTGAAAGAAAGTTTTTTTAGGAAAATTGGATAATTCTGCATGAAAATATATTTATCTAAATTAAGGGGGGGGGTGCCCCCCGCTCCCCCCTCTTTATACGTAACCAATGAACTACTAAAAATTATCAGGGAAGCGCAGTATCAGAATGAACCTAGAAAATTTTTTGAAGCAAATCAGATATTTCTATCAAGAGCTATCGCGTTACGTACGTACATAACATACATACAGAACCGGTGGACACATTAGCTCTCAGGCTTTGATAGCATGTGAGCTAAAAAGTCTTAAAATATCATATAGGAAAATTGTGTAAAAATAACACAATTTAGAGTTCATATATTTTATTCAAAGATACTAAAACCTTTGTGTTATTACTTAATACTTAAAGAACCTATATTTTCATATTAGCATAGTTGTTTTAATTTGAGGACATAATAAAAATGTTAAAAGAGCAGTAATATGTAGAAAAGCTGTTCCACATGTGACATGAAATGGTCCAGTACAATTAAGTAGAATTCCCTTAATTATGTAGTGTGAAAAAAATATTTAAATGTAAGTTTGATAAGACATTTTTCGTTTTATTTTTTTCCCCTAAAAAGTATTAAAATATCATGCACATATAATGAAAATTGTGTAAAAATAACACGTTCATATAATATAAGAAACAAACTTTTTACCCCCTTACGGGTGTTGGTCAATGAGATTTCGAATTCTCCTCGCTAATGTTAAATCTACGGGCGTCCAATGCATTCGTATGTTTGAAATTATCTCCCTCGGAAATTAATAGTTTAAACTTATTTTACTGTGTACTGTTTTTAAGTAATCTCTCTCTCTCTCTCCCACCCTCTCTCTCTCTCTCTTTTTTTCTTTTTTAGTTGTCAAAATATTTTTAAAACATATACTTAATTTTATATGAAACTAGATAAAGTACCGGATGTTGTCCGAAATTTTGAGAATGTTTGTTTTGAAAAACCAATTTCAAAATTTAACATACAACATAAAAGAAAAACAGTCGAAGTGTTGTACACATGAATCAAATGAAAACGAAATATAAAAATGCATAAATTTATATAACAGACGCATTATAATACAGCTATAAATAACTTATTTCCAATCATCATTGGAGCAATAATGTTAAAATACGCCAAAATTTGCATAATCGAGTTTTTTTCATGCTTTAATACACTAATTTTTTCACACTTATATGACGTTATATGTTCACCACGTCCTTTATATTTCCAATATGACGTAATATTCCATTTTTTTAATTCGTCAAATTAATTAAATAATTATAATTTTTCACATGGAAATCATAAAACAGAAATTATGACGTAACATTAACTTTTGTTTTTAATTCGTCAAACTATTTATTTTATTTACATTTTTCACGTGGAAATCTTGCAGTAGAAAAGTTATGTAATATTCCCTTTTTTAAATCTTTCAAACCATTTATTTCATTTTTTCACGTGGAAATTTTGCAATAGAAAAGTCATTGTTGTGGCAAGAATTTTATTGTGGATTTTTAATTGTTGGCAACAGTTATAACGAAAAATGTTTCAATTTGATTGAAAATTGCTGTTAAATTTGTGATTTTTTATTAATAAAAAATTAACTATAAGTTATTTCGATTCCGGATTTCTTTTGTTGTCTTGGCCGTGTTTTATGTACATGTACGTGACATTTCACAATTCTTCCAAACTGTGGATTTGCATAGAATTATAGACAGACAAATTTTCATTTTTATATATTAGATATTAATATATAACTTACATCTCGTCAAGATTTTAACACCTTAAACAAAATTACGTATAATGTATAATCTCGATACAACAAATTTTTCATTTTTACGAATATAATTTGGATTGTTAAAAAAATTCTTATTATCCTATTTCATTATAAAAATATTCATTTTAACGAATTTTTCAGAATACCGAATCTAATCAGTTCACTCCAGAGATTCGTTACAACGAGATTTTACTGCATGATTTTACTACCTGATATTTAAAAATACGAATGCCTTACACGCCCATAGGTTTAACATTCGCGAGGGCTATTTGAGGTGTCACTGATCAACATCTTTAAAGTTAGGGCTAATTTTGTATAATTTGGTACCACATCGAAGGTTGGCCACATACATAATCAATTTTGGCACGAATGTGTTAATACTGTTGCACATAACACTGTAAAATGTAAGCAACATAAACAACAAAATAACAAATATAAAACTAAGCTAAGCAAAACTTTTTTAATAGGTAAAAAGCCAAGCACTATGATAAATAGAATACTCGTCAAATTAAAAGAAATGTACCGAATGCCCCAAAAATAACGACAGATATTAAAAAAATTCTTGCAGGAGGGTTATGTATGATGTCAGGAGATTTTTTACTGTGATTCTTTATTTTAGTTCAAATTTCAAACAATAGATGGAGCTGAGAGCAATAGGTTACTCAGTCCAGACCCGATTTTTGGTACTTCGGGATCCATTCAATACAGTTTATTCTCCTTTTTCCGCATGGAGGAAGAGAGAGGCCGAAATATCGAGTCTGGATTTAGCGGTTATTGCTTGCAGCGCCATCTATCGATGCTATTCGTAACGAAAACTGAGAATCGTAGCTTACAAACTCCTGACATCTTACAAACCACTCCTGCAATAATTGCTTTAATATCTGTCACCGTTTGCAAGTTATTGAATTTTAAAATCATCAGTCATTTTTGGGATAACACCGGTAGGATATAATTTTACTTTTTAAATCTTTCATATTTTAAACATATTAATGTAAATATAAAATCCTGAACTGCGTACTTTACGCACATTTGTGAATTTTTTCAGGGAAGTTGCAGTTTAGTTCAGGAAAAATAAAAGAAATAAAAAAAGTTTTATTTGGCAAACAAATAAATCTTTGTCGGTTTACTTCTTTGCACACTGTTATTAAATGGCGGAAAAGTTGAGTGGGCATTCTAACCTTAACATCCTTTCGTTCAGTGATTAACGTCATTAAAATGCACCCGAGGCTAACGAAAAAGACAGGCTACCGTGGCGAGTCCGATTCTTCTTTTTTTACAGACCGCTGGAGTCACGTGATGCTCGTTAGCTTCGAATGCACCGCTGTTAACACATTTTAACACACACGAGTTTCTCTTAATGAATCTAAAATATCTCATTTAGCAGCAATTAAGATATTCCAGCTAAACGAATAATTTCAATAAATATTTTTGTGAATTCTACCCACTTTAGTAAATAAAGTTGCTTATGTTTTAAATTTGTTTCTCATTATATAATTAACGTATTTGAACGGGCCATTTAAATGCACTGCAATTAATACATTTTAACACAAATGCCATTCTCTGACTCAATCTAAAACATTTTAACTTTGTCAGCATATTTTAGTATTTAGCAACATTTAGAAAATCTAGCTGAATAAATTATTTTAATAAATATTTTTGGGGCTGTCACTTTTTAAATCCTTCATATTTTAAACATATGAATGTAAATATAAAATCCTAAACTGCGTACTTTACACACATTTTTTTTTTTTTTTTTTTTTTTTTTTTTTTAATGGCGGAAAAGTTTAATGGAAATTCTGCCCTTAACATCATTTCGTTGATTAATCTCATTAAAATGCTCCGCTGTGAACACATTTTAATACATATGAGTTTCTTTTAATTAGTCTAAAATATCTCATTTAGCAACAATTAGATATTCTCGTTAAACACATTATTTGGATAGATAATTTTGAAAATTCTACCCATTTTAGCGAGTAAAGTTGCTTATGTTTCAATTTGTTTCTCCTTATGTAAGTAATGCATTTGAATGTGACATTTAAATGCACCGAAGTTAATACATTTTAACACAAATGACTTTTTCTGACTCAATCTAAAAATTTTTAAACTTTGTCAGCATATTTCAGTATTTAGCAACATTCAGATAATCTAGCTGAATAAATTATTTTAATAAACATTTTGAGACTGTCTCTCTTTAAATCATTCATACTTTAAACATATTAATGTAAAAATAAAATGTTAAACTGCACGATTTACTCACATTTGTGAATTTTTAATGTGAAGTTGCGGTTTAGCTCAGGAAAAATTAAAATTAGCTTTATTTGGTGAACAAATAAGAGTTTCTCATTTTACGTCTCTGCAAACTGTCATTAAATGGTGGAAAAGTTGAATGGAAATTCTGCCCTTAACGTCATTTCGTTGATTAATGTCATTAAAATGCGCCGCTATTAACCCATTTTAACACACACGAGTTTCTGTTAATGGGTAAAATATCTCAATTAACAACAATTAAAATATTCTACTTATAGAAATTATTTTCATAAATATTGTTGATAATTCTAGCAGTTTAACAAATAAAATTGCTTGTGTTTTAAATTGTTTCTTGTTATGTAATTAATATATTTGAATGCGTCATTTAAATTCACCACAATTAATACATTTCAACACAAATTACTTTCTCTTACTGAAGCCAAAATATCTAATTTTGTAAGCATATTTGAGTATTTATCAACAGTTATATAATCTAGTTGAATAAATTATTTGAATAAATATTTTTGAGAATTCTACTCAGTTTTAAATTGAAGTTGCTTATGTCTTAATTTATTTATCATTAATAAATTAAAAATTTTTAATGCGTCATTTAAATGCGCCGTGATTAATACATTTTAACACAAATGACTTTCTCTTACTGAAGCTAAATATCTAACTTTGTCCGAATATTTGAGTATTTAGCAACAGTTAAATAATGTAGCTGAATAAATTATTTTAATAAACATTTTTGAGACTGTCATTTTTTTAAATCTTTCATATTTTAAACATATTAATGTAAATATAAAATCTTAAACTACATGATTTACATATATTTGTGAATTTTTAAAGGGAAGTTGCAGTTGAGCTCAGGAAAAATTAAAATTAGTTTTATTTGGCAAATAAATAAGAGTTTCTTAGTTTACGTCTCTGCACACTGTCATTAAATGGCGGAAAAGTTGAATCGAAACTCTGTCCTGAACGTCATTTCGTTGATTAATGTCATTAAAATGCACCGCTATTAACACGTTTTAACACACATGAGTTTCTCTTAATGAGTAAAATCAATTAATTAACAACAATTAAAATATTCTACTTAAACAAATAATTTTCATAAATATTGTTGACAATTCCAGCAGTTTACCAAATAAAATTACTTGTGTTTTAAATTGTTTCTTATTATGCAATTAATGTATTTTAATGTGTCATTTAAATTTACCACAATTAATACATTTTAACGCAAATGACTTTCCCTTAATGGGTAAACTATCTCAATTAACAACAATTAAGGTACTCTATTTAAACAAATTATTTTCATAAATATTGTTGACAATTACAGCTGTTTAACAAATAAAATTGCTTGTGTTTTAAATTGTTTCTTATTATTTAATTAATGTATTTGAATGCGTCATTTAAATTCACCACAATTAATACACTTAGACACAAATGATTTTCTCTTACTGAATCTAAAGTATCTTTCTTTGTCAGCATATTTGAGTATTTAGAGACCGTTAGATTATCTAGCTGATAAATTATTTTAATAAATATTTTTGAGATTTCTGTTATGTTTGCCAAATAAAATTACTTATATTTTATTAAATGTTTTTCAGTATATGACTAATTTATTTGACTTTGACATCGAGTAACGAGTTATGCTACATCGATAGCTGCAGAATTATAAGCCTTTTAAATCCTATAAAAATGTTTTAAATTAAAAAAAAAAATATTTAAAACAATTAGTTCTGTCTTTATTTAATGAAACGTATAACACATTTTATTTTATTTATTAAGTAAAAATTCTGATTCCGATATTTTATGTGACTTAAAAAAAGGGTAGAAGTTTGCGGACATGTTGTATTTAACGCGAAAACTCTTGAATTGTGAATAATTAAATGAAGAACTTTTCCCCATTGTAACTTTTAGGATTGTAATCTATCGATTTTACTTTTATTTGTAAGTAAATATAAATCACATGAAATGCTTTACAAATCAACTTATTAAAAATTAATGCACGTATTCTAGCTTTAATCACTTACAATTAGTCATTTTATTATGTAATGATTATTTTTGAATTTACTGAAAAAATTACTTTAAGGAAATGCTTAGAAAACCTGCTTCACAAAAACTGTCGCTATATGAAGATATTTAGTACTTGTCGATTTTCATAAACAATATGCTCAAACTTAAAAAAAAAAATGTTGCTTATGTCTTAATTTATTTATCATTAATAAATTAAAAATTTTTAATGCGTCATTTAAATGCGCCGTGATTAATACATTTTAACACAAATGACTTTCTCTTACTGAAGCTAAATATCTAACTTTGTCCGAATATCTGAGTATTTAGCAACAGTTAAATAATGTAGCTGAATAAATTATTTTAATAAACATTTTTGAGACTGTCATTTTTTTAAATCTTTCATATTTTAAACATATTAATGTAAATATAAAATCTTAAACTACATGATTTACATATATTTGTGAATTTTTAAAGGGAAGTTGCAGTTGAGCTCAGGAAAAATTAAAATTAGTTTTATTTGGCAAATAAATAAGAGTTTCTTAGTTTACGTCTCTGCACACTGTCATTAAATGGCGGAAAAGTTGAATCGAAACTCTGTCCTGAACGTCATTTCGTTGATTAATGTCATTAAAATGCACCGCTATTAACACGTTTTAACACACATGAGTTTCTCTTAATGAGTAAAATCAATTAATTAACAACAATTAAAATATTCTACTTAAACAAATAATTTTCATAAATATTGTTGACAATTCCAGCAGTTTACCAAATAAAATTACTTGTGTTTTAAATTGTTTCTTATTATGCAATTAATGTATTTTAATGTGTCATTTAAATTTACCACAATTAATACATTTTAACGCAAATGACTTTCTCTTAATGGGTAAACTATCTCAATTAACAACAATTAAGGTACTCTATTTAAACAAACTATTTTCATAAATATTGTTGACAATTACAGCTGTTTAACAAATAAAATTGCTTGTGTTTTAAATTGTTTCTTATTATTTAATTAATGTATTTGAATGCGTCATTTAAATTCACCACAATTAATACACTTAGACACAAATGATTTTCTCTTACTGAATCTAAAGTATCTTTCTTTGTCAGCATATTTGAGTATTTAGAGACCGTTAGATTATCAAGCTGATAAATTATTTTAATAAATATTTTTGAGATTTCTGTTATGTTTGCCAAATAAAATTACTTATATTTTATTAAATGTTTTTCAGTATATGACTAATTTATTTGACTTTGACATCGAGTAACGAGTTATGCTACATGGATAGCTGCCGAATTATATGCCTTTTAAATCCTATAAAAATGTTTTAAATTAAAAAAAAAATTATTTAAAACAATTAGTTCTGTCTTTATTTAATGAAACGTATAACACATTTTATTTTATTTATTATGTAAAAATTCTGATTCCGATATTTTATGTGACTTAAAAAAAGGGTAGAAGTTTGCGGACATGTTGTATTTAACGCAAAAACTCTTGAATTGTGAATAATTAAATGAAGAACTTTTCCCCATTGTAACTTTTAGGATTGTAATCTATCGATTTTACTTTTATTTGTAAGTAAATATAAATCACATGAAATGCTTTACAAATCAACTTATTAAAAAGTAATGCACCTATTCTAGCTTTAATCACTTACAATTAGTCATTTTATTATGTAATGATTATTTTTGAATTTACTGAAAAAATTACTTTAAGGAAATGCTTAGAAAACCTGCTTCACAAAAACTGTCGCTATATGAAGATATTTAGTACTTGTCGATTTTCATAAACAATATGCTCAAACTTAAAAAAAAAATGTTGCTTATGTTTTAATTTATTTCTCATTATTTAATTAATGCTTTTGAATGCATTATTTAAATGCGCCGCAATTAATACATTTTAACACAAATTACTTTCTCTTACTGAAGCCAAAATATCTTTGTCCGAATATTTTAGTATTTAGCAACAGTTAGATAATCTAGCTGAATAAATTATTTTAATAAACATTTTTGAGACTGTCATTTTTTTAAATCTTTCATATTTTAAACATATTAATGTAAATATAAAATCTTAAACTACATGATTTACATATATTTGTGAATTTTTAAAGGGAAGTTGCAGTTTAGCTCAGGAAAAATTAAAATTAGCTTTATTTGGCAAACAAATAAGAGTTTCTTAGTTTACGTCTCTGCACATTGTCATTAAATGGCGGAAAAGTTGAATCGAAACTCTGTCCTGAACTTCATTTCGTTAATTAATGTCATTAAAATGCACTGCTATTAACACGTTTTAACACACGAGTTTCTCTTAAAGAGTAAAATCAATCAATTAACAACAATTAAAATATTCTACTTATACAAATAATTTTCATAAATATTGTTGACAATTCCAGCAGTTTACCAAATAAAATTGCTTGTGTTTTAAATTGTTTCTTATTATGCAATTAATGTATCTGAATGTGTCATTTAAATTTACCACAATTAATACATTTTAACGCGAATGACTTTCTCTTAATGGGTAAACTATCTCAATTAACAACAATTAAGGTATTCTATTTAAACAAATTATTTTTATAAATATTGTTGACAATTCTAGCTGTTTAACAAATAAAATTGCTTGTGCTTTAAATTGTTTCTTATTATGTAATTAATGTATTTGAATGCGTCATTTAAATTCACCACAATTAATACATTTAGACACAAATGACTTTCTCTTACTGAATCTAAAGTATATATCTTTGTCATCATATTTGAGTATTTAGAGACAGTTAGATTATCTAGCTGATAAATTATTTTAATAAATATTTTTGAGATTTCTGTTATGTTTGCCAAATAAAATTACTTATTTTTTATTAAATGTTTTTCAATATATGACTAATGTATTTACTTTGACACCGAGTAACAAGTTATACAACATCGATAGCTGCCGAATTATATGCCTTTTAAATCTTATAAACGTGTTTTAAATAAAAAAAATATTTAAAACAATTAGTGCTGCCTTTATTAAATGAAACGTATAACACATTTTATTTTATTTATTAAGTAAAAATTCTGATTCCGATATTTTATCTGACTTAAAAAAAGTGTAGAAGTTTGCGGCCATGTTACATTTAGCGTGAAACCTCGTCAATCATGAAAACCAAATGAAAATTTTTTTCTTATTGTAACTTTTAGGATTATAATCTAGCGTTCTTACTTTTATTTGTAAGTAAGTATAAGATCGCATGAAATGCTTTACAAATCAACTTATTAAAAAGGAATGCAGCGATTCTAGTTTTAATTACCCATAATTAGTCATTTTATTATGTAATGATTATTTTTGAATTTACTGTAAGAAAGAAGATTATGTTTGAATTTACTTTTTCCACCACGGTTAAGGAAATGCTTAGAAAACAAAAGCTGTTGCTACATATTGATATTGAGTACTTGTCGATTTTCGTAAACAGTATGCCCAAACTTAAAAAAAATCTTACTCTTTATCATTTAAATCTTTATCACGATATACTAATAAATCGGTTTGAAAAGAAGACTCGGTACTATACAAAATCAATATCGGTTTAAAAAAACTCGAATGTGCCAATCCCAAATTTTTCTTCTGTTTCATAAATGTTAATGCTTCAAAATTCGCTATCACAGTGCCTAAATTAAATGGCTATCTATGTACGTACATCATGAAGATTTTAAAGATATTAAATTCTTGATATAATTGATGAAATTAGTTTTAAAGATATGTCTATCGCTAAAATCGTGTAAATGCTGCAAAATGCAGTATAGCAACGCCACTTATTGGTTGATTTACACCAAATCAGCAACAACTTATATCAATGTCCAAATGAATCTGAAGTTTGATGAGAATCCGTGCATTCCTTTTAGATAGAGCTATTGCGAGAATCGTGAAAATCTAAGCATAAAAGCGCCACCTATTGGGCGATTAACACCAAAATGTAATCAGCAACATGTTGTGTCAACGTCTAACTGAATGTGAAGTTATGTGAAAATTCGTGCACTAGTTCTTGAGATAGCACTATTGCGGAAATCTTGAAAAAGGCAGCATACCAGTGATCAACAGCAAAACCTAATCAGCAACAACGTATGTCAACTTCTAAATAAATCTAAAGTTTGATGAAAATCCGTGTATTAGTTTTTGGAGATAGAGCTCTTGCGATAATCGTAAAAAATGCAGCATAACAGCGCCACCTATTGGGCGATTTGCAACAAAAACTAGTCAGCACCAATTTAGATCAGGGACTAACTGAATATATTTTTTATTAAATTCCATGCATTAGTTCTTGAGATGGAGCGCCAACAAAATTTGTGTCACATACACACAGAATCACAGACAGACATTGTTTAAAAACAATCAAATCGTGTTCAGGACCTTCAAAAACGTACAAATCTGTCGAATACCGGAAGTCGAAAATTTTCACAAATCCGATACTTTCTTCTTGTAAAGATAGACGAAAGTGAAAAAATGATTAGTTTTTCTTTTCGAAATATAACATGTTGAAGCAAATAATCTATCAGTTAAAAAAACACTAGAATTTCATTTTCCGAAACTTTTGATCATTAGATAGAGTAATGAATTTGTTGATCTAAATTAAACAGTTTATACATATTTGAAAATTTCTAAATAGAAATTACAGTTTACCCCAGTAGGAAATTAAAATTAGTTTTATTTAACGAACAAAAAATACTTTTTAAGCTTAGTTTTTTCCAAAGTGTCATTGGACGAAGGAAAAATTGCTCGTAATTCTGATTTGAACGTCCTTTTATTGATTAACATCATTAAAATCCATCGCGTTTAACACATTTTAACACATATGACTTTTTATCTTAAAGAGTCTAAAATATCTCACTTAGGAACAATTAAACTGTTCTAGCTAAATAAATAATTTGTACAAATACTTTTGAGACTTCTCCAGCGTTTGTAGAGTTTTTCGAGTTTTAGTTTGTTATTATATGATAAATGAGTTGAATCTAAACATATTTAATGAATTACATTGTGTAGTACAACTAAGGAGAATTTTCTGGTGTGTGAAAAAAAAAATGTAAAAGTAAGATAGATAAGAAATTTTCCAATACACTTACTGAGAAGTTTGTAAATATCACATACGTATAATGAAAATAGAGTATGTATAATACAACTATGTAGATTTCTCTGGTGTCTGAAAAAAATAAAAGTAAAAGTAAGTTAGATAAGAAATTTTCCAGTATATTTACTGAGAAGCTTGAAAATATCATATACGTATAATAAACCAGAGTATGTATAATACAATTATGTATAATTCTCTGGTGTATGGAAAAAAATTAAAAGTAAGTTACTTAAACATTTTAGCAATTTATTTACTAAAAAGCTTGGAAATACCATACACGCATAATAAAGATAGAACATGTATAATACAACTATGTAAAATTGTCTGGTGTGTGAAAAAAATATAAAAGTAAGATAGATAAGAAAATTTTCAATACATTTACGGAGGAGCTTGAAAATATCATATACGTATAATGAAAATAGAGTATGTATAATAAAAGTATGTAAAATTATCTGGTGTATGAAAAAAAACATTTAAAAGTATGTTAGATTAGAAAATTTCCAATTTATTTACCCAGAAGCTTGGAAATTCCATATACGTATAATGAAAATAGAGCATGTATAATACAATTATGTAGAGTTCTCTGGTGTCTTAAAAAAATAAAAGTAAATTAGAAAAGAAATTTTCCAGTATATTTACTGAGAAACTTGAAAATATCATATGCGTATAATGAAAATAGAGTATGTATAATACCACTATGTAGAATTCTCTGGTGTATGAGAAAAAAAATTAAAGTAAGTCACATAAGAAAATTTCAAATTTATTTACTGAAAAGCTCAACTATGTAGAGTTCTCTGGTGTCTGAAAAGAAAAGTAAAATAGATAAGAAATGTTCCAATATATTTACTAAGAAGTCTGAAAATAGCATATACGTATAATGAACATAGAGTAAAAATAATTACTATTTTATACAGATACAGTATTTTATACACATATATTAGAAGTTTTATTCACTAAAGTTGTACCCAATTTTGTATAATTGTGGCACAAACCAAAAGCTGACCACAGGCATAAACGACGTTGATAAGAAAGCATTAAGTGAACGATGTTGCAAACAGCGCTGGAAAAAGTCAGTAACATAAAAAAAAATTACATAAAACTAAGATAAGCAAAAATATATAGATTGGAAATGAAATCATGCATTATGATAAATAAGTCACTTTTGAAATTAAAAGAAATGGAGGACAAAATTTCACTATTCAAAGGTTTCATTTCATAGAGTAATTAACTCAATAACGTAAATCTAAAATCATAAATTAAGTTTTTAGAAAATACATTTTAGCTCAGTAGGAAATTATAATTCGTTTTATTTAGCGAACGAAGGAGATTTTCTCGGCTTACTTGTCTGTACAGTGTCATTAGATGGAGGAAAAGTCCGGCGGAATTCTAATCTGAACATTCTTTCGTTGATTAAAGTCATACAAATGCATATCAATTAACACATTTTAACACTTATGACTTTTTCCTAATAAGTCCAAAAGATCTCACTAACCATCAATTAAAACTTTCTGGAAAAAATATTTGAATAAACATTTTTAAGAATTCCTCTGCATCTGTTAGATTAGATAGATTGTTAGTTATGCGTGTTAGAGATTGTTAGTTATGCATGTTTTAGAACGTTTCTAATTAAATGATAAATTAATTGAATATAAAAACATTAATTGGACTACATTATATAATACAATGTGTAGAAGGTTCTGAAATGTGAAGTGGGAAAAATAGGAAAAAGCAAAACATTTAAAAATAAGTTAGATAGGAAATTTTTCCAATATAATTACTGAGAAGCTTGAAAACAATCATATACTTATAATGCAAATAGTATACAAAATTATAATTTAGAGTTTATACATTTGATACAAAGATACAAAAACTTTTTTCATTAAAGTTGGGGGCTAATTTTGCCTAGTTTCGGTCCACACCAAAAGTTAACAACAGGCATGGCAGATATTGGTAAGAATGTGTTTCAAAGAGAATGATATTGCATAATAACACTGTAAAAAGTAACTAACACGAAGAAAAACCTACAGAATACTAAGCTAAGCAAAACTGTTTTGATCGAAAAAAAACTGTCATTGTGGTAAATAAAGCTCTCTTGAAATGGAAGATAAATGGAGGATATAAATAAAGTTTGCATATATTCGTAAATTTCTCAAGAGAAATTACAGTTTAGCTCAGTAGAAAATTAAAATTAGTTTAATTTAGCAAATGGTGAAGAGTTTCTCGGCTTACAGTGTTATATTAGACGGAGGAAAAGTTGGGCGAAATTTTCACCTGAACATCTAATAATTGAAATGGAGCACAATGGACGCATTTTAACAGATATGCTTTTCTCTTAATGAGTTCAACATCTCTCACATAGCAGCAATTAAAATATTCTAGTTAAGCAAATTGTTTGAATAAATACTTTTGAGAAATACTTAGCATTTGTCAAATAAAGTTTCTTATGTTTTAGGATGTTCCTCATTATAGGATAAATTAATTGAATGTGATAACATTTAATGAATTACTTTGTATAATACAACGGTGTATGTCTCTGTCTATGTCTCTGAAATATGAATGAATACAATTAAAAGTAAGTTAGATAAGAAATTTTCCAATATGTTTGTTAACAAACTTAACAATATCATATACATATTATAAAAATACAGTAGAAAAAGGACAATTTAGAATTCATATATTTGATACAAACATAGTAAACCTTTTTTGTATTAAAGTTAGAGCTAACTTTGCATAATTGTGGTTCCTTACAAAAAGTTGAACACAGGCATAATGGATATTGATAAAAATATGTTTGAAAGCGAATGTTGCTGCATATAACAATGTAAAAAACCCATAATAAAAAACCCAATGTAAAAACCCAATGTAAAAAACCCAATGTAACACACATAAAGAAAAACCAACATAAACTGAGCTAAGAAAAATATTTTTTGATCTGGAAAAAACTTGCATTATGATAAATAATGCACTTTTAAAATAAAAGAATTAAAATACCTCAGATTTTCACTTTGCAAATCTTTCATTTCTTAAAAGCATTCTAACATCATAAATCAAATTTACACATACTCGAAAAATTTTGAAACAAAATTACAGTTTATCTCACAAGGAAGGTCTCCTTACTGGGCATACTACGAATATTTTGAAAAAAAAAAACAATTGAACTACTTATGTGTGTAATAAAGGATCAGTCAAATTTAGCGGCGGAATTACAGTAGAAAGTCTGTAAAAATATAAAATACTTTCCAGTATTTGGCGCGAGAAGAAGATAGCGTCACGTGATTTGGCGAGCAGTACTTTTCCTCGTCGAAAGCAAACGATTTTAATGCACCTGAAAATTGTTTGTTAATCGATTTTTAGAATGCGTGTAAAAAATATTTAATGAATTTAAACATAAAAAATGAGAGAGTTAAATAAATACATTTTTTTATATTACATATTTATGTTGCTGGTTGTTTCATTTTATTACATTAAAAAGAATTTCATAGATAAAAAATACTTTTGTATATTTAAGTGTATTCCAAAATAAAGGCAACATTCATTTACCAGTTATTCATTTCAATATCAAAAAATTCATCGTTTCCATAGCAACAAAACTGAATCGACAGTGCTCAATTGGACTTAATTTTGAGACATAGAAACAATTTTAATTTTGTTTTAATTCATAAAATTTGATATTTAACTTTCATTATATATATATATATATATATATATATATATATATATATATATATATATATATATATATATGACAAAACTATACTTAAAACAAACTAAAACTGACAAAACTAAAGTTATTCACATTAAATTTATTTAAACAAGTTCAATACGAAACATTTTTATCTTAAAGAGCATTCGACATAAAAAAGTATTTTTCGAAATTTCATTTCATCGCCAACTGATGATAAATCGCAAAAAAAAGAATTTTTCATTATTTTTTTACGAAAGTTCTATCGAGTTTCCGCCAATTTTTTTTATAAACATATATAACCAGATGAGAAGAACACTCTGTAACTTTTTCAGATTTTTCTGAATATGCCCGTATGGAGACCTTCCTTGTCAGTAGGAAATTAAAATTAGTTTTATTTAGTGAACGAAGATTTTCTGTGTTTATTTCATTGTACAGTGTCATTAGATGGAGGAAAATTTGGGCTGAGTTCTGCCTTATACATCCTTTCGTTGATTATCGTCATTAAAAGGCATCACAATTAACCCATATGGCTTTCTTTTAGTGAGTCCAAAATATCTCACTTAGCAACAATTAAAATATTCTAGTTAAACAAACAATACATTTGGGAAAGGTATACATAAATATTATACAGACATACAAACAATAAGTACAATACCAACATTTTAACCTTGCTTTTTCTAGCACGCTGTTCCTTTTACCCTATCTTGCATCAATTTTATTACAAACAATTATTGTTTGTATATCTGTATAATATTTATATATACCTTTAACTGTAGAATGCAGGCGTTATTTATGTGTGTATGTGTGTTTTAATATATATTGTAGTATGAGTTTTTATTATAATACATTTGGGAGTTCCTCTGCGTTTGTCAGATAAAGTTTATCATCTTTTAGAATGTTTCTCATTAGGGGAGAGTAGCCTAATTTGGACCACTTCACTTATTTTCAGGTGTAATTCGCTTAATTTTTGGAATATCTGCAAAACATCACTAGGTGGGGTCAATCTATTTAGCTACTAACTAAATAAATCTTTAGATCAATTTCTTTCTGAAAATCTTAAATCTTATTTTAATTTGAAAAAATTGTCAAAAGTGGTCCAAAATTCAGATACTGGTCGCCTAAGTTGGACCACCTTTCTCCTAAATTGGACCAAACAACATCAGGTTGTTTTAATGACTAGAAAATATAACTAATTTTATTAAAAGCAAAGTTTGCGATTAAGGAAACAATCAAACAAAATAAATTCTCTTTTGTCGTTTTTTATTTTATTTTATTTTATTTTATTTTATTTTTTCAATTCAAGTTTTACTTTACATGGCGAAGATGTTAACACATCTGTTTTTTGTCTCCCTATGTACTTTGATTTACCTGAATTTAGCAAGGGAGACAGCATTTCTAATGATTTTTAGGCTTTTTTTTTTAGTGGTGGTGGTGTGTGTGTGTGGGGGGGGGGGGAAGGGGAAGGATTTGTAGCTGCAGCCTTCTTGCAGGTCAATTTTTTCACAGCTTACACTCTCCTTTTCGTTTCCTATACATTTAACAGTTTTTGCTGTCACGGGTGTTTTTCTTCCAAACAGTTTGCCTGTGCCGTTTTCAACATTATATTATTATTATTATTATTCTTTATAGATGCTCTATTGAAAAAAAATACCCTACGATTAATCAAACGCAAACATATATTCAAACAGTGTTGAATTCAGGTTGCCCCTCCCCCCCTTCCCAGAGCCGTGAAATAACCACTCGCACCGGAAGGTTTGAGATTTATAGCCTTTTAATGGCAAAAAAGTGTAATTCCACCCTCCTTAACTGTAATAAATCTGCCCCCCCCCCATCTCCCTCACGGAATCGCAAATATCCTCCAGGAGGAAAATGTTTGAATTAAACTCTGTAAACCAATTACGCCGTAGGAATAAATAATTCAAAGAAAATAAATATAAATACATACAAGAAAAATATGCGCAATAAACATATGATTTTAGATATGTACATGAAACATAACAACTTACCTTAGTTTAAATTATTCACTAACGTTTAGTTGGAAAAAATTAGTTCAAAACAGCTAACTTTAGGTTTTTTAAAATTGCCTGAAAACAGCACGTGGTAGACGGGTTCTTCTTCTATTCATAAATTACGTCATTCTGATGAGTAGGATTTCAGCGGTAGATGGCGTCTCTTCCTGTAATTAACGTCAGAATGGCAACGGTCCAATTAAAGTGGCGGCCAAAATATGGCTACTCTCCCCTATAAGACAAATGGACTGAATACGAAAATATTTAACGAATTACATGGTATGATATAACTATGTAGTATTTTCTAAAGTATGAAAAAAACATTTAAAAGTAAATTAGATAAGAAAATTTTCGATATATTTACTGAGAAGCTTGAAAATATAAAAAACATATAATGAAAAAGTGTAAAACAGTTGCAATTTAGAGTTCATATATTTGATACAAAGATGTTAAGGCTGTTTTTCATTAAAGTTCAGGCTAATTTTGCATAATGGATGTCCACACCAAAAGTTGACCACAGGCATAACCTATGTTGAGTAGAATATGTTTGAAAGTGAAGCTGTTAAAATGGTACAAAATAAGTAACATAAAAAAAATCATAAAACTAAGCAAAGAAAAAGCTTCCATGAAAAACAACAACGACAAAAAAATAAAAAGTACATTTTTTGTATTTGCTTCTTCATATTAATGTAAAAAATTTTTCTAAATTCGCGTTAAATCAACTTTTTAACTAATAGGTAATTGATGACTTAAAAAAAAAAAAATTAGGATATCACGCATTGTCCCAGATGTGACAAAAATGTCTTGCACGTGACATTTATTAGAAAAAATATTACTTATAATAAATTTTACGTTTTCAAACATTTAACATAATAAATAGTTAGTAAGAAGTCTGGGCATTTAGTAAGAACATTTCTAGCTGTATAAACACAGCAGATTTAGAGGATATATTGTGTTCTGCACAAGACAGCTCTAATGCATTAATTTTTTTTTTTTTTTTTTTTTTTTTTGTTTAAAAACGTGAATAAAGTGTTTTTTTGCTTAAAATATCACATTACTCTGTGTCAGAAAAAAACCCTTAAATGAGTTTCATAATTGCAAAAGTTTTCTAGTCTAATTGTCCCACACGGGACGGTGGAATCGCCTAAAAGTGTTCTGATAGGCAAAAAAATCATGCATTATGATAAATAAAGCATTACTGAAATTATAAGAAATGAGAGATAGAATTTCAGTCTTCAAGTCGGTCATTTCCTTGAATAATAAACTCACTAATGTAAATACTAAATAATAAATTAAGTTTACACATATTCACAATTTTTTAAAGAGATATTACAGTATTAGCTCAGTAGGAAATTAAAATTGGTTTTATTTAGCAAACGAAAAAGACTTCTTCGGCTTACTTCGCTGCAGAGCCTGATTAGATGGAGGAAAAGTTGAGCGGAATTCTGTCTTAAACATCCTTTCGTTGATTAAAGTTAATAAGATGCAGCACAGTTAACACATTTTAACATAGATTCTCTTAATGATTCTAAAATACGTAACTTTGTCTATATTTTGCGAATTTAGCAACAGTTGAAATATTATAGTTAAACAAATTTTATGAATAAATACTTTAGGGAATTACTTAGCGTTTGTCAAATAAAGTTTCTCATGTTTTAGTATGTTTCTCATCCTGTGATAAAGGAAATGGATTTGATAACATTTAATGAATTACTTTATGTAATACATCTGCACAGAACTCTCTGAAATATGAGTAGATACAATTAAAAGTAAATTAGATAAGAAATTTTCCAATATGTTTGTTAACAATATCATATATACATATATATATATATATATAATAAAAATGGAGTAAAAAAAGGACAATTTAGAATTCATATATTTGATACAAAGATAGTGAAACTTTTATTCATTAAAGTCGGAACTAATTTTGCATAATTGTGGTTCCTTACCAAAAGTTGACTACAGGCATAACGGATATTGATAAAATATGTTTGAAAACAAATTTTGTTGAATATAACACTGTAAAAACCACATAAAGAAAAACCAACATAAACTAAGCCAAAAAAAATTGTTTTGATCAGGAAAAAACTTTCATTATGATAAATAATGCACTTTTTAAATTAAAAGAAATAAAATGCCTCAGAATTTCACTTTGCAAAGCTTTCATTTCTTAAAAGCATTCTAAAATCATAAATTAAATGTACAATTACTCGAAAATTTCTGAAACGAAATTACAGTTTAGCTCAGTAGGAAATTAAAATTAGTTTTATTTAGCGGACGAAGATTTTCTTGTTTTACTTTGTCTTACAGTGTGATTAGATGGAGGAAAAGTTGGGCTGAGTTCTGTCTTTAACATCCTTTCGCTGATTAACGTCATTAAAATGCAGCACAATTAACACATTTTAACTCATATGCCTTTCTCTTCGTGAGTCCAAAATATCTCACTTAACAACAATTATAATATTCTAGTTAAAAAAATTATCTGAGTAAATGCTTTTTGCAGTTACTCCTCGTTTGTCAAATAAAGTTTTTCAGCTTTTAGAATGCTTTTGATTATAAGATAAATGAATTGGATACGAAAACATTTAATGAATTTTATGGTGTAATACAACTATGCAGTACCCTCTAAAGCATGAAAAATATTTAAAAGTAGGTTAGATAAGGAAATCTTATATATATTTACTGATAAGCTGAAAAATAGCATATAGGGGAGAGTTGTACAAAACCGGGTAGGCGGGTAAAACCAGGTAGCGTTGATTTCTCCTTGATTTTAACTTTTATCTTTCGGCCACCACCAGGAATTGCTTGTCGAAAGTCATTACGGCATTTGCAGCAGAACGAAACGCTACTGTGTGAGGTTATTTTTTGTGTGAAGGATTGCGTTAGAATTTCTCTTAAAAATTGTCTTGTTTGTTTCTAGGTTTTACGCATATATTATCTGTTTGCCAGCATATTAAATATTGGTATGTACTACATTTAATTCTGTACTTCCCTACTAGTATTTTAACAGTTTTCTTTTACTATAGGACTGAGCGTAGTGACGCTATGTTTAAAAATCTGTGTCACGTTGGGTCAAAAACGGATATACCCGGTTTTGTACTGCACTTGTGGAATGACTTTTTAAGGATAGTTAATGCATTAGCATATAGTTTTAAATTGCAATTTAATGCTGTTAAGTACTGTTAACCCTTTGATGTGTCATTCATGACACCTCTAAACTTATACTACAAACAAGGGGTGAGGAAGTGGTTACTTCAAATCCTGGGCGTTCTGTAACAATTTACTAAATTGGAAAATTATCCAAAGCTGCATTTTTTTAGAGCAGTAGTTGCAAATACTCCAACCAGATGGTTTGAGAAAACAGGGATTTTACCTTACAACAATGATGTTTTTACTGACCTTCTATTTGCTCCTTCGGAAATGACAGAGAAACCTTGAAAGTCAGTGATAACACACCTAAGTCTACGCAGTCATTTGGTGGCAAAGCTGCAGCGATAAATATGTATGAAACATAACAGGATAATGAAGCTCATCCTTCCAAATCTAAAAGTGTCAACATTACACATACAGCAGTTGACGACATCCAACCTCTTCATCGAGATCTCATACTGTGTAGCCAGCAATCTGCATTTCCAAATTCTATTAAAATGTTATTACCCGCTCCCCAGAAAGGCTTTAAGATTGAGAAAAGAACTGGCAAAAGAAGGGGAAACTGTTATTTTAAATACTTCGCCCTATAAATTAGAGCTGTTAACAGAAATTAAGGAGAAAGATGCCAAACAGCCTGCAAAACGAAAAAGGAACATTCTTAAAAAGAAAAAGGAAATTAATCATCAACAGGAAAAGAAACTAAAAAAAATTGATGAGGCATTCTCAGAAGATTAAGAAGATAATGAAACCTGAATGCTTTGCAATGAACTTTACACCAATTCTATATCCAAAGAAAGTTGGATACAATGTTTGAAATGCCACGGACGACCACACGAAGCATGCTGTATGAAGAAGAATGCGATAATAATTTTTTTGTGATTTTTGCAGTTAAAATAACCCTAAGACTTCAAGCGTAAAATAAGTAGGCATATACAATGTAGATAATTTGCTACAGGTTTATTTTTGACACATGGAAGAACACATGCGCAATTTCGTTTTGTTAAATATAACAAAAATGTATGTCTAAACAAGAATTTCTTTGAAGAATATGAGTTCTCCAGTAGTTTGAAATGGATACCCGGTTTTACCCAACCAGTGAGATAAAACCGGATTTTTGCATATGTCTGAGAAAAGCTATTTTTTTCATATAATCACATTTTTTATCGAAAGGAGTATGTTTAAATATAGCCACTGATTCATTTAATATTAAAAACGGTGTACAGAGTTTGTTTTCTTATTTGATTGCATTTGAGAACAACAAACATTTATGGTACCCGATTTTGCTCCACTTTCCCCTACATATAATAACTAGACGGATGTGCCAATCCCAAAACTTTCTTCTATCTCATTCATATTAATATTTCAAAATTCGTTTTCACAGTACCAAAAATAAATGGCAATCTATACCCATTATTAGAATTCTAAAGATATGAAATTCCGTGCATTAGTTCTTGAGATATGACTGTGGCTAAAATTATTGAAATACTACAAAATGAAGAACAGCAGCGCCACCTGTTGTGTGATTTTCACTACATCCTAATCAGCAGCAACATATGTCAACTTTCAACTCAATCTGAGGTTTGATGAAAATCAGTGCATTAGTTTTAAGATGGAGCTATTGCGAAAATCGTGAAAAATGCAACATAGCAGCTCAAACTATTAGAACTATTGAGAAAATTGTGAAAACGGCAGTATAGCAGCGCCACCTGTTGGGCAATTTACACCAATACATAATCAACACCAATATTTATCAAGGTATACTTGCATCTGAAGATGGATAGAAATTCGTGCATTAGTTCTTGAGATAGAACTGTTGCGGAAATCGTGGAAAATGAAGCACAGAAGTACCACCTGTTGGGTGATTTACACGAAAACGTAATCAGCACCAACTCATATGAAGGTCTAATTGAATCTGAAGTTTGATGAAAATCTGCGCATTAGTTCTTGAGATAGAACTATTGCAGAAATCGTGAAAAATATAGCAGCCGCACACGTTGGGCGATTTACACCAAAAACTAATCAGCACCATCTTATATCATGGACTACTTGAATATAAATTTTTATTAATTTGCGGGAATCAGTTCTTGAGATAGAGCGCCCACAACATTTGTGTCACATACAGATAGACAAACACAGTCACAGACTTACAGACAGGTATTTTGTAAAAACATGTTTGACTCCTAAAACGTGTAAATCCATTGAAAACCGAAAGTCGAAAATTTTCACGAATCCAATATTTTCTTCTTGTAAAGATAGAAGAAAGTAAAAACAGTGCAAAATAGTTACAACTTAGTGTTAATGTATTTGACACAAACATGCTAAATTTTTAAAAAATTAAAGTTGGGGCTGATTTTGCATAATTGCCGTCCGCACCAAAAGTTGACAACAGGCATGACGGACCTTCAGAAGAATGTGTTTGAATGTGAATGCTGTTACTTATAAAATTGTACAAAATAAATAACATAAAAAAGTTACATAAAACTAAGTTAAATAAAAATGTTTTGATCGCAAATAAAATCTTGCATTATGATAAATAAAGCATCATTGACATTAAAAGAAATTATGATAAAATTTCGCTTTTCAAGTCTACCTTTTCTTTGGGTAATAAAATATATAATGTTAATGTTAAATAATAAATAATGCTTTATTGAAATTAATGAGCTCTGCCGGGTGAATTTTCACCCACGTAAAATCAAAATCTTTTAATTTCCTTCAAAATGACTCTTTTTTTTAAAAGCAAAAATTGGGTTTTTCAGATTTTACTTGTCTTCTTCAAACCTAGATGGCAGCACTACTCTCTGCAAACATCTAGTAGCTTTTTAATGCAATCTTAAAAATACTCCAATTTTGAATGTTTAGAAATTTTGTATTTTTCAAGCATTATAAAGAAATATTTTTCAAAGGAGATAACTTTTTTTTTCTCTTGGACACATCAAACAATTAATAATAGTTACATATAAATTACTAAACTGAAAATTTAAATAATTACAAGGGATAGAAATAAGTAAAGGTAGAATTTTCTACCACCAGAGCTCTAAGGACTTGAAAAATGTGATTTGTCACTAGGTGGCAGCACTGCAAATTACATACTAGATAGTGTTTCCGAACCCAAATTTAGATGCTTATAATTTAATTCCAAGGAATCTAAATTTGTATTTAATTCAGCAGATTGACGAGTTTATTATCTTTTTAATATTTCTAAACAAAAATTAAATATTTTTAACATCTGTTTCATCTATAAATTTGACATATTTTATGTTTAGTTCGTATTTTTATATTATGATTTTAAAATTTTAAAATTTTGAATTTTCTCATTTAATAATTTTTTAAATATTTTAAAAGTCTTAGAATTTGTCTAAACAATGTAACTGCTTAAAATATAGTGAAATTTTAGTAATTATAGTAATTTTAGAATAACTTTGCGGTGTCATTTCTTGTATTTGCGTGTTGAAATGAATGCCCTAGAGCTCTGATGGTGGAAAAACTTCCCACGTCCCCCAGCCTAAAGGGGGTATTTTAAAAATTTTTTAATCACATAGTTCAATTTCAGACAATCCCCTAATCACATTTTAAGTGTTTTTCTAGCATATTTTTAAAATTTTAATAACCCGGAGCTCAAAGGTTAAAAGAAGTGAGGGCAGAATTTCACTTTTCAAGTCTGCCCTTACTTTGTGTAATAAAATATCTAATGTTAACGTTAAATAATAAATTAATTTTTCACATATTCATAAATTTCTAATGAGAAATTACAGTTTAACTCTGTGGGAAATTAAAATTAGTTTTATTTAGCGAACGAAGAAAGCTTCCTTGGCTTACTTCGCTGTACCAGTCTGATTAGATGGCGGAAAAGGTGGGTGGAATTCTGCCCTGAACATCCTTTCGTTGATTAACGTTATCAAAATGCAGCACAATTAACACATTTAATACAGATGACTTTCTTGTAATGAGTCTAAAATATGTAACTTTGTCAGTATATTTTGAGAACTTGAATATTTTGAGAACAGCAATTGACGCAGTCTTGCTAAACAAATTATTTGAATAAATATTTTCGAGAATTCAGCAACGTTTTTCAAATAAAATGCATTACGTTTTAGAAAGTTTCTTAGGATATGATATGTATTTGCATTTTAAAACGGGTTATGAATTTAAAGTAAAATGATAAATAATAACCGGGTCATAAAAATACTGTTTACAAAAATATTTCTTCAAAAGAATTTTTCTGTTATATAAATACACTAGAATCTCGTTATAACGAATCTTGGCTTAACGAATTTTTCAATTTAAGGAATGTAATTTGGATTAAACTAATTTGATATTTGCTGAAAGTGATAAAAATACATTAAAAAGGCAAATAAATACCTTTATTTATTCTGATTGACATGTTTAATTTCTCTGACGGCAACATTCTCAAGATCTATAATGATACAAATATTTAAAAAAAAGATACAAAAAATTTTATTATAATTTCATGCATAATGAAATTAACTTCTATATATAAAATGGATATTAGTGAACATATATTATTTTATGCAATTGTTTCATTATTCTGCAGAGCATCTCTGTCCAAATTTTAGGAAGCTCCTTGGAGGCGAAATCATTGCATATATTCTCACTGCGTAAAAAGTTCTCTATTTGTTCTCGGATAATGGATTGCAAATAAAATCTTGATGGATAAATCATTCATCATGATTCAGCCTCCATGGAGCTTCCTAAAATTTGGAAAGGGATGCTCTGCAGAATAATGAAACAATTGTATAAAATAATTCACGTTAACTAATAATTAATCCATTATTAATAAATGCAGTTAATTTCATTATGCATGAGTTCGCGTGGTTTTCGTTTACCGGATTTCAATTTAAGAATTTTTTGCGAAAATATTTGTATCATTATAGATCGTGTGAACTGATGATAAAGAATAATACGGTATAACGTATCGAATTGTACAGCATAAATAAACATACAGAACCAGGCTATCAAAATAATAATAATAGCATATAATCATAAACTTATTATCTGCAGATTTTATATGCGTGAGAGGGTGTTTCAAATTAGAATTTAAAATTACTTTTATCTTTAAATTATTCTGAATACCCCATCAGAACATGTTATCTACATTTGTATACACATTCTTCTTTTTATTTCTATGACTATATACATAAGTCTTCCATATTCATACATCATAGAACTACACTGTAAACAACAACAACAACAACAACAACAAAAATGTTTCTTAATATACGAAAATAAAATATAACCACGAACGAAAATATACAATAACCATTTCGGATTATTCGTGATTGCTAGTCTTCACATTAACATACATCTTAGAACTACACTGTAAACAAAAAGACAAATGTTTCTTAATATACGAAAATATAATATAACCACGAACGAAAATATACAATAACCATTTCGGGTTACTCGTGATTAGTAGTCTTCCATATTTACGTACATCTTAGAACTACACTGTAAACAGAAAGACAAGTGCTTCTTAATATACGAAAATATAATATAACCACGAACGAAAATCTGCAATAACCATTTCGGGTTACTCCTAAAAATGTATTCCGAAAAATGTACTTTATCTTTAGAAACCACAGAAACTAATATATTTTCGAGATTTAAAGAAACATTTATTAAAACAAAATTTCTTTTGTTTCCACTGATTTACGGAACCGTTTCCAAGTAGTTTTTATCTCTATAAATAAAAACAACGTACAAAGCACCAAAATATTTTATTTTTTCTTGCAAAATAGTTTCAGTAGCCACAGCGTACCGCTATCAGTGCAAAATATGATTGCTCAGTAAAGAAAACTGCTGAAATATATGTAGAAGAAGCGGATTCAGTGATAAAGCTTATTAGCCAATAAAATTACAGGAAACGGCCAATGAAAGAGAAGTGGATTCAAAAGTAAAATTTATTAGCCAATAGAATTACGATAGGAAATTTTAGGAAACGGACCATGTGAGTGGATTCAAAGATCAAGTTTATTGGCTCATTTAACAATTTGGCGAAGAAGATTTGCGTGAACTTGAGGAACGAGGATGCTGTAATTTAAATAAAGTAGTATCGATAATGGAAGGATAGTAACCTCTGTCAATAGTAAGTTTAATTTATGAACAAGAGGTTTTTATATAATTTTTCCAGCAATCTGACAACGGAGGAATAGCAAAATCACAATTAACAACATTGCTGGAAAAATTATATAAAAACCTCTTGTTCATAAATTAAACTTGTTATTGATAGAGCTTACAATCCTTCCATTAACAATACTAATTTATTTAAATTACAGCATCCTCGTACCTCAAGTTAACGTAAATCTCCTTCGCCAAATTGATCATGAGCCAATAAGCTTGATCTTTGAATTCACCCACATGGCCCTTTTCCTAAAATTTCCTATCGTAATTCTATTGGCTAATAAACTTTATTTTTTAATCCACTTCTCTTTCATTATCTGTTTCCTGTAATTTTATTGGCTAATAAACTTTTCATTGAATCCGCTTCTAATACATATATTTCAGCAGTTTTCTTTTCTGAGCAATCATATTTTACATACTGATGGCGGTACGCTGTGGCTACTGAAACTAGTTTGCAAGAAGAAATAAAATGTTTTTTGGTACTTTGAAAGTTGTTATTAATTATATTGTACTGCGTCAAATAATTTCTTACTGTAATAGTTGTTATCTCGTAGTAATTTGTTTTTCAAACTGTGATATCGGTTTTTCCGATGCTATCCGTTCTCAATTAAACATTTTCAGATGTGAAATTCAATTTACACGTGCAAGAGTAACAAAATAATAATTTTAATGTTAAAGTTAATGCTGTTAATTTATTATGTTTGTCTGTAGAACGTTTGTTTTAACAATGTTTAATTGAGAATGGATAACATCCGAAAAATCGATATTCCGGGTTGAGAAATTTAACAAGGAAGGTCTCCTTACCGGGCATACTCAGAATATTTTGAAAAAAAAATACTAATTAAGCTAGTTATGTATGTAATAAAGGATCAGTCAAATTTAGCGGCAGAATAACAGTAGAAAGTCTGTAAAAAATATAAAATACTTTCGAGTATTTGACGCAAAAAGACGAAAGCGTCACGCGATTTGGCAAGCAGTACTTTTTCTCGCCAAAAGCAAACGATTTTAATGCCCCTGAAAATTCCTGGTTAATTCATTTTTAGAATGCGTTTAAATAATATTTAATGAATTTAAACTTAAACAATGAGAGAATTTAATAAATACATTTTTTGTATTACATATTTATGTTGTTTTTTATTTAATTTTATTACTTTAAAAACAATTTCATATCCAAAAAATATATTTTATATATTTAAACGTACTCCAAAATAAAGGCAAGATGAAGAATGCTGCAGTTATTCATTTCATTATCAAAGAAGTCGTTGCTTCCATAGCCACAATATTGAATCGACAGTGCTCAATTGGGCTTAATTTTGAGATTCAAACAATTTTAATTAATTAAAATTTTGTTTTAATTCATAAAATTTGATAATTAACTTTCACTATAAATATATATATATGAAAAACTATAGTTATATCAAGCTAAAACTGACAAAACTAAAGCTATTTGCAATAAATTTATTTAAAAAAGTTCAATATGAAACATTTTTATTTTAAAGAGTATTTGACATAAAAAAAATATTTTTTTTTAATTTTATTCCATCGCCAACTGGTGAGAAATCACCAAATATCGAAATTTTCATTATTTTGTTATTGACGCTCTATCGAGTTTCCGCCGAAATTTTTTTCTAAGCATATGCATCCTCATGAGTAGAACATTCTATAATTTTTTCAGATTTTTCGGAGTATGCGCGTATGGAGATCTTCCTTGTAAGTAATACACTATAAAAAACTATTCAGAAATGTTTCCAAAAATCAGTGGCAGCAAAAGAAACTTTGTTGTTATAAACGCTTCTTTAAATCTCAAAAATATATTTATTTCTGAGGTTTCTAAACATAAAGAACGCTTTTCGGAATTGTGGGTAACGCAGAAGATGTTATTGTATGTTTTCGTTCATGGTTCTGTTATACTTTCCTAAATTAAGAAACATTTGTCTTTTTTTCAAGGTAAACTGCTATCTTAACCCTTTCTGCCCTAATTTTTTTTTTCAGTTTGGGGTAAAAATCCCTTTTACGCTAATAAAATTAAAAGTAACTAACCAAATCATGAAAGTTAGGTTTTACTGAAATGTAACGAATATGTTAGTTTCTGAAACCTAACGAATGTAAATATTTAGCGTTCTTTGCATATGACAATAGTCGAAAGAAGAATTTTTGACGTTTGGAAAATGTCGTATTACAACAGGATTTAACAGACATAAAAACATATTAGTACTTTTCATTGTTTATCACAAATTATTCATTCGGAAAAGTAGTCCCTAATTTAAGTTAAAACCCTTTCGGACCTGACTTTTTCCTTAAAGTCAAAAAAAAAATTAAAACTTTTGTCAACTTTTTTTTTTGTTTTTTTACTATTTCAAGGCTAGATGGCGCTACTTGTCCACTACAAAAGTCAATATATAGAATGCACATATGTGATTACGAGGTTTTTACGTATGTGCAAGGCGTTTTTTATGGTTTAAAGCATTTTAAAAGTAAGGGACACATTTGTGACCGCCAGGGCCGAAACGGTTAAGAGTTTTTACACGTGTATCAGAAGAAAAGATAATTACGCCAATATAAATTATTGATTCTATGTTAATCTGTCTACACAATAAGTATACAAAGTAAAATCAATGTTTTACATATTCGTTAAATAACTTACTCTTAAACATCATTGTAATTAACGACACGTACTTACTGAATGTTACTTTGTTACTTTGTTCTCCATTACATTATAAGAGGATTAACGGATTAAGAGGATAGTTTACTTTCCCATGTATGACATAAAATATTTATCTGATGTAAGGTTAATCAAATTCTTATTCTTGTCGTTAATGAATTATATATTTCTCTTACATTGTTTTTCTTTTCATCAACAGCGATGTCTTTAAATTATTCAGCTGTAGACTAATTTTCAACTTTAAATGAACTACATTTAAAATAAACCTTTCTTCTTACATTTTACTATACTTTTTTTAACATCAAGATACTCTCACTGAATGTTATATTAAAATAATATTTAATATATTATTTATATAACACTTTTAAAAATTTTTGATGAGAATTTACCTAGTTAGCTCTACCATTATAAACTTTTCAAATTTTGGCCATGCTATAAAGAAATCGAGTTTCAACTTTTTTTAAGCACGGACCGCTGGACGAAAATGGACAAAATTAAAATCCACTGAATTTGAAAATGTTTGGGATAGAGACGTTATTGTGTACTTTTATGTTAGCCGGGACAAAATTGCTTAAATAGCGTTTTTTTTGCCAATAACTGCTCTTATTTTTCGATTGCATAAATTAGAAACAATAGCCTGATGTTGAAATAAAATGTTGTTGTTTATGCGATTCTTTTTTTTTCTATCTATCTATCTATCTATCTTTTTTTTTTTTTTTTTGTATTTTAAATGAAACGAATGAAAGACATATATTTTAAATGTAGGCACGTGGGTTTTTAAATTAAAATGCGTAATTTAAATGTAACGAATAATTGCTTCATACTTAAAATGAAATGAATAGAATATGATTAATGGCGATGGATACAATATTTATAGGGTCATCGTCTGTGCTCGGCTAACAGAAAAATATCATTTATTGCCATAATGTTGTGTTTTCCTACAACAATTGTGTTCCTACATATTTATTAACAAGAAAACATTTAAAAAAAATAATTATTTAGAGCATTTTCCGGTGTATAAGATGCACCACATAATTTAACACATTTTGTTTTAGGAAAGAACATTAAAGTAATCGAATGTTTAACAATTAAAATGAAATATCAATTTAAATTCAATAGTAATATCTCCTGAAGTTACACTTAAAAATTGTTTTATGTTGAAACTTGGTAATACAAAAATATCTAATTAGTGGAATTAAACTTTGAAAGTGTTAATTTTCTAAAGTACAATTATATTTAAAATAATTATGTCACTCACGGGCCTGAAAAGTGACACAACTAAAAAAAAATATACCCTTCTTCTTATTTTTTTACTAGTAGGTGCATCTTGCTACAGAAAAATGTTATAATTGTAATTAACTGGAATTATTTTTTGTATTTTTAAGTAAAGTGGTAGAGAAAGCATAATATACATCATACAAACTTACGAAATACCAAAAATATGTGCAAAAAATGTATATCTATATATCTAAACTAAACCTGTGGCGCTACGATCCATTAAGGATCAGGGACTGCAGTGCAGAACCTTGTTTTCTTGACCGAGGACTCTGAGATGCTGTGCAGCATATGTCCAGGTCAGTGGTCAGTCTAACACGGGATTCTCAGTATTTAGTTCCCAATCAAGCTTGTACTCATTTTACAGACCCCGAAGGTATGGAATGCTGAATGAGCCCATGGAAGAAAGAATATACAAGTTATTTTCAAGTTCTTTGAGTGAACCATGCCCAGCCGGGAGTCCAACTGTACATGTTGTAGTCAGACGCTCTGAGAACTACGCCACTGGGCTCTTTACTATCTATCTATCTATCTATCTCTTTCTCTCTATCTGTCTATCTATCTACCTATAACTTTCTGCCTTTGTCGGACGTATTAAAGATATTTAACTTAATTTTCTTATTAAAATAAACTGCACCTTTCTTAGATATATAAGTTTTATTACTATATCGGCGTCTGCTTTATAATACCACATTTCTGCATGAAGTTAGTAGCGTATTTAAGCTGGTGATTCGCTATTTTTAAAAAATCACAATTCAGGGCTTAAAATAAAGTTATTTTTACATGAAAGACATTATTTTATACTAAATCGAAGTCGTTATATGACTTTGTAATTGACTTTTTTCTAGTACCTTATACGTGTTTGAGAAAAGAACGCTAACTTCGCAATTTGCGGCCCGCGACACACAACCACTGAATATTGCGCATAAAAGAGTATTTCAGGCATTCACTATTATTTTATATATATTTTTATGGAAAGATAAAATTCGTCGTGGTATCTATAATTTTAAAATTACGCTAAAACCCGCTAGAAGTCACTTACTCACTTACTACACGCTCAGTTAAAAGCTCTTTTTTGCGCTACGGTGGTGTATATATTTTTATATCTTCAATACCAAACAAATATGATTTAAAATTAATAAAATATAAATTTTTTATATTTTAACATTTAAAATACAAATAATGCAAATTTAATTAATTTTAAACCATGTTTGTTTGGTATTGTAGATTTAAAAATGTATACACAAAAAATGTGATTTAGAATAAATTGCATTTGTACTATTTATATTTTAACATTTAAAATACAGGGTGATTCAAAAAAGATGGGAAAAATTTTAAGAGGTGATAGTACACACCCAAACAAACATTTTGTATCAAAGAATGCATGGTCGAAAACTAAACGTAAAAAAGTCAGAGGGCGCCAAAAGTTATGTTCTTATACGACGCAAAAACGCACAATGAACGATTAAGTTAAGTTACGAAAACAAATTTAATGGCATTTGATTGCAATAAGTGCTCAAAACATTGACCGACAGCTGTTATGCAAGCAGTACAACGGCGAAGAACAGATTGGCGAATTTTCTGAAACACACCAGGCACAACCGCGCTCGCCAGATCTTTCATGTCTCGATTTTTTTTTGTGGGGACAGCTAAAGGCTCTTGTGTATGAGACTCGCATTGAATCCGCAGAATAACTTGTCGCCAAGCTTTTGGCTGCTGTAGGGGAAGTTCGCGATATGCCTGGTGTGTTTCAGAAAATTCGCCAATCTGTTCTTCGCCGTTGTACTGCGTGCATAACAGCTGCCAGTCAATGTTTTGAGCACTTATTGTAATCAAATGCCATTAAATTTGTTTTCGTAACTTAACTTAATCGTTCATTGTGTTTTTTTGCCTTGTATAAGAGCACAACTTTTGGCGCCCTCTAACTTTTTTACGTTTAGTTTTTGACCATGCATTCTTTGATACAAAATGTTTGTTTGGGTGTGTACTATCACTTCTTAAATTTTTTCCCATTTTTTTTTAATCCCCCTGTATAAAGAGTTTTCTTTATTGAGCAAAAGTACGAATTAAGAAAGTAAAACTCTTGATTTTTTTTTCAATCTATAGAAGTGAAAAACTTTGCATTATTATATTGTTATTTTTTTACTTGAGACTATATTAAATTTGATACATTGCTTTGTTATACTACTTTTAGTATCTTACTCATTTAATAACATTTTTTTTACATTATTATTGAAATACAATTTGTTGCGCCCCATCTAATGTAGTAAACATATGCTTGCGGTCCATGATATTTAAAAGTTGAGTATGGCTAGTGTAGCCCATTGCCTCTTATATGCAACATAGACATCATCAGTGGGGGCCTGTGGGACACAAGCCCACCCAATAATTTGATTTCTCTTCCCACCAAATTTTTATCCATTTATTTCGTTATTAGGGTTATTCCGGGATTTATGCCACACATTTTTTTGAATTTGTGTATAAAGTCCCATGGTGGACATACAATAAAAAAAATCATGCTGTGCTATTTAATGTTAAATATACAATGCGTGTACTGCGACAAAAAAATTCAAAACAAATTATTAATATTTTTTAACAATTTTTTTCTAAAACATTACACTGCGGCGCGTCATCCGTACATTCAGGCTGAGACGCCGCACTTGTAAGGTAGTTATGCCGCGCTTGTAATAAGAACAGAATGAAATTATAAATAAAAATATTTAAAAAAAATTCATATCTGGACTATAGTTAACAATGTAATAACAAAATGAAACTAAATGAGTACAATGAAACGTATTAGTAGATTCAAATTAATAATTGTTGCCTACTTTCACTATTAAAATTATCGACTTATTTTTTTACATTAAATTTTAATTGTTAACGCTTTCGGGACCGGTGCCTTTTACACAAATTTTATTCGGTTGGTACCACTTTTTGAAAAGAAGTTAGCTTTACTTAAATAATCATGAAAATGTTCTAATGAAACAAAGAAAATATTACTTTTCTTTTTTACTGATGCCAGAAACAAATTTTGTGAGCTCTTTGTGAAGGTGCTTATATGCACCTATGGTCCCGAATGGGTTAAGAGACCTGTTTTTTCGACTACAATTTACAGAAAAAGTGTCGAAATAGTAGAGTCTTTATGTAACTACATTTAAACACATGATGCAACGAAGCCAATTACACTTCCTCTTTTTTGGAGTAGTTTGCAAAGAATGTCTGCGTTACGCGTAATCCAATTTTTCATTATTATCAACTTGACTTGCATCTTTCTTGCCCTTATTACTTTTTATTTTCCCCTTTTTCTCCTTTGGTTTTAGTAAACTTGATAACATGCCTAACATGGTTAGTCTGTTAAAAAAAAAAGGAAAAGTTAGTAACACTGAATCATCCCGTACAAAAGAAATTGCGGCATGTATACCGGAATAGCAGTGCGGCATGTATCCCATTTTGCATGGTGCAGACGTCGGCCATCACAGTTACCTGCCATCGCTAAAAGGAATGGCGTAAACATACCAACAATACTCTATACAAATGCTACACTTAGTTTTGACTTCGAAATCATGCATGCATTTAGTAATTAGTGTATGAAAAGTATTTAAACATAACGTGTTTAAAAGTTTGGACAGTAAAATCATGCACTTACGTCAAATTAAGGATTGTACTTCTACAAGTAAACATCGAAATGAGATTCACGCTATACACTGGTTAAAATAATCTCATTGCGCACCTATACTGTGCGTTTGACGACCATCTATCGATAATTACAAGAAATACAAGGGGTGCGGCATCTATCCCGTATGCGGCGACTCTCCCGGAGTTACCTTACTTTATTTATTTATTTAGTCGCTGAGTTAAAATTTGATTTCATTGACATTCTCAACATAATGCTGTTTGAAAAATAGTAAAGACATCTCAGTTAGACTGAAAGGCCATCAGCGGATGTACAAATAAATTTCTATAAAAGAAAAAAAAAATCCTGCATATTTTCCTACCTCTTTTTAATCGCTTGAATCGGTAAAGAGCATAGAAGACTGAAATGCATGTTTTTATTAACATTTAGTTTTTTGCACTTTCAAGAGTTAGTAATTTTTATCTTATTTATAATAAATGATAACTCATTTATGCCTACCGTCCCATTATTGGGACATTTCGAATTTTAATAAATTTTTATAATTTTCTTCTTCTTTACAAAATGAAAAAAATATATGAAGTAATTGTCTATAAATGTCTTTATCTATTACCGAGAGATGACAGCATAAGATTGATATTTATTTACTTAAATGAAGGCCTTTTTTCGGTGTTCATAGGTTTTTCATTTTTCAAGATAGCGAAATGTAAAAAGTAAGTTTATTTGCATTTTTTGTATCAAAGATCCAAATAAATAAGTCATTACCTTAGCTTGTAGGTTTCTTTGAAATACGCATTTTTTTTTAAATTGCGAAATTATATGTTCAAGCGTATGATTTATGCATATTTTAACGTACAAAATATAGGGCGCTAGGTGCAAATGGGAACATATTTCTATTAACCATTTAGGGGACAGATATTTATGTAAAGTTGATTTTGAAATAAATTGTTTTTCAGCCTCAAATACGATTATTCTTAATTTATTATTAAGAATACTTATAATGTTATTAGTCTCTGTAAAGAAATAAACATATTTTTTTAATAGTTCATAAAAATACTAATTATAGTACATAATATACAATTTAAAATCTTAATTTATATAAATGTATGCAAAACATGTAGGGTAATTCTAGGATAGATGGCCATAATTTTTAAAGATTGAAATAAAAATTCTTAGAATGCAAATACAAGAAATATTTATACATATTTAAAATTCTTACATATGCTCATCCTATTTTATGCAAAAAATAATTAAATATCGAAAACAAAAAGTGTTAAACAAAATTGAAATTTAAATGGCAGATGGCCATCTCTCCTTCAAGCCGAGGAGAGATGGCCATCCAATACAAAAAAGAAAAAGTGAAGTTAAATAGCAAAAAAATAACACATTTCATATAGTTAATCATGAAAAACATATAGCAATTTGTAAATATGCAGTTATATGATGGAAAATGAGTGAATAAATCTCGAATAAACAAAATTTGAAGTACAATTTCAATACTTCACTTTTCGTAAAACCTTACCACATGTTTGGCAAATGTCTTCATGATTTATACACGTTTCATGGAACCACTTCACAGGTTGCTTATGCATTGTATCCAGCCATCCTTTTTGAATGTGATATTATATTGTTCTGCACAACCAACACAGTGATCCTAATCCAATTCTATTTACTCGGATTCTGTAGACTATGATAATTTTAAACGTATTTCATTTTCTTCGCTACTGGAAGTGTCGTGTTTTTTTTTTCTCGCGTTAATTTTAGGTTTATTACGTTAATTTAGTTTATTTATCAACTTTACCAGTTTCTGTTATGAAAGTTTCCGACGTTTTCCAGTATTTTCTGAAACAAATAAATCGTTGGGTTTTATTATATTATTTATATTATTAAAATATTTATATTAGTTAAAATTTAAACAATTATAGCAATTAATATATTTATAAATATAAACGTTATATATTTATTTTAAATTTAATTATATTTAGTTAAAATCATCACTCAATATAATTTTGAAATAATGATTAAAGGTGGCCATCTCTCCTCGATTTGATGTGGCCATCTTTCCTGAAATTGAAGGAGTGATGGTCGCCCAATTTAAAGCAGCAATAGCCATTGTACGTCTTTGTTTTAGGCTTAGAAGTAAAAATTATATGATATACGTGCCTTAAAATCCATACAGTAAAAAATATATATAACGTACGTACTGCAAAACATTCAGATACCTAAGTCAAAAAAATTTTCAACCATTAAATTAAATAAACATTAAAATTACACTTACTTTTTATAATCGAAAAACACAACTGCACGTCGCAATAAATAAACTCGTTGAATTGTTCCATACGAATAATGTTTATGTTGCAATCTATGATCAAGTTTTGGAAATATTTAGACTGGACATCTCTCCTCTATGGCCATCTATCCTAGAGTTATCCTAATTATACAAATACATTCTTCCACAGATGGATATTCCCAAATTTAGTATATTTACATTTTATCAAATAAATGCAAAAATATTTTAGAGTAATTTTTTTTAGTATTTTTCCAGTTCATTTTGCAACATTTTAAAGTGATTTGGCCAAAAAATTTAAGAAAACAAAAATTCAGGCATAAATGGGTTAATGTTATAAGGAAGAAGGTGTGAGAATATAGTTTAATAAAACTATTTATTAAATTATAATTAAATTATAAAAATTTTGTATTTTACTTAAACAAAAACCATAATTTCACTTCGAATTATCATCTTTAGTCATTCACATTGCCTCAGCTTCTCTCTCCACACGCATTCACCAAGGGGGAAAAATTGCATGTCTTATTTTATTTTTAAAATGCTGAGCCTATTCAGTTTTTCTTTCAAAAATTGGACTACTCGAGATATTCATGACTATAGCCGTCAGGGTTATGAGATTAATGGGGGTAGATAGAAGATTTGTAAGTATCCTGTATATATTCAAATAAACAAAACGGAAAATATCCAATAGTATCCCAATTGGTCCAATAGTTCCTACAAATATAATACACTTGAGGTGTTTTTTCTTACCCGTTATTGCAACATTTAGTAGTGTTTCTTCAAAACATACAAAAATTGCATGTCTTATTTTATTAAAAAAATTTTGAGCCTGTTCAATTTTTTTCAAAAATTGGACTACTCGACATAATATTCATGACTATAGCCGTCAGAGTTATAAGATTAATGGGGGTAGATAGAAGATTTGTAAGTATCCTGTATATATTCAAATAAACAAAACTGAAAATATCCAATAGTATCCCAATTGGTCCAATAGTTCCTACAAATATAATACACTTGAGGTGTTTTTTCTTACCCGTTATTGCAACATTTAGTAGTGTTTCTTCAAAACATACAAAATTTGCATGCCTTATTTTATTAAAAAAATTTGAGCCTGTTCAATATTTTTCAAAAATTGGACTACTCAACATAATATTCATGACTATAGCCGTCAGGGCTATAAGATTAATGGGGGTAGATAGAAGATTTGTAAGTATCCTGTATATATTCAAATAAACAAAACTGAAAATATCGAATAGTATCCCAATTGGTCCAATAGTTCCTACAAATATAATACACTTGAGGTGTTTTTTCTTACCCGTTATTTCAACATTTAGTAGTGTTTCTTCAAAACATACAAAAATTGCATGTCTTATTTTATTAAAAAAATTTTGAGCCTGTTCAATTTTTTTCAAAAATTGGACTACTCGACATAATATTCATGACTATAGCCGTCAGGGTTATAAGATTAATGGTGGTAGATAGAAGATTTGTAAGTATCCTGTATATATTCAAATAAACAAAACTGAAAATATCCAATAGTATCCCAATTGATCCAATAGTTCCTACAAATATACAAATATAATATTGAGGTGTTTTTTCTTACCCGTTATTGCAACATTTAGTAGTGTTTCTTCAAAACATACAAAATGAATATAGAAATGAAATTTCTACTAAGTTCTAAAATAATGGATTCATTACCGGTGGAACTAATCTACAAATACAGTCTTTAAAGTAGATCTTTTATCAATTGATTAAATTTTCTTATTGTCCAAATTCTGAATTTTGGTGGCTTATTTGGACTGTTTGATGAATTACTTTAAATGTCAGATCTCGATCTTAATTTCGAAATTTGCGTTGTTCCCATTTCCTTGGATTCAAAATAAATTCTTCGCTTACTGACAGAATTCTAGCATCTAGGCATTTTGATAAATTCTTAATTTAAATAATTCCGCTTTGGCATAACGACATTAATTATGCACTTAGAGGGGAGAGAATAGATGAGATATACTTAGTAGGATTTGATTCCATACATGGCGTTTTAATTAAGAAATGCTTTGAAAGTGCGATTATCCGTTCTTTGTCATATAAATATGCTCAATGTCAGTAATTATGAGCGCAAATACTGAAATATTTAATTCGAGTTGGATGAAATCCATTTTGTTGAAAAGAGATATTTAAACTGATTAGATTAGAAAAATTTCGAGAAAAAAAAATCATTTTTATTTTTTGGCTCAAAAAAGAATGTAACAAAACAAGTAAAAATTAAATTAAAAAAATAAAAAAAAACGACTGCGTAAAAAGCGAACTAATTAATTATTCCTCATCAATGTGAAACTATTTTTTATATTACTTATTTTTTTTGATTTACTTGTATTGATGACTTTTAAGTTGTGTTTATTTGTAAGTTCCTATCTATAAACATTGTTTGGATGAGGCCTATCTATGAAGGTTAGAGTTGAAGTAAAGCTAGAGATCCTACCTACACAACTTCCAGGTTGTGTAATATTTAAACGGAGCTTCTAACTGTAAAATAGTCAATGAAACATTGTCTTCATTTTGAAAGTCCTATCCAATGATATGCCACTCAATATAGTGCGTAAAAAATTTTTTCGCCTCTACCGCCATTTTATATTTTACGGCCACCATTTTGAATTTATAAAAACAAAACCTAGCCTATAACCATTGGACGGTTAAGACAAATCGATAGAGACCTCATTCATTAAAATCCATCCAGCCGTTGGGATATTTCGAGGGTATAAAGAAATCCACATACCCAGATATATCTGGGTATTGTGGATCCCAGATATATCTGGGTATGTTTGACGCGTATACGTGTCAAACACATAACCCTTCTTGGCAGTCGGGTAATAACCCCAAACTGGATGTAAATAAGATAATTAAATCAAACGATATAAGGCTTTTTGTGTTGTACTGGCTGTGTCTAGTTTACTCGATGTTTTCCAGGATTTAAATATATTTATATCTTTTTGAAAATTTGTCATATGTATATCGATACAAATAGACATCTCTGAAAGATAAAATTGAAACTTTGTACAATCTTCTTCAGCTATAAGTTCTTTAAATATTATATATGAGCAAAAATTTTAAATATACGATTCTCGTAGTAAGAAATGTAAAATATACTCTTGTTATTTTAAATATTATTAAGTTTTAAAATAAACAATTTTGAAAATTTCCCGTTCCCCATTTTTTTTTAATTCTAACTACCTGAATTCCCTCATCTGAATGTCCAGATAAATTATTAATTTAAATAATGCGCTTTGGCATAGTGACATTAATTACAGGCTTAGTTCAAAGAGAATAGCTGAGATATACTTAATAGTCTCTGAATTCATGTATCTAGATTTTATGCATAAAGTTTTCGAGCATCAAGAATTTATGCATCAAGTTTTCACGTATCAAGAATGAATGTATCAATAATTCATGCATTAAGAGTTCATGCATCAATTTTCAAGCATGGAGAACTCATGCATAAAGTTTTTAAACTACAATGTATATAGCTAATTTCGAAAAATATATGTAAATTTATGAACAAAATGCAAAGTTATTCGGCACTTAATTTATTTCATAATAAGAAACATGCAGCGTGCCCACTATAAAGTCCACTCCAACCCCGTTAATTAAAGTATGGTGACATTTTTAGTGATGAACTTAGTGTCTAAGTGTGTAAAGTCTAGTGTAAAGAGGCTATGTGGATACAAGATGAGACGGATTACAGCACCATCTAGTGGTAAACCGGTGAGTTCATATCTCGAGAATATATTAAAAACGGATAATAGTGCTTTCAAAAGGGATGCATTTAAAGTACCATTATCCATTCTTTATTATCTCAAATCTTTTCAGTGTCACAATTTATGAACGTGAATACAGAAATATTTATGTCGAGTGAAATAGAATATCTTTTCTTTTTAACATTGTTAGAAGTTAGTACTCAAAACTAAGGTACTTAAAATAAAAGCAACAAATTTTACTACTAAAAGAATTCACCTCAATTTTACCGAAATTTAATTTTTGTTACCTAACATATTTTCCCAGTCAGGTCGTCAAATTTGGGATAGTAGGGGCTGCTTTATATGTTTTTAATATGGGAAACCTTTGACAATTTTTTATTATTTTTTGTTCAATTTTAAAGTACAGTTTTAATCTATTTTTATACTTTTTTTAGATTTATTTCAAAACCCTATAGCATATAGCTAATTAAGATTACTAAAAGAAAAATTTTATAAACCTGTATTATAAAATTATAAAATTTATAAAAGTTATTAAATTTGAAAGTATAACATTCGAAAGTATAATCGGCTCTTCAGGGGATTTATACTAAAATATAGATTTAAATAAACAGACGATATCTCAGTATTTTTCGAATTTCATACATTTTAGTTTTGCATATTGAGAAACATCAGTGATATTCCAACAAGCATAATAAACTTGATGCATTTTTCTTATCCTTTTATGCAACATTTAGTCTCTTCAAAAATTGAATTAGAAATGAAATTTTTCAAAAGTTCGGGAATAATGAATTCATTACCGGTGGAAATAATCTATAGATGAAGTCTTTAAAGTACTTCATGATGAATTTATTAAACTTTCAAATTGTATGCATTCTGAATTTTGGAGGCTCATTTAGCCGTTTGATGAACTACTTTCAATTTCAGAACTCGACTTTAATTTAGAAATTTGACTTGTTTGCATTTCCTTGGATTCGAAATGAATTCTTCCCTTAATGACTGAATTCCACCATCTGGGCGTAAAGATAAATTCTTAATTTAAATAATTTGCTTTGGCGTAAAAACATTAATTATAGGCTTAGTTCAGAGAGAATATCTGAGATATTACTTAGCAGTTATTGAATCCATGCGTCAATTTTTCATGCATCAACAACAATTCATGCTTTTCATGCATTAAAAATTCATGCATCAAGTTTTTAAATCACACTGTATGTAGCCAATGTCGAAAAGCATAATTAAAAAAAAAATAAGATACAAAACTATTCGACATTTCATTTATTTTTTAGTAATAGATATACAGGGTGCCCACTAAAGTCATTTACACTTCCATTAACATAAGAATTATGACAGCTGTAGTCAAGAACTTAAGTGGCTATGTGCGATAAGTATAAATGATGAGGTTGCTTGCAACGCCCTCTAGTGGCAAACTGCACGGTTAGAGTTCCCATCTCGAGAGCAACATGCTATATTAAGCAACGGATAAGGTACTTCAAAAGAAATGCTTTAAAAGTACTATTATCCGTATATTTTTTATCATCTTAGATTGTCGCAATGTAACTATTTATGAAAGCGGATATTGAAATATTTATGTGAAGTCCAATAGAATCCGTTTTGTTTTAACATTCTTAGAAATTGGTACTCAAAAGCAAGTTATTAAAAATAAAATCAATAAACTTTACTACTAAAAGCTTTCCCTTTAAATTTTGCCGTAATTTAATTTTTGTTCCCTAACATCATTTTCCAATCAGGTCATCAATTGTCTGATAAAGAGCTCTGATATAGTTTTTTAAGACTGGAAAATTTCAATATTTTCTTATATTTTATCTCATTTCTAAAGTCCAGTGACAATCTATTCTTATACTCTTTTTAGATTTTTTCAAAACTTTATATATAGCTTATTAATAGTATTAAAATGAAATTTATAAACTAAGTGTAATGTTAATCGGCACTTCAAGTGATTTATACTAAGGTATACGAGTGTATACAAATAAATAAATTAGTATTTCAGTATTTTTAGCGTTTCTAGATTTTAGTTTGGCATACACATTAGCAAAGTTCCAGAAAACGCATAAACTTGATGAATTTTTCTTACCCTTTTATACAACGCTTAGTCTCTTCAGAAAATGATGTAGAAATGAAATTTTTGAAAAGTTCAGGAATAATGAATTCATTACCACGGAAATAATCTATAGATGAAGTCTTTAAAGTACTTCATGATGAATTTATTAAACTTTCAAATTGTCCGCATTCTGAATTTTGGAGGCTCACTTAGCCGTTTGATGAACTACTTTAAATTTCAGAACTCGATCTTAATTTCGAAATTCGAGCTGTTCGCATTTCCTTGAATTCGAAATAAATTCTTCACTTGTAGGCAGAACTCCACCATTAAGACATCCAAATAAATAATTAATTTAAATAATTCGCTTTGGCCTAACGACATTCATTATAACCTTAGTTTAGATGAAATAGATGAGATTTTACTAGGCTTTGAATCCATGCATGAAGTTTTTAATTAAGAAATGCTACTTCTTATGAAATGCATTGAATGCTTTAAGAATTTAAATAGTGCTATTGAAAATTTTCAGAAAGAGGGCATCGAATAATTGTTTTGTATACGTGCGTTTTATTGATCTTTTTATCTATTTTATTTCAACTCTAAAGAACAAATACAGTTTATTCTTACAGTTTTTACGTATCTTAGAAGCTATTTGTAAGTAATTTTATTTTAGGAGCACTTTGTATATAGTTAATTCAGGAAACTCAAAGAAATTTACAGACAAAATAAATGTTAATCGACATTTCACGTGTTATATATTAAGTTGAGCAAAAAGTTCTGGGAAATTTTTAATCTAATAGTTACCAGAATTTGTATCGTACATAGGAGTACTAGTGGTATATTTATAGGAATTCAGGAACTTTGGCTCCAAAATGCCTATTGAACAGTATGATTTGCGTGTGTTGCTCGGCATTATTAGAGAAAAGGCCTAACGATTCTGAAAGCAGACGATGAGATTAATGAGGATGAAGGTGCTGGTAACGGCGACAAACTTAGCCAGCAAATCAGGAATCTGACAGAACTGTGGCAGAAATTCGTGCACTATGATGGTCTCTATTTTAAAGAATAGTCCTTGTTGCTTTTGTTGTTAATTTGCGCATAACAACGCAACTTTCACAAATTTCCCAGAACGTTTTGCTCAACCTAGTACATTCTGTGTAAAAAGTAACCGGAATTATTAAATAAAACACAAAAAAATTATTTTTTCTCCAAAATTTATTTTGCCACCTTCATCGTCGACACCATCGAGTTCAATACAACTGTACTAGCGCGGCACTCAATGTTCCACGCATTTTAGATAGGTGGACTGGGGTATGACTCTAGCTCCTGATTCGAATTTTCTTTTTTTTGGCCTTAATTGACTCAAGCATTTTCCTAGAAGGGTAATTTTAGCTTCGTGAAACGGACAAATCCACTCGAGGCCATACCAGGCGAGTATAGCGTTTGTTTGGTAACATTAGTTAATTTTTTGGTCAAAAACTGTTGCAGAACAATAGGAGAAAAGCGAACTCTTTCGAAACCAAACTTGTGGCGATGCGTTTCATGTCCAAAATGTTAGTCATAATGTTATGAGCGGACGTAAAATATATGTGAAATATCTTAAACCAACTCTGTAAGACTCATACGACAATTTTCAAGCACCATCTTCTTGATTTTATTGGTGTTTGATTCGTTCGTAAGGCGTTGAAGTCTCATCGGCACGAGTCAAAGCCTCTACCACTTCTGGGCCCTCTATGAATGCTTTATACAATTCACATGTCTGTGTTTTGCACATGCACGATTAATCGTAGGTCTTTTGCAACATTTTCAGTGATTCGGCAATCGAAATTTTGTTTGAAACACAAAATTTAAGGCAAATTCTTTATTCAACTAATTTTTTCATTGCGAAAATCGCAGAGGACTGTAAAGAAGATTTTAAAACAACAGCTACTGTCAACACACTAAGTCACAGATGACGCTCTAATTCTACGTTGTAATACGGTACAGTGATCCCAAATTACAGAAAAAGAAATTTTCGAGATATTTTTTTGCTCGTTTTTTAAATAATAAATTCCGGATAATTTTTACACAGAATGTATATACGAGGATGGTTCAATAATTATTGTCCCGAGTGTGTATAAAATATTTGTACTGCGATGGTTGATGTGGAATATTGAAGCCTAATGTCTTAGATGCCTATATGCTCAATTTTAGAACCGTAGCTGCTATATTAACATATTTATTTTTGTTTTAGGTGTGAGAAATGGCACTTAGCTTGAAAGGGGGGTTGGGGGGAAAGGCTGGTTTGGAGCTTATAAGAGCAGACCTGAAGCAGTTCTGTGATAGATTTGTGACAGCGGATGAGACGTGGCTACATCACTATGATCCCGAGTTCAAACGACAGTAGCCACGTCTCATTCACTGTCACCTCCAACCTCCCCCCCCCCCTTCAAGCTAGATGCAACATATCACACCAAAAATGAAAAAAAATATGTTAATGTAGCAGTTACTGTTCTGAAATTGAGCATATGGGCATCTGAGACATTAGGCTTTAATATTTCACATCAACCATCGCAGTACAAATATTTTATACGCATTCGGGACAATAATTATTGAATCACCTTCGTATCGTATATACAAAATTATTTTAAATATTTAGCTTGTTTTTTTTTTAAAAACTTATATAGAGGAATAATGAAATTTTAGAAAAGTTCGAAAGCTATTAATTCATTGCCATCGGAAATAATCTATAGATGCAGACTTAAAGCATATCCTTAAAGAACTGATTAAATATTCTTATAGTCCGCATTCTAAATTTTGGAGTCTTATTTAGGCCTTTTTATGAACTACTTTAACCTTCTGGACGAGAGTCTTTTACAGAATTTTTTATCTTTTATCACCGGTTTTTTAAAACAGAAAATTTTGGCTAATAGGATTGGAAAAATGCTCGAATTAAATAAGGAAATATTTACAATAAAAACTTACTGGTGAGAATGATCACGGATTCTGAGCACCTTACGTAGCACTCGCTCTGAGCACCTTACGTAGTTTCAGATCTAGGTCTTATTTTCAAAATTTGAGTTGCTCGCATTTCCTTGGATTTGAAAGAAATTCTTCGGTTACTGGCTGAATACAACAGTCAAAACTTTCAGATAAACTCTTAATCAAATTGAGTCGTTTTGGCACAACGACTTTAATTATATAGACATAGTTCAGAGAGAATAGATGTGATATACTTAGTCGAAATTAAAACCATGCATCAAGTTTTAATTAAGAAATACTTTGAAAGTAAGATTATATGTTCTTAAGCTTAAGCTTGAAGAAGGATTATTTATTCATTTGACATGCATTGAATGCTATGTTAAATTGAATATTGCTATTGAAAATTATCTGAAATAGGACATCCAATAATTGTTTTGTATACGTCGTTTATTGATGAATTTTTTCTATTTTATTTTAACACTAAAATACAAACAAAGCCCATTCTTATAGATTTACATATTTTAGAAGATATTTTTAAAGCACACTTATCTAGTTAATTTAGCAAATGTAAAAGAAATTCATAAACATAATATAAAGTTAATCGACATTTCAGGTGATTTGTATACTATATTTATATATAAAAAATTTAAATATATTCAACAGTTTTTACGCAAAAACGTCATCGACGTCTTTACAAACGCAATAAACGATTGCGTGTTTATTACTCGTTTGTACAACATTTAGCTTGGTTCCTTAAACCATTTACAGTCATTACAGAAATGAAAATTTTTGAAAAGTTCTAGAATGAGGAATTCGTTACCAGTAGAAATAATCTACAGATGAGGTCTTCAAAGTAGCTGGTTAATGACTTGATTAAATTTTCATACTGTCAGCATTTTGAATTGTGGAGGCTCATTTGGGCCGTTAGATGAACTTCTTGAAATTTGAGATCTCCGTCTTAAATGTCGAATTTTAGTTGTTCGCATTTTCTTGGATTCGAAATAAATTCTTCAGTTACTGACCGAATTCCACCATCAAGATTTTTAAATAAATTCTTAATTCAATCATCATGCTTTGGCACAACGACATTAGCTATAGACTTAGTTTAGAGGGAATAGATGAGCTACACTTAGTAGGCATTGAAGCCATTCATCAAGGTTTTAGTAAGAAATACTTTGACAGTATGATTATCTGTTCGTAAACTTAAGCTTGAAGAATGATTATTTATTCGGATTGATTGCATTGAATGTTATGTTAATTCGAATATTGCAATTGAAAATTACTTTAAAGAGGGCATCCAATAATTTTTTTGTATACGTCCATTTATTGATATTTTTTTCCTATTTTATTTTATCTCTAAAATACAAACACAGTCCAGTCCATTCTTATAACTTTTACACATTTTAGAAGATATTTTTAAAACACACAGTATGTAGCTAATTTAGAAAATGTAAAAGAAGTTTATAATCATAACGTAAAGTTTATCGACATTCCATGTGATTTTTATTCTATACTAAAAAAGCAAATTTCAGATGTCTTAATTTCGAAATTTGAGTTGTTCGCATTTTCTTGGATTCGAAATAAATTCTTAGCTTACTGACGGTATTCCAGCATCAAGATTTCTAAATAAATTCTTAATTTAATTAATTTGTTGTGGCATAAAGACATTAATTATAGACTTAGTTTAGAGGGAATAAATGAAATACACTTAGTAAGCATTGAAGCCATGTATCGAGTTTTAATTAAGAAATAATTTGAAAGTATGATTATCTGTTCATAAGCTTGAAGATGGATTATTTATTCAGATTGAATGCATTGAATGCTATGCTAATTCAACTGTTGCTATAGAAAGTTATCTGAAAGGCGGATTCAATAATTATTTTCCATAAGACCGTTTATTGATAAATTTTTTCCTATTTTATTTCAACACTAAAATATAAAAACACTGTATTTTGTATAGTATTTACATATTTTAGAAGATATTTTTAAAACACACTGTATTTAGTTAATTTAGAAAACGTAAAAGAAATTTATAAACATAACATAAAGTTAATCGGCATTTCACGTGATTTTTATACTACTTTATAAAACAAAACAAAAAATCAAATTTCACTATTTCCAACAGTTTCTCTGCAAAAACGTCATCGATGTCCTTACAAAAATAATAAACGATGTGTTTTTATTACTCAATTGTACAGCATTTAGCTTAGTTTCTTAAAAACATATATAGTGAATACAGATATGACATTTTTGAAAAGTTCTAGAATAATGAATTCGTTAATAATGGGAATAATCTACAGATGCAGTCTTTAAAGTAGCTCGTTAATAACTTGATTAAATTTCCATATTGTCCGCTTTCTGAATTTTGGAGGCTCATTTCCACAGTTAGATGAACTACTTGAAATTTCAGATCTCGGTCTTAATTTTGAAATTTGAGTTGATTGCATTTCCTTGGATTTGAAATAAATTCTTCCTTTACTGACTGAATTGTACCATCAAACTTCCAGATAAATTCTAAATTTAATTAGTTCCCTTTATCAGAATTACATTAATTATAGACTTAGTTTAGAGAGTATAGATGAAACATACTTATAACCTTTGAACTCATGCATCAAGACTTTAATATAAAAAACAGTTTTGAAAGTATAATTATCTGTTTTTAAGCTTAATTATGGAGAAGGATTATTTATTCGGATGGAATGCATAGAAATTTATGTTAATTCAAATATTGCTCTGAAAATTTTCTGAAATAGGGAATCTAATAATTGTTTTGTATACTTCCGTTTGTCGATAATTTTTTCTAATTTTATTTCAATTCAAAAATACAAATATAGTCCAGTCTTACAGCCTTACCTATTTTAGAAGCTATTTTTAAAACACACTGCATAGTTAATTTAGAAAATGTTCGACACATTTAAACCTAATTCAAGGTTAATTGGCATTTCACGTGATTTCTATACTGTATTAAAAATAAAAATTCAATATATTCAGAGTTTCTCTACAAAAACTTCTCTGATGTCCTTACAAACATAATAGATGATTCGTTTTCATTACTCGATTGCGCAACAGTTCGCTTGGTTTCCTTAAAAAAGTATATAAGCTAATACAGAAATGAAAGTTTTGTAAATTTCTAAAATAATGAATTCATTACCGATGGAAATAATCTACAGATGCCGTCTTTAAAGTAACTCCTTAATCAATTCATGAAAATTTTGTATTGTCCGCATTCTGAATTTTAGAGGCTCATTTGGGCCGTTTCATGAACTAATTTAAATTTCGGAACTTTGTCTTAATTTCGAAATTTGAGTTGTTCGCATTTTCTTGGGTCCTAAATATATTCTTCGCTTACTGACAGAATTCCACCATCAAGATTTCTAAATAAACTCTTAATTTAATCTTCTGGCTTTGGCACAACGACATTAATTATAGATTTAGTTCAGAGGAAATAGATGAGCTATACTTAGTAGGCATTGAAGCCATACATCAAATTTTAATTAAGAAATACTTTGCAAGTATGATTATCTGTTCTTAAGCTTAAGCATGAAGAATGATTATTTATTCCGATTGAATGCATTGAATGGTATGTTAATTCGAATATTGCTTTTGAAAATTACCTGAAAGAGGGCATCCAATAACTGCTTTGTATACGTCCGTTTCTTGATAATTTTTCCTATTTTATTTGAACTCTAAAATACAAACACAGTCCATTCTTATAGTTTTTACATATTTTAGAAGATATTTTTAAGAAACACTGTATGTAGTTAATTTAGAAAATGTAAGAGAAGTTTATAATCGCAGCGTAAAGTTTATCGACATTTCATGTGACTTTAATTCTATACTAAAAAAGAAAATTTCAGAAACAAATTTTTAAAATACAAAAATGAAATTTTTGAAAAGTTCCAGAATAATGCATTCGTTACTAATGGAAGTAGCCTACATTTGCAGTCTTGAAAGTATCTCGTTAAGGACTTTATTAAATTTTCATATTGTCCGCATTGTAAATTTTGGAGGCTTATTTGAACCGTTAAATTAACTACCTGAAATTTCAAATCTCGATCTTAGTTTTGAAATTTTGAGTTGTTCGCATTTCCTTGGATTCAAAATCAATTCTACAGTAACTCACTGAATTCCTCCACCATATTTCCAGATAAATTCTTAATTTAATTAATTCGCCATGGCTGAATGACATTAATTATATAGACTTAGTTTAGACAGAACAGATGAGATATACTTAGCAGGCTTTGAATCCATACATCAAGTTTTAATTAAGAAAGGCTTTGAAAATTGAACCATTATTTGTTCTTTGCCATCTTAAGTCTTCTCAGTGCCAATATTTATGAGTGCAAATACTAAAATGTCTATGTTGAGTCCAATAGAAACTATTTTGTTTCCAAATTTGTTAAATATAGATACTTAAGAAGGTCCAAGACACAAAAATTTCGAAAAAACAAATCCCCCCCCCCCCTATTTTCCATTATTTTGCTTAATAAATAGTTCTTAGAATAACATGGTTGTAAATCGCATGTAATTACGCAAAAGATGTAACACTTGAATATTTAATATGTGATTTATCACATTGCTAGCTAAGCGTAGAACCAACAGAGTGAAAAATGTACAAGCCGGTAATCGAAATCAGCCGGAACCCATGGAATAGTGCTCCAAGTGCTCTACGCTTAGTTAGCAATGTGATAAATCACATATTAAATATTCAGTAATTTCAAGCATAATTTCACTGCTGTAAATTAATCGGAAAATTAATTAAAATTATGGAGATGAAACACATTTTATGTTGTTCTTTCTGCTGATTCCGCGCATTTTTCTTACTTTAACCCTTTATCGGTCAATTCAATTCTGTGGATGAAACGTTGACAAGATTCACTGCCAACAGAATCTACAAAAAAGATGATTTGAAAATAAAAATACACCAATTTTATCACGTGCATTATAAAACAAAATATTTTATTAAATATTCCGGTGCGAATCGATCAATTTTCAATGAAAAATAAGAAGGAAGAATATTCCTGTTACGCGATAAAGTGTTAATCCGCCAATGTACTTTGTCGTCTCCAGGTCAGACGTCTTTAAAAAGACTTCTAGGTTTAGATTTTAATCTATTATGTACCATGGTGCCTTTATTGGGATACAGAAAAGTTTACCTAATCCTATAATACACTACCAATTATCACCGATTTTCAGAAATCCTACTATATCCTTCCAAAATTTTGCATCTCCTCCAAACAAACGAAGACTTGAGTGGGCTACATTTTTGGGATAAGTTTGTCAAAAAAGCATTTAGTCTCATATTCGTTTTGCCGGAATGTTAAATGTAACTAAATCTTTACTGACATTATAAGGAAGAAATGTTTGTACGGAGTAATCTCTGAAACTACCGAACCGATTTCAAAAGTAATGGTGGCAAATTTATGGTACTAGACCCTACTGCAACATAGTTTACTATATAAAGCCACAATATTTTATGTCGGTGCAACTATTTCCAGGGAGGGGGGGGGGGTGTAGCAGCGAAAAACTTTCTGAAAGTGCGGTCTTGGTGATTCTGAAGAAGCTAGAAACTTGAAATGTGGAATGGTAGTTACTTATAAGATATAAATGCTAACTAAAAACAGTTTCTAAAAAATTGAAATTTAAATCGGTGAAATGAGGGCTGATTGTGAACACTGTGTGTAACTTTAAGATTGAAGACGAATCGTTTCCTTTTTCATATATTTTATCGCACAGCCCACAAATGTTAAAATCACGAAACACTGATAAAGACATGAAGAAATTTGATGACTTTGTGGTAATAACCCGCTATTAGAACACCTGACGTTCGTAAAACATTATGTGGGTAATATTTCCGCTATAACACAAAAGAAATAAATGGGGATAAGACCCGCTCAAAAACACAACGTGCCACAATGGATGGCAGCCATTAAAACAACAACTGAACTCGGTCACATGACCGCAAAACTGTGGAGCTCATTCGGCATGCGCACAAGGTCCAAATAAGAGCTAAAAACATTCTAAATTACGATTTCTATGGAATTGCTAAGGATAGAAATTTGAAACTACTTCCTTTAACCCGGGAGAACTCGCTAGTGAGAATGCCCAATTGCTTTTCTTTTACTTTACATTCATATAATATCAACTTTTTTTGGTTGGCTTAGTACTTTTATTCACAAAAGAGGTAAAATAATTGAAATAACATTTTGAAATTTTAATTAAAATGAAAAATGGTTTAAATAAGAGTCTTAAAAAAGTACGACTGTGAGAGAAAATCTCATGTAGCGAGTTCTCCCGGGTTAAAATTTAAATGCAAAAACAGAGAAAAAAAAATGAAATTAAAAAGGATGGAGATCCATCTCTCCCATCTATACATGGTCCATTTCTCCCGATCGTGTAGGTGAGAAGTATAACCCATCTCGACTCTACACTTTAGATATTTCGTCACCAGTTTAGGTTAGTTAGAAGTCTAAATGATCTCCTAGATTACATCATTAAAACTAGATAGATTACATATAAACAAAAACCTCCAAATGCATAACTATAATCATATGAAAAAATTAGTTGACTTTCCAAAACCAATAACGACTTTTAGCTGAAAAAAATATTGTGTTTTTTAAGAAGAAAAAAGTAGCACGCCATACAAAATATCTTTACCTGTCTGAGTGAGATAGTTGCACCATCTGTGGGACGCCGAATTAACGAAATATTTGATTGGTCCATGTCACCATGTGGTCCACTTCTCCCATTCTTACCTTATGTATTTTAAAAATTAATATAATTTTGTAAATGAATAAGTAATCTTAAAAATTATGTATTAAAAACAAATGCATTATGCTAAAAGGTACACACCTTAAAATACAAACAACATCAACTCGCATCTGCGAACGTCTTCAGGATGTTATGATACACAAGTCTAAAATTTAAAAAATGGATGCAAACGTCTCAGAGTCCTGCGGGAAACTTGACTTGAGCGCGCACCAAACCTCATCAACTTGCCAAGGCAAACACAATGTGTAAAACATCCCATGGATGGGGGGGGGGGGGGCGAGCTAAATTGAACTGACTCCAAAAATGGTTTATAACATAATTATGCCATATTTTATGAATGCTGTAGGATAAATTATCGGTACAAGTTTGTTGTCCAAGCTTAATAATCCTAATGGACTCTAAAATTTTGTTGACATTTGGATTCTTGCATGGAATTATGATTCTTGCTTCATCAAAGGAAACACTGCTACCATCATTAGCATTACAAAATCTTGCGAGAATGATTTTTAACATAATGTATTCGTTTTTAATACATAATTTTTAATATATATCATGGTGGAATTGTCCAATTTTAATTAGAATAAGTAATCAATGAAATACGTTTAGAGTGTCAGAAATAAAATGTTCGCTGTTTCTTGGCTTAGTAATATTTCTTCAAACAGAATCACCCAATAATGTTGTTCCAGTCATTAAAGCTGAGCTTAATTTAGCATTCAGCTGGATGATTAATTAGTTTGTTTGCACAGGGTTATTTCAATTAATTTCAGTTAAGAATTTTTGGTACTTTTCGGTTAGCCGGGCGCCAGTGTTATATATACATTATACATATTTATATACATACATATATGTAAATATACATATATATACATATACACATATTGTATATATACACACATATATATATGAAAATATATATGTATATATACATATATGTATGTATATAAATATGTATGTATAACACTGGCGCCCAGCTAACCGAAAAGTACTGAATTTTTTTTAAATAGAGAGCTTATGTTTATGTTTGGATTATATATTTTGTATAACCATAAATAAATTTATTAAAAAATAGTTTATGATTTAGAAATTTTTTTCATATGTTTGAAATTATAATAGAATTATGATATTTTCTAGAAAATAACAAAAAAATTTCCCTCAAAATATTCCCTATTTATGTAATTATAGAGTTGAAATATAGCGTTACGATATTATAATAAATATTTGAGTAGGACAATTATAGCTGAGTGTTATAAAAACCTAAATAAAACAAACAAACACACACAAAACATTTTTCCAGGCATGTATTAGTATATTTTATATGCATTATCATTTTTTAATTGTAAATATAAAAAACTTTTGCAAGTTAGATTATCTTTATTCTCTTAAAGGTTATTGTACCTAACTAAATGATTACTATATCTGGTAATATAACTTTATTTTCAATAAATTTATATTTAATAATTTTAAGGTAAATAAGCTACATATTACGAATTGAGAACTGATTTAAGAAGTCACTGAGTATAGAAATTTATTAAAAATAGCATTGCAAAGTGTTTTCTGAATTTAGAACGAAATTAGATTTTTAAAAATTATTCTCCTTATCTAAATTGATCTCATGCAGCAAAAAAACTATAGATAGAGTTGCCACTCAAGTAGTTAAATTTAATCGTTGAATAAATCGAATATAAAGTGAAACTTAGGTATAATATAGATGTAGGGTTCTTCAAAATCCATGAGCCTCTGATACGAGGGTGGTTCAATAATTATTGTCCCTTGTATATATAAAATATTTGTACTGCGATAGTTGTTGTGGAATATCGAAACCTAATGTCTAAGATGCCTATATGCTCAATTTAAGAACCGTAGCTGCTATATTCACATAGTTTTGGAAGGAGGAGTGAAAGGGGGTGGGAGTGGGAGTGGGAGTGAAAGGCGGATTTTTAGCTTATGGGGCTAGATTTGTGACAGTGGTTGAGACGTAACTACTGTCGTTTGGACTCGGGATCATAATGATGTAGCCACGTCTCATCCACTGTCCAAATGTAGCCCCATAAGCTCCGAACCAGCATTTTACCCTCACCCCCCTCCTTAAAATCTCCCCCCAAAATAGGTCTTTAAAACTTCACCACTCCCTCCAAAACTATGTTAATATAGCAGCTGCGGTTCTGAAATTGAGCAAATAGGGATTTAAGAGATTAGGCTTCGACATTCCACATCAACCACCGCAGTGCAAATATTTTATATACATTAGGGACAATAGTTATTGAACCATACACGCATTTAAATTTTTTGACTGAAGAGTGTAAAAGAATCGTACATAATTCCGCACGCAACTTCGAGTAAATTACCACACTTACTATAGTATGATCTGAAATACACTGGCTCCAATTTTTACGGGGCTTTGACCGGATACTTTACATTGTATACGATTTGTCGAATATCTAATGAAATTCTTGACGAATCATCCTTGAACCAGATGTAAAGAATATGTTTGACTTCATTTTTTCAGTGAAGATTGTTACTTGCGGAAACAATCAAGGGGCAACAATAAATTTAATAATAAATAATTTTTGCGATCACTCATGTAACAGAAAGGGCTCAAAATTGCCTGCCAATTATAGCAAATGACTATGTGGGTAATGTTTAACTTTTTTGTGCATTTGAAGTAGGGGAAAGTAGGGTAATGACGCTCAGAAGGGCAATCCCGCTCACCCAATATCACTAAACAGAATAGAATTGAAAACGTGCGATTGGTACCGGCACCTAGTGAACTTCATCGTAAGTTCCCAGTAAGGATATAGTGACCGTCGGAAAGAAGGTATTTTTGTGTCCTAGTTATTAGATTGCTGTTGTTTTATTATAAAATTCTACAGCATCTAACTTGAAGGTAAGTGTACACTCTTATTTTCAAATATAAATTTACTCATTATGTCTACAAAATATATACATTTAGCTGCACTTTCATGCTTTTATTTATTTTTGTAGTGCGTTGTTATGCCAATTATAATGCATTAAAACCCAACAAGGCGATAACGGGTTATGGCGCTCATGTGAATTCCAGAAGTGTTGCCGGTGGGCAACTTTTTTAAAATTCAAATTTATTGATTAACACCACTTTTTTGAAATGGTAAAATTCCCCTGTTTTCGCCTTAATTAATGTGTCATTAAACAAGGAGAATTTTACGATTTCAAAAAAGTGGAGAAAATCAAAAAATCTAAATTTAAAACAAGTAGTCCACTATATGTGTAACGCAATATGTGTAAAGTGGTCACAAAAAGAAAAATGTAATGGTGTGAACAGCCTACACAACTACATATGTGACTTTTGTCTTACTTAAATGTTGTATTTCAAACTCTGAGCGCAATTACCCTTACCATGTCGGGCATTACCGCTCAATCGATGGTTATTTATATAAAACGATAAAAAAAATTCTTAAAATTTTTATGCAAATTAGTTGATTGCAAACTGTTCCTTATGCTTTGGAGTTATACTTCGTTAATAAAATATTGATTTTTTGTCTAAATTTAACTAGCTATTCATGTTTTCCCTTAAGTGACGCCATTCCCCTACTTTCCTTATAGCGCGCAAATTCGTAAAACTCTTAACGTTTCTGGGAAAAATTTAGATATTTTTTTTTTATTATAGGATACAGAGTTTTAAACCAAATGTAACACCACTTTCCGAAAACTTCACTATAAAAATATTATGCAATGTTATTCCACGAAACTGACGGCATACTTGCTACCTCTCTTTTAGTGAGTAATTTAACCGATATAACTAGTGTTACGTTACATTGTGTTATATTACACCAGTTATACCAGTTTAAATTACACTAGTTATACTAGTATAAATTACACCATTATATAAGTTAAATTTCTCCATAAAATTGGAGGCAGCATGTTGTCACCAATTTTATGGAGTAACGTTACATAAATTTTTTACAGTGTTTAAGACAAACTGTAGAAACAGTACACTATAATAAAAAAAAATTAATGAGATTTGGGCGTTCGTATGAAATAATTTTTAACTGCACATGTGTGAAAGATTCCAAAAGTATTATTTCATAATTTGATAGTCAACTATTTAGGGCAACTTATTCAAAAGTCCAGTCAAATATCTTTAAAATTCAGAATGATAGGGGTGATATAGTGAGTTGCTAAATATATAGAAATCTATATGCAACAGCACGTCAAATTCACCTTAACACGTTAAATTAAAACATGAGTACATTAAATGATTCACAGTTTTATTACTAAAATAGGTGTAAAAGCAATTAAAAGGTTTTGAACATTAAAAACAATTTTCAGATGTTAAAAATAAAATTCCCGAGCGCTTTCGAACAAGCTACCGGTTAGCATTCTGCGGGTTTGCTGATCTTTTTCTCATTTTCACCCCTTTGATGATGACAAGAGCTTGGTCGAAAGCGCTCGGGTATTTTTATTTGAAAATTGGTTTTAATGTTTAAAACCTTTTAATTGTTTTTACACCTATTTTAGTAATAAAGCTGTGCATCATTTAATGTTTTCATGTTTTAATTTATTGAGTTGCTTTTTAAAAGTATCTTTATTATAAGGGATTTTCAACAATTTATCAATCAGCTAACAGTATCTTTCTGTGTTTTTGAGAATATTTGAATGGGCTTTTTATATAAGTTGCCCGAAATAGCTGGCTACCAAATTATGAAATAAAATTTTTGGAATCTTTCACGTATGCATATTTAAAAATTATTTCGGATAAATACCCATATCTCATGAAATACTCAATATATTTATATTTTAATTACAGTGTACTATTTCTACTGTTCTTTTTCATATTTTCGGAAAGTGGTGCCAAATTTGGTTAAAAAACTGTTTGCTACAAGAAAAAAAAAATTATTCACAGAAACGTTAAGAAATTCACGAACATGCGTGCTATGCTTACACAAATACGTACAGACGTGAAATAGGGCCCATATAATCCGTTGCTACAGTGACAGACAATTTTGAGCCTTTCTTGTTACACTTGTAATTGCAAACATTATTTTATTATTAAATTTAATGTCTTCTATTGTCCCCCCTAATTGTCCCCGCGATTAAAAATAAGAAGTCAAACATGTTCTTTAGATCTTCGAAGTCCAAGGACGATTCTTGAAGAATTTCAGTAGATATTTGACAAACCGTGTACAGTACAATTGGAAGCATTCAGTCACTGTCCCTTAACTTTTGGAGGCGAGTGTATATGCTATAGTCTTTTACTCGAAACTTACACGCTGCAAGTAAGGTTATTTTCAACGCTAAACGGAATCTCAAAATGTAAGAAACACGCGAAACATTTGGCGAGTTATTGTTTCTAATTGTTTAAAAAATTAGTGTAAAACCCGAAAACTTAGAATAACTATTTTTAGAGTGATCTTATTTGTGTAATTCCTGCTTATATCTATGGTAGGATATACAAACAATGATAAGTTCGTCAATGACGAAGTTGCTACAAGTGACTATCACACGGGCGTTTTCGACGGCTTCTGGTTTAAAAAAACCTGTTTATGATAAACCATATGAAATCATTGACAATGGTAGGATAATACGTGTGATCGCAGCTTTAGTATGCGCCTCTGCAAGTATGCATTTTAGAAACTGTGTAATATTGAAGCTATTGATAGCATAAATAAAAAAATCCAAGGTTTCAGCACACAATATATAGTGTTAACGGTTTATATAAATATTTAACAGACATACAACAATAAATACAATAAACCAAACTGGAGTGAAAAATTAGCCAGAGCCAGGAATCAAACCCGGGACCACAGCATTCCAGGATGTCGCCGCTCTAACCTCTGAGCTACTCCGGCCGAAATTTAGGTCTGCAATTTTTCACTAATAAACCATGTCCCGGGTTCCATTCCTGGCTCTTGCTAATTTTTCACTCCAGTTGGGTTTATTGTATTTATTGTTGTATGTCTGTTTAATATTTATATATACCGTTAACAGTTGAATGCAGGCGTTATTTATGTGTGTTTTATTATATATTGTAGTGTGTGTGTTTTATTAGATATCGTAGATCGATGTAATAGTAAAATCTATTCATCATTGTCCGGTCATCTAAGGCTTTCGTATTATTATATATTGTAGTGTGTATGTTTTATTAATATATTGTGTGTTTTCAAACGTTTCCTTTTTATTGATTTAGTTTTCCATACAAGTTTCTTTTTATATTTATTAATTGATAGCATATACGAAAAGTTTGATAGGTTTCAATAAATGTTTGTGAAATTGTTTTTTCCTTTTGCCGAGGCCAAATTTCATGCCTCGTCAAAGCCGCTATAAAAACGAGATACCGAATTCTGTGCTTACATATTTGTAAAAACGCTGTCTTATCGGTTTTTAAATTGTGGTATATGTTTTCTTGCAATTTTACTGTTCTTAAACTCAGTTTTATTGTGTAATGAAAATGTTTTCAGCAAAATTTGAATACTTTGTCATTATGTACTCTTATTCATACCACGGCCATTAGACTGATATTTATTATGGAAAAGAAAAATTACATTATAGATAACTTAGAAGTTAAAACTGTCTTCTTTTATATATTAGGCAGAAAATATTTATTAAAATAACTGATTTCTAAAAAGCAAGATCAGCCTAATTCATAACAGGAATTGAGCTATTTTCATCGTTTCGTAAAAAAGCGTCAACTTTCTTTTTTTAAAACTGTTCAAGTTTAAAATTTAAATCTGAATAAATATAAACTGCATAATGAGAATTAAAGAATACCTGGGAAAGATACGAATTGTCATCTAATTAAGGACTTAAATACTAAGTAAGAACTTTACTAATCTTATTAATCATAATCTAATTTAGGAGCGAACTAATGAAAGAAATTAATCTAATAAATTTGATGAAAACAATAAGAAAACTGACAGACTTGATGCAAAGTCATTTATTGCCGAGGAATGTCGATTAAAGAGTTCCATTTCCAGCTTTGTTAAAAAATGAATTCTCACTTTTTACGAAGTCATTTGCAGGTGATATTATCACTTTCCCAATTATTCTCGAGTTAATGGATTGGCTTTGACTTTTCGATTCTTTTAAAAGGCATTAGTATGATTAAGGAATCTAAGAGGATGTTTTCTTTGAAGCACTTACTTAAATGAGGAAATTACATATTTTGAATGACATTTAAGGTCTCTGAATTTGATTGGTATAAAAATTTAAATAAATAAATACAAATTTATTATTAATAAAAATTTAAGTGCTATGTTTTATACCGATATCAGACACCGATTCACACACTGAGCCAAAGCTGGGAGATTAGAATAAACAATCGGAAGTTTTTTCTGTAGAATATCTTTACAGATTTCGAACAACGGTAAACAAGATAAAAATAAACTAAAATAATAGAAATTAATAAATTAATTTACATTCAGTGGTTTAAGGCAACGCTAGAAATACTTGTTAAATATTATGCATGCATCGTATACGTATGCATACATTTATGCATGCATTTGTACAAAAGGGTTACACACATTACATACACATGCATATTATTTAAACATAAATGTTATGAATACATTAGATATAGATACATACATTTAATAATAAATTTTATAAATACATTACACAGGCACACATGCATTACACAAATATGTATTACATATTACACATAAGGTAATTTGGAGGAAGACGCAAGTTTGTTCCTAGTATTTTTACGTGTCAACAGATGGCAATAAAGACCGGCTTGTGTGAGGAGTCTTGTCCCAGTGCGCACATGGTTTATGAATTTATCTTAATTTGTCGCCTTTAATCGCCGTTATTTTTGGATCTCGTGAGCATTTAACCGGGTGAGTAAAGCCCTTATAATATTCCGTTGCTCATATTTAAAGTTTATAAACGGATGTTTTATTTTAAATGGGATATTAGCAATATGTGAGTTCCACATTCTGTTACTCACACAAGGCAAGCAGAAGCGGTCATAATCTTGCAGCAATACGGAGATAAGTGTGTGTGGTATCTTTTCCCTTTACTTGTGGGAAAACGCAACATGGTTCAGAAATAAGGTAAAATGAAGACAAAAGTTAATTAATTCTTTTCAGTATTCCTAATCACATTACCCAGTACTTACACACACTTGATCACTAATTTTTCAAGCGATTAAAAACATATTGGCGACAAGCCCTGAACGCCTGGATCCACAGCAAGCTATACCGTAAACTTTCAAGACTTCAGTTTTGATCTCTTCTGAATACAGCTTGGAGCAAGGCAGCCACAGTAGTAAATGGTTTTTCTGGCTTTTCAGTTGCTGGGGTTTAATCCCTATAACCCACAAGCAATCCCAGAACATGAGTTTGATATCTCTAAGGGTTCTAGTAATGATAGAACTGTTGCTTCCACAAGCGGCGCATGTGACAATAGCCCTACACCGGTAGTTGCTTCCAAGAGCTGATCTAGTGGTAGTGGATTGTTACCAGCAGTTGCCTCCAACAGCACAGAAAAAGGGATTTCCTGCCTACAAGCAATCAGTCCTATTTATCAGGTCAGAAAACCTAAACCACCTGGGCGTAAGAAACAAGCAGCAGAGGTCTTAACTGCATCAGAGAGAAAAAAACTATGTGGAAAAAGGTTAGGGAAAATCGGAAAAAGGTAAAATAAATAACAAGAAAACTTCTAAGAAACAGACGTAAAAGAGACGTGTAAGCGCGTCTTCCTCATGTGAAGAAATTACCAGTGGTGATAGTTTTGAAGAAGATAATGATGATGATTTTTGTGCTGTATGTAACGGATACCTATACGCTAAAAAAAGCTCTCAAATATGGTTGTATTCCGTGAATCAAATGCAAGAAATCGTTGACAAAGATTGCAATGGTGATCAGTTGCACTAAATGAAATGTTGTACTCGCTTGTATCATTATTAGTTTTAGCAAAGTAAATTTGAAAAAAATGATTTCAGTTTACAGATTTGTTTGCTTGACCATAGTTATTGTCAATTCACAGGTAATGTTCCAATATTAGTCTTATTTTTCTTATTTTCTGTGGTGGGGCATATTCCCCCATAACAGGTGACATCTTCCCCGTATATATGGGGGAACATGCCACAATTACACGAGTTTATTTAAAATAAAATTTGTCAATCATTTAAACACTGAGAAAGAAATTAATGAGTGCACATAACCAATTATATATTAAAGAGCATTGTGTTATATTTTCCCTTTATCTTATCATTTCAATTTTGGACCTACTAATCATAACATCCTATTATGAGGCGTCTTCCTCCGAATTAACTTACATGTACAAGGTTTACAGTTTACATGCATTTGTTAAGGATTACATACGTTCATATTAATTCTAACTTTATGTAAGAGGAATGTAACCCTGTATGTTTATATATATCGACATACATTACATACGCATACACAAGGGTTATGCATACGTTACATATACATACATAATGGTTGTACGATATTACATAAGCATATATAAGGGTTATACATACATTACAAGTCCAGTCGTGGAAAAAAAAGTAAACACCCCTACTAACTCTGCAACAAATTATATTAGAAGAAAGTTACTGGTACCAAACGATTGGAAATAAAGCCTGTTTTTAAATGATGTATATACAAATTGCTTAGGGGATCATCTACGAATCAAAACTAGACCAAACTTTGTTTTTCAACAATGGCAACTTTTAATTTTGACAATAAATTCTAAATCTTCGGTTCAAACTGTGCCTAGATACTAAATTTCAAGTCATTTGGATGATAAGTTTTTGAATTATAAATATTCAAAATTTAGAGCTTCTAATGTTAAATTATATTTTCATATTTATATTAATCTGAATTTTTGTCTCCTGAAATTCTGATCATAATGTGATAAAGATTTGTGTGATTATAATACTAAAAAACCCAAACATAAATACATTGAATTTGTAATTAAAAAATATATAATAAGAATTATAAATTATGAAATTAATATTAAAAAAAAATGAATTGCAACTTACAACTTTTTTGATAGATTTATATTTATTATATCCTGCTTTATGCGAATTCAAAATTTCAAATTTTTCTTAGAAGTACTTTTCAAATTATGCTTAAAAACGTCAAAATGATTTTTTAAGGGGAAAGCAAAATTCAACCAACAAATCGATTTTTACTTTTTTATATCATTAAATATTTTGAACTTTTATCTTTCCAACGATGTATCACACATGTTTATACATTTAAAAAAGAAGTGTTGGAATTATTCATTCTTTCTAAGAGTACTTCATAGCATAGCTTAATGACCATTTAAATCTTTAATTGACTTTTTCTTAAAACTTGTATTTTTCATGTTTATGTTCCTTTTTTTCTATATCTATTAAACTTAAGAACTTAGATTTTTTTAATGCTAAATTATGTTATATTGTATACTTTAACACGGGGATTTAATGCTTTGTTGAGAATTATTTATTTTAGGCAGTGAAATCTTACCAAAAATGCTAATTTAAAAATGACTTTCAATAAATAATTAATAATTAATTTTGTTTCACTTAGAAAGAAAATGTTTTGTTAAAATACATACATCATGTTATTCTAACTACTCTAAAAAATCTTGACCTCTATCTTTCACCATTTCTTGGTGAATTTAACATGGCGGAGATAGGGCTTTCCCGGTCCCTTTAAGGGACCATATAAGATGCGCAGAAAAGCATAAATTTAAAAACAGATATTTTACTCGTTTTATTAAAACATTTGGGCTTGCAATAGTCGAAACATTTTAAGTTCGTGAAATAGTCATATTGGCTAGAGATACTACATTAATAGAAGTGACTTAGTCGTTCTGTAACAACATTTTCTGTATTTCAACAATAGAGTACCGAACTTCGAACTTCCGAGAATTTGGATACACCCTTAACCCATTAACCGATGGTGTTGCGTGAGACGCAACAGGCAAAATAACTGCGTATAAAAAATTACCTATAAAATGAATTTTATAATAATAGTAATTTTTAAGTAGGGAATATTATGGTTAATAATTCAATCGAAAAATATTATCTTTCAACATTTTTTTTCTATTTAATAACAAGTTCTAAACTTAAAGCATTTTTAAAGGAAAACTCTCACGTTGTCGTTTTGGCAGAAAAAATATAGTTAGAGAAATGTAACCTTTAGAGTAAATCTATTTTTAGAGGAGGTCAAACATTTTAGAGGAGGTTCATCAGAACACTCAATGAATCAGTTGCTTTTGTTTTAGTGGTGGAGGAAGAGAAAATATGTGTTGCGTTTGGGCATCGTCAGCGGGAAAGAGGTAGTTCCGTTATTCACTCGTGTCGTTCGACTCTGTGGAATTTTGTCTTATTCTGTTCTCATAGAAATGCTTACAACTAGATATTTTACGTTAGAGGAAGGTTTTCAAAGAATTTTTAATAATGATTCATATAATGATGACGGGAACGAATCTGATATTATCGTTATTTAATCAAAAATAGCAGAAATTATTGATGAAGAAGAAGGAAATGATAATATATAAAAAAAAACGATAATGATATTTTACTATGCGATACGGCTGGTGACATTGAGGTCTGCTTAAAAAAGAAGAAGTTTGTTCCCTCTAAAATGTAGTACAAGTCATACATTAAAAAAAAAAAAAAAAAAAAAAAAAAAAATGGAGACTTGAAGTGGATAAAGATGGAAAATTTGAATATGACTCAGCCAAAAAATGAAGAAAAAATAAAACATGACAAATGCGGGAAGATATAAAGATTATGTTCGATAATAAAAACTCTCATTTAGATTTCAGACGTAAAGTTGCATTGTACTTTTTTCAAACGCCCTTTGAAAGTAAAGAGTTAGCCATAAACAAATTAGCAACAAGAAGGCATAGTAAGTTCCCCATGCAAAAGCCATTACAGACAGTTAGCGGACATTTAACCCTTTCCGAGGCATAACACTTCAATTTCTAAAATGTTGAAACAAATGAATGACACCGTAAATTACGAACAAATACATAATAAATGGAAATTACTTTACCAAAATTCTGCTGCCATTGTGGCATAATTAATTGGTTTCAAAAATATACTACCGTCCCTGAAAGGGTTAATCGTCAAGTACAATGACAACAGAAGACTGCATTATAAACAATGCCATAGTGAGAATGTTTATTGCTGCAGTAAATTTGTGATAGTGTTTTACATCATAAGTGTAACGAATATTTTGATACTTGAAACTGTTTTCTGGACATGATGTGTAATTTAGAAAGAAACAAATAAATTAAATTTTAATAATAAATTAAATTTTAATAATAAATTAATTACCTTTATAGTGATTTCTTACTGTCTAAATTGTAAAAAAGCGAAAAAAATCTTTCAGTGCACAAACATGCAAGAAAACCCTGCTGATGCTCAGTTGAACTCACTAAACATAAGTACTCTTATCCCGCTGACGTTGCGTGAACGCAACACTCAATTTTTTGTAAGCTAACATAAATTTTGTTATTTCCATTATGAATTAACGTTTTATATGTTCAAATGAATAACTAATATCATTTGCTTAATTTTTTTTTAACGCCTTATAGTTTTGGCGGTTAATGGGTTAAAATATGCTCATTTCAAAATAATTACTTTCTCTGAAACTAATCGAACGAATTTCATGAAAGTTCGTATTTTGGCTAATTGAAGGGTTTAGAATACATTTATGGTGTCAAACTTTGGTATTGCTATCGAAAAAACGAAGTTTGAGTTTATAGTCAACCAATAGCCGAAATTTTCAAAAGTCACTATTGTTATTCTTTTAAAATATCATTGTACAATTGTGATAGGAAGGAAGGAGTCCCGTTTTCGAACAATTCTGCAAAAGTTGTGGAAACTGAAAGCGAGGAAAGACAAAGGATATCCCATGGTTTCTTCATATTACTAACACGAACTCTGCAAAGGCTTCAGAATCAGATAGAATATTTGACTTTATATTCTATGAATAAAAGCACATTTGCTTTTCAAACTCATTATTAAAGGACTTTTAAACACTTTACGAAACTCAGGCTGCATTTAAAAAAAATAAAATGTTTATTTTACTTTTTTCAATTTCTGAATAAATAAAATTTTCATTTTGAGCCGGAGCCTTTGAGCCCGAGCTCGAAGACGGGTACAAAAATCAAGTGCGATCCCTCTTTGGGCCCGGAGTCGAGCTGAGTCCGTCTCATCTCTAGTACCTGTATTTATGTATTACAGCTTGGTATTACAGCTCGGAAGTATACACAGCAAAGGATTATTCTAGTGTACCGTTTCATTTGTTTTAACATCATGACACAATTGTGTAGCTACGAAACAGCGCAACGTTACAGCAGCGTAAACTGCCAGAAGGAAAAACACGTTTTTACGTTACTTAATAAATAAATAAATAAATGTTAGCTATAAGGTAAAAACAAAAGTTAAGATAACTCGGATAAGAGTTTGAGACAGTACCTGCTATTAAGATTTCAGTCATTAGTCACAATCTAATTTGTCCCTTACAAAGATCTAATGAAAGAAAATATTTGGAAAAATTCGATAAAACAATTAATAATAAAACAGGCAGAGTATGTGTAAAGTCATTTGCTGCAGGGTAATCTCGATTAAGAAGTTTATCAAATTTTGTTTTTTCAACTTTGTATAAAAAATTTTTCCGAAGTGATTTTGTCACTTTTCTGATTACATCCAAGCTAATGGATTAATTTTGCATTTTCGATTTTCTAAATGACCTCTTACTTAAAAAATAAAAAAAGAAATTTCCTTTCAAGCACATACATTAATAAGGTTACATATTTTGTTTTTCATTTAACGGCTTGAAATTTGAGTTATTTAAAACCAGATGAAAGCTCGTCAAGTATGAAAGAATTTCAATCAACATTAAATCTTGATATATATATATATATATATATATATATATATATACACTGCTCAAAACAGTTAAAGGATATTTGAAGTTTTATATAAAATAAAGATATAAACGAATTTTTTTTTGCCGAAAATAGAAGAAGAGAATCACAAATGCAAATTTTTCTGGTTTTCAAACTGTGGAGTATGCAAATTTTGAGTTCGACGTCAAAAACGTCGCTTCAGCGGGAGCGAATGAAATTTGACTTTCAACTGGATAAAAGAGAATGAAGACAAGGATGATCGGCATTCAGTGATTGCTTTGTTTCGATGAGTACGATGTCTCAGCGAAGTCATTTGACAGATTCAGAAGCTTTGAGAATTGTTGGTAGGTTAGAAGGGGGCCAAACTCAAGCCGAAGTAGCCCAAGCCATTGGAGTGTCACAAAGTGTCATTTCCAGGATCTGGAACCGTTTTTTGGAGAGTGGATGTGCAGGCCGAAGACCAGGGCAAGGTCGTAGACGGGCAACAACGCCCAATGAAGATCGGTATTTAGCGTTAACAGCTCGGAGACACCGAACCATGAACGCTACTCTTCTCCAACAACACCTTCGCTCGGCTACGGGCACCACGATTTCAACTCAGACTGTCCGAAACCGGCTCCATGCTGTAGGTCTGTATGCTCGCCGACCGATGGTATGTGTTAGATTAACATCAAGGCATCGTTGCGACCGCAGGGAGTGGGCAACCGAGCATGTCAACGGGAGGAGAAATGAATGGAGCAATATTCTGTTTTCTGACGAGTCCCGTTTTTCTGTGCATCCGGATAATAGGCGTATTTTCATCTGGAGGGACCGTGGCAGTAGGAATAATCCTGCGTTTGTGCACGAAAGTGTCAGATTTGGTGGTGGAGGAGTGTTGGTGTATGGTGGCATCTCCATTGACGGGCGCACTGACCTCTACATCATTCGAGATGGAGCTCTGACTGGTCGCCGATATCGGGATGAGATCCTCAGACCTATTGTAGTTCGTTACGCTGCAGCAATCGGAGATAACTTCATTTTAATGGACGATAACTGCAGGCCACATTGTGCAAACCTGGTGGAGGATTTCCTTTTCCAGGAAGGAATCGTTCGAATGGAATGGCCAGCGTGTTCTCCAGACATGAATCCAATCGAGCACGTTTGGGACGCTCTAGGAAGACAAGTTTCTGGCCGCCAACAACCCCCACAAACTCTCCAAGAACTGGAAAGAGCTCTTCTGGAAGAGTGGGGCAGAATACCCCAACTCGTCATTAATAGCCTCATTGAGTCCATGCCTCAAAGGTGTTCAACGTTGCTGACCGCCCGTGGAAACCATACCCCCTACTGAAAATGATTTTCTTTGAAGAAAACACCTTTTCTTATTCTTTTTTTCTCATATGCACAAATTGTGTTTTTTTCCTTTAGTACACAAATGCGCAATAAAATGCATTTTTTTCTGCCAAACATGTGTAAATTATTCTCATATAACCTACTATGTCTGTCGACCATGTATCAATCAGCTAAACAGTTTACCCGATACAAAATCCACCTAAAACTGCAATATCCTTTAATTGTTTTGAGCAGTGTATATTCTACTTAATTTCAATAATGGATGCAGTGAGAATTTCACCAAATTGGCTAGTTAACACACATGGGGGGTTGGGATGCAGATAAAGCCAAGTGCAGTCTTTGGCGATAAGATTTGTGTGTTCGAAATTTCAATTCACAGCTTCTTTTTATTACATTATGAATGGGTGTGGGGTGTTGTAAATTTTTTATTATTTTTAACTGAGCCATACAGATTGATAAAGGTATCCCACAAACTGAATTTCAGTTCGCATGATGTCTTACCAATAAGTATGAATAAGTTAAAAATAATATATCTACGTTTCCATCATTTAATGGATTTTCATTAGCTGCGGTATATTCTGTTGAGCTATCCACATGGTAGCATCCGTATGATGTCTTACCAATCAGTATGAATGAGTTAAAAATAATAAAGTATATCTACGTTTCCCTCATTTAATGGATTTTTGCTAGCTGCGGTATATTCCGTTGAGCTGTCCACATGCAGAATTCGTATGATGTCTTACCAATCAGTATGAATGAGTTTAAAATAATAAAGTATATCTACGTTTCCCTCATTTAATGGATTTTCGCTAGCTGCGGTATATTCCGATGAGCTGTCCACATGCAGAATTCGTATGATGTCTTACCAATCAGTATGATTGAGTTTAAAATAATAAAGTATATCTACGTTTCCCTCATTTAATGGATTTTCGCTAGCTGCGGTATATTCCGTTGAGCTGTCCACATGGCAGAATTCGTATGATGTCTTACCAATCAGTATGAATGAGTTTAAAATAATAAAGTATATCTACGTTTTCATCATTTAATGGATTTTCACTAGCTGCGGTATATTCTGTTCAACTGTCCACATACAGAATTCGTATGATGTCTTACCAATCAGTATGAATGAGTTTAAAATAATAAAGTATATCAACGATTCCCTCATTTAATGCATTTCCGCTAGCTGCGGTATATTCCGTTGAGCTGTCCACATGCAGAATTCGTATGATGTCTTACCAATCAGTATGAATGAGTTTACAATAATAAAGTATATCTACGTTTCCCTCATTTAATGGATTTTCGCTAGCTGCGGTATATTCCGTTGAGCTGTCTACATGGCAGAATTCGTATGATGTCATACCAATCAGTATGAATGAGTTTAAAATAATAAAGTATATCTACGTTTCCCTCATTTAATGGATTTTCGCTAGTTGCGGTATATTCCGTTGAGCTGTCCACATGCAGAATTCGTATGATGTCTTACCAATCAGTATGAATCAGTTAAAAATAATAAAGTATATCTACGTTTCCCTCATTTAATGGATTTTCGCTAGCTGCGGTATATTCCGTTGAGCTGTCCACATGGCAGAATTCGTATGATGTCTTACCAATCAGTATGAATGAGTTTAAAATAATAAAGTATATCTACGTTTTCATCATTTAATGGATTTTCACTAGCTGCGGTATATTCTGTTCAACTGTCCACATGCAGAATTCGTATGATGTCTTACCAATCAGTATGAATGAGTTTAAAATAATAAAGTATATCAACGATTCCCTCATTTAATGCATTTCCGCTAGCTGCGGTAGATTCCGTTGAGCTGTCCACATGCAGAATTCGTATGATGTCTTACCAATCAGTATGATTCAGTTTAAAATAATAAAGTATATCTACGTTTCCCTCATTTAATGGATTTTCGCTAGCTGCGGTATATTCCGTTGAGCTGTCTACATGGCAGAATTCGTATGATGTCATACCAATCAGTATGAATGAGTTTAAAATAATAAAGTATATCTACGTTTCCCTCATTTAATGGATTTTCGCTAGTTGCGGTATATTCCGTTGAGCTGTCCACATGCAGAATTCGTATGATGTCTTACCAATCAGTATGAATCAGTTAAAAATAATAAAGTATATCTACGTTTCCCTCATTTAATGGATTTTCGCTAGCTGCGGTATATTCCGTTGAGGTGTCCACATGCAGAATTCGTATGATGTCTTACCAATCAGTATGAATGAGTTAAAAATAATAAAGCATATCTCGTTTCCCTCATTTAATGCATTTCCGCTAGCTGCGGTAGATTCCGTTGAGCTGTCCACATGCAGAATTCGTATGATGTCTTACCAATCAGTATGATTCAGTTTAAAATAATAAAGTATATCTACGTTTCCCTCATTTAATGGATTTTCGCTAGCTGCGGTATATTCCGTTGAGCTGTCTACATGGCAGAATTCGTATGATGTCATACCAATCAGTATGAATGAGTTTAAAATAATAAAGTATATCTACGTTTCCCTCATTTAATGGATTTTCGCTAGTTGCGGTATATTCCGTTGAGCTGTCCACATGCAGAATTCGTATGATGTCTTACCAATCAGTATGAATCAGTTAAAAATAATAAAGTATATCTACGTTTCCCTCATTTAATGGATTTTCGCTAGCTGCGGTACATTCAGTTGAGCTGTCCACATGGCAGAATTCGTATGATGTCTTACCAATCAGTATGAATGAGTTTAAAATAATAAAGTATGTCTACGTTTCCATCATTTAATGGAGTTTCACTAGCTGCGGTATATTCTGTTGAACTGTCCACATGGCAGAATTCGTATGATGTCTTATCAAACAGTATGAATGAGTTTAAAATAATAAAGTATATCTACGTTTCCATCATTTAAAGGAGTTTCACTAGCTGCGGTATATTCTGTTGAGCTGTCCACATGGCAGAATTCGTATGATGTCTTACCAATCAGTATGAATGAGTTTAAAGTAATAAAGTATATCTACGTTTCCATCATTTAATGGAGTTTCACTAGCTGCGGTATATTCTGTTGAACTGTCCACATGGCAGAATTCGTATGATGTCTTACCAATCAGTATGAATAAGTTTAAAATAATAAAGTATATCTACGTTTCCATCATTTAATGGAGTTTCACTAGCTGCGGTATATTCTGTTGAAATGTCCACATGGCAGAATTCGTATGGTGTCTTACCAATCAGTATGAATGAGTTTAAAATAATAAAGTATATCTACGTTTCCATCATTTAATGGAGTTTCACTAGCTGCGGTATATTCTGTTGAACTGTCCACATGGCAGAATTCGTATGGTGTCTTATCAATCAGTATGAATGAGTTTAAAATGATAAAGTATATCTACGTTTCCATCATTTAATGGAGTTTCACTAGCTGCGCTATATTTTGTTGAACTGTCCACATGGCAGAATTCGTATGATGTCTTACCAACCAGTACGGATGAGTTTAAAATAATAAAGTATATCTACGTTTCCATCATTTAATGGAGTTTCACTATCTGCGGTATATTCTCTTGAGCTATGCACATGGCAGAATTCGTATGGTGTCTTACCAATCAGTATGAATGAGTTTAAAATAATAAAGTATATCTACGTTTCCATCATTTAATGGAGTTTCACTAGCTGCGGTGTATTCTGTTGAACTGTCCACATGGCAGAATTCGTATGATGTCTTATCAATCAGTATGAATGAGTTTAAAATAATAAAGTATATCTACGTTTCCATCATTTAAAGGAGTTTCACTAGCTGCGGTATAATCTGTTGAACTGTCCACATGGCAGAATTCGTATGATGTCTTATCAATCAGTATGAATGAGTTTAAAATAATAAAGTATATCTACGTTTCCATCATTTAAAGGATTTTCACTAGCTGCGGTATATTCTGTTGAACTGTCACACATGCAGAATTCGTATGATGTCTTACCAATCAGTATGAATGAGTTTAAAATAATAAAGTATATCTACGATTCCCTCATTTAATGGATTTTCGCTAGCTGCGGTATATTCCGTTGAGCTGTCCACATGCAGAATTCGTATGGTGTCTTACCAATCAGTATGAATGAATTTAAAATAATAAAGTATATCTACGTTTCCATCATTTAATGGAGTTTCACTAGCTGCGGTATATTCTGTTGAACATGTCAGGCAAGATGCTGTTGAACATGTCAGGCAAGATGCTGTTGAGAATAAGGCTATCTGAGTGAGCTTTTCCCGCCGGTTGTTGGCCCATGTAGCTCAATACGTCGAGCACCGGCAATTTAAATCGAAGGTTTTGGGTTCGAATCCCGGTCTGAGCATTTTGTCACTCAGTTGGAAAAATCAGTTAGTTGTAAAACTTGTTGAAGAATGTTTTATTAGTACCTAGATCTATATTGTTATCTATAAAAAATAGTTACCACTGTGTAGGGAAAGATGACGAATATGACTTTCCTTCGGGAAATTAAAATTTTTTTTCATCCTTTAGGGGTGAATAAAAACAGCTCAAATATTTTCTCTGTGATATTAGTGTTGTAAAAAACGTCATAACAGTAACAGTAACAGCATTTTAATTCACTTACTGAGTTCAGTAAAATCTTGGAAACTGCTCATCATGTTACCCTCCTCTCCCATTTACATAATTTTTGAGTTATTTAACAGGAAACTACATTTGATTATTATTTATAAATGATTATTACACATGTATACATAATTATTTTTTCTAAAATATAAGTATATAAAAAATATAAAATGAAAAGGCACAATTCTCTGAAATCAATTTACTTAACCCGGGAATGCTCGCACATATTCAGGATATGTACGATTTAAACTTTGCCACCAATAAATTCTAACAAAAATAGTCATTTTATTTAATCGTTGACATTGCTCACAAAATATGCGCTAAAATAATTGCAATTTAATTTTCGAAAATTAGTGGGTAGAAATGTAATAACTGCGCCCACCCCTGGTATGTCATACCCTGCGCGTTTAATCCCGGGTTAAGGGGGTTTTATACAGTCTGCTGCTTATATCTAAGTATTTTATGATGATTTTATTTTTATACAAACAAAATGTATTGCTATAGATGTTTTTACTTTACAGTTATTTTAATTTAGATTTGTATTTAATCTGCTTGAATTTTTTGGAGGGAAAAAAAAACTTTTTTTTTTCCCTTGTTATTATGGCAGCGATGTTGAGCCGCGCTTCGCACACAATTCGAATGTCCCAAACTTTCTAGGAGATATGTAAATCAGAATCAGAATTTAAGAACACTTTTATAATCTGCAGGCTTACAGCTATGGTTAGAAATGACCAAAGTAATAATTTTGTCATTTTTTTAAAAAATCAAAAGGGCGTTTATCTGAAAAAATGAATAGCAAATATCAATAGTTTTTTTGTTCTTTAGAGGGGCATAAAAATAGATTATTTAGAAAACTATTATGTATTGACGATTATAAAAATAGCCACATGTAATGAAGATCAATGTCTAACAATTTCATCGAGATCAACAGAGTAGTTGTTTTGGAAACCGTGGGAAAAACTAAAGAATGTTGTTTCAAGATAAAGGTGTTTAATTTTATTATTATTATTATTATTATTATTATTGAAAAATTACATTTTTAAAACTTTAACATTAATCAGCGATTCCGGAGAAATAAAGATAACTTTCCTTTTTCTCCAACAAGGCCGACTTAAAAGAAAAAAAAAAATAGATTTTTGAAAACCGAGACAAATATTTCTAGAGATTTTCTTCCTTCAAAACTATTACTTTCATTTCAAATATTTGTAGTCGAAGAAATGTTATATTTATTCTGTCATTTTGAGTTTTGCAAAATAATTTCTTTTGTCATTTAAAAAGGGTAGCTTTTTAGTAATGCATCTAAAACTAAATATCTCATAACTTGTATTTTTCTGTTGAATGTGAAATACCTATTTTTTCCGTTTTTACATTCAAATACTATTTTTAAAATTCCTTTCTTTTTCTTTTGCTTCCAGAGCAACTATTTTAAGAACCTATAAGGAAAAATTTCATGGAATCTTTCTTTACACGATGCTGTCACCGAAAAATGCAGATTTAATTTAAAAATCTATAATGTTATATTTCGTATTTCTTTTTCTTTGAAAAACGGGAAACCATTTTTGATTTCTATTTGGAGAGTTTTGAATATAGCTTCACTAATATTAAGAAATGAATTTTTTGAAAAATTGTTATATTTCTGTGTAGACTCCATTTTTTTAAGAAATAGTAAAGACATTTTATAGTTGAAAATTTATATTTTTCAATATGTAATGAAGGATAACAGAACAGCTTTAAAAAAAATTAGTTCTTAAAAAAAAGAAAAAACTTATCAGTTTGAGTTGCAAAGTAAAAAATTGGGAAAGCAATTTTATTAGTTTTACGTTTTTACGCCTCAATCATGTACGGAAGATTGTAGTTATTAAATTTAGTGTTTTCTGTTCTATTTTATAGATTTTTATTGAAATACTTCATATTCATTAGAACTGAATGATAAATTTTAAAAAGTGGTTTTATTTATTTTTTAACTTTTTGAACACATAATGTAAGTGAAGTATTCTAATAATTATTTTTGGGTATGTATGCGAATGAATACGATAACGACAAAACAGTACTTTCGATTGAGGTTCTATTTGGCAAATATGTTAGGGACTAATTTCGCAAAAACAGTATAGATTTTCAGTTTTGGCGTATTGTTAGTGTATCTTAATGTGCAGTGGATTTAAGTCTTCCCACTTGTGATTGTACTTATATTCTAAAGTGAAAGCTGGGTTCCCGGGGCGGTCATCCCTGTGTCAGAAATATATAGCATTTACTTTTTCTCGTACATTTTTTAGTGTTTGGAAAGTCCAGTAAAGTGTTCCCTGATTTGTTTTGGTTAGTTTGATTATCGAAAGGCAATTTTGTATAATTTAAATCACGAAAGCCCATCTTGTTTATTTTATTGGGAAAACATATTTCAACAGAAAATATTTTCGTGCTGTTTTACGTCGGTAGATTTGCACGAAGACCGATACAGTTCTTGAGAAAACTTTACATTTTGTTTATTTTATTGAGAAAACATGTTTCAATAGAAAATATTTTCGTGGTTCTTCAACGGCAAACAATTATTAATGTAACAGAAAATATAAAACTTATGTAAGAAAACTGCCTCTCACCTCCATAATGCATCGGTAAGCAGTCTGGTAATGATTAATCCATGTGCTGAATCTCGGCACCATATTAAATAACTACTGAAAGGAAATGAGATTTACCTTTAGTAAAAGAGTCACGAAACCATGATTAATAATATATTCACACAGTATTTTTCCATTTTAATTTATACAAGAATAGAACTTGCAAATGAATAAAAACTTAATAATCTAACATAACATTAAAAAGTGATGTATAGTTGGCGAAAAAGAAAAAAAAGATACTCCATACATTTTAATATCTAAATTGTTACAGAAAAAACGAAGAAACCGTTCCAGACTGGAAATTATTATGTCTTGTTTTCAATTTACACAGTAGACTCCCTTAAATCGGCAACTCTAAAATCCGCACATCGCTGCAGATGTAAACAGTGAAGTTGTAGGTTGAAAAATACAAGGGGCTGTTAATATCAGCTGCGATAGTATTTTTCTACTTTTTTCTTTTTAAAATCGAGGAAACTCTTTTGGCTAATACATCTGTCTCACGACAAATTAAATTTTCTATTCTTACGATTCTCATTTGAAAATTGGCATATATTTAAAAAATTAGGGTATCTTCTGGAAATTAGCGTATCTAGAGCAACAACTTGGCACATGATAGGTTTTGCACAATATTCGCATCTATAATTTATTTTGTTTACTTTTCTTTATTGTTTAACTAAATTGTGTGCTTACTTTTCTTGTGTTTGTTTGTCGGTTTTTAAATATTTGAATATTTTTATTTTTATATCATTCCGTACACATTCTAATATATAATTCTGGTTAAAATGATTGAATTCATTTTTCTCATAAAGGAAAAATATCAAGGTAGCACTGACATAGATCGCGATCTTTTTACCAAATACATTTTTTAATTAAGCAAGTTTTTTTATTATTAAATCAGACTAAACGTAAAATAAAACTTCTTTATTTTACGATTCTAATGTAAATTATTACTGCACCTTTATGAGGAGAGTTTCATTGAATGTTAATCATTGAATGTTAATCATTGAATGTTCATTGATGAAAATGTTATCTCATCATTAGTATACATATTTAGTACAGCATTATTAATTATTTATTTGACCTATATTTTTAATAATTTGATCAAATTTTTAATTTTTAAAATTTTTTTTTATCATTTTACTTTAATATTTCAAATTTTTACGTTATTATATCAATATCGAACTTTCTTACTTTATATTTCCTAAACTAAACAGTGACCAGAAATCGGTAAAATTCTTTAATTTCCACAATCTCCTGTCTTAGGTTGTGCGGATTTTGAGGGAGTCTACTGTCTCTCTATTCTAAAAAAAAGTAACTACCGCTGTCACCGCCGCCGCCGCCGGTTTTGAATTTTTTGTGACCGGAGGTCTTTCTTCGTTAATATAAAGAAAAATAATGCATACAAAAATGTGAAAATCGGTAGTATTATACAGAAATGTTTGATAAATACGCTGATGCAGACAGTTTTCAGATCGAAGAATTATTTTAAGAGATATTTAATGCTAAAGTTGGACAAAATCGTTCCACTAAAAAAGTTTTATAGGAGCAAAAACTGTTCATAGGAATTTAATCATTTTTAGATCATTTTATGCGTTAGAATTTGCCGGAGTGCAGTTTGCATTAATTTTTTTTATTTTGACTAATTTTTTGAGGTTTTATTTCTATTTTAAATTCAGATTTTCAGCATTTCTAGAGATATTTTTAACAGATTTTAGAAAGTGATATTAATTTAAACTGTTGAAAACTGTATAAACAGCGGAAACAATAATGTTTGCTTCAAAAAAAAAAAAATATTTATACGTGTAAATAAATTAAAAATTTATTTACACGTGACTATTATAAACAGAAAAAAACATCTGCAATTAGAATTAAATAATTATGTACAAAAAGCAGGAACTTATTAAAAATTACGTCATAAAAACTATAATTACACATGAATTTTAAGAGAGAAAGGAATTTGTAATACAATAAATTTATTAACATGCGTTAGAAGTCTTAAATAGGAGAAATTACGTCATATTGACGTCACATTACAGTTATTTCATAAAATGAACACAAAATAATATTGCAAAACGGTTTAAATTTAGAAATTGCGCTAGACATTTATTTGATATTTTAAGAGGATACTTCTCAACTATTTTTGTTAGAAAAGCGCAATTAATATTTCATTTCTAACACAAGTATTTTCACGTGAATATTAAAAAGAGAAAGAATAGTTTGGTCAAAATTACGTCAGATTAAAAACGATTAATTTAAAATGTCTCATTTAAAAGAACTTTCTTTTCACTTTGTTAAAAAATACCAGGAGACAAAGACTCTGTTTACTTAATATTAACTCTTTTTATATTAGCTTATTTTGAAATGTTGTTACACGTGTCTACGCCATCAAGTTATTTTTATTTCGACGTTTTATTTGTATTTTTATTAATGTTTTACTAATTTATTTGTTTTTTCATTATTTAAAATAAAAATTATGTCAATTTGTATAATTTGGCGAGTGATTTGGCGATTTATATAATTTGGCAAGTGATTTGGCGATTTATATAATTTGGCGAAATTGGTCGATGGGATAATCAAGTAGTACCGCAACGGATTTGGCGTTAAAATTCCCCAATCAAAGAGAAATGAATAGAAATCCGTTTATAGAGAGATCGCCACTGTTTCTTAAATTATAATTCAATCTTTCGAAATCTTTTTAAAGCCGATCAAATTAGCGTGCATTTAGAGTCTACGGTGTCTGGACGGGGGTTGGCGAGCGTAGCTCGTAGGGGGCCGAGCCCCCTAGTACTATAAAAATAGCCTTAACTTCATAGAAGAGTTGTTTCAACCCCTGAAATTATCAGCACGAACACCTAATTTTGACATATTTAGATTTTTCGGAACATTTTACCTTTGGATACGGAACGGGAAGTTATTCAGTCAAGGTTTTTATGAAGGTTGTATGGAACTGGGGCATTCTCACAATCTTTTGACTTTTATGTCCCTGAATAATAATTTTTATTTTAGTACATATTGTGGTATTTTTTTTTATTTCATATACTGGGGAACATCCCATTGCATGATTGCATAACAATATTAGCGAGATAAATAAGTTTTGGACGATGTTGGGTGTCCAAATACCAGGAAAACTCCTATACCATCCCGTGTCCCTGATGCTGATTTTTAAGTTTGGAGCTGTCTGTATAAAATTGTTTCAATAAAAGTAATTCGATGTAATTTTATTTCAAAACTGGGACAATTGTTTTATACAAATATGAAGCAAAAAATTAATCTTCACACTTTTTTACGGTTGATATTATTTTTTGAAGCCTGTCCCTGGGTTTTAGATTCTTTACCGTCAATCTTCTAAACTTATTCAGAAAATCACTTCAGATGCAGCCACAGAAATTTTTTTAAGTTTTTTCTCATGCTAGAGAAAAAATGCCTAAAACTCTTTGACAGGAAATTTACTGCAGATATTTAAATCAGCATTTAAATATCAATTTCAAACATCGTGGCTTTATTGGTAGCCTTATCGTCCACAAGGTTTATTCCTGCACTTTTCGAGGTAATTTTTTTAAATTTAATCCAATGTAAATAACAGTTTCTAAAAATCAATGAACATTGTGGCTATCACTTAGTCTTAACATGATTTCCCCCCAAAATAGTGGTAATTTGCCTTACCGTTCCATCCTTACCATCCCTTTTTTCCTCTACCATCCTCTTTTTTTCCTTCTGTCCCTTCTTTAACACCCCTTTAAGACAATGTTATACAACATTTTGTACTAAAAATACTACATTGTTGTAATTTCTTATTTGAATGTCCTGTGGGTACTATGCACTTTCATTATAAGTAAAAATTCAGAAGAAAATAGGAAGTTATAGTAGTAAAATGGTAAGGAAAATTAAACTCGTAAGTTTAACTTAAACCTCAGTTAAATAAAAAAAAATTTCGCTGCTGACAATTTTTTCTGTATTTTGAATCATTAAGGCATTCGTCTATCAGATTAAAATGTTATTTTAGCAAGTTTAATTTCACCAGATTTTTATTCCCGAAAGTCAAAAGATTGTGATAATGCCCCAACTATGAAGGTCGAGAGATTGGAACCCGTAATTTTAAATTCATTTGTAATCATTTCTTACAGATTTCAATGCCGGTATTTTTAAAGCACATTGTAAACAAAATCCGACCAGTTTTCGTGTAGGAATCGACAAAATAGTTGCATTTATTGTACTGGAAAAATTTCCGACCCAGCTCGGAATAAAATCCGACAAAAAAAGGAAATAGTCAATAAAACGGTATTTTACGGTATTATTCCGATTTTATGGATTGTATTCCGAGCTGGGTCGGAAAATTTTCCGGTAAGATAAGGGCAACTGTTTTTCCGATTCCTACAGGAAAACTGGTCGCATTTTTTTTACAGTGCATAATTCAAAAGTTACTTGGAGGAATTCATAAATTACAATTCATACTGCTTTCGAAAATTAATTTAACCCATTTATGCCTAGCGTCCCATTTTTGGAACGCTAAGAATTTTAATAAATTTGTATCATTTTCTTCTTATTTATAACATGAAAATTGTATGAAATGATTATCTATAAATGGCTTTATCTGTTACCGAGAGATGACAGCATAAGATGGATATTTATTTGCTTTTTACCGAGTTCATACATTTTTCATTTTTCAAGATTACGAAATGTAAAAAGTAAGTTTATTTGTATTTTTTCTATCAAGGATCCAAATAAATAAGTCATAATCTCAGCTTGTAGACTTCTTTGAAATAGGTATTTTTAAAAATTGTGATATTATATGTTCAAGTGTATTTTTTATGCATTTTCGTAACGTATAAAATATGGAGCGCTAGGAGGGTGCATATTTTTGTTAGATATTTGGGGTACAGTTATTTATTCAAAGTCCTTTTCAAGATGATTATGAAATAAAATGTTTTTAAACCTCAAATACGATTATGCTTAGTTTATTATTACTAATACTTATAATGTTATTAGTCATTGTAAAGATAGAAATATAATTTTTTGGTAGTTCATAAAAATTCTAATTGTAGTATATAATAAGAAATTTAAAAGCTTATTTTAAATAAATTTAGACAAAACATATAACTATGCATAATATATTATTATAAATATTATGCATATTTCTATATTTAGTACGTTATCAAATAAATACAAAAACAAATGTAGCGTAATTTTATTTAGTATTTTTCCAGCTCATTTTGAAACATTTTAAAGGGATTTTACCAACAAATTTGAAAAATCAAAAATTCGGACATACATGGGTTAAATATATATATATATACCATATTAATACATGGAAATTATTCCAGAGGGAAACATTCGCCTCGCATACAATATTTCAAATGAAAATCAAATTTCAAAGTACAAAGTAAATTGCTGAAAAGGCGCAAAGGCCAACATAGTGAAAAAGATTCCAAGCCGGGACTCGAACCCGGGCCATCAGTATATCGCACTGACGTTCTACCGACTAAACCACTTGGAACGATACCCAGCACGGAAAATTTCTCACTATTATATGTTGGCAAGGCTACAAACGCAGCACAAGATGGAATATTCGGTGGCTCACGTTGAATATTCCATCTTGTGCTGTGTTTGTAGCCTTGCCAACATATAATAGTGAGAAATTTTCAGTGCTGTGTATCGTTCCAAGTGGTTTAGTCGGTAGAACGTCAGTGCGCTATATTGATGGCCCAGGTTCGAGTCCCGGCTTGGAATCTTTTTCACTATGTTGGCCTTTGTGCCTTTTAAGCAATTTACTTTATACTTTGAAATTTGATTTTCATTTGAAATATATATATACCTATTCGGAAAATCCATGAATTGTTACATATGAATTTTGCAACAGAAATTGATTTCTAGAAGATACAAATATGCGAATAAAAATCTGAAGCTATGTTTAAAAAACTGCCCTGATTGCAATCTATTTTGCAACAATGAAAAATGAATTTAACGCAAAATTTTCGAAATTTTAAACCTTCATTATTCCTAGGCAATTTCACTGAATGGGTTCAGGTTTGGTATTCTAAGGTAATATTTACCGGGAAACCACAAAAAGAATTTTAATATTAAGTGTTCGTATTAAAAAGTGTTCGTATTTTGGTACTATTTCAGCATGAATATGACGCATTAAGCCTATTTTATTTCACATAATGTCCAGTCGAATGGCTATTTATGTTATTTTCTTGAACAATTTTGGTGATTAAACTAAAAGTACCGCTTATTTTTCCTTTTTTGTTATTATTTTTTTTTTAAGTTTAAATGCATTAAAATTTTTCACACATTTTGTTGTAGATGAAAATTTTTCTTTCAACTTAACGATGGTCTTCGAGAAAACACTTGGACCAAAAAAAGGGGTCTTGGTTTTAGAGCAGTTTTTTGTTAGATTCTGAAAGAAGTATATTCTCCTATATCGAAATTAAATATATTTCTTATTTGGCTCTTTTTTTATCGTAAAAAATATTCTTTGGTATTTTTTAGTTAATGTGATGAGAAGTTTTTTGAGATTGATTTTATAAGAAAGATTGTTAAAGCAAGAAAAATGATCTTCTACTCCTTAAAAAAGTTTCTTTTTTTTGGAAGAAAGAAAAGTTTTAATGAGTAAAAACACTTCCTTCTAAAAGTAGGGTTATGTTTTTATTTTTTATTTTGTTCTGTCTGAAGTGGTGAAGTTTAAAGTTTTTTTTTTTTCATGTAATAATTGCTTTTTTGAAATTTTGGTTTTACGCATGATATAAAGTTTGATATTGAGCTTATAATAAGTTTAATTTTAACTAGTCATAAATTTAGTATTCATTAGCATAAATAAGTATAATAGTAAAAATAATTTGTTTAATTTGGTTTGGGAGCCGATTGTGAAAAATTCACCACATTGATTTACGAAAGGTAGAAAGCAGGAACTAATGAATTTATCTTTAGAAAATGTAATTTTTGCCTGGTTTCATTTTTAACTTATGGTAAATGCAAAGTAAAAAAACTATTATTTAAACTATTGTCGATGTTTGTCATGTCAAACACTTTACACAAATTAAGCAGTCACGTTTTTAATAAGGACGACACACAATTTATGTACAACTTTTATAAATGGGAGATATATAAATCCTGTTGTAACACATTGAAACTTCTCTAGTTGAGAAACATTCCGAACACAAACTGAAAGTCTACAAACCCGGGCAATCATAATTAATTTTAATTCCCTTCACTTCATGTTTGGCAAAATATCTCAGTATATTGCTAGTGCCGAAAGTGGCAACAGCGCCATCTATATGTTACAGAAATTAGGGGAGGCAGTCATTTTGATACAACTATCTATTCAGGATTTCTAAATTGTTTTCTAAATGCATAATCATAATTTAATATTAAACTTCTAATTGATTAAAACGTACTAAAAATATTACTCTTATTTTTTTTCTACTTTTTTTTCTACTTTTTTTTCCTTTATATATTTGATAGTTGCAGATTCGCAGCCAATTGGCATATTTTGGCACCATTATTTTGGCATATAATGAACTCATTATTTTTGAGACTCGTATATAGTTGTAACCCTAAAGAAGATTTGGTAATTTACCTACCGCGGCCGGTTAACTGAAAAATGCCTCAAAACTAATCTATTAATTGATAATTAAGTTCTAAAAGTATAAAAGTGATTTATTGTTATCAGAAACACGCATGTGTACATAATTTTTATAATTCTAGCTTATGAGGGAGTGAGTTAAAAATTCCATGTTTCCGTACGAAAACCAGGTTGAGTTAAATAACAGATCTACTTAATGTACCGTTAGAGAAATATATACACATGAAATAAATAATGCAAATATTAAACTTCATTAAATTATAACAACAGAATAGCATCTAACAGCTAATAACACCTTTCTTCAGCTAATCATACGTATTTGATGACGCCGATGTTTTTTCAGGTTCATGATATTTATGTAATTCATAAAGTATAAATCAGAATTCCCTGAAGACATCTTAATTCTTTTGGAGAGATAAATGTTCACATTTTCGGAAACGCTTGTAATATGACTTAAAAAATTGTTTAAAATCATAAAAGTTTTTATATTGCTCATAGCAACATAATATGAATCTCCATATAAATATATTCATCAAAACCCAGAACTTGTTAAATAAAGCATTGATAAGTTTTTAGGAGGTATAAAAAAGCAGTATCATATACATTAGAAAACAGAAGCAATTAAACAGTATATACAGGCCACTTTTGACAAAGCTAAGCAACGAAAAGTGCAAAAAGTTGTTTACAGGGTTGTCGTATGTTCTACAAATAGTGTTACTAGAATAAGTACCAATCTCAGATTAAAGAAAATACTATCTTGTGTCTAAGATACCGATATCTTAGGGTGGACATTTCAGGTTGGTCATTTTGGAAAGAGAGTCATCGCCACAGATTTAACAGAGAAATAACAAAATTTACTGAACAAATTAAAAAAGTCCATGCAGTGGAGCAGGGTAATTTAATAAGATGCTTCCAATTAATTCGAATACTAATATGAGCGTCCCAGAGGTGGAAAATTTATCCGAACTTTCTCAACCATATATGAGCTATTCGATCCGCCTTAAAAATTTACTTTTGGCTAAAGTGTGTCTAACGCAAAAGATTCATTTATATTATGGCGTTTTCGTCCTAAGTGTTGGAGTTACAGGCGTTAACTCATAAGACTCAATCAATCAATGGAGCATAAATAACAAATGAAGCACGCTGATTGGTTGGAAAATCCGTTCTTGGCAGACCTTGTAGAACTGGGGAGACGGTTACACCATAATTTAAATGCAGCAAAAAAGTTTTTTAGTAGGAACAAATGTTCATTTAGATTAGCACTTAAACTCTAAAAGCGATCCGATGGACCTCGTTTCTTCGTTGATTCGAAGTATAAAATTTCTACACTTTACCAAAAAACAAAGCAACTCACAGCAGAAATGGCCTGTAAGACTTATGAATATTCCTCCAAGAGCACGTGTCCTATAACAGGTGAAATCCGCCAAAACTTTCGAAGTCTTTTGCATAATCTTCACTATATATATAGTATATACAGTAATAGTATAACAGTATAATATATACAGGTATATATCAGTACATACAGGTAATATAACAGTATAGTATATACAGGAATATTAGAGATCGAATTAAAAAAAAATCTATGTTCAATTATTGTATTGCTTTCAGGAATACGTATACAGTGGCCAAAATTGTGGAAATTTTTTCAAATTTTCATTTTTTATAACTTTGTGTGTTTGAAGAATATAATAAATTTCACTTAAATACAAATGTTTATATATCAACTTCAAGGAAATATAACGTAGAGTTTAATAAAAAAAATAATTAAAGTATCTGCATTATAAAAAAAGTTACACTTGCAAAAATAAGACCTAGCTTGGATTTCATTGTATTTTAAAGTTACACATTCAATATTTAAACCTATATAACCTTTATTTTTTATTACAGCTTCACAGTGTCTTTTCATTGAGAGAACTAGTGTTTGGAGTTCATCTTTTTTAATCACATGATGCCAAGAATCAATTATAGCTTCAATAAGTTGCGTTTTATTTGATGGACCCCTTTTTTTTGGTACAAGGATTTTCAAGCGTTACCAAAAATTTTCTATAGGATTCAGATCAGGGCTGTTTCCTGGCCAGGGTAATAATTCTATGCTTTTATTTTTAAACCATTCTTTGCATATTTTTGCGGTATGGCATGGACCTGAATCCTGCTGAAAGATAGATCGTGCTTTATTGGGTAAGAAATCCCTAATAGAACGTATCAATTTTGGTTCCAGGACAGTTCCGATGCATTTTTTTGCATTCCGAATGCTATCAATCACTTGAATGCGGCACACACCATCTGCAGACAGACAGGCCCAAATCATGAAGTTTGTTGGGATCTTTATAAATGCTTCAATGCAATTAGGATTCAGCTATTCCCCTACTCTACGTCTCACATATCTTTGCCCATCACTGCCAAAGAGCGACATTTTACTCTCATCGCCCCAGATTATTTGCTTCCATTAATTTTCTGACCAATTAATGTGTTCTTTTGCCCACTGAACTAATTTCCTGCTTTGCTAATGATTTAAAAATGGTTTTTTCTTCGGAATTCTACCTTTTAGTCCAAAACCTGCTAATCTTCTCCTTATTGCTCTTTAACTAATTGAAATACCCATTGCATTCATTTCGCATCTACTAGCATCTGATGAAATTCTTCTATCTTTGAGGCATATCCTGTTATCTTTCTAGCGTCAGAGGCACATTTGTATTTTTTCGGCCTGATCTTGCGTTATTTATCACTGATTTAGTTTCTTCATAGTGAAAGCATAAATTTCGTTATTGATAAAGGGACTGATCCATCAATCTATCTTGCAATTTCATCATAAGAGAGACCACTTTCTCTCAATATGACAATTCGGCTTCTTTTTGTAGATTTCCAATAAGTTCTTGTTGTTTCTGACATTGTTTTAAATTATTTGAATTAAGAAAAAAAACCCAGAGATATTAAAAAAAAGCATTGTTCTATTTAGTTACTCTAGTATTCACCCTTCTTAAAAATTAAATCCCGCAAAATACTGCTTTTACAAATCAAAATATACTACAGTTTAATTACTGACATTGGTTCTCAGGATAATCATTGTGACTGGCTAGGAAGCTTTTATTACAATACACTTCAGCATTCATGACTAATTGTGTTTGTATTTTACACTAAAGTAAGTGTAACTGTTTTGTAATGCAGATATTTTAATTCTGATTTTTTATTAAATTCTACATTAAATTTCCTTGAATTTGATACATAAACATTTGTATTTAAGTGAAAATTAATATATTCTATAAGCCCACAAATTTATAAAGCATGGAAATTTTCAAAAAATGTCCACAATTTTGGCCACCACTGTATATTAATCTAGAAAAATATAATATAACAACAACAACAACAACAAAATACAATAACCTCTTCCGAGTTATACACGTTCCAGAAAAAGTTTTTTATCATTTGGACACCTCAGAAATCAATATATTTTTAAGATTTAAGGAAGCATTTATAAAAATAAAATTCCTTTGGAGGTCAGTAATTTTCCGAAGTTTCCGAGTAGTTTGCATAATGTATTAACCAGTTTCTTCAACCCGGAATATAGGTTTTTCGGATGCTATCGAATTATCAAGTACACATTTTCTTGTTCAACACACATGTTTTAAAGACAAACATGATAAATTAACAGCATTAACACTAATATACAATTGATATTATTTTGTTATTCTTAGATGCATATATTTCGTTACGTCTGAAATTGTTTAACCCTTTCGGCCCTTGCAGTCACATATGTGTTCCTTACTTTTAAAATGCTTTAAACTATAAATAACGCCTTGCAAATACGTAAATAAACGGTCAAGTGCGAGTATTACAGAGGGTTCCGTACAATAAATATATGAATTAGTAATTGTATTATTAAAAAAAAAAAACCGTTGCTAAAATAATACTAGCACTTTGTAAAAAACAATGAAAAGTAGGGTTGGGTACAACAGTATATACTAGAAAAATGTAAATGGATATACCATGAAAGTTCAAAGAGATATGGAACCTAAAAAATATCAAATACAGCCATTCTGTATAACTCATTTTTACTTTCTTCTATCTTTACAAGAAGAAAGTATTGGATTCGTGAAAATTTTCGAATTTCGTTTTCGACGGATTTATCCGTTTTAGGGTACAGAAGTAATGAAAAACATGTTTTTACAAAATGTTTGTCTCTGAGTCTGTCTATCAATGTGTGACACAAATGTTGTGGGCGCTCTATCTTAAGAACTATTGAACGGAATTTAATAAAACTTTAGATTCAGTTAGTCCCTGATATAGATTGGTACTCATTACTTTTTGGTGTAAATTTCTCAGCAGGTGGCGCTATTATGCTGCAATTTTCCCGATTTCCGCAATAGCTGTATCTCAAGAACTAATGCATGAATTTTCATCAAACTTTAGATTCAGTTAGCCCCTGATGTAAACTGATCCTGATAAGTTTTTGGTGTAAATTGCCCAAGAGGTTTCACTGCAACTCAGAACTTTTCACGATTTCCGTAATAAAAAATTTCCGTAATCACGATTTCCGTAATCTCAAAAAAAAAAAAAAAAAAAAAAAAAAAAAAAAAAAAAAAAAGCACGAATTTCACCAAATTTCAAATTCAATTAGAAGTTCACGAAAGTTGTCCCTGATTAGATTTTGGTATAAATCGCCTAACCGGTGGCGCTGTTGTGCTGCATTTATCAGGAAGTATTGGCATGTATGAAATAGAAGAAAGTTTTGCGATTGACACATCCGACTAGTTTAATATTATCTAAATCCATTTATAATGAGCTTAATTCGGTACTGACAATCAAAGAAGTGCATATTTAAACTTCATTTGGCATTTCATAAAACTAATTTCAGCATAGTAATGACCTTTCTTCTACAGTGCAGCTAAAACAAAACATTCGTTCTAAGTTTACATTTGGCATTGAGCTTAGCGCGCTTCGAAAGGGGGTCACCAAATTGCAAATCCGCCTTGGTCCTTGCCGCGTTTTCCAGATAGGTTTTTAATTAACTTTTAAAGCCACTCGAGGCGTATTGAAAGAGCCATTCAATGCAAATTGTCGCGAATCCCATAGTATTTATGTAATTCATTCTAGTTAAGGAGTCTCAGGGAGCTCAAAAATTGGAAAAAATGAAAAAATAGACCATTTTCAACATTTAATATCTTAAAATATATATGATTTTAAAACACAATTTTTGTCGAGATTAAAGATATAAGTATGTTCTTTCATTTTATGTATTTAAAAAATTGCAAGATGAAAAATTAGCATTTACAGGTGCTCCAAATAGTCAGACATTTGACAAGCAGAATGTTGGTATAACAGCTTACGCGCATGATTAAAAAATAAATATTGTAACTAGAATAAAAATTGTGATGCCTACTTATACTTCAGATTATAATAATTACCCTGAACTTAAATAAATTTGTATTTAAAGCGTTTTTATATTTTTAATACAAAGTTGTATTTAGCTAATAGAAAATTTTGAAAATTTGAACAACATAATCACTTAAAAAATATTTTTTGAACAATAAAAAGGAAATTTTAGATTCAGTTTATACAGATTAACATAAAACGTATGTTTTGAAAATTTCATGAAAAAATATCCAAATGTTTTTGAGATATCGTGCGCGATATGCCCAAAAAAGCGAATTGGAGAAAAATGACTTAAAAGTTTCGAAAATGTCGCTTAAGCTATTGAGCCGGTATAATTCTAAAAGCCATAACTTCTGTTCTAATGAGAATTTGAAGGAAACATATTAAATTGCCCAGAAAAAAAGGAAGATTAACATCTAAAAAATTAAAATTAAAATTTTTTTGAAGCTTTAAGAGTCCCGAGACCCCTTGAATTAATCTGTTTATAGCAATTTGACGTTTATTGCTTTTATACTGTTACTGGCCATTTCATTACACTCATATATCATTAAAAGTTGTAATCTAGGCTTTAAAAGCCAATGGTACAAAAACACCGCCCCTGTCATTATGTAGGTCCAAACCGTCCATATCTTCAAGGGTTCATATATCGGCTAATTACTGACGATTTTTTTCGAAAATCATGATCAACAATACTTTTATACTTCTACTACGATAGATATCTCCAGCGATGCTCAACAGTTTCGCTGAATGCCAGTAAATCGAAATTTGTGTGTAACGAAAAAATGCGCTTTTCTCAAAAACTATGTGACTTAGGGTAATCGCTATAATTTTCCTGCAAGGTTTATATTAATGTCTACTCCCTCTAATTTTTTTCATAATTTTAGTTTCAGCAGATTCGGAATTAGATGGGGGGGGGGGACATATTTTTGCGCTACATTTTCGACTATATCTTTGTAAATGTAATACCTAAAATTAAAAGAAATGAATTTTTGAATTCAACGTTACGAAAGCTTTCACACGATACCTGACACGATATACAAAAAAAAAAATATTTTTTTATTCAAGCAACTGAATTTGTCCCTATACATTTTTACGAAATATATTTATAGATGTTTAATATTCTGAATATATGTAGGTCAACAGTCTTTATTACTTCCCCGAATTTGAACATTCCACGTTCCATAGTTTACGAGTAAAGTGGCTTTTACAGACAGACGGACGGACAGACACAAGAGTGATCTTATAATGGTTCCGTTTTTACTTTTTAAGTACGGAACAATAAAAACCACACAATCACATATGTGCATTCTATATTTTGACTTTTTAGTGAACAAGTAGCGCCATCTAACTTTGAAACAGTAAAAAAAAATGTTGACAAAAGTTTTAATTTTTTTGGACTTTAAGAAAAAAGTCAGGGCTGAAAGGGTTTAAAGATAATTTAGGGACTACTTTTCCGAATGAATAATTTGTGATAAACAATAAAAAATACTGGTATGTTTTTATGTCTGTTAAATCCTGTTGTAATACGACATTTTCCAAACGTCTTCAAAAATTCTTCCTTCGACTCTTGTCACATGGAAATAACGCGAAATAACTACATTTTTTAGGTTTCAGAAACTAACATATTCGTTAAATTTCAGTAAAACCCAAGTTCTGTGATTTGGTTAGTTACTTTTAATTTTATTAGCGTAAAGGGGATTTTTACACCGAACTGAAAAAAAATTCTGGGCCGAAAGGATTAATTGAGGATTGGCAGCCTCGTCACAACTGTTATTTTGGTTGAGAAAACCAATTAATGCACTTTAAAACCTCTGGGAAACGTTTCCGAAAATCAGTGGCAGCTAAATAGACTTTGTTTTTATAACTGTTTCTTTAAATCTCGACAATATATTGATTTCTGATATTTCTAAAGATAAAGAACGCTTTTTGGAATCGTTTGTAACGTGGCAGAGGTTATGATATATTTTTGTATTTGTTTGTAGTATATTTTCAAAGGTTAAGAGACATTTGCCTTCTTTTAAGAAGTCTAATAACAGTCAATGCAGATAAAAATCTGTTAACAATACTACAATAAGAAGGCAACTTTCAATAATAATATAAAACAAGTTGGAAATTGCACGTCAAACGTGGCAAAAGAGTTGCGTTCGTGCTATAACTAGTTTTATAAATATTTTTTGCGCCGCATATTGTACTGAATGTATATTTTAGTGCACTTCATAAGGGCATATCAATTTAATTCCTTTCGAAAGGCTGTAACATCATTAAAATGCACTTGAAATAATTTTTTCCCATTTTTCTCCCATTCATGTAACGGAAAACTTTTGACTGTTCCTGCCATTAAACTATACATCCGATTTTCATAAAATTTGAAATGACTCGACAAAATTTTGCAACAATTATATGTTTAAAATTTCAGACCATTTGGTTTTTTATTTTTTGCTCTGTTATATGCGGACGGACAGAAAGGCAGACAGACAGACAGATAGACGGACCGAACGACGACTATAGGTGTTACGTATTTATATAATTACGAACGCACCTAATTATTCTGAAAATAGAAGGAAGTGGATCATATTGAGGTATATGGTCTAAAACGTCTAATCATATAAAGTTACACTAAATTAATTTAGAACAATTATTCTAATTGGTAAATAAAACATATCAGATGTAAATTTCCAACGAGGCGAAAAATGTCCGGACCAGGATTCGAACCAGGGATCTCTTGGCTGAAATTTATTTACCAAATTATTTATTTTATTTTATTTATTATTTATTTATTTACCAATTACAATAATTGTGCTAAGTTAATTTAGTGTAATTACGTATCCAGCGATTTCTGGAGTTCCATTACCTGCGATTTATTCTGTTGAGTGAAAAAGTCCCACCAGATTCGTCCGGGATAGCTCAGATGTTAGAGCATTGGCGGCTTCAGCCAAGAGATTCCTGGTTCGAATCTTGGTCCGGACATTTTTCACCCAGTTGGAAATTTACATCTCTTATAAAGTATTCATATTATTAGCATTAGCATTTTTGTTTAACCCCTTCTCTGTCACCTTCGCATGTCATACGTTCGGCGTTTATGTTCAGGTACGGTGGGCGTCGCATGTCATGCGACGTGAAGAAAACTTTCATCTTTGCAAGTTAATTTGTTGCAAGTTCCACGTCGGTTTATTCTGGGATCGTTTTTTGTATTTCTGCATAGTGCTAAGTAAAGGCGCAACTAGTTCTATTATTTTCGAATTTACTGTAATATCGACGTTCATTAGTTATTGTTCCATGTGAAAATGGCTTATATGGTGGATTCAGAGATTGATTCTTCCGAGGGAAGTGATTATAATATCTCTCTGTCAGAAGATGAGACCTCTGACTTATGTAATACCTATATATAATAATTCTTTTTATGCAGATATTTATCTACTATTATAATACGAGGAAATCTTTTATGTGTGTAAATTTTATGTAAAAAAGCTGTTCAGAAAATCAATGTTGTTAAGATTTTGCCAAATTTGGCGAAATGTTGCCAACTTTATGTTTATACTTCAAATAGATTTGATAAATATAGTTTCAGACTATTTATTTTTAATTTTAAACTTGAGTGCATTGCAGGAAAAACTGGGGTTCAGTAGCATTTTGATATTTTTTTCTCTTGACCAATGGTCAAGCAAAAATTGGTTACAAACGAAAATATTTTACATTTTCCAATTCAGGATAGGATATATATTAATTTTCAGCAATAAAAAGAAAATGCGTTTTTGGGATTGGAAATTCGACAAAAAACCGACTGAGAAGGGGTTAATATAAAAGAAATTATAAGGAAAGAAAATTCTTAAATGTGAATTAAAAAATTAGCTTGCAGATGAAATGGCTTATTAGTTTTAATTTAGAATGTTACACAATTAATTCAATAACTATAAGCTTTTTGTCTTGAATTTAAGCTTCATTACTTATCAAAATCCGTAATGCAATAAAGGAAAATCATGTTCTTTATTGATGAATAATGATTAAAAACTGTTCACATTATCCTTGTATTGTTTTGATAATTATAACGATAACATTAACGCTTATAGTATTCTCTTTTAAAATTTCTTTTTACGCCTTAGCGTTTTGTTTCTGCCTACCTCATATTATTTTATAATAAGTAAATTCAAGATTATTCGTAACTATCGTGAATGCTTAGAGCCTTTTGAAAAGATGATAGATTAGAACGATATGAAAAGCATTAATATCTATATGCTAATTTGATTTATGTGTGGGTTCTGTTCTTAGCTTTGTTCTTGGGTGAAAACTGTTAAGTTTCGTTATAAAAGATAATTAATGTACTTATTGAAAGGAGGAAGGAAAATCGTCATTAATGTATGCAACGCTTGAACAAATGTGTTAAAAAACTGTAGGGTAAGAAAATGTTTAAGTAAAATATTTAAATAATTATTAAGTAAAAATGTTAATTAAAGATTTAATGGCTTATAGGTTTTAAATCAAAATATTCAGTAATTAACCAAATAATGATAAACTTTTCGTCCTGAGACTATACTTCATCACTTAATAATAATAATAATAATAATAATAATAATAAACTTGATAAAATAAAGAAAATTGTTCTTTATCGATCTGTAGTGATTGAAAATCCCTTGCGTTCTCCTTCCATTGTTTAAATCACTGATTCTTAACCTTTTTTTAGGTCAATATGTTTTCTGAGAAAATTGATTTTGTTTATTTCACAAGACTTTGAGAATTTGCGCACTACACAGCGCGGGGTGATGTGTGCGCACATTATACCCATAATCAACTCTCAGTAATTCCATCAAATTTAATTATTATTGTAACTAGAGGATCAGAAATATTAGGGAAAACCATTTTAGCTGCATTCATAATTATATAAATACGTAGCACCTATAGTCGTCGTCTGGTCCTTATGTCTGTCTGTCCGTTTGTCTGCATATATCTATGGCGCAAAACTACCCTACCAAATGGTTTGAAATTTAATATATATAATCGCAGAATTTGGTCAAGTCATTTCAAATTTTATGAAAATCGAATCAAAATATAAAAAAAATATTAATAAAAGTTTTCTTCATTCTATTAAATCCTAACATACGTAATTAATTCATTGATATCCCGTGATAGGTAATGATTCTATGTTGACATGGTGATTACGCCATATTTAAGATAGAGCCCTATTATTCCCGCGTTACTGAATTTAATATATAGAATCGTAATAAATTTCGTATTCATACATTTTTACATAAGAGTGCATCAGCCAACAATGTTGCACCAAGATCTGAATGTTTATAAAACAAGTTGTACGAATGTACCTAATTTGCCGCGTTTGACGTACTATACGGACATGTTTTTTTTAAATCTCATAGTGCACTCAATCCCATGGTTGAATTTCACACTAAATTTATGATGAGTGAAAACTTACGAAAAGATTATATGTCGTTTATTTTTTAAATATTTATTTAATAACACAGCACCCCTTCATAAATACGCAGAATAAAATATTTTGTTATTATATGCATTTTTTTTTTAAATTTCTTCTTTTTATGATATAGTTTTCGTCAGGCGTACTAGTAAATATTCTTCCAATGTACGAGCCAAAATTTACATCCTTTTCTAACATTATCTGATACAGAAGAATTTTATTTCTTATGAAGTTAACATTGAGAGCTGATTTTTTTTGTAATTATAAATTTGCGATTAACCCCTTCGCGACGGGAACCTTTTACGAAATGTTTATTACTTTGCTACCGGTTTTAAAAAACAGAAGTTTGTTCCTATTCAAATCGGGAAAATGCTCGGATTAAATAAGGCAAATTTTACAGTAAAATTTTACTGGTGAGAATAAATGAGGATCCTTAGGCCTACTTCCGGCACGTATACGTGTCGCTCGTCCCCAAGGGGTTAAGGAAAAAGCAATACAATATAATACATTTTTTAATTATTTTCATTGCAGTTATCTTATGTTTGTTATTAACAAAGTTCAAACACTGAAACAAACTTGAAAGGAAATGTAACTTTATGGTACTGAAACTTATTACACATTAAATTGTACAACTTAGAATGTTGCATTTTAAAGTACAGTAAACTCTCTGTAAGAAGCAAATCTGTCTAATTCGGAAAGATTTTCAAGTCCGTGCGAATCCATAGACATAGAGTAAAATTTGTTTAAGGCGGAATATTGGCTACTACGGAAAAGTTTCTCGTTCCCGGTCGATTCCGCCTTAGACAGTTTACTGTACTTTTGTTAGTTCGTTGATTATATATGGTTCGTAGAATAGTTAATTAAATAGTTCATACAATCGTTACGTCTTAGGATCGTTCGTTCGTAAATCTTAGAATGTTGCATTTTAAAGTACCTTTGTTAGTTCGTAAAATTTTACACATAGAATAGTTCGTAGTATCGATAGTTCGTAGAATCGTTTGTTCGTAGGATTGATAGTTCGTAAAATCGTTCGTTTCTAGAATCTATAGTTCGTAGAATCGTTCGTTCATAGAATCGACAGTTGGTAGAATGGTTCGTTCGTAAAATCGATAGTTCGTAGCGTCGTTTGTCCGTTTTTCGTAGTTCGTAAACTCGATTTAACTTTACTGAAAGTTTTCATGGTCCATCTGAGGACCTCTTACTGTCGTGGCTCACCGGTTGAAAACCGCTAATTTAGATAGCTTTAAATTTTCACGTAATCGCTTACTGTAGAGAGAAAAACAGATTTTGGTGTCTGTCACTATGTGTGCTTACATGTTCCTCGATAACTGTTGGATCAATCATCCGATTAGTTTGAAATTGGATAGATATTTGGAATTAGCTGTATAGTTTTTGGTTGATTTGTTCAAAAAATGTGGAACATTTTCTTGCCTGTCGTAATGAGTTTCTCCAGAAATTAAAATGACTTTCATCATATTTTACCATTCCATGAGATGAAAACGGCATATTTGTATAACTGGTTTAAATGTTAGATTGTGGATTGCAAATTATCGTTATGGAAGTTTTAATTTAATCAAATCGGTTTTAAATTTTCTCAATACGTTTCTCTGACATTCGATATTGTCTGAATAAATTCAAAATTTCATGTTCGAAAAATATAAAATGTTTTTCTTTATCCTTTTTACAATTTTGAAATGCTAGTATTTTTGTCCTGGTTCCATTTTATAGTAGTCTAGCAAATGCATTTCAAAGTATATGTAATTAAAAAAATTAAATGAAAGTGGGCTGTTTTAACATAATTAAATTGAAATTACGACATTTTTACGAACAAAAATCTTATTTTCTTGTAATTTCGGTATGCTTTATCAATCGAAGAAAATCAATATTTGCGTATATAAGAACTTTCTTTTGAATGGTATAGAATGATCGTCATTTTGTTTTTTTCATACAAAAATTTACGCTTCAATTTGCATTAAAATTTTTGTTACATGAAATTTTATCCAATTTCTCCATAAAAGCAGGTAAGGGAAGTATAAAGTTAAATAATTATATAACACATCAATTTCTTGAAATCCTTAAATTCACCTTACAATTACAAGTTAAAACATTTCGTAAACTCAAAATGCTATTTCAATTACTCAAAGGTGTTTTTTATTCACAGTAAGATAAATTTAAATCCTACAAGTTTCAAACATGTTCATACTCATCATCAGGGTGAAAAACGACCAATGCCAGACGTTGAGACATTTATAGCAGATGGGTTGATCCAAAGTTCAAAGTGAATAAACAATTAAATTTTAAAAATCAAAAATCCCGACTGCGTAAAAAGCGACCTAATTAATTATTTCTCATCAATGTGAAACTATTTTTTTTTCAATTCCTACTATTAGCTCACAGTCTCGCTATATATATCTTGTTCAAATTTTCAATCGTTAATAAAATACTTATTATTCATCCAATTAAGCTCAAATAAATTTTTTTAAATTTGTAATGGATGACATTTGATGTTAATCCAGTTTTTTTCCAATATTAATTCATTAATTAAATTAAATTAATTAATTTTCAATAATCGAGAGAGCCCTTTTCTTGATCAAGGTATTTTTAGACCGAGAGAACCAGCCCTCTTCTTGATCAAGGCATTTTAAGCGCCACTCAGGAGCAAAGAAGAATGGGAGAAAAAAAATCTCTTATGGACCTAAGTAGGAATTGACTTAAAATATTTTTTTTATATTATTTGCTTATATTACTTACCTATTTTTTTATTTACTTATATTGATGACTTTTAAGTTGTGTTTAATTGTTAGTTCCTATCTATTAACACTGTTTTGATGAAGTCTATAGATGCCTATGATGGTTAGAGTTGCAGTAAAGCTAGAGATCCTACCTACACAACTTCCAGGTTGTACAATATTTTAACGGAGCTTCTGACTGTAAAATAGTCAATGAAACATCTTCTTCATTTTGAAAGACCTATACAATGATATGCCACTCAATAGGGTGCGTACATTTTTTTTCGGCTCTACCGCCATTTTGAATTTATAAAAACAAAACCTAGCCTGTAACCATCGAGCCGTTAAGACGAATCGATAGAGACCTCATTCATTAAAATCCATCCATCCGTTGGGATGTTTCGAGGGTATAAAGAAATCCACATACATAGATACGCGTGAAACACATAACACTTCTTTTCAAACGGGTAGAAAGGGGGCAGAGGCTATGTTGTCGGATTGCTCCAAAGTTGTACAGAAGTGAGTGTGTGTGTGTGTGTGTGTGTGGGGGGGTTATTCTCAGTATACTATGCTAAATTTTTGGAATGATAAACGATAACACATCGTTACAAGTATATTTAGCACGACGTAGAATTTCTATTGACCCCATAATTACTAATTTTTAGTAATTTGATAATTTCTGTATTATTTTAGTTTTTTTTAAATTAATCATTAATTTTTTGCTCCTGATTTAGCTTAGAAATAGCTGTTTGACACCGGTTAAGTTTGACATCTGCGATATGTTCTGTTAAACGCTCTTTAAATTAATTTCCGTGTTATCATACAGATATTATCCGCTTTCCTTTTTCTATCTATTATAGTAGATGGCATTACATATATACCTGCTGAATCTTCCATAAGGATAGGATCGATGCTATTGTGAAGTCTTGCTTTTAATTTTCTAGGAGGGAGGGGATTAAATTTACATTGTGTTTCTTTAATTGAAACCGTAAGCACTAGAAAAAACCCTGGGAAATATTGAAATTTGTGTAACTTTACTTCATTATATTGAAATTTATTATTGCTATTAATTCCATATTGAGTTTGCTAAATAAGTTCAAATAAACTTAAGTAAAATTAATGAATTTAAGTGATGATTAAGAGTGAATCAGATATCATCAAATTCTAGATTAGAGGAGTATGAAAAACATTATTTTCTGTTTTTTTAATTTGATTTAGCTGTGATTTCTTTGTTTTATTTGTGGGGGAAACCAGTTATGATTCACTACAAAAAATAATACTGAATAACTGGACTTATTGGAAGAAAAAAGGAACTTGGCGTAATTTGCTTAGCGGTGTTGGTGTTGTGGCGGAATTATGACGGCCGATTATCTACACGAGGGATATGGGCTCGAAAAGGGAGAGATTTGGATTCGGACCCAGCACCTCCCGTCTACCAGCTATGAAAGCAGAACCTCTCGGCCACTGGTGGGGCATTTGTTTAGCGTTGTAAGAAAAATTATAAGAAACTTTCAGGAAGTAAAATATGCAAGTATTAATTAAAAATCTAAATTACACATAATGATTTCTTGATTTTTTTACCCAACTGAAAAGAAGGGTTATGTGTTTCACGCGTATCTGGGTATGTGGATTTATTTATACTCTTGAAACATCCAAACGGCTGGACGGATTTTAATGAATGAGGTCTCTATCGATTCGTCTTAATCGTCCGATGGTTATAAGCTAGGTTTTGTTTCTATAAATTCAAAATGTTGGCCGTAAAATACAAAATGACAGTAGTGACGAAAAAAATTTTACGCACCCTATTGAGTGGCATATCATTGGATAAGTCTTTCAAAATGAAGACGATGTTTCATTGACCATTTTTTAGTGAGAAGCTCCGTTTAAATATTACACAACCTGGAAGTTGTACAAATAGAATGTCTAGCTTTACTACAACTCTAACCATCATAGACATACATAGGCCTCATCAAAACAGTGTTTATAGATAGGAACTAACAATTAAACGCAACTTAAAAGTCATCAATACAAGTAAATAAAAAAAAGGTATGTAATATAAAAAAAATAGTTTCACATTGATGAGAAATAATTAATTAGTTCGCTTTCTACGCAGTCGGGATTTTTGATTTTTTAAATTTAATTTTTTATTATTTAAAGCATTCAGTAATTAATTCAATAACGTTAAATCTTAAGCCCTAAATCTCAGCTGCATTACTTAACAATAATAATAATAAAATCATGTTCTTTCTTAATCGACCTGTTACTAAATGTTTTATATTTGCAGCATTGTGATAGTATGCCAATTTACATTCCGATAAGGTTGCTCTAGTGCTCGAATGATTTTTTGAAGTTTTTGTTGTTTTGCTTTGTTAACGTTTCTGGCTGAATGAGAAGCCTATTCTATCTTTGTTTAACTTCCACGAAGTTTGAAAAGGTTTCCGGAATTTGGTTGTCTTTAGCTGTTTGCAAAGATATGTTAATTAGATAATTGTTGGTATGTAGTATATATTTATATAGTGAAGTTTTAGTCGGAAACTTTAAATTTCCAGGGTATCTCGCCTTTATAGGAATTCTAGCTCATCAACATGACAAAAGCTTCCATCAAGAAGTAGGGTTTTTCTTAAAGCAAATAAAAGTACATTACGCAAGACTACGAGCATCGGGTAAGACGTCGATTTATATACTTGAAGAAAGTGGAATTTGGACTGACTGAATCTATTCATAATCTTAGTTATAAATAAGTAAATTTTGAGGCTCTAGTAAAAGGAAAATTTTAGTGAAAATTGTGTCGGGAATTGAGTTAAATACTTCGGAATTTAGCACGTCAGGATAGAGTTCCCTCTTCCTGTTCTTATGCTATTTTATTGCTTAGTTGAACCCATACAATTAAATTCGTCCGTTGCAATTGTCGCCCTGTTTGAAATTTAAAAAAATAAAAATAAACTTAATAACTTTATTATATGTGCTTTAAAAATAAACTTGTTTTGTTTTAAAAACTGTGTTATGATTCTTTTGTCAAGTTGATATACCACTGAAAGGGTTGTAACAAATTCTCCTTGTACTGTTTTGATTAGATATAAAAACAACAATATTTTCTGAATTACTGTCATTTAAAATGTCGTTTTACTTGTTACCGATTTGTTTTCTTTCCTTTTATCATTTTCAGATGAGTAAATTTAGGATATTATAAACTGATGTGAATATTATTTATTAAAAATAAAATCCATTGAAGTCATTATCTTATGATTTATAATTTGCAAGATTTAAAAATAAAGTAATCTCATCGTAACTATGCATACTTTTAAATAAACGTATTCTTAAATAATTATCGTCTCACTATTCGCTTACTAAAATATTTTAAAATTTACATTTTTCTTCATAGCGGTTCTCTGCAACCTCAGATTGTTCACTTCACTGCGCGCAAAAGATGAGCCTTTTTAATAGATGATAGATTAAAACAATGTCAAGGGCATTAATTACTACACTTACATTCAGCTCAATGGTGGGTTCTTTGTTTTATTTTATGGTTTAAAACTGTCACCGTGTGTTACAAAAAATAATTCTATATAAATATATTTATTGAATGAAAAAGGAACATCTTCTTTGGAGTAATTAGTGAGATTTAAAGGAACTAAAATTAAGCTAGGCTAAAGTTTAATTAAGGATCACATCATAGTAATTTAATGAATAAAAGAAATTTTTTGTTTTATCTATCACTTGCGGTAAAAAATTATTTTCATTCTCCTTGCATTGTTTCGGTAGTTCTAATAATAACAAATGCTATTAGTGTATTTTTCTCAGTAAAAATGTCTTTTTAGTTATTTCCGTTTTATTTTCCCCTTTATTATATATATTTAGAGAAGAGTAAATTCAGTGTAACAGAAAGTTCCGGCAATTTTCTTTGAGTTCTTTCAAAAAAGGATAGATTTGACCGGCATGAAAGTCTTTAATTGCCATATGCTTATTTGGTTTAGTTCTGGGTTCTATTCTTTATCTCTTTACAAAAGGTAATTAAGAAAAGATTATTATAGTTATTGAAATAAAAAAGAAAAGTGTTCATTGGCATAATTCATTATAGATGTTGTTAATAAGTGCGAACGAAACAAACTATTGTTTATTTTATAAAAGATCTCAATTGTAATTATTTATTAGCTAGAAAATACTTTCTGCTTTATATTATTTACAGGTAAGTAAATTAAGTACTATATAGAAGAATTTTCTTAGAGTTTATTCAAAAGATGATATATTAGAAAAGTTTGAAAGACATTACATGCTTTGATTTAGTTTTGGTTTTTTTGTTCATTTTTGGGTTTATTATGGTAATTATTACTAACTATCTATATGTTTACAGAAAGAAGGAAAAATGTGTCATTGGCATAATTCATTATATAAGTTGTTATGAAGTATGATCGAAATAAACTATTTTATAAAACATCTTAATTGTGACTATTTATGAGATAGAAAACACTTGCTGCATAACATTATTTTCAAATAAAGAAATTTAATGTATTGGAAAAGTCTATGAATGTTCCTAGAATCGTTTCAAATGAAGATATATTAGAAAAGTATGAAAGACATTATATTCTTTACGTCAATTTGATGTACTTGTGTTTTACCCTGTTTCTTTTGTGTGAAAACTGCCACACTTTATTATGAAAGATAATTAATATTAACTATATTTATTGAAAGAAAAAAATATGTTTATTGGCATAATTCATTATAGATGTTGTTATTAAGTGTAATCGATATAGATTATTATTTATTTTATAAAACATCTTAATTGTGATTATTTATGAGATAGAAAATACTTCCGCCATTATATTATTTGCAGGTATGTAAATTCAGTATACTGGAGACAATTCTGAATGCTTTCAGAATCTTTCCGAAAGGTGATATATTAGAAAAGTATGAAAAGCTTTATATGTATTACGTTAATTTGGTTTAGCTGTCGTTCTTTTGTTTCTTTTCGGGTAAAAACTACCACGCTATATTATGAAAGGTAATTATCATTAACTATATTTATTGTAAAAAAAAAATAAGGGACATCTTCATTGGTGTAATTTATTATACATGTGATTATTAAGTGTGAGCTGAAGAAGCTAACATTCATTTTGGAAAATTCTTAATTGTTATTTTTCAGTTTAAGAATGCTTAGTGAGAAAGTAATTTAAAAAGTAATTTTCATTTGTTTTTAAACTTATGTAAGAATTTATTATTATGTTTTTAATTAATAAATTTACGTTTGTGTACTAAAATGATACAAATAATTTGTTCTAGTAAGGAATATATTTTCTTTCTGCTTAAATAAAAGATTTATTTACTTCAGTATTTTATTTCTGTGTTTTTAAAAGAATATTTTTAATTAATTTTTTCTTCTTCTAGTATTAAGCAGCTGATAACGTCATTAAAAAGTGAAAGAAACCTGTTGCTTTTTTAAAGGGAGAAATATAAGCGTGGATTTTCTTTTCCCACACCCGTCAAACTTTTTATTTTTATTTTTGAAGATGTTTAAACTGTTTGATATAACTATGCACGTATATTTACTGTTTCTATGATTGATTTTGGTTTGAAAATTATTTAAATGCATTGTACAGGATCGGAAACGTAGGTGTATATAGCCAATTTTTATGTAATTCAATTACATCTATTTAAATTTGATTTCAATATGAAGCGATTATAACACCACCGTAATTCTTATATATGTTAATATGTTAAAAATACAGTAAAACGCATGTGAAAATTACGATCATGTTATGAAAAATTCATATCAGAAAATAAGATAACATTAAAATTGCATATATATCTTTATTTAAAGACAAAAAACAAAACAAAACTGAAAACTTTTAAAAATTTGAAATTTTCTATAGTAGAGAATATGTGATAAGAGGTAAGAGCAATATGATTTATTATTTTCAATTATTTAAAAATAAGCACTTTATAAAAACGCTAAAAATAAAGATCTTGTAAAAATCAAAATCGTACATAAATAACTTATTTTTAAATAATTATCTCATCCGTATGCGTTTAATAAAAATATTTTTTTTTAAATTTTTTCCTAGAATTTTTCTTTTTTTTCGTTACTAAAAATCCAATTTTTTAACCAAGCATTTTAAATGACTTTTTCTTTTCGAAACTTTTAGATAGATTTTTCAGTAAAAGGAAACATTTTATCTATACCAATAATGATTATTGTTCGCAGCCATTAATTTTCATGGTCGTTTGTATCTTAGAGGTTGTTTGTGGGGCCCTGATTATGAACAGTGACGGAAACAGGCCCTAATCAGGAGGGCCCCATGTAAAAAAAAAATATATTTGCTAAGTAAAAGTCATTAAAGTCTTCATCTAATAACATTGTTATGTTTCATTTTCAAGATTTAGAAATGTTTTAATATCCTCGTACATATTTTTTAAAAAAAAAGTATCATTAAGTAATTATTTTATCAATATTATCCTAAAAATATTATTAAATTTACATTTTCCTGTAAATTCATATTATTTAGTTTAACACACGAAAAAAATGGTATATTTGATTAAAAAAAAAAAAAAACTTTAAATTAGTCAGAAATTTTCCTCACAATTCGTTTCTAATGAAATGCTATGAAAAGCACAACATTTAAATTAAGCATTTTAACCCTTTATGTACTGAATTATGAATTCATGAAAATTTTATCTTCTAAAGCATTTTTTTTTAATTTTTCAAACTACATTAGAAGATTTGCATAATTATTTAATAAATTTTAGAAGGATTTTGAAGTATTGAAGGATTTAGAAGGAATAATAAAATTTGAATTTATAGGGATTTTGTGCAATATTTATAACCCCACTCAAATCCTTTATTTTAGATATTTTTCTTAGTCTTTTGTAGAATTAGGAAATGTGCAAATATAGAAATGCTTCCGAATTGAAAAATCCCCCCCCCCCCCCCCCCCCCAGCGCCAAGAAAGCTGAAAAGATGCAAAGGCAAAAGAAATCGTCCTTTAAAAAATATTTTTGTTTTCCGTAACCAATAATGCTTTTGGAACAAGATAAAGTAACGTATCTATAACTCATTCTAAACTGTATTACTACTAACCGATGTATTAAATGAATTTCATAACATATTATTTTAATGGTAGTTTTATGTACTGCCAGTAGATAAAGGGCTAAATGATTTGTTTCTTATAAGACTTTTACAAACTACTCTTTATAATGGCTTTTACAAAGACTTTTCAGTAAAAAGAAATCTTTTCTCTGAGCCAGTAATGATTATTGTCCGCAGCCAATAATTATCACGATCCTTTGTATCGTTAAGGTTGTTTGCGGTACGCTGACTATGAACATAGACAGAAACAGACGCTGACTAAGAGGACACTAATGGAAAATTATAAAAAGAAAATTTCTTAAGTAAAAGTCATCATCTAAGAACATTATTATGTATCATTTGCAACATTTAGAAATCATTTAATATAAAGTAATTATCTCATCAACATATACCTAATAAAAATATTTTCTAATTTATATTTTTCTGCAATATCAGATTATTTAGCTCAACACATTCAAAAATTGTCTTTTTGACAAAGAAGCTTTAAATTAGTCAGAAGTCTTCATCGGAAACAATTTCTGAAAAATCTATCATTTTATATTACCTTACAAAAACATAAGATTTTAATTAGGCTTTTTAAATATGACTTGTTCCCGTTTAGACTTTTACAAAGTCTTTTCAGAAAAAGGAAAACTTTTGTGCTATTAATTTGGAGAGATGAAGAGGAAGGCTAGTGGAAGAAACACACATAAACTTCTTTATATGCTAAATTTTTAATTCTAAAGCAGATGATTAGCAGTTTCATTTATATTAATTTAAAACATTAATTAAATGCAGTAGTTTCTACTTTTCTTTTTGGCGCAACTTTCAGAAGATGACATTCACTTCTTAACAATTTTTTTTCCGAGTTGAACGCCATATTTTTACTTACTTTATCTCCAAGGACTGTTAATGCATAAACGCAAAATGACTGTTTAAAAATAAAACAAAGACTTCATTAACGTTTCCATAAAAATGTTTCATTGATACAAAAGTATTACGACTTTTTTTCGCGTTATTTTCGTGATGAGTATTTAATTAATTTTCAAGTTTTAAAGAAGATAAAAGAGGAATGTATCTGTGATATATTTAGCTTTATCTGTAACAGAGAGTAAGACTATTTCATTTGAATATTATAGTTAATTATATATTAAGGGTAATTAGATAAGAGTATCCAATTAGATATAGATTAAGAGTAAACAATATTTTTTGCCTTTATGAATATGATTTTAAATTACATAATTATAGAATTTCGTTGTTTAACGAAGTGTTTCCCAATTACTATATGTTTTATAACATCATAATTATACTATTGTGATTATTTAAATTTTGTCAAAATACCTATACTTTTCTAGATCATTTCATAATTTTTACAGCTATGTCCGTTATAAGCAGTCCCATTTAAACATTTATGTCCCAAATTATGAATTCATGTAATTTTCATCTTATAAAGCATTTGTCCTGAATTTTTGGAACTGCATTAGAAGATTTACACAATCATTTAATACATTTTAGAAGGATTTTGCAAGTTGAAATTAATTCATTAAATTTGAATAGGGTTTTTGTGTAATATTTATAACCCCACTCAAATCTTTTATTTGAAATCTTTTTTTAGTATTTTGTAGATTTACGAAATGTACTACAATAGAAATATTGAAATATTTCTGAACTGAATTTTCCTCCCCAACGAATCGTTCAACGTCAAGAAAGTTGAGAGGATACAAATGAAAAAGAAATCATCCTTTTAGAAATATCTCTGTTTTGTGCAACCAATAATGCTTTTTGGAACAAGATAAAATAAAGTATCTATAACTCACTCTAAACTGTATTAATACTGATCGATGTATTAAATGAATTTTATAACAAGTTACTTTAATGTTACAGTAGAACAACGCTAATCCAAAATTCCGGTTAATCCGAGCCGATTTTATTTTTCAAAATTATACTTGAACATATTAACTGAAAAGATTAAAATATTGTACTAAACGCAAAAAAGTACTTTTTACTACGAATTTTTTCCGATTACATGATGAATGTTGGGAAAAACCTGTAAAGGTTAGAATTAAACAAAAATGGTAGTAAAGTATGTTTTTTATTCCTTAAACAGCTTGAATAGAATAAAAAAAATACTCAATAATGTAAAAGTACAACATATGTACACAAATAAAATGAATATGCGCATGGTAGGCCTACTCTTTGAAACCATCTTAAAAAAAAATCTCGAATATCAGATTGTTTGACAGTCGCTATAAAATTCTTTTCTAAAATACAAAAAGTATTTAATTCAGATGATGAAAATTTATTTTTCAACAATTTGATTTCGCAAATTATCTACAGAAATGTCTTTTTTTCCCCTCTGGTCGACGTGGTGACTGAGATATTTATAGATTCGTGATTTTGAACCGTTCGTAATGTATAGTTACGTAATTCCTCGTTCTGAAGTTCCAATGAATTATTATAAACATCAGGAGTGATTAAACAAGGAATACTATTTTTTCCGAAAGTTGTACCGGATTATCCAACAAGCCGGACCTTAGGATGCCGAATTAGAGGATGTTTACTGTAATATTCAGTACTTATAACTTACTTCTTTTTAGCATGCATCTTTTTCTTTTCTATTTTTATCGGGTTTCGCGTAATCCGAACAAGCAATGGTCCCAATTAGTTCGGATTGGCAGGGTTCTACTGTTCTTCAAAGTACCGTCGGGGCATGAAATGTTAAAAGCGTATAGTCACTTTAACCATAGCTCAGAGTAGATTAACGTATGAAATTAGTTTTAGCCTTAGAAACCATTTTTATCGCTATAGCTGTTGAGAAAAGTATACTTTTTTTAAATCATTCGAAATAATTTGTATTCGAAGTGGAGTTTAAAGCTTTCTTTAAGAGTAATCTTTTATATCGGAACAATCCGCTCTTATTTAACAACATCAATTTCATTTTTATTAGCTTTCGTTAGCAGCGCGATGACGATCTCAAGCCAATGGCAACTTTCTATACAAATTTCTTGTTCGTATATAAGATTTCTTAAACAGTTGGCAAATATGTCATACAATCATATCAACAATTTAAATGATTTTTTTCTGCGTAGGATGTCTGAGATCGATGTCTTACTGTGTATCTTTTTACTTTTTCGAGTTTGATTGCAGTTTTTTTTTTTTTTTTTTTTTTTTTTTTTTTTTTTTTCTGAGGGCTTTCAATTTCGGAACCGGTTTCTGACCTCCCTGCTACCTGAAAATGCAACCAAAATTGAAAAAATAAAAAAACACTTGTTTGGGCATTGACCTTAAATATTTAGAAATCACATTACAGATACACATATTTTTATATAAAAAAGTTTGGCACAGATGTCATATACGCCTTATTGGCGCGATTTTTTTCCGATGCCAATTTGGCGAAAACCTCGTTACTATATCATCTATATCCGAGTTACCATATCAAGCAAAATAACGACACTTTGGCGCCAGTTAAGTACCTGGTGCGTATATGACATTGGCTTCAGAAAAAAATCGCGCCAATATATATCGCGCACGTATATGACATCCGTGCCAAACAGTTTTATATAAAAATATATGTATATGTAATGTGATTTCTAAATATTTAAGGTCGATGCCTAAATAAGTATCTTTTTAATTTTTCAATTTTGGTTGCATTTTTGGGATAGGGGAGGTCAGAAATCGGTTCTGAAATTGAAAGCCCTCAGAAAAAAAAAAACAAAAAAAAAAAAAAAAAAAACGCAATCAAAATTGAAAAAGTAAAAAGATACACGACAAGACATCGATCTCAGACATCCTACGCAGAAAAAAATCATTTAAAATGTTGAAACGCAAACGAGAAATTTGTAAAGAAAGCTGTCATTGCTTTAACATTAGCTTGCGCGAGTGTTTTCAGAGGTCACATAATTTAGGGCCTTTTCCGGGACTCTTCACAAAAAAGTATTGAATAAAAGAAGCCCGATTCACAAATTTTTTCCTCATAAAAAAGACCTTTTCACAAAATTCCATTCCATAAAAATATACGCTTCAGTGATTATTTATATTTTGTTCATGAAATTAGGCATGATTTTAAAGAAATATTGAACGCTTATAAACGAATGTTTGCTAAAAAAATATTTATACTTTTATATTTATGCTGTTTATAAAAATATTGATTCTTTTATAAAAAAACATTTCTGTGTATTGAAATCTTTCTTACATAATATCCATGCATTATCTTTGGGATTAGATTATAATCTTACTGTAAACGATTGCTCTGTGTTCAAATGTAATTTACTGTATTACAGCAATCCTCTCTTGTTTGCTATAAGATATTTATATGTCGAAACATATGCAATGCACAATTCGCGGATCTCACTTAATGTCAAGTGGGTTACACTGCATATCCGTTAAACGTCTGCAAAGGGCTATTCACTTGTCACGCGTCGACTGTCAGATTTGAAAGCATTGAACGAATTTTGATGAGAAATTGGGGTATAATATAGAACACTGAAAATGTTGATTTCTCTACACAGTTTAATTGTAAAGCTGGTATTTCAAGTTAATTGCAATGCATATGATACTTTATATTGTAAGATATAATGCAAAATGTATCAATTTAATGCTTTGTAATTTATGAAAAAGTAAAAGGCATAGAGAAAATGTATATACTTTTTAATTACTCGTAGATAAAAATGCTTTTTTTATTTAAAATTATACTGTATGCAAATTACTTATATCGTGTCTTAATATCGTATTTTTGTATTATCTGACGAAGGCTATGTATATAGTTGAATGTACTAAGGATATTAAAATAATTTAACACATTTTTAAATATTTTTTCATCTTTTAAGTAATTTGCACACAGTGTAATTTTAAATTTAACTTTTTAAAGATGAATTTAGCATTCTATTTATTTATTTGCTTTTTTTATTTGTGAAAATCAGGGTGACAGAAAAGTCTCGCTCAAAACCCAAACATGAAATAAAAATGTACAACACCTAATATATAAAACGCAAAAATGGAGATGACATTTTCCCCAAGTACAAAGAATTTTATGACTGACTATTATTTTTCAAAAGTATCTTTATAATTAATCTTTTAATTAAAGCCGGTGAAGAGTTTAAAGAAACATACCTCTAATGCATCAATGTCATTTCTCAGAGTTTCTATTTATTTATAAAAAAAACGCACTATTTTTAAAAGAATTGTGGCTTCCGCGGTCCCCCAATTTGTTATCACTTGATTTATATTGGGTCGCTTTTCAGCTCGTCTTTATCGTAAATATTCACACTCTACGGATGATAAAAAAGCAAACATTGAATGGGATATTTTAAAAAAAGTTAATAATAACAAGAATGAATTAAAATAAAACTTTGTATAAATAACCATAAAATCAAAACAACACACAGGAAGCCTTTCGAGATTGAAAATGTAGCAGCCCGCCATCAGCCAATGTAAACACGTGTCCGTAAGGGGATAAAGTCACGAATGAACGGAAAGGGAAAAGAGGAGAGCTTACAAATAGTGCGACAGATGGTACTAGCTGTAAGGTAAACACCACTCACAGAAGAGTACATGCAGAAGAGGAAAGTGTTGGCAGAATTATAGAAAAAATTAACAGAAAAGAAAATAAAAGAAGTGAAAAAAATTAAAATATAATAAAAGAAGTAAATAAGAAAATATAAATACAAATAAATAAATAAATAAATAAATAATAAAAAGAGAGAGATAGAAACAAAGAAATAAAAGATTTTTTTTAAAAAACTGTAAAGAAGGAAAAGAGGCAAGAAAAGTGCAGAAAGAAATACAAAAGTAACTTCCAAGCTGAAAAGAGAAAAGAAGATGATGAGAAATGATTGACAAATTTATTGGAATTTTAAAATATAAAATAAGCTTCACGAAAATCCAAGTGAGTGAGAGAGACAGGAGAAGAAATAGTGCTGGCCATGGAGAAAATCGGTGAATTATTCCGGTGCTGTTTCAATTGATAAGAATGAGCTCAAATGTGGAAAAAGGAATTCGTGCATGTATCCGAGAAAATAAGTCAATTTTAAACTTCTCATGTGTGATTAATTATTTTTATTTTTCTCAGATTAGTCACTCTTTCAATTTGGTTGATGCTGGTAGTTCGAATCATGCATGTATTTTGTAAATAAGATGTTTTCACAGGTTGCGAGATTTTTCAATCATTATGTAGTGCACAATTAGTTCTTAATTAATTAAAAATAATAAATTCTTTCTCAGTTTGACCCATGCACATAAAAATACAATATTGTATATTATTATGTATGCACAACTTTAGCATGGGTAAATCAATTCTGTTAATTAGTTTGCTTTAAAAGGATTGCTGATGATGTTTTTTTTTCTGTCTATTCAATTACCTATTCAGAAGCAAACTTTTGAAAAACAAATGCTTAAATTGCTACGGAATTTACATGTATTATTGAGATAAGTTAGAGATGTCGTGAGATACAATTTCCTCCGTTATAAAAATATATACTATAACTTATTTACTGCATGATTACCTGGAACCATCACACGACTGCATCGGCTTTGAGTTTAATGTTCGTCTATTCAATTTTGTAATGTCTGCAGTGAAGCAAAGATATATTTGAAGTTGCTATTTTCTTATATAATGGATATTTTGAACCTCGCTTTATTTACCTTATACCGAAGAGGCCCGAAATGAAACAAAGTTTTTCTTGTCAATTAAGATATGCTATTTCTAAGTCTAATCAAATCAGAAGTGCTCCTTTTGAGATATACGCTTCTGAAAACGGGGTGGAATCGATGATTTTAAATTTTTTTAGGAGATTTTACAGATGAATAAATTAATGAATATTTAAGCAGGAAAAAAAACAACTTCAGCAGCTTTATGACATCTTCATAAATAATTAGATGGTAACGTGACAAACTTTAAAAAATATTTTTTTCAGTAGTTGCAGCATGTTAAAGTTCGGATAAAATTCATTGAGACAGGCCGTATGGCCTACTTTGAAATCAACTAATGTCGAAGGTATTCATTTGTGATTTTTAATAGTGCAGTTATTTTTTTTTGCACAAATGTTGCACTAGATCACCCATTTTCAATTAGTAAGGTTTCTTTTATCACGAGCAATAAGATGCCAAACATGGTGATTTGATCATTTTTTCTGCAACCATGAAATAGTGAATTTTACAGAAGGACCCTTAGCGCCTCAACTGCACTACTTCTGACCCTGACAGTTTACAGATGTCCATCTTAGACCTACGTGTATGTCCTGTATCAGTTACATAAAAATTGAAGGGGGTCGAGCAGGAACCATATCCAAATTTAGGCCACGCGACATGGAATGGTCCATATATAACATTTTCTGCTCTGTCATAATGCTTTTCTACCGAGATTTTAAAAGGAAATGTGTAGTGACGTTTTGTGAATTGACTTAAATACTTTGAAATTTAGCATGTCGGGATAGAGTTCTCTTTTTCTATTCTCAGGCTTTTTTTTATTATTTAGTTGAACCCATCTAATTGAACGCACCCGATACAATGCTCGCCTTGTTTGAAACAACAAAAAAAAAAATAAATAAAAATAAACCTGTTTTGTTGTTAAAACTGTGTTATGACCTTTTTTATCAAGTGCATGACACTGCAAGGGTAGTCACAAATTCTCATCGCATTGTTTTTATTAAATACTAGAAAGATAGCCGGTCAAAAATGATAGAAAATGTGATCTGTAGATATGCTATGTACAACACATGGGCAAGAATATGAGTTTTTCTCGCTTGTTCAGCATTCATAGATGAAAATAACACATTTTAAAAACGAAATACATTTATGAAAACTATGTATAATGAACACATAAAAAATGCAATTTAAGTGTCAATTAACATTTGGTCAGAAAACTTCAGGTTATACGACGTTTTTTGTAAAATCTCTTTTATTATTTAAAAGCTTACCTTGCTCTTCAGTATCTTCGACAAACATTTTTAACTGTCCTTCCTCTTTACATCTTGAAATAATTACATATAGTTGTCCATGAGAAAAAAAGAGTTCTTTTAAATACAGTCGTCGGGGTGTAGAATATGTTTATCATTCTGACTTATTTATCATATTTGCAAATGATAGTATAAATAGAAATTTCATTCTTATCAATTCATTTCATTCATTACTCATTCATTTCAAATGAAAAATACTATAAATTATCGAAAAAGGTATTTCCATGTTAAAAAACAAAAACATATTCTATATTACATCTCTACTTCATTATTTTATAAAAGAAAAATAAACTTGTTTTGTTGTTAAAACTGTGTTATGACCTTTTTATTACGTTCATGACACTGCAAGTGTCGTCACAAATTCTACTCGCATTGTTTTTATTAAATGTAACACCAACAATAATATTTGTATTTTTGTCATTTAAAATGTCTTTTTGTTCGTTACTGATTTGTTTTCTTTCCCTTTATCATTTTCAGTTGAGAAAATGTAGGATATTAAAAACAGATGTGACTAATCTTATGTATTTAACAAATAACAGCAATTAAAGTCGTCATCTAAAAGCCCTATGATTTATTACTTGCAAGAATTAAAAATCAAGTAATACCCTCGTAAAATATATTTTTAAATAAGCGCATCATTAAATTGTTATCGTATCACTATGCGCTTTCCTAAAAATATTTTTAAAATTACATTTTTCTTCATAGCGGTTCTCTGCAACTTCAGATTGTTCAGTTCACTGCACGCAAAGATGAGCCTTTTCAAAAGATGATAAATTAGACCAATACCAAAGGCATTAATTACTACAGATAAATTCAGCTTATTTGTGGGTTATTTGTTTTATTTTATGGGTTAAAACTATTACGGAGTGTTACAAAAAATAATTCTAAATAATTCTATTTATTGAATGAAAAAAGAACATGCTCACTTGAGTTATTAGTGTGTGTTAGAAGAAAAGTTTTGTGGAACTAAGATTAAGCTAGGTTAAACTATAATTAAGCTATGAAAGATTCATTACTTATTATAGAAACTTAATGAATGAAAGAAAAATTATGTATCTTATATATCACTTGCTGTTAAAAATTATTTTCATTATCCTTGCGTTGTGTTGATAGTTCTAATAATAACAAATGCTATTATTGTATTTTTTTTTCATTCAAAAATGTGTTTTTATTTGTTACCGTTTTGTTTACCTCTTTAATACACTATTTGCAGATGAGTAAATTCAGGGTAATAGAAAATTTTCTGAATTTTCTTTGAGCACTTTCAAAAAATGACAGATTAGACGGGCATGAATATCTTTAATTGCCATATGCTAATTTGGTTTAGTTGCGTGTTCTATTCTTTGTCTCTTTACAAAAGGTAATTATGAATATCTGAATTTATTGAAAGAAAAAGGAACATGGTCATTGGCATAATTTATTATAGATGTTGTTATTAAGTGTGATTGAAACAAACTATTGTTTATCTTACAAAGCATCTCAATTGCTGTTATTTATTAGCTGGAAAATGCTTGCTGCTTTATATTATTTACAGGTAAGTAAATTAAGTATTTTAAAACTCTCAAGAATTTTCATAGAATATTTTCTAAAGGTGATATATTAGAAAAGTATTAAAGGCATTATAAGCTTTATGTTAATTTGATTTCGCTATGGTTTTTGTGCTTCTTTTTGGATGAAAACTTCCACACTTTATTATGAAAAGTAATTGTTATTAACTATATTTATTGAGGAAAAAACATGTTTATTGGCATAATTCATTATAGATGTTGTTATTAAGGTGTTCGAAATAAATTATGGCTTATTTTATAAAACATCTTAATTGTGGTTTTATTTATGAGATAGAAAATACCTGCTGCATTGTATTATTTACAGGTAATTAAATTCAGTATATTGAAGACAACCATGAATGTACTAGAATATTTTCAAAAGGTAATATTTTAGAAAAGTATGAAAGGATTTCTATGCTTTACGTTAATTTGGTTTAGTTGTTGTTCTTTTGTTTCCGGTTGAAAACTACCAAATTTTCTGGTGAAAGAAAATTATTATTAACTATTTTTATAGAGTATAAGGGACATCTTCATTGGCGTAATTTATAATAGATTGGGTTATAAGGTGTGAACTAAATAAATATTACCATTCATTTGCAAAACTCTTAAATGTTATTTTTCAGTTTGAAAATGCCTAATGAGTAAGTAATTAGAAAAGTAATTTTCATTTATTTTTAAACTTATATAAGTGTTTAGTATTGATTTTTTAATTAATCAATTTATGTTTAGTGTAATTGCAGTTCAGTAAGGATACATATATTTAGTTTTTTTTAGTTCTGCTTAAGTAAAAGATTTACTTTCATGATTTTTATTAGTATATTTTTAAGTAGCTTATTTTTTTACCTTAATTTAATTCTACTAGTGTTTCTCAATTACTTTTGTAACATAATTGAAAAAGGTGTATTTTTGAAAGGAAAAATAAAGTAGAAAGGTAGAAAAGCATAGATTTTCACGCCTCTCCAGAGATAGGATCAAACATTTTCTTTTTACTTTCTTTCATCTATAATAGAAGAAAGTATTGCAATCGAAATTATTTTCGACAATTTACACATTTTGGGGGTCAGAGAACCCGAAAAACACGTCTTTAGAAAATGTCTGTCTGTCTGTATGTCTGCGTGTCGGTTCGTCCTCTTTGCAAAATCGAAAATTATATGAGTAAATGTATAGAATTGAACCAAACGGCATATTTATGTTTTTTGGCTATGGTCGCAGGTCACAGTTAAAAATGGGGAAATCTTCCTTAAGGGGGAGCTGTGACAGCGATTATTGTGGGACTTTGCTTTTGTATCATCGGAAAGTGTATGCAGTTATGGATATAATTGAACCAAGCTTCATATGTATGTTTTTCCTTGGACATCAAGTCCCAGTTGAAAGTGAAGTTCTTCCTCCAGAAGGAAGAGCCGTGATAGCCGATTTTCGTGCGATTTTCTCGATTTTTCGCAATTGTGTTGTACATAGGCTACTGGTGCAGCGAAGCGCAACCAGGTAACCCGGAGATTCGCAAATAGCTGACGACAGCAGAGTGACGAAAAATATTGATATTATTGATAAATATGATCGAGATTAACTCGTATTTACTCCGATTTATAAAATGAAGCAGAAATTTAAGATAAAAATCAAACTCTGTGTAATTGTGTTTTGCTCTGGATGTTCGTGCAGTGACGCACATTTCGGCATCCAGCTTGTTTCTAAAATGCATAATTGCATAGTTAAAAAATTCCGTTTTTTAAAGTATTAAAATGTATGATGTAGAAGAAATCTTTTCGATTGACACATCCGACTAGTTATTTGCATGTTTTTATGTAGAATATTTTTTATATCACAATATTAAAATATTTATTTGCTTAAAAGACGTTATAAAAACACATTAAAAGTAAATTAAAAATCTATATTTACATGTTTAAACTCATTTTCTGAGTCGTCGTCAGAAGTCATATGCAGTCGTCATCATTCTGATGACGGCTCAGAAAATGAGTTGAAACATGTAAATATAGATTTTTAATTTACTTTTAATATGTTTTTATAACGTCTTTTAAGCAAATAAATATTTTAATATTGTGATATGATTAGTAGTGGATGTAATTCTGACTTACTGCTCGCACTTATTTATATTTGAAAATTTTTTTATTTTAATTTCTTTCTTTCATTATTTTGCAACTAGTTTTGCAACGTCCTAAAAAAGTGAAAATATTTTTTTTAAGGAGAAATAAAGTAGATGTGTAGATAAACATTGATTTTCGCTCCAACCTCGATAGGGTCAAATATTTTCTTATAATTTTTTAAGCTGTTTTGATATAGATGATCATGTATATTTTCTGTCTCTATGATTGATTTTGGTATGCAGATTTTTCAAATGTATTATACAGGATCAAAAACATAGTTTTATTAAGCTAATTTTAATGTAATTCAATTATATCGATTTAAACTTGTTTTCGATATAAAGCGATTACAACACTATCGTAATTCTACATATGTTAATGCACAAGTACTATATTAAAATAAAAAGTAAAACATACTTAAAACAACGATCGTGCTATCAAAACTTTATATAAAAAAACCTCAACGTGAAAATGTCACATATATGTTTTATTTGAAGATAAATAACTAAAAATTAAAAAAAAAATATTTTGAATTTCTGTGGTAGATCCTATGTAAGAGTATTATGATTTGTCACTTACAAAGTTTTAAAAATAAATACCTTATAAAGATCTTAAAAAATCAAAATCCTGTAAAAATGAAATCGTATATAAGTGAATTTTCAATAATTTTCTCATGAATGTGCGTTTACTAAAAATATCTTTTATCCATAACGTTCCTGCAATTTTAAGATATTCAGTTCAACTTACGCGAAAACGCGTTTCTTTCTTAAAATGAAACTTAGTTGATCATAAATCGTCTTCCTCAAAATCTATTTCTGAAAAAATTATTATTTTTCAACGCAAGGTGTTTTCGTAAAGTAAAGATACACCTCAGAGACCAAGAAAGAAAAAGTTTTAATGAGCGCTTTGGCAACACATATAATCGTGAACTTTTATAATTCTTGAATATTTGACGTTTACCTCGCAGTCATATGTTATTTGCACAGTGAGTCTGTTAATAATAAGGCATATAGCAGTAAGTAATTTGTAATGGACATTTTATTAATTATAAGTATTTTTAATGAGTATGCGGAATTGTATCTTTAATTTTCGAAAACCAATCTTACAAAATCATAACAATAGAATTAACCATTTTAAATGACATTTTCATTTTGACAAAGACTTTTCAGAAAAAGTAAACCTTTTATCTATACAAATAATGATTTTGTCTACATCCAATAATTAACATGGTCGTTTACAGTGTTAAGTTTGTTTGCATACCTTGATTATGGACAATGACAGACAGGAACGGACATTAACTAGTACGACCCCAATGGAAAATTGTAAAATTAATATTGTTTTATTTTAACTAAAAGTCACTAAAGTCATCATCTAAGAACGTTGTTATGTATCGTTTGCAAGATTTAGAAATCTACTAATATCCTCGTACATATATATTTTTTCTATGTTTACTTAAGTAATTATCTCATTAATAAACGCCTCCTAAAAATATTTTTAATTTACATTTTTCCGATAACTACAGATTATTCAGTTCAATATACGCAAAAATGATCTTTCTCCTAAAGAAACTTTAGATTAGTCAGAAGTTTTCCTTAGAATTCATCTCTTAAAAATTTATCACTTTATAATGTTATACAAAAACCTAATATTTTAATGAAATATTTTAAATGACTTGCTCCTTTTAAGACTTTTACAAAGTACTATCTATAATGGCTTTTATAAAGATTTTGCAGCAAAAGTAAATCTTTTATCTACACCAATAATGATTATTATCCGCATCGACCATTTTTCACGGTCGTTTGTATTTTTGAGGTTGTTTGTGGGACTCTGACTATTGGCAGTGACAGGAAAGCACGCTGAGTAGGAGGACCCTAATTAAAAATTGTTAAGTAAAAGAGATTAAAGCCATCATCTAAGAACATTGTTCTGTATCATTTACAAGATTTAAAAATAATTTAATAACCTCGTACATATGTTATATAAAATTTTATTTTGCAACATTCATTTAAATTATTCTAAGTTGCCAGCGTATTTATTTTTTCCCTATTCCTTAATACTCCCTATTATTTATTTCTAGTTAAATTCATATAAACTTAAAATGCGTATCTTAATAATAATCTAAGCTTTTAATCCATTCATTAATTTTTATCAGCTACCAAAACTGTATATTCTGAGCGCGGCTACTTTTATTTTTCGAATGTTTATAAAAGCCATTTTACTATTTTTATTTTATTCCATATCAACTTCCCGCCAAACTGTCTAGCGTCAGCCGTACTACATCGAAATTCACCCGTCAGCCGTTCAGGAACTCGTTTCTATTACGCCCCTATCTCATTATCCATTGGTTGGGTGACGGATCGCATTTTCTTTTGTGTCTCGTTTATGAATTTGTTTGGTTCCTCTGAAGTTTAGATTTCAATCGGTATTCCTCCGCGTATTCTAACAAAAAGATGGAGCCTGATCTCTGAGACAAGATTTTTGTGCTGTTAGATTGTTTATCTAATCTGTTACCTGGTGTCTTAAGTCGCGTAGAATATCTAACTCGTCACTAACATCTTTCTCGCATGAAATATTACTTCGTGCTCTATCTTGAAGGCTTTGATAAAGTCTTGCACTGTGGGAATTGTTTGCGTTTATATGTGTGATGGAATAAACAGTTTCAAGTGAATTTAGCCTATGTTTTATTGGGAAAATCGCCGGATTTCTTTCTCCATTAATTATCACTCATGCGGCCTAATCTTCATTGACTGCATCATGAATCCATGGTGTTTCGATTGAACATCACCAATCTCATCACTATAAACAGTCGATAGAATTGATTAACTCAGCCAACTGAAAGTATTCCACTTGTCCGCAGCTACTAATATTCCACCATATTGATATGTCCAATAGCGATTTTTGCATTAAGTGATACGAATGTTATACTACCTCACCAAAGCCTGATTAGTATATAGTAATAATCCAGCAGGATGTAGTAAAAAGCACGGCAGGATTGTTCGACTTAATCTATTTATTCTTTACGTAATATATATATATACATATACATATTTAATGGAATATTCGTATTTTTAAGAAATTATCAATGTACGCCTCTTTAAAATATTTTTAAATTAACATTTTTCTGAAACTACAAATTATTCAGTTCAATGTACGCAAAAATGATCTTTGTAGATGAGAAACTTTAAATTAGTCAGAAGTTTTCATTAGAATGCTTTTCTGAAAAATTTATAATTTTATAATGTCTTACAAAAACCTAATATTAATTAAACATTTTACATAATTAAACATAGAATATACATATATAATATACATATAATATGTATAATATATATAATATATACAACATTAAACATAATTAAACATTTTAAATGACTTGTTCCTTTTAAGATTTTTACAAACTACTATCTATAATGGCTTTTATAAAAGGAAATATTTTATCTACACCATTTATGATTGTTGTTTGCAGACAATACTTTCACGGTCGTTTATATTTTTGAAATTGTTTGCGGGACCCGATATTGAGAGTGACAGGAACGGACGATGATAGGAGAACCTCATGGAAAATAGTAACAAAAAAAAAAATGTTATGAAAATTTGTTTAAAGTCACCATCTAATCACATTTTTATGTATCATTTACAAGATTTAGAAATCATTTTATATCCTCGTACACGCACACACACACATATATATTTATATATATATAAAATAAGCGCATCCCTAAATAATTATCTTATCAATATGCGCCTCCTAAAAATATTTTAAAATTTACATTTTTCTTCAATATCAGATTATTTAGTTCAACCGATTCAAAAAATATCTTTTTGTTAAAGAAACTTTAAATTAGACGTTTGCATCCGAAATAGTTTCTGAAAAATTTATCATTTTATAATACATTACAAAAAACATAAGATAATTAAGCATTTTAAAGATGACTTGTTCCCTTTAAGATATACTTTTCAGTAAAAGGAAAACTTTTGTGCTACAAATTTTATAGATGAAGATTGGTCGAACAAACAGACAGAAACCACATTATACGCCAATTTTAGGTAGCTTTCTTTACAAAAAGCTACCTATTGCAGCCGTTCGGAGGAAAGCGATTTAAAAAAATTTTGGTATATTTTCATCGATCATGACCCCCAAACCCCGAAACCACCCTCCGTTCAAAATTGATATATATATATATATATATATATATATATATATATATATATATATATATATCTGACCTATGTCACACTGTAACTTTCGTATTTATGAACCGATTTGGATGTAATTCGGTGTGTGCATAGTACATACTAATGTCTCGACCGAGTTCGTTGGCCAGCTTCATCCGCCATTTTGTTTCACAATGGCGGCCATTTAAAAATTTTTAAAAAATTTAAAATTTGAAATGTGGTACCAAAAAGTTGAAAATGGAAAAATATTTTTTTCTTATGTATTTGACCTTTATACAAAGACTCCGTAGCAGTTTTTGTTTCGTCTATATCTTAAAAAATGGCTGAGTTATAGCATTTTGAATTTCTAGCGAAGCTGACATTTTGAAACGTCCTGAACTTTGTCACGCGATAAAAGGCGTATTTATGAACCGATTTGGATGTAACTTCGTTTATACATAGTACAGACAAATGTCTCGAACGAGTTTGTTGGCCAGCTTCATCCGCCATATTGTTTCAAAATGGCGGCCATTTAAAATTTTAAGAAAAATTTAAATTTGAAATGTGGTAGCAAAAAATTGAAAATTGAAAAAATATTTTTTTCTTATGTGTTTGACCTTGATAAAAAGATTCGGGAGCAGTTTTTTTTTTTGTCTATATCTTAAAAAATGGCTGAGTTATAGCATTTTGAATTTCTAGTGTGGCTGACATTTTGAAACGTCCTGATTTTTGCCACGTGATAACAGACGTATTTATGAACCGATTTGGATGTACCTTGGTGTGTACATAGTACATACAAATAACTCAACCGAGTTCGTTGACCAGCTTCATTCGCCATCTTGTTTCAAAATGGTGGCCATTTAAAAAAATTAAAAAAAAATTAAATTTAAAATGAGATACCAAAAAATTGGAAAATGAAAAAGATTTTTTTGTATGTGTTTGACCTTAATACAAAGATTACGGAACAGGTTTTGTTTCGTCTACATCTAAAAAAATGGCTGAGTTATAACATTTTGAATTTCTATTGTGGCTGGCATTTTAAAACGACCTGATTTTTGTCACGCGATAACAGGCGTATTTATGAACCGATTTGAATGTAACTTGGTCTGTACAAAGTACATACCAATGTCTCGACCGAGTTCGTTGGCCAGCTTCATTCGCCATCTTGTTTCAAAAGGGTTGCCATTTTTTAAAAAAAATGTAATTTAAAATTTAAAATAAGGTATTAAAAAGTTGGAAAATGAAAAAGATTTTTTTTTATGTGTTTGGCCTTGATACAAAGATTCTGGAGCAGTTTTTGTTTCTGAAAATTTGTTCTTTTGTTTATATCTTAAAAAGTGGTTGAATTATAGCACTTTGAATTTCTATCATGGCTAACACTTTGAAACGATCTTGCATTTGTCACGCGATACCACACGTATTCGCCTATTTCGATGGTAGAAGGCATGTGGATAGTATACATCAATATCTCGACCAAGTTCGCAGGCCAGCTTCATCAGCCATCTTGTTTCAAAATGGCGGCCATTAAATTAAAAAAAATTATATTTAAAGTGAGGTGCAAAAAAATTTGAAATTGAAAAAGGTTTCTTTCTTAAGTATTTGACCTTGATATAAGGATTCAGGAGCATTTTTTGTTTGTCTTTATCTTAAAAAATGGCTCAGATATAGCAGTTTCAATTTCTAAAGTGGGTGACATTTTGAAAAATCTGATTTTTTGCCTGCGACAGCACTCGTATATATCAACCGATTTCGATGTGAGTGAGCATGTGCTCAGCAATTTCTAAGGTCTCGACCAAGTTCACTGGTTAGCCTTATCCACCATGTTGTCTTAAAATGGCAGGCTCTTTAAGAAATTGCCGAATTTGGCAGCCAAATATAAGTTACTTTAAATAAAAGCAGCTTGGATAAAGCTGACTAATTTCGCGAAATTCTCATTCATATTGATTTAGTATTGATAAAAATTAGTATTGAATCTCCTATTTTCGGTTTCCACTTAATTGAGCTTCGTGTGTTTGAATAATATAAGTTGGCTTTTTAAAAATAAGGAATATAAAAGCTACCTCTTCCTCCCGGCACTGGCCGGAAGGACTTTTTTAATTCCAACGCAGATGATTAGCAGTTTCATTTATATTAATTTAAAACATTAATTAAATGCAGTAGCTGCTCTTTTTCTTTTTAGTGCAACTTTTAGAAGATGAAATTTATTACTTAAGAATTTTTTTTCTCTCAGTTGAATGCCATATTTTTCCTTAATTTATCTCCAAGGACTGTTAATTCATAAAATTAAACCGACTATTTAATAATGAAAAGCATTTCATAAAAGTTTTCATAAGAATGTTGCATTAATACAAAGCATCAGTTTTTTTTCCGGAGTTGTTTTTACGATGATTATGTAATTACTTTTCGATCTTGAGGAATGTATTGAGGATATATTTTGTGTTATCTGTAACAGAGAAAAGCGCTGTAACATAAGAAATTGTTAATTATTGATTAAGGGTTGAAATTAAGGAAACAATATTTTTTGCCTTTATGAATATGATTTAAAATTCAGTAATTGTAGAAATTCAATATTTAGCGAAGTACTTTCCAATTACCATACGATTTCTAATATTATAATTATACTATTCTGACTATTTAAAATTTTACCAAAACACTTATACTTTTCTAGATCATTTCGTAATTTTACGGCTAGTGACCGTTATATAGAGTAACAAAAAGAACAGTCCCGTAGACAAACATATAACCACTTTACAATATTTTGCTTAGACTAGAACAACATACGGAATTAGTTTTAGGCTTACAAGGAGGGGTCCCGAGAATGGGGATACATAATGCGGCAACCTTTTGTGCATTGATAATGAGTAGTCATTAGATAAATACATGACAAGGATAAAGTGCAATATATGGGAGGGGGGGGGGGTCCTTAAAACACAAGCATCAAAATCACACAATATTGACGGCTTAGTACTTAATCGGATAAATAAAGCACACTTCTGAGCGGCCGGATGGGACAGCAGGCAGAGCGACAGACATCTACTTTTTTCTCTCTCAGAACTCTGTGCTTTCGATACACCGACGAGGTTTTTTTTAGTCGCTATGAATTGAGTCTTTTGAAATTTATTCTTCAATATTTGTAAATTTAGAACTTCTTCGCTAGACGTGTTTTTTTTTTAAATTTAATTACGACACTGTACTAAAGAACTACATCTGGCCTCCACAAAACTTCAAAAACAAAGTGCCGTTCTCACTCGGTCTTCAGCAGATGACTGTTAAAATTTTAACACAAACAAGAGTAAACATTCTAAACCGACCACGTTAAATTTCAATAGTGTACATGTTTTGTTAAAAACCACCTGCAAATCTACGTAATCGATATTAATGCCCATGAAAAGATTTTTTACTGTCGAAAACAGTTATTTTAATTTAAAACATAAAATCTTGTGATAAAAGAAAAAAAAATCGAAAAATTCTAAAACTTTTAAATTATTAGGTATTAGAAAAGATTAAATTAAAATATCATATTTTAATTTTATGTAGCTCATTTTAATTGATTCGCTGAGAAGAATAGAGGTTTGTTCATATAAAAAACCGTAAATAAAAGTGAATAAAATAAAAATTTTCCTTCTGAGGAATTCAAATTATGCATTTTGTCTAACTTTTCATTAGATCCGTAAAAATACCATACAACTGCTATTTCTATGCAAATAAATAAGTATATATGTTTACGCACAAAGGAATGTTTTTTATTCATATTTAGCTTTAATTTAAATAATTATTTGTTAAATTGTGGTTCGAAAATAATTCATCATTATTTTGTTTGCGGAGGAAAAAGAAAAGTGAAAGTCTTGTCCGGGCATCGAACCCACTGAGTTCCGAGAGAAAAATTAGAAGTATGGTACTCTGCCAACAGTACCGTACAGCAGCTCAGAGGTATCTATAATTTATCCAATTAGGTACTAAAGCATCAAAATTGGGGACGTAGGTGTTTGTTTTAAAAGACCTCCACTGCATATTGCCCCTTATCCTTGTCATATGTTTATCTATTGGCTATACGCACAAAGGATACGCACAAAATAAGCTCAATGAACAAAGGATAGCCGCATTTTGTGTCCCCAACCTCGGGACCTCTCCTTGTTAGATACCATTTTTATCACTACTTCTGTTGGTATTCAAAAGTTAAGAGAGTGAGAATTGCAACATTTGGCTGAAAAAAAATTCGAATTTCTAATTAAGTGGCAAGTTTTTTCCTGTAACATAGTAACATTCATTTTTAACATTTATTTAATATTAATTTCCTGTAACATTATAATACTGGATTGTCTAAAAATGTTCTAAAAGATACTGCAATCATTCAAACTGGTAATTTGTGGCGAAGATTTTTCAACTTTAACGTCTTATTACACTAAACCTGAAAATAATTAAATTATTATGGAATAGTCTTACGATACATTTGAATATTTTTTATATCACTTCGTATATTAACGATTGTCAATTAAAGTAATATTTTTAATCTATTAGTAGACAACTGAATGGCAAATATGCATTATAGGTAGAAATTAAACGCTGGTGTTTTAATTCAGTTGTGGGTTTCGATGTTATTTTTGATGAGAAATGATGATCAATAGTTCGAAGAAAGTATAGTTTGTTTTACATCATTCGAAATAATTTATAAACGAAGTGGAGTTTAAAGCATTCTTTAAGCATAATACGTTTCATCGGAATAATCCATTCTTATTTAAGGGATCTCATGGCTCTTAAAGCTTCAAAATTTTCGAAATTTTATTTTATTTTATTGTAAATGTTAAACTCATTTCTTTTCTGAACATTTTAATATAATCGTTTCCTTAAAATTCCTATTAGAAAAAGTTATGGCGGTTAGAATTATACCCGCTCAATAGCTGAAGCGCCGTTTCCGAAACTTTGAAGTCATTTTTCTCCAAATGACGTTTTTGGGCATAACGTGCAGGATATCTAAAAAGCTTCTGAATATTTTTTTCATGTAATTTTCAAAACATATGTTTTATATTAGTCTGTGTAAATTGAACCTAAAATTTTTCTTTTTATTGGACAAAATAATATATTTTTAGATGATTATACTATTGAAAATTTCAAAATTTTGTATTAGCTAAATACAACTTGGTATTAAAAATATAAAAATGCTTTAAATACAAATTTATTTAGGTTCAGGATAGTTATTGCAATCTGAAGCGCATGTAGATACCAAAATAGTCATTCTTGTTGCAAGATTTATTTTGAAATCCTGCGCTTATGCTGTTGTACCAATTTTCTGCTCGTCAAATGTCTGGTATTTTGGAGCGCCCTGTATATGCCAATTCTTCCAATTTTTAAAATACACGAAATGAAAGAACCTACTTATATCTTTCAACCCAATAAAAATTGTGTTTTAAAATCATATACATTTTAAGATATAAAATGTTGAAAATGGTCTTTCTTTTGCTTTTTTTTTTATTTTAAGAGACCTGTGACTCCTTAACAAAAACAATTTCTCTTTAACCAGCTTTCGTTAGCCGAGCAACGAAGCTCTCAAGCTAATACTAAACCAATGGCAACTTTCTTTACAAATTTATCGTTTGTATTTTAAAAAAATTTAAATAGTTTTTTTGTATGTATATGTATTTGTGATGTGATATATGTCTATGTGAGGTCGATGACTAAATAAGTATATTTTAAAATTTTCAATTCTTTTTTTGGGGGGGGGGGGGGGTTAGATACTGGTTCCGAAGGTGAAAGCCCTCAGAAAAAAAAACTGTAGCTAAAATCGAAAAACTAAAAATATACACAGCTAGACAGCTACTTCAGAGTTAAAGCAGAGCAAAGTTAAAAAAAAAAGCATTTAAAACTTGAAACGCAAACGAGAAATTTATAAAGAAAGCTGCTATTGATTTAACATTAACTTGCGCGTGTTATCGGGCCACTAGCGTAACTCTTAATATGTGATTTCAGGGGTCGATCTAGGAAGAATTTAAGGCCTATTTAGGGAATGTTCACGAAAAACATTTAATAAAACAAGCCCCATTCATAAAATTCCTCCTCATATAATGTGCCCCTTCATTAAATTCCATATCTTAAAAACGTACTCTTCATTGATTATTTTTATTTTGTTTGGTTTAAAAGTGTGTTTTTTGCGAACAAGTTAAGCTCACAAGAAAAGAAATTTTTAGTAGAAGGACGTACAAAATTTATTATTAATAAATGCCTGTTTCGAATTTGAGTAACTGGATTTCATATTTCGTTACAAAGTATTATTTTTCACAAAAATAGAAATTTCACAAAAATAACTTTTGCATTTTACAAAATGCCACCAAAAGAAATAAGTCCTGCCTCCACTGCTCTTATTCCTTAATTTTTCCGTTCTTTTTCGTATTTTACATTTTTTCCATATGTGGGGATTTAGAATGCTGTCAATTGTCGAAAATTCTTCCAGATCTTTTTTATTGCATGACAGATTAGAATGAAATGAAAGACATCAATTGCTTTACGCTAATTTATTTGTGGGATTTATTTGTTTTCGGTTGGAACTGTTACAGATTAATGCAAAAGGTAATTAAGAATAGCTCAGATAAATGAAGAAAGGAACTTCCTTTATTACTATAACTTGTTGCAGTTGTTAATTGTACGTGAAAGTAATTATTGGATGTTTTTTGGTAAATATTTCAATTTTAATTATTTTAAGTTATACGAAGTAGGTTCAATAATTATTGTTCCGAGTGTGTGTAAAATATTTGTACTGCGATGGTTGATGCGGAATATTGAAGCCTAATGTCTTAGATGCCTATATGCTCAATTTCAGAACCGTAGCTGCTATATTAACATTTTTTTTCCATTTTAGGCGTGAGATGGGGCACCTAGTTTGAAAAAGGGGTTGGGAGGGGAAAAGGGTGGTTTAGAGCTTATGGGGCCAAACCTGAAGCAGTTCAGTGATAGATTTGTGACAGTGGATGTGAAGTGGCTACATCACTATGATCCCGAGTCCAAACGACAGTAGCCACGTCTCATTCACTGTCACCCCCCCCCAAACCACCACCCCTTTCGAGCTAGGTGCGATCTCTCACACCAAAAACGAAAAAAAAATGTTAATATAGCTATTGAGCATATAGGCATCTAAGACATTAGGCTTCAATATTCCACATGAACGATCGCAGTACAAATATTATGTACGTACTCGGGACAATATTTATTGAACCACCCTCGTAAAAATATAACTGGTAAATAATCAGAAGAGTAAGATTTAATCTTGAGAATTAAATTTTAAGTATAGACTGCCAATGAAACATGATAAAAAATGTAATAGTGTTAATAAATTAAGTACTTTCAAAGACCAAACGTAATTTTTTATTCATAATTTATTTTTATATTATATTCTTTTATTTAATTTAACTTGGTTCGTATATGTAAAAGAAAATTTTTGTAATCGACTTGATATATTAGAATTAGAAAAAAAAACCTGCACAGGTATGGTTCCGATAACAATAAAAACATTTTAATATTTTTAGGAATAAGTTGTAAGTTAACAAATTAAATTTAAAGCATTTTTCAGTTAGCCGAACGCAAGTGATGATAAATCGCCAAATATTCTTTAATCTTTTATTGTATGTTAGTTTCTACAAGAATTGTGTTATTAATGAGCTAATTCAAAAATAGGCTAAATTAAGCTAAAACTGGCTATAAAACTACACTAACGAAAATTTTTAAAGACAATATATATATATATAAAATATATAATAATTAAAAAATAAGCTTTCATACATTAATAGTTATACATTAATTAATTTCTGTACTGTTGCCATATCTTAAAAAAATAACTGTTTTAATAAATTCAGTAGTTCGTGCTTTCTACAAATGTAAATAAAAGTTTTGAATTTTCGATTATTGCGGCCCACGTAACATTAACATCTTGTAATGAAATGTTTTTGAAACAACATGAATTATAGTCACGAATTTAGGCGTGATTTTCGAAGATAAACATTGAATACTTCTAAAAGAGTGTTTTCTTAAAAAATAATTGCTTTTATACTTATCCTATGTATAAAAATATTGATGTTTTTACAAAACTTTTTTGTGTATTGAAATCTTTCTTATCTAATGTCCAAAATGAATTATCGTTGATGCCTGGTTATAAGCTCCTCTAAACTCTTGATTTATAATCAAATGTAATTTATTATATTGGAACAATCCTCTCTTGTTTACTATGGAGAATTCATTTGTTGAAACATACAGAATTCGCGAGTTGCACTTAACGTCATGTAGATTACACTGTGTATTCGTTAATCGTCTGTAAAGAGCTATTCACTGTCATGTGTCGTAGGTCTAATCTGATCGCATATACCGAATTTTCATGAGAAATGGGGATATAATATAGAGCTTTGTCCATTGAAAATACAGGTTTCTGCATGCAATTTAATCGTAAAGCTGGTATTTGTAATTTAATCGTAAAGCTGGTGTTTCCAAGTTAAGAGTATTACATATCATACTGCATATTGTAAGATGTAATGCATAAAGTATTAATCTAATGCGTTACAATTTAATATATTCAAAGTATCATACATAGAAAAAATACATGTTACTTTTTAATTACACGTACATATAAAAAGTTTTATCGCATTTATGAAATGAAAGGTGATTGAAAATTCGTGCAACCAAAACAAAAAGAAAAAAATTAAAACAATTAATATATATAATAATGGGATTATATTATTTGTAGCTGACACATCACTATAATTTGAAAATCTTATTTATGTAGAAATTTCAGTTACAGTTTATGCTGTCACCTGTAAAAACCGTTTGTTCAAAGCAAAAATTCAGACGAAATTTTCTCAAACATAAATATAATTTTTATGATTGAGTATTATTTTGCCACAACATCTTTAATTAAATTCTGTAATGTATGAATGCTATTTCTCAGGGTCCTATCTATTAATTTATTTTATAAGCTCATCATTTTCAAAGAGCTGTGAACACCACTATTGTTACCCATTGATCTCTGTATACAGGGTCACTTAAAAGCACGTCTTTATGCAGCTATTCACACACTATCCCATGACCTGAAAGAAAACATTGAATGTGAGATTCAAGAAAAAAGGAATTTGAATATTTATAAGAATGATCTCAAATGTGAAAAAATGTATTCGTGCATGTATTCAAGAAAATAATTCACATTTTTGAACATCTCGTAACTTTCAGTTTTATTTTTCTGAATAGTGACTCTTTCAAATTTGTTCATGTTGGTAGTTGGAATCAAGTACAGGCATCCCTCGACTTACGTATTATGCGACTTATGCAAATTCGCAGTTACATAATAAATCTCGAAAATTACATTTATGAACACACTTCGATATGCATTTGCATACTTTTGATAATTATTTTATAAATAAAATATGGTGATAAAAACCACAACCATAATATAGTAATATAGTTTTATATATTACTGAGAGTTATATTTTTATTAGGATATACCAGCCATATTCAACCTTTTTTTCTCGCGGGCCACAATATATACGTTTACGGCATTAGGTGGACAGCAACACACTTAAAATGGGTGAAAAAAGAGGGTAATTAAAATAAGATAACAAAGCTAGTATAACAAAGCACAAAGTTAATATAACCAGTAAGGTTTAAACGTTTGACGCGGAAGAAACGTTACAAAAAAATTTAACACTCCTATTTCCAAACAATAAATTTTCTGGTAGATTTCCATTGAAAATGTTGTAGAAATGTAGAAATATGTCGCAAAGTTTCTTGTTTTGAAATGGTGCTGCAAAAATTTTTTGATACTATGTTTCCTCTAAAACAAATGTTTTACTCTGAAAAGCAGTATTGGTAAGTATAAAAGGTAATTATCTAAAAAGCCAGAGTTTAGTAGTTTTAAATAAACAAAATCAGGAGATTTTCTCTAATAAATCAGTTTTTTGCTCTGTGCAAAACCTTTATTTTTTTCAATTGTAGAAATACATAGCACAAATTTAATTAATTTGGAATGATGTTTGATTAGTGTAGAATTTTAAATGTATTCAGCACTGTAGCACAAATAGGACTATATGTAAGAAATGGCTTTCTGAAAAAAAAATGGTATTTAAAATGTTTTAATATAATTTTAACTTTATTGTAATTAAAAGGATAGATTTTGTCTTCCAAGGAAAATATATAAAATTACACTAAAGATCTTAAGTAATCTAATTCTCATCTCAATTAATTTTATGAACATCGATTTCTCGGGCCGCACAGAGAAGGCCGCCGGCCCGCAGGTTGAGTATGGCTGAGATATACGATCAAATATTTAACAAAACAAATTAAAATCTAAATAAAATGAGACAAAAAATCTGGTTTTCAACTGTAATTCAAACCAGAACGAAAGCTAATTTTAAAGTTTCGATGAAGAGGAACGAGTGTATTTTTTCTTCTAGCTTTACCTGCTTGTTTGATATAGATTGAAAATTGTTTAAATTAATTCATCAATAACGTAAAAGTTTGAGGAACGCATTACTTACGTAAGTCGGGGATGCATGTATTTATTTTTTAAATAAAATATTTTTTCATGGTGTACGCCAGGAACGTGCAACGTTCTACCATTTGAGTTATTCTGAATAACTCATCGAAGCAATTTATTCATATGACCTATTATCATTATTATTATTATTATCTATTAGAGATGTACAAGTCTAAGACGAAACTTGGTGCCATGGATTTTCATTATATTGCTCCATTACCATATTTCTCCATACCATACCTCTCCATACCTCTCTACCATATTGCTCCATTACCTATATTACCATTAACGTAAAAGAAAAAATTACTTTTCAAAATTTTCTGGTATTAATTAGGAATTTTTGATTTAAACATTCACCAAATATGGTAACACTCGTTGGTGGTTATATATTAAAGAAAAGTGTGTTATCTTTAAACTTGTAATGTTAAAAATATTTATATTTTTCATTAGAAAAAAATCTATTTTCAAGCTTGCAAACTTTTAAATCAATTAATAGCTCACATGCTTTTGTAATCTAAGTAATTGACTGAAGAGATTAATGATATTTTAATTAAATTCAATGTTTCGTCTTTTTCATGGATAGATTATAAATTAATAGCACATAACTTTGCAAAAAAAGAAAAACGAGTATGTGCATTGAATCATTATTTAATCAATGCTTCGAAACAGGCAAATGTTTATATATATATTTGTCAATTTCTCTTTGTAAATCACGTGATGCGAGTTGCTTCATTTCAGAAAGTTTTGATTTTTGACAAATTAGCATAATGAATACGGTGTTTAAAAACTAAAAAAATGTTTAAACGGGTCTCTAAAATTAATGTTAATTTGTTTTTGCAGTCGAATGATGAATTTGCTAATTTGGTTCACTTAAAGTATTTTGGATAAATGTTTTTAAACTTTTAGATTGAGATATTAAATATTTTGTACTTTAAAGGATTTCTAATTTATTTATTCTGTACTATGATATTTTTTTCTTCTTATCAGTATTATACTGTGATCCATTAAAATTGTAATTTTGGAACTTGTTTTGGAATACATTTTCTTTTATACACGCAAGCCGAAGAAACAATAAGTTCTTGAATATAGTATTATTTTTTCACAACTTAAAATTAACTGGGTTGACAAATAGAATTGTGTATGCATTTTTTACATTTTGTGAGAGAAATGAAGAAGGAGTGGTAGATCAGCGTTTTTAAATTAAATTTGCCGTCATTAGAAAAATTAACATACTTATACAATAGTGTCGGGATAATCCCACCATATTACATGTGTTCGCTAAGGGAAAGAAAGAGAGACAAAAACAGAACATGGGAATGGAACACCAGGAGATATTTGGAAACTCGTATGTGTGCGTGGCGTCGCGAGAAATATAGACTTTCTGAAATGTGAGAATTCCCGACATATATGGAACTTGATGTTTGATACAGGACCAGATAATTCAGCGGAAAATACTCGGTTAGGCAATAAATTTGTCCAAAACGTTCATAAGTTAGACTTGAAGAGATTGTGTTTCCAAATAAATGAGATTAGAAATTTTGCGCATCTGGTGATTTTGTCATAACTAGTGCAATAAACATGTGCACTGAGGGATTTGAATGTCAATGGATTTAGTAGCGAGATTAGCAAGTTCGCTATAAAAATGTCGCATTTTGGTAACACTCGTTTCAGATTACTTCGTAAAAAGGGATTAAGATATTAAGGAGTAAATTTCAGATTAGCAAAGTGTAAGCGTTACAGGAAAAATGATAATGTTATGCAAACGCCAGAGGATCCAGCTGAAAATAGTTTACAAAATACAAAAAGAAGTCGCTCCTTGGAAATTATTATAGGAGAAAATGATTTTTAGGCTGGATTTAGGCAGACAGAAAAATTAAAGAAGAGATGAGAAAAAAGTGGAGAGAGGAGATGGAGTTTAGATTCGAGAGAAGAAACATCCTTTTTTCTCTTTAAGGGTGTTGGTTACTCAGCTTCCGAATTCTCCTCCGTAATGTTTAGTGTATGGACTTTTGATGCATTCGTATATTTAAAATATCTTCTCGGGAAATGCATATTTTTAACATCTTTTTTTCTGTGTACTCTTCTTAAAGGATGTCTCTTTTTTTCTTAGTTTTCAAAACATTTCTAAAATCTATGTTTAATTTAATATTTTATGTATAAAGAAGCGGGCGAACTGTATTAAAATTAGGCGTGTAAGATTTTAACACGTCACATAAAATTAAGTCTATACTTTAGAAATATTTTGAGAACTAAGAAAAAAAGAGACATCTTTTAGGAAGTGTACACAAAAAATAGAAGTTAAAAATATTAATATCCGAGGGGATATTTTAAATATACGAATGCATCGAAGGTCTATAGACTTTACATTAGTGAGGGGAAATCAGAAGCTGAGTGACCAGCTTCCTTAAGAAGGGGGATGGGATTCGGATTGAAGAAACATCGACTTTGATAATCGGGGATATTCTCCGGACTCATGCGAAAAATGCGGGTTTGCTTCTCTGCAACCGTATATCGATAGTTTATAAATTATAGTGCAATGGATCATGCTTCAAATGACAATGCCCTGAATTGGATTATTTGATGATGCTTTCAAGGAAATTAAGAGATGAGTGGGATTGTTCTATCGTTCTTTCGGGCACTCAATAAATTTAAATAAAGTTGCATTTTAGTAAATAAATATGAGTAAGGCATCCTTAGTATCCAAAATTCTTTGATCTTAATATATATAGTATACACATAAATGGAAACAAATAATTAGAGGCATGTGATATTGGAGTCTTTGTGATTCTTTGATTTGTAAATAAATAATTGTTCTCATCCTTAGTGTTTATGAAATTTGTGTATTTCAAAATATCCGACTCTCGAACCTGGGAAACCCCCCAAAAAATAAAGCAATAAAGCACATACGAGTTGTCGGACAATAAGCATGATTGCTAGACAATAGAACAGACGAGGGAATAAAGACAAATCGGAGAAAACAGCCAATTCGAAAATAGAAGATAAAGGGAGAGCAACCAATCCAAACAGTGTTATAAGATCAAGATTTTATTTACCATCTAGTATCCGGGAATCAATAGAGAACTTTTTACAAAGTCAAAATATTTTCACTGATTCAGCCTCGATTGAGTTGCCTAAAATTTGGAAAGAGATGCTCTGCAGAATAAGAAACAATAGTAGAAGTTAATTCACCTTCACAAATATTTTTGTTATTTTATTTTATATTTACACTTGTTTTTCATTAGGCATATGGTCTCGAGATTTTATGTACAAATTTCTTGTTTTTTAAAACGTTTTTCGAAAATATTTGTATCAACAATGTTTTTGAGAATGTCGCCGATTGAGCGATGAAAATATGTCGATCTGAATAAAGGTATTTATTTGCCTTTTAATTGTACTTTTTATCAATTTTGGAAATGTTTAACTTAGAATGGATGTATTATATATTTTCGATTTTAATCATAGCCGCAAGTATACAGATCAATGTCCGAGTAGTTGTTTTGGAAAACGTGGTAAAAGCTAAAAAATGTTATTTCAATATAAAAGTGTTTAAATTTTATTATTATTATTATTATTATTATTATTATTATTATTATTATTAAGACATTGAATTTTTAAAATTTAGCATTAATCAGCGATTCAGGGGCCATATAGGTAGTTTTCCTGTTCCTTCAACAACGCCGATTTAACCCCTTGAAGGGTGGTGATGTGGCTACGGCATCACATAATTTTAATCCAAAATTGCCACATTGGTACACGAATTTTTTAATGAAAATTTCACTTTTATTAAGTACGAGAAAATATACTTTTACATATTTACAAATATATTTTTTTGTAAATACTGGTGTCATTCAATTATATCTTGCCCCTGAAAAGGTTAAACGATAAAAAAAAAAAAAAAAAAAGATTTTTGAAAACCAAGAATGTAGATAACCTTTAAACGTGAAATATTACATATATTTCTAGCCATATTCTTCGTTCAAAACTATTACTTTTGTTTCAAAAATTTTAATCGAAGAAATGTTTTTATTTATTGTCTTTTTGAGTTTTGTAAGGTAATTTCTTTCGGCATTTACAAAAGGTAGCTTTTTAGTAATGGATCTAAAGCTAAATATCTCATAACTTGTATTTATTTTTTTGTTAAACGACATCTAAATACAGAGTTGAATGTGAAATGTCTATTTTTTCGCTTTTATATTCGAATACTAATTTAACAAGTCGGATGTACCATTATCAAAACTTTCTTCTATCTCATACGTGTTAATACTTCCAAATTCACTATCGAAGTGCAAAACTAAATGACAAACTATGCCCATCATGAGGATTCTAAAGCTATGAAATTCTGTGCAATAGTTCTTGAGATATGACTGTCGCTAAAATCGTGTAAATCATGCAAAATGCAGCCTAGTAACGCCACAAATCAGTAAAAACTAATGCCAACGTCTAACTGAATCTGAAGTTTGGGGAAAATCCGTGCATTAGTTTTTGAGATAGAGCTATTGCGGAAATCGTGAAAATTCGAGCATAGCAGCACCCCCTATTGCGCTATTAACAACAAAACATAATCAGCAACAATTTGTGTCAACGTCTAACTAAACCTGAAGTTAGATTAAAATTAGTGCATTAGTTCTTGAGATAGAGTTATTGCGGGAATCGTGAAAAATGCAGCACAGTAGCGCCACCTGTAAGCGATTTATATCAACATGTAGTCAGCACCAACTCATATTAAGGAGTAACTGAATCTGAAGTTTGATGTAAATACGTGTATTAGCTCTTGAAATAGAGCTATTGTAGAAATCGCAAAAATGCTGCATAGCAGCGCCACCTTTTGTGCGATTTACACCAAAAACTAATCAGCACTAATTTATGTTAGGGACTACCTGAATATAAATTTTTATTAAACGCAGTGCATTAGTTCTTGAGTTAGAGTGCCCACAATATTTGTGTCACATACAAAGAGACAAACAGAGCCACAGACTCACAGACAGACATTTTGTAAAAACATGTTTTTTGGGATCTCTGACCTCTAAAACGAGTAAATCCGTCAAAAACCGGAAGTAGAAAATTTTCACGAATCCAATACTTTCTTGTAAATATGAAGAAAGTAAAAATTATTTCTTTTACTCTTTTGCCCCCGAGAAATTGTTTTAGGAATCTATATGGAAAATTTTCATGGAATCTTATTTTACACGATACTGTCACTGAAAAATGCAGATTTAATTTAAAAATCTATAATGTTACATTTCGTATTTCCTTTTATTTGTAAAACGAGAACGAACGGTTTTTGATTTCTATTTCGAGAGTTTTGAATATAGCTTCACTAATATTAAGAGATGAATTTTTTCATGCATTATTATATTTTTGTGTAGACTTTTTCATTTTAAAGTTATAGTAAAAGCATTTTGTGTTTGAAAAGCTTTTTTTCTTTTCTTTTTTTTGAAAGAAATATAGAAGAGCCGTATTTTAAATTTAGGTTCTTTTATATTTGATCTAAAATTTCAAACAGGAAAGTAAAAAATTGTAAAAGCAATTTCATTAAGCTGTACGCTTTTAGAAATTAATAATATACAGAAAATTATAGTCATTAAATTTACTTTCTTCCATTTTATTTGGTAGATTTTTATTGAAATAATTCATATTCATTGGAAAGGAATTTTGAAAAGTGCTCCTTTGCTACTTTCTTCTATCTTCAATAGAAGAAAGTATTGTAATCGAAATTTTTTTCGACTTCCGGTTTTCGACGAATTTACACGTTTTAGGGGTCAGAGATTCCCAAAAACATGTTTACAGAAAATGTCAGTCTGTCCGTGTGTCCGTCTGTCTGTCGCCATTATACAATCGTGGAAAAAAACCTCAACAAATTATCGTAGAAGAAAGTTATTGGTACCGAAAGATTGGAAATAAAGTCTACTTTTAAATGATGTATATAAAATTTGCTTAGAGGGCTATCTACATATTAAAACGAACCATAACTTTGTTTTTTGAATAGCAGTACACAATCCTGACAGCATAAATGAACTCTACACCCTTCAATTAGCCTAAAAACGAATTTTTATGCAATTCGTACCATAAGTTTCTGAGAAATTAATTATTTTAAAACGAGCGTATTTTAAGGGCTGTATCCAAATCGAAGTTCCGTACTCGATTGTTAACCGAGAGAGCCCCTATCTTGATCAAGGCACTTTAAGCGCCAAGCAAGAAGTCAATGAAGCCTGTTAGATTACAGTAAGCAGAATAAATTTCAAAATGTCTACTCACTTCCATTATAGACGGCCCCTTAAACCATCATTTTACCGTTTTTTAAGCATAATTTGAAAACTACTTGTAAGAAAAATGTGAAAATTTGGTTTTACATAAAGCAGGACTTAATAAATCTAAATCCATAAAAAAAATTGTAGGTTCCAATTCATAATTTTTTCGAATATTAATTTCATAATTCATAATTGATATCATAAAATTTTAAAAATTGCAAATTCAGCGTATTTATGTTTGGTTGTTTTAGTATTATTGCTACAAAAAAAATTAGCACATTAGGAGTATAATTTCAGGAGATATAAATAAAAATATGAAAATGTAATTTAACATTAGAAGCACTCAATTTTGAATGTTTATAATTCAAAAAATTATCATTCAAATGACTTGAAATTTGATGTCTAGGCATAGTTTGAACCGAAGATTTGAAATATCTTGTTAAAATTGGGTATTGCTATTGAAAAAAATGAAGTTTGGATACGTTTTAATATGTAGATGACCCCCTAAGAAAATTTTATGTACATCATTTAAAACTAGACTTTATTTCCAATCGTTCGGTACCAGTAACTTTTGTCTACGATGATTTGTTGAGGAGTTGGTAGGGGGTGTTTACTTTTTTTTCCCACGACTATACCATCGAAAAGTGTATGAAGTTATACATAGAATTGAACCAAATTTTTTCTTTAAGTTTTTGGCTACGGCAAGCAGGTCCTTCCTCAATTTTGAAAAAATCCGCCGGAAGGAGGCGCTGTAATAGCAATTTTTGTGCCATTTTCAATATTGTACCATCGAAAAGTGTATGAAGTTATGCATAGAATTGAACCAAATTTTTTGTGTATGTCTTTGGCCATGGCAAGAAGGTACTCCCTGAATTCGGAAACATTTCGCCTGAAGGAAGCGCTGTAATAGCGATTTTTGCGCGATTTTGAATATTGTACCATCGAAAAGATTATGAAGTTATGCATAGAATTGAACTAAATTTTTAGATCCTCCCTGAATTAGGAAATATTCCGCTGAAAAGGGATACTGTGTATTTTTCTTGATTTTTCGTAGTTCTATTATACACCGGCGGCTTTTTTTCTTTCTATCTAACCGATGACCAGGCCCCTACCTGCCGGGATGCCCCAGCTTAACGGGTTTAGTACCTGGCATCGGGGCGAAAGACCGCCTAACCGCCGCGAAGCGGCAATAAACCTGACATCATTGCCTCGATCGTCATCCTATTTGCAGTGCCTACTGCTCGTTTGTGTATACTATGTTTTGCCGGTTACTTAACGTTATAACCTGTTGTTCGGCACCTGCACATTGCTACTCATGTTGGTCTCGTAATTTAGAACCTTGATCAGATGACGAGACCTTCACCTGGCCAGGCACCTCCAGAGGTATAATTCACAGGTAACTTGGAGGACTTTGCACCCACGACGGATTTTACATGCACCAGGCGCCATTAGCGTACATGGCTACACCGGCGGCTTGTGAAGTGACGGGAACTTCTCATCCTGATAATCCGGCTATTCGCGAACAGCTGATATACAACAGAATAACGGAAAACTATTGATTTTAATAAATATCATGATGAAGATTAACTCGTTTTTGTTCCGATTAATTGACTGAAGCAGAATTTTAAGATGAAGGTCAAAGTTTATATAACATTGAACGAATAAATGAAATACTGACATTTGTAACAACATTTTGAAATATTAAAATATATGAGATAGAAGAAAGTTTTGGGATTGGCACATCCAACTAGTTTTCTCTTGCTGAACACATAGTCTCAGTGAAGTATTATAATAATGATTTTGTATGTATGTGTAGGAGTGAACACCATAACGAACAAACAGTAATTTTGATTGAGCTCTTATTTAGCAAATATGTTATAGATTATTTTCGCAAGAGATGTATAGATTTTGGTATAAATCGACCGTCAGTTTGGGTATTTAATCTATTTTTAACCCCTTCGGGACGAGAGTCTTTTACAGAATTTTTAATCTTTTATTACCGGTTTTTTAAAACAGAAATTTTTGCCTCATTAAATCGGGAAAATGATCGGATTAATAAGGCAAAATTTACAATAAAAATTTACATGTGAGAATAATCACCGATTCTGAGCACCTTACGTGGCACTAATACCGGTCGCTCGTCCCCAAGGGGTTAAACGAATTTCAAACCATTTCTCATTGAAGTAAAAGCACTAAGATTTCTTGACAGAGTGTCAGTGATGAATTGAGTATTGAAATCATCATTTGTATGTATGTGTGTGAGTGAACAGTATAGCTACCAAACGGCACTTTTGATTGACCTCCTATTTGGCAAATATGCTAAAGATTTCCGTCGCATAAACTTCAAAGATTTTCGTACAAATCGGCCGACTGAAAATATATTTAAGATATCCGCACACCTTCGGAAGTGATTTTTTGAAATTTTTGAAATTTTCTCTTGTTATCCATGTTTTATAATGACATTTACTTTAAAACTTTCAAAAAATATACATAAAAGTGTTAGCAATTACCCAGGAATAATTGTTTTAAGAGAAAAAATAGCCAAAATTATGTAAAAAATTGACATTTCCGCAAAACGTAATAACTTAAAAATGAAACAATGTATGGACATTTTGTAAATTGCATAATAAACAGAATAACTTTTTCTAGAACTTAGACTACACACATTATAATTGCATCTCTGCCTCAGATGATATGCCAGTTAAAGTACTAATGTAATGAAAAATTCGCGAAATTTGTCCCTAGTTTGTCATTTATACTAGTGTAAATATAAAACTATATAATATATTATCATGAGTGTAATCTATTCCCTCAAAAGACATTTCTAAAAGAAGTACAGAAACTTTCGTGGCATTTCATGCATAATTTTTTGTTTTATGATGTTTTACTGAACTTCATTTTGAGAAAAAGCTAAAAATAACTTTTAAACACAATTCAAAAGCTATAATAGCTGTAACTTTAAACGGCTGTGACTCGGGTTCTATTTTAGATACAGACAAAATTTAAGCAGATTTCGATGGATAAAAGATTCAATTTTAATATTATTGCAAAAATGATAAATTGATATTTTGGTCGAAAATTACGTTTTAAAGGTGTTCGGATACGTTAATCCATTTTTAAGCCATTTTGCTTCCGATTCTATAGGGCAATTCGCCGAAGAAATGTAAATAAGTGATAAATATTTCGACTGTGTATATATGAATTAGCAGAGCGGGGGTAACGTCACCAGTTTCATAATGGAAGTTCCTAATTTCGAATCCAGTCGATTCCATTCTGTCTGAAATATATATATTTTTTCTTCTTTCATATACATTTCTAAGTGTCCGGAACATCCAGTAAAATCTTTACAGATTTGTTTTAATTAATTTCATTCTATTTTGAATAATTTCAATCGGGAAAGATTCACGTCTTGCTTATTTTATTAGGAAAACATATTAAAAAAAAATATGTTCGTGTTGTTATCAGTTGGCCGATGTGTATGAAAATCTATACAGTTCTTGCAAAAGCCTTATTTCTTGATTTTTATTTTATTTTATTTATTTATTTTATTTTTTTTTTTTTGGGGGGGGGGGGACATATTTCAACAGCAAATATTCGGCCGATTTATACAAAAACTTATACAGTTCTATTGAAAGACTCACATCTTATTTTATTGGGAAAACGTACTTCAACTGAAAATATTTTTGTGCCATAATCCGTAGATTATACGAAAACCTACGCAGTTCTTGCTACAGTATCACATCTTGTTTATTTTATTGGGAAACATATTTCAATATAAAATATTTTCCTGGTTCTTCAAAGGCAAACTGTTATTAATGTAACATAAAATATAAAGCTAAGGTAAGAAAATGAAATTTCCCCTCTTATTTTGATATCGCATCGGTAGGCATAGTGAACGTATCGGGTTGGGTTGGGTTGGGTTGATTTTTGACGGCCAATTATCTACACGAGGGATATAGGCCCGGGGAGAGTGCCCTCCGTGGGGGTCTTTCTAAGGGAACCTAATCCCTATTAACGCATGGAAGATCCACGGCTCGAAGAAAACCACGAAAACTCCGAACGATTAGGCCGACGGGCGCGATTGGGATCGAACACAGCACCTCCCGTCTACCAGCTTCGAGAGCAGAACCTCTCGGCCACTGGTGGGGCCGTGAACGTATCGGAAGGGATAATGATTAATCAAAGTCCTGAATCCCGACTTCATATTAACCCTCAAATGCCTGATTTTTCACAAATCTATTTAAAAATCTTTTTCGGCTTTCATTTCTTGAATAAATTTTGGGGAAAATACTAAAAAAAAAATCATATTTTATTTTAAGTATGGTTTACGGCTAAAAAACAAATTTTCGCCAATCGGCAACATTGGGCTTTAGTTGAAAAAATAATTTTCCTTGAAAAAATTCTATAATATTAAACACACATGAATTTTAAGAACTGTGGTAAGGGATAAATCTTACTTGCTCACTGCAGAACAAAATAAAGTATTTCGTAAGCTTCCAAACAACAACAACAACAAAAAAGCATATGTAGAAACTACTGAAAAAATCTATCTTTATTCTTTAACAGCACAAGTGTTGCCATCTACATGTTGAAAATTGATTTAGTAATATTTTCAATATGTATTTTATTGGTAACTTTAGGCATTAGAGCTTCAGTATTATTATAATAGTATTATAGAAGAATAAATTGGGCATGCTGCCAAAAAACAACGCAACGTATTTAAGGATTTAATTACTACTAAAATGGAATGGAAATTCTTTTTGTAAAAGAGTCATGAAACCATTAGTATATCCAAATTGTAGTTTTCTAGTTTAATTTACACACGAATAGAATTTTCAAATAAAGGAAAGCATCGTTACGTTAAAAAATGACGTAGAATCCACCCCCTCCAAAAAAATAAAAAAATAAATAGAGCTACCCCATACATTTTAATATCCAAATTGTCACAGTAAAAAAAATAGAGAGGCCATTCCTGACTGGAAGTTGTATCTTCTTTCAATTTATATTATTATAAAAAGATTATAAAAATAGCCTTATCTCCACAGTAAAACTATACCAAGCTCTGAAACTTTCAACACGAGCATCTAATTTTGGCATCCTATTTAGATTTTTCGGAACATTTTACCTCTGTATACTGAACGGGATGTCATTAGATCAAGGAATTTATGAAGACTGTATGGAATGATGAAGTGAACCCCTAATTTCAAATTCGTTTACAATCGTTGCAAAACAGATTAAAATGCGGGTATTTTTCAAGGCACAGCTCAAAAAGTATGACGGAATGAGCTATAATTTAGAAATCGTACATTTAAAGCATCAGAAAATGGATTTCCGTTAAAATATTCATAGAGTACAATCCTTAGTGTTTTTGAAAATTAATTAAGAAAAATATATTTTTCAAAAAGAATATGAATTGTAACATATGAATTATTGCAACACAAATCAATTTCTAGAAGCTTGAAAAATACGAATCCAAAATGACAGCTCTTTCCGATAAATAATTTGTAAATTATGTTTAAAAAATTAACCTCAATGCAATCTGTTTTGCGCTAAGATGTTACATATTGCCGCGGCCGCCATTTGGGATTTCTCGGTGATGTTTTGTTGGCGTTTATCGATAAGGCAATCCCGACGAGTGACGTGTTCTGGCAACCCCGTTACGCCTAACATGTGCATAAATCTGCTTGGCGACATTTACTTGGCTGAAAAGGGGTTTTCACGCCAATAAGAAATCCAAGATGGCGACCGCGGGAATATATAACATATGTTCTTTGTTTTGTAACAAATAAGAATCCATTTAACACCAGGAGTTCAAAATTTTAAACCTTCTTCACTCATATGCTGCTTCACCGAATGACTTCATGTTTGGTATTCTAAACAGGGCTGCCATTGGCGACTATTTTTTAATTGTATTTCGCACCACTTTTTCAAAACGAAAATCTTCTACACATGGTTTGACAACATTTGCAAGAGAAATATACTGCAAAATGTAATTTTTTTTTAAAAAATAATGGTGAGAACAGAATGAAAAATTAGTCGCCCGTGGCAGCCCCGTCTAATGTAAAATTTATTGAACTACCAAACAAGGATTTCAAATTTAGGTGTTTGAATTGAAAATTTAAAAGTTTGGTACAACTTCAACCTGAAGACGGCAACCTAAGGCTATTTGTTTTTGCATGAATTCAAAGAACACGTAGTATACAATCAAATGGATGTTTTGATTATTTTGGTGAGTAAAACGTATGGAGATGTTCTCTCTCTCTTTTTTTTTGGGGGGGGGGACTGTACTGTTAAATTTAATTCCCCAGATGTTCTTCGGCAACTCCTAAAAGTGATTAAAAAAAAGAAAAGAAAGAACTTGTTACCATACACAGATCATTTTAACAAACCAATTTACGAACTGTTTCTTTACTTCCGCATTTGATAATGAGTGCTATTACAGCCCACTTGAGTAACTCTCTAAAGCATATGTGCTAATAACTAAGATTTCACCACTCATATGTAACTAAAAGGAACATCTGAACATTTTGACTTTTGCCAGACACCTTTAATTATTATATATTTTTTCTACGCTGCGAATATGTGTTTTAGCAGCTTTATGTATTATCACTCTTAATCATGTAGCCTCTCTGTTAACACGGAGTTTCTTATACTCCAGTAATATGTTTAATTATAAGTATTTAAAGCTAAAAGTTGAATCTTTCTTTATCGTAAAAACACACAATACTAATTCATATTACATTATATCTTCCCATGGATTTAGCGGATTCATATTAAGCTCTCAAAGGATACTTCAAAGGATAAATAATGCTTCACAAAATAAAATAAAAATAATTTCTTCAAGAAGCTTTTGGATAAATCCCTGACCACGCCACACCGATGAAGTTATACGTCATCGCGATATTGATGAATCCCAGGTAAGAGCATTTTACCTATTTCCATTTCAAAAGCAGCATAGCCACAAGAGATTTTTTTCTAATTGTTTAAATATGAGACAGCGAATTCCTGCTATCGAGAATGGGGTGCTTTTGGCTTGATAGGCCACTTAAACTCCAACAAAAAGATTATGAGACTGATAAAGTGCTCATGTTTAGCGAAAAAGAAGAAAAATTTTATATAGTGGCTTAGATTATAAATATTAAAAATATTCATGTTCTGAATAAAAAAATAAAAAGATGCTGCATTGAATAAAATTATGAATGTTATTGTACCAGAAATATAAAGGTGAATGAAAAAGAAACATTTATATATTTATGTTTTATGTAATGAACATTTAAATAATTAGTGAATGAACAATTTGTTGGTTGTGAGTAATAATAATAATAAAAAAGAAATCGTTCATTTTACATTTTACAGTAAATAAATAAATAAAAAGGAAATAGGTTGGTCGCATAAACAAATAAAAATAAACATGGCAGGGATAAAAGAAACTCAAATAGTCGAAAAATTAAATTCGACAAACTACGCAAATTGGAAATTTCGCGCAGAAATGATTTTAATAAAAGAAGAATTGTTTGATGTAATAACACAAAATCCCTCAGATCCAATTAACACGGAGTGGACGAAGAGGGACCGTAAAGCACGTGCAATTATCAACTTGAGTATTGAAGACTCACAGATCGTGCATGTAAAGCACTTAAACACTGCCAGAGAAACCTGGCAAGCTTTAAAAACAATTCATGAAAGGGCTAATCTCTCAAGCAAGTTATATTTGCTGAGAAAATTATACGGAGCAAAACTCCCAGAAAACGGCAATCTAATAAAACACATTACACATATTTTAGAACTTGTTGATAAACTTTCAGCCATAGGCGAAACTATTAATGACTCGCACATTTCAGCTCTGTTACTTTGTTCATTACCACCTAGCTACAACACCTTAATTATAGCCCTCGAGGCCCGTCAGAAAATGAACTTAATTCAGAGTTTATAAAAGGAAAACTAACTGATGAATATACAAGACGTTTAGAAAACACAGATCAGAGCGAGAATTCCTCAAAAGCGTTTAAAACGCATAAAAAGTTTCCGGCTGAACACTATAATAAAAAGGACAAACAGTGTACATACTGTAAATTAAAAAACCATACATACAGAGAGTGCTGGCATCTTAAGAACAGAAACACTTACTCACCGTCACAAAAACAACAGCCGCACAAATCCAAGTATTACACATCATCGTTATGTTATGAAGACGCAAACTATTATAGAGAAAACAAAAACCGTGAAACAGAACCAATTCGGATTAACAAAACACAGGGCAATTCAGGAAAAGGCAGCGACGCAGCTTTTTTAGTCCAGAAACCAGGAAAACAAACCTGGATAATCGACTCAGGTTCATCGACACACATTCTAAACAGTAAAGATGCATTCACTAAGTTTAACGACACTGAAAAGACGACAGTCATCATTGCCAATGGAAAAACGCTGAATTCACACGGTACAGGTGAAACGACATTTAAAACAAAAACATCCGATGGAGGGATAAACACAATCACATTAAAAGAAGTATTATACGTACCAGAATTAGAATCGAACCTCATATCGGTAAGCAAAGCAACACAGAATGGCTATAAATTAATTTTCGATAAAGAAAAATGCACGTTATCCCGAAACGGGAATATTTATCTTGAAGCAAGAATGAAAAATAATTTATATCAAGTCGAATTATTAGAAAGCGCTGAAACTAATAAAGTAAACATTGCACATGAATGTAAAAATAAAAATTGCATAGAAGTTTGGCACAAACGGCTTGGCCATCGTAACTATAATGCGATAAAAGAATTAATAAATAAAAACTTAGCAGACGGTATAAAAATAAATAACTGTAATCATAATGCATTATGTGAAATATGTATCCAAACAAAAATAAGTGATGCCCCATATCCGAAATCAACAAACTGTCCCAAAACAGGCAAAGTGCTCGATCTGATACACACGGACGTGTGCACATCTATCGGTACACCTACTATCGGGGGAAAAACAATGTTCGTCACTTTTATAGACGACTATTCAAGGTTCACAGTGATTTACTTGCTTTCGCATAAAAATGAAGTTCACGAAAAGTTAAAAGATTATGTAGCCATGGTGAAAACCCAATTCGGCAGATTCCGTAAAGCTATTAGATCCGATAATGGAGGGGAATATTTAGGTAAACAAACGGAAGAATACCTAAGGGCAAGAGGTATCCAACACCAGTTTACTGTACCATTTTGTCCGAGCCAAAACGGCGTAGCGGAAAGAAAGAATAGGTCATTATTAGATATGACTAGGAGTCTACTCTCCGAAGCAGGCTTACCTCAAAAATTCTGGGGAGAAGCCATAAATACCGCCAATCACCTGCAGAATAGGCTACCAACCAAAATAACAAACAAAACACCGTTCGAAATTTGGTTCAACCGAAAACCCACCATACACTACCTGCGTACATTCGGCTGTAAAGCTTATGCCTATATACAGAAACATCAGCGAAACAAATTAGATGATAGAGCGCAGGAAGGAATACTTGTGGGGTATGACAATAAATCAAAAGGTTACCGTATATTTACAAAAGAAAACAAAATAATAATAGCGAGAACAGTTAAATTTATAGAAAATAGTGAAAACAACTTAAAAGAAAGCGAAGAGGTAGAAAACTCAGACAATGACAACAACTACATTCAAACAGAGTTAAGTAATTCGGACGAAGAACCAACCGCGTCCAAACAACCCGACGTAGAACCGAGAAGGTCTCAGAGGTCAAATAGAGGAGTACCACCCGACAGATACGTATGTCACGTAAAAACAAATGACACATTCGAACCAACCGATTTTTATGACATAGCAAACATGAACAACCCAGTAGAAAAAGAAAATTGGCTCAAAGCCGCTCAACAAGAAATCCACTCATTAAAGAAAAATAAAACTTGGGACTTAGTGGATCCCCCACCAAATAAGAAAATTATTGGTTGTAAGTGGATTTTTAAGAGAAAGTTAGATAATTTAGGAAATGTACAAAAATACAAGGCCCGTTTAGTAGCGAAAGGATATAATCAGAAGTACGGCGAAGATTATGATGAAACCTTCGCACCCGTAGTTTCACACACAACAATCCGCACATTTTTAGCCTCAGCGGCATATAAAAATCTTTCTGTTCAACACATTGACATCGACACTGCATTTCTTCACGGCGAAATAGAAGAAGAAATTTTCATGAAACAACCAGAGGGTTTTATAGAAAAAAATTGTGAAAACAAAGTGTGTAAACTGAATAAAACAATCTACGGCTTAAAGCAGGCAGCTAGAGCCTGGCACAAAAAGATCGCAGAATCATTAAAAAAACATGAATTTTGTGCAAAGCACTGCTGACTCATGTTTGTTTACTAGAAAAGAAAAGGAAAATTTCACTTATATCATCGTCTACGTTGACGATATTTTAATCGCGAGTAAAAGTGAAATAATTAAAGATGTAATAAAACAATTGCAAAATGAGTACGGAGTAAAAGACTTAGGCGAAATAAGTCAGTACCTAGGAACCAACATAATCAAAACGAATGGTGGTTACAAATTAAACCAAAAGTCAAAAATAGAAGATTTGGTTAGAAAGTTAAATTTAACAGATGCAAGACCTATTGGTACACCGATGGAAGTAGGTTTCTATAAATTAGAAGTTAGCGACAATTTACTTCCGAACAATACAAAGTTTAGGCAAGCGATCGGTTCGCTCTTGTATATTGCCACAGTCACTCGACCCGACATTATGGCACCAGTAAATATACTTAGTAGGAGAAGTGCAACGCCACGCGAGAAGGATTGGAAAGCGGCAAAAAGAATTATTATTTACCTCAATTGCACAAAAAACCTATGCCTAACAATAAGCAAAAATAAACCACCAATACTCATCGCGTATGCTGATGCTGATTGGGCTGGGGACACTAAAAATAGAAAATCAACCACCGGCAATATTTTTTTTCTGGGTGATAATCCCATTCAATGGACTACAAAATTACAGTCAAGCATTGCATATTCTTCCGCTGAAGCGGAATATGTTGCTGCAGCAACCGCAGGACAAGAAATTTTATGGCTATTAAAACTGCTAGAAGATCTTAACTTGTATCAAGTAAAACCTATTTTACTTTACCATGACAACCAAAGCAGTATAAAGATGATAGAAAATGAAAAATTTTCGAAGCGGACAAAACACATTGATATCCGCTTTCACGCCATAAGACAATTAAAGGAGGATAAAATTATCGAATTAAAATATTGTCCCACGCAATACATGATTGCTGACTGCTTGACGAAGCCCACACCCAAACCTCAACTTTTGTGTGACATCAAGACTATGAACTTGTTACCTTATCCATCTGAGGAGATTAAGGAGGGGTGTTAAATTTAATTCCCCAGATGTTCTTCGGCAACTCCTAAAAGTGATTAAAAAAAAGAAAAGAAAGAACTTGTTACCATACACAGATCATTTTAACAAGCCAATTTACGAACTGTTTCTTTACTTCCGCATTTGATAATGAGTGCTATTACAGCCCACTTGAGTAACTCTCTAAAGCATATGTGCTAATAACTAAGATTTCACCACTCATATGTAACTAAAAGGAACATCTGAACATTTTGACTTTTGCCAGACACCTTTAATTATTATATATTTTTTCTACGCTGCGAATATGTGTTTTAGCAGCTTTATGTATTATCACTCTTAATCATGTAGCCTCTCTGTTAACACGGAGTTTCTTATACTCCAGTAATATGTTTAATTATAAGTATTTAAAGCTAAAAGTTGAATCTTTCTTTATCGTAAAAACACACAATACTAATTCATATTACATTATATCTTCCCATGGATTTAGCGGATTCATATTAAGCTCTCAAAGGATACTTCAAAGGATAAATAATGCTTCACAAAATAAAATAAAAATAATTTCTTCAAGAAGCTTTTGGATAAATCCCTGACCACGCCACACCGATGAAGTTATACGTCATCGCGATATTGATGAATCCCAGGTAAGAGCATTTTACCTATTTCCATTTCAAAAGCAGCATAGCCACAAGAGATTTTTTTCTAATTGTTTAAATATGAGACAGCGAATTCCTGCTATCGAGAATGGGGTGCTTTTGGCTTGATAGGCCACTTAAACTCCAACATGTACATATGTATTTTTTTCATATTTACATACTGTACATCCAGTGAGTACTACTTATTGTCCCTTTCTTATCATTTTGTAAAAGTTTAAATGTATATACTTGTACTAAACAATTTTACACGTTTTGTTGTAGAGGAAAATCTCTATTTTTCTTTCAAAGTAACGATTTTTAAGAAAACAACTAGGGTGAAAAAAAAAAAGAACTTTTTACACCAGTTTTTTGTTAGACTCTTAAATAAGTCTTTTCTCACATATCGAAAATAATTCCTTATTTGGCTTCCTTTTATCGAAAAAAAATTATTTTTAGTATTTTTTAGTTAACGTGAGGGGAATTTTTTTTAGATTGATTTTTTAAGAAAGGTTGTTAAAGTAAGAAGAATGTGATCTTTTATTCCTTATAAAAGTTCCCTTTTTTATAAGAAAGAAAAGTTGTAATGGGTAAAAACACTTCTCCTAAAAAGTTATATACATATATATTTATTTATTAGTCCGTTCTGCCTGAAGTAGCCAAGTTTTATGTTTTCTTCTTTTCAGATAATAATTGCCGTTTCAAATTTTAGTTTTACGCATGATATAAAGATTGATATTGAGTTTATAATGATTTTGATTTTAACTTGTATACTTTTAGTCATATTTTGTCTAAATATTTTTTGATGGAATGTTATGCCATATGTTCGAAAAATATATAATGTTTTCCTTTATCACTTTTATAATTTTGAAATCATAGTATTTTTTCCTAATTTTTTCATTTAACATTTGCCTAGTAAGTACATTTAGAAGTATATAAAGCAAAACAAAACGAAAGGAAATCAGATTCTTTTTATGAGAGTTAAAAGAAAATTACAACATTTTTATTTACAAAAATCTTATTTTCGTCTCATTTTGGTATGCTTTATACACCGAAGTAAATCAAGATTTATGTATACAAGAACCCTCTTTTAAATACTATAAAATCCTAAGCATTTGTTTTCCTCCAAACCAAAATTATGCAATCTTAGAACTTCTAAACTATATATGGCTGTTAAAAGGAGCTCACCTTTGCATTAATATCTTTGTTACATGAGATTTTATCAAACTGTTGCAAAAAAGCTGATATTAGATATTATATAAAGTAAAAAAAAATTAAATTAAAATAGAATCACTTCCGGTACTGATGCTGAAGCCTCTGATTTTCAATTTCCTTTTGTTTTCTCCCCTTTATTATTTTCAGATGTGTAAATCCACGGCATTAAAAACTGTTAATTTTGCTCTTAGAATTCTTTAAAACATGAGTGGTTAAAACAGTATGCAGAACATTAATTGCTATACGTTAATTTAATTTGGCTGTGGGTGCTATGTTTCTTTTAGGTATGAAAACTGATACACTCTCTAACAAAAAAATAATTATGCTTAGCTATATTTATTGAAAGATAAAATGATCATCTAAATTTTCATAATTTGCCTAATGTTCGAAGAAAATGGAATTTGGACTGACGGAGCCTATTCATAATCTAAATTATCATTAAGTAAATTTTGAGATTCTAGTAAAAGGAAATGTGTAGTCACGTTTTGTGAATTGAGTTAAATACTTTGGAATTTAGAACGTCGGGATAGAGTTCAATTTCCCCCTTCTTATGTTTTTTTTTTATTGTTTAGTTGAACACATCTATTTAAAATCATCTGTTACAATACTCGACCAGTTTGAAGTTAAAAAGTAAAAATTAACTTGTTTTGTTGTTAAAACTCTTTTATGACCTTTTTATTACACGACTGAAAAGAAGGGTTATGTGTTTCACGCGTGTCTGTGTATGTGGATTTCTTTATACCCTCGAAACATCCCAACGCCTGGATGGATTTTAATGAATGATTTTTTTTAAATATAATAACAAAAATAATATTTATATTTTTGTCATTTAAAATGTCTTTTTATTCGTTACAGGTCTGTTTTCTTTCCCGATATCATTTTTAGATGAGTAAATTTAGGATATTACAAACTGATGTGAATACCCCCCTTTTTTATTATAAAAGCCATTAAATTTCTCAACCTTATGATTTATGAATGGAAAGATTTAAATATCAATTAATATCTTCATACATGTATATATTTTTAAATAAACTTATCGTTTAATAGCTATCGTAACACTATGCGACCCTAAAAATATTTTTAAATCTACAGTTTTCTACATAGTGGTTATCTGCAACTTCAGATTGTTCATTTCACCACACGCAAAAAAAGAACCTTTTCAAAAGATGATAGACCAGAACAATGCCAAAGGCATTAATTACTACACATAAGTTCAGCTTATTTGTGAGTTCTTTGTTTTATTTTATGGTTTAAAGCTGTTAAGGTGTCTTACAAAAAATAATTCTATATAATTATATTTATAGAATGAAAAAAAAAACCATCTTCACCGGAGTAATTAGTGCGAGTTAGAAGAAAAGTTTTAAGGAACTAAAATTAAGTTTGGATAAACTATAATTAAGCTATGAAAGATTCATCACTTATCATAGAAACTTAATGAATAAAAGAAAAGTTATGTCTTTAAGTTATAATTTTGAGTAAAAATTATTTTCATTGTCCTTGCATTGTTTTGAGTGTTCTAATAATAACAAATGCTATTATTGTATTTTTCTCATTAAAAATGTCTTTTTACTTGTTACCGTTTTGTTTTCCTCTTTATTATACTATTTGCAGATGTGTAAATTCAGAGTAATAGACAATTTCGTGAATTTTCTTTGAGCTCTATATAAAATTGATAGATTAGACCGGCAAAAAAAGCCTTTAATTGCCATATGTTAATTTGATTTAGTTGTGCGTTCTATTCTTTGTCTCTTTATAAAAGTATTTATGAAACAATTATTACATTTAGTGAATAAAGAAAAAACATGTTCATTGGCATAATTCATTGTATGTGTTTTTATTAAGTGTGATCGAAACAAACTATTGTTTATTTTATAAAACATCTTAATTGTAATTATTTATTAGCTAGAAAATAATTGCTGTTTTATATTATGTACAGGTAAGTAAAATAATTATTATGGAAACACCCAAAATATTCTTAGTCTATGCAAAAGATGATTTAATAGAAAAGTTTGGAAGACATTTTTTGCTTTATGTTAGTTTGATTTATTTATTTATTTATTTATTTATTTATTTATTTTTTTTTTTTTGAGGAAAATTTCCACGCTTTATTCTGAAATTTAATAAGCATTGACAATATTTATTGGAAGAAAAAAAATCATATTCATGGACATAATTCATTATACATATTGTTATTAAGTGTGACAGAAATAAATTATTGTTTATTTTAAAAAAAAATCTTAATTATGATTATTTATGAGACAGAAAATACTTTCGATATTATATTACTTGCAGGTATGTAAGTTCATTATAAGTTAAGTGATATCAGTTAAGTTTATTGTAGTCAATCCTCAGTGTTTAGAGAATCTTTTCAAAAGATGATATATTAGAAAAGTATGAAAGCCTTTATATGCATTACGTTAATTTGGTATAGTTGTCGTTCTTTTGCTTCTTTTTGGGTGAAAACTACCGCACTATATTATGAAAGATAATTATCATTAACTACATTTATTGTAAAAAAATAAGGAACATCTTCATTGGTGTAATTTATTATAAATGGGGTTATTAAATGTGTGATGAAGAAGTTACCATTCATTTTGAAAAACTCTTAATTGTTATTTTTCAGTTTGAGAATGCTTAATGAGAAACTAATTAGAAAAGTAATTTTCAATTATTTTTAAACTTATGTAAGTATTTATTATTTATTTTTGAATTAATATATTTAAGTTTGGTGTACTAAAATGATGCAAATAATTAGTTCTAGTAAAGAAATTAAAGAAATTATTTTCTTTTCTGCCTTAATAAATGATTTACTTACGTCATTATTTTATCTCTGGGTTTTTAAATATCGCATTTGTGATTGAAACATTTTTCTTCCAGTGTTAAGCAACTGGTTTTGAAACGTCACTAAAAAAACGAAAATAAACCTTTTTTTTTTTTTTTTTTTTTTTTTTTTTTTAAGGAGCAATTGAACGTTGATTCATTCTCTCCCCCCCCCCCCACCCCCCACGCAAATGTTTCCTTTTTATTGTTTAGAATGTTTAAGCTGTTTGATATTACTTAGAATGTATATTTACTGTTTCTGTGATTGACCTTGGTTTGAAAATTATTTAAATCGATTGTATTGAATGAGAAACGTATGTTTATTTACCATTTTTTATCTAATTCAATTATATATATTTAAATTTGTTTTCAATATGAAGCGATTACTACACCATCGTAATTCTACATTTTTTAATATGTTAAAAATAAGGTAAAACACATCTGTAAATTACGACAATGTTATGAGAAATTCATATAAGAAAACAAGAAAACAACAAAATAACATATATCTGTTTATAGACTAAAAAGATTACAATTTTTTACAAATTTGAAATTTTCTATGGTAGATCTTATGTAAGAATCGAAGAGGTAAGAGCATTATGATTTATTATTTTCAAAGATTTAAAAATAAACAGTTTATAAAAATACTAAAAGTAAAGATCTTGCACAAAATCAAATTCGTATATAAATGACTCATTTTTAAATAATTAACTCAGGGATATGCGCTTTCTAAAAATATTTCTTTATTTAAATTTTTCTCAGAATCCACTTTTGAAAAATTTATCATTTTTTAATACATTACAAAAACTTATTTTTTTAACTAAACGTTTTAAAGGACTTGTTTCTTTTGAGAATTTTACATAGATTTTTCAGTAAAATGAAACCAGTCTACACCAATAATGATTATTGTCCGCAACCATTAATTACCATGGTCGCTTGTACCTTAGAGGTGGTTGTGTCTGTGGGACCCTGATTATGAACATTGACAGGAACAGGCCCTGATCAGGAGGACCCCATGGAAAAAAATATTTGTTAAGTAAAAATCATTAAAGTCATTATCTAATAATATTTTTATGTATCATTTTCAAGATTAAGAAATTGTTTAATATCCTGGTATATTTTTTTAGAAAATAAACGTATTATTAATAGTTATTTTAACAATATGCGCCTCCTAAAAATATTTTTAAATTTATATTTTTCTGTAACTTCAGATTATTTCATCCAACACACAAAAAAATGGTACTTTTGATAAAGAAACTTTAAATTAGTCTCAAGTTTTCCCAAGAATTTAATTATTAAAACAATTTTATAATACTTTACAAAAAACACATTTACATTAAACATTTTAAATGATTTGTTCCATTTACGGCATTTACTAACTTCAATTCATAATGGCTTTTACAAAGACTTTTCGGTAAAAAGAAACCTTTTATCTACACCAGACATAATTATTGTCCGCAACCAGTAATTTTCACGGTCGTATGCATTTTTGAGGTTGTTAGCGTGATTCTGACTATTGACACCGACACAAACGGCCGCTGACTAGGAGGATCATAATGGAAAATTGTAACAAAAAATTGTTAAGTGATTAAAGTCATTATCTAAGAACATAATAATGTATCATTTGCGAGATTTAGAAATCGTTAAATATCCTCATACAAAAATGAAAAAAATGAAACGTATATTGTAATTATCTTATCAATATACGCCTCCAAAAATATTTTTAAATTTACATTTTTCTGCAATATCAGATTATTTAGTTCAACACATTCAAAAATGTTCTTTTTGATAAAGAAACTTTAAATTAGTGTGACGTTTTCATCGGGAACAATTTCTGAAAAATTTATCATTTTATAATACGTTACAAAAAACATAAGATTTTAATTTGGGCATTTTAAAGATGACCTGCGCCCTTTAAGACCTCTGCAAAGTACTTTCGGTAAAAAGAAAACATTTATGCTATAAATTTTATAGATGAAGACTGGTCGAACAAACACACATAAACCATTTTGTATGCAAAGTTTTTAATTCTAACGCAGATGATTAGCAGTTTCATTTATATTAATTTAAAACATTAATTAAATGTAGTAGCTTCTCATTTTCTTTTTGGTGCAATTTTAAGAAGATGACATTCACTACTTAAGAATTTTTTCTCCGAGTTGAACGTCATATTTTTCCTTAATTTATCTCTAAGGGCTGTTAATGCATAAAAGCAAAATGACTGTTTAAAAATAAAAAAAAGACTTCATTAACGTTTCCATAAGAATGTTTCATTAATACAAAAGTATCACGACGGTTTTTTTTCCAGAGTTATGCTTTAAAGAAGACAAAAGAGGAATGTATCTTGGATATATTTAACTTTATCTGTAACAGAAAATAATACTATTTGTTTTTAATATTGTTATTAACTATCGATTAAGGGTGGAAATTAAGTAAACAATAGTTTTTGCTTTTATGCATATGATTTTAAATTCAATAATTATACGATTTTAATGTTTAACGAAGTGTTTCCCAATTACTATACGATTTATATTTTGTGACTATTTAAAATTTTTGCCAAAACACATACTGTTTTAGATCACTTATACTGTTTTAGATTTCTTAATTTTACAGCTAGTTGCCATTATAAGCAGACCCATTGAAGAACGTTCAGTCACTTTACTATAGCTTAGAATGGGGCAACATATGAAATTAGTTTTAGGCTTAGATGCATTTTTGTCACTGTAGCTGTTGACGTTCAAAAATTAGGAGTGTGAGAATTGTAAGACCTTTCAGAACTAGAATTTGAATTTTCACTCCAGTCGCCAGTTTTTACCTGTAATATTATAATACTTTTAGAAAAAAAAAAAGATATTGGAAAAGGTATTTCAATTTTTCAAATCGGTATATTCGGGCGAAGCTTTTTTCAGTAAACTACAAGTTATTGAATTATAACGGAATATTCTTGCAATAAATATGAATGTGTTTTATATCACTTCTTATATTAACAATTGACAATTAAAGTAATATCTTTAATTTCTTAGCATACAACTGATTGGCAAAAATACATTATTGGGAGAAATAAAACACTTGTTTTAATTCAGTAGTGGGTTTATGTGTCATTTTTGATTAGAAATGGTGACGATTAATTCGAAGAAAATATAGTTTTTTTTATATCATTCGAAATAATGTATATTTGAAGTGCAGTTTAAAGCCTTTTTAAGCGTAATTATATAGGAATAATCAGCTCTTGTTTAACAGCAACAATTTCGCTTTTATCATCTTTCGTTAGCCGTTCGCTGATGCCCTCAAGCTAATGCTAAACCAATGGTAACTTTCTTTACAACTTTCTCGTTTGTATTTAACTTTTTTAATTATATACATATATATATCTGTGATCTGATATCTGAATATCTGAAGTCGATGTCTAAATAAACATATCTTTAATTTTTCGATTTTGGTTGCGGTTGCGTATTTTTTCTTAATTAAAGCCCTCATAAAAAAACACTACCACCAAAATGAAAAAGTAAAAAGATAGACTGCTAAAAATCGGTCTCAGGTACCCTATGGACAAAAAAAATCGCTTAAAATATTAACACAAAAACGAGAAATTTGTAAAGAATGCTGCCATTAATTTAACATTAGCTTGCGCATGTCTTCGGGCGATTAGCGTAAACTCTAAACCTGCTTTTTCATTGGTCGATCCAGACAAAATTCAGGGCCTATTTAGCGGACTCTTGACAAAAAAAAATTAATAAAACAAGCTCCATTCACAAAATTCATCCTCCTAAAATGTTACACTTCAGAAAATTCCATTCCATAAAAACATACTATTCTTTGATTATTTTATATAATTTTGTTAGGTTTTAAAATGTGTTATTTGCGAACAAAACAAGTTCACCAGAAAAGAAAACTTTTGCAGAAGGTCTTACAGGAGTTATTAATAATAAATGCTTAATTTGAATTTGAGTATCTTGATTTCATCTTTCGTTACAAAACGTTATTTTTTATAAAAATATAAATTTTACAAAAATGACTTTTACCTTTCAGAAATTACGCCCAAGGAAATAAATCCTGCATTTTCTTATTTTACATTATTTCCAGATACGGAAATTTAGAATACTGTCAATTGTCATAAATACTTGCAGATCTTTTTCCGTAACATGATAGATTAAAATACCATGAAAAACATTAATTGCTCTACGTTAATATGTTTATTTGTAAGATTTGTTTATTTGTTTTCGGTGAGAACTGTTGCAGATTGTTATAAAAGGTAATTATGAATAACACAGATGAATGAAGAAAGGAACTTCCTTATTACTATAACTTGCAGAAGTTATTATTTGTGTGTGAAAGTAATTACTGGATATTTTTGCTAAATATTACAATTTTAATTCTTTTTAAGTTAGAGAATGTGTTACTAGTAAATAATCGGAAGAGCAAGATTTGATCTTGAGTATTTTTGAATACTTTGAGTGTAGACTGCCAGTGAAACGGGAAAAAAATGTAATAATATTAATAAATTAAGTAATTAAAAAAACTTAATTTTTTAATCATAATTTATTTGTTATTGCACTCTTTTATTTAACTTAACTTGGTTCGTATATGTAAAAGGGCATTTTGTAATCGACTTGATATATTAAGAATTAGATAAAAATACGTGCACAGGTATGGTTCCGATGACAATAAAACATTTTAATATTTTTAGAAATAAATTATAAGTTAATAAATTAAATTTAAAGCATTTTTCAGTTAGCCTAACGCAGGTGATGCCAAATATTCTTTAATCTTATACTGTAGGTGAGTTATTACAAGAATGGGTATATTAATGAGCTAATTCAAAAATACGCTAAATTATGCTAAAATAGGCTAACTGTATGAAGTTACAATAACGAAAAATTTTAAAGACTAAATAGAAAAAAAAAATTAAATAAAAGAATAAAATAGTATAATAATAAAAAAATACGCTTTTATTCATTAATAGTTATATATTAATCAAATTATGATAATTCGTTGAGAAAACAAATTACGAATTCAGAATACAATAGCTAGTTTATATAATGCCCTTTTTTCTGTACTGTTGTCATATCTTAAATAATAACTGTTTTAATAAATTCATTAGTACGCGCTTTCTATAAGCGTATAATTACATTCTTTTATCAAACTTAACTTGGTTCATACCTATAAAAAACAATTTTGTAATAGATTTTTCACTCACTTGCCGATTTTTCAGAATAAAAAAAAAATATGTGCACAAGGGTGTCTCTGATGACAATACAACATTTTAATATTTTTAGAAATTAATTATGTTTTAAAAAATTAATTTTAAGACATTATTTTAATTAGCCGTAAGCAGGTGATGATAAATCGGCACGTATTCTTTAATCTTATACTATGTATGGGTTACTACCAAAATTAGGCTATATTAAGCTAAAATAGGCCAACTGGCTACGAAACTACAGTATCGAAAAAATATTAAACTCTAAAAATAAATAAATAAATTGTATGTAAAAAATAGTATATTAATTAAAAAATACGCTTTTATCCATAATTCATCAATTAGTTTTGTAAAAATTAAATTATGATAATTCACTGGGAAAACAATTCAGAAATCCAGAATAGATAGTCTACATAATGCTTTTATTTCTGTACTGTTGCCATATCTTAAAAAAAAGAAAATAATAATAATTATTTTAAGAAATTCTCTAGTTCGTGCCTCGTGCTTTGTCCAAGCTTAAATCAAAGCCGTGGATTTTCTTTAAATGCGGCGCTCGTCAAATTAACGTTTTGTAAAGGGAATTTTTTGAAACAACATGAATTGCGGTCTTTAAATTAAGCATGATGCTTAAGATAAATAGAGATTGCTTATAAAAGAGTGTTTTCTTTTAAAAAATCCTTCGCGCTTTCTCCAAGTGTAAATCAAGACGCGTATTTTCTTTAAATGCGGCCCTCATCAAATTAGCGTTTTGTAAAGGACATTTCTTGAAACAACATGAATCGACGTCTTTAAATTAAGCGTGATGTTTAAGATAAACAGAGATTGCTTATAAAAAAGTGTTTTCTTAAAATAAAAAATGCTTCGCGCTTTCTCCAAGCGTAAATCAAAGACGTGAATTTTCTTTAAATGCGGCGACCCTCGTCAAGTTAACGTTTTGTAAAGGACATTTCTCGAAAGACATGATTTGCTGTCTTTAAATTAAGAGTGATGTTTAAGATGAACAGAGATTGCTTATTAAAAAGTGTTTTCTTTTTTTTTAAATGCTTCGCGCTTTCTCCAAGCGTAAATCAAAGACGTGAATTTTCTTTAAATGCGGCGGCCCTCGTCAAGTTAACGTTTTGTAAAGGACATTTCTTGAAAGACATGATTTGCAGTCTTTAAGTTAAGAGTGATGTTTAAGATAAACAAAGATTGCTTATTAAAAAGTGTTTTCTTTTTTAAAAAAATGCTTCGCGTTTTCTCCAAGCGTAAATCAAAGACGTGAATTTTCTTTAAATGCGGCGGCCCTCGTCAAATTAACGCTTTGTAATGGACATTTTTTGAAAGAACATGAATTGCAGTCTTTAAATTAAGAGTGATGTTTAAGATAAACAGAGATTGCTTATAAAAGAGTGTTTACTTTTTAAAAAATGCTTTTATACTTCCCTATGGATAACAATATTGATACATTTGGAAAAAAAATTCTGTGTGTTGAAATATTTCTTATCTGATATCTGAAATGAATTATCGTTGAGATTGGGTTAAAAGCTCCGCCAAAATATTGATCTATAACCAAATGTAATTTACTATATTGGAACAATCCTTTCTTGTTTGCTATGAAGAATTCACTTGTCGTAACATATGTAATGCAGAAATCACGGGTCTCACTTAATGTCATGTAAATTACATCGTGTATCCGTTAATCGTTTGTAAAGAGCTATTCACTGTCAAATTGGAACGCATTTAACGAATTTTCATGAGAAATGTGGATATAATTGCACTGACCATTGATAATGTCAGTTTCGGTATGCAATGTAATCATAAAGCTAGTATTTCCAAGTTAACTGTAATGCATATGATACTTTATATTGTAACCTATAATGCATAAAGTATTGATTTAATGCGTTGCAATTTAATCTATTCAAAGTAAAATGCATAGAAAAAATTCATGCTACTTTTTAATTACTCGTACATAAAAAATGTTTTTTGGCATTTATGAAATGCAGGGTCATCGAAAAGTCGGCGCAACCAAAACTAAAATGATTGCAATAATTAAAATATATTATAATGCGATTTATTTTTTATAAATGACATCACTATGCATTCAAAATCGTAAAGAAGTAGAAATCTCATTTGCAGTTTACGCTTTTACCTCTAAGAACTGTTTGGTACAAAAATTTAGATGACATTTTCTCAAGCACAAGTATAATTTTTATGATTGAGTATTATTTTACAACAACATCTTAAATTAAAGTCGTTGAAGCGTTTAAATACCATTTAATAGGGTTCTATTTATTTATTTATTTATTTTATAAACGCACCATTTTTAAAGAGTTGTGATCACCACGATTATGACCCCTTCACATCTCTATACAGGGTCACTAAAAAGCACGTCTTTATGGCAGCTATTCACACTTTATCTATGACCTGAAAGCAAACTTTGAATGTGAGATTCAAGAAAAAATGAGTTTGAATATTGATATCGAATGAGAAAAAATGCATGCATTCGAGAAAATAGCTCACATTTTAAACTTTTCATGCGCGATTATTAATTTTCTTTCAGTTTTATTTTTCAGGAAAATCACTCTTTCAATTTTTTTAATGTTAGTAATTCGAATTATGTATTTATATAAAATGTTTTTTTAATTAAATAGTTTTAATTTAAATAAAATATTTTTTTACCGGTTGTGCGATTTTTCGGTCATTCTGTAGAAAGATATTAATTTTTAATTTATTTAAAACCATAAATGCCCTCTAAGTGCCCTCTCACACACTCACACACACACACACACACACACACACACACACCAACACACACACACACACACACACACACACACAAAAAAAAAAAAAAACCTTGCATGTTATTATACAAGTCAAATTTCGTCATGGGTGAATCAATTCCGATAATTCTTTGAAAATTATTATTATTATTATTATTATTATTATTATTATTACTTTGAGAAGAACTGCTGCTGATGTCTTTTTTTTTTCTTTTGTCTATTCTTTTGCCAATTGACAAGCTAACTTTTGAAGAACAAATGCTTATATATTAACGAAATTTTATATATTATTCAGGTAAATCAGAGACACCGTATTTTGCGTTGCCCCTGTCATAAAAAAATGTATCAAAACTCATTTACACTATGTGAATTACATAAAAGTTGAATAGGTCCTTGATTAATAATGATTTAAAAAAAAATTGGTTATTGTATCATTCACAGTTTTCGATAGAACCACTTAAGAAATATTGGTACCTTATAATATACGATTAAAAAAAGTGGTTTGATTGGGTCACGAAATACGTTATTATTTTGTAGAGCACCCATTTTTCCATTTGAAAATGTTATCATGTCCTGAAATTTACAGAACGATACAGACATAGGAACTTTGTGTATGCTAATATTTAAAGTTTAAAGTCGTTTATTTTTAAATTTCATATTGGAAAACGTTATTGGAGTATATTATTACTATAGTGGCATCATATTGGAGATTTTAGATGCATCTCAAATTTAGGTATCTCAAATCCCTTCAGTAGCAAAAAATATTGATAAAATAAATATGAAAATGCTTTGAGTTATAGTGAGTATATAATGCACGGAAATCACTGTAAAAATGGCATTGGTGGCCACTATAGATTTAGCACAGGGGTGTTTCAAAATTTCATAAAAGTAGCCTCTTCTTCAGTGCAAAATAAAATAAAAATAAAGAAATTTAGAAATAGAAACGTGCCAGCGTTCTACCATCTAAGCTATTGTGGAAACTCCAAACTGTTTTCCAATATTCCACATATAAAACCCTCATAGTGATACAAGTTCGCTAGATATAGAAAACCAATGTATTCCTAATGTAGACGTGAAATTTCGGCTAAGTTTCAACTTTCCTCGGTAAGATAAAAAGAAACAGTTCGATCGCAATTCATCATAGAAAATTGGCTCTTGGAGACAGCGAGGTTAAAGCAAGGACCACCTGGGGTTCGCTTTCATGTGCCGATAGAGAAACTAGACGGCCGTTTTCCCACGCCGCATATTGACAGCAGAGTATCGGGTGCAGATTGTAGGATGGACCAAGACTGACCTTTCGGAGTTGAGACGCCAAATGATTTTTTCAGAAAGGCACTGCCAGTGGCTAAAAAACCTCCATATTGTTTTCCAGGAGAATAATTTATATATATATATACGAGATCCTTAATAAGATAGTTAAGTTCTAGACTCAAGGGAGTGAGGTTGCATGTCTTACCTAGACGAGAGAATCATCTCTCAAGGAAATCACTCATAGTTTTCTCGGAGGGGCGATCCGAGGGGAGAGAGATATTTCTTCTCTCACGGCGAACAAAGCAGGGCAGCTGAGGCTTCAGCTGGGTTTAACAGCGACAGGCTATCTGAACCGTGACGAGATATTTAACTTCCTTTAAGGAGCATTATCTGATTGTCGATTATTGAAATCGCAGAGACTCTAACTTGCTGAACTCTCTGATTAAATTTATCACGAATTATTTTATTCTGCCACCTGACAGACTTTGTTAACATCAGAATCCGTATTCCAACTTATTTTATGTTGTGTACAGACGCCATTTATTTAGTCCAGAAATCTTGGGTTTAATGTGAATAAATATTTTATTCTTTATTTACTAAATATTTTGTCATACGCCTCTGAGGAAACCCGTTCACGCTACCAACCCTCATCTGAGGTTCCACACTATTCTTAAAAACTTATCGACGCAATTAACTCATGTAACCTATTTTCATTATTATCTATTATCTAAACTACAACTCTACAGACGAAACTTCATACCATAGAATTTCATTATATTATTCTATTAATTACCATTAAGTTAAAAAGAAAAAAAATACTTTTCAAACTTTTCTTGTAAGAATTCGGAATTTTTAATAAAAATATTCACGAAATATGGTAACAATCGTTGGTGGATATACAGTGTGTCCGCACGTATAACCTGACCGACCTTTATTTTCGTAACCGTTGATCCTAGATGCATACTTCCAATTACAAAAATGGTTTAAATAAGGTAAAGAATTATTTTTAAAGCGATTTGGGTCAAGAAAAACATTTATAAAAAAAATACGAAATTTAAATTTTTATACGGTCCCCCGGTCCTATAAGTGATATTTAATAAAAATTTACTGTGACACTAACAAGTAAGACAAAAAATCCCATTCATCTAACATTAAAACTGACCGAGTTATGAAACTTTGAAATGCATGACTTATACCACTTTTTTACAGCTCAAAACAGATGATTTCTGCCATGCTTTCAGGGCTCGTATATAAAGTACTTAAACTTATTTCAAGGTATCTGCGCTTTGGAAGAAATCGTACAAATATTACGATTAACTTTTATTAGTTAAGTTTCAGATTAGTTAAAATAATTGTATTTTAGCATATGTTGTATTTTGTAAGGATTTGAGGCAATGATTTTCTTTTAACAAAAATTATGTTATTTTCATAAGGTTTTATTTAACTTGCAACGATCCTCTTTCCAGTTTAAATTTTATACTCAAACATTAACTCACTTTCAAATGTCCGATCGAAGTTAAATTTTACATACTGATTTAAATCCGATGACAATGCTATATTAATATGATTTTCGACACTTACCCTCTTATACATCCTTATATTAGAGGATAACACACAAAAAAAAAATCGGATAGATTACCGTCAAGAAGTTTAAGAAAGGGTTTTAGATTAGATAACATAAACCTGCGATGGATGTGTTTTTTAACTTTGATAGTTACGTTTTATGTATTTTTTAATGCTGAATAAAAAAATTACCTTCACTTTTAACCATCATGTCATGATTTTTCGTAAATCGTAAATTTCAAGGTTAAAAAATAGCAAAAAATCTAATACTATAAAATAGATATAAGACTTTTTAATTCAGTTTAATTTAACTTAATTCAATAATTTATTCAATTTTTTGGCTTATACTGGGTTTCTTACAGCTAAATACCTCAGGTGTCCGATTAGGTTCGAAGGGGATGGGGGGGGGGGGATAGATTTAAACTTTAAGCTTTTAAACTTTTAAATTTGCGATTTGAGAAAAATCCTTACGTGATAGTTTAAAATGGGATTCAGCGCTAAAAAATACATTAGAATCAATTTTTAAAAGCTAAAAAACATGGCACAACCTAAAATTTGAAAGACAGTGTAATCTAACAGCATTTTTAAAATTTTTATCATTTTGTAAAGAATTGAGGCTGTTGTTTTTCATCCTTTTATTTAACAAAAATTCAGTTTTTATTTTCTTATTATATGTTTATTACAAATTGTATATTTTGCAGTAATATTTCAGAATGATTAAAGATTTCAAATTTATATTGCAATGTCAATTTTACTCTCAACCATTTTCGTAATATATCTGATGGAATTATATTTCTACTAAATTTGTGAATGACCCCTAATTTGCAGCAAAATGTATGCTCCAACTTTAAACAGCTATTACTCGGTCATTTTTAATCGCAGAATAACGGGACTTTTTTTGTCGTACTTGTCAGTGTCACAGGAAAATTTTACTAAATATAACTTATAGAACCGGGGGACCGTATAAAAATTTAGCTTTCGTAATTTTTTAATAAATGTTTTTCTTGACCCAAATCGCTTTACAAATAATTTTCTACCTTATTTAAACAATTTTTGTAATTGGAAGTATGCATCTAGGACCAACGGTTGCGAAAACAAAGGTCGGTCAGGTTATACGTGGACACACTCTATATGGAAGAAAATTGTGGGTTATCTTTCAACTTGTAAATTAAAAATACTTGCAAATATTTGAATATTTTTAATATGATATTGAATAAATAATTTTGAAAGTTAAAAATATCTATCTTTTTCATCGGAAAAAAACGTTATTTAAGCTTACAAACTTTTAAATCAATTAATAGTTCACATGCTTTTGAAATCTAAACAATTCGAGTTATTAATGATATTTTAATTAAATTCAATTTTTCGTCTTTTTGATAACAAGATTATATCTTAATATCATAACTTTGCAAAAAAACGACGATGCATTGAGTTATTATTTAATCAATGCCTGGAAACAGGCGAATGTTTTTATTTATTTATTTATTTATTTGTTAATTCGTCTTTGTAAATCACATGATGTGAGTTGTTTAATTTCGGAAAGTTTTAATTTTATTCAAATTAGCATAATGAATATTGCTTTAAAGAACTAAAAGAATATTAAAAGGGTCTCTGAAATTAAACCTTATTTGTTTTTGCAGTCGAAGGATGATTTTGCTAATTATATTCGCTTAAAGTGATTAGGATCCTTTAGATTGATATATTAAATATTTTGTACTTTAAAGGGATTTGCAATTTATATATTTTGTGGTATGATATTTTTTTATTCTTATCAATATTATATTGTGATACATTAAAATTCCTATCGAAATTTGGGACTTGCTTTGGATACGTTTTCCTATATATACGCCAACCGAAGAATACGTTCTTGAATATATGTACAGTAGAACCTCGATTCTCCGAAATAATTGGGACCGACCCTATTTCGGAAAATCGAAATTTTCGGATAATCGAGAACGCTTCAATTTTAAGATTAAGGAGAAATATATGCAATATTTCTTATTATGGTAACAAGTGATTAATAAAAATAAAGCTATAGCAAATTAGAAACAAGAATAAATTAACTGAATTTTAATTTTGAAATTAAGTACCTTTTACATATATCACAAGGGTTTGACACAATGTTTTGTTTGTTGCAGTTTCGATTGCCTTTGCTTTGAAGCTCTATCACGGAGTTTTTAAATATTATTAGTTTTCCAGTATCACAGTCTTTCTGCTGCTCCAGCTATGCCAAACCTTTTGCAAAACATTCAAAAGCTTCAGAATTGCTAATTTGTTCGTTTTCTTCGTTTAACTCCGCAGTTTATGGGAGCTCAAGTTAAATTCAAAGGAACTCTTAGAAAGGGGATCGAAAATATTTATATGTACTTGTAATTCGGAAAGGACCGCTTGCACAGAAGGAATATGATAGTTCAAAAAAAAGCTTTCAAAATGAATTTAGCACACAAGGAATGCGATAATAATAATAATAAAATCTTTAAAATTGGATTTCGGTTAACCGAGAATTTCGGTTAAAATAGTTTCGGATAAAAGAGGTTCTACTGTATTATTTTTTCATAATTTAAAATTAACTGGGTTGTCACATAGAATTTTGTATGCCCTTTTTGTACATTATGTGAGAGAAATGAAGAAGGATTTCTAGGACAAAGTTTTGATTTTAATTAAATTGTCCTTCATTAGGAAAGTAAACGTACCTATACAGTGGGCATGTTTGATAATAAGTACGATTGATAGAAAACAGAACAGATGAGGAAAGAAGGACGAATTACAGAAAACAGCCAATTGGAAAATATGAGATAAAGAAAGAACAATCAATACAAACAGTAATTAAAAGAGGGTACAATTAGAATAAAAGTTTCGTTTAAATTGAACAACAACAAAAAAGAAAAGTAGATAACAAAGCAGGAAAAAATATTTGTATCAAATTTGTACTTTATTTATAATTTATTGTTTTACTATTGACTGAAGAATGTTTTAATGTCGTTTGGAATGTAAGTGAGAAACAAATGATTAACTATTATGTTATTTTAAATGCAAACAGATTTATTTCTCGTAATCATCTGCACTCAATAGAGAAAAAAATCCTGCTTTAAAATTATTTAAAAATTTATAAAAATTGGTAAATAGCTATACAGTTTTTAAACAAATCGCTGTATAGTTTTCAAACAAATTACATTTTAATGATAATGGTTCTAATAATGCCTTTTAATGATATATCGATATTCAACACTTACACTGTAAAAAGATATATATTTTAAGAAACGTTTTCTTATTTTAATAGTCAAATATTGTATAAAATTGTTAAGGGGGTCCGGGACACATTTTCAAAAAAATTTTATTTATTGAGTTAAAATTTTGAAATTTTTTGTGACTCTTAGCCATATCATTTGTAAACAAAATCGCATGATAAAACTTCTCATAATTTTTAAAAAAATTTAAATTTTAAATTTTGTTAAAAAAGGTGGGGTAATTTAAAATTGTTATAACTTGGAATATTATTTATAGACTTTCAATTTTTTTTTCATTTAAATAAACAGAAATATATAAATTTTAATTTTGATTCAGCATTTTAAAAAATATTAATTTAAAAAAAAATTAAAAATATTTAAGATAAAAATTAGAAAAAAATGATGTAACCTAAAAAAAAAAATCATATTTTCAAAAGTAATATATATTTTTTAATTTACTGAATCTAAATTAAAGTAAAGCTATTGAAAAAAATATGTTCCAAGTTTGAACCATTTATCTGTAACGGCTCTTCATTTATAACAATTTAAATGTGAGTAATGGTGAAAAAACCCATTATGAAGAAAAACGCTATTTCACAAGTACTCGTTTCCTTGACAACCATAGGTTGAAAGGAAGATTTTGAAAACAAACCAAAACGAAAAAATTAATATTTCCTGTTCTAATTAAGATAGAAACATGATTTAAACGTCCTTTTAAGCAGAAAACGGCAGGAAAATATTTAATCCAATAAAAAAAAAGTGAAAAATTGAAGTTTTTTGTGTCCCGGACCCCCTTAAAAACAGATTTTCTGTTAAATAAACAGTTTTTTACTGGAGTTCTGGCTGAAAATGTGTTCTGAAATATTAATTTTTTTATCGTAGAATCTGGATGCAGTTCTTGTGTGAGAAAGTACAATGATAGATGCTTGTAGATGTTCTGGGAATCTTATGAAACCTTTTTACGAAGACGACTGCACATTTTACTTTTATGGGCAATAATGTAAAAGAATTCAGAGGTGCGACCAGTAAAGTGTCTAAGCTTAAGTCTGCTAGTCACTCAGCTTCCTAATTCCACTCGGTAATGTTAAGTCTTTGGGCGTTTGATGAATTCTTATATTTAAAATATCTCCTCGGGAAATCAATATTTTTAATTTCATTTTTCTGTGTTCTCTTCTTATAGGATGTCTCTCTTTAGGGTTTCGTCCATTTGACGAAACCCTATTCGTCTCACTCCTCTGTCTGTCTGTCCGTCACAGAGCCCGTTCTCAGAAACTATACATGTTGGAGCTTGAAATTTTGTATAGTTATAGCTGAACACCTCACATCAAACGACAAATCATAAAATTTTGAAAAAGTCTTATATTTAACCCTCTGGGCTCTAACTTCTGTATTTTAAGCTTTTTGTTCTATCTGAGCCCCTATTTAAGTTGAAGACTTAAAATTCTGCATACTTATAGCTGAACAGCTCACATCAAAGGACAAATCGTAAAATTTTGAAAAAGTGTTATATTTAATCCTCTGGGCTCTAACTTGTGTTAATCTTTTTATTCTAACTGAGCCCCTAATGAAGTTGAAGACTTGGAATTTTGCATACTTATAGCTGAACACCTCACATCAAATGACAAATCAAAAATTTTGAAAAAGTCTTATATTTAACCCTCTGGGCTCTAACTTGTGCATTTTAAGCTTTTTTTTTTCTAACTGAGGTCCTATTTATGTTAAAGACTTGAAATTTTCACTTCTTATAGCAGAACACTTGTGATCACGCGAAAAATCATAAAATTTTCATAAAGTCTTTTATTATTTACCTCTCCGGGCTTTAACTTGTGTATTTTAAGCAATTTTTCTAACCTCCCGCCATTGGACCCGGTGGTTACTTTTCTAACTTTTGCCGACACCCCTTTGACCACTCTATCATATTATGCATGTAGTCTTACATATTATAGTTCCCCTTTTTACCGCCAGGGGGCGCCTACCTATCTCGGGTGCTATGGGCTCGATCCCCTTGACTAATATATCTACGGATAGGTTGTAAAACGGAGTTTCGTTCGGATAGAGGTTTGTGTAGAATAGCGTGTGCCCCGTGGTAACGAAATGTGGAACTAACAGATTTCGCAAAAGGATAAAGTGTTTTGAAAGGAATATTAAACGAAACCCTCTGTGCGATCTGTGATTACACTTACCCACTTGTTTTCTTAGTTTTCAAAATATTTCTAAAATCTATGCTTAATTTTAAATGAAGTGTTCAAATTTTACTCCCAGTTCAGTTTTTAAAACATAAAATATTAAATTAAACATGGTTTTTAGAAATGTGTTGAGAGCTATGAAAAAAGTGACATCATTTAAGAAGAGAACACTGAAAGAAGGAATTAAAAATATTAATTTCCTGAGGAGATATTTTGAATATAAAAATGCATCAAACGCCCATAGACTTAACATTACAGAGCGGAGTTCGAAAGCTGAATGACTAGCAGCCTTAAAGATGGTAGAGCATATTTAAAATGCGCTGGGAAACTATAACTCGTTTCCAGCCTCTCTCTATACTCTACAAGCGTAAAAATCTTCCTTGTAGAAAAATGGGCTTTCGTCACATAATATACAATTAGCGACCTTATACATATGAGGGCACTAAGTGCGTAATATGTTCTTTTTCTACTGCATCAGAGATGTCATGCATTTTTGGTGGCTTTTGGATGATTTTGCCTTCTTTAAAATTTATCTCTTTTTTTTAAATTAATTATGTTACAATTGACTATAGGCATTAGCATCCAAATTAAACAGCAACCACTATTTCTCGGGGAAATGCATGTTTGAACCTGTTAACTTAAGTTCGTGACATTGCATGTCTAGTTTTACTTTTACGGTATTAAAAATATTACAAATTTCTATTTTATTTAACTTTATTTTATTAAGTAAACGATCGAAAAGTATTTATATCACTTCTTCTAAAATTTGCTGGTATTAAATACCAGAAATTTATCGATATCGATATACAATGAATAACTTATAAAAAAACATTTAAACAAAATGCTGTCTTTGAGAATTAATTTCGAAGTTAACATTTCATGAAAGAGAAACAAAATGTCGCATGCTTTTAGCTTGATATTTCTTCAAACATAATGCAAATTCGTTGATTTAATGGCTTGGGACTTTATGGCTACCCTTAATTCACTATTCTGTTTGCAGATTAATTATCTCCTTTGTTGGGAGGAAGAAAATTTTCCATTTTATCGGAGTTTTCGATAAAAGCTAATGTTGAATGATTGAATTTTAGCCTGCTTAATCACAAACAAATATTTGTTAAACAGCAACTTTTGATTCTAAGATAATTAGTTTATTTTATCATCGTTATTGTAAATTTGTTGTTTTTCTGAATTTTATTATTATTATTTTTATTTTTTTACTCAGAAATGTAAATATTGATATAAAGACTAATGCCGAGTAGTTGAAATAAATTTTGCATTTGTATCAACAAGTATTTGTGCAGCAGTAGCTTTAAGTTTTAACATAATTAATTTATTTATGTTAATGAATAACTAAAATATGAAATAAGTATGATTTATTTAAAGTAATCTATTATTTATTATATATTTTGATATGTTTTACAATACGTTTTTAGAGCATTATTTCAACTAAAACCTATATACCTATATAAGTTAAACGCATGACGAGGACATACGTTTTTCTGACTACAAAAAATTTCTCTAAATGTTACTTTTGAATGGGCACGTCTAACTTTCTTATTTTACACTGTGTGTGTTATTGAACGGTTCTGCCTTTTTTAATCTTCACAGGGGTGTAGTCTTTACATATTTTCGATTTTTCTTTTTTAACATCGTGACGTCATCGTTTGATTACGTAACTTTACGACGTCAGCGTACTGACTGATGTTTGTGCTTTTTAATATGCATAGATGATTCTTTATGTTTCTTTTGATCCGTTTTGTACATTTGTTTCCACGCATCGTTTGTTAATGATGTGTTAATGATAACCAAATGAGATCAAATTTCAAACGAGAGTTTGTTGATAACTGTAAATAAACGGTGCAAATTTTATGAATAAGAAAAAGAACTGAAGTAGAAGAATATCTTTTAACGCCTTTTATTTTATATACTATATATTTTTTCAAAAACTTTAATTTTTATCGACAACTTTACACTTCAAAAATTCAAAGTACATGGAAACTGATAAAACTTTTTACTAACTAGAATTAAATTATTTTATGTATTTTTTAATCCCGAAAGAGAAGAACCTAAAATATTTGATTTGTAAAATTGTTTGTATTCTTCCTGCAAAAGAACGGGTAGGTGGTCATTTATCATCATCAAAGATATATCAGCCAATGTAACTTTAAAGTGTAGCAATATTCTAGAATTCATTTAATCTCAGAAATTTGATCTCTTTTTAGACGATTTTCTCTTTAATTTCTTACATGGACTAGTTAAAAAAATTCTTTTGAAGAAAAGAAAAATGTAAAAAATACATGGTCTGTCATCCGATAAAAGAAAGAATCTGTTTTACAGTAAAACATAAAAAAAGTGATTTATTGCTGTTCAAAGAAGAAAAGCTCGATTTTCTTAAAATTAAATATTTAAAATTTTTAAAGTTTCGTTGATTTCTGATTTTCTATATGCGCGTATACGAACATTTGCATGCTTGCAAATTTAAATTAAACTAATTGATGATAGCTTTATCTGATTATATTCTGCGTATAGTCATTATACTTGTTGCATTGGAGATTTGTTGAAGAATCATGTAAGTCTTATTAAAATATTTCTAGGGCTACAATATATTTTCTTGCTTCCGAAATAAAACACATAAAACACACAACATTCTCGAAAGCTTGTCATACATAGCCGTTGTTGAATCCTAAAAACTCTTTACCGAATTCGCTTGACTTAGTTTTTACAAAATTGTATTCAACAGTGTAAAACAAATGATACTTAAATTAAAAGTATTGTGTAGAAAGCAATTTGAGGTTAATTCATTTATACACCATTTCCTTTAGAAGATCTGAACATAAACATTCCTTAGTGGTACAATTCATATAATGAAACTTATACTAATTATTACTTAAGTTACACTTACATTTAAATTAACTTATAAAATTTAATGATATTTCGAGAGGCTCAATATAAGCGGGATAGCTAACCTATGAAGTTAACGGCTTCTATTTTCCACCAGTATTTATATAAGAAAATTGATAGACTAGAGCGTATACAGGGTAAGTCAAAATGAATGCCCAAATTTCAAAGGTTTACTTCAGAAAATGTAATCAATGTATTTATTCTAATTGTACTCACACGTAGAGATATTATAATCGAGTTTTGAATGTACTCCTCATAAATGTTCAATATACGCTTCTTTTGTTATACGGAATCTATCGTCTGTAATGTAATTCTTGTCAAACCTGTGCATCATCTCTGTATCGATGCGGACGATATCAACTGCGATATGGTCTTTCAAATCAGTCATGGTCGTTGGACGTGGAGGCACATACACGCGATTAGAGTCCTGCATCGTGTCGGCTTACCCGCTTTCATCCGAACCCGACCCGCGGTTCGGGTCGGGTCGGGTCGGGTTGGCGCTATATTTTCGTGTTGCGGGTCGGGTTGACTTCAACTTTTTTTGCGGGTCGGGTTGGCTTTCATTGTTTCGGGTCGGTTTGGGGTTGCCTTTTTTACTCTCGCGGATCGGTTTCGGGTTGACCCGATATTTAAAAAGAATGTTCAAAATATTTTTTCACGCTAAAAGTCTGTTAAACAGTAGATCAACGTTTTATGAAAGCAAAATGCGTCTAGTCTTACAATTAGTTTCTGGAATTTAATGTAAACATACTTTTTCAACTAATGGTACGGTAAGGATTATAACGAATGCCATCTGCCTTTCTAAAGCATATTTACTGAATAGTTACAATTCTAATGTTCTAGTCTTGATACTTCTAACCGTGTTATGACAAAAATCTACTATGTGATAGACAGGAAGAATCATTTAGCGTTTTGCTGCGCATTGTATTTTTAAAGTATGATAAGGCAGAATGCTAATTGTGTAATACAAGGTGTACCGTTATAAGCGGATCTTTTGAAACCGTAACAAATTTTAAAGCATATTTAGACATTAGATTTTTAATTTTATACCGGTACATATATAGATTGAAACATTACTTTCTTTGTTTTCATTGTATCAAAGCTCGGGTATAATTTATCATAAATGTGATATTAATTTAATGGAGTCATATATGGGGTACGACTCAGGTAAAACCCGACACGTGCAGGACTTTAATTCAAATACGTATTTCTTTTCATCTGAAACATATTTATGCTCAAACGTTTTGGGAAAATCCCAACAACCTGAGAGGCAAAAAACTTATGACCCGCAAGAATTTTTCTTGTGGGAACCCGACCGGTAGAAAGAAAATTAGATTCATTCCGAGCCGAAAAAACAAAAATCGGGATAACTCGACCCGATGTTTGACCCTATTCAACGATCCCGAGGTGTCCACTATTCAGAGGTTTTACTATATTTGAATATTAAAAAAAATAGATTTGTTATTTCTTCTATGAAAAATATAAATATAGGATTAGAGATACAATTGTAGAAATTTTTTCATAATGACATTCAAACATGATTTACTTTTCTTTCATTGCGGGTTCGGGTCGGGTGTGGGTTTAAATACTTCGGGTTCGGGTCGGGTTGCGTGTTGCCAACAATTATTTTACCAGGTTGAGTGTCGAGGATCTTTTTTTGTCGGGTTCGGGTCGTGTGCAACCTGACCCGACTACGACTCTACACACGATTCTTTAGGAACCCCCTCAAAAAAATCGTAATGGTGAGATTGAGATCCGGGGATCGTGCTGGATAAGATTTGATATATGCGATAAGATCTGATAAGATTTTGTATAACAAAAGCGACATTATAAGCGATATAATTTCATTATAAGCGATATTGAACATTTATGAGGAGTACATTCAAAATTTGAATATAATACCTCTACGTGTATGTATGTTTGAACAAATACGTTGATTACATTTTGTGTACGTCATCTTTGAAATTGGGGCATTCATTGGGACTTAACCTGTATAGATTTAATTTTTAAATAATCATAAAGGTATGCTATTAAAAATATTAGGAATTTACAGAGCCAGTTAATAGCATTAATTTTGTCAGAAAAAGATGTATAAAAATAACAAATACATCACTAGAGAATTTTTTTCTACTGCTACTTTTTTTTTATTTAAAGAAAAAGCAGAAACAAGAATAATATGATAACTGGTAGGCATGAACGGAATGTAGGAGGTGCAGGAAGGTACAGATTTTCTTACAATTAAATATTATTGCTTAAACTTTCTGCAAACAAACTACTTCTCTACTTCTGGGATTTAATGTCCATTTGTAAATAATTACGATATTTTTTTCAAGTTGCTGCCACTTTAATGTAAGCATTTATTGAACTTAAATATATCTTAAATTTTCAGATTTATCTTATGTCTAATAATTGAAAAAAAATGCGCTACAGAATTATTTAAAGGAAAAATCCTTTTGCTGATATGATAGGAAGTACCTAACTAAACATATTGATAACTACGATGTAACAATCTCCATTTAAGCTCCGCTGAAATTAAACTGCCAGATAAAATTATCAAAGTAAACTCATAAAAATGACAGTACATGACACAAAGGCATTTGTTACGAAAAGAACGACAATTAACGAATTTATCAGAACTTTCCTTTAGTGTTAAACATATTTTTTTCTTGAAGTGGTTTCTTGATGTAATAATCTTTTTCATTGTTACTTACAAGTAAATGATTGTCTTAGCTTTTCAGATTTAATAGCATCATGTAAAAAAAAATGAAAGAGCGGATTTACTCTTAACTATTACATTAACGATTTGTTCTTCTATAATGTGTAAATCATTGTGCTTTCATTTTAAGTAAGTACATTGGGATATTTATAAGGATCTTGTAATTGTGGCTCATTGAACTTTTATTTGTAAATTGGCTAGTAATTACTCATATTTTCCTTTCATTTGTTTATCTGTAAAACAAATTTGTACGGTTAAAATTAATCTGTCAATATTAATTCTAAATATTTTTAATTGTACGTTTGTTACATCTTTACATTTGTTTATTAAAAGAGACCCGATAACGATAGATGATAATTATATGCAATTGAACCTTTTCATAAAAAAATAGCTACCCCCAACCCCATTTTATGTGTGTTTGGAATTATATAAATACGTAGCATCTATAGTCGTCTTCTGGTCCGTCCGTCCGTCTGTCCACATATAACAGCGCAAAAACTACCCAATTGAGTGCTTTGAAATTTAATATATATGATCGTTGCAAAATTTTGTCGAGTCATTTCAAATTTTATGAATATCGAATCAAAACTTAAAAAGATATTAATAAAAGTTTCGGTCATTCTATTAAACACTATCATACGTAATTAATTCAATGATATCCCATTATAGGTAATGATTCTATATTGACATGCTGATTAAGTCCTATTTGAGATAAAGTCATATTATTTAAGTACAATTACTGAATTTAATGTATATAATCGTAATAAATTTTCTATTCATACATTTTTACATAAGAGTGCAACAGCTATTGCACCAAGATCTGAATATTTATAAAACTAGTTATACTACGAACGCACCTCATTTGCCACGTTTGACGTAGAATTTCCGACTTTTTTAAAAAAGGGCATTGTTTAGCAACCGTGTACTTTATTATGAAAGAATTTAAAGAATGTTTCACTTTTATTCAGAAAAAAAACTAACAAAAACTGATAAATTTTTTCTCATCTATAAAACAAATCTCTGAAAAGAAACAAAAATGTAAGGGAAGCGAATTTCTTGTATTAAACATAGGCAGTATTTATGAAAATTCCATAAAATGTAGCTTTTACCTTTGAGCAGCTAACAAAAGCTTGCTTTTGTATTATAGATACAAATTCAGTATTAGAATGAAACATATATAAAAAAAGTCCTTCCGGCCAGTGCCGGGAGGAAGAGGTAGCTTTCATATTCCTTATTTTAAAAAAGCCAACTTATATTATTCAAACACACGAAGCTCAATTAAGTGGAAACCGAATATAGGTGATTCAATACTAATTTTTATCAATACTAAATCATTATGAATGAGAATTTCGCGAAATTAGTCAGCTTTATCCAAGCTGCTTTTATTTAAAGTAACTTATATTTAGCTGCCAAATTCGGCGATTTCTTAAAGTGCCTGCCATTTTAAGACAACATGGTGATGAGGCTAACCAGTGAACTTGGTCGAGACCTTAGTAATTGCTGTGCACATGCTCACTCACATCGGAATCGGTTTATTTATACGAGTGCTGTCGCAGACAAAAAATCAGATTTTTCAAAATGTCACCCACGTTAGAAATTGAAACTGCTATATTTGAGCCATTTTTTAAGATAAAGACAAACAAAAAATGCTCCTGATTCTTTATATCAAGGTCAAATACTTAAGAAAGAAACCTTTTTCAATTTCTAATTTTTTGCACCTCACTTTAAATATATATATTTTTTAATTTAATGGCCGCCATTTTGAAAAAGATGGCTGATGAAGCTGGCCAGCGCACTTGGTCGAGATATTGATGTATACTATCCACATGCCTTCTTCCATCGAAATAGGCGAATACGTGTGGTATCGCGAGACAAATACAACATCGTTTCAAAGTGTTAGCCATGATAGAAATTCAAAGTGTTCAATTCAACCACTTTTTAAGATATAAACAAAAGAACAAATTTTCAGAAACAAAAACTGCTCCAGAATCTTTGTATCAAGGACAAACACATAAAAAAAATCTTTTTCATTTTCCAATTTTTTAATACCTCATTTTAAATTTTAAATTACATTTTTTTTAAATGGCAAACTTTTTGAAACAAGATGGCAAATGAAGCTGGCCAACGAACTCGGTCGAGACATTGGTATGTACTATGTACAGACCAAGTTACATTCAAATCGGTTCATAAATACGCCTGTTATCGCGTGACAAAAATCAGGTCGTTTTAAAATGTCAGCCACAATAGAAATTCAAAATGTTATAACTCAGCCATTTTTTTAGATATAGACGAAACAAAACCTGTTCCGGAATCTTTGTATTAAGGTCAAACACATACAAAAAAACTCTTTTTCATTTTCCAATTTTTGGTATCTCATTTTAAATTAATTTTTTTTTAAATTTTTTTAAATGGCCGCCATTTTGAAACAAGATGGCGGATGAAGCTGGCCAACGAACTCGGTTGAGTTATTTGTATGTACTATGTACACACCAAGGTACATCCAAATCAGTTCATAAATACGTCTGTTATCACGTGGCAAAAATCAGAGCGTTTCAAAATGTCAGCCACACTAGAAATTCAAAATGCTATAACTCAGCCATTTTTTAAGATATAGACGAAACAAAAACTGCTCCCGAATCTTTTTATCGAGGTCAAACACATAAGAAAAAATATTTTTTCAATTTTCAATTTTTTGGTACCACATTTCAAATTTAAATTTTTCTTAAAATTTTAAATGGCCGCCATTTTTAAACAAAATGGCGGATGAAGCTGGCAAACGAACTCGGTCGAGACATTGGTCTGTACTATGTATAAACGAAGTTACATCCAAATCGGTTCATAAATACGCCTTTTATCACGTGGCAAAAATCAGGGCGTTTCAAAATGTCAGCCACACTAGAAATTCAAAATGCTATAACTCAGCCATTTTTTAAGATATAGACGAAACAAAAACTGCTCCCGAATCTTTTTATCGAGGTCAAACACATAAGAAAAAAATATTTTTCCATTTTCAATTTTTTGGTACCACATTTCAAATTTTAAATTTTTTTAAATTTTTAAATGGCCGCCATTTTGAAACAAAAGGGCGGATGAAGCTGGCCAACGAACTCGGTCGAGACATTGGTATGTACTATGTACACACCGAATTACATCCAAATCGGTTGATAAATACGAGAGTTACAGTGTGACATAGGTCAGATATATATATATATATATATTGATATATATATATATATATATATATATATATATATATATATCAATTTTGAACGGAGGGTGGTTTCGGGGTTTGGGGGTCATGATCGATGAAAATATATCAAAATTTTTTGAAATCGCTTTCCTCCGAACGGCTGCAATAGGTAGCTTTTTGTAAAGAAAGCTACCTAAAAACTTTATTTCTCCTTTAAAGAAACCAAAAACCGACCAAAGCCTTTTTTTCGACAGAGATTCTATATCTTGCATTCGTTATTAATTTTTAAATTTTTTTCTTATCAAAATTTTGAGTTCTGTTTTCTTTGTTTTAGGTAGCTTTCATTACAAAAAGCTACCTATTGCAGCCGTTCGGAGGAAAGCGATTTCAAAAAAATTTTGGTATATTTTCATCGATCATGACCCCCAGACCCCGAAACCACCCTCCGTTCAAAAGTTGATATATATATATATATATATCTGAGCTTTGTCATACTGTAACTCTCGTATTTATGAACCGATTTGGATGAAACTCGGTGTGTACATAGTACATACAAATATCTCGACCGAGTTCGTTGGCCAGCTTCATCCGCCATCTTATTTCAAAATGGCGGCCATTTAAAAAAATTTAAAAAATTTAAAATTTGAAATGTGGTACCAAAAAATTTAAAATTGAAAAATATTTTTTTCTTATGTATTTGACCTTGATACAAAGATTCCGGAGCATTTTTTGTTTTGTCTATATCTTAAAAAGTGGCTCAGTTATAGCACTTTGAATTTCCAGCTTGACTGATATCTTGAAACGACCTGATATTTGTCACACGATAACAGGCGTATTTATGAATCGATTTGGATGTATCTTGGTGTATACATAATACGTACCAATGTCTCGACCGAGTTCGTTGGCCAGCTTCATCCGCCATCTTGTTTCAAAATGGCGGACATTTAAATTTTTTTTAAAAATTTTAAATTTTAAATGTGGTACAAAAAAATTGAAAATTGAAAAATATTTTTTTATATGTGTTTGACGTTGATACAAAGATTCTGGAGCAGTTTTTGTTTCGTCTATATCTTAAAAAATGACTGATTTATAGAACTTCGAATTTCTAGCGGGGCTGACATTTTGAAACGACCTGATTTTTGTCACACGATAACAGGCGTATTTATGAACCGATTTGGATGTTCCTTGGTGTATACATAATACGTACCAATTTCTCGACCGAGTTCGTTCGCCAGCTTCATCCGCCATCTTGTTTCAAAATGGCGGCCATTTAAAATTTTTTTAAAAATTTAAAATTTAAAATGAAATACCAAAAAAATTGGAAAATGAAAAAGATTTTTTTGTATGTGTTTGACCTTAATACAAAGATTCCGGAACAGTTTTTGTTTCTTCTATATCTAAAAAAATGGCTGAGTTATAGCATTTTGAATTTCTATTGTGGCTGACATTTTGAAACAACCTGATTTTTGTCACGCGATAACAGGCGTATTTATGAACCGATTTGGATGTAACTTGGTGTGTACATAGTACATACCAATGTCTCGATCGAGTTCGTTGGTCAGCTTCATTCGCCATCTTGTTTCAAAAGGGCTGCCATTTTTTTAAAAAGTTAAATTTTAAATTTAAAATCAGTTATCAAAAAATTGAAAAATGAAAAAGATTTTTTTTATGTGTTTCACCTTGATCCAAAGATTCCGGAGCAGTTTTTGTTTCGTACATATCTTAAAAAATGGTTGAATTATAGCACTTTGAATTTCTAGCATGGCTGACATTTTGAAACGATCTGATATTTGTCACGTGATAACACGCGTATTCATTAACCTATTTCGATGTAAGAAGGCAAGTGGATAGTATATCGTAATGTCTCGACCAAGTTCGCTGGCCAGCTTCATCAGCCATCTTGTTTCGAAATGGAGGCCATTAAATTAAATAAAAAATTATATTTAAAGTAAGGTGCAAAAGAATTAGAAATTGAAAAAGGTTTCTTTCTTAAGTATTTGACCATGATATAAGGATTCCGGAGCATTTTTTGTTTTGTCTTTATCTTAGAAAATGGCTCAGATATAGCAGTTTGAATTTCTAATGTGGGTGACATTTTGAAAAATCTGATCTTTTGCCTGCGAGAGAACTTGTATATATCAACCGATTCCGATGTGAGTGAGCATGTGCACAGGAATTACTAAGGTCTCGACCAAGTTCACTCGTTAGCCTCATCCACCATGTTGTCTTAAAATGGCAGGAACTTCAAGATATCGCCGAATTTGGCAACCAAATATAAGTTACTTTAAATAAAAGCAGCTTGGATAAAGCTGACTAATTTCGCGAAATTCTCATTCATAATGATTTAATATTGATAAAGATTAGGATTGAATCTCCTATAATCGGTTTCCACTAGATTGAGCTTCGTGTGTTTGAATAATATAAGCTTACTTTTAAAAAATAAGGAATATGAAAGCTACCTCTTCCTCCCGGCACTGGCCGGAAGGACTTTTTTATGCAGAAACAACTTCTCAAGAGAAAGGGAAATGTTTTGTCTGTTTTCTTCTTTTTAAAGTTCCGTACTTAAACAGTAAGAACGGAACCATTATAAGACTACTCCTGTGTCTGTCTATCTGTTCGCCTGTCACAGCCATTTTACTCGTAAACTATGGAATATGGAAAGTTGAAATTGGGGGAAGTAATCAAGGCTATTGACCCACATATTTACAGATTATTAAACATTCACAAATATATTTCGGGAAAATGTAGAGAGGCTAATTAAATTACTTGAGAAAAAAACAATCTCTTATTTGTATAACGCGTTAAAGCTTTCTTAACGCTGAACTCAAAAATACATTTCTTTTAATCTTAGGTGTTATATTTTCATAGATACCGTCGAAAATGTGGTGCAAAAATATGTCCCCATCTATTTCCGAATCTACTAAAACTAAAGTTATAAAAAAATAAGAGATAGTAGACGTTAATTTAAATCTTGCAGGAAAATTATAGCGATTACCCCAAGTCACATAGTTTTTGAGAAAAGCGCATTTTTCCGTTATACACAAATTTCGATTTGTAGGCATTCAGCAAAGGTGTTGAGGAGCGCTTGAGGTACCTATCGTAGCAGAAGTATAAAAGCATTGCTGATAATGATTTTCGAAAAAAAATCATCGGTAATTAGCCGAGATATTAACCTTTAAAGAACGGACGGTTTGGACATACATAATGACAGGGACGGCGTACTCTATGTACCATCGACATTTAAAGCCCAGACAACAACTTTTAATGATATATTTGTGTAATACAATTCCCAGTAGTAGTATAAAAGCAATAAATGACAAATTATTAAAAACAGAGTACTTTAATTAGAATTAATCACGTAAATACTATGGGATTCGCGACTAGCTTGCATTGAGTCGATCTCTCAATACGCCTCCCGTGTCTTTAAAAGTTAATTAAAAACCTATCTGGAAAAACACGGCACGGACCAGGACGGCGTTGCAACTTTGTGTCTTTCTTTCGAAATGCTCTTAGCACAGTGCCATATTTAAATTTTGAACAAGGGTTTTGTTTTAGCTACACTTGTAAAAAAGAAAGATTATTACTGTGCTGAATTTTGTTTATGAAATTCCGAATGAAGTTTAACCTCTTGCGCTCTATGACGTACGTATTCTCAATGACTTCATGCTATTATGGTCACTTCCGACAATGACTTACGCAGCGCACGACATGATGTATGGCTGATTTTTTAATTGGGCATTCCGTATTCTCATCAGAAAGTTTTAACTCCAACTTTTACTTTACAATTTGATTCATTTTCCTTAAATAAAGAAAAAGAAAATTACCAATTAACTTTTTGTGGTATGAATGCAAAATTAAAAAAAAAAAAAAAAAAAAAAAAAAAAAAAAAAAAAAAAAACAGAAAAAATAAATCTACCAGATGCGGTAACACTGGTGGCTGGTAACATACATCCGGGCTAACAACGCCAGAGTGGAAGGGTTTAAATATGAACTACTTTTTTGTCAATACCGAATTAAGTTCATCATAAACAGATTATGATAAGATAAAAAAAAAAGAGTTATACAGAATAGCAATATTTGATTTTATTTAGGCTTCATTGAACTTTTATGGTATACCCATTCATACTTTTTAAGTATATATTATAGCAATAATATCAACTTTGGCAGTGATTTTATTTCAGAAATATTATTTAAATTAGTTCTGAAGATGAATGAAACACGTATTTCATTTAGAAAAAACTCATAAGGCTGGTGACTGATTAAGAATTTACCCAATTTATTTAAACCTTTGCTATGTGTTTCATTTATATTGTTATGGTATCTGAACATGATTTTTCAGTCAACTTCGTAGACATTCAAAAGTGTCTTTCTTTGACTGATTATGATTTATGAATTACAGTGAGATTTAATACTTTATATTCTGCATAAAATAAAATTTCTAAATTAAGGAATTTAGTTTAATATACCTGTAATTTTAATTTGTGTGGTAATTATTCTTAATTTTTCATAGATAATTAAGGTCACTGTTCCTAAAGGAAACTCAATTACCGATAGTTTTGTCGCATTTAGGGTAGAATTGGCATTTTATTAAATAAATATATATTTTATTAAGCATAAAAGTATTGAATACCGTGCTTTTAGTTCAAAGCTAACTTGTTTTGTAGAAAAGAAATAATTATCTATACTTTATACCCTCAATATACTATTATCGCATTTAGGTCATTTTTATCGCATTTACCGCAGTTAAAACCCAAATGAGACGTCCAAAGTCCTAAATGTGACAATGTGTTTTAAGCATACCAATTCAGCTCAAAATATTAATTTACTGCTGTGACAGAAATTTTCACAAAACCACTGTAAATGATTTGCGAGACCGCTCAATCAAACGATGATTAAAAGCCGCGTTTAAGTCGTAGAATACTGTATTTGCTGCTGCACTAAACTTTTGTACGGGATTAATTCTATTTAAATTTCATTTGCTCAATTTTTCTAGTAACTATATTTAAACTGGGAATTGCAAGTATGAAAAGAAAAAAAAAAAAAAAAAAGCAGAGATTAGTGAGACTGCTAACAACAGTTAAGGGTTAATTTTATGATATATTAATATAGTGATAATGAAATATAACCACATGATTCCTATACGAAATGTAATAAGGGATCTAAAAATCTTATTTTGTTAATGAAAAATACAAATTAGTTTAATCATGTTTTAACGCCGTTAAAATAACGCCGATATTTTAAAGTTTGGTCGTTGCGAATTCGCATTACTGTGGAGTTCACGGTTTAAAAGAGTATTTATAAGATATTCATAACATTTTTAACAAGAATATTTATTGCATATAAATATAGTTATTATAAAATGTCACATGATAAAAATATTAGACTTAAAAACAGATAAAATCTTGCGATGTTTTCAATATTTTTTTAAGCGGTCCTTATTAAACCAAAGAGAAGTCCAGGGTCTGATATTCTGTTCACCAACCCCCTCCTTTTTCTTAAACTTTCAAAAAAAAAAAGAATTTCTATGCCTTATACGGAATAAAATGCATATACGGAAACATACTCATTTAGATAAAAATAGTTTTCGTTTTTTATCTTATTCTTATTTAAAAGTTGAAAATGTTGATTATAATGAATAAAAGGTAAAACAAAATATCGGATTTAAGAAACGTGCAAACAAAAATTAGGGACCCCAGATGCCTCATGATTCAATCGGATTCGGCATTTAAGCTACCGTACGTTATAATGTTTGTAAAATTAACTTACTTAATCGCAGTAAAATAAACATAAGTGTTTTCAGTCTATGCAAGATTTTTCAGAATTTTCACTGTATCCCGTAATCATGTGTCTATATCCCCTGTATCGAAATACACCGCCATTCTTACGCCTTTTTTTTAATTAAAAATATTAAAGACATGCTTTTTTTTTCTATTTTGGTCATTTTAAACCCATATTTAAGTAACCGGTTAAAGAAAAGCACTATTGGAAGATCATGCTAGAATTCTAAATTCATTAACTCAACACGACCGAATTAAATAGAATATGCACTTTATACATCCTTTTAACAGAATATATGAAAATACCATATTAAGTTACATTAGTTAATCTCCAAAAAGTCTCTCCGCTTTTAGGGTATTCTGTTCGTCGCTAATAGGTCTCTGAAGAAAGCAAGTCACCTAACTGCGTAGAATATTTTAGAATTTCAATTCTAAAACTTATCGCCTTTTCCCGAGCTTATATTTCGGGTAAATAAAACACGCGTAGCCCTTGGCGTCCGTAATTTTATTTGATCTTCAAAGTTAAAAAGATAAATAATGAACCATTTTCGGGATCTTTCGCCGCATTTGGGAAATATGGCGGCGCTTGATAATGGACGATGTGCATGTGCATTGCAATGGGAAATTTTTTTAAAGCGACGTTTTGCATGCAGAGAAATGTTTCGTAATCTGTTCCTTAAGTCCGGATGTCTTACTATATAGCATTTATATGCGATTTTTGCGTTACGATTTTAAGTACAAGAACATCGTTGCATTTTGGGGTCGTCACATTTGGACCCAATGACTTTATTTTTATTTTCCTTTGATTTGCTATTTTAGAAAAAAAGTTTGTGCGTTTAAAAAAGATTTTCATGTGTTACTATTACTTAGAGACATTTTTAATTCAACGATGTATACTTTTGTTTAAAATAAGACAATAACGTTAGATAAAGATTGCAATTGAACCCTTCCATTCCAAAAATTGCTTTTTTCTTATAGTTACCCATTATCAAAAAAACTGTTCGTCAGCCATGTACTTTATTCAGAATGAACAAAACTATTTTTCGTTTTTATTCGGACAAAAAATCTCTCGCGATTTTAAAAAACAAACAAATATCTAAGGATATATGTAAGCAAAAATGAAAGGGAAGTGAAAACGTTGGTAGTATTTTTAAAAATTCCATAAAAGCTAGCTTTTACCCTTGAGCAGCTAGCACAAACTTGCTTTCATATTATAGATACAAATTCAATATTGAATTGAAACGCATATTTAAAGAAAAAAATCTTTATTTTTTTTTATCTAGCATAATAACTCAGATGTGATATACAAGAAAAGATAATAATAAAGGCTTTTTTCAAAAACGTTTCTATATCTAGCCTTTCCCTCCTTTTTTCCCTTATCAAAACTTTGTGATTTTATTTTCTTTGTCTCTTTAAAGGAACAATTTTTAAGAGAAAAGCGAAATGTTTTGTCTCCTTTTTTCTCCTTTTTTTCCTCTTTCTTCTCCCCTATCACATAATATACATTGATCTTAAAAAAATATATTATAATGAAAAAAATGGCGAGTTTGTTATTAATTTTTTATCAAAAATATTGTTTTAATAGCTGTGATGATGAATAAAATATGTATTAAATACATAAGAATTAATACTGCTGAGAAAGCTCTAATGATTGTGAATAAAAAAAATTAAATCTGCTGTTTTGTTTCATATCACACAGAAATTAATATTATTTGAAATGGCACTTGTTCTAACAAAATCTGATTACATAACTTTCGCATCTGAAGAACACTGTTCAAAATTTACGACACCATTATTATTATTATTGTTGCTGTTGCTAATCTTGTAAAACTGTTGTCAGTGTTGCCAGACGAATACTAAAATTTTATTTTGAATACCACTATTTCCATAGAAAGACAGTCGCCTTATTTATTTACAAAAATTTCGCGATTAATGCGAGCGAATAATACTGAACGGAAATAGCGGAATTCAAAATAAAATTTTAGTATTCGTCTGGCAACACTGGCTGTTGCTGTAGTGCACCTGGTACACCTGATACAGCTGTAGTACAGCTGTATTAGATTGCTACTATTTTTTTTAAAGATAATTATGTTTGGGTAATTCCACGAGCACTTGTCGTGTAAGTCACATACTATGCTTATTGGCCACCGTTATTTTATAAAAGTTTGCTTCGCCTATTTCAATTAATGAGATACCTCCCATAAAATAAGTTACATTTTTCCGTTCTAAAATACTGGTAGCCAAAATAATTGTATGTGACTTACACGACAAGTGCTCGTGGAAATGCCCGTTTATCAATTACGTATATGCCATTACATACTTGAGAAATTGTTTTCTCGGTAATGGATAGAGCGAAGCTCAAACAATTTTACAGATCTTTAAGTTGTTCGACTAAATTTTTAGTGCTGAATTCAGTGTTGCCAGTGGGCCACTTTTTTAAAATTCAGATTTCTTGATTGGCACAACTTTTTTGAAATAGTAAAATTTGCCTTATTTAATGACATATTAATTAAGGCGAAAACCATGGGAATTTTACTATTTCAGAAAGTGGTGACAATCAAGGAATCAGAGTTTTTAAAAGTAGCCCACTGGCAGCACTAGTTGAATCCAGTGATGCCCTGTGTGGAAATGATTACGCCCACTTTGCAGACAATCTTATGTTCACAAGGCCTGGCTTCAAAGGAAGGTTCTAGGGCAGTGGTTCCGAACCTTTTATCGACCATGCCCCACCAAATTATCTGTAAAATCAATATGTCCCCCCACCCCTATAACTCTGTAAATGCTGTCTCTTATGATTTAAAAAGTGCACTCTATTTACACAGTGGAAGCGTTTAGAACCTTAACAATAACTATACATTCCACATTTTTTAACTTATCAAAGAAATGAATCTTTTGTCACAAATGTGTTTTCAAAATAATTCTATAAATGCAATGAGTCTGCACATCTTCGCGTTTGTTTTGTGGCAAGAAGAATTTTGTTTTACTAGTCTAACTTACTTCAGTATTAAAGAAAAGTGTTATACGATCTGCATTTTATCTTCAAAATTTTTTTGAATAGAAACTTACATTTGGCATTAAAATTGATAACATTCACAAATTTTATAGTTCATTTTGTACTTTATTAAGAGTTGGTGGGAAAACATTGGACACCACAGTTTCTTTCTTTAGATAACACAATACACAAGAAGCATTTAAAAGATTCTCGTCTTTATTAATTTATGTAGCCATTATTCCGCCTCACAACACACTTTCTCTGTTTTCCCTTTCGAATATTGTTGTCTTCCATGTATTATCTTTGATTTTCTATGATTATCTATAATTTTAAAATTTTAAATGTATACGTCACCATGTAAATTTATTTACTGTTCAGGACACCTGCACTAGAGTCATATATATTTACTATCTCCCCATTTCATTTCCTTTTCTAATGCTATTTCGAATTTATGAATTTCATAAAGTTGGTAGTACCTCGTTTAGCTATTTCATATATTTTTTAGGTATATATGTTCTTGTTCATGACTGTCAGTTTTTACTTTTAGTAGTTTAACTTGGAAAAAGATTCTTTGTGGGTCATATGGCTGAGCGAATAAAAGAAGAAAACGCATTCAATAAACAATTGAAAATGTCACAAAAAATTATAGAATACAATAACAACCAGAATATTTATTAAAATTTTAGTACTAGAAAAAGATGTCAAAATATATTAAACGATTACTCATAAAATTATTCCGGTAAGATTCTTTTTAAAAATTTTTAAACATTTGATTTACAACATTTTTTAAATTCAGTAAATAACTGATTTTTTAAATTTTGCTTGTATTTCATTTATTTTTATTTTGTAACACTTTTTCTTTTTTTAGAATACAGAAACTGGTAGTGAATGACTGAGTAATAAATTTGGTTTTGCCCACCAAAAAGTCAAATTGCCCCCTTAAAAGATCAAATTGCCCCCGTGTGGGGCGTATGCCCCACGTTGGAAACCACTGTTCTAGGGGTTAATTTTTTAAAAATTTTCTAAATATAACTTGCTATGATAAATGCAGAGTAAACCTTCTTCACAAGAGAGATAGTTAAGTTACTATTATTAATGTACACTGTTAAATTTTAATTCAATGATGTACTTTTATATGATTTAAATTAATTAGAAGAACCAAAATGCTTAGTCCTTTTTAACGGAGTAGTAAGATATGCAATTCACTGTAAAATTTTATGAATGAATATAGACATTACTAGATGTGAATATAAAGCAGTACAAATGCCAATCAACATACATTATACATATAATTAAAACATGTTAATCGAAATATTTTCCATATTCTGACTTTCTTATTACACTAAATGTATTACTTATAAAATACCCCAAATTATCATAAACTTGAGCACATGTTATATTACGAGTTACGAAAGTAATAAAAAGCATCATAATTTTCCTTATAATACAATGCTTAAGAAATTTGTACTTTAATTAAAGAACACTTTCTGTGTAGTGTACCGAAAACGCTATTAAATTGTTTTGTTTAAATTTTTAAAGCTATTAAAAAAATTCCCATGAAAAAGTATTTATTTACTAAAAAAACTATTTTACTATTTAAAAGTATTTATTTTTGCACAACAGAAACAATTAATTAATACATTAATTTAACACAACGTTTCTTCTTTGTTGTTCTTTAACTATTTTGAATAAATATTTCTGCAAAAGAATATTTTGTAAATATATTGCTCAAAACACTAATTTTTTTTAAGCCGGAAAATTTTAATAGAACACAAAACATACATTTATAAAAAGTATGACTCTCATAAAATAACTAAACTGTTCAACTGTTTAAAAGTATTTTTCATATTCTGAAGGGTACGTTCATTTAACAACATAAAAAAACCCCATTTTATAAGGTACCTATCCTTATATCGCAGAGAAAAACAAAACTTTTCTACGGAATTAGCTTTTGTATTTTTAGTCTTATGCTGTCAAAATTGTTTAAGAAATAAAAAGAAATGTTACTAGTAAAAAAGACAACTTTTATTATTCTGAGATTTTTTTTAATTGTTAGAAAAGTTTTAATGAGCAAACACGTTTCTTAGAATAGAAATAAATTTTTATTTTATATTCTTATTTAATCTTGTTTTATTTTATATTGTGTTTTTTTAATATTAAAAAAAACAACCATTACACTTACAATGTAGATTTTAATGCAAGAAGTATAAATGTATATTAATTAATAATTTAGGCTTAAATTCAAAATGTATCAATATTAAATTATTTAATTGGCATGGCATTTCAGATATTTTGTTTTTCTAAGAGTTTGTTTGTGTGGAAAATAATAAATGGGTTTCATATGTAATTTAATAAAATATTTGTACTTTTCTAAAATTAGAATAAAATTATATCTGTGATGTTAAATTTTTTTCTCTGTCGTTACTTTGACACTATTAAATCCATGGGCATAGCCAGAAACTTTCCACGGGAAGATTTTTAAACACTATTGTTCCTAAACTATGTATAACGAAACATATATATATATGTTATAAAATTGATAAGATGCTCTTTAATATTTTCTAATTAGTATACCTTCCCCATAGTTGCTAGCTCAATTTCTATATCTGCCCCAAGTAGTACTTCAAATCGTTAGAACCCCAATAAGAGATATTATCAAGTATAGCCTATTTTCGATAGTCAGCAGTGCAGACATATATTCGATATCTTGCACTTCTCGATCATCATAATTTCCGAGGTACTTCAAATCCCAATTAAATTCAGAAATAACTCGCAACACATGACCCAATTATCAAGTATTTATAACTTTTAAGTCTAGGAGAGCATGAACACGTATCCTATATTAAAACGAAAGGCAATTATCCAAGATTAATCAGGAGCATCTAATGTAAAACAATCTAAGGTTATAAATTTTAATAAAATAGTCTTCAAATGGTGATCTTCTCTTAGAACTAAAAACTCACGTAGATCCCTATGAGCAGCCCGTGTGAACAGACACGGTATTGGGACTACTCGGACTGATCCCGGCGGATTTGGTACATAAAAACACACACAGTTCGTTCATACATGTATATATATATATACAGGCACACATAAATACATATATACATACACACTGGCCTCCAAAAGTTAAGCTACAGGGACTGGATGCTTTCGATTGCACACGTTTTGTCGAATATCTACCGACATTATTGGCGAATTGTTCTTAAACTTCTAGGATGTAAAGAACATGTTTGATTTTATATTTATCGGTGATTATTTATCGGGGGGTACAATTAGGGGGCTAATAATAAATTTAATAATAAAATAATATTTGCGATCACCTATGTAACAGAAAAGGCTGGAAATGGTTTATCACTGTGGTAAATGACTATTTCGGTCCTGTTCAACGTTTGTATGCATTTGTGTAAGCATAGCACTCATATTCGTGAAGGTGTTAACGTTTTTGTGAAAAATTCAAAAGTTTTTTGTTTATAGCATACAGAGTTTTCAACCAAATTTAACAAAACTTTCCAAAAACCTGACAAAGAACAGTAGCAACAGTATACTGCAATTAAAACATGAATATATTGAATATTTGATGCGATATGGGCATTTGTATGAAATAATTTTTAACTGCGCATGCGTGGAAGATCCTAAAATTTTTATTACATAGTTTGGTAGTCAGCTATTTAGGTCAACTTATATAAAAAGTCCAGTCAAATATCGCGAAAATTCACAAAGATAGGATCGATATAGTGAGTTGCTTCCTAAAAATAGCTTTATTATAAGGGATTTTCCACAACTTTTCAATCAGCTCACTATACCTTTCTAAGTTTTCACAACATTTGACAAGTTTCTTTCTTTCTACTGCGAAATCACATTTTCCTTTTTATTTACATTATGTTTTCTTTTGTTTTAGGTGAGTGGATTGTTTCTTTACCGTTTACAAATTATAAAGTAAGTCAAATATTTATTTACATTCTTTTCTTTTAAATGCTGACATGCATAACTGAGTATTGAATGAGTATTTTATTACGTGTGGCAGAAATAAATAATTAAACTGAGTGTGAACTTTCCTCTTTTGTGGAAGTATTCAATAAAGTAAGGCATCAAATGGCCCTGCACAAAATCCATGCGAAACTTAGATATTTGTTAGTTAAAAATTATGTGCAGAATCAAAAACATTTTTACTGAGCTGTTTGAGGTAATACAATTTATGCATGAAAGAGTTTTTGAACAAGTCTTATCTGTATGCTCCAAGCCCTAATTGACACACGGAGAGCTATTTGGGCAGTTTTTCACCTAGTTTGATAATCGCCATGTTGTTGGCAATTGTAACTACTGTAAATATTTGTGTGAGGTCTGACCATATATTTGATTGGATCTAAAAAAACTTTCCCAGAATCTAAAATCATCTGTACTGGTCAGGAAATCAGTAAAAGACAATTATAACAATCTGAAATTTTCGAAAAGAATGTGGAATAAACCTGGATTGAAGAGGTATCTCTGAGCGATGGCACCTTTAAACCCATTTAAGCGTCCTGCAGATTTTTTTTTCATGCATGTTTAAGGATTCAAAATATAATATCTGCGGAAAGTATTGATATGGGGATTTGTATTTGATAACCTTAGGCATTTATTTATCTTATGCACTCCAAAAATTAACATTGATCTCAATTTTAAATAAGCCTTTGAATCCAAAAACTACGTGACGGAAAAACACGGTTAGGACGCTTAAAGGGTTAATATTGTTTAAGGGAAATGAAGACTGAACAATTAAATAATGGCTTTTTGATATTGTAATGAATGATATAGGTTGTTTGATGCAAGAGGCAAGGAGCTGACGTCCGTGTGATGATTCCCAGATTCATTACAATTGTTTATTTCTTTTACTATTTTTGAAGTTTCATGATATCTGTGACAAGAGATTTATGTCCATCCGTGACAAGAGATTTATGTTGGCCTGTAAAGCATCTGCAAACGCTGCTACCACATTACATAAATTATCTGCGTTTGTCTGTAAGGTCTGCTTCTTTACAGAATCGGCGTTACTTAGTTGAGCTAAGGTGATCTGTAAAAGAGAGTGTTTTGCTTCGTGTTGATTTTATCAAGCTCGAGATCAAGAGGCTGTATTCTATTCTGGGTTGTAGCGTAGATTTCTCTGACCTGTGCTAGCTTAATTTCCGTGGCACTATTTTTTAAGGACCTAAAGTTTTAACGACCTATTTCAGTATATTACTACAGCATGAACAGACATTATTAAGAGGCGTTAATGACATCATCAATTATATCTAAACTTAATGGAGAGGTTTTCTTTGTTGCAAGGCGTTTGATCGGATCAAAGCTTTTTAGTTTTTTGTTCTCCTTGTCTGTTTTGTCCTTCAGTACCTTTATGGGCTTATTTATGTGTGTTCGAGAAATATTAACTTTTCCATTTCATTTACCGCCCCACCAGTGGCTGAGAGGTTGTACTCTGCAAGCTGGTAGACGGGAGGTGCTGGGTTCGAACCCAATTGCGCCCGTCGGTCTAATCGTTCAGAGTTTCCCGTGGTTTTCTTCGAACCTTGCATTTCCTTGCGAATATACGGGTCAAGTTTCCTTAGAAAGACCCCCCACGGAGGACACCCGTCCCCTTTGGGACCATATCTCTCGTGTAGATAATTGGCCGTCATAAACAACACCAACAGAACCATTTCATTTACCAATTTAAAGTTTGATGAACTGTAATCAGTCATTTTGTAGAGGAATAAACATAAGCAATTGATATAGTATTAATCAAACTAGCATAAGAAGTATGATAACATTTGAAATAAAAAACTAAATTTATCAATTATAATATAAATGTAATTATGTCAAGTAAAAGCAGAATTTATATTAAGGAAACTAAATCAGATGGTTATAAAGTGAGATTAGGTGAAAAAGCAAATATGAAGGGAAGCGCCAGGAATGCCATCTCAATGAAAGAAATGGTGGAATAAGAAATATGTAGGAAATGTAAAAGAAAAAACCAGAAGCTGAGACTTCGGAAAGTAACTACGATAAATACTATACCTAATTTGGGAAGAATGAAGCAGAAGTAATGGAATTTTAAGGAGAGAAGGGAAATTAATTGGGAAAAATGGAGCAAGAATAAATCGGTCCGTACACAAAGTAAAGCAAAGTACAAGAAATAAGAAAATACGTAAATAATAATAAAATGCGATAATAAAAATGCGAATAATAATAAGAAAATACTTCTTTTTGTGATAAAAAAAATATAGGGGAGTCAACGGTTATGTAGCGTTTGTTAAATAAACAGTCTACTATTATGCAGTATTTAAAAAAAAAGAGCTCGAGTTACCGTTTAAATTGAATTCTAAGTATTTCTTATCTAATATCTTAATTAAAAAAAGAAGGGCATCTTCTTTCTCATGTAAAAATTTAAATGGGAATTTACGGGTTGGGTTTCAGTTGAAAAATAGACAGTGTCTATTATAATACAGTTAAAATTTGAAGGGGGAGTATTCCATGTAAAATAATAAATAATTAAAAAGTAGGGCATTGTTTTTTGCATATTAAAATTTAATGGGGAGATAATTGTTAAGTAATAACAGTATCTATAAACAAGCTATTTTACAAAACTGGAAAAAAGTGGCGGAAATTTTGCAATATAAATAGAAAAAGACACGAACGTCTGAGGTCATCTTTTTCTCATAAGAAAATTTAAAGGAGAGACAAGGGATAAGTAGTGGTTGGAAAGATAACAATGTATTATACTATATTTCGAAAAATTAAAGAGGGTTAAGGGAATTGCCATTAAAATTATTTTCTAAGTAATTGAAAGACAAAGGCATTTTTTTCTCAAGCTAAAATTTAAAAGAGCGATAAGGTTTAAGTAGTAATTTCCAATTACTACTTAATTAACGCTATTATATATAATATTAATATATATAATTATTACATAATAAATATATAATTATTATATAATTAATACTATTAATATTATTATTGAAGGATGGTCGGAGAAGTATTTCATATAAAGCAGTAAAATAATAAATAATTGATAAAGTGGGACATCATCTTTTCCATGTTAAAATTTATTTGGTAAATAATCGTGAAAAATCCAATGACTATTTTTATACTATTATTCAGACTTTGAAAGGGGAAGGGGACTATTCCATGCAGAAAAATAATTAATCGAAAAAGAAGGATTCGTCTTCCTCATGTTATAATTTAGTGAGGAAATAAGGATTTAATAGAAACTGGAAAATGGATAATGTCTATCATTAAGCAATATTACAAAATTGGAAGAAGGGGGAATTTTAGCATATAATATAGCAAGAACCTCGAATATCAGGCGGTATTCTTTTTTTGTCATATGAAAATTTAAAGGAGAAACAAGGGTTAAGTAGTGGTTAGATTATGTACTGTCTATGATATACTTCACTCATGTTTGTGAAAATTCTAACACCATGAGGAAATCATCAGAATTAAATGAAATTTAATACATAAACGACTGTTATTGATACAAACTAATCATTGCACTTTAAAAAAAAATATTAAGCGTCCGAAATGAGTAGTACGTGTAGCCAACACGCGCTGCAATAAGTGCTGCTATACGATGTGGCATGGACTGAAACAGATTTTGAATGTCTGCCTGGGGAAGATCATTCCATATTGTTTGTATGCGTACCCAAAGTTTATCTGTAGAATCTGTAGAACGAGGATCATGAGCGAGACGACGATCAACGAAATCCCACACATTTTTAATAGGCGACATATCCGGCGAACATACAGGCCACGGAAGATGTAGGTTTTCTGCTGACAAGAAGTCTTGAACATTCCTTGCAATATGTGGGCGTGCATTATCCTGCAGAAAGATAGCTCCAGGAATGCCTTGAAGGAAAGAAACGACTTCGGGCTCTAGCACTTCACTGATGCACCTGTTGCTGTTCAGAATAGCCAAAATTCGTAGCAGCTGGGATCGTCCATGATATGCAATCGCACCCCAGACCAGAACTCTGGGCGTTCGTCCTCTATGATGTTCGATAATGTACTCCGGAAGGTGACGTTCACCGGCTTAGCGTCTAACACGAATGCGGTCATCATGGTATCAGAAATTAAAGTGATATTCCACTCAGAAGAGACCACTTGTTGCCAATCTGCACGCCGCCGGTCTCTATGTTAATGAGCCCTTTGCAGCCGCAGGCGATGTGGTTTTTGAGTGAGGTGGATCCTATATAATGGAATTCTTGCACGCAGTTTACAGTGCAGATGACGTCCACGAATTGATGAAGCAGACACTGATACACATGTAGCAGTTGACCAATGTGCGGCCAACTATCTAGATGAAGGTGTACTGTTCGTGAGCGCCATGCGAATCATGTGTATATTATCGCGCGTTGACGTCATCATTCGGGACCCACTCCCATATTTCCGAGTTGTCTTATCCTCGTCGGTCCACTGCTTGCAAACTCGGATCATTCTGCTGCTGTTACACTGTACACGAGCTGCTATTGCACGATAGGAAAATCCTTCTTAACGAAGATCGATGATTTTCCCCCGTTCAAATTCCGCTAGTTGTTGAAATGTTGCCCTCTTTCGTTGAAGAGGCATAGGTACGTCTCACCTAACGTTTACACTAGCAGATAACCTTAGACAAATTTCAACGTCCCGCTACAGCTCTCTATTTAAACGGTTTCATTAGCAGTAGAGAGGGCGCTGCTCAGCCCACCCATACATGGTGACTCTGAAGTTGGAATCATTTGCATAACACATTAAACTTTGCATTCTCTCAAATTTTCAGCTCAATCGCTTCATTCCTGCTTGGTGTTGTAATTTCCACAAATATGAAAGTACATAAAAAAATTACCATTTTAAATAAATTATAAATAATTTAAAAAGAAAGGAATCTTCTTTAATGTGTTAAAATTTAAAAGAGAGATAAGGGTTAAGTTGTAGTTAGAAAACAGACAGTGTCTATTACTATACTATTATACAACATTTAAAGAAAGGAGAATTATTCCTTTAAAATAATGGATTAATATAAAAGAAAGGCATCTTCTTCTTCATATGAAAATTTAATGTAGAGATAAGGGTTTATAATTTGGACAGCGTCTATAATTATGATATATTTAAAATTTGAAGGAAGGGGTGAAATTACTCTATATAGGATAATATAATATTTTAACTTTAAAAAATAATTTCTTTGAGGTTTATCATACTTAACAATTTCAGCACTATGGTACTGGAGAGTTTATGCTTTCAGGATTATGCACACTAGTTTAGAAAAATCTGTGTAAAGTTCTGATGCTTTTAATTCTAAGAGCAATTTAGCGCTCTTCTGCAGCACATACTTCTTGGGTACTTGTTTGTTATAGGGTCCTTGGCTCTTTTCAAAAAGCTTGGCGCAATTTGTACTTCGGAAAGTGAGATTTGTTAACAAATTATATAAACAGCTATGAAAACAAACCTGATGAACTTTTATGCTTGTTTATAGATCTATCTATCTATAAATAAATATGTATATATAATTATTGTTTTTATATACATATTTACACTTCTGTTTGTATGTAATAAAAGATAAATGGCTTCTTTTTATTAAATAATTTGTATAAATATTGAATAAAATTGCATGTGTGTATAAAACATTAAATATGTTGTCAGAAAATTTGTATGGAATTTTTCTTCAATCACCAAGGTCATTTTCTTGCCAAAGCCCCCACAACAAATAAGTACCACATTTTTCTTTTTCTTTTATTGAATTGTCAGTTTTGTTTTATGAAACTCTTTACGAACATGAAAATAGGAAATATTGTAAATTGTCTTATGTTAAAAGTTACCAATGCTATTAAAGATTTTTCAAAATACAATAGATTTTAATAGCATTAGAAACATTAAATGATATTCAAAAAATTATGAATATCGCTAATGGAGAAATTTGTTATTGATGTACTTATTGATGTAGTCATTAAATGTAAACGTAAAAAATCATGAAAAAATTCTCTTAGAAATTTCTCATAATCAAGATATGCCACAAAGAAGTTTCTTAGGAAATAATGAGAAGCAAGATTTGTTTTCCATTTTGCACCTTATTTTCAATTAATTTTTTTATCTTAATCAGTTTTTTTAAAAGCTTTCATTAATAAAATATGCATCGATGAATTTTTATAAATGATTGATTTTTTATTTATCTTTTCTGAGAATATTCTTTAGTGAATTCATTTTTGTAACTCATTATCTCAAAACACCGATGAAAGTATAACAAACGTTTTTACCCACATGATCAAATATTCAAACTCTATGTTTTTAATTGATTAAGTTAGAATTTGCTAATTTAAAATCAAGTAGAAAATGAAAAACATTTCTTGCTTTTCATCATTTCATAAACAAACTCTTTCTGGCATTAAAAGAAAAAAAAAAAAAAAAGTGATTTGACACGACTTTCCCTAATTACAGATTATAAGTGAAAATTTTTAAATTTATTATTAAAGACTTTTTTACATTTAGTATATTTTTCTAGATTACTTACTAATAACACCAAAAAGTATTTTTATATAAAAAATATTAATCATGTATTCAACTAAAGTTTTGAAAATTTTGAAGTTAGCCGCATGCCAGGAGTTATTAGACAAATAAATCACCAAAGATTTTTATTCTAATTATTTCAGTGATTTAAGCGCGTAGCTTGATTACATGTCTATTAAAGTTGTGTTTTATTTATATTATTTTATTTGTATATTGATGAAAATTTAATTTCGCTATGGAATGTTAACCGGACACAAATGCTACACTAGCATTTATATTGCTTTAAGTGCAAATGGGTTAATCTTAAGTAATCGCCTGCATGCAATGGAGATGATGGATTTAAAATAAAGTAGCAATTCATGCTTGAAAGATTTTTTAAACCATTAAAATTCCAGCTAATTGTAATAGAATTTTCAAACAAATTGCACTTGAAAGGAATTTTTTTTCAAGGTGTAAAAATTGAAAATGTGTGATTTAAAAAAAAAAAAACAAATGCAGTAATAACGAAATTTAATAATCGGTTGTTCCCACCGTCAAAGTCACGTCATCGTTACTCACACACACGTTTATACTTAATAATATAGATATCAAAGGTAATTAGAAGTTTAAAAAAATTATCCATGTAAAATTCTTGCACTTTTAATCATTGCAGAATTTGTAGGGTTTTTTTTAGGTGCGTTCGTAATTATATAAATGGGGCATTCTCACAATCTTTTAACTTTTATGTCCCTGAAAAATAATTTTTATTTTAGTACATATTCTTGTGGTTTTTTTTTTTTTAATTTCATATACTGGGGAACATCCTATTGCATGATTGCATAACAATATTAACGAGATAAATAAGTTTGTGACGATGTTGGGGGTCCAAATACCAGGAAAACTCCTATAACGTCCCGTGTCCCTGATGCTGCTTTTTAAGTTTGGAGCTGTCTGTTTAAAATTGTTTCAATAAAAATAATTCGATGTAATCTTTTTTCCGAAACTGAAACTATTGTTTTATCTAAGTATGTAGCAAAAAATTAAGTTGCACACATTTTTAGGGTTGGTATTATTTTTTTAAACTCTGTTCCTGGGTTTTAGATTCCTTACCGCCCCTCATCTAAAATTATACAAAAAATCACTTCAGATGCAGCCACAGAATTTTTTTCAAGTTTTTTTCTCATGCCGAAGTATGCTAGAGAAAGAATGTCTAAAATTCTTTGACAGGAAATTTACTGCAGAATTTAAATCAGCATTTAAATATCAATTTCAAGCATCGTGGCTTTATTGGTAGTCTTACCGTCCCCAAGGTTTATTCCTGCACTTTTCGAGGTAAATTAATTTTTTTAATTTAATCCAATGTAAATAACTGTTTCTAAAAATCAATGAACATTGTGGCTACCACTTAGTCCTAACATGATATGCCTAAATAATAGGCGGTAATTTTCCTTACCGTTCCATCCTTACCGGCCCTTTTTTCCCCATTTCGTCCCTTTTTTTCTATACCGTCCTCCTTTTTTTTACCTTACTGTCCCTTCTTTAACATTCCTTTAAGACAATGTTATACCAAAATTTTGTTCTAAATATACTACATTGTTATTATTTCTTATTTGAATGTCCTGTGGGTACTATGAAAATTCATGTTAAGTAAAAATTTAGAAGAAAATAGAAAGTTATATTGGTAAAATGGTAAGGAAAATTAAACTCGCAAGTTTAACTTAAACCTCAGTTAAATAAAAAAGTTTTTCGCTGTTGATCATTTTTTCTTTATTTTTGAATGATTAAGACATTCGTCTATCAGATTAAAATGTTCTTTTAGCAAGTTTAATTTCACCAGATTTTTATTCCTCAAAGTAAAAAGATTGTGAGAATGTCCTAAATACGTAGCAGCTATAGTCGTCGTTTGGTCCGTCCATCTGTCTGTCTGCATATAACAGCGCAAAAACTATCCAACCGAATGGCTTGCAGTTACATATATATAAATGTTAAACTATTTTGTCGAATCATTTCAAATTTTATGAAAATCGAATCGAAACTTAAAAAGATATTAATAAATTTTTTCTCCACTCTATTAAATCCTATCATACGCCATTAATTCAATGATATCCTATGATAGGTAATGATTGTAGGTTGCCATGGTGATTACGCCCTATTTAAGATGAAGTCCTATTATTTACATATTACTGATTTAATATATAGAATCGTAATAAATTTTGCATGCATACCTTTTTGTATAAGAGTGCAACAGCTATTGCACCAAGATCTGAATATTTATAAAACTAGTTATAGTACGAACGCACCTCATTTGACACGTTTGACGTACAATTTTCGACTTCTTTTTTTCAACATATTATGTTTTCCATTTCTGTTTTTTGAAGCTCTCTGCGGACAAGTAAACACAGAAAATTGTTTTAAGCAAAAAATTATCGATTCTATTAAAGAGTTTTCAAAATGTAATAGATTAGAAAAGCGTGTAAACATTTAAATGATGATCTTAAAGTTTCCAGTATATTAATGCATTGTTCTGTTCATGAATGGAAATTGCTTTGCTTTATTACTGAAGGTAATTATGAATGACAAAAATGAGAAAATATGAATACTATTAATGGTGCAGTTTGTTATTGATGTAGTCGTAAGTGAAAACGAAAATAACAGGAAATAAATTTTCTTAGAAACTTTTAATTAGCAAAATATTTTTATTTATTTATTTTTTGTATGATGAAAAGCAAAACTTATTTCTATTTTTCCGCTTTACTCAAATTAAAGACTATTTTAATCAATGAAAATCATAAAAGTTTAATCTTTTAACCTGTGTGCAAACAATTTTTCATTTAATTTTCATTGGTATTTTGAAATTTGTTTTAAACGCAATTACTAAAATGGAGTCAGTAAAAAACAATCTGCGAAAAAAAAAATCATTTACGAAATTCATTGGTGCATCTTTTGTTAATGAAATAGCTAGGATATTTTGTATTAAAAATTTGTAAACTAAAATATTGAAAAGTTCTTTATTGAAAAGTTCTTTATAATATTGTTTTTAATAAGGACAGGGCATTTTTATTCAAGTAAAATTCGAAAGATCACTTTAATTTTTTATGATTTATGATTTAATAGCTTTACTATTTCTTGCTACTGACATATTCTTGTATTAATTATAAATTTTAATTAGCGCGTCAAAATTTTCTTTCATTAAAAAATATAACAATTTCATCGTAATATTTTATCAATTTCTATTATTCTATATTTAATGACTGACATCGCTTTGGGATGTTTTAAAAATAATCCGCAATAATAAATATACTTTAAACATAGATTTCATTTAATGTGCAACTATTTTATTCATTATGAAATATAATTATAATTTGTAGTGAACCAGCAATTCACTTACAAAGGGAGTTTAGTGTTTTAAGTAGGGACGTTCTGTCGATAATAATTTGTGTGCGGAAAAACGACATCTATCCTTCGTTTTACTTTCATTTTCCGAAGTGTGTTTGTGGCTCACGGAATCTGTGGTTAGTGGCTTTCGCTGTGGTTTTATGCAACTTAAGTTGCGATCGTAATATTTTATCAATTTCTGTTATTCTATATTTAATAATTGACATCCTTTTAGGATGTTTGAAAAATAATATGCAATAATAAGTATACTTTAAAGATAGATTTCGTTTAATATGCAACTAATTTATTCATTATGAAATATAATTATAATTTGTAGTGGACTAGCAATTCACTTATAAAGGGAGTTTAGTGTTTTAAGTAGGGACGTTTTGTCGATAATAATCTGTTTGCGGAAAAGCGAAATCTATCCTTAGTTCTACTTTAATTTTCCGAAGTGTGTTTGTGGTTCACGGAATCTGCGGTTAGTGGCTTTCGGTGTGGTTTTATGCAACTTAAGCTGCGCTGGTTAATCTGCTCAGTATAAAAGCAGATCGATAGTTTGTATCAGCGGATCTCGGATCGAGTACTTCGTATTAGCGGATCTGGGGTCGAGTCCTACCTTGTGAAAGTATAAAAATTGTTGACAAATGCTTGAAATCCAATCGATTGGTGTTAAAGTTGGAGTTCGACACTTGGAACGGGAAATCGTGAAGTGTAGAAACTCTCCGAATACAACTTGGAAACGAACTTGAACCGAATACAGCTTTGATAAGAGGAAAGTTTGATTATACAGTATAACTTCGAAAATCCGGCATAATCGGAACCGAGACTATGCCGGATTTTTGAAGGAATGTCAAAAGCAGTAACTAGGAATATCAAAAGTAGTACTATATTCTTAATGGTACCTTTAGCCATAATTTAATTCATTATTAAGTGATAATTATGTAAGAAAAAGAGAAAATTAAATATAAAAATAAACTTACATTAATTGATATTTTCTATGTTACAGAAAAAAAAATTAAAAAAGAGCGAAGTTATTGCTTCTCGTGTAATTTCGAAAACATCGCTATCGAGTTTTTTCGCTTCAATTTTTTTGGCCGTTCTTTAACAAGTTTTTTTATATTTTATACAAATGAAGACTCTCTATTTCAGAAATACAGTATTGTTCTCTAAAGCAGATAACTATTCTCCAGTCAAATTGATGCACTTTTCAAGTGACACATTTTCTTCTCCCTGATGTTCATCCTCGTCTTCGAAGCATTGAGATGAAATAACATGGAGAGAGCATCGGCAACCTTTTTTTGACCCCTTGATAAAGTCACGTGACACTTGGACGTTTTCCTCCCGCCGAAGTTTGACCGCAGTTGCCGTCCATTGGATTTATATGGAGTATGGAGTAAAACAAACACATTGACAGTTTTCTTTTTTATTTTCTAAGTAATAATGGTGGTGTATTGCAGCGCATACGAATGCAAATCAAGATATGTCAAAGGAGGAGGTGTAACCTTTCATTGGTGAATCTTACGTTTACTTTTTAAACTTATTTTATTTAAAATGATAATAATAATTGTGACTTGAAGCAGTGTTATTAATTGATAATGATTGGTTTTTGCCTCGTAAAAGAGACATATCACTTTATTTATTTATTTTTTTTTCACTGATATATTTACTTTTATTTTGTGTAAATTATGTAAGTTTTAAATCACAATAATTTTTTTATTTATTTAAACAAATGAGGAGCTTTCGTTTTTTATCTTGGCGACATATTTTTGCGCCAATTTGTAATTTTTGCCTCTCATGTAATATATTTGTATTTCTGACTACTGTAAATCTTTCTTAAATTATTCGTAATGTGCCAGTATAAGTACTTTTATAATATGTATTGAATAAAAAAATATTAGTATTTCAAAAAAAAAAAAAAAAAAAATATTCCGATTAAAGTTTTTCCAGAAATTTATAATTACAAAAAATAAATATTTATAAAAATTGGAAAAAATTGAGGAAACAATCTCAATATGTCCTCAATGTTATAAATTAGCGTAATTTTTAGATACAAGCAACAATTGTTTTCATTATTCCAAAATGGGAAAAAAAGTTACATAAAAAAAGCCTATAGAAATTAATGCTTGTGTTAATTAATCATGAAAAAAATAACCCTGTAATAATAGTAACGTAAATTTAAAATTTTCATTCGTAATATTAAGACGATATAAAGATGACACTGTCTTCTTAATCCTGTTTTAAAATGTAGAGCTTTTAAATAAGTGAAGATAAACAGCATTTTGCATATTTATTATACAATATTTTCTTCTGTGATACAGTATCAAATGTGAACATGAAAGTATTTTGATAAAAATTTAATAGTAAAAAGGTTTGTGAAGGAAGATGTTTCATTACACATAACACACGCACATATTTATATATACTCCTACAGGATGCCCCCAAAATATTGTAACGCGCTTTAATTGTTTTCACACTTTTGCAGTTTGCATTGGCTAATTTTTAACTGGTAAAACAATTAAAGAGCATATCAATATATTTAGAACATCCTATGTGTGTGTGTGTGATATGTATATAGGGGCTGTGCATATATAACGTTGCCATTTTAGGGGCGAGGGGGATCTGACATTCAGGGCAGTGCAAAGCGGGGGGGGGGGGGGGCGAAGGCCCCGGGCGCAGAAATTGAGGGGACGCCAAATTTATACTACAAACTTCGTTTCATATTTTTTAAATTATATTTACATAGTGTAATTTTCTTTCTGTATTTGTGACAAAAACATATACTCTCAAAATAGCATGGGTAGGGTTTCCTTCTGGGAATACAAAAGGGTTGCAAACTGTTATACTGTACATTTTTTTCTACATCCATTTCCTAAATGCCCTTTGTCAAAATATAAATGCAATTGTTCCTTATGTTATTTAGTTCTTTGGAGTTTCTGAATTAAAATTAAACGTAAAGTTCCAAGATAAACGCGAAATATGTATTCAATAGAATTTATTATTATTAAAATCTTTAAATGATTGTAAAATTATTTAATTCCAAAATATGGAATACACTAAAGTTTGGCATTCATATTCTTCTGTCATATGTGTATGCATATATAATCCGCTGTTAGAGAAACCATATGAGAAGTATGTTTGAAACGATACTTGTGTTTGCTAGTAGATAAAAGAGAAATAATGTTGTCCAACTTTTCTGTTGATAAGAAATTCTGTAACCCCCCCCCCCCCTCCGTAAGGGGGCATGTGCAGAAAGACATTATTACTGTTGAATGCATTATGTAACAAAAAGCTATTATTAATTTTTTTTAAATACTAACTATTTCTTTTAAGTGTTATTTGATATAAAGTTATTTCATGTATAAAATTATATTTTATTGACTTCTCTTCATTCTGAATCAATAAAGTATACGAAAAATAAATGTAACCAGATTTGTATATCACTCTAAACAAAAGAAGAAAAAGCCAATTTTAGACATTGATAACGATATCATTACTGGAAGGGTGGGGGGGAGTCGAGGGATTATATCTTAAGGGGGGGGGGGGGGGGGGTCCAAAATTACCAAAAACATGATAACGTTATATAAGTACAGCTCCATATATATGTGTGCATGTGTGAGATATGTATATATATATATATATATATATATGGAGCATTCTCACAATCTTTTGACTTTTGGGCAAAAAAATCTGGCGAAATTAAACTTGCTAAAATAAGATTTTAATCTGATAGGATAGACGAATGCCTTAATGATTCAAAATAAAGAAAAAATGGTCAGCAGCGAAAATTTTTTTATTTAACTGAGGTTTAAGTTAAGCTTGCGAGTTTAATTTTCCCTTACCATTTTACCCCTATAACTTTTTATTTTCTTCTAAATTTTTACTTATAATGAATTTGCATAGTACCCACAAGACATTCAAATAAGAAATAATACAAATGTAGTACTTTTAATACAGAATTTTTGTATAACATTGTCTTAAAGGAGTGTTAAAGAAGGGACGGTAAGGTAAAAAAAAAGGGACGAAATGGTAAAAAAAGAGACGGTAAGGATGGAATGGTAAGGGAAATTACCACCTATTTTTAGGAAAATCATGTTAAGACTAAGTGATAGCCACAATGTTCATTGATATTTAGAAACAGTTGTTAACATAGGATTTTTTTTTTTTTTTTATTTACCTCGAAAAGTGGAGGAATAAACCTTGGGGACGGTAAGACTACCAATAAAGCCACGGTGCTTGAAATTTTTATTTAAATGCCGATTTATATTCTGCAGTAAATTTCCTGTCAAAGGATTTTAGATATTCTTTCTCTAGCATACTTCTGCATGAGCAAAAACTTGAAAAAAAAATCTGTCGCTGCATCTGAAGTGATTTTCTGTATCATTTTAGAAGAGGGATGGTAAAAAATCTAAAACCCAGGGACAGAGTTCAAAAAATAATATCAACCCTAAAAATGTGTGCAGGTTAATTTTTAGCTACATATTTATATAAAACAATAGTTCCAGTTTCAGAAAAAAAATTACATCGAATTATTTTTTTGAAACAATTTTATCCAGACAGTTCCAAACTTCAAAATCAGCATCAGGGATACGGGACGGTAGATGAGTTTTCCATGTGTTTGGACTCCCAACATCGTCCAAAACTTATTTATCTCGTTAATATTATTGTGCAATCATGCATTGGGATATTCCCAAGTATATGAAATTTAAAAAAAAACACAAAAAAGTGTATTAAATAAAAAATTATTATGCAGGGACATGAAAGTCAAAAGATTGTGAGAATGCCCCATATATATATATATATATATATATATATATATATATATATATATATATATATATATATATATATATATATGCAGTGAAACCTCCCTGTGCGACCACCTCCCTGAACAATCATTTTTTCACGGAACGAAATTTATTTCCATAGGCTCAATACTAATTTTACATCCATTCAGAGACCATCCCAGTTGACCTCCCTCCATGAGCAACCCATTTCTTTGAAGAAAATGAAACAAATTCCGTTTTTTTCTGGTCGCTTGAAGAAGGTTTTATTAGGAAAATAATTTCGGAGAGCACAATATTAAAAATTCAATAAAATATATTTTTTTGTATTTTCTTTGTTATTAATTATGCTTTTATTTTACAGGATTTTAAACGCATACTCGTATATGATCTTCCTATACTTATAAATATTCTCTAAAAAAAAAAAAAAAAAATATTTATTTGTGTGTGTGGCATTAATCGAATATTCTGTACCGAATAGAGGTGTTGCAAACCGCATGTATTCGTTACTGAGTAACGGGTATTCTCTCTGATACGAAATACCGAATCGGTAGTTCAAAATATGAGTCGTTACTCGTTACTGCAGAACTAAGAAACAAACTTCAAACGCTACTTTTATTTCGTGATTCATGAACGGAGCCGTATTGTCCGAAGTCCGATGCGGAAAGATGCGAATTTGTGTTCGGTCTTTGGACTCTGGAATCAGTTGTGCCCGTATTTTAGTATCACATACGGGTATTCATTATCGTTTCGTTACTTCAACACTCGTTCATTCGCCAAAAATGCCCGTGCAAATAATTAAGGAAGGAAGATGTTGAAGACACGTGGTCAATAGCAGAACAAACTGCTTTTAGAAGAACGATTACTATGAGATCGTTTATTTTTTCAGGGATTGTACTTTTTATTTCTCAGATATGAAGTGTTATATGCTTTTTTGAAACATGAAGAGAATAATTGATTTTTTTTTTCTTTTTGACCAAGAGGTTCTGTGAATGTATTTTAAAAAAGGAAGCATGGATTCAAGCAGTAAAAAGACAAGATGTGTTTATCATTTAATATTTTAATTAGATTAATTTCATATTAATTATGCATTTAATCTATTAAGATTGCTCATAATTTTACTGTAAAAAGAACTGAAGCTTACAATAGAATAAAATATCCGTTGTAGATGTATTTAAGGAATGATAAAATATTTTTATGAAAACATACTTTTTAAATCATTGATTTTTACTCATATTTGCATAAAATCAGTAGGCGCTTTTGATCAGAAATTAAGAAATGTATTAGCGTTTCTCTTTTTCCTTTAAATTCAAAAGATTTGTTTGGCGATACTATGAAAATGGGTGTTTTGAACCGAATTTCTGGACGCGACACTAATTGAAGGGCCGTCATAAAAAAGCATTTGATTATAGCTTGAACTGCGATAAACTTATCAAAAAATGAAAAACGCTGTTAGATTCCATATCATTCCTATGATCGCCAGTTTTGTTCATTAGATTGAGTATATCAATGTGTCAGAAAGTTTTGCGGTGTTGAACGGAGGTAAATATGTTTTTGAGAACCGATTGCTAGTTTCCGTTATAGACAGTTCCGTTGTCGCATGTTTTACTGGTTTCAGTAAGCATTGGACATTTCTATTAAGATACTCAATTACTATTTTTTTCTTTAATACATACAGTAATACTTGCGGAGACAGACACGTGAGAAATCACAAAGGAATTCCGTTTTAGAGAGAATTTTCGTCTTAGCAGATGGAATTTCATTGTATTATTTTTCAGGGGAATCGATCTTGAAATATTTCAATTCAAAATAAAATTCCACTTTTAGAGGTTGTACTTATTTAGTCATTATTATATTGTGAATGTTTCTACTTTTGCGCAGATTTCTGTTACAGACAGGTTTCGTACAAAATTTTATTATGGGTCTAGGTAACGGTAACGAATTTTTGAAAAGACCTCACGTACGGTATATAATTATATTTACTGTAGTCTTGTGACCAGGGCTGCGGAGTCGGAGTCGGGACCATTTTTGAGCGAAAAAGTTGGAATCGTCCATTTTACAAGCAGATCTGCGTTGTCGGAGTCGGCCCATTTTTGAGCGAAAGAGTCGAGTCGTCCATTTTTCCCACCGACTCCGCTGCCCTGCTTGTGATTCACATGCATTTACCATTCTCATGCAGTATTTTGAACCCCCAGTTTTATAATTCATGAAATGTTTAATCAGTGCAAGCATCCAGATATTTTTTATTTTTTTATTTTAAGGAAAATATAAAACAAATTATAATCGGAAAAACACTCAGAAAATTAGAAAATACACCGAATATATGTGTACTAGCACTTAAGAAGATTTTTAATATCGGTTTTCTAAAGAGTAACGAAAGTAACGAGTAACGAATATTTTCTAACGGGTAGTGCGTTTGAAAGTAACGAATACATACGGGTGTTCATTTAGTCGTTACTTTTACAGCACTAGTACCGAATAGAGCAGCGATGGGAGGAAGAATCACGAGACAATATTATTTTATGCTAAATAAACAGTATCATAAAATATATTTCCTTATGGGCTCAAAAAGTGTGAAAAAATTATACTATTTTGGGCATTTACCATTTCAAGAGTGCAAAAAGTATTGATTTTTTTTTCATGTTTTATGTTTTCTAAGTTTGATTTTTGTTTTTAGTAGAAATGTCTTTCTTAGTTTGAATATAACTCAATATATGTTTCCCACAACGCAAATTGGACTTCGATAAAAATCCAAATACCCTGAAATACTAAATTATATTTTAAAAAACAGCTTCAGATTAAACTGAGAATGAAAACATGTGTATTCAAATAAAAATAGAGATTACAATATTTATATTTATATATTTCAGTGTTTTATTGTTTTTGGATTCCCTATCTTGCTTGTAATAATTTATTTTTGGATATTTTTCATAAAATATACCACTTCATCTTTTATTTTTATTTTCCCACTTGTGAAAGATAAATTTGTCTTGTTTCATAATGTTTATATGCATCTATAGCACGAAATACTTTTAAATTAATTTCCCTACGCCAAGAGTTGCGCAAAATCGCCAGTATTGCATACCAAAATACCTCACACACGTGACACATGTCGACCCCACTTTCCAAGGCTGAGTTGAATGGGGATGAGCGGTCCAGGTTATATCAAGTCTATGCTTCGAAGCTGTGACTAGCATTATCGGCAGTTCTACATAGCATAACGTCAGATGAGAGACTCCAAAGAACTTGTGTACTTCTTGTCGTTGCTGAGCAACGGCACAAAACCCAGAAAATTTGTTCAGAAAATAATCGACTTTGACAAATGAAAAAAATGTCAAATATTATTTTTTTTTTTTTTTTTTGCATTTTTACTTTCGGTCTTGCAGTTTTTGATTTATAAACAATTGCTATTTTTCTTCTATCATAACTTGAACATGTAAAAGAAAAAAGAACGGAAAAATGGTTTTACTGCCAGATTTTTGAAATCACACAGTAATAATAATAATAAAAAAAAATGATGCGCTATTACGGGCTGCTAGTTTTGAGACATTTGTACAGATTGTGAAAATGTGAGATAACATTTATTTATAGCGATAGCTGTGCTTGAATTTCGAAATTATAATTGAGTGTCGTAGGAATCGCTATACGTAAGTGAGTTTTGACTTAGTAGTCTTGCATTTTATTGTATTCTCGAGTATTAATGTAATGACAAATTATTGTTAAGTTCAACGTAGTATAGGTTAAAATTAAAGGAGCTCAATCGCAGCCCTTCCCAAACTGGTTTTCAATAAACAGTCTGTAATTCAATGGGGCGGGCTTGCTGGGCATGCTACAATCTTTTTCATTTAGTGAAATGAAACGAAAATTAAATCATCTATTCTTGGGAAAAAAGAACATGAAAGTTATGTTTAATCTTGGGATATCATCATTTGTGAAAAGTTCTTCTTATTCTTATTTCAACCGAATATATTTATAAAACGTGATTTAATATTACGAGAAAATATATGCGCCGTGTAAATTATCTGCTATTTTCTAGGAGATAGTATACTTTACGAGTATACGAATATACTTTAAAGATTTTTTTTTTACTATCGTAATATACTGTAAAATTTCATGCAATAGTGTTGAACTATCAGTACTGGAAAAACAAAATGGGTTCTTAAGTAGGGTTAGAAGCGATATTGCAAAATACATGAAGATAATTCTGATTTTGAAAAAAAGATAATAATAAGTAGCTAAACTAGGAGTTGAAATTTTTCAACTCAGTGAAAAAGTGTCCCGGCCTGGAATTGAACCATGGTCCCTTGACTGAAAATGTTCTACATTCTGAACTATACTGGACAAATCTAGTGGACACAATTCAACCAGGTAACCTTATTGATAGTGAGACCTATTATGTCCTCTGAAACAGCTCAACAGAATAAATCACAGGTAATAAAACTCCCAGAAACGTTGGATACGCAATTACACTTCATTAATTCAACACAATGATTGTAATTTGTAGACAAGTCATATGAGTTGTATGTTTCCAACTGAGTGAACACGTGTCCAGGAAGGATGGACACTTTTTCACTCATGTGGAAAATTTACAACTCGCATGGTTTGCTTACAAATTAGAATAATTGTCTTTAATTAATGAAGTGCAGTTAAACTACTTTTGCGTGTATTCAGCATTATATTCTGCTCACACAGTGGAAGACTATAACTTTTGAATGCCGCCTATCCTAAAACAAAATCGATTTTTTTAAAAAACACCGATGAAAATAATCATTTCAAAGCATTTTACTGCCCTGAAAAAATATCATGTACGCAGGCATCCCCCGACTTATGTAAGAAATGCGTTCCGTAAAGTTTTTCGTAACTTGAATTTTACGTAAGTCGAATTTGTAAGTTGCTTAGGTAAAATTTTGCAAGAAACTGCAATATTTATTATAATATATGTACTATATATACACATATATATTATGTACACCGTACTATTGAAAAAATATTAATACAAACTTAAAAAACACTTTTCAAATATCTTGTGGAATACGGGATTTATAAATCTAACATTACTGAATTCATTTATAACAATTTTGAATCTACATTAAACGACTATAAAAACAAGAAATAATTAAATAAGACTAATTTAACCTGTTCTCCGTGAATTTCGGATGGCAAGACAAATGCAAAATAGCACTCACAAAATAAAATAATGCTCGATAAGCACAAACTGTATTTACTATGAATTAGGTGATTACTATGAATAACTAATAATAAGGATTAAGTTGTTTTGTTATAGATTTCATTGTATATTTCAATAAAAGTATAACTATCTAATATATAAACTATATTACGGTTGTGGTTTATATCTATATATTTTATTTATAAAATAAATATTAAATGTATGCAATTGTGTATCAAACGCGCTAGAATGTTCACAAATGTAATTTTCGAGATTTATTACGTAAATGCGAATTTACGTAAGTCGACTAATGCGCAAGTCGGGGGATGCCTGTACTTAATTCAACCTGATGCTTAAATATCAGCTATGTCCCATTAAACAGTTGAAAAACACTCGCATTATCATTTTGATTTTTCCTTTTTTATTACTAATTTTTATACTTGATTTGCGTAAATGCGATGCTTTCTACAGTATTATTATCATTTTTAAAATTCAGAGTTGCCATAATTCTGCAATATGGCGTTGAAAGTTGAAGTATTTGTCATGAATTCGATTTTGAACCGATCATTTCTTTAACTCTGTAGTTAAGGCATGTTTCTCTTCGAAATGAATTACATACTATCTGACGACTCTGATGGAACTTTTCCGCTTAAGAATTTTACCAGACGAACAGACAATGTTGCTAAATTTGACAGATTTTTTATTCAGAAATTCAAAATACTTATCAGAAAGTTAGAATTGTTTTTTGTGTTACACTACCATAGTGCTGAACAGTGCTGAACTATATAGGCAGGATTAATGGTTTTTCAATTAAAGACAACATCATGCCTACTCTAAAAATGGCGAATCTTTCCAATATGTGAAGCCATTCGAAGAAAAAAGTAGAATTGTACTTATATAATTAAAATAGGGTATAAACGTCACGGAATGTTAGTTAATTTACAATTTGTCGAAACGAAGTCATACATATTTCCCTTTATAATCTTGAAGAGTTTTATTTTTCTTTGCCTACTCCCATTTGAAATACTGAAAATTATGAAAAAAAGATTTTAAGTAAGGCATTTAATTTAAGACAGCAGAATAGAATAAATTAAAAGTTTGACTATTGATAAGAAGAATTTGTTAAGCACTCAATGGGAATATCTTTCGAGAATTAATGGAAGTCATTGAGTTGTTTAATTTGGGGGGAGGGGAGCGTTGATTTTTCTTGTATAGTAGACTTTTGGGAAGGAACTTTTTCTTTTTTACCACTGAAGGATTTTTAGATTTCGCAGCAGTTAAGTTTTAAGAATTGAGATTTTGTCGGAAATTTTGAACAGTCTTTATAACTGGAGGTATTCTAGATACCAGAAATACAACATTTTTGGGGTGGTGTGGGAACCTGAATGATCGTTATAAGAGGCCAGCTTTCGAGAAATAATTTTCACTGCATACAACACTACGAAGGTTTACATGACAATTGGCTGTGAAGGTAAACGACTTCTGACAATGTTTCTGGTCTGTTCACTGGGCCGCCTTTTGTTCGGCGTTCTAAACTTTTCAAGTTCGGTTCTAATTTTTAATATGAATCTGACATTATATATTTCGCTCGATGTTTCATTTTTGGGGAGCTTAGCGAGAAAAAGTGGGAATAACTTTCTGTCTCTTCTACTTTTCATTTGTGAGATTTTATTAACACTGAATCCTCTACAGGTTAATGTTTAATTAGTTAGTTCAGTATTAGTGAATCTAGGATAATTTTTCCCAACCTTTTTTGCCCACGCCCCATCTAAGCACATGTAAAATCATGATCCACTCCCATCTATATAACATATGTTTTTTTACTTAAAAAAATATTACTTATTCACACAAAGAAAGCCTAAAAGAGCATTAACAAAGATCTCACAAACAGGTTATATTTTATCCCATGTAATAATGTTGTTAACATATCTCTATAAATGCAACAATGTCATATATCTTTTCCTTTATATTTAGAAGAGTTTTATTGTTCTTTGCCAACTTGCCAAAGTATGAAACGAAACTATTATATGGTCTTTTTTACCGTCTCAAAACTTCCTGTAGAGACTCTCCCATTCGACAATAAATTTGAAAGCATTAGTACATTTTATAATATTTGTACTTCATTTAGAATAGCTGGAAAATTTTTGATACTAAGAGCTTACTATTAAATAGCACAATACACATGAATCATTTCTGGATTTGCATGTATTGAATCTAAAGTAATCACTTTTCTTTCCCACCATAATACACTTGTCTGATAGCGCATTTTACCTGTGCCCTTATCACCAGTTGATCTTCGTGCATAAACTGAATTTTAATTTTAAAAGGTGTATTTTAAATCATTGTTGCCACAATGTATAATTTTATACTGGGTAACAAGCCAGCTCCATAGCCATAAGAAATATATTAGTAAGTCACTTCCTTTTGCAATAAATGCCAGTTTTAGAATTTATTAATTTTTTAATGCTGGTAGTACCTGGTATAGATATTTCCAATATTTTTGTAAGCAATTTCATGTATACAAGTTTCTTCACGTGATGCATTACAGAATCGATATAAGCAAATAAGTATTCAACAAATATAAGTAAAAAAAATTCTTAAGACGAATGAAAACCAGACAAATAAAAAAAATAATATGAAGAAAGTTGCTTAATTATGCAAAAATGTTTTATTTTTTTGTAAAGTTATGTTTTGTTGCATTTCAGAACTTTTAAATGGGAACTTTTCCTTCTAATTTGAAAATTTGCATGGATGACTTTTATTTGTAGTCAAAACATTATATGAAAAAAAGAACAAAAATAAACAGACAGGGAATGAGTTAATAAGAAATCTGAAATTGCCCATGTCCTACGTTAGGAACCACTGATCTAAGGAGTTTTCTGATGACTACTTTACTATACCATGATAGGCATTTTGTGTATGCCATAAAATAAAATTAATTACTATTCAAAATTTTACGCTATGAATTCAGAAATTCTGAATCCAAAATTAGCCAGATTCGAAAGTAAATGCTAACTAGCACACGGAGTGTTTTCGACAATTTCTCCCTTGAAAATCTTGCCTATGATTCGATAATACGTGTAATCGCAGCTTTAAAATTTTATTTTAATAGCTAAAATAAGTCCAAATACAGAATTAAGCTTTTACACTATATCATTTTCTAACGTTATTTTAATGGTTATTATTCATTTAAATTTATACTTTGAAAATTTGAAATATATTTTCATTTGTTAAAAAACCGGATCGGTATTATTTGTGGCACCATAATTAGTGAGTATCTTTAGATTAGAAAACACTAAAATATCTCGAAATTAAAAATATTTCTTTGGGTAAAAAAAGAAAAAAAAATCCGAAACGTATTTTATATTTTTATTTTATTAAACATTTCACATATTTACTGAATAAATGGAAACAATTTTAATTGTTTTATTATTTTGATTACAAAGTTACTCTTTTCTCGTGAAAAACTTTCATTTTAACTTTGTGTTAACTATTCATATTTCTTCACAAAAATTTTTATGAAATGTAATATTTTTAACGAAATGATCTTTTATTCAAGACACGAAAGCTAATGAGTATTTTAGGAAGAATTTTTTAACTGTTATTTTCGAAATCTTAAACCGAATTAAATAGTTTTCATTATCTCCGTATACTTTGATTTTCATTAAATAAGAATTATAAAATCTGTTTAATAAGTAAATATTAATTATGAAAGAGTCAAATTTCAATTTACTTTGGCTGTTCAAATTATAAAATATTTTTTTTTTCTCTCTTCAAAAGATTTCATTTCCATTAACTAAGCATGGTAAAAATCCTGTATAAGATTGAAATATTAATTATAAAAGACTCAAATTTCAATTACTTTTCGGTGTTGAAAGTATATTCATCTGTTAGAAAATATAACTTCGCGTTTTTTTCTTTATGTTTCGAATGATATATCAAAATTGTTCAATAATAAGGGATGTACTAATTTTTTATTTCTCGATTGGATAAAAATATACAAAAAATATTGTAAAATATTTAAATTACAAAAATAATCAAATTCACTGTTTCATTTACAAGGTGTTTTGGAAAATTTGCCTTCAAGTTATGTTGCTAAACATTTATTACGAGACTTGCGTGAGAATGTCGTGAGAGCAAGACTGTTGGATGTAATTATACTTAGTAAAATTTTCATTGCAGATTGAGTTTGAATCTAAATTGTAGTTTCGGCAAAACTCGAAAGAGCAATACCGAGTTTCGACAAAAATACGATGGTAAGATTTACAAAAAATATTGAAAAGATTTAAAATTACTAAAATAAGCAAATTTGCTGTTTTATTTACAATGTGTTTTTGAAAATTTGCCTTCCAGTTTTACTTAATTTTTCTAAACATTTATTATGAAACTCGAGTGAGATTATTGTGAGAGAAAGACCATTTGGTGTAAGCATACTTAGTAGAATTTTCATTACAGATTTAGTTTGAATCTAAATTGTTGTTACCGCAACACTCTGAAGAGCAATATTGGGTTTCTACAAAAATATAATGGTAAGATACAATCCCTTAATGTCAATTTCATTTTTCTCTTAAAAATTGTTCATTTTATATTTAGAGATTAAAAGTCGAGACAGACGATCAGACACGAATCCCAAAGAAATTAGCATACACATTTCATGAGACTATAACTGTTTAAATGAAACAAGCCGGAAATTGTACGTCAAACGTGGTAAATGAGGTGCATTCGTACAATAACTAGTTTTATAAATATTAACATCTTGGTGCAATAGCTGTTGCACTCTTATAAAAAATGCATGAATATAAAATGTATTACAATTCTACATATTAAATTCAGTAATACGGAAATTGTAAGGCTTCATCTTAAATAGGACGTAATCACCATGGCAATCTTGAATCATTACATATCATGTAATATCATTGAATTAATTATGTATGAAAGGTTTAATAGAATGAAAAAAACTTTTATTAATATCTTTTTAAGTTTTGATTCGACTTTCATAAAATTTAAAATGACTCGAGAAAATTCTGCAACGATTATCTATATTAAATTTCAAACCATCCGGTTGTGTAGTTTTTGCGCTGTTATATGTGGACAGACGTACGGACGGATCAGACGACGACTATAGGTGCTACGTTTTTATATAATTACGAACGCACCTAAAAAGAATTATCAAAATCTGCTGTGTTTATTCGAATTATAGAAATAAATATACGCGAAACCATATACAGAATATACATATTCAATTGTAATTCATTTTTTTTTCAGTTCTTTATAATAAATAAATAAAAAATGTGAGCAGTAGTGTTTGTATAATGAATCAAAAGTTGCAAATTTCAGTTTTTTAAAAGGGGTTATAGAGTTTCTTATAAGGTTTGGTAAAACCTTTTGTAATGTTTGTATAAAGTATCATTTAACATGAGTATCGATGTTTTTATATTGTTTAATAAAAATAGTTGCATTTATTATTATTTTTTTAAGATTGTGATTACAAAAAGCGTTACATAAATAACTTTATCAAGTAATTCTTTTTCCACAGTGAATTTAATGTGAAGGAAGTGTAAGTTTGTTATTTCCTTTTAGTTTTGCATATGTTATGTATTTTTCGTAAGCAATATAAATAATGCCGTTGTTTTTTTGTAAAAAGCCATATTTGAAATTCCTGAATTAAACGCTTAATCTTGCATAATCAGTGCGCATTCTTTCAAAATGTTTAATAAACAGCATAACTGTTCTTGTTTTATTTTTATGAAGCAAACCCAAAATATTCTGTAGGATTGCCGTATGTTTTATTCAAAGGTCTTAACGGTAAAAAAAAGTTAGAAGCCGAAAATCCCCATTGCTTAAAGAAATGAAAATTCTGTATTCTTATCAATGTTAGACTTCTGAAAATACATTTATGAATAGCTTTCAGAATAACCGAAATAGAGGGTTTACTTACTTAAACTGCCTTCTATTGTCTAAAATAAATCCATCATAAATAATCTTCTATAATCTCTTGTTATATGCATTTTTCTCTTTGTTATTTTAAATGCAGTTTAAATTTATGTTTAAGAGTTAAATATTTTTCTTGTGCTTCTTAAAATAGCTAAAAGATATTTCAAAAGAAGTGTTTCAGAATTTTTTATTCTTTCTTTTTTTGATTCGTTGATAAAGTAGATGATGTTGATTAAAGATATGAAGGATTTTATATAATAGAAGATAGCTACAGAATATTTAAAATTATAGTTAAAGATATTTCAAATAGCAGATCCCAGATGAATGCAGAAGAATTTTAAAATTTTAAAATTTGTTGTTTATGCATTGATTACAAGAGATCAAAACGTTGTTTTGTATTTTAATTTTCAGATACTAATAATTAACCCTTTGTGATTCAACAACTGCGATTTCAAAAATAGTTACTCACATGTTAGAATATATCATTTTTACACATCATCATCATCATCATATGACATTGATGTGCCGGAGGCAGTGGTATCAAAATGAAGAGGGCTAATTTCTCATTGGTTCAAATTGGTTGGAGCTGTTAAGCGCCTCCCTCCTGTAGCCAGTCTCTGCTGTGGTGATGAAATACCAAGATGGTCGTTCAGGCAAAATTAAGATTGGTTCAGTCAAAACTGGCGTAAGAGACAGGCAAACCAAAGACGCTCGTCAGGTCCACCTATATACATATATATATTTACATTATAATTAAAATAATTTTTCTAACTCTGAAAAATATAAAGAGAACACGATGCAAAAAAATTTTCTAACAGTTTAAAGTCAAAAGATATATATATATATATAATATTTTAAACATGTAAAAAATGATACAAAAAATATAGAACACAAAATTAAAAGTTATTGACTAAAATATACTTTTTTCACATCTGCAATAAAGCGAAAATGACATACTTCTAGTAAATAATGTCAAATTTCTAATACAAAATTGTAAAGTATTCGAACTTACCTTTATAAAAAATCTATTTTTGGATGTCTCCAGTTTTTTACTTTCTTCTATCTTCAATAGAAGAAAGTATTGTAATCGAAATTTTTTCGACTTCCGGTTTTCGACGGATTTACACGTTTTAGGTTTCAGAGAACCTAAAAAACATGTTTATAGAAAATGTCTGTCTGTCCGTGTGTTCGTATGTCGCTATTGTACCACCAAAATTTGTATGAAGTTATGCATAGAATTGAACCAATTTTTTTTTAATAGTTTTTGGCTATGACAAGCAGGTCCTGCACTAATTTGGAAAAAAATCCGCCTGTAGGGGGCGCTGTAATGGCGATTTTTGTGCATTTCGAATATTGTACCCTCGAAAAGTGTATGAAGTTATGCATAGAATTAAACCAAATTTTTTGTGTTTGTTTTTGGCCGTAGCAAGAAGGTCCTCCCTAAATTTGGAAACATTCCGCCGGTAGGGGGCTCTGTAATAGCAATTTTTGTGCGATTTTTATGCATTTTGAATATTGTACCATCGAAAAGTGTATGAAGTTATGCATAGAATTGAACCAAATTTTTTGTATATGTTTTTAGCCATGGCAAGAAGGTCCTTCCTGAATTTGGAAAAATTCCGACGGTATTGGGCGCTGTAATAGCGCGTTTTGTGCCATTTTCAATATTGTACCATCGAAAAGTGTATGAAGTTATGAACAGAACTGAACCAAATTTATTGTGTATACTTTTGACCATGGCAAGAAGGTTCACCCTGAATATTGAAAAATTCCACAGGAAGGGGGCACTGTAATAGCAATTTTTGTGCAATTTTCCATATTGTACTATCGAAAAGTGTATGAAGTTATACATAATTCTAATAAAAATACAAATAAAACTAATAAAAATGAATTATTGGTATTTGTAACAACAATTTGAAATATTAAAATGCATGAGATAGAAGAAAGTTTTGGGATTGGCACATCCAACTAGTTTAATCTAACAACGTTTACGAAGTTCATTTTAACAATAACAATGCAAAACTGCTCAAGTGGTAAATAGAACTTTGTCATGGAAAATTAACTCAGTACGCCGTCTGTTGAGACTTCTATGAACAAATTAGATTAACTGCTGTGTTGAAAGATAGTGTGAATAAATAAAATCGTCTGTTAAAATTGAACTTTGGGTATGTTGCTGATGTGCAATGCGGTGATACAAAGGGTTAAGCTTTAGTTACTTTAATAGAGTTTAAGCGTTCAAATATATTGTTACACTCTCTTATAGAGATATGCTTTCATAAGAGCCTATTAATGTTTTTCAACAGGCCAAAGATTTTTTAAGCCCATATTTTACTTTTCAAGAAAGTAACACATAAATAGCTTATTTAAATGCCTGTTAATATAATTTCCCAAAGAGTTTGTTGAAAGTGATTGGTTTTATGTTAAAATATTTACAATGAAACCATAATGCTGCCAAATAACACATAAATAGCTATTTAAATGCCTGTTAATATAATTTCCCAAAGAGTTTGTTGAAAGTGATTGGTTTTATGTTAAAATATTTACAATGAAACCATAATGCTGCCAAATAACACATAAATAGCTATTTAAATGCCTGTTAATATAATTTCCCAAAGAGTTTGTTGAAAGTGATTTTTTTTTATGTTAAAATATTTACAATGAAACCATAATGCTGCCAAATAACACATAAATAGCTATTTAAATACCTGTTAATATAATTTCTCAAAGAGTTTGTTGAAAGTGATTGGTTTTATGTTAAAATATTTACAATGAATCTATAATTCTGCCAAATAACACATAAATAGCTATTTAAATGCCTGCTAATATGATTTCCCAAAGAGTTTGTTGAAAGTGATTGGTTTTATGTTAAAATATTTACAATGAAACCATGCCAAAATATTGAGAATGCTTTGTACAAAACTACTATTCTTTATCGATACCGAGGAAACGTTTTCTAAATACATTGTGGAATATTATTAAAAATTATTGTCGGGATTTCCTTTCCTTATAACTTTTGATTTTAGAACACGAAGAGAATTGTTGTTACACAATCAGAAAGTACCTCCCCCCCCACCCCCCCAAAAAAATAACCCAAACAAAGTTAAACATTTTATAGTTGCGGCAATTTATACGGCAACCTTAGCCCGTCACATCGTGGAAGGTTGATGAGAAGCGAGAATTCAAACTGGCGAGGGAAGAACAGCATTTTGATAAATTTCGTAAAATTTAAATATAAATTATTATTTGATTACAATCTTTATTTTAAAATTAACATTTTGAGTTGCAGCGTTATGTATATGTAACTTTGTGTTAATAAAAAAAAATATTTTTACTTTACAAATATGTACTAATATTTTTCGCAGGTTTTTAAATCAAAAGCTATTAGCTTAAAAAATCCATGCAATAATTTATGAACATCCTGTATGTGAAATTTTAAGAAAGTATTCACCAGTATTGGTTAAACAGAAATTCAAAATGCACCTACGTGTTTTCAAGTTTTACATGTATTAATATCGATGCAATAAAGTAAAGTTTATGTAATGTACTGTATATGCAAAGTAAAGTATATGTAATGTACTGCACTTCATTAAGATTACTGTAATTTTGAGTAAACTTTTGTTTTTTCATCTGAAAACTTTAATTTACTATTATCTGCTTAAAAACACCGATAAAAATATTTTATTACCTTAACATACCTGGATTTTTGAAGATATGATAACATTAAGCGACAACAAGCACGAGGGAAGAACTTCTTTACAGCAACTCTACATATATGTAACTTTGTGATATTAAAACAATTTTTAGTTATATTTTACAAATATGTAATAATATTTTTCATCATGTTTCAAACCTTTAATGTATGATTTTCTGTTTTGTTTGGAAAAAAGTATGTTTGAGTCTAATTTTGTTAATTTCCCACTAGAAAAATAGTGAAAAATTTATTTATGTTTCTGTTGTAACAAATTCATAATGTCACTCCTGAGTAATGAAACATAAATGGCTCAAAAATGATAATTTTAAATTATATACTTACTTTAAAGTGTTTACACTGCACAATATCAACTATTAATGATACAATAATTTTCATAATGCATTTTATAATTTGAAGAATTAATAATGACTATCTTATTAAAGAGTGAGAAAAAACGCTAGGCGAACACTTTGCAAGTAGTATCAACAAAATATATTATAACCTCTTCTTGATAACCCAGCTAGAAAATGTTTGCACTTTTTTTGCAAAAAAGTATAGATTGCACACAATTTATGCATAAAAGGTGGTTATTTTTTAATACTTCGAAAAGTATGCACCTTTTGTGCAAACTGAACGTATTTTTTATACATACAAAAAAGTGCATATTCTACGTTGTCAAAAACTGCGCACATTTTTTGCATAAAATAAATGAATATTCCGTGTTGGAAAAAAGTGTCCATTTTTTTGAAAAAAAAAAAACCCTATTGGTTCCCATTTTGCAAAAATTATGTATTTTTTATGGTTGTGAAAATTAGTACATTCCAAATTTGCATTATTTCCATGCATAGTGCCCTTTCAAAATCTTTCAAGGTAAAATTTTTCAAGGTACATTAATGTTGTATTTAACTTACAATTAATCGAAAGGAATAAATTTTATTATGTCTTAATCAGGGAAAACAAAATTAGTTAGTTAAATTTCCAAATCTCCCACCCCTAAAGTAAAATTCTCAGTTCCATTTTAATTTTAAGGTAAACGAAATCAATACATTTTACTGTGTTTTTCAAAATAGGAGAAAAACAAAATTTAATTATTTAAATTTCAAAATCCAGGAAGGGGCTCCCCCCCCCCCCCCGTCCCCTTCTCTCCTCTTTCCATAACTGAAATTTCCTGAGTTCCTCTTTTACTTTAAATTGCTTGAGAAGAATAAATTTTACTATGTTTTTCAAAATAAGAGAAAAATAAATTTTAATTAATTAAATTTTGAAATCTGGTGTGTATGTGTGTGTGTGGGGGGGGGGGGGGAGTAATGGTTCACCTAAACCCTCTAACTTTACAGAAAATGCCTTAATTCCTCTTTTATTTTAAGTTACTCGAAAAGAGAAAATTTTACAGTGTTTTTAAAATTCATTGAAAATAAAATTTAGAAATAATTTAGATTAAATAAAATTTAGAAATCACAACAAAAAGAAAGTTCACAACCTTAAGTGCATGTTATCAATTATAGTGAAATAATTGATAACACACGTAAGTAACACATAATAGATCACCAAAAGAACAATAAAAAGCGCCAAATAGCAAAAAAAAAAAAAAAAAAAAAAAAAAAAAAAATCATGTAATTCCTAAGTTACACTATGCATTTAAGAGTTAAATTCAAAAGTTGTGAGGTTAGGAAACTCGGACAATAATTTACGGACATCCTGCATATGAAATTTTAAGAAAATCACTAATAGTTAAATATAAGTTCAAAATGCTCCAACTTATTTTGAATCTTAAGGGGGTACAGGACCTTTAAATTTTCAAAAAGTCAGTTTTCGGTTTTTGCTTTATTCTGAATGTTTTAAAATTTCTCAACAATATGCAAAAAACTGCATTAAAAAGTCTTCATGATTTCTTGAGTTATAATCATTTATAGACGGTGTGTATAATGGAAGGTCTGTAGATATTGAAACTTTAAAAAGCGTTTTCTCAGATTAGTAAATTAGGAGTTTGCGCGTACTGTTACTTTTAAACTATGTGAGCTACAGCTTAAATAAAATTAATCAAATATGCGTTTCTTTATACAGGCTAAAACCAAAAAAAATTCACATATTTTGGTTATTTATTTCTTTGCATTTGAAAAACTTGAAAAAAAAATGAGATTTTTGAACTTTTCTTTATTTTGTGCTAAAATTAAATTTTAAACAAAACTTTTAGTGTATATTTTGGTTTTACGTTAGAAGTGGGTATGTTATGATTCTATTATGTTCAAAAATTGTTTTCTATATACATAATTTAAACTTTTATCATGCGCGCAGCACTTAATCACACATTAGTGAGATGAATTTTTAAATTTAAAATTTAAATATCATTTTTGTACATATAACATTTATTTTTCTTAATAATGTAGTTAAGGATATATATTTTAATCAGGAAGGGGGAAAAAATCTTAATTGCATATTGTTTGCGTTTAGGTACATTGTAAAGGGCGATGTTTTTGATTGTCTCGCCTAACTCAAAGGTCTTGAGCCCCCTTAACATGCATTTATATTGATGCAATAATGTACTGTACATACAATGAGGTTCATCAACATCAGATTTACGGATCCCGTCAATTTGACGGGTTTTTGATTTTATTCTTAAAAATTCCGGACATGTAAGTATTATTTTTTGACATTACTCATTGATTTTTAATAATATAATTCAGTGAATATATATTTTTCATTGTTTTCTTCGAAAAATTGGTATATTATTATTTTTATATGTTGTTGACTTATGTTTATGAAAATCCATCAAATTAGTGGGTTACTTTATTTACAAATAATTATTTCAATTTTGCGAAAAACAAACATAAAATATGAAAGAGTAAGGAAAAACAGCAGCAAACAAAAGACGTTTGTTTACCTATAGACATGTGAGCAAACAAGTTTGAACTATCTGTTTACAATTAGAGGAAACCTTATCATATTACAAATTACATGGCTGACACTAGCGACTATTTTTTAAATTCTATTTCGAACCATGTTTTTTAAAACAAAACATTTTCACGTATTCTGCGACAACATGTGCAGGAGTAATATACTTCAAAATTTATATTTTAATTTATTAATGATTAGCTTCTTTGAATAAAAAATTATCAGTATATATATTAAATATTTATCAAAAATATAAATAAGTATATTTATCAAATATACAGGGTGTTTCAGCGCAGTGGTTACAAAGTTTCAAGAGGGTCGGAAAATGCTTTCTGGGGATTTAGTGACGACACAAAACACGAGAAAGAAAGGACGCGAACAGAGTGAGAAAACATGTTTATTATTCTTAGTACAGCAAAAAACTAAGGAATAAGAACAAAAGGAGACACAACAATCGTCATCAAACAGAGTGTTCGAAATTACGACCTCGGGCCGTGAGGCAGTCCTCACATCTCCGACGCGTGGAAGATATATCGTTCTCGAAAATACCGGTCATGTCCTGGACTTCCCCTGCAGCTGTCATGATGCTTGCAAAAGGTTTTCTCAGCATTGTCCCAGCATTATTGCGATACTAAGAATAATAAACCTGGTTTCTCACCCTGTTCGTGTCCTTCCTTTCTTGTATTTTTTGTCGTTACTAGTGTTTCCAGGTGTCCAGCGTAAATCAGGTCTCCAAATGCTCTGGATACCAATAATATCTTACAGTTTATTGCGCCATCTTTAATGGCAGATAATTCTGCCATTTGATAAGGCGAGGAAAATTATTTTAAAATACTGATGTCCAGATTACTTGGCGCCCTGATTTAATCAGGACACCTAGCAACAGTAGTCGTTATTACCGCGCCAGAAAAGTGTTTCCGACCATTGATACTTCATTTTCCATCGTCTAGGTGTACTCTATCACTCCTGAAATTTTACAACCGCGGTGCTGAAACACCTTGTATATTGCCGTCTCTTCGCATCAAATTTATATATCCGTTCACTACGCTAAAGGTTTCACTGCAATAGAATCATTATTTAAATTAATATAACTCTGAAGATATAATCCAGCTTAAAAAAATTAAGTTATGTTACCAGTTAAGTTAGTTTCAATGCTGATATGGCTATACGTAATAAAAAAATTATATCATGCTGGAAAAAACATATTTTTTTAGCATTAGAAAATTACAGAGAAAAGAACATTACTATTTTGCCCCTTTTTCTCGCCGGTCAGGGGGCTAAATATTATCATGAGATAGATGTACAACTACCCAGTTTTATTATTTAACTGTGCAGAGCGTTTAAATTAATATTATTAATTTTTACTGATGCTTTGTCAATTATTTTCTGTAGCAGACAGACATAAAAAATATTGAAATCAGTAATAATGTAATTATGTTAATGAATATTAATAAAATAACTTAATTATTTACTATAATGGGTAATAATATTATTAGATATCCGTTTAAATTTATATTTCAAAATTTCAAACACTTTTCTATTTGTGAAACATGAGACTCGAGATTAATTTTTGCACCATAATTAACAGGTATAATTTTGTTTATCAAATATTATGCCAGTTTTCGAAATTATAATTGTCTCATTACTAATAAAAAGAAAAAAAATAGTAACGTATTTTATATTTTCGCTTGGTTAATATTTCAAGTGTTTACTGATGGAATGTACGCAGTTAAAATTGTTTGTAATATTTTAATTAAAAATTAGTCTTTTCTCATCCCAAAATTATATTTTAATTAGCCAATTTTAATATTTTTTGATTGAAATGATCTTTTAATCACGTCACGAATCTTGGTGGATGTTTAAAAATATATATTTTTCTTCGTAAACATTAAGTTGAATGAAATATTTTTCATGTCTCCGAAAGATTATATTTTCATTAAATTAGCATGTTAAAAACGTGTTTAATAATTAAACATTAATTATAAAAGATTCAAATTTCAATTAATTTTCTGCTTTCAAATTCAGGATTATTAATTATATTCGTCTAAAAAAATAATCATGATTTTTTATATGTTTTGAATGATATTACAATAGTCACAGTTTTAACTTATGGCCGTACGGTTTTAATTAAACACAATTTTTTATTTTATTTTTCTAAACATCTATAATGAACCTTGCCATCTACGCGAGTCTGTTGTGAGATCAACACTCTATTGTACGCAACCAAATGTGGCTGAGTTTTAATTATACAATTAGTCTGAATGGAAATTTTAATTTACATAACATAAATTTAATATTAGAGAAAAAATATGTATTATAACCTATAAAAACCTTTAACAGAAGTTGATTTCTAAAAGCTTTAAAAATGCGATTCCACAATTGCAGCTCATTCGCCAAGTATTTTTGAATAATGTTTAAAAAACTACCCGGATTGCAATTTGTTTTGCAATTATTAAACCCTTACAGGACCATAAGGTTATTAAGAGTAAATATTAGTATGTAACTGTTTTTCTTAATTTGTTTAGACGTAAAATAAATAAAAATCATAAGAAAAATTTAAAACAATTGTGTAGGTTTTTTTGGAATTTTCTGGAAAATACTTTTTTTAATGGACTATAAAGGTAACACAAATTATAGTTAGACTTATTCAATGTCTTTTATTTATTGGTTTATTATAAAAAAAAGTTAACTAAAATAATACTATATTACTATACAAAATGATGTGCCAAATATGATATTCTGCGAATCAATTTCTTTTGGTTGTAAAGCAAATATGGACATTGCGCATAGTACATACGAGGGAAAGTCAGTAAGTAGGTCAAAAACTGATATGAGAGGTCGGAAATTAGTAGTAAATTGTTTCCAAATATGCCAATAGGTGGCAGCATATTTCGAATTTATGAGACAGCAGTTGTACAAGATATGCAGGGTCGTTCAAAAGTTGTTGACGAAGAGCGAAGTGGTCGTCTAGTTGAGAGAAGAATCAGTGAGGAAGGTTGAGGAAATGGTTGCTATGCTGTCTATTGTTTTTCGCATGTCAGCTCTAACTGTTTCCTCAACCTTCCGCACTGATTCTTCTGTCGCAATCTCAACTGGACGATCACTTCGTTCTTCGACAACAACTTTTAAACGACCCTGCTCATCTTGTATAACTGCTGTATCATAAATTCGAAATTAACATCTTATAGTTGGATTATGCTGACATATGCTATTATGCTATTGACATATTTGGAAACTATTTATTACTAATTTCCGACTTCTCATATCAGTTTGTGACCTACTTACTGGCTTTCCCTCGTATATTATACATCCTATTTTACATGCGGCGTTTAGCACAATTTGCACATCTTCTACGTAATTGCGTTTGGCATACGTTCTATTTTGACATTCTGTATAAAAAAAAGCAGATAAGGTTATAATTAAATAAGACAATTATCAATTTTAAAATGGGGAAAATATTTTCCGTGAAAGGGTTAAAAAGAACGTTTACCATTCTGAGTTTAAAACTTTACATCTGGAAAATTACTAAATTACTTCTTCAAATGACTTCAAGTTTACTATCCCAAAGTAAAATTTACCGAAAAATACAAATACGATGTCAAAATTTATTGTTCATATAAAAATTTTCAAAGTTTGTTTTAATTTCAATATGGAAACGACACCCTAAGATTATTTTTTTAAACATAAATTGGCAGAAGACGTAAATCTCAATAACATGGCTGTTTTCTTTTTTGTGCGACAATTTGGCTTTTAATATACGAGGGTGTATCAATAATATTTTGCCCTCCCATAGAAATAATTGAGTGAAATTTTTGAAATTTCTACATTGTATTAGTCCTTTTCTATATAGTCACAGTGCACAGTAACACATTTCTGCAAACTGTATTTCAGTAGTCAGTACCCCAGCACGCCCAAGCTCGAAGATTGGTATAAAAATCAAGCCCCAGTCTGTTCAGGGGCGCCAACATATATGGGACCATAGGGCTTGAGCCCACCCAATAATTTGCTCTCCCAGCCCACCCAATTTCAATTATTCTATTTCTTTATTTCTTTTATTTTATTTTCGTACTTTTTTTTTCATTTTTCTCAAACAAGAATTCTCTCTATTGACGTTCTATGGAAAAACAATAAGGAGGGCAGTAAGAGACACACGTACGTAAGCTCAATAAATATCTCTTTAGCGTACGTAAAACTGAAATTTCCAGCTTAGTTACTTTACCAGTGAATACCGGTCAATGAAAATCTATTTCAATTCCATGCCGTGGCATCCGTAAAGCACTTTAGGTGACCGATAATTTTTGCTTGATGGGTAGTTTTTCTTTTAGGTACATATGGGCTGTTCAAAATATTCCATTGTACTTATTGACACTTTTCTGTTTCTTAAGAGTGGACTTATCTGCGTAATAATGTATGTGCTAAAATTTACCACTCCCTCTCCTTGCCTCTTCTTAACTCGGCAAAAAGTAATTCTAATACATTCATTCAAAATAAAGTGATCAAATATCAGAGAACAAAGATCAGGTTACGTTCTCATATTAAATCAATTGCCAAGAAAGTAGAGTATCCGAAAATATCTAACACAGACCACCCAAGGCCTAAACTTCAATGTCTAGTTGTAGTTTTCTTAAAGATACTATTTAAAGTCGATTAAGGATTTTGTGGATTAATTTCCTAAATGGAACTGCAGGAAAGAAGTTTAAAAAAAAAAAAAGTTTAAAACAATTTTCTCTGGGACACTGTGGATATGATTTTTCGTTCCTCTGATATGTAGAGAGTACGACCTCGTAAGGTTTGAGCTCCTTGACAGAAAATGAGAAAGTGAAATACGCATCTCATTTGATCATCGTATGATCAGCTTTTATGAACAATTTTCATCGTTTGATAAACTTAATTTAATGAAATAGAATTAAAAATAACCAGAGGGGTAAATAGCATTTAGGATATTTTAAAATGCGCAAACTGGAAAAAAAATACTAACGAGTGATTCTTATAAGAAATCGTTAGATCAGAATTTGATCAGTCGCTTCCAACGTTTGAGCAAATCCACAAGTGCCTGAAAAAATGATATTTCTATCCGCAGACACGACTGAAGGATCGAATCCTTAAAGGAAGGATCCCCTAAAGGGAAGGATCGAATCTTCCCTTATCGAATTCAACGGGTATTTGAGAAAAAAAAAATGTATCGTTGGATATAAAATCGTTTGATCATATTTGATAAAACATTTTCAGCATTTGGTCAAGCCCGGAACACAGTTAAACATACAAGAAGGACACTTCCATAGAGTGTAATGGTAATGCGATTGCGATCCCAGTGCCTTTAATGACAATGGGGAAGAAACATTCCATCCTTGTAATATTTTTGTTTTTGAGCGCCAACCTTATTGTGATCTTTCTTTTTTTAATGTTGTATGTTTACGTTTTCAACATAATTTTACATGGATATATATATAATATATATTATATATATATATATATATATATATATATATTCGTACATGAAGGGTGAACGGTATAAGTGCAAAGAAAAACAAGCTAAAAATTTCGTCTTGAAAGTTATATATCAAGTCAATGATATAACTGGATTTAAAGCTGCATAAAGCAAAGGTGTAATATAAAAATATACGAAATATTGCACTCTACAAGACTCAGAAAATTTCATAAATATTCCCATATGTTAGGAATTTTTTTATAGCAGATGTTTTATTAATTGATGAAGTTTAATGTGTTAAACAATCGTTATAGTAATCTTTTAAAACTTACGTGTTTTCACTTTCTCACAGATAAATTAAAAAGATTGTTTTAATGTAAATAATGTACAATCAGTTAAGTAATATTTATTAACATAAAGAAATAATAATAAAATTACAGATGGGTAAAAATTCCTTTTTACAAACCTTTAGAATTACTAGGGGGCTCTGCCCCCCTGTTCGCTACGCGTCTTACTCTCACCAACCCCTCGCGATACCGTTTGGTTTCGCAAAGCAATCCCTATTTTCTAGCCAACCCCAGATGTAATTGTTTCACGTTTCCATTCTGGATCGCTTCCTATCTATTATTTTCTATGCGTTCAATTTTTAGATTCCAAACGAAAATGACCCGCCCTCCTTTTCTAATTGAGTTAATGGAAATTACTTTCTTTCTGTAAAAATTAATTTTGTCATCGACCCCTAAAAAAAAAAAAACAGCAACAAAAAAAAAAAAAAAAAAAAAAAAAAAAAAAAAAACAGAAGCCTATCGAAATGCAGGAGCTTCTTTTCTTTCCCCACCCTTTTCTTTCCCCACCCATCCTATCTAAATTCTTCGCTTTCATGGTTTTCGTCAACACAATTCCCACTAAGAAAAGACAGAAAGATCTGACCTATCAGGCGCGTTTCGCGGTAGCTACGCAGATTTTCATTGGTCCATTTCCAAATCTTTTGGCCCATTTCCAAATCGTTAGTTTATATATATATATATATATATATATATATATATATATATATAGAAGGATACAAATCTAAAAGTAAAAAAAAAAAACTTGATAAAAATTTATTCGAAGTGAATAAATTAGCACAATACTTGAATTTGATCTTTTACAATTCAATCTCATAAACTTACATATTTACGTTTGCAACAGAATTTTCTAGGGCTTTTCTTTTATATTATTATTATAATTATTATTATTTTGTAAGTTAAGGGTAACGATACAGGTACGATAATGAAGCATAAATACAATATCGCCTGCCTCTGCCTTGTTTAGGAAAGAATAGATATGCAAAACATAGAGCGTAAATATGTTTGATCAACATGGATACATTTCGGAGGCTTGTTAATTCTCCCCCCCCCCCCTTGTCATTAGTGACACTAGTATTGTTGGCATTATAGATTTTGCGTAAGTGTCCTATCTTGTATGTTTATATATGGTCCGGAACTGCTTGTTTAATGTTGTACCAATAAAAATTTCTACTTTACTCATGGAATGTAATTTAATGAAATCACATATGTATACTTTAAAATTTCATAAGTTGAAATCATTTACACGAAAAATGTTTGAGTCAAGCCAATATTTTTCAAAAGTTGGCGCCACTGAGCCTGTTTCAGGCCTGAACATGGGCTGAACCCGTTTTATCTCTAATATGCACATATTTAATTGTAATTCTCCTTTTTTCCAGCTCGTTACAATAAATAAGTAGATGATATGTGTGGGCATAGTAAGGTTCCTATAAAGTATCAAAAGTTCCGAATTTGAATTATTTTCAAAGGGGTCGTTGAGTTTGTTATATTGTTTAAGGAAAACATTCGAAAACATGTTTATTATTGTTTTTTTAGATTGTAACTACATAAAATATTTCATAAATAACCTTCCCAAATAATTCTTTTTAGATAGTAGATTTAGTTCGAAGAAACTGTATTTTCTTCTCGCTGTGGATATCTTATATATTTTTTGCGAGAAATATAAGTTCTGTCGTTGTTTGTTGTGTAAAGCTTTATATTTTTTAATTCACGAATTATATCGTGAATCTTGTATAATTGTCTGAGCGAAGCGAAGGCTAATACTGAGCGAAATATTACTGTCCGGACACTTTACTACTACGAAGGATATTAACGCCATGTCCTACTAAAAAAAAAGCCTAATAAAAACCTTTCGTCAAGCATAATTCAAAAAATATTTGTCGGATTTCGTTTCTGATTGCACCAGAAGGTACCTATGAGGGTCGCCTACTGAATGCACCTACTATGAAAAATAAGTTCCAAACCGTTTAAAAATTATATAGAAAAAACTCTTTAAAAAGCACAATTTATCTGCATACGTCACAGAAATTTGGTGTGCGTCACTTTCACCGGTTGATGTTTTCGTAGACAACTGGTTTGAACACATGGAGCAAATAAAAAAAAATACGCACGCAGTAATATTGAATAGATCAGTTTCAACCACGTGATCACAAACCTTGCAACTGCAACAACCCGTGGCAACCAGTTTTGGTGGGCAAACAAATAATAATACAGTATTCCGTACCACGGTGACCGTTTTTAGCCTGTTGTATAAAATCTGGCATGTTGTATGACATACAATTGTGGATGATTAAAACAAAAGACATGAGTGTTTATTGATCCGGAGGTTATCTTTCTCTGGATGTCTGTCTATCATACAGCATGCAATTTTCTTGTAAAGGATGATATTATTATGCAGTAAAACCTCCATAACGGACACACCCGATTAGTGGACACCTCTATTTAGCGGGCATTTTTTCGATTACCAACCCTTATATAACTGTACATTTTTTACTCTTAGTAGCGAACGCCTCCAAATAGAGGACAAATTCTGCTCTCCCGAGGTGTTCGCTATTCAGAAGTTTTACTGGTAAAACCTCCATAGCGGGCACACCCGATTAGCGGATACCTCTATTTAGCGGACATTTTTTCGATTACCAACACTTAAATAACTGTACATGTTTTACTCTCAGTAGCGGTCACCTCTAAATAGAGGACAAATTCTGCATTCTCGGGGTGTCCGCTATTCAGAGGTTTTACTGTATATAATATTGATAATTATTTTACAGGGCCGCACAAAAGAATAAGAATATATGAAACGAATATAAACTAAATTCGGGATTGGTAGATCGCTGATGGTAATGTAATTTTAGGATGTTGTTACAGTCATCCGCAGCATGTTTTTAGAGTTTCGTCCATCTAACGAAACCCTACCTGTCTCACTCCTTTGTCTGTGTGTTTGTCCGTCTGTCACAGAGCCCGTTCTCAGAAACTATATATGTCGGAGACTTGAAAATTTGCATACTTATAGCTGAACACCACACATCAAACGGCAAATAATAAAATTTTGAAAAAGTCCCTAATTAAGTTGGAGACATGAAAGTTTGCATACTTATAGCTGAACACTTGCGATAACACGATAAATCATAAAATTTTGAAAAAGTCATATTTAACCCTCCGGTCTCTAACTTCTGTATTTTAAGCAAATTTTCTAACTCAGCCCCTAATTAAGTTGGGGACATGATATTTTGCATACTTATAGCTGAACACCTCACATCAAACGACAAATAATAAAATTTTTAAAAAGTCTAATATTTAACCCTCTGGGCTCTAACTTATGTATTTTAAACAATTTTTCTAACTCAGCCCCTAATTAAGTTGGAGGCATGAAATTTCGTATACTTATAGCTGAAATCCTCACATCAAACGACAAATAATAAAATTTTGAAAAATGTCTGATATTTAACCCTCTGGGCTCTAACTTATGTATTTAAAGCAATTTTTCTAACTCATCCCCTAACTACGTTGGAGAATTGAAAGTTTGCATACTTATAGCTGAAAACTTGCGATAACACAATAAATCATAAAATTTTGAAAAAGCGATAACTTTCTTTATAATAAATATAAAGAAATAAAGATAAATATTTAACCCTCCAGTCTCTAACTTCTGTATTTTAAGCAATTTTTCTAAGTCAGCCCCTAATTAAGTTGGAGACATGACATTTTGCATACATATAGCTGAACACCTCACATCTAACGACAAATAATAAAATTTTGAAAAAGTCTATTATTTAACCCCCTGGTCTCTAACTTGTGTATTTTAAGCAATTTTTCTAATTCCTAATTAAGTTGGAGACATGAAATTTTGCATACTTATAGCTGAACACCTCATATCAAACAACAAATAATAAAATTTTTAAAAAGTCTAATATTTAACCCTCTGGGCTCTAACTTGTGTATTTAAAGCAATTTTTCTAACTCAGCCCCTAATTATGTTGAAACATAAAAATTTGCATACTTATAGCTGAACAACTCACATCAAACGACAAATAATAAAATTTTGAAAAAATCTAATATTTAACCTCTAATATTTTGTCTCGCGCAATTTTTAAATTTAAACTGTTTTGCAATACTATTTTTTGTTCATTTTGCATAATAAGTGTAATGTGACGTAATTTGTTCTATTTCAGATTTCTAACGCATGTTGATGAATTTATTTTACAATATCCTTTCTCTTTTAAAATTCACATGTAAATATAGTTTTTATGGCGTAATTTCCAATAAGTGCCTGCTTTTTATACCTAATTATTTAATTGTAATTTGAAGGAGTTTTTTCTGTTTATAATAGTAACGTGTAAATAATTTTTTTATTTGAAGCAAACATTATTGTTTGCGCTGTTTATACAGTTGGCAACAGTTTAAATTAATACCATTTTCTAAAATATGTAAAAAATATCTGTCAAAATGCGGAATATTTGAATTTAAAATAGAAATAAAACCTCAAAAAATGAGTCAAATTAAAAAAAAAAGATTAATCAAATCTGCAGACCGGGATCTTCTATTGAATAAAATGAACTAAAAATGATTAAATTCCCAAGTATAGCTTTTGCTCTTATAATTTTTTTTTAATGGAACGATTTTGTCCAACTTTAGCATTAAATATCTCTTAAAATAATTCTTCGATTTGAAAACTGTATGCATTAGTGTGTTGATCAAGCATTTCGCTATAATACCACCGATTTTCATATATTTGTATTCAATAGTTTTCTTAATATTAACGAAGAAAGACCTCCGGTCACAAAAAATTCAAAACCGGCGGCGTCGGCGGTGACAGCGTTAGTTACTTTTCATAGAATAGAGAGATATATAAAAATGAAAACTTGTCAATCTGTCTGTTTGTAATTCTATAAAAAATCCACAATTTTGAAGCCAAAATTGTGAAGAGATACGTACATGTGTATTAAAATATGGCCGAGACAACTAAAGTAATCCGGAATCGAAATAACTTATAGTTAATTTTTAATTAATAAAAAACCACCAATTTAACAGCAGTTTCTTATCAAATTTAAACATTTTTCGTTATAGCAGTTGCCAACAATTAAAAAACACAATAAAATTGTTCCTACAACGATTAATTTTCTACTGCAAGATTTCCACGTGAAAAATGAAAATGAAATAAATAGTTTGCCGAATTTAAATGAAAGTGAATATAACTTCATAACTTTTCTATTTCAAGGTTTCCACGTGAAAGAGGAAAATATTACGTCATATTGGAAATATAAAGGGCATGATGGATATAGTATAACGTCATATGAGTGTGAAAAATGTATTGAAGCATAATAAAAACCCGATTAGGGAAATATTGGCGTATTTTAACATTATTGCTCCAATTATAAATTGAAATAAGTTCATTTATAGCTGTATTCTTTTGCGTCTGTTATATACATTTATACATTTTTATACAGCATTTTCATATGATTCATTCAACAACATTTCGACTGCTTTTTTAATGTTTGTTTTGTGTTGTATGTTAAATTTTGAAATTGATTTTTCAGAACATCCTTCAAATTCTGGGCAACGCCGGCACTTTAGCTTGTAACAGATAAATGGCTTTTGTATCTGTACATCTAATGCTAATATTATAAAGCGTTATAATATTATAAAGTATATAATATTATTAATGCTTGTACGTTTGTGAGGTGTTATCTCTGAAACTACATAGCCAACTTAAAAAAATGTTGGTGGCCATCTCTGCTCCGAAAAAAAGACTATTTTATGTCAGTGCAAGAACCTACATCGCTGCAGGAGCAAAAAAGTTCTAAAATTGTGATTTCTGTGATATTGATTGGGTTAGAAACTTTAAATTTGGTGCTGTAGTTACTTTTAAGATGTAAATACTCGTAATGAACGCTCTCTAAAAAGTTCAATTTGACGGATAAACATAAAAATTTCTAGAAAGGTTCTAAACTATGATTTATTTGGAATACTGAAATTTTTGGGATAGTGTTGGGGTTAGAAACTAGAACTTTGGCATGGTAGTAATTAATAAGATGTAAATACTCGTTGTAGAACGAATTCTAAAAAATAGAAAGACTAAACAAAGCGGAAAAAGATCTAAAGATGATCTAAGTAACGAAGAACATGGAACTGTTAGGAATATAAACATGAAAATTGACATGGCTGTATTTATCATGACGTAAATTCTCGCAATAGAACAATTTCTAAAAATGTCGCTATAAAAAACAGAGCAGAAACAAAAAACTTTCAAAATTTTTCTATTTCTCTGTTACTGCTGAGCCCAAAATCTTGAAATTTTGCTTCGGGTTAGTTTTAAAATATACAATTGTCTCTATGAATGGTTTCTAAAAAATTTAAAATTTAAAAAGATGAAATTAACGGAAAGCTATCTCAATTACCATTAATTTGGAATTTTTAGGTACAGCAACATTAAATATTTCATAATGCTGCATTTCCTCCGCAAAACATGCGATTTAAATGCAACAAAACTGATAGATACCCACCTAGCATTAAATAAATTGTGTAAATATTGAACAAAGACCTGTATGAAACAGTGAGTAGGTTGCCCGAAAGTACTTGTTAAGGGTGTATTCGAAAAAATATTTTTCCACCCTCAACAGCTCGAAATTTTCTGATACATTTTCAGACTCATTTTTAAAAGTAAAAACATGAAACTTGCTGGGGTGATTTCTGAAGACATGTTTAACATGCCGTGTGATTTCATTTTCAGCTCAATTAATTAGAATTTGATTTTTAAAGAATTATTTTCTCAATATGACCATTTTTTTCATTTCCAGATCGCCCGCTTCGGAAAAATCGGTTCAAAACGCCAACTTTGACAGCGTTTTTTACAGTATTTTCTGCATTTATCAAAAAGTTATTAAGCACGGCACATTATGTAGTTTCTAAATAAGAGAATTTTCCAGTTTGATGCGTTTGAGAGCAAAAATGAATTTTAAAATGAATCAGAAAATAAGCAGTTCGGATCGGAATACACCCTTAAAGTGTTCCTTCTCCAGGCTTTTCTCTCTCTCGCCAAGGCCACTAACAGAGGGAAGTGCCGTTTTAAATGTGATATGATTTTTTTATCCGATTCATTTTTCTAGACATTTTATCATAAGGTCATATTCTCAATTATCATTAGTAGATTTTTTATATATTAACTTATTCTGGTGAAATTTTGTAATCGGGTTCATATTGGCGTATGTTAGCTTGCATGATTTGCTGAATAAATATGTATGGATTTGTAAATTACTTCAAATGACACTTTGACAGCTCAAAAGTTATGCAGACGATATATTCAGATCTTGTATCATACTTTATGTTGTAATCATTACCGATTTCTTTTATTTAATACATGCTAAATACAGCTGAACTTGTGCAGAATATGTAGAAAACAAAACAATACAGCGTATGTAGTGGCCAGCATACACTCATCATTTAAATCCGATCGAGCATATCTAAAACACACTCCAACGAAGCATTGCATGCCACTTTTGATGTATTCGGTACTTTGATACTATATTAGATTTTGAGAGGATAATTCCTTAAATGTTATCGACAACCTCATTGCATCCGTGGAAACAGATATTGTATAATATTAACTATTCCGGGGGAGCACACACCATATAAAGTATAGTCCATTCTTTTTAAACATCATATATTTGTCATTTAAAGTTACTCAAATTGGTGCGGAGTGTCTGCTTATGCTCTTGACATAATTTTATACAGTTAAAAAACCGATATAAGTAAATTAGTGTTTCATTTTCTATTTTACTTTTAATATATTGCGTACTTTCAATTTTATATCCATGTATGGCTGTCTTGAATGGTTTGATTTCCCATTTTTTTAAACAGTGTATACGAATTTATATATAAGATTTTGTAATTCTACAATTCGTTTATTTTCATCATTTCAAATTTTCGCAGTATATGGACAATTAAAGATAACATCTCATTTTCTTTGCTTCCACATGTTATTATTAAATCTATGTTCTCAGTAATATCGCTCAGACTAATCCCTCTGAGGGAAGTCCTAGTAAGTACTTATTCTTATAATGCGTTTCATAAATAAAATTTAAATTTTTGTTCTTTTTTATAAGAATCATATTCAGAAATAATATGTTGGATTACCGTATGTTTTACTTAAACTTCTTAAAAAAAAAAAAAAAAAAAAAAAAAAAAAAACTGAAAATCCTTCTTGCTTAAAGTAATGGAAATTCTTTAATCTTTCTTAGTAACTTTATATTTCTGAAAGTACTTTTATGAATATAACTTTCAGATTAACCACAATAAAGAGTTTACTTACTTAAACTGGTTCTTTTTTCGGTAAAAATAAATCAAAGATAAATAATCTTCTGTAATCCCTTGTTATACTCATTTTCCTTTTTGTTTTTTAAATAAAGTTTAAAATTATGTTTCAGGGCAAAATATCTTTCTTGTGCTGTTTAAAACAACAAAAGAAATTTTTAAGAATTGTTTCAGAATTTTTTATTCTTTCTTTTTTGTGTGTGTGTGTCTGGTGGAAAAAATGCATGTGCTTTAATAAAAAGCATGAAATATTTTTCGAATGATATTGTATTTTGTCGTTTTCTAAGGTATTGTTGTACGACTTGTAATTCATCCAGAACTACAGTAAAATTGATAACGCAAAGATCATGCACTACATTATTAAATTTGATTTACATTATAAATAGTAAGCTGTAATGATTTAAATAATGAATCACATGAACTCAGCTTATTTTATAATAATTAGGAAGAATTTAATATTTTAAATTTATTCTAATCTCTAATTCTTGTCATTAAGGGGATCCGGGACGCAAAAATCTCCAAATTTTCCAAAAATCTTTTACTGCATTAAAAACGTTCCCGTGTTTTTCTGCTTAAAATAACGTTTAAATCATATTTCTATCTTAATTAACAGGAAATATTAAATCTTTCGTTTTGGTTTGTTTTCAAAATCTAGCTTTCAAGCAATGGTTGTCAGAAAAATCGATTTCTTGTGAAAATGTGTTTTTCTTCATGATGACTTTTTTCACTATTTTTCGTATTTAAATCGTTATAAATCAAGAACAGTTAAAGATAAATGGTTCAAACTGGGAACATGTCTTTTTCAATTGTTTTACTTTAATTTTGATTCAGCAAATTAGAAAAAAATATTTACTTTTGAAAATATGATTTTTTAAAATAGTTGTACCATTTGTTTTTTACTTTAAATATTTATAATTTTTTTTTTTAAATTAATATTTTTGAAAATGCTAAATCTAAATTATAACTTATGTATTTCTGTTTATTTAAAAGAAATAAAATTTAAATTCTACAAATAATATTTCGAGTTATCACGATTTTAAATTACCCCCCCCCCTTTTTTTAATGAATTTAAAATTATTAAATTTTTTTAGAAATATATGAGAAGTTTTATCATGTGATGATTTTGTTTACAAATAGCATGGTTAACCATCACAAAAAAATTCAAAATTTTAACTCAATAAATAAAAATTATTTTAAATTGAGTCCCGGACCCCCTTAAGTCACGAACATAACGTATGTCAGCTTCAGATGTAGGTTTTATGGAATTAATGTCACTACCACATTTTTCTGAAATGAAATTGTTTGGTGTTGATTTCTCTTATTCTCATATATAGATTACAAATTTCAGAAGTAAAATCTATTTATAAACGAAAGCACATGAAAGTAAAATCGTTTCGAAGATTTTCACAATTAATAGTTAATATTAATTTAGAAAAATTAATTATCTCCAGTTTTATATAAACTTCAACTTTTAGCAAATGAGATGCTTGAGTATCTTGTATTTTATACTTCTTTGATTCCAGTTTGTAATTATTTCTTTATTAAATCATAGAAATGTATAGGTGAAATTTCGATAATAAGTGATATATGTCATCAATAATGGAAACGTTTATACATCACGGGATAATTAAAGATTTTGCTTGTTTTTGTAAAATGTGAGAAAATTGTATACATTTTAGTTGTTATCTCCTTTCTGAGTCAAAATTAATCAACTCAAATATATTTTAACTAGTTCCATGAGATACATATACATTTCACTTTTTTTATTTATTTATTGATTCAATTTATTGATTTTCAGTTTGTACTACAGTAAAATTGCTAATGCAAAGATTATGCACTGCATTATTAAGTTTGATTTAAATTATATATTTAATCTTTAATGATGTAAATAATAAATCACATGATCTCAGCTTATTTTATAATATTTAGGATAAATTCACCTTTTAAAAACGAGTATAATCTCAAATCCATGTCATTAAATCACAAGCATAACGTATGTCAGCTTCAGCTGTAGGTTTTATAGAATTGATGTCATCACCACACTTTTCTGAAAGGAAATCATTTGGTGTCTCTTATTCTCATATATAGATCACAAAATTCAGAAGTTAAACCTAGTAATGAATGGAAGCAGATGGAAGTAAAATCGTTTCGAAGATTTCAGCAATTAATAGCTCATATTAATTTATGAGAGTTAATTACCTCCAATTTTATATAAAATTCAACTTCTAGCAAATGAGATGACTGGATATTTTGTATTTAATACTTCTTAATTTTTTCCCAGTTTGTAATTATTTCTTTATTAAATCACAGAAACGTATAGCTAGAATTTTGATAATAAGTTATATGCCATCAATAAAACAAACATGCATCACTGGATAATTAAAGATTTTGCTTGTTTTTGTAAAATGTGGAAGAAAATTATGTAAATTTTAATTGTTAATTCTGAGTCAAAATTAATAAATTCAAATATATTTTAACTAGCCCGGTGAAATAGATATACATTTCACTTTTTCGAGTAATTTATTGATCAATTTATTGATTTTAAGTTTATAGGATTACATCACCGAAAAATAAGGAATGCATTAGTATTGTATATCTCGGGATAATCAAAGACTTTCCTTGCTTTTACAAAATGTGAGAAAATTTTCAACATTTTTTAAGTTAGCTTCTTTCTGAATTAAATTGATAAGCCCTGGCATATGTTAACTATTCCCATGAGATATCCGTATTTTTATTGATTTAATTTTGCATAGCGTTTAAATGTTTAAAGTAAATATTCATTTTTATAGCTGCTTGATCATTTGTTTCCTATAGTAGAATGACACAAAATTATTAAAATCATAAATATTATACTTCTAAAACCTATAATTTTCCAAATATTTGCTTCTTAGGGTCGTTCAGAAATATTTGAATGAAACTATAGATTAAAAATCGGCACGAAGTCCAATAGCCAGAGCTTTATTCACGATTAAAATTGGAGAATTAATACAGGTTGATTCATAAAAGATGGGAAAAATTTTAAACGGTGATAGTACACACCCAAACAAACATTTTGTATCAAAGAATGCATGGTCGAAAAGTAAACTTAAACAAGTTAGAGGGCGCCAAAAGTTATGTTCTTATACGAGGCAAAAACACACAATGAACGATTAAGATAAGTTACGAAAACAAATTTAATGGCATTTGATTACAATAAGTGCTCAAAACATTGACCGGCAGCTGTTATGCACGCAGTACAACGGCGAAGAACAGATTGGCGAATTTTCTGAAACACACCAGGCATATCGCGAACTTCCCCTAAAGCAGCCGAAAGCTTGGCGACAAGTTCTTCTGCGGATTCAATAGGAGTCTCATACACAAGAGCCTTTAGCTGTCCCCACAAAAAAAAATCGAGACATGAAAGAATTAAATTTGTTTTCGTAACTTAACTTAATCGTTCATTGTGTGTTTTTGCCTCGTATAAGAACATAACTTTTGGCGCCCTCTAACTGTTTTACGTTTAGTTTTCGACCATGCATTCTTTGATACAAAATGTTTGTTTGGGTGTGTACTATCACCTCTTAAAATTTTTCCCATCTTTTTTGAATCACCCTGTATAAAAACTACGTTAACCTTTTAGAGGCAGAACTCAGATCCAATCCGCCCGGTGGCGTGGTCAGTAGCGGAGGCCGCTTCCACACCTGAGATTCCGGGTACGAACTCCGGGTAATTGTGTTCGTTATATGGATCCACTGTGTCTGCTGTGTTGCACAATTAATATTTATTTATGCAACCATTGTTCTCTTTCATAATTTGTTTCCAACCCCTATAACGCAATCATCCGGCAAGATTTTTCCTCTTTCCGAAATCATATCCAGATCGAAAAGTGGATTAAGTCATCATTTATGTATTATTATATCTCTGCAACTTTTTATGATAAAATACTGAAATTTTGTACATGATCTTATTAGTGTATGGGGCATATCTCATTGGGAAATTTTTTGTACTGGGGAACTGTATAAAAATTCAAATTTTGTATTTTTCAAATTTAATCTCCTGAAACTTTTAATCAATTTCATAAAATTCTGTATTTTTTTTTACCTAACTTTGTAATTTATAATGACCAATATGTAAGGATTAAAAGCCAAAGTCAACGTTTTTGAGACACACTGTATAGTTTTCGAACTTGTCATTGCTGAAAATATTGTTCGAAAATTTTCATAGCAGTGCTTGTTCTGAACTTTTACTTAAAAACGCCAAAATAATTTAACAAATCTAAAAAATGGAACAGAATAAGCCATCAAAAAAGTTATGGATGTAATTTACAGTTAAAATGAACAAAAAACTTTCCCTGAAAACAACTCTCATATGTTCTCCCCTTGTCGCCTTTTCAAAGATTATTATGCACTAAGATGACTGTCATTATGGTGATGAGAACATTGGCGTAAACTTTAAGAATTCTTTTCTTCTGGGTTAAGATTTCACTCACAAATGACATAATTTTCAACGAAGGAAATTTGTCTTTTCATTGTAGGTTTGAATCTATGCATTAAAGGTTATTTGTGTTTGATATTTAGTTTAAGGGTTTTTTTTTTCGTATTTGCAATAGGGGAAAAAAGAGAAATATTACAGTAAAATTCCGGAGTACACGATTACAGTAAACGGCGCATTCCCTATTCAGAAGTATACGAATGGATGATTCACCTAAAATATATATTTTCTGTGCTAAAGATTCCGCATCAAATAAATAAACAAATAAAGGCTTCATAATTTTTTGAACTTATTTAACATTATTCCAGTGTATTTCCCCACAGCGCGAGAAATAATTTAGTAAAATTGAATTTTTACGTTATGTTCCTAATATAAATGTACGGATTTTTTCATTTAAGTTTTTTAAAACACATTAAGGGAAATAAAGGGAAATAATTTAAAACACACAGAGTTTAAGAATGACAAAAAACAAAATACAATTAAATAAAAAGCTAAAAACATCAATGTTGACTATAATTTTCCTATGATAAAATTATCTAGATTCGCCTTAGATCCTTTCGATTCAATAACGTTTTTAACTATTTTAACTCAGCTTTAAAATTTCACCAGCAACCAATTATTAAAATGTCCCTGGCTAACCAATTTTACTCCTATCTCTTTCGTATTACTTAAAAAAGTTTTCTTCCAAACAAATGAGTATCTGCTTCTAAGAAAAAAAAAGATTAATGAGAAGCGTTATAGTCATCAAAAGCAGTAGTAAGGAGTCAAAACTTGCCCAACATATGCATGACAGTTAATATAATTTTAGTAATAATTAAGGGGACTGTTTTACATTTATCATATAGGGGAGGGTAGCCGAATTTGGACCACTTCACTTATTTTCAGGCGTAACTCACACAATTTTTGGAATATCAGCAAAACATCATTACACGAGGTCAATCTATTCATCTACTAAATAAATAAATCTTTAAATCAACTTCTTTTTGAAAATCATAAATTTCATTTTAATTTGAAAAATTTGTCAAAAGTGGTCCAAATTCAGCAACTGGTCGCCTAAGTTGGAGCCCCAGTTTCCTAAATTAGACCATATAATATTAGGTTGTTTTAATGACTAAGGAATACAACTAATTTTATTAAAAGCGAAGTTTGCAATCAATGAAACAATCAAACAAAATAATAGCAATGAAATATAATGAAATCAAATATCTGAGAATAAGAGTAATTGTTTTAAATCAAAATGTATTCAAAATATAAATCAAAGTTATCAGTAAATAAGAATAGAAATTATGGAACTAATTGTCAGTTACTTGAATATCATGGAAGGAGGGATGCAAAGCTTACACATGAATTTCTTTATTGATTTGTTTTTCCAGCGCACACAACATGGAACCATATTGGGCAATCTGAACACTGAATTATTTCTGCCATTTGATTTTTCTTACAAATTAGGCAAAACCAATCATCACTGTCTAGATTTTTCTTTTTAGATTCTGAATTATTAGACTTTTTTTGCAACAAAAGTTTTCCTTATATTATGTTTGTAGTTTTTCCCTTCCATCACTTTCTTGCTAATTTCATTGCGCCTATTTTTTAAAACTTGATGTTCCAATTGTTTTTATGCTGTGATAGCTTCCTTTTTATCGTTTTTTTTTCAAGGTTTACTTTACATGGCGAAGATGTTAACACAATTGTTTTTTGGCTCTCTTTGTAATTTGATTTAACTGAATTTAGCAAGGGAGATAACATTTCTAACGATTTTTTGGTTTGGGGGAGGATTTGTAGCTGCCTACTTGCAGGTTAATTTCTTCCTCCTTTTTTCCCCTAAATCTTTAACAGCTTTTGCTGTCACGGGTATTTTACTTCCAGACAGTTTGTCTGTGTCTTTCTCAACATTTTCAACATTATATTAAAAAAGTGTTTAAAAAATATCCTCTATTGCAAAATGTGCTACGATTTCGCCAAAACGCAAACATTATATATTCAAACAGTGTTGAATTCAGCCTCCCCCCCTCTCGGAGAATTGAAATACCCCCCCCCCCCCCCTCCACCGGAAGTTTTAAGATTTTATGCATTTTAATGACAAAAAAGTGTAAAAAGTCTGCCATCGAAAATATCCTCCAGGAGGAAAAGGTTTGAATTGAACTCTGTAAACCAAATATGCCATAGGAATAAGGAATTCCAAGAAAATAAATACAAATACATACAATATAAAATAAATTGTAAACAAAATTTATTGCATAAACATGTAAAAATATTTTTATGTTTATATAGGCCTAAACTGTATAAAAAATTTAATTAAAAAAATACATGGAGATAGTAATCCATTATATAAAATATTAAAAAATTTAAAAAACAAAGTGTACAAAGCGTATCGTCCTCGAAATTCATTACTTACTTATCAAATTTATGATCGCATATCTGGTCCAATTTAAGCAACTGAAATTGGCCCAATTACGGCAACTGCGCCATATTTTAAAACAGATAATCTCAAGACTAAGAACAAAATCGAAACGAAACAAATCCACGTGAAAAATATGCGCAATAAACAGATGAATTCATATATGTATGTGAAAACATAACAACTTATTTTAGTTTTAAAGTATCCACTTACGTTTAGTAGGAAAAAATTAGATCAAAACAGCTAACTTTATGTTTTTTTAAAATTGTCTGAAAACAGCACTTGGTAGGCGGTTCCTTCTTCTAATCATGAGTGACGTCATTCTCATGAGTGGGGTTTCAGCGGTAGATCGCGTCTCTTCCTGTAATTAACGGCAGAATGACAACGGTCCAATTAAAGCAGCGGCCCAAATATGGCTACTCTCCCCTATATAATAAAGAACATACACAAGAAAGTTTAAAACTGTGCCTCAAACACACACACACACAAAAAAAACTTAGAATTTTTAAAACAGGAAACTGACGAAAATATGAGCATGAAGAAAAAGCCATTTAAAGTTTAAAGTTGCATGGTTAATTGCGCTGGATGTATTAACACAATTTACAATATCTCGCGATATAATTGCCGTATAGGTAAAAATGAGGAGTCAAAATATTCACAATTAGAAGCTTTCATTTAATATAAAAAAAAGAAAGAAAATCGACATTTGATCAATTTTGAGATAAAATGTCACCTTAATGAATATAAAAACTAATGCACAGATTAGGTGTACTTGTAGAAGCTGAGCCTATGTTGAAGTAGTCATTGGTTTTGAATTATTTAAAAAACCCTATATAGTATTTTTTACTCCTTGCAATTTTATTTATTTAAATTAGTTATGTATCTAGAATGAATTTTTAACCCCATCCCTTGTTTATTAATCACCAGTCATGATCGTGATTGATACACAAGGTATATTTTATTTCCCCCGAACCACACTCGTAATCGATTCATAAGATATAGTTTACTCGGGGATCTCAGAGATCCTAAATTTTTCTTAATTACCTACCACAATTCAAAGTAAAAAAAAAACTTTCTCGTAGAAATCCTTTAAGTAGTGCTTAACAGTGCAAGTTCTTCATGGGATTCTGAGCTGTCATCAACTTTACGCCCAGTCTCCTGTTGAAAGTTTTATCATTACTGAGCCATTGACAGTGGTCTAGTCTAATTGCAGTTTGCATACTACATAAATAATTTTGAGAAATTAAGTATTAATACTATAAAAAAGTGGTAGAATAAGAAAATGAGAATAATTACAAATTTAAGGCTTTAAGTATGAATAGAATAAAAAATGAATAAAAGTTGATTAAATGAAATATATAGTAATTATACTAATTTTAATTGCTAAAGGGTATAAATTAAATTTTAAAACAGTAAAAATAGGTTTATTAGAATGTTTACATGTTTCGATTCTACCCGAGTCATGTTCAAAGCAAATAAATAAAAGTATTCTAAAATTGCACGGTCAGTGAAACGCATCTCAGTGTTACTATATTGGGGACTTTTTTAATTCAGATGATTTGATTGTCACCACTTTTTAAAAATAGTATAATTCGCCTTATATTTCAGAATTTATAATCCATTTTTAAATAAACCGAATATTTCTGTTTAAAAAAAAGCGGTGAGAATCAACAATCTGGGAACAAAAATGTCCCCAATGTGGCAACACTGACGCATCATTAAATTTTTCACGTTCACTTTCATTTATTAATTACCATTAATTAATAATTATTTATTTATAATTAATTATTATTATTTATTAATAATTAATTGTTAATTATTAATAATTAATAATTAATTGTTATTTCGTAAACATTGATTATTTTTATTTATTGATTATTTGTTAATTAAATGAAATATATAGATTTAAAAATATGTAAAGCACAGTTAGAGCTGGGTAAGTGCAGGCAATTTTTTATGGGAACAATTTGTGGTACGAACCAGATTGTGGCAGTTCACAGATATGATAATTCAACATCTATAAAAATGTTATTTTTATGAAAAATTACTATTCTTCATTATTTAATAATGTACGTTTATAAGACAGTTATAAACAGAGCCTGTCTATTGTAACATATTTTTTATTGCAGTTATTTTTTCAATAAATATTATGTTGTGTTGTTTTGTACACTGCTCAAAACAGTTCGAGGAGTACTTGGTTTTAACAAAATTTCGCAAATATTTAAACCGATAAGTTACGTAAAATAAAAGATCGATAGTTCAAAGCGTAATAGAAAACATGTAAAGAAAACTTCATATGCAAATTAAAGTTTCAAGTTAAAGACGTCAAAAACTAGAAAAAAGAGATAAGTGCAGAAATTGGGATTTTGCAGAAACGTCTGTTTCACTGTTTCAGTTGTATAATTCAATTGCTCAGTTTGTGTTTTGAGAAAAGGTGACTTGAAAATGTCACAACAATGTGATTTACCGGAATCCATGGCTTGGGGTGTATCGGGACAGTTGAATCTGGGGGAAACAAAACGAAATCTATCGGGCACTGTTGGAGTCGGAAGAAGTGTCAATGCAAGGCTGTGGAATCGATTCCAAGACACATGGAATGGTAGACATCGACAAGGGCAGGATCGGCCATGTACTATCACAGAAACTTATGACCGATATATCCTGTTAACAGCTCGTCGAGACGGAACGGGCAATGCTATTCAGCTGCAAACACAGTTGCTTTTGGCCACAGGACGAATGGTGTCCAGCCAAACAGTTCAAAATAGGCTTCATGAGTGTGGTCTTTATGCACGTAAGCCCATAGTCTGTATTCCGTTGACACCCGTTGACCGTTCGGCCGAAAGAAGGTGGGAGACTGAACATCGAGTTTGGAGGCAACGCTGTTGGAGTCGAATTATGTTTACAGACGAGTTCCAATTCAGTCTGGATGCGACATCCGATGTGTTTTGGTATGGAGAGAATGGGGCACTCAAAAGAATCCCACATTCGTTCGTAAAAGATAAAATTGCAGATAAGACTGATTGATGCTATGGGCAAAAATCAGCATAAGTGGACGTATGGGACTGCATATCATTCTGAATGACGGTCTGAAGTAATAGAGACGAGATACAGAGAGATCATGTCGTATTTTATGTTGCAAAAATTGGTGATTTCTTTTTGTCTACGCTTGATAATGCCAGACCACATACAGCTCGTCTTGTGGAGAACATGCTTAAAATTGAAACAATACAGCATATGGAACAGCCAATATGCTTTTCTGACCTGAATTCGACCTTGCATTTGTGTGACACAATCAGACGATTCATTGTAGCGAGACTGAGGCCTCCTTTTATTGTCCGGGACTTGGAGATTGCAATTCTTGAGGGGTGGAGCATACGATAATGTCATCGTATCCATGCGAAACAAGGATGCGACAGTTTTATCTATTCGAAGGGACCACACGCCATATTAAATACCATGCATCATTGCTAAACAGTACTTTTTTTACTTTCTTCTATCTTCAATAGAAGAAAGTATTGTAATCGAAATTTTTTTCGACTTCCGGTTTTCGACGGATTTTCAAGTTTTAGAGGTCAGAGATCACAAAAAACATGTTTATACAAAATGTCCGTAAATCCGTGTGTACGTATGTCCGTGCGTCTCCATTGTACCATCAAAAAGTGTATGAAGTTATGCATAGAATTGAACCATCATTTTTTTTTTAATTTTCGGCTGTGGCAAGCAGGTTTTGCCTTAATTTGGAAAAATCCGCCAGTAGGGAGCGTTGTAATAGCGATTTTTGTGCATTTTGAATATTGTACCATCGAAAACTGTATGAAGCTATGCATAGAATTGAGCCAAATTTTTTGTTTATGTTTGTGTATGTTAAGGGGGCACACTATAATAGAGATTTTTGTAATTTTCTTGATTTTTTGTAGTCTTATCGTACACCAGTGTCTCGTAAATTGACGGGAACTTCCCATCCTGATAAGCCGACTATTCGCGAGCAGCTGATATACAACAGAATAACGAAAAACTATTGCTTTTAATAAATATCATGATGGAAATTAACTCCTTTTACTCCGATTAATTGACTGACGCAGAAATTTAAGATGAAAGTCGAAGTTGATATAGTATTGAACAAATAAAAATAAATTTAGATATTTGTAACAACATTTTGAAATATTAGAATAGTTGAGATAGATGAAAATTTTGGAATTGGCACATCCAGCTAGTTTTGTCATTCACATGTATCCAAATTAGTGCCCTAAACCATCTCTTCACGTTCTACGCACTGTTCAAAGAATTAAAGCTCTCTTGCAAATTTTTATGCGTCTTTTTTTTACTGTTGCGCTTTGATATACATGTTACTCTCAATTTTATGTACATGCATGACTGTCTCGCACTGTTCACTTCACTTTTTGCTTGCTTCCCGAATTTCTTTGAGCAGTGTACGTTCTTTTAAGAGCGACCTATGTGAGAAACGTTGAGCAATGAAAACGGAAAAATGCATTTTTAGAGCTAGAAAACTTGGTTGAAGATTCATAAATTTCAACTCAAAACTCGATAAGATTTGGTCATATTACAATGAAAGTTTAACCGTTTTACGAACGAAGAAAGTTTTCTAAACCTAAGTTTTACGAGAAGGCCAGCAATTTAATAACTTTTTAAAAATAAATGTTTTGATTTAGGGGGCTTTTGATATGATGAACAAGCACTCGAAACTCTTTCACATTTGGACAGGTACCTCTAAAACTAACAAGTTGGGAATTAATTATGGCATAACGTAGTGATTTATTGGATAACAGGGAGCCCCCTGTATGTAAACAAAAACATTCGAACGTGAAGTTAATGACAAATTTGATTTTCAGATGCATTTCTGCATTATATTGGAAGAAGGCTATTTGGAGTTGCCAAATGCTGAGACCATTTGCAAAGCGTTTCTTAAAACACCACATAACTTTATAATAATTGAAACGATGCAATATGCACGCGATATAGTGAATCTGACTTTTAAATTGCGTGAATTTTTATTCATACTGCTAACAAGGCACAAAACTAACAGACTGTAAAAGTATACAGTCCTGGGTTCGAATCTGGGTATTTGCTTCAGCGCACCAACGCTTTGCCGACTGAGCCATCTGAACGACGAACCTAGCCTGGCACTCTTCACTCTTATTTGTTAGTAAGGCTGCAACCGCAGGACAAGAAGGGATAACTTCATGAACCACAGCCACTGCGGAAAGCATGAGATATTTTCTAGGCGTGTCGTCCATGTGGCTCAGCTAGCAGAGCGTTGGTGTGTTGAACAAAAGACCCTGGTTCGAACCCTGGCCCAGATACATTTTCACTCTGCTGGTATTACGCATTGTTAGATATGTGAATAAAAATTCACGAAATTAAAAATTCAGATTTACCACATAACTATTTGCTTACCTTTATTAAATTAATAATAGATTTTAAATCCTTCTAAAAGTATGATACAAAGAAAGCTCATCCAACTCATTTTCATTTTCTACCGACTGATTATATTTGAAGTCTTTTTTAATGACAAATGCAAGTGCTTACTTATTGATATTACGAACATTTATCAACGTGAAACCATTATCTGTTACTTCAATCACTTCTAATTCATACTGAAATTCAAACAAAATCCTATCTTTGAAGTCATAGCTTTTATTGTGCCGCAAAAATTCGGATATGGTCTAACAAAAATGTCACGTTTCATCCAGAGTAATTGAAAAAACCAAATTTCTTTCGGATATATTACTTGTATGTTGTTTTTTCTTTATTTCTTCCAGTGTAACAAAAAGAGAACGGAGTTTAGTTGTAGATCACACTTAAGCCTCGAGATCACAAGTTAAAATATATTTTTCGTCGTTATCTTCTACTTTGTAGGTTATCTGTTCTTCAACTTTTCTCTTTCTTTATATTTATTGTATAGAGAATGTTTTCAATCGTTACACGCTTTCTTGTAAGGATAAAGCTGAAAGACACTTTGCTGTCTAATTATAGAATTGTAGTTGACTTTGTTAGGTTTAGAAGCACAAGTGTTTCAAAATACACAAAATAAATTTTTCCTTCTGCTTTTTATTCTTTTGACATTCAAGTAAACATGTTGCATTTTCATAGATGTAAAAAAAATAATAAAATAAAAATACATTATTTTTTATCGTAAAAATTAAAAAAAATTACACAAAAAATAAGCACTTATAAGCAGATAAATAAATTAACTAAAAACAAACACAGTAGAGCACCGGTTATCGAAACTCCAATTAACCGAACTTCTAATTATCCGAACACCTTATTTCTCTCAAAAAAAATTTTTTTAACCGATCTTCCATTTATCCGAACAGCCTATTTCTCTCAAAAATTTTTTTTTTAATGATGATAAGATTGTGGATGAGATTTAAGATGAAAAAGAAATTGAAGAAATGAAAATAAACGCTCTGAAAATGATTCAAGTCCATCACATAACAAAGCGTTTGAATGTTTTGAAACAGCTATGACATGGCTCGAACGGTAGAAGAACTCTGATGCTATTCAACTGCCGTATTTAAGAAGCATTCGAGATATGGCAGCATTGGAAAGAAATCTTCTTTGAAGCAAGCAACAATCGAAAGCTTTTTTGCTTAAATTATAATCTCTGGAGTTCAGAAAAGGATAAAAAGAGAAAAATAAAATTTTAAATAAGAAAAAAAAAAGTTTTTAAACACGCTAGCACTAACTGGTGCTGCCAGTCCTAAGCCTGGATAAAGTGTGAAGGTTTTAGTATAGTCAGGAACATCCCCTAAACTGTCTGTTTATTTATCCAAACTTTTACTTATCCGAACTAGGGTCGGTCCCGAGTTGTTCGGATAATCGGCGCTCTACTGTATCTTATTAAAGTAGTTGGACATTTACACCATAAAAAAGTTCAAAAGTAACGTAAAAATAAAAAATCGCAAGTTTACTAAAGGAAGTATACAAAATATTGTAAAGCTAAACACTAAACAAACATTAAAATAAAATCATAACAATCGACGTTTCGATCATCATCTGTGACCATCTTCAGGAAAGAGTTGTTACATTGATTTTTAAAGAACAAAGTCAAGCGGGCTTGACGTCAATTGTTATAATTTTATTTTAATGTTTGTTTAGTTTTTAACTTTACAACATTTTGTATACACCATTTTGTAAACTTGTGATTTTTTTTATTTTCACGTTAATATTGAACAAATATCGCATTACACATGTTTTTAATAAAAATATTTTTCAATGTTATTGTTCAATCCTTTAACATGTGTTTTTAGTTTTTATAAATCAAAATTATGTGTATTATAGGGGAATGAAGTACTGAAAATTATGGGAATTATATATACGTGAAAACTATTATTAAAGTAAATTAGTATAATTTTATTAAAATTGTGATTGTACTTTTTTATAGTTTATACAATTTCCTTAAAAAAACTTATTATTGATATTGTAAAATATTTTTACCTCTATTTCGATTTTATTTAAATAAGTTTTACCATGAAGAAAGACATTTAGAATAAATATAAAATTGTAAATTTGTAAAAATAACAGCTATGTTTAACGTAAGAATAAAGCTATGCTAACTATGTTTAATGTATAAATAATAGCTATGCATAATTTATGTTTGATTTCTATGTATAAAAACTTATAAGCTTATAAAATTACTTGTGTAGATTATATATAATGTTAAAAATTGTTGCGCATTTCATTATTTTTATTATTTTTAATTATTAAAACAGATTCAAGCTGCCATTCTCATAAACGCATTTTTTTTAATTAAAGCATTTGATAATTCATTATTAAAAAAATCTTTTCGTATTTCACAAAATTTGTACATTTAATTATAAAAATGTTAAACAAAAAAACAGATCTGTTTTTTAACGATCTATCGAAATTCTTATGTATTTCTGAGATTAGCAAAAATTGTAGTTTCTTTTCATTTTTATAAATAAATATAGGAAAGTGTTTCTTGTTGTAATGTGATTGACCGCCTATTCCATACAAAATTTACTGAATATTTTTGTATTAGAGGTATTTGAAAAGTTTAAATTTATATACCGAACACAATCGTAGACTTTGGATGTATATCGCGAGGGAAAAGTAGCAGAATAAATTTCAAAGTGAAAATTGATGTCAAATTACTATAATTTTTTCAAATAATGTCGTTAAACAAAACTTCAATTCGGGCACAATCTATTGATATAATATGCTAAGGTGACGATACCGGTTCGCGCTCATCCTCGAGAAAAAAACATATAGCGGCCCTTTTAGGGTTAAGCATTCCGGTGCCGTAAATAACAAAAATGTTCGATTTATAATAATCTACGTTGTATCACATCTATTATTCTTCATTTTCTGTAAAACCTTCAAAAACTATACAATTATAATAATGTTTTAAGTATAATTTTTCTAAAATAACCAGCTACCAACAACAGATTACTGATATAAACAAACGAACACCGTTGCCATTCAAAAACACAAATTCCAAATCTAAAAACAAATAAAAGACTCTTTGAGCGAAACATAAAAAAAAAATGCGGTAACATCCGATTCTGCTTTTAAAATATTTGTAAAAGCATAATAAATCCTTTAAGTATTTTGAAATGTGAAAACAAATATCCCCATCATTTTTATTTGTAGAAATCATTTGTCATTTTTAAAATGTGCTTTTCTATAGTAAAAACCATTTAATAATAAAATCTTCATTATGTTTATTTGTATGAAGTCTTCTATAAAGGAAACACAGGTGAACATTCCGTCATTCTTGACGGGGTTTATGTACTAGTGATAGATATTTTCGTAAATAACTGTTTTAAGCTATACGTTTAAAAAGTATATATATATTCTTATTCAAGGTTGGAGTAGCACAGTTAAGCTTTATTCCGACAAAGCGAAAAATGCCCAGACGAAGATTCCAATCTGGATATCTTGGCTTGATGAGCCAATGTTCTACCTATTGAGCTGTCCGGACGGTACCTGACTGATATAATTCACTCTTTTTTTTTGACATGGTTGTGAACTGCGGCGCTAGTTACATTTATCAGAGCTATAACTATCTGTCAGCCAGGTACCGTCCCGATAGGTCAATAGGTAAAACATTGGCACTTTAAGTTTAGGTACCCAGGTTCGAATCCTAGGCTGCACATTTTTCGCTGTGTTGGAATAAACCTCAAATATGCTATTCCAACCTTGAATATGATTTATCTAGTTGCGGAAAATTTCCTTCACTTCATTACAATATATATATACGAGGTGTGGCTATTAAATAACGAGGCTACCCAGGTCGAAATTCATGCTGGTATTTGTTTGCTAGACAAGCACCAAGTGCTATAACCCAGCAAGTAAAATAGCATAAACCAGCATTACATATTTGCTGGTTCCAGCAGAATTTCCAGCAAGTCATGGTGTGTTTTGGCCCACTTTGTTGCTTGACTAGCATACAAAATCCAGCTTGTGTTGCTTGAATATGTTGCTGACCTAGCAGCAATCAAGACCACCACCTGCTTGAATATGTTGCTGGCCTAGCAGCAATCAAGACCACCACCTGCTTGTACTTTCTGCTAGTCTAGCAGTAATTCACAAGCAACAGATACTTTTTTTTTGTTGCTATTCTAGCACTACATTTTTATTATCAGTTGCTTTTCTAGCATAATTTGCTTTTAAGCTTTGCTAGGCTGGCATTACTTTCTAGCTTAACTTGCTTTTAATTTTTGCTATGCTAGTATTACCTTTTTAGCATAACTTTCTTTTATTTTTTGCTATTATCCCAGTTAAACAAAAAAAAGTCGTTAGTGGCGCCATCTTTGGAGAATTTTTGAAGTACCTACACTTTTTAGAAGGAGAAACTTATATCGGATTTTCTTTTTCTCTGAGAAGGGCAGAACTCGCTAACTCCGGTTTGGGAACTCGATGCTCTACTGACATCGCTACTGGGGCCGTATTTGGGAATGATTTTAAATGCAGGTAATGGGTGTAGAGCTGATTCTGCTGTGTGTTGATATTTTTATAAGATAAGGATGAATTTATTGATGCTGTTATTCTCTAAGTTTCAATTAATAAGGTTAATTTAGTATTAGGGTTTTTTCTATGTTTAATGGATAATTAGAAAATGGCTTAGTTATTATAATTTATTAGTGGAATTTTCTTTGCTTAATGAATGGTTTGAATATGGTCATAATTATTTGTTGCAGAAAAATAAAAGATTTTGAAATATATTTAGGATAGAATTTATCAATTTCAGGTGGGGTTAAGGTTTTCAAAATTTAGTCCTTATTGGAGGGGGGGGGGGAGGGGGGGCGATCAATTGTACATATTTTCAATTCGATTGTTATGAACTTATTTCTTAAATGAAACTGTGCTCCTTGAATTTTGAAATTTAACTGACTAAATTCTCTTTTTGAAAAGCACGGAATTTTTTTTTTTTTTTTTTTTTTTTTTTTTATAATTAAAATAATTAAACACTAAGAGAATGAACAGCTAAGAATTTTACGATGGGGAAGTGGAGGGGAGCGCTTTTTCAGAAAAATCCTTCATGGAAATTAATTTTCAGTTTTTTTTTATATTTATGTGTTAAAATTTTATCTAAACGGGGGGGGGGGGGGAGCTTTTTCCCAATAAATCCTTTATTGAAATTTAAATTTATTTTCAGTTTTTTTTTTTTTTTTAGATTTTATCTAAAACAAGTGGACGAAGGCAGTATTGAATTTACGTTGTAGTGGTTCCAAGAGGAAATCTACAGCCCCTGGATTTTGAAATTTAACAAACTAATACTTTTCTTCTCTGATTTTAATAAACACAGCAAATTTAATCATTTCGAGAAACTTAAAAGAAATAAATACTAAGAGAAAGTGCAGCTATGAATTTTCTTCCAATTCAAGGGGGGGGGGGAAGGAGACTTTTTCCCTTTAAGTCTACCATGAAGGTTATTTATTAATATGTTTAAGTTTATGAGTTGAAAAATTATCTCAAACGTGTTCAATGGATAGTGTTTAATTCAGGTGGCGGTGACACAACCCTTCCCCCCTCCCAGCTTTTGAAATTTAATAAACAAAATTTTATTTTTCTCCCATTTTTAAAGATATAGAAAATTTATAATTTACAGGTAACCTAAAATAATTTAAAAGTAAGAGGAAGATCAATTTAAAATTTTCCGTTGGGGGGGGGGGGGGGGGAGGGATATAACTCTTCTATATCCGCTTTGGAAATTAATTTTTAGTTCTGTTTCTTTTGATATTTGTATATTAAAAGTTAATCTCAGATGGGTGGTTTAAGACAGTATTGAATTCAGGAGAGGGCCAGCCCGAATTTTAGATTTTAATGAACAAAATTTTCTTTTTCTACATTTTTTAAAGACATACTGCATTTTTTCAAGTTAGAATATTTAAATTCTAAGAAACAGAAGAAAATAAATTCCTTTATAGGCGGGAGGGGGGAGAGGGGAGGGCTCCCCTAGAAGACTCTCATAGAAGTTAAATCCCTCACCGATTTTAACCCACCCCCATAGAAGTTAATTAAAAATATAGGTTATATTTTACACCTTGCAAAATTGCAATGTTCAATGAAACCTCCATAACGCAAACTCCTGAATATTCCGTTAAGGGAAGAGGGCTTAGGTCATCCATTAAGCCTCCCTCGAATTGTAAATGTAACTAATTTTTTTCTCCGATTTTGAAAAACAAATTGAAATTTAATCTTTTCTCTTAGATTAAAATAAAAGAGAATGTAAGATTTTTCTGTTGGATGAGGTGGGGAACGGAGGTGGAAGTGAACTATTGTCTTTACCCGGATTTAAATAATTAATATAATTTATGATTATGATTTCCTTTTCTTCTATTTTCAAAAAACATAGTCAAACATATATTTTTCGAGTAAATAAAAAAAAGTAAACATTTGATTCTGCCAAGCATTAACAAACACACAATGCTTCATTTAAGTACCTAACTCATCATTACTGGGAAACTTATATCAGTTACTGGCTACTAGTTATTAGTTATTAATAAACTGGCATATTATGCTGGCAAGCATAAAAAAGTATATAATAGCATGTAAAAGTACCTACCTCTCCATGCTTTAACAGAAGCTTAAACAACAAATAAGCACGTAAAATGCTTGTACATAGCATGTCATGCTATTTCTACCTGAGCTGGCCGCATAGCATATTATGCGGGCAAGCATGAAAAAGCAAACAATAGCACGTTAAGGTACCTACCTGTCCATGCTTTGAAAGAAGCTTAAACAGCAAATAAGCATAGCATGTTTGTACATAGCTTGTCATGCTATTTCTCAATAAGCTGACTGTATAGCATATTATACTGCCAAGCACAAGAAAGCATATAATAGCACATTAAGGTGCCTCTCCATGCTTTGGAAGAAACGTGAACAGCAAATAAGCATAACATGCTTGTACATAGCTTGTCATGCTATTTCTTCCTAAGCTTGCTGCATAACATATTATGCTGGCAAGCATAAAAAAGCATATAATAGCACGTTAAGGTACCTACCTCACCATGCTTTGGAAAAAAGGCTTAAACAGAAAATAAGCATAAAATGATTGTACATAGCTTGCCATGCTATTTCTCCTTAAGCTGGCTGCATAACATATTATGCTGGCAAGCATAAAAAAGCATATAATAGCACGTTAAGGTACCTACCTCTCCATGCTTTGGAAGAAGCTTAAACTGCAAACAAGCATAAAATGCTTGTATATAGCTTGCCATGCTATTGCTGTGTAAGCTAGCTACATAGCATGTGATGCTGGCTAGCATTATAAAGCATATACTAGCATAAAAATCTAGCAAACAAACCAATACATAGCAATAACTAGCATATTTTTTTTGCTGGTACTAGCAAGAATTTTGACCTGGGTAATGTTGTAAAATATTTTATTTTAAATTTATACATATTTAGTTGTTATTCCCTTCAATACTCACACACCCCTCCTTTATCCCTAGAACGCTCCATGCGAATTTTCCATTGTTTGAAGCATTGCTGGAAGTCTTCTTCTGCGAACTCTTTCATCACGCGTGCCGCTTTTTCTTTCACAGCTTCAACTATCTGAAATCTGGTTCTTTTTAATGCAGATTTGATCTTGGGGAACAAATAAAAATCATATGTAGCCAGGTCAGGCGAATAAGGTGAATGGTCTAAAACTGGGATGCTATACTTGGCTAGAAACGTCTTGATAGACAATTCAGTGTGAGCTGGTGCGTTATCCTGATGAAGCATCCATGACTTGTTCTTCAATAATTCGGGTCGTTTCTCTCTCTCTCTCTCTCTCTCTCTCTCTCTTTTTTTTTTAGCGAGGACCTCAAGGTTGTTGATTAGTAGTCTGACCTTTAGGAACCCAGTGAAGGTACACAATCTCATGGATATTGAAAATTATCCCCGTTGTTGTCGTAGAAGTACGACACGGATGTACATCATCTTCAATGTCTTCTCGGCCACCTTGGAAATGCTTAACCCATTTATGCCTAGCGTTCCATTTTTGGGACGTTTCGAATTTTAATAATTTTTTATAATTTTCATCTTTTTTGTAACATGAAAATTGTATGAAGTAATTGTCTATACATGTTTTTATCTATTACCGAGAGATGACAGCATAAGATTGATATTTATTTGCTTAAATGAAGGCCTTTTTTCGGTGTCTATAGATTTTTTGTTTTTCAAGATAGCGAAATGTAAAAAGTAAGTTTATTTGTATTTTTTGTATAAAGGATTCAAATAAATAAATCATAGCTTATAGAGTTCTTTGAAATACGTATATTTTTTTAATTGCGAAATTATATGTTCAAGCCTATTTTTATGCATGTTTGTAACGAACTAAATGTAGGTCGCTAGGTACAAATGGGTACATATTAGTATCAGCCATTTAGGGTACAGTTATTAAAGTCCTTTTCAAGATGTTTTACAAATAAATTGTTTTTTAGCCTCAAATACGATTATTCTTAATTTATTATTAATAATACTTATAATGTAGTCTCTGTAAAGAAATAAAAAGATTTTTTAATAGTTCATAAAAATACTACTTATAGTATATAATATACAATTTAAAAGCTTAATTTATATAAATTTAGACAAAACATATAATTATTAATTTTTGCACTTATGGATATTCCCATATTTAGTACTTTTACATTTCCTCAAATAAATACAAAAAAGTTTTAGCGTAATTTTTTTTTAGTATTCCAGTTCATTATATGCAGTTCATATTCCAGTTATTTCCAGTTCATTTTGAAACATTTTAAAGTTATTTTACCAACAAATTTGAGAAAACAAAAATTTAGGCATAAATGGATTAAACTACTCAAAAACCCGCGCACGTGTTTAACATTCATTGCCGCATACTTCTATTAACAAATGAGTTTCAGTAGTGAATTTTCCAAGTTTAAAAGGAAATTTCACATTTATTCATTTTTCTTTTAAAACACTCAACGTTTTCCGGCAAAATATTAAAACAGTGTTCAGAACAAATGAAGGTCACGACCAAAGTAATTGGAATACAGCCAATTTAGAGACGGTAATGTATACAGGAGGCTTTGCGCTACAGAACTATTGGTCGTACGAATTTGACGCATGCGCAGTTCTCCTGTAAAAGCATTAATCTCGGTATTAAATAGCCACACCTCGTATATATTTAAGCTATTACAATTTTTACAGTGTTGAATCATTTTCATGATAATAGATAACATAAACACAAAAAAACGCTTTTCACTGTTATACATCTTCTTTTGTTATTTTTATTGATTAGAGATCTGATAAAAGACTTAAAAACCTATTAATGCCTATATTTATGTAAAAAAACTTTTAAATGCATAATTTTTTTTTCGATTACCAAAACCTGCTTTATTATTCCATACAAATAAAATATTCGAATTCCTGAATATAAAAACGGAATATTCTATATGACTACCTTAGAAATAAATTCTATTTTTGACATGTCAAATAATATCTTATTTCGACTTTCAAGGAGAAAAAAAATATCAGGTAGAAAGTGCAAATAATTTGGTTTCATACAAAATAGTCCTCCTGTGGGAAGATGAGGCTATGTAAGCAGGATATGTGGTATTGACTTTCCCATTTTTTATTCCATTTCTCTTTTCATAGCTGCAATTCTGCCACATTGACATGATTTTGCTATGCATTGCTTAGCTGAATGACATATGGAAAGGACATGTTTTCGTATATATTCAATAAAAAAATCTACTATATATATAAATTGCAAATGGTAATTTCTTACCGGTCGCATATAACTTGAGTTCTTCTGAATGGATTTTTGTGGTACTTGGACTTAGATAATTTTTACGGAAAGGTTTTAGTATATTGCATATTGTTCTACGTTGAGTAAGTTTAGAATATTCTAGAAAGTTTTATAACCAGATTATTAAAGATCTAGCCTTTTTCAAAAGTTCTACCTGACGGATTTTGATGACACTTTTACTAGTAGTTAGTTACTTCTTCAGGAATGGCTTTAGTATACCGCATTTTGTTCTACGTTCTTTAGTTATAGAATTATGGGGAAAAGTTTTATAACCAGTTTAATATGCTTATGAAAGATTAGCTTTTTTATAAAGTTATATAAAGTTTTATAAAGTTATATAACCCTGAGAATAAACTGGAATTTTTGCAACTCTAGTCAAATGTAAGCGCTAGTAAAAGTCACAACGTCTTTAAAAATAAGACAGTGGAAACGTACATGGATCAAATTTGATTGGCCGACAAGACGTTGGAAAAAAATTGACGGCATGTCAGTATTACCAAGAAAATGTTTATTGGCTTGTTTAATCTTAGCATGCCTCGATATGAGGTTGACATACGACACCGAGACTGGGCTTAGATAGACGCATTTGTCCGAACTATGGCAAACCAAAGCATTTTATATGCCAGAACTTGACTATATTCACCTGGACGAGTTCAATTATACGAGTGATACAAGTAACAAGCATTAGTTTGGCGATAATGATAGGTTCGCCATGAAGCTTGGGGATTCGTTTTTCTCCAGAATCGTATCAACAATCAATTGTTATACCCCGTATGTCGCCTGTCTGATATCTAAGATCCCTATTTCACCTGTCTAATTGAACTTGCCCAGACAAATACTGCCACGTTGTGGAAAGTGGGTGTATATTGTTTGGAAAAAATTTCAAATCTGATCATGCACCATATCGTCACCTTTTCCATTTATGAAATCTCTTTACCGGAAATAATATAAAATGAATTGAATAGGGAAAACATATCACTAAAAGGAAAAGCCATTTTGTTTTTGCAAACAACTCAAGCTAAAATACACCAACTCTAGTGGTATGCAATAAGTGATGGTGAATGTAACAACCTGACTTTTTTACTGTTTTACGCATTTGCAAGAAAGTCGTAAATTATGATACATACAGTTGTTTGAAGTTGCTTTTATTTTTTGTTATAGAAAAAAATTAAGAATAAATACATCTAGATTTATGGTGCACTCTTGGAAAAGGGAAACACAAAAATCTTTGGTAAAAGAATTTAATCTTGTGAAGTAGATTTTGTAAAGAAAATTCAAGACAGAACTTGAAAAAAAAAAAAATAACGGTTCCACGGGCTTCAAATTCTATTTATTTTGTCAGGATAGATTATGTTTTATTTCTGCAGAGGAGGTTAAACTTGTTTTGAATTATATTTTTAATTGCACAAATATGTCTCCCTACTTTGAAGATTTGATTAAAAATGTTTAAAAATTTATCCTAATTAGCATTTTACAAAATACAAAATAAATGAGATAATTATTTTACAAAACTTTCATTTAAATTACTGTTCAAATATTTATACGCGTTTTATATGTCTTGCATAAATGTATTTTCAAACTATCTTTCTTTAGAAATGGAAAAATGAAAGCTGACTATCGGAGTTTGGATATAGATGATATTTTCGTTTTATGATATAACCATTTTTAGGCCTTTTTTTCTTCTGTAATGTTTTTACAATTTTTCATATTTTCAAGGTCATTTCCGATGTTTTATATTTTCTACCTTTGTCAAAGATGTGAGAACAATAAAAATTGCTTTCATTATTCCAAAATTTTAAAATATTCCTAATTTTTATATAATATGTGGTTCCATTTAATCTAATTTTCTTCAATCACAAATATATCAAACACCCATTTATAATAATGGTTATTATAAAAAGTTACTTAAACCTAAAAAAAACCTAGTTTAAACGAAGACAAAACTGGTTTTTCGATTTTTATTTTTTTTTAAATCTCAGTTTTCTGACAACTCTGGTTACCATTCATTATTCTACGTAATTTTCTCATACCATTTACATAAATAATTTTTACTTTTAGTATTTTAATTGTTATTTTATAACTTGTGAATTAAGTTTCTTTATTTTTGCTTAGGATTTATTAACTTTAACATTTCGCCATTTTAAATTACATATTTTATAGACATAATTAAATTACTTCCAATCTTTTCTGGACTACTGCATAATGGACAAGGTAAAGGTAATGCGCTATACTTATGAATTGCACTACATTATAAGTAAAAATAACTAATGATGAACTGAAGGATAATTGAATTCCTTTTACTTTTAAATAACTGGAAGGAATTCACAATGTAAGAACGAATCTAATCTCTAATCATTTTCCTTAAATCGAGGACATAACTGATGTCAACTTCAGATATATACTAATTTCAAATGCTAAAATTAACACTTTAAAAGCAGTAAAAATACGTTTATTTTGACAGTTCACATGTTTCAATTCACACCGGGTCATTTTCAAAACGAATAAATAAAACATAAATAAAATTATTTTAAATTTGCACGGTCTGTAAAACGCCATCATTCAGTTTTCCACGTATCCTTTCAAACTATGCACGTTATTTTTATTTTAGTTCGATGTTTATTTTAATTTTATTTACATAACCATTGAGGAGCTCGAGCCATATTTTTGGTAAGTGAAATGATGCTGCATCGTTACATATTGAATTTTTGCGCGTTGCAATCTCTATGGTTTATCTTATAATGGATTGATAGAATAGACTGGAGGCGAAAATTATATTACTTTTATTGAAATTTATTTGGGTGATTTATAAAAATAAAATAAAAGTAACATTTCACTTACCAAAAATATGGCTCGAGCTCTGCAATGGTAATGAAGATGGCGTTTCACAGACCGTACAAATTTGGAATAGCTTTATTTAATTGTTTTAAAAATGACTTGGGGTAAGTCGAAACATGTCAACAGTCGAAATAAATGTATTTTTACTGGTTTTAAAGTTTTAATTTACACTTTCTAGCATTTGAAATCTGTATATTATTACAAGGTGTTAATTTACTAGATATTCAGATGTATGTTTTATGGTATTAATGTTACACCCAAACTTTTCTGAAAAGTAATTGCTTGTTATGATTTTTCTCATTTTCGTATCTAGATGAGAAAATTCAGAAATCAAACCTATTAATGGATGGAAGAGAATAAAAGTAAAAGCTTTTCGAAGATTTTTTGAAAATAATCACTAATATGTATTAATGGGAAGTAACTGGAACTGCGGATACATGTAATTGGGATTGGATACATGTAATTTTGATAAATCAACAAAATAAGTTGAAATATGATAAATAAAAAGGGAAGAAAAGAGGATTTTCTATATTTCGGAATAATTAAAAGGTTTTGTTCATTTTGTAAAATGTGAGAAAAAGGTGAAATGTTTTAACCCTCTGGACGGTTTGGACGTATTTTTTCGTTTCCTAAAAACAACGTAAATCTGCTGTAGAAAAAAATATTTTAAACAGAATTGTAGTTTTAAATGTAATATCAAATAAAGGGGCATGAAGTGTATTTTTTAAAAAAAGGGAAAGAAAGTTTACATTAAGATTATTTTTATAAGCACTTTTATGAAAATGCAGGAAAGCCCTCAAGACGCTTGGAGGATATGGTTAGTTCCTTTCTGATAAAATATCAATGACTCATTCCAAATGTATGATAAGTATTTGTATGAGACGTACAAATGACCAATTTAATAATCCAATTCTACAGAGAGTTTAAATTAATGTAAGTATTTATTTTTATAGATACTTCGTCAAATGTTTTTTTGTTGTAGACACATGAAAAATATTGAAATCAGTAAGAATACAATGATTTTAATTAATATTTAAAAAATAACATTTCTAAATATCATAACGGATAACAAAATTAAACGAATGACGATAATTTTTTATCCTAACATTTATTCGTTTTCGTTAAATCGAAAACATCACAGATCTCAGCTTTAGTTGCATGTCTTATGGAATTGATATTACATACAAATTTTTCTGAAAGAAAATGGTTTGGTATTAATTTCTCTCATTCTCATATTTAGATCTTAAAATTCAGAAATCAAACTTATTAATGAATGCAATCAAATGAAAATAAAATCTTTTCAAAGACGATCATTATTAATAAATTATATTTGTTAATGACAGTTAATTAAATCTAATTTTGGGGAAACTTCAACTTTTAGTAAATGAGATGACTGAAAATCTTTAACACTTACTTATTTGGTCCCACTTTATAATTATTGTTTCATTAAACCATAAACACGTGTAACTTGAACTTCTATAATAAGTGATATATCATCAAAATAAATTACAGAACATAAAACAGTCATTTATGCTCGTACAACTAGGGATAATTCAAAATTTTGTTTGAGTTTGTAAAATGTTAGAAAAGTGTGAGTGCTTTAATAAATCTTTTCTAAGTCAAAATTAATCAGTTCAAATATATCTTAACTATTGCTATGAGATAGATATATCCATATTAACTTTTTTTGCAGAGCACTTAAATTAATGTATTTTTGCAATATTTCATTAATGTTTTTTGTTGCAATCAAATATAAAAAAATAAATAATTATAAGTATGATTATGAAATAAATGTATGGTTACAAAGTCTTGTTTGACTTATTGAAATCATGATAATTTTACAAATATTTCATTTCAATTTTAATTTCAATCAAATATTTATGAAATGCTTTCAGAACCTGCTTTAGGTAGATTTTTTTCAATTCCCACTATTAGCTCACACTCTCCCTATATTTATTTATTTATTTATATATTTATCTTGTTCAAATTTTCAATCGTTAATAAAATACTCATTATTCATCCTATCAAGTTGAAATAAATATTTTAAAACTTGTACTGGATGACAATTGATGTTAATACAGTTTTTTCAAATATTAATTCATTAATTAAATTTTAATTAATTAATTTTAGTTTTGCATGGGAAACAAAATGGCGGCCATTGGTTGTTGAAGATCAATTAAAGTATTTTCAATAAGGGGTTACCATAGGGGGGACCCTGTTCTGTTGCCAAATACCGCCAAGTTTGTCGCCAACTTGGCGATATATCGCCAAATTTGGCGGCCAAAATGAGTCGCCAAATGTGACGCCAACTTGGGGATATCTCTAATATTTTGCCAAATTCCCATAGACTTCCATTGTAAACCTAGTTGCTTATAGAAAATCAACAAATTGAGATATTTTAATGCAACAAAAACTAATATTAGCTTAATGGATTATATTAAATTTTTCTTTGATGGCCTAAGTAGGAATTGACTTTAAAAACAAAATTTTTATATTACTTGTTCTCGGTAAATTATTTCACACTCAGTACTCACTAATTACGATTCCAGTTAATTGATCCGATTGATAATAATACCGGGTTTCCCAAAAATGACTGATGGATTTTAAAATTCCATAACTTCCAAACTGTGACAGATATTAAAAAAATTCTTCCAGGGGTGTTATGTATGATGTCAGGAGTTTTTGTACTGTGATTCTTGATTTTAGTTCGAATTTCAAACAATAGATGGCGCTGAGAGCAATAGACGCTCAGTCCAGACCTGATTTTTGGTACTTCGGGATTCATTCAATACATTTTAATCTTCTTTTTTTGCATGGAAGAAGAGAGAGGTCGAAAAATCGATCCTGGATTTAGCGGTTATTGCTTGCAGCGCCATCTATCGATGCTATTTGTAACTAAAACTGAGAATCACAGCATAAAATCTCCTGACATCTTACATAATACTCCTGCAAGAATTTTTTAAATATCTGTCACCGTTTGCAATTTATTGAATTTTAAAATCCATCAGTCATTTTTGGGACAGCCGGTATAAACTGTTGTAATTTCCTTTGTATGTAATACTCATCACATATAATTATTCGTTAAAACGATCAAATACATCGTTTTAATTTTTGTTGTTTTAGGCTACTGAGATTTTGTGAAATTGGGATTAACTTGATATTCTTATTTAACTTTCTTGAAAATACGAAAAAACCCAGCAAAAACAAGAAAATCCCTTATATATGTATTTTCGGGACAAATAAAACAGAAACTCTCTCCAGCATATGGAACAGAGAAATTGTATGGTACAAGGAAAAAAGAGAATCTTCAGAGAGTTTTTTGATCAATACTCTAAATTACGTTCTACGTAAAAAAAAAAAAATCGAAAGGTGGTTCCAGAAGAATTGTCCACGTGATTTCTCGGTTTTTATTCTATTTTCGTGAAATACAACTTAACTTAAATTACATAACTTATATTAAAACTTACGAATTAACACAAAACAAATATTTAGAGACAGCAGCTTTCCCAATCACTGTGCGTGGAATATTAAAAATTGCTTGAACATTTTGCTATTTACTTATATATACAGTTCCGATTTAAAAAAAATATAATAATTCATTTCATTTGTATTTTGAATTGCATTTAACTTTATTTCAGTGTAGTCAAAGGGGAAAAAAACAATGGTTGATGTTTTAATAAATTTGCATGTTAAAAAAGAAAATTTTAACTGTAAAAGGTTAAATTTTGAGTGAATATTGTATTTTTGTAAAATTATTTTCATTCAAAATATTAGAATACTAAAATAGGTGGTTCAAAAAGTTAGAATACTTATGAATTTTCCTGATTGGTTCAGAAGGTTGCATAAATTAAGCATAAAATTAGCTTCTACAGAACTTCTTCTTAAGTTATAAAACTATTTGCATTATCGTTTTCATTTTCAGTGAAATATGGGTCGTTCGTCAGACATAACGGAATTTACAAAGCATCGTATTATTCATTTGTAAAGATGGTCGTAATCAGTAATATATCGCCAGTTACTTAAAATGTTCTCAACCAAGTGTTAGTAGAGCAATAAAACTGTATTTCAACGACGGACATTTTGAAAACAAGCATCTGAATAGCGGCCGAAAGACAAAAAATATTCAGAGAGATGATAGAAAGCTAAAGAATACTTCTTAACAAAAAATACCTTTTTAGAAATGTAAAATATTTGCATCGAAAGTGGAAAGAACACGGTATTGATATGTGTAAGTCTACAACCCTAAGACGTCTCCATAAACTTGGATTTCAATCTCGTGTACCAAAGATAAAGCCCTCATGAATATAAAACAGAAAAAGGAGAGTGTGAAGTGAAGCAAAAAAAAAAGGCTTTTATGGAGTCTGGATTATTGAGGGGAGATATGGCTTAGTGATGAGAGTGTGTTTTGCGTACCATATGGTGCTCAAGGTGTTCGTGTATGGCGAATGAAGCAAGAAGAATATGACAAGGACTGCATCAAACGATCAGTGAAATTTGCAGTCAGTGTAATGGTATAGGCTTGTATGACTGCAAGTGATTCTGGAATGCTATGTATCGTTAGCGAAAGAATGAATTCTGAGATATATCAAGAAATTCTTGAGCATTTCATGATACCATCGTCAGAAGATCTGTGTGGGGACGATTTTATTTTCCAACTTGATTTAGCACCTTCGCACTGGTCAGTGCACACCAAGAACTGGCTTAGCCAACACCAAATTAAAGCATTTCCCTGTCCGGCTAATTTCCCGGATTTAAATCCTATAGAGATTTGTGGGGAAAGCGAGTTCGTGCTGTTATAAAATGTAAAGGTGATGCTACAAAATATTAAAGAAGAACTACTTTTCCTTTTTTTTAAACACGTATTATTACAATGCATTATTCTAATATTTTGAACCAGGTAAATGGTTATTTTAATATTTTGATTTTTTCCATGTGAAAACAATTATTTTAATTTTTGTGTTATTTTCTTTGATTTTTATGCTAAAGGGAGTCTACAAACTATGCAGATTCTTACAATATTAAGTTTTATCCTGTATTACTTTTTATATAAGCAATTCCAATAAAACCTTTTTTCGCATTTTTTTTTCTCTCATTATAATTTCTTTACTTGGAGCTGTATATATATAAAATTCAGTTTAAACAGAAAAGTTATTATCAAATTAATGCTTTTAACTTTTAGAAATTTCTTCTTCTTCTTATTATTATTATTAATGTTATTTCAATAATTTATTTGGCTTTTGTAAACTACAAAAACAAGGATTTGTATTTTTTCTTTTTTTTTTTTCTTTTTTGTAATTTTTACTTGCGAATAAATGCAAAACTTTTCTTCTTGACTTTTTATGCATGCCAAATTTGTAGTTTTAAAGTGCGAAAATTACGGACTCTTAATAGTTATCCATATTTGGCACCTATATGCCAGAGCGATAACATTGTACATACTTTACGATATTCATATTCAAATTCTTTGTGATGTAATGCGATTTTTTATCTTTTGAAACTTCTTCTCATTACTAAAAATATCGTAAAAGAATTTGTACATTCTTGCGCGTTCTGAATTTTTATTTAAGAACATCATAATAATTTAAAATTTCTAAAAAGTGAGAAAAAGTAAGCCATCAAAAAAAGTTATGGATGTAATTTAACAAAAAACTTTTTTTCTCTAAACACGCTTTTATATATTCTTCCCTTGTCGCCTTTTCAAAGATTATTATCTATTAAGATGACTGTCATTACGGTGATGAGAACATTGGAGTAAACTTTAAGATTTCTTTATTCAGATTTGAGGTTTTACTAAGAAATGACACAATTTTGAATAAAGGAATCTTTAGGTTTAGGTTATCTTAAGGTTTAGATTTTATGAAGGAAAAAATCTATGATGTGACAAAGCGAAGCGAAATCCTCTTTGCTGTTTTTTTATCCCTTAATACGAAACATAAGAGCCTCAATAATTTCAATAATTTCATCATAATTACTCATCTTGATTACGTATTCTAACACAGTTTAATTTTTCAGTAATTTAAACAGTTGAAGTTTGTGTAAATAGTGTTTTGGAAGATGATTTTTTTTAACGTAGTTATTTTTGTAGGTTTTTTATACATTCGATCTAACAGTTTCTTTCTAAACCTTTTCGTTCGTCAAATTTCGACGTTTTCCAACTCGTTTCTTTTAAACAGACTATAAAAACCCCTTTCTAGTGAGTCAATTTTGGCCATTATCTTGGTCTGAAATTGGGCCAACAATGGATTAAACCTCTTCCTGCCAGACGGGTCCAATAGACCCGATAGGAAAAACAGAATTAGTTCAAATACAATAAAATGAATGTAATAAAATTAAGAAATTAGTTTATGAAATCGTACTTTTGGATCTAAATTCGTAAAAATCTAGAAACATTTAAAAAGAATACCGATTAAAAAGTGCGGTTGGATGCATTATTGTAGTTTTTGTACGCATTTTTTTCTGATATTCCAAGGGTTAATTAGGTATGAGATGTAAAAAACTCCATTTTTTAACCATAACAAATAAAATTCTATCCGAATCATCATAAGATACAGTTCTCATGCGTTTGCTCCTCTTTGTAATTTTTCTCTTTTCCAGGATTCCAATACTGAGTGAATATTTTTTTTTTCTCTTGTAAGTTGACAAAATATTTCCTTTGAAATTACATATTCATTGTGTTAATTTTTAACATTGCATAATTGCAACGAAAGCCTCCATTGCATTATTTTCGATTGCATTACATTATTTTCGATTCACCGTTTACCATGTTTTTTAGTATCTCTACATTTGTTTCTTGCTTCAAAATTGCATATCTTGCAAGCTTACGTAAAATACATAATAAACGACAACCCACTTGACTTATTTAATAAAAGTTTAGTTCTCTCTCTTTCTGGGTTAAAACACCCTCCTTTTGCACCCCCCTGAAAATGCAGTAAAGCAACTTTATTTTTGGTGGACTATTTGGATCTTCATTTTTAGTGCCAAAACTAATAGTCCAGGCAATAGGGTATTTTACCTGGCAAAATTAATGGTAGTTCTGGAAAATGGCTTACTTTATGTTTTTGAGTCGCTGAATCCAAATTTGTAGCGTCCCACCAAAATTATCCCCGGCAACCCCCCACCCCCCCAATTTTGGTAAAATGCGTCCCCAAAAAGGTTTTTATTAAAAAAATCAATTTTTTTATTGTTTTAGGGGATAAGTATTTAGAAATTCAGAAAGTAGACGAAATTTGCAACAAATGAGATATATGACGCAGGATGAATGGGGAAGGAGATCTGCCTCGGATCATGCGCCGCGGGGCAGCGAGGACAAAGTTGCGCAATTTCACTTAACCACTCACATCGCTTACGTTCGCCCTTCCGTGTCCCCTCCAAACTTTCCGTAATAAGGTTTACTTTAAGTTTTTTGGGTCGCTAAATCCGAATTTTTAACTTCCCTCCAAAATTTCACCTGCCGCAACCCCCCCCCCCCCGAAAAAAAAATAGTTGTTTTTAAATAAAAAATTGAATTTTTTTAGGGGAAAGTATGTAGAAATTCAGAAAGTAGAAAAAATTTCCAAAAAATAGGATATATGAAATTATCACGTAGGATAAACGGGGAGAGAGGGGGTTGCCTCGGAACATTCCCCGTGCGCTGTTCTCTAAAACCAAATTTTTTTCAAAAAATCAATTTTTTTGGGGAGGGGGGTTGCCGGCGGAAATTTTGGTGGGAAGTTACAAATTCGGATTCAGCGACCCAAAAAACATAAAGTGAGTCGAAATCCAGAACTAGTATTAATTTTGCCAGGTAAAATCCACTATTGCCTGGACTTGCATAACTTAGTGCACGTAGCGCGGCAGTGCATGTTCAGAGGCAGCCCTCCCCATCACCGTTCATCCTACGTCATAATGTCATCTATCCTGTTTGATGCAAATTTTGTCTACTTTCTGAATTTCTACATCCTTTTCCCCTAAAACAATAAAAAATTTAATTTAAAAACACATATTTTCGGGGGGTTGGGGGGGGGGGGGAATTTTGGGGGGAAGTTAAAAATTCGGATTCAACGACCCAAAAAACTTAAAGTAAACCTTATTAGGGAAAGTTTGGAGGGGATGCGGAAGGGCGAATGTAAACGATGTGAGTGGTTAAGTGAAACTGCGAAACTTAGTCCACGCAGCACCGCGGCGCATGTTCCGAGGCAGATCGCCTTCCCCATTCATCCTACGTCATAATGTCATGTATCTCATTTGTTGCAAATTTCGTCTACTTTCTGAATTTCTAGATATTTCCCCCCCCCCCCCTAAAACAATAAAAAAATTGATTTTTTTAATAAAAACTTTTTTTGGGTGGCATTTTACCAAAATTTGGGGTGGGGGGGTGCCGTGGGAAATTTTGGTGGGAAGTTAAAAATTCGGATTTAGCGACCCAAAAAACATATAGAAAGCCTTTCTCCAGAACTACCATGGATTTTGCTAGGTGGAATCCCTATACGGTCTCTATTGCCTGGAATATAAATGGCAAATTTGTGTGAATGGCCGTTAGTTCTTGCAGTAGAAACCTGTTTTACCTTTATTAAAGTATAATTTTTGACTTTGTATTCATAAAATCTGCCATAACTTTGTAGAAAATGATCGCATGGACTTGCTGGTGGTGTCATTCTATAAACAACTAAAAAATACATATTAACGATACCCCACTTAACGAACTTAAAAAAATATGAATCCCCCCCCCCTTCTCGAGTAAAATTGCCCCCTATTTTGCCACCTCCAAACATGGTAAAATAACTTTATTTTTTGGGGACTCATCGGATCTTTATTTCTAGTGCCAAGTTCTTCCCAAATTTTCGTGAATGGCCACCAGTTGTCGTATATTACCCAATTTTTGGTCGATTTTACCTGTACTAATAAATGAAATGTCATATTTGCAATTATTTTGAAGCTTTACCACTGTATCCAACTTTACCGAAATATCATTTTATTTCAGCCCTACCAATTCACTAGACTCTATACTCCCTTTCACTAACAGAGACGCTATACCTTCACTCTCCACTTCGCCAATTGACATGAAAATCACATATGGTACCGTCTCTTCTACCCCGCGGTATCACAGAAACACGGTCTGAACTTGTAGAGGTCAAGGAAAGGCATGCGCTTCTGTTAGTGAAAAGGAGTAAAAGTGTCTAATAATCTCGAACGCATTTTTAGATGCACTTTTTTTCCTATAAAAAATGCTTGATTTGTCTTAGTTATTCAGATTATCTAGTTATTGACAGTTAACGTGGGTAAACAATATATTAAAAATGATTACAATAAATTCCTACTAGATCATGAATTTAATTTATTTTTTAGAATTTATATTTTATCCTTTGTTATGTGTACATTAATTATTTAATTTTTTTTTTACATATTTATCATTACTTTTACGCCTAATAAGTTTGGCAAATACAGGCAGAAAATGTTTTATGCTCCTATTATAAAACATAATAATATAACGATAAACTTAGCATGAAAACTGTATTAAGAAAATAAATTAAATAAAACTATTTTTTCCGGTTAGTGTTTTTAAACAGTTATTTCAGTAATACTTCATGTAATTTAGTTATAAAAATTACAGTATACATTTTAATTGCAGTATTAATTAATAGTTTAAATACCTTTTTTAAATTAAGTATGCTATCTTTTACATTTTTGTGCAATGTTATTCTTAAGGAATATGACTATTTATCTCGTTTCATTCCATATTATTTTTCTTTCTCTTTCCTTTTCTTCTCCTGTTAATACATTAAATTTTGAAGTTTTTTCTATTAAATGTATTACTTCTGCCTGTTGATCACATTTTTTAACTTTTTCAAAGATAAATGCAATAACTGACATACTGGTATTACAAACATCAGGGGCGCGCCAGCAGTATCCAGCGCCTGTGTGTAGAACTTAAGTTGGCGCCCTATATCCCCCCCCCCCCCGAAAATAAAACTTTATTTAAATATATGAATATCTATAAATGCATACCTGCCATCCTTCTAGAGTTTTTCATAGGTCAAATGAATTTTTTGAAACAGAAAATTTATGTAATAAAATTTATCCTGTTTCTATAGGGTTCATATTTTATTTCATCTATTAAATAAAATTTAAGGTTCCAAACAAGTTAATTTCTTGAAAAATAAGGAAGGTTGGCAGCTATGTAAATAAAATTCGAAGCAAAGTAAAACCTGTAAAAATGGAACCTGTATGTATCAAAATTCTGCATTAAACGGTAAAATTTCATTATCCCGGAGAAAATAATACAATACAATAACAATAGATTCCATCTATACTAAAAAGGAAAGTTGTTTGTAATTTTTAATTTTCACATCTACATTAATAAAAGAAAGATTTTACTCTGAATGTGTTGGCGTGCGGCTAAGAAAATCTACCACACATAGATTTCTGAAAATTTGATTGGTTAGACGGTTGCAGGTCCAAATGCACCTGAGGCTCAGATTTTTCATTTTTTTATAATTAGCCGAAATATTAATTAAAAGCCACAATGATCATCGCAAAATGGCAAGCCTTCTTTCTTCAAAGCAATCATGCCTGTGGATTTCCCCAGACGTTAACCCCTTCGCGACGGGAGCCTTTTACGAAATGTTTATTACTTTGCTACCGGTTTTAAAAAACAGAAGTTTGTGCCTATTCAAATCGGGAAAATGCTCGGATTAAATGAAGCAAATTTTACAGGAAAATTTTACTGGTGAGGATAAACGAGGATTCTTAGGCCTATTTCCGGCACGTATACGTGTCGCTCGTCCCCAAGGGGTTAAGCGGTCCTTCATACAGAAGAAAGCGTAGCGTTCAATTTTTACTGCCCTTTGAAACTGCGATGGACGGGTCCCCGGTGAGTTACAAAAAAAAAAAAAAAAAAAAAAGAAAGAAAGAAAGAAAATTTCCTTACCTTTCCGATTCCAACGGTATCTTTCGTTACTATTTCAACAAAAACCTTTTATTTGGCCGCGATTCGCGTCAGTTTTCAAGTTTTGCAGTTTTTCTAAAGTTTCAAACTTAAAAAGAAAACCTATAATACATTTTCGGTATTTTTCTGCCGAAGGTAATGGGGCCCTCAACTTGAGTTTAGTTGGATGGATTTTCATTTAAAAATGAAAAATCGTTCAAATTCTAGGATGTACCCTGAAGAAGGCAATGCTGCTGACAATATTAGTTTCGTTTGGAAAGATTTCCGTATAAAAATATAAAATCAAAGCAAACCGGACAGTGCGTTGCACGTCCAGTATATGCAGCTGAAAACATTGTCGCCCCCATCCCTCTTATATCTAGGTTATTTTTGAAAAAATATAAAAACATTCAACATTTGCTTTTAGGCATATGGTTATTATCATCGGCTCGGGCAATGCCAGGAGGGGCGGTTAGTAAGGCGTAATGCACACGGGAATTTAAAACTCTTTTTTTTTTCATGAATCTATATTTTTCCGTTCATATTACAGCCATCTTCTTTTGCCATTCTAGTCTCTGTAGCGTCTAAGGTTATAAGTTATGCTAATAAGTGCTCATATTTCAATACTTTCAATTTTATGTTCTGAATTGAAATGAACAAACCTTACAATCATCACAGTTATTTATCCAGTATGTGATTAGATACAAGCTTACGCAGGGGGTGCAGAGAAAGGCCGCACCTCTCAATCTTTGAGAAAGTAAGAAATTTTGGACAATTATGGCCAAATTGAGCCTATTTTCACCATCTCCCCCCCCCCCCCCCTTTAACAAAAATTCTGTTTCCGCCATGATTATACCTAGGTCCAGAGTACAAGATAGTATAAATAAAAAGTATTTGTTCAGCTCTGAGGTCTATGGTCCTAAAAATAATCAATTTTTGTCAAATTCATAATAGATTCTACAGAAGTGATCATTTGTAGAAGCGCTGAAAAAAGATATTGCTTCGGCTGTCTCAAGTAGATTTTGAGCATGAAAAGCATAGTGTTAAACCTACGGCACGGAATGCCAAAATCTTCACAAACGGCCGATGATTAATTTTTACCAGTTAAAATTTGCCCCATAGCTGACGCCAGTCCCTAAAATCTAAAATTTCTACATTGAACAGCATAATCATACAAGTTCTGGTTTTACATTGTTTCTCTATTAGAGTTGTCCAATGCGTCTCCTGTGGACATGGCGACCGTTGGATGTTTTCTTGGCGCTCATTCGAATGTTTCCTCTTACTAACTGTTTTTTTTTTAATTAACAAGAAAGAAAAAAATCATGCGGCAAGCACAGATTATGAAACGCTTTCGAACACATTCAGAATAATGTAACAAAAATTCACTGTTTAATAAGCTGAAATGTCTAATTGAATTATTTGGAAACGCATAACGCATTTGAAAATCCAATTTCAGCAATTCTCTCTCTACAGTCGGAAAATTATCCGATTTCTTTGAAACTATACGCATACAAAAATTTAGTTCAGTTAGAAAATACACACACAGTTGAAAATTCCCCTGCAGCTGTTTCCGCTAATAAGGAGAATGGTACATGAATTCTTTTGTACAGTTCTGTGTAGGAGGTACAGAATTTATATAAAACGAGTAACATGCAAAAAATTAGTTCAATTTAAAAACGCACGCCGAAATTATAAACGCAATTCCAGCAATTATGGCCTAAGACATAGTAATCATCTTGTAGTGAAAATAAGTGATTTATATCAATTTCAATACATTTGAAATAGCGTAAAGTCTTCAAAATACACTGCAAATGATTTTTTCCCCATTGACCATAATGTAACCAAATTTTTCTAATGTCCCTACTACAGTGAGATAGTAGTGTTGCATGTTTTCAGCCATGCGAATTATGGCGCCTTTCATTGTGTGCAACTAATAACGGGCGCTTCTGTTTATTGAAAGGTTGGACAGGTCTGCGTCTAATTAGGAGACTCAGAAGTAGAATAAAACGAAATAAAGAAAGAAAGAATCGAATATTTATATGTAAAAGAAATTAAGTTAAAACTGGTGTAAATGAATAAGAACAAAAAATCTTCTTAACACACCATGAAAAAATAGTGTTTTAATAATGGTGTTTCATGGTGTTTTAAGAAGATTTTTTGTTCTTATTTATATGTAAGTTTGTCTCACGTAAATCTACACAAAACATAATTCAGATGTCAAGAAACAGTAAAACATTTTAGTACATATTAATGAAGATTTTTTTCTTTTAAGTATTTGCTCCTCAACTAAAATCTTTGGCGCCTTTACTACTTCGGCGCCTGTGTGCGCCGCACACATTGCACACTGGGTCGGCGCGTCTCTGACAAACATTGCTCAACGTGCAACCTTTATCTGTAACTTCAATCATTTTTAATTAAAACGGAAATTCAAACAAAATCCTCTCTTTGAAGACTTATAGCCTATTGTTTGTAGCCTATAGTATGCCGTAAAAATGGTCTAAAGAAAGTGTCACGTTTCATCGGCAGTAATTGGAAACAACCAAATTTCTTTCGGATACTTTTCTTGTAACATTCTTTTTTCTCTCTGTTTTCTTTCAACGTTATAAAAAAGGGAATCGAGTTTAGTTGTAGCTCACACTTAAGCCCCAAGATCACAAGTTAAAGGGTTTTTTTTCTTCTCTTTGTTTTTGTAGTTTATCCTTTCTGCAATTTTCGCCTTTCTTTTATATTATTGTTTTCAGTTGTTTTAAGGATGAAACTAAAAGACTCTGTATTTGTGGTATTGTAGTCGATTTTATCAGGTTTAAAAACAAGAAATATCCTGTAGGAGATAATTTATTTTATTATTATATATATATTTTTTAATTTTATTCTTTTGAAATTTTGCTGCCTCACATACATGCAAAAAAGGACCATAATCAGAATAGAATATTTTTTATAGTGATATATATTAATAGAAGCGATGATTCAAAAATAAGAAAATAAAAATCAAGAAATAAAATAATTAAAAGCTTTAATTAGAGATATTTTTTAAGAAAAATATTTCATTATCTTTTATTTTATTATCCTCTCTTTGAAGACTTATAGCCTATTGTTTGTAGCCTATAGTATGCCGTAAAAATGGTCTAAAGAAAGTGTCACGTTTCATCGGCAGTAATTGGAAACAACCAAATTTCTTTCGGATACTTTTCTTGTAACATTCTTTTTTACTCTGTTTTCTTTCAACGTTATAAAAAAGGGAATCGAGTTTAGTTGTAGCTCACACTTAAGCCCCAAGATCACAAGTTAAAGGGTTTTTTTTTCTCTTTGTTTTTGTAGTTTATCCTTTCTGCAATTTTCGCCTTTCTTTTATATTATTGTTTTCAGTTGTTTTAAGGATGAAACTAAAAGACTCTGTATTTGTGGTATTGTAGTCGATTTTATCAGGTTTAAAAACAAGAAATATCCTGTAGGAGATAATTTATTTTATTATTATATATATATTTTTTAATTTTATTCTTTTGAAATTTTGCTGCCTCACATACATGCAAAAAAGGACCATAATCAGAATAGAATATTTTTTATAGTATAGTATTATTAATAGAAGCGATGATTCAAAAATAAGAAAATAAAAATCAAGAAATAAAATAATTAAAAGCTTTAATTAGAGATATTTTTTAAGAAAAATATTTTATTATCTTTTATTTTATTATCCTCTCTTTGAAGACTTATAGCCTATTGTTTGTAGCCTATAGTATGCCGTAAAAATGGTCTAAAGAAAGTGTCACGTTTCATCGGCAGTAATTGGAAACAACCAAATTTCTTTCGGATACTTTTCTTGTAACATTCTTTTTTTCTCTGTTTTGTTTCAACGTTATAAAAGAGGGAATCGAGTTTAGTTGTAGCTCACACTTAAGCCCCAAGATCACAAGTTAAAGGGGTTTTTTTCTTCTCTTTGTTTTTGTAGTTTACCCTTTCTGCAATTTCCCCCTTTTTTTATATTATTGTTTTCAGTTGTTTTAAGGATGAAACTAAAAGACACTTGACTCTGTATTTGTGGTATTGTAGTCGATTTTATCAGGTTTAGAAACAAGAAATATCCTGTAGGAGATAATTTATTTTATTATTATACATATTTTTTTTTTATTTTATTCTTTTGAAATTTTGCTGCCTCACATACATGCAAAAAAGTACCATAATCAGAATAGAATATTTTTTATAGTGATATAAATTAATAGAAGCGATGATTCAAAAATAAGAAAATAAAAATCAAGAAATAAAATAATTAAAAGCTTTAATTAGAGATATTTTTTAAGAAAAATATTTTATTATCCTTTTAGTGTTATATTCTTTAACCCATTCGGATCCGTTTGTTAGGGTTCCGTACTTAAAAAGTAAAAACGGAACCATTATATGATCACTCCCGTGTCTGTCTGTCTGTTTGTGACAGCCATTTTACTCGTAAACTACGGAACGTGGAAAGTTCAAATTCCGGGAAGTAATAAAGACCATTGACCCACATATTTTCAGATTAATAAACATTCATAAATATATTTAGTAAAAAAGTAGAGGGGCTAATTATGCTACTTGAAAAAAAAATCTTTTCTTTGTATATCATGTGGGGTATCCTGTGAAAGCTTTTTTAACGCTGAACTCAAAAATACATTTCTTTTAATTTTAGGTATTATATTTTCAAAGATATTGTTGAAAATGTAGTGCAAAAATATGTCCCCCCCCCATCTAATTCCGAATCTACTGAAACTAAAATTATGAAAAAATTAAAGGTAGTAGACGTTAATATAAACCTTGCAGGAAAATTATAGCGATTACAATAGGTCACATAGTTTTTGAGTAATTGGCATTTTTCTGTTAGACACAAATTTCGATTTACGGGCATTCAGAAAAATTGTTGAGCATCGTTGAATATACCTATCGTTGCAGAAGAATAAAAGCAATGTTGATAATGATTTTCGAAAAAAAAAATCATCGGTAATTAGCCGAGATATTAACCCTTAAAGGTACGGTCAGTTTGGACATACACAAGGACAGGGGCTGCGTACTGCATTCCTAGTTAACAACTTTTAATGATATATATGTGTAATGTAATGTCCAGTAACAGTAAAAAAGCAATAAACTTCAAATTGTTAAAAACATACTGATTTAAGGGTTTCTCGGGACTCTAAAAAGTGGAAAAAATGAAAAAAAGACCATTTTCAACATTTAATGTCTTAAAATGTATATGATTTTAAAACACAATTTTAATTGTGATGAAAGATATAAGTATGTTCTTTCGTTTCATGTATTTTAAAAATTGCAAGATACAGAATTAGTATTTATAGGGGGTTTGAAACTGTTAGACATTTGTCGAACAAAAAATTGGCATAACAGTTTACGCGCTGGATTACAAAATAAATATTGCAACTAGAATGAAAATTTTGGTGCTCACTTATACTTCAGATTGTAATAAAATCTCTGAACTTAAATAAATTTGTATTTAAAGCATTTTTATATTTTTAATGCAATGTTGCATTTAGCTAATGCAATGTTGCATTTAGCTAATACAAAATTTTGAAAATTTCAACAGTAAAATAACCTAAAAAAATATTTTTTTGAACAATAAAAAGGAAATTTTAGGTTCAGTTTATGCAGACTAACATAAATATATGTTTTGAAAATTTCATGAAAAAATATTCAGAAGTTTTTGAGGTATCCTGCGCGTTATGCCCAAAAAACGCCATTTGGAAAATAATGACTTTAAAGTTTCGGAAACGCCGCTTCAGCTATTGAGCGGGTATAATTCTAAAAGACAAAACTTCTGTTCTAATGGGAATTTCAATAAAACAATTATATCAAAATATTCAGAAAAGATAGGAGTTTAACATCTAAAAAAAATTAAAATTTCTTAAATTTTGAAGCTTTAAGAGTCCTGTGACCACTTAATCCTTTCCGGCACGGAGTAATTCTATTTATTAACTTATGAAATAATGAACTGACGCCAGAATTTATAAACGAATTTATTAGAAAATGCGAACTTGCTTATTTTCACGTACATGATAAAAGGATAATTTTAATTAAATATTCTTGGTGCCATTTGTCTGTTTTGGAATTAAAATTAGGTGTCCGTTTTTTAAGGGCATCGCACTCGAAAGATTTAATTAGAATGAATCGCATAAATACTGTGGGATTCGCTATAGTTTGCATTGATTGTATCTCTCAATACGCCCCGAGTGATTTTAAAAGTTAATTAAACACATATCTGGAAAAACGCTGCATTCACCAATGGCGGCGTTGCAACTCTGTTTTCAACCTCAATTCGAAGCGCGCTTAGCACAATGCCAAATTTAAACCTTGAAAAAAGATTTTGTTTTAGATACACTGTAGAAATTAAAGTTATTACTACGCTGAATTTAGTTTCATGAAATACCAAATGAAGTTTAACTATGCACTGCTTTTATATAACTCAATAAGTAATTTATTTATCAAAAGATGGAAAACACAGTTCGATTCCAGATCGCTTCCATAGGCAGGCCTTCTAATTTTATATCTTTCCTTTAAAAAATGAATTTGTAAATGTGTCAAAACGCTTTGCGCTTGTTGGGCAGAGCAGTTGAGAACAGCCTTAAGAAAAGACTTTTCTTATCTGTAATATATATTTTTTTATTGATTTATTGAAACATAGTTCATATGAATGCGAATAAAAAGTTCAAATTCCTGAATATAAAAAGTGAATATTTAATATGGCTACCTTTATAAAAAAAATTATTTTCATTTATAAAGAAGAAGAAAAAATCTTATTTCGGCTTTCAAGGAAGAAGAAATATCAGGTAAAATGTACAAATAATTTTGTTTGGTAGAAAATAGTTTTCCTGTGATAAGGTAGTAGGTTCTATAGTATTGACATTCCCCCCTTTTTTTTCTTCCTTTTCCTTTTCATTGCTGCAATTCTACTTCAGTTGATGTGATTTTGATATGCATTGCTTGGTTGAATGACATATGGAAAGAAAAATATTTTTTAGTGTATTCAAAAAGAAATGTAAAACATATTCTATTCATGTGAGATTTGAACTGGGTATTTTGTTTTCGAGTTATTTTTAACAGTTGAATTTAAACAGTTATAAATAGAGAAAAAATGATTTAATGCCATGCCATTATATTTGCTATAGAATTTTATAATAAAATTAGGTAAAATATGTTACAATTTTTTATAGACAATGTAATTATAAATAAAATAACTTTAAAGGGTTGTAAAACCTTCGACTTAAAGGTGAAGGTGGTAGCGTGGATCTTCAGTCAAGCGGGGGCCCAAGTAGAATTTAAACCAAACAATTTACTGAAATGACATAAGATAAATTAAATTTCTTGGTTATTGCTTGAATTACAACTATATTATTATTGGGTACGTTACAGCTGACGACAATGTTCATTAAAAAGCACAAGTTCAACAAGCGTAGGATTAGCATCCAATTTTCTAATGGATTCTTTCTCGATATGAATTCTTTCACGTTAGTTCTTAACAAAAACTGCTGTCGCTGTTTTCTTGTATACAACAATCCGTTGTCAACTCCTTTTTACCTCGCGGTCTCGACCGGAGAAATATTATCCTGCCTGAGTCGGTAGTCTATTTTTATTTCCTTTGGACCCGTCCGAAATCGCAGCCCAACTCTGACAGCAACTCTTTCCTTGGGATTCCAAACACATCTCCCTCTTTTTTCCTCTCTTCCTCTGCTCGTTAACTCGTCTTTCTTAAAACAAAGGCTATCTATTGCCCACTCAAAGCCTAGGCTGAATGACATCATTAACAAGCTTCGATATCATAGGTCAAGAGGGACCGTCTCTTCTAGCGTGAGAAAATTTCCCATCTAGTTTCCCTTTTAAATCGTCCTGGGAAAAAATCTCCAAGCTTGCTACTTAAAAGGGATTCCGTAACTCCTACCCTTTTCATGCCTTGTTCCTTTTTAGTCAAAAGGTAAGATTGGTTGAGATGAATCGATTCTTTTGATCATCTTCTGCAGAACCTTGAGACTTAGAAATATTTTGAGCTGGGATACATGCTTTTCCTATCTAGAGTTCTGTTTGAAAATATATGGGGCTTTTCTGTGAGTTACATTGAACTCTTCACAGGGTCAAAAAGTATTTAAAAATGTTTGAGTTGAAAGATAAATTATTGCATATTGGTTCTTCGATTTATTAATAATATACAATATAATTTTTAACTGGTAGATGCCACAAATTTTGAACAAATTATCATCTGATATTTCGTATTTAATTTCAAGTAAAATTTAATCTTTTTCATTAAATCGAGAGTATCACAAATCTCAGCTTCAGTTTTACGTTTTATGGAATTAATATCACATTTAAACTTTTCTAAGAGAAAATTGTTTGGTATTACTTTCTCTCATTCTCATATATAGATAATAAAATCCAGAAATCAAAACTATCAATGAATGCAAGCAAATGTAATATTTCCAAGACTTTCGTAATTAATAACTTATATTTATTAGTGACAATTAATTAAATCTAATTTTGGGAAAACTTCAACTTTTAGTAAATGAGATGATTGAAAATCTTTAACACTTCCTTATTTGGTCCCACTTTATAATTATTGTTTCATTAAATCATAAACACGTGTAACTTGAAATTCTGTAACAAGTGATATATCGCCAAAGCATATTAGAGAACATAAAACAGACATATATGCTCGTATAACTAGGGATAATTGAAAAATTTAATATAAGAAAAGTATGAATGTTTTAAAGGCTTTTTTCGGAGTCAAAATTAACCAGTTCAAATATATGTTAATTATTGCTATGAGATAGATACATTCTTATTCAGTTTTAACTTGCCGAGCTCTTAAATTAATGTAAGTATTCATTTTTAAAAATATCTCATTAATCTTTTTCGTTGTAGTGAAATACAAAAACATTTAAATAATTATAAGTATGATTATGAAATAAATATATGGTTACAATGTCTTGTTTGACATATAATATTCATGATAATTTCATAAATATCTCATTTGAACTTAATTTTAATCAAATATTTATGAAATGCTTTCAGAACATGCTTTAGGGGCGGTCCATAAATGATGTCACCCTTTTTTTCAATATTTTTGACACCCCCCCCCCCTTTGTCACAAAGTGTCACACTTCACCATACCCCTTCCCCCACCCCCCTTTGTCACATGTCACGCTATATTACATAAACATATACTTGCAGTTCAGAAACAAAGCACTACGTTATAGATCATATTTCAAACTTTATTTTTAAACTTAACTATATGTTTTAACGACATTTGTGAGCATAACAATAAAAATGACTCATGTACTTATTTTGTATGAAATAAGATTAAGGTTTATAACAAAAAACATAATTAATATACAATAGTAATAAAATATTAATAGGAAAGAGCAGTTGAAAACAGTCGTATTTTGGAATTTGAAATGGAATTTAATATATTTGGCTTTAAATCTACTTTATAAACTCAAAATACTTTAATTTCAAAATAACTTCAAAATTTAATCTGCGGATTTTAATGCTTTTATTTTAACCAAATGTGTGATGTCACATTTCTTCTTACCCCCTCACACCCCCTTGTCACAAACTGTCACATTTTCATAAACTCCCCTCCCCTCTCCAAGCGTGGCATCATTTGTGGAAGACCCCTTAGGTAGATCTTTTGCTCGGTAAATTATTACATACTCAGGTACTCTCTAATTACGATTCGAGTTACTTGATCTGACCGAAAATAGTACAAACTGTTCTAGTTTCCTTTATCTGTGATTGTCATCTCAGATAATCATCCGTTAAAACGATCAGATGCATCGTTTTAATTTTTGTAGTTTTAGGGTATTTAGATTTTGCGAAATTTATATTAGGGTGGTATTCTTTTTTAACCTCCTGGAAAATACGAAAACAACAACAACAACAAAAAAAAATTCATGTATGCATTTTCGGGAGTAATCAATCAGAAAATCTCTTCAGCACATGGAACAGAACAATTGTATATCACAAAGAAAAAAAGAGTGTATTCCGTGAGTTTTTTATCGATACAATAAAATACCTTCATCAGAGGGGAAAAAAAACTCGCAAACTGGTTCCAGAAGAATTGACCACATGATTTCTCGGAATTTCGTGAAATAGATCATCATTCAAATTGCATAACGTATATTAAAACTTACGAATTAACACGAAAGTTATATTTACAGACAGCAGCAATACCAATCACAGTGCATGGAATATTAAAATGCATGTACGTTTTGCTATTTACTTAGTTTTTTAAAAAACTTCAATTTAAAGAAAAAGTTATAAAAGTAACGCAATTAACTTTCAGAAACGCCTTCTTCTTCTTATTACTATTATTATTATAATTATTATTACAATAATTTATTTGGCTATAGTATACTACATAAACGAAGATTTCTATTTATTATTTTCGAATTTCTTACATGCGAATAAATGCAAAAATTTTTTTTCACTTTTTTTACATGCTAAATTATTTGTAGTTTTCAAGTACAAAAATTACGGACTCTTAATAGTTATGCATATTTGGCGCTTATATACCAGGACGATAACATTGTATATACTTTACGATGCTCATTTTTACATTCTTTGTGATGTAATGCGATTTTTTATCTTTTGAAAGTTCTTCTCATTACTGAAAATATTGTAAAAGAATTTGCATATTCTTGTGCGTTCTGAATTTTTATTTAAGAACATCATAATAATTTAAAATTTCTAAAAAGTCGGAAAAAGTAAGCCATCAAAAAATTTATGGGTATAATTTACAGTTCAAGTGAACAAAAACTTTTTTTCCTTTTAAACACGCTTTCATATATTCTTCCCTTGTCGCCTTTTCAAAGATTAATAAGCATTAAGATGGTTGTCATTATGGGGATGAGAAGATTGGCGTGAACTTTAAGATTTCTTTACTTAAGGGTTGAGATTTTACTAACAAATGACACAATTTTGAATGAAAGCATCTTTTCTTATTTTTTTCAAATTGCAGTTGGGTTAACATACGTAATCTGTATAATAAATATTATTTGTATTTGGTATTTCTTTTATTTTTTCTTCATTTAAAATGCTGAAAAATTTAATAAAAATCTAATACTTTAATAAAATTCTACAATTTCTGTAATTCGTGATTATTTAGAAACATAGTGAGAAACGATTATATTATGAAAAACATTGTAATATTTTAGATTTGTATTTTTAATTCTTTAAATATTTTGTGTCAAACGTCAAAATTGTTCTCATTGTTAAATTCTAGGTTGAATAGCATCGTTTCGAACGTTTTTTAATATACTATAAAAATACCCAAGTAGTGAGTCAATTTTGGCCATATCTTGGTATTTTACTAGTCCAATAATAGATTAACCCTCCGGCAACCAGACGGGTTCAACGGACCCGACAGGGTAAACGGAATTAGTTCAAATGCAGTAAAATCCAGTTGAATGTGACAAAATTAAGAAATTGGTTTGTAAATTCGTACATTTAGATCAAATTCGTTAAAATCTAGAAATATTTTAAAGAATATGAATAAAAAATAATGAATTTTAACTGCTGTTGGATGCATTATTGTACTTTTTTTTTGTAGTAGAAGGGTTAATTAGGTATGTAATGTAAAAGAACTCTGTTTTTTAACCATAACAAATAAAATTCTATTTAATCAGCATAAAATACTGTTTTCATGCGTTTACTCCTTTTTGTAGTTTTTCTCTTTTCCAGGATTGCAGTATCGAGTGATTTTCTTTTCTATTGTAAGTTGACAAAATATTCTTTTTAATAGCATGTTCATTATGCTAATTGCTAACATTGCATAATTGCAAAGTTGGCATTGCATTACTAACATTGCATAATTGCAACGTCAGCATTTCACTGCTAACATTGCATAATTGCAACGTTAGCTCTGAATTGCTAATATTATTTTCGATTTACCATTTTACACATTTTTTAGTATCTCTACATTTGTTTCTTGCATCAAAATGGCATATTTTCCCCGCGAATGTAAAATACATAATAAGAGACACTCTACTTGACCTAATTAATAACAGTTTAGTTTTCTCACACTGAGTTACGAGGGAAAATCAGTAAGTAGGTCACAAACCGATATGAGAGGACGGAAATTAGTAGTAAATTGTATCCAAACATGCCAATAGGTGGCAGCACTGTCCAACTGTAAGATGTCAATTTCATATTTAAGAAACAATAGTTGTACAAGATGAGCAGGGCGTTCAAAAGTTGGTGATGAAGAACGAAGTGGTCGTCCTGTTGAGATTACGACAGAAGAAACAGTGAGGAAGATTGAGGAAACGGTTAGAGCTGACAGGCGAACAACAATATACAGCATTAGCAACTGAAACAGGGTGTTGACATGGTTTAGCCTACAGCCGACTGATGCAGACGTTGAATATGAGGTACCAGATGGCTGAGAGTGCAGTTCAAACACTTTTATGCATCAGGTATTAGAAAACTCATAAAGAGATGGCACAAATGTATCAATGTAAATGACGATTATATAGAGAAATAAACATGCCTTTGAAGTATGTATCTTTTTTCATTTTTTATTGGCTTTTGTGACCTACTTACTGATTTGCCCTCGTAAAATTCCCCTTTTATGCCTTCAAAAACACGTTAAAACAACTTTATTTTTTGGAGACTCATCGGATCTTCATTTCTAGTGCCAAAATGAATTCCCAAATTTACGTGAATGGCTATCAGTTGCTGCTGTAAAAACCTATTTTACCTCCCCTAAAGTATAATTTTCGGCTTTGTATTCGGAAAACTTGCCGTAACTTTGTGAAAGATACTCGTATCGACTTGCGGATGATGTCATTCGATTCAGAACTAAATAGTATAATAAGCGATACCACACTTGACGTATTTAAAAAATTTGAATTTCTCCATTACTTGAGTTAAAATGTCTCCCTTGTTTGTCACTTCCGAAAAGAAACGAAAAAAAAAAAAAAAAAAAAAAAAAAAAACTTTAGTTCTTGCGGTTTCATCGAATCTTTATTTCAAACAAAGTTCTTCTCACATTTTCGTTAATGGCCACCAATTTTCGTATAATACTCAACTTTTGTCTATTTTACCTCTACTAGTAAATGAAATGTCATGTTTGCAATTATTTTGAAGCTTTACCACGCTATCTAACTATACCAGTATTTGTGCGTCAAATTAACATTTTATTTCACCCTACCAATTCGCCAGTGATTAGCAGGTTAAAGTGTCTAATAATCTCGAACACATTTTTAGATGCATTTCCACCCCTAAAATTGATGCTTGATTTGTCTTAGTTATTGAGATTATCTAGTTAACTCTGTAAACAATTTATTAAGAATGATTAATTACAATAAATTCCAACTAGATCATGAATTATATTTATTTTTGAGAATTTATTTTTTATCCTTTGTTATGTGTTGTATTGTTAATTAATTATTTAATTTATTTCTTTTAGATGATTATCATTACTTTTATGCCTAATAAGTTTTGAAAATACACATAGAAGATGCTTTATGCTCTTATTATAAAATATAATACTATAACGATACTTAGCATGAAAACTACATTAAGTAAATACATTAAATAAAACTACTTAACCTGTTAGGCATGTAATCCTAACATGTAATAAGTTTTTCAACAGTTATTTCAATAACAGTTTACGTAATTTATTTATAAAAATTACAGTATACATTTTAATTACAGAATCAATTAATAGTTGAATCAATTTCAAGTTCATTGTTAAGGCATATGACCATTCATCTTTTTTCATTACATCTTTTTTTTTCTTTCTCTTCGTCCATGCTTATCCTTTTAATAGATCATTTTTTTAAAGTTTTTTTTCTATTTCGCTTCTACCGATTGCTGAAATTTCAAAGATTTTTCAATGATAAATGTAATCGCTGACATATTGGTATTACAAACATTTCTCAAACGTGCAACGTGTATCTGTAATCTCAGTCAGTTTTAATTCAAACAAAATTCTGTCGTTGAAGTCTTAGAGCTACAGTATAGTATAGTATGCCGTAAAAATGGTCTAAAGAAAGTGTCACGTTTCATCGGCAGTAATTGGAAACAACTAGATTTCTTTCCGATACATTACTTGTACATTGTTTTTTTTTTCCTTTATTCTTTAAATGTTACAAAAAGAGAATCGAGTTTAGTTGTAGATCATACTTAAGTCTCAAGATCACAAGTTAAACGATTTTTTTCCTGTCTGTTTTTGTAGTTTATCCGTTCTTCAAGTGTTTCCTTTCTTTAATATTTTGTACAAAGATTGTTTTCAGTTGTTGTAAAGATGAAGCTGAAAGACACTTGACTCCGTATTTATGGCATTTTAGTCGAATTTATCAGGTTTAGAAACAAGAAATATCTTGCATCAGATAATTTATTTTATTATTATGTATATATTTTTTTCATTTTATTCTTTTGACATTTTGCTGTCTAACATACATGTAAAAAAAGAACCATAATCAAAACAGAATATCTTTTAATTGTAAAATGTATTATTAGAAAAGATGATTCAAAAATGAGAAAATAAAATTGAAGAAATAAAATAATTAAAAGCAAAGTTGTCATTAGAGATATTTTTTAATAAAAGGATAATATTACCATTTTAGTGTTAAATTCTTTGAATAGGTTTTCTAGTTAGACTTTACGTTGGATTGTAACGTAAAAAATTGGTGAAAAATAATACGCAGCAATCTAGGGACATTCTAACGAATATTTCATTAAAATTGTCGTTAGAAAAAAAATAAGTGTCAACACATTATTTAGAGTTTTAATTTCCATTGGGTTGTCACATACTTTTTTGGTCTGTTCATTTGAAATGAGATCATGACACAGATTTTAACAACAACAACAAAAAAATCAACAATTTATTTATACCGATAAACAAGAAAGTTGTCAGTGGAACGGGTAGATTTAGATATCGGCGATCGAAAATAAGCTCAATTTTACTAAAGACTCAGAGGGGGAAATCTTTTCCCAAAAAGACTTTAAAAATAAAATCATAAAACGGAATGCAATATTCTACCTTGATACAATCATAAACTACATAATATTAAAGTTACTGTTCACTGTTTACATAACACAAATGTTACAAAATTAAAAATATACATTTTATTTTAATTTCCAAGTATTTTCGCTGTGCAATCCCGATGTCATCACCAGGAAATATTTTCATTTATTGCCATTCTATTCCTTCAGAAACATCATTTCTTTTGAAATTAGAGAGTCTATAATATTAATTAATAGTTAAATGTTTTCTTGTACACAAGTTTAATCCAAAGCGCTACTACTTTTACTTCTAGCTACCTTAATAATTATAGACTATCCCATTTCAAACGAAGTAACTTATTTGAAAGAATGGAACAGCAATTAATGAAAATATTCCCTGACGAGGACTACGAGATTGTAGATCGAAAGTACTTAGAAATTTAAATAAATATATTTTTAAACTTGTAACATCTGTTTTATCATTATATGGGGCATTCTCACAATCTTTTGACTTTTATGTCCCTGAATAATAATTTTAATTTTAGTACATATTCTTTTTTTTTCATATACTGGGTAACATCCCATTGCATGACTGCATAACAATATTAACAAGATAAACAAGTTTTGGATGATGTTGGGGGTCCAAACATCCAGGAAATTCCTATACCGTCTCGTATCTCTGATGCTGATATTTAAGTTTGGAGCTGTCTGTATAAAATTGTTTCAATAAAAGTAATTCTGTGTAATTTTTTTCCGAAACTAGGGCTATTGTTTTACATGAATATGTAGCAAAAGATTAACCTGCACACATTTTTACGGTTGTTATTATTTTTTTAACTCTGTATCTCGGTTCTAGATTTCTTACCGTCCCTCGTGATAAAATTATACTGAAAATAACTTCAGATGCAACCACAGAACTTTTTTCAACTTTTTGCTCATGTAGAAGTATTATAGAGAAAGAATGGCTAAAGTTCTTTGACAGGAAATTTACTGCAGAATTTAAATCAGCATTTAAATATCAATTTCAAGCATCGTGGCTTTATTGATAGTCTTACCGTCCCCAAGGTGTATTCATGCACTTTTCGAGGTAAATTATTTTTTTTTATTTAAACCAATGTAAATGTTTCTAAAAATCAATGAACATGTTGACTATCACTGAGTCTTAATATGATTTGCCTAAAAATAGGTGGTGATTTTATTTACCGTCCCATCCTTACCATCCCTTTTTTTCCCATTACCGTCCCTTTTTTCCTATACCGTCCCCCTTTTTTTTACCTTACCATTCCTTCTTTGACACCCTTTTAAGACAATGTTATACAAAAATATTGTACTAAAAATACTACATTGATATTATTTCTTATTTGAATGTCTTGTGGGTACTATGCAAATTCATTATGAGTAAAAATTTAGAAGAAAATAAAAAGTTTTAGTGGTAAAACGGTATGAAAATTTAAACTCGTAAGTTTAACTTCAACCTCAGTTAAATAAAAGAAATTTTGCTACTGACAATTTTTTCTTTATTTTGAATCGTTAGGGCATTCGTCTATCAGATTAAACTGTTATTTTAGCAAGTTTACTTTCACCAGATTTTTATTCCCGAAAGTCAAAAATTGTGAGAATGCCCCATATATCACCTTTCAAGTAAACAGTGAACTTTTAAAAGTTAATATTATGTAGTTTATGACTTATTAATTTCAAATCACTTAAGGCTGTTCTCAAATCCAAAAGGGCAACTTCATGACATAAGTTTTAATTTATTTTTGTTCGGAAATGCATGAAACTACAGGTGTTGTTGTTCAGATACTATGTCATCGAACTGTTTTTTCCGTTTTTTATTTTTTTGCAAACTCAGTAGGGTTGGGTTGGGTTGATTGTTGACGGCCAATTATCTAAACGAGGGATATGGGACCTAGGGGGAGTGCCTTCCGTGGAGGTCTTTCTAAGGGCAAACTCAATAGATTTTTCAGAAAATAGTGTCAAAGTTTGCGCTTTGAACCGAATTTATCGACCAAAGCAGAAAAACCAGTCAACGATGGGAGTAAACGCTTTCTCACGTGATCAAAAACGCTTATAACTCCATAGGTAATTTATTGATAAAAAAAAATTGAATATACAGTTCGATTCTAAATCGCTTCCATAGTCAGACCTTTCAATTTTATATCTTTCGGTTACAAATTCTTTCTGTAACGGAAAGATTCTTTACAAAAATAATTAATTAAGACAAAAAGAATTGATTAATTAATTAAAAAAAGAATTAACTACAAAAAGAATTAATTAAGAAATTTACAAAAAGAATTCTTTACAAAAAAAAAAGGTTACAAAAAGAATTTGTAAATGTGTCAAAGCGTTTAGCGCTTGTTGAGCAAGAGCAGCTGAGAACAGGTCGATTCAAATAGGGCTCACAACTTCTTCCCAAGCTCTAAAAATGCTCACAGACGTAGATTCTATCAAACACAGCTAATAGGAAACTCCCTTGGAAGGCGGCATGGGGAAAACTCGAGAGCTAAAACGCAGGCTGTTTACAAAATCCAGAACTAAAGTATCTTAACGCCGAGATGCATCCCAATTACGGAACTAAAGTACCTAAAAGGTCAGATTCACTCCATATCCACCAAATCTAACTTCTCCGCGCGATATATAGCAACTACATGACCACAGATATCTAATTATATCATTACCAAAATAACTGTGACAATCAAATTCCCGGAGATTCAGACATACTTTGCGAAACTTAAAGATATGATAGAATATGTCTCTTTCACGCAGAAATCTTAGAAATCAGGACCTTTCTTTATGTTTATTCATTAGAGATTGGAAAAAATTGAATAAACATACTCATATCATTGTTTATGAACCCACCAGATTGTTTAGTGGTTGTAGCCCTGAAAAAAGTTGCCCGGTTCGAATTCAGACTTAAAATGTTTGTAACGGATCGTATTCCATTTTAAACGAGATTCTGGTCTGTTTAGACTTCGTGTGATCGTAGAGCAACAAAAAACCAAACAAATGGATTAGAGATTGAAAAAAAAATTGAATAAATATACTCATGTCATTGTTTACGATCCCACCTGATTATCTGGAGGTTGTAGCACTGAAAAAAAAACAACAAAAAAAAAACAAAACAAAAAACAACAAAAAAAAAACGAACTGATTAGATGTTAGAAAAAAAAATGAATAAATATATTCATGTCATTGTTTACGACCCCACCAGATTGTCTAGTGGTTGTAGCACTAGAAAAACCAAGCGATCTGATTAGAGATTAGAAAAAAAGTATGAATAAATATACTCATGTCATTGTTTACGATCCCACCAGATTGTCTAGCGGTTGTAGCACTGAAAAAAGATGCCTGGTTCAAATCCAGACTTATAATGTTTGTAATGGATCGTATTCCATTTTAAACGAGATCATGGTCTGTTTAGCCTTCGTGTGATCGTAGAGCATGAAAAAAACCAATCAAATTGATTAGAGATTGGAAAAAAATTGAATAAATATACTTATGTCATTGTTTACGATCCCACCAGACTGTCTAGTGTTTGTAGCACTGAAAAAACCAAATGATCTGATTAGAGATTAGAAAAAAGATTGAATAAATATATTCATGTCATTGTTTACGATCCCACCAGATTGTCTAGTGGTTGTAGCACTGAAAAAAGATGCCGGGTTCGGATCTAGACTCAAAATGTTTGTAACGGATCGTATCCCATTTTAAACGAGATCCTGGTCTGTTTAGACTTCGTGTGATCGTAGAGCACGAAATGGCGTAGAGTCTTTGTTTAAGAAAAGGCTTTTCTTATCTGTAACAGATATCTTTTTATTGATTACTGGAACATACTTGATATAAATGTGAATTAAAAGTTAAGTTTTCTGAATATAAAAAGTGAACTGCATTAGAAATAAATTCTATTTTCATGTATAAAGAAGAAGAATATTTCGGCTTTCAAGGAAAGATAAATATCAGGTAGAATTTACAAATAATTTGGTCGGATAGAAAATAGTCTTCTTGTCATAAGCTAGCAGATTGTATAGAACTGACATTCCTTTTTTCCATTTTCCTTTTCATATCTGCAATTCAACTTCAGTTGACGTTATTTTGATATGCATTGCTGGGTTCAATGGCATATGGAACGAAGAATATTTTTATGCGTTCAAAAAGAAATCTAAAACATATTCTATTCATGAGAGACTTGAACTGAGTTTTTTAGTTTTCAAGGCATTTTTAATAGTTGAATTTGTGCAGAAAGAGTTATAAATAAAAAACTATATTTTTTGATAATTTAATGCCATCTCGTGATATTTGCTATAGAATTTTATAATAAAATTCTGCACAATATGTTAAAATTTGGATTAAGTTATTATAAATTATTATAAATTATAAATAATTATTATAAGTAAAATAATTTTATGTTATTATATCTGTTATTATAAATAAAATAATTTTAAAGTCTCAAACAATTTTAAAAACTGTTACACTTGAAAGAGAAATCGTTATATACTACAAAAATTCGCAGATTTGCTCCCGTAATAGTTTAAATATGTCAAGCGCTATTTGTGTGCTATTTTTATTAGAAGAAATTATACTGCTACGAATAATACAAAAGTTACTAATTAAGTCACAGTTTGTTTGAACTTCATTATTACACTGCATCCGGCGAAAATAGGACTTAATGTAATAAGAAGAACTGAAACTAATTCTAAATAAATGATATTTTAGAATGTATTTTAAAGCTCTTACGCTCATTTCAGTTTTCATTTGAAGTTTTGAATTTTTTATAAATCGTTCTTCGCACGCATTTACATCTCAAAAGTAATAGAACGAGAGCTGACAGCACAGACACATGGTTCGTACGGATACCGTTATTTCTCCAGGAAAAGTACCAGTATCTTTTTATAGAAAAAGAAATCTAGGTAAACGCGCAAAATTTCGCCTTCTTTTAAGAAGAGATTTTCTATAAGATAATACTGGTGCCGAAAAATGTTTTGGTCTGCAAAATTCAAGGAGGCGTACGAACCATGAGAACACCACCTCCTCGAGTTGGAGGCTGAAATTCCAGAATTAGCTAAAACTCGATTCCCATATTAAAACGCAATCGGTATGCCAAGTCATATCTTGATGGAAAACACCTAAAAACCCGATTTTACCGTTGACTCGTAGGTTTACCATTGTGTTTTCTTGCTCCCAGTCCGCCATGTTTTCATACCTTTAGGTGCAGGAAAACGCAATGGTAAACCTACGAGTTGACCGCTAAAATCGGGTTTTTAGGTGTTTTGCACCAAGATATGACTTGGCAGACCAATTGCGTTGTAATATGGGAATCGAGTTTTATCTAATTCTGGAATTTCAGCCTCCAACTCGATGAGGTGGTTGTCTGTGGTCCCGGCTCGCGGTCTATAATCATCATGCCCTACTTCAAGCTTCTGGTCTAATGGTCTACCCCCCCCCCCCCCTGATGGTAGTTGCACCAACATAAAATATAACCGATGCTGGAACAGCGACTGCCATCATCAATTTACTAATATTAATTTAAAAATCGCTTTGGTATTTCCTAAGATCGTAGTTTAGAAATTTTTTAAATGCTTGTCGTCCATTTCACCTTTATAAATTTCGATTTTTTTTATAAACTTTTCCTAGAGAGCATTTGCATTTTATAACTACCATGCCAAATTTCAAGTATCTAGCCCTTTAAATACCGCAAAAATTGCAATTTTAGAACGTTTTTCGTTCTGCACCAACCTTTTGATAGTGGCACCGGCATAAAATATAGCCTATGTTGGAGCACCGACAGGCACCATCAATTTGCCACCATTTTCTTTGGAAATCAGTTTAGCATTTCTTGAGATTCAAAAGAAGTCGAAATTTAGAAGGTTTTTAGAAAGCTTTTCTCTCATTTCGCGCTTTTAAATTTAGAAATTTATAGTAACTATTCTTAGAGATAATTTATATCTTATAACTATTTATCACGCTAAATTTCAAGTTGCTGTTTTTAACAATTCCATAGAAATCGTAATTTAGAACGTTTTTAGAACTTTCTTCGCGCATTTTCAACTCTTTGGAATATCGAATTTTTTTTTCGACTGTTCTTAGAAAGCATTTACATCTTACAAGTAACTATTATGCCAAATTTCAAGTTAGTAACCCCTTCAATATCATAAAAATCGCAATTTAGAGCGTTTTTTGCTCCTGTAACACCCTGGTGCTAGGGCACCGATATAAAATATAGCCTATGGCGAATCAGGGACTGTGACCAGCAATTTGCACTAAATGTTTTTGAAATTGGTTTGGTATTTCCTGAGATTCCATAGAAATCTCAATTTAGAACTTTTTTAGAACGCTTTTCGCGCATTTTCACCTTTTCTAAATTTCTAATTTTTTAAAAACTATTCCTACAGAACATTCTTATAGGTAACTACTATGCCAAATTTCAAGTTTACGGCCTTTCAGTAGCAGAAAAACGCATTTTTAGAACATTTTTGCTCCTGCACCCCCCCCCCCCCCCCCCCCATGAAGGCAGTTGTACCGACATGAAATATAGCCTATGTTGGAACAGCGACTGTCACCATCCATTTGCCCCCATGACTTTTTAAATGGGTTACAACAGAAATAACAACATGGGTTCCAACAAAATTTTTTAACATTAAATAATTAATAGCAAAAATCATACAAAACAAATAGGTGTTGCTATCCAACGTACAATTTATTCACAAGTTTAACATAAAACTCTACGTTTCGGTTTAATCTTTAAAACCTTCATCAATAGAAAATTTTTCTAAAATATAAATCGACAACAAACTCTTTACATGCTACATTTTGAAAACAATTCAAAATACAAATCAGTCTAACGGAAACCCCTTACTCCCAAATAAACAGTTCAGTGGCGCCATCTTTTAACCAAAGATACTAACGATGAAAGAAATGCTGAAAAAAGTGGAATTTTCATTGACATTTCAAAATAGAAAGCCATATTTCTGGGATGTGAAAGGAAACATTATCATTACACACTTCATGGTTTCTTAGACGAATTTCTAAAGATTCACGAATAATAGCATTGCGCGGAATAACTTGCTTGGAAATAACTTTAGCATGGTCAAAGTCTGAGTCATGGTAAAAGATGGCGCCACTGAATTGTTTATTTGGGAGTAAGAGGTTTCCGTTAGACTGATTTGTATTTTGAATTGTTTTCAAAATGTAGCATGTAAAGAGTTTGTTGTCGATTTATATTTTAGAAAATTTTTCTCCTGATGAAGGTTTTAAAGATTAAACCGAAACGTAGAGTTTTATGTTAAACTTGTGAATAAATTGTAAGTTGGATAGCAACACCTATTTGTTTTGTATCGATATTACAACGTAAAGTCCTTTATTATTACCAAAAATCATTCTTTAAATATTTCTAAATCCTTTGTATGTTGTCATATCCTTTTCATAAATTTCGTTTTTTTTTTTTTTTGTTTTTTGGCAAAATCTTAAAAAAAAAATTCTATTTTCATGTAAAAGTAAGAGGGAAAAAATGTTATTTCGGATTTCAAGAAGACAAAAAATATCAAGCAGAAAGTTCAAATAATTTGGTTTGGTAGGAAATGGTCTTCGTGTAGTAGTATCTCTATGTATTGACTTTCCTTTTTTTTTTTATGTTCCTTTTTATGTCTGGAATTCCACTTCAGTCGACGTGATTTTGATATGCATTTCTTGGTTGAATGACATATGGAAAGAAGAATATTTTTTATGAGTTAAAAAAGAAATGTAAAGCATACAATAAAAAAGACATATATTTCTTAATTTGGGAAAATGTAATATAGCCACGAACGATAATATATAGAGTGAACCGAAAGTCTTGCCCTGATTATAAATATTTATTGTGCTCAAACTATTATAATTAGACATATGTTTGTTTGGACACATATTAAGTGCTGTTATAAATTATTTTATAAGATCACGTACCTCAGTAAATTTCAACGTATGGCCCCTTGATAGTAGACCGGAGTGAAAAACAAAAAGTTTTGCAAATGAAATCGTAATAGTGCGGCAAAGTTGCTACTCGTTAATACAAGCACAGTGAAAAAAAATTTTTTGAAATCGAAGAATATCTTTCGTTCGCGCATCGCGTTCAAAGTTTTCGAATTTGAACAAAAATTGTACAAATATACGAAAAATCGTAAAAAGGTGTAAACTTTTTCCGATTGAACACATTTTTTTGTACATACCATGACCTTGAGATGTAGAATGGAAGAAAAATACCACACACTCCTCCTTTATCCCCTTCAAACCCCCTCAAGGGGGTGAAAATGGCCAATTTTCGTGGAAAATACCGAAATTACAGGAGATGTAAATATTGACGAATCGGTCTCATTTTTTTTTCATAAGGCAACCTTGAGGCTAAAAGTAGGAAACAATCCCCCTCCCCCCTCGATAGATCAAAATTGTGCAGCTCTTGCCCCGTCCTTCTAAGGATGACTCAGGACTCACCACGGGAAGGTGGCTGCACTGCGAGTCCTACCCACACCCTACTCAACCAACCAACCAAAATGTGGGCGTGGAGAATTATGCAGATGCAGATTCAGGTACTGCGAATTCTGATTTAGTGTCAAATTTTATCATGATAGCACGAGAAGCGAGGGTGGCTCTTATAAAACCATCACGTCGCTCATGCCCAGACACTTTTGAGGAGGCCTGTGTTACCAGCTTAACACTGCGCTCTACGGCTTGCGTATGACATGGTATGTCTGCCAGATTCAAAGGAAGAGTTGGCTTTTCCCCCTTGGAAATCAAGTCTGCAATGTCAGCTGAAGAAATGTTTACCAACAGAGGAGGACAGGTAATCTATGTTTGAATTGGTAAGAATTGCCCTGCACTTTTCTTTTTCTCGTCTAATTTTGCTTCTATCAACGATCAGTGATGTATTACTATCAGTAATAAGACCTACGTCTTTTAGCACGCTAGAGATAATGGCAGCTGTTGTTCTGTCTGACAGACCAAAGTGATTACTTGTCAAAGCAGTAGCTGGAAGCGACATGCGCATTTGTGAAGAGTTTGGGCTCCTTGACAGAGCAGACAAAGATCGTGTGCGTTGAAAATCTAAATCATCCTGATCCTCATTGACATCAACATTTGTCTCCTCTCTTTCAGGATCAATGCTGCAACCAGGCAAGCTTTGCATGTGTGTGCTAAGCACATGAAGATGACGAGCCTTTCTTTGCAAAGATGATTTAAGATTTTGTGTTTCCTTTTTATGCACCGTCGGTCCTATTTAACCTGATCTAAGGTGTCTTTGTGCTTAAAGAAACATCAGTTCCAATGTAGGTATTTTCCTGTCCTTTGGGCAATCGCAGCTGACAACTATAGGATTAGGACAAATACACTTGTCAAAGTTTTTCCCTCAAGTGCATTCTAGTATCATTTCGCATTTGCATCTGATATGTCAAATAATGTATTATACGACTGATGGATGAAATCATTGTACTTCTTCTGTTTCCCAGCCGTGTCTTTGTCTCTTGGATATGATTTATGAAGAGAATAATAGCGATCGTGTAGTTGTTTCATCTTTTGAACGACTCTTGTGTGACAAACTGTAGGAATCGAAGCCTTCAAATACAGTGACTCAATCTGTTGAGCTACAGTGTTTGCCACTTCTAAAAAGCTCAACTTCCTTCCAGGTTTAAAGTCACCAGACTGCAATAACATAGCGTATTGCACTTCATGCCAACATTTGACAACGTCAGCATTGGTGGGAAGAATTGCCGATGGCAGTGGTTTTGGTGCACCAAAAAATGGGCAGCGAGTATGAACGCTTCGAGTGAGCGCCATAATGATGATAAAAGAAGCTTAAATTTTGATCGATGAAACCGTTATCCAATTCAAGCTACGGGATTCTAAACGAAGCCGACAAGAAAAGTTTTCAGCAAGAGCAGCGCTTCTTTTATAGGCGAGATATATTCTTTTACAAGCCAGACAAGCAGAAACACGCAGCGACGCTGAGGCAAAACTGAGTGACGCACAGCAATCGTTACCAGGTACGGGTACTGTGCTAGCTCCTCCCCCACTCCGTTTCTCGGAATTCCAGCGGTGCGCACGCGCAGAGAGCATTACAGTGCACCGAAGAAGAAAGGGGCTGACGAGATGGAGAGGTCGAGTGACCGGGCGGCAAACAAACGAAAACATAATGTTTGTCGCAAAAAGTCGCCCCCTCGACAGGGTTCAAAGCGGATAGAGGACCTGTCGAGGGGGGGGGGGGAGATTGTTTTCGACTTTTAGCCTCAAGGTTGCCTTATGTAAATAAAAATCATGTCGATTCGTCAATATTTACATCTCCTGTAATTTCGGTATTTTCCACGAAAATTGGCCATTTCCACCCCCTTGAGGGGGTTAGAAGGGGATAAAGGAGGAGTGTGTGGTATTTTTTCCTCCATTCTACATCTCAAGGTCATGGTAGGTACAAAAAAATGTGTTCGATCGGAAAAAGTTTACACATTTTTACGATTTTTTGTATATTTGTACAATTTTTGTTCAAATTCGAAAACTTTGAACGCGATGCGCGAACGGAAGATATTCTTCGATTTCAAATTTTTTTTTTTCACTGTGCTTGTATTAACGAGTAGCAACTTTTCCGCACTATTACGATTCGATTTGCGAAACTTTTTGTTTTTCACTCCGGTCTACTTGATAGGTCAGGGAATGTCTAAGCTGTATTCTAGTTCCAGCCAAGTGTTCTTTAATATGTCTTCTGTTACAGCACACACAGCAGCTTGTATCGTAGTTTTCAGTTCTTCGACGCCAGCAAATGGTGTGGCAAAGACTCTGTCCTTGATATAGCCCCAAAAGCAAAAAATCCAGAGGATTAATATCTGGAGAGCGTGGAGACCAGGGTGTTGGTAAATCCCTTCCAATCCACCCATCCGAAAATGAGCTGTCTCGATTGCACAAAAATACTACTAAAACTGACCTATCTAGTGATACAACAAGCTACATTATTATACAAACAGTTAATTTGTAATGAATTATTATAATGAGGACAAGACTTTTGATTCACCCTGTACAATAAACTCTTCCCAGTTACTAATGATTCCAAAAAGCGTTCTTTATCTTTAGAAACCTCAGAAACCAATATATTATCGAGATTTAAAGAAGCATACAAAACAGTGTTTCATTCGCTGCCACTGAGTTTCGGAAATGTTCCGAGTAGTTCTTACAATGTATTAATCCGTTTCTCTCAACTCGAAATATTAAAATAAAGGGATGTTAAAATTCTAGTACTAAATTCACCTTGAGTAAAAAATTAAATACTATATAAAGCTCTCATAAAATGTCTTAAGCTTTCGTGTAGGTGCATACATATAATGGAAAATTAATTAAAATTCGTTAAAGTACCTTAAAAATCCATTAAAAATCCATTTGATTCCCAAAAATGTTTTCAGTCAAATTCGCACGACCATCTTCAGTGGTTATATAAATTTGGATATTTCTCTTTGCGCTTATTCTTCAATAAGAGACTATTGTAATTTAAGGGTGTTGCATGAAAGATAAGTTGAGAGGAAAAGGTAGTCAAATAATAATAATAATTAAAAAAAACATAATAGATGATGCTACATAGTCGATGAAGGCTTGTTTTGTTAAAATTTGACTATATCTTCCTCTCAATTTATCTTCATTACCACCTTTAAATTACAATGGTCTCACCTTCACGAATAAGCGCAAAGGGAAATAACAACATGCAAGTAACCCCTGATGATGGCCGTGTGAATTTGGCTGAAAACGTTTTGAGATTTTAAGGTATTTTTAAGGTATTTTAATGTATTTTAAATAATTTTGTATTATGCATACACCTATAAGCAAGTTGAGTACATTTCATTTCTACTTTATGTGAATTTTAACCAGAAATATAGGTTTTTCTGGTACTATGAACTAGCAAGTAAATATTTCCATGCTCAACAAACAAGTTTTACAGACTATATCATAAATAAGCAACATTAACATTGCCATTAACATTATTTTGTTTCTCTAGCATATAGAAATTCAATTACGAAGCTGATAATGTTTAATTGAGAATTGATGATCATCCTAAGGAATCGATATTTTGGCTGGAGAAAACGGATTAATACACTAAAACACACTGAAATCCCTTTTCTATACCAAAACAGAAACGTTTTTGAAAACAACTGGCAGCAAAAGAAACTTTGTATCTTTAACTAATACATTATTTCTCGATAATACATTGGTTTCTGACGGTTCTTATTTATAAAGAAAGCTTTTCGTAATAGTGGGTAAATCGGAAGATGTTATTATATATTTTTGTTCGTGGTTATATATGTTTTGGTTGATCAGGAAACATTTGCTTCTTTTACAGTGTTTTCTCTTTATTCGACTGAATATTTTGATTTTCAAAAAAATTTTAAATGTTCAATTTAATTTCAAAACATTTAAGCTAAAAGCTTTATAAATAAAGAAAAACTAATTTCCTGATAATTTAATATCATGACATGATATTTGCTAAAGAATTTTATAATATTAATTGGCACAATACTTTAAAATTTAGTATTGACAATGTAATATTAAATAAACCAATTTTAAAGGGCCAAAAAGTTTTTAAAAAAAAGTGTATAAAATAAAGTTAAAAAAAGAATTGTTATGTATTGTCTTTTTCAGTAATGAATAACATCAAACAAAATGATCTAGCAGATTCGACTCATTTTTTAACTAATTAACCTTTGATATTTTGTATCTTTTATAAAAAACAACAATAACAACAAAAATACGTTTTAACATTAACCCTTTCGTTAAAATTTACGATTGACAATGTAATATTAAATAAACTAATTTTAAAGGGCCAAAAAGTAAAAAAAAAAAAAAAAAAAAGTGTATGAAGTAAATTTGTAAAACAAATTATTATGTATTGTCTCTTTCAGTAATGAATAATATAAAATAAAATGAACTAGCAGATTCGACACATTTTTTAACTAATTAACCTTTGATATTTTGTATCTTTTATAGAAAAACGACAACAATAACTACAAAAATACGCTTTAACATTAACCCTTTAGTTAAAATCTTTGATTCACAATGTAATATTACATAAACTAATTTTAAAGGGCCAAAAAGTAAGAAAAAAAGTATATAAAGGAAATTTAAAACAAATTATTATGTATTGTCTCTTGCAGTAATGAATAATATAAAATAAAATGATCTAGCAGATTCGACACATTTTTTAACTAATTAACTTTTGATAGTAAATAAATAAATAGAAATGCTTAATTCATCTTTAAAAGTTAAACTTAAACTTACATTATGTGCAAAATTACTTAAAAGATGACATAGTATTTAAAAAATGTTAAATTATTTTAACACCTTAGTACTTTCAACTATAAAAACATAGTCTTCTTGAGAGGAATATAAGAAATACAACAGTTATTGACGCCTAATTTTCAAAATTGATTTTGAAAATTAGGAGTCAATAACTGTTGTATTTCTTATATTCCTCTGAAGAAGACTATGTTTTTATAGTTGAAAGTACTAAGGTGTTAAAATAATTTAACATTTTTTAAATACTATGTCATATTTTAAGTAATTTTGCACGTAGGTAGTTTAACTTTTGATGTTTTGTATTTTTTATAAACAACAACAACAACAAAAATACATTTTAACATTAACCTTTTCGAGTCTGGTGTACTATTCATAATACAGGGTTTTTCGTCCAGTATTATTTTGTCTTAACAATGACTTTTGTTACTAGCTACACTCATCTCCAAAATTAAGGTCACAAACATGAAATCTGTGAAAACTGATGAACTATTAACTGTGCTGCCACGAAATTTGGAACAGAGGTACATTACAATGGGAGAAAGAATATAGCAACATAACAATATGGAAAATATTTTAATTGTGAAGTAAGATACAGGGTATATCAAAAAGTGTTAAATCATGAATCAGAGAAAAAGCATTTATCTCGAGAAAAGTTTGTCTAATATGGAGTATGACCATCGTGCACAGTTATACAAGCCTCACAACGAGCTCTCATACTGTTTATGAGGGTGTCAATAAATGTTTGTGGCAACAAAGCCCATTTTCCTAAAAGTGCTTCTTTTAACCCCTGGCGAGTCCTTGGAGGGGGGTTACGCTGAGCAATGGCTCATCCTAGACCATCCTAAACATGTTCAATAGGACTGAGGTCCGGAGACCTCGAGAGCCTATTCATACGGCGAATATCCTCTTCTTGAAGAAAATCATCAACAATGTGAGCTTTGTGTGGCTTCGCATTATCGTCCATAAACATGAAGTCCGGGCTTACAGTACCCCGGAACAACTTCACATAGGCTTCAAGGACCTCATCCCTATAGCGATGTGCTTTGACACTACATGCATAGAAGCCGGGCAGTGGTGTACGACTGCCCAACATTATGCCGCCCCAGAACTGATTCCTTTTCCACCAAATCTGTCAATTTCTTTTACGTAGGGGGATGATAGCGAGCTCCACGTTCTCTCCAGATGAAGATTCGACGAGAATCACTCTGCGTGGTGAATCTCTACTCATCACTGAAAAGAACACGGCTCATTCTTGTTGTGTCCAAGACTGATGTCTTCGGCTCCACAACATCCGGGCTCTCCTGTTGGATTCAGGGAAAGGGACACACACGACTGGACACCGGGCGTTAGAGATGAGGTCCTTGAAGCCTATGTGAGGTTGTTCCGGGGTGCTTTAGGCCTGGACTTCATGTTTATTGACGATAATTCGAAGCCACATAGAGCTCATATTGTTGATGATTTTCTTCAAGAAGAGGATATTCGCCGTATCAAATTCTCCTCGATGTTTCCGGACCTCAATCCTAATGAACATGTTTGGGACGGTCTAGGAAGAGCCATTGCATAACGTAACCCCCCTTCCATGACCCGCCAGTAGTTAAAAGCCGTGCTTTTGAAAGAATGGGCTTTGATGTCCCAAACATTTATTGACATCCTCATAAACAGTATAAGAGCTCGTTGTGAGGCTTGGGCCGTGTATGATGGTCACACTCCATATTATACAGACTTTTTCCGAGATAAATGCTTTATCTCTGATTCATGATTTAACTCTTTTTGATATACCCTGTATCTTAATTCACAATTAAAATCTTTTCCATATTTCTATGTTGCTATATTCTTTCTCCTATTGTAATATACCTCTGTGCCAAATTTTGTGGCAACACAGTGAATAGTTTATCAGTTTTCACAGATTTTATGTTTGGCTCCTTAATTTTGGACATGAGTGTACATATAGTAATGACAGAACATGGTTAGGCCTTTCTTATTATGACTTCATTTATGTTTTGACATTTACTAATATCAAAAATAATAAAAGTTTGCTTAATTCTCTTTGCACTGTTGTCGATTCCTTTATTTTATACATATACTTCATTCTTTAAATTTAAAATATAGTTTACTTTTCTGAACGAATCATGTCTGATAAAACGCAAAAAACATTAGAAAGTTGTAATGTCTGTTAAACCCTGTTGTTCTACGATATTTTCCAAAAGTCTCCAAAAATTCTTCCCTAACCTGTTATAATATAAATATGATTTGAATAATATACAAAATAAGTATATTCGTTAGATTTCAGACAATCACATAATCTTTAAACTTCAGTAAATCTATTTGGATAGCTACGATTAACATTATTAAAGTAAAAGTAATTTTGTTCTCAAGATCGAAAAAAAAATTTACCCGAAAGGATTAAATAACGAATGCAAGTATTATTCTTTAAATCTCTCTAAATTCTTACTTTTTTTCATTAATTTAATTTTAAATTCACAAACTTTAATTGTGTACAGTTCATTCGATAAAAAGAAAAAAAAAATGTGGGTTTCAGCATGAAAATTCTGATTACATACTTACTTTACTAAACATTTCAGGGCTTGAATTTCAGGGCGGGATGGCGAATTCGCGCCCAAAACTTTGAAATCCCGCCCAAAAGAATATCGTGGGCGGGAGGCTCCCGCCCAAAAATATTCACCCTTTTCCGAAAATTTTTGCATTTTGAATTTACGATCAACACCCGCGAATGCCTTGCAAATTTTGTGATTTTTTCGCGCGACCGATTGACACATTTTGGGCGGTTTTTATTTCGCGATTAATAGAGAAATTTCACGATATTTTTACCGAGGTCGATTGCCAAGTTTCGTGTTATTTTCGGGGTGACTCTGTTCCAAATGTTCCGAGAATTTAAGGCATTCGGTTCCGAAATTTATCAAAAATCGATCATCAGTCCGAAAATTCGGACATAAAAAATATAATTGAAAAAATCATGAATTTCGACAAATGGTCGCCGAAAAAATCAATTTCGCCGTGAATAGACGCGAAAAAAACGCTAATTTCGTCAAAGGTTTGCAAATAAAATGCAAATTTCGTCAATTATCGTGGAAATAACTCGACTTTCGGCAAAGGATCGCGGTAAAAACGCGCGTTTCGCCAAAAGATCGCAGAAAAAACGCGAATTTCCCCAAAGGATAGCGAAAAAACGCAAATTTCTTCTAAAAATGGTGGAAAAACTGAATTTTTGTCAAATAATCGCGGAAAAAACGCAAATTTCGTCAAAGGGTAGCGAAAAAAAAAACGCAAGTTTCGTGAAAAGATTCCGTGAAAACTCAAATTTCGTCAGAGGATAGCGAGAAAAATCCAATTTCCGCCAAAGGATCGCAGAAAAAACGCGCATTTTGTCAAAGAATCGCAGGAAAAACGAGAGTTTCGTCAAATGGTCACTAATAAAACGCAAATTTTGTCAGAGGATCGCGAAAAAAGTGAATTTCTTCAAAGGATCACGAAAAAAAGCGAATTTCATCAAGAGATCGCGAAAAAACGCAAATTTCTTCAAGTGATCGTGGAAAAAACGCGAATTTCGACTAAAGATCGCGTAAAAAACTGAATTTCGTCAAAGGATCGCAAAAAAACGCGAATTTCATCAAAGAATCGCGGGAAAAAAAGCGTGAATTTTTGTCAAAGAATCGCGTAAAAACGCAAATTTCATTAAACAATCGCGTAAAAACGCAAATTTCGTCAAAGGGTCATGAAAAAAACGCAGAAGCCTTTAGAAAAAAGCACAAATATAAATATCTATGTTTATTATTATAGGTATAGCTTTTAATCTGAAATAATATACTCAACTAACTTTTGAAAAATTTGGTTTAGCCTGAATCCAACTTGCATTAATCTACATTCAGTCTGAAATCGACCCAAACCAAAACGAAGTTTACTCGACCTGCAACAAAAATAATTAGCACCGGGAGAGGATTTCTCCCTCGCGCCTCCCCCTTTAATTCACAGAAATTAAGACTTGACAATTTAAAGTTAACCTAGATTCCTCTTGTAATAGAAGAAATGAAAGGACGATTTCCATTTCAAATTTTGGACTTTGTTTAAAATTTTAATGCATAGTAGCTTGTTCAATCAAAGAAAATATCAGGAAGCTAAGTTTTGACTATAATTCCATTAAAAATATAATAAAACAATTTCATTCAGAAATAGATATTTATGATGACATCTCCGAATATGTTCATGCTAATAGTTAAAAATGAAGACACGTCAGATATTGCAAAATTTTCTAAGACAGCATAACCATACATTTCCGGTAATTTCCAAACTTATAAATGTTGTGCTTGTGCTGTCTGTCACAAGTTTAACCTTGTAAAAGAGGATTCGGGGCCCAAAATCGAAAAAAATAAAAATTCTGAAATTTTTTAACAACCCCCACTGTTATCGACGCATGTCATTTGGTTGAAAGTTGAAAAGTAGACTGTATAAAAGCTTGACTTTCTTCCTTTTTGAAATAAAAGAACATTTTTGCACAATTATTCTGAATTGTTGATTTAAATTGACTCAGTGGTACTTTGTCATGTCTGTATGAATGTAATTCTTTAAATAACATGTAAAGTAACAATGGGTTTTAAACATTTTTTTCTCCCTTCCAAACTGCTCAAATCCCCTCCATTTACAAATGTTGGGAGGGAGATTCCCCTCCTAGGAAAAATTGAATTTCAAGCCCTGCATTTCTTTTTCTTTCATTTTTTTTGTATAGAGCTTTTTGAATAAAATAAAAAAGTGTATTTGTTGATAAATGATAACCTACAGATTCGTAAGATTAAGTATATCTAGTTTTTAATACAGCTCTTGAAAAAGTGAAATCACAAAAGTCTTTCGCAACAGAATTCAATCTTATAAAGTTAAATACAAGTTAACTTTTCAAATTTAGTTTTGAAAAGAAAATACGAGATAGAACTGGAGAAAAAATAAACAGCAATTCCTCGAGATTCGGTTTCTATTTATTTTGTAAGGAAATATCCGGTATTCCACTGTATAGAAGAAGTTAATTCCGATTTTTTAACAACAGATTCTACATTTTAGGGTTAAAGTTTTCATTTTTTTAAATTTTGCATCTCTCAAGTGTGTAGATTGTTGCCCTAAAGCAGTTTCGTGATATTTCAATCCCTTACAGCATTTTTAGTTCATTTTATGTAAAGCCCACTCGTTGAACGTAATTCCATTTAAAATGTTAAACTTCTTTTTCTCGAAACCCTGTTTTTCAAACTGGAGGACTTATTTTATCGCGGACTATTAACACTTAAACTACCGCGAGGTGTCAAATGACCCCTTTTGAATTTTTTTTTTTTTTTTTTTTTTTTTTTTTTGGAATTTTTCAAATTAAAACATTACGAAATTTCTTTATATTTCACGACTTTTATTAAAATATATGATCATAATATTCTTTAAAATGCCTCATCTCCGAACAACTTTTTTTAACTAGAAAAAAATATTATAGGCTAAACTACCGCAAGGCAAGGGATCATTTGATCCCTAAATAAATTTATGTGAAATCATAAAGGTAGGTATATATGTTTTATTTTGTAAGAAGATTAATAACTTGCGTATTTTTACTATTACATCATTTATTCTACTGATGTATTACATCATATTTGTTAACACTTTCAGGGACAAAGTATTTTCAATACTAAAGTGTTGAAATAAATAATTGTCACCGGAATTGACAACAAATCTATTTGTAAATATGAAAAAGGCTATATTTTACATACATAACCATTTAATAAAATAGAAAATATGTTACCAAAATTCTGGTGCCATTGTGGCGTTCGGGAATTAAAATTAATTGGTTTAATAAACATACCACCGCCCCTGAAAGGATTAATGTGTGATGATGCAATTAGAAATTGACTTTACTCGGGGTGAGATTCTAGTTTGAACATTTCAGGTTATATCGAGAACGAAATAATATTAAAAATATGTGGTGAACATAAAACGAATTTGCACAATATTTGTTTATTAAATTTTCGAATTTCTTGAAATAATTGTTTTCTTCCTTTTTTCGCCTGATTATATCTTTTTTTTTAACTTTAATAAATAAACAATTTGTAATAATTATTTGAAAAAAAAATGTTTTATTCATACACCAAAGTGTATCAACGGGTATATTTTTCGCAAAACATCGTAAAATAGATAGCTTTATATATAGGGGTCATTCGACCCCTTTCGGTAGGAATAGGTATAAAAAAAATATCGGTACGTTTAGTGTTAAGTCGATTTCCTTCATTTATTATTTAAAAGGAGGTTAATCGTTTTTGTTGGAACTTATACAACAGAAAGCACAATTTTCATTTCTTAAGGATCATTTCTTTTTGGAGCTCGTAAAAAGTTTAAGCAAGTCGGAAATTCTTCGCCAAACTTGGCAAATGAGGTGCTACTAGTTCGTACTAATAGTTTTACAAATATTCAGATCTCGGTGCAATATTTGTTGAACTCTCATGCAAAAACGCATGAATACAAAATTTATAACGATTATATATATTAAATTCAGTAGTACGGAAGTAATATGACTCCATCTTAAATAGGAACTTTACCACCATGACAACTACAAATATTACCTATCGAGGGATACCATTCAATGAATTAGGTATGATAGGATTTAATAGAATAATCACTATGACAACTTAGAAATCGTTACCTATCATGGGATATCATTACATATATAATGGCGCAAAGTGTATAACGCTTCCGGAGTGAACTCATCCGGATCTTGATAATCTTTCGTTAAAATCAGCCATTTTATTTCGGCCATGTTAGGCTTAAGCATTCTGATGCCGTATTATAAGTCGAACAACAGCCTTATTTAATCTACGTTGTATAACGTCTATCCTTCTTCAGTTTTTTAAAACCTTCAAAAACTATAAAATCATCATATATATTAAAACGCAAAGGTAAAATTTTAAGTAGACCCATTTCGGGACATCTGCACATTCATCAACCCTGTTCAATTTGGAGAGATTGAGAGCGAGTTCTCGGTGGCTGCGCGGTCTAAAGCAGCAGTTTAAAGTGTCGCTATTTTGTAGTGGATAGCAGGTTCGAATCCAATGCCCGGCAAAATGATTTCTGTAATATTTTTCGCGACAAGTTATTTCAATAATGACATATTTTATTAGGAGGAGAAGTTATATGACTTTTATTTTATTATTATTATTATTTGAATGCTTCATAATTAAATAAAATTTAACTCTAAACAATATTTAAAATAATAATAATAATAATTTTATATTTAAAATATTTAAGCTAAAATATTTTTAATGTAATTATCAGTTAAATAAATTGAGCTGATCTACAATTTTTTTTTATATCTTCTGACCATTATCAAGAATATATGTGTGTGTGTGTCAGAAAGAAAATTTTGCCTTTCTTTTCCTTAAAAAAAGAAAACGGAAAGAAAGAAAGATATTCATATAAGAACTATTAAAAAAATTACCTTGATATCCATTGTTTAATATTTAAAAAATGTATAAAATGTAAAATAAAACTCAAGTAATAAAAATTATATGCTGCACCAAGCTTCAAATTTGGGCTTTTAGAGAATGAGGCTGATAAAAATAAATTTCATGGCAGCTTTTAATGGTCATATTGTTAAAATATAATAAATAAATACAAATAAATGCTGTTATTTTTTTCGAAAAAAAATGAGACCATAGTAAATAAAAAATAAATGCTCTACCCACTATTTTTAGTTAAATTTCTGGTAAAAAGAAACATAATTGGTTGTAAATTATAAAGTTAAAATTCTGTGACTTCATTGAATAGGTTTGGCTGACTGTACCCTCTATCGCTTTAAAGAAATAGGAATCACTTATGCAATATAGAAATTTGTCACAATTTCAATAATTAATTTAAAAGCAATTCATTCAAAATTCAAGAGCTTTTCTAATGAAACATTCAAGTTATTTACTGTCAAATCTTGACGGGTACCATCTAGTTAAATTAATTACATGTGATAGGATTTAATAGAATGAAGAAAATTTTATTAGTATCTTTTTAAGTTTTGATTCGATTTTCATAAAATTTGAAATGACCCGACAAATTTCTGCAACGATTTTATATATTAAATTTCAAACCATTCAGTTAGTTAGTTTTTGCGCTGTTATATGTGAACAGATGGACAGAGAGACGGATGGAACAGATGGCGACTACAGGTGCTCGTATTTATATAATTACGAACTCACCCCCCCCCCCAAAAAAAAGTCTAAAAAGGGCATTTTTTTCTCAAATAAAGGCCATTTTGTGGATAATCAACGTTTTAATTTAAATGCTGGTAAGCTCTAGGAAATTAGAGCAAAAAATTTACCAAAATTAAACCTTTAAGAGATGTTTTAAATTCTCTGGACAAAAAACCAGAGAATTTAATGTCCTTTCGTAATATGGTGACCCAATTCGTTTGAAACGTTTGACCGGAGAAAAAAGATCGCCCGATTGGAAGTCCATGCCGAGCATATGCAGTCACCCGAGACATAATATATATATATTTTTTAAATAGTCGCCTGTGGCAGCCTTGTAACCAGTTTAATACTTTTAATTGTAAGTCTGAAAGAGTCTATAATGAAAGAAAATGAACAAAAGAGTTCTTTAGACGTTTTTTATATTACAGCAAAATTCTAATCATGTGTTCAAGACATACATGTTCAAGTCAATCCAGACATTCAGAAATCCCATTAATTCGGATAATCATTAATAAAAGATTATGTTGTAAAATAATACTTTGACGAAAATTGCTTTTGGCAAATAAACAGAGAATCGCAATGAGAACAGGCCCATTGTATGATGAAAATAGCAACACTTTTATTACAAACAATGAAAAAAATATAAAGTACAATACATTCATACAGATATAAATGTTATTTCAAGATATCCATCAAATTTGATTGTTTAGCTTCAGTGGGAAATTCAGCGTATATTTGAATTTTCTCAACCATTTTTTCACCTCACATATGTCAATAACATTTAACACAACGTGTTTTCAATTAACTGTTCAGTAATTTCTTAAATACTCAAGTTAGTTCTCCGGATTTCCATAGAATATGAGAATAAAGGAACAGAGATATAGCTGAAAGTCGTGAAATACTGACTAGAATTATCCAAATTTAAAGTTAATAAATTCCAATGAAATATTAATGTAAACGATTATTTAAAAATTAATTTTAAGAAAATTGTATTTTTGTGAATAAATACGTACAGTTTGAATTACAAAAGGTTTTCCTTTTCGTAAATGTAGATTTTTATTTCCTAATATCGATGCGGATAACGGGCGATAAGGACTGTTCAAGTTCAGATAATAGAATTTTTAATTTACTATGTTACTTACAGTTGAAATTCTTGATAATCTGTTTTTCAGGGCAGGTTCCGTTAGATAAACATGTACAATTTTTATATTAAAACTTAAAATTCCTTAGAAAAATAAATAATCTTTTTTTTTTTTTTGACAGATCAAAGGAATTTTTAAATTTGCAATAGGACTTGATGCTTATCAATGGAAAACTAGTCAAAAGCAATTTTTAAAACATCAAATGCCCCCACATTAGTGTTTAGTTTCCCAAAAGTACAGATCAGATATTTTTAGACCATAAGATGTAAGAAGACCGAAGCTTTCAGTTTTAAAATGAATTTCAGTCAGTTTTGAAGCCAGATTTGAACAGGAACCCACTGAATTACTGGACAGTATCCTTAGCCCTCGGCGAGGTGGGAAATACAACTGAAAACTGGTGAAACTAAGATTACTATCCCAAGCTTAAATATTGACCCAATATACCTACACACACAGACGCACTAACACACACACGTGCATATATACTACTATTACTACTAATAATAAATATAATAATAATATGAAGTTTTTGTCTGTGTATACCTCTATTTATTTATTTGTTGGGGATGGTTATGGAAATCTGTTTAACCTAGGGTTTTGAAAAGCTAGTTCTGAAAAGACGAAAGCAGATTCGAACGCACCTGTAGCTCCGATCAGAGAAGCACTTCCGATTCATTTTTTTAGTCTATCGTAGTAAATTTGATCCTGTTTTCAATAAAGTATATTCGGAAATCTTATAACGATATTTGAATTTTTCACGATTTAAAAAAAGTCCGCCTTCCGTCGAAAATAAGAACTTTACGGTTTTATTTTTTTTATAAACCGTTTTCTTTTTAATTCCGTTAATCATCCGAAGTTATACTTTAGACGACTGAAAGGAGAAAACTTTCGAGAACCATTTAAATAAATAAATATATATATATATTAATAGTTTTAATTTATACTACTTTTTAAAAGCTTACAGAAAAGACAAACTTCCGAAGACGTTAATGAAGATCCAGAAAGGTATTTAGATCTTACAGTAACTTTTTATAGCCAAAATGCCCGTTGTTGTGACTAAAATTTCTTTGTAAGTGAGAGATAAGTGATTTCATCGTGTGATATTACCGAAGACTACATTTTCAGGTTATTATTTTTTCTTTTTGTATTATTAAAACAATATTAATTGTTTATTTTTATAAAAAATTTTTATTTTTTCATTTCGTGAAACCTGCAAAAAGAGAAAATGATTTCGTTCCTATGGCAGCTTTTTATCACGTCATTACTTCTGTATTACTTTTGTTTAGTATAAAAGTTTAAGTCATTCAGAGTGTTTAAAATTTTATTTTTATTCCCAAATAAAATTAGGCTGGGGCTGGTCCCTGGCTTAAGTTTTCTTTTGCAGACTGGGGTCTGCTCCTATGCTCCTACATATAAATCTTTATATCATCTCAAAGAATCACATAATGATTCAATAAATCATTCATAACTAAGATCGTTATACAGAATGTCCAGCGAATAAGACCCTGATTTCAAAATTAAATAACTCAAAAACAAAGATCAATAGAATTATGCGGTAAACGGTTTGTTTACTAGCTAAGCTGTAAAACTGTTATGCAGAAGTTGCAAAAATTAGTTGCAAAAACTCCTAACAGATGGCGCCGTAATCGCAATGCCTATAAATTGTGATTTGAAGTCCAGAGCACTAGCGTCTCATTCCTAGATGGCTACCTATGGAAGAACGAAAATTGGGAAAGACCACTTTTTCGTTGGAGTGATGTACAGACGTGGAGACATATTGTCACAGAATTACTGCAACAGCTTCAATTTTAGAGAATTTCAATTAACAGAATTTTCAATAAAAAGTTTAGCAATCATTATATAAGAACTTATTAAAATATTTTAATGCATGGGTAGTGTAATGGGTAATATGCAGAAGCGGAACAATGTCAACAATGTGACACTGTGACATTGTGACAAATGTGAAAAACACCCCAATGAAAAAGTGGACTTTCCGAATATTCTTTCTTCCGTAGGGAGCCATCTAGGAATGAGACGCCCGTGCTCTGGACTTCGAAGCACGGTTTTCAAGTATTGCGATTACAGCGCCATCTGTTAACGGTTTTTGCAACTAAATTTTGAAACTTCTGTATAACATTTTTACAGCTTAGCTAATAAACAAACCGTTTACCGCATAATTCTACTGATCTTTGTTTTTGAGATATTTAATTTTGAAATCAGGGTCTTATTCGCTGGACACCCTGTATCTGCTAATATATTCTCTAATTGTTAAGGTGATCAATCTTTATTATTTATACTTTCACAATCTTTGAGGTAATTTGTAATTGTTATTAATGGCTTTATATTAGCATTCAAATTATTATGCTGTATAAGCGCATGTAATTTTGAGTTTAAGTCCATTCTGATATTTTATATTTCGATATATTTTCATTTTGAATGCAAAAATTCATTTTGAACGTTTTCTTATAATTAATGGTATCTTATATATATATTTTTAAATATGTGACAATGGTAGTTAAATGTTTTTAACATTCTTATAAATATTAGACGCTTAGATTTTTGCGGCAATTGTGCATTATCTTAGTGTATTATATTATCAATGTGATTTCTACTTTGTAGTTATCTGATACCTCTTCATAAGAAATTCCATTAAACGTTTCAATATCATCATCTGAAAATATCACATAGTGATTTAATAAATAATTTATAACTAATATCGTTATATCTGCTAATATATTATCAAATTTTTATGTGGATCAATCTTTATTATTTATACTTTCACAATCTTTGAGATAATTTGTAATTGTTATTAATGGTTATATATATATATTTATATATATGCATGTACATATACAGGATGATTCAAAATAACGTGGTCAAAATGAAAGGGAAAAGCAGGTTAAGAAAAATAATAAAAATAATTCTTTTTCTTAATCTCAACAGAAAATACTAAGGTACCTATCACGCATATGTGCCGCATGCGTGATAGGAATATGTGTAGGATGGCAAACGCCATAGGGAGCCGCTAGAGGAGTATGCTAATTATATGTAATACAAGAAGTATAAACAAAAATCAGTATGAATCATTTTATATATACTATATTTCCACACATGTGACACATTTACAATCAATAATACTACAGAAGATGCTCAAAGTTTTTGAAACACGCTTGAAGACACGCGTTACATCGACGCTGCATGGACTGGCACACCTTCGCAAACACATGAGGAACATCTCGAACACATATTGCTGCCAAAACAATTTTTTCTACTAAGCCTTCCTGTGATTAAACAGGCGTTTCGTAATTAGCAACATTACTCTGAAGGCATCCACGGCTCGAATGAAGACATCTCGATTTGTTCAGCTCGTTTTTTTGCATCTAGCGGTCCCGAATTACGTTTGCGACCCTAACTTCCTATGTGATTTCTTATTATTTTTGTATCCCTGCTTTGCTCTTTCATTTTGGGCATTTTATTTTGAATCACCCTTTATGAATTTATATATGTATAAAATAGCCATTTTTGAATAGCATAATTATACTAGAGAAAGGCAAAACTTTCGTGAGAGAATGAATGCGCGTCTGAAAGAACAAAATAAAATAAACAATACGAATAAAAATGAAAATAAATGTAATATGCAATAATTAAAGATAATAAAATAATAAACAATACAGCAGTAAAAAGCACCAACAATCAAAATGATATTTAGAAATGAAAATAATAAAATGCAAAATCAGGAAACATTAAAATTGCTTCACAAATTGAAGAACGTTAAAATCTAATGATGTAGTTTATCAGAAACTTATCTAACATAATCAAACAATATGAAGTGTGATTACGTTGTTTTAATGGCTAACAAATATCTGCAAACTCACGCTTTGTAAATATAATTAAAAATGCACTCTAAATGATTTTTAAATTATTACTTAAACAAAAAAAACCCCATATAAACTAACCATATAAAGCAATTTATTGAATATTTTAAACATACTTAGACGATGCATAAACATTTTTTAAAGCATGCAGGTATCTTTTAATTAATTTCAGGATTTGTTTATATTCTGAATAAATACATTAATAAATATGTAATAAATTATCTAGGGTATAATTATTTTGTCTTTAAATTTAATGATTTTCTTTGCAATTTAAATAAAATATTTTTTTTTTTCAAAATTATGATGGGAATATACTTTTCAATTAAGAAACATTGCCTTTAGAAAACGTGAATTTTTTGCTAAATAATGTAGCTGTAACCATTAATTAGGATGCTTAAACTTTGCTAAAATACTGAATATGTATAAAATTTAACCAATCATTTCTTCCCCTGTGGCAATAGATAAAAAATATGTTTACAATATCCTTTTTTGAAAAAAAAAATCTTAAAGTTATTTATATAAAAAATGAATTACATCTTTTTTATTTTAATAAACTTAGATATTTATATTCCCCAGATTCATTGTTAAAAAGTTAAACAAATATTAGTAATTTTAATAAAAAAATTTTGTGATGAAATTTCAACTATTTTTTATATTAGAAAATAATGTTTTGGGAAGCGCTAATTAAATAACGAATTTAATGAACGATGAAGAAAATGTCAAAGCTTATCCAAAATTGAGATGTAATATAATTTAAAGCGTATTGGCCCACTTATCTTCATATTTATTTATTTATTGTGTCCTTTGATATACAAGGTGATTTAAAATTCCACATACAAACTTTAAGGCGTGGTAGAACCAGGATTGCCAGTTTTATAAAGAAAGAATTTTATTGATTCTAATTTTTTTAATCGACCTACCGCCACTTTCCACATCTTATCGAACTAACTCGAACAATAATGTTGAAGAAGTTGGATAGGTGCTGGAAAAGATTGAACCAGGGACCTCATGAACGTTAGGAGAGCGTGATTATGTCGAGCAAAAAACCAACTTCGTTACTCAGGCAAGTAACTGGTTATATTCTATTCAGGTAAGGTGAGATCGCTACGCACTCCATCCCCAATGAGGAAACTGAGTTGAATGAGTGATACTGTCGTGCGCATGCACGAAGCGGGCGTGAACGACGGGCTATGTACTGTGAGCATTTCAGAGGCTTTGGGTGCTGAGGATCATTTTGAGTGGTACTGCCATCTGTTGATCTTGAGAGGAGATAATTGTGGTTATTTAAGTTTGCTTTCACCAGGGTTACCAGTGAAGAAGTCGATAGGTGCTGGTGGGGGATGTAATAGTGACTTCATAAACAGTAGGCGAGACATGTAGCGTTAAGCAAAAGGCCAAGCTAGTTACTCTAAGTTAGTAACTCGTTATACCCCTTTCAGACTAGGGGATTTAAGTGACTTAATTTATATTTTTGAAGCGGGTGACCCGGAACGAGGCTTGACTTTTCCATGTATTGCTGCGGTGTTTGAGAACATTCATTTAAGTCACTTGGAGTTAAGTGACTTAAATCCTCCAGTCTGAACTTAGTATTATTATACGCTGTTCAGTCGAGATGACATAGCTAAAATGTCTTATTTAAAGAATTTCTCTGCTTGGCGTACCGAAAATACATGCATTTTTATTTGAAAACACAAATAAATTTTTTTTGATGCAATATTTTTTTAAAACTGTCCATTAACAATACCAAAATCCATTTTTTAAATTTTCAGGAGTTATTATTGTTATCTTTGAATACTCACAAATAATCAGCATTCTTTTCTACTCTTGATCCAGTTAATTCTAGGAGAAGTATAAAATCAAACACATAGTCATATTTTACTATATTCGTTAGCATTGTTGATATATATAGGGTGTCCCAGGATTAATGGGGCAAACTTTAAGGGGAGATGGAGTACAACACAAGTATTCAGATTTGCATAGCAGCCCATGACCGGAAACGTCATCGTACGCCACTAGGTAGTGCTGTTCACGAGAACATTGGAGGGAAAATATCTTCGCTTTATCGCAGTCATTCGATCTAGAGAAGAATGTGCAACATTTTACGGACAGGGAACTGGCAGACGTTCACTTTGTGTACGGATTGGCTGCTGTCAATCCAGCTCAAGGACTGTATCGAGAACGTGTTCCCACAGAGAGATGTACCGGACTGCCGGATGTTTCCGAATGTGCATCAAATTTTGCATGAATATATTACACTACTACGTCCGTAAAATGTTTCATGTTCTTCGCAATGCGACCACTGCTCGAATGATAGCGATAAAGCAGATATTTCCCCTCCAGTGCTCTCCTGAACAGCGCCACCTAGTGGCGTGCGATGACGTTTCCGGTCAGGGGTTGCTATGCAAATCTGAATAATTGTGATGTCCCCTACCTTCCCTTAAAGCTTGTCCCAATAATCCTGGAACATCCTGTATGTATATTAATCATATATGGTATATTTTGACCGTTAAAATTGTTTCTGATATTTTGAAATTTATAGATTATAAGATTTTTAATAAGTTTAAAAATAAATAAAACAATTAATAATAAATCAATAAATGTATTTTATAAACGTTAAATTCTGACATATTATTAAATTAAAAATTGCGTTCTATTATTATTTTCTCACGAAAAAACTACAACGGAAACAGCTGTTATACATATTAGAAATAAATTAGCATTAATGTCTTTTAATGCTTAAAAGATTATATTTAACATTAATGTCTTTCAGTGTTTGAAAGACTATATTTAATATCAAAAGTTCTTTGTGCCGTTTATGTAAATAATTTTTTCCTTCTTACCATAAACTAATTTTGAACATTATCGCGTGTTCTCCATTACTCTGTAAATTGCTTTGAAACTTTTATCCCCCGTACTCATAAAGTTTAACCGTGCGTTGAATATTTAAAAATAGATTTTAAATTGCAAAAAAAGTTTGCTCTTAATAATAAAAAAAGATAATTTATGAAAATTGAATTTGCCGTTTTATTATATTGAATAAAATTTATGTTTATCTTTTTGGAGAAAGCAATATATCCACTGTACTTAATGACCGTAAAAACGCTGCATTTAAATAAAATTATTCCAGAAGTATTTTTTAAATAAAAACTTAAAATTGTTATAAATATAGTTTAAAATATGTCAGTGCCGTTTTTATTCTACTTTTCTTCTTGAACATTTTTATTGGTAATTATATAGAAAAATTTAGGTGAGAAAAACTGTCAAATAAAGATCTTGCATTACTTTAATTAGCTGAGTGTGGTTGAAGTGTAATATATCACCGAAGTTTCACTTTTTGGCTATACTTTATGCAAGATAATGCATAGATTAAGTAACAAAATTGGAGACTATTTTCATACAATGTAATGGCAACAAGATGACGGTCGCAGCACCTCTATCGACCAGGGGAAAGAAACGTTTTATGGACGGAATATTTCTGCTATTAAGCGTCTACTTTAGTATGAGATTTCTTTTTTTAAATCTTGTGTTTTTACAAAAACTTACATTTTTTGTTGTGCACGCGCGCGTGTTTATATGTAAATTATGGGTTAGCAATATTAGTCCAAATAAATAAATACACTGTAAAAAAAAATACGACCAGTTTTCCTGTAGGAATCGGAAAAATACGAGGGTTACTCTGAAATTATTGAGATACGCGCAGACGAGAATTTACAAAATAAAAATAACGGTTTAATTTTAAAATACAAAGTATTTTAACACAGCAGACGATTTTTTACTGACTTACTTCAACTTGTTTAGCGTAGAATAAATTTTAAACAGAAGAGAAAATGGAGTTGACGCAAGATCATTTTCGCGCTATGATTTTCTACGATTTTAAAGCAGGATTAAAACAAGAAGAATGCGTTCAACGGTTGAAATTAGCATTTGGTGATGAATCTCCAGCTCGTGCTACTGTATTCAGATGGTTTAAAGAATTTAGCAGAGGACACAATTTTCTTCAGGATGAAGAACACACAGGAAGGCCGCCGTCGGCAGTAATCCCGGATAATGTGTCTGCCATACGAAAATTGTTAATGAAGGATAATCGCTGTACCTATCAAATGATACAGAAGGAACTTAACATTAGATCCGCAGCCATACACAAAATTATTCATGAAGAATTGCATATGAAAAAAGTAGTTTGCCGTTGGGTTCCCCATAATCTAACTGAGCACCATAAAGAGGAGCGAGTCAGAATCAGTAAAAAAACTCTTAAATTGCTAAATGATGGTGGCCACCGCATCATTTCTAAATTTGTAACGGGTGATGAAACGTACATACCTTTTTTTGACGTTCCAATACGTAAAGAAAGCAAAGTATGGGTCTTTGAAGATGATCACACGCCGACAATGGTGAAAAGACAACGCGCACTGAAAAAAGTGATGTATGCCGTTTTCTTCAGAAGTACGGGATTGGTCAAAGTCACCAAGTTGGATGGACAGAAGATAGTAACAGCAATCTGGTATACCACTAAATGTTTTCCAGAAATTCTACAAGAAGTGAATGTTAAGGGACTAATGCTTCACCATGACAATGGATCTTTACATACAGCCGGATTAACAGTTGAGTTTCTTAAACAAAAACGAATTAAAGTGATAGAACATCCGCTGTATTCACCTGATCTAGCTATGTGTAACTTTTGGTTATTCTTTAATCTAAAAAAGAACTTACGTGGACGTCGTTTTCATTCACAAGAAGAGATTGATGTGGCTATAAATGCATTTTTTCATCTATTCCAAGAAATGAATGGCTTGAGGCATTTAATCTGTGGAAAATTCGTCTACAAAAGTGCATTGATGCTGGAGAAGACTACTTTGAGCACACCTAAAATTTTGTAAGTATAACTTTAAAAACCTAGTTGTATCTCAAAAATTTCAGAGTGACCCTCGTAGTTGCCCTTATCGTACCGGAAAAGTCTCCGACCCAGCTCGGAATAAAATCCGTAAAATACCATTTTATTGACTATTTTCTTTTTTTTTACGGATTTTATTCCGAGCTGGGTCGGAAAATTTTCCGGTACGATAAGGGAAAATATTTTTCCGATTCCTACAGGAAAGCTGGTCGATATTTTTTACAGTGTAAATATATCATTAATAAAACTCAAATAAACGCCTTAATGTTATTAATCAAGTGAATATCATATAATCAGAATTCAAACGCACATAAAACGATTGTATACAACAAACATATGCAAACCTCACTCAGAAAATACCCAGTCAGCATTATTCGTTTTATATTACCGAGAGAATTCAGATGAAAAATTGGAAATTTCATAAATAATCAGTCCCAGATGGAAGGAAAAACTATTTTGCCAATGTTTTGTTAAATAGTGAAAGATAATGTTTTAAAAACATTTGTCACAGCAATATTTAAAAAATGAAGTTTTTTTTAAGATAAAAACAAAAAGGTTTTAATGTAAATAAAATGCAAACATTTTAATAATATTTTAAGAGAGAAATGACTATTGCCATGCTGCGTTAAAAAGGTATTGAATTATCTTGATGAATATGTAACATTTGTGTTGTAACACATGTCCCTTTTTAACACTTTCTAAGATAGTAGAAAAGTGTTTATGAATTCGTTTTTTCTGTCTGTGATCTATCTGCGCGTGATCTGAATCGCGTAACTATAATCAGAGTTCCATATAATTGATATGTGTTATTGAGGTTACCGTAGCATGTTTAGTATTGAAAACAAAGTATGCAGCATATTATAGTTTATTTACAGGGGCATTCAAAAGAATCCGGCTACATTACGGTTTATAAGGAAATGTCATTTGCTGTATATTTTAATAACTTTACACTATATCAAACAGATTGAAATTGATATATATCACTGAAGTGCAATACAAGATGCTGACACCGATCAAGAGTGAAATTGTCCTTGAAGTGAAAGTGTGCAACTCTGTAGGAAATGAAGGCTCCTGTCCCTGCAGGCGAAGACACTCACGAGCTAATGCTAATCCTATGGGGAGGGATTTGTCTAATGTCTCGTTTGCATTTCGACATTTTCAAATAATTTTTTTTTGCATGGGATAGCCAAGGTCCGTCTCTACATCGCACCTTTTTTACTTTTTCGATTTTGGTGGTAGGTATTTTTTATAAAGTTACTTTCATTTTCAAAACCGGTTCTCAAAATGAAAATGTCATTCTAAAAAATATCTGCAACCAAAATCGAAAAAATAAAACAGGTGCGATGTAGAAACGGACCTCGGCTATCCAATGAAAAAAAAATTATTTGAAAATGTTGAAATGCAAATGAGATATTAGAAAAATCCTTCCCCATAGTAAGCATTAGCTCGTGAGTGCCTTGGCCGGCAGGGACAGGAGCCTTAACCTACTGAACAGGAATATCACTATGAAAACCCTCATTAGCTCTTGTTTTGGAAAAACAGATAAACAAAATTGAGATTTTTTTTCTTTCCAGAAATAGGTATATTTAAATTAATACTTAAAATAATATAAGAAAAGTAATCTATAAATTTCTTACAGAAATCGGTTTCTAAATGCTTGAAACATGTGAATCTAAAACTGCAACTTATTCCATTAAGAAGTTTTTAAGCTGACAGTGGACTTTCAAAGTAATGAATTTTGACAAAAAATCAGTTTTTCTTTTTTTGAGAATTATGAAAATAGATGCTCAAGTTTATCTGATTCAAAAAGATTTTTCAATTCCGACGCATCTTCGAAAAGCTTTTATGTCCGTAAAAACTGTATAAAATTATACAGTTTTTTTTTAACTTAAAATGCTGATTTCTGAAAACTGAAAATTTTGCACCTTTCCAACTTTTGAAACCTTCCTTGCGCATTCGCAATTATCAAATTCTTTTGAAATTTATACCGTATATCCGTTATATTATGCTAAAAAAATGTTAGCATAAAATTGCCTTTCAGAGGTATTTTAATGACGAAATTTATATACATATGAAAATATATCGTTACTTTCCTAGGAGAAACAAAGCATAATTATAAAAAAATATTTTTTCTGCTCATACATTCAGCGAACTTTTACAATTCATGACAATTTCCATTGTAATATATAATATGCATCTCATAAATAATTATTGTCATATTTTATGCAAAAGAAATGCGCATGGGGCATTTTAAAATCTGTCAATTAATTTATGTCCGTTTTAATGTTGCAATTTATATACATATGAAAATATATCATTACTTTCCTAGAAAAAACAAAGCATAATTATAAAAATATATTTTTTCTGCTCATACATTCAGCGAACTTTTACAATTCATGACAATCTCCATTGTAATATATAATATGCATCTCAAAAATAACTATTGTCATATTTTATGCAAAAGAAATGCGCATGGGGCATTTTAAAATCTGCCACTTCGTTATTTAAAAAAATTAAATATTGAATAAATAAAAGCTTTTCATTATTTTAACACAAAATTTAGAATATAACTATTTAAGCTTTCCATTAACAAGTCTTCCACACTGTAAAAAAAATAATGCCAATTGTCCGGTGGGAATCGGAAAAATAGTTGCTCTTATCGTACCGGAATACTTTCCCACCCAGCTAGGAATAAAATCTGTAAAATACCGTTTTACTGACTATTTCCTTATTTTTACGGATTTTATTCCGAGCTGGGTCGGAAATTATTCCAGTATGATAAGGCAACTAATTTTCCAATTCCTACCGGAAAACTGGCAGTATTTTTTTTACAGTGCAATTTTCAAATGAATCCATTGAAAATTGAAGGATTTGATTTTTAATGTCCATTGTCCCCTTAAGTTGTGTTTAGCCCTTAAATGCCTGATTTTTCAAAAATCATTGTAATATTGTTTTTCGCCTTTCATTTTTTAAATAAATCATAGAAAAAATTCTTTAAAAAATCATATTTTGTTTTAAGTATGGTTTACGGCTAAAATACAGTTGGTTACTAATCAGCAACACTGGTCTTTAATTGAAAAAATAATTTTCCCTGATAAAATTCTATAATATTAAACACAGAATACTGCAGAACAAAATATGGTATTTCACAAGCTTCCAAACAAAACAAAAAGAACATATAGCAACAATTGAAAAAATAAATCTATCTTTATTCTTAAACAGCACAAGTGTTGCCATCTACATGTTGAAAATCGATTTAATAATATTTTGAGAATGTATTTTATTGGCAACATTAGGCATTATAGCTTCAATATTATTCTAATAGTATTTTAGAAGCCTAAATTGGGTATGTTGCCGAAAGGCAATACACGGCATTTAAGGGTTTAAAAATTACCCACATTGCAGTTTGTTTTGGAACAATATTTAAAAGATATTTATTATTATGAGTTTCAAATGTTACACCTGTATATATCCAAATTACTTCACCAAATGATTTCCTATCTGATTTTGAAAAATAAAATTTATTGAAGACTTAGTATGATGTCAAACTTTGTTGTTAATCCTTATCGGACCCTATATTAGCAGGGTTGCCACTAGAGACTATTTATAATATATTTTTGTACCACTATACATTTAAAATAATTTTTAAGTATATTTCTCTTGAAATATATTATAATAGTACAAGTGAAAGAGGTGGTAAAGAAAAAAAAAAGTGTGTGTGTCCAACCGAATAAAATTCATGTAAGATATCGCTCACCCGCAAGAAAATTGACACGTCTAGCAAATTTCATTTTGCGTTTTATTCCCCTAAAAGGTCTGTCATAGATGTATACATGCTACAGAAGACATTTCACAAGTGTAGGTATAAGAAAAACCGATTTATTACGCTATATGTCCGTTCGTGATCACAGACTTGAGGTGGATTTTGTGAAGATGTAAAGTTACTCAACCCTCCAAACAACATCTACGTTTGCATTCTTAAGGGTTTTAAGCTTTTATGCACGTTTTTATTCCTGCATGCAGAGCTAAGTGCTATAATTTCATGTTACAGTAAATTCATGCAAATTTTCTTTTGCCTGTCCTGTGAAATTTACGTTTGTCGAGATGTGTCACTTTCTTGCAGGTGAGCGATATGCTGGTTCCGAACGGGTTAATCTTGTTATCCCACAAGGCCTTAATTTTTTAAATCGTAAAAATTACTTAATGGAATGAGCTGTAATTTTAGATTCATATACTCGAAGCCTCTCGAAGTCGATTTCTGCTAAAAAAATTATAGGTTAAATTTCCTATATTGTTTAAATATTAATTTAAAAATACATGTTTTTGGGGAAAATCTTAACTTTATGCATCTGTATTTTTACACCGAGAGCTAACATAAAAAGTTTAATGGTTAATTCACATTCTGTAACCCCAAATTAGTATAAAGATATATCATTTATTTAAAGGACAAAAAAAAAAAAAAAAATATTTTGCTGACTAGTGTAATTACAGAATAGGGTGCGCATATCATTCATCGTTCATCTACGGGAACACACAAAATAAATCGGCAATACAGTAGGACCTCGATGATCCGACATAATTGGGACCGACCATCTTTCGGAAAATCGAAATCTTTGGATAATCGAGAATGCTTCAATTTTAAGATTAAGGAAAAATATATGCGCTATTTCTTATTATGGTAACAAGTGCTTAATAAAAATAAAGCAATAACAAAATAGAAGCAAGAATAAATTATCCGAATTTTAATTTTGAAATTAAGTACATTTTACGTATTTCAGAAGGGTTTGAAACAATGTTTTGTTTGTCACAGTTTCAATTGCCTTTGCTTTGAAATTCTATCACGAAGTTCTTTAATATTATTAGTTCACGGATATCACTGTCTTTCTGCTGCTCCAGCCATGCCAAACTTTTTGCAAAACATTCAAAAGTTTCAGAATTACTAATTTGTTCGTTTTCTTCGTTCGTTTAGTTCGTTCCGCTCAGCAGGTTATGGGATCTCAAGTTAATTTCAAAGGAATTCTAAGAAAGGGGATCGAAAATATTTATATGTACTCGTAGTTTGGAATGCACCGCTTGCACACAGGGAATATTATAGTTAAAAAAAGCCTTGAAAATGGATTTTGAACACAAGGAATGTGATACTAAAAAAAAAGGTTTAAAAATGGATTTCGGTTAACCGAGAGTTTCGGTTAAAAGAGTTTCGGATAAAAGATGTTCTACTGTAATATTGTCTATGAATAATAATTGTAGGAAATAGGTTTTGAGTTGTGGTACGAGTTTTTAAATATAAATAATTCTTTGCATATTACTTTTTCTGTTTTATTTCTACCGATCATATACCGGGTGTCCTAAAAATTTCTGACTGATTTTAATATTAAATAACTCGCAAGCGGTGACAGATATTTAAAACTTTCTTACAGGAGGGTTATGTATGATGTCAGGAGATTTTTTTTTACCGTGATTCTCTAATTTAATTTGAATTACAAACAATAGATGGCGCTGCAAGCAATGAGCGCTAAATTCAAGCTGGATTTTTTTTTGCCTTTCTCTTCTCCCATGCCAAAAAAAGAGAACTTTTATTGAGTTGGTCCCGAAGTACCAAAAATCGGGTCTGGATTCAGCGCATATGGATCACAGCGCCATCTATTGTTTGTAATTCGAACTAAATTCGAGAATCATAGTAAAAAAGATCTCCTGACATGATACATAACGCTCCTACAATAATTTTTTAAATATCTGTCACCGTTTGCGGGTTATTGAATTTTAAAATTAGTCAGGCCTTTATAGGACACCCAGTACAAGGGCTTCATAAAAAACATCGAGTACATTTCCGTTTTTTGATGGAAATAGTTGAAGAGGAATTTTCATATGTACTATTCATTTTCTAGATGAACTAAATTTTAGCATATTACAGAGTATATACAAATCTATACGATATGTACACTGCGCCTCCAAAGAGTCTATTTTGTAGACTATTGATTGTAATTGGGGAAGTTGGGTTTTAAATGTGTTAAACGTTTTCCGAATTTTATGCCTACAAATCACATTTCGCCTTATTGAATGGTGAAGTTTTGTGAAAGTATTCTGAATATGTTGGAAAGTGCTTCATAATCTATGCTTGACGCATGACTTTTCATTCTTGCTTTTTTTATTTAACTTTTTCTATCATTACAGATTTTTTTTTCTTGTTTATCAATCTATTGCATGAAGAGAAAATTGAGGTAAATAAATGGATAACAATTTTACGCCATGGAATTCCAATTTTGAAATTTTTTGCGAAATTAGTGATTCATAAAACAGTCTAAATAAATGTTTATTTTTTTAAGTATTACATTAATCAAAAAATGTTTAGAATATATTTATAAATTATCTTTTACTCTAGTAATTTTTTTTGTTGTTGTTATCCCAAACTTTCTAAAAAACAAAAACATCTTTAAACATATTAAAAACTACAGTAAAGCCTCCCTAAAGCGATCACGTTCCATTCCAATAAAAATTTTCTCTCTGAGAGGTTGTCTCTTAATGGAGGTCATGTTTAAATTTAATTTTAATTGTTGAAAAAAGGTAACAATTAATGTTACTAAAATTTATTTTTCACATTAGGAAAACATATAAAAATTTAAGTATCAAAACAAAAGTTAATTACATAAGTTAATTACTGCAGAGTTTAAAAAATGAATGCATTGACGTTTGCTTTGATTTTACGGTTTTATCTTTTATAACTTTTATTTCCAATTTCTTTCGAAGTTCAGTAAATAAATGCGATTTTTTTTTTTTTGGACGGGGACAAATAATGACGATTTCATTAATTTGTCTATTTATTTGAGAGTTTCCTGACAGAATAGGGCAGGGGAGTTTATTGACCGACCGTCATTCTTAATTTGTCATCAGAGTTAAATTCATTGCCTAAAAAGGCACAAAGGGGTTTAAACACTTAAAAGTTACTGGTATAAAAAAATTCTAAACTTAGTTTAGAAGTTTGATGATTAATGCGCTCTCCGGAATTATTTTTCTAATAAAACCTTCTTCAAGCGACTAGGAAAAAACGAAATTTGTTTCATTTTCTTCCAAGAAATGAGTCGCTCATGGAGAGAGTTCAACTGGTAAGGTCTTTGAATGAAGGTAAAATTAGTATTGAGCCTATGGGAATAAATTTCGTTCCATGAAAAAATGGTCGTTCAGGGAGGCGGCCGCTTAAGGGAGATGGTTGCATAGGGATGTTTCACTGTATTGTAATACGATGTCTTTAAATGTTTTTTAATAAAATTGCGACTTTCAATGCAATTTTATTTGCACTGAAATATGAAATAAAACTCGAATTTTTAAATTTTCCAGAGTATAACACGAACATTTGATACTAAAAATATTGTTGAAATGTTAGTGTACATTAGATATGAAAATTACTTATTTTCATAAACTCCGAGATTGAACGAATTAAAGATTTATATACTCCTATGTTTAAATTTAACCTGGAATCTAGTCAAATATATTTAAATTACAGCAGTAAATGACAGTATGAATATTTTCACGTTACATTTCTCATGAACTGTCTTTTACGAATTATTGACAGTTAAAAATATATATCACATCAAACTATTTTTAACAGTTTTGTCTATTGTTATAAGATGTTTGGTGAAAAAACAGCAATTATTTTTGTATCAATACATTTTTTTAAATTCTAATAAAACAAAATTATTAGACTTTTTGTCTTTTCCACAACATTAGTTCTGTATCAAGAAAAATTATTTATGCTAGAATTTAATTGAATATATAAACATTTAATTTAATTTTTGAATATTTATATATCGAATTACTAATGAAGATATTATAAATCGCGTAGCTTGAAAGTAACTTTTTATTCTTTTTAAACTGAATAACAAATAAATGGGGAAAAAATGCCAACAAATAAGCGACAAATACAAAGCAATAGTCATCTGATTGGCTTGCACTAAAAAAAGGCACTAATTTTTTCGCCAAATAGAGTATATTTTTATTTATATTTTGTCTTTTTTTCAACATACTATATCTTGTATGTTTTTTGGTCCAAAGTAAGCAATTTTGTATTTCCTGATAACGATTTGGATGTTTAGTGATCCCCATGAATGGACGTGAGATAATTAGAGATTTAGTGATCCTAATGAAAGTAGAGATTCCTTTCCTAAATTAACTTTTTTAGAAGATTTCAAAAAAGTTACTTGCGATTACAGTTTCTTGCCAAAATATTAGTTCCGAAACCTAAATTAAGAAAATTTCAATTAAGCTAAGAATATAAAAAATATACCAAGAGACTAATTCTACTTTTTTAATCGATTATCGCATATTTTCATATGACAAAATATTTTACAGTGTTATTATATTTTTAATTAAATATGAGGATAAAACATTGCTATTGTAAATGAAGAAAGTATCATAAAACTTTTTGCAGTTTAATTTATTTTTAACGATTGTTTTAAATGCACTTTGGCATAATTTCAAAATGTCATTCAATTGTTTGATGAATATAAGGGTTTTTCCATTTATAAATTAATTTTTTTCATTGATTTGGATTTGGTAGGGATAACTGTTTTCCTATTTTCCATTTCGCACAGACTGTTTTGCATTAAGTTATGCAACTGCTTTTCACAATTACTACGTAAATTTGTATTTTGATTTGCAAGTATTGCTGATTTGTTAACACATGTTGCCTAAAATGAAAAAAGTAATAAAACTGTAATATTACTACTTAAAAAGTAAGGAATTTAATATTTTATTAATTCTCTAAATCTTATCAATGGCAAGGTATTCTAGAATAATAAAATTTCGATTTATGGTTAACGCAAACTGATCAAATCCCTTTTAAGGGTCTCAAGACTCTTAAAATTGGAAAAAATGAAAAAAAAAGACAATTTACAATATTTAATGTCTTAAAATGTATATGATAAAATGTATATGGTTTTAAAACACAATTTTTATTGGGATAAAAGATATAAGTATGTTCTTTCACTTCTCGTATATAAAAAATTGCAGGATGCAGAATTAGTATTTCTAGGGACTCCAAAATGTCAGGCATTTGTCGAGAAAATAATTGGTATAACAGCTTACGTGCAGGATTACGAAATAAATTCTGCAACTAGAATGAATTTTTTTGTACCTACTTGCACTTCAGATTGTAATAATTACCCTGAACCCAAATAAATTTGTATTTAAAGCATTTTATATTTTTAATACAGAGTTGTATTGTTTAATAAATTTCAACACTACAATCACATAAAAAATTCTTTTTTGAACAAAAAAAAAAAAAAAAAAAAAAAGGGATGTTTTAGGTTCAGTTTATATAGACTAACGTGAAACATATGTTTTGAAAATTTCATGAAAAAATATTCAGAAGTTTTTGAGATATCCTGCACGTAAGACCCAAAATCGTCAGTTGGAGAAAAATTACTTCAAAGTTTCGGAAATGCCGCTTCAGATATTGAGGTGGTATAAATCTTAAGGCCACAACTTCTGTTCTAATGGGACTTTCAAAGAAACAATTATATCAAAATTTTCAGAAAAGATGGGAGATTACCATCTAAAAAAATTAAAATTTTGAAAATTTTGAAGCTTTAAGACTGCTGAGACCCCTTAAAGTATACAGGGCATTGCCGAATTCGACCAATAAATTCAGAGGTGTGATAGTGAGCATCAAGAGGACGAAAAATTACCCCAGAACATGGAATCGCAAACCACGTGTTTAATAAAATATTCAGGGCATTTTATTCTAATTTAATATGGGTTGACAGTAATAACTTTATAAAAACTGAAGTATATAATAACAAACGTATAATAGACATTCTCACCTTTGTTGTAAATGTGATAATATAAAAAAAAATTGGTAGAAGTCTTCATTATACGTGGCAGCAGTTTGCACTTGACGCTCCAGATTTTGGACTGCGAGTTCATAAGGTATCATCGATTGCTTGAGTACCCTGTTTTTACAGAACTTTTGAAATGTTTTAACTTTTCACACAAAACAAGGTGCATTACGTTACATTTTCATTGTAAAGTTTTTATTTTTCCAAAATTATTATTGTCAACCCAAGTTCAGTTATGATGAAACACGCTGTATTTGTGCCTAAATAAGTGGTTAGGCACACCATGTTCTACGACAAGTTTTCATCCTCTTGATGCTTGCTTTCAACCGTCTGAGTTTGTCAGTCGAATTCTGGAACAGGAACACCCTGTATAAACATCGCAACCTAATAATAATAAAACTGCCTTATAACTCACGTTCTAAGCAAGACAGATTAAAATGATAAAAGAAGTTAAGAAATCAATATTTAATGTTATATCAGATATTTAAAATTGGTTCTTTTTTGCAGAATTTTTCATTGTAGAGGTCGGTGGATACCTATAAAAGAATTATATTCATGAGCAACTCTTAGTACGTTAATAATAAATGTGTATACATGCGTATTAGTTTCTTGGATATTACTAATTATAAAAATTAATACATTTTTCTTTTTTTTAGGTAAGTCAATGACACTATCGCTTTAACTTAAATATTGGTAAGTATAAAATTTACCTTAAAATATTATATATAGATTTTCAATATACATTATATATATTATATTAGACAGATTTTATATTATATATTTATTATATTGCACTGATTTGATATTGTTCAGGTATATTTTTTACTTAACTCAAATCTTATACTATACAGATATTTTTATTATATTACACAGATTTTATATTGTTCAAAAATATTTATTTTGTAACACAAATTTTATATTATATTACACAGAGAGGCGCAGAAAAGAAAAGAACTGCAGTCGATATTCAATTTTATTTTATTTTACTTTAATTTTATAAAAGTGAACAATGCCCCAAGCTGATTTTTCACCAATAAAAAAATGGAGACTTAAAATTAAAAGACAAATGCGTTTATTTAATCCTTAGGACTTTTAAATATTTCTGGTGTTTTTCCCTGTTTGAAAAATATTAGTTTTACTTTAAATATTTTAGTCAAAATACTTTATCTGCATTATCATTTATGTTTCTAAAAGAATTTTACCTTTCGTGATTTAAAAGATGGCTTTTTCGTAATGCATGTATAACTTATTATTATGTAACGTAGAGTTCCTTTTCAAAATATAAGTATGACTATAAAGTTTAGTCTAAAATAGTTATTTTCCTTTCTCGTATTGAAGTACTCTTATAAAAAATCACTGGTTTCTTTTTTAGCCCTAGGCAACTCTTGTAGAAATATCATTTTACATAACACTGTCACAGAAAATTGCAAATTTAATTTAAAAGTCTATGGAATTGTATTTTATGTTTTTTTTTTATGAAAAGCGAAATAGTTTCTGGTTTGTATTTTTAGAATTTTGAATAAAGGTACACTGACATAAAGAAATGAATTTTGAGAACTTGTTTAAAATTTGAGACGGATACGTCTACTTTTAAAAGTTATATAAAAACATTTTGTTCGTGGAATATTCACATTTGTATTGAAATCAATAACAGTAACGTAATTTTTTGTTCGTTTTTCTAAGCTTGAAAATCCGTTAACCAAGATATTAAAATTTAAGTTTTAAAGTATGAAAAATGAATTTAAAACTCTATTGAATTATATATTTTTATATTTTTTAAATAAACCGAAATAGATTCTGATTTGACTTTTTAGAATATGGAATAAAAACACACTGGCATAAAAAAATAATTTTGACAGCCGTGTTAGTTACCTTATTTGAAAATTGCTAGGTAGGCGTCTGCTTTAAAAAATAATATTAAATAATTTTGTCTATGGTAAATTTACATTTCTTATCAAGTGTAACAACCTAAACCAATTTTTCCAAAGGTTTAAAGAATTTAATTTAAAATCTATGAAATTATATTTTGCATCAAAAGCTAAAAAATATTTTAAGCGCTTATAATATAGGCACAATGACATAAAGAAATGTGTTTTGCGAATTATGTTTCACTTTATTCAAAAATTGCGAGATAGGCAAATGTAAAATAAAAAAAAAAAATTGTGTAGAAAATTACCATTTTTGTTGAAGTGAATCATAGTAAACCGTTTTTTGTTAGATTTTTAACCTTCTCATATATGAACTTTTTTAAAACTATGAAAAAATGTATTACAAAATGTACGACAAAAGTGATCTTGTCTGAAATAGTTCTTAAATAGGGCAACAGGAATATTTGAAGGTCGTTGCTATAATAAGGCCCTGAAAAAAAGGTTAAAGTCGTAAAAAAAATAGTAAAAATTGTCTAGAAAATATAAGGACAAGGAGTAAGAAACACTATTCATATAAGTCGAAATTAATAGAAATACGCAGATTTGAAAACTATACAAATTGCAATTAGTAAAATAAGACATATTTTAAATTTTAATGAACTTCATCAAGGAAATTATTATGACGTCAAAGATTTTTTAATGGATTTTTAAGTCAATATCTCCTACAAATGCACTTTGTCGGGCTAGCTCAGATTCAAATCACACAGAAATTTCACATAATTTCAAAATAACAAGTTCTCGGGGTAGCTTTTTAAATATTTCTTTATTTAATCCTGATAAGACGGCACATAACAAATAGAACATCACACGTACACATAAAATAATAGCGCGAATAACTTTCTACGTGTTTCCACAACTCAAAACATAACAGAACTCCAACGAACTCACAGCATATTCCTATTCGGTAGAGCTCACGCAAGCCGGTCACGTGACTGCCGGATGAATCTATTTTTGAAACGGGGGGCGCACGTTACAACTTTCTTTTCAATTACCTCAATTATTATCAATGGATCTGTCAATGTTGCTATAAGTTTAGATACAGTTTCATTTTTTACTTTACTCCAGACAATCTTGATGCTATTAATGATTTCACGTTTTGTTCGATATTGTCAAAAATCTTTATAAACAGTCTGCAAAAATATATCCCAAAGATTCTCTATTGGTCTCTTGGAAGGTCCCTTAAGAAATTAGACACCATTTGCTTGAAACCATGTTTTTGTTGACTGAGAAACATGGATTCTGGCTTTTCTTGTTGAAATATTCACAATCCGGATCTAAGAAGTTGTGCATTCTATAACAAATGTTCCCTAATATGTCTTGATACTTTTTTCCGTTCATTTCATAATTAATTACGAAAATGGGCAGGGTTTCACCTGCCGCAAATGCTCCCCAAAGACAGGCCTCCGAGGCTTTACCTTTTTGAATATAATGCCAGTACATCATAAACCCATCAAGCCGTCCATTTCGTCTGTTTTTTTTTTTTCAGTTAAGACAACTTTTTCCCATTTACCTCCAAATGAAATATAATTTTTGTCAAACAGCTCGCAAACAAGTTTAAAATGCTTTGTTACATGTGGCAAGGTCTCATTTTTACATACTTTGCCATTTTATCTGAAGATTTAAACCTTGCGGATAGTTCGACTGGTGCATGGTAAGTTAAAATCTTAAACTATTTTAGACGACGACATTTTTTCTCACATATCAATTGAAATGCAGCTGATTTCTGGCATCTTGAAAAAAAGCAACTCCACCTATGCGCTTGAGTTTATTATAATTTGAAGGATCTTTAAAAATATATTGGCAACAGTTTTCGACCGACTTATATAGATCTTGCATCCACTTGCTTTCATGCCATGAATTTTGTGACATTCTACATCAGGCAAATGCTTATATTGCGGCATTCTTAATTCTTACCTGCCGCAGCAACAAACTGTTCAAAGCTTGTGAAACGCTTAGTAATTAGGATTTTAAGATTTGAAGCTCGCACAGGATAATTTAATTTGCATATGAGTCAAAAAACAGGCGCGACCTTATACGTTTTTCTAAAATAATGTACTGCAAAATTGAAACATGTTACTTTTTTGGCACTTTTTTACCATATTTTTTTAAAACCATCGCCTCACAGTTCACAATTGAGTTATGTTTTTGTTACATTAATTGCTTTGCATTTCCAAAATTTGCATAACAAAACATAGACTTTTTCATTCGACCTTAAACTTTTTCCACAGCCTTACAATTCTTTACTTCCCTTTGGAATAAAACCAGTTTCTTGGAATTTTTAATGCACTATTTTCCGTCTTTATCAAACACATAGGTGTTCTTCCAAGTATACATAAATTAATTAATTATATGGCATTTTAATGATTTATTACTGTAATAAAATTATTTTTACGTGTTACAGTGAGTTATGATTTGTTTTACACAGTTATTCAAAAATTATTTAGCGAAATTTTTGACCTCATGATCACAAAAATGGAAGCTATTTAACATAAATCATTCGACAATCCATAAGAATCCAAAGATATTTTTTTCATACAGATAAAGAAAAAAAATGGCCTAAGATAGAAAATTCCAACAGCTCGAAAATGAAAACGTTGCACATCTGTGAACAATTTTTCTGGTATACACAATTGCAAAAAGAAAAGATTTTAAAAGATAAAATTGCTTAATTAAAAAAAAAATAATGTATGTTTTTAAATTAATAGATTTTCTTATATTGTCTTTTTGCATTAAATGTGTGATAAATTATTTATGAAATAATCTCACTATATCATCTTTAATACACGTTACTTAACTTTTAAAACGAATATTTCTGGATAATTTTAATCACTGGACATAATACTTTAAATTTCTTTATTGATATGTATAGATGTTTATCTAACTTATCTCTTTTATGACTATTAGAAAATAGTTGCATTTGTAACTGCTTTAGTGAACGACACACCTTTGTGGTAAAACAGTACGATGCACGTCCGTTCAAAGGAAAATTTATAGTGCGCCCGCTGAAAGGTTAACAGAATAACTTATCTTGCCAAATCGACTGTTTGAAACAGTTTAAACTGCGAAAACAAAAATCTCTCTTATAATGATTATGTAATTAGTTTTCAGAGGTAATATGGTAAATGATGATTTTATTTTCAGCTATAAATGCTTTTATATCGAGTTTTATTTGTTTTACAAATCAGGTGAATTTCCTAGTTGCACGATTGCAGAAATATATATACATGAAAGACAGTATGAAACACTGAATTGATGAAAAAATTGAAAACACTCTAAAATAAAATCAAAAGACCCCCTTGTTTAAAAGTTCTTATTACAAATTATTTTTTATTCCGTTAACGTTAGAAGAAAAGTTTTAAGAAATATTTAAGCAGTAATTACAAATATAAGTTAATAGATATAATAGTTTCATGGTTTCAAAAAAGATAATACGTAATTAAATTAATGTTTTTTTCTGAAAGCGAGTTTTATCACTTTTTAAAAACTTCATAAAGATAAAAACAAATTTCATCTCTTTTATTGTTCAATAGTGATTAAATGGTCTTTACATAGTTTTTTTGGATTATTTTAATGGAGTTTAATCAAAATAATAACTATCGCATTTGTCTTGCGTTTTTTTAACTGTTAACTAAAATGTATTATTTCACGTTTCCTGAAAACGTGGGTATGTTAATTCAGAATATTATAAAACATTGTTTTCAGAATCTTTTTCATTAGATGATAGAAATCAGAAATTTTTGAAAGATATTAATTGATTTGCCTTAATTCGTTTAGTTGTGGGATCTTTGTTTTGCTTTTGGGTAACGTTACACTTTGTCATAGAACATAATTATAAATAAGAAAGTTTATTGAAGAATGAAAAATCTACTATGTTTTAATCGTTTATAGATGTAATTAAAAGTTCTTTTTGCTAATTATCTTACTTTTTAATCTTTGTTAAGTAGAAAATGCATAATTAGTAAAAAAATCGGAAGAACGATATTTAAAATTTCGCAAATTCAGAAAAGCAATTGTTATTGCGTTTTTAACACTTCTTTCATGTATTAATAAATTAAGTACATAAATTGTACATAGTTGAAAAGTGTTTATGAATTCAGTTTGTCTGACTATCATCTGATTTTCCATGCTCCAATTCTTGCAAATATACTTGGGTGCTATAAAATTTTTATTTGTTATTTCGGTTTATTATAGTCCCGTATTGAAGATAAAGTGTATATATATAGCATTTATAGAGGTTCGTACTAGGCCTGAAATTTGAAAATTAGGAAACTCTTCGGTACCATTATTTTCTTATAGAAAATCTCTTCTTAAAAAGATGAAATTTCACGCTTTTAACTTAGATTTATTTTACTATAAAAAAATTCTGCCATTTGTCCTGAAAAATTCCCAGAAGCGTACAACCCCTGCATTTATATTTTGTTTACAGGAGCACACCAAAATGTCCGTTGCCTTGTGGTCTACGAGAAAAAATCCTTTGACCTATATTTTATTGATGTTATAATATTTAAAACATAATAAGATTGCTATGCATCACTATGATAGACTACAACATGCTTTTTAAGAAGTAAAGAATAAGTAACATTTATATTTCGATTACATGGAAGCACAAAAGAATACCATTACAGTATGATCTGTGAAGAAAAATCTTTTGTGGTGCATTCTGCTGAGGATGTTATGATACTTTAAGGGGACAGTTTATCTCAAAATTGATCAAAAAATCGATTTTTGTTTTTAAAAATTAAATGATTGAAAGCCTGTTTAATTATGAATATTTTGATACCTCGTTTTTACCCCGTATTGCAATTATATCGAGTGATATTGTAAATTTTGTTAATACACCCAGCGCAATTACCCACACAAATTAAAACTTAAATGGCTTTTTCTCCATGTTCATATTTTCATGTTCATTGCTCAGTTTAAAAATGGCTTTTGTTGCATTTCAGAATTCATAGAGAGTTTTTTTTTTATGTTATTATGCTTCTCATAATAATAAAAAAAAAAGTTTCAGTCGCTACAAATGTGTTTATTTTTCAGAATTTTGAAAATCAGGAAAAATAATTCTCAAAAAAAGGTTTAAAATAAACGTTAAAACATACGAAGTCCATGAATGCCTGTATGGAGCTATTGTAATGACCGCTTCACCTTTTAGCTTAAATTAAATATTTCAACCATTAAACTGCAAGAGGACTTAGTTAAAACTGAGATAACTGATTTCACAGAACTATATGTTTTACCTTACTTTCTCTTACATCAATAAAATCAAAAATCAATTTTAAAATGTTTTCAAATTCTTCCAAAACATTTTCATAAAATGATAATTTCATAGAATAAATGCGAAAAACATGAATTACTTTTCTTTAACTAGTTTAGCTTTGCGTTCTTTTTTTATTATTATTTTTGATGTTGTTAGATAATAACTAACGATTTATTGTAAATCGTAAATTTTGATTTCAAATTTAATAACAAAACTAATCGGATGTGCCAAACTTTGTTTTATCTGATACATACAAATACTTTAAACATCATTATCGCAACGCCACCTTCCGGCCGAATTTCTCCAAAATATTATCTAAACATCGATGTATGTTATTGCATCTTAATATAAAATTTCGTCGAAAAATATTCATAACTTTTTTCAGTTAAACAGCCAAAAGTCTGGAAAATCGCACAAAAATCGGTATCACAGGGCCCGCTTTCGCAGGAATATTCCAAAAATCAACTGAGACCTGCTGGCTAAAAAAATATATATGAAATTTGGTCAATTCTATACCTAAAATCATACACTTTTCGATGAAAAAATAATGAAAATGGCATACAAGTTGCTATTATAGTGTCAATTGCATAGTCGCGATCATAGCATGATGCAATAGATATATTTATTAATTATATAGGAAAAGTAATTGCTGGATGTATTTGCTAAACATTTCTATTTTATTCTTTATAAAAGCGAAGGTATATAATTAGAAAATAATCCCAATTGCAATATTAAAATTTTTACATTTAGATAAAGATATTGCCATTGCATTTTTCGTTACTAAACTCTAGATAGAGACGAGATATGGTTTAGTTTTGTTATGAATAAATTTTTCCCGATGAATTAGAATTTTCTTGTACTTATTTATATTAATATACTTTATTATTTAAACATCAGATAAATGATCGATTTATTTACCAGGATAGATATTAAAAATGTTTATTGAATTATTATTTTTTTGTCGTTAGTAGAAAAGGTTTACGGAACCTCTGTTACAAGGTAAAATATATTTAAGTATTAACGGAAAACAAGAAATTAACGGATGTTATAGTTTAAAGGTTTTAAAAAAATGTCGAGTAAATAATTGAATAAATTTTACTTGTCGTTCTACTGGTATCACTTACCTAAAAAACCTTAATGAGATAAACAAAATCTTATGTGCTTCATCGATCAAAAATAATTAAAAAACTTTTAAATAGCTTTTCGCATTATTTTAATAGCTTTAAAAAATAGTTTTTAAAAGTAAATAGCTTTTAAAAATGTTTGCGTTGTACTTTTTCGATTCCTACTGTTAGTTCACACTCTCCCTATATTTATTTATTTATATATATTGTTCAAATTTTCAATCGTTAATAAAATACTTATTATTCATAAAATAAAGTTGAAATATTTTTTTTTTAAACTTGTACTGGATGACAATTGATGTTAATACAGTTTTTTTCAAATATGAATTCATTAATTAAATTTTAATTAATTAATTTTAGTTTTATATGGGAGACAAAATGGCGGCCATTGGTTATTGAACAGCATTTAATGCATCTTCATATCTATAAAGGCGGTTACCATGGGGGGGGGGGGCACTGTTCTGTCATCAAATACCGCCAAGTTTGTCGCCAACTTAGCGATGTATCACCAAATTTGGCGACTAAAATGAGCCGCCAGAAGTGACGCCAACTTGGCGATATCTCCAATATTTCGCCAAATCCCCATAGACTTCCAATGTAAACCTACTTGCTAATAGAAAATCAACAAATTGAGATATTTTAATGCAACAAAAATTAATATTAGCTTAAGGGATTATATTAAATTATTCTTTGACCTAAGTTGGAATTGACTTTAAAAACAAAATTTTTATATTACTTGTTTAACATGTGTTTTTACAATCTAACTATTTTGGCCTTTTCCCCGATTTATATTGTTTGCAAATGCGTTGATTAATTAATATTGTGAATTAAACTGACTGTTTCCAGAGCATTTTCGCGAAATTGTAGATTAATAGATTATGAAAAATATTGATTGCTGTATGCTAATTAGTGTAGTTACGGGCCCTTTCTTTTTTTCTACATAAAAACTGCTACATTTTGTCGTAGACAGTAATTATGAATAACTAAGTTTATTGAAGAAAGAAACACCTTCATTGCAGTAACTTATTATAGATGAAGTTATTATTGTGTGAAAAGTAATTATTAGATGTTTTGCTAGATATCTTAATTTTTAATCTTCTTAAGATGGATAAACGTTATTATTAGAAAATAACCAACAGAGAAATATTTAAGCATTCGCAAATTCAGAAAAGTAGTAACTGGTTTTGCGTTTTTTGTTAGTAAATTATATATAAAGTCGAAACGTAATTTTGGTCTAGTTATAAAGTTCCTTTTTTCCTTTTTCTTTTTTATAGTTCTGTATTATACAAGTTTTCGTCTTATATTGTAAATTTTAGCGGCAATTTTTTCGTCAGGACCATAATCTTTTCTATTTAAGATAAGATTTCTTTATAGCCATTATTCGTTTTTTCAGGTTTTACTCTACTTGACTAGTAACCAAATAATTGTTTCTTTCATTTTGCATATTTTATTTATTATTATGCGCATAAAAATGTAGGTTATTAAAAAAAAATCGTCGTTTGCGATCATTCTTTTATAATAATATAAATGAACGATATATAAATGTATAACATATGTCAAATTATAAATATATATCTTATATAAAGTGTAATATATGTTTAGTTTTAAGTTTCTTTAAAGTTTTGATCTGTATACAAATGTAATCCACTGCATTGGAACAATTCACTCTTGTTTACTATGAAGTATTCAATTGTCGAAACGTTCAGTGGCAGAAATCGAAGTGCGTCGTTTAACGTCATGTGAACGTTACTTTGTATAACAGTTAATCCTCTGAGAAGAACTATTCACTGTTATGTGTCTACTGTGAAATTTAAACGCATTTAACGAATTTACATAATAAACGGAAATACAATGTGCAGCACTGATTATTAGAAATGTTAATTTCTATATACAATTTAATAGTAAAGTTGCTATGGTAAATTTATTGTTATACAATATGATATTTAATGCATTATATATTTTGAGACTAGTAAAGCAATTAATTTAATATTAATTTAATATACACCAATTTTCCATTATTTAAAGAAAAAATGTTTTTTTTTTTTTTTTGTTAATAGTTATTGAATATTTAGTTCATTAAATTTTACGGCGATGAAAACCTAGCATACATTTATTTTAAAGGAACTCCTAAATTTTTAATAAAATTTTACGTTGATTGGTTTTTAAAAACTTTAAATGGTTTGAATCTCATAAAAATGAAAGAAACATTTTCACAATCACCAGTTTGTCATCTGTAGAGTAGAAAGGGGTAAAACGCCTAGTGCAGAGAAGAATGAACTCCATCAGAAAATCACAATCCCTTATCGCATTCACAATTGACAGAAATATACGAAATACTTCCAGGAGTAGGAATGTAATGTTCATGCACACAGTCAGTGCATTGAAGCCATTCTTTTACCCTTCTTCATGTATGGTTTACCACAAACAAGGCATGGTCAGTTTTCTTCTTCGCTTTCAACTACTTCCTTTTTCAATTCCTACTATTAGTTCACACTCTCCCTATATTTATTTAATTATTTATTTATTTATATATATATATCTTGTTCAAATTTTCAATCGTTAAAAAAATACTTATTATTCATCCTATCAAGTTGAAATAATTTTTTTTAAACTTGTACTGGATGACAATTGATGTTAATACAGTTTTTTCAAATATTAATTCATTAATTAAATTTTAATTAATTAATTTTAGTTTTACATGGGAGACAAAATGGCGGCTATTGATTATTGAAGCATTTAATGCATCTTCATATCTATAAGGGGTTTACCATAGTGGGGGCTCTGTTCTGTCACCAAGTACCGCCAAGTTTGTGGCAAACTTGGCAATATATGGCCAAATTTTGGCGACCAAAATGAGTCACCAAAAGTGACGCCAACTTGGTGATATCTCTAATATTTCGCCAAATTCCCATAGACTTCCATTGTAAACCTACTTGCTTATAGAAAATCAACAAATTGAGATATTTTAATGCAACAAAAACTAATATTATCTTAAGGGATTATATTAAATTTTTCTTTGATGACCTAAGTAGGAATTGTCTTTAAAAACAAAATTTTTATATTACTTTTTTATCTTATTCTGTTTCGGTTTCCTTCCATGTTTTCCTTTCCTGCGCTTTGTATTAAATTGCTGCTTCTTCTTTTATGATCGACTCCTCAAGTTCTTCAAGTTTCCTTTTGAATGGAAAACTCTCTATTACTATGGCTTTTTAGGTTTTTTTCTTATCGGGAACTACTCGCTTCGTTGCAATTTATTTTTGGAACTGGCAAAAACTGATTAATGATATACTTTGTATTCGCAGGTATTGTATAATTTTGGGTTAAAGTAGTTGATGCGCATGGACTTTTAATAGCGAAATCTTTAGAATGGCTAGGAATTTCTGATGTATGCTCTCCTAGCTTTATGGGACTCCTATACCTGAAACAGGCGTATCCGATGATACATTGTGATTCCCCGGAGTAGTGTCTATAAAATCTTTGTAAGAAAATATTTTCTGTTCAAATGGCCTGATACCTGTGCATTTAAAATCGCTTTTAGTCATGTTTGAGTAAAACGCCCGCTTGGTCCTTTTACCCTTGCCTTTTAACACCTTATTGTTACAGCCACATTACTTTGCTCTTAACCATTAAATTTGATACTAATATCATCGACAAAACAAAATATTTCCATACAATACGCTTATATAAGAAAAATATATATATGCTTTTTCATATGAGCCCATAATAATAGGTTGAGTTCACTTCAAAAAAAAAAAAAATCGACTACTTTAAAATAAACATAGAAAACTTCCCAATAATAATTGACTCTTGATCGCGTGAAACGAATACGCATCATAAAATGTACCCTTCTACAAATTACGACACTGAATAATGGTACCACATCTTGCTTTATTTAATAACTAGCAAACCCCGCGGCCTTGCTCGCGTAATAGTTGAAGTGCCAAGTGATATTTTTTATTGTAAGAACACTTTTTAAAATAATTCAAAAATTACAAATTAAGCCACAGTTTGACTAAATTTCATTATAAAAGTGCAATAGACAGAAATTAGATTTCAATTAATAAGAAGAACTAAAACTAATTCCAATTAAATGATAATTTAGAAAGTATTTTGAGACTTTTATGCTCATTTCATACGCTTATTTCACTATTCAATTGAAGTTTTGAATTTTTTAGAAACCATCTTGACACATTTGCATCTTAAAATTAACCATCATGTCAAATTCCAAGCTTCTTATCTAACAGTCTGTCACCTCTCTGGTGTTAGTGGCACCAACATAAAAAGCCGAAACAGAAGTGAAATAGAATGTCTCCAAAATGTTGAAACAGAGACTGTCACCATTAATTTGCCAACATTAACCTTGGAATCGTTTGGTATTTCCTAATATTCTATAGAAAACTGAATTTAGATGTTTTTAAAGGCTTTCTTGTTGTTCCTGCCAGCCAGGTGGTAGCGACACCGGCATAAAATATAGTCCGTATAGGATCAGGGACCGCAACCAATAACTTCTGTAATCGGTTTATTATTTCCTGAGATTCCATAGAAATCGTAATTTAGGACTCTTTTGGAATGTTTTTCGCTCTTTCCCTTCACTTCACCCCTTTTTAATTTCGAATTTATTTTCGACTGTTCTTAGAGGACATTTGTATTTTATAAGTAACTACCGTGCTATATCCTAGCTATGCTAAGTTCCTAGCCTCTTTAGTACCGCAGAAATCGCAATTTAGAAAGTTTTTTGCTCCTGCAACCCTCGACATAAAATATAGCTTATGTTTGATCAGGTTCTATCACCATCATTTTGCAACCATTATGTTTGAAATCGGTTTCGTATTTCATACGATTGCATAAAAATCGTAATTTAGAACGCTTATAGGACGCTTTTCATTCACTTCATATTTTTAAATTTGGAATTTTCTTTCGACAATCCTTAGAAAGCATTTGCATCTTTGAAGTAATTACCATTCCAGATTTAAAATGTTTGACCCCCCCCCCCCTCAGTAACACAAAAAAAACGCAATTTAAAACATTTTTTGCTCCTGTAACCCCCAGGTGGTAACTATGTAAAATATATGCTATGTTGGAGCGGGGACTGTCATCATCAACTTCAAACCATTACTTTTGAAATAGGTTTATATTTCCTGAGATTGAGTAGAAATCGCTATTTGGAACGTTTTTAGAACGTTTGTCGTTCATTTTCACCTCTTTCAAATCTTCTCAGAGAGTATTTATATCTCATTAGTAATTACCATGCCGAATTTCATGTTGCTAACCCCTTCAGTATCACAAAAATTACAATTTAGAACGTTTTTTAAAAGGTTGTGAAGCCGATATGAAATAGATTCTATATCGGAGCAAGGGCTGTCATAATTAATTTCCAACCATTACTTTTGAAATCGGTTTTGAAATCACCATCATTTTGACACCATTATTTTTGAAATCGGTTTGGTACTTCTTGAGATTCCGTAAAAATCGCCATTTAGAACGTTTTTTAGAACGCTTTTTGTGCATTTTCACCCCTTTTAAATTTCAAATTTTTTAAGAAATGTTCTTAGAGATCATTTATATCTAATAAGTAACTACCATGCCAAATTCCATGTATCTATACCCTTCAGTAACACAAAAATCGCAATTTCGAACGTTTTTTGCCCCTGCAACCCCTTTAGAAGTAGTGGCACCTACATGAAATGTAGCCTATGTTGGAGCAAGGGGAATCACCATCATTTTGACACCATTATATTTTAAATTGGTTTGGTACTTCCTGAAATTGCGTAAAAATCGCTATTTAGAACGTTTTTTAGAACGCTTTTCGCGCATTTTCACCCCTTTTTAATTTCGATTTTTTTAAGAAATGTCCTTAGAGATCATTAGTATCTTATAAGTAACTACCATTCCAAATTTCATGTTTCTAGGCCCTTCAGTAACACAAAAATCGCATTATTAGAACGTTTTTTGCTTCTGCACTCCCTTTTGGCCAGTGGCACGGTCATAAGTTATAGCCTATGTTCTAAGTTGGACTAACACCATCATTTTGATACCATTACTTTTGGAATCGGTTCAGTAGTTCCAGAGTTTACCTCATACAAATAAAAAATTTTTACCTCTTTATAATGTTAGTATAGATAGATTAATAAGGGCGGGCGTTTTACCCCGTTCTAGCGTATATGAAAACATCTATAAAATTTGCGGTTCTTACACATTTTAATTAGTGATGAAAAGGGTATTCCTAAAAGTGTTTTAAACGTAAAAACCCGTTTTAATGAATTTTGAAACTGAACTTCCTTCCTTATTTTGTTAATTGAACTTTTCCGTTTCATTTTTATGATAATGACTTTTTTGTTTATTACTTCTTTATCTTTGTAATTAATGTTTCTAAATCCTTCAATCCTTCTAAAATTTATTAAATGATTATGTAAATCTTTTAATCTAGTTTCAAAAATTCAAGAAAAATGCTTTAGAAGATAAAATTTTCATGAATTCATAATTCAGTACATAAAGGGTTAACGTTCGTTGATAGCAGAATTGGGGTTTGAAAAACAATGCTTTTCTAATTCTGAAAGAATTTGAAGGAATTGCTAACAGAAATATTGCACATGTCGCCGCAGGTATAAGGTTAGAGCAATGTTTTTTCTAGGAAGAACTAGGTTAGAGCTAGGAAGGTTTTTTCTAAGGACGCCGTTTCAAGAATGTATCTAAGTTTTAGGAAGCTACAATGACAGTAATGAAGAATATTTCTTCCAAAGACTGTGAGAAATGTTTTCAGTAACAAGTACTCGCACTGGCAGAAGTATATATTTAAAGAAGGGAAATATTTGAAGTTGGTTGTGTATAACACATGATTTCAATACATAACATCCTTTCTCCAAACTCTTTGATTGCAGTAATATAATGCCATTCACCTTTCCTATAACATGCCCTGTTATGAGTGAAAGAATTACGTAACAAAAAAATTTATTTACATGAAATGCTACATAGTTTTAATGGTATATTATACATCTAATGAAAGTCTTTAAATTTTTTACTGACGAAGGATTACTTCTCTTAACCATACACACATGCACAAACATTTAATGCTGCTGCACTGTAAAGATTTGTAGCAACCTGTCCAATTGTCCAACCTTTTATTTTTGAAAACGGTTACTTAACTGTTACTTTTCACTATCTTTACCAATGAGAACACTTCTTAATATGGCCAAGTAACCGCGTTATCTATACAAACAGTTGAATGAATAGACAGTTTACCGCAAGTTTTTCAGTTTACTAGATTCTAATATTTGTGAGTCTGTTCGTTTTTTTATTTCTTCTTCTTCGCCTCACTTTACTGCTGATTTTGAAAATATGACCTGTATTGAAAAATTCAGATTCATTTTAATTTATTGCACAATTTTCACTTAAAGAGAAACGTTAGAAAAATTAAATATAGACCAGATATCAGCAGCTGATTTATCTGATTGAATCCGAATAATAATTTTCTTTTTTCCTAAAACATTTTAAATATTCAAGAAATCGTCATAAATTTGAACGTAATGCTGACACATGAGTAATTCTGTCTTTGACAACAGTAAAAAACGTTGTCATTTAAATCAAATGATATTAATTCATTGCACGATTTTCACTTAGATTGAGATGTTATAAAAAGTTGAATATCGACCAGATATCTGCGAGCCATTTTTTCCGATTGAATCCTAATAATTGTATTTTCGTTTGTTTTTTATAAATGTATTTTAAACATTCACGAAATCGCCTTATATTTGAGTGTATGTTTTAAATGGTGACACCTGAGTAATTATATCTTCAACAGCAGTAAATGTCGTTGTCCCTTGAATCAAATGATAACGATTAACAAAAGCACAGTTGTTGAAGGAGAATATTTTGCACACTTTCTGTTTATTCTTTCCACTTTGTTTTATATGGGATTTTTTGGAAAGAACCTTACGTACTCATAAATTTTCTTAATATTTTTTAACTGGAACGTTTGTAAGGTAAAATGTTCTGTCAATCTTTTATATATATATATAAAGAATATAGGTTTTTTTCCTAAGGATTGTCAAAAAGTAAAAAAAAAAAAAAAAAAAAAACGCTAATGGAAAAGAAACGTGATTTTACAATACTTTCTCCAATTATCAAGCATCTGTTTAGATAAAAGAATATGAAGAAAAAACATCTTAACTAGATATCTTTGTATAAGAAGGAAAAACAAACGTGTTTAACGAACTTCTTTTTTTCCTTTTCTCATGCTGTCAAAACATTTTTTTAACAAAGATAAAAAAAAAATGTCAGAATAAAAAAAGTGGTCTCTTATAACTGATAAAAGTTCTTTTTCTGAAATCTTAGAAAAGTTCTAATGAGCAAATATATTTTCCTTTCAAAAGAAAGCTTTATTTCATTTTATATTATAGAATATGTTTTTTAAAACATCCCTGAATAAGTTTGTTTTAGTTTTAACGCACTTAAAAGTGTATATGGTATTCTAGGGTATGTATTTCTGTAAATTTCTTTGAAACTGGTGTGTATTCTTAGTTTAATGAATTTGTAATCTAAATTAAAACAAAACTGCTTTCAGCAAGCCATGTATACAACATTCCAGTATATATTTTTAATTATTAATAAGAATAAAGTGCAAACCAACGAATTTTTGTAAATTTAATAATTATGTAAGATTAAATAAATCATTTCTTTACAACAAATGTGATAAAACATGCGCAGTTGAATTACAAGAACTCTCTCAGTGCTGCAAGTTTCAAATAAGAACATCATGACACCAATTTGTACTGTAAACGAGTTCAATTTACTTGTTTCTGTACGTTTGTGCGAAAGCGGTATATAATCTTTGTTTTAACGAATTAGTAAAAAAAAAAATAGAATAAGCCGAGCTCAACAGTTATATGTACAATATTATGATTAATACGAATAAAATGCATAAACCTACGTACTGATGTAAATTGACTAACTTATGCAAGATGGAATAATTACTGTTGTAACATGGATAGTTAAATTACAGTCGGCCAAAAAAAAAAAAAAAAAAAGGCAACACCCTAGTACATTGCCATTTGTCTGGAAATTAATGTCGCTTTTTTATTATATGTTTAAAAAATAATGTTTTCTAGGAGCACATCTGCACTTAATGTTAATGAAATAATATTACTTCATTCTAAGTTGACGAAAACTCAATGTCTTATTAGTCACAGTCTGGCAGTAATTCAGTTTCCCACGCTCAAAGAAAATACTTCAGTACGTCTAGCTCTGAAGAAGGATTCTGATTTGGAAGGATTCTGGTTTGAAAGGATTCTGAATGGATTTTTTTTTGTAAGACCTCTCTATATTAATTATTATACCCTTAGGGATAATTTCGAGCTTTTTTTTTTCTTTTTTTGGAACCCGATTCCGATGATTTGAAATCCGAGCCCGAACAATTTTGTACCTCAGACACAAACCCAATACAGAAAGTACGGCGTAGAAAATTGTGAATAACATTTAAAATTGTTTGAAAATTAATTATCTCATTTAAAAATCTCTTCTTGAATAGATTCCCTAGAAACAGTGTTCCGTATTTTTATGTTCCTGAAAAACTAGTAAAATGTGAAAAATGTATGTAAATGTGAGAAATTTACATTTCTTTTGCGTTTAAAATAATATTGTGAATGTATGTCAGAAAGACATGAATTCTGTTTTCTAGTAATTACGGAAAATGACTTCAAAAAGCGAGGTTAGATGAGAGTTATGCTTTCTTTATTTAGCAACACTGGCCGTACAAAAGCTTCAAAATCAGATAAAAATATTTTTGCCTATACCTCATAAACAACAATTTAATTCCCTTACAAACTAATTTTTGAAGGATTGAAAATCACTTCAAAAAACTTAGTATTCTTACTTTTTAAATAGCAATGATGTTTTTTCCTTTTTACAATTTCTGACGAAATAAAACTTTCAGTTTTAGAACGAGCCCTAAGACCCGAGCCCGTTTCCGGCCTCGGTTTGGGCTTCAGCTTGAGCTCGGGCTCAGCCTGTCTCATCTCTAAATCCCTCTATACAATCACAGAAGTTTTATTACCATATCTTTACGAAATAATCGTCACAACTAATTCCGGGTATCCATTCTTACTTTGTAAAACTTCAAGAAAGTCAGAACAGCTTTCTCAGTCACGCTCAAATGTTGGCAAATTCTAACAACATAATCCCACACAAAGTCACAAAAATTCATTTGTCTACTAAAGTATCCTTATAAATTAGCAGCCAAGAATACTGGCACTACATTACATTATGAAAACCGTGATGTAAGTTACGTAATTATTTAAAAAGAACAACAAACAGATTGTATCTCTACAGTAATTTTTGGAGGCATTTTAAAAATCCAAGTTAGTAAAAATAACATGTTTTGATTCCTTGCCATTAATATTAAAAATCAAGGGAATTAATTGCAAAGGTACATTACGGATAGTTTTCATGTTTTTTCCACAACTGTTATTAATTTCATTTTATTTTTTGAGAATAAAACTAACTTTCTATAAGTTTAACGTTATATTGTTAAATTATTAAAAATATTCTTTATGATATTAATTATATACAATGTCTCTTTTAATTAACGAAATTAAAGAATTATTTATTAACGTCGTAATTAACAGTGATATCACATTTAAAATATACGAGTACAAATAGTACTCCTGAGATCTAGAAATTTTTTAAATAAAACAGTAAAATAAATAATAATAAGCACATTTTACATTTTTGCCTCAATGAAAGTTTTATGTTTTCTACTTACTAAATCTATGTAGTTCCAGTTATTAATTACATTTTAATTAAAATTTACTCTTTTTGCATTGCACAGATACATTATATTATTCCTAAAATGCAAAAAAAAAAAAAAAAAAAAAAAAAAAAAAATCAACCGAATTATCTTTTAATTAATTTATAAAAACAAATAGATATTTTAAGTATTTGAGTTAATTGTACAAAATTTGAATGAAATATTTTTTTTATTCGTTTGAATGGCTTGATTTTCATTAAAACAGTCTGGAAGAATTTCATTAAATAATTAATTACTAATTTAGTAAGATCTAAATTTAAATTAATTTTCGCTGTTGAAATTTGGATTTATACGTGAAATTCTTATAAAAAGATAAATCTTGCTTTTTTCATTTCTTTAAATGAAATAGTAAACATTAAATTGATTTGTAGTGATATGAGACCTATTAATATTTTATTTACGATTCGAGAAATATTTGACATATTTTAATAAATATAAATTAATAAATTTGCTTGCTGAAGAAAATTTGCATTCAGTCGCCTCTTAAAACGTTTGTAAAGACTTCTTTTTTGAAAATTTGTAGACATCTGAAATGTGAGGGAGGGCGATGAGAATGGAATTTTGTGAAATTTAAGATGACGCTGCAATGTGTGAGCTTGAAAGGCGTACTTATCTCATTGAAAATTTGGGTGAAAACTAAAAGAAAGATAATACAGTAGAACCTCAATTATCGGAACTATCTGGGACCGACCCTCTTTCGGAAAATCGAAATTTTCGGATAATCGACAATGCTTCCATTTTAAGATTAAGGAGAAATATATGCGCTATTTCTTATTATGATAACAAGTGCTTAATAAAAATAAAGCAATAACAAAGTAGAAGCAAGAATAAATCTTCCGAATTTTAATTTTGAAATTAAGTACCTTTTAAAATATTTCAGAAGGGTTTGAAACAATGTTTTGTTTCTCACAGTTTCGATTGCGTTTGCCTTGAAACTCCATCACGAAGTTTTTTAATATTATTAATTCACGGATATCACTGTCTTTCTGCTTTTCAAGCGATGCCAAACCTTTTGCAAAACATTCAAAAGCTTCAGAATTGCTAATTTGTTCGTTCCACTCAGCAGGTTACGGGAGCTCAAGTTAAATTCAAAGGAACTCTAAGAAAGGGGGTCGAAAATATTTACATATACTCATACTTCGGAATGCACCGCTTGCTCACAAGGAGTATTATAGTTAAAAAAAGCATTGAAAATGGATTTTGAACACAAGGAATGTGATACTAAAAAAAGTTTTAAAAATGGATTTCGGTTAAAAGAGTTTCGGATAAAAGAGGTTTTACTGTACTTTGAAAATCACATTGGAAATTAGGTATAAAAGCGGAAGAATGATGAAAGTTTTTTTATTAAAAACAGAGTTTAAAATCCAGTTTTACAAGCCAAGGCTTGTTAAAGAAAAAACAATGACTAAATCATCATGCAATTATCTCTTTACATCATTCTTTACCACCTGGCACTTCATATATAAATGACTCTTTATTAAAGGTTTGTTTGTTTCGTTTTATTTAAGGGGTCTCAGGCCTCTTAAAATTGAAAAAAAAAGATTATTTTCAACATTTAATATCTTAAAATGCATGTGATTTTAAAACACAATTTTGGTTGGGATAAAAAAGATATAAGTATGTTATTTCATTTTATGTATTTATAAAATTTCAAGATACAGAATTAGTATTTACAGGGCGCTCCAAAGTGTCAGATATTTGACGAGCAGAAAATTGGTATAACAACTTATGCGTACGATTAAAAATAAATATGGCAACTAGAATGTTAATTTTGGTGCCTACTTATACTTCAGATTGTAATAATTACATTGAACATAAAAAACTGTGTATTTAAAGCATTTTTATATTTTTAATACAAAATTGTATTTAGCTAATGGAAAATTTTGAAAATTTCAACAGTATAACCACCTAAAAAATGTTTTTTTTTTTACAATAAGCAGGAAATTTTAGGTTCCGTGTATAGAGACTAACATGAAACACACTTTTCGAAAGTTTCATGAAAAAATATTCAGGTGTTTTTGAGATATCGTGCGCGTTATTTAAAAAAAGTCATCTGGAGAAAAAATGACTTCAAAGTTTCGGAAGCGCCGCTTCAGCTATTGAGCGGGTATAATTATAATAACCATAAATGCTATTCTAATGGGAATTTCAAGGAAAAAATTATATCAAAAGGTTCAGAAAAGAAAGGAGTTTAATATCTTAAAAAATTAAAATTTCGAAAATTTTGAAGCTTGAAAAGTCCTGAGACCCTTAAGATTAGAAATGTTGGGACACGAGATTGAAAAGATAAGTGTACGAGAATGACAGTTGGGCTGGAAGTTTGATGTAAAAAGTGTTGTTAGTATGTTTTGTATTCCATTGAATTTAATAAATGTTTACGTACGTTTACGTCAAAGAATGTGTGTGTGTGTGTGGAGGGGGGGGGGGTGTTCCTGCATAAAACCGTTTTAATTCGCCCCTTTCGATTTCCGATTTTATGAAATAAAATGTTTTTTTTTTATATAAACAAAAGGACTATGTCTGAATTCATTCATAATTATAAAAAACTTTAACTAGGCTGCTTCTCTAAAAATAAAATATTGAGTTTTGTTTTAAATATAATTTTTTTTTTCTTTGGCGATTTGATGTAACGTTATTCTGCTTGTTGAATTTTAACACCTAGTATAACTTTTACGTTAGGAATTAGCTGATGAGGGATTCAGAATGAATCCGAAATTTTTTTTAACTTGTTTTAGTGTTTTTATCTTTTAATGTAGTGTAATGTAATGTCTGTTATTTTGAAAAGTTTTTATAAATAAAATGTAAATTGCAGATTTCCAGTTGCTTGCGCATTGTGATTTAAACTAACAATAATACATGAGAAGTTTTGCAGGGAGAAAATACATTTAATTTCTCTATTTTTCAGAAGTTTGAGTTTTAAAATGTGGGTAGATGTGCAATCTGGTAGATTAATAGGCTCGTATCGGATTTTAATTGTATCTCTCTACAGTTATTTCATGGAAAATAATTTTGTGAATAATGTTTTAAAATGTAGAAATTATCGCCAAACCCTTTATTTGAAAGTTTTTCGGCAACATAAAATATTCTATATAATTTTAATGAATTTTTCAATTAAATCATGTACTAATAATTCAATTAAATTTCGGTACTGTTCGATTAGTTAGCTTGTTTTGTGAAGTATTAGAGCTTTTAACCCTTGAATCCACCAAATTCCGAATAGAAATTTGTGTCTTATTTAGTTGCAGAATTTGTACTTTAAATAAAAAACAAATTTCTGTAATGATAAAAAAAGGCACACTTTGAAAATCCCATTGCTTGTAAATATTATTTATCTTTATTAAGTTGGTATTTCTGAAAATACTGTTATCGAGGGTGTTCAGAATAACAAAATATAATTTTTACTTATTAAACCTGCTTTTGATTTTTAAAATAAATCAAACATAATAACACGTAATCCCTTGTTTAACATACTTTTTCTTTGTCTTTTTACCCGACTGCAAAGAAGGGTTATGTGTTTGATGCGTATCTGGATATGGGGATTTCTTTATAACCTCTAAACATCCCAACGGCTGGATGGATTTTAATGAATGAGCTCTCTATCGACTCGTCTTAACCGTTCAATGGTTATAGGCAAAGTTTTGTTTTTATAAATTCAAAATGGCGGCCGTAAAATATAAAATGGCGGTTGACGAAAAAAAGATTTACGCACCATATTGAGTGGTATATCATTGGATAGGTCTTTCAAAATGAAGACGATGTTTGATTGACTATTTTACAATCAAAACAGTGCTTATACGTAGAAACAAACAATTAAACACAACTTAAAAGTAATCAATGCAAGTAAATAAACAAAATAGGTAAGTAATATAAAAAATAGTTTCACATTGGTGAGAAATAATTAATTAGTTCGCTTTTTACGCAGTTTGGTTTTTTGTATTTTTTAAATTTAATTTTTACTTATTTTTAAATTATAGTTTAGATTTATATAGCCGATGTTGCTTAAAATAAACAAAAATATTTTAAAAGGAAGCAATAATAATTTTTATTTTTATATTTATATTTCTTTTGTTGTATGGTAAAAATGGAGACAAGGGAAGGTGGGATAAAAAGAGACAAATGAAAAAGTATGTATATTTGGTTAGGATTGTTAAGAAAATGCGTCATAAATATGCATGAAAGATCTTGTCCTTTCTTATTAGGATAAAAATGGAAGCATTATTTACGTTTATAACGAGTTTCATGCAAACTTCTTGAAGATAAACAAGATGCATTATGAATATCCTCCTTTCTTAGGGTAATAAATATTCCATATCTTTAATAATTTCATTTTTCTGAACGTAACTTTTATGAATAGCGTTCCGAATAACACAATGGAACTTTTACTTATTCGACATACTTTCTATTGTTAAAATAAATCATTCATAACCTCTTGTAATATTTTATTTAGCATATTTTTTCCTGTATCTAATTTTAATACGAGGTTTAAATTTATATAGCTCTTTATGTGCTGTTTAAAATAAAGAAAGTCATTCTGAAAGGAAAAAAAAAATATGCTTTAATTTCTTCTTTGATGAAAATAGAGACAAATTATGTGTATGTATATTTGGTTTGGATTTTTAAGAAAATACGTCATAAGTACACACAACAGCCCTTGTCAGTTCTTATTAGAAGAAAATTTTAACTATTATTTAGGATTATAACGTGTTTCATTTAAAAATCTTAAAGCTGAATGTGATGCATTTTGAATATCCTCTTTTCTTAGGGTAAAAATTATTTCTTATCTTAGTAATTTTGTATTTGTGAAAGTACTTTTATAAATGGCATTCAGAATAATACAATGGAAGCTTTACTTATCCAACCTACTTTTCATTGTTAAAATAAGTCATTCATAAATTTGTGTAATATTTTATATAGCATATATTTCGATATCAATTTTTAAAACAAGGTTTAAATTTATATAGCTCTTTTTGTGTTGCCTAAAGTAAAGAAATATAGTTTTAAAGAAAAAAATACTTCCATTTTTCCTTTGATGGAAAAAGAGACAAACGAGGGTTTGTATATTCGGTACTTATATTGTTAATAAAATATGCCATAAATACGTATAAAAGCTCTACTTCTTTCTTATTAGGAGAAAAATGGAAATATTATTTAGGTTTATAACCAGTTTCATGCAAACGTCTTGAAGATAAACAAGACGCATTATGAATATCCTCCTTTCTTAGTGTAATAAATATTCCTTATCTTAAATAATTTCATATTTATTAACGTACTTTTATGAATAGCGTTCCGAATACCGCAATGGAACTTTTACTTATTCTACATACTTTCTATTGTTAAAATAAATCATTCATAATCTCTTGTAATATTTTATTTAGCATATTTTTTCCCTTTATCTATTTTTAATACAAGATTTAAAATTATAGCTCTTTTTGTGCAGTTTAAAATAAAGAAAGATATTCGGAAAGAAAAAAAAATGTATTTTCATTTCTTCTTTGATGGAAATAGAGACAAATATACATTGGGGCGTATATATATTGGGTTTGGATTGTTAAGAAAATACGTCATAAATACGCATAAAAACTCTTTTTCGTTTTTATTAGAAGAAAATAGTAACTATTATTCAGGATCATAACGTGTTTCATTTAAACGTCTTAAAGCTGAATGTAATGCATTTTGAATATCCCCTATTCTTAGGGTAAAAAGTATTTCTTATCTTTAGTAATTTCATATTTGTGAAAGTACTTTTATAAATACATTGTAAAAAAATCTATAAGGTTACTAAGAGTTTTCGAGGAAACTCGGATACCGAGAACTTTTTATGTAACTGCAACAACAAAAATTCATGTAGCAGATACACTTTCGCAGCATAAATCAAAAAATCTGTAAGGTTCTTATGAACCTTTAGTTTTCTACAGAACTAACCAATTTGTAATTTTTTTAGAACGTGAACGATTTTAAGAAAAATGTATTTTTAGAAATAAAAGTAAAACTTTGCTATTTTATTATACCAATGGAGAATACTGTTTTTATAGATAAATTGTAGAAGGAATTTTTGTTGAAAAACAACCGTAAATGTATTTACAAATGATGAATAAAAAAACATTTTATGACTATATTTAGAGGTAAGCATACAACACAGACATGTATAGAGGACTCCAGTTTTTGAAATAATAACTGAGAAAAATTGGTAATAAATAAAAGTATAATCTGTAAGGTTACTAAGAATTTTTTAGGAAACTAGGATGCCTAGAGCGTTTTATGTAACTGCAATCCGTGTTACAGATAAAATTTTAGTAAGAATACTGTAATTTTAGTAAATTCATTTGTAAAGCTACAGATTGCTGTAGCTTTACATAAACTAGTTTTGTAGATTTAGTCTTTTTTGTAGATTTTGTAGATGTAGTCTTTTTTGTAGATTTTGTAGATGTAGTCTTTTTTTTTTTGTACAGTGTACAGATAAAACTTTAGTAAGCGTGCAGATTTCTGTAACCTGACATCTGTAGAGTTACAGATTTTTTTTTCAGTGTAGCGTTCAGAATAACACAATGGAAGGTTTACTTATTCAACCTACTTTTCATTGCTAAATAAATCATGCATAAACTCGTGTAATCTTTTATTTAGCATATATTTCTATATCAATTTTTAAAACAAGGTTTAAATTTACATAGCTCTTTTTGTGCTGCATAAAATAAAAAAGTATATTTTGAAAGAAAAAAAAATACTTCCATTTCTCCTTTGATGGAAATAGAGACAAATGTGGGTTTGTATATTTGGTACTTATATTGTTAATAAAATATGCCATAAATATGTATAAAAGCTCTTGTTATTAGGAGAAAAATGGAAATGTTATTTAGGTTTATAACGAGCTTCATGCAAACTTCTTGAAGGTAAACAAGATTCATTATGAATATCCTCTTTTCTTAGGGCAACAAATATTCCTTATCTTTAATAATTTCATATTTCTGAACGTGCTTTTATGAATAGCGTTCAGTATAACACAATGGAAGTTTTTCTTATTCGACATACTTTCTATTGTTAAAATAAACCATGCATAATCTCTTGTAACCTTTTATTTAGCATATTTTTATCTTTATCTAATTTTAATACAATGTTTAAATTTATATAGCTCTTTTTGCGCCGTTTAAAATAAAGAAAGATATTCTGAAAGAAGATAAAATATACTACTTTCATTTCTTCTTAAATGGAAATAGAGACAAATGGTGTGTATATATATTTGTTTTTGATTGTTAAGAAAATACGTCATAAATGCGCATAAAAACTCTTGTCCGTTGTTATTAGAAGAAAATAGTAACTATTATATAGCATTATAACGTGTTTTATTTAAACGTTTTAAAGCTGAATGTAATGCATTTTGAATATCCCCTTTTCTTAGGGTAAAAATTATTTCTTAACTCTAGTAATTTCATATTTCTGAAAGTACTTTTATAAATAGCGTTCAGAATAACACAATGAAAGCTTTAATCATTCAACCTACTTTTCATTGTTAAAGTACATCATGCATAAATTCGTGTAATCTTTTATTTAGCCTAAATTTCTATATCAATTTTTAAAACAAGGTTTAAATTTATATAGCTCTTTTTATGCTGCTTAAAGTAAAAAAGTATATTTTGAAAGAGAAAAATACTTCCATTTTTCCTTTGATGGAAATAGAGACAAACGGGGGATTTTATATTCGGTACTTATATTGTTAATAAAATATGCCATAAATACGGATAAAAGATCTTGTCCTTTCTTATTAGGATAAAAATGGAAGCATTATTTAGGTTTATAACGAGTTTCATGCAAACTTCTTGAAGATAAACAAGATGCATTACGAATATCCTCTTTTGTTAGAGTAATAAATATTCCTTATCTTTAATAATTTCATATTTCTGAACGTACTTTTATGAATAGCGTTCCGAATAACATAATGGGGGTTTTACTTATCCAGTCTACTTTCTATTGTTAAAATAAATGATGCATATTCTCGTGTTATATTTCATTTAGCATATTTTTTCTTTATCTATTTTTAATACAAGATTTAATTGTATATAACTCTTTTTGTGCTGGTTAAACAAAGGTATTTTGAAAAAAATCTTTTTTTTATTATTTCACTTCTTCTTTGATATAAAGTAGAGACAATCGGGAGTTTGTATATTCGATACGAATATTGTTAGTAAAATATGCCATAATTAAATATAACATATCCTGTTCTTGCTTATTAGAAGTAAATTCGAAATATTCTGTAGGATTTTAATGTATTTCATTTTAATGCTTTCATGATAAAAAAAAAAAAAAGACACACGTTAAAAATCCCATTTCGTCGCGTAATAAATATTTTCTTATCGTTAGTAATTTCATATTTCTAAAAGTTTTTTTTTTTTTTTTAATACCGTTCCGAATAACAGAATGTACTGTTCTATTTGGGCAACCTAAAACATGTTACATGCCCAAAATACAATTATATATATATATTAGCTAATAAAATCTTTATTTTTCAATTTTTGTAACATATCTCTGAATATTGCATCATATATAACTCAAATTATATTTCCTAAATACACGGTCAAGTGCGATTATTACTCGAGCACAGAGGGTCCTGTACAATAAATATATTAATTAGTAACTGTATTATAAATAAAAAGTTTCTAAAATAATAATAAGACTTTGTAAAAAACTGTAGAACGTAGGTTTGGGTATAGCTGTAAGTACTGGAAAAGTATAAATGGACATACCATGAAATTCAAAGAGATATGAAACCTAAATAATATCAAATATTGCTATTTTGTCTAACGTTTTTTTAATCTGATCCTAATCTGTTTATGATGAACTGAATTCGGTGCTGAAAATAAAAGTAGTGAATATTTAAATTTCTCTTGGCATTTCATAAACCTAAATTGAGCTGAGTAATACTCTTTTCTTTTTGCAGTGTTCCTAAAACAAAACACTTGTTCAAATTTGAAACCTGGCATTCTGCATAGCGCGCTTCAAAAGGAGGTCGCAAAGATGCAACGCCGCCTTCGTTTTTCTAGATAGTTTTTGAATTAATCTTTAAAGACACAGCAGGCGTATTGAGGGAGCCACTCAATATAAACTAGTGGCGAATACCATAGTATTTATGTGATTAATTCTAATCAAATTAGTCTGTTTTTGGTTTGTTTTTGACGTTTATTGCTTTTTTACTGATATTGGGCCTTTCATTACATAAATATAGCATTAGAAATTGTTATCTAAGCTTTAAAAGCCGATGGTGGATAGAGTACGCCACCCCTGTCATTATGTATGTCCAAACCGTCCGTATCTTTAAGGGTTTATATCTCGGGTAATTACCAACGATTTTTTTCGAAAATCATTGTCAACAATGATTTTATACTTCTGCTACGATAGGTACCTCCAGCGCTCCTCACCATCTTTTCTGAATGCCCGCAAATCGAAAATCGTGTGTAATGCAAAAATGCGATTTTCCCCAAAACTATGTGACCTAGGATAATCGCTATAGATTTCCCTGCTAGGTTTAAATCAACGTCTGCTACCTCTAATTTTTTTTTTTCATAATTTTAGATTCATTTGACTCGGAAATAGCGGGGAAGGAGGGGGGGGGGGCATATTTTTCCATTATATTTTCGATGATATCTCTGAAATTATAATACCTAAAATTAAAAGAAATGTATTTTTGAGTTCAGCATTACGAAAGCTTTTACAGGATATCTCACACGATATAAAAAGAAAAGATTCTTTTTTGTCAAGTAACTTATTTAGCCCCTCTACATTTTTCCTAAATATATTTGTGAATATTTAATAATATGAAAATATGTGGGTCAATAGCTTTTATGTGAACTTTCCCCTTAATTTGAACTTTAAACTTTTCATAGTTTACGAGTGAACTGACTATGACAGGCATACAGACACAGGAGCGATCTTATAATGGTTCCGTTTTCACTTTTTAAGTACGGAACTTTAAAAAATAAAAGAATTACGGGTTGCCCATAAAAAACAAGTCTATTTATAACTAATAGACTGTAACTTTTACGTTTGATTTTCTACACTTAATGCAGTATTTATTGTTATCCATACAGAATTAGTTTAACCTAATAATTCCCTCTTCAATTCAATTGGTATTTTTATTGCTTCGTACTTAGCCATAAACTACAGCTTACATCTACTGTAAAGACTGATTTGGTATTACATTATATATTAGAAGAACTTTGAAATCTCTATGGATGTAAGTAATGAACCATATTAATTTAAAATATCTTTAATAAATTCACATTAGAGAACGAACGTAAATTCTTATCCTTTTTAGTTTAAGTAGAACTAAATAGATGTCAATTTCAGATGCGACATGTAGAAAGTGAATGCCAAATCTGACATTTCTCAAAAGCAAAATAGCACGGTAATGACATGATGTTCCCATAATTATGTTGCTTAGACAGGAAAGTTAAGAAATATAACCAATTAATGAATAAAATCAGATGATAACACAATTTTCTAAAAGTTTTCGCAATTAATATTTTATATATATTTATTTTAGAGATACTTCAAGTTTTAATAAATGAGGTGATTGAAAATGTTTTGTGTTATCTGGCGGCACAAGTTTTCACCCAGTTCTTTATTAAACCAGGACAATCTCGAAATGAAAGTAATAAATCATAAAAAATCAAGAAAACAGAGGATATGCTTTGATAAATCTCGATTTAATTAATAATTTAACCGTTACAAGATATAAGAAGTAAAATGATTATATACTTTATGGTCAGTGATACATACGAAGTTTATAGGTATATAAATATGATTCCCATCTTTTTCATGTAAACATATTGCATTTGATTATTTGTTAAAATGAAAGAATTATTCAAAGTATATTCTGTAAAAAGCAACATTCATGCACTTGACAGATAATAAACGCATTTTGCGAGAAAAGACGTGTACTTATTTTGATCCAATCAATTCATCAAGTCAATTTTAAATTTGTGAAAAGGAACTAAACTGCTTTCACGAATTGGAGCTAGTCTCGAAGCGAAACAGGTGATAATCTGAAGGAGCAAAATCTGGTGAATAAAGTTTGTGTGTCAATATATCTGAGCGAAGTGCTTCCGGAGTTTACTTGACTGATTGTTCCTCATATATGCGAGCATTTTAACGTTAGAAGAATAATCTTTTCGTGTGTTTCGATGGCGTTTTATCATCAATATTTTCTTAAAATTAATTAATAATTCCTTTTAGCATTCACCATTGATAATCTGACACGGTTGCAACAGCTCATTGTAGACTATGCTCATTTCGACAGGCCACATGCTCGCTCATGCATTTCAAGACCGGCTAAAAAAAACATCTACAAGCACTTCAGTACGATGTGTTACCCTAGCTGATGTATTCACTGGAAGTTACTCTTTAAAATAACTATTGTTTTTCTGCATGCATAGCTGTATTTATGGAGAGTGGTAAAATTGTTATGAAGAACTCACGATTTTATTAGAAAACTGCATTTCTTCAAAACAACTATCCTTCTTTCATTGTGAAATTCGCTTGTTGCTTTTTAGATGAACAAATTTTGCATTTTCTTGATTTAATATATCTTGAATAAATCTCTCTTTCATATTGCCAAGGAAAAAAAATACTTTTTTAATTCGAAAAAACGGAAATTCATATTTATTTTTACATCTATACTAATATTATAAATAAGTAAAATTTGTTTGTTTGTCTGTTTGTTTGTAGGGGGTAATCTCTGGAATTAACGGAACGATTTCAAAAGTAATGATACCAAAATTATTGTGTTAGTCCCTGTCCCAATATAGGTTATATCTTATGTTGATGCCACTAACCCAAAGAGTTTTCAGGAGCAAAAAACGTTCTAGAAATACAATTTTCGTGTTACTGAAGGGCCTAGAAACATGAAATCTGGTATGGTAGTTACTTATAGGATATAAATGCTCTCTGAGAACATTTCTTATAAAATTCGAAATTTAAAAGAGTTGAAAATGCACGAAATGCGTTCTAAAAAACCTTCTAAATGACAATTTCTATGCAATCTCGGGAAGTAACAAACCGATTTAAAAATTAATGGCTGGAAATTAACGGTGGTAGCCCTTGCTCTAACATAGGCTATTTTCGATGTCGGTGTTGCTACCAACTGAGGGCTGCACGAGCAAAAAACGTTCTAAATTGCGATTTTTGTGTTACTGAAGGGCCTAGAGTCATGAAATTTGGCCTAGTAGTTATAAGATATAAATGATCTCTATGAACATTTCCTAAAAAAATCGAAATTTAAAAGGGGTGAAAATACGCAAAAAGCATTTAAAAATGTTCCAAATTGCAGTTTCTACTCAATCTTAGGAATTACAAAACCGATTCTAAAAATAATGGTAGCAAATTGGTGGCTGCTCAAACATAAGTTATATTTTAGGTCGGTGCCACTGCTACCAGAATGTTGCAGGAACCAAAAACGTTCTAAATTGTGATTTCTGTGATACTGAAGGGCCTAGAAATATGAAATTTGGTATGGTAGATACTTATAAGCTATAAATGATCTCTATGAACATTTCCTAAAAAAATCGAAATTTAAAAGGGGTGAAGCGAAGGGAAGGAGCAGAAAGCGTTCTAAAAAAGTCTTAAATTACGATTTCCATGCAATCTCAGGAAATAATAAACCGTTTACAAAAGTAATGGTTGCGGATGAATGGTGACAGTCTCTGATTCTACACAGGCTATATTTTATGCAGGTGCCACTACCACCTGTGGTTGGAAGGAACAGCAAACGTTCTAAAACAACCTTTAAAAACTTTCTAAATTATGTTTTCTATGGAGTATTAGAAAATACCGAATCGATTTCAAAATTAATGCTGGCAAATTAATGGCCACAGTCCCTGTTTCAACATAGGCATTTTATGTTGGTGCCAATACCACCAGAGAGGTAGTAGATGGTTAGACAAGAAGATTAGAATTGTACATGACAGTTAATTTTAAGATGAAAATGCCTACTAAAAACCGTTTCTAAAAAATTCAAAACTTCAAATGAATACTGAAATGAGCGTATGATATGTTCAAAATACTTTCTAAATTACCATTTATAATGAATTAGTTTTAGCTCTTCTTATTAATCCAGTCTCATTTTTGCCTAATGCAGTGTACTAATGAAGTTTAGTCAAACTGTAGCTTAATTAGTAATTTTTGAATTATTCATAAAAGTATAATTTCTTCTAATAAAAATTAGACATGCAAATAAATATCATCTGGCATATTTCAACTATTATGCGAGCAAAGTCGCAAAGTTTGCTAGTCTCCTATTATAAACTATGAAGGGGTTGTTTTATTAAATGGATTCTGAATAAATAAATTTCATTTTTTCGTCTGGCAACAATGACAATCCTTCAGTTCACATGATCAAATTATTACAAAAGAAGAACCCCTAGAGAAATATTTTTGAATTTTCAATTTGTTTCCATTAAAAAAAATTCCAGCGAATTGTTTTCCGACTATTTTAATAAGATATTTCTATTTATGAATTTGTTGTCTGGTGCTTTTTGACATTGCTACAGTTAGTGTGATTCATGTTCGGAGAACGTAATAAGTGAAATTTTTGTATAAAAGAACTTGTTGTTGAACGGAATTTCGTAATGACAAGTTTTGTGTTTACACGAGTGCCAACCTTACAAAAAAAATAGATAAAAATATTTTTTTTAATTAAATATTACCTTCCTTCTATACGAAGTTGAATCTTTCCATTCATTAAATAAAATTTCTGTTTCCAATATCTTTATTTGACTTGAAAAAAAGGGATGTTAGCAGCTATATGTTTGGAAAATCTTGCCTTAGTCATGCAGGTATAACAAGAGTTAATCTAAAACAAAAAAAAGCTTAAAGTAGACAACTAAACTTTTTATGTTAATTTCTCAGTAGAATTAGCTTGAAAATAAAATTATTTTTTTAATGTTATCATGAGTTAAAACATTGGAATTTAATTTTAAAATACTAATAAAAATCTTAAATTACTCTAAGCTACTAAAGATGATTCTACTTACTTTTCTATGCAAAAAGTTAAAAAGGAACAACTTAATAATCCCAAAGGAATTAAAAAACATATTATCGAAAATTTCCTTTATGAATTTCCTTTATATTATTCCTTTATGAAATTTAAGAACTAAATAACGTAATATTTGTAGAAAAAGTTATTACATTAAATACCTTAAGATAATTCTAGACGGGCGTTTTTCGAAAACAATTTCTTTTCAAGTAGGCATGAAAAAAGAATCATTTACCAGGACTTCAATTTCATTTCCATATTATTTATTTTTAATCAGATTATTTTAAATTATTCGGAATAATGGATAAATATATTCTTTAAATTTTTATACTTTTTTTTTTCAATATTTGTTAATGCTATAATATCCTTGTTTACTATTGTGGATTTGTTTTTGTGTCGATAAAAAAAAAAAAAAAAAAAAAGATTCTGTTTAGATTAAAATTGTACTGAAATTCGCATCGAATTTCAAAAATGTTTTTTTCAAATTAGAAAACATTACGATCAGTTATCATTTTATAATAGAGTATAAAAAATGGGATTTTGTTTTGTAAAATGTATTTGTTGTAAATATTTATTTATCAAATTTAATTATATATTTAAAATACGAGATCCAATCAAGGTCCAATTTAATTTCAGGACAATAACATATTTAACATAATTATAAATTTTTTCAAATATTTTAGAGAAAAAAAACCCTAAAAAAAACGTAAAAAAAACGAAAAACAAAAAACAAACCTATGCGTTTTTAACTGAAATGGGTTTTTAGAAGCTTCAAATATGCTAATTCAAAATTAGTTTTTTCCGATAACTAGTTTTCAGTTCAGCATATAAAAATACTTGCATTTCAATGTTTTTTGCAGCAGTTAAAAATTAATTAACATTAGAAGTTCCATAGTCGAATAGTTGTTTATACTTTTTTTGCGACTTTTAGAATTAGAGCATCGACCATCGATCGTGTCTTTTTAGGGTCATATGCATAGATTTACTACCTGTATCAATTTTTAATTTTAAATTTATCCTATAATATAATTTTCTTTAATTTAAATTAAACGATTATTTTTGCTAACTCTGGTTTTCTTCAGCATGTTCATGAGTAAAAGTTCTTTTTCTGTCCTTTATTATTTATCTTTGATATTTGCTTAAAACTTTTGTCACACTCTGCATTTAATTTGTTAATTTCGTTTATGAGTGTATTAAATATAAATTAAGAGTGTATTAAATATAAATATCGTTAAATAAATGCTGTATATATAAATATCGTTTAGTAGTTTTTATAGCTTTATTGTATGTGTACAACATATTTTTTGTTATGTACAGTGGTATCTGATTAACACGCGTTTCGAGGGCTTGTACAAAAGTATCATAAGCGGGATCGTGTACTCAACGTGATTTATATAATATTGTACACTGTTAAAATTTTTGCAGCATTCTGGCAGGTCATTCGACCGTTTTTCGAAAAAACGGTTTCATAACCATAATTTAACTATATTCTGACCATAAAATGGCCAATAATATGATCAGAATAGTGTTAAAATTACGGTTGTGTAACCGTTTTCGGAAAAAACGATCAAATGACCTGCCAGAATGCTGCAAATTTTTAACAGTCTAGGAACTAGGCTTATTTACATATCTAATCGTTTAAATGAACTTTAGAGCTTTTATTTATACGTTTAATGTCGAAAATTGTTACTTTTACGTATACTTAGATTAAAATTTAATTATATTTCACTTTAAATAATTGTTTCTTTTTATAGGACCGACTGGATTAATAAATTAAAATGAATATGGATTCGGACATGGCTTTATAGTCGATTAATACATTGCAAACAAAAACAAAACAATTTTTCCTGCTAGACTAATTTTTTTAGCAAAAAGTAAAGAATAGTATATATATTTGAAGAACAATCCAGTTGTTAAAATCATATTTAGTACTTGGGATAATGAGTACCTAGTAATATTTCTTCTTCTTTTTACTATAAGAAAAAATGTACTTTCTAATTTCTGCATAAAAATATTATTAACATAGCAAAAAGTAAAGAAAACATAGAAAATATAAAAGAATTAAGAGATTTGTTCAATCTTTACGAGTTTCATTTTGTGTTGCCTATAATATGCATTATAAAACATAGCAGTGATATAACGTACATTTAAAACCTCCCCAATAACAGGTATGATCATTCCTAATCATAATAATTTTTATGATGTATCTGAGTAACCTGAATTCCTTTATATCTGTTTACTACATAAAAGCATACACGAAGCGAGAGACAAAAATGTTAGGTGGCAGGATCTAAGAAAAAATATAGTTTTGCTAATTTAGCGGGTTTTTGTTTATTCAAATAGCTACCACTGTGGCCGATTAGTAATTTTTGTCTTAATTAGTCTGTTATTAAATAAAGCAAATAATGCTATTAGGAAATAGTGTTTTTCATTTGAATTTAAAAAAAAATCCGATAGATTGGCAACACTCGAGTAGAGAGAAGGAATTCGCGTCTTAAGCGGGTTCGCGTAAAAACTGTTCATGTATTAAACGTGATATTTTTGCATTAAAATTATGAGCAATGTTCAAGGGATCGGGAAAAAAATCCGAGTAATAACCGTGATTGTCTTAACTGGGTTCGAATGTATACATAAATATCCTTTAGTAGTTTTAATAGCTTTATTGTAATGTACACAAAATACATTCTTTTGTGCATTATGTAAATTCATTCTTCTTCTTATTATTATTATTATTATTACAGTGACCGATACCTTATTCTTTAAAAACTTCTCTCCAGCTGCATACTGAACAGTTTTCTAAATCTTTTCAAGTTTTCTCTAAGTAAGGGAAACACTGAAATGTTTCCAAAGTTATTCCAGTGCTCAAGATTGCAATTTCAATCACTGCTGCTTCAAAGTGAAAGTTGAACAAACTTATTCTCTTTGAAAATCACATAGATTTTACTGTATCGCAAGTTTCGATTATTGTCTAAAAGATTGTCGCATTTTATCGAGCGTAATTCGAAAAAGTCTAAATTTATTCCAAAAACTTCAACTGTCCAGTACTTTTTCCTTATTCTCAATGTCACAAAAAAACAGTTGAGTTTCTCTGTAGATCGTGCTTGAGATTACACTTAGAAGAGATTTTTCTTCATCTTTTGGCTTTTGTACATTATCTGTTCTTCAAGTTTCGTCTTTTTTCTTGTTTACTGTATAAAGATTGTTTGCAGTTAGTTGCAACAGGGGTAAAGCTAAAAGGTATTTGACACTATGTTATTGAATTGTAGTCAATTTTAGTAAATTTCAGATACAGTAATATTGTACGAGATATTTTTTTATTTTTACGCATTTTATTGATTCGACATGTTAGATATGTTGTTTGAACATAGGTATAAGAAACAAAAGTATGTTTCACTGGAACTATTAGTTTTATATTCAATAAATATAATTATATAAAAAAATAACGAAAAAGGGATTAGTTAATGAAGGTAATGAAAAATAATAAAATATATAATTAGCATTATTTCTTCGCTACAAAATCTGCTAAATCCGACACAAAAATTATGGTGGTTGAATGGTTGTAAATAAGTAGAAATAGAGAAATGTCAGCAGGTAATATCTTACTTACAGTAATCCGAGTAAGATCACGCATTATTGCAGTAAGCGAGTCGAAAAACAGACGTAAATATGATTTATTCCAGCTGGTTATATTTTAGAGTGATACGTGCAAGATCACATTACTGTAGTCAGCAAGTCGTACAAAAGCAGAACTGGATTCTACAATCATTGAAGATTTCCTGTAAACTTAACCTCTTGAGACCTGAAGCGAAAATAATACTACAACTACTCATTTATTGCTTTTATATAACCAAAGTGACATCATTCATGACATAAAAAAGAAAATTCTGAAACTGATCCTATAGACTAGTAATTTAGATTCACAATTATTGATCTAAAATAATTAGCTCCCTAAAAATATCAGTTTAAATATCAATAAGCAAAATTCACGCAATGTCACATTTAAGGGCTTTAAACAAGTGACTGAACTGCAAATCTCCAAAAATATTTATTTTTAAGTATTTAAGTTAAGTAATTTTAGAAATCACTTACTTTCTTGGCCAAACTGTCTTGAAGGAATTTTTTAACCAATAAGACAATTGACAAATAACATTTATTTTATGAGAAAATGAGTATCGATGCTTTCATTTATTAGTTTGGTTTTAAAGCAAAAAACAGAATGTAAAACAATTGCACAGTTTAATTTTTAAGCGGAAAAGAATATAGATCCACATTTGTATAGCCCTGGACCTCTAGTGTGTAATAAATGAAAAGGCTTGTAAACGAAATAGCTTTACAAGAGACTCTCATATTCTATTTGCTGTTTCACCAATCCGGCCGAAATATTACACTGTAAAAAAAATTCCGCAACGTTCCTGGGAAAAAATGGGCAGCTGAGTTGCCCATTATTTCCAAGAAACATTTCCTGAAAATGACTGGAACTTTACTGTATATGTTAAAAACTTTCTACAGAAATGCCAGTAAGTTTCCTGCGAAATACCAGGAATATTTCTGTTGACAGCAAAACATTACTGACATTTCACAACATGCGGGATCCGCAGACGATTTTTACATTTCCAGTTGACAATTTTCGCTTTATTATCATTATTTGTTAGAATGAAAAAATATTTTGAAATTGACATCAAAATTATTATTTATAATTTACACGAAAAAATAAATTTTCAGTTAAAATTCAATAAAGTAAATATATATATGATATATTGTTTCTGAACTTTGCTTAAAATATAAAAATATATAAATGTAAATAATAATTAGAAAAAAAATCTAGACATAAAATATTTTGGATTTTCGTCAGTAATTATGTTAGTTTACAAGTTAGATAAAATACATATAAATTTTCATGAAAAAAAAAAAACCTAAACGTAATTGTATATTTTTTCCGAAAAAAAAATTCAAATTTACAGCAATTCAAAGTGTCAAATATATATCAAATTTAAATCAAATTGTAATAAAGTGTTAAAATATAAAATTAATTAAAAAAGAAAAAAAAGTCAAGAGGTAGCATCGAACTCGGACCGTACGGGTGGCGTGCGAGCTTTCTGCGTCCACACCACGAAAGACACGTTGAAAGCTGCAAACTAATGGGTATTTGAAACGTATGCTAACCTCGGCATCTAATTTCTGAAAATCTAACAAGGAGAGGGCCAACCTTGTTAATCACCGATTTTGATTATTTTAATATATGTTGTAGGGTAGACACCCATTAGTGTCAGGTTCAACGGATTTTATCCAATGCCCCTTATTTCTTGAAAAACCAGGGGGTCTAATATTAGTAGACAACTTAAATACTTACTTCGCAGCAAAAATGACAGGTTAGTCGTAGCTCGGTTGGCATGGCATTTGCCGGCTGATCCGAGGGCCCGGGTTCGATACCTGAATGCGCTACATTTGTATTCTCATTTTTTGTTTTATAAATATAGTTGTAATTATAATTTAATAATTTCAATTAAAAATTGTAACACCAAACATTAATTATAATGTTAACAAACTTAAATTTATCATTTCTTATTTGTAAACTATTATTTCTCATCCATTAAAGAGGTTTAAAAGAAATTGGATCTATTAGTGAATGACAAAAATTCCGAAATCGTGACAAATTCTGTTGTGGTGCCATCTAGTTATGATAAAAAAAAAGGAATATTCAAATAAAATAAAAGCAGAAAAAAGATAAAGGGGAAAGCAAAATAATTGAAAGTGCAAGCATACTTATTACAAATTTAAAAATCTTTAATATGCAAAAAATCGGTTGTAATTTAATTCTGATGCTAATTTTTAATATGATTATGCTTCTTACTTTAAAAACAGAATAATAGTATTATCTCATTGACTTCCTTTGTTAAAGAAATGCGTAAATGATGTTTCTTTAAAATCACGAATTGACACAATTGCTCAATATCATTGCATCGATAAAGAATATATAAAACACATTTTAAAAGTGATTTTTTATAAAAAAAAATAATAACAGTTTTATGATGTGTTATTACAACTATTCAGTTAAAAGTAAAAAATTAAATAGGTTAAAATTATAATTGATATACAATATTAAAAATTTTAATTGACAGTGAGATTATTAAGTTACACTTACAAGTAAATTTATAAAACAAAAAATGAGAAAAACAAATGTAGCGCACTCAGGTATCGAACCCGGGCCCGCCAATCAGCCGGTTAACACCATACCAACTGAGCTACGACAGACCTATCATCGATGTAGCAAAGTAAGTATTTAAGTTGTGTACTAATATTAGACCCCCCGGTTTCTCAAGAACTAAGGAGCATTGGATAAAATCCGTTGAACCTGACACTAAGGGGCCTCTACCCTACAACATATATTAAAATAATCAAAATCTGTGATTAACAAGGTTGGCCCTCTCCTTGTAAGGCCCATTTGAAGAAATCCTTTCACAAGAATAATTGGAGATAAGAACTCTAAAACATACTTTAAATTAATCAAAATCGGTGACAATCATGTTTGATGGTCCCCTGGTTAATGGAGATCCAAATAATAGGTGTATTTTTTTTTTTTTTACACGGTCTGCTCGTTAAACAACCACAGACAAGTGCGATGTCACAGAGGTATTGTATTTTCATCTGAATTGTCTTGACAATAGAGACGTAAAGGATTATGTCGTCTATTGATTTATTTGCATTCCATATTGATTTTTTTACATTCATTTAAGGAATTCGTTTTCGACACTCGCGCGCGAGCAACGGATTATAGCAAAAAAATAATAAATGGCGGCCGCAGCGTTTTCCTGTTTCCAACTTTTGTTCAGGAACGTTTCAGATAAGAAAACCAGAATTTCACAGGAAAGAGCTAAATTATTCTGAAAACCTGAGAAAAGGCGAAACGTTCCTGGATTTTACATGGAAAGTTACCATTTTTTTTACAGTGTATGCCAGATTGTTTTTTTAGAGCTTTTAGAGATTAAATTCAAGAATAAAGATATATACACGGTGTCCGGACTAAAAGTATCCAAGAGTTATGGCTTATTTTTACGTAACTACTCATTACAATTTAAAAAAAATATATTTAAATAGAAAGAATATCTCAAAAAGTTTTAAATATCAATAGATTTCGACGTGTGCATCTTTTGTAGAATGACAAACGTCTAAACAGTAATCCAGTTCTCTCCAAGTGTTTCACAGCATATCAGGAGTTATTGGACTAATATTGGATATTTAGATAGAAAGAGCATCTCAGTAAGTTTTAACATCAATAGATTTCGATGTGTGGAGATGTTAGATTGGGATGTTTGCTAGCATGCATGGGTATAATAGTCGTCAATTGGCACAAAGGCGAAAACCTATTCCATGGGTTTCATTACTAATGATGTAGGCGCCACATCAAAATATGCGGTGTGCGCTTTGGTTAACGGAATTAAAATCTGTGACGCGTGTTCAGCGACGGGTGAACACAATGGATTTGAACACAATGAAATGTTCAAAATCCATCTACCAATTGAATAGGCGGAGGAGGGGGAGCCAGAACCTTGTTATCTGAAACTGGCAAACATCCAAAATCTCCACATATCAACATCTATTGATATTAAAACTTGGTGAGATGGTTTTTCTATATAAATAATTTTTTTAAATTATTCTAATGAGTTGTTCCGCAAAAATAAGCCATCACTTTTGGATACCTTTAGCCGAGACATATTGATTTTTGTGTTGATGAAAAATTTGTCTATTAATACCAGATTTGTCTTATTAATTATTAAAATAACTTTCAAATGACAACTTTTTAAAAGGTTATAATTTTCTAATGTAAAACAAAAAATTTTTTTAAAGAATGAAGCAGTTAAAAATAAATTCATAAGACGAAATACAATATTCCACCTTGATTCAGTCACAAAATATACAATATGAACTTTAAAAAGCTCACTGTTTTACTTAAAAAGCGTAAATAATAATAATAATATAGATGTTACAATGTTACAAGTTAAAAACATATACATTTTATTAAAACATTTGTCAGGTTTCTGACGCTAATGAGCATATAACTAATTAAGATGACTATTATCTAATAGTATTATCTTTTTCTTATTTATTACATTTCATATGTATAGCTTTCTGCGTACAGGAATTAAAGTAATATTTTTCCTTATATTGAAGTTAATCCGAGCTGTTACAGTTAGATATTACTGTATGAACAAGCTTCATTGTATCAATGCATTCCAGCTCCCCTTTCTATTCAAGAACGCATACCAAAGATGAGGAAAACAAATAAATTCTCCGGCTATCTAGTGAATTGTGAAATACCCGGGAAGAGGTAGTTTTAGATCATAGAAAGTGGACCGTGTTGGAACGAAGTTAACTCCATATGCTGGTTTTGGATAGAATGATTGAGAGAGAAATGGAGGGTCCTGGCGTAGACCTCGTAAATGGAGGTTGGTGTTTTCTGAAGTTGAGTGTACAGAGTTCCGGCCAAATGCTTAACTCTTGCGCGGAGAAAGTCTATGCAACGTGCGGTCCTGTGTGATCATCTGATAAACCTAATGAGATATCTTAGGGTGAGAAGGAAATAGGATATTTTAATAAGTTGACCCAGTGCGCAGAAAGAACTTGCTACATATATAACTTAGTATCGAGCCGGATCGTCTATATCCGAGCTCTTAAATGTAAATAATTTGTAAATAAATTGTTCTTTAATATTAACTGAATTAGTTTAGTATTTTTCTTAACCCTTCTCACATCGTGTCCGGTATCACGTATTTATATCGGTGGTGACAGCCTATCGAATAAAAGAACATTTTTTCGAAGTCTATACGAGTGATGATCGTGGATACGAGAAAATTCTTCAGGATGTGAGCTAAGGAAGAATGCAACAAAATAATTAATACTTTTGACCTGCAATTCCCGCGACCATCGTCAGAGAATACATTCATGCAAATAAGACACTTCGTTTGAAATCGAAGAGTATAATTATTAAAGTTACTAAGGAAATATAATTTTTTTCTATGTAAGTTTAATCCAAGGCACTGTTACTTCTACTTTCAGCTACCTTAATAGTTACAGAATTTCTCATTTCAAAGGAAGTGACGTATTTGTATGAATGGAGCAAAAATTAATAATAAAAGTATTCTCTGACGATGGCCGCAAATTGCAGGCCGAAAGTACTAAGAAATTTTAAATAAAATGTATATTTTATTACTTGTAACATCTATATTATTACTTTTTTGTCGCCTTTTAAGTAAAACAGTGAACTTTTTAAAGATCATATTGTGTATTTGGAGATTAAAATATCTTTTTCATATTTTTTAAAATATTTTAAAGAAATATATTTTATAAAATTTCTTTCAAAATAACAAACATTACATTACACTAAATTAAAAAGATAAAAGCATTAAAAACAATTTAAAAGAATGTTTCGGATTCATTCTGAATCCCTCATCAGCAAATTCCTGACTCAAAAGTATACTAAGGTGTTAAAATTCAACAAACAGAAAAATTACATCAAGTTGCCAAAGTGAAAATTATATTTAAACTGAGTATTCTATTGGTACAGATGCATCCTCGTTAATTGCTAAATCAGCAGTTCTAGTTTAAAAAAAAAAACGTCTACCATAAATGCTGCAATTGGATCTAATTATAAAAGAGTCAAAACTCGGAAGTTCAAAAGTTCAAAACTCGGAAAAGGATCAGTTTTCATGGCATGGTCAACAATCTTAGAATTTAAATTTTTATTCCTAAAAGCACGTTTATGCTCCTTAAGTCTTGTTTCAAGTGCTGATTTCTCCTGTGTAGACTGCATTACACTGTTTGCACGGAATTCCATAAATAACATCAATAACATCTTTAAACTGTGAGCTTGGGGTATCTATGTTTAAAATTGCTTAAAAGATGCTTAGCCCTTAAATGCGCGATTTTTTATTTTGTTACGAAAAAATTATATGTGATTCTCTGAAAGGTTTATTACGCAGGAAAAATAAGGAAAAAATAAAGCATACATTTTTCATATAATACGTGAATATTTTCTTCTGTTGCACATCCGCAATAGAAGAAAAAAATACTGTCGTGTGGCTGTTTTACGCTAAAATATTGCAAATCATTAAATATTTTAATAAGTATGTCTCCAAATACCTTATTTTTAAAATTATTATTTATTTTATAAACTTAACCTTTAACTCTTTAATTCACATGATAGAATACGTTCTAGAAATTACGTAGTTCAGAGAATCTGACTTTACACTAGAAAGTTTCAATGGTTAATTTCGCTTTATTTAAATGAGGAATGTTTGTTATTAATTAAAGCAAATATTGCTATTATAATTTTCTGGTGTGAATTAGGTGTATACGAATAAAAAAATCTATTAAATTCAAAACTCTGTTGTTATTATACATGCAAAGCTGCGCACTAAAGGATTAAGTGTTTTTTGTGGGATGAAGGACTTGTGAATGCCAAGTGGTTTTAAAAAAGGCGAAATCTTCACTGGAAAAAAAAATCCGACCAGCTTTCCTGTAGGAATCGGAAAAATAGTTGACCTTATCGTACCGGAAAATTTTCCCACCCAGCTCGGAATAAAATCCGTAAAAAAAGGAAATAGTGAATAAAACGGTATTTTACGGATTTTATTCCTAGCTTGGTCGGAAATTTTTCCGATACGATAAGGACAACTATTTTTCCGATTCCTATTGGAAAACCGGTCGTATTTTTTTACAGTGTTCTCTGAAATACATTTGTAATACGGAATGCTTGCGAATTTATTAATTTTCATACGTTGAAAGAGTGAAGGGGTATCGATGTGTGCACGAAGAAGTTCGATAAAAATGCGAAAACAAAACCTTCCAGGATAACTATTCAACTTTAAATCGTACACTGTAAAAAAAATCCGACCAGTTTTCTGTAGGAATCGGAAAAATAGTTGCCCTTATCGTACCGGAAAATTTTCCGACCTAGCTCGGAATAAAATCTGTAAAAAAAAAGAAAATAGTCAATAAAACGGTATTTCACGGATTTTATACCGAGTTGGGTAGGAAATTTTTCCGGTACGATAAGGACAACTGTTTTTCCGATTCCTACAGGAAAACTGGTCCTATTTTTTTTTTTTTTTTACAGTGTACAAAAATTTTTGTATTTCTATATTAAAGAGCTCTTCTGTGGTGCAAAATCGTAAAGCTCTGGTAAATAAATTCTTCACAACTGCAATTTTATGGGATTTTTGAGATTCGGAATTAAAATTGAGCTATTGTCCAGAGAACGGACTCCTTCATCCCACAAAAACCACTTAAGCATCTTTTATGAAATTTTAAAGATAGATATCCCAGCTCATACTTAAAAGATGTCATTTAAGGAATTCTGTGCAAACAGTGTAATGCAGTCTACATAGCAGAAACCAGCCGTACACTTGAAACAAGACTTAAGGAGAATAAACATGCTTTTAGGAATAAAAATTTAAATTCTAAGATTGTTGACCATGCCATGAAAACTGATTTTTTTCCGAGTTTTCAGAATGCTTTTATAATTAGATCCAACTGCAGCATTTATGCGTCGTATTTTTTTTGGAAGTTTGGTACACCAGAACTGCTGATTTAGCAATTAACGAGGCTACATCTCTACCAATAGAATATCCAGTTTTATTTTAACTATAATTTTCACTTTGGCAATTTGATTTAATGTTTTTCTGTTTGTTCATCTTTAACACCTTAGTATAACTTTTACGTTAGGAATTAGCTGATGAGGGATTAAGAATGAATTCGAAACGTCCATTTAAATTGTTTTTTGTGCTTTCATTTTTTTTTAATTTAGTAGTGTAATGCAATGTCTGCTATTAAAAAAAAATACAATTATCAATGTATTCAGACGTAGTCCTTTTGTTTATATCAAATATATTTTAAATGAAAACTTTTATTAAATGGGAAGAATTTCCATTTCTGAAACGTCAAGAAAGGTTATAGAATAGAAAGTGCACATAATATTTTTTCATATATAAAAATCCTGCTCTGCGAAACAAAGAGAATGTTTACAGGGTCTGCAGAATATGTATTGACTTTTTCCATTTTTTCCATTTTCGTTTTCATAGCTGTAATTCTACTTCAATTGACTTGATTTTGATATGCTTTTCTTTGTTGGATGACATATGGAAAGACTGCGTGCGTATATATTCAAGGAAATGCAAAATATATTCTCGTGTATAACATTCTTTGATATGTTTTGAGCTTCGAATTATTTTGACTATTTGGATTTAAAGTAAAAATGTTATCAAAGACTGTTTTTTTCTCTTCATTTTATACTGATTAAAAATCCTTTTTAAAAAATTCAAAGCTAACGAGAAACTTTCTGAAATGTGCTTTGATTCATTTTAATTGCAAAAGAATTTGCAGGCATGATTTGTGAAGTGATTTGTAATCGAATAGTGTTTTATTTACGCGCTCTCCTGTCCGGAAATGTGATTCAAAACACCAGATATGGCAGGATTTTCTAAAAACATTTTTCGACGCACATGGAAACATCCAGGTTTAACAACAATACAAGCAATCAGCCATTGGTGTTAGTACATAACGCTTCAAGACTGCAGGCATTTCGCAGCAGCGCTGCGAATATAGGGGATTATTTACTCAGAATTCCAAGTCTGTTTTCGAATAGTAGTATTCGTCTTATTTATGGACGAATTAAATAATACGAAAATTGCTATTTGAAAAAAAAATGACCTTTGAATAAAAAAGCCTCTAAATTGCGACACTGTTTAGTAGTAAATAGAACATCATTGAAATGTTCTTAAGATGTAAAGTAATATCGACGTGATATATTTTACATAACTGTGCTATATGGGATAGGGTTTCCACATCACGTTTAGCTGCTTTTACTTACCATTGTCGTTTTGAAAAATTGCAAAGAAAATAAAAAGTAATTACTGGTTTACGTTCACCATTTTTTAGCTCGAAACGTTGCCGAGTTCAGCTCAGAAATAATTTACGAATTAGAATAGATCATAAAATAATAAATAATCAGTTAATTAAGTTTTAATAACTATGATTTGATAAAATAATTATTAATAATCAGTTAATTAAGTTTTAATAACTATGATTTGATAAAATAATTATTTTTTGTAAATAAGTAAATGGAGATTTTTTTTAATCAAAATATTCACAAAATTTTTACTATTTATATGCATGCGTGTATATACAAAGGTAGGAACGCATACATACATACACAGAAACACACACACCACATACAAATGAGTTGCATAATTTTCCCATAAATGACATAAAGGAAATTTTATAAAGTATCGCATTAGTGTTATCATAAATTAAAGTTGAAAATGATCATCTCCATCTTTTTTTAAATGAACACACAATAGGCTGTTTTTACAATAAAACACTGAAATTTTGTCGTGTTGTTGATTCAAGATATTTTGTGAAAGTTACCTTGTTAAAAACTACATGTTAAGTTGAACCAAAATTTTGCATTATTGTAGCTGCAACCAATTTACCATTTCTTTTTACATGAACCATGAAATGGTACAATATTGTACTATAAACTTATTTAGGTTGAACCATAAACTTCAAAAAGTTGAACAAGAATTGGTAGCATGTTGAAGAACAAATGGATAAAAAAATGTAACATAAATTAGCTATAGTTATCTTTTGCAAAGGATAATCGGATATGATGGTTTTTAAAACTGGAATAAGACAAACGGAAATCGAACCAGGAACACCTCTCGACTTGTATCTATCGTTCTAATCGTTCTAATCTAAGCAAACGAATATACTCGTGATCTAAAGTAAAATATTGAGAGGGCACAGAACTATATAGGTACTTGTTTATTATAGGTGCATTGTGTGTTTTTTTTAAAGCTTAGCGCACTTCGGGTTTAAGAATGTGAGATTTGTTGCCAAATGATATAAACAGCTATAAAAATAAAATTGATGAACTGTTATGCTTGCTTATGTAAACATTTAAAAATATGATTTCGGTTACAAGTCGGATAAATTACTACTGTTTGCATATATTTACAGATAAATGATTTCTGCATGTTAAATAAATTGTGTAAATAGTGAAGAAAAAATACTCGACACTGAATAGGTTGCCAGAAAATATCTGTAAAATAAAGAATGTATGCATGTATAAAATAAGAATATGTGTCAATTTTCCAAGACTATTTTGCCTATCTCTCCAAGGTCCCTATAGCAGACATGCACCACTATTGTCTCAGATTGGATGTGGAATTGCTCTATTTTTTGTTGACATTTGAAATCATTTTCGACGTTGAATTATAGAAGCAGATTTGTTTTCAATTTAAGGTGAATAATACCATGTCTCAACTATACATCTATCTATCTATATATATAATTACTTTACAGCATCGAGTGATTAATTTTAAACTAAAATGTTTAACAGTAATGAAAGGTGTAGTGTCTAGTAAAGGTATGTGAAGTACAAACTATTCTAATTAGTGTTTTTTTATTTTTTGAAAGATCAGAATAAAAAGGACATATTAAGTCTCTGCTATACATTCGTGTATATTATAGGTGTGTGGTTTTTATTTCCAAGCTAAAATGGTTCGTATTTTCCCAAAACTATAAAAAAAATGTACAATTGTTTTAATTTAAATAAATTTTTGATTAAAAAAATTATCATTCTATTTCATTAAATTTTCATTTCAAATTTTTATTTCATTACAAATATTTTATTTATAAATGGAAAAAATTTCACATATTAAACAGTTTCAAATCATTACAGCATATGTTTCTTCACGTTTTACTTTATTTTTGTACTATCAAAGTTTTTTTAGTGGCAACTTCTTGTCTTCTTTGAATTGTACATTTTCTTTGCCGAAAAGAAAAATGATTAGTATACTTTTAAACGATATATATATAGTTTCTGAAGAACAAATATAACTAGAAATATAATATATTTAATATAGTTCCCAGAAAATTGAAATGTCAAGAGTTTTTCATAAAAGAATACAATCTCATATATTATAAGTTTGAAAGTAAAAGAATGTTTAGAACTGAAAAAAAAAATCTAAACAGGGGCCGCGCGGATGTTGTTTATTTTGAAGATAGATTTTCTTCATTGCTATACAGGTCTAAAACAATAACAGTTGAGAGTAAAACTGACATTACGATATAAATTTGAAATCTATTTTAACTGTGACATATTAAAGAAAATCTACAACTTGTACTAAGATATCAGTTAAAAAATAACAGATTTTTTATTAAATTAAATCACAAGAAGCAATAGTCACAATTCTTTACACAATGATACATATTTGAAATATTATTAGATTATCTAATCTAATGTTTAAATAATAAAAATCGAACTATCGAAAATATCTTAAAACTTGTTCTAAGTGACTCCTTTCGGCTGCAGTGCAGAAATGTACACAAGGATTAAATCCTTCTAATACTTTAAAATACTTTGTGTACGATCCCTAAAAGCATGGCCCAACTCATGTGTGTTCAGATGCAGAAAATTTGTATAAGTCATGCAATTAAAAGTTTCATAACTCGGTCAATTTTAGGGCTAGATGAATGGGAATTTGTTTCCTTACTTGTTATTGTTAAAGTAATAGGAAATGTTTACTGAATATCACTTATAGAACCAGAGGACTGTATAAAAATTTAATTTTCGTAACTTTAAAAAACATGTTTGGATTGATAAAAACGACTTTTAAGATAATTTTTACTTCATTTAAAACATTTTTGCAGTTAGAACTATATATCTCTGACTAAAGATTTAGAAATTAGCCACTGGATACCGTTGAGATCGGACAACATGTATAAGAAGTTAAACAACGAATTTCTTTAATTGTATTAAAATTTAACTTCCAGTATTATATTCGAATACTAGAATAATTTTATCAAATGTCTAGAATGTAAGATCTAAGAATGTGTCTTAATCTGTCTATAATTTAAGCAGCTGTTTTATGGACAATATTTTATAAAGTAATGCGGTATTTTTAACCAAATACAAAACATTTATTATAAGATAAAAGAAAAGTAATTTGTAGTTCCTATGAAAACTTAAAAACTTGAAGATAAATACTACTTCAATTACCAATGTCTAACCTTTTCGTTATGTCTGATATTCTAAATGCGATACGAGACAGAGCGAAATAGAATATTCCGTAGCTATGGTACATAATATGAAAGAGTGGTCAAAGGAGTGTCGGCAAAAGTTAGAAAAGTGCACCCCGGGTGAAAAGGGTTTAAGTTAGAAAAATTGCTAAAAATACAGAAGTTAGAGCCCGGAGGGTAAATATTATAAGACATTTTAGCTCACGGGCTATCAAAGCCTGAGAGCTTATGTGCCCGCCGGTTCTGTATCTACGTACGTACGTAACGCGATAACTTTTGATAAAAATATCAGATTTGCTTAAATTTTTTTTCCACGTTCATTCTGATAAAGCGCTTTCCTGATTTGTTTTTGGGGTGCATTGGTTAAGGATAAAGGGGAAAAGGGGGCTAGTACCCTCCCCCTTAATTTAGATAAATGGTTTTTCATGCAGAGTTATTCGATTTGCTCCAAATTTCGTGTACCAGTTTATTATGTTATGGAGCTTCCCTGATTAGATTAGAACGGGGGCTAATCCCTTCATTTATTTTTTGAGAGGCAATATTCTTTGAAATAAGAGTATAATATACAATTAGTGTGAATAGCCTGTGAGCTCAATGCCATCAGTTTAACTGGGCAATTTTCATTTTTATTGAAAAGTTTATGATTTTTCGTGTGATCGCAAGTGTTCTGCTATAAGTATGCAAAATTTCACTTCTCCAACTTAATTAGGGGCTGAATTAGAAAAAATGCTTAAAATACACAAGTTAGAGCCCAGAGGGGTAAGTATAAGACTTTTTCAAAATTTTGTGATATATCGTTCGATGTGAGGTGTTCAGCTATAACAGTCTAAAATTTCAAGTCTTCAACTTAATTAAGGGCTCAGTTAGAAGAAAAAAAGTTTAAAATACACAAGTTAGAGCCCAGAGGGAAAAACATATGACTTATTCAAATTTTTATGATTTTTCGTTTGATGTGAGGTGTTCAGCTATAAGAATCCAAATTGCAAGTCTTCAACTTAATTAGGTGCTCAGTTAGAAAAGAAAAGCTTAACCCTTAAATGCCTGAGTTTTCAAAAATCATTTAAAAAAATGTTTTTCGGCTTTCTTTTTTTAAATAAATCATGGGATAAATATTTGAAAAAATCATATTTTGTTTTAAGTATGGTTTACGGCTAAAAAAATATTTGTTACTAATCGGCAATACTGGTGTTTAACTGAAAAACACTGCAGAACAAAATAGGGTATATCGCAAGCTTCCAAACAAAACAAAAAGAACATGTATCAACAATTGAAAAAGTAAATCTATCTTTATTCTTAAACAGCACAAATGTTGCCATCTAAATGTTGAAAATCGATTTAATAATATTTTCAGAATGTATTTTATTGGCAACATTACGCATTATAGCTTCAATATCATTCTAATAGTATTTATAAACCTAAATTGGGTATGTTGCCGAAAGGCAATATCCGGCCTTTAAGAGTTAAAATACACAAATCAGAGCCCAGAGGGGTAAATATAAGACTTATTCAAAATTTTATGATTTGTCGTTTGATGTGAGGTATTTAGCTATAAGAATCCAAAATTTCAAGTCACCGACATATATAGTTTCTGAGAATGGACTCTGTGACAGACAGACAGAGGAGTGAGACGAATAGGGTTTCGTTAGATGAAGGAAACACTAAACAAGTGGGTAAGTGTGATCATACATCGCACAGAGGGTTTCGTTTAATATTGCTTTCAAAACACTTTCTTTCAAAACGTCCAGTACATTTATCGCCATGAAATACCTTCTAAATTTTGGCAAACCCATCCTAAACTATCTTAAAGTTTCAAACATATTAGCATTGTTATATTTCCTAATTTTGTTCGCGTCCCCCCCCCACCCCACCCGAAATGCTGCGATATATTATCACATGACGGGTATCTGCCATATTTAGAAAAGTGCCCCCCTTAATGTGGGGAGGAAGTGGGCAGATGGTCACCATGATTTTTGACGCAGCCTGATTTTTAAAATTTTTGTTATGTTTTATAATCTATATTAAAGTTTCAAACAGATCGTCCAGTTATATTTCCTAATTTTGTTCGCGCACCTCTCTCAACACCGCCGCCCCCTCGAAATGCGGCGCGCCATTCTTCTTTATAAATCTTTGTTTAAACTTTTCTTATGTGTTATGAACTATCTTCAAGTTTCAAACAGATCGCCTTATTACATTTTCTAATTTAAATGAAATCGCGGTTCTTGAAATCACGTGCCTTCATTAGGGTTTTTTTTTAATACAATAGGCATTTTATAGAGATGAAACCAATTAATTAAATAATAATTAAATAATAATTAATATCTCAGCTTGTAATTAAGATAGGAGTTAGAAATGGGCATTGATGAAATCAGCGAATGATTTCACTCCGGAATGTCTGAAAATTTAATATTTAAAAAGTTTAAATTTCGTATTAAAATATCCTACTATGAGAAACCACGTGACCCAGCGCCGTTTATCTGGAGAGAAAAAATTATGGCAGGCCTTCGAAATCAAACCTATAGACACCTGCTTTCGTAATGGAAGAAACTTAAATTTTTATCAATCGATTTTTAGAGGATTTTTTAACTTATACACATCGCAGAAAAACGATCTGTATACCAAATAAAAGTACCGTAATTTCCGGTGTATAGCTCGCGGATCAAACAATCGTGTTTCGACCCAGAAATTTTTAAAAATAAAATGTAATTTTTTAGATCACGGTAAATATTGGTCTTCAAATATTGAATAAAATTTCTGGGTCCAAACTGAATTGTTTGATCTGCGGGCTATAAACCGGAAATTACGGTAGATTTTTTTTTCTGCGTATGTCTGTGCAAGTTAAAAACTTCTCGCCCAAAAACTTTCTGAGGTACAAGTCGATTTTAAAAAGTACACTTTTTTGCTTAAAGCACGCTCTGGCAAACCTGCAATTTCGAAGCGCAGATGTATGGTAACCCAAAAAAGAATTAAAAATATTTCAAGAGTCCATTCGTACCTGCGTTCAATTTATACCGTTTCTTCATTAATGAGACGTAAAATTGGGAGTTTTTAATTAATAACGTCCGTTAATTACGACTTCTTAAAAATTTTATGATTTGTCGTTTGATCTCAGGAGTCCAGCTATAAATATGCAAAATTTCAAGTCTCCACCGTATATAGTTTCTGATAACGGGCGCTGTGTCGGACAGACAAACAGACAAACACAGAGGAGTCAGACGAATAGGGTTTCGTCAGATGAACGAAACCCTACAAAAATCTTTATGCCCTTAAGAAATACTAACATCTACTAACAAAGAAAACCAATCCAAAAAGAACATCTGCAATAAAGTAGCCTTAAGGAATACTAACATCTATGCGTAACTACATGCACTCTGCAGAGCTCTACACCATAAAAATATTTTGAATATTTTTAGAATTGATGTCGAGAAAAGTTCAATTTAAATTTAATATCAAAAAATGATTTTTCACGCAATGTAATGGAAAGTTAAAGCATATTAGATTTTTCTCAAATCCCAATAAATTATAATGAAATGATAAATAAAAAGTGTATTCAGTATCCTCCATATGTTGAATCTGCATTGAAAAAAGCATTCAAATGGAAAACCTAAAAATAACAAACTTCTTTCTAAGCGAAAATTCTTTCTTTAACATTCTTTTAAAATAAACTGTTATATTTCAGCTGGATTTGGTAGGATACCGACTGCAGCAAAAAATTATAAAGGTGCTCGCAGGGACATTTATTCAACTGATAAAAGTTATTCAGGCTATGATGTAAAATTTCCGCATTCCCTTAGGGTGAAAAGAAAAATATGTAAATGACGTTTCATATATTCTTTAAAAAATATATTCAGTTGATAAAAAGATTCTGTGAAATGCATATTTTGATTTTGATTTTGAAAAATATATAAATTATTTTATTGAAATTTCTTTCATTAATCTCACTCCTATGTTTTGTGAAAAATATTATTAAGTTAATTGTTTTTATTAGCATTGTACGAAATCGAGTTTTTAATTATTGGTATTTAAAATAGCTCATTCTTTCTTCCCTGCCGAATTGTCACGTCACTGCCCGTCGAAGCTACGTTTTAACGTGACTTCCAGTATTGCCGCGTGCCGTGCTTGTTCCATTGCAGTGGCGTAGTTTCGAAGTCATTTGACCTATATTTTTATTGGATTTGTCACGTCAGTCAAAAATACAGTTTGCAAGTCACCAGTATACACTGCTTCGCAAAGAATTTTCAGTAAAAATAAATTTTCTATTGTTAATTAAGTAAAAATTATATAGTTATAAAAAATAATTTTTAAAAAAATCAAACAAAATATGAATGTTTTACATGAATGAAACAGTGTAGAAATTTTATCAGAATAATTTCTTATTAAGTGAATCAGCATGTATAAAGGTAGTTAAATTGTTCAAGAAAGTCGGAAATTTGTTGAGAGGTGTGAATAACTGAATTTCCGTCCACTATTTTAAATATACAGTACACACACACAAAAAAAAAATTAATAATAAATAAACAAATAAATAAAAATAAAAATAAAAAGTGCTGATAATAAAAATGAATAATAAAAAATTCAAACGTTTGCTATAACTTTGGTTATTTATTATAAGAAAATTTGAAATGTACCGTTTTAATTCACATATCGCTCTTTAAAATGTTGTGTGTTTAATTTTGACATAAAAGGTCATCTAATTATTAAAATTGAACCTAACTTCCCATGTTCTTTTAAATTTACTAATAATAACACCAAATGTTTTTGTGCATATTTTAGTTCCCCATTCATAAAAGTGCGAAAATACAAATTGGTATTAATTTGTATACACATAAGTATAACAATAGTAGTACCAAATTGTTTTTGCATATTTTAGTTCCCCATGCATAAAAGTGCGGAAATACAAATTGGTATTAATTTGTATACACATAATTATATTAATAGTAGTACCAAATTGTTTTTGCCTGTTTTACACTGTTAAAAATAAAGTGCGATGTTTCACCACGAAAATGGTTAAAAGTCGCTGAAATTTAGCTGCAACCAAGATATAGGTGATAAGTTTCACCAGTTTATTGGTGCTTTCATAAATACCATTATATTAGTGAAATGTTAAACCATGATTCAGGTTTTTTATAAATCCAATTTTCTGGTGAAAGGTTGAACCATAAATCAGGATTTTTTTAATCCAATTTTATAGTGAAAGGTTGAACCATAAATCAGGGTTTTTTTAAATCCAATTTTCTGGTAAAAGTTTGAACCATAATTCAGTTTTTTTTAAATCGAATTTTCTGGTAAAAGGTTGAACCACAAATCAGGATTGTTTTTAAATCCAATTTTCTGGTGAAAGGTTTAACCATGATTCAGAGTTTTTTTAAATAACATTTTCTGGTGAAATGTTAAATCATAATTCAAGGTTTTCTCTATTCCAATTTTGGTTGAACCACGATTCAGGATTTTCTCTCATCTTTATGAGGAAAGGTTACACCGGATTGTAGTTTTCTTTTTTTTTCCCCTCACTTTGGTTTTCAATTTATCATTTTATTGTATAATAAACAAAATTTCAGATTATGCGAGATTATATTGCAGTAGGGAAAGCATATATATATATTTTTTCATTAAACCGAACATTATTAAATTTTTAATTATTGATTCGATTGTCTTTGAAACATATTTAAAAAACAAATGTAAACCAGTTTGATCTAATTTGATTTCACAAAGTAACTGCATTTTTTTTTCTTCTCACAAATATTACCATTCTGTCATTGTACTTTTTGGAATATTTCTCTGCACTCACTTACACTTAGTCCATTCAGTGCTTGCTTATTCACAAAAAAATATTAAAAAAAAAATAATAATTTTCTTAGATTTAAATGCATACCCAGTTTTTATTATATTTTAATTTAAACAATGGCTGAATGAATTTCTTCAACCAATATTAATTTTTGCACAGGTTTGAAAAAGTTTTTTCCACAATGCAGTTAGCTGCTGCTTTCATGATCTGTAATTGTTTTTTTTTTTTTTTTAATTGTTGTGAATCTATAGATGGGCGATTCCATGGAGAGTTTCACACACATAACGCAGGCTTTAATTTGCATTTATTCAATTATTTATTAAATTTTAATGTTAATTCTGATTTTAAGTGGTATGGTAAATAAGTTATTGATATATTTTTAAATTTAAATGTGTGGCAATAAAACTCACAGAAGTATATCATTTAATTTCATTACTCAAAATGTGCTTTTTTTCTACTTCAGAAAAAAAAGCACAGTTTGAGTAATTAAATTATATATTTCTGTGAGTTTTACTTACACACATTTAAACTAAAAAATATGTTAATAACTTATTTACCATACCACCTAAAATCAGAATTAACATTAAAATATAATAAATAATTGAATAAATGCAAATTAAAGCCTGCGTTATGTGTGTGACTCTCCACATGGAATCGCCCAGATGCTGAAATTTTTATATTATACAGTTTTCAAATTTTTACCTTCTTTTCACAAAACAAAAAATAAAAGTATTTTAATTAGCAAAAAATATTTATAGACATTTCTGCATATACTTAATATAAAGGTACAATTGTTACACATATGAAAATTTCACATATTTTCACTATTTTAAGTTACATAATTTTTAATAGTACTATTTTTGAACAGTAAAATTGACTAAAAAAAAATTAATTTTTCTACTGTTGCTGACATATATCGACAGTAACAATCTAAGCAATCCACTTCCCCTTTTCCTCAAATTGAATTATTGTCACATAATTTTCATTTTTACGTCGTTAAAAGGGGGGGGGGGGTTGCAATGTGAAATGCAATTAAATTAAATCTGTATTTCAATTTACTGATTTTTCATAGTTTTAAAAATAATTTTCAAGCATGATTCTTTTAAAAATTTATACTGCACACAGCTCGATTATGCAAAATTAGCTCATTTGGATATAAAAACAACAACAAAAAAAAAAACTCAGAATTTGTTTCTGTTTAACATTCAATAATGAATATGACACTTTTCAATAAATAAAGACAAAACATAACGGATACATAATAAAAGTATATGCGTAAACACTGAAATAATCAGCATGAAAAAGGCAGCTATAAGTAGCAGAATCCATTTAACCTCTAATATCAGCTAATACAAAAGTATTACTTTAAATTTTAAAGCTTTTTTTAAATACACAATGTACATCCATACTATATTAAATACTTACTTTGAAGGGTTAATTTAATAACAGCAGTGTCGCCACCAAGCGACTAATTATTGTTACATATATATTTTTTCAGTATTCCTAAATGATAATCTATGATGACAATTTATTTATTTTTTAACAATACTCGTAGAGAAGAAAAATATTCACCAACAGCAGCCTCGCAATAGCTGGAAAAAGAAATGATTACAGGCACAATTAAATAGCAACACATTTAAGTTGGTTTGCGGTATGCCGCTCCATTTATTGAAAATACAAATTATATAATCATTAGATTATATGTATAGTATGTCAGACTAATATTTATTGTAATATAATATCATTTTACATAGAGTTTCTCTCAGACAGTTTTAGGAGGGTGCTGCACTCTGTCTGACCATTCAGGTCATCAAATATTTAAATTCTTGAAGCTTAGTATATTCTGAATCAGGATTTCAGTCAGGTAAAATGGAAGAGATCCAAGCATCAGGTTAATTTCTCCACCTGTTTTAAATGAAAGAGTAAATATTTTAAGACATAAAATTGTTTCTTGTGCAGACATAACAGTAAAAGTCAAATTTCACACAGGGGAAATAATCAAAAAATTAAACAGCATATAATTCAAATCTCTTTTACAAGGAAATCTTCAGCATTTGAAAAATCAATCAGTGTTCGAAATCATTGATGGTCCACTGGTCAGAGAAAACCAAAAATGATATTGGACATTGGACCACTAATTTGAAAATTTTAGTAGTCAGCAGGATCAATAACTTGTTCCCCCTTCTCTCACAGGGTCACACTCACAGGTAAACTTAAGTTTTCCCGTCTCAGAGAAAACCACAACCAAGCAAAAATCACACAATTTTATTTATTTAAAAAAATAAATAAATAAAACTGCATTAAACGTAAACCTTAGTCAATTGAAATATTGGAAATATCTAAATAATTTTATAGTTTTTCTTTATGTACTGTTTATTTAATTTTTAGTCATAATTTTACATTTTATTATGTTGAAAATTTTGGATAACTGCAAAGTAAGTTTGTAAGAAAAGACTGCAGAATTCTCCAATTGTTAGGTAGAAGGAGAATATTGTGAAATTCTTGAATCAAATGTGGAAAAATATTGCAAAAAGTGTCAGCTGGTTGAGGAAAAAAATTCGTCAATTGTGATTAACAAAAACTGACGTTTGCCATTTGGCTGCAATAGGGTGTCAACGATTTTAATCAGTTGATTTAAATCAACGATTAAATCATGATTTTAATCAACTGATTTTTTTTTTAAATCATTGATTAAAAACACAAATTTTCTAAATTTTAAAATGACATAAAATTATTAAAATCTAAGATGAACAGAAGTAGAAAACCAAAATAATAAGTGGCATTTTTAGAAAAGACCATACTCTTCGTTTTATGTTTTTGAATTTTTATGAGCGAATGTTATTAATCATGGTCAAATGTTTATAAAATTGAATTAAGACACTCTATTCATTCAAGGAATGCAGTAATTCCCTCACAAAACAAAATAATCATGAATGTAAATGATGTTATATCAAATACAGGGTGTAAAAAAATCATGATTTAAAAAAAAAAAAAAAAAAAAAAAAAAAAAAAAAAATCTGATTTTTTTTATTTAAATCGGATTTTTTATATTTTTTTCCCTGTGTTAGAATATTAAACATCTACCAAGAATTAAGCATTTCAAAAATGAATAACCCTCCAATAACATAATCTGTTTTTTTTTTGCTTTAATTAATAAAATTTTAATTATGTAATTATAGAAATTTAAAAAAAAACTGCAAATTAAAAATTTCTTTAGTAGCATATAACATTAGGTGCACTAATATTTTGTAATAATTATATAAACCAATATTAAATACTCCTTATATTTTAAAGTTATTGATAAATTGCAAATTTATGATACAGATTAAATTTAGTGATTATTAAACAATTAACTGTTTAATTAAGAACACAATCTACATTTTTGAAAAAAAGGTGATAAATAATCGTTTGATAAATTCATACAGCGGCCAATAATTTTACACAGGTTCTAAAGCATATTTATGTCAAATTGATCAAAAATTGTAGCAATGTATACAGCAAACTCACACATAATTTATAAATAGATTACAAAAATTGTATTTTGAAATTTAAATCAGATTGTTTCCCCACAACATTAAAATATCTGAATAGCTACTAAATATTATAATATTTTGAAGTTATTTAACATTTAGTTAGATGTTTTTTTAAATGTATAATACTTCTTTTTACACAGTTTAACATTGTTATAATTAACAATAACAAATATTACAGTTTTTACAAGTGATTTAGTGATAATTTTCATTACTGATTATAATGCTTTTTTACTCTATTTCAAAAAATCAGAAAATATGTGATTTTATCATCTGATTTAAATCAGTTGATTAAAATCACTGACACTCTATTGCTATGTTTATTGTATATAAAAGAATGAATAATTTGATTATTAAAAGGAAATTCTGACATTGTAAGTTATATTAGATTATATGTTTAAATTATATGTTTCCCCATGTTAGACCATCATTCCCGCACACATTGCTATTATCTCAAATATCTACCACTAATGAGCAGTAGCAGTCTAGCATCCTTCACAGAGAAGAAGCTATTTTGAGCACTTGTCAGTCCAGCAACATAAATTGGGGTGTAAGATTTTGTTAATTTTACAGAATTTTTTTTTAGTCAGTATATCCGGAAGCGTTTTTATTAGCAGTCATTCCCTCACACAGAATATTCATTTTTTTTGTAAATATCAAAAATTTTAATTTTATCATACATTATATATTAGGTGTTTCTCTTAAAGGAAACAGTTTGGATTTCTTCATAATTTTACATTTCCCCCCTACAACTAGTAAAAATGTCTTTCATCATTCCCTCACATTTTTTATTTTTTCCACAAATTTTTATTTTTTTTTTTTTTTGTTAAGTCAAATTTTTAAAACAATTTCTGTTGCTATTAAAATCTTCAATAATTGTCTGATTTCTTACCATTTATCTAATTTTTATGAAAATTTACATATGCATCATTCAAGTCAGACTGCTGGCCAAATTTGCAAGTATTGTAGAGAACAACCCAAGTCACAATACCTGTAGAAACTATCCAAATTATGTTCATCTCAGATTTGAATATTTTTATGTCATTTTAAACATTTAGAAAATTTTTGATTTTAATCAATGATTTAAAAAAAAAATCACTTTATTAAAATAATGATTCAAATCGCTGATTTAAATCATTGACATCCTGATCAAATATAAAGACAATAATAGAAAAAAAAATCTGGATACATGTAACTTTTAAAAACTATGCTTAAAAATCATATAAATCTCTTTTTTTTTTTTTCATTATTTTGTTTGTATAAATTGCTTTAAACATGGTAACTAATGTTTAAGATACTGATAGAGATATATATTATAAGTTTTTAAAAGTAATAAGTTGCATTTTTAGAAAAGGCGATACTCTTCGTTTTATGAATTTGAATTTTTATGAGAGAATGTTATTATTCATGGTCAAATGTTTATAAAATTGAATAAGGCACTCTATTCATTCAAGGAAGGCAGTAATTCCCTCACAAAACAAAATTATCATGAATGTAAATGATGTTACATCAAATATAAAGACAATAATAGAAAAAAAAATCTGGATACATGTAACCAGGGTTGGCACGGTTTAAACCGAGTGGTTTTAACCATGGTTTAAACCACGGTTTAAACCAATTGGTTTTTTTGTCAAAAAAACCATTTGGTTTTTTTAGAAAAAATCTAATATAATATTTTCTCTTTTTTGTAATTTTTTTTTTAATTATTGATAGAAGCAATTTCTACTTTTAATACTTCATCTCAGCAGTCAACATGAGACATAATGAGCCAAGGTCATGTTTCTATGCACGTAGAATGAAAATTAGCATGTGCTGATGAACATATTTGGTACCCTAAAGATTTTTCTTAAAACATGTGAAATTAGAAAAGATAAATAATATTCAATATGTAAAATATTTTCATTTAAAAAATGCAGATTATTTACAGCAGTTAATAACAAAATACAATGATCTTTAAGATTTTGGTTAAGTTGTAAAAGAAAATTTTTTGGATTGGGAAAGATTATCCTTAAAGAATTCAAAAGAGTAACTGAAGATATCAAATTGAATAACATAGCTTGCAAAAACTCAGTGTTAGTTATAGCATTTCAATAATACCGATCAATCTTTTCTGTTAGTTGCTGAATCTAATGGCCAAAAATGTTGACTTGGACACTTGGAATTATCACTCAGAAAACAAAATAACCAGAAGTATTTGGATATTAAAAAAATAATAATAACAACCACAGAATAATATATTATATTCATGAAACTGCATCAAATGTTTATTGATTGATTATTATATTATTAATCAAAGGATTCTTCATACGATTTTAAATGGTATCAATGTTTCACCGTGTAGAGCAGTTTACTTTGAACATAAGACTTAGCTGTTACTAATAATGTTTAAATTAGAAATTATTTAATTTAAATATTTTCAAAAGTTATATTACTTATATAATATCCAAAAATGTTTATTTTATCAACAGATATGCATCTGTATGCAATAGGAAATTATATTTAAAAAAAACCCGGTTTAAACCAAAAAAACCTGGTTTAAACCAAATAAACCGGTTTTTTTGGTTTTTTACAAAAAAACCCGGTTTTTTTCCAACCCTGCATGTAACTTTTTCAAAACAATGCTTAAAATTCATATAAATCTCTTTTTTTTATTATTTTGTTTGTATAAATTACTTTAAACATGGTAACTAATGTTTAAGATACTGATAGAGATATATATTATAAGTTTTTAAAAGTAATAAGTTGCATTTTTAGAAAAGGCGATACTCTTCGTTTTATGAATTTGAATTTTTATGAGCGAATGTTGTTATTCATCGTCAAATGTTTATAAAATTGAATTATGGCACTCTATTCATTCAAGGAATGCAGTAATTCCCTCAGAAAACAAAATTATCATGAATGTAAATGATGTTACATCAAATATAAAGACAATAAGAGAAAAAAAAAATCTGGATACATGCAACTTTTTAAAAACAATGCTTAAAATTCATATAAATCTCTTTTTTTTTATTATTTTGTTTGTATAAATTACTTTAAACATGGTAACTAATGTTTAAGATACTGATAGAGATATATATTATAAGTTTTTAAAAGTAATAAGTTGCATTTTTAGAAAAGGCGATACTCTTCGTTTTATGAATTTGAATTTTTATGAGAGAATGTGATTATTTATGGTCAAATGTTTATAAAATTGAATAAGGCACTCTATTCATTCAAGGAATGCAGTAATTCCCTCACAAAACAAAATTATCATGAATGTAAATGATGTTACATCAAATATAAAGACAATAATAGAAAAAAAAAATCTGGATACATGTAACTTTTTAAAAACAATGCTTAAAATTCATATAAATCTCTTTTTATTATTATTTTGTTTGTATAAATTACTTTAAACATGGTAACCAATGTTTAAGATACTGATAGAGATATATATTATAAGTTTTTAAAAGTAATAAGTTGCATGTTTAGAAAAGGTGATACTCTTCGTTTTATGAATTTGAATTTTTATGAGAGAATGTGATTATTTATGGTCAAATGTTTATAAAATTGAATTAAGGCACTCTATTCATTCAAGGAATGCAGTAATTCCCTCAGAAAACAAAATTATCATGAATGTAAATGATGTTACATCAAATATAAAGACAATAAGAGAAAAAAAAAATCTGGATACATGCAACTTTTTAAAAACAATGCTTAAAATTCATATAAATCTCTTTTTTTTATTATTTTGTTTGTATAAATTACTTTAAACATGGTAACTAATGTTTAAGATACTGATAGAGATATATATTATAAGTTTTTAAAAGCAATAAGTTGCATTTTTAGAAAAAGCGATACTCTTCGTTTTATGAATTTGAATTTTTATTAGAGAATGTTATTATTCATGGTCAAATGTTTATAAATTGAATTAAGGCACTCTATTCATTCAAGGAATGCAGTAATTCCCTCACAAAACAAAATTATCATGAATGTAAATGATGTTACATCAAATATAAAGACAATAATAGAAAAAAAAAAATCTGGATACATGCAACTTTTTAAAAACAATGCTTAAAATTCATATAAATCTCTTTTTTTTATTATTTTGTTTGTATAAATTACTTTAAACATGGTAACTAATGTTTAAGATACTGATAGAGATATATATTATAAGTTTTTAAAAGTAATAAGTTGCATTTTTAGAAAAGGCGATACTCTTCGTTTTATGAATTTGAATTTTTGTGAGAGAATGTGATTATTTATGGTCAAATGTTTATAAAATTGAATAAGGCACTCTATTCATTCAAGGAATGCAGTAATTCCCTCAGAAAACAAAATTATCATGAATGTAAATGATGTTACATCAAATATAAAGACAAGAGAAAAAAAAAAATCTGGATACATGCAACTTTTTAAAAACAATGCTTAAAATTCATATAAATCTCTTTTTTTTATTATTTTGTTTGTATAAATTACTTTAAACATGGTAACTAATGTTTAAGATACTGATAGAGATATATATTATAAGTTTTTAAAAGTAATAAGTTGCATTTTTAGAAAAGGCGATACTCTTCGTTTTATGAATTTGAATTTTTGTGAGAGAATGTGATTATTTATGGTCAAATGTTTATAAAATTGAATAAGGCACTCTATTCATTCAAGGAATGCAGTAATTCCCTCACAAAACAAAATTATCATGAATGTAAATGATGTTACATCAAATATAAAGACAATAATAGAAAAAAAAAACCTGGATACATGTAACTTTTTAAAAACAATGCTTAAAATTCATATAAATCTCCTTTTTTTATTATTTTTGTTTGTATAAATTACTTTAAACATGGTAACCAATGTTTAAGATACTGATAGAGATATATATTATAAGTTTTTAAAAGTAATAAGTTGCATGTTTAGAAAAGGCGATACTCTTCGTTTTATGAATTTGAATTTTTATGAGCGAATATTGTTATTCATCGTCAAATGTTTATAAAATTGAATTAAGGCACTCTATTCATTCAAGGAATGCAGTAATTCCCTCAGAAAACAAAATTATCATGAATGTAAATGATGTTACATCAAATATAAAGACAATAATAGAAAAAAAAACCTGGATACATGTAACTTTTTAAAAACAATGCTTAAAATTCATATAAATCTCTTTTTTTTATTATTTTGTTTGTATAAATTACTTTAAACATGGTAACTAATGTTTAAGATACTGATAGAGATATGTATTATAAGTTTTTAAAAGTAATAAGTTGCATGTTTAGAAAAGGCGATACTCTTCGTTTTATGAATTTGAATTTTTATGAGCGAATATTGTTATTCATCGTCAAATGTTTATAAAATTGAATTAAGGCACTCTATTCATTCAAGGAATGCAGTAATTCCCTCAGAAAACAAAATTATCATGAATGTAAATGATGTTACATCAAATATAAAGACAAGAGAAAAAAAAAATCTGGATACATGCAACTTTTTAAAAACAATGCTTAAAATTCATATAAATCTCTTTTTTTTATTATTTTGTTTGTATAAATTACTTTAAACATGGTAACTAATGTTTAAGATACTGATAGAGATATATATTATAAGTTTTTAAAAGTAATAAGTTGCATTTTTAGAAAAGGCGATACTCTTCGTTTTATGAATTTGAATTTTTATGAGCGAATGTTGTTATTCATCGTCAAATGTTTATAAAATTGAATTATGGCACTCTATTCATTCACGGAATGCAGTAATTCCCTCAGAAAACAAAATTATCATGAATGTAAATGATGTTACATCAAATATAAAAACAAGAGAAAAAAAAATCTGGATACATGCAACTTTTTAAAAACAATGCTTAAAATTCATATAAATCTCTTTTTTTTATTATTTTGTTTGTATAAATTACTTTAAACATGGTAACTAATGTTTAAGATACTGATAGAGATATATATTATAAGTTTTTAAAAGTAATAAGTTGCATGTTTAGAAAAGGCGATACTCTTCGTTTTATGAATTTGAATTTTTATGAGCGAATATTGTTATTCATCGTCAAATGTTTATAAAATTGAATTAAGGCACTCTATTCATTCAAGGAATGCAGTAATTCCCTCAGAAAACAAAATTATCATGAATGTAAATGATGTTACATCAAATATAAAGACAATAATAGAAAAAAAAAAAACCTGGATACATGTAACTTTTTAAAAACAATGCTTAAAATTCATATAAATCTCCTTTTTTTTATTATTTTTGTTTGTATAAATTACTTTAAACATGGTAACCAATGTTTAAGATACTGATAGAGATATATATTATAAGTTTTTAAAAGTAATAAGTTGCATGTTTAGAAAAGGCGATACTCTTCGTTTTATGAATTTGAATTTTTATGAGCGAATATTGTTATTCATCGTCAAATGTTTATAAAATTGAATTAAGGCACTCTATTCATTCAAGGAATGCAGTAATTCCCTCAGAAAACAAAATTATCATGAATGTAAATGATGTTACATCAAATATAAAGACAATAATAGAAAAAAAAAATCTGGATACATGTAACTTTTTAAAAACAATGCTTAAAATTCATATAAATCTCTTTTTTTTATTATTTTGTTTGTATAAATTACTTTAAACATGGTAACTAATGTTTAAGATACTGATAGAGATATGTATTATAAGTTTTTAAAAGTAATAAGTTGCATGTTTAGAAAAGGCGATACTCTTCGTTTTATGAATTTGAATTTTTATGAGCGAATATTGTTATTCATCGTCAAATGTTTATAAAATTGAATTAAGGCACTCTATTCATTCAAGGAATGCAGTAATTCCCTCAGAAAACAAAATTATCATGAATGTAAATGATGTTACATCAAATATAAAGACAAGAGAAAAAAAAATCTGGATACATGCAACTTTTTAAAAACAATGCTTAAAATTCATATAAATCTCTTTTTTTTATTATTTTGTTTGTATAAATTACTTTAAACATGGTAACTAATGTTTAAGATACTGATAGAGATATATATTATAAGTTTTTAAAAGTAATAAGTTGCATTTTTAGAAAAGGCGATACTCTTCGTTTTATGAATTTGAATTTTTATGAGCGAATGTTGTTATTCATCGTCAAATGTTTATAAAATTGAATTATGGCACTCTATTCATTCACGGAATGCAGTAATTCCCTCAGAAAACAAAATTATCATGAATGTAAATGATGTTACATCAAATATAAAGACAATAATAGAAAAAAAAAAATCTGGATACATGCAACTTTTTAAAAACAATGCTTAAAATTCATATAAATCTCTTTTTTTTATTATTTTGTTTGTATAAATTACTTTAAACATGGTAACTAATGTTTAAGATACTGATAGAGATATATATTATAAGTTTTTAAAAGCAATAAGTTGCATTTTTAGAAAAAGCGATACTCTTCGTTTTATGAATTTGAATTTTTATTAGAGAATGTTATTATTCATGGTCAAATGTTTATAAATTGAATTAAGGCACTCTATTCATTCAAGGAATGCAGTAATTCCCTCACAAAACAAAATTATCATGAATGTAAATGATGTTACATCAAATATAAAGACAATAATAGAAAAAAAAAAATCTGGATACATGCAACTTTTTAAAAACAATGCTTAAAATTCATATAAATCTCTTTTTTTTATTATTTTGTTTGTATAAATTACTTTAAACATGGTAACTAATGTTTAAGATACTGATAGAGATATATATTATAAGTTTTTAAAAGTAATAAGTTGCATTTTTAGAAAAGGCGATACTCTTCGTTTTATGAATTTGAATTTTTGTGAGAGAATGTGATTATTTATGGTCAAATGTTTATAAAATTGAATAAGGCACTCTATTCATTCAAGGAATGCAGTAATTCCCTCAGAAAACAAAATTATCATGAATGTAAATGATGTTACATCAAATATAAAGACAAGAGAAAAAAAAAAATCTGGATACATGCAACTTTTTAAAAACAATGCTTAAAATTCATATAAATCTCTTTTTTTTATTATTTTGTTTGTATAAATTACTTTAAACATGGTAACTAATGTTTAAGATACTGATAGAGATATATATTATAAGTTTTTAAAAGTAATAAGTTGCATTTTTAGAAAAGGCGATACTCTTCGTTTTATGAATTTGAATTTTTGTGAGAGAATGTGATTATTTATGGTCAAATGTTTATAAAATTGAATAAGGCACTCTATTCATTCAAGGAATGCAGTAATTCCCTCACAAAACAAAATTATCATGAATGTAAATGATGTTACATCAAATATAAAGACAATAATATAAAAAAAAAAACCTGGATACATGTAACTTTTTAAAAACAATGCTTAAAATTCATATAAATCTCCTTTTTTTATTATTTTTGTTTGTATAAATTACTTTAAACATGGTAACCAATGTTTAAGATACTGATAGAGATATATATTATAAGTTTTTAAAAGTAATAAGTTGCATGTTTAGAAAAGGCGATACTCTTCGTTTTATGAATTTGAATTTTTATGAGCGAATATTGTTATTCATCGTCAAATGTTTATAAAATTGAATTAAGGCACTCTATTCATTCAAGGAATGCAGTAATTCCCTCAGAAAACAAAATTATCATGAATGTAAATGATGTTACATCAAATATAAAGACAATAATAGAAAAAAAAACCTGGATACATGTAACTTTTTAAAAACAATGCTTAAAATTCATATAAATCTCTTTTTTTTATTATTTTGTTTGTATAAATTACTTTAAACATGGTAACTAATGTTTAAGATACTGATAGAGATATGTATTATAAGTTTTTAAAAGTAATAAGTTGCATGTTTAGAAAAGGCGATACTCTTCGTTTTATGAATTTGAATTTTTATGAGCGAATATTGTTATTCATCGTCAAATGTTTATAAAATTGAATTAAGGCACTCTATTCATTCAAGGAATGCAGTAATTCCCTCAGAAAACAAAATTATCATGAATGTAAATGATGTTACATCAAATATAAAGACAAGAGAAAAAAAAAATCTGGATACATGCAACTTTTTAAAAACAATGCTTAAAATTCATATAAATCTCTTTTTTTTATTATTTTGTTTGTATAAATTACTTTAAACATGGTAACTAATGTTTAAGATACTGATAGAGATATATATTATAAGTTTTTAAAAGTAATAAGTTTCATTTTTAGAAAAGGCGATACTCTTCGTTTTATGAATTTGAATTTTTATGAGCGAATGTTGTTATTCATCGTCAAATGTTTATAAAATTGAATTATGGCACTCTATTCATTCACGGAATGCAGTAATTCCCTCAGAAAACAAAATTATCATGAATGTAAATGATGTTACATCAAATATAAAAACAAGAGAAAAAAAAATCTGGATACATGCAACTTTTTAAAAACAATGCTTAAAATTCATATAAATCTCTTTTTTTTATTATTTTGTTTGTATAAATTACTTTAAACATGGTAACTAATGTTTAAGATACTGATAGAGATATATATTATAAGTTTTTAAAAGTAATAAGTTGCATTTTTAGAAAAGGCGATACTCTTCGTTTTATGAATTTGAATTTTTGTGAGAGAATGTGATTATTTATGGTCAAATGTTTATAAAATTGAATTAAGGCACTCTATTCATTCAAGGAATGCAGTGATTCCCTCAGAAAACAAAATTATCATGAATGTAAATGATGTTACATCAAATATAAAGACAATAATAGAAAAAAAAAATCTGGATACATGTAACTTTTTAAAAACAATGCTTAAAATTCATATAAATCTCTTTTTTTTATTATTTTGTTTGTATAAATTACTTTAAACATGGTAACTAATATTTAAGATACTGATAGAGATATGTATTATAAGTTTTTAAAAGTAATAAGTTGCATGTTTAGAAAAGGCGATACTCTTCGTTTTATGAATTTGAATTTTTATGAGCGAATATTGTTATTTATGGTCAAATGTTTATAAAATTGAATAAGGCACTCTATTCATTCAAGGAATGCAGTAATTCCCTCAGAAAACAAAATTATCATGAATGTAAATGATGTTACATCAAATATAAAGACAATAATAGAAAAAAAAAAAACCTGGATACATGTAACTTTTTAAAAACAATGCTTAAAATTCATATAAATCTCCTTTTTTTATTATTTTTGTTTGTATAAATTACTTTAAACATGGTAACCAATGTTTAAGATACTGATAGAGATATATATTATAAGTTTTTAAAAGTAATAAGTTGCATGTTTAGAAAAGGCGATACTCTTCGTTTTATGAATTTGAATTTTTATGAGCGAATATTGTTATTCATCGTCAAATGTTTATAAAATTGAATTAAGGCACTCTATTCATTCAAGGAATGCAGTAATTCCCTCAGAAAACAAAATTATCATGAATGTAAATGATGTTACATCAAATATAAAGACAATAATAGAAAAAAAAAATCTGGATACATGTAACTTTTTAAAAACAATGCTTAAAATTCATATAAATCTCTTTTTTTATTATTTTGTTTGTATAAATTACTTTAAACATGGTAACTAATGTTTAAGATACTGATAGAGATATGTATTATAAGTTTTTAAAAGTAATAAGTTGCATGTTTAGAAAAGGCGATACTCTTCGTTTTATGAATTTGAATTTTTATGAGCGAATATTGTTATTCATCGTCAAATGTTTATAAAATTGAATTAAGGCACTCTATTCATTCAAGGAATGCAGTAATTCCCTCAGAAAACAAAATTATCATGAATGTAAATGATGTTACATCAAATATAAAGACAAGAGAAAAAAAAAAATCTGGATACATGCAACTTTTTAAAAACAATGCTTAAAATTCATATAAATCTCTTTTTTTTATTATTTTGTTTGTATAAATTACTTTAAACATGGTAACTAATGTTTAAGATACTGATAGAGATATATATTATAAGTTTTTAAAAGTAATAAGTTGCAGGTTTAGAAAAGGCGATACTCTTCGTTTTATGAATTTGAATTTTTATGAGCGAATATTGTTATTCATCGTCAAATGTTTATAAAATTGAATTAAGGCACTCTATTCATTCAAGGAATGCAGTAATTCCCTCAAAAAACAAAATTATCATGAATGTAAATGATGTTACATCAAATATAAAGACAATAATAGAAAAAAAAAATCTGGATACATGTAACTTTTTAAAAACAATGCTTAAAATTCATATAAATCTCTTTTTTTTATTATTTTGTTTGTATAAATTACTTTAAACATGGTAACTAATGTTTAAGATACTGATAGAGATATATATTATAAGTTTTTAAAAGCAATAAGTTGCATTTTTAGAAAAAGCGATACTCTTCGTTTTATGAATTTGAATTTTTATTAGAGAATGTTATTATTCATGGTCAAATGTTTATAAATTGAATTAAGGCACTCTATTCATTCAAGGAATGCAGTAATTCCCTCAGAAAACAAAATTATCATGAATGTAAATGATGTTACATCAAATATAAAGACAATAAGAGAAAAAAAAATTCTGGATACATGCAACTTTTTAAAAACAATGCTTAAAATTCATATAAATCTCTTTTTTTTATTATTTTGTTTGTATAAATTACTTTAAACATGGTAACTAATGTTTAAGATACTGATAGAGATATATATTATAAGTTTTTAAAAGTAATAAGTTGCATTTTTAGAAAAGGCGATACTCTTCGTTTTATGAATTTGAATTTTTGTGAGAGAATGTGATTATTTATGGTCAAATGTTTATAAAATTGAATTAAGGCACTCTATTCATTCAAGGAATGCAGTGATTCCCTCAGAAAACAAAATTATCATGAATGTAAATGATGTTACATCAAATATAAAGACAATAATAGAAAAAAAAAATCTGGATACATGTAACTTTTTAAAAACAATGCTTAAAATTCATATAAATCTCTTTTTTTTATTATTTTGTTTGTATAAATTACTTTAAACATGGTAACTAATATTTAAGATACTGATAGAGATATGTATTATAAGTTTTTAAAAGTAATAAGTTGCATGTTTAGAAAAGGCGATACTCTTCGTTTTATGAATTTGAATTTTTATGAGCGAATATTGTTATTCATCGTCAAATGTTTATAAAATTGAATTAAGGCACTCTATTCATTCAAGGAATGCAGTAATTCCCTCAGAAAACAAAATTATCATGAATGTAAATGATGTTACATCAAATATAAAGACAATAATAGAAAAAAAAAAAACCTGGATACATGTAACTTTTTAAAAACAATGCTTAAAATTCATATAAATCTCCTTTTTTTTATTATTTTTGTTTGTATAAATTACTTTAAACATGGTAACCAATGTTTAAGATACTGATAGAGATATATATTATAAGTTTTTAAAAGTAATAAGTTGCATGTTTAGAAAAGGCGATACTCTTCGTTTTATGAATTTGAATTTTTATGAGCGAATATTGTTATTCATCGTCAAATGTTTATAAAATTGAATTAAGGCACTCTATTCATTCAAGGAATGCAGTAATTCCCTCAGAAAACAAAATTATCATGAATGTAAATGATGTTACATCAAATATAAAGACAATAATAGAAAAAAAAAATCTGGATACATGTAACTTTTTAAAAACAATGCTTAAAATTCATATAAATCTCTTTTTTTTATTATTTTGTTTGTATAAATTACTTTAAACATGGTAACTAATGTTTAAGATACTGATAGAGATATGTATTATAAGTTTTTAAAAGTAATAAGTTGCATGTTTAGAAAAGGCGATACTCTTCGTTTTATGAATTTGAATTTTTATGAGCGAATATTGTTATTCATCGTCAAATGTTTATAAAATTGAATTAAGGCACTCTATTCATTCAAGGAATGCAGTAATTCCCTCAGAAAACAAAATTATCATGAATGTAAATGATGTTACATCAAATATAAAGACAAGAGAAAAAAAAATCTGGATACATGCAACTTTTTAAAAACAATGCTTAAAATTCATATAAATCTCTTTTTTTTATTATTTTGTTTGTATAAATTACTTTAAACATGGTAACTAATGTTTAAGATACTGATAGAGATATATATTATAAGTTTTTAAAAGTAATAAGTTGCATTTTTAGAAAAGGCGATACTCTTCGTTTTATGAATTTGAATTTTTATGAGCGAATGTTGTTATTCATCGTCAAATGTTTATAAAATTGAATTATGGCACTCTATTCATTCACGGAATGCAGTAATTCCCTCAGAAAACAAAATTATCATGAATGTAAATGATGTTACATCAAATATAAAGACAATAATAGAAAAAAAAAAATCTGGATACATGCAACTTTTTAAAAACAATGCTTAAAATTCATATAAATCTCTTTTTTTTATTATTTTGTTTGTATAAATTACTTTAAACATGGTAACTAATGTTTAAGATACTGATAGAGATATATATTATAAGTTTTTAAAAGCAATAAGTTGCATTTTTAGAAAAAGCGATACTCTTCGTTTTATGAATTTGAATTTTTATTAGAGAATGTTATTATTCATGGTCAAATGTTTATAAAATTGAATAAGGCACTCTATTCATTCAAGGAATGCAGTAATTCCCTCAGAAAACAAAATTATCATGAATGTAAATGATGTTACATCAAATATAAAGACAAGAGAAAAAAAAAAATCTGGATACATGCAACTTTTTAAAAACAATGCTTAAAATTCATATAAATCTCTTTTTTTTATTATTTTGTTTGTATAAATTACTTTAAACATGGTAACTAATGTTTAAGATACTGATAGAGATATATATTATAAGTTTTTAAAAGTAATAAGTTGCATTTTTAGAAAAGGCGATACTCTTCGTTTTATGAATTTGAATTTTTGTGAGAGAATGTGATTATTTATGGTCAAATGTTTATAAAATTGAATAAGGCACTCTATTCATTCAAGGAATGCAGTAATTCCCTCACAAAACAAAATTATCATGAATGTAAATGATGTTACATCAAATATAAAGACAATAATAGAAAAAAAAAAACCTGGATACATGTAACTTTTTAAAAACAATGCTTAAAATTCATATAAATCTCCTTTTTTTATTATTTTTGTTTGTATAAATTACTTTAAACATGGTAACCAATGTTTAAGATACTGATAGAGATATATATTATAAGTTTTTAAAAGTAATAAGTTGCATGTTTAGAAAAGGCGATACTCTTCGTTTTATGAATTTGAATTTTTATGAGCGAATATTGTTATTCATCGTCAAATGTTTATAAAATTGAATTAAGGCACTCTATTCATTCAAGGAATGCAGTAATTCCCTCAGAAAACAAAATTATCATGAATGTAAATGATGTTACATCAAATATAAAGACAATAATAGAAAAAAAAACCTGGATACATGTAACTTTTTAAAAACAATGCTTAAAATTCATATAAATCTCTTTTTTTTATTATTTTGTTTGTATAAATTACTTTAAACATGGTAACTAATGTTTAAGATACTGATAGAGATATGTATTATAAGTTTTTAAAAGTAATAAGTTGCATGTTTAGAAAAGGCGATACTCTTCGTTTTATGAATTTGAATTTTTATGAGCGAATATTGTTATTCATCGTCAAATGTTTATAAAATTGAATTAAGGCACTCTATTCATTCAAGGAATGCAGTAATTCCCTCAGAAAACAAAATTATCATGAATGTAAATGATGTTACATCAAATATAAAGACAAGAGAAAAAAAAAATCTGGATACATGCAACTTTTTAAAAACAATGCTTAAAATTCATATAAATCTCTTTTTTTTATTATTTTGTTTGTATAAATTACTTTAAACATGGTAACTAATGTTTAAGATACTGATAGAGATATATATTATAAGTTTTTAAAAGTAATAAGTTGCATTTTTAGAAAAGGCGATACTCTTCGTTTTATGAATTTGAATTTTTATGAGCGAATGTTGTTATTCTTCGTCAAATGTTTATAAAATTGAATTATGGCACTCTATTCATTCACGGAATGCAGTAATTCCCTCAGAAAACAAAATTATCATGAATGTAAATGATGTTACATCAAATATAAAAACAAGAGAAAAAAAAATCTGGATACATGCAACTTTTTAAAAACAATGCTTAAAATTCATATAAATCTCTTTTTTTTATTATTTTGTTTGTATAAATTACTTTAAACATGGTAACTAATGTTTAAGATACTGATAGAGATATATATTATAAGTTTTTAAAAGTAATAAGTTGCATTTTTAGAAAAGGCGATACTCTTCGTTTTATGAATTTGAATTTTTGTGAGAGAATGTGATTATTTATGGTCAAATGTTTATAAAATTGAATTAAGGCACTCTATTCATTCAAGGAATGCAGTGATTCCCTCAGAAAACAAAATTATCATGAATGTAAATGATGTTACATCAAATATAAAGACAATAATAGAAAAAAAAAATCTGGATACATGTAACTTTTTAAAAACAATGCTTAAAATTCATATAAATCTCTTTTTTTTATTATTTTGTTTGTATAAATTACTTTAAACATGGTAACTAATATTTAAGATACTGATAGAGATATGTATTATAAGTTTTTAAAAGTAATAAGTTGCATGTTTAGAAAAGGCGATACTCTTCGTTTTATGAATTTGAATTTTTATGAGCGAATATTGTTATTCATCGTCAAATGTTTATAAAATTGAATTAAGGCACTCTATTCATTCAAGGAATGCAGTAATTCCCTCAGAAAACAAAATTATCATGAATGTAAATGATGTTACATCAAATATAAAGACAATAATAGAAAAAAAAAAAACCTGGATACATGTAACTTTTTAAAAACAATGCTTAAAATTCATATAAATCTCCTTTTTTTATTATTTTTGTTTGTATAAATTACTTTAAACATGGTAACCAATGTTTAAGATACTGATAGAGATATATATTATAAGTTTTTAAAAGTAATAAGTTGCATGTTTAGAAAAGGCGATACTCTTCGTTTTATGAATTTGAATTTTTATGAGCGAATATTGTTATTCATCGTCAAATGTTTATAAAATTGAATTAAGGCACTCTATTCATTCAAGGAATGCAGTAATTCCCTCAGAAAACAAAATTATCATGAATGTAAATGATGTTACATCAAATATAAAGACAATAATAGAAAAAAAAAATCTGGATACATGTAACTTTTTAAAAACAATGCTTAAAATTCATATAAATCTCTTTTTTTATTATTTTGTTTGTATAAATTACTTTAAACATGGTAACTAATGTTTAAGATACTGATAGAGATATGTATTATAAGTTTTTAAAAGTAATAAGTTGCATGTTTAGAAAAGGCGATACTCTTCGTTTTATGAATTTGAATTTTTATGAGCGAATATTGTTATTCATCGTCAAATGTTTATAAAATTGAATTAAGGCACTCTATTCATTCAAGGAATGCAGTAATTCCCTCAGAAAACAAAATTATCATGAATGTAAATGATGTTACATCAAATATAAAGACAAGAGAAAAAAAAAAATCTGGATACATGCAACTTTTTAAAAACAATGCTTAAAATTCATATAAATCTCTTTTTTTTATTATTTTGTTTGTATAAATTACTTTAAACATGGTAACTAATGTTTAAGATACTGATAGAGATATATATTATAAGTTTTTAAAAGTAATAAGTTGCATTTTTAGAAAAAGCGATACTCTTCGTTTTATGAATTTGAATTTTTATGAGCGAATGTTGTTATTCATCGTCAAATGTTTATAAAATTGAATTATGGCACTCTATTCATTCACGGAATGCAGTAATTCCCTCAGAAAACAAAATTATCATGAATGTAAATGATGTTACATCAAATATAAAGACAATAATAGAAAGAAAAAAAAATCTGGATACATGCAACTTTTTAAAAACAATGCTTAAAATTCATATAAATCTCTTTTTTTTATTATTTTGTTTGTATAAATTACTTTAAACATGGTAACTAATGTTTAAGATACTGATAGAGATATATATTATAAGTTTTTAAAAGTAATAAGTTGCATTTTTAGAAAAGGCGATACTCTTCGTTTTATGAATTTGAATTTTTGTGAGAGAATGTGATTATTTATGGTCAAATGTTTATAAAATTGAATTAAGGCACTCTATTCATTCAAGGAATGCAGTAATTCCCTCAGAAAACAAAATTATCATGAATGTAAATGATGTTACATCAAATATAAAGACAATAATAGAAAAAAAAAATCTGGATACATGTAACTTTTTAAAAACAATGCTTAAAATTCATATAAATCTCTTTTTTTTATTATTTTGTTTGTATAAATTACTTTAAACATGGTAACTAATGTTTAAGATACTGATAGAGATATGTATTATAAGTTTTTAAAAGTAATAAGTTGCATGTTTAGAAAAGGCGATACTCTTCGTTTTATGAATTTGAATTTTTATGAGCGAATATTGTTATTCATCGTCAAATGTTTATAAAATTGAATTAAGGCACTCTATTCATTCAAGGAATGCAGTAATTCCCTCAGAAAACAAAATTATCATGAATGTAAATGATGTTACATCAAATATAAAAACAAGAGAAAAAAAAATCTGGATACATGCAACTTTTTAAAAACAATGCTTAAAATTCATATAAATCTCTTTTTTTTATTATTTTGTTTGTATAAATTACTTTAAACATGGTAACTAATGTTTAAGATACTGATAGAGATATATATTATAAGTTTTTAAAAGTAATAAGTTGCATTTTTAGAAAAGGCGATACTCTTCGTTTTATGAATTTGAATTTTTATGAGCGAATGTTGTTATTCATCGTCAAATGTTTATAAAATTGAATTATGGCACTCTATTCATTCAAGGAATGCAGTAATTCCCTCAGAAAACAAAATTATCATGAATGTAAATGATGTTACATCAAATATAAAGACAATAATAGAAAGAAAAAAAAATCCGGATACATGCAACTTTTTAAAAACAATGCTTAAAATTCATATAAATCTCTTTTTTTTATTATTTTGTTTGTATAAATTACTTTAAACATGGTAACTAATGTTTAAGATACTGATAGAGATATATATTATAAGTTTTTAAAAGTAATAAGTTGCATTTTTAGAAAAGGCGATACTCTTCGTTTTATGAATTTGAATTTTTGTGAGAGAATGTGATTATTTATGGTCAAATGTTTATAAAATTGAATAAGGCACTCTATTCATTCAAGGAATGCAGTAATTCCCTCACAAAACAAAATTATCATGAATGTAAATGATGTTACATCAAATATAAAGACAATAATAGAAAAAAAAAACCTGGATACATGTAACTTTTTAAAAACAATGCTTAAAATTCATATAAATCTCTTTTTTTTATTATTTTTGTTTGTATAAATTACTTTAAACATGGTAACCAATGTTTAAGATACTGATAGAGATATATATTAAAAGTTTTTAAAAGTAATAAGTTGCATGTTTAGAAAAGGCGATACTCTTCGTTTTATGAATTTGAATTTTTATGAGCGAATATTGTTATTCATCGTCAAATGTTTATAAAATTGAATTAAGGCACTCTATTCATTCAAGGAATGCAGTAATTCCCTCAGAAAACAAAATTATCATGAATGTAAATGATGTTACATCAAATATAAAGACAAGAGAAAAAAAAAATCTGGATACATGCAACTTTTTAAAAACAATGCTTAAAATTCATATAAATCTCTTTTTTTTATTATTTTGTTTGTATAAATTACTTTAAACATGGTAACTAATGTTTAAGATACTGATAGAGATATATATTATAAGTTTTTAAAAGTAATAAGTTGCATTTTTAGAAAAGGCGATACTCTTCGTTTTATGATTTTGAATTTTTGTGAGAGAATGTGATTATTTATGGTCAAATGTTTATAAAATTGAATAAGGCACTCTATTCATTCAAGGAATGCAGTAATTCCCTCACAAAACAAAATTATCATGAATGTAAATGATGTTACATCAAATATAAAGACAATAATAGAAAAAAAAAAAACCTGGATACATGTAACTTTTTAAAAACAATGCTTAAAATTCATATAAATCTCTTTTTTTTATTATTTTTGTTTGTATAAATTACTTTAAACATGGTAACCAATGTTTAAGATACTGATAGAGATATATATTATAAGTTTTTAAAAGTAATAAGTTGCATGTTTAGAAAAGGCGATACTCTTCGTTTTATGAATTTGAATTTTTATGAGCGAATATTGTTATTCATCGTCAAATGTTTATAAAATTGAATTAAGGCACTCTATTCATTCAAGGAATGCAGTAATTCCCTCAGAAAACAAAATTATCATGAATGTAAATGATGTTACATCAAATATAAAGACAATAATAGAAAAAAAAATCTGGATACATGTAACTTTTTAAAAACAATGCTTAAAATTCATATAAATCTCTTTTTTTTATTATTTTGTTTGTATAAATTACTTTAAACATTGTAACTAATGTTTAAGATACTGATAGAGATATGTATTATAAGTTTTTAAAAGTAATAAGTTGCATGTTTAGAAAAGGCGATACTCTTCGTTTTATGAATTTGAATTTTTATGAGCGAATATTGTTATTCATCGTCAAATGTTTATAAAATTGAATTAAGGCACTCTATTCATTCAAGGAATGCAGTAATTCCCTCAGAAAACAAAATTATCATGAATGTAAATGATGTTACATCAAATATAAAGACAAGAGAAAAACAAAATCTGGATACATGCAACTTTTTAAAAACAATGCTTAAAATTCATATAAATCTCTTTTTTTTATTATTTTGTTTGTATAAATTACTTTAAACATGGTAACTAATGTTTAAGATACTGATAGAGATATATATTATAAGTTTTTAAAAGTAATAAGTTGCATTTTTAGAAAAGGCGATACTCTTCGTTTTATGAATTTGAATTTTTATGAGCGAATGTTGTTATTCATCGTCAAATGTTTATAAAATTGAATTATGGCACTCTATTCATTCACGGAATGCAGTAATTCCCTCAGAAAACAAAATTATCATGAATGTAAATGATGTTACATCAAATATAAAGACAATAATAGAAAGAAAAAAAAATCTGGATACATGCAACTTTTTAAAAACAATGCTTAAAATTCATATAAATCTCTTTTTTTTATTATTTTGTTTGTATAAATTACTTTAAACATGGTAACTAATGTTTAAGATACTGATAGAGATATATATTATAAGTTTTTAAAAGTAATAAGTTGCATTTTTAGAAAAGGCGATACTCTTCGTTTTATGAATTTGAATTTTTGTGAGAGAATGTGATTATTTATGGTCAAATGTTTATAAAATTGAATTAAGGCACTCTATTCATTCAAGGAATGCAGTAATTCCCTCAGAAAACAAAATTATCATGAATGTAAATGATGTTACATCAAATATAAAGACAATAATAGAAAGAAAAAAAAATCTGGATACATGCAACTTTTTAAAAACAATGCTTAAAATTCATATAAATCTCTTTTTTTTATTATTTTGTTTGTATAAATTACTTTAAACATGGTAACTAATGTTTAAGATACTGATAGAGATATGTATTATAAGTTTTTAAAAGTAATAAGTTGCATTTTTAGAAAAGGCGATACTCTTCGTTTTATGAATTTGAATTTTTGTGAGAGAATGTGATTATTTATGGTCAAATGTTTATAAAATTGAATAAGGCACTCTATTCATTCAAGGAATGCAGTAATTCCCTCACAAAACAAAATTATCATGAATGTAAATGATGTTACATCAAATATAAAGACAATAATAGAAAAAAAAAAAACCTGGATACATGTAACTTTTTAAAAACAATGCTTAAAATTCATATAAATCTCTTTTTTTTTATTATTTTTGTTTGTATAAATTACTTTAAACATGGTAACCAATGTTTAAGATACTGATAGAGATATATATTATAAGTTTTTAAAAGTAATAAGTTGCATGTTTAGAAAAGGCGATACTCTTCGTTTTATGAATTTGAATTTTTATGAGCGAATATTGTTATTCATCGTCAAATGTTTATAAAATTGAATTAAGGCACTCTATTCATTCAAGGAATGCAGTAATTCCCTCAGAAAACAAAATTATCATGAATGTAAATGATGTTACATCAAATATAAAGACAATAATAGAAAAAAAAAAATCTGGATACATGTAACTTTTTAAAAACAATGCTTAAAATTCATATAAATCTCTTTTTTTTATTATTTTGTTTGTATAAATTACTTTAAACATGGTAACTAATGTTTAAGATACTGATAGAGATATGTATTATAAGTTTTTAAAAGTAATAAGTTGCATGTTTAGAAAAGGCGATACTCTTCGTTTTATGAATTTGAATTTTTATGAGCGAATATTGTTATTCATCGTCAAATGTTTATAAAATTGAATTAAGGCACTCTATTCATTCAAGGAATGCAGTAATTCCCTCAGAAAACAAAATTATCATGAATGTAAATGATGTTACATCAAATATAAAGACAAGAGAAAAAAAAAATCTGGATACATGCAACTTTTTAAAAACAATGCTTAAAATTCATATAAATCTCTTTTTTTTATTATTTTGTTTGTATAAATTACTTTAAACATGGTAACTAATGTTTAAGATACTGATAGAGATATATATTATAAGTTTTTAAAAGTAATAAGTTGCATTTTTAGAAAAGGCGATACTCTTCGTTTTATGAATTTGAATTTTTGTGAGAGAATGTGATTACTTATGGTCAAATGTTTATAAAATTGAATTAAGGCACTCTATTCATTCAAGGAATGCAGTAATTCCCTCAGAAAACAAAATTATCATGAATGTAAATGATGTTACATCAAATATAAAGACAATAATAGAAAAAAAAAATCTGGATACATGTAACTTTTTAAAAACAATGCTTAAAATTCATATAAATCACTTTTTTTTATTATTTTGTTTGTATAAATTACTTTAAACATGGTAACTAATGTTTAAGATACTGATAGAGATATGTATTATAAGTTTTTAAAAGTAATAAGTTGCATGTTTAGAAAAGGCGATACTCTTCGTTTTATGAATTTGAATTTTTATGAGCGAATATTGTTATTCATCGTCAAATGTTTATAAAATTGAATTAAGGCACTCTATTCATTCAAGGAATGCAGTAATTCCCTCAGAAAACAAAATTATCATGAATGTAAATGATGTTACATCAAATATAAAAACAAGAGAAAAAAAAATCTGGATACATGCAACTTTTTAAAAACAATGCTTAAAATTCATATAAATCTCTTTTTTTTATTATTTTGTTTGTATAAATTACTTTAAACATGGTAACTAATGTTTAAGATACTGATAGAGATATATATTATAAGTTTTTAAAAGTAATAAGTTGCATTTTTAGAAAAGGCGATACTCTTCGTTTTATGAATTTGAATTTTTATGAGCGAATGTTGTTATTCATCGTCAAATGTTTATAAAATTGAATTATGGCACTCTTTTCATTCAAGGAATGCAGTAATTCCCTCAGAAAACAAAATTATCATGAATGTAAATGATGTTACATCAAATATAAAGACAATAATAGAAAGAAAAAAAATCTGGATATATGCAACTTTTTAAAAACAATGCTTAAAATTCATATTAATCTCTTTTTTTTATTATTTTGTTTGTATAAATTACTTTAAACATGGTAAATAATGTTTAAGATACTGATAGAGATATATATTATAAGTTTTTAAAAGTAATAAGTTGCATGTTTAGAAAAGGCGATACTCTTCGTTTTATGAATTTGAATTTTTATGAGCGAATATTGTTATTCATCGTCAAATGTTTATAAAATTGAATTAAGGCACTCTATTCATTCAAGGAATGCAGTAATTCCCTCAGAAAACAAAATTATCATGAATGTAAATGATGTTACATCAAATATAAAGACAAGAGAAAAAAAAAATCTGGATACATGCAACTTTTTAAAAACAATGCTTAAAATTCATATAAATCTCTTTTTTTTATTATTTTGTTTGTATAAATTACTTTAAACATGGTAACTAATGTTTAAGATACTGATAGAGATATATATTATAAGTTTTTAAAAGTAATAAGTTGCATTTTTAGAAAAGGCGATACTCTTCGTTTTATGAATTTGAATTTTTATAAGCGAATGTTGTTATTCATCGTCAAATGTTTATAAAATTGAATTATGGCACTCTATTCATTCACGGAATGCAGTAATTCCCTCAGAAAACAAAATTATCATGAATGTAAATGATGTTACATCAAATATAAAGACAATAATAGAAAGAAAAAAAAATCTGGATACATGCAACTTTTTAAAAACAATGCTTAAAATTCATATAAATCTCTTTTTTTTATTATTTTGTTTGTATAAATTACTTTAAACATGGTAACTAATGTTTAAGATACTGATAGAGATATATATTATAAGTTTTTAAAAGTAATAAGTTGCATTTTTAGAAAAGGCGATACTCTTCGTTTTATGAATTTGAATTTTTGTGAGAGAATGTGATTATTTATGGTCAAATGTTTATAAAATTGAATTAAGGCACTCTATTCATTCAAGGAATGCAGTAATTCCCTCAGAAAACAAAATTATCATGAATGTAAATGATGTTACATCAAATATAAAGACAATAATAGAAAAAAAAAATCTGGATACATGTAACTTTTTAAAAACAATGCTTAAAATTCATATAAATCTCTTTTTTTTATTATTTTGTTTGTATAAATTACTTTAAACATGGTAACTAATGTTTAAGATACTGATAGAGATATGTATTATAAGTTTTTAAAAGTAATAAGTTGCATGTTTAGAAAAGGCGATACTCTTCGTTTTATGAATTTGAATTTTTATGAGCGAATATTGTTATTCATCGTCAAATGTTTATAAAATTGAATTAAGGCACTCTATTCATTCAAGGAATGCAGTAATTCCCTCAGAAAACAAAATTATCATGAATGTAAATGATGTTACATCAAATATAAAAACAAGAGAAAAAAAAATCTGGATACATGCAACTTTTTAAAAACAATGCTTAAAATTCATATAAATCTCTTTTTTTTATTATTTTGTTTGTATAAATTACTTTAAACATGGTAACTAATGTTTAAGATACTGATAGAGATATATATTATAAGTTTTTAAAAGTAATAAGTTGCATTTTTAGAAAAGGCGATACTCTTCGTTTTATGAATTTGAATTTTTATGAGCGAATGTTGTTATTCATCGTCAAATGTTTATAAAATTGAATTATGGCACTCTTTTCATTCAAGGAATGCAGTAATTCCCTCAGAAAACAAAATTATCATGAATGTAAATGATGTTACATCAAATATAAAGACAATAATAGAAAGAAAAAAAAATCTGGATACATGCAACTTTTTAAAAACAATGCTTAAAATTCATATAAATCTCTTTTTTTTATTATTTTGTTTGTATAAATTACTTTAAACATGGTAACTAATGTTTAAGATACTGATAGAGATATATATTATAAGTTTTTAAAAGTAATAAGTTGCATTTTTAGAAAAGGCGATACTCTTCGTTTTACGAATTTGAATTTTTGTGAGAGAATGTGATTATTTATGGTCAAATGTTTATAAAATTGAATAAGGCACTCTATTCATTCAAGGAATGCAGTAATTCCCTCACAAAACAAAATTATCATGAATGTAAATGATGTTACATCAAATATAAAGACAATAATAGAAAAAAAAAACCTGGATACATGTAACTTTTTAAAAACAATGCTTAAAATTCATATAAATCTCTTTTTTTTATTACTTTTGTTTGTATAAATTACTTTAAACATGGTAACCAATGTTTAAGATACTGATAGAGATATATAAGTTTTTAAAAGTAATAAGTTGCAGGTTTAGAAAAGGCGATACTCTTCGTTTTATGAATTTGAATTTTTATGAGCGAATATTGTTATTCATCGTCAAATGTTTATAAAATTGAATTAAGGCACTCTATTCATTCAAGGAATGCAGTAATTCCCTCAGAAAACAAAATTATCATGAATGTAAATGATGTTACATCAAATATAAAGACAATAATAGAAAAAAAAAATCTGGATACATGTAACTTTTTAAAAACAATGCTTAAAATTCATATAAATCTCTTTTTTTTATTATTTTGTTTGTATAAATTACTTTAAACATGGTAACTAATGTTTAAGATACTGATAGAGATATATATTATAAGTTTTTAAAAGCAATAAGTTGCATTTTTAGAAAAAGCGATACTCTTCGTTTTATGAATTTGAATTTTTATTAGAGAATGTTATTATTCATGGTCAAATGTTTATAAATTGAATTAAGGCACTCTATTCATTCAAGGAATGCAGTAATTCCCTCAGAAAACAAAATTATCATGAATGTAAATGATGTTACATCAAATATAAAGACAATAAGAGAAAAAAAAATTCTGGATACATGCAACTTTTTAAAAACAATGCTTAAAATTCATATAAATCTCTTTTTTTTATTATTTTGTTTGTATAAATTACTTTAAACATGGTAACTAATGTTTAAGATACTGATAGAGATACATATTATAAGTTTTTAAAAGCAATAAGTTGCATCTTTAGAAAAGGCGATACTCTTCGTTGTATGAATTTGAATTTTTATGAGAGAATGTTATTATTCATGGTCAAATGTTTATAAAATTGAATAAGGCACTCTATTCATTCAAGGAATGCAGTAATTCCCTCACAAAACAAAATTATCATTAATGTGAATGATGTTATATCAAATATAAAGACAATAGAAAAAAAAAATCTGTATACATGTAACTTTTTAAAAACAATGCTTAAAAATCATAAATATATTTTATTATTATTATTATTTTGTTTGTATAAATTACTTTAAACATGGTAACTAATGTTTAAGATACTGATAGAGATATATATTATAAATTTTTAAAAGTAAAAAGTTGCATGTTTAGAAAAGGCGATACTCTTCGTTTTATGAATTTGAATTTTTATGAGAATGTTATTATTCATGATCAAATGTTTATAAAATTGATTTAAGACACTCTATTCATTCAAGGAATGCACTATTTCACTCACAAAATAGAATTTATACCACACATTAAAACAATAATTCAAACGAATTTCGCTTCGGATATAATGCAGATTGGAAATACTTTAGGCTTAAGCAAAATATTCAGCATTTGCCGGTAAAAGAAATACGTTGATACGAAATTTTGTTTACGAGAGTTACAGTAAAACATTATTATGTGTATAACAGTAAAATAAACAATCACTAGTGCACTTACTTCGAGTATTTCATGGATTGACATGGCGAAAAACTAAACCTGGATACCAGTATCCACGTTTCTGCTTGAGATATCCAAGTTTTGATTCGGCATCGGCAGAGCGGAAGACGCCATTAAAGTTTATCGATTGTTGCCACTCAACGATAACAAATGTTGAACCATAATTTCGGATATAGTGCATCCGACATGTAATTATCTTTTCCAGACATTTTTACTTGAACGAAAAACATGGTGAAATCTCCTCCTTAATCCAGTTTTTTGGAGAAAAGTTAAACCTTTATTTTTAACAGTGTAGTTCCCCGTGCATAAAAAGGTGGAAAAACAAATTGGTATTAATTTGCATACACATAAGTGTATTAATTGTGCACCATCAAATTATATTTCTATTCCACATGCTTAAAAATGTAACAATACAATTTGGTATTGATTTTAAATTATAGATTTATAAAATATGAATTACTGAAATATGAACGAATCAGTCTGTTCTATAGGGATAACTCGAACAATACACTGCGCATTTTATTGGATTTGGTTTTATATGATACTTTATAAATGTCCAAATAGAACAGAAATGCATATTTTTCATAACTATATTTTCGTAATATTATTAGCTAGCAGTTCAGTTATGCGATTGTTAAGGGGTGTCAGGACTCTTAAAGTTTCAAAATTTTAAATTTTTTAGATGTTAAACTTCTATCTTTACTGAACATTTTAATATGATTGTTTCCTTGAAATTCTCACTAGAACAGAAGTTACGGCTATTAGAATTATATCCGCTCAATAGCTAAAGCGGCGTTTCTGAAACTTTGAAGTCATTTTTCTCCAAATGACGTTTTTTGGGCATAACGCGCAGGATATCTGAAAAACTTCTGAATATTTTTTCATGAAGTTTTCAAAACATATGTTGCATGTTAGTCTGTATAAACTGAACCTAAAATTTTATTTTTATTGTTCAAAAAATATTTTTTAGGAGATTATACTGTTGAAATTTTCAAAATTTTGCGCTAGCTATATACAACGTTGTATAAAAAATGTAAAAATGCTTTAAATACAAGTTTATTTAGGTTCAGGGTAAATATTACAATCTGAAGTATAATTAGGAAAGAAAATTTTCATTCAAGTTCCAAAATGTGTTTTGTAATCCTGCACATAAGCTATTATACCAATTTTCTGCTCGACAAATGTCTGACAGTTTGGAGCCTGCTGTAAATACTAATTTTGCATCTGGTAATTTTTTAAATACATGAAATCAAAGAACATACACGTATCTTTTATTCATTGTAAAAATTTTGTTTTTAAATCACATACATTTTAAGATATTAAACGTTGTAAGTTGTCTTTTTTTTCATTTTTTCTAATTTTAAGAGTCCAGAGACCCCTTAAATATTCATAAATCGAAACAACCTTATTTTTTCCATCACATTTAGAATTCCCACTGTCGAAACCCCTCGCCCCACTAGTTAAGTTGTTTTTTATTTCAATTTTTGAATATCAGTTGCAAAATTATTAGTTAACTTTAACTCCTTGGGTACATATGACGACTGAGACTCGTCAGGCAATTATTTCTAAATTGCTGCAACTGGCGACTATTTTTATATTCTATTCATACCACTAGTTTTAAAATATTTTACTCCAATTAGATTTCTTTTGAAATTATCTTAAAAATGCATCATAAAAATTCTGGTCATAAAAAACGGGTACAAGAATAAAATAATAATTGCCAGTTGTAGCAATTTCTAATCAAAGATAAATTCGTGCCCAAGGGGTTAGGGGGGGGGGGATGTTGTTTTCTTTTGTTTCATGAACTCTAAAAAAGCAAGTAGTATATATATTCAGAGATTTAATGATGGGTACAGTTATTCCTGTCAAAAAATTATTGCTTATATACGGCAACAAATATAAAAAGGCCAGTCGAACATTCTTAAAATTCAGAATGTTATCGGCGATTTAGTAAGCGGAATTTGAGTTTTTCTCTAAAAGTAGCTGGATATAAGGAAATTTCCTACAAATTTACAATTTTAATTTTTTTATTGCCATGTTTCATTAATGTTTTAGATCTTGAAATAACCAACACGACGTTTTGATACCACCAAAAACAACAGCAAAAAATCAAAATCAAAGCATGCGTTCAAAAGCTACGCATAAACATTAAATATATGTTGAAAGCCAGTAGATAAAAAATGAACATTTGTGGAACATCCCTTATCATCCAGCTAGATTTTGAAAGTAACTGAAATTCAGCTCACTGCCGATAACTTTCTAATTTTTTTTTACGATATTCTGCTTGTCTGTTTGTATGAGTTGCCCTTTGGAATTGACTACTAAATTGTAAGAAAAAATTGTAGTTCTCGACATAATTAAATATTATTTAATACGAATGTTCATTTCTCATCAAATATTTTTATATTTGTATTCTATTTGCAGTGTATCGATTCTGCTGTACTTTGTCACGTTTCCTGAAGTTGACTTTAAATTTGGTTGTAAACGCCCAATACAAACAAAACATTGTGGAATTTTTGATATTTCTTAAAGAAACCTTTATATTTCAACGAATTTACGCATTATTCTACATAAATAATAGCAAATGTTATACATGCCCCAAGTAGTCAAGTGCTGCAGCTACAGATCGCTTCAAACATCTTTTCGTTATAGGGCGATTACACACATCATTTTTTTTTTTTTTTTTTTTTTTTTTTGTTAAATTTGTTGCCGATCCTCTAAGTGTGCATATGACTAATTGCTCATTAAAAAAATATGTTCTTTAGATTCCCGAAGTTCAAAAACATTTCGACATGCATTTTTGTAGATTTTGACAAAATGTCTAAAATCGAAAGTGCTCGGTTACTTTTGACCTAATACTGTATAAAAAGTCAGGAATATATTTACTGTGCTTCCTTGTTTTAGTTCCAAATATAGCTGGTAGATACGCTAAGATATCTGAAACTTTAATACAGCTTAAAATAATTTTGCAATTTCAAAACGCAAACCATTTTATTTTCTAGTTTTAACCGCTAAATAGAATGAAAGTTAAAAACTGATTGAGCTTTGATCCTTTTTTACATATTGTTTTGAGAATTCTAATTGTTTCCGATAAAGTAGCGCCACCTATAGATGATATTTCAACCTGAAATAAGAAAGCGTAGAAAATAAACTCCCGACTACCATAAATAAATTCCGTAATTGTCATCAATTACAAGTTAGAAAATTTTAAAAACATTCAGGCGTTTTAACCCCTTAAACGTCTTGCTTAATAAGTGTAGATAATTTTCTTTATTATTATTCAGATTGTTTGATTGCCGGCATTTTTTTTTTTTTGAAGTAAAAATATTTACCGTATTTAATGACAGATAAAATGATGCGAGACTAAAGCCAATTACACTATTTAAAAAAACTGGTGTTAATCAAACAATCTGAAAAAAATAGCCTACACTACCCGTGAAAGTCACGGGCGCGATAATTACGAGGTTAAGTGCTGCCATCAAAATATTCAAGGCCAGAGAACACAAGTTGTGACGTCATCACAAATCGACCGACTTCTCACTAGTGTTGGAATTCACATCAATAAGAATTTTATTTTATTTTATTTGTGGAATATCTATCACCTTACAAAAACAATAATAGCTATTTAAAATTACTGGTGAGAATTCGTAATTCCTAAATAAAAATTCAGCCAGATACAGAATACCACAGTGTTGCCGCATCTGGCTAATTTTTTATTGGGGGATTCCAAATTCTCACCAGTAAGTTTGAATAGTTATTATTGTTTTATAAGACGATAGATATTCCAAAAATAAAATAAAATAAAATTGCTATTCAAAATTTTCCGTTGTGAATTCCAACACTAGTGAGAAGTCAGTCAATTAGTGATGACATCAGAACTCGTGTCCTCTGGCCTTGCGTTTATCGATGGCAGTGTGTTAAGACGCTCTGTAACTGTTGTATGTCTAAAGTTTAATTTTTTTTTTTATTTGTAAGGAAATAAAACTGCAACGTAAATACTTCCGATAAATTTTAAATAAAACAAAATTAATGCTTTTTAATGCGTAAATAATTATACTTAATAGAAAAACTCTTTTATGTATATAAATGGATTTTCGTTCTCTCCTTAAACTATTCCTAAATATTATCATGCATTTTCCGTTAGCGTATAAATTACTTTCAAACCTTTTTCACAATTCATAAAGTTTAACCATGCGTTGGATATTTAAAAATATATTTTAAATTGCTGAGACGGTTGGTTTCCTTCGTAAATAAAAAATAATTTATGAAAATTTAACCCGTCTTGTTATTACAGTGAATAAACTTTATTTTTGTATTATTATGCAAGATATATATTTATTTTTCTTAAAATCCGTAAAAAAGTGCTTCTTTTAAAAAGAAATAGCTGTACAGTATTTTTGAAATTCAAAAGTTAATAGTTATGGATATAGTTAAAGATGAGAGCATAGAAATTTAGTTTACTAACCCTTTCGTATTTTATTGATACTTTTCTAGTATTTTATCCTACGATGGCATATTTTTAAGTACGATTAAAGAAAATATACACTTGGACTTACACTGTCTAATTTAATATTTTAACACACTAGATACTCAACAGCATACGAATATATAAAATCAATATTAGAATAAAACATTTAAAATACACCCGACGACGTTTCGGACTCTGTCAGTAAAGTCATCTTCAGTGTTTTCACCTGCGTTTCGGAGCTCACTGTTGATACATTACAAAGTGAATGCTTGAATGAAAAACATTTCTACGAAATAGCAGAAACTTCAAAACACTTACACTACAAAAAAAAAAAAAAAAACTCCTGTTATATTCTGCCAACAGATTGTGCCACCTTCTCTGATACAATAGTGTTTTGAAGTTTCCGCTATTTCGTTCAAATGTTTTTATTCAAGCATTGACTTCGTGATGTGTCGACAGTGCGCTCCGAAAGTCAAATACCTGAGAAGGGTTTTACAGATAAAGTTCGAAACAATCGGGTTTATTTTAAATGATTTATTAATTTTAATATTGAATTTATATATTTGTAATTGGATGAGTACATAGTGGGTTTTAAACATTAAAAAAATTATTATAAAATGTATTTAAACAATCTACTAATCAAATTAGATTTTAAATGACATATAAAATATTTTCCTGGATCCATATAAAAAGAACAGGGAAACAGTGGAAGTTAAATATAGTTTGAAGTGCTTATATTCTCATCCATATAAATAGGCGTCGTTTTTCTATTATTAAAAAAATGAAAATCTTACTGCTACAAGAACCTTTCAATTTCCAGCTGGTATCACAGTAATCTTATTTACATTATTTTTATAAGAGTTGAGAGATTTATACAACTACAGATTTTTTTTAAATGTTTTATTTATTTTTATTAATATCATAGAAAAGGAGATAACTACCGATTTATTAAATCAGTTTTTTTTCGAATAACATACCTAAAATCCATATTATTATTATATAAATCTTCAAAAATTAAGTGTGATAATTATTGAGGTGAAGTAATTCCTACATTCATAAATTGTGGCATAAAAGTTTAAGGTTACCTACGGTAAGAGATTTTGAATAATTTTTAAAATTTTAATCTTGAATATGATAGACAGGGAGGCGTCTACACAAACAATCACCTCATCGATTCGACTGCTGAAGTTCCAGGTTACTTAAAATTTGATTCGCATATTAAAACGCAATTGGTCTCCCAAGTCATATCTTGGTGGAAAACACCCACATCCCCGATTTTAGGGGTTGACTGGCATTACCGTCTTAATACTCAAGGCCTCCGGACTGATTTCGTGACGTACCAAATGAAGATTAACCCTTTGAAGGGTTTGTGTAATGCTTAATTCTGACCGGAAATTCAGAAAAATTTTATTTCAAAATAAGGAAAAGCAATTTTACGACTTTTCTCCTCTAAAGTCAGAAAACTAAAATTTCCTAAAATTTTTCAGGTGCAAATCCTGATTAATCGTAGGTGGATAAAATATATCCCACCGCAACTCAAGGGGTTAAGGGGTGGCGGTATATATTATATACCACCTACGATTAATCAGGATTTGCACCAGAAAAATTTTAGGAAATTTTAGTTTTCTGACTTTAGTGGAGAAAAGTCGTAAAATTGCTTTTCCTTATTTTGAAACAAAATTTTTCTAAATTTTCGGTGGGAATTAAGCATCACACAAACGCTTCAAAGGGTTAATCTTCATTTGGTACGTCACGAAATCAGTCCGGAGGCCTTGAGTATTGAGACGGTAATGTGACTGGTCGGTTTACCATTATGTTTTTCTGTTCTAAGTCCTCCATGTTTTCAAACTTTTGAGTGCTGGAAAACACAATGATAAATCTACCATTAAACCACTAAACCACTAAAATGGGATCTGCAGATGGTTTTCACCGAGATATAACTGAAATTTTGTTAAGGTTAAACAACTTAAATTCAGGTCAGAGCAGAGTAAAACGTTGTGTAAGAAGTCATTTCCAGCTGATTAAAATATAAAGACACGTTGAACTATTCATACTTTTATTTAAAATCACAAAAGTAGACACACTACTTCGATGTAGAAAAACTTAAAAGTCATTAAATATTTAAAAATAGGGTAACTGTAGATATACTCTCAAATAGTAACAATATGTTGCTTAAACGGGAAAAATTATATAATATTTTAAATGGAAAACAAATCCGCATCTTATATGACAACCACACAATATATAAATCGAGTTCCATTACATCGAACCATTATGTCACACCGCACATTTGCCGAAAAATTTGCATAAAACAAGATGCTGGAAATAATCAGTAACAGAAGAAAAACTCCTCGCATTCAGACGTAATCTAAAACTGTGTAGAATGCGAAGTGACTGACTAAAAAAGCGGAAAAACCGGCAATGTGTGAATGCAAATGATTTTTTCTCGTAGCTCGGGACGAAGTATTGGCAAGAGGATTAAAAATACGTTAAGACATTCTTAACTTTTGAAACACCCGCCTGCCTGCTTGTCAATAACTTGGCAGACCAGTTGCATTTTAAATGCTAATCGAGTTCTATCTAATCCTGGAATTACTTTCGTCAACTCGATGAGGTGATGGTCTATGCAGCAGTTTTCCCTGTCTGTGAGATTACGGAACATAAATTTAAATTTATTTTCTTCATTTGCATTAGTTTGACGGAATGTCTTGGATGATAGACATTTTAGGTTGTGTGCTTTTAAAACGCCATTTTCGATCCAAAATATCAATTTTTCATTTTTGCAATAATACTGAAATCAATATTTTACATGCCGATCTCTGACTAAATTGTGTTTTTATCTTAATTAGAACCAGAGTCACAGTCGTTTAAAGTTACGTCTACTACAGGTTTTGAATTGAGTTCAAAAGTTATTTTTACCTTTTTCACAAAATGATATTTTTTTCAAATTTTTACTATGCGCAAAATATCCTGTAGCAAAAAATTATGCATGAAATGCCTTGAAATTTTGTATACTTATTTTACAAATGGTTATTGTGGGAATAGACTACACACATTATAATATATTAATTGGTTTTATATTTACATTGATATAAGTGAGAAAGTTGCAACAAATTTTACGAAATTTTCATTACATTAGTACTTTAACTGCCACTGCATTTGAGATGAAGTTGCTATTATAATGAAAATTGTCTATGTCCCAGATAAAGTTATTCCCTTTATTATGCTATTTACAAAATGTCAATGCATCGGTTTGTTTTTGAGTTATAATTTGTTGAAATGCCAATTTTTCACATAATTTTGACTATTTTTCAATTTAAAAAAAATATTTCTCTGCATTTGCTAAAAGTTTTAGATATTTTTTAATGTTTTAACTTAAATGTCATCATAAAAGATTGCTATAAAGAAATTTCAGAAAATTAAAAAAATCACCACCTTAATTTTTTTTCTATCTATGCTATAGAGAATAACAGACCCTTCATAACTCTCCTATAACATTTCATATATTTCGGGTAAAAATTTGAATCTGTCGCGGCTTCCAATGATATACGACTGAAAAGGAATATATGCAAAATTTTTCACATACTCATTACACATTAAACTAGCAATCCAAGATAAAATAACATTACTATTCTGCGGATAAAAATCTGTAATTGCTAAAATTTTTACATATTTTTCAAAGTTTTAACTTAAATGTCATCATAAAAATTTGGATAAAGAAATTTTGAAACATTCAAAAATTCGCCTCGAAGATGTAAGATTACCTTTAAAGAATGTTTACTTCTTTCTTTAAAAATGATTTTTGAATTACTCATTGGAGCTCGGGCTCTGTTTTTTCCGCTACTCTAAACATCTTAAACTTTTTTCTAGCTCAATTATAGGGAATAACAGACTATTCTTCGTAACTCTTCTATAACATTTCATAGATTTCGGCAATTGATTTGAATCTGTCTTAACTTTCAAGGCTTCCAATTACATACTATCGAAAAGGAATAAATGAAATTATTTCCACATATTCATTGCACTTTAAACTAATAATCCAAAATAAAATAAAATTTGTGTGATAAATTGTGCGCATAAAAATAAATTGTGCGCTTACCAATTTTTATTAGTGAGCTTTCGTAAACAAATTAAATATAGTCGTATTTACTTTTAAAAAATCAGTATTCTACCGTCGTAAAGAACAAATTTCATAAGTATTTTGTATATTTCGCTAGAATATAACAAGATCAACGATACTGATTAAATTGTGAAATTTAGTTTCTTAAAATAGAAATTTTCGAAATGAATTAACAAAAAATTTTGCCGTGCGTTTTAAATCGATTAGTGGGAAGGACAAAGTTGTAAAAAACAAATTTCCTAAGTATTTTATACAGGGTGTCCGGTCTCAACGGTGTCCAATGGCTAATTCCTAAACTGTTAGTCATAGACATATAGTTCCAGTTACAAAAATGTTTTAAATCAGGTAAAGAAATATTTTAAAAGCGATTTGGGTCAATAAAAACATTTCTTTAAAAATTACGAAATTTAAATTTTTATACGGTCCCCCGGTCCTATAAGTTATATTTAGTGAAATTTTTCTTTTACACTGACAAGTAATACAATAAAAGTCCCGTTATTCTACGATTAAAACTGACCGAATAATAGCTGTTTAAAGTTGGAGCATATTTTTTGCTGCAAATTGGGGGTCATTCACAAATTTAGTCGAAATATAATTTCGTCAGATATAAAAAATGTTTGGGAGTAAAATTAACATATCAATATAAATTTGAAATCTTTAATCACTCTGGCATATTAATGGAAATTATACAATTTGTAATAAACATTTAAGAAGACAGAAAAAAGAGAATTTTTGTTAAATAAAATGATTCTAAATTAACAGCCTCAATTCTTTACAAAATGATACGTATTTTAAAATATTATTAGATTGCACAAGTCTGCAAAAGTTGGGTTATGTCATGTTTTTTGATAACTGATTCTTATATATTCTGTACCGCTGAATCCGAAATTGACCTTCATTTTTAACTATCATATCAGGATTTTTCGCAAATTGCAAATTTCAAAGTTAAGAAGTTCAATGTTAAAATTGAATTTCCTCCCCCATCTCATCGGACCACTCAGCTGTTTAGCTGTAAGAATCCCAGGATAAGCAAAAATATCGAATAATTTTTTTAATAAAATAAAATAAAATAAAATAAAATAAAAAATGTTTTACATATGTTTTATAGTATGATATTTTCGCTATATTTTAACTTACACATTTGCGATTTGCAAAAAAATTCTAACGTGATGGTTAGAAATGAAGGTCATTTTCAGATTCAGTGCTAAAAATTGCGTAAAAATCAATTATCAAAACTTAAAAAACACAACCATCTCCTCTACTTTATAATATTCGATTTTTTGTTATTCTTTAAATTTGAAAATTTATGATTTGCGAAATATACTAACATGATGGTTAAAAATTAAGATAATTTTCGGATTCAGTGCTAAAAAATACATAAAAGTTAAAAAACCCAGCAATCGCAGTCTTGTATTACCTAATCTAAAACTTTTTCTTAAACTCCTTGGCAGAAATCTATCCGAAATTTTTTGTGTTATCCTGTAAAATAAGTATAAATGGTAACCACCGAAAATCTTAATAATATTAGATTTTGATCGGATTTGCGCCAGTATGTAAAATGCAATCTCGATCGGATATTTAAAAGTGGGTTAAAGTTTGAGTACAAATTTTGAACTGGAAAAACATACATACGATTGTTGAAGTAACGTAAACACTTATAAAAAATACATAATTTTTGTTAAAAGAAATCATAAGAGAAACAGTCTCAAATCCTGACAAAATAAAACATATGTTATTTTAGCCAATTTGAGACTTAATCATAATACTTGTATGATTTTTTTTCAAAGCGCAGATACACATGAAGTAAGATCTTCGAATACTTTAAACACTTGGTATATGATCCCTCAAAGCCAAGCCGAACTCATTTGTTTTCAGAGTAGAAAAGTGGCATAAGTCATGCATTTTTAAAGTTTCATAACTCGCTCAATTTTAGCGTTATATGAATGGGACTTTTTTTGTCTTACTTGTCAGTGTAATAGGAAAAAATTACTAAATATAACTTATAGGACCGGGGACCGTATAAAAATTTAAATTTCGTAATTTTTTAAGAAATGTTTTTATTGACCCAAATCGCTTTTAAAATGTTTCTTTACCTGATTTAAAACATTTTTGTAATTGGAACTATATGTCTATGACTAACGGTTTAGGAATTAGCCATTGGACACCGTTGAGACCGGACACCCTGTATTTTTCGCAAGAAAATAACAAAACCAACGATATTGCTTAATTTGTGAGATTTAGTTTCTTAAAATATAAGTTTTCCAAACAAATTATCAAGAAGTTTTGCCGTGCGTTTTAAATCGATTAATGTGTAGGACAAAAGAGAAATAAACCCTAGAAATTGCAGTTTTGTTGGACAAAGTAGTTATTTACTTTTTCACACGAAAGAGAAAAGAGGTAAAGTGATTAATGTCAGATTTAATCAGAGAACTTGTGTCTTAACTTATATCAGTCCAAACTTTTTTTTTTTTTTTTTTTTTTTTTTTTTAATGGAACAGAAAGTTTCTTTTGCGCAGAAACAATTATTGAAGGAAATGGATTTTTATGAAACGATCCAAGCATATTTTATTTATATTTATGTTGAAATTAAAGTATTAATTAAATCAACATGTGCTTGCTGGAAAATTTTCTACAAACGTTTTCTCTTTGTTTATTTGTTTCATTTTTTTTTTTGTTTAATCAGAAGAAAGACGAATTAGTACGCACAATCCACGATAATATTACACTGAGATTGAATTTATGAATATTGATTATATGTTATTAAAAAAAAATTACAAATATTTTCCTGTTAATATATTTTATTTATTTTTTTGTAGGTAAGTCAATGGATGCTAATTTGTTATTAAAATTTTGGTAAGTACTAATTTGTCCTATGAAATGTTTTTGTATAATACTGCATCTTAATTTACGTATTTGTTCGTTTGAGTTTTTTTTAGGAAAGAAAAAAATTGAAATTGGAAATATAGAAAACTCTTACTTATTAAAAAAATTGTACTCGAGTCTTATATAATTTTAGCAATTTATTGGCTACGCACAAGCTTAATTTTTGTACGGGAACACAGATTCGTTGATTTATTGTTTAAACACTATTGCATACCAGATACCGCATCCTGTTTTTTATTAAAGTATAAAAAATGTACAAATCATTTGCTTTTAACCTTTCATGAATTTCTGTAGTTTACGCAAAATGTGTTCATTAGGTAGGGCATAGCATTTTCTTTTAGAGTGTTACCATAATCTATGCATATCTCACATAAAAGAACTCGAACGTATTGACGTGAAATCCTGAAGAAGATATTGTATACTGTAAATTAACTTTGATTATGAAGATCATCAGATAAGAATTCGAGCATATTGACATTTTCCCCTTTAAACGACAAGTAAACTTTTGAGACTCATAGCAAGTGGTGGTCATAACATATGAGTTGGAACTTATTGACATTTATTCCGGTAGATGGTAGATGTACGGTAGATATTCACTGCTTGTGGAGGTCATTACATAAATGAGTTTTTGCTTAGTGACGTTCACTACGGCAGATGGTAGATATATGGCAGATACTTATTACGGACAAAAAACATCACATAAAATAATTCAAGCGTAAGTTTGTTCGGTTATGCAGTAGATATATGGTAGTATGCCATAATAAATGCTAATAGTTATTCGCCAATCACGCAACAACATTCTTTATTTACGGTACGTTGAACAGGGACACGGACGGACATTCTACACTGAAATAGTACACGAAAATGTGATAATTCCGAAGCGCAGCTCGCCCTCCGAGCTGATTCGTCAGGATTTCTGTCCACACTGCTTCGTAACGGCAGAAACCTCTCTTGGGCCTCTTTCTTCGCGTATATTTCCAACAAAAATTCTAAGTGACTTAGAGACTAGAGTGGGTTCCAAGTATCTGTGAGTTACGAGTACTTAAGGGCTGAAAGATGTAAAGTTATGAGCAGTTATACTGTCTAAAAACTTGTAAGCCGAAAAGCTATAGCCCCTGGAAGAATTTTATGATAGAGAATCTGGATTTCAGTTTGTTAACAAGCAACTTATGTGAGGAGAAATTGCGACTTCTAATTAGTCCAGTTTTAAACACGGAACTCCACCTATGAGCTCCATATGGTGTTACAGTAGATACTCATTGCCGATGGACATTTATCTCATAAAAGCGTTTGAGCGTACAGACTAATCATCCAGTAGATGGTATATACGTGGTAGATACTTATTGCCTAAGGCTGTCATTGTTTGAACAACAGTTCGTTGACTTGGAATATAAAGCTTCTAACTTCTTCGACTGACCAGTCTCTTGCAAAAAAATGAGAAGAAAGTTTCCCTTTTCCATAGGCAACAATGTAGTTAATAACTTTGGCAAATTTGCTATCTCTCGAAATAGTCAGTAGAAAGTACTGTACGTCAGCTTAATTTGTACATAAGAATACAGATACTCAGTAGAGGATGTTATCTTATTTTCTCAGTTATCCTCTAGTCGTCGTAAATTAAAATGTTTGAAATCGATAGGAAGATTAAAGTAGATAATAACTTTTTTATTTGTTTTTGTGATGAATGAATTTTATTTTCTTTATATATATATATATATATATATATATCACATATAAACTCATAAAATATTCTTTGATAGTTGTGATACTAATCCCCAACTTAAAATTGCAAAAAATATTTGTAAGATTAAAATCTTTTTATTTCGTACATAAAGTGCTTTCTTCAGACATAGGAATGTATTTTAGAATCATTTTAGAGAGCGTTTTAATTCTTTATTTTGCAACACGTTTTCAGATTTTTTTTTTTCAGACAATTAAAAAAAGTTAGTAAATAGTTTGAATCACCTCTGATTTTTACATAATTTTAAATTATGCATTTATGGCACCAGTACTAATATGAATAGTAAGGTGATTTTTATAAGGTGTATATAAGTGAATACTAAAGTGTATTAACGGGGTTGAATATGTGATTAATAAAGTAGTACATTTACAAAAAATCACAAAACAAAATATTATACCCAAAATTCTTGTTATATAAAATTTTTATAATTTGATTCAAAGATTAAAATTCACACCCTAATGCAAATCTGAAAAATGAATTAAAATACTAAAAATAATATTTTTAATTAAATATATAGATATTAACCTCTTCAGTTCCGAAGCTAAAATAATAATACAAATGCTTATTCATTGGTTTTTCCCAAACAAAATGGCATCGAAAATGACAGAAAAAATATCTTTTCTGAAATTGATCCTTTAGGCGCTCAGTAATTTAGGTTAAAAAATATGGATCTAAAACTACAAAACCCCTTAAAAACATCAATTTAATAACCATTAACCTAAATTAACACAATCACAAATTTAAGAGCTTTAAACAAGTAAATAACCTACAAATCCTCAAAAATTTTTATTGAAAAAGATTTAAGTTACATACTTAAGAAAATTTCTGAATTTCTTGGTCTTCTTTTGGGCATTTTTAGCCATTTTGCAAACTCAGGTGAAAATAACATTTATTATATGTGGGAATCAGCTTAGATGTTGCCATTAATTCGTTTGCTTTGAACGCAAAAAAACATTTAGCTATTAAGAAGTGAAGTGAAAATGTACATAAATCGGACTCTTTAGTTTTTATAAGGAAAAGAACAGAGGTCCCCATGTGGGGACCCAGGGACCGAATAGGTTAAGATAAGACAATGTAATAATACGTATACGTAAGTGACAATGCGTATTATCACTTACACAATAGTAAGAAAAATTAATTATACGTTTAAATAGCTTTATATTAAGAGAAGTATAGTCCATAATTGCGCGCCAAAACTTAGCCTATAATTAAATATAAAATTCAGAGTCTGGAAATTATTTAGGGTTGGAAAACTTTTGAAATGATGAAAAAATGTAATTTTTTATATTATTATTAAAATTTTTGAAATAGTAATGACGTCGTCCGGTCCGAAAAATTCCTAAAATTACGTCTGTACTAGCCGTAGACGTTTAGATGCGCAGACCGTTGATGTTAAAATCCTTTATCTCGAAACACTGTTTTCAGCTGTTTCGCAACGATAACTCTTGACGAAGTTAACAGATTTGCATGTTCGTCTTTTAAATATCAGAAAATGTATTTCTTTACAAACTATAACTGATTTTTTTTTCATGTTATCTCTAAAAATATGATCAATTTTTATGGATTAAACTTGCGCAGAAGAAAATATTATTTGGTGTACCATTCATTTTATTAAGTCAGTTTGTTCTTCTACTACTGTCCAGCTACACATTTAAAATGAAAGTGAATTATATGAACTAAGTGACGTATTAAAACAAATAGAACGGCAGTTAAAATATTTTTCTCTACATAAGTTAAATCCAAGGCACTGCCACTTCTACTTCCAGCTACCGTAATAATGATAGACTCTCCCATTTCAAACGAAGTGATGTATTTTAATGAATGGGACTGTAATTAATAATAAAAATATCCCTGAGGATGGCCGTGGGATTGCAATCCGAAAGTAATAGGAAATTTAAATTAAATGCATATTTTAAACTTGTAACATCTACATTATTACCTTTGTTGCATTTTAATGTAAAAAGTGAGCTTTTCAAAGTTCTTATTGTGTGCTTCGTGATTCAATAAAGTGAAATATTGCATTTCATCTTATGATTTTATTTAGTCCAAATTAATTACAGAGTTTCTAATCCATGATTGAATTTAGACAATTTGCGTCATTAGAAACTTTTCTGGTTCCTTTAACATAAATTAGAAGCAATTAGGAAAATTTGATAAATATATATATTTTTTATGTATTAAAGTAGATGCTCTATAACAAAAAATATTTAATCTGTTCATTTTATGTTTTTTTATTTTTAATTCTTGCATAATTCAACAATGCATTTTTATGTATTCTCTTCTGCTTATTTTTTATTTGAGTAGCATACGTTGATAAAATTACTGAGATAAAGTAACTTTCACCAGAGTATGTATTTAATGTTAATACTATTAATGTAATAAGCTTGTGAAATAAGCGGCAATAGTATTAATAGTTAAGAATACGATAAAAGAAAAGCTTATTCTATATTAATCCGAGATACTCCTAGTCAATTAGGGTCTTGACACATATATTTTCCTTATATATAAATAAAAATTGTTAAAAGGAAACATTGATCGATTTTTACTAATTCGTATCGATGAAGATTTTTTACTTTTAGACGAATTATTAAAGATCGCAAAATTCTTGCAGTTTCCCAATACATACGTGTACTTCGAAATAATAAAATGCAACTTTAATTTTCGTTTAGAAGTTTGAAGTATTCACAATGTTTTGTCCTCTACTGAATATGTAAAGTAAAAAATGCCATTCAAACTACTTTTTTTTAAATTTAACATTTTTATTTTACAGTATAGCGTACATCCTCTTCCTATAGCGTAATATATTACATAATATATACCGTATATTCTACGTATAACATATATTTCATGCTCTGTTTATAATGTGTCTTGTATTCAATAAAAAGTAAATTTCTTGAGTCAAGATGAAGATTATCTTTGTCTAGGTTGCTTAATTCTTTTTGTAGTGAAAAAGTGAACGCGATAATAGATATATGAATAGAATTCCAAATAAAATACAAATATTATAAACCAAAAACATATTGAACATGTATCATATCACATTTTTGTTAGAATGGACTTTTATTAATCTAAAAAACAACTTCTTATTATGTGGCCTCTCTGAGTAGGCCTCTCTGAGTATCCGTAAATAACAGAACTGTGAACTGAAGATAACCTTTCGAAATATAAATATAGATACATAATTTATACCGAATATTATAATATATCTTATTTATCCATATTTGAATCATAAGTTAAAATATGTAACACATTTTTCACTGTATTGATCTTATCAAAGGTCTCAGAAAGGACAAGTCTGACGGATGCTTGTTACATGAAGTTTACTCAGATGCTTAAACTTTCAAAGTTGCGTAATTTTAACGTGCCTGCCGGTAGATCGTTTTCAGGCTCATTGAACAGAGTAAATGAATAATCTTCCGTGCCTTGCAGCTGTTTTTGTAGTTTTTCCAATAAAAACTTTTTCGTAATATTCATAGTTTAAAAGGTAATAATTTTCAGTAAAATGTGCTTTTCGGCTATTTTTAAATAAATTTTTTTTATGAAAAATGTTGTGTAGGTTAAAAAGTCTAATTTTGATATTTCAGTGTTTAGACTGTTTAACTGTTAAATGAGTAATCAATGCCTTAATGGGGTGGAAAATGAATAAGAATATCCGGGAAAGAGATCCACTATTAAATGATGATCCTGCCCTGATTTTACAATATGTCAGTAAGAGGGGTTATTACTTCGATTACTAAGTTATTTTTTCGATTTTTGATTATATGTATTTTAATTGGAATTTTACTCAAACTTTTTAAAGAACAAAAAAATTTATCAGTAGAAGCCGATTAATTTTTAAGGTGTCTCAGGACTCAGAAAAACTGGAAAAAATTAAAAAAGAGACCATTTTCAACATTAATATTTTAAAATGTATATGATTTTAAATCACAATTTTAATTTAGATGAAAGATGAAAAGCGCGTTCTTTCAATTTATGTTTTTAAAAAAATGCAGGATGCAGAATTAGCATTTACAGGTCGATCCAAATTGTCAGATATTTGACGAGCAGAAAATTCGTATAGCAGCTTACGCGCACGATTACAAAATGCACATTGCAACTAGAATGAAAAAATTGAGTGCTTACATATACTTCAGATAGTAATAATGAGCCTGAATCTAAATAAATTTGTATTTAAAGCATTTTTATATTTTTCATACAAAATTGTATTTAACTAATACAAAATTTTGAAAATTTCAACAACATAATCACCTAAAAAATATTTTTTTGAACAATAAAAAGGAAATTTTAAATTCAGCTTATACAGATTAACATGAAACGCATGTTTTAAAAATTTTATAACAAAAAATATTCAGATGTTTTTGAGATATCCTGCGCGTTATGCCCAAGACGTCAGTTGGAGGAAAAATGACTTCAAAATTTCGAAAACTCCGCTTCAGCTATTGATTAATTCTGAAAGCCAAAACTTCTGTTCTAATGAAAATTTCAAGGAAACAGTTATAATTAAATGCTCAGAAAAGATAGAAATTTAACATCTAAAAAAATTAAAATTTTGAAGCTTTAAGAGTCTTGAGACCCCTAAGGGAAATCGTACAACATTTTAACAAATAAAGATAATCTTGCTTGGTTTAGGAAGTAGACTATGCTTGGATATATCTTGGGAAGGTCTTGGAGACTATTTTGGAAAGTGGTGTATCTTTTTTTACATTAAGTGTTATCTTTTGGAAACGTATGTTTGCCAAGAATTCCGATAAGAGTGTGGTTTTTATTCCACATTAGATTATGAAGTAATATTCATAGTCCTATCGAAGTTCGGTTTTTTTAACACCGGAATTGTATTTTTATGTGTTTATTTTTCTAAAGAGTTGTTCATGCCAAAATAAACACCATCATGACACAAAAGTGATTTATATTATTATATAACGTATGCCAGTCTCACAAACGTAACGTAAGTTTTAAATATCTAACACATATTTTCACTGTAGTACGTCTATCAGAATTATCAGCACGACAAAGTTGAGATACATATTTATTACGTGAAGCTTTCAGATTTGCTTAAACTTTCAAATTTGTATAATTTTGACGTGCCTGTAAGCATATAATTTTCAGGTTCATTTAACTGCGTAAATTAACGATGTTCTCTATCGTGCCTTGCAGCTGTTTTCGGAGTCTAAACTCCGTTCGTGATATACAGAATACGATAGTTTGAAAGATAATAAATAGTTTTCAGAAAAATTGTACTTTTTTAATATTTTTTAATAAATCTTTCCATGAAGAATCTTGTGATGGTAGAAAAGTCTAATTTTAATATTTTAGTGCTGTGTTTCTGGAATGAATATTTTAAATGAATTTTGTTATCTATTGAAATATTCAATCTGCTGCTACTGTTTTAGTTTGAAAAATAAATGAAAAACATTTATCTAAATTAAAGAAATATGAAGGATTCTGTTATAAACATTCAATGTTCAAGTGATATCAAGGGATCATTTTCCAAACATCAAGTTAATCATCTGCAAATCATGAAGATTTTTCATTGAGAAGAGTTTGTTAAATAAACATGAAAATTCCTTGATTTTTCGCGACACTATCTTGAAAATATTTTGCGAATTCAGGTTAAAATAAAATTTACTTTATGGGGAAATAAGCATTAGTGCCGCTATTTATTGGTTTTGTGCCAAAGTAAAAAATATTCATCTATATACATATCTGCCACAGGCGACTGTTTTTTAATTCTTACTGGCACCATTTTCTCAAAACAGAAATCCTTGACACACATTTTTAGTCCAAGAGCTGTTAAACATTTTAGGGAAGGAATTTGAGGCACCCTGAAAATTTGTGCAACACTTCTTTTGTAATGCCTGAATACAAAATCGAATGTCTGGCTGAAGGATCGTGGCCCAAAACCTGTGCCAGATAAAAAATGGCACTTGACACGTGTCTGGCACATTTTTTGTGCCGACTAAAGTGTCTGTCATTTTCAAAATATTTTTTTTCTAAGCATAAATATTATTGTGCCTCAATCTCAGCGTGCCTCAAATACCTTTTTTGGGTAGTCAAAAAATGGCACTTGACACGTGTCTGGCACAGTTTTTGGGCCGACTAAAGTGTCTGTCATTTTCAAAATATTTTTTTCTAAGTATACATATTATTCTGTTTCAATCTCAGCGTGCCTCAAATACCATTTTTGGGTAGTGTCAAAAAATGGCACTTGATACGTGTCTGGCATCACAGGTTTTGGGCCACGATCCTTCAGCCAGACATTCGATTTTGTATTCAGGAAGTGTTCAAAAGAAGTGTTTCACAAATTTTCAGGATGCCTCAAATACCTACTCAAAAATGTTCAACAGCTCTCCTACTATTTGACAACATTTGCAAGAGAAGTATACTTCAAAATTTTTATTAGAAAAAAAAACGAACAGTTTAATTTTTATGAGGAAAGTAATAGAGGTCCACATCTGTGTACATCAGATCTGAATACATTAAAAAAACGAGAGATCTGTGAATTGGAGAAATAAATAACTTTAGAAATATAAATCTACATGCATAATTTATAACGTATATTATAGCATATACCATTTTTAAAAGCATAATATAAGTTTAAAATATTAAATCCAAATTTTCACTCTTACATATATCACAGTTCTCAGAAACGACAAATTTGACACATATTTGTTACGTGAAGCTTACTGAATTGTTTAAACTTTCAAAGTTGTATATTTTTGACGTTTCTGTAGGCAGGATCATTTTCAGGTTCATTTAACAGCGGAAATTAACGATGCTCTCTTGTGTGCCTTGCAGCTGTTTCCGTAGTCTTTCTTATAAACTCCGTTAGTAATATAGAGAATAATATAATTTTCAAGGTAAAAGTTTTCAGAAAAGTTGTACTTTTAGAATATTTTTAAATGTTATGATGAATATTGCGATTGTAAAAATGTCTAATTTTGATATTTGATTGTTGCATTTACGCAATTAGTATTTTTAATGACTTTTATTATCTATTTAAATAATCGTTCAGCTGTTGCTCATTTAGTTTGCACTGCAAACGAAAGACATACATTTATTTAAATGAATGAAATGAAATTTAACACAATTCTTTTTTTAATTATTTTAACTTTATATACATTTAAAAAAATAAATATAAAGTTAAAATAATTAAAAAGGATGCATTGTGTTATAAACATTCTATATTCATATTTTGTCATTTATATTACCAATTTAGTATCTGACGTTATTACATATGGCATTTTGGCGAATACTACGTGCGTTATTTCATTGTAAAGTCGTAAAAAAAGATAAGTAAAATGTTATAGTTCATAATATTATATGACAAAAACAAATCTATTTTTTATTCTATGAATACACACACAGTCTCTTCCAATCTTGACCTATGGCTTAAAATTTATTTTATTTATTTTTAAGTTTACGTATAATTCTTAGTATACATAAAAAATATATAGACATATACTTTTTAAAAATTTGTGGACTTTCCGCTAAAATTATTATGCTAGGTCTACCCACTAGACAGTTACCTCTTTTTTTATTCTTAAATGAAGACCTAAAAAAAAAAAAAATCAATCAACTTGTCAAACTCAAGATTCAATATCTCGTACTATCGTTAAGATTTTTTGGTTAGTCTTTTAAAATATATATATATATATATATATATATATTTAAGTTCAAGTATCATGGACGTATTATCATAGAAATCATCAATTCTTAATTTTCAAGTGTTTTTCTTTCCTTGTCTATCTGACATGAGATAATTTCCCTATAGTCCTATGTTATTTCCTTTCATTTCTAATTCAAAGTCTATTATAAAATGTTATTTAATGAGATTTCAGAGCTCAAATCATAATTTTTCAAAAAAAAAAAAAAAAAAAAAAAAAAAAAATCCGTTACAAGGTTATCGAAACCGGTTATCAGGTTGGTTCAGAACTATGTGTCAAAAATGCAAAGTCAGATACAGGGGGCCTAAATAAGCAGATTTCGTATAGGAATGTCAGAGTTTCCCACAGGTTTAAAAAAGGGCAGGGTGCTGTTTGTGGGAAAAGGGCACTTTTAGATTCCGAAGGGCATGTTTTGGATTCTTAAAGATATTTCTTGAAATTTTTAAAGGCATTATTTTGATTTTTAAAACTACTTTTTAATATTTAATAGACAGAAAACTATTTTAAAGACAGCAAAGAGTCAATTTTTACTATGCAAGTAAATTTTTAATAAACAAAAGAGTAAAGGCACTTTTTTCAAGTGGGGGCAACAAGGGGGCTAATTTTTTTAATGAGGGGCAAGAGGGGTGCTAATTTGTAAATCTAAGGGCAGGCAGGGTGCAGCACCCTCCTGAAACTGTCTGGGGGAAACACTGGGAATGTAGGTGCGGAAATGCAGCGTTGAAGCAGAGGAGGACGCTGTATCCGGCAGATGGGAGCGCTTTGCTGATTTGAATCGTCATTCTCTGCTCATATTTTGAGCAGAATCCGTCGTTACTTACCGAAATGCTTTTCGTTTATGGGGCTGCACAAGGAAAGGGAGCAGTTGCTCAAAGGATGTACATGGAACCAAGGTTACTATATCTAAAGGTTGCGCCATTTCCCCCCTCAACCAATAGGGAGCGACTCGCTGCTTGACGTCACTCCGCGTGCTTGGATCAGCTTCCCAATTGACTTTGCATTAGAAACGGGCTATTTTTAATTAAAAAATATTAGTAGAAATTTTCGTGTGAAAAAAATTTTAACGATTAAAAAATATTCTTTATACATTGGTCAAACATCACATCTAAAATTTAAACTATTATCTCTTTTTAACTCTTTGAAATTTAATTGTTAAATCTGCTGTATGTTTCATTAAGTTTCGTTTACGACTCAATATGAAAAAGTTAATTTATATTAAAAGAAGGTAAAATAGTAATTTTTAGAAGTAAAAAGACCTACAAAAGAGGCAATTTTAATTTTTACATGACTGCAGTTAATGTTTTGTTAATACTTTTTAATATAGTACGTTTATAATATTTCATCGGTAATCAATTTGAAGTCTAATATAATTCTAATGTTATTATTTCGCTACGTTTTTAGTAAAGAGCTATTTCATAAAAAATGAAAAAATAAATAAATTAAACCCTTATGCTTCCTCCCTCTCACCCCAGTTTGAGTTTCGCGTAATTAGATTACACACAAGCAAATTAAATAGAAACTTTCATAAGTAAATAGCTGAATATTTAATATTATTAAACTAAAATAGTTATACTATATATGTTGAAGGTAAAATTTGAAATTCAGAGTAATATATTTTATAAACACATTTCGAAAAGGTTATTTAGAATGATATTTTTATGTTGCATAATAATAATAATTAACGTATATGAACATCCATAAGTGAGAGAAATTAAAGTAAATTTTTGCGCGAAAGAGAGTTAATATTCAAACAATATTTTTCACATCCACATAAAGTGCTATATTTAAATTTTAAAATTATATATCTTTTCAGCTTTTTAGAGTTTATTGTTTCTTTCAGGTTCCATTTATGCATTTGATGTGATTGAATATCACACTGAAAATTTTTTATAGAAGAAAAATTAAGACAAGCGGTATTTATAAAAGAGATTTAAAATACAAATAAAAATAAAAACTTTAATTATTAAAATACCGAATTCTTAAAACTCTAAGATTTATATGCTATAAAAAATTTGAATTTTAAATTCAGAGGAATATAAATATCTTCCGCAAAGGTTTATCAAAATTAATTATATTTTAATGATGTATTATCATAAAATTATACAAAAATATTTAATAACTAATGCATTTTGGGTGTATACCCTCAGAATACGTTTTAATTTCTAGCATATGATTTCATCACAAGATGCGTTTTGTAGATGTATTTCAGATGTGCGCTCCAGTATTTGATATTTTATCGTGCAATCACAGTTGATTTACTTCAGTTTTTTCCTTTTTTGGAAGCGTATATCATTTTTACTTCTGATGAATATATTTCGTTAAGGTGCTGTTTCACTCATATGAAAACACACGCTCGCTAATGTTAAACCTATGGGAGATTTTTTTTTAAATATCTCGTTTGAATTCGAATGTTTTATTTTATTTTATTTTATTTTTTTGCATTGGATAGTCGATGTCTATCTTTACAAAGTTCGTTTTTTACTTTTCAATTTTCTTTGCAGTTTTTTTTTTATTTTTTTTTAATGAGGTTAATTTCACTTTCGAAACCGGTTCCGACAGCAAAAATTTCATAATTTAAAAAAAAAACTGCAAATAAAATAAAAAAAGTAAAAAACAGCCTTTGTAGAATTCGTCCTAAGTTTTATCCAATGCAACAAAAATAAAATACGGAAATGCAAACGAGATATTTTTTAAAATTCTCCCATAGGATGCGATTTTTCGCGTGACGGACGTAGCCTCTTAATATGTCTCAATCGAATGAAAGTTCTGATTTTCACAAATGGTTTTATTTATTTCTGTGCCTGTTTGGAAAACCAATTAAACTTTTTTGAAAGCATTTTCAATAACGTTAAATTCTTTTGAAAGTGAGCTGCCGTGAATCTCATTAAGAATATTTTTTAACAGTTTTACAGCTTCGAGGCATTTATCACATTGAAAGTATATCGATTCATCCGAAGGAATTGCTTGTAACATATTTGATTCACTTAATGAATTGTCAAACTGTCATGCAATTTATAAAATTTTGTTTTTCTGTATAACCAACAATATATCTAAGTTTTTGAAAAAAGGAATTTACGGAAGATATGATGAATGAAAATTCACCATGTTCATCATTGTTACATTAACGAAATCTGAGAAATATCTACCTCCGTAATATTTAGGAAAAATGATTGGAAATCGCTCTTTCGGAGAAGCAGTTTAAGCTTCGTGTGTGGGCAAACTCTCCTGAGTGTCAAAGGAAATCACAATAAATGTTTATCCCCCCCCCCCCCCCCTCCTCACACACACACATCCATTTTTGATGATCGACTGAAGATAACAAGCAATAAAAACTCCACCTTAGTACAATAATAATAATGATAATAATAACACACAACTGTTTCATATTTGAAGGGGAAAATCCTCTATAATCGCTTTATTCTACAAAAAAAATGGTGAAAAATGTTCTGTCTTGAAGAAATATGCTCTCCTTTGACCAAAAACAAAAAGTTTTTTGAGAAGAAATTCGATTTTAAACGCAAAAATAGACTCTTTTCTGTTGCGGGAATTCGCCTTAGCACGCACAGTGACGTCATAAGTACGGAAACCTTGATACCGAAACTAGAGGGAAATGGCACCCCGCTGCATGGAACGATTCCAGGTTAGGAATCTAGTGAATTGCCGAACATGTGAGCGCCTTCATCGGTAGTTGTGAGCGAGTATATAATTTTATGCTTCGAGGCGTGATTCGGGCACTGAAAGATATCGCAGTATTCATGCAGTGGAACAAGCAGTTTTACGCACAGTTAGAGGATAGTGTGGTGAGTCGCTCGTATAATATAATCACTCACTTAAAAACTCTTTACTACCTTTATTCGTAGAACATTGATAAACGTCGATTCTGACACTCATCGTATTCGAACACACAAAAACGCAATGTGAACATTTTCGTCTGCGCTGCTATGACAACGGCTCTGGCCAGCTGCCATTCCAAACGAAGAACTTTCTCCCTTGCCTTTCTGCGGCTGCCACAGAGTATCCCCCCAGTGACGTAGGGTACCGAAGAAACGATATACAAGTGTATACTATTTTTTTTTTTTTTTTTTTTTTTTTTTTAACTATCTGTGTCAGAATCCACGCTTGTGGAGAAAAATTACAAGGATATTTACATGAAATAAAATTGCAATATATAACAAAATATAGGCATAATGTGTAGTATGCAAAATGAACAATTTATCAACAATTTCAGTAAGTAATATAAGATGCCAGTTTTTTAGGAAAATGGACATGTCTGCCCGAACGTGTGACAGTTTTTGTTTGGTCAGGGTTACTGTCCGCTTTAAGAGAGAGTTTTAATTTAGAGCTCTCTGGAACAGTTTTCGTGGACAAGTCTGAAGTAGAAATCAAATGAGCTGGCTTCACTCGATCTATTGATACCGTAGACTTACGACCATTAAGCTCGATTGTTATAGTTTTCCCAGTTCTACTTAGGACTTTGTGAGGACCAGTATATGGTTGACACAATGGAGGTTGTACATGATCCACTCTTAGAAAGATGTGTGAACAAGATGTCAAGGAAGGGTGTATATAGAACTTCTCTTGGCAGTGAGTTGATGTAGCAACTGGACTTAACTGCCGCATGGTGTTTCGTAGTTGCGTGACGAAGTTATCGTTGAAAGGTCGGATCTTGTATTCATCCAGCATATCACAGGGCAATCTCAACGTAGTGCCGTAGACAAGCTCAGCGCAAGAAGCTTGTATATCTTCCTTCACTGCTGTGCGAATGCCTAGTAAAACTATCGGTAATATTTCAGTCCACCTACTGGTTTCGTGAGCTTTGATGGGTGACTTTAAATGTCGATGAAATCTTTCGATAATGCCATTCGATATCGGATGATATGCCGTTGTGCGGATCTTCTGTGTTCCCATCATTTTCGTAAATTCATCAAATATTGCTGATCGCATTTGTGGGCCTTGATCCGTGGTTATGAGCGAAGGGCAACCAAATCTTGATATCCAATGCTTTAATATGGCACTAAAAATTGTTTTAGCTTGTGTATCAGATATAGGTACGGCTTCTGGCCATCTGCTAAATCGGTCAATCATCGTTAAAAGATAGCTGAAACCGTCAGATGGAGGCAAGGGACCTACGATATCTATATGTATTTGGAAAAAACGTGCATCAGGAAGAGAGAATGTGCCAAGAGGTGCTTTGGTGTGCCTCTGTATTTTTGATCTTTGACACTTCTCACAGCCACGAACCCAGTTTTTGATGTCTCGTTTCATATTTGGCCATGCGTATCTGGAACAAATTAGTTTTGTGGTAGCTGCTATGCCTGGATGGGCTAGGTTGTGCAAATGTTCATATATCAGCCGACGAAAGAAACTAGGAACTAAGGGTCGAGGCGTACCTGTTGAAGTATCACATAGTAGGCTACAATCAGAAATGAGGCAAGGTTTCAATTCCAATTTGAGCAATGTACTATTATGCAGGTTCTGTAGCTCTGAATCATTTTCCTGAGCTTTTGCGAATTCCTCAAAATTTAAGATTGGAGATTTTGAAATAGAATCAATTTCAATTCTTGGGAGGCAATCTGCAACAATGTTTTCGGAACCTGGTACATGTCTAATGTCAGTGGAATATTGGGAAATGTAATCTAAATGGCGTGATTGCCGCGGCGAACATTTATGGGGATTTTGCTTAAATGCATAAATTAGCGGTTTTTGATCAGTATAAATTTGAAAAATTCTCCCCTCTAGCATGTGCCGAAATTTTTTTATTGCCGAATAAATAGAAAATAATTCCCGGTCATATGTTGACCAATTCCGCTGACTGTTGTTTAATTTCATGGAAAAAAATGCTAAAGGTTCATAACGTTCCTGATAAAACTGCATAAGGGTGCCGCCGATCGCGACATCTGAGGCGTCAACCCATATACTCAACTGAGCGCCTGGAATAGGGTGCCGTAAAAGAGCAGCCTGAGATATTGCATTTTTGGCAGCTACGAAAGCTTTTTCAGCATCTTCGTTCCAATTAAGGGGTTCTGTTTTAGGAACACGGGAACGAGATTTCTTTTTGTTTGTATGGCCTTCTAACAATTTCACTAAAGGCGCAAGTATGTGTGCAGCTTGATATATGAAAGACCTATAAAAATTAAACATACCCAAAAATCTTCGAAGTTGAGATAAGGTTGTGGGCTGCGGAAAATCGATTATGCATTTAACTTTATCTGGAAGTGGTTGAATACCATGTTCAGATATTCGAAATCCTAAGAAATCAATGGTAGGTTTACCAAATGTGCACTTGGATACATTTATGCACAAACCATATTCTGCTAATTTGGAAAATAGTGCTTTTAAATGATGATAATGCTCCTCGGCATTTTTAGAGGCTATGAGTATATCATCAACGAAAGCATAAACGCCTGGTAAATCACGTATTACCTCATCTATGAATCTCTGAAATGTTGCAGACGCATTGCATAAGCCAAATTGCATGCGTGTGCTTTCGAACAATCCAAAAGGTGTGCATATCGCTGTTTTGGGAATATCATCAGGATTGATTGGTATTTGATGATATGCTTTGATGAGGTCAAGTCGACTAAAAATTTTAGTGTCACGTAAATTAGCAGTAAAATCAGCTATACATGGTATCGGGTATCTGTCTTTTTTGGTTTGCGCATTCAAGGCACGATAATCACCTACAGGTCTCCATTCCAAAGTTCCCTTTTTTGGAACCATGTGCAAAGGTGATGCATAGTTGCTACGTGAAGGTCTTAAATGTCCGAGTTGTATCATATTTTGAAATTCTGTTTTAGCAATTTTCAGGCGATCCGGAGCCAACCTGCGGGGTTTTGCCACAACTGGAGGTCCTTTTGTTGAAATAAAATGCATTGTGTTGTGTTTGACAAGCTGATTGGGATCTGGTAATTTTGTAATAGATGGGAATTGTTTAAGAAGTTCATTATATATATTATCAATATTGATTGTTTTTACTGAATGAATTAATGCACATTTCATGTGACCTGTTGTTTCAAATTTTGTTTTTAAATCTCTTAGACATTTGTGGCGGAGATCTGGAACCAATTCGAAATTATGGAGAAAATCTGCTCCCAAAATTGGTGTACTAACATTTGCCACTAGAAAAGTCCAATTAAATTTTCGTCTTAACTTAAAATCTAGAGAAAGGATTTGTTGACCATAAACATTTATAGGGGAAGAATTAGCAGCCAAAAGCGTTTGTACGGGTGGATTCCGTTTTTGTACATTGTTGGCAGGAAGGATTGACACGTCCGAACCGGTGTCGACCAGAAAAGAAACATTTGTAGTCCGGTCTCTAATGAACAGGCGACGTGACTGTTGAGGCAAAGAATAAGTCGCCTCTACTCTTTGCTGGTTTCGTTTCCCGCCCAAGAACACGGCTTTATGCATTTTTCTTCCCTACATTTTTTTCCAAATCGTCTATGATACCAACAGATACTTGAATCCCGATTATCACTATTACTTCGCCCTCGAGGTTTACTCCAGTTTCTGCGGTATGGGGACCGACCACGTGAAACAGCAAGCTGATCGATGCGCTTATTTAATTTTTCGATTTCTTTCAATAATTTACCCTCTATCGCCTGTTCATTCGAGCAGGACACGGCAATTGCAGAAGCTGGGGAAGGGGTAGCTTCTGAAATACGATCTGAAATTTCCGCTGCTTTATCAAGGGTTAATTCAGAAACAGCCGCTAAAATTGTCTGAACAGAATTTGGTAATCGTTGCAAAAACAATTCTAACATTAAATTGTCTGGAACATTTAGGGATTCCGCGCGACGTTTCATACTACGTAATAAATCTGAAGGTTTCCGATTTCCTAGTTCTTCTCCAGACAAGAGCTGTCGTATCTCTTGCTGGGATGATTCACCTGAGCGCGCAATTAATTCCTTTTTTAAGACACCATAAGGGTCAGTAGCATCTGGTTGCATTAAAATATCACGAATGATTGATGCAACATGGGGTGGAAGATGCGAAACTATATAATTATATTTTGTAACAGATTCTGATATTGCTTTGGGGGTAGCTAAAGCAAATGTGCTTTCGCACATCACAAACCATAGCGCAGGATCTGATCTGTTATATAATGGAATTTGAACAGCATCGACACTAGACATGATTTATGGTAATAAATATATAAAATAGTACAATCAAACCAAAATAAATTCGCGAGTTAAATTTTTCTAATAAAATAACAGAAAAAATATCAGGAAAATGACTCAGAAGAACTTATCTGCTTTCCATCGAGCCGCTGTAGAACGATGTATTCTTTGAAAGATGAAGATGATCGGATAACATTCCAACTCATCTAGGAAGGCTGATGCTCTATATAAGAACAGTCCATGGTCACCATTGTTGGTGAGTCGCTCGTATAATATAATCACTCACTTAAAAACTCTTTACTACCTTTATTCGTAGAACATTGATAAACGTCGATTCTGACACTCATCGTATTCGAACACACAAAAACGCAATGTGAACATTTTCGTCTGCGCTGCTATGACAACGGCTCTGGCCAGCTGCCATTCCAAACGAAGAACTTTCTCCCTTGCCTTTCTGCGGCTGCCACAATAGTACTTCGACAAGCTCGAGAGCTGTTTGTCGTCCGTTGGGTGTGATCCATTTCCTTGCGCAGCGTCATACATGAAATGCATGTCGGCAAGCTCCCCATTGATGTAACGATGCATGTTGCTCGAAATCTGTGCGAGAAATGACGATTCAAGTCGGCGTTTCATCCACCTAACTCAACAGCGCCCCCTACTGCCTCAACACTACATTTTCGCACCCACCATTCCTATACGAATTCTGCTTATTTATGTCCTCTCTACCTGCCTTTAGCTTTTTGACATGTAGTTCAGAACCAGCCTGTAGAATATTTACCGCTTTTTTTACGCATGGTATACAGCTCATATTCAAAATATTAGAATAATTACTTTTTTTTTACAAACTGAAAATATCGTTTGGTAATTTAACATATTTTAATGCAAATATGCAAACGATATTTTTATTAAGAACTTATTGTTGATTAAACTTATATATTATCTTAAAATTAATAACATTTCTGAAAAGATTAATTAAAAAAAAAATTATTTTGAAAAATCAAAATATTAGAATATTTATTCAAGTGGTTCAAAATATTAGAATATTTCTCATTAATTCCCCTTTAATTATCACCAATTCATAACTGGTGGCATCATTGATTAAATTAAAACGATTTTATTTAAAATCGGTGTTCTTTTTACAGTTTGTTTGCTTTTTCGTCTTAAAATGGGTCGTGTGGGTGACATTCCTGAATCTATTAAACTTTGTATTGTTGATTTGTATCGGCCGGTAAAAATCAATGTTATATAGGAAATTATTTACATTGTTTGCAATCAAGCGTTAGTAAAATACTATCACAATATTAAAAAAATGGAAAATTTCAGAATAATCACCGAAATGGCGGCCGAAAACCAAACGCATCTGCTAGATCTGACAGGAAACTAAAGCGTATAGTTAAGAAAAACCGTTTTAAAAGTGTGCAATTCTTCACCGAAAATGGAAAGAAGAAGGAGTTGAAGTTTCTACATTGAGAACATTAAGACGTCTTCATAAACTTAAGTTTGAATCTCGTATACCGAAAACAAAATCTCTCATGACTGCAAAACAAAAACGTATAAGATTCAATTGGTGTAAATCAAGACGTTTGTGGAGCGAAGAAGATTGGAAAAATATATTATTTAGTGATGAAAGTATGTTTTGTATCTATACAACATACTTTCATCACTAACTAATATGTTTTTCTAATCGTCTTCGCTCCATAAACGTCTTGATTTCCACCAATTCAATCTTATACGCTTTTCTTTTGCAGCCATGAGAGGTTTTGTTTTCGGTACACAAGATTCAGTCTTAAATTTATGGTGACGTCTTAATTTTCTCGATGTAGACACTTCAACTCTTTCTTCTTTCCATTTTCGGTGCAAGAATCGCACACTTTTAAAACGGTTTTTCTTAACTATACGTTTCAGTTTTCTGTCATCTCCAGCAGATGTTTTTAGTTTTCGGCCGCCATTTCGCCGATTATTTTGAAATTTTCCATTTTTTTAAAATTGTGTTAGTATTTTATTAACGCTTGATTGCGAACAGTGTAAAAAATTCGCCATATAACATTGATTTTTACCGTGCCAACACAAATCAGCCATCCTAAGTTTAATAGATTCAGGAATATCACTCACATGTATCATTTTAAGACGAAAAAGCAAACAAACTGTAAAGAGAATATTGATTTTAAATAAAACCGTCTTAATTTAATCCATGATGCCACAAGTTATGAATTGGTGATAATTAAAGGAGAATTAATGTGAAATATTCTAATATTTTGAACCACTTGAATAAATATTCTAATATTTTGACTTTTCAAAATATTTTTTTTTTCAATTTATCTTTTCAAATATGATATTAATTTTAAGGTAATAAATAAGATTAATCAAGAATAAGTTCTTAATAAAAATATCGTTTGTATATTTGCATAAAAAGACATTAAATTTTCCAAACGATATTTTCAGTTTGTAAAAAAAAAAGTAATTATTCTAATATTTTGAATATGAGCTGTAGAGCGCCAGCTAGGGAATTTATATATAAAAAAATTATAATTTTTGCTCTATTTCTTTTTTAAACTAAAAGAAGAATACATTTTTAATATCGCAACTTACAAGTATTTAACAAATATTTTCACTCTATTACATTTATCAGATATCTGCGACATGACAAATTTGACACATATTTGTTATGTAAAGCTTACTGAATTTGTTGAACTTTCAAAGTTGTATATTTTTGACGTGTCAGTATGCAAGATCATTTTCAGGTTCATTTAACAGAGGAAATTAACGACGCTGTCTTGCGTGCCTTGCAGCTGTTTTCAGAGTCTTTCTTATTAAACTCCGTTCGTAACATGCAAAATAATATAGTTTACAAGGTATTAATACTGTTTACAAGGATGAGTTTTATAAACTAATATGATGAAAACCCGATGAGTTAAATTTAGGTTCATGAATAGACGATTCTTTTTAGATGAGTATTCAAGTAAAGTTTGATGAGAAAAAAAATGTATTAGGGTTTAGTTGGTTGGTTGTGAAGCAATTTCACAAACTTTACGCCTTTTATGATTACGTTAAATACTCAAAACTTTTAGAAATTTAAAATCTGCAAGGTTTCAACTGCATTTTTATTTATAACTATTTTCTATTACATTTATTTTACTACGAATTTTACTAGAAAAAAAATGTATAAATTTAAAAAAAAGAATCATTTTTTTTAGAGGGGAAATGATTTGTAATTTCCTTCCCCCACTAAAAAAATAAATTAAAATTCTTTTAAAATCTAATTGAAATTTTGTTTTAATATATATTTAAACATTTCATGTTTTCAACTACTTAGCTTCTTCATTAAAACATTTTTTTTCAGTTTTATTATTATTTGCATCATTCCTAAAGCCCCCTTTTTTAAACAATTAAGATTTCTTGCTTTCTACAAACCATTTTACATAAAAAAAGAAAATGGAATGTGAAACGCATGTTTTCAATGTTGTTTAACTTTTGACTTACAATTATTACTTATACTTTTCATATGTTGCATGTGTTTGATAGAAACATTTTTAAAGAATTATTATTAAATATAAATTGTTGTATGATATATATGTTCTGTAAGATTTTGTACTTTTTAAACAATTTTTCATCATAAAATGTGCAAATCTCATTTCTTGCATTTTTTTACTTTAATGGTGTAATCAATACAATGCAATAGTACAAACACGGTATGAACAATACCATGGTTTAAGCCAAAATCCGCTTTCGGCATTTTGGCAAAGTATTTAAATGCATTTTTTTCTTTTCTTTCTTTCTTTCTTTTTTTCTTTTTTTTTTTTTTTTTTTTTTTTTTTTTTGAATAGGCAAATAGTTTCCAGAAAAATTGTACTTTTAAAATACTTTTTAATAAATCTTTCCATGGTGAATTTTGCGATGTTAAAAAGGTTAATGTTGATGTTTCAGAATGACTATTTTTAATGAATAATGTTTTTTATTCAAATATTCGTTCAGCTGCTACTGTTTTAGTTTGCACAACAAAAGAAACACGTGAATTTAAATAAAATAAATATAAATGTAAAAATAATTACAATAAAACATTCTGTTAAAGATATTTAAAACATATCTTTACCCTATTTACATTTATCAGAGGTTTCAGGAACCACAAATTCGACATATATTTGTTACGTGAAGCTTACAGAATTATTTAAACTTTAAAAGTTGTATATTTTTGACGTGTTCGTAGGCAAGATCATTTTCAGTTTCATTTAACAGCGGAAATTAACGATGCTCTTTTTCGTATCTTACAGCCGTTTTCAGAGTCTTTCTTATTAAACTCCGTTCGTAATACACTGAATAATATAATTTTCAAGGTAATAGTTTTCAGGAAATTTGTACTTTTTACATATATTTTTAATAAATCTTTCCATGATGTGTGTTGTGATGGTTGAAAAGTCTAACTTTAACATTTCAGTGTTGCGTTTCTGGAGTGAAAATTTTTAATGAATTATGTTCTTTATTCAAATATTTGTTCTGCTGTTGCTGGTTTAGTTTGAACAACAAACGAAAATCTTTTATTTAAGGGGCACGGGACACAAAAATCTTCAAATATTCTAAAAAAATTTTATTGCATTAAAATTTTTTCTGTTTTCTTTTTCTCCTTAAAATGACGTTTAAATCACATTTCTATCTTCATTGGAACAGGAAATAATATTTTTTCGTTTTGGTTTGTTTTCAAAATGTAGATTTCAAGCAATGGTTGTCATGGAAACGACTTCTTGTGAAAATGCGTTTATCTTCATGATGGGTTTTTTCAGCATTTCTCGTATTAAAATTGTTATAAATCGAACTCGATCGGTTCGAACTTTGATCCTGATATTTAATTGTTTAATTTAATTTTGATTCAGTAAATTTGAAAAAAAGATTTTACTTTTGAAAGTATGATTTTTTTTAAAGTTGCGATTTTTTTTTAATTCTTACTTTAAATATTTTTAATTCTTATTTAAATTAATATTTTTAAAAATGCTGAATCGAAATTAAAACTTATATATTTTTGTTTATTTAAAAGAAAAGAAAAAGAAATTCTACAAATAATATTTCGAAATATAACAATTTTAACAGTAACCCACATTTTTCAATAAATTTTAATTTAAAAGTTAAAAAAAAAAAAAAGTTATGAGAAGTTTCATCATGTGATTTTGTTTACAAATGATATCGTTAACCATAAAAAAAAATAATTCCAAAATTTTAACTAAATAAATAATTTTTTTTTAATGTGTCCCGGGCCCCGTTAAGTAAAGTAAATATAAAAGCAAAAATATTAAAAAACGATTGTTAAGTGTGAATTTTACTCACGCATAAAGGGTTCCGTAAGATAAGTTTAACAATTATTAACTGCAATATTCTAAAAATCGTCAAAAAATGCTGTATATTTATTACTATGATTCGCCTTGCCTCAAACAAACACCTTGTATAAAGTTTAAACTTGGCATTGTGCACGCTTCGAAAGGAGGTCGCAAAATTGCGATGCCGTGCCCCGCTTTACTAGATAGGATTATAAAAAATACATCAGCCAATTACCTACAATTGTTTTCGAAATCCCTTATCAACAATCCTTGGATGGTTTTATATCGCTAGGTACCTCGAGCATACATCTCTATCTACATCAACTCTTCCGGCATTTCAAGCATACCTCTCTAGGTACATCAACTCTTCCGATATTTCAAGCATACCTCCGTAGGTACATCAACTCTTCCGGTATCGCAAGCATATCTCTCTAGGTACATCAACTATTCCGGTATCTCAAGCACACTTTTCTAGGTACATCAACTCTTCCGGTATCTCAAGCATACCTCTCCAGGTACATCAACTCTTCCGTTGCGCGCCCTCAAAATAAAATTTGCGTATAACGGAAAAATGTGACTTTCTCAGGTACTATGTGACCTCAGATAATCCCTATAGATTTCCTGCGAAGTTTAAATAAATTCAAACTACCCCTAATTTTTTTTTATTATTGTAGTTTCAGTATATTCGGAAATAGTGGGGGGGGGGGGTGCATGTTTTTTAGTACATTTTTGACGATACCTTTGAAAATATAATATATCAAATTAAAACAAATATGTGTATTTTCGAGTTCGGTGTTACGAGATTATTCGAACGCTACCACATACATGATATGAAAAAAGAAGAAAAAAATCCAATTAACTTAATGAGTCTCCCTAAATTTTTCCTTAAAATATTTGTGAATGGATGATAATCTAAAAATATGTGGTTTAATAGCCTTTATAACTCTGCCAAGTTTTAAATTTTCATGTTCCATAGTTTTCGAGAAAAACAGCCGTGGTAGACGGACAGACAGACAGACGACTAATCTTATAATAGTTCCGTTTTTACATTTTAAATTGGTGATTCTAAAAAAACACTCTTTTTTAAGCAGTCGATGTTTATCTTGAAAATTGCGCCAAATTTCTGAGTTGTAATTCATACTTTTTCCAAAAATATTACGTTACAATACATTAATTTCGCGTGGGGAACGAATCCTATTATAGAAAATTGTTGACCCTTTTTTACGCATGGTAGAAAGCCAGAGCTAGTGAATTTATAAAAAGCATTATAATTGTTGCTCTGTTTCTTGAACTAGAAAAATACTAGAAAATTACGTTAAAAAAATTCTTGCATTTATTCAATAAGATGTAAATGTCCTAAATACGGGAATACAGTATGAGCTCGAAAATCCGGCATCGTAGGATTTTTGAAATTTTCAGATTTCTGAAACAATTAACAAAAGTACTTCCGATATTCTTAATTGTCTTTATTCATAATTTAATTCATCCAAGTGATATTTATGTTAGAGAAGGAGAAAAAAAAAAACTTATTCTAATTAATATTTTCTATCTTGAAAAAAAATCTAATAAACAGCGAAGTTATTTTTCCTCGTGTAATTTACGAAACATTGTTGTTAATTTTTTTTGCCTCATTTTCTTCAGAATTTCTTCAACAAGTTTTTCTTCGATTTTATTACAAGTGAAGAATATCGATTTCGGAAGCACAGTCTTGCTTTTGTGAAGCAGATATTAACAATCCAGTCAATTTTATGCATTTTTCCAGCGTCAACTTTTCTTCTGCCGGCCCCTTGCCCTCGTTCAATTGAACTGCTAAAAGCTTTATCTACGGTTCTATTTAGCACAGCGTCAGCGATCTCTCTGTCCGCTAAGCCATCGCTTTCGACTCAGAAAGTTTTAATTCGTAAACAATTGCTATTTTTCTTTCTTCAGTAAGTTGGCAGTGCAAAAATAAGGGGGGGAGGGGTGGGACGATGATTGTGATGCCATATTTTTGAAGCTGTCGGATTTCTGAATGCCGGATTTTCGAGGTCACGCTGCATGTATAATATTTTTAATAGTGTAAGATGCATAATTATATGTTTTGTCTAGATTTGTATAAGATAATTGTATATTGCATATAATTTAAATTTTTATCGGTATTTTTATGTACTAGTAAAAATATATATTTATTTATTGACAGAGATTAATAAGATTATAAATATAATTATTATTAAACTAAAAATAAAATGGCATTTGAGGCTTAAAAACAATTTATTTCATAACCATCTAGAAAAGGATTTTACATAAAAAAAAAACTTTCCCGTAATTGGTTAATTATTTTGATTAATGAACATCTACCCATTCGTGCCTAGCGTCCTAGTATTTGGGAGGTTACAAAGCCTAGCGTATTTGGAAGGCTACAATCATGCATAAAAAATAAGCTAGAACACATAATTTAACAATTAAAAAAAATATGTGTTTCAAAGAAGCCTACGAGCGAAGATTAAAACTTATTTACTTGGATCTTTGATAGAAAAAATACAAATAAAGTTTCTCTTTACGTTTTGCCATCTTGAAACAGGAAAAATCTATAAACATTAAAAAAAAACAAAAAAAAAAAAATGTCATCATTTAAGGAAATAAATATCCATCTTGTGGTGTCATCTCTCGGTAAAAGAAAAAGGCATTAGATAAATATTTCAAGTTGTTTCATGTTAGAAGAAAAAAAAAATTATACATTGTTATTAAAATTCGAAGCATCCTAAGACGTCAGAGGTATAAATGGGTTAATTGATTAAAAGCATTTGTTAATATATCACATTCATAATTTTTTTATTTACATTTTCTGCTTTTTAATATTTAAAATAGTTCATTGTTGCGGTTTCACAACCAGTTGGCCTATTTTGGTAAGTGTAGTTTGGCGTATTAATGTAATTCATTATTGTTGTAACCGTCCATGATAAAACTTTTAATGCTGTGTGGATCTAATATTGATATTTCAGTGTTGAGTTTTCTGGAATGAATTTTTTCATAGAAAACATGTTCTTAAGGGGTCTCCGTACAATTAAAGCTTCAAAATTTTCGAAATTTTATTTTTTTAGATGCTAAACTCCTATCTTTTCTGAACATTTGATATACTGTTTTTTTATGAAATTCCCGTTAGAACAGAAGTTATGGCTCTTAGAATTATAATCGCTCGATAGTTGAAGCGGCGTTTCAGAAAATCTGAAGTCATTTTTCTCCAAATGACGTTTTTAGGCATATCGCGCAGTATATCTCAAAAACTTCTGAATATTTTCTTCATGAAATTTTCAAAACACATATTTCATATTAGGCTGTATAAATTGAACCTAAAATTTCCTTTTTACTGTTCAAAAAAATATTTTTTTAGGTGATTATACTGTTGAATTTTTGAAAATTTTGTATTAGCTAAATACAACTTTGTATTAAATACATAAAAATCCTTTAAATACAAATTTATTGAGGTTCAAGGTAATTATTTCATTCTGATGTATACGTAGACACAAAAAGTTTCATTCTAGTTGCAATATTTATTTTGTAATCCTTCTCGTAAGCTGTTATACCAATTTTCTGCTCGCCAAATGTCTGACAGTTTGGAGGACCCTATAAATGCTAATTCTGCATCTTGCGATTTTTTAAATACGTGAAATGAAAGAACATACTTATATTTTTCAACCCAATACACATTGTATTTTAAAATGACATACATTTTAAGATCGTAAATGTTGAAAATGCTCTTTTTTTTTCATTATTTTTTTCAATTTTAAGAGTCCTGAGACCCATTAATCCAAATATTACTTCTGTTTAAGCAGCTTTAATTTGCTCAAAAACCCCAAAAAAATGAAGAGCTTAGTAGAAGAATATGTTATGTTACTTTGACACAAAATATGTTTCAGTTTTTATATGCAGGTTTTATGAGATTTTCTATCATATGGTAAAGATAAAATACCAAGATTCTAAACAGACTTTTAAGGCTGTTTAGAATCGTGGTATTTTAGCTTTCACCTTTAGCTATCGCTCATTTGTAAATATAAGGACATAAAATTGACAGGCTTGACTATTGAATCATTTTTCATTTTTTGATAAATAAATTACTTATCGAGTTATAAGCGATTCTTGTTACTTGACGACAAGTTTTTCGCCTTCTTGAACTGTCATATCGGAAATTGGGTTCAAACGTCTACTTTGATACTATTTTCTGAAAGAACCAGAACCGCCTTTACCAGAAAGTGGAAAACGCCTTTCGACTGCATAGTTTCTGAATAAGAACACCTGTCAATTTCATGCGTTTCAGAACAAACATGAAATCTGAAATATGTCAGCAAGTAGCTCCTTTGGATTTGAGAACAAACTTAAATCTACAGAGATTCGATTAAGATCAAAATGTGAAATCTCCGTCATCCAAATTCAGCTATTAATGTCCACATTGTTTTCATGTGACGTGGAAAATGAGCCATACCCACATGGACATGGCGTATATATTTCCCATTTTCGACGAGTTGGAAATGGCGAATGTCGCCACCATGTGACTTGTAACATGAAACTAACAATTCAGTCTTCCAATAGTCATAATGTCACAAAAAAACAATTTTTGATCACATTTTTCACTCTCGCCATTTGTGATTATTGTAACCTCATGTTCATTGTTTTTAGAGATGTTTTCTTGCATAAAAACGGAAGAATAATCACAGTGCAGATTAAGTTTAATCTGAAATTTTTACCTCTTTTAATTGCACTCTAAAAAAATATGTATTTTACAAGAAAAGGCGCTGGCATACCGGCTGCCAACACAGTTGCTGTAAAATTTACAAGTTACTCTCTTTGAGAGTGCTGTAATATTTCTCAAGTCTAGCGGAAGTCACGTTGCTATTTGCTGCATGATGCAAGTAACAGAAAGAATTCGATTTTTACATCATTGTTGCTTGTAATCCCTTTCACAGCATCGGTGCTTCAATTCGATTTCACAGCATCGGTGCTTGAAAAATTACAATCTAAAGTGCAGGAAAAATAGAACTTTTTTACAGTGTGTAGCGTTGGGTGGTTTTTCTAAGCGGCCAATTTCTGCCCAGTAGTAAAAATTACGGGGAAAAAATTGGAAAATATGATAGCAAGAGCTGTCAAAATTGTGCAACAAATTAAAAAATATATTTTTATATAGGCTCAGAAGTAATATATTTATAAATATGACCATGATCCGATAGTAGACTGTGGCTAAAAATTGCCTTTTGTAAAAAAAGTGGCCTTAATATAAAATTATCTTCTGTCTTTAATCTTTCTCATTCCCAATTGTGTTTACCACATGTTCATTAACTTTACTGTATTATTTAATAATAATAGAATTCATACGCTCCTTAATAAATTTATTAATAAAACCTAGCAGAGTTGATTATGACCACATGCTCATCGAGATAATCAACTCATCATTTATTACGAAGCATTTATCATTAAATGCAATTTAGAATTCATTTGATACCCTTGATGTCACATGAATCATGATGCATGGAAATTACTCATTGTGAAAGAGAACATGAAGAGTGACACATACACTCTCGGTTTCTGGCTCGCTTCATGAATTCATATTTCGCAATAATGATATATTGTGGAATATACAGAAGTGCATAAATGCGTTTTGTATGTACTTCTTGAGTGTTGGTTGACGTGGAAATTCCTTAAATGCATCGCATGTAGGATTTTACATATTCTTCTTTTCATTCGGAATTTGATTGCTTAATATTTAAACATTTTTTCAAGCAATTAATATTTTGAATTTTTTTCATGCCTTATAAAAGCTACACTAATTAACAATTCTTGAGTCATTGAGTACCAATATCTGCATTGATGAAATCAATCTAATGAACCCAATTTAAACCTTGGTGAAGTTTTGCTACAATAAAAGTATAGTAAATAAACAATATCATTTATTTAACACTAGAACTACCGCGAGCCGTCATTTTGACGGCTCCATATGAATTTGATGAAATCAATCTGCATTGAATATCTGCATTGATGAAATCAATCTAATGACCCCAATTTTAACCTTGGTGTAGTTTTGCTACAATAAAATTATAGTAAATAAACAATATCAATTATTTAACACTAGAACTACCGCGAGCCGTCATTTTGACGGCTACCATATGAATATGTTTCAGTTCAAACCAGAAATTTGATTATGAAATAATTTTAAAAGATACAAAGAAGAAAAACGTTAAATAATAAAGTTAAACTGTTTTAAATAAAAATTCTAGTGTGAAATATTTTTTATAAAACTTCACTCAAATTTCCGGTAGTTCTAGTGTTAAGCTCGCTGCTGAATGAAAACGCGATCTGATTCTAATTTTCATCAGATAACAAAAGTAACCACATAATGGTTATTTAAAAATGATCTTCCTGTTACGCGGTTTTATCGCTCTTTTGACGTATTTTGTTAATTTTAGTGTTAATTAGCAGATTTTTCCAAATTAAAGGTTGTAAATCTTCAAACTGAACTTTATAAAAGCGCATAACTTAAGTAATTGCCTTTCTAAATATCCAATCCTTACTTTCTCTGTCCATAATTTACATGTCGATTTTAAAGTGGAAAGGACGATGAAAGCGAAAACCTGATTTTCAGTATTTTCGCACAATTTTCAAAATTCTGCACCTTTTTTTATAATTAACATGTAAATATATTTTTGATCTCAAATTAAAGAGCTTCTTTATGAGATTATTCTATTTTTGTTTTATTTTTCTGTGATGTTTGTTTCCTTTGATATATGATGTTTTGCTCTGGCATGTTTAATCGTTTATGAGGGAGTTATCCCCTGGAAGCAAGCAGTAAGCAGTCTGATGTTTACTTCTTGGCGTTTTTTAGTTTAGAATGCTTTGTATATATTTTTTAAAGCTTGGCTTTGGCAGAACGACCATCCTGCTTGATATATATATATATATAATTAAAACATGTACATATATTATAAAAATTCATTTTTTTTCATTGGTGTTTAAATTTTGTATTATGATTTTTTGTTGATTTGTTTAAAAAAAGAAAGAGATAAAATATAGGTTGAAAATATTCTAAATAAAAGAGAGCTAGGCTTGATTGAAAATCCATCAAATTTTGAAAGCTAGTTTTGACTTTTGTGCTTGATCCGGGTGATGTGATTATTGTTATACAAGTGAATAAAAAAGAGAATTATGATGCTCTTATGTTACATAATTGATTAAAAAATAATTAGGAAGTACAATTAAATGTATTATTTTCTGAAAAAACAGCATTTTTAGTAATTTGATAAACCTATTTCACTATCGTTAAACTTTCATCAATTGATACATTTGACTTTCGGAAGAGCTGCACTTCTGGTAAGAAAAACTGAGAATCCCAAGTGATTGTAACAAAAGCAGGATATAAAGCAAGCGTCCTATCTTAAATTGGAGAGTTAACCGCAAGATTAAAAGCGAGGTCAAATCAATCAAGGTCACACGCCACGTAGCGGACGGGGTTGAACCATGGGAACATACCTAATTGTTTTCTTCTTTATGGATAATCAATTGGTTGTACATCTATGAAATAACTGCGCAAGTGCAAACGTCGTGTTTTTATTTGTTTGTTGTACTTATACTCTGACAGTACATAATATTCTATTAATTTTTATCCGTGAAAATTTTATTTATTAGAGCTAATTATTTAAATAAAAACAGTTATTTTTAGAACTAATATTGTTTGTTTTACATTTTTTACTCAATTCTTGATTTGCTAAATTTATACAAAAATGATGTACACGATTGTATTCCCGATGAGAATACAACATTTATGAATGTTTAGAACATGTATAGAATTTAATTATAAATGAAATATTCAATTTTAGCCCTTTTTTCGTTTATCTAGCGCAGACGATAAGTTTCTACTATTTTCTTGATCGTATTGCACTCATGTTATTTTACTTACAAATGTTTCATTCATTTAATTTAAATCTGATTTCATTTTATATTCGGAATTACTTTAATTTAAAATGCATGCATTAAATGTTGCACTATTAAACAAGAGAGTATTGCTTTTTTATTTGTTGAAATATTTTGAAATTCTAGACAATAGCTTCAATAATTTTCTTAAAATCGCCAGATTAGATTATTTTAAACACACAAAGCCATTTACAGAATCCCTGTTAAAAATTCAGTCATGAATTTGAAATTGTTACTCACTCACAGAAGATGAATCTTGTTTACCTGAATTATTGCAAAATATTTTTGTTACAACTTGTTTTGTTAAAAATATGTGTATTTAAAAAATAGTCGCGATGTCATTTTAGTTTCAGGGCAAAATGCAATAATGTTTGCGTAGCATTAGTGCTTTTCTGCCGAAATTTAAATGATATTGTGACTATTATTTTTTAAAAAGTACATAATTTTATCGAAATAAACTGTAACAAAAATATTTTGCAATAAATCTGGTAAGAAAGACTCATTTTTGATAAGTGAATAATGATTCAGAAAATATGCGCAAGAGATGCGCAGATAGTAGATATGCTGTCATACATGACGTCATCCTGAAAATTCGCGTATTTGCATTATTTACCCCGTCCACAAGATGGCGCAGCTGTACCAATTTACGCCAGATTTCAGCATAAACATTGTACGCTTAATATATAGGCAGTTTTGGATTGTAACTAATATCCGTTTTGGATGAAATTATTTCTTTAAATAATAGTCTTATCAGTTTAAGGAAACTTAAAAAGTATGGTATGCAATTTTCTTTAATAAGAAATGGTTTAGGCTTGTCAAATGTACGATTCATTTTATAGAACAAAATAAATCTTTAATGTTGAAAAACGGAAATAAAGAAGGAAATATTGAAACACGTACTGCGTTCATGACATATTTCGATATTCCGCTATTGCTGATGTGTATACTGATGAGGCTGTGAGTTGAACAGCAAAATGTCTATTTGTGGATATATTTTTGGTTTTAATTAAATGTTTTTATATCATTTTTTAATTTAATTTCTCTGTTTTAATGTAGTCAAGTCTTGTGTATCAGTTTGTGTACTTTTTACTGTTTACTTATATTTTACAAGCATTATATATATATATATAATATTAGAATATAAAATAAATCTATTAAATCATTTTCAAACATAGTTTTATAAATTTATTCAAATCATGTAAGCTTTTGAGAACATATCTTTAAAATATGCTGAGTTTATATTCCATTTTGAAGTTTTGGATACACATATTTTTTCTAAGTTTGTATAAGATTCGTAAAGTCTAGTAATTTTTCAACGAAAATATTTTTCTTGCAGCAAAACGTTCCAAGAAGAAAACATATCCAAAGAAGAATTTGGATTAAAAGGGCTTTCGGATGAATTATCAAGGCTGTCGATTCTGAAAAACCGGATTTATCTAAGAAATTCCTAATGTTGTAGTGTTCAAATATAATATAAATGAAAACAGATCGATCTTGGTCTTTTATGTCTTTACATTTCTGTGACCATAACATAAATACTTATTCAGAACTGCGGAAAAGTATATAGATAGACTGTCATCAATGCATGGTAATTTCCGGGAAAAGATTTTCAGTTAATTTATTGGTTTTCTATCTGAATTAATTTTTTGTACAATATATTGTATGTATATAAAAATATATATCATATACGGGACCGCGAAAAAGAATACATTATTCATTATGAGCACTAAATGACGAAAATGGAATTTGAAATGTATTATGTTGTTTTTAGGTGCGTTCGTAATTATATAAATACGTAGCAGCCATAGTCGTAGTTCAGATCATCTGTCTGCATATAACAGCGCAAAAACTACCCAACCGAATCGTTTAAAATTTAAAATATATAATTACTGCATACTTTTGTCGAGTCACTTCAAATCTTATGAAAATCGGATGTATAGTTAAATTACAGGGACAGTCAAAAGTTTACCGTTTCATTACGACAAATGTGATAAAATATTTCAAGTGAATTTTAATGATGTTACACCTTTTCGAAAAGAAGGAAATTGATATGCGCTTATGAAGTGCACTAAAATAAACATTCAGTACAACATGCAGTGCAAAAACTATTTATAAAACTAGTTATAGTACCAACGCATCTCATTTGCCACGTGCAATTTCCCACTTGTTTAAAATGCGTTTTAAGATATCTACTTTCAATCTATGCAAAAAATGAACAATTATTTTGATAGTGTTGGAAGGTGTTTAAATCGATGCATGATTTTCTTTCTTGTTTTTATTTGTAAATAATTATCAAAAATCTAGGTATACATATAAATGGAAAAAACCCTCCTGTTTAACTGTACAAATTTTTTTAAATGTATTTGTTCATCTAAGAACTTCTGCTTCACATAGCATTATAAATGCAGCGAACTGTAGTAAAACTTTGAACTTTTTAAACAAGTTTACTTGATTGAATCTATAGTTGCGGAAACATAACTGAAATTTACTGCTCAAGTATGAGGCTAAGAAATTTTTATGCTGTATCGCACTTTTTAAATGTTTTATAATATTTATCTTTCAAAACTTAATACGTTTTAGTTTTGTTTTCCTCTGTAGCTTTCTTTCATTGTGTTATTAATCACACATGAAAGATTTTGACTTTCCTATAAAATGTTTACTTCTAATTTTAAGAATTTTACAGTTTGTTAGTTAAATTTACAAAAAGAAATTACTACATGGAAGAAAAAATAAAATAATTTTGATAACGTTTTATTTGAAGATTTCTCGCATCAAATGATTGCAGAAGTAAAAAGATAATGTTAGAAATTTTAATGTCGATATATATTAATTCTCATTCAATCTTTCTATCTCTCTTTCTTTTGTAGTAAATATAGATAAAAGCATGCATGAATCTTTTATTTGGTAATTTATTAATTTATTTTCTTTTACGACCATTGTAGCATGCATGAACAGTTAATGGATTTTTGCATTTTAAGCCATTTCATTCGGTATTCTCTTTCAATAAAAATATTTTGAAGAAGAATAGTTTCACTTTTTTTAGAATTTCTTGCGCACGAACTTTATTTTTGATTCCATGTAGAAATAAAAAAAGCAAATTTTATACAAAACATGAACTAAAAATCATGCGTTCAGCATAGATTATGAATGACTTTCCAACGCATTCAGAATACTGTACGTCAGTGGTTGGAAAAACATCAATTTTTTTTGTTCATCCCTGTATATGATCCATAGATTGGAATGTATACTACATCAAATGCTAAAAGTTAGTTCAATTAAAGGCATAGCTCAATTTGAAGATCTCATTTAGCAATTGCCGCCAATGAACCGAAATGTACTCTGTAACATTTATATAACCTTGTATATAATCTATAAAATTTACACACACCAAGTAACATGTAAAAAATGGTTAAAATGTAAAACGCCTACCACAACTGAAAAACATTGTCAGGAATTATTTTTCTTAGGCAGTACTTTTATAAAAACCCTTTTGTGTGTCGTTGTAAATGAACGATGAAATATATGCACACCAGATTCTACAGAAAGCATTTATAGTACACCTCATGGATATACAGAGTGTTTCATAAAAGATGGTCAAACCTTTAAGACGTGATAGTACACATCCAAACAAACAACTTTCATTATAGAACGCATGGTGGGAAATAAAACGCAAATTTGTTGTCGCATTTGGAAACTTGATCTATGCAAACGTTAAAGCTCTATTCCTGTTGCTAGTTATCGGGAGAAGAACGCATGAAAATGAAATATGGGCAAAAAGAAGAAAGCGTACGCAAAATTTCGGCTCGATTAATACATAAAAGCCGCTGACCCGAGTGTGCAACTGTCAATGGCGGTACGAACGTATCGGAAGATGTTGCTTTTCACTAATAGGGAAAAGGCTGATATGCATTTTAACTACGGAAATGCAAATGAAAATGGCTCAGAGGCTCAAAGATTGTACGGAAAGCTGTTTCTAAACTTGCTTTTGTCCTTTAATTGTTCGATGTATGTTTTTGTATAACAACATCACCTTCTGCGCCCTCTAGCACCTTTGCGTTTTATTTCTGACCATGTATTCTTTGATGAAAGTTGTTTGATTGAATGTGTACTATAACCTCTTAAAGTATTGCCAATCTTTTATGAAAAACCCTGTATATAATTTTCAATATTTTTAAAATAGCGTAATATCTTTGATATACGCCGCAAACGATTTTCCCCCGTGGGTCGTAATTTAATGGGATTCTTTTAAATTGACACTGTAAATGAACCGTAAGTGCTACACACTTCATTTTCAATACCGAACATACCATAGTAAGCCCCAATAACATATATAAATTTCGTGGTAATCGCACTATATTTACGCGAGTTACAGCACATACAGACAGACGGACAGACAAACCCAATTCATAAACACTTTTCTATTTCGTTGGAAACTGTTAAAAATGTAATGTCCTGGATTATATTTCTAATTAATTTAAAATACTATGTCAATTTAGAATTGGTGATACAAGAAGACTGATGTATGTAAAGAATACACTGTAAAAAAGGACAGATGTTTCTTTATTTAGGAAAATTTGCATTTACATCTTCCGAGTTACCCAAGATTCCGAAAAGCGTTCTTTATCTTTAGAAACTGCAGAAATCAACGTACAGTATAATTTCGAAAATTCGGCATCATCGGGATCGAGACTATGCCGGATTTTCGAAAATTCCAGATTTTTAAAGGAATACCAAAAGTAGTAACTAGGAATATCAAAAGTAGTACTATATTCTTAATGGCGCCTTTAGCTATAATTTATTTCATTATCAAGTGGTAATAATGTGAGAAAAAGAAAAAAAATAAACATAAAAAATAAACTTACATTAATTGATATTTTCTTTGTTACAGAAAATAAAAAATCTAATAACGTGTGAAATTATTTATTCTCGTGTAATTTCGGACACATCGATGTCAATTTTGTTTGCTTCAATTTTTTTTAGCCGTTCTTTAACTAGTTTTTCTTGCATTTTATACAAATGAAGAATTTCTATTACGGATTTATTTCGGGAATGCAATCTTGTTCGCTAAAGCAGATATTATTTCTCAAGTTAAATTTATACATTTTTCTAGTGACACCTTTTCTTCTGCCTGTTGTTCATCCTCGTCTTTGGAACTGTTACTAGCGTTATCGACAGTTCTATTTAGCAGAGCGTCAGAAAAGAGACTCCAAATATTATATACATTTTTTCATTTTACTTCCGATTTTGAAGTTTTCAATTCACAAACAATTGCTATTTTTTTTCTACCATAACTTGAAATGTAATAGAAAAAGGAAGGAAAAATATAGTTTTGATGCCGGATTTTTGAAGTTGCTGGATTTCTGAATGCCGGATTTTTGCAGTTACCCTATACCAAAATTCAATTTCAGAAAGCAATGTTTTTAAAGAAGCGTTTATAAGAACAAAAATTCTTTTCCTGACACTGATTTTCTGAAACGTTATAGAGCATTAATTTTTTTTTTCCAAAGCGGAATACATGTTTTTGTACTCTTATTAATTCTCAGGTAAACACTCCCTTCTTCAAAAAACATGTTTTATAAAATATAAGAAACCTAAATTGAAGAAATTAAAACTATAGTAAACTATGTTTCTTTGTATAAAGGTTAATCAGAAAAATACTTCATATTTATAATTTTAATTAATTTTTAAATTCACTTTCAGCAGTGAAATTACGCTCGAATCTACTGAATATTCTAATACGTGATTTATCGCATTCCTAACTAAGCGTCGAATGAACAGAGTGAAACATTTCCAAGCAGGAAAGATGAGCACTTGGTGCGCTATTCCAAGAGTTCCGGGTTCGGTTCCCGTCTTGGACATTTTTCACTCTGTTGGTTCTACGCTTAGTTAGCAATGTGATAAATCATGTATTAAAATATGCTTCATATTTACTTGTTATCTGTACTAATAAAGGAAGTTTTGCTCTGCGTGTCTGTATTTTTGCGGTAGCTAGCAAAATCTACCTTTTGTACGAGACTAAAAATTTGTGTGAGGATAGTTTAAGACACGTTTGAATGCACCTGAACTCAGGATTTTCATTTTTTGTTAATTATTCTAGCTACTAATTAAAAATCACAACGAACGCTCATCAAAATGTATTCTTTTTCGAGCGTGCGAGCGCTTGCGCAGTAAAACACTTCCGCATATCTCGACTCAGAGAAGAAAAGAAAATCTTATTGTTTCGCGCGTATTTGTAAACTCGCTTTGGTCGAATCGTTTGAAATATAAACTAAAAATATCTTCTTTAATTTCGAACTTTTTACTTCCGAATTCCACAAACCGCATAAAAAGTACGAATTTTAAACCTTTATTTTATTATTATTATTTTTAACAAAGTTCGATTTCGCGGGCGGATAACCCCCCCCCCCCCCCCCGCCTATTTTCGTGACTTGCATCGGGCTCAATTCTAAATATACGGTAAAAAATCAAAAATACCTATTTAATTTTCATAATTTCTTTTCTACGACGATGCAATTCGTTTATAAAAACATGAATATTAACCCTTTCAAAAAAATTCGTGACTGGAAGTCTTTTACGCCACCTAGAGTCACTCTTTTTATACTCTAAATGTAATTAAGTATATATTTTTTTTTTAATTTCTATACATGGCCTTCGTACACTCGATTTACATCATGTATAAAAATTTCGAAATATTCGGACTGTTTATAGTATTTAAAAAAAAAGAAAAGAAAATGAGCAAAATTTTTCCTCAGGACGTCAATACGGAGGTGGCTTTTGTTCATGTTTTTACAAAAAAATATACATACACTGCAAATTCTCAAACACAAAAATAAACACATTCTACAGCACTTTTTGTCACTAAATTAACAATACATTAATGTGTTGCGAATTAGAAAACTTCATATACAAAATATCTTTTTTGTTGTGATTGTATTCTTAATATAATGCAAAATATTTGCTATCTAAAAATGTGTTCCAAAAATAGTGTTTTTAATTGTGTTGAAATCGTGTTGTAAATAGTGTTGATGAAAATATTTTCTTACAAGAGTGTTGTGCTGCATAACACTTTGTCACCAAATTGTCACCACCATTGTAAACACGACACAATTTAGAACACTATAAAACAACACATGTAAAACATTTTCAAAACACTTTCTACGTGATGTCTTTAAAATAAAACACACACACACTTAAAACATACTATTTATTAAACATTTGTAAAACAATTTTAAAAATGAATGTTTTGAAATACCGTCAACCGGAAGCTACTTTGGTCCTTCCCATGAAAAGTTTTCATTCCTTGTATTGAACAAACAATACAAGATAATTTGGAGTTTTTGCCCTTGAAAAATATTCTGTACCCTACTATAGGGTATTTGAATAGTTTGGGGGTAATTAAATTTTTTTCAGTGGCAACACTAGATGTGTTTGTAAACAATTGTTTTCGTGTGTAAATTTTAACTCTCCAAACTTTCTATAGTGAAACAATCTGGATAAGAGCTACAAATAAGGTAAGTATCAAAATATTACCTTTAGCAGTCTGTAACCTATGTGTGATTGTAGTTTTTCCTTTAACTTTTTATTTTGACAGAAAATGTTTGCGCTTTCATAGAGCTAACATGAAAACTAGTATTTCGGGGCTTCTTTGTGCCAGGTTTTTTTTTGAGGTCCGAAAATAGTCCCAATTACTTAGAAATGTTTTTTATGCAACCAAATTTTTTAATTCTTACAAAATGGTGTAAAAGAAATAAAGTCACACAAATTTGGTGATTGTTTAAAGTAATTTATTATCAAGCGGCCGGGAAACACCTAGCGGGTCAGTTAGTAAAAAATAAAAGTAACCTCAAGACTACGCATTTCGTAATTTTCTAATAAAAGCTCACAATCCTAAGTTCTAGTATTTTCTCTATTTTCTCAATATTAAACACTTTACTGGATTTCAATGACATAAAAAGATGTATATGAAAAGTATATTTTACATAAACGGATGTTACATCCTTTCATTCTAAAAACATGTGAAAAGAATATTAAAAAGCGTACATAGACAATTTTCTCTTTTTAAGCTTTAGTTCCAGCTGTTTGATCGATACCTTTCATCCCGATGGACACGTTTTACGTGTCTTTGCTGTAACTGTTGGGAGAAAATCTATAAAACATTTGATATTTCAAAATTATATTGAGATGATATTTGTATTTACTAGGAGAATTTTTTTTTTTCAAATATGGTGTTATAGATCTTCGTGTGTACATCTCAATTTTTCGCCATTTTTTGAAATTTCTGGTTTAAGGAAATATAATATTTTTGATATTCATTAAGCCTTGAATTGTTTTATAAAGAGAAACATTGTTTTACCTTTTTTCATATAAAACTAACGTATAAAACTACCGAACTTTTTTCTGTAAATTATGGTTTAATATTAAAAATAGAAATGCATCTAAGAAGCATTTAATATCTAAAACTTGATTCGTTCCCTTTAAATCGTTAGAAAAGCCGAACTGAATTCCAAATTAAGAACGTTCGAACTTAATTATTTTAATAAAAATCATTGTTATATGCAAAACATTAAAACTGTAAATGCATTGACCTAACCTTTGTTTCCAATGGAAAATTAATATGATATAAAATATATCATGTTTCTATCATATATTTTATCGTATATTTTATTATATGAGGGGCTGACAACAATAGTAGCCCGAGTCGATTTGGAAAAAAAAAAAAAAAAAAAAAAAACTATATAGTCCATTTAGAAGGTGCATAAAATCTGTTTTATCCACTCCCACAGTAACCAAGTCTGTTTTTACATACTTTCTCATATATGTCATTTGTTCACTTGTTTTGGACATTTACAAAATATCATATAAAACCAAGTCTAATAAAAGGCACAATGTATTGTTCGAGTTATCCTTCTATAACAGACTGATTCGTTCATATTTCAGCAATTCATATTTCATTAATCTATCATTTAAAATCAATATCAGTTTGTAATGCCAAATTTTTAAGCATCTGGAACTGAAATATACGAGGGCAAGTCAGTAAGTAGGTCACAAAAGCCAATAAAAAAAAAATGGAATTCAAGATAGCTTAAAAGGCATATTTATTTCTCTATATAATCTTCATTTACATTGACACATTTGTGCCATCGCTTTATGAGTTTTCTTATAACTGTTGCATAGAAGTCTTTCGACTGCACTTTCAGCCATCTGTGTACCTCACATTCAACGTCTGCATCAGTCGGCTGTAGACTAAACCATGTGAATACCCTGTTGCAGTTACTAATGTTGTCTATTGTTGTTCGCCTGTCAGCTCTAACCATTTCCTCAACCTTCCAATCTGTTTCTTCTGTCGCAGTCTCAATAGGACGACCACTTCGTTATTTGTCAACAACTTTTGAACGCCCCTGCTCATCTTGTACAACTGTTGTCTCATAAATTCGAAATTCACATCTTACAGTTGGATAGTGCTGCCATCTATTGGCATGTTTGGGACAAATTTACTACTAATTTCCGGCTTCTCATATCAGTTTGTGACCTACTTACTGACTTTCCCTCGTATATCATGTATAGATTATACATCAATTGTCATATCATTGTCTTAATTATTATTAACGACTGGAAAAGACTTAAATCGAAGCCTGAAAAATTTATTTAAATTTAGTAAGATTATTGATTTTGATTAGGACGTTTTGAAGAAAAAATGGATGTCCTTCTATTACTTTCTTTATTATCTTTTAAATTTCACCCTTAATTCAGTATTTTGCTACATTAAGCTAATAAGCTTCCTTATACAAACAATATATGATATTAAAACGGACGCTAACACTTCATTCGACTATTATTTAACATCGATATTGTAAAGCAAAAACATTTCGGTGAGTAACACTCACGTCATATGGACGGGGGCAATGATCTGAGTAATCCGTTTCCGTTTTTTAGTAAAATTAATTTCTCCTAAACATCGCATAATCTTAATTTTGACACCATCGAATGAGAAAAATAAAATGTGTTTTCAATTGCAGTTTCTTTTAAAACTGGATATCAAAAACTGATTTTTCATTGTTTTGAAAATAGTATTCAAACATAAGTTTTTTGTAAAACTGCTTTCATAGTCTGAAGCTCAATTATTGAAGATTAACCCGTTTGCACTTAAAAAAATATAAATAATTCCAAAAAGAGTTTATTCCAAAAAGAAATTTTCTTCAAGTACTAAACTAAAAAGAAAAAAAAAATCTTAAAAGAAGAAATTAACATTTCATCAATAAATAATTAATTAAATAACATAATATAAATGAAACACAAATATTACATATATTTAATCGAATTACGTGCTTAAATTCTGATGTAATCAGAATTAAAAAAGACTGCATTAATAGCAAAATGTTTTACCGATTTTTTCGGATATTTGCCTTTCACATATGGATGATGCAAAAGTATATCCCTTTAATGAATTTCAAATATTTATTTGAAGACATTGCAGTGATCTCATCTCACATGATCAGTATAAAGCGAGTTACTAGATTAGCCTTTTGCTCCACGCTAACGTTCTCGCCTCCTGATCATGAGATCCGTGGTACGTATCCCACCGGCGCCAATCACACACTCTCTAAAGTGGTGACCCGGACGCATACAAAATCGCAACCTTCAACAACAATCATCTCCTCTCCTAACCAACAGATGGCAGCACCAAATAAAATCATGTCCAGCAAGCTAAGCCTGTGAAACGCTCACAGCACGTAAGTCTGTCATAATACGCATCACTCACGAGTGCATATCGCTCGTCAGACGTCAACAAGATGTCTTTCCCACTGGGGAGGGAGTGTGTGGCAATCTCATCTCACATGATCAGTATAAAGCGAGTTACTAGATTGGAGTAACTGGCTTGGTCTTTTGTTCGACGTTAACGTTCTCGCCTCCTGATCATTAGGTCTGTGGTTCGTATCCGATCGGCGCCAATCACACACTCTCTAAAGCATAATTGATATTTTTCAGATAATCTAATGTATTTATTGGTAATCTGAAAATATATTAAATGTCAAAAAATTATCACAGTTTTCAGTGAAAAAAAAACTGGGCTTCATTTATGTTCTGTGGTAATTATTGAGTTAATTCAAAGAATATTCCATCAAAACTGAGAGTTAAATCATGCAAACTATCAAAAAATATAAGCGCAATAATATTTTCCGTGCAACTACACAGAAATCAGTCCGGCGGATATAATGCAAGAGATGAACTTATAGATAGACTAATAGAGAAACAGCCTGTATTTTTAACCAGATAATTGGATGAAGACCGTGATTTCCTGTATAAAAATTGTTTCCTTGAAGTGATTTACAACAATTCATTAATGATTGTACTAGTAATTATCAGGCTCTTTGTATATTTAAAATTAAACAGAAAATATTTTTTTTACTTTAAGTTATTACGGATTTAATAAATATTTATGCTTATTTGTTTTTAGTTGAAATATTGTAAAAGAATCGTGTATTTTATGTGCCAAAAGTACATTAAGCTAAACTAATTATCCGTGATAGCTAATTCTGTGTATTATTGGCAAGAATTCTATGTAAGGAAATTCTGTTAATACCAAAAAACATACAAACTTGCTTCTGTTTTCTTTACTGCTTAATTTACTGACTTAATTTTAGAAGACATAAAAACAAACATTTTCTTCGCTAAGATCATTATCACTTTCGGTTTTGCACTTACTATTTCAGATTTTTTTTAGAACCATGTTATCTAATTTAATATACAAAATATTTCGATTATAATTATAAGAAAATTACATCAGCCGAAAAAGAAAAAAACACACATTATGGTCGCTACTTTTGGCTTAAGACACATTCTTCGAAAGAATATAAATATGAGAAACAGGACGAAAAGTAGAAGTTTTCTTAACTAAATATTTGTTTGAAAATAGCATCAAATGTATAATTCGACTGCATCATGCTTCTTTAATATTAACTATGTAATTTTATTTTGATAAGCTCCAGACTTTTTTTATGGGTGCTTACATTTCTTCGAAATCTAATTATATCACAGAAATAACAGTTATTTGTGTGGGATTACTTAATTTTTTTTTCTTTCGTGCTGGTAAAAGAAAAAAAAACTTTTTGATTATGAACAGATATTATATAGTGTTATTTTTAATCTTATTAATGTTTTTTAAAAGAATAAATAGAAAGATAACGGCAAGAAATAACTATAATGATTTATGATACAGCTTACCTAAATTTTAAAATCTGTGCGATAAATCATATTTTTCAGATATTTTAATAATTTTAAAAGTCCACTTAATATTTTGAGATTTTGTCTTGCTTGACAATTTTCCTTTTTCACAAAAATGCATGTGTGCTTTATACATAGTCCAGAAAATATGATATGACATGATTTTCTAGTAAGTTCACATCTCCTATTTCTTGAGCATTTGCGATTTTGTCTATTTCAAACAGCGTACTGGATTTTTGCCTATTGGGGCCGGGATGTTGCTATTTTTGCCTCAATTATTTATTTGAGTGCAATCGTGCAACACTTTCTTCTTGACACATATTATAAATAACACATCAAAATATGCAAAATATCGTAAAATTAAAGTGTTGCAAAGCTGCGCTCATAGCAAAATATTAAAAATAGAGAATAAATTGCGTATTTTTCATTAAAACCACGCATTATACGAACTTTGAGCTTGTGTAAGTCATCTAAATCCGAACAAAATGAACATAAAGTCAGTGTAACATAATCGAATTTTAGTCTTATTTCATGGACCAAAAAACGCGGCTTATGAACCCTGTCCTTTTATTATAATAGTTTGGTACAAAAAGTTTAGCACAAAAACAGTCTCTTATGAGTTAATCGAGCCTTTTATTCGTTTTTCGATGTAGCTTTCTCACAGGCACACAGTTGTCATGCTACAATTTCTGTCACAGCAGTTAAGGTGCAGCAAGTTTACCCTTCCTTAGAATTATCCGGTTGGCTTCAAATTTGTATACCGGCTTATTGTGGAAAGGCAGTGTGTTAATTGTTTGGAACGGCTACATGAGACATGAGACATGCACAATGCATAATATCCGTTGAAATATTTCGAGAGGGGAGGGGGAGTAAAAAGTGTAAGTAAAAAATAAAAAGTTTCTATTCAAGATTTTTTAATACAAAAAAAAAAAAAATCCTAAAATTCTTGTAAATGTGATATTAATTCAAATTCAAATCCAGGATTAGATTTATTAATCAGGTTAATTACTCTAGGTTATATCTCTAGGTTCTTCTTATCTCTAGGATATTCTTATCTAGGTTAATTACTCATGTTTTCTCTCCCTTACGAATTTGGCATCTATCCCGACCAAGTCTAACCCCGAGGTCCGGATTAAATAGCCAAAATCATTGATTAAGTTTTTTGATAAGAATCCTATTTTATCTTGTATTTACATTACAGTAATATTTTACTTTATTTTATCTTTACAAGAAGAAAGTATTGGATTCGTGAGAATTTTCAAATTCCAGTTTTCGTCGGATTTACACGTTTTAGGTGTCAGAGATCCCGTAAAACATGTTTTTACAAAATGTCTGTCTGTCTGTCTTTGTGTATGCATATGACACAAATTTTGTGGGCGCTCTATCTCAAGAACTAATGCACGGAATTTAATAAAAATTTATATTCAGTTAGTCCCTTACATAAATTGGTGCTGTTTAGTTTTTGGTGGAAATCGCTCAACAGGTGGCGCTGCTATGCTGCATTTTTTACCATTTCTGCAATGTCGCTATCTCAAGAACTAAAGCACGGATTCTTATGAAACTTCAGATTCAATTATTCCTTGATATAAGTTTGTATTTTCTACGTTTTGGTGTAAATCGCCCAACATGTGCCGCTGCTATACAGCATTTTGCAAGATTTTCATAATGGCGCTAACTCAGGAACTAATGCGTGGATTTTCATCAAACTTCAGATTCAGTTAGTCCTTGATATGAGTTGGCTCTGATAACCTTTTAGTGTAAATCGACCAACAGGTAGCGCTGCTATGCTTGATTTTTCATGATTTCCGCATTAGTTTTATCTCAAGGAATAATGCACGGATTTTAATCAAACTTCAGATTAAGTTACCAAGTTGACTTAAGTTGTTGCTTATTAAGTTTTTGTATACTATATCGCCCAAAGGGTAAATTTTTACCATTTCCGACATAGCTCTATTCAAAAACTAATACACGGATTTTCACAAAACTTCAAACTCAGTTAGAAGTTGACATACGTTGTTGCTGATTAGATTTTGATGTAAATCATCTAACCAATGGCGCTGCTATACTGCATTTTTCAGGAAGTATTAACATGTATGAAATTAAAGAAAATTTTGGGATTGCCACATCCAACTAATTTATTGTGTTTGAAGTAAAGTTTGGAGTAGGTAAGTTACATATACGCTGCAAATATTATTGCTATTAAAAAGAAAAAATAGGGGCAGGGGGACTTAAGCTGGGCAAATATACCAGGTTACACTATTGAAAATTAAACAGAAGGTACTTTCTTATGGTATTACGTATTTATTAAATATTTATGTTTATTTGTTTTCAATTCGTTTATCGTAAAATAATCGTGTATTTTCTGTGTGACAAATATAAAGTTAACCTAATTACCTATAAAAGTTAATTCCATGGATTTCTGGTAAGAATTTTATCCAAGAAAATTCTCTTATTACCAAAAATCTACTTTGCTTCTATTTTCTTTACTGCTTAATTGACTGACTTAATTTTGGAAGACATAAAAATAAACATTTTCTTCGCTAAGATCATTATTGCTTTTTGGCTTATCACTTACTTGTGCAGAAACTTTTTCTAACCATGTTAACTAATTTAATATACATATTATTTCCATTATAATTATAAGAAAATCAAATCAGCCTGAGAAAAGAGAGAGAAAAAAAAATAGCACATTATGGTCGTTACTTTTGGTTTAAGCCACATCTTTTTGAAGTGTAATATGAGAAATAGAACGAAAAGTAGACGTTTCCATAAATAAATATTTTTTGGAAAAGCATTAAATGTATATATCTACTGAATGATGCTTCTTTAATAGTAACTACGTAATTTTATTTTGATAAGCAACGAATTTTTTTATGGGTGCTTATATTTCAACAAAATCCGATTATACCATAATTGCAGTTATCAGCATGGAGTTACTGATTTTTTTTTTTTTTTTTTTTTTTTTTTTTTTCTCTAGTGGTAGAAGAAAAGAAAAGTTTTTTATTATGAACAGAAATTTAATAGTGTCATTTTTAATTTTATTAATAAATATATATATTTTTAAAAGAATAAATAGAAAGATAAGGCTATGAAATAATTCAAATGATTGGTGATACAACATACCTATTTTTTTAAAAATTGTGTAATAAATAATAGTTTTCAGATGTTTAAAATTTTTCAAAAGTTTACTGAAAATTTTTAGATTTCTTTTCTTTTGAATACTTTGCATTCATATAAAAATGCATGCGTTTTCTATAAATAGTAGGGTCATTCCACGGAAACTTACGTTACATTTTGGATACTTTACTGCATCAATTTGTAATATAACACCAAAAAATATTCAAATGTAAAGTTGAAATGATTTGCTATTTAAACCTATCCAAAGGTTAATTTGGATGAAAATTACCTAAAAAAATTGGAATGAAAATTACATTTTTTATGGTAAATTGCGTTTTTTTTAGTAATTTCAGTACCACAATAAATATAGCTGCCAGATTTCAAGTAATTACACTAAAAGTAGGTAATTTCCATCTAAATTGAGCTTTGAATAGGTTTAATTAACAAATAAGGTCAACTTTACTTTTTTAATATTTTTTTTTTTTGTTATAATACTAAAATTACCGAAGTAAGTTGTTCTAAATGTAACGCAAATTACCATGGAATGACCCAGTACATAAAATACAGGAGATTTTCTGTACATAATACTGATAGTATCCAAGATATACGTTCTCAGTATTCCAATCAGGATCTTTTCTGGCATCAAGTTATCTCATTTTTGATACATCTTGTTTTTATTATAATTTTTAGAAAATCAAATCAGCCTGAAAACAAATATATATTGCCGTTGCTGTTGCCATAAAATACATCTTTTAGAAGTACATAGAGAAAAAAGTTGGAGTTTCCACGATGAAAACTTTTTTTAGCACGATGTATTCGATTATAAGATAATCAAATCAGACAAGCAAAAAAAAAAAAAAAAAAAAAAAATCGCATTATGGTCGTTATTCAGTAGAACCTCGATTGCCCGAAGTAATTGGGACCGACTCTTTTTCGAAATATCGGAATTTTCGGATAATCGAGAATACTTCGATTTTAAGATTAAATAGAAATAAATGTATACAATATTTCTTATTATGGTAACAAGTGCTTAATAAAAATAAAGCAATAACAAAATATAAATAAAAATAATTTTCCTGAATATTAATTTGAAATTAAGTACCTTTTACATATGTCAGAGGGTTTGAAAAAAGGTTTTTTTGTCGCAGTATCGATCGCCTTTCCTTTCAATATCTATCTTGGTTTTTTTTAATTTTTCAATTATTAGTTCACCAGTATCACAGGCTTTCTGCTGCTCCAGCCATGCTAATCCTTTTGCAACACATTCAAAAGCTTCCGAATTACTAATTTGTTCGTTTTCTTTGTTCCACTCCGCAGCTTACGGGAGCTCAAGTTAAATTCAAAGGAACTCTAAGAAAGGGGATCGAAAATATTTGTATGTACTCGTAGTTCGGAAAGAACCACTCGCATACAAGGAGTATTATAGCTCAAAAAAAAAACTTTCAAAATGGATTTTACACACAAGGAATGTGATAAAAAAAAGCTTTAAAAACGGATTTCGGTTCACCGAGAGTTTCGGTTAAAAGATATTCTACTGTATTTGTAAAAAGCCACATCTTTACGAAAGATATAAATATTAGAAACAGAACGAAAATTAGAAGATTCCTTAACAAAAAGGAAAAAAAAAATTCTTTTTGATAATAGCCTTGAATATATATTTCTACTGAATGATGCTCCTTTAATATTAACAACGTAATTTTATTCTCATAAACGCCAAACTTTTTTATGCTTGGTTATATTTCTTCGAAATCTGATTATATCACAGTAATGGCAGTTATTAGTGTAGAGTTACTAAACATTTCGTTTATGAAAGAAAATTTAAAAGTGTTAGTTTTAAACTTATTAATTAATCCATATTTTTATTTAAAAAAATAGAATTATAACGGTATCAAATAACTATAATTATTGGTAACCATAGGACTGCATATACCTATATATATACAATATATCTATATTTTTAAAACTACGTAAAAAATCCTGTTTTTCAGATTTTAAAAACATTTCAAAAGTTAACTGTATTTTTTTTATATCCTTTTTCGTTTGAATACTTTGCTGCCACACAAAAATGCATGTGTTTTTTCTACATAATACAGAAAATACAGAAGATAATAACGAACATATAAGTTCTAACTTTTCTGCACTTCATTTTTCTTGTATCGTGTTATCTAATTTAATATACACATTATTTCTATTATAATTTTAAGAAACTCACATCGGCCTAATAAAATATATTTAGTCATTTCTTTTAGCATAAACCACATATTTAATAAGTACATAGAAAATATTAGAAGTTTGTGCGATGAAATATATTTATGTAAGAGACATCAAGTGCACAGTCGTAGAAAAAAAGTAAACACCTGCTAATAACTCTAAAACTAATTATATTAGACAAAAGTTACTGGTACCAAACGATTGGAAATAAAATACGCTTTTAAATGATGTATACGAAATATGCTTAGGGGGCCATCTACAAATCGAAACGAGAACAAACTTTGATTTTTTTCAATAGCAACACCCAATTTTGACAATATATTTTAAATTTTTGATTCAAACTATGCCTAGAAACGAAATTTCTAGTAATTTGAATCGTAAGTTTTTGAATTATAAGCATTCAAAATTTAGAGCTTCTAACGTTAAATTATATTTTCATATTTTTATTAATATCGCCTGAAATTATAATCCTATTATGATAATTTTGTGTATTTTTATAATACTAAAAAACCCAACATAAATACATTAAATTTGTAATTTTAAAATTCTTATATTATGAATTATGAAATTAATATTCGAAAAAAAAAATGTGAATTGCAACGCCATTTTTTTTTATATATAGATTTGTATTTAGTATGTCCTGCTTTATGTGAATTCTCAATTTTAAATTTTTCTTTCAAGTAATTTTCGAATTATCTTTAAAAAAGTCAAAACGGGGGTTTAAAGGGCCGTCTTTGATGTACAGAAAGGCCTAATTTGAAAAAAATATATTTTACTCATTTTATTGAAATATTTGCTCTGGCAATAGTCGAAACATATTAAGCGAGTGAAATTGTCAAGTTGGCAAAAATTGATACATTAATAGAAATGACATAGTCATTCTGCAGTATTTCAACAATCGAGTGTGAACTTCAATGTGGATACAGCCCCTAAAATAGGCTCATTTTAAAATAGCTAATTTCTCGGAAACTAATCGTATGAATTTCATGGAAATTTGTATTTAGGCTAATTGAAGGATGTGGAATTTATTTATGGTGTCAAACTTGGGTATTGCTATTGGTAAAAACAAAGTTTTGGTTCGTTTTCATGTATAGATCCCCCCCCCCCTTCCAAAGCAAATTTTACATAGTACATAATTTAAAAGGAGACATTATTTCCAATTGTTTGGTACCTGAAACTTTCTTATACGATAATTTGTTGCAGAGATAGCGGCTGGTGTTTACTTTTTTCCACCACGACTGTACATTCCTCTAATATTAACATTGTAATTTTTTTAATGACATGCCCCAAACACCTTTTTTATGGAGAAAAAAAATTCTTCGACAGTTGATTATATTACAGTAATGAAAGTTATTAGGATTGAGACATTGAATTTTTTTTCGTGCTTGACAAAAAACGCTTTTGTTATAAAGAGAATTTGATAGAATTTTATTTAATTTTATGAACAAATTTATCATTTTATAGAGTAAAATAAAAGACGACTGTTGTATGCTGAAAATTTAACAGATATTTATTTCTCTATGGTATGGAAGATTTGAAAGATACATCTGAATTAAAAAGCTTGCTTAATTTTACTATTTGGATTTTTGTAAAAAAAAAAAATACCTTTTATGTGCAAAAACTGTTAATTAACGGAATTATAAATGAAACTTAATTCATTGAATATTTGGAATGAATTGTATGTATGAACATTCTGTGATTATTAAAATTCTACAAGGTTCTTTCGGTTTTCTTTACTACTTAGTTGACTGACTTAATTTTGGAATAGATAAAAACGAAAATTTTCTTGAATAAGATCATTATCGCTTTGGGCTTTTCACAATTTTTTTCAGATTTTTTAAGGCATGTTATCTAATTTAATATATATATTATTTCGGTTATAATTATAAGAAACCACATCAGTCTGCGAAAAGAGAGGAAAAAAAGCACATAAAGGTCATTATATTTGGAGGAAGCCACATCTTTCCGAAGGATATTTATATGAGAAATGGAATAAGAGACAAACTTTTTTAGAGTGCTTCAATTTCTTCGAAATCTGCTTATATCACAGTAATAATAGTTATTAATGTGGAGTTAGTTACATTTTAGGTAGCTTTCTTTACAAAAAAGCTACCTATTGCAGCCGTTCGGAGGAAAGCGATTTCAAAAAATTTTGGTATATTTTCATCGATCATGACCCCCAGACCCCGAAACCACCCTCCGTTCAAAATTTATATATATATATATATATATATATATATATATATATATATATATATATATATATATATATATATATATATATATATATCTGACCTATGTCACACTGTAACTCCCGTAATTATGAACCGATTTCGATGTAATTCGGTGTGTACATAGTACATACAAATGTCTCGATCGAGTTCGTTGGCCAGCTTCATCCGCCGTTTTGTTTCAAAATGGCGGCCATTTAAAAATTTTAAAAAAATTTAAAACTTGAAATGTGGTACCAAAAAATTAAAAATGGAAAAATATTTTTTTCTTACGTATTTGACCTTTATACAAAGATTCCGGAGCAGTTTTTGTTTCGTCTATATCTTAAAAAATGGCTGAGTTATAGCATTTTGAATTTCTAGCGTGGCTGACATTTTGAAACGTCCTGAAATTTGTCACGCGATAAAAGGCGTATTTATGAACCGATTTGGATGTAATTCGGTGTGTACATAGTACATACTAATCTCTCGGCCGAGTTCGTTGGCCAGCTTCATCCGCCATTTTGTTTCAAAATGGCGGCCATTTAAAAATTTTTAAAAAATTTAAAATTTGAAATGTGGTACCAAAAAATTGAAAATGGAAAAATATTTTTTTCTTATGTATTTGACCTTTATACAAAGATTTCGGAGCAGTTTTTGTTTCGTGTATATCTTAAAAAATGGCTGAGTTATACCATTTTGAATTTCTAGTGTGGCTGACATTTTGAAACCTCCTGAATTTTGTCACGCGATAAAAGGCGTATTTATGAACCGATTTGGATGTAACTTCGTTTATACATAGTACATACTAATGTCTCGACCGGGTTCGTTGGTTAGCTTCACCCGCCATCTTGTTTAAAAATGGCGGCCATTTAAATTTTTAAGAAACATTTAAACTTGAAATGTGGTACCAAAAATTGAAAATTGAAAAAATATTTTCTTCTTATGTGTTTGACCTTGATAAAAAGATTCGGGAGCAGTTTTTGTTTCGTCTATATCTTAAGAAATGGCTGAGTTATAGCATTTTGAATTTCTAGCGTGGCTGACATTTTGAAACGTCCTGATTTTTCTCACGTAATAACAGGCGTATTTATGAACCGACTTGGATGTACCTTGGTGTGTACATAGTACATACAAATATCTCGACCGAGTTCGTTGGCCAGCTTCATCCGCCATCTTGTTTCAAAATGGCGGCCATTTAAAAAAATTAAAAAATTAAAAAATTTAAATGAGATACCAAAAAATTGGAAAATGAAAAAGAATTTTTTTGTATGTGTTTGACCGTAATACAAAGATTCCGGAAAAGTTTTTCTTTCGTCTATATCTAAAAAAAATGGCTGAGTAATAGCACTTTGAATTTCTCTTGTGGCTGACATTTTAAAACGACCTGATTTTTGTCACGCGATAACAGGCGTATTTATGAACCTATTTGGATGTAACTTGGTCTGTACATAGTACATACCAATGTCTCGACCGAGTTCGTTGGCCAGCTTCATTCGCCATCTTGTTTCAAAAGGGTTGCCATTTAAAAAAAATTAAATTTAAAATTCAGAATGAGGTATTAAAAAATTGGAAAAGGAAAAAGATTTTTTTTATGTGTTTGGCCTTGATACAAAGATTCCGGAGCAGTTTTTGTTTCTGAAAATTTGTTCTTTTGTTGATATCTTAAAAAATGGTTGATTTATAGCACTTTGAATTTCTAGCATGGTTAACATTTTGAAACGATCTTGTATTTGTCATGCGATAACACACGTATTCGCCTATTTCGATGTAAGAAGGCATGTGGATAGTATACATCAACACCTCGACCAAGTTCGCTGGCCAGATTCATCAGCCATCTTGTTTCAAAAGGGCGGACATTAAATTAAAAAATATATATATATTTAAAGTGAGGTGCAAAAAAATTAGAAATTGAAAAAGGTTTCTTTCTTAAGTATTTGATCTTGATATAAGGATTCAGGAGCATTTTTTGTTTGTCTTTACCTTAAAAAATGGCTCAGATATAGCAGTTTCAATTTCAATTGTGGGTGACATTTTGAAAAATCTGATTTTTTGCATGCGACAGCACTCCTATATATTAACCGATTCCGATGTGAGTGAGCATGTGCACAGCAATTACTAAGGTCTCGACCAAGTTCACTGCTTATCCTCATCCACCATGTTGTCTTAAAATGACAGGCACTTTAAGAAATTGCCGAATTTGGCAGCCAAATATAAGTTACTTTAAAGAAAAGCAGCTTGGATAAAGCTGACTAATTTCGCGAAATTCTCATTCATTATATTAATAAAAATTAGTATTGAATCTCCTATATTCGGTTTCCACTAAATTGAGCTTCGTGTGTTTCCATGATATAAGTTGGCTTTTTTAAAATAAGGATTATGAAAGCTACCTCTTCCTCCCGGCACTGGCCGGAAGGACTTTTTTTTATTGTATTAGCTGAAGAAAACAAGAAAAATTTTGATTATGAATAGAAATTTAAGTGTATTTTTAATCTGATTAATAAAGGTATCTTTTCTAAAAAGAATAAATTTGAAATAATTCTAATTATTGGCAATAAATATATTTTTCCAACTTTGCAATTCATCATATTTTTCAGATATTTAAAATATTTTTTAATTTAATTGCAATTTCTTAGATCATTTGTCATTCGAATACTTTATGTTCACACAAAATTTATGAGTTTTTTATAGATACACTGTAAAAAAAAAAAAAAAAAAAAAAAAAAAAAAAAAAAAAAAAAAAAAAAAAAAAAAAAACTGTAATTCTACAGATGTAAAGTTACAGAAATCTGCATGCTTACTAAAATTTTATCTGTATATCGTACGAAAAAAGATGTAAATCTACAAAACTAGTTTTTGAAAAGCTACAGATATCTGTAACTTTACAAAAGAATCTACTAAAATTACAGTAATCTTACTAAAATTTTATCTGTAAGCCGGGTTCCAGTTACATAAAAAGTTCTAGGCATCCCAGTTTCCTAAAAACATTTTTGCAACCTTACAGATTTTTTGATTTACGGTGCAAAAGTTTACCTGTTTTTTGTTGTTGCCGTTACATAAAATGCTCTAGGAATCCCAGTTTCCTAGAAAAATTTTAGTAACTTTAATGATTTTTTTTTACATTGTAGTACAGAAAATACCGCAGATTTTTCATGCACATCACAGTTAATATCAAAGATATAGGTTCTAATTTTCCCGAACTGGATTTTTTCTTGTATAATTTTATCTAATTTAATATAGGGGAGGGTAGTACACAGTGAGACGAAAATTATTATTACTTAACAAATGGCAACGATTTTTATTCTTTTGAAAAAAAATTTGCTACAACTTTAAGCTACACAAATACGCTACAAATGTATAAATTGTTTTAAAAAAGTTATTTATAAAAGCACAGAAGCAGCATAAAGGAGTATCGAAAATTGTCTCACTGTGTACCACTTGTCGTACACAGTTAGACAATGTATATATTTTCATAAATCTTACATTTTTATACTCTATCAATAATTTTCTGCAGTTTATGACTTCTAATTAATATTCCTAGATTTAAAAAAAAAATTAAAAATATGATCCTCGGTTGGACAATGGCAGACATTGGGCTACCTTCATGCAAACTTTCAGCCTCTTACGTTTAGTAGATTTCACTAACCATCGCACGCTCCCACACACACAGAAATAGAGAGAGAGAGAGAGAGAGAAAACCTTTTTTTTTAATAAATAACTTTTTTTTACGTCAGAACCGCATAGTAGACACACAATGAGGCACGTCTCACTGTGTACCACAACTGTGTGTCTCACTGTGTACTTTCGTTACGTTGTAACAAAATGGATGCCATATCTGTTTCATCATCAGTTTCATAGCTTTAAATGCTTGTGTCATTTTGTCGACATAGTCTATCATTAGATATAGCTAGGTTTGGTTAAGTATATATATGCCATAATGAAATAAATAAAGTCTAAAATGGACGTTTATGTAACTTTAACCCCTGTAAAATAAATAATTACTTACTATTTTGTTGGAGGAGTAACCGAAGTGCCGAAACTACATCCACGTGTTGCATAAGATGAGGTGGTTTAGTGTGTGTTCCAGCTAGGAGAAAAAGTTATAACTATATGTCGAAATGGCTGCTGTCTCACTGTGTACCATATCTCACTGTGATGAAAAGCTTGCTTATTTGTTTTAATTGCGTTTTTGTAAAAGAATAATACTGTGCAAAAACTATTAAGCTAACTTATTTATCCATGAAAATTAATTATCTGGAATATGGCAAGAATTCTATGTAATAACATTCTTTTATTATCACGAATTTACTCTTGTCATTCTGTTTTCATTGCTGCTTAATTAACTGACTTCATTTTGGAAGAGATATAAACGAACATTTTCTTGAATAAGGTCGTTATGGCTTTGGGATTCTCACTTTCCAGTGCAAAAAAAAATTTCTAACCCTCTTGCCTAATTTATTATAAATATTATTACGATTCAAATTAGAAGAAAATCAAATCAGTCTGAGTAAAAAGAGAAAAAATAGACACATTATGGTCATTATTTTTGGCACAAGCCACAACTTTGTAAAAAGGATAGAAAAAAAAAAACAGAACGGAAAGAAGAAACGAACAGAACGAAAGTTTCCTTGACTAAGGGTTTTTTTCGTTTTTTTTTTTTTTTTAATAGCATTAAATATGTATTTCTACCGAATAATACTCCTTTAATATAAACAGCGTAAATTTATTATGGTATAAGCGCCAAACATTTTTATGGGTGCCAATGTTTCTACCAAACTTGATTATATCACAGTAATATCAAATATAAGTGTTGAGTTAACCAGCTTCCTTTTCTTTTTAGTGCTACAGAAAAACTTCTGTATGAAGAGAATTCGATAATGCTGTTTTAAATATTACAAGTAAATGTATCTGGGTCAATCCATTTCAAGTGATCCAGAAAATCACTTATTCGTTGCTCGACCATTTTTTACAAATCTGAAAATTTTTGTTCAACAACCCTAACATGATGGAAGTTAAAAATGACTATTATTTTAATTTTATTAATTTTTGTTTTTGAATCGCGGCCATCTTTGTTTCATCGTCTGCAGCAATTTTCTCATAAGAAGGGCTTACGGAAGTGTAAATAATTCATCGTTTATTTCTCCAATTCAAGTGCGGATTAAAGCAATTTGTACAGAATACATTGGGCTAAAAATTTGGTAATAGAGTAGATTCCGAAAATAAATCCTTATTAGTGAAATTTATGCATAAAGTTTCAGTTTTTTTCCAAAATTTGCCCGTTTACAAAAGGAAATTTTTCTAGCAAGGAAAAAAGTGAACATGACATAATTTCTTTTACAGATAGGCCGAAAGTACTGTACTCACACGCCGAGTTCCAGATCTGGGACTTGCTTTCTCTTCACTAAAAAAAATTCCAAATTTTTCAAAAATTTCAAAAATCGCACTTTTGAGGCCTTGATATCTCTGGTTGGGCACGAGATAAAAATTCGAAGTTCTGGTTTCTGACGGTATTGTATGGTAGTAGCACAAGAAATTTCAGTATGGAGATTTGACTACAAGCTGAGATATGGCAAGGGCAACATGTCAAAACAATACTGCCAAACTATTGTTTTGTTATAGTCGCAGCTAAGTATTTATCTCAGAGTGTCACTTAAAGTTATGTTTTTGATTATCTTTAAATAATAGTAACAGAAAATAAAGCCCTTTGCAAAGCTTAGCAATTAATTTTAAAAATAATTATGCCTAAGGTCTACATTTTGTATGGTTTCAGTAATTTATGTCTTAAAAAGTACCTCAGCACTTTTACATAAAGAAAAAAAAATATTTTTATACAACACATGAGACAAAAACAGAATACGGAAAGAGAAAAGGTATTAATGCTGTCATTCTTGTTGAGACATGATCAAAGGTGTCAAAACACATTCTTACTTGTTGGTTTAAAAACCACAACTTTGATCTTTCTTAAAATTTTATTTGTAGGAAACAAGTTTTGTCATCTCTTGATAACTTGATTGAAGATCTTGGCCCTGATGGCTCATAGAAATAGACTCTGAAATCACTATGCGCAAGTCTCACTTCATTAATAATTCCTAGCTTATTTCTTATGCAAAAATGTCTTTTTGCAGTTTAAATTTTGAAAAGGCATTGGATATCTTTACTTTCTGAAAATTACTTGAGGCTGATGCATGGTAACATCATATAATGTTTCATTTACAGGAACATACTTATAGTAGGAACAAGTTTCAGGGATGGCAAGCAGCATTAAAATTGTGCTTTTTAAACCAACAAGCAGCAATGTGTTTTGACACGGTTGATCATGTCTCAACAAGTATGCCAACATTAACTGCTTTTCTCTTTCCCTATTCCGTTTTTGTCTCAGGTCTTGTTTCAAATATTTTTTTTCTTTATGTAAAAGTGCTGTGGTTTCTTTTCGTTACTAAAATTACAACAAAAATTAATAAAACCACACAAAATGTGGGCCTTTTAGGCATTATTTTTAAAATTAATTGCTAAGTTTTGCAAAAGGCTTTAATTTCTGTTACTATTATTTAAAGATAATCAAAATAATTAATTTAAATGACACTCTGAGATAAATCCTTACCTGTGACTACAACAAAACAACAGTTTAGCAGTATTGTTTTGACATGTTGCCCTTGCCATATCTCAGCTTGTAGTCAAATATCCATCCTGAAATTTCTTGTGCATTACACTACCACACAATACTCTCAGAAACCAGAACTTCAGATTTTTATCTCGTGCCTCACCAGAGATATCAAGGCCTCAAAAGTGCGATTTTTGTCATGTTTGAAAAATTTGGAATTTTTTTTAGCGAAGGGAAAGCAAGTCCCAGATCTGGAACTCGGCGTGTCAGTACAAGTTCTTTCGGCCTATCTGTAAAAAAAATCATGTCATGTTGGCATTTGTCCTTGCTAGAAAAATTTCCTCTTGTAAACGGACAAATTTTGGAAAAAACTGAAACTTTATGCTTAAGTTTCACTAATAAGCAGTTAGTTTCGAAAACTACTCTATTACCAAATTTTTAGCGCAATGTATTCTGTAAAAATTGGTTTAATCCGCACTTGAAATGGAGAAATAAACGATGAGTTATTTACACTTACGTAAACCCTTCTTGTGAGAAAATTGCTGCAGACGATGAAACAAAGATGGCCGCCATGCACAAACGAAAATTAATAAAATTAAAATAATAATCATTTTGAACTTCCATCATGTTAGGGTTGTTGTACAGAAAATTTCAGATTTTTTAAAAATGGTCAAGCAACCAGTGCTGGACCACTTGGAATGGATTGACCCATCTTTTTTTCAAAGAATGAAGGGAGAGATAACGGCATGAAATTATTTGAATTATAGGTTGTAATGGAGTTTTCTGTAACTGAGCTCCGAGAAAATATATTTATAAAAGTGATTTCAATAATAAGTTGCAGGTGAGTAAAAAGGTTTCTAAGAAACATAAGAATTGCCAGCGTGCAGGTTCATGAATAAAAGAATTTCATACTGTTAGCATGTTGAGCGTTGCCAGCATGGCCTCCGTTTTTATTCAGAAATTAAGTGTTCACACTAGAAATAAAGACTAGCATTTTATGCTTTATTCAATAACAAATATTTAGCCATCACTTGAAGTAAAAATTCTTCTTTCGGAATTTCCAGTATGAATTTAAAATTTCTTATTAAATTGGAGGTCAAACTGACGACGATGAGTACGTTAACACGTTTTTATTGAAGGAATATATGCCGCCGCATGCAGGGAGGTGAATTAAATCTAGGCATACTTGACAAGGAACAGAGAGCAGAATGCGTGACAAATAGCTGTGTACGTGAGTTTTAATGGGTTGGCATAAATTAGCCAACATCGCCAACATTTTCAAGAAAACGATAAAAACAGACACAACTTGTCGAGACTTATAGGAAAGAAGCAATAAGAATTAATATAATGACAATGACGGAATTATTTCGTAATTAAAGTGTAAGATTAATATAATAACATTTAAATAAATATTTTCAACGTCCGAGACAAGAAGCATAAAGAATAATTTTATATTCTAAAAGAGGCAAGTTAAATTATATTTTGATGAATGATCTGATTATTTCAAAGAGAATTACTTTTGATTGTCAAGCATGCACGATATTTGGAGCAGATATTTATATAATATCCTTTTAAGCAACTAGATTTACTGGTAAATTACATATGGAAATAAGTATTATGAGTGAAAAGATAATGATCAAATTATTTATTATTATACACTCAACATACGAATTTTGCATTACACAACGGACAAAAATGCAATCGATTGATTTTATATGAAATAAATGTTAACGGGCAAGTGAAATGTGTTACATATTACGCATTTTATTAATATTATTTCACTGGAACAAGAAAATGCTTTATTTAAGAAAGATGAAAATTACTATTATAACGCAATATGAGCTATGAATAATTTACTATTCTTGTTACTTTAAGACAGAAGAAAGGAAAATATATTTAAAAAGAAAGAGTATTTTATGATAAGAATTAGATTCTTTTTCAGAAGAATTGAGAGATTAATTAATTATACATAAATAATTTAATAATTCATATTTTAAAGCGGGAAAAGCTCAGATATATCAGAGTTGACATCGCACTAGTGATAAAGGTTTTTAAATTTTTAAATCCTGTGCAATAAATTACAAATTTCAGTCGTTTAAAACATTTCAAAAGTACACTGAAAAAAATTTCGAGTATTTTTTGTTTGAATTTTTGCGTTGTAACAAAAATTATTGTGTTTTACATATTGTATAGAAAATACAGGAAAGTTTCTATGTATAATACAAATAATATGACGTAATCTTTTATTGTATATCGCTATATAATTTCATATACGTACATTTTAAAAATTATAATTAAAAGAAAATCAAATCAGACGGGAAAAAAATTATAGTCGTTACTTTTGTCAAAGCCACATTTTTCGAAGGTACATAAAAAAGACAAACAGAAAAGCAGCAATTTCCTTTACTAAATATTTTTTTTTTTCTGGAAGAGGCATCAAATGTACATTTTTTTAATATTAATACTGTAATTTTATTATGATATAAGCGAACTTTTTCGATGGAATACAATAATTTTCCTAAACTTGATTAGAGACAGTAATAACAATTATTAACGTTGCGATACTGAACATTTTTTTGGTGCTAGACAAACTGCTTTGATCATAAAGAGAATTTGATTGCGTTATTTTTAATTTTAACAACAAATTTATCATTTTTGTAGAGTAAAATTACAAGTCAATGCCTGTATGATGAAAATTAATCACATGGTACTTTGTTTGCTCTGTGATATGACAAATTTGATAGATACATCTAAAAAAATCCTTTTTGCTTTTAATTGTGTGATTATAAAAAAATCGTGTATTTTCTGTTTGAAAATTACTAAGCTAACCTAATTTTCCTTGAAAGTTAATTCTAGAAATTTCTGGCAAGAAATCTATGCCAAAACAAGTTCTTATTACCACAAATGTACAAACTTGCATCTGTGTTTTCTTTACTGCTTAATTGACTGACATAAATTTGGAAACATAAAAACAAACATTTTCTTCGCTGAGATTGTCATTATAGCTTTGGGCTTCTCACTAACTCTTTCAGATTTTTTTTTTCAACCATGTTATCTAATTAAATTTGCATGTTATTTCGATTATAATTATAAAAAATCAGCCTGCGGATAAAGCGAAAAAAAGCACATTATGGTTGATACTTTTGTTTAAGGCATATCTTTTCGAAGAGTATAAATATGAGAAACAGAGCGAAAAGTAGAAGTTTATTTAACTAAATATGTTTCTAGAAAATAGCATCAATTCTATATGTATGCTGAATTATGCTTCTTTAATACTGACTACGTAATTTTATTTTGATAAACGCCAAAAAAGAAAAAAAAAATTATGGGTGTTTCTATTTTTTTCGAAACCTGGTTATACATGACAAAAAAATAATCTAAATACATTAAGAAAATATATTTTTATTTTAAAATAACTCAATTAAATACAAACAAGTAAGCTTTTTATTTATATATAGCTATCACATTCTTCATACCATAAAGCAGAGAAAATATTATCTGTATTATTTTCTGCATACATTGTCTTTTATTTTAATCTAAGACCAACAAATGTACCCTATATATATAACATCCTTATGAAACGAATTTATGAAACGACTGATTGAAAGACTGATTATGTTTTACAGCTATTACTCTTCAAATATGGAACCTTGAAATTAACACCTATCATCCGTAAACAAAAATGGAATTAGAATTTTTTAATTTGAATTAGTTTTCGAGATATTAATTTTTTCTAATTTTAATTATATTTCTGTAATGATGGCAACAAAATGACTTCATTTTTGTGGAAAAAAGGGAGGAAAGTGAAAAACTATTGGGAATATTATTTCTTCTTTTTCGTCACTTTCAAATTTAAATTTAAATTATATTTTATTTCAATCGATAGTGAAGGCAATATTGTGATTAAATTATGTTTTACAGTTAAAAAAAAAAAAAAAAAAAAAAAAAAAAAAAAAAATTCACACTTTGATCATCCGGAATCAGTTTATTTTAGAAATTAAAAATCATCTGTCATTTTCAAATTCCATACGCGTAAAAAGAAAAGTTTTTATTTCAGTGTTATATAGAAAATGACATCAATAATCTTAAAAACAGAAAAAAAATTAAAACTAAAATTAAATAATCCCGTGTTAAAAGTAAACAATAAGGAAAGTTACGTCAAAATCATTACACGTAAGTATTAAAAAAGTGTGAAAACTTTAAAGTAATAAAATTATCACATGCGAAATATTTAATATTTAAAGTGCGTAAAATAACATTTTAAACGATATTTATTCCGGAGATTTCTAATCTGACGCCACATCGTATTAAAGTCTATAAAAATAGTGCGACAAGCAAATTTGTTTATATATTACATCACTTGATGGAGTTTAAATACAGGTAAATGTATGCGCAAAATACTTTCGATTTATTTTGTGCAAATTGCTATTCAATAAAGACATATTCGAAAATTCGGATATCTTATTAATAAATACATTCTAAAAATAACTTGAAAATATGCATGATGGCTTATTAAATAGAGAAGAGAATTTGTGAGTAAGCTGTACCTGTTCCTGAAATACATAAAACTGGATCAAGACATAAGTAGAAGCGTAAAATTTCAAAACTGCTTTCGAATACGTGGATCTGGAAGCTATTCCGACACAGACGGGGTTTTTAAAACTCAAACCTACAGGAAGAATATTGTCCATAGCATCGTTATAAAACTCAGAACGATAGCGTCCTTTTAACCTAACCATTTTATACAAGCTGCTGATTTTCAAATGTGTAATTGATCTTACCCTTCAATCCCGAAAACAGACGTCATTTATTACGGCAGCGATGAATGAAGCCATGGTAACCGGAAAATGCCCGTTCAAACGGAACATCATGGCAACGCGATTACAGAAGATAGCCGGTGTTTATACTGATAATATAATTCAATCTTCTGTAACCTGATAATATAATTTAAACAGCGCACGTTAGTATGTTTTCAGGGACTGCGAAGCCTGAAAGGGGGTTGGCGGGCGTAGCTCGCAGGGTGCTGAGCCCTTAGTTTCTTTATAAAATTAAAAATAACGCTAACATTTTCTTGTGAATATCAAAGAATGTTTTCCTACCACTAAAAAAGAATTCAGTATCAAAACCGTGATAACTGTTAGTTGTGGTAAATTGCTCTCCATAAAAGAAAAAAAAAAAAAAAAAAAAAAAAGATTTGTTGCAAATCATAAAAAAATTGCACTGTTGAAAGAATGTACGTTTGATGCCTATTTCGTGCAAATATTTCTTCATGGAAAGTTCTACTTAAAAAATAGATGTATATGGGGCATTCTCACAATCTTTTTACTTTCGGATATAAAAATCTGGTGAAATTAAACTTGCTAAAATAACATTTTAATCTGATAGACGAATACCTTAATGATTCAAAATAATGAAAAAATGGTCAGCAGTGAAATTTTTTTTATTTAACTGAGGTTTATGTTAAACTTGCGAGTTTAATTTTCCTTACCATTTTACCACTATAACTTGTTATTTTCTTCTAAATTTTTACTTATAATGAATTTGCATAGTACCCACAGGACATTCAAATAAGAAATAATAAAAATGTAGTACTTTTAATACAGAATTTTTGTATAACATTGTCTTAAAGGTGTGTTAAAGAAGGGACGGTAAGGTAAAAATAAAGGGACGGTATAGGAAAAAAGCGACGAAATGGGAAAAAAGCGACGAAATGGGGAAAAAAGGGGGGAATTGCCACCTATTTTTACGCAAATCATGTTAAGACTAAGTGATAGCCACAATGTTCATTGATTTTTAGAAACAGTTGTTAACATTGGATTAAATTATTTTTTTTTATTATTATTTACCTCGAAAAGTGCAGGAATAAACCTTGTGGGCAGTAAGACTACCAATAAGGCCACGATCTTGAAATTGATATTTAAATGCTGATTTAAATTCTGCAGTCAATTTCCTGTGAAAGAATTTTAGACATTCTCTCTCTAGCATACTTCTGCATGAGAAAAAACTTAAGAAAAATTCTGTGGCTGCATCTGAAGTGATTTTCTGTATAAGTTTAGTAAGAGGGACGGTAAGGATTTAAAAAACCCGGCGACAGAGTTTAAAAAATAATAACAACCGTAAAAATGTGCGCAAGTTATTTATTTATTTTTGCTACATATTTATATAATAAAATTGTCTCAGTTTTGGGAAAAAAATGACATCGAATTACTTTTATTGAAACAATTTTATACAGACAGCTCCAAACTTAAAAATCAGCATCCCCAACATCATCCAAAACTTATTTATCTCGTTAATATTATTATGCAATCATGCAATGGGGTGTTCCCCAGTATATGAAATGAAAAAAAAACCCGCAAGAATATGTACTAGAATAAAAATTATTATTCAGGGACATGAAAGTCAAAAGATTGCGAGAATGCCCCATATATTCTATGTACTTCTAAAAGTTGCGGATTATTGCAAGCGCAACGACATTATACATTTTTATGAGGTTGATTATATATTTTTTAACTATAATAGAAATAATATGTATAATTACTAGAACCGATCCAGCTCAGAAAAGTTAGAACCTATACCTTCGATATTATTTGCATTGTCAATAAAAAATATCCTCTATTTTATGTACTATGTATTAAAAACATGAAATTTTGTGTGTCTGCAAGATATTCAAGGAAAAAGAATAAATAAAAAATTCAGCTAACTTTTGAAATGTTATAAACACCTGAAAAATGTGATTTATTTCACAGTTTTAAAAATATAGGTATGATATATCACGAATAATTATAATTATCTCATACTGTTATCTTTTCTATTTGTTGCTTTTCAAAACGATACGATAATTAATAAAATTAAATTTGACACTATTAAATTTCTGTTCATAATCAAAGCGTTATTCTTTCTTCTATCACTACAAATGGAAAAAAGATAGTTCAGTAACGCCACACTAATAACTGCCATTACTGTTATATAATCAGATTTCAAAGAAATATAAGCATCCATAAAAAACTTTGGTGCTTCTCAAAATAAAATTACGTAGTTAATATTACAGGAGTATCTTTGAGTAGATATATGTTTATATTTGATGGTATTAAAAAAATGTTTAGCTAAGGAAATTTCTAACTTTCGTTCTGTTTCTCATACCATTCGGGAAAATGTGGCTTGTGCCAGATATAACGAACATAATGTGGTATTTCTTCTCGCCGCTCTGATTTAATTATCTTGTAATTATTATCGAAATAATATGTATATTAAATTAGATTACATGGTTAGAAAAGTTTCTGCACAATAAAGTAAGAAACCCAAAGCAATAATAATCTTAATAGCTGAAGAATTTTTTTTTTTTTTTTTTTTTTTTTTTTTTTTTTTTTTATGCCTTCTGAAATTAAGTCATCCTTTTGAGCAGTAAAGAAAACAAAAACAAGTCTGTACAATTTTGCTAATAACTGAATTTTGTTACATGGAATTCTTGCCAGAAATTCAAAGAATTAACTTTCATGGATAATTAGGTTGGCTTAATAGTTTTCGCACGGAATGTATATTATTATTTTACATTAAAGCAATTAAATACAAATGTGCATGATTTTTATTTAGATGTATCTATAAAATACTTCATTCCATTGAGCGATAGAAGTATTATCTGTTTAGTTTTCAGCGTACGGACATTGTTGTTTATTTCTTTCTAAAACAATTATCAATATGCTTATGAAATTAAAATATCGGTTATTGCACAGTTTAAAACAATATATGTATGCAAATACCTAACATAACTGGAATATTGTTAATTATAATTATTTCCGCCGTTATTTTTCTATTCATTTTTTTAAAAAAAGATGCATTTATTAATAAGATTAAAAATAACACTATTAAATTTCTGCTCATAATCAAAATGTTTTTTTTTTCTTCTACTGCTAAGAAAGAAAAAAAAGTTCAGTAACTCTAAAGTTATATCTGTTTTTACTATGATATACTGAGATTTCGAAGAAATGTAAGCATCCATAAAAAAAGTTTGGTGTATATCAAAATTAAATTATGTAAATACGAGTATTAAAGAGCATCATTCAGTAGATATATACATTTGATGCTATTTTTTTAAAAAAAATCTTTATCTAAGGAAACTTCTAATTTTCGTTCTGTCTCTAAAATTTATACTTTTCGGAAAGATGTGGCTTTTGCAAAATATAACGACCACAATCCGCTTTTTTTCCCCTTGTTTGATTTCATTATCTTATAATCGATTTTATAATCGATCTTATAATGGAATACATCGTTCTAAAAAAATTTCCGTCGTGGAAACTCCTAATTTTTCCTAAACATACTAATAAAAGATGTGGTTTATGAAAACAGCAACGGCAATATATATTTGTTTTCAGGCTGATTTGATTTTCTAAAAAATTTAATAGAAATAATATGTATATAAAATGAGATAACATGATACCAGAAAAGATCCAGTTCAGAAAACTCAGAACGTATATCTTAGATATTATCTGTATTATGTACAGACAATCTCCTGTATTTTATGTACTATGTATAGAAAACACATGCATTTTTATGTGAAAGAAAAGCACTCAAAGGAAGAATAATCTAAAATTGTTTCATGAAACTTTTGAAAAATTTTAAACATCTGGAAAATATTATTTATTACACAGTTTTAAAAATATAGGTATGTTGTATCACCAACCTTTAGGATTATTTCATACCGTTATCTTTCTATTTATTCTTTTTTTTTTAAAGATATATTTATTAATAAAATTAAAAATGACACTAATGAATTTCTGATTATAATCAAAAAGTTTTTTTTTGTTCTGCCATTACAAATGTAAAAAAAAAATTCAGTAACCCCATGCTAAGAACTGCCATTACTGTGGTATAATCAGATTTTGTAAAAATATATGCACCCATAAAAAAGTTCGTTGCTAATCGAAATAAAATTAAGTAGTTAATGCTAAAGAAACATCATTCAGTAGATATATACATTTGATGCTTTTCCAAAAAAATATTTATTTATGGAAACGTCTTCTTTTCGTTCTGTTTCTCATATTTCTACATTTCAAAAATATGTGGCTTAAGTCAATAGTAACGACAGAGTATGTTTGATTTTATGCCTTCCAAAATTAAGTCAGTCTATTTAGCAGTAAAGAAAACAGAAATAAATTTGGATATTTTTGCTAATATTTGTATGTTCTTACATAGAATTCTTGCCAGAAATTCAAAGAATTAACTTTCACGGATAATTAGGTGGGCTTATAGTTTTATCACAGGATATATATTATTATTATGCAGTAAAGCAATTAAATGAAAATAAGCAAGCTTTTATTTAGATATAGCTATAAAATCCCTTATACTATAGAACAAAGGATGTGCTATCTGTTTAATTTTCAGCATACAGATATTGTCATTTTATTTTATTCTGAAAAATGATCAATTTGTTTATAAAAATGAAAATAATAGCTTCAAATTCTGATTATAATTAAGGTGTTTCTTTTCGGCACTAGAACAAATTCAAAATATTAACCCTAATAATTACGGTAATAAATTATGGTGATGTAATCGAGTTTCAAAGAAATATTGACCTCCATAAAAAAAGTTTGGTGGATAACGTAAACAAATTATTCACTTAATATCAAAGTAATATACAATTGATGAATGTTTCTAAAAACATTTCCGTGCTGGAAATGCCTACCAACCTTTTTTTCTATGTACTTCTAATGGATATGTTTTATGAAAAAAGCAACGACTATATATATATATATATTACTTTCAGATTGATTTGATTTTCTTAAAAATATAATAGAAATATAATATGTATATTAAATTAGATAATATAATACAGGAACAGATGCAGCTCAGAAAAATTAATAACCTATATTTTGGACATTATCTCTATTATGTGTAGAAAAATCTTCTCTATTTTATGTATTACTACGCAATTACTATTATGTATATCTAAGGAAATTTTCATTGGTTCATTTCCAAAGCATTACTTTTTATTATATATAGAAGGATGTATAAAAACAGATGTACTTTTATGTAAACGCTAAGTATTGAGACGAAAAGGAATCTAAAAAATTTTCAATAAACTTTTGAAATGTTGTAAGCTTCGGAAAAATAACAATTATTGCATTTATTAACATTTATTTCTATTTATTATTTTTTTCAAAAGATGCATTGAAATGTAAAATTTAAAATAACATTATTTAATTTCTGTTTATAATCAAAACGTTTTTGTTTCCTTCTACCACTACGAATGAAGAAAAAAATAGTTCAGTAACTCCATTCTATAATTGCCATTACTGTGGTATAATAAGATTTGGAAGACATATAAGCACTAATAAAAAATTCGGTGCTTGTCAAAATAATATTATGCAGTTAATATTAATGAAGCTTCATTCAGTAGATATATAAATTTGATGCTTTTCGAAGAAATATTTATAAAGAAACGTTTACTTTTCATTCCTTTTCTCATATTACACTTCAAACGATGTGGGTTTTAAGTCAAAAGTAACGACCATAATGTACTTTTTTCTTTCTCTCTCTTTTCTCAGGCTGATTTTATTTTCTTATTATTATAATCGAAATAATATGTACATTAGATAGCAAGATTAGAAAAAAAGTTACACAAGAAAGTGAGAAGCCAAAAGTAATAATAATCTTAGTAAAAAATGTTTGTTTTGATGCCTTCTAAAATGAAGTCAGTGAATTGAGCAGTAAAGAAAAGAGAAACAAGTTAGTACATTTTTGCTAATAATTGAATGTTCTTAAATAGAATTCTTGCCAGAAATTCGTAGAATTATCTTTCATGGATCATTACGTTATCTTAAATGTTTTCACATAGAAATAAATTATTATTATTTTTTTTTTTTTTACGGTAACGCAATCAAATTCAAATAAGCGTGCTTTTTATGAAATGTATCTATAAAATACTTCGTGCCTCAATGGTGCATAGGAAGTATTATCGGTTTAATTATCGGTTAACACCCTGTTAAGGGGCAATTTTGGAAAATATGCGCTAAATTTACGTTTTCATATGCCACTATAAATTAAAATCTTCACAACCAATCAGAAGCATGCTTGGATTATCCCTTCTCTTTTTTTTCCTTACAAAATTTCCGGTATCAGTAATAATTTCTTCATCCATTGTACAAAAAGTATTCTTACATTCCATTGCATTATTCCACAATAATCCAATTAAAGTTCCATTACAATATTCCAAATTACGGTATTATATTCCGTTTCCAATGCGTTATCCTAAGAAATGATAAATATATTTATAAAATTAAAAATAGCACTTTTAAAATTCTGGTTATAATCAAAGCTTGCATTTTTAGCGATAAAAATGTTTACCACCTCAACCCTATTATTACTGCGATATAAATTACCGTATATACCGGCGTATAACATGCCCTGACGTATAAAATGCATCACTGATTTGAGGGTACATACTTTTATTTCAAGCATATACTGGTGTATCAAGTTTTTCCCACGCATCAAGTTTTTCCCACTAAAACAAACCAGAAATAGGAGATTTCGGTCCACTTCAGATAATGTGTTTTTATGAAAAAAGAATTGAAAAGCATACAAAAGACTTAGAACAATAATAATATATTAAATTTAAAAAATCAAAAAACCGACTGCGTAAAAAGCGAACTAATTAATTATTTCTCATCAATATGAAACTATTTTTTATATTACTTACCTTTTTTTTTATTTACTTGTATTGATGACTTTTAAGTTGTGTTTAATTATTAGTTCCTATCTACAAACACTCTTTGATGAGGCCCATAGATGTCTGTTATGAAGGTTAGAGTTACAGTAAAGGTAGCGATCCAAAGTACACAACTTCCAGGTTGTGTAATATTTAAACGGAGCTTTTGAATACAAAATGGTCGATGAAACACCGTCTTTATTTTGAAAGACCTATCCAATGATATGCCACTCAATAGGGTGCGTAAATCTTTTTTTTCGTCTCTACCGCCATTTTTGCTTTTACGGATGCCATTTTGAATTTATAAAAACAAAACCTATCCTATAACCGTCGGATGATTAAGTCGAATCGATAGAGACCTCATTCATAAAAATCCATTCAGCTGTTGGGATGTTTCGAGGGTATAAAGAAATCCACATACACAGATACGCGTGAAACACATAACCCTTCTTTTGAGTCGGGTAAAAAGTGTTGTTTCCAGAAGTTTGTCTTTGATAAACTAAAGGAGAAAAACTATGATTTGCCTCAGATTCGAAATATGGATGAAATGCCTGTAATATTCGATATAATAGGAAAAAAGAGTGGAGAAACAAAAGGAGTAAAAACTGTTCTATTTAAAACTACCGGACACAAAAAATTCCACTTCACAGTGTCTCCACCTTGCTTTGCTGACGATACCAAATTAAAACCAATGGTAATTTTCTAACGAAAAACAAAGAGATATGGAAATTTTCCAAATGGAGTTTTTATTAATTTTCATAAGAAGGTCTGGATGTACGAAAATGGGTTAAAATTATGGATAAAATATGTTTGAGAAAAGCGTCCAGAAGCTTTAAGAAATCCAGAAATTCTCTTAGTTTGCGATATGTTTAGATCCCATAGAACAGACGGATTTAAGAAAAAGAATAAATAAATCTATTACCAATTTGGCAGTAATTTCTGGTCGACTAACTTCTTTTGTTCAACCTTTAGATGTTTCCTTAAACAAACCATTCAAAGAAATTTTTAGTCAGAAGTGGAACACGTGGATGCCAGAAGAATAGGAAAGAAGGAAATATGCGGCTTACGTCGTTAAACAAAAATGCGCGAATGATTTATAACATCGTGGAATGAAATGTAATCGAAAATAATTGTTAAATCATTTTAGAAATGTAGAATATTAAATGAACTGAACTGTACCGATGATGATTGTTTAGCGCTCAGTAGGGATAAAATATATGACAGAGATAGTGGTGAAGAAGATGAAATTCCCGAAAATATAAATGAGGACGAATACAACGAACTTTTCATCTTACCTGATAAGGGAGAGTAAGTTTGTTAGAAAATATATATATTAAGTTTGTTTCTATTGATATATAAATGCATTTAAAAATACCTCTAAAAATGTTGAAGGTTTTCTTCTTATGATTTTACATCAAACGTTTTATATCCTATGTATAACATGCACACGGAAAAATGAAGAGATTTTTTAAGAGTCAAAAGTGCATGTTATACGCCGAGATATATGGTAAATTTCAAAGAAATGTTGATTTCCATAAAAAAAGTTTTGTGCATGTCATAAAATATACGCTGTTAATATTAAGAGAATGTAGATTTGATGCCACGTTTGTAAAAACATATCGTCATGGAAACTCATACTTTTATTTTTCCACTTCTAAAAGATGTTGTTCATGCCTAAGAAAACGACTATATATTTTGTTTTTCAGGCAGATTTGATTTTCTAAAAAATATAACAGAAATAATATATTTATTAAATTACGTACCATGATAGAAGAGAAGATCTAGATTAGAAAAAGTTAGAGACTATAATTTCGATAATACGTGATAAGGTATGGCGCCCTATTTTCGTCCCCCCATTCACTGTTAGGCCCTAAATGTTGAAATTTGCAGTGAAAATCTACCAAATATGGATTTTACATAGACTAACTACCCACGCACATAGAAACATAGACAAATATCGTACAAAAAAATTTTAACAATGCGAAAAATTGTTTTTTCAAAAGTATATATATATGACAAAAGAAAAAAAATGGTCCCATTTTTTTCATCCTCAAAAAATCTAATACGCTGAGGCTTAACTTATAACTAAATCAAAATTTATTTCTAACTCAGTAAGTAATTTAATTTACATTAAATATCTTACTGAGTAATTTTATAACAAGTAAATTTAATTAAACAAGTAATTTAATTTACATTAAATTATGGCACAAAGAAATGCACTAACTATCAGTGAAAGAATAACATAACGAAGCATTAGCCATCCAAACATGAGGAAAAAATTGTCATGAAAAAACATTCCTAATTTCGTCCCCGGGACGAAAATAAGAACTGCCATGGGGACGAAATTGGGACCACCCTACTTCCCAATATGGCTGATTTCCCGTAAGATGAACTGAGCGTCCTAAAAATCCCTGTATGATACTGTAAGCATCTTACCTACGTAAGATACGTGTAATGAATAAGAAATAAATACTTACAGAACAGTAAATAACGTTCTACAAACGACGCAATAAGAACTCAGGTCTTCCGAAAATAAGAAATACGGCGTCTTTAATGTATGAATGTGCCTTGGCAAAGGAAACTTTCACTACTGACCATTTTTACCTTCCGTTCCCTGTGCCTTGCATGATAAGTGGCACCACTTTCGCAGAACCGGAGAAGTAAAGAGGCACGAAATTAAGAAAGGGAACGAAATTGGGGCACTTTAGCCTAATATGCATTGAAAATCCCCTCTAATTTATGTACTATGTATTAAAAACGCATGCATTTTTGTGTACCAACCAAGTATTCACATGAAACGTAATCTAAAAATATTTAGTTAACTTTTGAAAATTTTAAATATTTGAAAAAAATATGATTTATTGCACAGTTTCAAAAATTTGGGTATACTGTATCACCATTAATTAGTATTATTTCATACCGTTATCTCTGTATTTATTCTTTAAAAAATTGTTTATAAATAAGATTAAATCTAACACTATTAAATTGTATTGATAGTCAAAATGTTTTCTTCCTTCTATCACTGTGAAAGAAAAAAAAAAGTTCAGTAACTTCACACTAATAACTGTTATTATGGTTTTTACTTTTGGCTCAAGCTACAGCTTTTCGAAAAGTGTAAATAATAAAAACAGAACGATATGCAAGAGCTTCCTGAACTAAATATTTTTTTGAAAATACCATCAAACGCATATTTCCATTCAATGATGCTTCTTTAATATTAACAATGTAATTTTATTATGATAAGCGCCAAACTTTTTTTATGGGTAGCAATGTTTCTTCGAAACTTGATTATATGATAGTAATAACAATTGTAAGAGCTGAGTTAGTGAGCTTCTTTTAGTGCTCGAATATATACCGCTGTCAAAAGAGAATTTGATATTATCCCATTGATATTATGAGTCTTATTTTAAATCTCAGCAACACATTTTCACTTTTCTAAATAGAAGGTAACTGCATTAACCAATTTTGATGACGCTCGATAAAAATTTCCGAATTTTAAAAGCTGTGCAATGAATCATAATTTTCAGGTGTATAAAACAATTCAAAACGCATTCTAAAAATCCTAAGAATTTTTCGAATTTCTGCATAATTCCGTTGATTTAATTCTTTGGAAAATGCTCCCGTTGTTTATACATAATAAATTTTGTAAGTATTCTTAAGGATGTATATATATATATATATAAGGAGGTAAGAAATATAACCAAATTTTATTACTTTTGATAAAAATTTCCTAATTTTAAAAGCTGTGCAATGAATCATAATTTTCATGTGTAAAAACAACTCAAAACTCATTTTAAAAATCTTAAGATTTTTTCGAATTGCTGTTTAATTCTGTATTGTTGATTTAATTCCTTGGAAAATGCTCCAGTTGTTTATACATAAGAAATTTTGTAAGTATTCTTAAGGAAGTATGTGTAATAAATATAAAAGACATACTTTGAAATGCAAAATCCACGTCAAAATTTAGCTGACAATTTGGTTAAATTTACCACTATTTTAAATTTATTTTATATTTTTCCAAATATGTTTGCAATATTTATAATTAAAATAATTCGGAGTTTTATTAGAAAACTAATTTAAAATAAAAAATAAAATTAAATCATGTAATAGGTTTCAGTTGTTTAGAAGATTTTCGAAATGTTACTTATGTTTCACATGTTTCATTTAAATATTTAAAAATTGAATTTTTAGATAAAACATTGATACGATATATCCTATCCATATTACCTTTTTTTGCCCCACCAGTGGCTGAGAGGTTCTGCTCTCGAAGCTGGTAGACGGGAGGTGCTGAATTCGAACCCAATCGCGCCCGTCGGCCTAAGCGTTTCGGAGTTTTCGTGGTTTTCATCTAAGCCATGGATTTCCATGCGTAAATACGGGTTAGGTGTCCTTAGAAAGACACCACGAAGGGCATTCCCCCTAGGGCCTATATCCCAAGAGTAGATAATCCGCCGTCAAAAATCAACCAACCAACCATATTACCTTTTATAATGCATTAATAAATACGCTGTCTGTAAAAACTATTATACATTTCAATGACCGTTATTAATATCCCATAAGCAATTACGCAATTTTTTATTGAAATAATAAAATACAATGTAGAAACAAAAAAAAAAAAATTGAAATGATAAACATATGGGTTATTCCATGGCACCTGTGGGACAGCTTTTCTACACATTTCTGCTGTTTTAACAATCTTATAGCATCCTCAAATTGAAACAATCATGCTGATATTAAACTCTAGAGTGTTTTGTTATTCCGAATGTATAGTTTATGTTTTAACAACTCATTAGTCAGTAGGTATAGGTATATATGTAATTGTAGCGCGCTGGACACTTTGTCAGTTTTTCATGGAATGGTCCTAAAATGCGCAGATTACTTAGGTCTAGGATTTAAAATGTGGATAATTTTATTATCTATTATTTTTATTATTTATTTATCATTAAAAACGGGCAGCTTACTAAGGTCTAGGGTTTAAGGTGCGGAGACTTTTAAACCTATTAACGGTCCATTTCATATCACCTGTGGCATAGCTTTTCTACATATTACTGCTATTTTAACAATAGCAATTGTATCCTCAAATTGACTATATTCCAAATCTGGGTTCGAGGCTGAAAAAAGTGACGTGATACCGGTAATTTACCAATAGAACTTCTAACTGATAAGAAGGGAAGGTACTACTGCTTTCCCCATGAGCTGTTTCATTGGCTGTCGGGGGGATTTACATTACGTCAATGGAGCTTTCTCTTCTTTATGCTAGAAGTTTTTACCTTGACCATGTGATCATAACGTGGATGGAATACCCTCCATTAAAACAACTCTGTTAGTATGAAAATATAGGTTTGTTTGCTAATTTTAATGTATAGTTTATATTTCAAACTTATAAGTTAATAAATATAGGTATTTATGTTTGGGACATTTTGACCGTTTCTCACGGAATTGTCCACATATGCTTTTATAAAAAGAAAACAAATACTTTGAGCAAGACAAGATTCTTATAGTCCTTATTTTCGATAGAAATGTTTAAATACATATTTATTTTTATTATTATTTCTATAATTGTGTTGTTCATGTTTGACAAACAAAACAGATACAATTCGTTTTGAAATGGGAAAATTTTTTAGCATTTAACCATCTTATGGTACTGCGAACAATAAAAAATCTTTTAGTTACCTCTTATATATTAATAAAATGTAATTCATGAAATCTTAAGCTTAAAAATCTTAATTCATGGAATCTTAGAAATCTAAATTGATGAAATCTGCTCTATTCATTAGACTTGTTTTCAATATTGTTAAGGTTTTTTGAGGAAGGGAGGAAATTAATGCAATTTTTCAGGCTTTTATGCACTCAGGAGAGAATCTTTGTTGAAAGATATCAGTGTTCCGGGGGATGACATACGCAGTGTATTAATGCGTAGATGAAATAAAACATTCTATGAAGAGCTGTAACGACGATACGTAATTTCAGTTGTTTTCTAATCAATTAACCACGGAGTCACTTATTGAAACCTGCTTTGTTTTCCAAAACGGGAAATTCACTATTAGCCACGTTGCATAATTGAAGTATAAAAGCTCATGTCTTGGATTTTATTAGCGGCTTCATAGACAATCTTTTAGCTTTTTCAAATGCTAATGACTCTAGCTGGCAAACATATAAAATATTATAGCTCCAAATTTCACTACACAGTATATGTTTAAGTACATAGTCCTGTTCAAAATCAGGAAAAAAAAACAGTTTTTTTCTTCAATACATCTATGTATGTCGACAGAATGATGTAACTGTATGTCACCAACACTTTTTATGTACCTTCCTAATTCAAAAAGTTGTATATATATATATATATATATATATATATATATATATATATATATATATATATATATATATACATAAATATGAAGAAGATATGAACATAGTAAACCAGATATTATATATATATATATATATATTGAATATATGGTATAAGAATTGGAATACCTGAAAATGTAGTATAGGAAAGAATGAAAATTATTTGACGAATGCATTTGAAAGTAATGAATATTCATTTGAAACCAACGTGTAGAAAAAATAGGAGATTATAATGCTATTTAAATAAATCCATGTTAATTTATTATTAAAACTGATAATACTGTTGTAATTATATGTATGTTATATATATATATATATATATATATATATATACATAAAGATGAACAAGATATGAACATAGTAAACCAATATGCAAAATAAGAAACTATGAATAACCCACAGGATCATCAGAAGAGCTTATACATGTATATACAACGAGGAAGGGAAATCTTGTTTACTTGAAAAACTAATATTAGGAAAATATGTTTGGTGATAAATTTGGAAATAATTTCAATAAAATACCAATATTTGGTCAATGTTGGCTATCATTATTTTCTAAATATTATTAATTGTAAATGTCTAATTTAAATATAATATCCGGACAATTTTGATTTCTAGGTAGTACCCTAAAATGCACACAGCACTACTAAATGCTTTAAATTTTCTTGTTTGGCGTAACGTTACATAACACCTTTAAACAAATAGGTAGAAATTTGAATTTAATTTCAATTAATATTTAAATTTAAACTTTAAAATATTTTAAGAGTTCTTATTGCTTCACCATTGTCATGCCAGAAATGAAATAACAATTTCTGTTCTTCTTATACCGACAACAGTTTTCTTTGTCTAAATGAACTTCTTATACTTTTTTCTCAATGAAAAAGTGTCAATTATAGATAAGTCCTCATAAATGCAATCATTGTGGCGTTAAATTCCGTTGAGACATTTGATATCTGAAGTTTAGAATTTATTAAAAGTTTTCTTGACAGATGAAAATTTTAATACTGAAACACAGGATTGCTGAAAACTTTTCCATTGTCTTAGTCTATATAATGTCTGGCAGAACTCAGTACAGTTAGCATTTAGATTCTTATCAGGGAAATATTGAATTAATCGGAAGAGTAAAATATGCTGATCATTTAGAATTTTATATGAAGATAAGTTTTTAAATCAATTGATGCCAGTTGAAATGATATATTCTCATGGGAAACAAGTCTTGATAAAAATGTACGCTTAAAATCTTCTGCAAAATATTCATTTAAATAAGTTTTTTATTGTAACTATTTCAAACGTGTTACTTTGGAGTTTATTTTAAATATTTTTCTGTCATTGTTTTTCATAAACTAGGTTGTACTGCATAAAGTTGTTTCTAATTTGTATATGTAAGAAATCTTTTAAAAAAGCATTGACCTCACTAAAGTGTAAATTATTTCCGATTCATATATGAAGATCTCAGATGATAAATGTGGTATGTGACTAAGGTAAAAGAAAAATGAAATGAGTTAATCATATGATTGAAGATAAATAATGGTCCTTTAAGTATAGAAGTATACGATTAAAACCTCCTGCAAAATATTAATTTTAATAAGTTTTTTATTTTAACTATTTTAAACGCGTTACTTTGGTGTTTATGTTAATTATTTTTCTGTCATTGTTTTTCATAAACTAAATAGATTGTATTGCATAAAGTTGTTTCTAATTTGTATATTTAAGAAATCTTTAAAAAAAGCATTGACCTCACTACAGTGTAAATTTTTCCAAATCATATATGAAGATCTCAGATAATAAACGTGGTATGTGACTAATAAAAAAAAATTTAGTTAATGATATGATTGAAGATAAATAATGGTCCGTTACCACCTGTTAAATTACTACTGAAAAAACACCTAATACTTACAGATATTTTAATTGAAAAAATGAGGCATTTGATGATTAATACACGCAAATAGCTATTTGGAACTTTACAGCTCATTTTCGCAAAACGATGTTTGTGTTACTTACCACCGTAATTTTCTGAGATCTTCATATATTAAACAAGAAAGCAATCTTGGGTATCTGTACGATCTAGAAAATGTCTCTAATGACCTATATGCTAATTACAAATGCTAAAAGCTGTAAATTAAAACTTTAAAACCAGTAAAAATACATTTATTTCGACTGTTGACATGTCTCGACTCACCCCGAGTCATTTTCAAAACTAAAAAATAAAACTATTCCAAATTTGCACGGTTTATGAAACGCCATCATTCAGTTTTCCACGTATCCCTTCATATTATGCATGTTATTATTTATTGTTGCTTTACTTGAATGTTTATTTTATTTTTATTTTCTTAACCACTGCTCGAGCCATATTTTTGGTAAGTGAAATGATCCTGCATCGTGCTGCATTGGTCAATGTCGAATTTTTTATATCTATCTGACATATTATCATTAAAGGATACTAACGTAAATCAGCAAAACGAACCGACCTTTACGAGAAATGTGCTCAGAAATTCAACTGTAAACTTTGTTGAAAGTTGCCTTATCAGTACTGTTGCGTATTCAAAAGTAATGATGATAAAACCCACCACTTTCAGCATTTATTAATTTGAAATCTTCAAATTGATTTTTAAACTTGCATTCAGGCTTTTTACATCAAAAAATTTTCACATTTGTTTTCTTTCACCGAATTGTGCTCAGGGTTACGACTACAGTGCGAGGTCTTTTCTCGAATTGGTTGCCAATTTCTGAGAGATGTTGCCGTGGTCTGAATATCGGATTTTATCTGTCGTACCAAGTTTTATTTCTATTAATAATTAAAAAAAATAATTGAAGATGTATGTAAACAGACGTATAGCGTTTATTAAGGGTCCAAGTGCATGTATAAAAAACCCTAAGCAAAAAACAGTAGGGTTCTATTAAATTTTTACCATCACATTACTTTTAACTGTTATTTTTCTAAAAGAAATGATCGAATGTTATTCTTTTTTTTTTCAGAACAGTCTTGCATAAAAAAACTTTCTAATGAGTTTTGTTAGCTATTTGTATCACTTAATCTATAAAGCTACATATAAATAATACGTATTGAAACAAAAACATTAGCATAAAATTCAGAAAACATTGTTTTTTCACAGGATAGCATCAAATTATTTCTATCTAAGTAGTTGTTTTCTCATAAAACACCCATTAAAGGAAATAAATGAGGCACAACCAAACCGCATTCTCTAGATAAAGGATCACACTTTTGTATGTATACCTATTAATATAAGTGCATCTGTGGAAAATGGTGCAGAAACAGTCGTTTAGATTTTATCACATGTTATAGCGGGTAAAATATTCTTAGCTGCAGCAGTGTAAAAATACCTTTAAACATGATAATGTTTAGAAAAGACTTTGAAGAATGAAGATATTTTATATATTATCAGTAACATTTCCCTTCATTTTAAACTTGATTTTCATGTAATTTATGTCTTTTCCTTATCATCAGGTGCTTTGCTTTTATGCCATAGAACTAAAAAAAAGAGATCTACCATCATTCAATGAAGAAAGCTAATTTGATGTTCGTAATTCCTAACATAATCATTTAAAAATATTTGTACACACCAGTAGGCTGTGCTACCTACGAGCTATGATCGCCAACTCCCGTTCAGTACACGGCAGACTATAAAAACTTTATTGCGTATAGACAATAAAATTTTATTATTTATAAAAACGCTAATTTGGTCGGCTTTTAAAATATTACGGAAGATTGAATTATAAATAAAACACCAGTGGTGATCTCCCTGTAAACCATCCCTGTACCAGTCATTATTGCCAAGCTTATATGCTTGTTAACGTCTAACTCCTATAATCAAACTCGTCCATGCAAGTATTGCCGAGATCTGGAAAATAGATTTGATATAGTTTGGACAAAAATGTTTGTCTAAACACAGTCTGAGCATGCGCCCTGTGCATATGTCACCACTTTCATATAGAAGCACCCTAACGTCATTCGATCTACGCTGCATATCCTGGAGATTTTTCTGGTATATGGCGCTGTTAACCTTCGACAACACATAGTTTCATTACAGACAAGATGCTCCATAGGCGAAGCGTTATCAAATAAAAATAAATGATTAAGCGGTCTTGGTATTAAGAATCGTTTCTGTATAAAGTATTTAAAAATTGGGAATACAGTGGAACCCCGATTTAACGACGTTCATGGGACTGCTCAAAAACGTCGTTAAAAGCAGAAAAACGTTAAATCGGGGTTATAAGAAAAACACTATGTATGTTATTTAAAACATCGCCGAAATGATAAAATTAAGTTTAAATTAATTTAATGAAACATAAAATATAAAATAAAGCATTTGTATGTAACTAACACATTTTGTTACTTTAATAAGAAATCAAAACTTACATTATTTTGCGTAAAAAATCCGAGATATTGGTTTGAATGTTTATTTTAGATTGCAAAACGCATAAGGGAGTCCCAAGCATTAAAATTGCATCCAATTCTTTTTCTTGAGCTTAATGTCCTTGAAAAAACTGAGAGTTTTTTCAAAATAGCTTGGGCTTCATTGAAAGACGGCGTTGATTCAACAACTGCACGGTCTTTTTCATCAACGCTTTCATCCGAAGTAGGTTCCATCAATTCGGCAATCGACAATGCCTTTGTTTCGCAACTTCGGTACTTCGTACTTCGGTAACACATTTTGCATATTCAATGAAATCCCTATCAAGTCCCGCTGAATCAAACTCAGCGGAATCATTATTCCGTATGTGATCATAGGAAGACGGTTCCGATGGGACCTGGGTCTGGAATACACCTTTCTTGAATCCGTGGGCGGTGCAGTCTCTTGTAACCTTTTCCATGCCGGCGATATCAAATGTAGGTCTTCCAACACATTTATCTTCTTCTTGGATTCGGATTAGTCACTGGAATTGGCAGAAGATTCCAACTGAAACAATGCCTTTCATATATGATGTTGTCTGTAAGCCACTTTGAAAGAATGAATTATCCCTGTGTCACAGGGCGATAACATACTGGAACAATTTGGTGGAAAACATTCTAGGCGCACATTTTTCCTTGTTATATACGCTTATGAGCTGTGCATTGATCTACAAACAAGATTATTTAACTGTTCTCCAATTGCGTTTTCTTATCCAATTGCCGCAAATAACCTCCGTGATACAGGATTTTCTATTAGCTTTGTAACTTCTGGGGAAAGTTTTAATGTTTTTAAAACATCGAGGTTTTTTAGCATGTCCAATAACAAGCTGAGCTAGCATTTCGCTAGTATCAGTATTACAGCACAATAAAACAGTTAGAGGTTCTTTTGACATCTTTCGTCCGTTGCATGATTCTCCTTTTACTGTGTACTCTTATCTTTAAGGAGATTTAAAAATAAGCCAACCTCATTGCCGAAACGTCAGTGAAGGCAGAAACGAAAAGTTTTAGTTTCCGTTTGTCTGTCTGTCTGCCTGTTCCGCGATAACTGCCGTAAAAAGTATCCGATTAGCTTAAAATTAAGGATGCATGTTGCTGAAATCCCCGGATTTAGCTGTATAGTTTTTGGTTAAATTTGGTTCATTCGTTCGGAATATATAGAACATTTTATTTTGCGACTTAATGCTTTCCTATAGCAATTCAGACTATTTTTCCATTTTTATTTGTTGAAAGGAAATGGCTCATATAATTGAAGGTTTCAAATGGTAAATTAAGGATGATAAAATTTCATTTTATATATGTGTTCCAATAATATAAAATATTTTTTATATATAAATTTACTTTTTAAGCACATATTTCATTGTTTTTATTTTCTTTTAACTGTTACCTATCAACAAACTACATCTAAAAATATCGTAAATGTGAAAGTATGTGTAATTGTTTGAAGTCAAATCAAAGTCAAAAGGGACGAATTAATGCCTTTGAGTCTTTACATATAGATGGAATTTACCCCAGAAATAAAGAAACACTATGTTCTATTTATTTTGTTCAAATATTTTTCTTTTAAATTAAAAAGTTCATTATTTTCATAAGGAATAAATCGACATTTTGCTATAAAATTTAACGATTTTTTTTAAAAACCGTTGTTTACCAGGTTGAAATAAAAGGTGCTTGTGTTATGATATTAATTCTTATTATTAAAAAAAATGTTACTAATATCTCATGGTTTATCGTCTGCACACAGCTAACAGAAATGTTAATTTTTAATAGAAAATTCCAATGAGGAAAAAAAACTTTTGAAAAGCAAATATATAGTAAATATCAAAATTATACACCGCAAAATTATCGCTGTCAAAAATGACATTGTATCGGGAAATAAATATTTCCATTCTTAAAAACTAAGCATTAACTAGATTGCCGGAAAAAATATTTTTTGTCGAGTGTTGCTTCTTAATGCCGTCTCATTTCGGAAAATATGAATGAAAATTATTTTATTTTTAAAGGAAATTACATTTTCATTCATAAAACCTAAACTTTTAATATAATGGCGTCAATGTGAATCATTTTCTGTCCATCAGTATTGAAAAATAAGGCTCGGAAGTGTAAAAAGAAATCTAAGATTTGCGATAACCATTAGCGCAATCAATAAAAAGTTACGTATGTAAATTAATAGGACCACGGTGGGTTCAGGGGAGGGGGCGGAGCCCCCTGAAGAAATCTGATTTATTATTTAAAAAAATACCAGAATTAGCAGCTTATGCAAATTTCGAAATATCCTTCCATAACAACGTTTTTAATTTAATGCTTCCAATGTCTGAAAACTCCTTATTTTTTATTCTTATAAATAATTACATAATTTGAAAACTTTAAATTACGGTTTGCAGGAAATTTAATATTACCAAAGTGTGTTTAAAAACAATGACTTGAAGAGCTGACATTGAGGCCCCTGATCTGCAGATTTACTAGTTAAAAATATTCTGAGGAGTATTATTTTCTACCAGAGATGTAGTGCAACCCTTTTCAGGTCCTCAACAGTCGTTGATCGATGCTTGCAGTTTCACTACACACTGAGCTGTATGCCACTTTGTGTCTCTTTTTGAATCCGTCGATCCACCCATTTGATGCGGAAAACCCTCTTTTGTCTAATTTAAGAGACGTTTCCATAGCTTTCTCTCTTAATATTGTTCCATTAATAGGAATAATAGTACGGTGTTCTTGGTGGAGTCATTCAATTAAGATTTTTCCAGTTCAGCATATTAAGAACCTTTTAAGGTTTTAACATTTTTGCAGCATTTCCTATTGAACTGATTTTGTTTCAACGGCATCTTGTTGGCTTAAAATTCTTTTAACTGTAGATGTTGCATCCCCAGGGGATTTCGCCAATTCTGCTTCAGTCCCTGAAAACTGCTTCGGTTTTTCGATAATGCTGGACTTATTGGGAATAGAGAATCTCTTCCGTTTTGCAGTTATTTCTAGCTGAATGAAAACGAATAAATTTTTTTATGTTATCCTTCAGTTCAGTTTCTGTTGGAAACCTAACACTCCAGATGTCCTATAGCAAAAAAAAAAGTGAGTAGTTGCTCTTCAAGTTTTTATGTAGAAGTAATTTTGAATGCAGCGAGCAAACTGCAGGTTTCTTTGTCTTCCAAAAATGGAAGAAGTAACTATTACAGTAAACATCCTCTAATCCGGCACGTTCGGGATTTGAAGGATGCCAGATCACGAAATTTTCCAGATTACAGGATGCATGTCGAAAAAAAGTGTAGATGCTAGAATTAAACAAAAAATGCAGTAAAGCACGTCTTTTAGTCTTTAAACAGCTTGATTATAATACAAAAAAACTACAGAATGTAAAGTAGAACATATATACATGACTACAAAATGAAAACGGACACTGTAGGCCTACAGACTAAGGCCTACTCATAGAAGCCATCTTGAACAAATCTCGAATATCAGTTTGTTTTGTAGTAGTATTCTCTCTTTTTTATTAAGAAGTCATTTCGTATGATGTGGAGTTTCATTATTTCCGCACCGTTGAATGAGCTGCTGCGCTCAGAAAACTTGATAAATGTATTCAAGGGATAAGATGCTTGATTCTACCTGATGTTATTTAAATCGTCTATGTCATCTTCATCAGCATCAACTCCATCTGTGAAAATTTTTCTCTCGGCTTATCAACATCTGCTCCAACCCACTCTTTTAATTCTTTTCGGTTCAATTGTGACATGGGGCTCTCTAAAGGCAAACAACCCAAGTCATCTTCTAGTTCATAATCAACTGTATCGCTTTCCGTAACTTAACATTTTCGCCCATTACTTCAGGCCAAAGTTTATGTCGTGACTTTTTCAAAGTTTCCTGTTTTACCTCATCCCGAAGCCAAAGTAGTAGCAAAGATAGCGTCTTTAATAGAAAACTATCCTTGAAAATCTTTCAAATTGCAATCCAATGGCAGTAAATTCGGTAAAAAGTAACGTCTGTAGTGTGACTTGAAGTACTGGATCACCTCTTGATCCATGGATTGAAGCACGGAAGTTACATTGGGATGAAGTTACGCTACTGAAATTTTATTAGACTCTAATTCTCCGTATCTGTACAGCTTATGAGTATCTGTATGAGTTTTACAGTTCCTGCAGTTATCTAAAAACAAAATAACCTTAGTGTCTTCACTCATTAAAAAAAAAAAAAAATGTTTAACAGCTAGCACAAAGTCTTTGAAGAATCAGTTTTTTAATAACTCTTCATTGATCCAGGCACTTGATTGTGCTCCATAAGTCACAGGCAAGCGTTTCACGCTTTTTAAGCCCTAGGATTTCTTTGACTTTCCTAACACAAAAGCTTTTAATTTGTGATCACTGGATGAATTGGAGCACAGCAGTACTGTTAGCCGATCTTTATTTTACTTAAAAAAATTACACTTTTCTGATCCCCATTAGCAATATTAGAATTTGGTAGACAACGTTACAGAAGGTCGCTCTCGTCTACATAATAGATTTGACAAGCTGTACGTTCATTTTCAAAAACAGTTGACTTGAATTTAACTTTGAACTCTTCACCACCTACAACATCGGCAGATTTTAGCTCGCCAGAAATATCTAATTTTTTGATATCATGACGAGTCTTAAAGCTCCTCCGCCAGCCTTCAGAAAATTTGCAATGAGTATCAATGTTCAAATCACGTTGGAACTGTTTAGCTTCTTCAGCAACTTTAGTAACAGTTATAATTTTACCCTCTGATCTTTGTTCTGAAAACCAATTGCACAAGAACGAATCTAGTTGCTCTAATTTGGATTTTTTAAAGTTTGCCTTTTACTTAGATTTTTTATAGTTTTCGATTCGTTCGAAAGCTGTTTCAACATGTCTTTGTTTTATATCTTAAACTGTAGACGATCCTATGTCATAGTCTTTCATAATGATGATCTACTTACGCCATTTTCAGACTTCATCACAATTTCTAGCTTTTGAGCCAAACGCCAAACTAAGAGTCAGATTTTTTTTTTTTTTTTTTTAGACATGACATTAACTTTAGGACCCAGGTCATTTGCCACTTACTATAAAATTACTCGCAAGCTCTAAAAACACCAAAACACAACACGTGAATTCGACGTTGATGCATGTGACTTCATCACGTTTGGGATGAAGTCACATGCGTGATGATGTCACGCATGTTTGAGCGTCACTGAACAGTGAGACGTAAACTATGAGGCAGAGCAAGAGCGAAGAGCAGAAATTTAACATGAAACGTAAACAAAGACGTAATGGCAGCCTTTGACCAGATGGTGCCCTACACACATGCCGATACACAATGTCCGGCATGAAGCCTATCCCTCGCTCCTTTGATGTTTAGCGATCGATTTAAATTTTTATTTTTTTTTCCGAAAGTTGTGCCGGATTATCCAGCCTGCCGGACCTTCGTATGTCGGAATAGAGGATATTTTCTGTATTTAATTTGATTTGATTTCGTTTATTATAATTAATATCGATTCGAAAGGAAGCAGAAATAGAGATAGAAAAGGTGCGAGATTCATCGAAAACGATCAATTTTTGTTCGAAAAAGGTGTTCAACGACGTTAAATGCGGGAAAGACATCAGAATGAGATTTTAAAAGTGTTTTTTTTTAAACATTGCTGGTATAGGAAATTGGTGGGACCAAGCTGAAACGACATTAAAAACGGGAAAGCGTTATATGCGGGAAGCGTTAAATCTGGGTTCCACTGTAAATTTAGAAACATCAAACTCTCTAATAAAAATGTTACAGTTTGTTTTTCATTAATTTTGTCATTTAAAATAAAACTATGGTGTATTTACAGCATGTACGCCCTCGTTCTACGATTGATTTATCTGTAGACTCAAGAGTATTTTTAATGAATATGAAAAAGTTATAAAGGAATAGAAAATAAGTTTTTAAAATACTAAAAGCTGCTGTAAATTATAATTTACAGCATAATTTTTAATGTTCATTCTAATTCGGATAATTGATAATAACTATTATTATAACGAGTATTAAATATTTAGTCAAATCACTTAATCTGTCTTGAAATGAAAATGTTTTTAAAAAAAAATGTGAGTTCAAAAGAATATGTTTTGATTTATAATTATACCTTTCTTTATAAAGTTTAAAAACATGCCTGGGTCTTTTTTTACAAATATTTATACAGCATATCCGATGTTTCCAAAAATGCCAAATAACGCTATCAATTTTTCTCTTTAATCAAAGTATTTTTTCTCTTTACCACAAAAAAGTACTGCCGTAACTCAATCCTAATAACGGTTATTACAGAGATATAATTAAGTTTCGAAGAAAAATTGTCACACATAAAAAAGTTTTGGCGCGTATCATAATAAAATTACGGTGTTGATATTACAGGATTCAGTATATATAATTTTTTTTTCAGAAATGTGTTTGTGAAGAAAACATCTTCTTGTCATTCTTTTTTTAGTATTATTTGAAAATATGGGGCTTCTGCCAAAAGTGACGAACATAATGTATCTTAAGGGTGTAATTTTTTATTTGTCAATGTTATTTGATTTTCCTAGAACTTTATTAGATAAAATTTGCATGTATACGAAAGGGAAAGTTTTTTAAAAGAAAGTGGAAAGGCCAAATAATTAATAATATTAGTAAAAAAAAAAAATTGTTCCTGTGTGTTAAGGGAAACTATGTCAATCAATTAAACCGTAAAGTAAGCATAAATAATTTATAGATTTTAGGTATTAATAAAATTGTCTAAATGAAGATCTTGCCAGCAATTCAGAATGAATTTATAGAGTGAATTTGTATAACTTCAATAATTTTCACCTCAGTAGTTTTACTCATATTAAAGGATCACATATGATACATTGACAGAAACATAATTTAGATAATATAATAAAATAATTCGTAAACTTGCATATTTTTTTTATTTGTAATAATAAAAGAGAACCACTCAATTATTTATTTAAATTGTAGCGAATTTGAAAAAGCTGTTTTTAAAATTCAGGTTGTTCAGATATTCACCCGACAAACACAGAGGGTTCTTAGGGTGTATCTAGACGAACAAAAATTGTAATGGTACATGGGGTCGCAAAATATTTTTTCAGTCGCTGATAGTCTTTTTCACCTTAACTGAACACGAGTTGACGGTAATAATTGTGTGAACAAGATTAATATTGCAATGAAAAGGAACGATATTTACCTTATTTTGTGTTATATGCGATAACATTATGAAATGGCCTAGAAAAGCAGGGTGCTAACGCAATCAATGATATCGTATGTATCGGTAATAGCAGTCCAAAATGTGGAGCATCAAGTACATACTGTTGGCGAGTATAATGGAAACTTCTTCCAATTTCTCTTATGTTATTAAGTTTACAACAAAGGTGAATTAATAAATAAACTAGGCGTACAATGGAACTAATAAAAGTTCCATTAAAATTTTCTGAAAGTTATAACCGTCAACCCATGTTGAGTTAAAGTAAAACATTGTTAGGATAAAACAATTATATGTTTTCTGAAGCATGACCTTTAAACGAGCATTTCATTGTAATGGTTTAACACCCTAACTGACAAGCGTTACTTAGCGTTAGTACGTTCACTAAGCTCCAGGTTTCGCAGCAATATCAGCAATATTTAAAATAATATAATTCTGTTGATTTAATGGATTTTTAATAAATTGAACAATGATGAATACTCGCAAGAATTGCATTCATATTTTTAATTAATTTTTTCCATATAATGTTGAAAGAATAATATTTTTTTATCATTTAAAACAAAATGCAGAGAAAACAACATTACAATGACTGTCAGAGGGTAGTTCTCACAATTTTTACATTTTGACGAAATCCATTAAAAATTTTTGAAGTATATATATATACACTATATGCCCAAAGGTGACCGGTCACTTGCGATTTTTTACGTTTTGTTAAATATCTAAAACAATACACGAGGAATTAACATGAAATTGCAGTTGTGTAAACAGTATAGTATAGGTCATATATTTCCGTGAATATTTTTTCCCGAAACCCCATAGGGGAACGTCAAAAAATTGAAAAAGAACAAATATCTTTTGGATAGCCCTGTAAAAACTAATGGAGCAAAAGCGTTTAAACTCGAGATTATTAATAAGTGGCTAACTTTAATACACTGTGTTGATTTTTATGAGGATAGCATGTATACTCGTAGACAAATTAAGATTTTTATAAAAACAGTCCCAAATTTCGCCAAGTTTTTTGCTTATAATTAACAGAGTTCTTAATATAAAAAAAAGTTATTTTCAGAAAATATGACGAACAACATTGTACACAATAACCCGCAATCAGAATGAGAAAATAATAAAAATTGGATGAAAAATGAGCATGTTTACTAAAAAATGTTTCACTGCGCATGCGCGAATGGAATCAAAATATAATGTGCATAATGTGTTAGCTAAATGTGTAGAGCAACTTTTGTAAAAGTCTTAAAAACATAGTTTGAAAAGTCTGTTAATAATCGTTTATAGAATAAGCTCAAAATCCGTTGTTCCCAAAATGAAGCAAAAAGATGAGGGATTGTATCCAAATACAGTATTACGTGCAATATTGTGTATGCGAAATTGGCACTAATCAATGGATATATGGATACAACCCCTTATGTTTTTGCTTCATTTTGGGAACAACGGATTTTGAGCTTATTCTATAAAAGATTATTATCAGACTTTTCAAACTATGTTTTTGAGACTTTTACAAAAGTACCTCTATACACTTAGCTAACACATTATGCACATTATATTTTGATTGCATTCGCGCATGCGCAGTGAAACAGTTTTTAATAAACCTGCTCATTTTCATCCAATTTTTATTATTTTTTCATTCTGATTACGGTATATTGTGTATAATGTTGTTCGTAATATTTTCTAAAAAGAACTTTTTTTTTATATTAAGAACTCTGCAAATTATAAGCAAAAAACGTGGCGAAATTTGGGACTGTTTTTATAAAAACCTTAATTTCTCTACGAGTATACGTGCTATACTCATAAAAATGAATACAGTACATTACAATAAGCCACTTATTAATAATCTCGAGTTTAAATGCTTTTGCTCCATTAGTTTTTACAGGGTTATCCAAAAGATATTAGTTTTTTTCAATTTTTTGACGGTCCCCTATAGGGTTTCGGGAAAAAATCTTCGCGGAAATATATGACATATACAATACTGTTTACACACCTGCAATTTTAGGTTAATTCCTCATGCATTTTTCTAGATATTTAACAAAATGTCAAAATTCGCAAGTGACCGGTCACCTTTGGCCATATAGTGTATATATATACAGTCGGACCTCTATTTAACGAACCTGTATTTTGCGAATTCCTCTGTTTTGCGAACTTTTCCTTGGAACCAAGAACATTTTGCGAATTTCTTCGTAAAATAACCTCCAAATAGCGAAGTGCATTCTCTATTTAACGAACTTTTTCTTGTGATCTAAATTTTTTTTTCTCCCCATTTCTCAAACTATTTCTGAACATTTCAAATTTATTCTTTCTTTAAACACATTTTATGATGTTCAATGGCCTTGAACTGGTTTTACCCGGCGCCTTCTTTGTCAGCGGTGAGAATACAGCGGACGAAGACGATAATCCCTTAGAGTAACTTAAAAAAATACGCATGAAGGGGCTTTTGGTGCATTGCAAAAATTCGAGACGTATCATAAGAGAAAGCACTTTTTAAAAGAAAAAACTCAGGCAAAATTAACAGAGTTTTTCAGAAATTAAATTTAAGGACGCATATGTTAATGTATGGTTAAAATTATTTGTTATAATAATAATAAATACGATAATGTAATTAAAATTCGTTAATTTTAATGTAAAAATATTCACTTTAAACAGAAAATACAGTGTATTCCCGGACAATGTTTTGTTTTCCTTGCAGATTTCAAAGATTTAAACACATAGAAAAAATGAATTGATGATGGATATTGGTGGGTAAAATAAATAAAGCAAATCGATATAATTTATTTAAAAAAAAATGGAATTAATTACTTTTATTAAAAATATTTAGTGTTTAGGAATTTAAAATCTGTTTTATTTAGTTTAAAGTATTTTAAAAGGTGAATCTCTATTTAACGAATTTTCCATAAAACGAATTTTTTTCCGGGATTTAGCGACTTCGTTACACATAATCCGGTGCACGAATACACTGAAAAAGTACTTGATACGTTCAGCATTAGTAGCATCTTAGGGATACAGAAAGAAGTGGTGATAATTGCTGTATTAGCTATTAATGAAGTGGGGGATTAAATTGACATAATGCATTAAATGCTTATATGTCTTTTGTTTAATTATAAAAGCTTTTATACGAAGTTTAAAACATCTAATCTTATGTCTTTTAAACTCTCTAACCATTCATAATATATTATTTATTCAAATGCATTTTACAATTTTTCTTATATTTAACTATTATTATTTAACTATTATTATACTACAGCTCGAAACATATCTCTATTTCAATACACGTGGTGAAAATATGAATTGTGGTTGAAAATTTTACCAAAGATCGCAAAACATTAAATGATCTGTGGCTGTTTATTTTTACAGTTTTAATACTTTAATGTTTAAATTTTTGACGTATATGGAAGAAAATATCCAAAGAATGCATTAACTTCTTTATTTGCTGCATTTTTTTTCATCGGGCGAAATATTTTAATCATCAAAAATTCATGTAACACAAACCTTTTGCACCGTAAATCAAAAAAATCTGTAAGATTTCTAAGAATTTTTTAGGAAACTGAGATGCCTAGAACATTTTATGTAACTGCAACCCGGGTTACAGATAAAATTTTAGTAAGATTACTTTAATTTTAGTAAATTCTTTTGTAATGCTACAGATTTATGTAGCTTTACAAAAAATAGTTTTTTTAGATTTCCATCTTTTTTGTACAGTGTACAGATGAAATTTTAGTAAACATACAGATTTCTGTAAATTACATCTGTAGAGTAACAGATTTTTTTTTACAGTGTACACGCATTTGCATTATCCATTTAGACACAAAATTTGCAAAACAGTTTGACAATTTCTTACGTTAATTTTGCATATAAACGTCCTTTTAGAGTGTATCTGAATTCTATTTTCTTCAAATCCCAAAAATTCAAAAGTGAAAGAAATGTAGTACATAATAAAATGCTGGTGCTTGATATTTTGTTTTCAAGCAAATACGAAAATAATTTCAACTTATTTTTAAAAATTCCCAATTAACTTTCTCCTTTCACATTTATACTAAGCAATATTAACAGTTACACAACGGAATGAAAGAAATCTATGAAACATTTTTTTTTTTAAATTTAAAAAGACAAAAATAATAAACAGTGAAATAGAAGTATATATATGAAAAAATTCTTTCAAAGAAGTACAAATATCACTTCAATATGTTTAAAAAAACTTTTTTAAAAATTTCTTTCTATATGTAAGTCACGTCATAACTGCCAATAGTATGAATGAAATGGGACAAATATTGCAACGAAATCGCGAAAAGATATTTTTATGTTTTAAAACATTTTTTTTTCGTTCAGTCTTTTATTTTAAAAAAAATGCAATATCTGTTTAAGCGATATGTATATATTTTTTTGTAAAATTTCATTGTATGTTTGATATCAAGTATGTTTTTTATTGACATAATAGTGAAACATTGACGCTTTTTCTTTTGGTTCGGAGTTCATCTATCTCAAAATGGAAATTCTATAGCCAGATATCTACATTACTTATGTAATCATTAATTCGTTCTAGCAAATCTGCATATCAGGCGCCTCAACGTCAGCTCTACAATTCATTGTTCATTAATCTCACTTTGAAGTATATTCAATAATCTAAAATTCGCATTTTTAACACTTTCCAACATACACTGTTAAAAAAAAATCTGTAAAGTTACTAAAGTTTTTCTAGGAAACTGGGATTCCTAGAATTTTTTATGTAACGGCAACAACAAAAATTCCTGTAACAGCGTCTGTTACAGGAATTTTTCTTGTTGCCATTTCATAAAAAATTCTAGGAATCCCAGTTTCCTAGAAAAACTTTAGTAACTTTACAGATTTTTTTTTTACAGTGTAGTTGAAAAGGGTATCTGAATTTTGTTTGCCTGTCCATCTGTCTGTGCTCTAATTTGCGTAAATATAGTCCAGTTGCCACGAAATTGTTATTGTGTTTTCTATGGCACGTTCGGTATTGAAAATGAAGTGTATAGCATTTATTTACGGTTCATCTACAATGACACTCAAAAGAATTTCCTTACATTACGGTATAGTGAGGAAAATCGTTTGCGGTGTACTTTAATGATATTACACTATTTTAAACATATTGAAATTGATATATATTACTGAGGTGTGCTACAAAGTTCTAACTATAGAATATGGTGTGCATCAAATTTATTTTTCATTTAAAAGGACACACAAAAGAATTTGGTTACAGAAGAAATTTAACAATATTTGAACTATTGAAACCTACGAACAATAATTGCTGGAAGTACGTTTTCAGTTGCAGTATGCATTTTAAAATTCAACTATTATTGAAATATTACTTGGTGTGTATGTATTATATAGATTATGTACAGGGCCGCACGAAAATTGTCAACAAGATTCGTTTATTGGCGAAAATTCCTGTAATGGAAATTCTCAATTGTGTTATGCGTTTAGCTAAACTAACTTTTAGCATACTATGTAGTATACATACATATACATAGATCATATACACGGCTGCACAAAACAAAAACATATATTTTCCCGACTATTCATGATAATTGCGTTTTTGACACTATCTTTCACCTTAGTGAGATGTGAAGTTTTGTTATACTTTTCTGGTTCTGTTGGAAAGTATTTCATAATGTATGCTGTACACTTGGTTTTTCGCACTGTTTTTTTACTGATATATCTCTTTATAAGCTGTAAGATTTCCCGAAGCTTCTGTAAATTATAATTGTTATTAAATTCTGAAAATTAAGTGCCAAAATAAATACGGTTTTATGCAATTTTATTCTGATGAATTGATTTCTTGTAATTTTTGCCATAATAAAAAGTACATTTCGTCACAAGGACAGAGTTCCCCGTTGTCACTTTAATTGCATGTTCTTAATTACCTGTAATTGCATTATTTTTATGATCCGGGTATATATATATACATATATATAGGGTGGTTCAGAACTATATGCCAAAACTGTAAAGGCAGGTAGATGGGACATAAGTAAGCATATTTCGTACAAGAATGTGGGTGCGGAAATGTAGCGTTGAGGCAACAGAGGGCGTTGTTTAGTTAGGCCGTTGAAAGCGCTTCGCTGACTTGACTCGTCATTTTCCGCACAGATTTCGAGCAACATCCATCGTTACACCAACGCTGACACGTATTTCATGTATAGGGCCGCGCAAGAAAATGACCCACACTCAACGCACGTACAACAGCTCTCGAGCTTGTCGAAGGACTTTCTGTACTGTGCGTAATACTGCGTCTTCCACCGCATGAATTCTGCGATATCTTTCAGTACCCCTATCACGGCTCGAAGCATAAAATGATCCACTAGCGCACAACTCCCGATAACGCTCAAAGGTTTGGTGATCCAGGAAATTCCTACCCTGGAATCGTTCCGTGTACATACTTTGAGCAACTTCTCCAGTTCTTTGTGTAGCCCCATACATGACATGCATGTCGGCAAGCTTCGCATTGGTATAATGACGCATGTTGCTCAAAATCCCAGCGGAGAATGACAATTCAAGTCAGCGAAGCACTTTCATCCGTCTGACTCAACAGCGCCCTCTACTACCTCAACGCTGCATTTCCATACCCACATTCTATACGAAACCTGTTTATTTAGGTCCCCTCTACCTGCGTTTACATTATTGACATATAGTTCTGAATCACCCTGTATTTTCTACTTCATATAATTTTGTGCAACTAATTTCGAATTTCGCATAAATGTATTAGCAAATTTTTAAAGCGATTGGATTAATTTAAGATCTCTATATAGAAAATTTAGCATTAAATTCAATTATTAAAATGTGCCATTTTTCTTCAGTGAATAATGGAATTTTAAAATCGTCTAAATTGCCATTAGAAAATATTATCACATGAAAAGACATTTTCCTTATTTTTCGAACAAATCATCCAAATTTAACCAAAAACTGTATAGCAATTTCTGAGTTCGTTTTTCACGAAATTTGTTTTATTGTTTGTATTTGAATTCAAAGCGAATGGATTAATTTAAGATCTCTATATCGAAAATTTAGCATACCAAAATTTAGCGTTAAATTGAATTATTAAAATGTGCCATTTTTCTTCAGTGAATAGTGAAATTTTAAAATCGTCTAAATTCCCATTAGAAAATATTATGACATGAAAAGACATTTTCCTTATTTTTCGAACAAATAATCCAAATTTAAACAAAAACTGTATAGAAATTTCTGAGTTCTTTTTTCAGGAAATTTGTTTTATTGTTTGTATTTGAATTCAAAGCGAATGGATTAATTTAAAATCTCTATATCGAAAATTTAGCATACCAAAATTTAGAGTTAAATTGAATTATTAAAATGTGCCATTTTTCTACAGTGAATAGTGAAATTTTTAAAATCGTCTAAATTCCCATTAGAAAATATTACGACATGAAAAGACATTTTCTTTATTTTTCGAACTAATCAGCCAAATTTAACCCAAAACTATACAGCTAATTCTGAGTTCTTTTTTGACGGAATTTGTTTTATTGTTTGTATGTGAATTCACAGCGATTGGATTAATTTAAGATCTTTATATCAAAAATTAAGCATTCCAAAATTTAACGTTAAATTCAATTATTAAAATGTGCCATTTTTTTCAGTGAATAATGAAATTTTAAATTCGTCTAAATTCCCATTAGAAAATATTCTGGTATGAAAACACATTTTCCTGATTTTTCGAACGAATCAGCTAAATTTCATCAAAAACTATACAGTTAATTCTGGATTCTTTTTTTTTCACGAAATTTGGTTTATTGTTTGTATATGAATTCAAAGCGATTGGATTAATTTAAGATCTCATCTCTGTATTGAAAATTTAGCATCCTATAATTTAGCATTAAATTCAATTATTAAAATGCGCCATTTTTCTTCAGTGAATACTGAAATTTTAAAATCGTCTAAATTTCCATTAGAAAATATGACTTATTTTTCGAACGAATCAGCCAAATTTAACCAAAAACTACACAGCTAATTCTGAGTTCTTTTTTATCGAAATTTGTTTTATTGTTTGTATATAGATTCAAAAAGAAAACATTTTCAAGTGGAAGGTAAACAAAATTAATATATTCTGAATTTTCGGAAATCTAATAATAATACATATATTGCAAAATAGTCGAAAAATAAATAGTTATTCAATTTTTAAACGAATCAAATATTTAAATCTCTTTGCGCTTACATCTTTACTTTTCCTACAAAGGAACAAGGTAAATGAGTACAACACAAATTTAGAATTTTATTTTTTTTTCTTTTCTTAACCGTACACTGCAAAAAAATATAAATATTTCTGGATCTAGCAAAATTTTACGAAACACAACCACTGCATAGTTATCCACTATTCCGAAAAAGCGTTTCTTTATGTTCAGAAAACTCAGAAACCAAAAGATATTCGAGATTTAAAGTAGCATTTCTGAAACAAAGGTTTCTTTTGGTAACAGTTTTAAAACAAGAAAAGTTTCCTTTTAGTTTTTACAGAGCATTAACACATTAATGACTGACGTTGCGTTTTCGCAAAGTTATGTTTATGATTATTTTATTTTATTATGAGTATTTATTTCAACAAATTTATTGTCACATACTGTACACATGACTTTTATTTTTAAGAAAAAAAAATGTTAACTGATTCGAGTTGTAAACAATTAGAAAAATGAATGAAATAGTACGGAATGTTTTGAAACTTTTTATTGATAAATTTCGGATTATGTTCATAGATGCACTATAAAGAATGAAATAAAATTCAGCCATTCAAGATACAAGATATTGTAGCAGTCAAACTATAACTGTGTGTAGTAAATGTAATATACCGGTACATACACTGTAAAAAAAAATCTGTAAAGTTACTAAAGTTTTTCTAGGAAACTGGTATTCCAAGAACTTTTTATGTAACGGCAACAGCAAAAATTCCTGTAACAGCGTCTGTCACAGGAATTTTTCATGTTGCCGTTACATAAAAATTTCTAGGCATTCCAGTTTCCTAGAAAAACTTTAGTAACTTTACAGATTTTTTTTTTTTTTTTTTTACAGTGTAGTAAATGCTTCAAAGATTTTCATATGCACTGTAAAAAAAAATCTGTAGTTCTATAGATGTAAAAATACATGCTTACTAAACTTTCACCTGTAACTGTACGAAAAAAGCTGCAAATCTGCAAAACTAGTTTTTGTAAAGTTACAACAATCTGTAACTTTACAAATGAATCTGCTAAAATTTCAGTAATCTTACTAAACTTTTATTTGTAACCCTGGCTGCAGTTACATGAAAAGTTCTCGGAATCCCAGTTTCCAAAAAAATTCTTAGTAACCTTACAGATTTTTTGATTTTCGGCGCAAAAGCGTGTCTGTTACATGAAATTTTGTTGTTGACGTTACATGAAAAGTTCTAGGAATCCCAGTTTACTAGAAAAACTTTAGTAACTTCACAGATTTTTTTTTTTTACAGTGTGGCAAAAATGTAGTTGATTTGTACAGACGTTGAGTTTTCACGGAAAGCACTATAAAGAATGAATTAAATTTCAGCGATTCACGATACAGACATTATAGCAGTCACACTATAACTGTGTGCAGTAAACGTAATGTACCGGTACATAGAAAATGCTTCAAAGATTTTCATGCGGCAAAAATGTAGTTGATTTGTACAGACGTCGAGTTTTCACGAAAAACGCTATAAAGAATGAAATAAAATTCAGCGATTCAAGATACAGATATTGTAGCAGTCAAACCATAACTGTGTGTAGTAAATGCTTCAAAGATTTTCATATGGCAAAAATATCGCTGATTTGTACAGACGTTGAGTTTTCACAGAAAGCACTGTAAAGAATGAATTAAATTTCAGCGATTCATGATACAGACATTCCAGCAGTCAAAATATAACTGTGTGCAGTAAACGTAATGTACTGATATATAGAAAATGCTTCAAAGATTTTTATACGGCAGAAATGTAGTTTATTTGTACAGACGTTGGATTTTCAAGAAAAGCACTATAAAGAATGAAATAAAATTCAGCGATTCAAGTTTTCGCAAGACGAAATATTGGTTTATCGGATGCTATCTCTTCTGAGTTAAATATTTTCATGCTCAACAAACATGCTAAATTAACAGCATTGACAATTAACATTAAAATCTCTTGCGTATAATAGTTTTATTATGAAGTTGAAAACGTTTATTTGAGAAGAATTAGCATCCGAAAATCCGATATTTTGTGTTGAGAAAACAGATTAATACACTGTATAAACAATTCGGTTTTTCATTTGTTTTTGAAGCAAGCGGCAAAAAAAAACAAAAAAAACATTTATTTTAGAAATGTTTTATCAAATCTCGCACACGCCTTAGAGAACCATGTATAACATTAATAAAATACAATTATTTAAAAATATTAAGCGAAGTTTCTGTGTATTCCTTTCTTTACGTTTCTTACAAACGGTAATAAGTATATAAATATCATGTGTGAATATATCATTATTAAAAGAGTTAATATTAGCACATTTTTCCTTTTCCCGTCATATGATGCAAAAAAAAATCTTAGAAACTCAATTTTACTCAAAATTATCAACTTTTCTTTCTCGTCTGTTTAGGAACTTCCGTAAATAAACAAACAGTGTAAAATTCCCAACGACATTCCATAAAGAATTTAGAGGAAAGTTGAAACCTTTCTTGTGTAAATTTATCCACGACAAAACAGGATAAAAGAAAACCATGATCGAGAAATAAACTGAAATGTATTTGTTTTCAAGATAAATATTATAATTCTATGAAAAGAGTGCTACAACATAAACATTTCATATCGCCGTGTCTGAGTTGCAGAAATTAGATGTGTTTCAATAGCTACATCAGCTGTAATGCAAAATAAAAACTGATAAATAAATTTATATTACAGTTCATTACCTTCACAATGCGAAGTGCAGCAGATTGTCTTTTAAGACTACTGACATTTAAGTTTAATGGGAATCTAATAATACTCTTTGCGTTCGATAGCGACCACAAAAGTTAAAAAATAAAAAAATGATGAACAAAGTCTTTGTCTACTTCTATCTTTACGTTTATGACGAATAAAATTAGAGAGGTAATGCATGAATATTAATATTGGAATTTCTAATATAATTTTTTTCAAACTATGCATTGTGCAGAATCTTTGACCGGAATGTTATAAACTCTTCATTTTTTCTCTCTTTGTAAACTTTCTAGTAAAAAAGTCAAAAGGAAAATTTAAAATTCTCAGCAACACTTTTTTTTTAAATTGTTGAGGAAAGTTGAAAGCAAATCTTGTTTAAGTTATCCGCAACAAAACAGGATGAAAGAAAAACTTAAATATATTTGTTTTTGAAGGACAAATGTTCTTGGTCATTTAAAAAGTGCGATGCAGTAAAAAAGAAAAAAAAAATGTTACTTTGCAGCTAAATCGTAAGAACTGGATGTGTATCCCTGACAGCATTAGCATTCAAGCAATTAAAAAATTGTTAAATGAATTTATGAGATTTGTTAAAGTTTATAATGTTAAATGAAACAGGTATTTTAGGAGACCAATATTATTCAGTGATTACTAACGATTAAACAATTTTTTTAATTGTGCCTACACATTAAAAAAATAATTCAACAAGTACATACCGGTTGTCCTAAAATGAACTGACTGTTTTTAAAATAAAATAACTTGCAAATAGTGACAGCTATTGTTAATATTATTATTTTGGCAGGAGAATCATGCAAGCTTTCAGGATTTTTTTTACTCCTATTCATCTTTTTTTTTTCAAATAGCAGCGATAGATGGCACTGCAAGCTATTGAAGCTCATTCGAGGCCAAAGCCGATATCACCCAGCACAGATGCATATGAATGAGGTTAAATATATGGAGTTGGTCTCATTCGCCAACATAATCTTGTTCTTAGGGCCCGATTATTAACTCAAGTCGGCGTGATTTCGACATCATTGGTGTCGAAACACTTCATATATTCACTCATATAAATGGTCGGGGGTTGAGGATTTGTCATCGATTGAGCGGCTATTGCTTACAGCGCCATTTATAGCTCCAATTTGGAACTAAATCCGGTAATCGCTGCAAAAAATATCCCAAAACCTTACATAACACCACTGCAAGAATTGTTTTAATAGTTGTCAGTCCATTTCTAGGAATTATTAATCACTGTCAGTCGTGTAACTGAGTTATTTTGTGCATCTTAGTACATGAACAATATATGCTAAGCAGCCAATAATCCATAAAAAATATTTCGCAGTAAATCTTACTGCTTCTTTTTACGAGGATAGATAAAATAAGTGTACAAGATTAATAAGAAAATATTTAATAACAATAAACAGAAAAAAACAAAGGGAGTTAAAAGCATGCTAGCCGATCACTTTTCCACATAATCATCAATTTGTTTAAACATTTACCTGAACGCAGGATCAACTTGTTTAACCCGGCTTCGTAGCGCATCCTGCCCTAGTCATTGGGTCAGTTCTCGGAAACTATTTTCACATGACTGTCTGAAGAAATCCTTATTCCGGATAAGTGTTTCTTTGAATTTCGGAGAAAGGAAATATTCTCTGGGTCCAATTCTGGGATGGCTGTATCGGGGTGACTCCAGAATTCTCACTTGAACTTCTGGAGCAGTTCTTGAGTTTACCGAGCAATTAGGGGCTTGTAAAGTCATGCAGGAGGATGATATCATCACTCAAAATGCCAAGGGGGTTGATTGGATGGCTTCGCGTAAACTTTTCAAAGTGCAGAAGCAAGACCACTTTTCTAAACTTCGTGACATTTCAATTCCTCTGATGCATCTGCGATCTTACAATATCTACCCGCAGAACTGTTGTAACACAACAAGCTCTAGCTGTCTCCACTCTGGGCAAAAATATCCACTCCACAATAATTAACTTTTGAAACTAAGAACACTTTTCAAAGCTGCTGCTTGTAACCCTTTTTTTAACTACCTTCGTATTTACATTATATTAGAAGTATCATAACATCATTTAAAACGCACCACAACCAATTTTTCCCTTTAATATATAATGTAATGCTATTCTTTTGTGCATCCCTTTAAAAAACCTTTTAAGTGCCACTGAATCACCTCCTCAGAAAGTATTTTGTAATCAAACCTGGTGTCACATACCGATCTCATTATATTTCCAATATCGTAACTTCAATAAAATTGCAAAAGGAATTTACTTTCTGGATACTCTATGTATATCTACATATGTTCATATGTATGTATTTATTTAAAAACTGATTTAAAAATATTTAACATACGTGAGAAACTGTAGCAGTATGGGTCATAGATGTGTTTATACTCAGGGCTGCCACAGGCGACTATTTTTTAATTATATCTCGCACAAATTTTTAAAAACAAAACTTTTTGACATACAATTTGACAACATCTGCAAGAGAAATATTGTAAGAATTTTTTTTTCAATAGTGTTGCGAATACAATATAAAAATAGTCGCCTGTGACAGTCGTGTATACTACACACTATGAAAATAAATTTACTACAAGATTGGCTGGTTGTATGGGGTTTTATGGTGCAAAGTCCCTTTAGAGACATGCTGCGGCAAATTTTGCTACTAGAGTTAATGTTCATTAAATTAAAAGGGTAATTACAATCATTTTCTGTTCGAACAGCAGTTTGGAATATTTTTGATCAACCACGTATCAATATAAAAAGAACAAACATGCAAAAGGAAAAAGAAGAATGCGAATATTTTAAAATTATATTATTAGATTTCTTTGTCATTTTATCTTAAAACCCATATCGAATAATATCTGATCTAGAATCTACAGTGATTGCATCTGAAAATGGATTGATTTATGAGAAAATATTTTGTGTGATGTTTGCATTTGAGGTCTCCTGGGAGTCAATACTTTCAAGATGCTCTTAGCTTTCCAGAATTTTTGACGTATAGTTTGGATGCAAAGACATGAGTTATTGTTATATTTGCTTATTCTGATAAGAAGCCAAGATATAGTTTTTAAGATACTGAAATAAAAACTGATTATGATCGATATGGCATGACATCAAAATATATTTTTTTAAATATATTAGATATAACTCTAGCAGTACATCGACAAAACTATTAATCTATTTTCATTTCCATAAGATTTTGTAATACACACTTAGCAGTGTTTTCATAGATGTACTTTCGGTAATTTTATTAACGATTTTGTTTAACACTTCGAAAATAAATTTGTAAAAAGTGTTAATGTTCATTAAATTAAAAGGGTTTTCAAATTTATTTCCAGTTCGAATAGCAGTTAGGAATATTCTTGATCAACCACGTGTCCACAGAAAAAAAAATATAAAGTAGAACAAAAGAATGCAAACATTTTTAAAATTTATTATTAGATATAATGTTTCTTAGTTATTATTTATCTTAAAACCCGTCTTGGATAATATTTGATGTAGAATCTTGAATGATTGCCTCTGAAAATGGATTGATTTATGAGAAAATATTTTGTGTGCTGTTAGCGTTTGAGGTCTCTTGAGAGTCAATACTTTGAAGATGCTCTTAGCTTTCATGAATTTTTTATGTATAGTATGGATGCAAATACATTAGTTATTGTTATATTTGCTTATTTTGATAAGAAGCCAAAATATAGTTTTTGAGACACTGAAATAAAAACTGATTATGATCAATGTGGATCGACATCAAAATATATTATTAAAAAATGTTTAACTATAATCATAGCAGTACATCAACAATGCTATTAATTTATTTTCATTCTATAATATTTTGTAATACGTATTTAGCAATGTTTTTATAGATGTAGCTTTCGGCAATTTTGTCAACGACTTTGTTTAACACTACGAAAATAAGTTTGTAAATAGTGTTAATGTTCATTAAATAAAAAGGTTTCTCAAAATTATTTCCAGTTTGAATAGTAGTTAGGAATATTTTTGTCACCCACGTTTCCATAGAAAAAGAAAAAACATACAAAAGGAAAAAAAAGAAGAATGAAGATATTTAAAACGTCTATTATTTGATATAATGTTTCTTTGTCATTTTCTTTTAAAACCCGTATTGAATAATATCTGATCTAGAATCTAGACTGATTGAATATGAAAATGGATTGATTTATGAGAAAATATTTTGCGTGACGTTTGCGTTTAAGTTTTCCCGAGAGTCAATACTTTAAAAATTCTCTTAGCTTTCATGAATTTTTGACGTATAGTTTGGATGCAAAGACATAAGTTTTTATTATATTTAATTATTCTGAAAAGAAGCCCAAATATATTTTTTAAGATAGTGAAATAAAAAATGATTATGAAAGATATGGCACGAGATCAAAATTTATTTATTTAAAAAGGGATTAGTTACTATATCTTGCAGTGCAATTAATTTATTTTCATTTTCACAAGATTTTATAATACATATTTAGTAATGAATTTATAGATATAGCTTTCGGCAATTTTCCTAAACATTTCATTTCTCAAATAATGTATACTGGATGTTAAAAAAATAATAATACAAAACTTTGTAAATGATAATAAAATCAAGGCTTTTATTTAAAGAACACCACTTATTCTTCCAAAATGTGAAATGCTTGAAAAGATCTCCAAAATTACCCCCAAAAAACATTTACTAAATTGCTCGAGTATTCAGAATGCAGATGGAAATATATGGGCGATTCTCAAAAGGTGGGCAGTGGACACAAGTCATAACTTTAAGCTTTTCAAACATAACTTTAATTATCATTGACTTTATTTTTTTTTTACACTAAGTTTTTAATTCTATTTAGAGATAGAAAATGACATAATTTATTGTAAAAGCTTTGTATAAATATCTTAAAATTTTATTATTTTATGCTAAAGAGGCCAATTTCGGACATTCATAACGTTAACAGCTCCAGTGTACCACCAAGAAAAAGAGTTATAACTTTTTTCCATGTGGTTCTAATGGTAAACAACGAATGCATAAACGAAACGAATGATTTTTTGATAATTTCGTTAAGAGATGGCAGGCTGATTTATTGCTTTTTTGGAGATAGAAGGACTTTTCTATAAAGCATTTTTCTGTATTTTGTTATGTCCGAAAATAACGTACGTAACGAAGCATTTGATATTATTATTATTATTACTGGATAACAAAAAGTTAATTATACATATATATATGTATACAGACGCATTTACTACATTCTTAGTCTTAAGAATTTTTTAAATACTAAGAGCAACGTCCAAAATCTGCAAATGTCCAAAATTTGTAACGTACACAACTGCTAATTAAATGCTTTAATCATTAATTTTCCAGAATAGTTGCTGCCTTTTAATGTTTGTGTATAATTTTGTAGACACACTATTAAAATATTTATATATTATATTTATAGACAAAATACTATACTATTAAAATAATTTGGCCTTAAATTTGAAAAATTTAAAAATTACATATAGTTAACCTTTAATGCTCCCACCTTTTGAGAATCTCCCATATATAGTGTCACCGACGCAATTTCTATACAGTTCCACAGTTGCTAATCCTACACATTTTTTATTACAACTATTTCCGATAAGAAATATGCGCTTTAATTAATGGTACAAAATCTTTCTGCGATTTAATAAAACGAAGATTTCGATCTGGAAGCAGACGTACTTAAAGGGGAACATCATCTACAGCAGCTCGATATTACTTGATTTTGACACAATATTTAAAATTATTTTGAAGCTGTAAATATTTCTTCAAATTAAGCATTTTTTTTAGAATAAATTGTATAAATTTTTGTTTACGTATGCTTTTAAATAATTTTAATGATACATAATTTGAATTTACTTTAATTAAGACATACTTATTACGTATTTTCAATGACATACATGTGTTGCACGTGGGATTCTAAAAAATACATTCGATATATACACTTAATATTGTATATATATATATTCTTTCAATATTGTATATATATATATATTCTTTCGTATTTTAAAGTCAACCTAAAATAATAATCAAGTTTATAGATGAAAATATTTTTTTTTTTCAGGCAATTAAACCAAAAAATGCAAAATCTATGATAAAATTTCAATAAAAAATAAAAAAAGTAAATAAATATATTATAGGTTCTTACTTAAAAATAGGTACAGCTTATAAAGATATATAAGAAACAATATAATTCACAATTTTAAGTTTCTATATTACTAAGTTTTGGAAATAGGCTGCGCGCAATATCAAAAATAACTGATTTGAGTAAAATGGCTTTAAAGATAAAATTTATCATGATTTGGATAGGTATCGATCCACATATTTTATCATAAAACTGGCTTTACTCGGAGTATCGTCGTAATTTTTTTTAAAGTTCGGTAACATGTTATTTTTTCGAAATAGACAAAAAAAAAAAAAAAAAAAAAAAAAAAAAAAAGAAAGAAAGAAAAAAAATGTTGACTTTAAAAAGGTTTTAAGGTGATCTCCCCCTTAAAAATGAGAATGTCTAGTACTTTTTCAACGTCCAAAATGGCAACACATTTCATGAAAAGAAAAAACAATCTGTTAAGAATTTCTCTAAGCTACCTTCCCCTTTGTTAAAGTTAACACGACCCAAACTTCAACAAAAAGAAAATTAATTCATATTTTGATACAATTATGGAAAATTAGACTACAAATATACATCTGATATCAATTTTACCGTTTTGTATAAAAAGGGAACACATATATACACAAGAAAGCAAAGAAAAAAAAAAGGAGGCATCAAATATATCTTAAATTATATTTATTAAGTACAATCTTTCTTTCTCATTTTATCTTAAAACCCATATCGAATAATATCTGATCTACAATCTAGAGGCATAGCATCTGAAAATGGATTGATTTATGAGAAAATATTTTGTGTGATGTTTGCGTTTAAGGTCTCCTGGGAGTCAATACTCTCAAGATGCTCTTAGCTTTTATGAATTTTTGATGCATCGTTTGGATGCAATTACATTTTTTGCAGCTATATTTGCATATATTGATAAGAAGCCAAAATACAGTTTTTAAAATACTGAAATAAAAACTGATTATGATCGGTATGGCATGAGATCAAAATATATTTATTTAAAAAATGATTAGTTGCCATATCCTACAATGCAATAAATTTATTTTTATTTCTACAAGATTTAGTAATACATATTTAGTAATTTATTTATAGAGGTAGCTTTCGACAATTTTGTTAAACATTTCTTTTCTCAAGTAATGTATACTGGATGTCTAAAAAATATTAATACAAACGTTTGTAAAATATATTAAGTATCAGGCATTTTATTTAGAGAACACAACTTATTCTTCCAAAATGTGAAATGCCTGAAAATATCCTCATTTTTCGCCCAAATAACATTTTCTAAATCGCTCGACAATTCAGAATGCAACTCAGTATATATGAGGACCCCAGAAGCCAAGGGGTATAAGTGACAAAATTGGAAAAACTGAACTAAGTACGCAGGCTATCTGGAAATAAAGCTATTTGTTTGGGGGTAAAGAGATATAAGTAATTTTCTTATTATGTACTGCGTTCTTTAGGTCAACTAATAAAATTCAACTACTTAACTACTTAACGTCTTTGATCTCTACTTAAATTTAAAAAAATATATATATTGTACTTACCTTTTCTTTCACAGTTATTGAATCTAAGAATTCAAATACCGCTATGAAATAAGCAACAGTTTCATATTTTAATTCAGTCAATTACTATTGATGTTCAACTTTGAGCTCAATTTACTCCATATCTAAATTTTGGCTCTTGTACCTCTTTCTTCTGGGATCCTCATACAGTGTCATCGACACAAATTTCTACAGTTCCATAGCTGTTAATCCTACAGATTTTTGATTACTACTTTACGATAAGAAATATACACGTTAATTAATGGTACAAAATCTTTCTGCGACTCAATAAAACGAAGATTTCGATCAGGAAACAGACATATTTAAATATAGTATCTTTTCAACGTCCAAAATGGCAATACATTTCATAAAAGAAAAAGAAACAATTAAACATTTTTCTTTGCTACCTTCGCTTTTGTTAAAGATAGCCCGACCTGAATATGATGTGAAAGAAAATTAATTAATATCTTAATACAATTATGGAAAATTAGATTACAAATATACATCTAATATCAATTTTACCGTTTTTATATAAAAAGGGACACATATATACAGAAAGACAGGAAAGGAAAAAAAAATACAATAGAAAAAAGGAGGCCAAATATTTTAAAAGTTTATTATTAACTATAACCTTTCTTTGTCAATTTATCTTAAAACCCATATAGAATAATATCTGATCTAGAATCAAGAGGGATAGTATCTGAAAATGGATTGACTGATGAGAAAATATTTTGTGCGATGTTTGCGTTTGAGGTCTCCTGGGATTCAATACTTTCAAGATGCTCTTAGCTTTTATGAATTTTTGATGTATCGTTTGGATGCAAAGACATTTTTTATTGTTATATTTGCATATACTGATAAGAAACCAAAATACAGTTTTTAAGATACTAAGATAAAAACTGATTATGACTGATATGGCATGAGATCAAAAAATATTTATTAAAAAAATAATTAGTTACTATATCCTACAATGCAATTAATTTATTTTCATTTCCACAAGATTTTGTAATACATATTTAATAATGTACTTATAGACGTAGATTTCGGCAATTTTGTTAAACATTTCTTTTCTCAAATAATGTATACTGGATTTAAAAAAAATATTAATACAAAAGTTTGTAAATGATAATAAACATTAAGCCTTTTATTTAGAGGACACCACTTTTTGTTACAAAATGTGAAATGCTTGAAAAGATCTCCATTTTTCGCCGAAACAACATTTACTAAATCTCTCGAGAATTCAGAATGAATCTGGCAATATATATAGTGTCCCCGACACAATATATATGCTGTTCCACAGTTGCTAATCCTACAGTTTTTTATTACAACTATTTTCGAATAGAAATATGCGCTTTAATTAATCGTATAAAATGTTTATGCTACTCAATAAAATGAAGACTTTGAACCGGAAACAAGCATACTTAGAAGTAAGGATGTATAGTATCTTTTTAACGTCTAAAATGTTAAAACATTTCATGAAAAGAAAAATAATCTATTAAATATTTCTCTAAGCTACCCTCCCTTTTGTTAAAGTTAATCCGACTCGAACATGAAGTGAAAGAAAATGAATTCATATTTTGTAATACAAATATGGACAATTAGACTACAGATATACATCTAATACCAATTTTACCATTTTTGTACAAAAAGGTAATACATATATACACAAAGATAGAAAATAAATAAATAAAATACAAAGGAAAAACAAAAGACTGCGGATATTTTAAAAGTATATTGTTAACTATAATATTTCTTTGTCATTTTATCTTAAAACCCGTATCGAATAATATTTGATCTAGAATCTAGAGGAGATGCATCTGAAAATAGATTGATTTATGAGAAAATATTTTGTGTGATGTCTGCGTTTGAGATCTCCTGGGAGTCAATACTTTCAAGAAGCTCTTAGCTTTTATGAATTTTTGATGCATCGTTTGGATGCAAAGACATTTTTTATTGTTATATTTGCATATACTGATAAGAAACCAAAATACAGTTTTTAAGATACTAAGATAAAAACTGATTATGATCGATATGACATGACATTAAAATATTCTATTTTTAAAATAATAATGACTTATATGTTACGAAGCAATTAATTTATTTTTATTTATATTCGATTTAATAATACATATTTAGAAATGTATTTATAGATGTAGCATTCGGCAGCATTGTTAAACAATTCTTTTTCTCAAATAATACACATTGCATGTCTTAAAAATATTAATGCAACTGTTTATAATTTGTAATAAACGTCAGGACTTTTTTTTAAATACACCACTGTCTCTGCCAAAAGGAGAAATCATTGAATATATCACTATTTTCGCCCTAGTAACATTAACTAAATCGCTCGACTATTCAGAATAGAATTGATAATACATAGGTCGTCACTGACCCAATTCCTATACGGTTCAAATGCTGCTAATACTTCCGATTTTGCGGTACCACTATTTCCCAATATAAACATAAACTTTAATTAACAACAGAAGTTCTGTTACATATAAATAAAATGAAGATTACTATACGAAAGAAGAAGTGGGCAAAACTTTACTGGGTTAAAGAACGCAGATATACGAGCAAATTTCGTCATAGAATGTATGGTCGTAACGCAAGCGGTGAGAAGTTAAAAGGTAGCTTTTCACTGTCCCAGGGCGATGGATGGGTCGAGGTGGTCCCATAAGTTGGCCACCACGATTGTCGGATCTCTCGTGTTTGGACTTTTTCCTGCGGGGCCTAATATACGAAGTAATAATAGTATAATATATGAGAAGCCTAATATACGAGTTTCCCATTCAAACCGATATGGATCTAGTTGCCAGGATTTCTGTTGTTACCGGCAATATTCGGGAAATACCTGATGTCCCTACCCCGCAGGTGTGAAGCGTTCATTACACCTGTCGGAAGATCTTTTGAGCAGTTTCTTTGAGCATGTACATTAATTACATTCCTGTTAATAAAATGTTCTCTGAAGTATTTCCTCTCATTCTTGTGTTAATTCTTTAACTGCGACAGCGGAAAACTACTTTTAACTTCTCACCGCTTGCTTTACGATCAGACATTCGTTTTATTCACACGTTTTACACGTATCACACGTTTTATTTTTTCACTTAAAAATAATCAGGACTTTCTTTTGATAAATTGGTCAGCCTGAACTGGACTCGAAAGAATCAAACCTCAACTCAACACATTTAAAGTCGACTTTACTCGCAACGTAAAAAATTAGCCTCAACCCAATCCAGTGCAGAACTCTAGCTTGGAAGGAGACAGCCAATTTTTTGGCTGAAGAGGTGGATCGCGAGATGTGCGATATATTTTTTAACCTGTAGTATCAATCATGAATGGTGGTACTAAAACCTTTGGGACCCTCTGTATATACAAATATATAAATAATTCCTTCTCATTGTAGGCCAATAACAAAATACTAAACTATGATTTTTTACGGTGTGGTTTCAATTCAAAAAATATTTCAAATGTTGTCCGACATGTAAAAATCCAACTACGAAAAAATAGTTGATTTTCTAAAAAAGTTCATTTTCTAAAGTAACGAAAGTTAAATTTATTACGGTCCATAGGTTCTGCACGTCTTATTTAGAAAAAAAAACTCTCGGTGCTCTCTAAAATAAAAATAAAAAAATCCATTTTCGTTTTAAAAAAACTACACAGTTATAATACTTTGAATTTTATGAATGATTTGCCTTTTCTGGCACTAAAAACGCTTGTATTCGTTTTTAGGGCCAAAAACCAAAGCATAATAAGAGCATAGAAAATGTTTTTCTAAATATAACTTAAAGGACATAAAAACCGCATAAGGATTTAAATTTCGTGATATTTAAAAAAATAACTATTTTGACTTCAGTGACTTTTGATATGATGAAGATTAGCATTTGAAACATCTTTTAGGTAGCTTCCAATTCAAAAAGTAACATGCTACCTATTGCATCCGTTTGAACGGAAACAGTTCCTGAAGATTTTGGTATATTTTCTCTGATCATGACCCCCCCCCCCCCCATCCCTCAAACGCCAAAAACACCCCAGTTCAAATGTTGATTCATACATGTATATATATGTGTGTACCAATTTTTTGGGGTATGCGATGGGATTCGTATTTATGAACTGATTTCGATGTGACTGATCACGTGTGGACTTGCCAGGTATCGACCAGGTTCGTTGGCCAGCTTCATCCGCCATTATTGTTTTAAAATGACTGCTACACAAAGAATCATAATTCAAAAAGATGTAGAAAATATTAGAAATCCAGAAGGTTTTTACATACAACCGGAAAAGGCGAAATCCTTGTATTATGTTTTCGGCTTTGATACAAGGATTCCGGAGCATTTTTTTTTTGTTTTGCTTCTATCTTAAAAAACGGCTGGGGTACAATAGTTTGAAACTATAGAACGACTCATTTCACATAAACAGGTTCCATTTATTAGCTTTAGAAAATGTGTTTTACTGCAAATTTACTTTCATTGTTGAAATTATATTTGCTATTTCTATACGTTTAAAATCAAATCATAGACTTAATCGATAGCGGGAAATTCTTGCCCAACTTGGCGATACTTGGTGATATATCACCAAATTTGGCAACAGATATATGTCTCTATAAATTAAGACATATTTGCGATAGCTGGCTATGGTATTTTTCAAAAAAGCTATACAAATTCAGTATTGACGAAAACCGGAAATTTTCAATAATCGGTTTCTATGCATTTTTACCTTCGTATGTTTGAGTAAAATTTACTGAATTATAAAAATAAAGAATATTGAATCTACCTTTTCCTCCCGGTATAGTCCGGAACTACTTTTTGTAATTGAAACTACACCTCTAAAACTAACGAATTAGGAATTAGCTATTGTTCAATGATAAGAATGGACACACTGTATGTACTGTAATATAGGCTCTTTAATATCTTTGAATGAGACTTCGATTTCAAATGAAGTACATAAGCATAAATATGATCTTTTTGTTCTATAATTTTCAAAATATTTATAAAAGGTTTTGCAATTAATAGTACTATAAATAAGCAGAATTTTTAAAAAGTCGCGCACCCTATATCTAAAACTATTCTGTATTACAGTAGCGTGTTTTTGACACTTTCATTAAGCAAGTTTTTGTTTTATGACTCACTTGCACTAAAATAAATTGCCTAGAGTCACTTCCACCCACACATGTGTATTTAGGACAATAAATATCAGATATTATATGTTACCCTGTGCTTTTTCTGATATTTTTTCTCAAGAATAGATTTTGAAAACTTTTAGAAGATTATTGTTATTTTATAAGTAACATATGATGAATAACATTTAAAGTGCTAAATTTTGTTTTAAATATTGTCTTAGAATTACAAATATTAATTTATTTTACAGAGATCTCATATGCAAATTCTTGAAAAACAGGAGAATAACTTAGTGCATAATTAAATAAAAATATCGCTGTTATTTACATTTATGTTCCTCTATAATTATTTTATAAGTTCCGCAGGCCCATCAATGCTTTCATTGGTCATAATTTACTAAATAAGTACTCAAAAAATATAATTAAACAGTTTATTTTAAAATCACATGGGACCAGTCCGTTCTTACTTGAATTCCAAAAATCTAACGTTTTTAGTTCCTCTATAAAAATAATCAATTTTCCAGCAAACCCTGTTAAATGGCTATTTTTAATTGGTTTTTAATTCAGAGTAGCTACTAAACGAAACTAACCAGGGACCAGAACTTAAAAAACGTACATATATTTTTTAATGACAGGAATTGTGATGGGTAGAACGAATGATTTTATTAATCGAATGAGTTATTCGGGCATACGTAAGGAAAAATAGTTTCCAACCTTTGTGTATATTTTTAATCAATTACCACCAAAAATTTTGTAAAAAAGAAAAAAAAAGAAAAGAAAATCATAGTTGCTAACCGTCGTATTTGTTTTAATCAATTATCTTCAGAAAATTTGAAGATAAAAACAATTTCTATATTTTTATAGAGGTTCTTAAATTAAATCTAATTAAAATAAGGAAGTTCTTCTTCGAACCAAAATTTCTGGTAAAAATTGAACAATAATAATAATAAAAAAAACAAATGTTGGCAGCTATGCTTTTGCGCATGCCCGAAACATTCATTCGAATACTAGAATCGTTCATTCTGCCATCATTCTATCTCCTGAGTTTTGCCTATCATCAACACAGGGCTCCCAAACGGTCAGTTTTTTTTTTAATATTGCTTTTATTTTTAAGCGAAAATCTTCTTTTAACATTTTTGGGGGAATTTTGCAGAAACCATACCGTAAGATCTCGGTGTGGGCTTTACAGCTTTAAGATATTTTTGGTTTTACAACTACAACTATTCTCAGAGATACAGTATTAGAAAAATAAGTACATTGGAGAAAAAAAAAAAAAAAAAAAAAAAAACGTTTTTTAAGAGATTTTCAATATTTATATATTTTACACTTTGCCTACAAAACAAAAACAAATGCAAAATTTCCTATTGCAAATTAATAGCTTTGTTGTATTATTAAAGAACTAATTTTTAAAGTTTAAAGAAAATTCAATTTTTTTTTCAAAATAATATGAAACTCAAGCAACGGGAGGAAAGGATCAGTCGAAGCTCATGTACGTTGTCAAGGAGAAACTTCATTAACATTGAAAGTGTTGAGCTCCAATTAGGCCTAAAACATGCAATTAAGGCTAAAATTTGGAATAAATGCAAAATAAAATTGTAAAATAAATGTTTTGCTAACACAAAATGTGCAGTTAATTAAACCAAACTAGGGGTATTTCAGAAAATCTGAAAACTGAAAAATTAAAAAATGCATTCTAAACCACAATTTGATTTAAATGGAAATAAAATATGCGATGCAATTTACCCTTAACCCCAAAACTCTATAACTCCAATTTATCCCGAAAATGCTATTTCTGAGGATAATTAGAATCATACAGATTATTAACGTTATGCTTCGTCTGTTCCAAAATGTAACCATTTCCTCTTAAAAACAGCCCTTTTCTAAATTTAAATCCATAGCTATATTTCCATATTCCTACAATTTTTTACACAGGACCTTTTTACGCGACTGCCAAGAAGGGTTATGTGTTTCACGCGTATATGGGTATGTGGATTTCTTTATACCATGGGTATGTGGATTTCTTTATACCATTTCTTTAAACATCCCAACGGCAGGATGGATTTTAATGAATGAGGTGTCTATCAATTTGTCTTAATCGTCCGACGGTTATAGGCTAGGTTTTGTTTTTATAAATTCAAAATGGTGGTCGTAAAATACAAAATGGCGATAGAGACGAAAAAAAATTTAAGCACCCTATTGAGTGGCATATTATTGGATAGGTCTTTCAAAATGAAGACGATGTTCATTGACTATATTACAGTTAGAAGCTCCGTTTAAATATTACACAACCTGGAAGTTGTGTAGGTAAGATCTCTAGCTTTACTGCAACTCTAACTATCATAGACATATATAGGCCTCATCAAAACAGTGTTTATAGATAGGGTATGTGGATTTCTTTATACCCTCGATACATCCCAATGGCTGGATGGATTTTAAAGAAAGAGGTCTCTATCGATTCGTCTTAACCGTCCAATTGTTATAGGCTAAGTTTTGATTTTATAAATTCAAAATGGCGGCCGTGAAATACAAAATGACGGTAGAGACGAAAAAAAATTTACGCACCCTATTGAGTAGTATATCATTGGATAGGTCTTTCAAAATGAAGACGATGTTTCATTGACTATTTTACAGTCAGAAGCTCCGTTTAAATATTACACAAACTGTAAGTTGTGTAGGTAAGATCTCCAGCTTTACTGCAACTCTAACTTTCATAGACATCTATAGGCCTCATCAAAACAGTGTTTATAGATAGGAACTAACAATTAAACACAACTTAAAAGTCATCAATACAAGTAAATTAAAAAATAGGTAAGTAATATAAAAACTAATTTCACATTGATGAGAAATAATTAATTAGTTCGCTTTTTACGCAGTCGGGTTTTTTGATTTTTTAAATTTTTGATTTTTCTTTACTTGTTTTCTTTCTCTTGTGAGTTAGAAGTGTTAAAAAAAAAATGAGGGAAAATATTAATTTTATTCCGGAATTTTCAAGTTGCCGGATTTTTGAAGTCTTTCTGTAGATGAAAAAGTATAGTTATTGCTAAAAAGTATTATGCATAGAAATAGATTATTATAAATTATGAATTACTTAAGAATTATCCCCATGTAATTATTCATAGATTATAATTAATAACTCTTCAACTTCATATCATTTTAGACTTCCACCTTAAAAATAAAAAAAGTCCTTCCGGCTAGTGGCGGGAGGAAGAGGTAGCTTTCAAATTCCTTATTTTAAAAATGCCAACTTATATTATTCAAACACAAGAAGCTCAATTTAGTGGAAACCGAATATAGGAGATTCAATACTAATTTTTATCAATACTAAATCATTATGAATGAGAATTTCGTGAAATTAGTCAGCTTTATCCACGCTGCTTCTATTTAAAGTAAGTTATATTTGGCTGAGATTTTGATGTATACTATCCACATGCCTTCTTACATGGAAATAGGCGAATACGTGTGTTATCGCGTGACAAATACAAGATCGTTTCAAAATGTTAGCCATACTAGAAATTCAAAGTGCTATAATCCAACCATTTTTTAAGATATAAACAAAAGAACAAATTTTCAGAAACAAAATCTGCTCCGGAATCTTTGTATCAACGCCAAACACATAAAAAAAATCTTTTCATTTTCCAGTTTTTTAATACCTCATTTTAAATTTTAAATTTAATTTTTTTAATGGCAACCCTTTTGAAACAAGATGACGAATGAAGCTGGCCAACGAACTCGGTCGAGACATTGGTATGTACTATGTACAGACCAAGTAACATCCAAATTGGTTCATAAATACGCTTGTTATCGTGTGACAAAAATCAGGTCGTTTTAAAATGTCAGCCAGAATAGAAATTCAAAATGCTATAACTCAGCCATTTTTTTAGATATGGACGAAACAAAAACTGTTCCGGAATCTTTGTATTAAGGTCAAACACATACGAAAAAAATCTTTTTCATTTTCTAATTTTTTGGTATCTCATTTTAAATTTTAAATTTTTTAAATTTTCTTAAATGGCCGCCATTTTGAAACAAGATGTCGGATGAAGCTGGCCAACGAACTCGGTCGAGATATTTGTATGTACTATGTACACACCAAGGTACATCCAAATCGATTCATAAATACGCCTGTTATCACGTGACAAATATCAGGACGTTTCAAAATATCAGCCACGCTAGAAATTCAAAATGCTATAACTCAGCCATTTTTTAACATATAGACGAAACAAAAACTGCTCCGGAATCTTTGTATAAAGGTCAAATACATAAGAAAAAAATATTGTTTCAATTTTCAATTTTTTGGTACCACATTTCAAATTTAAATTTTTCTTAAAAATTTAAATGGCTGCCATTTTTAAACAAAATAGCGGATGAAGCTGGCCAACGAACTCGGTCGAGACATTGGTATGTACTATGTACAAACGAAGTTACATCCAAATCGGTTCATAAATACGCCTTTTGTCGCGTGACAAAATTCAGGACGTTTCAAAATGTCAGCCATGCTAGAAATTGAAAATACTATAACTCAGCCATTTTTTTAGATATGGACGAAACAAAAACTGTTCCGGAATCTTTGTATTAAGGTCAAACACATACGAAAAAAATCTTTTTCATTTTCAATTTTTTGGTACCACATTTCAAGTTTTAAATTTTTTTAAAAATTTTAAATGGCCGCCATTTTGAAACAAAATGGCGGATGAAGCTGGCCAACGAACTCGGTCGAGACATTGGTATGTACTATGTACATACCGAATTACATTCAAATCGGTTCATAAATTCGAGAGTTACAGTATGACAAAGGTCAGATATATATATATATATATATATATATATATATATATATGGATATATATATATATATATATATATCAACTTTTGAACGGAGGGTGGTTTCGGGGTCTGGGGGTCATGATCGATGAAAATATACCAAAATTTTTTGAAATCGCTTTCCTCCGAACGGCTGCAATAGGTAGCTTTTTGTAATGAAAGCTACCTAAAAATGGAACCATTATAAGATCACTTCTGTGGCTGTCTGTCACAGCCTTTTTCTCGAAAATTATGGAAAGTTCAAACTCAGCACAGAGTTATAAAGTCTATTGACTCACATATTTACATATTATTAGCCACTCACAAATATATTTAGGAAAACTTTAGGGTGCACTTCTGTTTGAAAGATCTCGTAACAGCGACCCCAAAAATGTATTTGTTTTAATTTTAGGCATTATATTTTAAGGGGTCTTGTACCTTTTAAACGCTTAAAATTAACGAAAAACTTCAAAGTTTGAATTAGTCTACTTCAAAACCTTAAACATGAAATTTTGGATATTGATTAAACAGATTGTGCTTTTACCATGCTACCATTAGAAATTTATTGGCCTTTTACAGAATTTGTGTATTGTTGAAATCAAAATAGCTCTTTTTTTTAGTCCAGAAGTCATTGCGCGCATGATATCTTGAAAAAGTATGTATGGATGGTCATGAAATTTGGTAAAGATACTAAACATGTGTTTAAAATGAATTAATTTTAAGTATTTACAATGGTAATATTTTTAGTTGTGACTATTTTTATTCATTAAAAATATAAATTTTTATTTTATTTTTTTTTTACAAAAATATGAAATAATTGTATATAATATATGAATATAGTTAATGAAATAATTTTGGCCTAAGAGTAGTTCATTTTAAACACACATATATGTTTAGTATTTTTACCAAATTTCATGACAACTCGTACATACTTTCTCAAGATATCATGCATGCAATGACTTATGTAGTAAAAAAAGAGCTATTTTGATTTCAACAATACAGAAACTCTGTAAAAGGCTAATACATTTATAATGACAGCATATCACAAAGTACAATCTGTTTAATCACTATCCAAAATTTCATGTTTATACATGAAATGGTTTTGAAGATAGACTAATTCAAACCTTGAATTTTTTCGTTAAATTTTGTCGCTTTTAAAAGGTACAAGACCCCTTAAGAGGTATCGTTGGTAAAGTACTGCAGATATATGTCGTTCACCTATATTTCCGAACTTACTGAAAATAAAATTATGAAACAATCAGGGATAGTAGGAGTTTATTTAAACTTTTCAGTAAAACTACAGCGATTATTCTCGATCAAATAGTTTTTGAGAAAATTGTATTTTTCCTTTATTCTGCACGCGCTCAGCGGAGCAGTTGATGGACACCCGAGGTACCTATCGGCGCGGAACCATCCAAGGACTATTGGTAATGATTTTCGAAAAAGATTGTCGGTAATAACCGAAATATTAATTAAAAATAAGTTTAGAAAAACATAGACCAAGGCAGCGTTGCAATTTGCGACCTCATTTCGAAGCGCGTTCAGCACAATTTAAATTTTAAACTTAATAAAGGTATTTGTTTTAGGTAACTCTAATCATAGTGATAATTAGTTACATTTTTCATTCCAAAATAATTCAATTATTTAAGGCAATTATCAAAAAATAATTTAAGTTTTTTACAAAGTCGTATTATACTTTTAGAAACAGTTTTTCCTAATTTTGCTGCTCCTAATTAATATATTTATTGTACGGAACCCTTTGTGCGTGAGTAAAACTCGCACTTGACCTATTAAATGAATTATCAATAAATGTTTCGTCTTCAACATTGCTATTTTCTTTACAAAGAAATTAATGATTCCATATAAGAATTTTTCTGTAAAATATCTTCTCTGCTTCGTATTTCCAAATTTGTGCATTGGATGCTTTTATCTTGAGAATGAATAAGCCTATCACGAAAACACGATTTAGTTTTTGTAAAGATTTTTGAATCCTCTTTGAAAATAATGTCTAGAAATAATGCTTGATTTAACCATAAAATATCCTATCACGGCATTATAAATGGATACATTGTTATGGATAAGTGGGATATTTTATCATTCAGTTTATATCATGATACTTTGAAAATAATAGTTTTGAAATTTTTTTTACGATATGCGAATTTTTAAAACTGATAGCAAACATTAAAATATAAGATGCTTTTTTCAAGAAAAGAAGGCATAAAGGAAGAAATAAAGTTATATGTAGAATACCAATATAATTTAAACAATATTGGTATGTACCAATATATACCAATACATATACCAATATAAATATAGCTAAATTTATATTAATATACACTGTCAGAAAAACTCGTCAATATACACTAAATTATTTCTCATTTTTTAACAAATAATTTCCGTACTCCTAGAAAACATGTTTTATCCGTGAATTCTCCCCGAACGTCTAAAAAATAGGTAGAAATTCCGTTCATATCTAGCACGCATGCGTATTATGGGTCTATTATGATAATAAATCCGAATTTATTTTAAAAATGAAAAACCAAAAATTCTATAAATTAAGATTTCTAATTTAATTTTTTTAAAAAAAGGTGTTGAATTTCAAAATAAATAACAATTAATTTTCTTATTCTTTGAAAAGTGTTCACAATTTATTTTTTTAAGTTGAATAAGTTGAATACAGTTAAATAAAGTTGCATTTAGAAAGTCGTTTATAAATAAATATTGATATTTAAAATATACATTAAATGAATACATTTAAAAGATATTTTAATTAAGAAAATTAAATGGAAAAAACCGACATCACTCAAAAAATCTTATCGAATAAAAAAATGATATTCGTAATTTTACCTCTAGCAATCTACGTAAAAACATTTAAAATTCATATTTTTATACTTATTACTTAAAGTATAAAAAACCCAGCTACAATCTCGTTAAAGAGAAAATCTTCCCGAAATGAACTTCAAAATTAAAAGCTTTGTAGAGAAATTGATCAAGCCATACACATCTCCAGCAGACATATTTACTTCAAAGCGTTTTGCTGCTGTACAACTATAGCTGGGTGCTGGCGTGTTCGTCTCGTACCGTTGAGATGGCTGGTTCGAATCCAACGTTAACCGCTCTTGCTTTCTTCAATTGACGGATATTTTACCTCCTGTAACGGAGGAAAAAAAACGGATGTTCGTCAATTCACGGAAATATGCCGGCAGCACTGCTGCCAGTAGAATTTCCGCGAATTGAAAAAAGTTTTTTTGAGAGTGTAGTTCCACTAGAAACAGCAAGATAAATATTTGCATAGTTTATATACTAATAAAATACAAATATCAACAGTATACCAATATAATTAAAAGTAGTGCTTTATAACAATGTAGTTATAAAATACATGTACCACTGTGAATATATTTTAGGTTATATTAATATAGTTCCACTAGAAAGTACAATATAAATATATGCGTATACCAATAAAATACAAAATCAACAGAGGTATATAACATAGCGTTTTTGTTTAATTTTATGGTAATTAAAAAAAGTGCTCAAATCTATACTGATTAGATCTTATGCAATTTCTTTAGAAAATTTTGTAATCATTAATGATTGCCTATTTAATTATTGATTATTTGATAATTTTAATTTGGTATACACTTTTTTAATGGGTACAATTAATAAATGAGCTAAAGAAAGTGATTCAACAAATTTCAAGTTCATTTATTTGCTGAATTTAACCTTGTATTCTAATCTTTCCAATTATGTTGCACACTTTTCAGCTGTTTGCAAATTTTTAGGCTTTATTTGAAATATTTATAGTATTATAATAGGCAATGGTGTAAAAATTTTCAAAAATGAAAAAGTTTTACATATTTTTAAAAATGAAATTTTCCTTTAAAATATTTTGTACGTTTAACAATGTACCTTTGAATTTTAAACGAATTTCATATTTCATTGCTGTGTACTGTAGAATGAATATTTCAGTGAAAATATGTTCTTAATTCTACGCTTTGCAACGTCGTATAGTTGGTCCAACCCATTAAAGAACTTTGCGTTATCGCAACTTTATACAACTTATTTTTTATTTTATTGTGAATAATTTTTACAACAAATTTATTATCACATATTGTATATGGGTCATTCTCCAAAAAGTGTAATTTTTCAACAAAAATATTTTTCAATTTCAAAACCTTGCGTTTCCTTTTTTTACCCGACTGCCAAGAAGGGTTATGTGTTTCACGCGTATCTGGGTATGTGGATTTCTTTATACCCTCGAAACATCCTAACGGCTGGATGGATTTTAATGAATGAGGTCTCTATCGATTCGTCTTAACTGTCCGATGGTTATAGGCAGGTTTTGATTTTATAAATTCAAAATGGCGGTAGAGACGGAAATTTTTTTACGCACCCTATTGAGTGGCATATCATTGGATAGGTCTTTCTAAATGAAGACGATGTTTCGTTGACTGTTTTACAGTCAGAAGCTCCGTTTAAATATTACACAACCTGAAAGTTGTGGAGGTATGATTTCTAACATTACTTTCAATCTAACTTTCATAGACACTATAAGCCTCATCAAAACAGTGTTTATAGATAGGAACTAACAAATAAACACAACTTAAAAGTTATTAATACAAGTAAACAAAAATAGGTAAGTAATATAAAAAATAGTTTCACATTGATGAGAAATAATTAATTAGTTCGCTTTCACGCAGTCGTTTTTTTTTATTTTTTTTTATATATATATATCTTACAGCTCAAAGGAAAAGCAATTGTTTTATATGTACATGCATAAACTAGAAAAGGAAGAGTTCTCTTTTTTTAACACAGAAAAACGATGTAATATTATTCTTTCAATTTTCAGTTACCCTATAATTAGTTCAAAGAGGTTGGCCTAATTTTATTTTTTCCAGTATCTAAATCGGATTAGAGAAATGTTTTGTTCCAGTTCCACGAATTCCATGATATTCAGTTACACGACTGAATATATTTTATTGAAAATTAATCTGATTCTAAAACGCCATTGTTCCTGTTTCGGAAAACTGGTTAATACGCTATAAAAACTACTCGCAAATGTTTTCTAAAATCAATGGCAGCAAAAGATATTTTGTTTTCTTAAACGTTCCTTTAATCCTTGGATTCATATACAGAGTGATTCAAAAGAGTCTACAAAATGACATGACAAATCAGGCATACAGCAAGGATGAAAAATTGCATAGGAACATAGGGTCCCAAATCACTTATTTAGTCACAAATACGGGATACTTCATCCTAACTCAATTTGAGTTGACATTAATAACTGAAACTTCAGAAAACTGAAGTATATTATAATAAAACATTTAACAGACATTTCCACCTTTCTTGTTAATGTGATAACCAAACAAAAGTGGTAGCAATGTGCATTATACGCTCCAGCAATATGTACTTGACGCCCTACATTTTAGACTGTGGTTATCAATTCTTACGGTATCATCGATTGCTTGAGCAACATGTTTTTCCAGATTTTTTCGTGATGTTATCACATTTCACACAAAACAAAATTCATATCGTTGCATTTTCATTACAATGTTTTTATTTTTCTCGAAATTATTACCCTCAACTCAGGTTCAGTTTGTATGAAACGCCCTGTATTAAACGACTAAATAAGTAGTTTGCGACCCTATGTTCCTATGTGATTTTTTATCCTTGCTGTATTCCTGATTTGGAACGTCATTCTGTAAACGTTATTTTGAATCACCCTGTATATTTGTTTCTGAGGTTTCGAAAGTTAAAGAACGCTTTTCGAAATCGGGGGTAACTCGGAAGGGGTAAGTTTTAGATTAAGAAAAATTTGTTTTTTCATAGAGTACATCCGTTTAAAATTATAAGACGAAACGCAATTTTTCACCTTTTTTCAACACAAAATATATAATGTGAACTTAAAAAAGCCCACAGTCTTACTTAAAAGGCGACTAACGTAATGGAAAAGATGTTACAAGTTTAAAATATACATTTTATTTAAAACTTCTTAATACTTTCAAGCATCAGAGAATATTTTAATAACTAAATGTTGTTTATTTATACAAATACGTCACTTTGTTTTGAAAATGAGAGAGCCAATAATTACTAGAGTTGAAAGTCCAAGAAACTGCTACTGTTACTTCCACTTTCAACTCTAGTAATTATTGGCTCTCTCATTTTCAAAACAAAGTGACATATTTGTATAAATATACAGCATTTAGTTATTAAAATATTCTCTGATGATGAGCTTGGAAAGCTTGAAAGTACGAAGAAGTTTTAAATAAAATGTACATTTTAAACTTGTAACATCCTTTTTCATTACTTTAGTCGCCTTTTAAGTTAGACTGTGGACTTTTTAAAGTTCACATTATATATTTTGTACATTCGTATGTTTCTTTAATTTATAAAAAGATATTTGACAACAATATACCTAAAATATATAATGTGACCATTAAAAATTCCACAATCTTACTTAAAAGATGACTAATGTAATGAAAAAGATGTTACAAGTTTAAAATATACATTTTATTTAAAAACTTCTTAGTACTTTCAAACTTTCCACGTTCATCATCAGAGAATATCTTGATATCTAAATGTTGTTTATTTATACAAATACGTCACTTTGTTCACTTTGTTTTGAAAAAGATGTTACAAGTTTAAAATATACATTTTATTTAAAAACTTCTTAGTACTTTCAAACCTTCCAGGTTCATCATCAAAGAATATGAAATCATCAAAACAGAGTGGTGTATTTGTATAAATAAACAACATTTAGTTATCAAGATATTCTCTGATGATGAATCTGGAAGGTTTGAAAGTACTAAGAAGTTTTTAAATAAAATGTATATTTTAAACTTGCAGCATCTTTTTCATGCATTAATCGCCTTTTAAGTAAGATTGTGGAATTTTTAATATTCACATTATACCCTTTTTCCATTCGAATAAACTTACTTAACATATGCGTGGAGGACCTTATGTTCCTCTTGAGATAATCAACTTATCATTTACTACGAAGCATTTATCATTAAGTGCAGTTTAGGATTCACTTGATACTCACTTGATGTCGTATGAATCCTAATGCATGTTAATTACTCATTTGTGAAAGGGTAATATGAAGAGTGAGTGACATGTCTACTCTCGACTTTGCACTCGCTTCATGATCTCATATTTCGTGATAAGAATAGATTATGGGCTAAGAAACTATAGCATTATATAATTGTTAGTTAGAGTGTATTGTGTGTGTATAATGTTGACTGGTAAGCCTCATAATTACTTCGCATGGTGCACTTTAAATATCTCATGCATGAATTACTTTTATAATTGTAAAAAAATACGAGGGAAAATCAGTAAGTAGGTCACAAACAGATGTGAGAGGTCGGAAATTAGTAGTAAATTGTTTCGAAATACGTCAATAGGTGGCAGCATAATCCAGCTATAAGATGTTAATTTCGAATTTATGAGACAGCAGTTGAACAAGATGAGCAGGGTCGTTCAAAAGTTGCTGACGAAGAGCGAAGTGATCGTCCAGTTGAGACTGCGACAGAAGAATCAGTTCGGAAGGTTGAAGAAATGGTTAGAGTTGACATGCGAACAACAATAGACACAGACAGTAAGCTACAGAATCATGTTCACAATTTTACACTTTGTTTATATAGGGAAAGTTTCTAAAGAGAAGAAAAGAGAAAAGTAGATAATATTCAGCTTCGGATATCTTTCGCATTATATATTTTAAAAAAAAAATCGAAATTTTATTACCGATATATATTTTTTGTGTTAAAATTAATCTAGTGTATTTACGGATCCAGCTATTTCTGGAGCTCCATTACCTGCGATTTATTCTGTTGAGCTGAACCAGGTTTCAGACCAGATGCTATAGTCAATAAGATTAGCTGGGTGAAAATGTTCCACTAGATTCGTCCGGGATAGCTCAGATGATAGAGCATTGCTGGCTTCTGCCAAGAGATCCCTAGTTCGAATCCAGGTTCAGACATTTTTCTCCTAGTTGTTAATTTACATCTGATATGATTTATTTACCAATTAGAATAATTGTGTTAAAATTAATCTAGTCTATTTAAAATGACTTGTTTTATGTCAATATTTATTAATAAAACTTCTCTAACATTTCAGCGCCACCTACGGTAAAACTTTGAACTAATCATTTTTTTTTTTGCCTAACTCGTTCCTCATACCCTAAACATTATAAATACCGCAGCTTTAAAATATATTACAAATAGTTTAAATTCAGAGCGCTTGAAACATATGCACGTTAATTAGGGCCTTCCTGAATTGCTGGTCTTCAAAGACAATTATTATTTAATATTGTGAAACTACTGAAGTGTAATAAAACTCCATTTAAGTATTTTTACTCCATTTAATGCTGATGTATTTTTGAGGACACATCCACTTTATGGAAATCAACCTCAAAGATAAGAAAGTTTTATGCTGAATCATTCTTTTTAAGTTACTGATAATATTTATCTTTCAAAAACAAATAAGTTTTAGTTTTCTTTCTCGTTCACGTTTTTTTTTTCATTATGTTCTGTCGCAAATAAGTCACACATGACTGGTTTCAATTTTCCTCTAATCTTTTTACAGCCTCCCTGAATTTCTGGTCTTCAAAGACAATTACTATTTAATATTGTAAAACTACTGAAGTGTAATAAAACTCCATTTTAATCTTTTTACTTGCTTTAATGCTGATGTAGTTTTGGGAACACATCCACTTTTTGGAAATCAGCCTCAAAGATAAGAAAGTTTTATGCTGAATCACTCTTTTTAAATGATTGATAATATTTATCTTTCAAAAACAATTACGTTTTAGTTTTCTTTTTCGTTCACGTTTTTTTCTCATCCTGTTCTGTCGCAAATAAGTCACACATGAATGGTCAGTTTTCCTCTAAGCGTTTTACAGCCTCACGGAATTTCTGGTCTTCAAAGACAATTATTATTTAATATTGTGAAACAACTGAACTGTAATAAAGTCCATTTTAATCTTTTTATTTGTTTTAATGCTGATGTAGTTTTGGGAACACATCCACTTTTTGGAAATCAACCTCAAAGATTAGATAGTTTTATGCTGAATCACTCTTTTTAAATGATTGATAATATTTATCTTTCAAAAACAAATACGTTTTTAGTTTTCTTTTTCGTTCACGTTTTTTTTTTTTTTTTTTTTTTTTTTTTTTTTTTCATCCTGCTCTGTCGCAAATAAGCCGCACGTGAATGGTTTCAATTTTTCTCTAAGCTTTTTACAGAATCATGTTCACAATTTCACACTTTGTTGGTTTATATAGGAAAAGTTTCTAAAAAGAAGAAAAAGTGAAAAGTTGATAATATTCAGTTTCAGATATCTTTCGCATTATATATTACGAGGAAAAAAAATCGAAATTCAGTTACTGATATATATTTATTCTCCTTCTTTTTTCTTTGTAGAAATAATAAGAATTTATTTATTTATTTGGTTTTTCATTATGATTAAACTCAAATAATATCGTTAGAAATTCATTTTAAAGAAAGCTTCGTATTTTTACTTACCTAAGTAAATGTTTGAAAGAAAAATATCTCATTTTCATATGCAGTATATTTTTATTTGTACGCAAACAATAAAATATTTAAAAATATTAATTGCAGTCCAAATTCCAATTCTTATGATATTGAAATATTGTGTAAATGTAATGGACAGAAGATCTCTTCACAAAATTCAGGTTATAAATTGTCGGTAGTGGTCACCATGGCCACTTTCTCTTTAGTTTTGCATACATATTTTTAGATCTCTATATATTTTTATTACTCATTTTCTAAAAACAATTGCAGCAAACCAATGTTTGTTGTTACGTCATATTTTTAATGTATTTAAAAAAACATGTTTAATTTTTTTTATATATATAATTATTTTTTAAACATTCGGTAAACTGAGTTGAAGTTTTCAAAAAAACTTCGTTTAAAAGTATACAGTAAAATCTCGTTACAACTAATCTCTAGTGAGCACTGATTAAATTCGCTATATTGAAAAATTCGTTAAACTGAATATTCTTATAATAAAATAGGATAGTAGGATATTTTTTAACAATTCAAATAATATTTGTTAAACTGAAAAATTCGTTATTGTAATTTTACTGAAGAAAGAGCGTAATTTGAAATAAAGCTGTTTTAAGGGGTCGACACCGTTACAAAACCTCATGCAAGAGCCACGCAAATTTTGGCGGTGGATAAACGGTAAATTGATCGTTTTAAGGAAAACAAATGCAACAATGTTAAATTAAAAAGAAATAGTTATTTTTTGTTTTCAAATTTGTATAACTTTTTTTTTTCTTTTTTTTGACGAACGATCAGTTTTTAGTTAAGCTACTGCCAAAACTTTTGAAATATTATTGAAATCGCGTGTGTAGTTCGCAACAGAAAACTACATCGATATCAGCTATTTTATATGGCATTTCTCAACTGTTGTCGTTTTTTTTAATTTACTAATCAACTCACACTGTATTCACATAATTATAAATAAATAAATGTTCGATTTAATATACCATATATCTGCGTAAGAGTGGAAGTTGTCAAAATAGTCAAAGTTGTCAACCATATACTTCCCGAATCTTTTGCTAAGCTTACCAAGCTTACCAGCGTTTTACGAAAAGGAATCTATAAATCCTAGCATTGACCGAAATTATTCGATAAAATTTCGAAGTAGAGATATTAAGAAGCATATTACGGGCTTTTACCTACTCCCTACGGTAAATGCTAAGATCTACCGGTAAAACATAGGATTTACCAGACACCGGTCTTTCACAGTAACATTATAGTTTTGTGTTAATCGATGAAAAACTAAAATTATACGATATTTAGAGGTGAATATATATGTTGTCAAAGAAAGATTGATGTCTTAAAACTTATTTTGAGATGGTTGCTAATTTTACAATCGTCCAAAAAACAACTCAAAATTGATGCTTTGTATTACCTGAAAGTCACATTAACTGTCATGATGAAGACATTTAAGGAACAAAAATACTTCGTATTTTTAAGTATATTTATGTCACTCTCCCTTTCCAGACAAGCATGTATACACTGTTAAAAATTTGTAGCGTTTCATTATATTCATTCCGCCGCTTTCATAGAAAACGATTACTTGACTATACTATGGAGCATTCTCATTGGTCAAAATAGAGATATTTTATAAAAGCGGTAGGGTGACTATGCAGCTAAAGCTGCAGATTTTTAACAGAGTATACAGTGGAGCTTCCCTTTAACGAAGTCCTTATTTAACGAAGTTTTCTACTTAACGAAATATTCTGCTGAACCTTGACTTTGTTTGACCATTAACATGTAAATTAATCTCTTTATTACGGAAAATATATTCTGTATTTCAAAGTTTATCCCACTTTCGTGCGTGTACATGATTCAAACGGAGGGATGGCTGTTGCGGAAACTGAATATCCTACGATGGCATATTGCAAAGTGTAAAAAAAAGTAGTGAAGGAACTACAGCTATCGATTAAAATGAGGAATTAAGAAGAAATTGAAAGACGTTCAAAAGAATAAATGCTAAAAGCCTTCGGTACAATAAGAAGGGGATTCCAGTTTCATGAAAATGTTACATATTAAATGTTCGGATACTTAAAAAAGTGCAAAAATTTGTACGATTAGTGTATTTTTTATAAGAATCCTGTATAAAGTAATACTACAGACTTTTTCAAACTTAAAGATTTGGAATATTGAGAAAAAAGAGAAAGAGTACGTTACGCTTCAGGTTTTGTTTATCTCTCTTTATTATGTGTTTTTTTAGTCCTTATTCTAATTAAATTTTTCTCGTATGTCTACATTGCATAAAGAAAGTTACTGCCCAAATTAAAATACATATTTTCCAATATTTCCTTTTTATAAGTATTTTTCCATTTTATGCATGTGTATTTTATTACACAAATTTCACGAATATAAGTTGATTTCTCTTTAACGAAGTTTTTAAGTGTAACGATGAGATTTCGTTAAACGGAAGTTTCACTCTATACATTTATATATATATATAGAGAGAGAGAGAGAGAGAGACAAAGATTCTTGAATCTTTCCTTGAATTGTTAATATTTCATGCATATCTACCTATAAGATTTAAATTCCTTCGATTAATCGTGAAGTGTTTAATTTTAAAATAATGCCTCCTTCTGAAAATATATTTCAGAGTCCAATATTACGTACCCAAACTACACGTAAATATTTAAACAGTTCAGTGTTTTTTTTTATATAAATACTTCATCTGATCTCACAAATATAATAAAATTGTACGAATAATATACATATCACATAAACATGTGTTGTATCTCTTCAATCCAAGTAAAAGATTGGCGGAAAAACATTGTTTAAAAGCATAAATGTTTCTTTCTATGATTCAGCTCCGATTGTTTGATCGATTTCTCCGAATCCAATGGACATCTATTATGCTTTCTTCCTCTAAGTGTAAAAAGATAAAAGAATTTTTAGTTATTTGAACAATATATTGAAAGGGTTTTTATTCTTGATTCAAAGGATTTGTTGTCGTTATAATATACCCCTATTTCACTACATACTACCCAAAATTCCCCACATTTAAAACGTCAGGTTTTAAGGCGAAAAAACTATTAATTCATCTCTATTAATCATTGAAAATTTTTGGAAAGAGGTTTTTCTTTGTAAATTCATAAATTGTCGAACTTTCCTTACAAAGTAAAAATGCTTTCACAGATATACTGGGTGTGCAAAAAGTCCTTCATAGATTTTAAAATTTTATAAAAATATAAAATATATGTGGTATAAAGTGTGGTTTGTAGGAATATGCCAGTCATGATCGCCTGTGTGTTCAAATGATTGCGTGAATTTTTTATTCTTTTTGGATTAGGTTAGTAGGTCTAGCGCCATCTAAGGGGAGTTTTTTAACTATTTTTGTATATTTTATTAAATGAAACTTTCGATCATGAGAAGCATTTACGTCTAAACTGCATATTCGTACGCCGATTAATTATCATTTTTTATTTAATTTTTTTACTGAATTTTAAAATGTTTTCAAGGACGTTTGATTCAGACTGTGTAATATATAAGGAGTAGATCAAAAGTTGTCACAAATTAAAATTCAGTACGAAATTAAATAACTGGCTTAGTTTGGCTTAAAATGCTACTTTATGTGGAAAGTTTTATTTAAGCACATAAAACAGTTATTTCTATGCTTTCCATATAATTTTTCTTGTAGTTTTGTTCAAAGTTTTGTTCAAACGAAGAAAAAAAAATCAATTAAAGTTTAGATTTTTTTCAAATCTGTTTTTCATACACTTTTTCATATTTTCATGGCATAAGGTTAATACGAAAGTATCCCTTTAGATAAATTTCAAACTTCATTTGAGTGTAGAATTGATATTTTCCATATAAAGTAGTTTTACTTGTTCGTAGTGGACAATTTAAAAAATACATTAAATTCAAAAGTAAAACATCGTTTTCATCTATGTTCTATACACCGGAGAGTATGATCTGTAACCCAGAAAAACCGTGTTGGATCTCCTCGTTTTTATAACTAAAAAATTGTGGCGAATTTCAATTTCCGCAAAATATTTTATATTGTTCATTGAAATTTCGAATGATATCCCAGAAAAGAAGTAATGTAATAATTGAATTCTGAGAATAAATTACAAAAATAAATGTTTTGTTGTTAGTTTATTATTTAGGAATAAAAGTTTATATACATATAAAAATACATATTACAATTGTTTTCTTTGTATTTAAGTACGTTAGTGTTAAAGAATCATGTATTTATTCCCCAAAAATTGTTAAAGTAATATCATTTTACAAAAAGTCTTATTCACAAAATTCCTCGCAAGTGTCCTCAGTAAAACCAAGTGTTATAACCTAAAATCTACAATTGTGTTATTCTTCATTTATCCGCTTAAAAGACTTGCTTAATTTTCCATATTACGTAAAAACAATGTTTTTTTTTAGATTCTTAGTGTTTTGGGTTTTACACTTTCATATAACTATGATTCTTTTTTTATAGTACCTATTTCAACAAACATAGTTCTTCTGATAGAAATATAAGAAAATATAAAAAAAGTTTGTGCAAAAAAATAAAATAAAATAAAAATAAAATAAAGATGTTAAATGACATTAGGGCGTTTTTTACGTTTTCAACTTTCAAAAAATTAAATTATTTTTTCCTGTCGGAAATTAAATCCTTATAGTGTGTAGAATTATGGGCAAAATAAGTGATATCTCAATTATTAAGAAAGATATTATCAAAAATGTGAGCGCTTGCACGATCGATAAAGCACCGAACAATATAAAATCAGCTTTAACGTTTAGGTAGAAACTCACAAATACACAATTGAAATACATATAAAAGCACAAACAATTGTACAAAAATTACTGTCAGATGCATACATATAATATAAAGATATTCAAAATACAAATTAAAAATATAGTGTATCGTTATAAGCTGTGTCTTTACAGCTTGTAAGATACAAGTTAAAGATACAGCTTGTAAAGATGCACTATCATATGATATCCATGGAGTATGGAGATATTTGCTGTATAATATATGAAAGCTCGTTTCGTGTGAAAATTTGAATAACTTTATCTAGCATCTCATCTGACGTACAACCTTTAAATTATAATGTTTTCTTCTGGACAATTGAAGAGCTAAGTGGAAGAACATGTTAAGTAACAAAAATCACATTTAAAGAAATTTGATGTGAAAGTTTTTGTTGTCAATTTTAATGATTTATTTTCAGTTTGATACCATGTGTTTAAAATATTAACAAGTGTGGTACTGAACTCTATCAAAAAAACTTATTCATATTTAATTTTTAAATATTAAAAAATATTAATATTATTAACATTATTAAATATTAAAATATTAAATATTAATGAATAATGTCTTTAATCTTCAAGGCTAAATAGAATTTTGGTATTTTAGATTTACCATGTGATAAAAAACCTTATAACGCCTTCGTCCAAAAGATAAAATAATTTTTAAGAAAGTATAACATAACATGTTCTTCCACTCAGCTCTTCAATTCTCGAGTAAGCGCAAATAAAATAATAACAACATTTAAATCCTACTGATGACGGCCTTGTAATGGTTGAAACCTTGTGTATTTTTCTAATGTACTTTAAGATATTTTTTATTTGTATTTTAAATATCTTTATATTATATGTATGCACCTGAAAATAATTTTTGTACAATTATTTGTGCTGTTATATGTGTATTAATTATTTAACTCAAGGTGAATACAGCATTAGAATTTTAACTTTCATTTTTTCCCAAATATATGTTTTCGTTTCTGATCATTATATTTGTGAGAATGTATTCAGTCATTTCAAATATTCTACCCTTGAACGCTAACGATAGTTTGAAAGATAAAATTTGAAATATTTGTCCAAAAGTCACAACCGGAACTCCCTTTATTTTCAAATTGCCGTCGATATTGCTTCTGCTACATATAATAATGGTGTACAAATTTACATGCACATACTACAAGTAATGGGATGCAAAGGAGAACGCCAATTGTCAGCAACAAGCTAGTATAGAAAAAGTTGTACAATAGGTGCAAGAGGCTCATACTGCTTGTGGGTGTAAAAAAAAAAAAAAAAAAAAAAAAATTAAAGCAGATTAAGGTAGCGGAGAGTCCAAAGTATGACACAGAAATAGAAAATTAAGTGTAAGATGAAAAAAAATTATCAGTATATATTTTTTCTCTTCTAAAAGTTTAAACGCGATTTTGTGGAAACTACATTTTTCAACATTGGCAGCACGATAATTTGAACAATATGTAGCTTACAGCGATGAATTAGGTATCCGTGCTTATTATTTATAGTTTTAATAAAGTTAATTGATAAAATTTTAATTATAGAGTACTATTAATTATAGAGTATATTACTTCCATAAATGTAATCAGCGTGGCATAACAATTCATTGAGATACTTGATATCTCAAGTTTGATATTTATTAAAAGTTTTCTTGACACATGAAAAGTTAAATACAGCCTTCTACCTTTATTCAAAACTTTCCCATTGTCTTTCTTCTGTGAATATCAGGAAGAATTTAGTTTAGATTTAAATGAGGAATTCATCGCGGTTATTATTAAACGGAATGATGAAATATGTTGATCGTTAAAATTTCATCTGGAGATAAGTTTCTAATCAAATATTCTTCTATTCAAAATGAATATTTTCATGCCAGTTTACTTTTGATTGAAATATTTTTTTAAATCTTGCAATAAAATACTCTATTATATTTAAAATTTTATTTTGTACAGATTTAATGTTTTGTTTGATACTGATTTTATTGATTTCCCTTTTTGTGAAGATAAAGGACGCCGCACTGCAAATAATTTAAATTAATTAAAGTATTTAACTTAATTACAAATATCTTTAAAACATCTCAGGAAACTTGAAACTGAAAATGAATAATGCAAGAATATTAATTAAATCGATAATTAGTTGACAAATACAAAGTGCACATAAATCCAAATAGGTATGCTTAGTTTATTTTAAAAACATTCCGTATTTATCATATTTATAAAAAAGCAAAAATAATTGCTACTGATACATTGCTGTCATTAGTAAACTTTTATATTTACCAATTTTGTGTATATAAAATCTATACAAGTAGTTTATCGTGATTTAGAGTTATTACTATTTGACCGAATAACATCTCGTTTAGTATAAAAATGTAAAAAAAAATTACCTAAAAATTCAAATGTGATGTCAAAATTGTTTTTTCGGAAATTGTAATTTTTTTAATTCCTTGCAATTTCAGTTTAGAAACAGCCTTCTGAGCTCACGGATATATAACAAAATTGTATTGCGAGCTTGAGAAAAACTGATTTCATCATCAGGTTCAACGGCGGCAACAGCATAAAAATCAATTATTGAGGTTTCACTTCCGAAAATTATTTTTTAATTGCTAGACTAGTGTAATTGTTTTAATTAATATCGTCAGTAGTATTCTTTTATCTCACAGATAGGTCCAGACGAAATGTTTGAAAAAGCTTCCTATGCATGAGCGAGATAAGTCATACGTGGTATACCTTTACAATATGACCCGTGTGTGTATTGTTTGTGATCGACGACATTATAGTAAGAGAGCGACTGGTTTTAGCGTCTGTGATTTTGCTATGTATGAGAGATTATATGGAACACATAATGAAATACACCATCAGCTGGTGTGCGAGCGTTGGGGGGAGTGCGGTCATAGCAACATCGTATATAGTTTGCTTTAATGTGAACTAAACGGAAACCCGATTACTATGATTCTACTAAGAAGAAGAGTAATTGAGTGTACGTTCACTTCACAAATGAACACAGCTAAAATGTGTCGCAGCCTCCCGGACTATTAACTTTGCTTTCCGTACAAATAATCTTATTTCTACTGGGGTTGAGAAAGTCTATCACCGTAGTATATGTGAGGAAATTTCTCACATGTCAACACTGTTAAAAAGTTGCAGTAAAAAGTCCGGTCATTCGAGCGTTAAAAAAAAAAAAAAAAGGTTACATAGCCGTAATTTACCTATATTATGTCCATAATATAGTCAGATACCCTTCATAATATGGTTTACTAACAGTTATCTTTAATCACGGCCGTAATACTAAACAGTTTGTTGCAGATTTTTAACAGTGTAATATCGTCTCATAGTCGAACAAAAAGCAAACAAAAACACCATATAATGAAACTGCACTGTTAAAATTTTTGCAGCACACTGTTAAAACTTTTGCAGCATTCTGGCAGGTCATTCGACCGTTTTTTGAAAAAACAGTTTCATAACCATAATTTAACTATATTATGACCATAAAATGGCCAATAATATGGTCAGAATAGTGTAAAATTACGGTTGTGTGACCGTTTTTGGAAAAAACGGTCAAATGACCTGCCAGAATGCTGCAAATTTTTAACAGTGCATTCTGGCAAGTCATTCGACCGTTTTTTGAAAAAATGGTTTCATAACCATAATTTAACTATATTCTGACCATAAAATGGCCAATAATATGGTCAGAATAGTGTTAAAATTACGGTTGTGTAACCGTTTTCGGAAAAAAACGGTCAAATGACCTGCCAGAATGCTGCAAATTTTTAATAGTGTGCATCGATTAAGAGGCTTCATGCTATAGTGATTGTACGCCCTTTTCTGGCAAAGGAGAAGTAATTTTTTTAATGTTAAGCTTTATTTGATAAATCCTTAACTAAAATTAATCATAATTTGGTTGGACTTATTTTATAAAAATTAAGGTATATTACATTTAAAATAATAAGAATCCAATGCACTTCAGCATTGATAAATAAAATAATCAGTGATATGTATTTCAGGAGCTTAGGAACTATACTTGCTCTTCTTATAAATCAAAACACGACTTTGAATTCTACAAAACATACTACAGAACGAAAATAAATAGAGTTAGACAAATAAATATTATTTTCCAAAAATATATTGAATTTTATTTGTGGTTCCTTTTTCTTGACAATTCGTAGAGTCTACAAAAGTCGGAAAGAAATTGAATAAATATTTGAATAAATTTTCTTCTTTGAAATGTTCGAATTACGAAACTTTCCAACGGAATTCATTCTAAGCTGTCTTGCTTTATATTACGTAATAGTACACCGAAATAAATGACAGTTCGGATAACTTGTATATATTTTTTTTCACTACGTGTAGTTTTTTTTTTTTTACTAAAACATGTTTTTTTATAAAAACATATTTGTTTGAATTTTTTTCGTTTTTGTAAAGCATAAGTCATCACAAAAGCGTCACCAAAGATGAACTGAAATATAGATTTTTTTATTGCGTACATATATACATTCAAACGAGATTTTAAAAATACAGAACGTATTTTTGTCCTTTTTTCTATGATTTTAGAATAAACCCTTATCTTTTCAACTTCCGGTTCTATATTGGAGTTATTTGCCCATTAAAGGGCATTATACATTACACTACGAAAAATCTAAATACTTGATGATACAAATTCACAAAATAAATAAAAATTCAATAATTTGAAAACTACAGATAATAAGGCGGTGCGATTTTCACAGAAATACTGAAGAAAAAACATGTTTTTTAATAACAACTACAACAACAACAAAAAGTAACTATCGCAAGAATTTACATTTACGACCGACAGACGACTCGCTTTGTTTATTTCCATACCGTTTGTACCGGGTGCCCCAACAATGTTTTATGGATTTTAAAATTCAGTAACTTGCAAACCGTGACAGATATTTAAAAAATTATTACAGGAGTGTTATGTAAGATGTCAGGAGTTTTTATGCTGTGATTCTCAATTTTAGTTACAAATAGCCTCGATAGATGGCGCTCCAAGCAATAAACGCTAAATCCAGGCTCGATTTTTCGGCCTCTCTCTTCTTCCATGTGAAAAAAAGAGATTAAAATGTATTGAATGAATCCCGAAGTACCAAAAATTGGGTCTGGGCTGAGTGCCTATAGAGATCCTAGATTAGAGAGAGATTGGACATTGACGAAATGTCCGCCATTTTCGTTACAAAGTAGATGGAACGCCGTACAATGCAATACATTTTCATCACCATCTAACACTTTTTATTCTATTAAAATTATGAAATTTTCATTTTATATATCTTTAAAGAATCTTTCAGAACATAAATATGAGCACCTTTCCATTTTAATGAGTAAGAATTCTCTGAAAATGCATTTTTTACTCTTTTTTTTTTTTTTTTACTAATTAAAAATAGTGGACAGAGGAAGATTGGGCATGTAAGAACTTTATTTTAATTTCTCAATATTTGAGAAATTAATCTTTAACAATTATCAGATAGAGAATGAACTATAGAATTCAATTTTTAAAAACTATCTATAATTTATTACGAATTTTAAAACAACAGTAATTATTGTAATTTTCGCCATCTTCGTATTGATAATTTTAGAAACAATAAAATCTGAACATATCATATACCACTCCTATTTAAGTATGTATGTGATTCAAAGTTAAATTAATATGTGCCCTGAAAATATTTCATGATAAGTTTCTACGTACTGCTACTTCTATTTGATATTCTTTCTAAATAAGGTAAATATAAGGTCTGGTAAATATATAATATTAGAATGAGTATTGTTATCAAAACATTAAATGAAAGTTCAGAAAAAAAATTAAATAGGGGCACTGCTGTTAAAAGATACAAATAAAAAATATGAAAAACAAATCCGATAACTAAGTAAAATCGTACTGCTGCGTAGCGTAAAGCAGAAGAGAAAAAAAATGTATTTTCTGAAAATTCTTACTCATTAAAATGGAAATGTGCTTATATTTATGTTCCGAAAGACTCTTTGAAGGCATATAAAATGAAAATTTCATAATTTTAATAGATTAAAAAGTGTTAGACGCTGATAAAAATGCAATGCGATGTACGGCATTCCGTCTACTTTGTAACGGGAATGGCGGGTATTTTTCTAATGTCCAATCTCTCTCTAATGTAGGATCTCTAAGTGCCTATTGCTCTCAGCACCATCTATTGTTTGAAATTCGAACTGAAATCAAGAAAGACAGTACAAAAACTCCTGACTTCCGACATAACACTCCTGCAAGAATTTTTTTAATATCTGTCACAGTTTGGAAGTTATTTAATTTTAAAATCCATCTGTTATTTTTGGGGCACCCGGTACATTGGTGCAGTAATTTTACGATATAGATAGGATTGGGTTGGTATTTTTTATTCCATTAAAATTTAGAATAAAAACAAAACAATGTATCATTATTATTGTCTTAGAGCTAAGCAAAGACACTAAATAATCGTTTGATGTTTGACATTTAAAAGCAAATAATTAGAAAAAAAATATATATGTTTAAACTTTTTTATAAAAACTTTTTTTTTACATTCATCATTAAAAATTTGTAAATTACGTTGCAATTTTGAAATAAAATTTCTCCAAAACGCATTTTATGTTTTATGATGTGGTGTAAAGACTAATTTAGGATCGAAGATGTAAAACCAAATCCATTGAAGAACCTATTAAAATTAATTAACAAAAAAACTGAATTTTGAAATAAAAAATATCTCTTAGACGGTTTCTCGGAAATATCTTGGAGTTACACGTTTGCCTAATATCTTAACATTGGCCATATCCATCACAGCGTAAGAATGCAGAGATAGGACAAACTGACAGAAAAACTCGAAACACTTTCTTTTATTAATATAGAGTAAAGTCATTTAGGGAAAATTACATACAATAGTGTTAGTTAACCATTTAAAAATTATTTTTCCCATTGTGATGCAAACTACTTTTTATGATTGATCCCCAGTTGACACTAATTATTTTTAAAAATTATCAAACAGAAATTATATATATTCTGAACTATAGTAACATTTATTTGATTTAACCCATTATTAAAGATATGAAACAAAAATCTGAATTCCGATTGGAATTAGACTTTCCGTATTTTTGACTTAATAAATGGACAGCGATTTATTAAGTACTTACCTACACAATTGAACCTACACAAAACTTTTTTCTCGCAGTCTGCTCTACTTTCTCTGAAAGTTTGTATGTAGAGTTCAGAGGACACCCTATATACATCTGTACTTAAAAGTCTATTTGAACAGATTTTTTAGTCTGTCAAAAGCAATATGCTTAAAAATGGTTATTTCAATTATTATTATTAATGATGTAACATTTTTAAAAAGGTTTCATAGAGAGTAAAGTCATTTAGGGAAAGTTACATAAAATAGTGTTAGTTAACCATTTAAAAATAATTTTTCATAATGTGATGGAAACTATTTTTTATGATTGATCCCCAGTTGGCATTAATTATTTTTAAAAATTACCAAATAGAAATTCTGTATTATAGTAATATAGTATTATACTTCTGAATTACAGTAACATTTATTTAATTTAACTCAGAATGCTTAAAAATGATTATTTCAATTATTGATAATAATGATGTAACAGTTTTAAAAAAGATTTCAATTCCAATGACAGTTTAAAAAAATCCCTGCCGGCTTGGGCCTACAGGAGGAGGTAGATTTCGAAGTTAAGTGCTAAATTCACCAACAAAACTTAAATCAAGATTAGAGATAAACCCAGCTCCTTCACCAAGAATGAGCTCTTGGGAGCTAAACATTTTGTGAAAATTCTAATATACACGAATACACATACGCATGTATATAGAATAGGTTTAAAAATGGCTAAAGCAAATTCAGAGAACCTCAAAGTGTTAAAATATGTTAATATTTCCATAGTCGGGTTTTCATCATGTTTTAATACGTTTCTCTAAACTCACATGACGTTACATATTCACCTGCTGAGGTCCATTATATTTCTAATATGACGCAATATTTTGATTTTTTTTTTTTTTTTTTTTTTTTTTTTATTCGTCAAACTATTTATTTCATTTTGAGTTTTCATGCCGAAATCTTGCTCTAGAAAACTTATGACGTAATATTCAATTTGTTTTGAATTCGTCAAACTGTTTATTTTATTTAATTTTCACGTGAAAATCTTTCATTAGAAAAGCGATTGTTGTGGTGAGAATTTTATTGCTTTTTTTAATTGTTGGCAACTGCTATAACGAAAAATATTTATTTTTTTCTGTCATTGTTGTGAAAGAGCTGGTTTTATCAGAATCATGTTAAGACGGTATTCAAAATTTTGAACCCTCCACATTTCCATTCCCTTGGGTCGATTTTTCCCATTTTCAATCCCCGCCGAGATATTAGCCATCTCAAAGTTGTTGGCGAGTTTGAAGACGATCCGTGCATAATTGCGACTTTTATCTTGCGGACAAAATTTAGTACATGCACACACATATATATATATATATATGTACTATATATACCGGGTGTCACAAAAAGGACTGACTGATTTTAAAATTCAATAACTTGCAAACGGTGACAGATATTAAAAAAATTCTTGCAGGAGGGTTATGCATAAGGTCAAAAGTTTTATTACAGTGATTTTCAATTTTAGTTCGATTTACAAACAATAGATGGCGCTGTAAGCAATAGTCGCTAAATTCAGGCTCAATTTTTGGTACTTCGTGGCCCGGATAATACATTTCCATCTCCTTTTTCTGCATGGAACAAGATAAAGGACCAAAAATCAAGCCTGTATTTAGCGACTATTGCTTACAGCGCCATCTATTGTTTGTAAATCGAACTAAAATTGAAAATCACTGTAATAAAACTTTTGACCTTATGCATAACCCTCCTGCAAGAATTTTTTTAATATCTGTCACCGTTTGCAAGTTATTGAATTTTAAAATCAGTCAGTCCTTTTTGGGACACCCGGTATATATAGTACATATATATATATATATAAACTTTTTAGGTGGAGATGGTTTTGGGTTCCTGGGGTCATATAATGAAAAGTTATGAAGGAATTTTTCAAAAGTCGCACCATATTAACGACTGAAATAGGTAGTATTTCTTACGAAATCTACCTAAAATCTTTGCGACCACCGTCTGTCTTCCCCCATCCCTTTCGTCTTCTTCATACGGACGTACAATCAGAAACTACATAAAAGAATATAAAATGTTTGAAAACATTATTCTCTTAGATATTCGGTTTATACAATTGCAAGAAAATCCATATAGAGAATTATGTTATCCGGATTTTAGAGAGATTGATTTAAAAGAAAATGGATTGATTTAAAAGAAAAAACAATAACGGTTTGTGTGATGCCAGTGACTAAAGTCTCATGAGATCGAATACTTTCATGATCCTGTTAGCATAAATGTAAAAGATATATTGAAAATTTTAATGCATAGTTGGGATTCAAGACAAAGATACATTCAACTGCCTGTTTTTCCTGATAAGAAGCCAAAGTAATATTTTAAGATCTTGAAATAAAGTTTGAATATGATCTATGAAAAAGGACATCTAGATGTATAATTTTAAATTCTTAATACGATCAGTAATATCCTTTGTATTAAATTAAACAATAATATTTATTTTTTCTTTGTTTTATTTTACCATGCAATATCTTATGTGATAGATTAACCAACAAGATAGGACAGTTATAGCAAAATTTGTAGTCACAACGATAATAGCGTCTTGAATTTTAAATTCTTAATACGATCAGTAATATCTTTTGTATTAAATCGACAGTAATATTTATTTTTTTCCTTGTTTTATTTTACCATGCAATCTTATGTTATTGATTAACCAACAAGACAGGGCAGTTATAGCAAAATTTGTAGTCACAGCGATAATAGCGTCTTTAGTGACATTGGCGAAAAATTAACAAGCTTCCTAATATTACAAATGTATATGAAATTTATTCATACTTTTATGTTTATTCTGAGACTCTATTTTATTCTCTAAGAGGCAGACGTTTCTCTGTAAATAGACTGTTGGCGCTTTTGTTTATTATAATTCATTTTTATTTTTATTGTAGCAATTGTTCTTTTCAGAACTTTTTAACATGTCACAAAATGTTAAAATAGATGTCATTGAGGATTTTGTCTCCACATGAATTGGAATTCGAATCTATATATTTAAAATATATTCTATTATCCTATTTTATTCTCTGCAAGGCGGACGATTCCCTCCGAATCAACTGTTGACGCGTTATTAGCATGTCGAAAAATGCTGAAAAAGATGTAATTCAGAATCTCGTCTGCACACGTATTGAAATTGAAACTTTTATTTTCAGCTTTTTCTAAAAATCTAACACAAAGCTGTAGGTGCTTCGATAATTTTCATTGGCGGTATTATTTGTCAATTTTCTTAAAATGAATTACTTAAAAATTTCATTATAGTGTATAATTTGCTTTTATGTGTTTTTGATGTAATAAAGATTTAATTCAAATAATCTAATATGAAATGTAACATATAATTTACCTATGTAATTGGCATGTGAAAAAAAAATATTCATGACACTTGAGTGCAACTATAACAATATCATACCTAAGTGTGGTAAATTTACGTGATACAAATAAAATATGTCTATGGAAGTTAGTAAGGACCGTATAATACATAAATATATAAAAGCAATACTTAGCGACACAATACATGTCATTTTTTCAACATGGAATTAACATTTCCCTCCTTCAAATATTACTAAAAAATTATAATCTATTTACATTAAAAACAAACTTTTTATTTTTTTTTCTGTGAAAATCTTTTATAAAGACCGTTGTTACAAAGTTTTTAATCCATTAAGCTTTATAAATTAACAAAACATCGGCTCAAATGTTTCCCTACCGTTTAGGAATGGCTATTTCGGACATTTTTGATTTTTCATTAATTTCCCAGTAGAATGAATTTTAAGAAATATTTTGAGACGTATAGAGTACATTGCTTTGTATATTTTCATAGTATACCATCGCTTTCGTTTCGTCTTAATTTCGATTATATCGTATCTATTGGATTAATAACATTTCAATAACAATGATTTTTATAGCTTATTTTTTATTTCAATTATTTTGTTCAACCTTAACCCCTTAATTCTCGCTCCCGCGATATTCACGGGCTCTATCTTTTATTCAGATAGTTTGATTCCCACCAGTTTTATAAAATAGTGTAATTGGTTTTATTATGGTGAATATTTCTTTTTCAAAAAAGTGGTGCCAATAATAAATTTGAATTTTTAAATGGTAATTTAATGCGACCGTTAAGGGGTTAATTTAAGAAAACAACAACCGAAGGAAACTTTACGTTTTTGTTGAAAATGTGAACCAGTAAGATAAAAAAAAATATATCATTTTAAGGTAGACTCTCAAAAGCAGAAATATTCTGCGTGAGACAGATTTCTTCCCCCCTTTGTCGCTAGATGCGCTTCGATCGATGTTCATCACGTTACCTTTAAGCTCTATGAAAATGTTATATCTTGTTGGTTAATCTATGCGTTATGTATATTACTTAGCAATTTTGTTAATTTTTTTTTTTTTTTGAGAAACGCATATTTTTCTTCGTCGTTTCGCAATTTAGGAATTCATTAATCTTTCTGAATCAGCCTCGATTGTATCTGTAGATTTAGATGTAGATTTAATCATTTAAATTAAAGTATGGATTATTACTTATACAGTTAAAATAAATTCACGTTAATAAGAATAAAATGAAGCTAGATAATATTGTATGAAAGTAAAATTGAAAAAATAACCCAGCATACATCTAAAACCATTTCATATTACAGCAGTATGTTTTTGACATTTTCATTAATCAAGTTTTTATTTTATGGCTAATTTTCGTTAGAATGAATTGTTTGGAATCACTGGTATTCTCATTAGAATATTTCGAATAATAAATATAAGATATTACTTTGCTCTGCGTTTTAAAAATATATTGACAAAGGATATATCAATCAAATTTATAAGGTTATTGTGAATTTATCAGAAGCATGATGAAGAAGATATTATAGTAATGTTTTACTTTATTTTATTTTTAAAACCTGAATATAAAGCATCCGCTTATATGTTCCTTCTGTATCAATATTTTAAATGCCATACAGTGCATTATCTTATCCGAAATTTAAATAGATCGTATCTGAAAATGGATTGATTTATAAGAAAAAAAATAGTTTGGGTGATGTCGGTGTTTGAAGTCCCATGACATATAATATATTTATGTTCCATTTAGTATACATGTAGAAGATAGAAAATTTTGATGCATAGTCTGGATAAAAAAGAAAGATGTATTGCTCTGTTTGGTTTTTTTCTATATAAGAAGTCACAATAATATTTTAAAATATTAAAACAAAGTTCGAATTTGAGCGATGAATTATCCAGAAAATGACAAGATAATATACATCTTTAAACTTTGAATAAGAGTAAAAATATTCATTGTATTAAATCTACACTAATATTTGTTTAATTTAATTTCTAAAAAGGCTTCGCAATACATCTTTGGGTAAATCATTTAGAAATTTTATTAAATTGTTTATGGTCGGTTCAGCTAGTGTATATATATATGTAATTACGGGGGGGGGGGGGGTAATTGGTGCTGTTAGTTGATGACTCGCTCGTATAGAAATAACACGATTTTAATGTCTGGAGCAAGGCATGGATTATATTTACAGGACCCATACAAATTATAAACAGATTTAAAGGGGAAAGAGTTACTTCTGCTACAATTTATTTGCCGTTAATACACCGGCGATATCAGAGCTTGGCTGGACTGTATTTTCCAGTCCAACTCGAAGAGGGACTATGAAGTGAATTTTTACAATTGGTTCTCAGACTGGAGATGTAAATTACTAAGTAATCAAGTTTATTGTCTGAATTTTGCTAGCTTTATTAGTTCTCATGAGAAAGAGCTGCACTCTTTCGGCTGTAGTCGGGATGTTTTGGGAAGCTCCAACCACATATATATATACACACACACACACTCATATATATATATATATAGTTACAGGGTGGCCATAATTAAAGTGCATATATTTGAAGGATTATACAAGCTAAAATATTTCGAATAATTTAAAGGTATTTGGTATTTGTATTGTTTAGAGAACGTGGAAAACACTTCTGCAATCAAAAATAACAAAAATAAAAATAGATTTTCCTGAATTCTCCTGTATACCAACAAATATAGAAATAAACAAAAGTAAAAAAAAAGAATTTGCGCCATCTAAAGTTTTAATAAAAACTTTTTAAGGTTTAGCTGGTTGGAAATTCTTTTTCTCTTTTATCTCTGTATTTCATGTTATACAACACTATCTGTTCGTCAGAAAATTTTTATCTATTTTTTTTTAATTGCAGATCTTATTTTTGCATGCTCTAAAAAGTATAAGTACTTTCTTTAAAATAGTCCAAATATTTTATCTTTTAGAGCCCTTCAAACACATGCACATTACTTATGGTCATACTGTATGTATGTATATGTAATAATAAAAATTTTCACTATTTTAACTTAGCTAATTTATTCCAAATTATTATAACATCTACCTTTTTTACCTGTCTTTTAATATTATCATAAATATCCTTTATATTATACATGCTTTATATAATCTCTTTAATTCAGCGTATTCTTTTATTTCGTATTCTAAAAATGTTAATCTGTTAATAGCTATACTTCTTTGTAAAAACCAACTCAATTACTTTATTCTTTCATATTTTGAGATATTAAATTCTTTTTCTTTCGAAGGTGTAGAAATACCATTTTATTTTTCATTAAATTCATTCGATTTTCCACGAGTCTTTGCAAGAGCTTTGGCGCGCTAGCCTGTTTTCTTTTAAAAATCTCCGCCGTTAGGTAAAGAACCCTGTGTCTTTGTCATACTTCCACGCTTCCTTCTGGTGTCTTTAATCCTATCGCGTGCGCGGTTTTCCGTTCCGCTGCCCCTATCTTCGCTACATTGGATCGTTGTCATGTAGCCGTACGCGCTTTTCTAGTATTTATACTGTTACATTGATTTGTGAGAGCAAATTATGTACAATTTTGTGTTAATTAAACCTGCGTCACTTGGAGAGTGTTTTCATTTATTCATGGTGTCGCTTCTGATCAATTTAACATCTAAAAGCTATTTTTGTACTGTGACACAACTTGAAAATGAGTAACTGCAATACTAGTGGAGCTGGAATAATCTACATGTCATTAATAAATATTTTATTTAATCTTACGGCTTCTTCCATTATACACGGAAAACACCTAAGGAAACACATCTTTGCTTTACCGCCGACCATGAAGTTGCGATTGCACTTTAATCATTCTGGTGGGTGATATAAACGAGTGATTTTTCTACTGCATATTTTCAACATGTAATAATCCACAGTTGTTGAGTATCATAATTAGTCTACAGTCACAATGCTACATATATATAAAGAGTGTTTTTTTAGAGGCGTAGCTTTGAAATTGGCAACACTGTTTCTAGGCATAGTCAGTTTGACAGCTGACAGATGATTTGTGCTCAGTACGTTTTCCCGTTTCACCATGAATAGACTTACGCCTGAACAAAGCTTGCAAATTGTGCAAAGCACCATCAGTTTAGTTTATTTCTGGAGACATTCAGGGAGCTCATAATTTCACGTAATGGAGCTGTGAACTCGCCTACATGGTCATGTAATCTCACACCAATGAATTACTTTCTGTGCGGATACGTAAAGTCGCTGGTCTACGCCGATAAACCATATACGTTGGATCACTTTGAAATCAACATTCGCTGCGTTATTGCTGACATACGGCACCAGCTACTGGATAAAGTGGTCGAAAATTGGACTTCCAGATTGCGCTTCATTCGATGCAGCCGCAGCGCCCTTTATTCCCGAAATCCTTTTTAAACGCTAATGGCATAAAATTATTTATTTAATAAAAGTAATATCATGTCCATTAACATTATTTTTATGTGTTTTATTTCATTTTAAATTTGTATACCTCTAAAAAAAAGCACCCTTTATATATACTGGGTGATTCAAAACTCTGGCGCGAATGTTAAAATGCGATAAAAAGATATCTATTGGTCGGTGAGGCACCTTCGGTTTGCATATAAAGATTCAGCGTGGTACGGGATTTTGTATGGCACCAACAAAAAAATTAGTTAAAAATCTCGATAATAGAGGACGCTTTTACAGATAATTCCATGGAATAATTCCATATTGCTCACAGAACGCAAGGTTTGGATTAAAAAAAGTTTACATGTAGTATTCCCTAATGTTTTTGTACCCAAATCTTGAGTTGTGTAAGCAATATGGAATTATTCCATGCAATTACCTGTACTAGCGCTCTCTATTATCGAGATTTTAAACTAATTTTCTGTTGGTGGCATACAAAATCCCGTACCACGCTGATTCTTTATCTGCAAAACGCATGTTTCTGCGACACATAGTTCTTTTTTTAATCGCTTTTTACTTTCGCACCGAATTTTTGAAACACCCTGTATATGTATTTCTACCATCATGCAATACAGATTTTTTAATCTTACCAATTCTGCGCGAGTTTTCCTCTCGTTTTAGACTTGCATCTCTCATCTATGAATAAGCGCTATTCATATATTAAATATGAAGTTCGAATTTATTATTTTAAAGTCTTCGTAATAGTTAGCGTAAGTTTCATGAAAAACAAAAAAAAGTGAAGTTGATTAATGCTATAAATATGTTTAAAAAATAAATTATAATATATCTAAAGCTATTCCATGTTGTCGCAGTGTGTTTTTGACAGTTCCATTAAGTACTTTTTTGTTTTATGGCTCATTTGCTCTGAAATAAATTGTCTATAATGACTTCTATCGGCATATATGTATTTTGGATAGTAAATATATTATTTATTCCAGTGTGAAAGAAGATTTTATAATAACGATTCGTTTTCTTTTATATTTTTTAATCAAAACAAATCCATTAGTTATTCCGGTGTTTTATTATTTAAAAACCATATGAAATAATAATTAAGGACTTTACGTTGTAATATCGCATGCAAAACCAATAAGGTGTTGCTATACAACGTACTATTTATTCACAAATTAAAAGATTTAAAAATAAACGTATGATAGAATAAATCTCTACCTTTCGGTTTAATCTTTAAAACATTCGTCAGGAGAAAATTTTTCTAAAATATAAATCGACAAAAACACTTTATATGCTACATCTTAAAATCAATTCAAAATAATAAACAGTCTAAGGGAAACTTCTTAAATCCCCCCAAAACAGCTCATCTTTTATCCAAAGAAAACAACGAAGAAAGAATGGCTGTAACAAATGGAAATTTTCAAAGACCTTTCAAAATCGAAAGCCAGATTTCGGGAATGTGAAAGGAAACATTATCATTACAAACTTCTTGGTTCCTTAAACGAATTTCTAAAGATTCACGAATAATAGCATTAAACGGAACGACTTGCTTGGAAATAAGTTTAGCATGGTCAAAGTCTATGAATGAAATAAGTCCTTTATGGAAACTTCTTGAGAGTGCTGTAGAAAATTTATGAAACTTCAAATCATTTTTGTGTTCTTTCAATCTTACAAAAAATCGAACACATATGAAATATATCTTATACAAATTTTAGATAGATTGCCTCTGAAAATAGATTGATTTGAAAGGAAAAAAATAGTTTGAGGGATGTCAGTGTCTTTAGTCTCATGAGATTAAATACCTTTAAGATCTTCAGTAAACATGTAAAAAATGAAAAGTTTGATGCATAGTTTAGATTCAAGTCAAAGATATATTGTCCTGTTTCCTTCTCTTGATATGAAGGAATGTTTTTTAAGATATTGAAACAAATTATGAAAATGATACATTAAAAATGACATCTAAATATATATATATATATCACAATATTATTAGAACTACATTAATTGTATTGTCTACTGTTGTAAATTACTCAGAATTAGTCGTATAGTGATTCTCATAAGTACAGGTAAAAACACGTGCACGGCGTTAGCCCTAAAAAGTCCACGTGCTTTGCGCTGGGAACTGGTATATCCCAGGTGAATCGCCAATTGTCTAGTGCTTCATTCAAAACAGATTCTCCACGCTGAGTAAAGGAAACAGGAATAAAAATATTACCAGGGACAGTGCTGATTTAATACTTTATGGAACTTCATACTGGGCATAAGCATGCTGCTGTAAGAAGAGTGTTGAGACCAAAAAGACGACATTTGTTCTTACTAGGTTGAGCAAAAAGTTCTGGGAAATTTGTGAAAGTTGCGTTGTTATGCGCAAATTAACAACAAAAGCAACGAGGACTATTCTTCAGAGTAGAGACCATCATAGTCCAAGACTTTCTTCCATCGTTCTGCCAGATTCCGGATTTGTTGGAAGTACCATGGCGGCTCCTTGGAATCGGAAAACTCTTGACATGCTTCTTCAACATCATTAAAGGATTCAAATCGACGGCCCTTGAAAAAGGTGTTGCATTGATCGAAAGAGGCCATAATCGAAATCATCCACGTCTGGACTGTACCACTACTACTCCTATATACGATACAAATTCTGGTAACTATTAGATTTGAAATTTCCCAGAACTTTTTGCTCAACCTAATAAAAAAAGGAAGCATTCTTTAATTTAAAGTGCACTTTTGTAATTAAGGTTTGGAAATGCCGGTAGAGGGCTCGTAAGTTTCCATTCGCTAAGGACACCCAAATGGGAGATCGTAAAGAAACGCAGCAAACGGCGGGAGCCACATGGCATCCACCGTGCCAGGGCAAACTCTTTAAACTTTGCGTGATGCTATACACTTTAAATATAAGGCAACACTGACTACGATCTGTCTGGGGAATTCCAAAAACCCAAACGTACACAAGATTGGCGAGTCGACCCGCGATCATGGCCAATCAGTGCGCGCAAAACATATCAGTAGCGTGCCCGACGCCAGTGCATGCAGACGGAGCACGCCAAAAGGGCAAGAAACGCGAGCAAACGGAACGTTCCGAACGGCACACGAAAGAGAAAGAAGAATCCTTTCCCCGCACAGCGTATGATAATGGCGCCCGAAATAAACTGCAAGAATCAACTCGAAAAATAAAATAAATCGGCGATCTCGCTGATGGAAGATCGAAAAATGAAGGAATCGCCGTAGGAATAAAAGGGATGTGTCAAATTAAAGGGAATAACAAATGTCGAAAAATGAGAACGTTGAAACAATTAAATATTAAAGGGAAATTACGAAAAAGGCAAAATTAATTTAAAAAATGGGAGATATTGCCACGTGTAAATGCCGAGTCGCGGATGCACGAAAATGGCGCATTCACAACGGGACAATATATTTTTAAATTCTAAATACGATTTGTTATGATACTTGTAGTAAACCTACAATAGAATGTACTTTTTTTCTTGCTAATTTTCTTACTGGCAAATCAGTTATTTTTTACTATACTTTCTTTTTATAATAAATATTTTTAACTAAGCTTTTTATCCGACAGAAACTTCTTTAATCATTTTAAATGTGCCTTAAATTTTCCTCAAATTTTAGACAAAGGTCCTCAAGAAAACGTTATTAAAAAAATTTTTAAGAACGGAAATTTAATCTTATTATTCCATGCATAGTTAAAAATTATTTCATACAAATCCTGATATTTTATTAAATGCTAAATAAATTTACTTTGTAATTGCAATATATTATTTCTATTGCACTTTGTCAAATTTACTAATAGTAGCATTAAATTTGAGTGGAAACTCTACATGCTATAAAAAAATGTTAATTTTTTAAAAGAAACTTTTATACATCCATGAATATACGTGTTATTGCCACACAAACGAACATAAGTATTATTAAGACAACGAAGTACAGGATACACTCAGTCTTCTGTAACAACTACAGATCTTTTTGAGCATTTTATTTTACAGAGTGATCGCAAATATTATTTTTATTAAATATTTTGTTAACCTTCCGGTTTCCCTTTTGACAAATTTATCTGTGTAAAATATCAAGTGAAACGTATTTGTTACATGTCGAAGTTCCAGAAGAAGTCGTGAAGTATTTCATTTGATATTGCACAAAACGACTAAAGTTGAACATGTCCGGTGAATTTTGTCCATTAAGTGTATGTCTTATTGCTGCTAGGCACTGCTATTGTCTTCCATTTGTAACAGCGTAACTACTGTGTCTAGAAATATGCTAAACGTCATTAAAAAATTACAAGCGCGCCCTCTGAACGGTTAAATTGTACATGATCATATTATTCCAAAATCTACATAATATTTACCATATGTTTCAACATGATGAAATGAGAACGAAAGAGACCTACAAAGGCTGTTCACATATTTTTAGACTATTTTGTTTTGCTGTACAAAATACTCAACTGCTTGTAAAATTTTCACATAAGTTATGTTTTAAACAGTATAAGTTATCGTCAGCTAGCCGAAATTTTTGTGTTAAAGCAAATTGGAGCTGTTAAAGAAGTAATAGATAGAAGGATTGTTTCTTCAGTACCACTTTATTCCCTAACTGCTGCTAAACTAGACGGACGTGGCAATCTCAAAACTTTTTTCTATCTCATATATGTTAATACTTCCTGAAAAATGCAACATTTTCAGCGCCACCGGTTAGGCGATTTAAACAAAAAATTTAATCATGAACATCTTATGTCAACTTCTAACTGAATCTGAAGTTTGATGAAAATCCGTGCATTCATTTTTGAGATAGAGCTATTGTGGGAGTCTAAAAAAAATCTGCATAGCAGCGCCACCTGTTGGACGATTTACACCGAAAACTAATTAGGACCAATTTATACCAGGGACTAACTTATTCTGAAGTTTGATGAAAATTCATGCATTAGTTCTTCAGACAGCTATTGCGGATATCGTGAAAAATGCAGTATAGCAGTGCCACCAGTTCGGCAATTTACACTAAAATCTAAACATCACTAATTTATATCAGGGACTAACTTAATCAGAAATTTGATGAAAATTCGCGCATCAGTTCTTGAGATAGAGCTATTGCGATAATCATGAATAATGCAGCATAGCAGCGCCACCCTTTTGGTAATTTCCAACAAAAATTAATTAGCACTAAATTATATCAAGAACTAACTGAATATGAAGTTTTATGAAAATCCATCCATTAGTTCTTGAGATATAGCTATTGTGGAAATCGGGGAAAAGGCAGCATAGCAGCGCCACCTGTCGAACTATTTACACCAAAAATTAGTCAGAGCCAGTTTATGTCAATGTCTAACTGAATCTAAAGTTTTGTGAAATTCTTCGCATTAGTTCTTGAGATAGAGCGCCCACAAAAATTTTTGTAACATACAGACTCACAGAGTGACAGAGAGACATTTTCTAAAAACCATCAAACCGTGTTCAGGATCGTCTAAAACGTATAAATCCACCAAAAACTGGAAGTCGAAATTTTTCACGAATCCAATACTTTCTTCTTGTAAAGATAGAAAAAAGTAAAAATTCTTATTACTATATTTCCAAATTGAAATTTCTATTTTTTTTTCCTTTACGTAAAAGATTAGTTGAAAGGAAGTGTAATTTTATTTAAAACCAGTCTATGTGGGTTTCCTATTTATATAAACAAAATAAAACTCTTTCAAAATAAACTATATAGAAAAACAAAAAATTCGGGATCGATAATTTATGATTTTATTGCAAGTCCCTGTAAAATTTTTAAAGCTTATTAGTTGTTGACATTATATAATGGAAAAATGTTTCAATCTTATAAATTTTGGTAAGAAGATATTCAGTTTTAAGCAAAATATTCTACTTTCTGTTTTATTAATCTTTTGTATTATACTGCAGTTAATTAACTTGCATTTTAACTTTTTAATAAAAAATATAACTTACCAAAGTAGAACTTTTCTAGAAAATCTTTTATGATATAAGAGTTAATAAAGTATGTAGGTCGTGCAAGTAAACTTCTATTAATATTTTAGTGATTTTTTTTTTTTGTATTAAAGCTTTAGAAAATCTTTTATTATATTTTAGTAAACTAAATAGAAACCTTGAACAAAATGGGGTTATATGTTCTCATTTATTAAGCAGCAAAGTATAGCTGAGCTTTGATTAAAGAAATAAATTTGTTTCCTAAGTAATTTACCTTCTTTGTATTTCAATAATGTAAACTGTTTTGCCAAAACTTCCCACCTTTTAAATTCTGCTTATTGCTTGTATACACCAAGTAAAACAAATTGTGCTTTTAAAGCGTAATTTTGCAATTTTTTTATCTTAAAAAATATACTTTTGGGAAATATAGTTTATGTGACTTTATTCAAAGTATGTATATATATATATATATATATTATTTCAAAATTAATGAAAAATTACCGCATGAATGGCGCTACAGCAGCACATATCAAATGCAATAAAACATACTTCACCATTTCAAAAGTCCTTCCGGCCAGTGCCGGGAGGAAGAGGTAGCTTTCATAATCCTTATTTAAAAAAAGCCAACTTATATCATGCAAACACACGAAGCTCAATTTAGTGGAAACCGAATATAGGAGATTCAATACTAATTTTTATCAATATAATGAATGAGAATTTCGCGAAATTAGTCAGCTTTATCCAAGCTGCTTTTCTTTAAAGTAACTTATATTTGGCTGCCAAATTCAGCAATTTCTTAAAGTGCCTGTCTTTTTAAGACAACATGGTGGATGAGGCTAAGCAGTGAACGTGGTCGAGACCTTAGTAATTGCTGTGCACATGCTCACTCACATCGGAATCGATTAATATATAGGAGTGCTGTCGCATGCAAAAAATCAGATTTTTCAAAATGTCACCCACAATAGAAATTGAAACTGCTATATATGAGCCATTTTTTAAGGTAAAGACAAACAAAAAATGCTCCTGAATCCTTATATCAAGATCAAATACTGAAGAAAGAAACCTTTTTCAATTTCTAATTTTTTTCCACCTCACTTTAAATATATATATATTTTTTAATTTAATGGCCGCCATTTTGAAACAAGATGGCTGATGAAACTGGCTAGCGAACTTGGTCGAGGTGTTGATGTATACTATCCACATGCCTTCTTACATCGAAATAGGCGAATACGTATGTTATCGCGTGACAAATACAAGATCGTTTCAAAATGTTAGCCATGCTAGAAATTCAAAGTGCTATAAATCAACCATTTTTTAAGATATCAACAAAACAACAAATTTTCAGAAACAAAAACTGCTCCGGAATCTTTGTATCAAGGCCAAACACATAAAAAAAAATCTTTTTCATTTTCCAATTTTTTAATAACTCATTTTGAATTTTAAATTTAATTTTTTTAAATGGCAATCCTTTTGAAACAAGATGGCGAATGAAGCTGGCCAACGAACTCGGTCGAGACATTGGTATGTACTATGTACAGACCAAGTTACATCCAAATAGGTTCATAAATACGCCTGTTATCGCGTGACAAAAATCAGGTCGTTTTAAAATGTTAGCCACAAGAGAAATTCAAAATGCTATTACTCAGCCATTTTTTTTTAGATATAGACGAAAGAAAAACTGTTCCGGAATCTTTGTATTAAGGTCAAACACATACAAAAAAAATCTTTTTCATTTTCCAATTTTTTGGTATCTCATTTAATTTTTTTTATTTTTAAAGTTTTTTAAATGGCCGCCATTTTGAAACAAGATGGCGGATGAAGCTGGCCAACGAACTCGGTCGAGATATTTGTATGTACTATGTACACACCAAGGTACATCCAAGTCGGTTCATAAATACGCCTGTTATTACGTGAGAAAAATCAGGACGTTTCAAAATGTCAGCCACGCTAGAAATTCAAAATGCTATAACTCAGCCATTTCTAAAGATATAGACGAAACAAAAACTGCTCCCGAATCTTTTTATCAAGGTCAAACACATAAGAAGAAAATATCTTTTCAATTTTCAATTTTTGGTACCACATTTCAAATTTAAATTGTTCTTAAAAATTTAAATGGCCGCCATTTTTAAACAAGATGGCGGGTGAAGCTGGCCAACGAACTCGGTCGAGACATTGGTATGTACTATGTATAAACGAAGTTACATCCAAATCGGTTCATAAATACGCCTTTTATCGCGTGACAAAATTCAGGACGTTTCAAAATGTCAGCCACGCTAGAAATTCAAAAGTCCTTCCGGCCAGTGCCGGGAGGAAGAGGTAGCTTTCAAATTCCTTATTTTAAAAATGCCAACTTATATTATTCAAACACAAGAAGGTCAATTTAGTGAAAACCGAATATAGGAGATTCAATACTAATTTTTATCAATACTAAATCATTATGAATGAGAATTTCGCGAAATTAGTCAGCTTCATCCAAGCTGCTTTTATTTAAAGTAACTTATATTTGGCTGAGATGTTGATGTATACTATCCACATGCCTTCTTACATGGAAATAGGCGAATACGTGTGTTATCGCGTGACAAATACAAGATCGTTTCAAAATGTTAGCCATACTAGAAATTCAAAGTGCTATAATCCAACCATTTTTTAAGATATAAACAAAAGAACAAATTTTCAGAAACAAAATCTGCTCCGGAATCTTTGTATCAACGCCAAACACATAAAAAAATCTTTTTCATTTTCCAATTTTTTAATACCTCATTTTAAATTTTAAATTTAATTTTTTTTAATGGCAACCCTTTCGAAACAAGATGGTGAATGAAGCTGGCCAACGAACTCGGTCGAGACATTGGTATGTACTATGTACAGACCAAGTAACATCCAAATCTGTTCATAAATACGCTTGTTATCGCGTGACAAAAATCAGGTCGTTTTAAAATGTCAGCCAGAATAGAAATTCAAAATGCTATAACTCAGCCATTTTTTTAGATATGGATGAAACAGAAACTGTTCCGGAATCTTTGTATTAAGGTCAAACACATACGAAAAAAATCTTTTTCATTTTCCAATTTTTTGGTATCTCATTTTAAATTTAAATTTTTTTAAATTTTTTAAATGGCCGCCATTTTGAAACAAGATGGCGGATGAAGCTGGCCAACGAACTCAGTCGAGATATTTGTATGTACTATGTACACACCAAGGTACATCCAAATCGATTCATAAATACGCCTGTTATCACGTGACAAATATCAGGACGTTTCAAAATATCAGCCACGCTAGAAATTCAAAATGCTATAACTCAGCCATTTTTTAAGATATAGACGAAACAAGAACTGCTCCCGAATCTTTGTATCAAGGTCAAATACATAAGAAAAAAATATTTTTTCAATTTTCAATTTTTTGGTACCACATTTCAAATTTAATTTTTTCTTAAAAATTTAAATGGTAGCCATTTTTAAACAAGATGGCGGATGAAGCTGGCCAACGAACTCGGTCGAGACATTGGTATGTACTATGTACAAACGAAGTTACATCCAAATCGGTTCATAAATACGCCTTTTATCGCGTGACAAAATTCAGGACGTTTCAAAATTTCAGCCACGCTAGAAATTCAAAATGCTATAACTCAGCCATTTTTTAAGATATAGACGAAAAAAAAACTGCTCCGGAATCTTTGTATAAAGGTCAAATACATAAGAAAAAAATATTTTTCAGTTTTCAATTCTTTGGTACCACATTTCAAATTTAAAATTTTTTAAAAAATTTTAAATGGCCGCCATTTTGAAACAAAATGGCGGATGAAGCTGGCCAACGAACTCGGTCGAGACATTGGTATGTACTATGTACATACCGAATTACATCCAAATCGGTTCATAAATTCGAGTGTTACAGTATGACAAAGGTCATATATATATATATATATATGGATATATATATATATATATATATATATATATATATATATCAACTTTTGAACGGAGGGTGGTTTCGGGGTCTGGGGGTCATGATCGATGAAAATATACCAAAATTTTTTGAAATCGCTTTCCTCCGAACGGCTGCAATAGGTAGCTTTTTGTAATGAAAGCTACCTAAAATGCTATAACTCAGCCATTTTTTAAGATATAGACGAAACAAAAACTGCTCCGAAATCTTTGTATAAAGGTCAAATACATAAGAAAAAAATATTTTTCCATTTTCAATTTTTTGGTACCACATTTCAAATTTTAAATTTTTAACAAAATTTTAAATGGCTGCCATTTTGAAACAAAATGGCGGATGAAGCTGGCCAACGAACTCGGTCGAGAGATTGGTATGTACTATGTACACACCGAATTACATCCAAATCGGTTCATAAATACGCCCTTTATCGCGTGACAAATTTCAGGACGTTTCAAAATGTCAGCCAAGCTAGAAATTCAAAATGCTATAACTCAGCCATTTTTTAAGATATAGACGAAACAAAAACTGCTCCGGAATATTTGTATAAAGGTCAAATACATAAGAAAAAAATATTTTTCCATTTTTAATTTTTTGGTACCACATTTCAAGTTTTAATTTTTTTTAAAAATTTTAAATGGCCGCCATTTTGAAAGAAAACGGCGGATGAAGCTGGCCAACGAACTCGGTCGAGACATTGGTATGTACTATGTACGCACCGAATTACATCGAAATCGGTTCATAATTACGGGAGTTACAGTGTGACATAGGTCAGATATATATATATATATATATATATATATATATATAGATAGATATCAATTTTGAACGGAGGGTGGTTTCGGGGTCTGGGGGTCATGATCGATGAAAATATACCAAAATTTTTTTTAATCGCTTTCCTCCGAACGGCTGCAATAGGTAGCTTTTTTGTAAAGAAAGCTACCTAAAAGGCCAAAACACCATAACTCCAAAAGGAAGGTGTATATCTGCAAAAATTTTGTAGGTCGTGTAACAGACAAAAGTGTAAAAGGTGTGTAACAGACAAAAAACTAACTCCACCCCACTTTTAAAAGTGGGGGTGGAGTTAGTTTTTTGTCTGTCCTCCCACTGAAGAAGAACATACTGTTTCTGTTTTTACCTGTCTTTCTTGTTTTTTAAGTATTTTATAGTAAAAAAATTTTGCAGCTATACACCTTCCTTTTGGAATTATGGTGTTTTGGCATTTTGAAATGGTGAAGTATATATATATATATATATATACATATATATATATACACTAATTAATGAGTCTTTACATAAGTCTATACATTAATTAATGAGTCTTTGGTCAGTTTGGTCTCGACAGACATGGGGGAAGTTTCATGAGTAATTACTGGTATAACCCAGCATGCAAGTCTTTAACCTTGCAGTCTGTCTCCATTGGGTGTTTTCTTTTTGTTCATGGTTTTGTTAGTAAGATTTTTCAATGGTTATTTTGTTAATTTTTCTCTGTAGTTCAGGATTTTGGATTCGATGTATAGTATGTGTTTTTGGTATTATATATATATAAATGAAGGTACACGATAAATTTACTATATTATAGTCCAATTAAATTCTTGGAAAATTTTTAAATACGATACATCAAAGAAGTTGAAACTGTTATGGGACAAGTTACAAGAGACAGATAATTTATTGTATTTAAACGACAGTGTTTATGATAAAAAAAAAATCCTGCTCACTCGACCTACAGGCGGAGGTAGATTTCGAAGTTAAGTACTAATTTCACTAATAAAAACTAATTTTTCCACGCTCAACAACTCGAAATTTTCTGATACATTTTCAGACTCATTTTTAAAAGTAAAAACATGAAACTTGCTGACGTGATTTTTTGAAGAGATTTATAAGCGACCTGTGTTTTCATTTTTCGTTCAATTAATTAGAACAACTTGATTTACAAATAATTATTTTCTCTGTACGACCACTTTTTTTTTTCCCAAGCACTATCGCTTCGGGAAATTCGGTTCAAAATTACCACTTAGACAGTATTTTTTGAAATATACTCTGCCTTTATAAAAAAAAATCGACCAATACAGCGCATTATATAGTTTCTGAATAAGAGAACCGGCCAATTGGATGCGTTTGAGAGAAAAAATGAATTTAAAAAGAAGTCAGAAAATAAGCCGTTTGTCCTATCAAAAACTTGTCAATATGAAAGTTGTAGATAATATTGAGAAGATGTGTAATAAATTTAAATAGATTAGATATCTTGCGAATTGACGAAGCTGTGAATTTTTTCTTCTTCACCCTCCATCCCCCATTTTTTTGCGGTTAGAATTGTTCCTATCAAAAACATGTCAGTATAAAAGTTGTAGATAATATTAAGAAGATTTATAATAAGTTTAAGTGAATTTGATATCTTAAGAATTGTCGAAGTTATGGATTTTTTTCGCCCTAAAACCCTAATCATTGAGTCCATTGAGCCCATTTTTAATTTTATCAAAAATCTATGATATATAGAATTTTGGCCCTTTTGCTAGACGTAATAATAACTTTAAACTGATTTGATTTGTATAAAAATTAAGAAGTTATGGGGTTTTTTCGGTTTTCACAAAACCCTTACCTATTTCCACCCCCTTGGTAAGATTTTGTCCATTAACGAACTTGACCGATATTTTCTACCCTTTGATTTTATGTATAAGTTTGGAAGAGATTTGTGCAGAATTATGGAAGTTATAGTTGCTATAAAAAAAAGAGATGTATAAAGTTTTGAACTGGGGGTGGCGTTACGTTCTAGTGGTGATGATCGGCGCAGATCTGCAAAAATTTCAGAAATTCCAACATAAGGGAAAATGTAATAGGTAGTATTTCTTACGAAATCATCCTAATATCCCAATCCTGAAAAGAAACTATTGCTGTGTTATTAATGATTTTAAAAAAATTAGAACTACGCCACTCTTTTATGCTATTGATTGCAAAATAAAATTAAACGCAGTATTATTTTTTGCATTTATCTTACATATTTATTTATTTTTATTTTAACCAGGATTATACGAAATTATTCCTTAGTCATTATTTGTTGAAAAAATGCATTGTTACGCCTATTGTATGTATTGTAAGTTGTTATATATATGTATGTAATGTAAGTAAATAAAATAAATGCAAGGATGTGAGATATACGCATAAAAATGACATATGCATGCATAGAGATATGTTTTATATACAGATATTACTATGAAAAAAAGACAAATGTATCTTATTCTCCGAAAATATAATATAAACGTGAATGAAAATAGATAATAACCTCTACAGAGTTACGCATGTCAGTATCATTAGAAACTTCATAAACAAATATATTTTCAATATTTAAAGAACAATTTATAAAAACAGTTTCTTTTATTGCCACTGATTTTCGGGAACGTTTCCGAGTAATTTTGTAGTGTATTAATCTATTTTCTCAAATCAGAATAACGGTAACAATGTTTAAATCCCCCTGATGACGGCCTTGTAATGGCTGAAAACTTTCTGGGGGTTTTCTAAAGTATTTTAAGATATTTTGTATGTATTTTCAATATCGTTATATTATATGAATGCACCTGAAAGATTTTTTTTATACAATTGTTTGTGCTTTTTTACATGTACTTTAATTATTCAACTCAAGGTGAGTATAGCAGTAGAATTTTAACTTTCATTTACAGAATATCGGTTTTTCGTACGCTATTAATCCCCAATAAATTTATACATGCACGAGTAAGAAAATGGTATTAATTTTAATTTTAATATTAATTATGTTAATTAATTATGCTGAGCTTTAAAACCTATTTCTTGATCATGGAAATGGTCACTTGGGAAAGGAAAATCTATATTCCTATATAACCCGGAAAACCTATATTCTGGGTTACGAAAACTGATTAATACACTATAAAAACTAATCGAAAACGTTTCCTAAAATCTGAAGTATCAAAATCAACATCGTTTTATAAATTCTTCTTCAAATCGTGAAAGCATATTGATTTCAGAAGTTTTTAAAAATAAAGAATACTTTCGAATTGTGGAGAATTTGGAACAGGTTATTGTATGTCTTTTTTCGTGGTTATATTATATTTTTTTATTTAATTTAGAAACATCTTACTTTTTTACAGTGTATTTAGCAGGAGTGTTATTTAAGAACTAGTCATTGGCAACCACTGTAATACTTACCCCTCACGGATATACATAATATAAAATATCAAAATAAATCATGTGCAAACTGTTTATAAAATGCAGATCCAGGGATAACTAAGGTTATTGAACTTTAATAGGCTCTGTGGCACTATTACATTCGAAATACATACCAAATTTCATGCGTCTATCTCAATTTGTTCGGTAGATAGAGTTTTTTAAATCGTGGCTTGATGATGTCTTAAACTTTAAATGCTCTATTGCTGAATTGCGTAAAAAAAACATCCTTATAATTCTAAAAATGATAATCATATTAACTAATAGTTTACTGCGTCGGATTAAGCATCTAATTTCCAATTAAAATATATCTTTGAATTGAAATTTGAATAAAATACAGGGTCATGAAAAATCAAAGAGTGTGGAAAACAGGATTACAAATATCTCGACAACTCATTATCCGATTTACTTTATTCTTTATGCAAAATTTATGTTTTTCTCTTATCTGTTATATTTACTTCTTCAAATAAACAATTTCGAAAATTTCTATGTACCTTTTATCGGAACGAATATTTCGAGAGTTCGAAAGAAATAGTTACGGATAATCGAGGTTACTGAAATTAAATAGGTTTTTTCTGATTCTTACATACTAAGTACACACCGAATTTCAAGCCTCTATCTGAATTTGTTCGGGAGATAGAGCATTTATAGACACACACAGACAAACGGCACATTTTTTTTTTCTTCTAAAAATATGTTATTCGGAATCTCCAGAGTCTGAAATGTGAAAATGCATTAATTTTTTTTTTTTTTTTTAGTTTTAAAACGATTACAAGACTATACTACCTATACGTTGTACCTATGATGGATAAGTTATAAAAAAATATTCAAAAAACTGAACATGACGAATAAAATCTGTCAAAAGAGCAGCTTTTCAAATCTTGAGAAATAATTCTTTTAGAAGAATAACATTCATCATTTAAAATTCTTTTAAGAATAAAAAAGGGGATTTTATTTTCAATAATTAAATTTAAAAAAATGATTTGACTAAACATTTTACATTGCATACATTTGTAACATAGATATGCACATATAAATTGTTTCTTAATTCGAAGAGTGATTTTGTTTCTGCTTTCTAATTTCTTATGTTAATTATGCTTATTAATTATATGCACGGACATTAGCATTAGTTTAAATTTACACTCTAAAAACAGCTCCCTTTAAGAACTTTAAACAACAGAAATGCCGATAAATTCCCACATAATTTTATCGAGTACACTAACCTGCAAAATTTGGGTTGCGTCATGTTTTTTAGCCTTTGATAATTGATTCTTATGTATCTTGTAGCGTTGAATCTGAAAATGACCTTAGTTTTCTACCATCACGTCAGGATTTTCGCAAATCGAAAATTTCAATTTTTTTTTTAAAGTCTAAATATTACGAAAATCTGATGCAATAAGAAAGACGTAAAACTTTGTTTCATAATAATTCATCTTTTGGCTTATATTGTGAATTCTTACAGCTAAACATGTAAAGTATTGCGTGTTGAAAATCCGTAAAATTTTACTCCATGTGTGGAAGTTTCGTTGAATCACTCATGCTCTGACTCGCAGTTTTCCTTTTATATTCTCTATGGAATTCATCTCAGTGTTCTCTTTTATTTCGGAGCTGAAAATTTGTCGCATATCTATTTAAAACATTTGCCTTTTTTTGGTAAGGCTTTGACAAAGTTCTTTGATAGATTTTTGCTATTTTTTTTTTTTTTTACTTTTTAACTTCTAAATTTACGATTTACAAAAAGAAATTGCTGTTATGGTTAAAATTGAAAGCTATTTTCAAATTCAGTGTTAAAAAATAGATAAAAATCAATTATCAAAAGTTTAAAAACACAACCATCACATCTATTTTTTAGTATCAGATTTCCGCTCTTTTTTTACTTTTATCTTTGAAATGTACGATTTAAAAAAAGTCCTGACATGATGGTTGAAAATGAAGGTCATTTTCGTATTCAGCGCTAAAAAATGCATAAAAAGTCAATTACAAAAAGTTAAGAAAAACACAACCATCGGCAGGCATCCAAATATAATTAATTTAGAGCAGTTACTATTAGGACAGTGGAGAAGTCAGTGCATCTTCAGTTGTAAAATATTTAAACGTTATGGATATAGTAATAAAATTAAATCATTTTTATATAAATCCTGCGAGTATAAATCATATTAGAAATATTGTAATATATTTACATGTTAGACGTTAAAAAAAAAAAAAAAAAAACATAAAATATCCATAAAAATGTCTATCGTTTTATCCGGCTGTAAAGTTGAAAAATGTTGAAAAATAGAACTATAGACGGTTGAAAATACAGTTTACATGAGTCATATTGGATAAAAAATAATACTTAAATATAGCTTATACTACTTACCAAACTGAGATAAATGAAGTGATACGCCCGCCGTTTATAAATAATTGTTTGAAGGATGGGAATAATCTTACAACATGTTAATTCGCGCGCCAGCGAATTTCGTTTTTGCTATTTTTTTTGCAATTCACAGTACGTCATTAATATAGTATATATATTTTCCTTTCTTTCTAAATTAATATATAAATATACACAGGGTGACTTACATACATATGAGTATATACAGGGGGATTCAGAACTCTTTGTCTCAATAATGGATATGTAGTTTAGGAAGACGATAACAAACAAGAATCATATGGGAACACAGGATCGCAAATGCAATGCAAACGCACCACATGCTCACAAAGTTGGGGAAGGGTACCGTCTGCTGTTGTAACCAATCTGGTCAGTCCAAACAGTGCGGTAATCACCGGCGGTCTGAGGCTGCACACATTGCACATGGTACGAATGTAACTCGTACGCGTGTAACATACGCCAAACGTTAGATTGAGACGCACGTGCACGTGCTGCAATACGTCGAGTACTCGAACCAGGGTCGTTTTCGACTTCGTACACTACGGCTTCTTTCAGTCTACGTGTCCGTGTTGTTCTCTGAACACAAGTATCGACCATTCGTGTGTCGAAACGTCCCGTTTCGCTCAATCGATAATGCAGATGTGAGAACATGGTATGAGTAGGGATACGTCTAGTTGGAAACCGAGAACGATACCGTTCTCTAGCGGCTGTTCCACAGCAATTGGTCGCCCCGTAAACGAGGTGCATATCCACCAATTCATTATTCTTGTAGCAACGCTTCCTTACTTCAGCTCATAGACCCAAATTACGCTTTTCCCCGCTTCTGCCTGCCCAGCTGTCCTCGCGACCTCTAGCGCGTCAGGGTTGCATGTACGACTGTATGTCCCTATATGATTCTGGCTTGTTATCATCTTCCTAACCTACATGTCGATTATTGACAAGGAGTTTTGAATCACCCTGTGTATATATATATATATATACCTTGCTTCTTCATATATTATGGGCTACAATACATTATTTTTCCAAGTGACTGGCTGTTATTTGCTTTTTTACGTAGCTTGTTATATGAAATAACGCATTTTTCAGCAGAGCATGGTATTCTTGCCAACAGAAGAATAAATATTTACTTATTGCTCAGTTGCGATCTTTATTTTCCCATATCGTATTTTCTGTTGCATTTTGTTCTTTTTTGTGTATTTGGTACCATCCATATATTAAAAGTATTCATGATTGTCAATACTCAAAAATTGAGATTTCCTGGCTGGTTATGTTCGCTAATAAGTTTTAGATAAATATTCATTTTACTATAACAACTGGTGTATAACATTATTACATGCCATTTTCAAAGATTCGGTTGTTATTGTTGTACGAATTTGTCAAATAATTTTTTATTCAAATGTGTTTAAATCTATTCGAAACTCTTTATCATATTTAATTAAATTTATTTAATTTTTATTTACTTATTTCCATTTACAATCCGTATCATACTTTTTCCTTTTTTAAATTTTCCCTAGTCAAAATTCATCTTGGACGCACATCAATATTTTTTTCTAACTTGAAATCGTTCTATTTCAGAATATTCCTTTTCTTGAGCATAAGATTTTTTTCAGGGGACTCTTCGGATGTATTCGCGTGCTGCTGGAGGTTGTTTACTCTTTTTCTGCCTCCGCCAGTCGGCCGGCAAATTGGACTTTTGTATCCCTACCTTTTAACTTATTAAGTACCTTGCACTGGATCAGAGGGGAAATTTTTCATAGTTTCTCTTGTCTCAAAACCAGTTGTAGTGGAAATTTATTGCCGTGTTGTAACAGCATAATATAATTTTTGATTTTTCTCTAGTTTGTTTACTGGCATAGTTTTACTTCACCTGCTGTGTGAACATGTATATATGTTCAGTTCTTTAAGATTGACAGTATCTCGAGAAGAAATCTTCCATGTATTGCTGCCCTTTACTTTTTAACTAAAGACTTATTATTTTCTGAGGAGAAACTCTACTGGTTATTTTAGTTAGTCTTGCATAACCAACTCGTACACATCAACTGCCATTTGTTTTTAACATCTTTCTATCCTATCCATTGTTACGTTATAACATCAAAGGTATTCCAAATTAATAGATGCTAATATCTTACAGAATGTATCACCAATCATCATTATTATCAGTAGATCTGTACTACCTGCATAATGTGTTCGCATTTATGTTGTTATCTGATCTTATTCACTCATCTAACCCATATTACCCGCTCTAAAGAAACGATTTCGTCATATATATATATATATATATATATATATATATATATATATATGCAATCAATATTAAATTCCTACTGGCTTTTCTAAATAGTGTAATACACTGACCTCCAAAAGTTAAGGTACAGGGACTGGATGCTTTCGATTGCACACGTTTTGTCGAATATCTATCAGCATTAATGGCGAATTGTTCTTGAACTTGTAGGATGTAAAGAACGTTTGATTTTATATTTCTCGGTGAAGATTTATCGGAGGGTACAATTAGGGGGCTAATAATAAATTTAATAATAAAGTAATGTTTGCGATCACCTATGTAACAGAAAAGGCTGGAAATGGTTTGCCACTGTGGTAAATGACTATCTGGGTCCTGTTCAACGTTTGTATGTATTTGTGTAAGCTTTTCACTCATTTTCGTGAAGATGTTAACGTTTTTGTAAAAAATTCAAAAGTTTTTTGTTTATAGCATACAGAGTTTTAAACCAAATTTAACACAACTTTCCGAAAACTTGCCAAAGAATAGTAAAAACAGTATACTGCAATTAAAACATGAATATATTGAATATTTGATGAGATATGAGCATTTTTATGAGATAATTTTTAACTGCGTATGCGCGGAAGATTTCAAAAGTTGTGGAAAATCCCTTATAATAAACTATTTTTAGGAAGGAACTCACTATATCGACCCTATCTTTGTGAATTTTGTAGATATTTGACTGAACTTTTTATAATTTGCCCTAAATAGCTGACTACCAAATTATATAATAAAAAATTTAGGATCTTCCACGCATGCGCAGTTTAAAATTATTTCATACAAATGCCCATATCTCATCAAATATTCAATATATTGATGTTTTAATTGTAGTATACTGTTGCTAATATTCTTTGGCAAGTTTTCAGAAATTTGTGTTAAATTTGGTTGAAAACTCTGTATGCTATAAACAAAAAACTTTTGCATTTTTCACAAAAAGGTTAACATCTTCACGAATATGAGTGCTATGCTTACACAATTGCATACAAACGTTGAACAGGACCCAAATAGTCATTTACCACAGTGACAAACCATTTTTAGCCTTTTCTGTTACATAGGTGATAGCAAATATTATTTTATTATTAAATTTATTATTAGCCCCCTAATTGTACCGCCCGATAAATCTTCACCGAAAAATATAAAATCAAACATGTTCTTTACATCCTAGAAGTTCAAGAACAATTCGCAAATAATGTTGGTAGATATTCGACAAAACGTGTGCAATCGAAAGCATCTAGTCCCTGTACCATAACTTTTGGAGAACAGTGTATATTGAATGCATTAAATTTTATCATTTTCCAAAAAGTTTTTAAAGAGCAAAGAAAAATACTTATTTCATTTTTTTTACAGACTTTGGCATATGTCTTTACAGAGTCTGAAGAAAGTGTGATTTTTGCCAATTATTATAAGCAGTCATAAAAATGGAATCGTAACCAATGAAAAAATTGCAAATCTCATATGGTTATTTATGTATAGCCATAAGTTATAAAATGCTGTTACATTATTTTATGACTTACTTAAGTGTATATTATATAAATTGCTTCGCTTAGTATGTATTAAATAGTATAAATACAAAACTGTTTTTTCGTCTGATACATTCGTGTTTATTTCCTTAATATATGACAATCTAATGTTTAAAAATATAAAATAAAGTTTGCTGGAAAGTGCTTTCGAAAATTTTACTTTTCTCGCAAAATTTCATCTTGTTTTTTTCCTTTGTCGCGTCAAGGGCCCTGTAAAAAAATTATTTCTTAAAAATATTTTTAGAAATAATATATTTTGTAAGTGATGATTTAAAAAAAATAATAAAGCTGAAAAATTTAATTTCAGCAAAATCTATAATTCTATTTTCGTATTTTTTATTAGTGTTCAAAAGTATTTAGTATTTAATATCTTTTTTAAAAACAGAAATATAAGATGTGAGTGTTTATTGTAAACATGTGGAAAAAGATTAATCCTTTATAATTTTTTCTCACCTTCACAAAAATTTGAAAAATACATCTTTGTAATGAAATCTTTCAACATTTTTAAAGATAGAAATTAAAATAAAATCTTTTTATTTTTTTTTTCAAAACGCCTTTTTATAAATCTTAGAGTTGCTTTTTTTCCATTGTGTATGTTTTAGTAAAAGAAAAAACAACTTTACTGCCTTCTACCACTAATTAAAAAGAAATAAATCTATTCTTTAATTAACTGATTTAATGTTAGATTTATTCTCATATTCTTTAAAATGCACGAAAAAAACTTTCATTTTATTCCAACATATTTCCGTTTAATTAAATGTTCTGTCACATTAAAACTCGCATTAAAATGATTTTTTATTAAAAAATTGAAAGAGTGATAAGAAATTTAATTTAAAAGAGATTGGTTTTTATTAAAAATTGTGACTATTACAGAAAAAAAAAAAAAACAAATTTTTAAGACTTCTCATTTGTATCATATATCTATGAATATTTTTTGTCAACTGATTTAAATAAAGATAACATTTTTTTCCCTTACATTTTGAAATATACAGTATTTTTGTCTCATTTAAAGAAATATGATGCACTGAAATTTAAAACTTCAAATACTTTAAATAGATTTTTTTTTCTGAATTTTGTTTTATCGTGTCATTTATTTTAATTAGTAGCATTTTGTTTAATTTCATTTTTTATTGTAAACTATAAAAAAATAACAGTAAAAATCATTCTTTGAACAATATTAGTTTATACTTTTAAAGCAGCTCGTTCCAAGCTGTCGGTAAACTTTTTAGTTTTAGAAAAAGTTCTTTATATAAAACAGCTTACACACTATCCCAATTTTTTCGTATCATTTTTTCCGAATATCAATCAATATTTGCCTTATTTATATATGATGATTCTAATTTTTGGGGAAAAGTGGCATCTACATCTACTATATATATAGTAAAGCGAGGAGAGTCTGCGCACATTTCAAAAGAACAATAATAAAAAATCTAAATATTAATATTTTGCTTATGCATGAATGATTTTGACTTCAATTGTTTTTTATGCATTTCCATTGTTATTTTGTTGTTATACCGTAAATTAATAGAACAGCAGTAATAAAACCAAGAAAACTATTTTGCGCAATCTCTCCTTACAGAGTAGGAGAGAACGCGCACATGAGTAGGAGAGATTGCGCACATAGGTAGAAGAGATTGTTATTAATAATAACTACAATTAAATTGTTAACAATAATAATTACACTTAACTGACATTGTTGAAAGGTTTTTGTGAGTTAATATTATTGTATTAGGAGATAATATTTCAAGCAAATGTTTAAATATTAAATAAAAGAAAGAATTTTAACAACAGTTAAAATTTTTAATTTAAGAAGATTAAAATATCAGAAAAAGCAAGCCCTACTAAGATTACAAAATAACATTAACCTAGTAGATAACATGTTTAACTTGAAAATTACTTCATTTCGATTTCCACAGTTTCATTGTATTTAGTTTGCTAACCGAAGTTGTCGTCGTTCACAATCGATGCACTTATTGTTGTAAAACATGCATCTTTCGTGCAATCACCTGAAACAAGCAATACATTGAATCCAGTCAGTTGTCGAAATTGTCTCCTGGTACAGTTCCAAACACTCAGTGCACTCATCCTCATTGACCTTCGATTTTTTTCCCTTGAGTTTTTTTTATCCCACTTTTTGTGGAAGCACCTTATCTTCAGCTTTTTTTTTTTTTTTTTCTGTAGCGGCATCCTTCTTAAGTTTTTTTTTCATATATATTTTGTGGATCAGTAACATTAGTTGCACTCTGTTTCCTTTTTATTTCAATGGCGTTACACTACTTGGAATGGGTGAAAGCTTTTTCAAAACATTGTATTAGAAAATTTATTTTAGTTAACAATATTAATTTATTAGCAAATTAATTGTTCATAAATTGCAAAAATATATAGAAATATTTAACTATATTATTAACAAATATATTATTAATTTATTAACAAAAATAATTACATAAAATTTATTTAATAACAACTGTATCACTAATTTATTAATAAAATTTTTATCTGCAAAAGTATTTTTTTGCAAATTAACTTATTGCCAAATTTAGTTTTGATAATTATGTGTTTTTCCGAAATTCTTGCAAAATTGATTCATTCATATGTTTTACACGTAATTTGCAATTCATACAAATTTATCAATAAGCTGGGTTATCTCTCCTAGCACTTAAACTTATGGGGAAATGCGCCATCTCTCCTTAGTAACAGATGCGCAAACTCTCCTATTTTGGTTGGAGAGATTGCGCGGCCTTTTATTTAAATATGGCCACTTCTAAAATGCATTTTTGGTGTTCACATACTTAGTTCATGTTAGTAGTTTAAAAGAAATCGTTTAAGTTCAAAATATTTTGTATTACTGACGTTGTATAAAAATTCTGACGAACAGTTATGAAAATTCAAGCACTTACTTTGGGAAAACAAAACAAAATAGCACTGCTTTATCCAAGACACTTGGAACAATAAATATGCACATTCATGTAGACACTGCACTAATGCTGCTGTACAACTACCTGGAGTCGCTGGGCGCGCACTCTACTCCTTCCCGTCGAATCCCTTTGTGCGCAATCTCTCCTACCGCACGAACTCTCCTTGCTTTACTATATAAAATGAAAATGGGATTTTCGTTCCGGCTGCTTGTAATCTGATTCCCGATGAATAGATTTTTTTGTTACTTGCACTGTTAGTTAGACAATATTTCAAGAATGGTATTAGTATATAACATATGAGAACGTAAGTTTAAAAATTCGTCTTATCCAGAAAATCAAATTTTGGGAAATAGCCAAAAACCTCTGACTGTGTCCATTGGTTTTCATTGCAAACCGAAATTTTACAATGCCAGAAATACTGGATAAAACTAGTGTTTTTGCAGATTTAGTGTTTTTTCGCTATACGTTCGCCAGTAAAATAAATTGATAGAGAAAACTCGATTTTGTTAATTTTGGATAAGGCGAGTTTTGGAAACTCACGTCTGAAACTCACGTGATATTATTTTAAATGAGAATTTAAAAATGTCTCAATAACGCATCATGCATTAAATATGTAATACAGTAAACCTCTTTTATCCGAAAATCTTTTAACCGAAACTCTCGGTTAACCGAAATCCATTTTTAAACGATCACATTCCTTGCGTGCAAGTGATCCTTTCCGAAACACGAGTACAGATAAATATTTTGGATACCCTTTCTTAGAATTCCTTTGAATTTAACTTCAGCTCCCGTAAATGGAGAAGTGAACTAGAACACAGTCAGGGGCGGGAGAACCGGAATGTGTGAATATGGTCTAGGAGGAGAATAAAACGAACAAATTAGCAATTCTGATCTGAAGCTTTTGAATGTTTTTCAATAGGTTTATCAAAGCTGGAGCAGCAGAAAGACTGTGATACTGGTGTACTAATAGTATTATGTGGTAGAGCTGCAAAGCAAAGGCAATCGAAACTGCGATAAACAAAACTGTGTTTCAAACTTTTGTGAAATATGTAAAAGGCACTTAATTTCAAAATAGAAATTCAGGTAATATATTCGTGTTTCTATTTTGCTATTGCTTTATTTTTATTAAGCACTTGTTACCATAATAAGAAATACAGCGTATATTTGTCCCTAATCTTAAAATTGAAGCATTCTCAATTATCCGAAAATTTCGATTTTCCGAAAGATGGCAGTTCCCAATTACTTCGGTTAATCGAGGTTCTACTGTACTTCTATTTGACAACTAACTAGTTTATTTTTAGGCGAAAAAATGTATAACAAGTGAAACATTATCAGATGCTTTCTTAAATTTTTATTGCCTTGAGCACGGCATTTGATTCCATTTACAAAATGATGCGTTTCTAACATTTATTGTTCACTCGGAATAACATAAATGTTAGTTAAAGTTGAAAAATCTGTGATCCAGAAAAAAATCGAAAACCCTGCATCCTGCGCAAAATATGTAACAGGAAATCTACTTTAACACTAGAACGCTCGGAAATTTTACTCAAGTTTCATAAAAACATTTGACACCAGAATTTTTATTTAAAACTATTTTATTGATTTATTTAACGTAAGTCTTCGTGATTTAAATTAAACTTATTTTAAGAAAGAATTTCTGTTTCCCTTTGGCATTTAATAATATGGTGGGAGTCGGACCCACCAGTGGCCGAAAGATTCTGCTCTCGAAGCTGGTAGACGGGAGTTGCTGGGTTCGATCCCAATCGCACCCGTCGTCCTAATCGTTCGGAGTTTTAGTGGTTTTCTTCGAAACTTGGTTTTCCAAGCGTAAATATGGGTTAGATTCCCTTAGAAAGACCCCCGCGGAGGGCACTCCCCCCTTAGGGCCTTTATCCCTCGTGCTGATTATTGGCCGTCATAAACATAACCAACCTTCCGGGGTTGCTAGTGTTAGATTTCAGGTAACAAGAATAAATTTAGCATACATGAGTTCTAATGACTCATACAAATAGTCTACAGTTTTGTGTAAATAAAAAATTAACATGTATAAATTCCATTAAAAAACCGCATTTGCTTATCATCGAAACAATGTTTCTCTGTCTAAATTAAGAAAAAAAAAGCTTTTGACGTTCACGCCTCTGATTTTATCCCTTTGAACTGAGATTTAAAATTAAAATTTCAATATGAATGCTATATCTTATATAAGGTTGTACCTGAAATGCCTCAACAAACTTAGGGGGGTGATAGTACTCATCAAGACGAACAAAAAATGCGATGGAAGATGGGGTCGCCAATGACGTTTAAAGGGTGAAAATCGCAAAACTATTAAAAATATCGAAATCTCGCATGCTGCTTTTCTGCAGAACTGGCTAGTAGCACGAAGCTGGTTTTCCTTTCACTTTGTGCATTTCTGGTAAGAAAGAGATAACAAAAACTTGGAAGAAAGTCAAACAAATCCGTGAGCAGGAATCCACGTATGCAAGACTCCCGAAGCCTTCGAGCGTGTCCGTCAGTCGTTCCTCCGTAGATGTAATCTGTCTAATAATGTCCGCGGTCGCCACTTTGAACAATATTTGTTTTCTCTGGACATCACGAGCTGTGTTGTACCTATTCTGTGCAATAAATAATTTTCTGAAGTGTTTCTTTCTTGTGTCAGTTTGTCTATTTCCTGACGCATTTTCTCGATTTTCATCCTTTAAACGTCGTTTGCGACCCCATGTTCCATTGCATTTTTTGTTCGTCTTCATGAGTACTATCATCCCTCTAAGTTTGTTGAAGCATTTCAGATACACCCTGTATATTTATATACGTTCTAAATTACTACAATTATATAGCATTTTTCTAATATTTTTATAAATGAGGAATTACAATAATGAAAGTGAGAAAGTTCTTTTTGACATAATAATTGTAGAAATGCTGATCAATAAAGATGGATTGCTCCATGATACACCCTATTAATTGCTGAATGTCACTCAAATCACTGAATCAATCAAATGATTTTCACACTATTGACAGCTTTCAGAAGAATTGCTGAATTTCTACCATTTCCTACGAAATCGGCTTCTATGACAACGAAGTTTTAGTACGTATCAAATTCTGAAATGATTGATGTTATTTGTCTTTGGAAAAATAAATATATCTAAAGTTTCTCTGTCATTCATTCTCGTTATTTATTCCTTTTCTTTAAGAATTATTACATTAGAAAAACTTCACCTATTGTTGAAATTGCGTTGAAAGAGTTTATAGAAAATTTCTCGATTCTTGCTTTGTTAGTATACAAAACGTTTAGTGAAAAAAGTATGTTCTAAATCAAAATATAAATTTAAATGAATTTAAACACAATTTTAATCGAAAACATGTATAAGATTCAAGGTGTTTAAACTCCTACAAATTTCCAATTAGTATGTCACTATTATTTCAAATTTGAAAATTTCTAAGTAAGTTGTATACGCTAAAACCCCCAAACTTGTTCAATGGTACTTTTAATATGAACGCGTACAAATGTGATATCACGCTTTATCGTTAATCTTATTTGCGCAAGTTCATATTTAATGGTCTTGTTTATGTCACTGAGCACTTTTGTGTGTTTTAACGTACGCAACTTAGTTATTCTAATTTATGGTGCAATTGTCCTAAATATATTAGAAAATTTCTCATTAGAATTAAAGAGTAGAATTCGCAATCAGCTTATATAGCTCCAAGTAAAAAAATTAGAGTAATTCATTTCATTTGTATTTGGAGTTGCATTTAGCTTTATTTAAGTGTTGTACAATTGGAAAAGATAACGGTTGATGTTTTAATAAACTTGCATGTTATTAAAGAAAATTAAAACTGTAAAATATTAATTTTTGAGTGAAAATTTTATTTTCGTAAAATTATTTTCATTATTCAAAATATTAAAATACTAAAATAGATGGTTCGAAATATTAGAATACTTATGGATTTTCCTGATTGCTTTAGAAGGTTGTATAAATTAAGCATAAAATTAGCTGCTGAGGGACTTCTTAAGTTATAAAAACACTTTGCTTCATCATTGTTTTCATTTTCTGTTAAACATGGGTCGTTCGTACGACATAACGGATTTATCGTATTATTTATTAGCATAATGATGGTCGTAATCAGCAATATATCGCCATTTACTTAAAATGTTCACAACCAAGTGTTAGTAGAGCAATAAAGCTGTATTTTAACGACGGACATTTTGAAAACAAGCATCTGAATAGCGGTCGAAAGCCGAAAACTACTCGGAGAGATGATAGAAAGATGAAGAAAATTGCTAAAAAAGGTTTTAGAAGTGTTAGATATTTGCATCGAAAGTGAAAAGAACACGGTGTTGATGTGAGTAAATCTATAACACTAAGACGTCACCATAAACTTGGACTTCAATCTCGTGTACCAAAGATAAAACCCCTCATGACTATTATACTGAAAAGAGAGTGACTTGGCGCAAAAAAAGCCTTTTATGGGATCTGGATGATTGAAAAAAGGTATTGTTTAGTGATGAGATGGGTAACATACAGGGAACAAGGTGTTCGTGCATGGCGAATTGAAGCAAGAAGGTAATGACAAGGACTGCATGAAAGGACCACTGAAATCTGCAGCCAGTGTGATGTTATGGCCTTGCCTGAGTGCAGATGGTCCTGGAAAGCTATGTATCGTTCACGAAAGGATTAATTCTGATATATATCATGAAATCTTTCAGCATTTCATAATACCAGCGTCAGAAGATCTGTGTGGTGACAATTTTAATTTCTGACATGATTTAGCGCCTTCACAGAAATCGGTGTTTTACCAAGAACTCACTTAGACAACACTAAATTAATGTAGTTCCCTAGCCGGTTAATTCCCCGGATTTAAATCCAATAGAGAATTTGTGGGGAATAATGAAGAAAACACAGCAAGATACTGCGCCAAAAAACAAAGGCGAACTTCTTTCCAGCATAAAGTCGACATGGTCATGTCTGGGCAGAAAACGTTATGAACCACTTGTAGCTCGCTTGACAAAGCGAGTTCGTTCTGTTATAAAATGTAAAGATTATGCTACAAAATATTAAAGAGTAAATATTTTTCCTTTTTTTTAAACACGTGGTATTGACAATGCATTATTCTAATATTTTGAACCAGGTAAATGGTTATTCTAATATTTTGATTTTTACCAAATATGAACAATTATTTTAATGTTTGTATTATTTCCTTTAATTTTTATGCTAAACGATACTACAACCTACGTAGAGATTCGTACAATATTAAGTTTTATCCCGTATTACTTTTTTGCATAAACGATACATAATTTTTTTTTCACAATTCCTTTTTTTTTCCTAATATTCTAATTTTGTGACTGATAATCACAGAATTCGCAACGTTTGCCTACAAATAAAGAATGGAAAAAACTTCATTCAGTAATTCTGTATAATAAGTATGCTGTCTGATAATCGTATGTAGAATTTATTTCTAAAAAAGTTTTAAATATATATATATATATTTACTGTTAAACTATTTAATCTTTATCGTTTCATAAGTTTAGTAATACCTTGTAATTACTTTTTATAGCTATTTCATTTTCATCCCACTATCAATTCTACAACAATAAATATGTAAAAAATTATGTAATAATATCCACTGATAAACAGATCTTTATAAATCCATTTATACCTTACTCATTATGAACATTTCTGTGGTTTTTTGGTGGGAGAATTTTGCAATGCTATCTCTTTTCCAAACCGCACTTTTTTGCTCATTAACTTAAGCACTATTTCTATTCTAATTACATATAAACTCGAAGTTACTTACAACATGAAGGAAAAGGAATATATAACTAATTTCAGCACTGTGCACAATTTTAATAGGAAGCATATCTATTAAATTACGGCATAAAAAAGTAAGGTAATTGAATACTTTTATCCATAAAATGAGGCTTTCAATTCATTAAATCTTTATTTTAATCGACTAAATATATTAGAATATAGTAAAGCTTCTTAATTGGCATTTATTTGGTTTTTTTTTAATCAGCATTAACTGTGCTTTTGTAAGTTTTGTATCTCGGGTGACCAGACAAATATTACAAATGTTTTTAATTTTTCTTTCGACAAAAGAGTTATATAATCCAGAAATATGTATCCGTCTTTTTTCGTAGCTTTTTTTTTAAGTTTATTTCGTAAATGTTGACTACGTCACGAAATTTTAATACGCTGTTAAGGTACACAAAACTGCTTTATGTTTTTAAAATGATCGCCGTATATTGTAAAATCAATTTTTACAGTCTCATGCCAAAAGTTTTATTACACAATTTTTGCTGCGTATGAAACTGAGGGACATTGGCAGTAATAGGGGTTGGGTTGATTTTTGACGGCCGATTATCTACTCTTGGGATATAGGCCCTAGGGGGAGTGCACTCCGTGGGGGGTCTTTCTAAGGGAACCTAACCCGTATTTACGCATGGAAATCCAAGGGTTTGAAGAAAACCACGAAAATTCCGAAACGGTTAGGCCGACGGGCGCGATGGGTTCGAACCCAGCACCTCCCGTCTACCAGCTTCGAGAACAGAGCCTCTCAGCCACTGGTGGGGCGGCAGTAATAGGATTTGCAGTGAATGTGGATTAAAGAAAGACACAAAAAGACTGTGTTTTACCGAAATAGTCGCACTAATATGCTGACACAGACGTACAATAAGTAAATATAAAATAAATAATGCAAGAAACGGTCTTTAAAGTTGGTTTTATATTTTTCATAAAACTAATTGTTTCTCTTAACTTCGGATATTTTTTGAATAAGAAGGTAATTTAACCCGATATTCTTTTATGTTTCTGTATATTGAGTAAGAGTGTTGCACCTGAATTTAAATTTGTAATGGCTTTTATAAAATTTGTCAAAAAAAATTTCTGTATTGTTTTATTTATGACAATCCCATTTCCTATATTAAGAATGCTTTATATCAAAACTTCCGTGAGTTTAATTTAATAATTGAATAGTGAATTGAATGATAATAAAGGTGGTAAGTTACACAATCATCATTTTGAGAAAATGAGCTATAAAGTTCCACATATCTATTTGCATTTATTGTCAAATGCCCCTTTGTCAAATAAAATTTCTGAGACTATTAGTTTTTCAAATAGTAATTTAACAGATGGTAGAGGACCATTGATTCTCTTAAATCTTATCATTAACTCTTTTTTCGTAATTTTATCACATATCACGTTTATCAACTGAGCTTTTCAATTAACGAAAACGTAAAATTTGTAATGTGATATTTATTTAATAAATCTACATAAATCTTGGAAATTGTCCTGTAGAAAATTTCTCACTCCTTGCACTCATAATATTTCAAATTTTAATTGCCTAAAAGGCCTCCAGCCAACAGAGTGAAGAAGTGTCTAAGCTCCGTTGGTTGTACGCCTTTTAAGCGATTGAAAGAAAGATTATGAACGCAAGGCGTGAGAAATTTTCTACAGAAAATTTTCAACACTTATATAGATCTATTCAGTTTCATCGATGCTGGATTCTCTTTAGTTTCGTGTTTGCCCCAGAGTCGGTAGCTGAAGAAAAATATTCCATCTTGTGCTGCGGTTGTAGCCTTGCCAACATATGATAGAGATAATCGCCGGACTGGGTATCGTTCCAAGTGCTTCAGTTGGAAGAACGTAAGTGCGCTGTACCGATGACCCGGTTTCGAGTCCCAGTTTGGGTACTTTTTCACTCTGTTGGCTGTATGCCTTTTCAGTAATTAAAATTTTAAATATTATGAGTGCAAGGCGTGGGGAATTTCGTACAGAAATATTTCCAAGATTTAAGTAGATGTATTCAATTTCCTCGATGGTGGCTTCTCTTTAGTTTCGTGTTTGCCCCAGAGTCGGTGGCTGACGGACAATATTCCATCTCTTTCTGCGGTTGTAGCCTTGCCAACATATTCTAGTGAGAAGTGCCATATTGAGTATCGTTCCAAGTGGTTCAGTTGGAAGAACGTCGGTGCGCTGTATCGAGTCCCGGCTTGGACGCTTTTTTTACTCTTTTGGCTGTACGCCTTTTAAGCAATATGAGATATTATGATATTTATTATATAAAATTTAATTTAAATTCATTGTTTTGATAGATTAAACATAACTAATGAAGATTTGGTTCATTTATAATATACAAGTTAATGCACAATAGCACCAGACAGATTTATTATTTAATGATTGAAACTATCTTTTGTATTGTATTAAAAGTGTCTTTGATTGCATTTTAGTACTTTTGAGATTTGGATTGCCTTAGAAGCCTATCTTGTGGCGCTTTAAATGTTACCAAATCCCATAGTAAGTTACAAAGTCTCCAATTACAAGAAAAAATTAATAATACAAAATTTTAATTAAAAAAAATACACATGAGTATGATGTGTATGATGAGTTAAATGAGTTAAATGAGTCAAGAAGATATCTCAGTTGTTACTAATAACTTGTGATGAGTTGTCTTTATTTACTAATTAATGAATGGATACTAGAATTCTAAAGAGAACCTTAAACCCTCTTCCGCTTGAGCAAAAGCCACTGCAGTATGTGACTCAGAAAATTCTATAGCGCTTCTCAGACCAGCCATCCATTGTACTTCAGAGTGCTTTATTTGACATTATAAAAGTCGTAAATTTAGCCATGTTCTTGTATTTGATGTTATATCAGAGAGATACGAGCCGATAAATTCTTGAGTGTTTCAAAGACAATGGGAACCACTACAGACAACTTAAAAAAGGTCTGTACATAAATACAAGGTGAGTATTTATGTACCTTTTTGAGGATTCATCATTCGAACTCGCAGAAAACAGTTTGTTTTCTTCGCTGTTCCAGCGTCGGATTGTCCGGTGAGGCTGGTGATTGCGGTGTTTATTCTCGACGGACGACTTGGAAAAGATGATTTAATAGAGTACTGGCAAAACTCTGGAATTTTCCACATAAAACCTGAACCCACGGACACAGTAATACCCCTGTCTACAAAACTTTCTGTGTTTTAAAATTGATCTGTAAAATTGTACCTGTGAAGTGTATGCTGTGCGTTACGTGCCGTAAATAAAATTTAGTTTTTCCTTATGTCTGCCATCCGAAGTTAGTTCTCGAAATCGTCACAGGCTATTCTTTTATTAAAACAGAAGTATGAACTATTATTTTATATTACATTTAAAACAATAAAAATTAAATATATTATATGAAGGATAAATAAAATAATCAGCACAACGTGTTTTAAGCGAAGCATAAACTTAGCTTGCTCTTGCTATGTTTCGAAACATGCCTTTGAATTCTACAAAACATTCTGAATAAAGAAAATAAATAGAGTTAGATAAATAAATATTTTCGGAGGGAAAAAAGTTATTGAATTTTATTTGTGGTACCTTTCTCTCCACAGTTCGTAGTTTGTACAAAAGTTCTAAAGAAATTCCATATACATTTGAATAAATTTTCTTTTTTGAAAGCTTGGAAATACGAAACTTTCGAAACAAAATTCATTTTAGCAGCGAAAAATTTGTCTTGCTTTACATTACATAACACTATATTATAAATAAATGACAGGTTAAGTAACGTGTATGTATTTTTTAGTACAAGCAATATTTTTTTTAACTTATAGCTTATAGAAAAATATTTTGTTGACTTTCTTCGACATTTGAAAGCGAAACTTGTTACAAAATTTCATCATATGCTACAAAACTTTCTTATTGCATAAGCATGAATTGAAATGACATTTTTAAAGCACAAAATGCATTTTTCATATTTTCATATGATTTCAAAGTAAAAGTTATCTTTTAAATTTCAGGTTCTATATCGGAGATCCCCATTCTTTGTCTTAAATGTACACAATACGATAAATCCTAATTTACAGAGTGTACATAAAAGAATGTTCAAGTTATAAATTTTAATAGTATCAACTGTAAGCGTTGTAAAGTGTTGATTAAAGATCACAAATGAAGAGTATCTCAAACAGTTTTAAATAAGCGCATGCGCGAATACTCTTCTGTTATTGGCTCGCTTGCAGTACCAAATACTCAAAATGGCGACTTCTGATCGTAAGGCAGTAGTGCTCGGCTGAAGCTTTAAAAGCCGTTAGAGCCGTTCGATTTTTTGCATTAATGATATGGTAAATCCTAATTTACAGAGTGTCTATAAAAGAGAGTTCAAGTTATAAATTTTAATAGTAACAACTGTAAGCGTTGTAGAGCGTTGATTAAATTTCACAAATAAAGAGTAACTCAAATAGTTTTAAATAAGCGCATGCGCGAATACTCTTCTGTTATTGTCTCGCTTGCAGCACCAAATACGCAAAATGGCGACTCCTGATCATAAGGCATTATTGCTGGACTGAAGCTTTAAAAGCCGTTCGATCCATGCAGTGTTTTACTCTGGGACTTTATAAAAGATCGTGTCTACGTTCAGCCACTACCCAGTGATTTTCCAGAGATGAAATAGAATTGAAGAGGCTAATGCTTCCATTTCTTCGGACTTATTAACCAAAGTGCGGTAAGAATTGGACTTTAGATTTGATGTGTGCCGTATAACTAAATTAATACATGGAAATAATTTCAGAGAGAAACATTCGCCTTGGATACAATATTTCAAATGAAAATCAAATTTCGAAGTAATTGCTTAAAAGGCGCAAAGGCCAACATAGTGAAAAAGATTCCAAGCCGGGACTCGAACCCGGGCCATCAGTATAGCGCACTGACGTTCTACCGACTAAACCACTTGGAACGATACACAGATCGGAAAATTTCTCACTATTATAGGTTGGCAAGGCTGCAAACGCAGCACAAGATGGAATATTTATTGTGAGTCACCGACCTGGGGCTAACACGAAACATAATTAAATCCAGCATCGATAGAAACTATATTAATACATGGAAATGTATTAATATAGTTTCTATCGATGCTGGATTTAATTATGTTTCGTGTTAACCCCAGGTCGGTGGCTCACGAAATGTAGTAATATAGTTTCTATCAATGCTGGATTTAATTATGTTTCGTGTTAGCCCCAGGTCGGTGGCTCACAATAAATATTCCATCTTGTGCTGCGTTTGCAGCCTTGCCAACCTATAATAGTGAGAAATTTTCCGATCTGTGTATCGTTCCAAGTGGTTTAGTCGGTAGAACGTCAGTGCGCTATACTGATGGCCCGGGTTCGAATCCCTTGTTGGAATCTCTTTCACTATGTTGGCCTTTGCGCCTTTTAAGCAATTACTTCGAAATTTGATTTTCATTTGAAATAACGTATAACTAAAGGTGCACATATTAAACATTTGTAAGAAAAATAGGTTATTTTGACTTCAGTTTGATGTATTTGTTTGTTCTAAATAGTCTAAATTTAACTGTTATACCATTGAAACTGGAACATTTTATAGGCACCCTGTACGTTTTCTAATTAATTCATTCTGTTTGCCATGAAAAAATATCCACGGATTTTTAAATTTTACAAATAAACTGTATTTTTAGTTTTGGATTAATCAGTACTTGTGAAGTAATATTTTATTCCAATTAAAAAACTGTTAGCTGAAATATATGCAAAAGATTTTTTTTCTAACTATTTGGAAATAAGTTATCATAATGTTCTAGAAATTACTTTTCTATAGCCCCGTAGTGCTGCAAGAAATATATAGAGCTGATACTAATTGTAATTAAAGTTCGTAAAAAAAAAAATTATACTAGCCTGCAAAAATGTGGATTGTGTCATATTATTTAGATTTTGATAATTGATTCTTATGTATTTTGTAACGTTATACACTATGAATGTTTACAGCTAAGCATCTAAAACATTGTATATTTAATTCGTTACAATTTTATTCCATGTGTGGAAAGTTACGTCCAAATCGTCTCGAAAGTAGAATACTACAAATTTCCATAGGGTAAATGATCACCCCCCCTCCACCGTCATCAGACCCCTGTTTTGTTTAGCTGTAAGAAACCCCAGTATAAGCCAAAAAAAATTATTAACACGTTCACGCCGGCGCCGATATTCATGTTTTTCGCTGTGAGACGACGCAGTGCTCAAATTCATATTTCGCTTCATCTGGCGGCTCGGTACTGTCTCTTATTCAGATAGTACTGTATGTAATGACCCGCCCATCTCATATTTATTGAATTGAACTCGAATATAACAAGCAGAGTTGATTGTAAATGTCTGGAATTTCGCAAAGAGTAAGCAAATTACTTAGTGACATGATTTTATTGACTACATATGTAACGAATTTAATATAAAATACCTTACAATCTAAAGAAATATGGATAACATGATATAAATACATTTTTGTAAGGTAGAAGCTACGCCCTTAGTCACTGATATTTTTAAAATGAAAAGGAGAGTTCTCGTTTTCCGTCGTGAATGTATTAAGTTTATAATAATGAATGGTTTTTACTACTGAATTTTAGAATATTCAAGTGTGACCTACCTGTTGTACACGCTTTCTATGGAACAGTCGAGTGTGATCCACCGGTGATGCACGCCGCCTGATGGGACAGTCGAGCGTAACCCACCGGTGATGCACGCCAGAGTGAACGTGTTAAATTATTATGAAAATAAAAACATTTTATATTTATTTTATAGTATTAGACTATCGCAATTTGTCAACATCGCAATTTACGATTTGTGAAAAATCCTGACGTGGGAGTTAAAAATGAAGGTCCTTTGAGGATACAGCGCTAACAAATACACAAAAATAAATTATCAGAAGTTAAAGAACACAACTATCATATCTATTTCATAGTATCCGATTTTCGATATTTTTTTACTTTTAAACTTTGAAATTTACGATTTGCGAACATTCCTGACGTGATGATTAAAAATGAAGGTCATTTTCGGATACAGCGCTAAAAAATACACAAAAATCAATTATCAAAAGTTAAAAAACACAACCATCGCAGACTTCTATTATGCATGTTTTAAGATATATTAATATTTATTCAATTTACACTATTTTTTAAATTATAAACAGAAATCCGGGTTTAGAATGAAACGAGACACCCTGCACTTTTACCCGACTGCCAAGAAGGGTTATGTGTTTCACACGAATCTGGGTATGTGGATTTCTTTATATCCGCGAAACATACAAACGGCTAGATGTATTTTAATGAATGAGGTCTCTATCGATTCGTCTTAACCGTCCCATGGTTATAGGTTAGGTTTTGTTTTCATAAATTCAAAATGGCGACAGTAAAATACAAAATGGCGGAAGAGACAAAAAAAAATTACGCACCCTCTATTGAGTGGCATATCATTGGATAGGTCTTTCAAAATGAAGACGATGTTTCATTGACTATTTTACAGCCAGAAGCTCCATTTAAATATTATACAACCTGGAAGTTGTTTAGATAGGATCTCTAGCTTTACTGCAACTCTAACTTTCATAGACATCTGAGGCCTCATCAAAACAGTGTTTATAGGTTGGAGCGAACAATTAAACACAACTTAAAAGTCACCAATACAAGTAAATAAAAAAATAGGTAAGTAACATAAAAAAATAGTTTCACATTGATGAGAAATAATTAATTAGTTCGTTTTTAAATTTAATTGACTTAGTAAATGAACTGCGACCACCCTAGTATCCTATACAAAATTTTTTTGTTGTAGTCTACTCTACTTATCGTGGAGATCCAGATACATTGTATAAATTTAACCTTTTATGTCAATTTTAACCCTTAAGGGGTCGCAGGACTCATAAAATTGAAAAAAAAGAGAGCATTTTCAACATTTAATATCTTATAATGTATATTATTTTGAAGCACAATTTTTATTTTGATGAAAGATATAAGTATGCTTTTTCATTTCATGTATTTAAAAAATTGAAAGATGGCGAATTAATATTTATAGGGAGCTCCAAACTGTCAGAGATTTGTCGAGCAGAAAAATGGTATAACAACTTACGCGCAGGATTACAAAATGCATTTTGCAACTAGAATGATTTTTTTTTGTGCCTAATTTTACTTCAGATTGTAATAATTACCCTGAACCTAAATATATTTGTATTTAAAGCTTTTTTACATTTTTAATACAAAGTTGTGTTTAGCTAATACAAAATTTTCAAAATTTCAATCGCATAATCACCTAAAAAATATTTTTTTGAACAATAAAAAGGAAATTTTAGATTCAGTTTAGACAGACTAACATGAAACATATATTTTGAAAATTTTACTAGAAAATATTCGGATTTTTTGAGATACCCAGCGCGTTATGCCCAAAAAAGTAATTTGGAGAAAAATGACTTCGGAAGTTTCGGAAACGCCGCTTCAGAAATTGAGCGGGCATAACTCTAAAAGTCATATCATCTTTTCTAATGGGAATTTCAAGGAAATAATTATATCAAAATGTTCGGAAAAGACAGGCGTTTAACATCTAAGAAAATTAAAATTTCGAAAATTTAAGAGTCCTGAGACCCCTTAAATGTTTTTGGATTTATTATATTTATTCATATATTTACAATGTTAATTCATGCGGACTCTTGTTGCTGTTTGACCCTTAATCTCCCCAGACGCAATGTATTCGATAGGATACACATTTACATTTTTTTTCACGTATATAAATGTAAATAAAGAAAAAAAGAAAAAGAAAATTGGTGTGAATGGAGCCTAATAAATAGCAGTAGTAAACAAAATAGCAATTTGTTTCTTATAGCGCATTTTAGCGAGATATGTGTTATATCAAAATGGCTTGCATAAAAAATGTACGGAACGTACGAAAACGAAAACGTAAATAATTTTTTCTGTACGTTAAGATACCATTTATAGAGTCCATTAGTAATAAAATTTATTAAACGTATAATTATTTCATGTTTTTCATTGTTTATGCAATGCAAACAAAAATAAGAAAAACTAAAAAACTAAATAAAAAATCGTAACAAATTGTCCAAAAATGTACTTATTGAGTCCCCATGTATCATTAAATTTTATGTACTACAAAAAATAAATTTTAACTTTTTTCACTTTTCAATCTTTCTTAGTTATCAGTTTGTTAATATAAATTCAGAACTGAACTAATATATATATATATATATATATATATATATATATAACCATTAATTAAACATAACCTACCATCATCAAAAACCGTAATATTATGAATTAAAGCTGTAAGTATAAAAAAAGTGCCAAGTAATTTATTATAAGAGTTATTATGGAAGAAAAAATAAGAAAGTGGACACCGACAAATAATGGAAAAGCTTATATATTGAATTACGTTTTCAAGGGCACAGAATTCAATGATATAAGCAATATGGTTGTTTTCTGTGAGAAAAATAAGCTAAAGCTAAAAATTATTTTTGTCTGTGCCCGAACAACCATTATAATCAAGTGAATAGATTAAAAATGAAAACAGAATAGAAACAAATAGTATGAAATGGAAAAATCAATAAAACCTGTTTAAATATTTATAGGATATAAAATAGAAATAATACACAACATACCGATTAATATTTCAGTATTTTTCAATATATCCACTCGCACATGGCTTCCAAAATATCGTAAAGATTAAGGTGAATAAAACAGTTAAGAAATCACAGTAATTGATACCAAAGGATGCAGTTAATACATTTTGAAATACCATGATAAATGGAATTATTATAATATAAAATAAAATAAATAGAATGTAATTACATTATTTAAATATATATATATAAAATAAACCCTGGGGTCTGAAGAGTTTAAATGCATAGTGCAACTCAGGAGTTACATGATTTTTTTTTTTCATTTGGCGCGCTTTATATTGGTCTTTTGTGTAACTATTATGAGTTACTTACTTGTGATAATATATATTTAAAGTCTTGAAGCATGTTTTTGTCCTGATTTGTTATCAGGGAAGACATACTTGTTGACATGCTGCTTGACATGTGCACGACAGGCGATTTTCCTCTATCTTTATAAGGTAGCACTTATTAATTCTGAAAATTATATAAACCATTCAAAAAATTATTATATCGTTGAATAGTTTTTTTTTTGTGCTGTTTAAACACTTTAAAGTTAGTCTATAATTTAAAATTTTCAATTTGGGGGCAATTTTTGTTATGTAACTCAAAAGTGACCGAGGCTAACGAGAAAGACAGACTACCGCGGTGTATCTCACCTATCCTTTTTTACAGACCGCTGGAGTCACATGGTGCTCAAATGCACCAATGAAGGTGTACGAAAAGAGCATCACGTCACTCTAGCGGTCTGTAAAAAAAGAACGTGGGATGCACCGCGGTAACCAGCTTTTTACGTTAGCCTCGGAAGGGACATTATGACATCAAATCCAACAGAAGCATAAATAAATTTTTTCACTATTTTTCTAGAGGATAATTAAGGGGGCACAGGACCCTTGAGTTTGTCGAAACAATCAAAAACATCGCCTTTTTCAAAGTACCAAAACACAAACAATATGCATTGAAGTTCTTTTTTTCCTCCTTTGTGCCTAAACAATATATCTTTAACTACCGGGTGTCCCAGAAAGGACTGACTGATTTTAAAATTCAATAACTTCCAAACGGTGACAGATATTAAAAAAATTCTTGTAGGAGGGTTATGCATAAAGTCAAAAGTTTTATTACAGTGATTTTCGATTTTAGTTCGAATTACAAACAATAGATGGCGCTGTAAGCAATAGTCGCTAAATACAGGCTCGATTTTTGGTCCTTTCTGTTGTTCCATGCAGAAAAAGGAGATGGAAATGTATTATCCGGGCCACGAAGTACCAAAAATCGAGCCTGAATTTAGCCTCTATTGATCGCAGCGCCATCTATTGTTTGTAATTCGAACTAAAATAGAAAATCACTGTAAAAAAACTTTTGACTTTATGCATAACCCTCCTGCAAGAACTTTTTTAATATCTGTCACCGTTTGGAAGTTATTGAATTTTAAAATCAGTCAGTCCTTTTTGGGACACCCGGTACATTATCCAGAAAAATAAATGTTTTATGTGCAAAATTAATATTTAAATTTTAAATTTGAAAATTCATCTCACTAATGCGGGATTAAGTGCTGCGCGCATGATAAAACTCTAAATTATGTATGTAGAAAACAATTTTCGGACAAAGTAGTATCATAACACACCTATTTCTAACTTAAAACCACAATATACGCAAAAAGTTTTGTTTAAAAAATTTTAATTTTAGCACAAAATAAAAAAAAAATTCAAAAATTTTTAAATTTTCTTCAAGTTTTTCAAATGCAAAAAAATAAATAACCAAAATATGGGGATTTTTTGGTTTTAGCATGTAGAGTATAAAGAAACGCATATTTGGTTAAGTTTTTTTTTTAATCTGTAGCTTACATATAGTTTAAATGTAACAGTGCGCGCAAACTCCAAATTTATTAATCTGATAAAAACGCTTTTTAAATTTTCAATATCTATGGACACTCAATTATACTCACCGTCTATAAATGATTATAACTCAAGAAATAATTTAGATTTTTTAATGGGTTTTTTTGCATATTGCTGAGAAATTTTAAATCATTCAGAATAAGCCAAAAACTGAAAACTGATTTTTGAAAGTTTAAAGGCCCTGTGCCCCTTAACAAAAATAGACTCAAATACAATGTTTTCCGAACAAAATAAAAAATAATGCATTAAGGGGGTCCGGAACAGATTTTAAAATAATTTTTATTTATTGAGTTAAAATTTTGAAATTTTTTGTAAACGAACTCACATGATAAAACGTCTCCTAATTTTTTTTAAAAAAATTTTAACTTAAAATTTATTAAAAAAGTAGGGTAATTTATTATTTGTAGAATTTATTTTTTTTTCATTTAAATAAACAGATATATATAAGTTTTAACTTTGATTCAGCATTTTAAAAATATTAATTTAAATTAAAATTAAAAATATTTAAAGTTAAAAATTAAAAAAAAAATAATGAAATATTTAAAAAACATTTTTTTTTTAAATCATATTTTCAAAAGCAAATATTTTTTTCAAATTTGCTGAATCAAAATGAAAGTAAAACAATTGAAAAATACATGTTCCAAGTTTGAACCGTTTATCTTTAACTGTTCATGACTTATAATTATCTTAATATGAGAAATGGTGAAAAAACCCATCATGAAGCAAAACGCATTTTCACAAGAAGACGTTTGCATGACAACTATTGTTTGAAAGCTAGATTTTGAAAAGAAACCAAAACGAAGGAATTAATATTTCCTGTTCCAATTAAGATAGAAACATGATTGAAAAGTCACTTTAAACAGAAAAAGACAGAGAAAATTTTAAAGCGATAATTTGTTTTTTTTAGAAAATTTGAAGTTTTTTGAGTTCTGGACCCCCTTAAGGGGTTAAAAGATTATTTAATATGTCAAAAGCTTAAATTAAGTAAGTATGCTGAAAAGAAAAGAAAATAGTTTTTCTTCCCTTTCATAATGTAATTGTTTCAAAAATAGTTCAATTCGAATGACAGTTAGAAAAATCTTTCTGACCACTCACATTCACTTCTTCCCCTCCCACCACTCACACATGCACAGTCAGAAACTGCAAGAAAGAAAAGAAAACGTTTGGAAACATTATTCTTTTTGGTATTCGTTTTGTACCATTACTTTAAAATCCGTATTACAGTATCCGGATTTTAGATAAATTGCATCCGAAAATGGATTGATTTGTAAAAAACAGAAAAATAGTTTGTGTGTTGGCGGTGTCTGAAGTCTCATGAGATCGAATATTTTCAAGATCCTCTTATCATACATTTAAAAGATACATTGAAAAAATAATGCATGGGTTTAAATAGGACAAAGATATATTGTCTTTTTTTCCTGATAAGAAGCCAAAAGAATTTTTTAAGAGGTTGAAAGAAAGCCTGAATCGATGAAAAATTACATATAAATACACAATTTAATACAGCATAATTTAATTAAACAACAAAGTTTAAAAGTATTTATAAATCCGATTTGTCTGTTCTCTAACTCGTGTAAATATGGTATATATATATTGCCATGCAATATATATATATGTTATTGAAGTTTACAATGGCATGTCCGGAATTGAAAATGAATCTTGTAGCACTTATAGTTCATTCACAGGGACACCCAAAAGATTTCTCTTACATTACGGTCTATAGGGGGAAATCGTTTGCGGTTTACTTGAATGATTTTACACTATTTCAAACATACTGAAATTTATATATATATTACTGAGGGGCACTACAAGAAGCTTACTATAGAATATAGTTCGCATAGGACTTATAGTTCATTTACAGGGACACAACGAATTCAGTCACATTACGGTCAATGTGGAAAAATCACTTGCGGTTTATTTTAATAATGCTTCATCATTTTAAACATATTGGAATTGATATATATATATAAGTGAGCTGCATTAGAAGAGGCCTACTACAGTATATTACGTGTATAGCATTCATTGTTTATTTACAGGGATACACAAATGAATTCGGTTAATGTACTGTCTGTTAACAATATTTGCTAAGTGCGTTTTCAGTTGCAAAACGCATTTTATTAATTTAACTGATCTTTTAATATTATTTAGTGTGTGTAAATTGTATAGTTCATATACAGGGCAGCACAAAAGATTTCGACTGCATTTCTCATTATTGGCGGAAGTAACAGAACGGTAATTTTAAATAGAAACTGAATTTTAAAATTTAGCATTCTATGTATTTATACATACAAATCTATGCAGTATACACTGGGCTGCACAAAAGAATTCGGATACTTTTTGTAAAAGTATTTTAGAAGTGTTGGAAAGTGTTACATAATGTATACTTCACGCATGATTTTTCGTTCTTGTTAAATTTTGAATGAGATAAGTCATATCCTTTGTATTGAATCGATCGTAACATTTATTTACTTCCTTGTTAAATCATTTTAAAATATATTTATAGGTTTAGAAATTTAGAAATTTCGGTAAACTGTTTCTTTACCGAAGCAATACTTTCTTTTTGTTATACGTTTACTAATATTTCTAAATCGGTTTCGAATTGGTTTTTTATTTCAAACGTACACATGGTAGTTATTAACCTATTTATGCCTTGCGTGCCATATTTAGGACGCTTCCAATTTTAATAATTTTTTTTTTAATTTATTCTCTATAACAATAAAAATTGCATGAAATAAATCTGTAAATATCTCTATCTGTTTCCGAGAGATCGCAGCACAAGATGGATATTTATTTACTTGACTGAAGACTGTGTTCGACGTTCACAGTTTTTTTATTGTTCAAGATGGCGAAATGCAAAAAGTAAGTTCATTTGTATTTTTTCTATTAAAGACTCCCCCAAAATAAGTTATATTAGCTTATAGACTGTTTTGAACTGCATATATTTTTAAACTAGTTAAAGCACCCGACGCTTGCCTTGAATTTTAAGAATGTTTGTTCTGAAAACTTAATTTCAAAATTAAACATACAGTATAAAATAAACAATAAAAGAAAGCAATAAAGCCATCTTTATTTCAGTTTTTCACTAATAATGAGCTCTAGGGACGTACAACTTTGTACAAATTCTAATATACATGCATACACCCATGTATATATGTGGAATAGATTTAAAAATGGCAAAAAGAAATTCAGAGAATCTGAAAATGATAAAATATGCCACTATTTCTATAATTGGGTTTTTACCATCTTTCAATACGTTTTTCCAAACTCATATGACATTGAAAATTTACTTGTTGAAGTCCTTTATATTTCCAACAGGAGGTAATATTTGCCTCTTATTTAAATTCTTCAAGCTATTTATTTAATTTTCATTTTTCATTTGGAAATATTGCAATAAAAAAGTTATGACGTAATATTCACTTTTTATTTAAATTATTCAAACTATTTATTACATTTTTATTTTTCACATGGAAATCTTGCAATGATAATGTCATGACGTAATATTATTTAATTCATCTAACTTTTTTTAAATTTAAATTTAATAATTTTAATTTTTTTCTAATTTTTTTTTAAATTCATCTAACTATTTATTTCATTTATATTTTTCACGTGGAAATCTTGCGATAGAAAAGTATTTGTTGTGGCAAGAATTTTATTGTGAATTTTTAATTCTTGGCAATTACTATAACGGAAAATGTTTCAATTTTAAAGGAAATTGCTGTTAAATTGGTGGTTTTTTATTAATTAAAAATTAACTATAAATTATTTCGATTACGGATTACTTTAGTTGCCTCGGCCGTGTTTTAATACACATGTACATAACGTTTCACAATTAACGGTTTACAAACTGTGGATTTGTATAGAATTACAGACAGACAGACAGATAAATCTTCATTTTTATATTTTAGATTACCAAATTAAAATATCCCTGCCTATTTTTTATTCATGTTTCTAACGTCCCAAATATAAGGTGCTAGGCACGGATAGATACATATTTTTATTAAAAATTTAGGGAACAGTTATTTCTGTAAAGTTATTTTCAAGACGATTATGAAACAAACTGTTTTTAAGATTTAAATACGATTATTCTTAGATTATTAATAATAATAACAATAATGTTATTAATCTCTGTAAATAAATAAATATTAATTTTAGAAGTGCATAAAAATATTAATTATAGTATATAATATTCAATTTAAAAGCCTATTCTATACAAATAAAAAACATATAATTATGCATATTATACTATCATAAATATTATACATATACCCATATTTAGGACGTTTACATTTTATCAATTAAATACAAACTTGTTTTAGTATTTTTCCTGTTCATTATGCAACATTTAAAAGTGATTTTACCAGAAAATTTGAGAAAAAAAAATCAGGCATAAACGTGTTAATAATAACTCTTCAAATATTAAAACTGAAGTAGGAACTACTTAAAAACAAGTAGAAAAATACAGACAATTTAATTAAACAGTTAAAAAGCGCATCAAAAAATTACATTAAATGTTTGGAACTTGCTTAAAGTTCCTTATCATTTAAGCAAGTTCAAAACGTTTATTCTTTCTTTATTATTAATAAGAATAACATAATGCTATTAATCTCTGTAAATAAATAAATATTAATTTTAGTAGTACACAAAAATACTAATTATAGTATGTAATATTCAATTTAAAACTCTATTCTATACAAATCTAGAAAAATCATATGATTAAGCATATTATACTATTATAAATATTAAAAATATATATATTTAGGACGTTTACATTTTAACAATTAAATACAAACTTGTTTTAGTATTTTTCCAGTTCATTATGCAACATTTGAAAGTTATTTTACCAGAAAATTTGAGAAAACAAAAATTCAGCAAAAAATGGGTTAATAATAACCTTTCAAACATTTAAATTGAAGTAGGAACTACTTAAAAACAAATACAAAAATACCGACAATTTAATTAAACATTTAACATACATATAAAAATCATTCAAAAATAACATTAGGCGTTTGGAACTTGCTTAAAGTTCCGCGTCATTTAAGCAAGTTACATTACGCAACGTTTAATGTTATTTTTCAATGATTTTTATGTGATTTTTTAACTGTTTAATTAAATTGCCTGTATTTGTGTATTAGTTTTCAATTAATTACGAGCATATGTAATACCTTGTGAGGTGCCTTCGTAATTATATAAATATGCAGCACTTATAGTTTTCGTCTGCTCCATCCGTCTGACCGCATATAACGGCACAAAAACTACACAACAGGAAGGTTTCAAATTTAATATATACTAGTTAGTACCCGTCAAGATTGTACTTGAATGTTTTATTAGAAAAATACTCTAATTTTTAATTAGTTGTTTTTAATCAATCATTGAAATTGTGACAAATTTCTATATTGCATTATTGATTCCTATTTCTTTAAGGCGATAGATGATGCTGTCAGCCAAACCTCTTCAATGAAGTCAAAGAATTTTAAGTTTATAATTTACAACCAATTTCGTTTGCTTTTTATCAGAAATTCAACTAAAAATATTGGGTAGAGAATTTATTTTTACATACTACAGTCTCATTTTTTTCGAATAAAAAACAATATTTATTATTATTATTATTATTTTTAACTACATGACCATTAAAAGCTGCCATGAAATTTATTTTTATCAGTCTCATTCTCTAAAAACCTAAATTTCAAACTTGATGTAGCTAACAATATATAAAATATATTTTATTACTTGAATTTTATTTTACATTTTTATGCATTTTTTTAAATATTAAAATATGGATATCAAGGTTTATTTTATAGTTCTTATATGAAGATTTTTCTTTCTTTCACTTTTATTTTTTACGTAAAAGAAAGGCAAACTTTTCTTTCTGACACACACACATTTATATATTCTTGATAATGGGCATAAAACATAACAAAAATTGTATATCCTTAAATTATTTAATTGATAATTACATGCAAAATATTTTAGCTTAAATATTAAACTATCATTATTATTTCTCTTAATATTGTTCAATGTTAAATTTTATTAATTATAAAGCATTCAAATAATACTAATAATAAAACAAAAATCATATAACTTTTCCTCCTAATAAAATATGTCGTTATTGAATTAAATTGTCGTTAAAAAATACCACAGAAGTCCTTTTGCCGGTTGTTGAATTCGAATCTGCGTCCTCTACAAAAATTCAGAGCTTTAAACTGGCACCTTAGATCTCTCCGCCACGAGGAACTCATTCTACTTTCCTCTAAATTGAAGAAGTCCGAAAAAGAGTTTTGGCGCATGCGCATGTGCCCGAAATTCAATACTTACAGAAATACATTTGTGTTTTAATATATATCATAATCGTTGCAGAATGGTGTCGAGTCATTTCAAATTTTATGAAAATCGAATCAAAACTTAAAAATATGTTAATAAAAGTTTTCTTCATTGTGTTAAATTCTATCATACTTAATTAATTCAATGATATCCAATGATAGGTAATGATTCTAGGTTGCCATGGTGATTATGTCCTATTTAAAATGAAGTCCTATTATTTACATATTACTGAGACTTTAATTAAAATTATTCGTAATAAATATGATTCGTAACTATATATATATAATAAATTTTGTATTCCTGCATTTTTCCATAAGAGTTCATCAGCTATTACACCAAGATCTGAATGGTTATAAAACTATTTACAGATCGAACGCACCTCATTTGCCACGTATGACATACACATTCCGACTTGTTTCTCTTTAAATATGAACTATTAGTTATAGAGTCTTTATAAATATTTAGCCTAAGTTTGATAGTAAAAAAGACATACTGGGTAATCCTGGAAATAAATAAAATCACCTATCATATATCTAAAACAATTCAGTGCTACAGAAGTTTGTTTACATTCGTTCAGCTCATTTTCACTATAAGAAATTGCGTAGTATCACTTGCATAAACATATGTGCATTTAGGATTACAAATCTAAGATATTACATAGTCCTGCGATTTCAAATTATTTTGAGAAGCGATTTATTATTCAGAATCTACAGAATTATTCTAAATTCATGAGAAACTTTAGTCTAAAATATTACAAGAGTGTTTTGTTTCCCATTTTTTAACTATGGAAAATCCTCTTTTTCATATTCCTTCTGTGACATTACCTTAAAATTCGTATAGAATATTTCAGATACATTGCATCTGAAAATGGATTGATTTATAAGAAAAAAAGTAATTTGCGTGATGTCGGTGTCTCAAATCTCATAACAAACGACAATTTCAAGATCGTCTTAGCTTACATGTAAAATATATATTGTAAAATTTGATGTATAGTTTGGGTACAAGACAAAGTTATGTTGTGTTATTTGTTTGTTTTTTCATAAGATGCCAAAATAATATTTTAAGATATTGAAAAAAAAAGTTTGAATATGATCTTGACAGAAAAATAACATATATATATATATGTAAAAATTTCTATATGATTTATGAGCGATAGCACATGAGTGTTAAAGCTACAATAACATTTATTTATTTATTTTGGTAATACATTTTATCAAGGATAATGCTTTTAGAAGAGGCTAGTACAAGTTTGAAAAAGAAACAGCAAGTTTGGAAAACAAATACCAAGTTTATATGTATATCACTTATAAAATTTATTAAAGACTTTCTTTTGGGAAAAATTCATTTTCCGCCTTTATGTAATTCAGACTCTTTAATCGTTTTAAATTTGTTTCCCATTTTAAACGTAAATATCTCACTTACTAATAGGTGCGATATACATGTTTAACATCTTAATAAACGTAAAATTTGCAGCAAATTTTACGACAAACATGATTTATCTACAAATTCGTTCTCACGAATGGCACCAAAATCAAATTATATTTTTATTGATGAAATTGTATAGTTGCTCGTCTAATATGGAATTGTGTATCTAAAGTGGAAAAAAATAGCGCCTATTCGTGGGGGAAAAGAACGCCTTTTATAAAGGTTAAACTGAACTGCGATCTTACTATTCCTTAGTTTTCATAAAAGTTACCGTAAGCTCCTTTGTGATACAATGAGAATAAAACAAGCTTTTTCTAATTAAATAGAATCTTAAAAAACCTTCCATATATAAAACGATTCCATATATTACTGTAGGTTGTTTTAGGCATTTTTATTAGGAACTTTCTTTGTTTTATGGTTCGATTTCACTAAAACGTGTCTAGAATTGGTTGCACTAACATATGTGTATTTCGGATTAAAATATTGCATAGCCCTGTGATTTCAAATTATTGTGACAAAAGATTTATCCCTTTTTAGAATGATTGTAAATTTACCAGAAACGTTTTTCTAAAATAATATAGTAGTGGTATATCGTTACATTTTTTTAACTAAAAAGAAAAATGGCTAGACATCAAGCTTGTAATATTAGTATGAAGTTTGTAAAGAGTATAATGTTTCCTTTCTCATTCCTGAAATCTGTCTTTCTATTTTGAAATATGTATGAAATTTCTATGATTTTTTACAGCCCTTCAATCTTCGTTTCTTACTTTGGATAACAAATGGCGCCACTGAGCTGTTTTTTTAGGATTTAAGAAGTTTCCGTTGAACTCTTTACCACTTTGGATTAGATTTTTAAGATGTAGTATATAAAGTGTTTCTGTCGAGTTATATTTTAGAAAATTTTACTCCTGATTAAGGTTTTAAAGATTAAACCGAAACGTTGAGATATATTTTATTCATATATTTATTTTACATCATCTTTTAATTTGTTAATAAATAGTACGGATAGCAACATCTATTTTGTTTTGAATTAGATATTACAACGGAAAGTCCTTAATTATTAATTATTAAAAAGAAAACCTTTTTAGATATTCATGCTTTCCTTAAAATCCATATAAAATATTTCAAATAGATTGCACTGAAAATAGATTTATTTATCAGAAAAAAAAATTGTGTGATGTGGCTGTCTGAAGTCGGATAAGATCGAATATTTTAAAATCCTCTGAGAATACATGCAGGAGATACGTTGAAAATTTTGATGCATCGTTTGGATTCAAGACAAAATATAGTGTCCTGTTTTTTTATAAATATGTATAAGAAGACAAATGTCTTAAGACATTGAAATAAAGTTTAAATATGATGATGATCGATGAAAAAGGACATCTAAATATATTTATTAAAATTCTGAATCTTCCTTTTTTTGCAAACACAACAGATCTTTCAGAAAATAGTGTCGAAGTGGGCGTTTTGAACCAAATTTCCGCGCAAAAGAAGAATAACCACTCAATGGAGGGTGAAAATCGTCTTTGTCACGTGATCAAAATCGCTTATAACTCAATAGGTAATTTATTTATCAATAAATGGAAAGCACAGTTCGATTCCAAATAGCTTCCATAGTCAGGCTTTCCAATTTCATATCTTTCCGTTACAAAATGAATTTGTAAATCTGTCAAAACCTTTTGCACTTGTTGAGCAGAGTAGTTGAGAACAGCCTTAAAATTACTTCAACAGAAATAAAGGAAACGTAATATACAAATGAGGATATAAGTTTCAAAACATACCTTATGAAAAAACAAATCGTGTGTTTCTTTATTAATGTACACTATATGGCCAAAGGTGACCGGTCACTTGCAATTTTAGACGTTTTGTTAAATATCTAGAAAAATACACGAGGAATTAATCTGAAACTGCAGATATGTAAACAATATAGTATAGATCATATATTTTCGCGAAGATTTCTTCCCGAAACCCCATAGGGGACCGTCAACAAATTGAAAAAGAACGAATATCTTTTGGATAACCCTGTAAAAACTAATGTAGCAAACGCGTTCAAACTCGAGATTATTAATAAGTGTCTTATTGTAATATACTGTGTTCATTTTCGCGAGGCTAGCATGTATAATCGTAGAGAAATTATGGTTTTTATAAAAACAGTCCCAAATTTCGCCAAGTTTTTTGCTTATAATTTGCAGAGCTCTTAATATAAAAAAACATTCTTTTCAGAAAATATGAGGAAAAACATTGTATACAATACGCTGGAATCAGAATGAAAAAAATAATAAAAATTGTATGAAAAAGGAGCAGGTTTACTAAAAAATGTTTCACTGCGCATGCGCGAACGCATTCAAAATATAATGTGCATAATGTGTTAGATAAATGTATCGAGCAACTTTTGTGTAAGTCTCAAAAACATAGCTCGAAAAGTCTGATAATAATCGTTTATAGAATAAGCTCAAAATCCATTCTTCCCAAAAGGAAGCAAAAAGATGAGGGATTGTATCCAAATACAGTAGTACGTTAAATATTGTGTATGCTATATTGGCACTAATTAATGAATATATGGATACAACCCCTCATCTTTTTGCTTCATTTTAGGAACCACGGATTTTGAGCTTATTCTATACACGATTATTATCAGACTTTTCAAACTATGTTTTTGAGACTTTTACAAAAGTTGCTCTATACATTTATCTAACACATTATGCACATTATATTTTGATTGCATTCGCACATGCGCGGTGAAACTTTGTTTAGTAAACCCGTTTATTTTTCATACAAATTTTATTGTTTTTTAATTCTGATTGCAGAGTATTATGTACAATATTTTTCGTCATATTTTCTGAAAATAACTTATTTTTATATTAAGAGCTCTGCAAATTATAAGCAAAAAACTTGGCGAAATTTGGGACTGTTTTTATAAAAACCTTGATATTTCTACGAATATACATGCCAGCCTCATAAAAATGAACACAGTATATTACAATAAGCCACTTATAAATAATCTCGAGTTTGAACGCTTTTGCTATATTAGTTTTTACAGGGTTATCCAAAAGATATTCGTTCTTTTTCAATTTGTTGACGGCCCCTTATGGAGTTTCGGGACAAACTCTTCACGAAAATATATGACCTATAGTATACTGTTTACACAACTGCAGTATCAGGTTAATTCCTCATGTATTTTTCTAGATATTTCACAAAACGTCTAAAATCGCAAGTGACCGGTCACCTTTGGCCATATAGCGTATTTTGTTAGTAAACCTGCATCTAAACAACAGTACAATTTGCAAGAAAACTAGTTATATCGTGTATTTCTAGCGTTATAAAATCTTAGTTCATTTTCAAGATTCACCTTATATACTTTGGATTTGGGAACAAAACTTAGTCTACCAAAATTTTCTCTCCTGAATAAGGGAATTTTTTAAACTCATGTCCTTAATTAGAATTGGAATTGTGTGCTAAAATGGGAAACAGTGTGGGGTGTTTTAAAAAATATGTTGATTAAATTTTAGTCTGTCTACACATTGTATAAATTGTAACCCTTTATCTACTGATGGTACTTATAAGAACCATTAAAATAATTTATTGTAAAATTCATTTAATAGATCGATTAGTAGTTTAGAATGAGTTATACGTGCATAACTTTATCTTGTTCGAAAAGCATTATTGGTTACACAAAATAAAAATATTTTTTAAAAGATGGTTTCTTTCGCCTTTGCATTTTTCAGTTTTCTTGGCGTTGGGGAGAGGGGGGGGGGGGGTTCAATTCGAAATATTTCTATATTTCTACTGTAAGAACATTATATTTCTACATTTCCTAATTCTACAAAATACTAAGAAAAATAGTCAAAATAAAAGATTTGAGTAGGGTTATAAATATTGCACAAAAGCGCTATAAATTCAAATTTAAGCAATCCTTCAATTCTTCTAAAATCATTCTAAAATTTATTAAATGATTATGTAAATCTTCTAATGTAGTTTCAAAAAATTCACGGAAAATGCTTTAGAAGATAAAATTTTCATGAATTCATAATTCTGTACATAAAGGGTTAAAGAGGAAGAATTTTTAAGAATTTATTGGGTTTATTGGTCGAGCTGTTTGCGGGATGGTTTGCGAAGTTTATATTTTTCGGTTAGTGGGCATTTGAAAGAAACAGTGACCCGGAGTTGGTAATCAACTACGGACACACAGTGGTGAAGGAGTTTTTGTAAATTTTAAATTTAAAAATGTTAAAAGGGCCATTTTTTACGAAGGAAATGTATAATTACTCTTTTGACATATAACGTAACTATGGTTGCAACAGGGCCGGCAAGACCGCTACTTAGAAATTCAATCATAACTCAGTTTTAAAGTTAAAACACCTTTATTTATAACTAAGCTGGGAGGGCGTGGTTGATTCACTCCACAAATTTAACCTAGATTATACGGCGACTAAACAGGATTAATAACTAATTCAATAACTAACAAATTTTAAAAAATGTTAACAATCTACTTACATAAATATGTTAGATAGTTTGCTAAAACATTGCCAATTTCCCAATCCAGTGTATTGCTTTTAGCTGCAAAGTAAAAGTTTCTCAAACCTCCAATATAACCCAACTCTGCTATGCTTAACAACCAGTGGCTGTCAACAAACTTTTATTTTCTCAAACTGCAATCCAAAATATTTTACCAACTGACAACAACTTATTCCACAAGCTCTGAATTCGCTTACATGTGCCGCAAAGAATCAGGGTCCATAATCCGCGTTTTTGGCCCATGAAATAGACTAAAATTCGATTATGTTATACTGACTTAATTACTTCTTTTTTTTTAATATTAGAAGGTACATACTGTACGATTTTAACAAGAGTTTTTGTATTTTATACGGATTTATATGACTTACACAAGCTCAAAGTTCGTATAATTCGTATAGTTTTGATAAAAAAATACGCAATTTCTGCTATTTTTACCCAATTATTTATTTGAGCGCAATCGTGCAACACTTTCTTCTTGACATACATTATAAAACACATCAAAATATACAAAATATGTTAAAATAAAAGCGTTGCAAAGCTGTGCTCATAGTAAAATATTAAAAATAGAGAGTAAAAATAGCAGAAACGGTGTATTTTTCATCAAAATTACGAATTATACGAACTTTGAGCTTGTTTAAGTCACATAAATCCGAACAAAATACAAAAACTGCTGTTAAAATCGTACAATATACACCTTCTAATATTAAAAACTGAATTAATTAAGTCAGTATAACATAATCGAATATTAGTCTATTTCATGGGCCAAAAAAACGCGGGTTATGGACCCTGATCCTTTCTGTTTTTATTCTCCAACACAGATCTTGTATTCCAGAGAGGTAAGACTCGACACAAATACGACGACACAAACTCTCGCTTTACCTTTTATCCTCCGCAGATTGAGCGACGAAGCGTAATTTGCAGAAAATTACAGCGAATGCCAGCAACCATAGATTACAAGAGCTCCAAACACATTTCGGAAAATTAGAGTAAAATAAACTACAGAGGGTCGCTGTTGCGCACACAGATTAATTATTCGCAATGCTATAGCATTGTGAATGGATAATACGTAAGTAAAAAAGCAGGCAAAAAGACGCCCGTCTGACATTGGCCTAAATGTTTGACATGACGTTCACATTCAAAACACTAGAGACTCTTCATAAGTGAGTTGCTAGTGATATCATAAGTGAGTTGCACTACATGGTTTCCCAAAGCTATGCCACATGCATGTTAGTGCAAAATAAATACATAAATAAAATGAAAATCAAAATAAAATAAAAAATATACGAAATGAAACTTCTGATTCATTTTACTTAACCCTTTAATTCTTGATCCCGCGACATTCACGGGCTATGTCTTTTGTTCAGATTGTTCCAACCTGGAGGATGATTTCCAACCACTGGCGAAATTTAAGAAATGATAATTTGCGTGTATCCTTTAAAGATGCTAATTATTATAATTTGAAGTATGGTAATACTGGTGATAATACTGGTGGTACTGGCTCTGCAAATTTTTTTCGTGATGGATCTAAATTGCATCCATTAAAGAATACAGAAGCTTAAAATTATATGAAAATTTATAGATGGACTAAAATTAATTATGTAAAATTTTTTTTTAAAGCTTTTTTAGTGTCATATCCTGTTGATAAAGAAATTGATTTATCCTGTTTTGGAAAATTTCATTATTCTATGTCTGCTTCACAATTTTTAGGTATAATACCATTTTACTTAACTTGAGATTTAGATAGAATATTTCAGCCAAAGTTGTCTGCTGAAAGAAATGAAGACGATAGACACAACAAAAAACTTACGGTTGGGTCAAAACAGACATTTCAATTTTGATACCAGTTTCCTGCTCCTTTGCGACAAAATGTCGAATCTTCGACTGTAGCTGGTTTACCTTGGGATACGGGCAGTATTAAACACTGTTATCTTAAAATATTTGGAGATAAGTTTCCATATCGTATGCCAGGATGGTTTAATGGTACCTGGGGTACTATATCAGAAGATATTGCTTTTCCCGATGCAGAAGGGAAATATCCATTTCAAATATACTGAAATTATTCCCACCAGTTTTATAAAACAAGTGTAATTCGCATTATTAGGGTATCATTTTACCTGTCATTAAATAAGGTGAATATTTCTTTTTCAAAAAAGTGCTGCCAATAAGCAATTTTAATTTTTAAACTGTAATTTAATGCGACGGTTAAGGAATTAAAATACATTAAAAAGGTACAAAAATAAACCCGTCACCTGTAAATACCATGTATAGACAATAAACCTGTAAATAACAAAAAAACCCGTCAAACAATATTAAAAATCCCAAGCGTTTTCAATTGTTATAAAACAACCATCATCAGGAGAAAATTCAGAGCCTTGAAAGTTCATGAATGTTCATTGCTTAAATAGCTGTAGACGAGTCTATATGTTTTACTATCTACGTACGTTTTCCTATACCTATCTATATATCTACGGTTTTTATGTTGTAAAACCATTTTTAATGTATCTTAGCACCTTTTTAACCCCTTAACCTACAATGACGGGCATAGCCCGCGTACGATGATCGAGCCAAATGTAAATTCTTCTTACCACTAAAATTTCACAGTAAATATAGTTTAATTTAATCGTCGAAATTCCATGATTAAACAAGGCAAAAATCTCTATTAAATTTTAGTGGTAGCTATGGATTTGCCGAACCGTGGAGCTGTTGAGACGTAAATCGTAGGTTAAGGGGTTAAGTAAAATAAATCAGAAGTTCAATTCGCATATTTTTTATTTGATTATCAAGGTGAACATGACCACCGAAAATTATAGTTCAAACTATATTTTATAAAATAAAATAAAATAGATAAACGCACCCTCTGGAAATTTAAACTGAAATATGATTTTATTGCTCTGTAGTTTTCGCAAAAAATACCGTAAATTTCATATGATAAAATGCGAATAAAACAAAGATTTTTCGGAATAAATAGAATCTTTAAAAAATCTCCTAGCATATATCTAAAACAATTCCATATGTTACTGTAGATTGTTTTCGACATTTTCATTAGGAACATTTTGTTTTATGGGTCATTTGCACTCATATAAATTGGCTGGTGTCTCTTGCACTTACATATGTGTATTTAGGACAATAAATATAAAATAATGGTTGTCAGTCTTTTCGTGATAATATGATAAATGATACCTTCTTAAACTAACTTAAACTTATTGCGAAATAGCGTGTAATAAACTATTATGAGGGTATTTGATTTTCTTTAACTTTTTTAAGTTTTAAACTCCGGTGGGGTAAGATTATTATAAAGCGTTTCATGTGAAATTATAATATGCATTTCCTTAGTAAAGGTTTCCGCATCTTTTATTCTTTTGTAGCAATTTTTAAATTTTTCATAATCGTATAAATAATTCTAGGTATGAGTGATATTCGTCAGAGAGTAAGCGCCAATCGATGTTAAATCTCATTTTATTTCTCACGTCGCCGAATGACGAAAGGTCAGTGCATCTCTCTACCACGTTACAGGTCCACTATTCGATTCCGAACTGCAAAATGAGAAAGGTTCACTTATCCTTTCATCGCTCACGGGTTTATGAAATGAGTACCAAACTTACTTGGGAACTAAACACTGAGGGTTCTACGTTAGGGTGACAGCCCGGCAGGGACAAGAAAAACGGAAATTTTTCTGTAATTAACGGGGAAATTTTTCCGTTAAAATACGGATATAGTACTGGCGTCTCAATTGCCAGGACAATTTCCGTATTTTAGTCCGGCCTTTTTTTTTTTTTTTTAGAGTGTAGTTTTATAATTTTTTCCTCTCGCTCCTCTTGATTTAAGTTTCGAGAATAGTCTTGCTAAAACAATCCCAAATTTCATAATCGGCTATATAACATTTTTGTATCGAATATTCAATATATATAAGTATTAAAGAGGCAAGAAATACATGTTTAACAAAAGATCCACTCTCTTGTTAAATAAGTAAGAGTTCAGATTAATAATAAAAAAAGCTATTTTTCTCAATTTGCACTTCATTTCCAAAATGTCCAAGTTTTTTTTTCTTTACAAAGACATTAAATACCACATTTCTAAATTGTAATTTCTCCTTTTTTTGTACTGCCGAAAGGATGAATGTGGGAAGTGGATTTTTACGTAATACAGTCTGTGTGGGTTCTTTTTACATTAAAGAAAATAATAAAATTTTATAAAAATATTATTAACGTGAAAAAATATATATATACAGGGAGTAATTATTTAAGATTTCATTGTCTGTACCTGAAAAATATTTAACGTTTATGAGTTGTTCACATTATGTAACATGAGCATTATCTTTCAAAATTTTTATAAAAATATTTTCGTTTTTGAACAAAATAACACACATGTCGTTGTTTTTTTTCATATATATTTTGTATTTTATAGCAATTAATTAACTATATATATTTAGCTTTCTTAGGGAATACCAAAATAGTATTTTTCTAAAAATTCTTTTACGTAATAAGATATATTAAATAAATGAGATGTTTAGGTAAACTTCTTTTTCGTGCTTTTATTAAAGAGAGCTTTAGCAAATCTTTTATTACATTTTAGAAAAATAAATGCAAAACTTTATCAAAATGGTGTTTCATTTTCCCATTTATTATCCAACAAAGTATTGATTTTCATTGATTAAAGTAGTAACTTTGTTTCTCAAGCAATTGACCTTTTTTATATTTCAGTAATCTAAATTGTTTTTCCTAAACTTTTCGGCTTTTAAATTCGGTTTATTATTTCCATACACCAACTAAAACTAATTATAAGAGATTTAGTTTTAAAAACGCAATAAAAAGATATTAAAGTTTATATTGCATGCATATGTAATATAGATATGTATTTTTATTTTTTTATTGAAATAACTAAAAAACTAATATTTCTCTTTTCCAATTTCTTATTTAATTTTAAGTTATTGCATTATTTTCCCAAACGTATGTATACTTTGTGTAAGTAGTTTGATTTATCTCTCTCAAAACGACTAGCTTTATGAACTCTAAACAAAAAAGGAACTAGAGCCTAGTGTTAATGTAAATTAATTTTATTTATCATCAAAATGTAATTATATAAAACCGTATACATTTACAATGTTAGAGGATAAGGCTGCATACTTTGAATTTCAGAGTATCTAAGTATTGTTGATTTAGTAATAATTTCAAATAAACTTTTTATTCATATTACACAAGCCTGCAAAATTTGGGTTGTGTCAAATTAGCTTTTGATAATTGATTCTTACGTATTTTGTAGCGCTGAATCCGAAAATGGACTTCATTTTTTAACAACACATCAGGATTTTTTGCAATTTTTTTACTTTTTAATTTTGAAATTTACGATTTGCGAAAAATTTTGAAGTGATGGTTAACAATGAAGGTTATTTTCAGATTAAGTGCTAAAGAGTACATAAAAATCAATTATCAAAATTTTAAAAACTCAACCATCTCTCTATTTTATAGTATCAGAATTTTGCTATTTTTTTACTTTGAAATTTACGATTTGCAAAAAGCCCTGACTTGATGGTTAAAAATGAAGTTCATTTCCGAATTCAGCGCTAAAAATATAAATAAAAATCAGTTATCAAAAGCTAAGAAACATAACCATTTCCTGTATCTTTTCAGTATCAGATGTACTCTATATTTAGACTTTTTACCATTGAAATTTACGATTAGCAAAAAATCTGACTTGATGGTTAAAAATGAAGGTCATTTTCGGATTCAGCGCTAAAAAATACATAAAAATCAATTAACAAAAGTTGTACCCCAAAATCATGCAGACTTGTGTTATTGAAATATAAATCACTTAAAAAATACAATAAAAATTTTCTGTGTGAGATAAAATGTCAACAAATATATATTTTCGATAAGAAAATGAAATCTATCTATATATCTATCTATCTCTGGATATATATGTATATAACTATTCTTCATGAAACTCAAAAGTAGTAGCATGTTGAAATATATTTAGTCTAGATGTTCCGTCGGTGCCATATTGTATTTTAAATGATAATTATTATTCTTGTTTTTGTTGTTTAACTTATTAAGCAGATCAAAGGATTACACCCTTTATGAATATAGATTTGTTTCTTGGAAATTATATTAGGGTGGCCCGTAAATTTCGTCTTAGAATTTGAAAATATTTCGCAGTTTGTGGTATTTACATCAAATTTACAATACCTCTTTAATTCTTTCAGGGGCAAGGTACTTCTATTCGCAAAATACTGAAATGAATTAATGACACCAGAATTCACAAAGAAAAATGTTTCAAAATAAGCAAAACTCCTTGTTCACGTACTTAATAAAAGAAAAAATTCCATTCCAATATTCTGGTGCCAATGTGGCATTTAGTGATTAAAATTAAGTGGTTCAAAAATGAACCAACCGGCCTTGAAGGGGTTAATAAAAATCGTAGAAGCTATTCGGAGTTCAAATTAAAGCGAATAATAATATAAAGACAGAGACCTGAGGAAACGTTTAATTTCTATTGACTTTACTGAAATAGAATAAAATATTGCATTAGATACATTATAAAATAATGTATTATAAATTACATTATGAAATATTGCATTACGTTTTATCGTTTTCCACAATTTTTTATGTAAAAAAAGTAAAAGAAAAAAAAACTTTGGAAAGTATTTATTTCAACTAATTTTCTTCTAAGAACTCATAATGAATTGAATAATCAATTAAAAAAAGAATAACAGCGAAGAGCTAAATTTAAAAAGTACTGATTGTCTAATTTTTTTAAAAAAACATGCAAGTTTTTAAACATGTGAAAACAGTTTAATGCTTTTTAATTTTGCCAACATAAAAGAAAAAAAAATGCTAATAAAACTGCTTAGCAAAACATTTTTGTAATGAAATATGTCAACGTTTTTTAAAGATAAAAAAAAGTTTTCCGAATAATATTTTGTTTTGTAAATTTTATAATTAATTGTATTTACAGTTTATATTTTATTAAAGAAAAGTTAAAGGTCTTTAGTGTCTTATTCCTTGTAACTTAAGATAAAATATATTACATAAACAAATCTATAACTATAAATTTCAGAGATGTTTTACTTTAATTAACTGATTTAGATGTTCCAATTTCATTACTATTTTTTTTTTTTTTAATCACGAAAAAATTTATTAATCATTTAATTATGTTTCAAATTATTTCAGTTTTATTACAGATTCTGTAACATATTTTTTCTTTTAAAATATTAAATGGTTCTAAGACATTAAATTAAAGGGAGATTTGGATTTTATTCAAAATTATAAATAAACCGGTTTGAAGAAGTTTAATAAATTTATAAAGCTTTGTGCATGTACGAAGTGTCTGTAATTTTTTTTTGTGTCTGTGAATTAATAAACGAACACAATGGGCTAATTCTTCTTTCTTTTCTTAAATTTTGAAATGTAATATTTTGCCGCAACAGAAGCTTACAAAATTTATTGTAAAGGAAAAATCTCAAAAATTTTCTTTTTAATCTTCTTTTACATTTTGTTTATCTAAGCATTTATTTGTAATTAATAATCTATTATTTAATTTCTAAAAATGAAAGCGCTGAAAGGGATAGATAGTGATGTAGTTAGTAGGGTATTGCCTTAAAAAGTCAACATGATAGGCACAATAATGTAGTAAAAAGAATATGTGTTATATATTCTTTTAAATTCTATGTTAAATATAAGTACAGAGGTTTTGAATAGTGATGGGCGATTCTCGAGAATTCGACAATCGAGAAAAATCGTCATCGTAAAAAATCACAATCGATACAGCCATCGATTAATTCCTAGAATCTACAATCGAGATGTTTTACAATCGATTATAACGAGAAAAGATAAAAACAGTTGTTGGAAAACTTAGCTATTATTCTGGCCGACAATTTCATAGTAGTGATAGGGCTTAGTGATGGGCGAATCTCGAAAATTTACCAATCGAAAAAAATCGTTATCGTAAAATACACGATCGATACAGTCATCGATTACTTTCGAGAATCTACAAAGGAGATGTTCTGGAATCGATTATTGAAATCATTGTTTTTACATATATATAAGGCAGATTTTATTAACTATAGGGTAACTGAAAACAGATGGAATAAAAAAACAACAAACCAAAGGGAGGCTATAAAGGAGCCATAAGACTGGAAAAGTCTTGTAAGGTTGTCCCCTGGTTGAAAAAACGCGAGTAGCTATAAAGCGGTAAGGGGAGTTTAAGTATCAAAAATTAGAATTTTTCGGCAATTAGCACCAAAATGGCCAAAAAAATAAGAATCAAAAGCACCCCCTAGTGGCAAAAACATGAACTAAAGGATGATAAAAGGGATCAAAATTTTTTATTGCTTTTTCTACGTCATTTGAGATTGGATCTTTAATTTCCCCATTTTTAGAAAGTCTTCGACTGGAATACATTAGACGAACCCCCGCGAGAAGCAAAGTAGGGGGGAGGGGCAAGAAAAGAGCATAATATGAATAAGTGGTCACAGGACTTTCCAACGATATGTCACATGAGGGGTGTCGGCTAAATTTAGAAAAGTGCCCCCGCGCGGGGCAAAGTAAAGGGAGGGGCGCGGGCGATATATAAAATGAAATAGTAGTCACAGAGCTTTCCAATGATATATCACATGAGGGGTGTCAGCAAATGATAGAAATGAGCCCCAACTCCCAGGATTCCAATTATCGTGCCCCCCCGAAATATACCCTGCTCATCCTTCTCTTTGAAATTTTCATATATTAAAAATTATTTATCGGAGGGCTCTGTAAAAAAATCCGATCTAAAATGTTTAAAAACGCTACGATTTCAAAAAAGTTCGAAAAGTGCCTCTCTCGGGGCGCCAAACTAGGGAGGGAAGAAGAAAGATTCATAATAAGAAAGAGTAACTTTCCGATGATAGCCGAAAACTTTCCGATGATATATCAAAAGACTGGTCCAAAAAAAGTTTGAAATATACCCCTCCCACGTGGGTTCCCTCTTTTATCCCAGAAATCACGCAGCCCCACTTTTAAAATTTTATATTTAATAAATAATATTTATCGGAGGGCTCCATTAAAAAACCTCATTTAATGATATTTATTGTAGAAATCTCTACAATTAAAAAAAAAATCCACCCCCGCACCGCTCCCCCCCCCCCCGCCCCCTTCCGGAATTCAACTCTGGGAGGAGAAAGGTTCATAATATAAAAGAATGGTGAAAGGACTTTCCGATGATATGTCAAGGAAAGGTTTGGTAAAAGTTTGAAAACTACCCGCCCCCCCTTTGTCCACTCTCGCGCCCACCAGAATTCACTCACCTTCCTCTTTGAACTTTTTGTATTTAATAAATAGTATTTATCTGAGTCTGCAGGTATGGGGCAGCTTGGCAGAGCTAAAATAAGAGAAACATTGAAAATTCGGGGCAAAATGACACTAAATTTAACAGTAAAGTTTGAAACTAGGAGTAGGACTATACAGAACTGAATACATAAACCACTATGCTTCATAACCCACATCGGTTAATAGCAATAAAAAGATAAGTGCCAGTTAAACTGATGGCATTGAGCTCACAGGTTATTCACACTAATTGCATATTATACTCTTATTTCAAACAATAATGTCCCTCAAAAAATAAATGAAGGGAAATATCCCCCGTTTGCCCATTTTATACTTAACCAATGAACCTCCAAATCTAATCAGGGAAACTCCTTAACTATAATAAATCAGTATATTAAATTTGAAGCAATTCAGATAATTTTGAATGAAAAAAAAGAAACATATCGCTAAATTAAGGGTGGTCTAACCAATTTAACCCTTTTACACTTAACTAATGAACCTCCAAATCTAATCAGGAAAGCTCCTTATCAGAACGAACATAGAAAAAAAAATTAAAGTAAATTGAATAATTCTCCATGAAAATCCATTTATCTAAATTAAGGGGAGGGGACTTGCCCCCTTTTCGGCCTTGTATACTTAACCAATGAACCTCCAAATCTAATGAAGGAAGCGCCATATCGGAATAAATCGGTATATTAAATTTGAAGCAAATCGAATAATTCTGCTTGAAAACCCTTTAATGTAAATTAAGGGGGAGACTAACCCCTCCCTTTATGCTTAACCCATAAACCTCCAAATCTAATCAAGGCAGCTTCTTAACATAATAAACCGGTATCCCAAATTTGGAGCAAATCGAATAATTCTGCATCAAAAACCCATTTATCTAAATTAAGGAGGGGTCTACCCCCCCTTTCCCCCCTTTATACTTAACTAATGAACTTCCAAGTTTAATTGGGGAAGCTCCTTAACATAATAAACCGGTATACCAAATTTGGAACAAATCGAATAATTCTGCATGAAAAACCCATTTATCTAAATTAAGGGGGGGGGGGGACCAGCCCCCCTTCTCCCCCTTTATCCTTAACCAATGAACTTCCAAGTATAATCAGGGAAGTTCCTTAACATAATAAACCGGTATACCAAATTTGGAGCAAATCGAATAATTCTGCATGAAAAGCCCATTTATCTAAATTAAGGGGGGGTCCAGCCCCCTTCTCCCCCTTTATACTTAACCCGTAAACCTCCAAATCTAATCAAGGCAACTTCTTAACATAATGAACCGGTATACCAAATTTGGAGCAAATCGAATAATTCTGCATGAAAAACCCATTTATCTAAATTAAGGATGGGGTCTACCCCCCTTTCCCCCTTCATACTTAACTAATGAACCTCAAAGTTTAATCAGGGAAGCTCCTTAACATAATAAACCGGTATACGAAATTTGGAGCAAATCGAATAATTCTGCATGGAAAACCTATTTATCTAAATTAAAGAGGGGGGCAGCCCCCCTTCTCTCCCTTTATCCTTAACCAATGAACCGTCAAAACTAATCAGCGGAACGCTTTATTAAAATGAACATAAAAAAATTGAAGCAAATCGTACATTTTAATCAAGAGTTATCGCGTTACGTACATACATACGTACGTACGTACGTACATGCATACACACAGAACCGACGGGTACATTAGCTCTCATGCTTAGATAGCCTGTGAGCTAAAAATAGATTGGATAAGCAGATGGACTCCTTTGAGAAATTATGACTTAAACCAGAAATGCTTTAAGTTTGACTCTGAAAGCTTCATTTCCATCTCGCATTTCGGCAAATCTCATCTCGATGATTTTTCCAGCATTTCGACGCTTCCAGATGGGAAGCTGCTCGATGGTTGGTTCTCTCGCGGTTTTAAACCTTTCGGGATGGGAAGTATCTCTAGAGTTTCTCTCGCCGTTTTCAACCTTTCCCGATGGGAAGCCTCTCGCTGGTTTCTCTCGTCCTTTTCGAAATCTCCCAATGAAAAGCCTTTTGAGGATTTCTCTCGCGCTTTTCAACATTTCGCTATGAGAAGCTTTTCGAGGATTTCTCTCGTCCTCGGCAGAGAAGAAAAGTAAGAAAATTTATCGAGAGTACCAAGGGACGAGACAGAGAAAGAGGCACGACAATGAGCTGTGAAATGAAGCCCTAATTTTCAAAGTTTCTCTTATTTTAGCCCTACCAAGATGTCACATACCTGGAGCCCTCCGATAAAAATTATTTATTAAATATAAAAATTTCAAAGAGGAAGGTGGGTCGGGTGATTTCGAGGGAGGAGGACGTGAGAGTGGAGTCATGCGGGGTGCAGTTTTAAAAATTTTACCGAACCCTTCCTGTGGCATATAATCGAAAAGCCCTTTGACCTCTCTTTCATACTATGAACCTTTCTTCGCCCAAAGGGGGATGGGGAAGGGGCGAACAAATTTTTAAACCGTAGCCGATTTCTATAATAAATTTAAATCACTTTAGATGTGGGTTTTTTGTGCAGTCTTCCGGTAAATATTATTTATTGAACATAAAAATTTTAAAGTGGCGGCTGTGTGAATTCCGGGACGAAAGATTGAGCCCACGGGGCGAGTGAGGGGGAGCAATTTTCAAACTTTTTTTGGACCAGTCATGTGATACGTCATAGGTAAGCTCTCGGATGACTCTTTCATATTATGAGACTTTCTTCCTCCCCTCCCCAATTTGGCCCCCACTGCGAGGGTAGTTTTTTCCGTTTTTATCATTTTAGATCGGATTTTTTTATGGAGCCCTCCGCTATATATTATTTATAATATATGAAATTTCAGGACACTTTTCCAAATTTAGTCAAGACCCCTCATGTGACATATCGTTTGAAAGGTTTGTGACTACTTATTGATGCTATGCACTTCCGGTGGCCGCCCCCTCACTTTGCCCCCCCCGGAGGACACTTTTCCAAATTTAGTCAATACCCCTCTTGTGAGATATCGTTGAAAAGGTCTGTGACTACTTATTGATGTTATGCACTTCCGGTGACAGTCACCCCACTCTTTGCCCCCCTCCCGGGGGACACTTTTTCAAATTTAGTCAAGACCCCTCGTATGAGATATCGTTGGAAAGGTCTGTGACTACTTATTGATGTTATGTACCTACGGTGTCCCCACTACCACTTTGCCCCCCGGGGGCACTTTTCCAAATTTAGCCAAGACCCCTCATGTGAGATATCGTTGGAAAGGTCTGTGACTATTTATTGATGTTATGCACATCCGGTGACAGTCTCCCCCCTTTTGCCCCTCCCGGGGGACACTTTTTCAAATTTAGCCAAGACCCCTCATGTGAGATATCGTTGGGAAGGTCTGTGACTACTTATTGATGTAATGCACCTCCGGTGACCGCCCCCCCCCCACTTTTCCCCCACGGGGGTGTTTTTCTAAATTTAGCCGAGACCCCTCATGTGACATATTGTTGGAAAGGCTTATGACCACTTACTCATGTTATCCACCTTCCGCACCCCTCCCCCCTTTGCCCCCACGGGGAGGGCATTTTTATAAATTCAGATCCAGACTTCTCATGTGACATATGGTTGGAAAGGCCAAAAGACCTGTGACGACTTAATCATATTATGCAGCTGCCGTGCTCCTCCGCTCGCTTTGACCCCTCCCCCAAGAGATCTGGTCCGAGGTTAATTCGTTTCGATGTTATATTTTTTACAAGATTTTGTAGTGCGTGCACACCACACCCGCCTGCTATCATATATCAGTGCCGTATATAGCGGGTAACCTGTTAGTGATTTCATATTACAAGATTACGTATAAATTAGGGGCCCCGATTAAAGGAGGGACCCGCTAGCGGTCGAAGTCACCTAGTCTTTATTAACATCGACTCATTCCAGTTCACCCGCAGACGATTCTTGATAAATGTATGACGTATATAATACATAATACATGATTTATAAAAAAAAATTGCAAACTGTAGTCATCGAGAAAAAATTTACACAATCGAAAAATATCGAGATGTCCATACAATCGAGAAAATCGAGAAAAACATCTCGTTATCGCCCATCACTAGTTTTGAAAATTAGAACGCTTATTTCGTTGAACATAGAAAATAAGTATTTTTCAAGCTTTTAAATAAATTGATTACCATTTACTGTCTATTAGCTAATTCTTAATGACTTAATGTCTCAGGTGGAAGAAGCTTCCATTCAATAAAACTATTTTAGTGTTAATCCGCTGTACGTAACCCAATAAAAGATCATTAATCATATCGATAGTTTTATTCTTTATTGTGCAAACGATAATAAAGACGAGATTTAATGTCACTATTTTCAATCTTTTATGTCCATAGGTAGGGTAAAGTACCTATATTTCGTCCTCTCTCCCAATATCGTCCCCCTTAACTTCTCCGCTTCTGCGAAAGGGGCGCCACTTATGACGCAAGTCACAGGGGACGGAAGGTAAAAGGGGTCATTATTGAAAGTTTCGTTCGCCAAGACGCATACATAAATTAAACATGGCGAAATTCCCATTTTTAGATGACCTGAGTTCTTATTACGTCGTTTGTAGAACGTTATTTACTGTACTGTAATTATTTATTACTTATTCATTGCATATATTTTACGTTGGTAAGATGCTAACAGTAGCATACAGTGAGTTTTAGGACGCTCAGTTCATCTTACGGGAACTGAAGCTCAGTCATATTGGGAAGTAGTGTGGTCCCAATTTTGTTCCCCTTGCAGTTCTTATTTTCGTCCCGGGGACGAAATTAGGAATGCTTTTTCATGACACTTTTTTCAGTTTTTTTCCTGATATTTGGATGGCTAATGTTTCGTTATGTTATAATTCCACTGATATTTAGTACATTTCTTTGTACCTTACTTTAATGTAAATTAAATTACTTACTCATTTAGAAATAAATTTTGATTTAGTTATAATTTAAGCCTCGGCGTAATAGATTTTTGGGGGGGACGAAATTGGGACCATTATTTTCTTTGCATTTTTTAGATACTTGTGAAAAAACAATTTTTCGCATTGTTAATTTTTTTTGTACGATATTTGCCTATGTTTCTATGTGCGTGATTAGTTAGTCTATCTAAAATCCAAATTTGGTAGATTTTTACTGAAAATTACAACTTTCAAGGGCCTAAAAGTGATTGGAGGACGATAATAGGGCACCTTACTCTATACATAATGTATTTTTATTCATAGACAAATTGCTTGTACATCTTTTTTATCGACGCTGTAATAAATTAGTGTTTCATAAGGAAAATCAACATTTTCCTTAATATGAGCGCCAACTGTAAACATCTTTAAAAATAACACTTTGATTTGTTGTAATTTCTTGAAACAATTTTCATTCATAATTTATTAACTTAACGAATTAAGTAAAGTGATTTTATAGATATTTTAAATATTTCGTTAAGGATATACAAGTGTTGTAATTAACTGTAATTAACCTTAATCAATATGATTCAATGAATATTATTGCTAAAGTGATGCAATTCATAAAAGTACCTTTTTCAAACATGAATTTTAAGCAAAATTCTTTAATTTAAGGCATATTTAGGAATTTTCATAGTTTCAAAATGAAATCGATGAGTTTTAATGAAATTTCGTCGGTGATTTTTCCTTTTGAAGCAAACAAGTAAGTTATATAATATATATATATATATATATATATATATATATATATATATATATATATATAACCATTAATTAAACATAACCTACCACCATCAAATATTATGAATAAAAGCTGAAAGTATAAAAAAAAATTAATTTATTATAAGAATTATTATGGAAGAAAAAGAAAAAAGTGGACACCGACAAATAATGGAAAAACTTATATATTGAATTACGTTTTCAAGGGCACAGAATTCAATGATATAAGCAAAATGGTTGTTTTCTGTGAGAAAAATAAGCTAAAGCTAAAAATTATTTTCCCCTGTGCCCAAACAACCATTAAAATCAAGTGAATTAATTAAAAAGGAAAACAGAATAGAAACAAATAATATGAAATGGAAGAATCAATAAAACCTATTTAAATATTTATAGGATATAAAATATAAATAATAAACACCATACCAATTAATATTTCAGTATTTTACATATATATATATATATTATTTTAAAACCGCGGACATATTTGTAGTTAATGATTTCGTAAATAGACAACAAGAATTTCTAATCAAATTAATTATTTACATGCAATTTTACTGTAATCTTGCACCTATGGAGTTATAGTTTTAAAAAAATACTTCAATTATGATAACCAAAACATTTTCACTGCACTGTTACTACTCTCAAATTTCGGATAATATTAAAAGTTGCAAAATGTTTTATTTTATAGTTAGTGCTTCTTAGATATTGAATCTAACCGACTTATCAAAACTAAAAAATATGTTATAATTGGCCAGATGATTTTTTTAATAGTTGGTTAGTTAATACAGTTATTGCAAATAATTATCTTCCATTTTCAGTATAAAAAAATAAATAAATTCTACTGTGTATATCCTTTCTCTTTGAAAAACATTTTTATAGATTTCGCTATTGAATTATGATATAGATAGGGAAATCTGTAAAATACGTTACTGTTTGGTTTCTATTTTATAAAAATTAAAATATTTTCCTTTTAATTTACATTGAACAGAATAATAATAAAAAAAAATAAGAAGAATAAAATATTTACAATTATTCGTAACATTACGAGTTCATTATGTAATAAAAATAACAATTGTTTAAATTCTACATCTGATCATTAAAATGTCAAAATTACAATTATTTCGCCTCACTAATAATGATTGTTTAGTTGAACTTTTAATTTTAATTTAAAAACTGATTAAAAAGAATAATTAGTTGGAAAAGAAATAATTTATCGTACTTAGAGCATTTTATAAACCCTTTCATCTCTTTTAAGGCGAATTTATTTTCACATGTCACGTTCAGATTAGGCTAATTATGTGTGAGAAATCGGTAGTGGTAATCTTCTTGTAATTTATTATGAGCATATATTTATCAAGAGCATGATATAATTCATAGTTAAACATTAGAATTGTATATTTAGTGCTATATATATATATATATATATATATATATATAATTTGACAATGTGACTAAAGAAGTGCTTGGGGTTTGAAAATGTCAATTTAGAATTTCTCCTTCATGAATATAAATGATATAATTCGAATAAATGTAAAATATTTACTTTGTATTAAAATAGTATTAGAATTAATTTAAGTAAATAATTTAATCTTTGCAGCTGTGTCAGTTACATTTAACTTTCATAGAAACGCGTTATTGTTGTCCGAATTATTTCAAATGTAAAACTGAAATGTAATGTACTTTAATTTTACATTTACACTGACATTTACATTACATTTACAACTAAAATGTAATGTAATGTACTTTAACATTATTATTGTAATATTTATTTTTATTTTTTAATACATCGATTCATTCTTTTTAGGTATTTCTCGCATATTACGCCGTCATTATCATTACATCCGTGATCATTATTGCATTAACATTTATGGATTGGTTTGAAATCTCAAATGATTTATAATATTAGACTTGCCTCTATTTTGTAGGTAAATATCTGTTCTACTATACTTCGTGATGAGAATGACAATTTAAATTATTTTGCAATTAAACTCACGGGATATACTTTTCTTAACTATTTTAATTAACGCAAAGACAGAATTTGTTAAATATGTGCTATTTTATTACAATTTTATTCATTATTTATAAAGAAAAGTTTTTTTAGGCTTAGTTCCAAACCTTATGTATGTAACCAACACACGTTTGTTTTTTAAATGATATTCTTGTGATATAACCGATCGTATTTTCGATGTGATACTTCCAAGTTTTATCCAATCTTTTCCTAAGAAAAATATAAATAACAACAGACAAACATTAAAAAGCTTTTTTTCCTTTTGGAGACGTCCAATATATGTATATATATACCTGTCTAGGTCTTATAAGTTTGAAAATATATTTTTTGTTTTTTATGATTAACGTGCAAACAAAACTATAAAGCTAATCGAAAAATATTTGATAAGGATTCTTTTGTTATTGTTATAGGCGAAAAACATTCCCGAGTTTTTAATGCATTAAACAAAATATTATATACTATACATTAATACTATACTATATGCATATTAAAAGGCTCTTCTTAAAAAATTAGCTTCCCTTTTTGTTGAAGTTAGTACAAAATCTTGAGAATCAGGCCAGATATGTGACGCAAAAAATATATCGCAAACTTAAAGTAACAACAGTACATTTAACATGCATCTGTAAAAAAATTTCATGAAAGAATAATCTTTATCAAGAGGGAAAGTTATAGCATAAAAACAAAAAATAAGGCACAAAAACAAAACGAATTTGATTGTTACTGGATTTCTAAATCTAAACTAGTCCGATGTGCCAATCCCTAAATTTTCTTCTTGCTAATGCATTTTAATACTCTAAATAAAACCTAAATTGGACACATGAATGATTCAATATGATTTTTTTCCATCTTCTCTAAATAGTCGAATGTTATATCATTACGCACGGCTTCCCGGTTTTCTGCTCCAGTGAAATCGTCGCATTCAAAGTATACTAAAGCACAACAGCTTGGTTTATTGCTATCCCGTTCCAAAAATTGAAGAAAATTCGCTATTACAATGCCGCCTTTAGGACGATTTTCATGAAAATTTTATATAAACAGGCCTATTACATTATATCGAAAAATTATGTTCAAAATTCATAAAATCTTCACTTAAGCTCCAGAAAGTCGCACAAAGATCACTTTGCGGGTAGCGTTCGAAATGGAAAAATCCACCAACAAAAATGCTGTTTTAAAATTATTGTTGAATAATTTTTTTGAACGTATAGACAAATTTATACCCAACCATACAAAAACAATTATTAAAAAGACATTCAGGATTCTAAATATTAAAAAAAAAACGTTAAAGAGAGCATAATAAGCTATATATCTAAAACTGTAGTAATATGTTTTAATAATTGCTCGAACCGAAACGATATTTACCATAATTTTACGATCCGGAACAATATTTGTCATACTTTCACGAACCAGAATATCGTCCCAGTTTGCTCCTGCACATTTGTAGCCCTGCTTACGGTATATACACATTTTCATCTGGGACCTGACGTCCATTGTCAAAAACATGTATATGAAGTTTGGTTCAATTCTATGAATAATTTCAGACACTTTCCGATGATACAATAACAAAAATGGCAAAAATCGCTATTACGGCGACCCCTTCCGGCTAAATACCCCCCAAATGCAACCGCGACTTGCTGATCATAACCATATATATATATACAATTTCGTTCAATTCTATGCATAACTTGATACACGATGATACCAAGAGAACATACCCACACACGGACAGACAGCCAATTTGTGAAAGCATGTTTTTTCGGTTCGCTCAGTCGTAAAATGTGTAAATCCGTCGAAAACTGGAAGTAAAAAAATTCGATTACAAATACTTTCTTTTAATATAGATAGAAGAAAATACAAACCCATTTGAAATTCTCAACCTTGATTATTGATTAATAATTAGTTGGCATTTCAAATTAATCCTTTGCACTCCGTTGTCGCCGCTGCAGCGACACTGTAAGGTACGTGGAAAACTCCGTTGTCACCGCTGCGGCGACATCATCCGGCTTTGAAAATTTTGTTTTTGGCACCAGTAATAAAATAAAATAAAAATTCCCTTATTTAATCAGAGCGTTTTTTAATTGTGTACTTTTTCGTCTTTTAAATAAAACTTCGTTTAAATAAGTGGTGCCATCAAATAAAATATTTGTGTAACGACGCGGAGTTGCTGGTAGTACACAGTCAAATTGGCCCAGAGTTGCTGGTTGCCCGTATTCAAAATAACGCGGAGTGCAAAGGGTTAAGATTTTTATAATAAATAATACTATATATTGTATATTTTTTTATCTTCTAATGTAAATTAATACAAATATATAATGGACTTCATATATCAAGAATAATTCATAAAATTTTCATAAATGAGCAATTAGTAAAATGACAAAGAATTTTTTAACATCATAATTGTAGAAATGCTGATGAATGAAGATCGATTGTTTCACGATATATACTATTAATTGCTGAATGTCACTCAACTCACTGAATCAATCAAATGATTTTTCCACTATTGACAGACTTGAGAAGAATTGCTGAATTATTTGGGGCGACGAAGTTTTAACCGCATATCGCATTCTGAAGTGATTGATGTTATTTGTCTATTAAAAAATAATTACATTTGAGGTTTATCTTATTAATTATCTTTATTTATTCCTTTTCTTTGAAATTTGTTAGATCAGAATAATTTGAACTTTTGTTGGAATTGCTTTGGAAGTGTTTAATGAAATTTCTGTAATTAATACTTTTTTTGTATAAAGAACGTTTATGGAGAAATAAATTGGCTGTAAATAAAAATTTGAATGTAAATGAATTCGAAAATTTATATTTTTCATCAACTTAAATGAGTACTTAATTTTCATACAAAACATGAATAATAATGAACGTCAGATGGCTCATTAAAATTACCGATGGGTATGGTACCACTATTTAAGATTAAAACATTTTGAACTATTACTTAAAGAGCAGAATTGATAGTCATCTTATTTAATCGCAGAATTTGTAATTTTTGTTCTGAGATTATATAAGATGAAGAATTATATTCAACAAATGTTGTAAAACTGTACGCACTATGATAAAAGAACATTGTGTTTATTCCTGTAAAAGTTTTGCAACTTTTTTTTTCTGCCTAAACAATTAAGAGTCATTACTTTCATCAATTTTTATTAGTTAGTAATTAGCATTAAAAGCTATTTTTATTTTCGCTCATTATCGATTCTGCAGTAATAAGTATGTAAAAATTTATGTAATAGTATCCACTCTCTTCAAATCTATTTATATCTTATTCATAATGAACATTACTGAGTTCTTTTTTTTAGAGTTATACAATAGTGTCTCATTTCCGAAACAGCATTTTTGGTTAATTAGATTTACGCGCTCTTTCTGCTCTAATTACATAGAAAAATCAAAGCAAGTTTCTATATGAGGATAAAAATATACATAACTAATGTCATCATTATAATAACCTTAACACGAAGCATATCTATTACACAGTGGCATAAAAAAGTAAGGGAATTCAATACTTTTCTGCATAAAATTTGCTTTTAAATTCATTAACTCTTCTACTTATTAGCATAAAAATATTATGATAGAAGTGAAACTTCTTTATTGGCGTTTTTTTGCTCTGTAACAAAACATAGGTTTAAGGTATACATAAATATTATACAGACATAAATACAATAAACCCAACTGGAGTGAAAAATTAGCCATAGCCAGGAACCGAACCCAGGACCACAGTATACAAGACTGCTGCACTAACCACTGAACTACTCCGGCCGATATCTGGGTTTGGAATTTCTCACTAATAAATCATGTTGGGGAAGTCATCAGCCATCTATACGACAGCCTTGGATGGCCGGACAACGATGAACAGATTTTACTATTACATCGATCTACGATAAATATAATAAAACGCACATACTACAATATATATTAAAACACACATACAGATATAAATAACGCCTGCATTCAACAGTTAACGGTATATATAAATATTATACAGACATACATACAATAAATACAATAAACCCAACTGGAGTGAAAAATTAGCCAGAGGCAGGAATCGAACCCGGGACCACGGTATACAAAACTGCTGCTCTAACCACTGAGCTACTCAAGCCGATTCCTGGCTCTGGCTATTTTTTCACTCCAGTTGGATTTATTGTGTTTATTGTATATATGTATGCTGTATAATATTACTGTATGTTTACTGTATAATATTTATATATACACCTTCAACTGTTGAATGCAGGCGTTATTTATGTGTGTATGTGTGTTTTAATATATATTGTAGTATGTGTGTTTTATTATATTTATCGTAGATCGATGTAATAGTAAAATCTATTTATCGTTGTCCGGTCATCCAAGGTTGTCGTATAGATGGCTGGTAACTTCCCAAACATCGTTTATTAGTGAGAAATTGCAGACCCAGGTATCGGCCGGAGTAGCTTAGTGGTTAGAGCAGCAGTCTTGTATACTGTGGTCCGGGGTTCGATTCCTGGCTCTGGCTAATTTTTCACTCCAGTTCGGTTTATTGTATTTATTGTATGCATGTCTGTATAATATTTATATATACCTTTAACTGTTGAATGCAGGCGTTATTTATGTGTTCATGTGTGTTTTAATATACCGGGTGTCCCAAAAAGGACTGACTGATTTTAAAATTCAATAACTTGCAAACGGTGACAGATATTTAAAAAATTCTTGCAGGAGGGTTATGCATAAGGTCAAAAGTTTTATTACAGTGATTTTCAATTTTAGTTCGATTTACAAACAATAGATGGCGCTGTAAGCAATAGTCGCTAAATTCAGGCTCGATTTTTGGTACTTCGTGGCCCGGATAATACATTTCCATCTCCTTTTTCTTCATGGAACAACAGAAAGGACCAAAAGTCGAGCCTGTATTTAGCGACTATTGCTTACAGCGCCATCTATTGTTTGTAAATCGAACTAAAATTGAAAATCACTGTAATAAAACTGTTGACCTTATGCATAACCCTCCTGCAAGATTTTTTTAAATATCTGTCACCGTTTGCAAGTTATTGAATTTTAAAATTAGTCAGTCCTTTTTGGGACACCCGGTATATTGTAGTATGCGTGTGTTATTATAAAAAACATAGGTTTATTTTTGAAAGATTTGTTTTTAGGACAACTTGACGAAATACTAAATACGGTTTTAGGTGCTTTCGTAATTATACAAATATGTAGCATCTATAGTCGTCGTCTAGTCTATCCGTCTGTCTGTCCGTTTGTCCGCATATAACAGCACAAAAAGTATCCAAACAAATGGTTTGAAATTTAATATATTGCAGAATCGTGTCAAGTTATTTCAAATTTTATGAAAATTGAATCAAAACTTAAACTGATATTAAGAAAAGTTTTCGTCATTCTATTGAATCCTATCATACGCAATAATTTCAGTAATATCCCATGATAGATAATGATTCTACGTTGCCATGTTGATGACGTCCCATTTAAGATAGAGTCCTATTATTTCCATATAACTGAAGCTCGAATTCGCCATGGCTTCATTCGAGCTTCATGTACGAGCGCCACAGAATTCGCGGATATCGGCATTTCCGAGCGTCCCTACCTACGTCCCATAAGCCTGGCTTTAGCGGAAACCAGGAAGAAACGAAAAAAAAAATTAAAACTTGAAACCGGACAATTGATTAAATTAAAGACATCGAAAAAAGATACGAAGTTACAGATAATGAAACCTTCAAATACCCTTTCCTCTCCTACTAATGAAAAATCCAATAACACTCAAAACTCTTCCAACTTCTCTAAAATTCTTAAAAGTTATCCTAACGACATCCAAGAAATATTCAAAACTTTCAATGATATCAAAGAAGTTCTACAAATAACCTAATTTCTAAACTGTGTTAAAAACATCTCAACACAAACCAAAAAACTTGATAACCCAATGCAAAAATTACTAGTCATAATTGATAAATTTGATAAACTTGCTAACCAAATCAACCGTAACGAAGATTAATTTCTTTTTTACAGTTAAACTATTTTTGCATTTTTTCCTTGTTTTGTATTGTCTTTATTTTGTATTAATAAAAAAGAAAAAAAATCACGCTTTAAACTTAGATTACCTGTTTATGTTTTCTTTTTTAAAACTTATCTTTTCTTTTTTACTACTTTTCTACTTTATTCTTAGAGTTACCAGACTGGGCGGTCGCCGTCCTCTGCTTCTCTTAAATTACCTATTAATAAGGTTTTTAATTGTACAGTTAGTTTGACCTCTCCTCATTTATACTTTTTATTATCGTTTTTTATTAATCTCTCATGTAGTTAATTATAATTTTCATCTTGTAAATATGTAAATATTTTTAAATTTTCCTATTTTGCACTGTTGTTAAGCATTTAGTTATTATATTAAACTATATTGTATGGTCTCTGAAAAGAGTCATTTTTTTATGCTGGGACATCCCTATGGTAGATTTTTCGCCAGTATACGGACTGCTCATTTATGTTATGAACTAATGGATATTTTTTTTCTCTTATATTGTTACACTAACATTTCTATTGTAAGTTTTACGTACTCTTAAAATTTATTTTTTTTTACGCGGCGTTTCCGTGGGTCCATATCCATGTCCCATAAGCCGAGACTCCATACTTTCAGGAAGAAAATAAAAAAAAATTGAAACCGGACAAATTTAAAAGAGAAATTGATTAAATTACGGACATCGAAAAACGGGATTTTAATATCTAAATTTAAATTCTTATCTAACTGATGCATTTACTCTATTCTTACCCTTCCCATAATAAACTTTTTTTTTTTTTTTTTTTTTTTTTTTTTTTTTTTTTTTTACTAGAATTAGGAAAACTAAGAAAATCTTTTAGTTTTTAGACAAAAATAGATAAGTAACCAAACTAAATTAAAAAAAATAATTGAAAAATTGATACTGGTCAAATTTAATAAAAATAGGCGAACGTATGAGGTATTTAATCCATTTTTAAACCAAATATAATCAATTTTTCCACGAGATCAATACAGGAAATCACATAGGGAATGTAATATAGCTTAATAAATACAAAATGGTACCATGTTAATCAAGCATTAGCATACCAGATGTATCGTCTCCAGTTTCAAAGCGGGAGAACCAGCATTCGATTCCAGCCGATTGTGCCAGAAATCTATAAAAATCCTCCCCCACCCCCACCCCCTTTTTTTTCTTCACTTTCTGGACAAATAAAGTGTTCGGAAAACCAAGTGGAATAGAGTTACTCTAGATCCTCTTAACTTGCTTTTGACTTATAAGTATTGTATTTCTTAAAAGGTGACCAATCGTCATGACATTTGAATATGCTGTTAAGGTGCACGGTACTACTTTATGTTTGTAAAAAGGACGGCGGTTGACGTATAATATTTTCTGTACAGGTACAGTCGTGGGAAAAAGTAAACAACAACACCTCTGCTAACTCTGCAATATGAATAAAAATATGAAAATATAATTTAACGTTAGAATTTCAAAATTTGGAATGTTTATAATTCGAAAGCTTATTATTCAAATGACTAGAAATTTCGTTTATACGCATATTTTGAACTAAAGATTTAAAATATATTGTGAAAATTGGTATTATCATTGAAAAAAAACAAAGTTTGGTCTGGTTTTGATTTGCATGTGGCCCTCTAAGCAAATTTTATATACATCATTTAAAAGTGAACTTTATTTCCAGTCGATTGATTTCAGCAATTTTTTTCTACTATGATTAGTTGCAGAGTTAGTAGGGGGTGGGGCTTCTTTTTCTAGCAATAAGGCGGAGAGTTAAAGCGGATAAAATGAAACGATGACATAAAAAGACTCAGTGCCAAACAACTCACACTAAATACGTCTACTGGCGTGCAATGAGTAACTATGAGTGAAACAATGCAAAAAACAATCCTTTGGAGCCTGATTTATATTTTTCTAAAAATTAGTTCCCCTTAGCATTAATTATATTTTAAATTTTGATCTCGCATTTTCCCAATACACACTTGTTTTACTTTCCTGAGAAACATGGCACGAGTTTTCTGCGAGTGTTGCACCAATTTTTTTTTTTTCTCGATCGATCAAACATTCTATTTACGACTGCTATTTAACGTTAGTCTTTTGTTTTCTTCCCCTGAAAATCCCATTTCGTAAAATCGAAAGCATAGAAGCAATGTTTGATATCAAAACTTGTGAAGTTTTAATTTAATGATTGGCAATTAATATTTTTAGTTAATTTTAATTAATTAAATGTTTTAGTAAAATATTAAATATAGCCGATTTAATTTGAATTCGATGCTTTAAGAATTTTGATAGCACTTACAAAGATTGGTTTATTTACGAAATATTACAAAAAATGCAGGCTATTTTTGATTATTTATTGCGACTAGCTTGGATTGCTTTAACCCCTTGGGGACGAGCGACACGTATACGTGCCGGAAATAGGCCTAAGGATCCTCGTTTATCCTCACCAGTAAAATTTTACTGTAAAATTTGCCTTATGTAATCCGAGCATTTTCCCTATTTGAATAGGCACAAACTTCTGTTTTTTAAAACCGGTAGCAAAGTAATAAATATTTCGTAAAAGGCTCCCGTCGCGAAGGGGTTAAAGGCGAAAAGAAGGAAGAAATTTAATAAAAGTGTGATTTGTTGTTTTAGCACTTTTGAAGATTTGTGTTATGTAACATGGTTATTGTGTGGCACTTTAAATTTTTACATTTTTTTTCAATAATAAATTGAACAACTTCTTTTCTTTCTCCTCTTTTCCGTGTTATCGGAAAAATGGGTTACTTACAGTGTACTCCAGAACGCTATGAGTGTAGTCAGCATGCTCATAATAACATAGTACAGTAGAGCGCCGATTATGCGAACAAGTCGGGACCGACCCTAGTTCAGATAAATGGACAGACAGTTTAAGGGATGGTCCTGAATATATTAAAACCTTCACACTTTATCCAGGCTTAAGACTGGCAGCACCAGTTAGTGCTAGCGTGTTTTAAAAACTGTTTTTTTTTCTATCATTTAAAATTTTCTTTTTCTTTTTTTAGAATTTTCTGAACTTCAGAGATTATAATTTAAGCAAAAAAGGTTTCGATTGTTGCTTGCTTCAAAAAAGACGCTCTTTCCAATGCTACCATATCTCGAATTCTTCTTAATTAAATACGTTCGTTGAATAGGATCAGCGTTCTTTTGCCGTTTGACCCCTTTCATAGCTGTTTCCAAACATTCAAAGGCTTCGTTATGTGATTGACCTGGGTTATTTTCAGAGCATTCGTTTTCATTTCTCCAATTTTTTTTTCATCTTAAATCTCACCCACAATCTCATCATCGTTACAAAAATTTTTGAGAGAAATAGGCTGTTCGGTTAAACGGAAGTTCGGTTAAAAAATTTTTTTGAGAGAAATAGGCTGTTCGGATAATTGGAAGTTCGGTTAATTGGGGTTCCGATAATCGACGCTGTACTGTATATTCAAAGCAAAGTGCTCCAACGTATAAATATATACATGATCTAAAATAAAATATTTGGCGGAATAAAATATTTTCGTCATTTGCAATTTTTACATTTTCACATTTACGTAAAAAATAATATGATCATTGTAATGTTTCATCATATGCTATAATGAAACTTAAACTCGTGGATTTTCCTTGTGTTTCATTCAAGTTATGTTATTCAGATATGGGACTGAATTTTGTAGATTGAAGTAATCTCAAATTAGAAATGGGGATCATGAGGAAGAATCTTTATTTCAAAATGAACACGGTTTATTTTATTTACATTATTTAAATATAATAAGGGGGCTTTATGTAAAATTGACAACTTCATAAAAATTCAAAATCCTGCAGCAGTGATAGAAATAATGATATATAAAACTTCCAAAGCACAACATTTAAATAATAGAGTTTATGCACTTACAGATTGTTCTAAATACATGAAAATATTTAAATATGAAAAATGATTTTAATATGAAAATATTTAATAATCAATGCTATTCCCCATATCAGTGCCGCAGAAAATTATAGTAATTCAATTAATCAAATTAAATTCTTTCTGAAAATAAAGATATAAAATGAAATGTTTAAAATTGGCACTGATAAAGTATTAGCACTAAATAAGATTTGTATTGTCTGAAGTAGAACATTTTAAATAAATTATGAATTTAATTAATATATTCATATTTATGTATGTAGAATTATTAATATTATTACTTCAACTATGCTATTATATATTTTAAGTGAGTTATTAAAATTATATTATCTGATATTGTAATCGAAATATTGACATTGATTACATAAAAATATCTTTGTTGAGTAGAATTAATCATGTTGAACCTTTCAATGCTAACCAGAAATTAGGACAAAATATGCTTTTTCCTTATTCTTTAATAATTAAATCAACATTTCTCCAATAAAATCATTTTCATTATATGTATTTTTTCTGTGTTTTTGCCTTCTTTCATATTTACATTTCATTGCAATTCAAACTTTGGTAGCAAACCAACTAATAAAGAAAAATATTCAATTGAAAACTTTGTCACATTAACATTCAATCCGCCTGAGACTTTTTTAATATTCATTAAAATTTACATTCTTCTTTCCACTTGATTTCAAAATTGTTCTATTGTCATTTGCCTGCGTGAAACCTGACACAAATATCGAAGGGATCAAACTGGGAATTTTAACAGGATATTTTCTAACGACTCAAATATACTATTCTTATGATTAAAACTTTCTTTGAAATTTGTATTTATGAAATATTCACGCTTGATAAATATTCTTTTACAGTATAAAGTTTAAGACATATCTACTGAAGTTTAGAAAGTTATACACATTATGTTGAACTTTAACCCTTAAATGCCTGGTGTTTCTTTTCGGCAACATACCCAATTTAGGTTCTAAAATAATATTAGAATAATATTGAAGCTATAATGCCTAATGTTGCCAATAAAATACATTCCGAAAATAATATTAAATCGATTTTCAACATTTAGATGGCAACACTTGTGCTGTTTAAGAATAAATATATATTTATTTTTTCAAATGTTGCTACTTGTTCTTTTTGTTTTGTTTGGAAGCTTGCGAAATACACTATTTTGACCTGCAGTGAGCAAGTAAAATTTATTTCTTTTTATAGTTCCTAAAATTCTTGTGTGTTTAATATTATAGAATTTTATCAAGGCAAATTATTTTTTCAATTAAACACCAGTATTGCCGATTAGTAACAAACTGTTTTTTAACCGTAAACTATACTTGAAACAAAATACGATTTTTTAAAAGTATTTTTCCCATGATTTATTTAAAAAATGAAAGCCGAAAAACATTATTACAATGATTTTTGAAAAATCGGGTATTTAAGGGTTAAAATGCTTTTGAATATAATATTTATTGATTTAGTGTACAAAAACGTGATCACAAAAAAAGCTCATAAATTTTATTGCGTTACATATATCTAGGGTTAAATGCAGATATTAAAGGAAAAATGTACAAAAAATATTTCAATTACAATTACGTTCTTTTAAAACGTTTATGTACACTGTTAAAAATATCGTGAAAAATTACCTCTGTTTTTAAAGGCTATCTATTTTCTGACCAATGAGAATGCAGCATAAAACTCTATAGCGCGTTCTCATTGGTCAGAAAATAGATAGCCTTTAATAACAGAGATATTTTTTCACGATATTTTTAACAGTGTATTCTGATTTTTAGAAAACATTAAATCAACAGATGTAATAAACAAGAAAGAAAAATCATGCGTCAAGCATAGATTACGAAACACTTTCCAACAGACTGATAATAATGTAACAAAACTTCGCCGTTTCAAATATTGAAATCAGATTTCTAATTGAACCATTTTGAAACGCATAACACATTTAAAATTCCAATTTCAGTAATTTCCATCTACAGTTGGAAAATTATCTTAATTAATTGAGCAGCCTTGTATATGATGTATATATTTGTATCTATTAACTACGTGCACACAAAAGTTTTGCTCAGTTAGGAAATACATACCTCAGTTGAAACTTCTCCTTCAGCAATTTCCGCTAATAAGGAGAATGGTACGTAAATTATTTTGTGCATATATGTATACGAGGTATAAAATTTATACAAAACACAGTAACATGCAAAAAAATTGTTAAATTTAAAAGCGCATACCAAAATTTAAAACGCACTTCCAGCAAATATTGCTCAAAGGAACTACTGTAACCAATTTCTTTTGTGTGTCTCTGTAAATGAACAATAAATGCTATTGATGTCCTATTCTATGGTAATCATCTTCTAGTGAATTCAGTGATTTATATCAATTTCAATACATTTGAAATAGCGTAATGTCATTAAAATACACACAAATGATTTATCCCTATGACCCCAATGTAACAAACTGCCCCTGTAAATTAACTATTCATGCTACATACTTCATATTCAATACCGAACACGCCATATTAACCCTTAAATGCCTGGTGTTGCTTTTTGGCAACATACCCAATTTAGGCTCTAAAGTACTATTAGAATAATATTGAAGCTATAATGCCTAATGTTGCCAATAAAATACATTATGAAAATATTATTAAATCGATTTTCAACATGTAGATGGCAAAACTTGTGTTGTTTAAGAATAAAGATAGATTTATTTTTTCAATTGTTGCTACTTGTTCTTTTTGTTTTGTTTGGGAGTTTGCGAAATACCCTATTTTGACCTGCCGTAAGCAAGTGAAATTTATTTCTTATTATAGTCCCTAAAATTCTTGTGTGTTTAATATTATAGAATTTTATCAAGGGAAATTATTTTTTTTAATTAAACACCAGTATTGCCGATTAGTAACAAACTGTTTTTTAGCCGTAAACTATACTTAAAACAAAATATGATTTTTAAAAGTATTTTTCCCATGATTTATTTAAAACATAAAAGCCGAAATACATTATTACAATGTTGTTTGAAAAATCAGGCATTTAAGGGTTAAGATCAATGTCAGACGGGCGTCTTTTTTGCTGATATAGCATTGTGAATGGATAATACTTAAGCAAAAAAGCAGCAAAAAAGACGCTCGTCTGACATTGGTCTTAACATCATTAACATATGTCAACTGCATGAAAATCCGAATCCATTTACGCGAGTTGGAGCGTGGACAAATAGACAAACAAACGGACAGACAGCCGAATTCATAAACAATTTTCAGTCAATACTTTTTGTGGAAGGTTTCTACAACATTTGTAACAGAAATGCACCTGTATAATTATTCTTTAAAAATAGTGGTACGCAAAAATGAGATATGTGGCAACGCCTAGTTATGTAACGAGGAATGTTTTGAATACCTGTGATAGGTAACTGCAATGTTAAAGAACTGATCCTGGTATTTCATAGTTTTATTTAAGATACAGTAAGACAAAATATATAATAGATGTAAAATTGATTGAAAATACGTATGAAAAATGCCTGCATTTTTCGTGAGGTTCGTTGGCTTAAGTTACCTTTAAGATAGTATTGAAATAAATGGAGCTGATAAAAATAAGGTAAACTCATGTAACAAAAAAATGAAGAGAAACTCTCGAATCATCCAAAATATGTTATATGACAGAATTCACATACCCAGGAAAACCTGAAAAGAAGGCTGTAAAGCATTTTTCCTATTGTTTATAGACTGCATATTTTATTCGAACAGTTAGCTCCTAGAAAATTTTGAATACCTACGATAGGTAACTGCAACGTTAAGTAACTAAATCCGGTATTTCATTGCTTTATTTAAGAGACTTTAAGACAAAATATGGAACACGCATAAAACTGATAAGAAATACGCATGAAAAATACGTGCATTTTCGCGAGATGCGTTGACTGAAGTTACCTTTACGATCAAATTGAAAACAAATGGTGCTGATAACGATAAGGCAAACTCATGTAACAAAAAAAAGTGCAGAGCACCTCTCGAATCATTCAAAATATGTCATGTGACAGAATTCACACACTCATGACGCCCTGAAAAGAAGGCTGTAAAGCATTTTTGCTATTGTTTATAGACTGAAAATTTTATTCTAACAGTTAGCTCCTAGAAAATTTTGAATACCTATGATGGGTAACTGCAACGTTAAGTAACTAAACCTGGTATTTCATTGCTTTATTTAAGAGACTTTAAGACAAAATATAGAACACGCTTAAACTGATGAAAAATACGCATGAAAGATACGTACATTTTTGTGAGGTTCATTCACTTAAGTTATCTTTAAATAAACATTAAAAAAAGGAGCTGATAACTGTAAGGTAAACTCATGTAACAAAAATAAATCAAGAAGACCTCTCAAACCATACCATATTTGTCATATGACAGAATTCACACACTCATGAAGCCCCGAAAAGAAGACTGTAAAGCATTTTTGCTATTCTCTATAAACTGCAAATTTCATTCAAACAGTTAGCTCGTAGAAAATGTTGAATACCTATGATAGGAAACTGCAACGTTAAGTAACTAAATCTGGTATTTCATTGCTTTATTTAAGAGACTTTAAGACAAATTATACAACACGCATAAAACTGATAAAAAATACGCATGAAAGATACGTGCATTTTCGTGAGGTTCGTAGACGTAAGTTACCTTTAAGATAACATTAAAAAAGGGAGCTGATAGCGATAAGGTAAAATCATGTAACAAAAATAAATCAAGAGGAATTCTCGAACCATGCCAAATATGTCCTCTCGAATTATTCAAAATATGTCGTATGACAGAATTCACACGCTTATGACGCTCTAAAAAGAAGGCATTTTTGCTATTGTTTATAGACTTCAAATTATATTCGAACAGTTAGCTCAAGTACCACATGAATATTTTGTTAACATATAGTAAACAGCCTTCTACTCAATGTGTTTACGTCAAATGAACAATAATACTAAATGTTCCTATGTAGCATTATTTTTAATGCTTTCAAATAGCGTTCAAATTTGAATGCTTTCAAATTATTAATTCTATAAATGTGTAATATAGTTATAAAATACCATAAAAGTGCTATGTCAGTTAAGACAATAAACTTTATCTCAAAACTTTAACAGAAAGTCACACAGTAGTTTTTAACTCAGTTTAATACTATGTGAAAAGTATCGCAGTATAGAAGATTTATACACCAAACTACCGTCATACACTATAAACACCATGTAAATAAACAAAAGTTCGAATAACATTATCATACCTCTTTAAAGAGACTTTTTTACCCTTAAATTTGCGGTTTATGTTCTGAACATAAAACGTGTTTAATGATTTATGTCCGCTTCCAGTGAAGATAGCGTGCTCAGAACAGGAATATTTTAATGACTTCTTTTTTGCTAAATTTTACTTTCTTTTAGCATATAAAAGAGTCATTTTCTGTTCTTTAGTTTTTAAATATCATAATTTTATTCAAAAGTTTTTTTTAAGTATGTTTTTACACAAAGCTTGGCTGACGTAATTTACAAAATAATAAGAATATCAATCATTCATAAAATTGTTGTGGTACATAAAAAAATGTATTTCATTATTATATTAATTGAGAGTATCATATTTGTTTGTATACATACTTTAAAATTCTTTCTTTTGCAGGTAAGAAATTCAATGGTGCTTTTAATTTTAAATGCGGGTAAGTTTAGTTCTATTTAGTTAGTATAATTTTTGTTTATAAAAATAAAATATGAAGTTTATTCTTCAATTGTGTACCCGTTTCATTTTATAATAATTTAATTTCTTAAGGTAATTAGCTTTTATGTTTTAAAGTTACGCAGCTTTGTACAATCAAGTACGCGTAAAGAATTTTTATAAATCGTAATGTTATTTGTAATGAATGGCATTTATAAAACCTTGAGACTTAGCAAAAATAAATTAAAAAGTGAAACATACTTCTAATTTTTTTTTTAAACAAGGAACTAAACTAATTATTACTAAAAGTATTTTGCAACTGTGATATCGTTACACCATCTAAATATAGTCCATATTTTGGAGAATTAAATCAATTTTATCAACTTTATACATGGAGTATATATATGTATATATATATACGTTTTTATGTGTATATATATATATATATATATATCTTTGGTGAGATTTCATGGTACACGATCTGTGAATAACGGCAGGTGTATCTTTGTTTTATATACTGATTGTACAGTCGTGGAAAAAAAAGTAAAAACTAAACTAATTATTACTAAAAGTATTTTGCAACTGTGATATCGTTACACCATCTAAATATAGTCCATATTTTGGAGAATTAAATCAATTTTATCAACTTTATACATGGAGTATATATATGTATATATATATATGTTTTTATGTGTATATATATATATATATATATATCTTTGGTGAGATTTCATGGTACACGATCTGTGAATAACGGCAGGTGTATCTTTGTTTTATATACTGATTGTACAGTCGTGGAAAAAAAAGTAAACACCCCCTATTAACTTCTTAACAAATTATCGTAGAAGAAAGTTACTGGTACCAAACGATTGGAAATAAAGTCTACTTTTAAATGATGTATATAAAAATTGCTTAGGGGGCCTTCTACATATTAAAACGAACCATAACTTTGTTTTTATCAATAGCAGTACACAATTCTGACAGCATAAATGAACTCTACACCTTTCCATTAGCCTATAAACAAATTTTTATGCAATTCGTGCCATAAGTTTCCGAGAAATTAATTATTTTAAAACGAGCGTATTTTAAGGGTTGTATCCTAATTGAAGTTCCGAACTCGATTGTTAACCGAGAGAGCCGCCTTCTTGATCAAGGCACGTTTAAGCCTCAATGAAACCTATTTGATTACAGGATAGCAGAATAAATTTCAAAAATTTACTCACTGCTATCATAGACGGCCCCTTAAACCATCATTTTGCCGTTTTTTAAGCATAATTTAAAAACTACTTGGAAGAAAAATGTGAAATTTGGGATTTCCATAAAGCAGGACTTAATAAATCTAAATCCATCAAAAAATTGTAGGTTGCAATTCATAATTTTATCGAATATTAATTTCATAATTCATAATTCATATCATAAAATTATAAAAATTGCAAATTCAACGTATTTATGTTTGGGTATATTAGTATTATTGCTACACAAAAAATTAGCTCATTAGGAACATAATTTCAGGAGATATAAATAAAAATATGACAATGTAATTTAACATTAGAAGTACTAAATTTTGAATGTCTATAATTCAAAAACTTATCATATGAATGACTTGAAATTTGGTTTCTAGGCATATTTTGAACCGACGATTTTAAATATATCGTTAAATTTGGGCACTGCCATTGAAAAAAATGAAGTTTGGAATCGTTTTAATATGTATATGGCCCCCTAAGCAAATTTTATACACACCATTTAAAAGTAGACTTTATTTCCAATCGTCCGGTACCAGTAACTTTCGTCTACGATAATTTGTTGAGGAGTTAGTCGGGGGTGTTTACTTTTTTTTTTCCACGACTGTACATTATAAAAAATCTTTATTTTTACATCAACCTGTTAAAAGACGGTGGTTCATTTTTGGGTCATTAAATTTTAATCCTTCAATGCCACAATGACAAAATTTCTCTATTATTAAGAACGTGAGGAAAAGGTTCTATTTATTTTCAATTAAATTAGTTTGTAAATTACAGTGTTCTTTTGTCATTTCAACAAAATACATATTTTGCACTGAAAGGATTAAAGTATGCATTTTTGAATTTTGCTGTTTTATTTTAAATTTCTTCGGGATATTTTTGTAATTAATATTCAGTTTTAATGTACGTTATTTGTATATAAACAGAATGTAACATACATACCGCTATGAGTATATCTCCTTGTCTATTTTAAATTTTATTTAAATTATACTCGTATTTCACAAAGACATAAGATTTAATCATAAAGTTACGATGTATGTATGTGCAACAGTAAATCTTTTATTATTGGAGGAATTCTGTACTAATACCAAGCTTTTAAAGACTGTTAAAGATGGCAGTTTCAAAATTCATGTTTGACTTTTAAGAAGAAAATTTCGGGAAATTAACAATTAGTTGCTTTTCAAGAATTTAACTTTGCTTGGTTCAAAAGCCATTGAAAATACCCGTTGAGCCATAAATTTAAAATTTTATTAGTTCGAGTAAAATATTCTGAATTTTGTTCTGTGAAAGAATATTTTTCAAGCGAAAAGCTTCCTGTAATTTTAATTTGAAATAGTTTTCGCAATCGCATAGAATATTGCAACCGCTAAAATATTTCCCCCTTTAATTTTGGAGTTCAAACCTTTCAAATTTGTGTCAGAAATGAGTAGAGACAAGAAGACAATGAAAGAAATTTGACATCAAGGGAAAAGGCGAATTAAACTTTTAACGATTATTAAAAGTGTTTTTGACAGATGAAAAGTTAAGATGTGGAGGTTTTCATTGGGTCTGTGGCTTTATCAATTATTTACTCTGTAAACTTGGTGTTCAAAAGAACAGAATTAGGATAATGAATACATAATTACTGCTGAATAACATGATCAAGTGGAAGTTATTTAGAACAATTTGTTACTTACTTTCAGTTTTGCACCTAAAACGTGATAAAAGTACGATTGTTTCTAAAAATTATGTTTATTTATTTAAAAGGAAGTTAAATTGAGAAATTAAAGCAATATATTTAGTTTCTTTCTTAATTGCGATCTATTACTTCTCTGAAAGGTTTGCTTATCGCTTGTGTCTATATGTGAAGTCATAGTGACACCACATCAATTATCTGTGCTATTAAAGGGAAAAAATAATATTTGCATTTACCTATGCATTGGAAACAGCTAGTAATTGCGATAATCATTACATTAAGCATTTGAAATTTTAACTTTAAGTTAATTAAGCATTTAAATATATACAATTAAAATTATTAATTGTCAGCTAATATTTTTAAATGCATTGTTAAGAAGTTAAGAAGTTCCAAATACCTGCTCACAAAATTGGGAAGTTACACGACTAGTTCTATATAACATTTCATGCCTTAGCTAAACTCTAAGGAAAATTTCAGATGTCTCACATTTAATTCCCATTAGAAATTTTGTTATCTTATGAGGAATTGTGTATTTATTTTAACAAAAAAAATTTTTAATCATGCTAATAAAAATGCATTTAAGGTTAAGATTTCTCGGATTTTTAAAATGAAGATTTTTAAGGCTTCAAGAAGAGCCGAGGAAAGCCGAAATGCTTAAGCGAAGCTTCATTCACCGAACGCCCGTCAAAAATGGAAGAAAAATAAAATCCAACGCAGGAAATTGCATAACCTCGGGGGGGGGGGGGGGGATCAGAACTAAAATGATTTGATGGGGAGAAATGGAGACGAATTCTCCAAGTTACGTGAGGATCGCACCCACAGAGCCTGAGATAATGCATAAAGAAGAAATGTACACTAAGAAGCGCACAATAAAGGAAATTGCAGCGCCCATGGAGGAGAGAACAAGAACTTAATTGGCAGTGGTTTTGGAGCTAAACAAACTAAAACGAATGGTCCAAGTTGTGTGAGATCGGACCCAGAGAACCTGATATATCGAATAAAGAATAAGAGTACGCTGTGCAACAAAAAATATAGTAAATTGCAGCTCCCCCTAGTGGGGAGAACAGAACTGAAATGTTGGTGTTAATAATGGGAAAAATCCCAAAACGAATGGTCTATGTTGTGTGAGAATCTGACCCATAGAACTCGAGATATTAATTAAAGAATAAATGTATACGCTAGAGATCCTCTCAATAGCTATCGTTCATTTTTGCATCTACATCGGCATTGTGGTACATTAAGACAACATCGATTCCAGACAACATTCGTACTGCATCGATTCGCGTAGAATCGCTCATTTTTGTTTTCGTTAAAGTCTACAGTCGAATCAATATCCCGATATGGGTAGTAGTTGTATCGTTAATTTTACTCTTTTTTTCAAATCGTCATTGTGGATCAATATGATCAATCTCAGTCCGTTAGATCGATCTTTCTGGAGTTCATTCCATAGCAATCATACATATATATATATATATATTCTTTCGATTTTACAATTATTAATTCATTCGATTAGAGACAGATTGCTGTCAAATTTCGTGCTTGGGCACTTTTCTTTTCAGGTAAAATTTGGTATATTTTTATTTAGAAGCCTAGTTATTTGGGTAACCAGTTTATTAAATTGTATTATTCAAGTTCGTCCCCTCTCATATCCCACCCTTTTTCACGGATAATTATTACAGGGCCATTCAAAATATGCATGTAATTTTTAAAATGCCTAGTTTTTGTCCGAACTTATCTTCAGGGTATTTACACTGTTTACTATTGAATTTAGCGTCAGAATGCAGTTTATTTTCAATGTTGTTCTTATGTTAGCTTTCTGAAGCCGTTCCAAGACTTTTAACATTAGCGTTGTAATGTTTAAGATATTTAATTATTAATTAAGCAGCTTTTTATGTAATTTTAAAGATTTTAAGTTTCCCTAAGGGAGAGGGTTTTTCAAAATTATTTTACCTCCCTCATGTAATACCTTAAAAAATTGGTCATCTCATAACCTTTCGAAATCCGCTTTTCTTTTCGAAATCCATCTATAATTTTAGTGGCTAAAATACTTAAAAAGGAAGAACCTAGTGGCGGTTTTTTCGTACTCTAATACAACATCTTATACCAAACTGTGTATAAATTCGAATAAAAAATATTGGCATATAATTATTTATTTTAACGTCCTCCTTTCGCTTCAAGAGTGCAATTTAAAGTATTATTTCTTTGTAAATTTTGCCTATTTCTCCAAAAATTAAGAATTTTATAACATAAAAACTTCTCACTTTCCTCTACGTTCTGACTCTGGTTTCACCTTTCCATCACCAGGAAATACACCTTTTTGGAAATTTTCATATTTAACAACATAATCTTGACTCTTATCATCCGATTTTCAATTTTTTTTTTTCATTATTCCTTTCAATCATTACTAAAATACTCTAAGTTCTTGACTTCTGGTCATTAGGACCCTTTTTCTGGACAATCGGCCTCTCTTTATATCTGTAGTCCTAATCATACGATTTACTTTTTTTTTTTTACCATTTTCCTTATTTTCTCCTGAACGTCTTAGCCAACTTTAACCCTTTGTCTGCCCTACTGCCAATTTGTGGCTTATTTGCCCCTCTTTGGGGGCGGGCACTTCTTCAACCATCTCCAGACCCATCATGTAATACCTTGTTGGAAACGTCTTAGTACCGCCTTCCATTTGGTTGCCTCATTTTCAAACCTTGAACAAAGATACATTTGACGTCACCAAGCGTTTTATTCCCTCTGTTAGGCCTCCTGATAAATATGTGCTTAGTTCCCCCCCTTCCGGGGTCACTTTCTCATCTTTTTCGGACCCAATCATATCATATATCACTGAAAAGCTTATTCATCTTTTGCTCTGAAATTCATATATAAGTATGAAGCCAGAACTATCACCTTTATCACTATTCACGATCAAATTTCCTGGCAATTGATTGATAAGTTTTAGAATTACTGCTTTTAAACTTATGTGTGTGGGTATCAAAGTATCGATTTTAGAACGTCCGATACTAGAATTTGGGAGTCCATTCTTATTGTAATCGATGCTGATTTTTGCGATGTCTTCGTCCATGTTTATAGATACTCGATTTTTCCATAGTGGCTGATCACTAATAAAATTAGTGTTGTATTTTTCAACGGAAATCTTCCGAAATTAACATACAGCTGGTGACCAACTGCCTTATACGAGGATTGTATGGAAACTAAGGTCCGAATCGCCGTATCTAATCGTATGCCGCGCGAACATTGACATGATGTGCGCAAGCGCACCGACTCCCGGAATACCTTGCTCGTCAAACAACGCCACTTGCATTGATATTGTTGCTGAGTGGTGTTTATAGTGTCAGATCAAAATGTTTAAAACAACTGATCCCACTGCGGACTGTGAAATATGGCCAATGATTCAATTTTTGACAGCAAGGACCCTGCGCTACCCCGATGAACTTAAACGAGCAATGCAAAATAAGCGACGTGGCCTTCCGATGTGACGTATGGAGTTTTGTTGCTGCATGACAATTCCAGGCCCCATTCTGCCATTGGCATGCAAAATATGATCAGATCTTTTGGATCGGAACAGATTGACTACCCACCCTACGATTCAGATTTGTTCCGCTACTTAAAGGACTTTTTCGGCGGCATGTGCTTCGCCACAGATGAGGAGGTGAAAGAGGCAGTTAAAGACTGGTGATCCTCACAGGTGGCAGACGTTTTTGACAGGCATAGAAAAGTTTGTAGAACGTTATGACAAATGTTTAAACAAATATGGAAACTATGTAGAAAAATAGAAAAACATGTACACTGTAAAAAAAATTCCGACCAGTTTTCCTGTAGGAATCGGAAAAATAGTTGCCCTTATCGTACAGGAAAAATTTTCGACCCAGCTCGGAATAAAATCCGTAAAACAACGTTTTATTGACTATTTCCTTTTTTTACGGATTTTATTCCGAGCTGTGTCGGAAAATTTTCCGGTAAGATAAGGGCAACTATTTTTCCGATTCCTACAGGAAAACTGGTCGGATTTTTATTTTACAGTGTAAGGAATTAATTAAAAAAAAATTTTTGAAAAAATATGTGACGGTTTATGTTTTATAAGAATTTGAACCTTACACTGTAAAAAAAAAAACGACCAGTTTTCCTGTAGAAATCGGAAAAGTAGTTGCCCTTATCGTACCAGAAGAATTTCCGACCCAGCTCAGAATAAAATCCATAAATTCGGAATAAAATCCGTGAAATACCGTTTTATTGACTATTTTCTATTTTTTTTTTTTTTTTTTTTTTTTTTTTTTTTTACGGATTTTATTCCGAGCTGTGTCGGAAAAATTTCCGGTACGATAAGGGCAACTATTTTTCCGATTCCTACAGGAACACTGGTCGTATTTTTTTTTTTTTTTCTTACAGTGTAGTTTCCGACTAACACTCGTATTTTTATAGGAAGTTATATACAACGAACTAAGAGTCCTCATTACACTGTAAAAAAAAAGGGTCTAAAATACGGAAATTGTACTGGCAATCGAGACGCCAGTACTATTTCCGTATTTTAATGGAAAACTTTCCCCGTAAATTACAGAAAATTTTCCATTTTTCTGCAATTTACGGGGGAAAATGGTGTAATGAAAATAACTAAAACGCTCAGAAACACAATTTATTTGAGCAGTTAATACATTTTATCCTAATTGATTCATGAAATAAAAATAACATAAAGGTATTTAAAAACAGATTTGTTAAAATTTAATTAAATGTATAAATTTCAGATCAAATACTCTTAGCACACTGTAAAAAAAATCCGATCAATTTTCCTGTAGGAATCGGAAAAATAGTTGCCCTTATCGTATCGGAAAATTTTCCGACCCAGCTCGGAATAAAATCCTTAAAATATCATTTTATTCACTATTTCCTTTTTTTTACGGATTTTATTCCGCGTTGCGTCGGAAAATTTTCCGATACGATAAGGGCAATTATTTTTCCGATTCCTACAGGAAAATTGGTTGGATTTTTTTTACAGTGCATTGTACAGATTATGTTTAATTGTATTATAGTTTTAAATCTTATTTTCTGCTTTTAAATTCTTAAGTTTCTCTTATACATTTTAATTCCTTAAAATCAGGATAAAAAACTAAATTCACTACCATTTTGAAATCCTCAATAATTATTATGTAAAGGTTTATGGTATAGTACCTGCTAATAAGAATATCTCAAAATGTATTTTTCTATCTTTTTTATAGCTAATAAAGTTTTCTGGAATTTTTTTTTTAACTGTGCAACACTATATTGTATGCTAAGGAGCACTTTTTGCTTAATCAGATTTATGTAATATTTCTATTCTAATTATTTATGTAATCAAAGCACGTTACTATGAAAAGAGAAAAAATCCTCCCATGTAACTAATTCCAGGAATAATAATAAATTTAGCATGAAACATATCTATTACACGCAAGGAAAGAAAGGTAATTTAATAATTTCTTTCAGAAAATTTTACTTTTAATTCAATATATCTTTAATATAATAATGATTAGGGAACTAGAACAATAGAAAATTCTTTATTGTGTGTTTTTTTTTTGTTTTGTTTTGTTTTTTTTAATTAAAATGTAATGTTACTTCTGTAACATTTATTGCTCCGTTGACTTTAAGCACTATTAAAGGTATAATTTGATTTTTAATCGGCTTCCGACAAAGAAGATTATATAAAATTCGCTTGTGTATTTTTTAGATGTATTCGTAATTATATAAATACGTAGCACGTATAGTCGTCGTCTGGTCCTTTCGTCTATCCGCATATAGCAGCACAAAAACTACTCAACCGAATGTTTTGAAATTTAATAAATATAATCGGTGTAAAATTTCGTCAAGTCATTTCAAATTTTATGAAAATCGAACAAAAACATAAAAAAGATAATAAAAGTTTTCTTCATTTTATTAAATCCTATTATACGTAATTAATTCAATGATATTCCAGGATAGGTGGATGAAATTATATGCCGAAGAAATGATATATCGATGAAGTGTACCACTTCCGTAATGATTCTATGATGCCATCCTGATAACGTCCTATTTAAGATGGAGTCTATTATTTCTGTATTACTGAATTCAAAATTTTTAATCGTAATAAATTTTGTATTCACGCATTTTTGTATAAGAGTAGAACAGCTATAGTACAGAGATCTGAATCTTAAAAATCTAGTTATAGTACGAAAGCACTTCATTTGACACGTTTGACGAACAATTTCCGACTTGTTTCAAAGTACACTGTAAAAAAAATCCATGGACTTTCCGTTTTGGAAAAGCCAACTAGTTGCCTTTTCTGAAACGAATAGATTCTTTTGAGAATGAAAGGTTTTAATTTACAACACTATTAGTTTCACATCTGCAATGAAAGTAATCTTTTTGGTAATTAAAGATGTCTCTTTCATTGAAGATGTGAAACTAATCATGTTGTAAATTAAAACTTCTCATTCTCAAAAGGAATCTATACCGTTTCGGAAAAAAACGGAAGTCCAAGGATTTTTTTTTACAGTGTATATTCACGCATACTTTTGAATGGATAGTCATTTTTCTATAATTCTATTTTGGTTGTAAAGGTTTCTTGCGGATGACGGGCCCCAGATCTTTTGATTACAATCCGAAAATTTTAATTTTTTTTTTGTCTTTGTCATATTAAACTCTAACGCTTCGAATTATAAAATTAAATTCTAACTGGAATTGAATGCACTTTGTTGTCATTGATTAGTAGAAATAAGCATATAAAAGTTATTGTTTCAAAATATAAATAAAATTATCTACTTTACTTTATCATTAATAGCGTCTGAACCTGAAAATTCTATTTTAATTCAAGCCAAAAGAAAACGATTCCGATCAGGTATACATCAACCCCAACATGTCGCAAACTGGAAATACTAAACGCGAAATGGGAAAAAAATATCCATTTTTTAATACATTTAAGGAAAACTAGTCCACAATTTTATTTCTGTTATGAACTTTATATTTTATGTTGGAAAATGGACACACTTTCTTTGAAAGCTCGAACCCGACAAGAACACAGCAAGAATTATATTGCAATCTGAATCCATCCAGAACTGGAAAAAATTAAACTCAACTCGATCCGTAACGAAAAGAATTGGGTTAACCCCACCCGGCCTGAATAGCGGTTCGGATCGAGTTCAGGTAAAATAAGGCTACCCGACCCAATACAGAACTCTAATACAAAGTAAAGAAATAAATTAACGGTTTATCCGCATATACAGGGTGATTCAAAAAAAGATGGGAAAAATTTTAAGAGGTGATAGTACACACCCAAACAAACATTTTGTATCAAAGAATGCATGGTCGAAAATTAAACGTAAAAAAGTTAGAGGGCGCCAAAAGTTATGTTCTTATACGACGCAAAAACACACAATGAACGATTAAGTTAAGTTACGAAAACAAATTTAATGGCATTTGATTACAATAAGTGCTCAAAATATTGACCGGCAGCTGTTATGCACGCAGTACAACGGCGAAGAACAGATTGGCGAATTTTCTGAAACACACCAGGCACCATCGCGCTCGCCAGATCTTTCATGTCTCGATTTTTTTTTGTGGGGACAGCTAAAGGCTCTTGTGCATGAGACTCCCATTGAATCCGCAGAAGAACTTGTCACCAAGCTTTCGACTGCTGTAGGGGAAGTTCGCGATATGCCTGGTGTGTTTCAGAAAATTCGCCAATCTGTTCTTCGCCGTTGTACTGCGTGCATAACAGCTGCCGGTCAATGTTTTGAGCACTTATTGTAATCAAATGCCATTAAATTTCTTTTCGTAACTTAACTTAATCGTTCATTGTGTGTTTTTGTCTCGTATAAGAACATAACTTTTGGCGCCCTTTAACTTTTTTACGTTTAGTTTTCGACCATGCATTCTTTGATACAAAATGTTTGTTTGGGTGTGTACTATCACCTCTTAAAATTTTTCCCATCTTTTTTGAATCACCCTGTATATTCAGTATTTTTTTTTTCATTTCTTTTGGTACATTTGATAGCAATTCAAATTTTGATGAGCAAACTAACCAATATAGAAAGAGATTGATTCTATTGAAAACTTTGACATATAAAATTTTGATCTGTCAGAAACAGTTTTAATAATCATTAAAAGTTAAATTCTGTTTTCCACTTGATTTCAAATTTCAGTTGTTTATCCGCGTGAAATCTGACACAAATATAGGAGGAATGAAACTGAAAACTTTAACAGGATACAGTCTAACTGCTCAAATGATGATCTTGATGATTAAAACTTTCTTTGAAATTTCGATTTATAAAGTATTTACGCCTGATATATATTCTTTCATAGAATAAAGTTTAAGATTAATATCTTCTGAAGTTCGGAAAAGCATTGTTGATGAAATAGGTTGTCGTTGTAATATTATGTTGAACCTTAAAAAGTTTTTGAGACATATTTTTTTCATTTAGAATACAAAAACGAGGAAAACGGTATAAACTTTGTTTTATTACATAACTTACGTTAAAATGCGCATATTAAAAGAACAAAATACATAGAAAAGCATTTAAATTACCATTTTCTGTTCTTTAATTTTTAATAAATTTTTCTCTTTATAAAAGCTGAAATCTGGAAGCGGAATTAAATTCTGTCTGGAATTGAAGGTGTTTCACTTTGTTGCCATTGATTAGTAGAAATAATCATATAAAAGTTATTGTTTCAAAATATAAATAGAAAGATCTATTTTACTTCACCCTAAATAGCGTATGAACCTGAAAATTCTATTTTAGTTCAACCCGAAAGCCGATGTCGATCAGACATACCTCAACACCAACCCGTCGCAAACTGGAAATACTTAAACACGAAACGGAAAAAAATCCATCTTTTAATACATTTATGGAAAAATAGTCGACAATTCTGGAATCAATTTTACATTTTAACTAGGTAAATGAGCACACACACATATATACATATATTAAGAGTTAACTCTTAACCGGCTGGCCCGGCTTTTTTCGTTTCTAGAAATCATGTTAAAATGGCTGTAGACAAAAATATTTTAAACATAATTCCATTTTGAACCATATATAGAAAGAATTGATATAAAAGATATTATAGTACCAAACTGAGATTAAACAAATATATATAGCCTGGGATTTACAGGCTTTCTTATAAAAATACAGGAAAACCCTCGGACGGTAATAAAATACATTAGTGTAGATTTTTTTTTCTTTTTTGAAAGATCGAACCCGACAAAAACTCAAAAAAAGTTATATTAATACAAATCTGAATTCATGCAGAACTGTAAAAAGTTAAACACAACTCAATATTTAACTAAAACAATTAGGGTTAACCCGACACGACCCGACTTGAATCGCGAATATGATCGAGTTCGGATAAAATGAGGTTACTCGATCCGATACAGGCCTCTAATTTTAAGTAACGAAATAAATAAACAGTTTATCCGAATATACAGTAAAATTTCAACGAATCACTGAAGAAAACTGATAAATTTCGCTACACTGAAAAGTTCTTTAAAGTGATTTTTTTTTTTATAATGAAATAGCATAATACATTTTTTTAACAAACCAAATAATATTCGTTATACTGGAAAATTCCTTAAAGTGACATTCGTTGTAACGAGTAGTACTGTATTTTCTGTATAAATGTTCCCAGGTAAAATTACAAATGATTTCTGCCAGACGCTAAAATGTAGCAGAAGATACGTGGTAAGTAATAGGTGGCTCGAGCTGTTAGTAGATATTTTTGAGTTCCCCCTTTATTACATTAAAATATGTAAATTAAGTTAACTTATCGCAATTAAAATCACTTGTATACTTAATTTTCTGTACCGAAAACTTATCGTTGCTCGTCTTTTAGAAAAATTGGGTAAAATTTTGCAAAATATGTATAATTTATAAGTAAGAATGCATCTCATTATTCTATGAAAAGAAACGTTCATATATGACCCTCCATTTCAAATTTTTTTAAAATCAGAAATAACTAAAATAAAACACAAATAAAAAACAAATATATTTATTTATTTATTTATTTATCAAAAACAACAACCTTTTTCAATTTAGTTCTGAATATACATCTCCTCTACATTTTACATTGTTTCCTATCTAGCGCTTTGGTCATCCATTTAACTCCACCTACTTTTTTGATTCCGTCCCTCCATTTTATCTTAGATCCTATTCTTGGTGGTTTTACATCTCTTGGATACCATTGTAGTGTGTTTGTAGTCCGTGGATTGTCTTGTCTTTTTCCAATGTGCCCAGCCCATTTCTATTTTAACAATTTAATTACCGTCGATACTGCAAAAACTTTCGTCATAATTCTTATCCGGGTTATTATTTTTGTGTCTTTTCTGTTTATGCCTAACACACCTTTTAATGCATTGCTGTGTTATTTGTAATGTTTGTACTATAGACTTTATTACCATCCATGTTTCTGCTCCGTAAGTAAGTGCAGGCAAAACACATTGGTTAAAATTTTTCTTTTCAAGCAGAAAGGCATATTACTCTTCGGAACAGTTGCCTACTTTCCAATTGCATTCCATCAATTTCTTGTTCTTTGATTTTTGATTTTGTTGTCCAGTGTTATTTTCTATCCAATGTGCACATATCTTTGCACTTCCTTAATCCCAGTGTTGTTGCGCACAATCTTCTTTTTTGGAGCAAATGAATTGAGCATCACCTTATTCTTTTCAAAATTTGCATTTAATCCCACGTTATTGCCAGCTTCTGCCAAATATTTTAACATATCTTCCAATTCTTAAGACCTGTAACTGAAAATTGAAATGTCGTCAGCTAACCGGAGATATGTTCCAAGACAGAAGTAAAAATGTTTAGGCTAAATGGTGTCGCCTTGTCTCTTATTCAAAGCTTCATTATTTATTGCTTTTCTTCTGTTGAAATGGATGGTTGCTGTTGCTTTCTTGTAAATCTTCTTTCAAATATTAATGATTAATATTATATTAATATAATATTAATATAATATTTGAATAATTAATAATCAAATATTAATTATTCAAATAATAAATGTAAAGGTGTCTATACAGATGTCCTCCAGAGATTTTACTATTGCTGATGCTACTATTGCTTACTATTACTCAGAATCAAATGATTTTTCATAATGCATAGAGGCAAAGCAAGAAATAAATTATATTCCATATAATTGTCCATAATTTCCCTTACGGTTTGAATATGATTCTTTTTGTTAAATCCATTTCGAAATCCTCCTTTTTTTTCTCGGTTGAATGAGTCTAAATCTGGTATAGATAAATATTATATTTTTATATATTTATATCCTTTGAAAACAAAATAAGGCAAGCAATTTATAACGTTATGATGATAAGTTCCTGGGTTTGACAAGAAAGAAGATAGCTAGAGTTAAGAAATTAAACATTTATTCAACGTATTCTTCCATTAGACTGATGCACTTACTATATCGTTTTTGCAGCTTTTCTAGTCCTCTTAAATAAGAGTCCTTTAATTGGTCTCAAAACCAGCTCTTTATCGCCTCTTTGACATCTTCAATGTCCTCAAAATGATACCACTTAAGGTATTTCTGCAAGTTTGGAAACTAATAGTCTGAGGGGGATAGTTCTGCTGAGTAGGGAGGAAGATTGACCAGTTGAAAGCCGGGGGTCCTCAATTTGGAAGCCACAACGCTGGACATGTGTCCAAGTGCATTGTCATATAACAAGAAGATTCCTTTGGTCAACTTCCCTCGGCTTTTATTCTTGATTCTCTCCTTTAACTAGTCAATCAGGTTATCATAATATTGTCCGGTTATACTACACCGCTGAGGTAGGTAGTCCACGAACAGAATGCCGTCTTTATCCCAGAAAACTGACGCCATGACCTTATTGGTCGATTTCTGCGTGCGAAACTTCTTCAGCGGGTACACGCTGTGGCGCCATTCTTGTGACTGTTCCTTAGTTTCTGGATCATAAATGTAAAGCCAGGTTTCATCTCCAGTCACTAACCTAGCCAAAAGTTTCTGTTTAATTTCGAAAATGGCCAAAACAGTTTTGGATGTCTGAACTCGTTTACTCCGCTGATCACTGTTCAAACATTTGGGCACCCAGTTCGCTGAAAGCTTGCACATGACTAGGATCGTGATAATAAAATACCCTATACGCTCCCGGGAGGTGTGCAGTACCTCGGCTGTGTTTTTAGCGGATATTCACCAGTCCTCAAGAATAAGGTCATGGAGAGCATTGCATGTTACGGTGGGAGAGCGCCCACTACGGGGTTAGTCTTCAACGGCATAATGACCAGTCTTGAAACGATATATCCAAGTTCACACAGTGCTGCAAGAAGGGAACTTCTGTAGCAGAGTTTTGACATCTCTGTATGAATGTCCTTTGCTAACATTCCCTGTAGAAGCAAAAACTTCATGACGCCTCGTAACTCCAAAAACGTGAAACATCCTTGGGCTTCTATCATCTCCACTTTCAGAGACAGAAAAATGCTAATAATCAGAATCACATTGTATTTTTAAAGTTACATACTAAGATTTTAAACTTTCAAATGAGCCTAAATTTGTTTTTCTATTAAACAATAAGTAATCAGAGCCAGGAACTTATCAGAACCCCAGGAGTCAATTATTTTTAAAAATCAATTTATTTTTAGTTGAGATTAATTTTTAAGATTAAATCTTAGAATTTCTTTCGAAATTATTATGTAGTATAATTTTCGACAAACCAATTAAACTAGATTTAATAATTTGTTATACTTTATTAATAAATTCTGCTGAAGAAAATCAATATGAAATAAAGACTATGCAATTTATTCACCTATAATTACATTACTTTTAAATATTTTCCCTTATTTTCTATTCTTAGTTATTCTTTTTTTAACGTTTTTAACCAGTGTAATTGACAGAATAACTATGAAATCATAATTGAGGCAGGCTATTATTTGAATATATGGACATACTGCTATGTGAAAAATAACAATGTATAAGATTTATAGTCAAAACTATCTCGTGCACTGTAAACACAATGTAAACAGAATAAAGTTCCAACAACATGGAAATACCTTTTTGCTTTTTAAAGGGAATTTTTTTTCTCCATAAAGTTGCAGGTTATTTTCGTATCGTAAAATGTGTTTGATGATTTATGTCCGCTTCCAGTCATAAAAACCGACAAGATAACATGCTAAGACGGATATATTTTCATGACCTCTTTTTGAGAAAGTTTATTTAAGTACATAAAACAGGTGTTTTATGTTTCTTACAATTTTAATTATTGGAATTTTATTTTCAAAAGAAATGGGAAAATGAAATTTCGTATATTTTAATGCTCTATTTTTTTTAATTATATGTGTATAAATATATATAATAAATAATGTAGTTTAATTAAATACTTTGTCTCTAAAATTTTGTTTGGTAATTTAAAAGAAAATGACAAATTACCTTGCTTTGCTGGATATGTACGAGCACTTTTAAATGCAATTTGTTTGTAAACTGCATCTCAATTTATTTTTGAGATATTAATTATTTTGTAGTTTTAGCGGCGTTTGTTTAATTTTGGCAACTCAAGTACAACATTTCTGTAGAAAGTAAAGGAAAAATAGTTGGAAAATAGCATTTATATGTTTTCGTTGCCACTTTCACATAAAAACTGAAAAAAAAATACAATTAATATACGTGCTATTTTGAAACAAGTAATATAAAAATTTTGTTTTTAAAGTCAATTCGTACTTAGGCCATCAAAGAAAAATTTAATATAATCAAGCTAATATGAGTTTTTGTTGCATTAAAATATCTCAATTTGTTGATTTTCTATAAGCAAGTAGGTGGGCATTTTCCCACTCCGTTGGAAATATCCAATTCGTATGATAACTTTACCAATCAGTTTGATTGTGTTAAAATAATAGTTTAAGTATCTATATTAATATAACAAACAAATGAATGCATGTGAAGCAATAGTTAGCCCATTTTTTGTCGAGTTTCTTCCTGATTTCCTTTTGCTGGATTTGTGTATTATTCGGAGATAGTGACGTCCTATACATACTTTACTGTAGATGTTGTTTGAGACTGGATTATAAATGAGGAATTCTTTAGCGGATGCAAATGACGATGTTTTATATAAAATAAAAGTGTGTGTTTTAAATTTTAAAACTGAACTATCGATATTTACATACATATATATTTTTTTCAGCGGGGGGGGGGGGGGAGGGGATGAAACTAAATGCTGAGAAAGCAGAATCCCTGTTTTCTAGTTAAATGTTTCTATTTTTTCCAAGACCCTCTTTTCTATAATAAAGGATTTTTTGTAGTAACGGAGAAAATTTTATTTGATGCCTTGCTTCTCTGAAAAAAAAAAAAAACAAAAAAAAAACAAAAAAAAAAAAAAAAAAACTCTGCTATCATTTTAAACAACCCCAATGCTGTAATTATGCTCATCTTTACGGATAAAAACATACTAAACTATTTTTTTCCAATAAACAACTGTTAATGTTTTTAAATGATGAATTTGAAAGAATACCTAATCTATAAAAGCTCTAAGGATTTTTTGAACATGTTTTATAATTAATTATCATGTTTGATAATTATATTTTGTTCTTTATGCTTAAATAAATGCAAAAAATCTTTTTGCCCTATTTCCTATAATAGAAAAGGATAAAATGACGCAAACAAATCTGTAACTGTAAATTTATAAAATGTTTATTTTTAATTAGCGGATTTATATGCACCGATTCAATTACTGTGCTTTTAAAATCACGCAAAAAATCTTTAATTTTCTTTCATGTTCCAGTTTTTATTCATTTTTATTGCATTAAATTAAAGAATATGGAATCATAGAAAATGCCTTAATTTTTCATCTTAATGCAACAGTATGTTTTCTGTTTGAGCTACAATATAAACTATTTAAAAGAAAGACAAATAAATATATGTAAATTTTGATTAATCCCGCATATGATAGGAAATGTTACGTTGTTATTGTTAGATGACATTTGAAATACCGGATGGTATACTTTTTATTTAAAGATAATTACTTTTTGTTATAAATAAGCAATTTATTATTTCTTGTAATTAAACTATCTAAACAAATACGTTTACATTAAAAAAAACGTGTATTTTTACGTAAATGTTTAACTGCATATTTCGATTCATTTAATGTATGTTATTAACTGGAAATTAGTAGAAAATAATCTTTTAATAGATTAAAATACAATTTAATTTTTTGTAGTTTTTCGGATATTGCTGTAGAGACTTTTAATTTTTAAAACCATGTTTTTATTAAATATTTCTACTTTTTTAAAAAATCCACTTTATTTTATAATAAAGCATTTTTTGTCGTAATAAAGAAAAAGTTATTTGATTCCTTGCTTCTTTAAAAAATAAAAAAAATCTCGGATATCATTTTAAACGAACTCAATGCTATAATTATGCTTTACTTTAAGGATAAAAACATATTAAAATTATTTTTTTCCAATAGAAAACTGTTAATGTTTTAAAACGATGAGTTTGAAAGAAAACCGAGACTTTAAAATCCCTAAAGATTTTTTAAACATGTTTTATAATTAATTATTATGTTTGATAATTATATTTTGTTCTTTATGCTCAAGTAAAGGGAAAGAAATGTTTATTGTCTTATTCCCTATAATTTAAAAAAGATAAAATGACGCAAACAAATCTGGAACTGTAAATTTATAAAATGTTTATTTTTAATTAGCGGATTTATATGCACCGATTCAATTACTGTGTTTTTAAAAAGCACGCAAAAAATACTTTAATTTTCTTTTATGTTCCAGTTTTAGTTTTTATTCTATTAAATTCAGGAATGTGGAATCATAGAAATTACCTTAATTTTCCAGCTTAATGCAACATTATAATAGATGCAATAATATAATTAATGTAGTATGTTTTCTGTTCGTAATTCAAAACAAACTAATAAAAATACGTAAATTTTGATTCGTCTCCGATACGATAGGACTCCATTGTTGTCGTTAAATGAAATTCGAAAAGATCGGACGGTATATTTTTTACTTAAATCAGATAACTTTTTGTCATATATGAGCAATTTATTATTTCTCGTAATTAAGATATCTAAACACATACATTTACATTTAAAAAATCGTGTGTTTTTATGCAAATCTTTAATTAATTCGGTTTATTTAATATACGTCGTTATCTAGTAATTAGTTGAAAATAATATTTTAATAGATTAACATTTAATTTGATTTTTTAGTAGTTTTTGCGATATGTTGTAGAGACTTTTAATTTTTAAAACGAGGTTTTTATTAAATGTTTCTACTTTGTAAAAAACCACTTTTTTATAATAAAGCATTTTTTGTCCTATTAGAAAAATAGTTACCCGTTTGTCTTGCTTCTTTGAGAAATAAAATATCGCGGTCATCATTTTAAACAAACTCAGTGCTGTACTTATGCTTTTCTGTGCGAAAAAAAAATACTAAAATTATTTTTTTTTTATCAATAGACAACTGTTAATGATTTTACACGATGAGTTTGAAAGAATACCGAACCTTTAAAAGCTCTATAGATTTTTTGAACATGTTTTATAATTAATTATTATGTTTGATAATTATATTTTGTTCTTTATGCTTAAGTAAAGGGGACCTTAATTTTCCATCTTAGTGAAACATTACAATAGAACTAATTAAATTAATAGAACTAAATCAATAGAACTAATTAAAAGAAAGACAAATAAATATATGTAAATTTTGATTAACCCCGCGTATAATAGTAATTTTTCCCCGTTGCTTATGTTAAATGACATTTGAAAAACCAGATGGTATATTTTTTATTTAAAGCAGATAAATTTTTATCTCAACTGAACAATTTAGGATGTTTTGTAATTAACATATTTAAACAAATACATTTACATTAAAAAAAATCGTGTATTTTTTGTGTAAATTTTTAATTGCATACTTCGGTTCATTTAGGGTAAGTTGAAAATTCCTATAACTACCCTGTTAAATTAATGTACCTTTTCTCAAAAACTACCTCATAGACCGTGTGACGGCAGAACAGACAATCATCTCATCGAGTTTACGGCTGGAATTCCAGAATTAGTTAAAACTCATTCGCATATTGAAACGCAATCGGTCTGCCAAGTCATATCTTGGTGGAAAACACCTGAAAAATCGATTTTAGCGGTTGACTCGTAGGTTTACCGTTGTGTTTTGCTGCTCCCAGCCCTCCATGTTTTGATACCTTTGGGTGCAGGAAAACACAGTGCTAAAACTACCAGTCAACCGCTAAAATTAGGTTTTTAGGTATTTTCCACCAGGATATGACTTGGCAGACCGATTCCGTTTTAATATGCGAATCGAGTTTTAGCTAATTCTGGACTTTCAGCCGTGAACTCGATAAGGTGATTGTCAGTGCTACCTCCTTCCTGTCTAAAATATATTAACTTGAAATTTTTTATATACATAATGTAAATAATTCCTAATACAGTGAATTCAAAATTATAAACAGATATTCTTCCGTAAATATTTTTTAAATAAAAAAATACTTTTAAATAACAAAAATCTTTTATTTTTCTAAAGACATTTTTTTTAAATAAAAATTTTGTACTTATGTAAATATCAAAAGTTCATTTCAGATTGATCAGGAATATGTTTAAAGTATGCAGGCACGTTTACAGACAATAATATGAAAGTAATTTCTATAAAAATGTACATCGGAGTTCAAAAAATAACATTTTGAAAAAATTAAAGTTAAAGTTACTGTATTACTGTATAAACAGTACTCAATTAATTAAAAAGAAAAATTAACTTCTCGTTGTCACAAAAGAACAAGTAACACGCCATTCGAAAGGGAAAAAAAAAAGAATTCAAAATATTTAAAAATCAAAAAATCACTTTTTTTTTCTCACAAATTTGCCTTCCAACTGCCTTTAATACATATCGTTAACTGGAAATGAGTTGAAAACAATCTTTTAATAGATTAAAATCAAATTTTAATTGTTTAGTATGTTTTTGGGAAGTTTTTGCAGAAAATTTTAATTTTTAAAAGAAGGGTTTTTTTTTATTTATAGCCGAATTTGTTTTTGTTTTTTCAGCACATGGTTCTTTTATTTTATGAGGGTAAGTCAGTAAGTAGGTCACAAACGCCAATAAAAAAAGGGGGAAACTAAGATACATACTTAAAAGGCATGTTTATTTCTCTATATAATCGTCGTTTACGTTGATACATTTGTCCCATTTCTTTATGAGTTTTCTAGTACATGCTGCAAAAAGTCTTTGGACTGCTCTCTCAGCCATCTGCGTACCTCATTTTCAACGTCTGCATCAGTCGGTTGCTAATGCTGTCTATTGTTGTTCGCCTTCTTCGTCAACTTCTTTCGCAACTTCTTCGTCAACAACATTTGAACGCCCCTGCTCATCTTGTACAATTATTGTCTCATAAATTCGAAATTGACATTTTACAGTTGGACAGTGCTGCCACTTATTGGCATATTTGGAAACAATTTACTACTAATTTTCGACCTCTCATATCTGTATGTCACCTACTTACTGACTTTTCCTCGTAGTTTCTGATTAAGAATGTGTATTGTCGTGATACTTCTGATCATTTACTACGTCAAAAGGATGTGAAAAGTAAGAGAAATATTCATATTATATTGATATTGTTGCATGCTCACACTTATGGCGGTTCTGAAATTTCTTGCTAATCAACGCTAAACTTCCTGACGCATTTTCTAAGCCATTTTTAAACGTTAAGGTATAAGCTTACTATTTAAGAGATTTGGAATCGAATGACATTTTCCATTTTTTGTTAAATAAACTATTTACCGTCTTATAAGCTATTCTTGTCTTGTAGTCAAGAGTCTTTCCGCTTTCCATCGTTGTCGCGTCCAGGAATATGGTTCAAAACCCTCATTTTGACAGAATTTCTTAAACGATTTCCGGTTTTTGTGAAAAAACGGAAACGTTATTGGTTAGATACTTTCTGAATAAAAACACCGTCAAGTTTCACGACTTTCCGAACAAAAATAAATTCAGAAATGTTTCAGAAAGTATCTCCTTTGGAATTGAGAGCAGCCTTAAATATATGTTATTTTGAGAATTTTCTATATGAAGCGATTATTTCCCTTAATTTATGCTTGATGCATTCAAGGATATATTATTTGGAAATTGTTGTTAGTATAGAAGAGTTTATAGAATGATCTAAGCAAGAGGTTTCCAAACTTTTAGACCGACGTACCACTAAATAAAAGTTCATACTTCCACGCACCACCAATACAAATTCAAAGCTAACACAGAAAAATCTGTGTAAACGGAAAATATCTGAAACAATTTTTTTTCCAGTCTTTTGTGCTTCTGTGTGAGCAGATTTTATTGTATTTAATAGCATAATTACATTATTAAATTGGTACTTATATTAACTGCTTTATATTGACATTCAAATAAAAGTAGTATCATGAATACAGTTTAATGATATGTACATTATCAAAATACAGTGCTGTGATGGAAAAAATGCTACAATGCCTAATGACATATTAGCGTAAATTGATGCATGTACACTAGGGTGACTCTAATAATTCTCTTGTATTACTATTGATAAGGGTGTGCTTGCTTTATCAAACACAGCTTCCTCATGTCTGCTTGAATCTTAGTTTTAGACGCAAGTCAGATTCGATTTTTATTTTATTCCTGTACTTGTTTCCCATATAAATAAGTGAAGAGAATGTACTTAAAGATAAATTTAGTTAAAAACAAGCAGGAATTTTGGAGCTTTTACGGTTATCAGAGGGTAATCTTTTCTCACCAATCAAAATTCTGTTACATTCATCTCTCTGAATGTGGATCCCAGCGTTATTGTTGTATTTTTTATTTAATTTTACGTACCAGTATCGGAGTTTCAAGTACCAGTAAAAAGAGCTTCACGTACCAGTACTGGTACGCGTACCATATATTGTGAACCCCTGATCTAAACAATGCATGCCGTTACTTATAATCTCTTCTTACTGATTATTGCCATATGCTTAATTTGTTATGCATAAAAGGTATGAAAGGGCCAGTGTTATAACAAAGTTCTCTCAATGCGGCACACTCAATCGCTCAATCGCACACTCAAGCGAGTTACTGCCATTTATCATTCACTGGCCACCCTTTGGCGACCAGTTTGGTCTCTCTTAAATGTATGCTAAGTATTAAATAATGTTATTTTTATTCATAATTTAATTTACTTGCTCAATCCTTCGCCAAATCGGAAGGTTCTAATACAGAAATCATGAACTCGGTATTTTTATGTTAGCCGGGTTTAGGTGATAAATCGTCTATTGTTGTGTCCGTAGTATTTTTTCATATTTCATTAATTTCATTTAAAATACACTGCTCAAAACAATTAAAGGATATTGCAGTTTTAGGTGGATTTTGTATCTGGTAAACTGTTTAGCTGATTGATACATGGTCGACAGACATAGTAGGTTATATCAGAATAAATTACACATGTTTGGCAGAAAAAAATGCATTTTATTGCGCATTTGTGTACTAAAGGAAAAAAACACAATTTGTGCATATCAGAAAAAAAGAATAAGAAAAGGTGTTTTCTTCAAAGAAAATCATTTTCAGTAGGGGGTATGGCTTCCACGGGCGGCCAGCAACGTTGAACACCTTTGAGGCATGGACTCAATGAGGCTATTAATGACGAGTTGGGGTATTCTGCCCCACTCTTCCAGAAGAGCTCTTTCCAGTTCTTGGAGAGTTTGTGGGGGTTGTTGGCGGCCAGAAACTCGTCTTCCTAGAGCATCCCAAACGTGCTCGATTGGATTCATGCCTGGAGAACACGCTGGCCATTCCATTCGAACGATCCCTTCCTCGAAAAGGAAATCCTCCACCAGGTTTGCACGATGTGGCCTGCAGTTATCGTCCATTAAAATGAAGTTATCTCCGATTGCTGCAGCGTAAGGGACTACAATAGGTCTGAGGATCTCATCCCTATATCGGCGACCAGTCAGAGCTCCATCTCGAATGATGTAGAGGTCAGTGCGCCCGTCAATGGAGATGCCACCATACACCAACACTGCTCCACCGCCAAATCTGACACTTTCGTGCACGAACGCAGGATTATTCCTACTGCCACGGTCCCTCCAGGTGAAAATACGCCTATTATCCGGATGCACAGAAAAACGGAACTCGTCAGAAAACAGAATATTGCTCCATTCATTTCTCCTCCAGTTGACATGCTCGGTTGCCCACTCCCTGCGGTCGCGACGATGCCTTGATGTTAATCTAACACATACCATCGGTCGGCGAGCGTACAGACCTACAGCATGGAGCCGGTTTCGGACAGTCTGAGTTGAAATCGTGGTGCCTGTAGCCGAGCGAAGGTGTTGTTGGAGAAGAGTAGCGTTCATGGTTCGGTGTCTCCGAGCTGTTAACGCTAAATACCGATCTTCATTTGGCGTTGTTGCCCGTCTACGACCTTGCCCTGGTCTTCAGCCTGCACATCCACTCTCCAAAAAACGGTTCCAGATCCTGGAAATGACACTTTGTGACACTCCAATGGCTTGCGCTACTTCGGCTTGAGTTTGGCCCCCTTCTAACCTACCAACAATTCTCAAAGCTTCTGAATCTGTCAAATGACTTCGCTGAGACATCGTACTCATCGAAACAAAGCAATCACTGAATGCCGATCATCCTTGTCTTCATTCTCTTTTATCCAGTTGAAAGTCAAATTTCATTCGCTGCCGCTGAAGCGACGTTTATCACGTCGAACTCAAAATTTGCATACTCCACAGTTTGAAAACCAGAAAAAATTGCATTTGTGATTCTCTTCTTCTATTTTCGGCAAAAAAAATTTCGTTTATATCTTTATTTTATATAAAACTTCAAATATCCTTTAATTGTTTTGAGCAGTGTATAATACCTTCACTCACTTTATTTAAAATTTGTGACTCTCAATTATTTCTTTAAAAAAAATAGAAAAAATAAAAGTAACAGATAATACCTTAAAACATAACATTTAATTTCAACCAAGACTCCCAACACCAAAGCTTTGTTTTAATTTACCACGCTAAAAATTGTTTATTGCAGTCGCATGAAATGGACTATTATAATACTGATGACATGATGGCGATGGCACAATATTTGGCGATTTATCCCCTGCGCCCGGCTGATATTAAATTGCCAAAGTGGCCGTCTGGCATATAAAAAGCGAAGCGGGCAGCCCGGAACTGTTGATGACAGTCACATGACTTAGGCTATTATTATAAAGATTCTCATCGCAAATGCGAAAATGCGTGAACGTTTAAAAAATATAAGCTAAATTAACAGAACATTTTAGAAAATAATACTGAAATACAGGGTGTTTCACAAAGGGCCCCGAAACTTTAAAAATCAATAACTCGGAAACGGTGATAGAAAGAAACATGAAACCAGTGATATGTTTAATAAAAAAATCGTAAGAATCTTATACATAAATCTCGAAATTTAGTTCAAAATAGCCCCGATAGATGGAGTTTGAGAGCGTTAAGAATCCTTGGGCGTGTTCAAGATGAACGCGCGCTGAGCGCGTGAGCTCAGGAGACAGGAACATGGAGTGGGTCTTTATCGTAGATGGAATAAATGTTCAGTACGTTCAGGAAAGAATTTTGGATTTGATTAATTATTGTGCTAATTATAAAGATAGTCTGTTGCAAATTAAAGGTGAGCTAGATAGATGAATGGACAGAGCATTGAACTCGAGACTAGGGGTTATGGGTTCGAATCCTCCGCGCTCAAAATTGTGTTTATGATTTTTTCAATTTATTGCTTGCTTTATATTTTTCATAATAAATAAGATATTTTTGATAAAGATAAATTTTTATGTTAATAATACAGAAGCACATGTGAGTTTTTATTGAGACTAGGATGCGGATCAAATTTTACGGTGTTGAAATCAACATGGAAAATATTATAAAAATAAAATGTAATAGATGTATATTATTTTAACTAAAAATATCTGAACACATATTTTCTAGAAGAGATAAAATATATGAGGTTTGTCGTCTAGTTTTGTAGTGAATGAAGTATGATTAGAATGTTTATAAATTTTCAAGAATGTTTATAAATTTTAAAAAATATGATCTGCATCCTAGTCTCGATAAAAACTCACATGTGCTTCTGTGTTATTAACATAAAAATTTATCTTTATCAAAATTATCTTATTTATTCTAAAAAACATAAAGCAACCAATAAATTGAAAAAATCATAAGCACAATTTTGGGCGCGGAGGATTCGAAACCATAACCCCTAGTCTCGAGTTCAATGCTCTGTTCTTTTCAGCTATCTAGCTCACCTTTCATTTGCAACAGATTATCTTTATAATGGAGGATATTCCAAATCTGGGTTCGAGGCTGAAAAAAGTCACGTGATACCGGTAATTTACCCAAGAAACTTCTAACTGATAAGAAGATAAGATACTACTGCTTTGCCTCATGAACTGTTTCATTGGATAGCGGGAATTTATAATACACGTCTACGGAGCCTCCCCTTCTTTACGCTTGAAGTTTTTACCTTGATCGCGTGATCAAATCGTAGATGGAATATCCTCCATTAGCACAATAATTAATCAAATCCAAGATCCTTTCCTGAACGAACTGAACATTTATTCCATCTACGATAAAGACCCACTCCTTGTTCCTGTCTCCTGAGCTCGCGCGCGCGGCGCGCGTTCATCTTGAACACGCCCAAGGATTCTTAACGCTCTCAGCGCCATCTATCGGGGCTATTTTGAACTAAATTTTGAGATTTATGTATAAGATTCTTCCGATTTTTTTATTAAAAATACCATTGGTTTCATGTTTCTATCTATCACCGTTTCCGAGTTATTGATTTTTAAAGTTAGGGGTCCTTTGTGAAACACCTTGTACATACCATTTGATGTATGTATGTTACCTATTTCATAAAAGTCAAATAGGCTCAGATTTCGCAAACACTTCATATTTCAACATAAAGTAATAAATAGTTTATGTGCACACATTAATAGAAAAAGTCAGAAACTATACACCAAACGTGGCAAATGAGGTGCGTTCGTACTACAATATTCAGATCTCGGTCCAACAGCTGTTGCACTCTTATGCAAAAATGCATGAATACAAAATTTATTACGATTATATATATATAATTAATACGGAAATAATATTACTCAAACTTAAACAGTGCGTAACCAGCATGGGAACCTAGAATCATTGCTTATAAAGTGGGTATCAAAGAATTACTTACGCATGATAGGATTTATTAGAATGAAGAATACTTTTATTAATATCTCTTAATTTTTGATTAAATTTTCATAAAATTTGAAATGACTTGACAAAATTCTGCAACGATTATATATATTAAATTTCAAACTATTCGGTTGGGTAGATTTTGCGCTGTTATATGGGGACAGACGGACGAACGGACCAGACGGCGACTATAGGTGCAACGTAGTTATATAATTTCGAACGCACCTAAAAAGAGTGCATTCAAAGTTTAGTTAATAGTTACAATAGCGAATTTAAATTTTCTTAGTTCAAATATATGATTCATTACTGAAACCATAAAATTTAAATTTTAGTACTTCATCAGAAATATTTTCAATTTCATTCTATGAAAGAATATTTTTCAGGCGAAAACATTTCTAAAAGTTTAATTTGGAAGCGTTTTCACTATGAGCATAGTATATTTCAACAGTTTAAATAGTTACAGTTTGAAGTCTAGATCTCAAGTATGTGTCAGAAATAACGCAGTCAAAAGACAATGAAAGAAATTTGACGTCAAGTGAAAAGACGAATTAAACTCTTAGTGATTATTAAAAGTGTTTTTGACAGATGAAATGTCAAGATATACTGCTTCTCATGGTATATGTGGCTTTATCGATTATTTACTTTCTGAACTTGTTATTTGAAATAACTTAATTAGATTTAAAAATATATAGAGGAGCGGAAAATAACTGCTGAATTGCATGATTAAAGCGGAAGTTACGCCGAAAAATTTATAATTTACTGCTAGTTTTGCCACTAAAATCGAATAAAAATATTATCATATACATCTATTCTTTTGTCAACATCACTTTTTCTAAGCTAATATGTAGCGTACAACGATAAATGAGGTTTAATTATATAGGATTTTTGTCCATATCTGACATCACATACTGAATTTAAATAATATGTATCGTACATCGAAGAATGAGGTTTCACTGGATAGGAGATTTCGCCCAAATGTGACATTGCATACTGAATTTTTGTTATACTTTTAGATTAGGTATCGTCACACATATTATTTCTGATGTCAACATCTCTTTTTCTAGGCACATAGAAAATGCACAACGATGAATGAGGCACTATACGAATAGATTTGAGCAGGATTATGGCTCAGTACTCTTAATTTTTATTAAAAGAAATTTCATTAAAAAAAATTAAAGTTAATTATAAATCACTGAAAAATATATAAGAAAATAAACTTAAAAATTGCATTGCAAAAGCCTCAAATGTGTCTGCTAGTTTTTTCTATAATATATAATTATTAATATAAAAAATAAATTGAAATTAGAAAAATAAAATGAAATATTTTTCCACCTGGGAAACAAGGTTTTATTATATCTATTGGTTCTGGTGTGTGATGTCATAAGGACGCACGGAGGCTAACGAAAAATACTAGCTGCCGCGGTTTAATCCACGTATCATTTTCTTGCACACCGCTGGAGTCACGTGATGCTCAAATGCGCCAATAGTGGTGTACGAAAAGAGCATCATGTCACTCTAGCGGTCTGTAAAAAAAGACATTTGGGATACACCGTGGTAGCCTGTCTTTTTCGTTAGCCTCGGCACGCCACACCGAGTGGCTGTATTATTTGTTTAATTAAAATGAATATATGCATGTCCACATGCGTATAAAATAGCCATTAATTACGAGAAATACTAAAAATTAACAATTATAAATGGAAACCGAGAAAACTCCAATTTCATAGACTGTAAAAAATTGCAATAAACTGTACATTCATTCAATAATTCATAAATTCATCATTTTGTAAATAATGCTTACTTGACCAGTTTTCAAACGATCTCATTGGTCAGGAACGATTGAAATTGCGATTAAGTAACCGTTATCTTTGTAAAGGGTCTAATGTCTGAACAGTTTGTTATATATTTTTAACAGTGTATAGTTGGAAACTCCAAAGTTATGCGACTATTTATGCATGATATTTCATGCTTATGAAAATTTTTAGGTTATTTTTATTAAAGTTGCGTTACGGACTGTGTGATGTCCTACACTGTTAAAAATGTTGCAGCATTCTGGCAGGTCATTCGACCGTTTTTTGAAAAAACGGTTTCATAACCATAATTTAACTATATTTTGACCATAAAATTGCCAATAATATGGTCAGAATAGTGTTAAAATTACGGTTGTGTAACCGTTTTAGGGAAAAACGGTCAAATGACCTGCCAGAATGCTGCAAATTTTTAACAGTGTACACTGTTAAAAATTTTGCAGCATTCTGGCAGGTCATTCGACCGTTTTTCGAAAAAACGGTTTCATAACCATAATTTAACTCTATTCTGACCATAAAATGGCCAATAATATGGTCAGAATAGTGTTAAATTACGGTTGTGTAACCGTTTTCGGAAAAAACGGTCAAATGACCTGCCAGAATGCTGCAAAATTTTAACAGTGTATATGGAACTGTGTATTTCTTAATAAAACTTTTGTGATTCTATTTTGTTACGTATTTTAGCACAATTATTTTAAGAGACACTTAGTGTTGCCAGATTGGAGACTTTTTTAATTCAGATTAGTTGACTGTCACCACTTTTTTAAAGTAGTATACACTGTAAAAAATTTTGTAGCATTTTGGCAGGTCAATCGACCGTTTTTTGAAAAAACGGTTTCATAACCATAATTTAATTTTATTCTGACCATAAAATGGCCAATAATATGGCTAGAATAGTGTTAAAATTACGGTTGTGTAACCGTTTTCGGAAAAAACGGTCAAATGACTTGGCAGAATGTTGCAAATTTTTAACAGTGTAATTCGCTAATTTTTCAGAATTTTTAATCTATTTTTAAATAGGACGAATATTTTTACTTAAAAAAAACGATGACAATCAACAATCTGGAGACAAAAATGTCCCCAATCTGGTAACACTGGACACTACACTGTTAAAAGTTTGCAGCAAACTGCTCTGTCATTTGACCATTTTTATAGATAACGGCTGCTAAACCGTAATTTTAATGTATCCTTACAATGATATGGTCAATAATGTGGTCATAATACCTTCATAATATAGTCGGGTGAACATTATCTGTAAAAACACCCGAATGATTGAACAGTTTACTGCAGATATTTAATAGTGTAGAAAAAATGTTGATTAAAAAAATATATTGATAAATCATTTACAGTTATAACATTCTTATAAGACTTATTGATAACTTAAGATTTAAAAAAAAAAAGTGATTATTGGCGATAAAAGATAAAAAAGTGAATAGAATCCTTGAACCATTTTTATTATATACAGAATAAGTATTTGTTATTTATTTACCACAAATAATTTAGTAAGAATCGTCCAAGCTACAGCCTTGTCCATCTTACGTTCTCCTAAGATCTAAACTGAGACAAACATACTTTTCAATTTCATTATTTAAGTATAATAACCTTTTTTTGCTTACTTAAACGGAAAATACTGCAGTGTAATAAGCTAAACATCAAGATGTAAAAGGAGATAAATACATTAAATAGTAGTCTAAACCATATTTGAAGTCTTTTAAACAACAATTTTACTATAAGTAGAGATGAAAAATTCGAATTTCTTTTTATTTAAAAGTAAACTTTCGTGAGTGTATGATTACAACGCCATAAAAATATAAAATGAGTGGAAATGTCATCATTTACGCATAAGCATACTGTAATGATGATCTAAAAATAAAGCTGTGACTATACCAAAATTCTTTTCTTTCCAAAATTCTTTATCTTTATCAATTTTCTTTACTCATTCAGATATTCTTTGCTCGGTGCGAAAAATGGTTAAAAGAAATGAAACCATCTGCATCAAATGGGAGACATTTAGCCATGAAGAGGCATTAAGGATAGACATTCCATTTAAAAAAGAAGATGGACTCTGTGGAAAACCACTTAAAAGTAATAGAAGTTTAAATCTTAATGCAATATAATGTGGTTTCATGCAACAATGATTTTAGTAGCAAGAATCATTTATTTTAATTACTAGAAATGCAATGGTTTATTTTACAATATTTAAGAAAATGTTTCTCTTTCGTAAAAAAAAAAAAAAAAAAATTCTAGACAGTTTCAATAGCATTGAGTGCTATTTTTAGAACTCATTTATTTAGTACTGCAATTTACGAAAACAATGGTCTTTAAACAAACGATGTTTAAGATGTATTTCATCATTATAATCTAACATCTGTAGTACCATCAAAAATATGTACTGTAGGTACATTAAGCTTTTTTTTTTCGTAGTCAATACCCATTTTGTCAAACCAGACATTGTCTTTAACGAATCGGTGTTTCACGTATTGTTTAACATAAAAATACTAAGATGTTTAAATATCGCATAGAAAGAAAACCTTTGTATCAATATAATTACAGCTTTCTAATAATATATAATGAATGAATAGTCTTGTTTACAGATTAGCGCATTGCGATGATGATTTAAGAATACGAATTTTCCAAAATTCAAGAAAAAACGAATTTTACCCATATAAATAATATTTGCTCGTTAAGAAGATTGATGATAATCAAACCACCTGCACCAAACGGAAAACATTTTGTCGGTTTATGAATTGCCATAAACTTTGAAAATTCATACCTTTGAAGTCGAATGACATCTGCGGAAAATGATATTAAAATGATAGAAATTGAATTCTTATTGTAATGAAAAAGATGAGGTAAAATACATCCATGTTCTTAGTACCAAAAATAACTTCTTTTAATTGGTAGGAAATAAAAGTTCGACAATTTTGGGAATATTGAGTGTTTTATTTGTATATTAAAAACCCATTTAAAGAAAATACTTCTGTTTAAACAATAGGTGTTTAATTTTTTTTTAACATTAAAATGTTTTTATTGTTCTTAGAAAGTAAGCTATCGTAATAGTATGATTAGAGCTTCGTAACAGCTTAAAATGAATCGAAATGTCATCGTTTACACATTAGCATACTACATTAATAATCTGAAAAGGGACTTTATCATTATACATTTATTTTACATATTAACATAATAGTTGCTCTGTAAGAAAAAGTATGACACGTAATAAAACCAACTGCGCTAAATGGAAAAGATTTAGTTGGTTTGTGAGTAGCTATTAAGGCTAGAAATTCACATCTATGAAAGCTAACGGCTTCTTTAGAAAAAGACACAGAAACAATAGAAGTTGAATCCTTAACGTATTCTAATTGCTTCTCACACATTTTAGTAGTAAAAGTCATTTATTTAATTGCTAGAAAACATGGTTTAACTACAAACCTTTATGAAAATTATTTGTGTTTAAAGTTCTTTTTCCGATAATTTCAGAAATATAGAGTGTTATCTTTAGTACTGGTATAATCAGTACCCCGTTTTATAAAATCATGAGTCCTTAAACAAACGATGTTTTAAATGTATTTTATCATTAAAATAAAATATCTGCAGAGTCATAAACTAAAAATAAAGATATCTACTGCATCGAATGCACATATAAAGACATTAACAACATTTGAGATGTCTATTAGCCATCTTTTAAATAATAGTATTTCGTTATAAACAGAAATAAAAAAACATCTTTTATTTAGCTTTGAAATTAAACTTTCTTATTATTACAGCTTCGTAATAACATCGAATGAATGGAAATATCATTGTTTGCACATTACCACATTGCGATGATGAAATAATGGGAAAAGTGACATGCGCTTGCCGAAATTCATGAAAACATTTCTTTTATTCAAACAGATAATATTTGCACATTAAGAAAACTGACGAAATGTAATGGAACCACCTGCACCAAATTTCAAACATTTAGTCGCTTTATGAATAGCCATTATACTCGTTGCTGCAAATTCACAGCTCTGAAATAAAATGACATCCATAGAAATTGGCGTAAATACAATAGAAGTTGGAAATCACAGCGTAATGTAATGGGGTTTCACATATTCATTGTTTTAGCAGTAAGAATCATTTATTTGTGTGGATCGAAAATCAAAATTGTATCTCAAAATGTATAGGGAAATGTTTCGTCATTCTTTAACATTCCTTTTTCAAATATTGCAAAACATTACGCGTTTATCTTTGCATTATAATATTCAATTATATTTAAGTAGTAGAAATTAATCATTCGATGTTTTAAATAGTTTTATTCTTTAAATCTTCATTTTAGAGAAGGGAGAAAAGTTATTTAATATTATTTATTCAAATTCAAGTATGAAATATCTTTTTGTAAGTACCTGCTCTTCATCTGATATGTAATAAATAATGTGCTATCACTAATAAAAAAATATTGAAAACCCCTGTATCGTGATGAGTTCATGTGAATGTGGATTTAAACTATAAATTTAATTTCTTTTTGGCAGCGTCTCAACTATATTGTGTAGTTAAATTTAATTTTGTAAATTAAGATAAATTTTGTTACTGACGATACGCATGTGTAATCTAAACGAAACTTATACAACACAAAGATACACACCCGGAAATCATACAACACCCGGAAATCATACCACAATTTTAAGATTTCGTGTAATAAAAAATTACAAACAACGGAATATTAAATGTCATACTTTTAAAGATTTTTTAAATTGTTATTTACATCTCTAATTATTTTTTAATTATATGAATGTAATTTTAAATAAAATAACACGGTTGCTTCAATTTGATATTTAAAAAAGACTGAGTTCTATTGGATATAACGTTTAGGGATGGAAAATATAATTTACATAATTAATAATTATAAAGATATTTCATTATTTGATCATCAAATTTAAGAGATATTTCTCATTATGAAAAATATTTTATCTTATTACCTCACAAAGAACATTCGGAATGTCATAGTAACTTGTAAGGAAAGAGACTTTTGGAGGCATTTTGCGTCACGATTTTGAAAGTTACAGCAATTACTCAAGCTGAGAGAACCAATTAATTCCTTTATTAAAGATTTAATCTGCTTAATATGTATTCAGTAAAAGGTAAAATTGGATACTTTCGTAATACTGTTCATTTAAAATTGTGTGATTGTGTTATTTTCTTATAAAAAAAAAAAAAATTATGAAACCGTGATTCAAAATAAATAAAGTCAATTTACAGAGTTCCCAGCGTCATGGAAAGTCAAAAAAATCTGGAAAGTCAGTAAATTTCAAAGTAATCAGGGAAAATCAGGGAAATTTCAAAATATATAGGAAAAGTCAGGGAATTTACAAATATTTTCTAAAAAGTCATGGAAAAGTCTTGGAGGAAAAATGAAAAATTACGCGAAATTTATCAAATATTCTCGGGAAAAAATTATGAAATTCATCAAATAGGGGGCGACACTAAATTCTGAAAAAGCAGAATTCTTGTTTTCTAGTATTTTTTTAAAAACTCTTTGTAGAAAGTGTAAGCTGTGTGTTTATTATTAAGTATGTAATTTTTGATCTGCTTCTTTTTTAAGATAGACAACAGGAAAGAAAAAATTATCCATCATTTAAACTTTAAGATTTCTAAATTTATTTTCAACGTATAATCATTTATTAATTAATATTTAACTATAATGTGATAAAAGGGTGTTTTTTTATTTATTTCATTCTTCATTTTTTACTTATAATTTATTTTCTACTTTTAAGACTTTATGACGTTTTATTTTTGCAGTTCCACAGCCTTTTAGCATATTTTGGGAGCGTTTACTGGCGCATATTTAAAACCATTATTGTTTCAATTCGTATATAATTGTACGAGTTGCAGAGAATATTTGTCAATTTGTCACTAATGGTCGGCTAATGGAAATAATGCGTTGCATTTTATGTAGTAATTTATAATTAATTTTTAAAAGTATTGAAATATTGTTCTGTCTTGGGAAACATAACTGTGGACGAATTTTTTTTTAAATAATTTCATCATATCGGTGCATGGGTTCAATACCAATTACGGATTTCCGTCTTTACCTACAAAAACCAGTTTGAGTTCAACAACGGAGCATAAAAATACTATTGCATTCCATGCTGACAATTTTAACATCACACAGGGAACTTAAGAACTGACAGGCTAACATCCTTAATACTGCTAAAAACAAAATTAAATGAGTGATGAAAACAATTTCAATTAGATAAATATGTAAAATAATAAATTAAAAAATCTCTAAAATGCACTCAAGTACCTTTCACACTGTTTTTTGCTGCGTTTGTCAAATGTTATACGGTAAAAATACGAAATAAAATGTTTCGCTGCAATGTAATAAATCTGTTCTATTAAGGGGATTTTTTTTCTATAAATTGAGATTAAACGGTGTCATATATCCACTATCTCTTTTAACATACATTTATGAAACATAGAAGTTAAATTATGTAATGTATAAATTATTTTATTTCGTCTTCAATTACTTTTACAAGTAAAGACACAAGATGCATTTGTTTGTTTTAAGTTTATATTGCTATATTTTATCAATTTACTGCTAAAAGCATTTTTAGTTTTCTGCATGCTTCTGTGGTAGTATGAATCATTTAAATGTGAGTAGAAACTTAAAAAATATAAAAAATAATTAAAAGTAAAAGAGTATGTTTTTAGAAAATTACGAATTTAATAATACATTAAAACCACTTTTAAAAAATCTCATTTAAAATATATCATGCAATACACCTCACCTAGTTTTTTTTTAAATACATCTATGTAAATTGCCAAACGTAATTCAAAAAAAGAATTATTTATTTAAATTGCCAACCACACTTATCGATTCTTATTATCAGTATTTTGTATTCCGATATACTTCTGATTGTCAAAAAAAAAAAAAAAAATAAATAAAATAAGCCACTGAAAATACCTCTTTTTTTATTTAAGCTTACAAAAAACAGTTTAAAAACAAATGAAAAAAATATATTAAAGAATTACAGTTAAAACTTTCGCTATGCATCATAAGCACAATAAAGACCAAACAAGCCAAGAAAAGTTCAAGCATCATTATCTCACTTTTTGAAAAATCCTTACTAAAAAAAAAGGGTTACGCAATTTTCCTAAACTTTGTTTGATGATTTATGCTTTCTTCCGATCATAAAAACAGTGCAGATAATGCGTGAACACGGATTTATTTTCATGCATTTCTTTTTGCAAACTGTTACTTTAGTTAAGAACATAAAATAGTCATATTTTTTGCCATATAATATTTAATATCAGAAATTTATGTTTAGATAAATTACAAAAAAGCTGTATTGATGCATTTAAAATTTATTTGTTTAAATGCATCTTTATAAACATTGCAGCACGTTCTTTACTTAAATGTTCTAGAAAACACACGGTATTGTCAAAAGATTACGTAACACCGATCACATGTCATATGGAATAACATTTATATATATTTCTCTTACGTGGCGAAAATCAGGCTGCATTTATAGCTTGCCATTTGGCAACAACCACAGCGACGATTCCCGTTGGATGATTTACGGTTACATGACTCGACCTATTCAGCAAACGAAAATTAAGAGATAATCTCTTTTTAAGCACTGGTCTCCTACCGGCAATTAAATATATAGAATAACAAAATAACAACTTTCGCTATGCACCATACAGACAAAAATATCCAAGAAAAGTTCAAGCATCATTATCTTATTATCTCAAAATTTGTTACTAAAGAAAGTTTATGCATTTTTCCTAAACTTTGGTTTATGATTTCTGTTTGCTTCCAGTCGTAAAAACAGTATAGATAATGCATGAAAACGGATTTATTTTTATGTATTTCTTTTTGTAATCTTTTACTTTACATAAAAACATAAAATGAACATATTATTTTTGACATATACAGATTTAACCCTTCATGTTCCGACGGGACTTTTAAGTCCCATTAAACCGTTTGGGACCATGGGTGCATATATGCACCTTTAAAAAGTGCTTACAGCGCTTTAGTTTGATACCAGTAAAAAAGAAAATTAAAATTGATCTTATTTAATTACGACATTTTCGTGATTTATAAATAAAAATCAAATAATTAACAAAAGTGGTGCCAAACGAATAAAATTCCTGTAAAAGATTATGGTCCTGAACCGGTTAAAGAAAATACAACATAAAATTTATTTAATTCGTCTACTAATAAAAGTAGATGGTACTTTTCGTACAAAATACTTTATACGTTATTACATCTAATTATTCGTACAAAATACACGTTCAGTAAGCACAGCAAAGCAGTTGAAGCTAAATATTTTTAATGTGGTTATTTTTCAACCCTTTACATGGATTTAGCTTTTTCCCATTAAAAAATGTTTTACGAAAAATTTGCAATTACAAAATACAAAATACTTCTCAGTTACAGATAGAATCACAATACATTTATTTAGTTCCTCTTATAAGAATTGTGAGGTGTCCATAACAGTATTTTTTGTTAATTAATTTAATAAAAAGAAACTAACTACCAATTTATTAAATCAGCTTTATTTAAAAATCCATCTAAAAGTCAAATTGTTATTATATAAGTTGTTTTGTATATCTTCAGACGTTAGCGAAGATAATTACTGAAGAGAAGCAAATTTATGACTTATAATTCGGGACAGAAAAGTTTAAATATTAGAAATTTGTGTTTAGATAAATTACAAAAAAAAAAAAGTGTGATGTTTCATTTAAAATTTATTTGTTTTAATTAAATTTTCCTACATATTGAGGCACATTCTTTACTGAAATGTTTTGGAAAATACACGGTATTTACAAAAGATTATGAAACATTGATAACATTTCATATAAAATAATTTATTTTAATTCCGTGGACCTTTAGTTGAGCAAAAATCGTCCCCAAAATATAAAATTAGTTTTGTGCTTATAATTGTTCTACAGCTTGTTCTGAGCCATTTGCCAAAAAAACGCATGTAGATACGATTATTTTTTGAAAAGTTACAAGCGTTTGAATTTTGTAAAATAGCTATTTTTCGGTCTTTTAATATATTTTAAATTTGCTTATCTCAAAAGTGATTTTTCAACGTTTTTAGATTTTTTTAAATTCTCCAGGTGTCGTAATTTTTGATCAAAATTCATGAAATTAATAAGGAAGAACACTAATAATGTTTACAAAGGAACTGAACATGCATTTTGAAATGCGACTTCTTTAAGATAATTAAATTTGATTTTTAATATTAGAGGTAAATCTCCAACTGGGCGAAAAATGTCCGGAACAGGATTCGAACCAGGGATCTTCTGGCTGAAGCCGCCAGTGCTCTACCATCCCAGCTATCCCGGACGAATCTGGTCGAACTTTTCACCCAGCTAACCTTAATGATTATAGCATCTTGATTTTTAATGTATTAAAAGGCAAAATTTTCATGAAAATCGATATGAAATTAAGAAAACAATTTCTACAAAAATTAACTATATAAGAGATTAAAAAATCGATGCTTAGATTTATTTGTAACAGAGTTTTAAGTGATTAAAGTTCAAAAGCAAGGACAAAAATTAGGACACAAGGAGTATTTTAAAATTTCATTTAAAAATTTTAATATATATATATATTTTAAATCTTAAAATTATAATCAGATTTGAAATTTCTTTTAAGGTGTTTTATATGCTTAGGATGAAACGTATATATGCACAAAATTCTATATTTCTATGACGAAAAAAAAAATTAACCTCCACCGCCCCCTTAACCGCTTTCTTTCTTTCTTTCTAACCGATGATCAGGCCTCTACCTGCCGGGAAGCCCCAGCTGAACGGATTTGATTCCTGGTATCGGAGTGATGACCGCCTAATCGCCGTGTAGCGGCAATAAACCTAACGACCGCCTAGAACGTATCAGCAGTGCCTTTTGCTTAGTTGTGAACGGTGTTATGTCGGTTGCTTAACATATATATCCTGTTGTTTGGAATCTGCACATTGGTACTTATGTTGATCTCGTAATTTAGAACCTTGGTCAGGTAACGAGCCTGGCAAGGCTCCTCCAGAGGTATAATTCACAGGTAACTTGGAGGACTTTGCACCCACGACGGATTTTACATTCACCAGGCGCCATTAGCGTACATGGCGGATTATAGCCAGCAGTAGGCCTCGATCCTGCGGCCTTAGCTGCGGATGCGATGCTCTGCCAATTGGGCCACCGCTGTCCGAACTACTTCTGATTGACCTGGGGTTTTGAAGCCGAATTGTTGGTGCAGACTTGTCGTAAGAAAATAGATTTTGGAGGGGAAGGGGGAAACAAAAAAGAAAAAAAAATGGAGCGCCGCAGATAGATAAGTTGCACCGAAAGTTAATTTGGGGCCGAAATGCTAGGCAAATATAACGATGCAGCAGGGGGATGAGACTCCGCCTATCTACCGCACCCCACCGCGTAGAAACTTGTCCCCTTAACCGCTTACGCACTGACGATACTTTTAAGTATCATGAAACAAAACTTAATATAAAATTTGTTTAATCAGTCTAATAATAAAAGTAGATTTTACTTTTCATGCAATATACTTTGCTGGATCACAATTGGAAAGCACAACGAAACAGTCGGAGTTAAATATTTTATAAAGTGGAAGTTTTCTGAACCATTTACATTAGTGTACTTCTTTTCTTATTAAAAATGATTTATGAAAAATGCAACTACAAAAATCTTTCCATTTACAGATCAAGTCGCAACACATTTATTTTCATTGTTTTTATAATAATTGGGATACTTTCATAACAGCATTTTTTTGTTTATTAATCTATTTATTCGTGTAAATTCTTTTGAAAGAGAGTTATAACTACCGATTTATTAAAACAATTTTAATGAAAAACCGATCTAAATTTCGTATTATTATAATATAAATTTTCTAAATACATTTTCATACACATTGCAGCGCATTCCTTACTTAAATGTTCTGGAAAGTACAGGATTTTGTCAGAAGATTAGTAATCACCGATCCCATTTCATGTAGAATAATTTATTTTAATAACCTTAACCATTTATGCAGTTGTCAATGTGACTTTAATGTAATTTTAACTTCGTAAATTGACTTTTATGTACCATGAAACACAATTCAATATAAAATTTGTTTAATCCGTATAATAATAAAAGTAGATTTTACTTTTAATACAAAATACTTTTCTGGATCACATTTAGAAAGTACAACGAAACAGGCGGAGTTATATATTTTATAATGTGGAAGTTTTCTCAATAATTTACATTTCTCTAGTTAAAAAATGTTCTATGAAAAATCTGCAACTAAAAAACTTTTCTATTTACAGATAGAATCTCAATACGTTTTTTTTTTTTTTTTTTTTTTTTTTTTTTACATTATTTCTTTAAAGAAATACAAGATTACCAAAACAGTATTTTTTTGTAAATTAATCAAGTTATTCTTGTAAATTCTTTACAAACAGAGCTGTACTAAATCAATTTCAATGGAAAACCGTACCTAAATTTTGTATTATTATAATATACATTTTCTAAGTACATTTTCATGCACATTGCAGCACATTCTTTAATTAAATGTTCTGGAATGTAGAGGATTTTGTCAAAAGATTACCAAAAACCAATCCCTTCCATGTAGATTAATTTATTTTAATTCCTTAACCGCTTATGCACTGACGGTACTTTTAAGTATAATGAAGAAAAACTTAATATAAAACGTGTTTATTCCATCTAATAATAAAAGTAGATTATACTTTTCACACAATATACTTTGCTGGATCACAAATGAAAAGCACAACGAAACAGACGGAGTTAAATATTTTATAAATTGATTAGTTTCTCAATCATTTACATATCTCTTATTAAAAAAATATTCTATGAAAAATTTGCAACTACAAAAACCTTTCTATTTACCGGTAGGATCACAATACATTTATTTACATTGTTTTTTAAAAGAATTGCGAGATTACCATAACAGTATTTTTTGTTAATAAATCTATCTATTCTTATAAATTCTTTACAAAAGAAACAATAACTAATGTGTGAAAAACACGATGTGTTTTCTATCCATTTACATCTGGTTGGAAATCGAGCCCTCTACAATTTATTCTTGTAATCCCTTGAGAATGGCTAAGTGGTTTTCGCCGAGACTGTCGGAAAGTTTGTTTTTTCTTTTTTTAAGATCGTTTAAAGTTTTAAATGTAATGTATCTTTTTAAGTGTCATGTATATTGTAAACGTCATGTATATTTTATTCACCAGGATACACTGATTTAGCATATGTTTAAAAATCTCAGTTTTTAGTTCATTGTAAATATATTACTTAGAATAATTGCAACTGATTTGAATTTATAATATAAAGAAACTTTTCTTTCTTTGCAGGTAAGAATTCTATTAAGGTTTTTAAATTAAAATTCTGGGTAAGTTTTAATTCTATTTCTTCAACTGTAAAAAAAACATGTCACTCACTTGTTTAACAATACTTATTTATAATCTTCTACATCCTGTTATAAAGATATGTAATAAAATTATCTCAATCAATATTGCCACATTTTTTATTCAGAACTTTTAAACTCTCCCTACAAAATTTCGGTAATTATTTTAACGTTATAAAATGATAGATTATTTCTAGAATAAAATGAAAAAAAAAAATCTATTTAAAATTTTCTGGTCTGACTCCGGAATTTCTGAATACAAAATTCACAGAAATTGGCAACTGAAATCTGAAATAAGGCGCGACTGATTTCCTACGATCGCAATATATTATTAGTTCAATTAAATGATAAAATAAAAAGAAAATATTTATTTTTACATGAAAAATGTATTCAATTACTACATAACTTTTTGCATTTACATTTAATATTTAAAAATCACGTTAAAACTTATTATATTTAAGCCCAAACCCCTTTTAATATATTTTTCTTCTAAAATATAGGCAGTTGTTTGTTTTTTTTTCGTACTTGCTTTTAATTTATAAAAATGAGATTTATGTAAACAAGTATTAAAAATTTTAATACTCTAAGTTTAAACTCAACGAAAAAAATGATATACCAACAAAAATGTATAGATAAACAATTTTGTAATGATATAATTATTTGGTGGTTTTGAAAATTATACTAAAATATCTGTTGCGATACAAATTTGTACAAGATTTATAATTAATGTTTGCATTTAATTAAAAAAGACCCGAAACATCCTGTTTTGTCTTATTTTCTACAATTAAGAGTAATAAAATATTTTGTAAATATGCATCTATGTTTTTATATTAGTGCTCGCGATTATACGTATATAATACGTATAAAGCGCAAAAGGTTAGTTGGGGCAACTGGGCCATTATTTTACAATGAGACTCTGGAACTTCTGACAATTCAGCTTCAAAAAGCTAATGATCATTTGAATTAAAGTCTGAACTTCTGTGAATGTGTTCCGTTAGGTTCCCATTATCAGACAGAAATGCTCAAAATTACATTTTAATATTTAAAAATATAAAAATATGCATATTTCATCTTTCTTTCCTCATGGGTCCAGTTGCCCCAAATAATGGGGTAACTGGACCAGGGGGGTCTATTTTTAACACGCGTTTATATATTTTCATATCGGATATCAGGTCCTGTTTGAAAAAGTGTAAACAACTTAAAAAAATTTAAACCAGGCAGATCATGTAAATTATACGTCAATAAAGAGCGTTGTAAGGGAAAACTTTGCTGTCATTGTGTCTAAAAAAAGCACTAAAAGTAAAAATATTAGATTTATTTATACCAAAAACATAAAACTTACGTAAGTACTTATGTACTTTAGTATAGATAATAAGTAGAAAAGTCACATGGGTATTTTAAAGAAAAAAATAGCAAGGTAAATCTATGAACAAACGACTACGTAAGTACTTAAGTACTTTATCTTTATCCAAGGATCGCATTATATAGGGAAAATTTTATTCTTTCTACCAGAACCCTTAAAGAAAGGTGCGATGAAGATATTATTTTCAAAATAGTGGTAGAAACGATAAAAGTTTCCCTATAGGATGCGACCTCTGTGTATAGTGCAATTTCAAGGTCTGGCTATCTCGCTTTCAGGGGCAAGGTACTTGCATTCGTAAAATGTTGAAATAATATAATGACACCAATATTTACAAGAGAATCTATCTGAAAACAAGTAAAAGTATATTTTCGCGTACTTAATAAAGGTGAACTTTTCATTATAAAATTCAGGTGCCAATATGGGAATTAGGAATTAAAATTAAGTAATGCCGTAACCAGGGCTTAATTTGCGCCGGAGCCCACCGGAGCCCGGCTCCGGTACTTCTCTGTTTTTAGTAAATATTCAAATATTGGTCGGAATTCACCGGAGCTCATAAATACAGGGCTCCGGAGCCCAGTGCAATTGCGCTTCCGAAAAACCGAAGTCTAAATTACTTTTTTCTTTCCTTCCCATCTCCAAGCTTTTGCATTGTTTTTTACCAAAACACTTATACGTGACGCAATGTGTCGCACACGTAGAAGATATCAAAGAAGATATCAGGAGATAAAACGGACTCAAAATTTTAATAATAGATTTTGGGCTTGGACCGACTCTAGCTCAAAATGTATTACAATTAAAATTTTTATTCATGTATAGAAAAAAAAACTTTTCCTCCTTTAAAATTACTTATTATATTCTATTTCATATCATTTTAATGCTATTTTGATCAAAATGAAGGGGAAACTGAAATCGTGTTTTTCTATTTCAAATTATGTCGGCGACAACGTGTTGTTAATACGACGCCACTAAAGAGACTGAACAATGAATTTGCTTTCAGTTCGATCTTCTTTTGTGACAGTAGGATAATTTTTATTGGTTGGGTTTTAGTTTTTAATTTTATTTAGATATCTAACCTGAAAAGAATATTTTCTGCTTTAGCCAACGAGCATCAGCTTGAAGTTTTGTTTGTTTGATGTTTTTTGTCTTCTATTGCGTACGAGTATAAAAATCACGTTAGTGATTTTTCTTATTTTTTTTTAAATCATGAACGGTACCTATGCTAAGGCTTTGCTCTACACATTTACAAAATCACTTTCATTTGTAAGTAGATATAATTGCCATGTTATTGTTATTCTGATAGAAAGCAATCGAGCAGTATTCCTTCTTTTTCTATAAAAGCATCGGTTCTTTCCGATAACGGTGTCAAACTTTTAATTTAATCTGATTTTCAGAAACTCGCCACAAAAGATTGTTATGCGGAAGAATCGATCATAGTTTAAGATATGCACCTTTAATAGGAAATTGTAAAACATTGTTCCATTCTTCAGCATATAAATGTTAATTTCTGTAAATTTCATTCATTTTTTCTTAAAAATGCATAGCTGCGAACAATCCTTTTTTTGTGTTAACACTATTTCCTAATCAATAATCCTTACCATATTTAATCGCAGAATTCTGCAATTAATTAACTTTAAAATCAGGTAAAGATTACTATTCAGAAGGAGTGATAACTAAAAAGTAGAATAGTTGACAGCTAAGTATATGCTGATAAATATATTTAAAATTTATATTTTGCTAAAGAAAAAAAATGCTTTAAATTTTGCAAATAATGTACGAAATAAAAACATGCAGATTGAATGACAGGGGGGGGGGGGGCGGGGGGCGGGGGCGGTACGGTTGTTGTACCGGTTCCGCAGAATATTAGGGCTCCGGTACTTTTTTTGTTAGAAATTAAGCCCTGGCCGTAACGGCATCGCCGACTCTCAAGGGGTCAAGAAATTTGGTTTGATACCACTCAATATGCTTTTTTTAAATTTCATTACTTAATTTTAATAAGGTATTCTATCATTTTCTTTATTGTGAGCCAAAAACAATGGAGAAATTTACTTCCCGTAGCAAGAGAAACACAAAAAGAAAAATATTTATAACTATTGGGGTAACTTGATCCAGCATGGTCCAGTTACCCCGGATACATGTCCCAGTTACCCCATTCTTGAAAAAATTATGGGGTAACTGAGACACCGAGCTTACATTTGAAACATGAAGTAAATATGTATAGATACCTAATAATATTAATGTAGTTATATGTCTAATCTTTAAAAATAAAAAGATTGTTTAATAAAAGTACTTAGAAAAGCCGAGGAAGTTCAACCATATTGACGTTGTTTTTAAAAAAAGAAACGTAAATTTTTGACAACCTATCACAGCAAAGTGAGAGTTATGACTGAGTTGACACACGTTGTTTTAGGAAGTAGAGATTAAGGGGCATTGTTCACAAAAGTTAAAACTTAAAAAACACCAACAGTTTTTTATAAAATAGCCTATGGCCCAGTTACCTCGTGGGTCCAGTTACCCCACCTAACCTTACGTAGAAAACCGTTTTCACCATGTTATACCTGTCCAAAAAACCGTATCGGTACAATACGCTTTATACGTACTATACGTATAATAGCGAGTACTAACTTATATATCTATACATCTGTACATTCAGATTTCATTTAATGAAGTATATGCATCTATTGAATTAATGTGTTTTTGTATGTAAGAAAAAGATTTTTACACTCACGAATATTTTTGCACGTCTCTAAAATTGCAATGATCTCAAATAAATTTAAATTAAATTGTAGTGTAGTTTAGCATTAAGCGAAGAATAAACTGATTAAATGGAGGAGAGATAAAATTATACAATTGTTCGCTAGTTTCGAATAAATTAGATTTTTGTTTTTGTTTTGGTCAAAGAATATTTGGAGGAGTGTTCGGAAATGGAAAGACGTTGAGTGATTCTATTATAAAAAAAATTTTAATGAACAATTCTATGTCACAACTGAACAATTTATAAATTATTATGTATACATTATTTTAAAATGTTTATTTTAAAAAAAATAAAATTATTCAACCTTTTAATTTTTGAACAATTAATTAACAATTTTTATTTTTTTTTCTAAATCTTTTAACAATTGATTCATTTATCAGAAAGTAACTAAGAAAATATGCGATATGCTTGTCCTAAGTGTACATGTAATTTACATGTAATTTACAACATAAAATAAATTCCAAATTATTTGAACGGACAACACGTGCATCTATTTCAAACATCCATAAAAAAAAATCTTATAAAGTATTGATTACAAAAACCACCAAGTAAGTTAAAAAAAAACTTTTTTAGAACAGATGCAATAAATTAAAGTTAGTTTTATAAAAAAAAAAAAAAAAAAAAAAAAAAAAAAAAAAAAAAAAATGTTTACTCTAATTAAGTTCTGACTTTTTAGAAATATCAATTAGGTATTTCTTTCAATATTTCTTACTCTCTTAGACACATAAATACATTAAATTTATAAAATGAAACGTTATTCGCGTTCTATCAGTGAAATATACCAAAAGCAAAAGGTTTATTTTATTTTATCTTGTTTTATGATTATTTTTATTCCACAAAGTAATTCTAGAAATATTTTTTTATGAAGATGGATTGGTCGAAGATATATACTATTAATTGACGGATGTCACTCAAATCACTGGATCATTCAATAAATTTTTCCACTATTGACAATCTTGTGAAGAATTGCCGATTTTCTCCCATTTCGTACGAAATCGGCTTATATGACAACGACGTTTTACGGCGTATCACATTCTCAAGTGATTGATGTTATTTGTCTTTGGAAAAATAAATACTTTGAAATTTCTCTTTTTTTCTTTATTTATACTTTCCTTTTGAGATTTGTTACATGAGAATTGTTTTAACTTTTGCAGGACTTGCATTGGAAGTTTGTAGAAATTTCTACATTTTCTCGGTTTGTTTAGCTAACGAAAGTTTGAAAATGAAGATGTGTGAATAATTATATCAGTTTCCAACTTCTAGAGTACATATAAATCTAACGTAAAAAATAATTAGAAATATTTTTATGCCGTATTGTTTTCTACTAGGCCTTTTGTATCAAATTCTGTTTGATTATTTATTAACGAAAATTTAAAAGCTAAATTCGAGGAGTTTAAAATAGCGACAGTGGGCGGTTAGGAGCGTTTAATGCGTCGAACAACTGTGGTGGTTCCCGTCCACGATATATTTGACCTGAGAGATGGATCAAAACGCATTTGAAAATAACAAATATTAATTGAAAAATGGTTAACTACAAATCACTTTATAAATACTTCGTATATAAATGATTTAGTACATCTTGCCATTACGCTTTTTCATCAACGGTCACTTTATTTGTATAAAATTTATTCACAATTTATTGGTTCTAATTTAATATCAATTGGTATCTAATTTATATCAAATAACGTTCGGTTAAATTACCTAATAATTTTAACTAAACGAACTCTTTAAATATCTACTATTACTTTAATTATTTCTCTTTAAATATTAATAATACCAGAACTCATTTGAAATAAACAAATATTAATTCCTATGGAAATCACATTAAAATAATTTGGAAATTATTGCTTTTTTATAGCATTTCAAAACATTTTAACAAACAACACCTCTAAGGCTATGATTTAAAATTTTGTAGCAGATTCTAATAAAAATTACATTGGGGCATTATCATCGAATAAAATTACTATGGTGCTTTTCAATGCGGTTTTGAATACATTTAGCTTTATTAATCTGAAATAAAAATAAAATATCATCCTTAATATGAAAACACATTATCGTTATGTAAGGAGATTTTAAAATAATATTTTAGGTTTATTTTAAACACTTCAGTCGGGAGATTTACAGAGCTTAATTATGTTTTTAAATATTTGCCTGTTAACATAATGTGATGTCATTAACAATTTTTATGATACCTTATCACTTATAAAAATAATGTCTATAGCATTTGAGTGCAAATTTATAAAAAAGAAATAAAGATTTCAGCTCTGCATTTATCTAGATTGATAAAAGAAATTATTGTCTATGTGTGTGTGTGTGTGTGTTTTATCCGACGACAAGAAGGGTTTTGTGTTTCACGCGTATCCGGGTATGTGGATTTCTTTATACCCTCAAAACATCCCAACGGCTGGATGGATTTTAATGAGTGAGGTCTCTATCGATTCTTCTTAACCGTCCGATTGTTATAGGCTAGGTATTGTTTTTATAAATTCAAAATGGTGGCCGTAAAATACAAAATGGCGGTAGGGACGACAAAAAAATTTTACGCACCCTATTGAGTGGCATATCATTGGATAGGTCTTTCAAAATGATGACGATGTTTCATTGACTATTTTACAGTCAGAAGCTCTGTTTAAATGTTACACAACATGAAAATTGTGTAGGTAGGATCTCCAGATTTACCGCTTCTCTAACCTTCATAGACATCTATAGGCCTCATCAAAACAGTGTTTATAGATAGGAACTAAGAATTAAACACAACTTAAAAGTCATCAATACAAGTAAATAAAAAAAAATATAAGTAAGTAATATAAAAAATAGTTTCACATTGATGAGAAATAATTATTTAGTTCGCTTTTTACGCAGTCGGGTTTTTTGATTTTTTTAAATTTACTTTTTACTTGCTTTTTCTTTTGTTGATGGCTAGGAAAATCTATCGCACGTAGATGTTTGGAAATTTGGTTTCGGATAGAAGACTCTACAACCGAGTATGCCTGAGGCTCAGATTTTGAATTTTGTTTTATTAGATTTTCTGTTGCTTTATATTGATTGATTTTATATTGAACGAATCGTATATATCCCGGATCTTCCGAGTCTGCCAGCGATTTTGACCCACTAATACTAGAAATTCAAATTCAATCTTTTTGCTCAATATAGTAATTTTTTTACTCTTTTAAATACAGTTTACATGGAATTCATACACCGATTCTGACAGTGATTTTTAGTGATTTGAATTTTTTTTCAATTTTTTTTTTCAATTTTTTTTCTTATTTCGCCGAAAATCAGAAGTTTCTTTTAATCAGCCAATTTCTATTTCATATCTTATTCATCTTATCTTATATGTATGGAGAAGAATTTCGGGAATCAATTTTTAAATTAAAAAAAAATATATTTTTTTAATTCATTATTAAATGAATTTTGACCATCTATTTTATCTCTGAAACGCAGCGAAAAAAGAGAGGGGGAAGTTATTGGTTTAATAGGTAACCACTTTATTCGCTGAAACCTTTACTATAACGACGCACGAGACTTCGCGGTTAAAGTTTTTTCCCCATCTCTGAGTCATTTGCATTCCTCGAAAAAAATGGGACATAAAGAATTCACAGTGACGACATAGTAGCACATTTTCTATGTCACGCGATGGAAATATGGAAAATGAGAGTTGCACTTGGGTCGCTGTGCGTCGCATTTCGGCCTATTTTATGGCATAGTGCGAATGCGATCAATGACCACTTTTATATTTTATTGCTTTTTATTTCTGTTACAAAAATGTATTGTTTAACTTTACAGTATAAACAAAAAGTTGTATGATTTTTCACGATGACTTATCATGATTTTGGTTAAATAATTATCGGGTCCGTTCCGTTAAAATGATTTTTCTCCATATACAAATTCGCTTTATATTAAGGTGGTGCGGTACACCAAGATCTTAATTTTTATTTATTTATATATTTATTTTTTTTTACTTTTTAACTTAAACATTCTATATATTTTGAGAAGAAAATGAAGCAAACAGTATGTAAATACGATAACTAGATCAAGAGATACAACATTTTTAATGTTGTACTGTATGTGCAGTCATAGTGAAGTCGTACATTCCTACCTTCTTCCGATATTTAAATGCATTTATTTCAGAATGTATTTTTTGAAAATTTCTCACATTTAAATTCATATTTTTGAAATTTTGCGAAGGAAAATGCTGTGAGATTTCGTAAAATTACTTTTAATTATATATTGAAGAAAATTATCTTCATGATTCCTTGTTTTCAAACAAGAGTTTGAAATTATTATTCTTGCTGTAAAAATGCTGATAAAAAAGTTACTGATTTCTTTAAAGAAGTTACATAGAGGTAATTTTAAACAAAATTAAAATTTACCATCTTCTGAATTCCAAAATGAAAAAACAGCATGCAGAATTTTTCAGAAGATATATCAATTATAAGTATAAATTATAAATTTGGCATGTAATGTATTTTATTATTATTACTATTATTATTATTATTATTATTTTATAATTTCCTTTTGAAAAATTGTTTGTATACATATATATATACATATAACAATTATAGAATATTACAATTCATCATCTTTATTAATAAAAATTAATAAACTGAGTATCAATACATGATAGACATTATACATATAAAATCTGGATCATTAATTAGTAAATTAACTAATCGCTAAAGATTTTTTAAAAAACTAGATCCCAATCGCTTATATCTGAAGTATTTAGAAAATTATAACTTTCAAAATTGGCGAAAGGTAAATATCAACAGGAAGGCAAATGAATGAAAAAATCAAATAAATAAAGATATATATGTCAGAAATTATAAATATTTGAAATTTTTTCTTCGAACTATTTGTAACAAAAAATTTAACCAATGAAAAAAGACCAAAAATAATGAATCATTGTCAGCATCAACAAATCCAGTGCACGAAATGTATGATCTCAAAATTAAAAATTCATTTATTCAGTAAGAAAAACTACAAAATGAATTAAACAAGTAAGGGAAATCATGCGTTAAGCATATATTATGAAACACTATCCAACACTTCCTGAATGCTGTAACAAAACTTCGTTATTTAGGGAAATAAGGTATATAAGTGAACTAAGTAAACATTTTAGAAAACACATAAAACATTTGAAAAACTCATTTCAGCAGTTACCGTCCATAGCAAATATGTATTCCAATTCTTTTGAACAGCCCTGTATTTGATCTGTAGGTTGCTATATATACTATATAATGGAGAAATTTAGTTTAGCAAGAAAACACATAACAGGTTGAAATTTCTCTTTCAGCAATTTATACTAATAGATTTAAACATACTTGTATACTTTTGTAAAACTCCGCAGTTAACCTAATACCTTTATTACACGCCACTATTTAGCTAAAGTTTAATTCAAAGTAAAACACTCTTAAAACTACTGGAATCACATTTCCAGAAATTATCATTTATAGACGGCCATGTATCCAATTCTTTGCGTGACCCTGTATATCATTTTATATATGTTTTACAAACATTTCTTAGTAAACCAAATGCGGTTCAGCGTAAAAATGCCTAACTCATTTAAAAATCACCTTTAAGGAATTTGCAATCATACCCAGTAACCATTACGAATTCTTTTGAGTAGCCCTGTATATCAATTACAGCATTTATACACACCATATACAATGCATAAATATAGTGAAACATATAAGCACATAACATAATTAAAAATGCATTTCCAGCAATCATCGCTACTTTACAGTACTTCGGATACAATATAGTATCTGAAATCTTTTGTGTGTCCCTGTAAATGCTCTGCATTTCGTATTATCCATGAAATAAGTTATAGTAAACCTTAGCGACGTATATATATTTCATTATACATGTAATAGTTTAACATAATTAAAATACGCCGGAAAAAATTTCCTCCACTTCTATATCATTATGTAATGGAATTCTTTTGTGCGGCCCTGTAAATGAATAATAACTATTTTTTGGGCCGCATATTGTACAAAAAATGCCTATTTTAGTCATCTTGATAAATGCATATCAATTTATTATGTTTGAAAGCATGTAACATCATTAAAAATCATTTTAAACGATTTTTTCCCATAGGCCGTAATGTAACGGAAAACTTTTGACTGTCCCTGTAAATGAACTAAACATGCTACAAACTTCATTTGCAATAGGGTTCGTGCTATGGTAGAGGTCACTAACATCCAAAAATTTCAGAACTATCCGAGTATATTTACGGGAGTTAGAGCGCGTACAGACGGCCAGACGGACAGACGGACAGACAAACCGAAGTCATAAACACTTTTCAACTTTGTTGGAAAGTGTTAAAAAGGGACAACAATTATGAATAAAATAGGGACTAATGATTCGTAACTCGTTTTCACGGGCAATATTACGAAATCATTAGTAAAAAACGGTTATATATAAATTACATTTTAAGAATTGAAAACAGAAAATAGATTTATAATATATAATTTTGTATCCTGGCTGTGGTATAGGCAGAATTGATTTAAATACATGATCAGGTTTTTATAGATTTTAACACATGTACACCCCTTACAATCTATTGCACAAAATCTAATGAATAAAAACTGATTTTGTTACCCACCAAGAGAGAAAAAAATATATGCGTGATTTTGAATAAAAATATTAAAATAGTCACATTTTTTTCTCATGGGAAGTAAAAATAAAATCTCCAGAAATACGATATGTTGAACAAGACACAAATATTTCTTTTTTTTTTATAAAAATATTTTTGTTGCAAACAATTTTCTTGTTTCGAAGAACAGTCCATGCTGGTTACTTTGAATAATGCGAGTATAAGTTTAGTTATTTGTATTCCCTTTTGAATTTTTGTTTTCCCATAAATAATGCAACTTTATATAAACGATATATAAGTTAAAAGTTGCATTTGGGTTTTATATTTTATATTTTCTTATGTTATTTTTTTTAAATCACAATTTATTTTATTAGGAAATAAATTATAACTAAAAAAGGTTTTAAAGACAAACTTTTATTATAATGTACTTTAAAAGAAAAGTAGAATTTATTGAAATAAACGGTCAAGTGCGAGTACCACACGCGTACATAAGGTTCCGTACAATAATATATGAATTAGTAAGTGTATTATTAAAAAAATACCGTTGGTAAAAGAATATTAAGACTATGTGCATTTAAAAAAGATAGTCGCAATATCATTTTAATTTCGGGAGAAAAGCACTAATACTACGGAAGCATTACTACCTTTTGCCCTTAAACTAAAATGACATTGCGACTTAAAAAAAAAAAAATACGCATATTTTTATCAAAACAAGCTGTAACAAAAATATTTTGCAATAAATCTGGCAAACAAGATTAATCTTCTGTGAGTAAGTAACAATCTGAAATTCGTAAGTGAATTTTTTACAGGGATTCTCTAAATGGCTTTGTCTGTTTCAAATAAATAAATAAATAAAATCTAATCTGGCGATTTTAGGAAAATTGTTGAAGTTATTCCCTAGACTCGCAAAATATAACAAATAAATGAACAACACTTTCTCGTTTAATAGTATAACATTTAATGCAAGCATTTTAAATTAAAGTGATTCGGAATATAAAATGAAATGAGTTTTAAATTAAATGAATAAAATATTTGTTAGTTAAATAAGATGATTGCAAGGTGATTAAGAGAATATTGGAAATTTATCGTTTGCGTATAATAAGCGAACAAAAGGACTTAAAATTGAATATTTTATTTATAATTAAATTCTATACATTCTAAGATTCTAAGATTCATAAATATTGTATTCTCATCGAGAATACAACCGTGTATATCATTTTTTATAACTTTAGCACATCAAGAATTGAGTAAAAAATAAGACTACAAAATTCAATCTTTACACATTAACTACTTACTAATTTTTATGAGTCATTTTTCATTCATTAAAAGAAAATAATTAAAATCGAGCGTATTTAAATCAATAACATTTGATAATATATATTAAATAATATTTTATCTTTTTAAATAAATTAAAGTTAAAATATGTAACTAACTTGTTTTACTCTTTGGAAAAGGACAGATATGATTTCTATAAGAAAAAGAATTTTCTTACAATTTCGAAAGCTACGGTTATTCGATGGCCAGCATTTTGCCATTTTAACAAATAATATTAGTTCTAAAAAGAATTGTTTTTATTTAAATAATTAACTATAATAAATAAGTCAAAAAACACGAATAAAAATTAACAGAATATTCACTGCTAGAATATAAGTGCCACAAATAAATAAAAACACGACGTTTGAGCTTGCGCAGTTATTTCATAGATGTGCAATTAATAGATTATCCATAAAGAAGAAAGCAGTTAGGCATCTTTCTGTAGTTCACCCCGTCCGCTACGTCGTGTGCTACCTTGATTGATGTGACCTCGCCTTTAATCTTGCGGCTACCTCTCCCATTCAAAATGGACGCTTACTTATATCGCTTTGAAATTCTCCAAAATGGGGACAAAATCCCCAATTTGGCAACACTGCAAGATACTGATTTTCCATAAATAAAGTAAAAGAAAATTACCAGTTAAATTTTTGTGGTGTGATTTCAAAATTTCTAAAAAAAAAAAAAAATCTGCCAGATGCGGCAACACTAGTGGCTAGTGATATACATCCGCTAACAGCGCCAGTGCGCAAGGGGTTAATTTATTTAACTTTGTAGTATTTTATAAGTAAGAAAAATAAAAAATGTATTTTTGGTGAATTTTGACCCTTAAGTCACATTTCCCGATTTATTTCTTTAAATTCAAATAGTTCTATGCATTTCCTCTCCGGATTTTAATACTTCTGGCTCTTGTCTATTAATATGCATTATTTATTTCATTCGAAAAGCAAAAATATATAAATGTTTTCCGATTGATTAACTGCGATGTACATTTTCAAATAAAATGTATATAATATTTCGCCCCTATATAATAAAGTTCTCATCTCTTATTTATGCATTCAAATATAAGAAACTTTTATTTTAAATACTTTCTGCCTTTCGATTCTACTTCCTTATTACCACATTTTTATTAGCATAGAAAAGTAAGTTTAGTTTTACTTCATCATAAAACCTACAAAAGTAGTTAGGCAAAAGTTATATGAGAACATATTCACTACTAAACAATTCTCATTAAAACTATCCCCATCTTTTTTATAGCTAACCATTTAGACGCCCCTCTAGAAGCCCAAAAGACGATATTTTCTTTTCCTTTTTAATTATGCAATACTATCTTGTTTCTTGAACAACATATTACTCTTTCCCAACTTTATTAGATTTACGGACTTTCCGATCATGATTACGTTGTAAATCAAAGCAGTTTAGTAAAAAACATACTACATAAATACTATCATTAATGTTCATTACTTTAGTATTTCACAATTCAGCATGATAAATAATAATTTTACATATTTTTAATAATGTTTACTTCAATCGAAAAACTCTTAATTGCAATTTTAAAACATAGAAAGCAGAAATTTATTAGCATACTATCGAATTTTCTTTTTGAAATACATATGGAGTTTGATAAAGTTTGACTCAAGTTAACTTAAAAAACACAAGTCTGTATACTATTTAAAAAGAACTGTATTACAGCAAACTAGTTAAAAACCGGTTATTATCTTTCTATATATATAAAAAAAGTAACGCTTTGGGAATGGGCCAATGAAAATCTGCGTAGATACCTCGAAACGCACCTAATTGGTTAGAGCTTTCTGAGGCTATAAGGAGGATTACAAAGGAGTTGGGGTGACCCGGCTCTGTCGCCTAACGTCGCCAAGTTTGTCACCAACTTGGAGATATATCGCCAAAATTGACACCAACTTGGCGCTATTTCCAGTATCTCGCCAAATTTCCATAGATTCCCACTGAAATACAATAGGGTTTACTTGCTTGCAGAAAATCAACAAATTCAGATATTTCAATGCAACAAAACCTAATATTAGCTTATGAATAGAACTTAATTGAACTATTTACGTTATTTTTAAGCAGAAACAATAATCTGGGGTTGGCTAGAAAATAGGGATTGCTTCGCGATACGGAATGGAATTGCGAAGTGGTTAGTTGGGGGGGGGGGGGTGAGCGTAGCGAGCAGGGGGTGCGGAGCTCCCCTAGTTAAAAACCGGTTATTATCTATTTACATTGAAATAAAATTAAGATTTTCGAAAGTACATAACCAAACAACGTCTTGGCATTTCAACCACATGTCTTCATCGAATCATTCTATCTCATCCCCTATGCCGCTCTGTCGAACTACAGCTTTCTTATGCGTCAGGGTCTTGGGAAAATTAGATCTAGATTAGTAATTGCAGATTACGATTTCATGTGGTAACCACTAAACATCATCTTGTAATAGTACAAAGCTTTATCCCTCGATTGGGCCCGCCAACAACTCCATTGGATTTTTGTTGACTGGCAACATGTTCCCTGTCAAACGACTCTCGTTTGAATTCTGTCGACTGGATGGACGTGAACGGGTATGGAGACAACCTCACGAATACACGGATCCTACATGTTAACAAGGGACTGTTCAAGCAGGCGGAGTCTCTGTGATGGTATTAGACCGGGAGTCGGCAGCACAGACAATCCCCACATTAAGTTCACGGATTAAATTTTAGGATTAGTTAAATCTTGATTCGCATATTAAAACCCAATCGGTCTGCCAAGTCCTATCTTGGAGGAAAACAACCGAAAACCCGATTTTAGCGGCTGACTCATAGGTTTACCATTGTGTTTTCCTGTACCAAAAGGTATGAAAACATGGAAGACTGGAAGCTGGAAAACACAATGGTAAACCTACGAGTCAGCCGCTTAAATCAGGTTTTCAGGTGTTTTCCACCAAGATACGACTTGGCAGACCGATTTCGTTTCAATATGCGAATCAAGATTTAACTAATTCTAGAAGTTTATCCGTGAACTCGATGAGGTGATTGTCTGTGCTGCGGCTCTCGCTCTATATCGGTCGTGTGCAGTTGGTGTGTTATGGGATCCTTGGTAATTCTTGAGACAACTCTGACAGTTGACGGTTTCTTGAGAACCCAGTCCGATTACCTACGTCCATTTAGTCCATTTTGCATTCTGATGGACTTGGACAATTCCAACAGTAAAATGCGACTCCCCTCAAGTCGAGAGTTGCTGCCGAGTGGCTCTAGGAAAACTCTTCTGACTTTAAACACTTCCATTGGCCATCTTAATCCCCAGACATGAATATTATTGATCATTTCTGGGATGCAACTTGGCGTTCAGAAGAGATCTCCACCTCCTAACACTTCAATGGATTTGTGGACCACCCTGCATGATTCAAGGTGTGATTTGTATCAAAGATACCTTCACACCTTAGCCGAGTCCATACCTGATCGTGTTGTGGCACTTTTGCGCTCTCGTGGGAGCTTTAAATGATATTAGGCAGGTGCACCAGCTTTCCTTGCACTTGAATGTAGGACTTTTAGTCATTTCACTTTCATCTATAGAGTACATTGAAGGATGTTTAAATAACTAGCAGTGACTTTCATGTGTAAATTACGAGTAATTTACGAGAAAATCTAAATTTTGCGAAACTAAATTGTTTGTTAGAATATATATAGATTATATGTTAATAAAGAATCAATAAAAATAACTGAAATTAATGCATTTACACTATTTTATTTTATTTTTATGCCTAAAATGCGAAATCGTTCTTAATAATAAGGACTTTTCTTACATTTCCCTACTTATGGGGGAGAAAATCATTGAATCTGTTCATATTATAATCAATTAAAAAGTAAAAACAGATTTACAAAATAATTGTATTAACTCACGAATGAAGTTTAGAATGATAACAATTTCATCTTAATTATAAACAGTCATGAAAAAGTTTAATTGGTCTTTATACGCTACACTTTATTTGTTCCCGCTACAAGCTTATATGAGAAATACGCATTAAAGGAATTGAAAATTCTAAGTAATCAGCTAAACATCGCATATATAAACCATAGAATACTCACATAAAGATATTAAAATCAAATAAGTGTTATTCCATTACCTTTCTTTTAACATAAAACCGACTTACCGATATCGTTAACAAAATGTCTTTTAAGTAAATAAATTGAATGTATTTTTTCTGTACATAACTGTAAGTGGTCTTAATATTAGTTAATCCTCTAATATTTATTATGCCATTAAAAAAGTAGATAACTGGGCAGACGTCGTTTACACATTAGCATATTGTGGCTTTACCAAAATTCTTAGAATTTCGTTTATTTTTATAGCTAATGTGTTCTAACAAAGAGGACTAGACATAATGAAACCACCTGAAAGAGATAAAAACATGCAACTGTTTTATGAATGATCATTAAGGTAATCATTCACGTATCTGAAAACATAGGACATCTACAGAAAATGATGCTTAAAACAATGGGATTTGAATACGTAATGCAGAAAAATAAAGTAGGATTTACCACCTCCTTGATTTTAATAATTGTATTCACTTTACGTAATTGAGATAAAGGCGATGTCTTCCCTTCAAAGGATTTAGAAAATGATTCCCTTTGTTTAAAGATTCTATTCAAAGTGTTGTTTTTCGTATGTTGAGTATTCGATATTAATAATTTTAAACAATCGATATTTTTCAGCATGCTTTTGGTCTTGTAGAAAATGGATTTCATTTGTTGTTTAATTTGAAATGAAGAACGAAATAAAACGGTTTTCCGTAATTATCATTGGTCATCAAATTTGCAAATATTTCATCGAGCATAATGTTTTAAAAATAATACGAGGGCTATTATTTTTCAACATCCGATGGGCCAGGTGTTGCCAGATTGGGGACTTTTTTAATTCAGATTATTTGACTGTCACCACTTTTTTAAAATAGTATAATTCGCCTTATTTTTCAGAAATTTTAATACATTTTTAAATGTGCCGAATATTTCTATTTACAAAAAGCGGTGACAATCAACAACCTGGGGACAAAAAAGCCCCCAATCTGGCAACACTGGATGGAACGTAAAATAAATGTAAATATGAATAAAAAATGTTCTTATAACCAGGAGTAAGATATATTCAAAGGTAGTTTTCGACATTGTCTCAGTGAAAATTGAGAAAATTGTCATAGTGGTGGGTAGTTTTCCAATAACCTCTTCATAAAAGGTTGCCGCTAGCGTGTTGAGATAAGTCTTCAAGGCGTCTTGAAGATTTTTGTTGGGATAGAAGTGCTGTCCTCCCAGACCTATCTCCAGTTTTCGAAGAAGATGGAAGTCAATATGTGCCAGATATGGGCTGTACGCCGGGTGATCGAACACTTCCCTTCGAAATTGTGAATCAAGCTTTTGGGTTATCAGTTAGGACTGGTACCAAATGACTGTCACCTTTTTTGAGCATTGAAGATAGGTCTGTGAGGATAGCGCTTCCATCCCAACAAAAATTTTGAAGACGCTATGGAGACCCATTACAACACGCTGGCGGCAACCGTCTGTGAAGAGGGTATTGGAAAACTCATTCACCGGTATGACCATTCAATCGCCACTGTGAGTATATGGAAAAGTAACTTTGATTATGCTATTGACTCCTGGTTATAAAATCATTTTGTTATTCACACTTGTCTTTATTTTACAGCCCGTCGGAGGTTGAAAAAATACCCCACGTATCTACCCTATTAAAATCCGTCCGCGTATCTATGTAACCTCCAAAACTCGAAAACCACAAGGCTCAGAGCTATGAAATTTCGCACACGGGTTGCTGGTGGGGGGCCCATGAACGATTTGGGCAAAAAATTCGAATATTTTAAATAGATTTTTTTATGTTTTGGGCGAAATTTTGCTTTTTTTTATGTTCAACCCGTAATTTCGCGAGTTCTAATCAGTTCTAATTGTTTACTGCGATATGAGATATACATATGATGTAGGCCACGCTGCAATACTAAGAAGCTGTAGTGGGTATTACAATAATTCTTTTGCCTCGCATGCAAATAATTAGAGAGATTTTTTTTTATTTTATGTTTTTCACGAATTTTTGCCTTTTTTTAATGTTCAACTCGTAACAGCGCGATTTCCGATCAGTTCTAACTGTTTACTCTAATGTGAGATATACATATTACGTACGCCACGCTTCAATACTAAGAAGCTGTAGAGGGTATTACGGTAATTCTTTTACCTCTCATGCAAATAATTAGAGATTATTTAATTACGCTTAATTATTAAATTTTCTTAAAAAAAATAAAGAAAAACATTTTATCACAAACATCAACAAAACCTTTTTATTCTATTTATTCCATTATTCTAAAGATATCGTTTTATCGTCTGCTGCCATAGCAACATGTTAAATTAAATTTCATTAAAAAATGCACAGTAGTAGTAGAAAAATATTTTTCTAAATCGAATAGTTATTGAATAACTCAACACTAGACTAACAAAAAACCAAAGTATAATAAATGCACGTATAATAAATATATGTGTATGTGCATTCATATATATATATATATATATATACATAGATATATATATATATATATATATACATATATATTATATAGATAGACATATAAGGTCAGATTCGCTGTTTATTCGTAAAAAATGACCAGCATAGCGAGCTTAGCCTGCTAGTAGTCTTTTTTGTGCATTACTGGCGTAAATGTACAAATTATTCAATGTAATTTCAAAATATAAAGCGCTTCACAGTATAGAAATCATAACTGTGTTTGTTTTAACATTTTTAATTCTTTTTATTTTATTTTATTCATTAACTTGTGTTAGCGATTAAAAAACATACAATTCATAAAATTAATGCTGTAGATTGCTTACCAGGCATATTAGAACAAGTAATATAAAAATTTTGTTTTCAAAGTCAATTCCTACCTAGGTCATCAAAGAAAAATTTAATACAATCACTTAAGCTAATATTAGTTTTTATTGCATTAAAATATCTCAATTTGTTGATTTTTTATAAGCAAGTAGGTTTACAATGGAAGTCTATGGGAATTTCGCGAAATATTACAGATATCGCCAAGTTGGCGTCACTTTTGGCGACTCATTTTTGTCGCCAAATTTGGCGATGTATCACCAAGTTGGCGACAAACTTGGCTGTATTTGGCGACAGAACAGGGTCCCCTATGGTAACCCCCCTTATAGATATGGAGATGCATTAAATGCTTCAATAACCAATGGCCGCCATTTTGTCTCCCATGTAAAACTAAAACTAATGAATTAAAATTTAATTAATTAATTAGTATTTGAAAAAACAGTATTAACATCAATTGTCATCCAGTACAAGTTTTGAAAAGTCTATTTCAACTTGAAAGTATGAATAATAAGTATTTTATTAACGATTGAAAATTTGAACAAGATATATAAACAAATATAGATAGAGTGTGAACTAATACAGTTATCCCCGTTTAAACGAATATTGGCGGTTCAAGAAATAATATTCGATTAAGCGGGTTATTTGATTAAACGGGGAATCATAACTGCAATATTTAATGCGTAATAAAAAGGCAAAATAACCATCTACGATATATTTAATTAACACATAATAAATCGTTAACAGAATAACATAAACTAAAATAAATACAAATGCTAATAAATACGTATTAATTTAATGTCAGTTCATACATTTATATAGTTTACATCACACTTAATGCAGCTCGTCTGAATTGGGTCAAAACTTTGTTACTTCTAATTTACGTTACTTATACTGCCTTAAAATAAATCGTTGAAAGTGGTTTAAGTGGGATTTTAAAGGAATAAATATCGAGTTATTTTTCATGTGAGTGCAAAATATTACAACTACCATCTCGAGTGACGGCGCATTGCCATTAAAGCCTGGTTAACAGCAAGAAGTGATGGTGGGTAGATCAAGGTGGGAAATCATTTGACCTGTCCATTATACACCTGCTGGCCGAAATCATTGCAGGAAGAACTGGAAATTTGCTTTAAGCCTAAAGGAACCGAAAATGACAAAAGGTGGAAGGAAGTTCCAACTGAAACGTGCTTTCCACGCCTATTTTCAAACATCGGTCACACAGTTGTTATTCGATTAAGCGGGGACGTTAGTAAAAGGTACTTGGTTTAAGCGGGGAAAAATAACATAGAACCAATGGGAATAAATTCGGTTCCGGAGGATTCTATTCGAATAAGCGGGTTATTCGATTATCCGTGACCCGATTAAGTGGGGAGGACTGTAGTAGGAATTGAAAAAAAAAATACAACGTACTATTATGCAAAAATATATTTAAGATAAAGCATTTATATTCTGAGGTATCGCTATCTATAAGCTTCAAATAAACAAAGAAAAAGTTTGAGATTTATTATGTGATTTTTCTTTCATATAAAAACAAGTTTCTTTTAAATTTTCAATTTATGCTCTGATTTCGAAAGTTTATAAGGATTTGTTATGCCTTCAGGTCATAAAAGAGCACGAGGACAGTGTGTTTACACAGTAACTTTTTGAAGTCTTTTCTTTCTTTCTTTGTGTGTGTTAGAGTGACAGAGGAAGTGAACTATTTTTTTTTTCTTGATTTAGGAGATATTTTCGCGGTCTTTTAAATTTAAATATTCTAAATTTATTTTAAGAAAATAGAAGTGTGATTTGATACTTTTAGTGTAATTTTTATTGCATTTTTTTATGAAATTAATTTTAATTTTTGTAATTTTTCGAACAAAAATAAATAGCAATTATAAGAATAATTTCACAATGGATACTATGTGTAACATATTTGTGTTAAGACTGCATAATACTATCTAAGATTATTAAAAGAAGTATTACAATATATATGTATATATATTTACGCATAATATACTATTTTAAAATTTTGGGATATTTAACACTTAAAATGTATGCTGTAACACTGACATAAAACTTTTTTTTAAATAAATATTTTATCTCGCTTTAATAGAAAAATTTATATTTATCTTAAATTATACATAAACTCCACTTTAAATTATGCCTTTCGAATTATTATGCTAATTAGTATGAATCAAATAAATTACACGGTATTGCTAGAAAGTTACCATGTTGATTGTATTTTGATTTTTAAGACTAAACTTGTTTCTTATAATTTAAAGCTGAGTTTTATGAAATATTAAGTTTAAGTAACAATCGAAAATTTTAAAATTTTTACATTAAAAAACACGACTGTTTTGTATGTATGAATATGATTACCTTCTATGTATATATAGATTAATTCCGCAGTTTAATATATAATCTTTTTTATTTACATTATTTACAGGAGCATTTTAATAGTTATTTAACGCGGTAAAAGCCACCAACACAGATTTTTTTTCATTCTAACTGAATTATACAATATTATGCAATAGAGGAGAAAGGTCAGTTACAAATATCTTCAAAATAATTATATAGCATCAGACAATGGTAAAATATAAAGCATTTTACGGGGAAACCATTTAATTAAAACATGTAATAAAAAACTAATTTTTTTTTTTATTTCTTTTCATTGTAGTGTATATTTGTTAAAGAATGTGGCAGTCGCACCATCACTCTGATTTAAACAAATAAACTTGAATGAAGGAATTCTGCTGTAATAAAAAAAAAAAAATGTCGTTTAAGTGTTAAAATTAAAAGTTTTCAGTTTTTATTCCCATTTTTCATTATCTTTTTCTTCAATTATAGTCTTGCTTACTCGAATAAATTAAAAAAAGGAATTATTAATTTAAAAACTGATGCATTAAAAATACTAATTATATACAAAATTACCTTTCTTAAAGCTTTTGTTAAACATTTTTTTCTTTTTTTCAGTATTTTTTATTGTGTGTCCTCAGAACTATGATTTTAAACGACTAATAAATGTAAATTACTGATACTTTTAAATAAAATATTATCAGATTTTCAAACTTAATGTATACATTTAAAACATGTTGATACATGTAATTTTTATCGTACTTTTGTCAACACTCTATTAAAACCAAGATATGAAAAAAAAAAAAAAAAAAAAAAAAAAACATTACTGCTTATAAATATAAAAACTTTGGGCGGCATATTTCGAAACGCTTCATAAAACGCAAAGTAATATAAACAAATTTTATTTTGTAACATCTACTTGTTTTGGGACAGAATTAACATATTTAATGATGTTGTTTATGCCCCATAAACCATATCATTTATCCCCGCAGAAAAATGATAATGTTTACTAAATCTCGTGAAAAAATGAAGCTATAAACGAACGGAGGGATGCTTTTGACTTTCATGTAAATTGATTAAAATAACATTAAAATCTTCATGCGCTGAAATTTATTGACATGAACAAAAACTGCGTTTTACTCCCATAAAAACTTTTGGAATATTATTTATAGTTATATCGCACACATTATTGTAGAGTATTTTAAGTTTACCGTTCCAAAAAGATTATTAAAGATTCGACGTATAATGTGCTGTACAAAGTTTAGGACAAACATGTGCTTAAAATAATTTCGTTTTTTATTAAAGTGAATTTTTTATTGTCAATTAAAAATGATAAAATCAATAATGACAGTTTTTATTGTAACATCTTTTTATTTTAAGCATCACAACTCTTTTTATGGAACTTTTTCAGAAATAGATTTTTATAATTATCATAAAACTAAAGATCTATCGAAACAGGTTTTTAAGACCGAAACATAAACCTAAACCGAATTTCGATAATCTTCTTATTTTCGGCTGAAAACATATTTTTCTTTCATATGTCACAAATCTTCAGTGGTAACGTGTAATGTGTCATTTTTTTTTTTTTTTTTTAATTTTCCTCTTTTTACATGTACGTTTCTTGATGCTAAAATTTGTAAAAACGGTTTGATTGAACTAAACAAAACATATATCTTATATACATATATATATGTATAGATGACCATTAATTAAACGTTACTGACCACCATATATATATAGATATATTTATATATGTAAATAATCAAACTTTTTGTAATGATAAACCATTTTAAGAAATGAAATCATTTATGAAACCATAAAAATAGATAATCCAAAATGCTATATATAAAAGTGGAATAATTGAAAGTATATTAGGAAAAATTATAAAAGCTATGTAAGAAACATGAATAAAAGTTGAAACTTACATTGCAAAATTCTCGTCTGATGCATTATTTTGCAATATAAGTAAAACATATATATATATATATATAACCATTAATTAAACATTACCGACCATCATCAAAAACCTCAATATTGTGAATGATTGACAACAAAATGCGCCACAAATTTATGTAAATGATTTATGTAAATGGTTTATTTGCGTCAAACTATCCTTTTTCATACATTTCATGTAGTTTGGACACAATGATGCAAAGAAACCATTTACATAAATCTTACTCACAATTTTGAATAGCGTGACACAAAAGATAAATCAATTTATTGAAATAAATACATTTCAATGCATAGTATAGATTCAATGAAAGTGATATATTTAACAGTGAATTGGAAAATTAAAAGTATTGTGTAGATGTAAAAAAATATTTTAACCAAGTCAAAAATAATTTAAATTGAATTTTAAAAAACAAACCTTTTAAAGTCACATCAAGGCGTCACTTAAATTTTATATCATATCTTTTAAAACACATATTTTGAATTTATGAGAGATGTAAATGATAAAGCAACAGCGAATAAAATTTTATGCAGCTTTTCATGTTGAACATAACTTTTGCACATGCGATTATAAATAAAACAAAAATAAAATGGTGAAATAAATACAAATATATTTTTTAAGAAATAGCATAACGTCACTCAAAATTTGATATCAGTATTTTTAAGTTCCATATTTAAAATTCTTAGAGCATAAGATAAAGTGCTGCGTCAGAAACTTTTAACCCGTCAAGGGTTTTTGCATTGATATCATTACTTTTTTGAGGTTAGTGATAAAATGATTAAAAAAAAAGATACTTATGGAATTTAATGCAGATTTAATTTTTACTATTTTATTACAATTTTCCTTATAGCAGTTTGTATATAAAAACAACTGGGTAAGTATAATCGCAGATCGCACAGAGGGTTTCATTTGATATTCCTTTAAAAACACTTTATCCTTAAATTAATAAATCCAAAATATTAATTTATAATTATTAAATCCTTACATAGATGTAGCACCAATAGTTCCAATTTTCATGGGGAAGGGAACGCACTCTTTTAAACAAACCACCTTCCAATTGAAGTCATCAAAAACGAAGTTGAATAAGCCAGAGCCCGTTGTGTTGTTTGACAAACAGCAGTCTCATGTCCCCTCCTCCCCCCCCCCTTTTTCAAAATTTTTCAGACCAGTACCTAAGAATGGAACCGAAATAATTTTTTCTCTTCAGAAATTACGATAAAAAAATAGTATGCAGTACTCATAAATTTACTTTAATGCTATATAGGGTGATTATTAAGTTAATTATAACGTTTGGAATCTGTTGCATTGATGTCCGAAAGGTAGTTTCTGAGTTATGGAAGCTGGACCCATAAGGCGCCATAGAGGGGCGAAGCCCGCTAGTGTCTATCATAATTATATCTGCCATGTAGACTAATTGCGATATTTAATCAAAATAGCCCCCCCCCCCCTCCTCATCCCCGGAAATATAACAAATACAAAATGTGTCTTTATAAACCTATCGTCAAATAGGTTTTTATTTCTTTTTCCCTAAAAAAAACATTTTTATATCCATAACGTAAATAACAGACGAAGCCCGCTAGTTCCTATCATAATATATATTTTTAATAATTTTATATAGTCTATAATAAAAATCAGACTTAAAATAGTCTAGTTCCATGAGTAGTTGTAGTGTCAGTTACATGCTACGATTTTTGGATACCAGTATTTTAGAACGGGAAAATGTGACTTATTTTATCGGAGATATCTCATTAATTGAATAAGGTGAAGCAAACTTTTTGAAAAAAAGGTGGCCAACAAGCATGGCAGTTATCAGCTATGTGACTTTGTGCTAAAGTCCATTAATTTGATCTGCTTTAAAAAGATTACGGAAGATTGAATTATAGTAGAACCTGGATTAACCGAGCTTCGATTAATCGAGGTTTCTTTTAACCGAGCCGATAACAAAGTCTGATTTTTTTTTCTTTTTGAATGAGCCTTAAAAATAACCACACTCTTTAGCTCACTGTCCGTGTTATACAGGCCCTTCTGCCCCCAAAAGCCCTCAACTCCAAAGAAACATTGGACCCTGAGAAGTCAATAGCGAACAATGCTTTGTTTCCAGTGGCTGTGTGAACTTTCGTAAATTTTTCAATTTGCATTTTAAAATTTACTACTGGTAGTTGATTTTCTTTTTAAATTTGTTAAGCTGTGAAACAGAACTTTACATATATTTACTTTTATTATTTAAAAAACGTTCTATATATTTTTTTAAAAGAGATGTTAAATTCGCAAGCACGGCGAGTTTTTACACACAGTTTCTATTAAGCGAGATTTCCGATTCCGATTTACTAACAGTCCCAATTAGCTCGGATAATCGAGGCTGCTCTGTATAATTAAAAAATCAATGGCGATCTTACTGTAAACGGGTTTCCCTTTTACTGAGGGATTTCAAAACCGAATCAGCTGATGTTAGTTGCTGTTTCCCTGCTTGATTAAATAAGATTAGTTAAACATTTGAAAATTACCAAATATAAAAGGATCTAAGCCAACAGAGTCTTTGCTTTATGGTATTTTTTAATAACGCTATAAGAAAATGATTTTAAATAAGAGATTTTAAATGTAACGTTTTAAATCTGACATAATTTTCACCAAACTTTCCTTTCTCTTTGTAACATTCAACTGAAAATATTTTTATTATTAGAAAGATAATATTATTATTTGCGCTACCTTAAAATTAGCAACTATAGTTAAAAATATCATCTCGAAATTTGAAATAAATCTCTCATATAAATATATTTTTTAATTTACACTGTTTTGCAATATGTTTTGCAATGTGTTTTGTAAACTGTTTTGGCCACTTTGGCCAATATGACGTAATTTCCTCCATTTACGACTTTTAACACATATCAATGAATTTATTATTTAAAAATTTTCTTTTTCTTTTAATATTCACGTGTAAATATAATTTTTATGACGTAATTTTCAATGTTTTCCTTCTTTTAATGCGTAATCATTTAATTCTAATTTGAAAATAATTGATTATTTTATAATTTTCTTTCATTTTAAGTAAGCATGTGTAAAAACAATTTTTATGACGTAATGTTTAATATTTTCCTGCTTTTAACACGTTATCATTTAATTCTAATTTAAAAGGATTTTTTTCTGTTTATAATAGTCACGTGTGAATAAATTTTTAATTTAAAGGATATATTATTCTTTGCGCTGTTTTAACATTTGGCAACAATTTAAAATAACCTTTTCTAAAATATGTAAAAAATATCTTTGGAAATTCTGAAAATTTTAATTTAAAATTGAAATAAACCGTCAAAAAATTTGGCAAGTTAAGAATAATAAATGCACTCTGCAAACTTCGAGTTTCTATTGAATGATTAAATTGAATGAAAATGATTAAATTCCCATGTATATATTTTTTTTCCTATGAGACTTTTTTAATGAGACAATTTTATCCAGATTTAACATTAAATATCTCTTAAAATAATTCTTCGATTTAAAAACTGTCTACTTCAGCGTTTTTATGAAACATTTCTCTATAATACTACGCAATTGCGTCAAAAGATGGCGACACCAGAATTCTGATATGCTTATTATGTAAACTGTAAATATTGCAAAGTTAAATAAAAAGAATTGTCTCGGGGTTATCAAACTTCATTGATATTTATAAATAAAACATTTCAACTAAATTATTTATTATAAAAGAATTATTACATCACAATAGCTTTTATGCAAGGAAAATAATAATTATAATAATAATAATATTATGGATGTCAGTGATTATATATTGATTGACCATCATAATAATAAAAAATGATATTATAAAAAGAAGAGCTGAAATGAATTATTTTTTTACGTTTCTGATCGTGTGATTTATATTCAAATAATAATTATTAATGTAAATTTTTTGTAAAGTGATTGAAATTAAATATATTTATAAAATTTATGGTAATATTTTTATTGTTGAAAAATTGCCAAGAAATAATCATCATCAAATTGGCGTCATTATAATTGTAATTTTATTTAACTTAATAGCAATTAAAAAAATTACAAAGGAACTGAGAATAATGGTCAACTAGCAGACTTAAAAAAAAAAAAAAAAAAAAAATCACATGTAAAATTCACACGTACCACGGAGTATCGAACTGCCTATCTTAAGGTCAGTAAACGATGGCCCTTAGCCACTCAGCCAGTGGGAAGACAAAATTTTTCTCCCCAAAAGTGGTTAAAAAGAAAGCATGTGTATGAATACAGTGTCATGCATTTTCGGTGAAATTTCCATAGAATGGCGAAGAAATATAGTCCGATTTTTCATGCGCATTATAAAACGAACAAGAGTCTTGCTGGAAACAAGTAAATTGTTATTTGGTTCATCTGAAACATATTTATTTGATTTTTAAAAAATCGCCCGTGTCATTTTCGAGAGAAAAAATAATCGAATTATTTAACGAACGAGAGTTTTCCCAGAAAAAAGAAAAGTGTTATTCACCTCGCTTTAATCACATTTATATTATGTATCAATTTAAAAATAATCGTTAGAACCGTTTTCGAGATTTTCAAATTAGGAACTTCCTCGATATTATACCAACGTTTTCACTTTAAAAATGGCTATTTAGATCTCAAAATATACTGCACGTAGAAATGCAAAAATTTCAGTATACGATTAGACTGCAGATATAAGACTGTTCTAGAAAATTCAGAACAATAAGACATATATCTGCTGAGTTATTAAAAGGCGGCTTTTCGTGTTTTCTTTGATGTCGAGTTAGCTGTATATATGAGTTCCGCCATCTACGAATTCTATGATACGATACGATACGATTTTAGGCTTAAGGCTGCGTCACTCGAAATACTACCGTCTTCCATGATATATATATATATATATATATATATATATATATAACATGTTTACAAAAATTTACTGAAAAGTCATTATATGTTCCAAGGCACAATTTTTTAAAAAACTAGACCTATTGATGTGAAATTGTATTCCAATTTTCTTGTTTTCTAAATGGTTCCGCCATATGGCGCCCAATTTCTGATGTAAAGTTTTCTATAAGTTCTAAAACTATAAATTATGCTTAAAAAACAATAATTTTTTTAAAAAACATAAAAGGTCATTAGCATCAAGTATTGTTGCAAAATAGTTTGTCGAAAGTACAAGACTTATGTAATATTTGTTTGTGTTACGTATTATTTTTAAAGAATTTAAAGGCGGAACGAATAGTTTCAAATGATTTTCTTTTTTTTAAATGATGCTGAATGATTATTAAACGATTATAATTTATAAACATTTTTTTAAAACACAAAATTATCAAAATTTCGCACAAAATTCCACACATTTATAACCATTATAATTTTTTTAAACACAAAATTAGTCAGCAGACAAAAGACGAAAAAAAAAAAAAAAATCTATGGTTTATGTTCGTTTTGCCAAATATAGAAGCTAAATATATTGTCTTAAAATTATATTTCTATTAATGTGTCATAATATTTATGCCGGTTTTTTATCATTTCGGAAAATATAAAAGATATTTTTCACATTTTTATGAATAATGATATTTTAATGGAAATTTGGTGCAAGTGCTGTAACTAAATAAATATGTATGTATATATTTTTATATATTCCACCATTGTTTCTCTAGGTTATGTTAGTTATAATTCGTCGAATTTCTTTAAAACAGTACATACTGCAATTAAATTTAAAGAACAAAATTTTGTATGAATCACCATAAAACAAAAGAACAAACATGACGCAATTCAGGCTAGGATTTTTTTTAACAGCCCGTCATTATCCAACGGGCTGATGATGGACTATTAAAATTTCTAGTCCGAAACGCATCCTATGTGTTCTTTTGTTTTTATGGTGATTCATACAAAGCTTTATTTTTTAATTGTGATTTATCACCAGTTTTTCGGTGCTGTTTTATCAGTAAATGCCGAATAAAAAAAAATATTTTCCATTACATATGTCAAATTTAAACATAAAAATATTATACTGCTGTTCTGTGTGTACTGTGTATAAGAGGAATACCAAAATCATTCCTCTTCGCACGGGAGTAAAACAACGTGAACTTTCTCAAAATTATTTTTTTATGTTTACAATAAAAATAAAAAATAAAAAATAATAATAGGATTAATACACTATATATCAAGTGTCCTACAATAGACTGACTAATTTTAAAATTCAGTAACTTGTAAATGGTGACAATTATTAAAGAAATTCTTGCAGAAAGGTTATGAAAGGTGTCAGGAGTTTTTTTTTTTTTTTTTTTTTTTTTTTGCTATTCTTGATTTTAGGTCAAAACAGCAGCGATAGATGGCGGCTCTGCAAGCAATAGGCGCTAAATCTAGGCTGGATTTTTTTTATTTCGCTCTTCTCCCAGTATTGATGCTCAGAAGGAGCCTAAATATATGGAGTGGTTCGTTGCTGCCAACGCAGTCTTCTTCTTAGGAACATAATCCATATATATAAAACCTCCTTCTTTCGCACCAATACTGGAGATGAGAGAGGGCAAAAAATCTGTCCTTGATTTGGCGCCTATCTGTTTTAAAATATTGTAAAGACTAGTCATTGATAATGTATCTTACCATATGCAGTGGATTTTAGTCTTCTCCCAGGGATTGCACTTATACTCTAAAGCTGGGTTCCCGGGGCGGTTATCCCTGTCATCCGTGCTTGCAACGCCATTTAACGCAGCTTTTTCATCTAAAATTGGGATTTGCAGCAGAAAAACGCCTGACATTTTACATGATGTTCCTGTGAGAATTTTTTAATAACTCTCACCATTTGCAAGCTATTTAACTTTTAAATCAGTCAGTCCATTTGAGGACACACCGTATTTCAATGAATAATTTCTGCAGCAGTAACGGTATATTAGTACAGAAGAATGTAAACATTCTCAATATTAATTTTTTATTCTTTAATAAATTGCTCATTTAATTGAAAAATTCGAGCAGCGCTAACGGTTGAGAGAAGAACTACTAGATAATGATTTTAATTAATGTACTTTGCATATCCTGTATATGACAAGTTCAAAAACTATTGCTCTTTGCATTAGAGCTAAAGAAAAGTAAACTTTTTCAATATTAACTTTTAAATAGACACGCTTAAATCTTTTGCACGAGCGGCCACGTGGCGTATTTTCTGCGGAGAGTAGTTACGCTAATAAAAAAATCGCAAGATTGTTCACAACATTAAAAAGAAACATGTTACAAGAACAATTATGTATATCAGTAGTAAGTTGAATGCTACTTTCAGTCCTATTGGTGAGAACAAAGATCCGAAAAGTTCACGTTTTGCGACAGCGCGTGCCGTCAAAGGTTAGATTTTAATTTTTAGAATGGGGTATAAAGAAAACAAGTGGATAAATGTGACTGAAGATCGCACAGAGAATTCCGTTTAATATTCCAATCAAAACACTTTATCCTTCCATAAATAAATCCAAATCATTTATTTATAATTATTACTTCGTTAACCTTTTCAATAAAAACATAGATAGCAGCACTCTTAAAATTAGTTTTAAAATTATTACAATTGGAAGAAATTTTTAACCAAATTAAAAGTTAGAACTGATTTTCAGACAATAATAACAACATACATTTGTATAACTGAAAAATATATTTAGTTACATGATTAAATTTTAACGAAACAAACAAAGGAAACCCTTAAAATGGCAAAAAATATGAAAATTCTTGTAATTAAATTAAACCGGACAATGGAATGTAGTCGATTTAAATTTTCGCAATTTCACAAAAAAAAAAAAAAAAAAAAAAAAAAAAAAATATATATATATATATATATATATATAAAATATCTTACAACAACTTCTGACCTTAAAATGACAAAAAAATGACAAAAATTCTGTAAAATAATATCTATTAGACAATGGAATCTATTCCAAGGGGGAGATTCAGACACCGAAACCGAGCTTTGAACCGGGAATCTTTTGATTAATAGGCAAATGTGCGACAACGGTGTTATCGGGATTACGTGTAAATGACCGAAATTACAATGTAAAATAAAATCTTACAGATGTAAAGTTGCAGAAATCTGTATGCTTACTAAAATTTTATCTGTACACTGTACAAAAAAAGATGTAAATATACAAAACTATTTTTTGTAAAACTACAGAAACCTGTAGCTTAACAAAAGAATCTACTAAAATTGCAGTAACCTTAAAATTTTCATCTGTAACCCGGATTGCAGTTACATAAAAAGTTCTAGGAATCCCAGTTTCCTAAAAAAATTCTTAGTAACCTTGTAGATTTTTTGATTTACGGTGCAAAAGTGTATCTGTTACATGAATTTTTGTTGTTGCTGTTACATAAAAGGTTCTATCAGTCCCAGTTTCCTAAAAAATTGTTAGTAACGTTGCAGAGTTTTTGATTTACGGTGAAAAAGTGTATCTGTTACATGGATTTTTGTTGTTACCGTTACATAAAAGGTTCAAGAAATCCCAGTTTCCTGAGAAATTCTTCGTAACCTTGCAGAATTTTTGATTTACGGTGCAAAAGTGTATCTGTTACATGAATTTTTGTTGTTGACGTTATGTAAAAAGTTCTATGAATCCCAGTTTCCTAGAAAATTCCTAGTAACCTTACAGATTTTTTTGATTTACGATGCAAACGTGTTTCTGTTACATGAATTTTTGTTGTTGCCGTTACATAAAAGGTTCTATCAGTCCCAGTTTCCTAAAAAATTGTTAGTAACGTTGCAGAGTTTTTGATTTACGGTGGAAAAGTGTATCTGTTACATGGATTTTTGTTGTTACCGTTACATAAAAGGTTCTATGAATCCCAGTTTCCTAAAAAATTCTTAATAACCTTGTAGATTTTTTTATTTACGGTGCAAAAGTGTAAATGTTACCTGAATTTTTGTTGTTATCGTTACATAAAGAGCTCTAGGAATCCCAGTTTCCTAAAAAATTATTTGTAACCTTGCAGATTTCTTTATTTACGGTGAAAAAGTTTATTTGTTACATGAATTTTTGTTGTTGCCGTTACATAAAATGCTCTATTTTAAAATCTAAATCGCAAAAATTGTCGGATGTCATTAAATAAATTCTTTTAAGTAAAATAATATAAGACCTTCTCACATTTTCATGATTTGTCGTGTGATCGCAGGTACTCAGCTATAAGTATGCAAAATTTTAGGTCTCTAGCTTATATAGTTTCCGAGAATAACCCCAGGGCAGACAGACAGACAAGTGAGGAGAATGAGATTTCGTCAGATGAACGAGAGCCTTAAAAAAGAAAGAAAGGAAAATAGAAGGTGGCCATAATTAAACTGACAGTATTCAGAGTTTTCTGTAGCGCGATCTAATTGAGAGAATGGCGCCAAATTTTGTAAGGAGATTAAAGCAGTCGGGTTAAGAAGGATTCCGCGAAAAAAATTTAGTTCCAAAAGTCACCGCTAGGGGATATGCGGCGCTGTGTAACAGAAAAGAGAGTTTTAAAAATTGCAGAATCAATACTGAAATAAAATTACATTTTATTTAGCAGATTTCAGGATTTTATTATTGTTTCTGCATTTTTTAAAGCTCAATTTTCTGTTACAGCACCTTTTTCCCCTAGCGGTGAGTTTTAGAACTAATTTTTTAAAGCCGAATCCTTCGTCCCTCGTCTAGTTTAATCTTCATAAAAAATTTGGCGTCATTCTCTCAATTAGATTGCGCTACAGAAAACTCTGAGTATTGTCTGTTTAATTATGACCACCTTGTACTTAATAAATTATCTCTACAACGAATTTTTTGTTCATTTATTTTAACTACTCTAAACAGAAAATTGAAAAAATGGTCTTAATATTTTTTTCGTTTTTTGTTAAATTAAATCTACATGGTTATTTAGATAGTTATTGAATTCATAAAGCACACAAGAAAAAAAATAAACAAATAGAATTCCGAAATCTTTGTTTATTTTTTTTTTCTTAAAACCTTAATATATTCAACATGCTCACGTACATGGATATAATTACAGCATTTTTGCATATGCGAATGAAAAATATTTACATAAAATTGTACTTGTATCCCAAGCTGTCGCATTTTATTTCCATGAAATGAAAATTTCTTGTTTAAATAGCATGAAAAAATTCTTACGATCTTTTTAGATGATTATTTTGTTTTTTCATTACTTGAATATAAAGAATTTAATTAAAAACACTTGTAGCACTTTCAAAACACAAATAAAAAAGGAACTAGAATTTAATTCTCTGCAATGATTATCTTCCGCACCTTAAAATTATTCTCGTGAACAAAAAATAATATTTATTGTTCCATTGTGTAAAAACTTAATTCTCAAAAAGAGGATTTTGTTTATTTTACATTACAACTATGGATTAATTTTCTGAGTCGTTACCCTGTGAAATTTTCTTAATACTTAATCTAAGTTTTTTTTTGTTTGTTTTCTTTTACATTTTTTATCAAAGTTTTTCATACTTTCTCTTTTTTTCTTGCAGTTTTTAAATTTATGTATTTATACTTAGATGAATTATGTTTTTATGTATTATAACAAATTAACACTTTTTTCAACTTTCTAGCCTGTGTATGTATTTTTTGTTAAATAATTTTAGCACATAAGGCAGTTGGTTAAAAATCGATTACAGAATTCTTTATTTACATACAAAAACCAGATTGAGTTAAACAAAAGAGTATGAAAATACGAATGCATTTCCATGCGCACAGTTTTAACATTTGCGAGGGGAACTTGAGTCTGACTGGCTAACATCCTCAATATTCCTAAAAACAAACTTAAATGGGTGATGAATTCAATTTCAATTAGATAAATATCTAAAATAATAAATGCAAAAATCTCTAAAATTCACTTAAATACCTTTCATACTGTATTTTGCTGCGTTTCTCAAATGTTATACTGTAAAAATACGAAATAAAATATTTCACAGTAATATACTAAATCTGTTCGAATATGTTTTTTTTTAATATAAAATATTGAACATTTTTTTCTACGGAATCATGTATTCACTATTTCTTTTAGCATACTCTTAAGAAACTTAGAAATTAAATTATGTAATGTATAAAATATTTTTTTTTTCTTCAAATACTTTTATAAGTAAAGAAATAAGATGCATTTATTTGCTTTAAATTTGTCTTGCTATATTTTATCAGTTTACAGTTAAAAGTATTTTTAATTTTCTGCGTGCTTCTCTGGTTATGAATCAGTTCAATGTGAATAGAAACTAAAAAAAATAAAATAAATAAAAGAGTTGTTTTTAGAAAATTACGAATTTAATAATGCATTAAAACCAGTAAAAAAAATGTTATATAAAATGTATCATGCAATACACCCCACTTACTTTTTTAAAAAATACATCCATGAAAAGTGTCAAGCATAATTGAAAAAAGAAGCATTTATTTAAGGTGCAACCACATTTATCAATCCTTATTATCGCTATTTTGTATTTTGATATGCTAATGGAATTTTTGTTATGCTAGTTATTGTGAAAAAGAAAGACAAACCTGAAATAAGCCTTTGAAAATGCCTTTATTTATTTAAGCTTAAAAAAACCAGTTTAAAAACAAATGAAAAAAATATATTAAAGAATTACAGTTCAAACTTTCGCTATGCACCAAAAGCACCATAAAGATCAAACAAGCCCAGAAAAGTTCAAGCATCATTATCTTACTTTTTGAAAAATCCTTACTAAACAAATGTTTATGAATTTTTCCTAAACTTTGTTTGATGATTTATGCTTTCTTCCGGTCGTAAAAACAGTGTAGATAATGCGTGAACACGGGTTTATTTTCATGCATTTCTTTTTGTAAACTGTTACTTTATTTTTGGAACATAAAATAGTTATATTATTTTTTTCCATATAATATTTAGTTTTAGAAATTAGTGTTTAGATAAATTACAAAAAAATTGTATTTAGGCATTTAAAAGTTATTTGTTTAAATACATCTTCATAAACATTGCATCACATTCTTTACTTACATGTTCTGGAAAACACGCGGTATTGTCAAGACGTTACGAAACACAGATCACATTTCATGTAGAATAATTTTTATATATATTTGTCTTACTTGGTGCGGAAATCAGGAGGAATTTATAGCTTGCCATTTAGCAACAACCACAGCAACGATTCTCGATGGTTAATTTACGGACACATCACTCGATCCATTCAGCAAATCAAAATTAAGAGATAATTCTTTTTAAGCACGGGTTTACTTCTCCTACTGCCAATTAAATGTATATAGGGTGAGTCTAAAATCATGGAACAAACTTTAAAGGGAGGTAGGGGACATCACAAGGATTCAGATTTGCATAGCAACCCTTAGTCGGAAACATTTTCCTGGTGCATTAGTGACGGCACAAAACACAAGAAAGACAGGACACGACAGGAGTTTATAACAAGAGAAAACATGTTTATTGAACTTAGCACAGCAAAAACCTAAGCAAAATTAACTTTAAAGAGACAATAATTGTCATCAAAGTAGGTATTCGAAATTGCGACCCCGGGCCGTGATGCATGGAAGCGCATCTCCGGCTTATGGAAGACCTACTGTTCTCGAAAATACCTGGAGTGTCTCGAACTTCCCCAGTAGCTGCTACGATGCCTGAAACAAGATTCTTAGCACTTTCCAGCATTGTCCCGGTATTTTTGCAGCACTAAGAATAATAAACATGTTTTCTCTGCCAGTTTGTGTCCTTTCTTTGTTGTGTTTTGTGTCGTCACTACCGCGCCAGGAAAGCATTTCCGACCATGAGTTGCTATGCAAATCTGAATCCTTGTGATGTCTCTTACCTCCCCTCAAAGTTTATCCCATGATTTTAGACTCACCTTGTAGAATAACAAAAGAACAACTTTTGCTATGCACCATAAAGACAAAATAAGTCAAGAAAAGTTCAAGTATCATTATCTTACTTTTAGAAAAATCCTTACTAAAAAAAAATTATGCATTTTCCCTAAATTTTGGTCAATGATTTATGCTTGCTTCAGGTCATAAAAACAGTGTAGATAATGCGTGAACACGGATTTATTTACATGCATTTCTTTTTGTAAACTTTTACTTTATTTAGAAACATAAAATAAACAATTAAAATACATGAATACATCAAATGATTCATAGTTTTATTACTAAAATAGGTGTAAAAAATAATTAAAAAGCTTTAAGCACTAAAACAAATTTACAGATGTTAAGTCCGGATTATATGTTCTATGAAAAATTTGCAACTACAAAAACCTTTACCGAACAAACAAAAACCGATAGGATCATAATACATTTAATTACTTTGCTTTTTAAAAGAATTGCGTTTTATTTTACCATAACAGTATTTTTTGTTAACAAATCTAATTATTCTTCTAAATTCTTTACAAAAGAAGCTATAACTACTGAGTGAAAAACACGATCGTGTTTTTCTCTCCATTGACATCTGGTTGGAAATCGAGCTCTCTAAAATTCATTCTTGTTGTCCTTTGAAAATGGCTAAGTGGTTTTCGCCGAAACTGTCGGGAATTTTTTTTTCTATTTTTAAGATCGTTTAAAGTTTTAAATGTAATGCATGTCTTTAAGTGTCATGTATATTTTAATCGTCATGTATATTTTATTTATCAGGATATACTGATTTAGCATATGTATAAAAATCTCAGTTTTTTAGCTCATTGTACATATATTATGTAGAATAATTGCAACTGATTTGAATTTATAATATAAAGAAACTTTTCTCTCTTTGCAGGTAAGAATTCTGTTACGGTTTTTAAATTAAAAATCTGGGTAAGTTTTAATACCATTTCTTCAACTGTAAAAGAACATATCACTCACTTGTTTAACAATACTTATTTATAATCTTATACATCCTGTTATAAAGATATGTAATAAAATTATCTCAACCAATATTGCCACATTTTTTATTTAAAATTTTCAAACTCTTCTTCAAAATTTCGGTAATTATTTTAACGTTATAAAATGATAGATTATTTCTAGAATAAAAGGAAAAAAAATTCTATTTAAAATTTTCTGGTTTGAATTCGGAATTTTTGAATACAAAATCCATAGAAATTGGCACTGATTTCTTACGATTGCAATATATTATTAGTTCAATTAAATGATAAAAGAAAAAGAAAATATTTATTTTTACATGAAAAATGTGTTCAATTACTACATAACTTCTTGCATTTACATATAATATTATTTACAAATCATGTTAAAACTTATTATGTTTACGCTCAAACCCCTTTTAATATATTTTTCTTATAAAAAATAGCCGGTTGTGTTTTTTCGTACGTGCTTTTAATTTATAAAAGTAAGATGTATGTAAAAACGTATTAAAAATTTTAATACTCTAAGTTTATCGTCAACGAAAAAAATGCTATACCAACAAAAATGTATAGATAAACAATTTTGTAATGATATAATTATTTGATGGTTTTGAAAATTATACTATAATGTATGTTGCGTTACAATTTTGAACAAGATTTATAATTAATGTTTACATTTAATTAAAAAAGACCCAAAAGATCATATTTTGTCTTATTTTCTATAATTAAAGGTAATAAAATATTTCGTAAATATGCATCTATGCATATCTAGACATCTGTGCATTCAGATATCATTTAATGAAGTATATGCATCTATTGAATTAATACGTTTTTGAGTGTAAGAAAAAGATTTTTACACCCACGAATATTTTTACACGTCTCCAAAATTGCAATGATCTCAAATACATTTAAATTAAATTGCAGTGTAGTTTTGCATAAAGCAAAGAATAAACTGATTAAATGGAGGAGGGATAAAATTATACAATTGTTCGCTACTTTCGAATAAATTAGATTTTTGTTTTTGTTTTTGTTTTGGTCAAAGAATATTTGGAGGAGTGTTCGGAAATGGAAAAACGTTGAGTGATTCTATTATAAAAAAAAATTTAAAGAACAATTTTACGTCACAACTGAACAATTTATAAATTATTATGAATACATTATTTTAAAATGTTTATTTTTAAAAAATCAAATTTTTCAACTTTTTAATTTTTTAAAACAATTAATTAACATTTTTTAATTTTTTTTTTCAAAATCTTTTAACAACTGCTTCTATTATCAGAAAGTAACTAAGAAAATATACGATATGCTTGTCCTAAGTGTACATGAAATTTACAACATAAAGTAAATTCCAAATTACCTGAACGGAAAGCACGTGCATCTATTTCAAACATACATTTAAAAAATCTTATAAAAATTGATTAGAAAAATCACCAAGTAACTTAAAAAAAACTTTTTTAGAACAAAAACTATAAAATAAAATTAGTTTTATTTTTTAAATGAAAAAAATGGTTACTCTAATTAAGTTCTGACTTTCTTAAATAATCAATTATGTATTTCTTTCAATATTTCTTACCCTCTTAGACACATAAATGTATTAAATTTATAAAATTAAATGTTATTCGCGTTCTATCAGTGAAATATACCTAAAAGCAAAAGATTTATTTTATTTTATTTTATTATTGTTGTTATTATTTCGACATAGTAATTCTAGAAATACTGATGAATGAAGATGGATTGGTCGAAGATATATGCTATTATTCGACGGACGTCACTCAAATCACTGGATCATTCAACAAATTTCTCCGCTATTGTCAATCTTGTGAAGAATTGCCGATTTTCTCACATTTCGTACGAAATCGGCTTATATGACAACGACGTTTTACGGTGTATAACATTCTCAAGTGATTGATGTTATTTGTCTTTGGAAAAATAAATACTTTGAAGTTTCTCTTTTTTTCTTTATTTATACTTTCCTTTTGAGATTTGTTACATGAGAATTGTTTTAACTTTTGCAGGACTTACATTGGAAGTTTGTAGAAATTTCTACATTTTCTCGGTTTGTTTAGCTAACGAAAGTTTGAAAATGAAGATGTGTGAATAATTATATCAGTTTTCAACCTCTAGAGTATATATAAACCTAACGCAAAAATGAATTAGAAATATTTTTATGCCGTATTTTTTCCTACTAGGCCTTTTGCATCAAATTCTTTTTGATTATTTATTAACGGTTTATAATAAAATTATCTATTTAATTTCTCTTTTGTTTACTTATAGACATGCAAACAGCATTAAAGCTCTTATAAATTATTTAATATATATAGATACATATAATAAATATATACATTAAATCAATTTAACAAAAATGATTTATATATAAATGTGAGTTTATATTCCCTTATATCACATTTTATATTAAAACTTTTTTTTTTCTCTCTTTTCAATTTATTCATGATTTATTTCAACTGTAAACTTTACTAAAATTATTTATTTAGTTTGTGTTTTGTTTGAAAACGCCGCTACTCACACAACAGCGGGCTGTCATAGGCTGCGCGGAGCGGTAGCAGGCCTGACACGGAATATCCCAGCGGAAAGTGTAAAAGCTAAATTGAAAGAGTTTAAGACAACGACAGCGGGCGTTCCGACCACAATATATTTGACCTGCGAAATAGATCAAAACTATCTAATTATTTTAACCTAATAATGGAAAGCAGAAATTTATTAGCATACTATCGAATTTTCTTCTTGAAATACATATGAAGTTTGACAAAGTTTGACCCAAGTTAACTTAAAAAATAGAAGTCTGTATACTATTTAAAGAGAACCGTATTACAGCAATCTAGTTAAAACCCGGTTATTATCTATTTACTTTGAAATAAAACGAACATTTTCGAAGTACATAACCAAACAATGTCTTGGCATATCCGCCATATGTCTTGTAACGCTTTCACTATCTCCTGATTAATCTGGTAGCGAAAGAGACAGGAAAACTTTTTTGTATAACCTTTGAATTATTTTATTCTTGGATAATTAAGAATATATACATAAGGATTTTCAGGTTCGTTTTCAAATTATAATAATGAAGGGCTTTTTGCCACAAAGTCTATTCGTGAATAAAAGTCTCTAGACATATGAGACTGATGTCTCTGTAAGAAAATTTTTATCGATGCTCTAAGTTCAATAGAGACTGATGTCTCTCGAAGGACACTCGCTAGCCTAGGCTATCTACGAGTCTCTTCGACCAAGTCCACACACTCTAAGTCGAGTCGCTCCTCTCGAGCGACTCCAAGTCCTCCGGCTGGGAATTATTCCCGACCTCTTCGTATGAGATTCGAAACAAGACTCCCCTCCACTCTCAAAATCCGTCCCTCTCATCTCCATCTTCTCTCCGCAATCCAACCGCACGGTATCCTCCTCCTCCAATCGGCTAAATCCCCGCTTCTCATAGGAGCCTCTTTGTTTCTCCACTGGCACCGTTGCCATCTTGCGTCTCCGAGATGCTGAAACTTTCTTCCCTGGAAGGTCGCTTATAGGAGAAAACGATCTATAAGGGATCGACCGTGAATAATTTTTAACGTAAGTAGACATTGTACCTAAGTCACCTCGAAATATTCTCTTTTTGTACCTTCAAGATGAATGGGTTTTTACCCGTGGGAACCAAGTCAGGTTGTGAAGTCTTGGTACAGGCAAAGTTCTGTTAATCAATTTTTTTAATTAAGACAATACTTTACAGTCTTCATCGAATCATTCTATCCCATCCCCTATGCCGCTCTGTCAAACTACAGCTTTCTTATACGTCAGGGTCTTGCGAAAATTTGATCTAGATTAATAATTGCAGATTTACGATTTCATCTGGTAATCACTAGCATCATCTTATAATAGTACAAACCTTTATCCTTCGATTGGGCCCGCCAACAACTCCATTGGACTTTTCTTTACTGGCAACACGTTCCCTGTCAAACGAGTCTCGTTTTGAATTCGGTCGGGTGGATGGACGTTAACGGGTATGGAGACAACCTCACGAATACACGGATCCTACATGTTAATAAGGGTCTGTTTAAGCTGGCGGAGTCTCTGTGATGGTATTAGACCGGGGGCGGGCAGCACAGACAATCACCTCATCGAGTTCACGGATGAAATTTTAGGATTAGTTAAATCTTGATTCGCATATTAAAACCCAATCGGTCTGCCAAGTCCTATCTTGCAGGAAAACACCTGAAAACCCGATTTTAGCGTCTGACTCGTAGGTTTACCATTGTGTTTTCCTGTACCATAAAGTATGAAAACATGGAGGACTGGAAGCTGGAAAACACAATGGTAAACGTACGAGTCAGCCGCTAAAATCAGGTTTTCAGGTCTTTTCCACCAAGATACGACTTGGCAGACCAATGGCGTTTTAATATGCAAATCAAGATTTAACTAATCCTAGAATTTCATCCGTGAACTCGATGAGGTGATTGTCTGTGCTGCCGGCTCCTGGTCTATATCGGTCGTGTGCAGTAGGTGTGTTATGGCAGTGTCGCCAGAGTGGAGAATTTTTTAATTCAGATTATTTGACTGTCGCCACTTTTTAAAAATAGTATAATTCGCTCATTTTTCAGATTTTTTAATATATTTTTAAATAGGGAGAATATTTCTATTTCGAAAAAGCAGTGACAATCAACAATCTGGCGACAAAAAAGTCCCCAATCTGGCAACACCTTGATACGTCTCGAGACGACTATGACAGTTGACAGTTACTTGAGCATCCAGTCCGATCAAATGCGTCCATTCAGTCCATTGTGCATTCTGATGGACTTGAACAATTCAAACAGGAAAATGCGACACCCCACACATTGAGAGTTGCTGCCAAGCGGCTGTAGGAGAACTCTTCTGATTTTAGACACTGCCTTTGGCCATCTAAATTCCCTGACATGAATATTATTGAGCATTTCTGGGATGCAATTAGCTGTTCAGAAGAGATCTCCACATCCTCAAACTACTGTGGATTTTTAGGCTTCCTTGCATGATTCATGGTGTGAATTGTCGCAAGGATACCCTCACATCTTCGTCGAAACCAAACCAGGTCGTGTGGTGGCACGTCTGAGCGCTCGTGGGAGCCTTAAGTGGGCTGGTCACTCAGCTTCGAAATTCGCCTCCGTAATGTTAAGTTTATGGACTTTTGATGCATTCGTATATTTAAAATATCTTCTCGGGAAACTCCTATTTTTTAAATCTTTTTTCTGTGCAGTCTTCTTAAAAGATGTCTCTTTTTATCTTAGTTTTCAAAATATTTCTGAAATCTATGCTGAATTTAACATTTTATGTGTTAAAATCGGGCAAACTGTGAGTAAGATTTTAAAACTTCATATAAAATTAAGACTATACAAATATCTCGAGAATTAAGAAAAAATGAGACATCTTTTAGGAACTGTACACAAAATATAGAATTTAAAAATATTGATTTTCCGAGGAGATATTTTAAATATACGAATGCATCAAATGCCCATAGACTTTACATTAGTAAGGGGAAATCGGAAGCTGAGTGACCAGCCCCCTTAAACGATATTAGGCAGTTGCACCAGCTTTTCTAGCACTAGAGTGTAAAACTTTTAGTTATTTCACTTTCCTATATGGAATTCCTCGAAGTATGTGTAAATAGAGTGACTTTCATGTATAAATTACGAGTAATTTACGTGAAAATCTAAATTTTGCGAAACTAAATTGTTTGTTAGATTATATATGGATTATACGTTAATAAAGAATCAATAAAAACAACTGAAATGAATGCATTTACACTATTTTATTTTATTTTTATGCCTAAAATGCGAAATCGTTCTTAATAATAAGGACTTACACTTATGGGGGAGAAAATCATTAAATCTGTTCATATTATAATCAATCAAAAAGTAAGAACACATTTAAAAAAAAATGGTTTTAACTCACGAATGAAGTTCATAATGATAACAATTTCATCTTAATTATAAACAGTCATGAAAAAGTTTAATTGCTCTTTATACGCTACACTTTATTTGTTCCTATTACAAGCTTATATGGGAAATACAAATTAAAGGAGTCGTGATTCAAATTTCTAAGTAATCAGCTAAACATCGCATATATAAACCACATAATACTCAAATAAAAACAATAAAATCAAATAACTGATTTTCCATTACTTTTCTTTTAACATAAAACCGTCTTACCGATATCGTTAACAAAATGTTTTTTAAATAAATAAATTGTGTGTTTTTTTTCTGTACATAACTGTAAGTGGTCGTAATATTATTTAATCCGCTAATATTTATTGTGCCATTAAAAAAGTAGATAACTGGACAGACGTCGTTTATACATTAGCATATTGTGGTTTTAGCAAAATTCTTAGAATTTCGTTTATTTTTACAGCTAATGTGTTCTAACAAAAAGGATTAGACACAATGAAACCACCTGAAATAGATAAAAAACATGCAACTGTTTTATTAATAATCATTAAGGTAATAATTCACGTATCTGAAAACATAGGCCTTCTACAGAAAATGATGTTTAAATCAATGGGATTTGAATTCGTAATGCAGCAAAATAAAGTAGGATTTATCACCTCCTTGATTTTAATAATAGTATTCATTTTACGTAATTTGGGATAAAGGCGATGTCTTCCCTTAAAAGGATTTAGAAAATGATTCCCTTTTTTTAAAGATTCTATTCAAAGTGTTGTTATTCGTATGTTGAGTATTCGATATTAATAATTTTAAACAATCGATATTTTTCAGCAGGCTTTTGGTTTTGTAGAAAGTGGATTTCATTTGTTGTTTAATTTGCAATGAAGAACGCAATAATACGGTTTTCCGTAATTATCATTGGTCATCAAATTTGCAAATATTTCATCGAGCATAATGTTTTAAAAATAATACGAGGGCTATTATTTTTCAACATCCGATGAGCCCAGTGTTGCCAGATTGGGTACTTTTTTAATTCAGATTATTTGACTGTCATCACTTTTTAAATATAGCATAATTCGCCTTATTTTTCAGAATTTTTTATCTATTTTTAGATATGCCGACTATTTCTATTTACAAAAAGCGGTGACAATCAACAATCTGGGGACAAAAAAGTCCCCAATCTAGTAATACTGGATGGGCCGGAAAATAAAGGCAAATATGAATAAAAAAATGTTTTTATAACCAGGAGTAAAATATATTCAAAGTTAGTTTTCGACATTGTCTCAGTGAAGATTGAGAAAATTGTCATACTGGTGGATAGTTTTCCAAAATCCTCTTCATAAAAGGTTGCGCTAGCGTGTTGAGATAAGTCTTCAAGGCGTCTTGAAAATTTTTGTTGGGATGGAAGCGCTGTCCCCCCAGACCTGTCTTCAGTTCTCGAAGAAGATGAAAGTCAATCAGTGCCAGATATGGGCTGTACGTCGAACACCTCCCTTCAAAATTGTGAAACAAGCTTTTAGGCCATCAGTTAGACCTGGTACCGAGTGACTGCCACCTTTTTCGAGAATTGAAGATAGGTCTGTTAGGACAGCGTTTCCATCCCGACAAAAATTTTGAAGACGCTAACCAGACCTATTTCAACACACTGGCGGCAACCTTCTATGAAGAGGGTATTGGTTGTATGGGGTTTTATGGCGTAAAATCCCTTAAGGGACATGCCGCGCCATTATAAAGAGGGTATTGGAAAACCCGTTCACCGGTATGAAAAATGTCTCAATAGACACTGTGAGTACATGGAAAAGTAACTTTGATTATACTATTGACTCCTGATTATAAAATCATTTTGTTATTCACACTTGTCTTTGTTTTACAGCCCGTCGGAAGTTGAAAAAATACCCCTCGTATCTACCCTATTAAAATCCGTCCGCGTATCTATGTAACCTCAAAAACTCGGAAACCACAGGGCGCAGGGCTACGAAATTTGGCAATCGGGTTGCTGGTGGGGGGCCCATGAATGATTGGGCAAAAAATTCGAAACTTTTAAATAGATTTTTTTTTTAATGTTTTTGACGAAATTTACCTTTTTTATGTTCAACCCGTAATTGCGCGAGTTCTAATCAGTTCTAACTGTTTACTGCAATGTGAGATATACATATTACGTACGCCACGCTGCAATACTAAGAAGCTGTAGTGGGTATTACAATAATTCTTTTGCCTCGCATGCAAATAATTAGAGAGATTTTTTTAAATGTTTTTCACGAATTTTTGCCCTTTTTTTTGTTCAACCCGTAATCGCGCGAGTTCTAACGAGTTCTAAATATTTACTGCAATGTAGGATATACATATTACGTACGCCACGCTTCAATACTAACAAGATGTCACGGGTATTACGATAATTCTTTTACCTCACATACAAATAATTAGAGAATATTTAATTGCACTTAATTATTACTTTAAAAAAAATAAAGAAAACATTTTATCACAAACATCAACAAAACTTTTTATTCTATTTATTCCGTTATTCTAAAGATATCGTTTTATCGTCTGCTGCCATAGGAACATGTTAAATAAAGTTTCATTAAAAAAATTCATAGTAGTAGTAGAAAAATATTTTTCTAAATCGAATAGTTATTGTACAACTCAACACTAGACTAACACCTTTTACGTAAAAACCAAAGTATAATAAATGCACGTAATATATGTGGATGTGCTTCCACATATATATAGATAGACATATAAGGTCAGATTCACCATTTCGTTTGATTCAAGGTTCATTCGTAGAAAATAACCAACATAGCGAGCGCAGCCTGCTGGTAGTCTTTTTGTGCATTACTGGTACAAATTATTCAATGTAATTTCAAAATATAAAACGATGCACAGTATATAACCCATAACTATGTTTGTTTTAGCATTTTTAATTCTTTTTTTTTTCATTCATTAACTTGTGTAGCGATTGAAAAATATACTGTTCATAAAATTAATGCTATAGATTGCTTATCGGGCAAATTAAAAAATACAAAGTACTAATATGTAAAACTATATTTCTCTATAAAGCGTTTATATTCTGAGGTATCGCTATCTATAAGCTTCAGATAAATAAAGAGAAACCTTTATTATGTGATTATTCGTTCATATATATAAAAAAAAGTTTCTTTTAAATTTTCAATTTATGCTCTGATTTCGAATGTTTATAAGGATTTGTTATGCCTTCAGGTCATAAAAGAGCACGAAGACTGTGTGTTTACACAATACTTTTTTGAAGTCTTTTCTTTCTTTCTTTGTGTGTGTTAGAGTGATAGAGGAAGTGAACTATTTTTTGGGGGACATTTTTTGCGGTCTTTTAAATTTAAATATTCTAAATTTATTTTAAGAAAAGGGAAGTGTGATTTGATGCTTTTTAGTGTAGTTTTTACTAATTATTTTTTTTATGAAATTAATTTTAATTTTTGTAACTTTTCGAACAAAAGTAAATAGCAATTATAAGAATAATTTCACAAGGGAAACTATGTGTAACATATTTGTATTAAAACTACATAATACTATCTAAGACTATTAAAATAAGTGTTAGAATATATATGTATACATATTTACGCATATACAATTTCAAAATTTTGGTATATTTAACACTTAAATTGTATTCTGTAACACTGACAGAAAACCTTTTTTTGTAATCAATAATTTATCTCGCTTTAATAGAAAAAATTATATTTATTTTAAATTATACATAAACCCCACTTTAAATTATGCCTTTCGAATCATTATGCTAATTAGTATGAATCAAATAAATTACGCGGTATTGTTAGAAAGTTACCATGTTGATTGTATTTTGATTTTTAAGACTAAACTTGTTTCTTATAAATTAAAGCTGAGTTTTATGAAATATTAAACTTATGTAACAATCGAAAATTTTAAAATTTTTACATTCAGAAACGCGACTGTTTTGTATGTATGAATATGATTACCTTCTATGTATATATAGATTAATGTCGCAGTTTAATATATAATATTTTTTATTTACATCATTTATAGGAACATTTTAATAGTTATTTAACGCGGCAAAAGCCACCAACACAGAAAATCTTTTGCATTAGAACTGAATTATACAATATTACGCAATAGGGGGGAATGGTCCATTAAAAATATCTTCAGATATAATTATAGAACATCAGACTTTCATATCAAATATTAAGCATTTTTCGGGGAAAATTAAAACATGTAATAAAAAAACTAAATATTTTTTAAAGTCTTTTCATTGTAGTACATATTTGTTAAAGAAAGTCGCACCTTCACTGTGAGTTAAACAAATGAACTTGAATGAAGGAATTCCGCTGTAACAACAACAACAACAACAAATTATCTGTCGTTTAAGTGTTTAAATTAAAAGTTTTCAGTTTTTATTCCCATTTTGCATTACCCTTTTCTTCAATTATAGTCTTGCTTACTCGGATAAATTAAAAAAAAGCAATTAATAATTTAAAAACTGGTGCATTAAAAATATTAATTGTATACAAAATTACCTTTCTCAAAGCTTTTATAAACAATTTTTTCTCTTTCTCTTTTTTTCACTATTTTTTATTGTGTGTCATCAGAACTATGATTTTAAACGACTAATAAATTACTGGTACTTTTAAATAAAATATTATCAGATTTTCAAACTTTATGTATATATTTAAAACATGTTGATACATGTAATTTTTATCGTACTTTTGCCAACACTCTATTAAGACCACGATATGGAAAAAAAAAACTTTACTGCTTATAAATATAAAAACTTTGGGCGGCATATTTCGAAACGCTTCATAAAACGCTACGTAATATAAACAAATTTTATTTTTTAATGTCAACTTGTTTTGTGACAGAATTAACATATTTAGTGATGTTGTTTATGCCCCATAAACTACATCATTTATCCCCGCAGAAAAATGATAATGCTTACTAAATCTCATGAAAAAATGAAGCTATAAGCGTGCGGATGTTTTTGACTTCCATGCAAATTGATTAAAACAACATTAAAATCTTCATGCGCTGAAATTTATTGACATGAACAAAAACTACGTTTTACTCCCATAAAAAATTTTCGGAATATTATTTATAGTTATATCGCATATATTATTGTGGAGTATTTTAAGTTTACCGTTCCAAAAAGATTATTAAACCTTTGATATATAATGTGCTGTACAAAGTTTAGGACAAGCATGTGGTTAAAATAATTTCGTTTTTTAATAAAGTGGATTTTTTATTGTCAATTAAAAATGATAAATTCAATAATGACAGTTTTTATTGTACTATCTTTTTATTTTAAGCATCATAAATTGTTTTATGAAAATTTTTCAAAAATACATTTTTATGATTATAATAAAACTAAATATCTATCGAAACAGGTTTTTAAGACCGAAACATAAACCTAAACCGAATTTCGATAATCTTCTTATTTTCGGCTGAAAACATCTTTTTTTTCTATTCATATGTCACAAATCTTCAGTGGTAATGTGTAATGTGTTATTTTTTTTAATTTTTCTTCTTTTTACATGTGCGTTTCTTGATGCTAAACTTTGTAAAAACGGTTTCATTGGGTTTAAACAAAACATATATCTTATGTATATATATATATACATATAAATAAAAACTTGTGATAATAATAAACCATTTTAAAAAATAAAATCATTTATGAAACCATAAAAATAGATCATCCGAAATACTATATATAAAAGTGGAATAATTGAAAGTATATTATGAAAATTATAAAAGGGATGTAAGAAACATGAATAAAAGTTGAAACTTACATTGCAAAGTTCTCGTCTGGAGCATTATCTTGCAATATAAGTAAAATAAATACATACACACACACATATATATATAGGTTCTAAGAAACACGTTTAGAAAATTTTGCTGAAAAGTCATTAAATGTTACAAGTCACAATTTTGAAAAAACTATTCCTATTGATATGAAATTGTATTCCAATTTTCTTGTTTTCGCAATGATTCCGCCATATGGAGCCCAATTTCTGAGGTAAAGTTTTCTATAAGTTCTAAAACTATAAATTATGCTTAAAAAACAATTTTTTTAAGCATAAAAGATCATTAGCATCAGGTATTGTTTTTTGTCGAAAGTACAAGACTTGTGTAACATTTGTTTCAGTTACGTATTATATTTTTAAAGAATGTAATGATGGAACGAATACTTTCAAATGAATTTCTTTTCTTTGAAATAATGCTGAATGAATATTAAACGATTACCATTATACTTTTTTTGAACACGAAATTAGTCAGCAGATATAAGACAAAAGGCAAATAAAAACAAAATATTCTATGTTTTATGTTTGTTTCACCAAATATAGAAGCTAAATAAATTGTCTTAAAATTATATATTTTTTAAAATGTCATAATATTTATTCAGATTTGTTATCTTTTTGGAAAATATAAAGTATATTTTTGATATTTTTATGAATAATGATATTTGAATGAAAATTTGATACAAGTGCTGTAACTAAATAAATATGTAAGTACACTGGTGTCCAAAATTGAGGACCAATCACAAAATGCTAATTTTCAAGTACGCGAATACTCAAAAGGAAATAATATAATTCGAATAATTACTATCTCTACAGCACAATTATTCCCTATAACGTCTCATTCATGTCACACATGGTCACAAGTGTCATAGTCACTAAGGTGAAGCAAAAAAATAGGAAATTCCGTACAGCTCATTATGAGTCTCAAATGATCACTATATATGACTCCACTGAGACATCACTGTGACTGCTGCTTTGTGACGAGTCACCATGTGATTTTACAATGTAGTTACATTGTGACACTCATGTGACTGTCATCTGTATACTCAATTTCAAAGTCATCGTGAACCCTGCATTGTGATAAGTTACTAAATAATGTCACATTAAAGTCACATGATGACTTTCAGGTGACAGAGAGTCTTTTGTGAAAAGTCACCATGTGACTATAACGTGATATTATTTGGTGACTTATCATAATGCAACGTTCATGATGACTTTGAAATTGAGTATAAAAATGACAGTCACACGAGAGTCACGATGTAACTACATTGTAAAGTCACTTGGTGACTCGTCACAAAGCAGCAGTCGCATTGACGTATCAGTTGAGTCACATATAGTGACCATTTGAGACTCATAATGAGACGTGTGGATTTTCCTATTTCTTGTTTCACCGTAGTGACTGTGACACTTGTGACTATGCGTGACATGAAGGAGATGGTATATGGACTAGCTGTGCTGTAGGGATAGTAATTATTTGAATTATATTATTTCCTTTTGAGTATTCGCTTATTTAAAATTAGCATTTTGTGACTGGTCCTTAATTTTGGACACCAGTGTATATATTTTTATATTATGTTAGTTATAATTTTTTCAATTTTTTGAAAACAGCAAACATTTTCATTAAAAATTAAAGAATAAAATTTGTATGAATCACCAGAAAACAAAAGAACAAACGGGACGCGATTCGGGCTGGATTTGTTTAAACAGATCGTCTTTAGCCAAATTCCCGAGATCATTGGCAGATGGCGGGCTATTAAAATTTCCACTCCGAAACGCATCCTCTGTGCTCTTTTGTTTTTATGGTGATTCATACAAAGTTTTATTTTTTACTTGTGATTTATCGCCAGTTTTTCGGTTCTGTTTTATAAGTAAAGGCTGTATTAAATAAACATATTTTTCCATTACATATGTGAAATTTAAACATAGAAAAATTATACGCGTGTTCTGCGTATCCTCTGTATAAGACGAATACCAAAACCTTTCCTCTTTCCATTAGAATAAAGTAGTGTGAACTTTCTCAAAATTAATTTTTTTTGCTTTCAATAGGAAAAAATAAAAAATAATAATATAATTCATAAACTATATATTATGTGTCCAAAAATGGACTGATTAATTTTAAAATTCAATAAATTTTAAATGGTAACAGCTATTAATGAAATTCTTGCAGTAGGGTTATGTAAGATGTCAAGAGTTTTTTTTATTGCTATTCTCGATTTTAGCTCAAAGCAGTAGCGATAGATGGCGACGCTACAAGCAATAGGCGCTAAAGCCAGGCCGGATTTTTTGTTTCGCTCTTCTCCAGTATTGATGCAGCAGAAGGAGGCTAAATGTATGGAGTGGTGGATAGAGTGGAGCTGCTAACGCAATTTTCTTCTTAGGAACATAATTCTCTCTGTACATATATATGTATATAACGTCCTTCTTTCGCATCGATACCGAGGAAGAGAGAGGCAAAAAAAAAACGGTCCTGGATTTGGCGCCTATTGTTTGCAGCGCGTACTATCACTGCTGTTTTGGACTAAAATCGTGATTCGTAGCAGATAACCGCCTGACATTTTACAAAATCTTCCTGCGAGAATTTTTTTAATAGCTCTCACCATTTGCAAGTTATTTAATTTTTAAATCAGTCAGTCCATTTTGGGACACTCGGCATTTCAATGAATTTCTGTGGCAGTAATGGTACATTAGAACAAAAGAATGTAAACATTCTCAATATAAAATTTTTATTCTTTAATAAATATTCATTTCAATGAAAAATTACAGCAGCGCTAACGATTGAGATACCAACTACCAGATAATGATATTAATGGGTATACTTTGTAGGGGAGAGTAGACGTATTTGGACCGCCGCTTTAATTGGACCGTTGCCATTCTGCCGTTAAGTAGAGGAACAGATTCCATCTACCGCTGAATTCCTACTCATTTGAATGACGTCCCTCATGATTAGAAAAAGCAGCCGCCTACCATGTGCTGTTTTCAGACAACTTTAAAAAACCTAAAGTCAGCTGTTTTGATCTAATTTTTTCCTACTAAACGTAAATGAGTATTTTAAAACTAAGGTAAGTTGTTATGGTTTCATATACACATATGAATTCATCTGTTTATTGCGCATATTTTTCACGCGGATTTGTTTCATTTAGTTTTTGTTCTTAGTCTTGAAATTAACAGTTTTAAAATATGGCGCAGTTGCCGTAATTGGGCCAATTTAAGTTGCTTAAATTGGACCAGATATGCGATCATAAATTTGAAAAGTAAGTAATGAATTTCGAGAACGGTACGCTTTGTACACTATTTTTTTTTTTATAATGGATTACTATTTTCATGCAAGTTCTTTTTTTTTAAATACACTTTAGGCCTATATAAACATACATATGTTACAAGAGATACGTTGCAAGAACAATTATGTATTTAAGTAGTAAAAGTTGAATTTTATTTTCGGTCCCATTGGTGAGAACAAAGATTCGTAAAATTCACATTTTGCGACAGCGCTTGCAGACAAAAGTTAGATTTAAATTTTTAGAATGGTGTGAAAATGAAAACAAATGGATAAATGTGACTGAAAATCGCACAGAGAGTTCCGTTTAATATTCTAATCAAAGCCTTTCACAAATCCTTCTATCTTCTAGCCTTTCATCAATAAATCTAAATAAGTTATATATAATTAGTATTTCCTTAATTTTTTTTCAATGAAAACATAGGTAGCAACACCCTTAAAATTTTAAAATTACTACAATTGGAAGACATTTTTAACCAAATTAAAAGTATTCTGGAACTGATTTTCAGACAATTATAACAACATACATTTGTACAACTGAAAAACATATGTAGTTAAATGATTAAATTTTAACGAAAACAAAACAAAAAAGAAACCCTTAAAGTGGAAAAAAATATGAAAATACTTGTAATTAAATCAAACCGGACAATGGAATCTAGTCGATTTAAATTTCCGATATTTATAGGAATACCAGTTTCCTAAAAAATTCTTAGTAACCTTGTAGATTTTTTGATTTACGGTGCAAAAGTGTATCTGTTACATGGATTTTTGTTGTTGCCGTTACATAATAAGTTCTAGGAATCCCCTTTCGTAGAAAATTCTTAGTAACATTGCAGATTTTTTGATATACGGTTCAAAAGTGCATCTGTTACATGGTTTTTTGTTGTTGCTGTGACATAAAAAGTTCTAGGAATCCCAGTTTAGTAAAAAAAATCTTAGTAACCTTGTACATTTGTTGATTTATGGTGCAAAAGTTATCTGTTACATGAATTTTTGTTGTTGTCGTTACATAAAAAGTTCTAGGAATCCCAGTTTCATAAAAAATTCTTAGTAAGCTTGAAGATTTTTTGATTTACGGTGTAAAAGTGTATCTGTTACATGGATTTTTATTCTTTCCATGGCCGTTACGTAAAAAGTTCTAAAAATCCCAGTTCCCTAAAAAATTCTCAGTTTACTTGGGGATTTTTTTACAGTGTACGGTTCTGTTTTAAAATCTAAATCGCTGAAATGGTCGGATGTTATTAAATAAATTCATTTAATTTAAATAATATAAGACTTTTTCACAATTTTACGATTTGTCGTATGATCGCAGGTGCTCAGCTAAAAGTAAGCAAAATTTTAAGTCTCTAACCTATTTAGTTTCCGAGAACGAACTATGCGACAGACAGACATAGAGGTGACGAGAATAGGGTTTCGTCCGATGAACGAAACCTTAAAAAAAAGAAAGGATAAATACTTAATAAATTATCTTTTCAACGAAATTTGTGTTTGTTTATTTTAACTACTTTAAACAGAAAAAAAATGGTCTTAATATTTTTTCGTTTTTTGTTAAATTAAATCTACATGATTCTTTAGATAGTTATCGAATTCATAAAGCACATAATAAAAAAAATAAACAAATAGCATTCCGAAATCTGTGTTTAATTTTTTCTTGAAACCTTAATATATTCAACATACTCACGTACATGGATATAATTACAGCATTTTTGCATACGCGAATGAAAAATATTTACATAAAATTGTACTTGTATCCCAAGATGTCGCATTTTATTTCCATGAAATTAAAATTTCTTGTTTAAATAGCATGAAAAAATTCTTACGATCTTTTTAGATGATTATTTTGTTTTTTCATTACTTGAATATAAAGAATTTAATTAAAAACACTTGTAGCACTGTCAAAAAACAAATAAAAAAGGAACTAGAATTTAATTCTCTGCGATGATTATCTTCTGCACCTTAATATTATTCTCGTGAACAAAAAATAATATTTATTGTTCCATTGTGTAAAAACTTAATTCTCAAAAAAAAGGATTTTGTTTATTTTACATTAAAACTATGGATTAATTTTCTGAATCGTTACCCTGTGAAATTTTCTTAATACTTAATCTATGTTTTTTTTGTTTGTTTCCTGTTACCTTTTTTATCAAAGTTTTTCATACTTTCTCCTTTTTTTTGCAGATTTTAAATTTATGTATTTATACTTAGATGAATTATTTTTTTTATGTATTACAACAAATTAACACTTTTTTCCCAGATGTGTTTAATTCGTACAATAAACTTGTTAAACTTTTCGGAACGATTGTCATGTATACGTGACGTCATGTATACGGGACGTCACGTATACGAACGTACTACGGTCCTTATTTTTGAATGTCGTTATTTCCGAATATATTTTTTTGGCTTACCAAATCATATAATTTCTGGTATTGAAAAAGAAAACGAATAATTTTGTTCCAAAATAATGGCAGAGTAAAACAAAATATCCCCTACTATATGCTCTCATAATAATAAGTTCAACAGATGTTTGATGAAAATGGAAAAAAGAATTATGCTCTGTCAAAAAACCTTTTGTTTCTCCAACAATACTACATTAACTACATGTTCGATAACATTATGCATCTGAACAAGCTTTTGAATTTATAATTCAAAATTTTCTTTAATTAAGTGTCTTTTGTGAAGTCTAATTTTTTTCTTTTAGTGGACATTATTATATGAGCGAGACCAGAGGGAGGAAGTTTTAGAAATTACATTCCTTGCTGATTTTTACAATACACTAGTGGAAATTCATTTATGAAAACACGTTTTTTTAACAAAAACGTCTATAATATTCATTAAAAATGAATGAAATTTCATGGGATATACATGGTATGTATAACCAATGAGTTACAGAAATAAAATTTCATACGTGATATTAAACATAAACAAAAATAAAAAAAATAGATTTTCATGCAAATATATTTCATGAAATTCAAATTTTCATGCAAGAATATGCAAACATAAAAATTGATTTATGAAAAACACATTTCATTGGCTATTTCGCAGTAATGTGACAAAAATCTTCATAAAACAAGGTAACGTGACATGCACAGTAAAGTAAACGAAAGATGTTGTCTGAAGAAGAAAAAGATAAAATCGATGCATATCTAGAATGTAGAAAGTCTGTTCCGGAAATTAGTAATTTAATTAAAAGATAAGTTGATGTGATATATAACTGTAGAAATTATCCAGAAAATTATGGCAAAAATGTTAAAAGAAAGGGTAAAATAGAAAAAAGAGAGATTCTTCAACTTGCATCGAAAGTCGGTCACAGTTCAAAGCAGATTTGTGGATATGTATCCCTTCCTGTTACTTCTAGAAGAGATAGGAAAATTTTACATTCTTTACGGAGTTTCAGATGGTCGAAAATGAAGTCTGGCCAAGAGTTACTTTTGCGTCACAAGCAAATGTGTTTGCAGTATTGAAAGAAGTGCATGGAAATGGGTGACAATTGGAAGAAAGTAATTTTCCCCGACGAAAAATGATTTGATTTGGATTGCCCGGATGGTTTAAAGTATTATTGGAGGGATCTCTGAAAAGAACCAAAGTCTACATTCAGCAGAAATTTTGGTGGTGGAAGTTTGATAATTTCGGCAGCGATTGATTATGGTGGCAAAAGTGAAATTGTATTTTTAAACGGTCACCAGAATCATTTGGATTACAGTTTAGTTTTTAGAAAATTAACTTCTTCCATTTGCATGGCAATATTATGGTTTAGTTTACATCTTCATGCAAGACAATGCAAGTATTCACAATTCAAATGCAATGAAAGATTGGTTTGACGAACATAATATTGTTCTTTTAGATCACCCACCTATTAGTATTGATCTGAACCCCATCGAAAACGTTTGGGGACAGCTTGTTCCAATGGTTTATGCAAATGGGATGCAGTACACATCACTTGTAGAATTGAAAGCTTTAATTTGTCAAAAATGGAAAGTAATTGATCAGAAATACATTCAAAATCTTGTTTTATCAATGCCATCCAGAATAAAAGAAACTCTGATGAATAGAGGTGGCTTTACTAACTATTAATTTCAATTAAATGTAATATTTCATAAATCAATTTCCATCTTTTTATGTTACTAAAATCTAATTTTTGACCTTATGTTTTAGTTTATTAATACGTATGAAATCTTATTTTTCTAAATTATTTGTTGTACATAGCATTTATAATGTATAAAATTTCATTCATTTTTAATGAATATTGTAGAAGTTTTTGTTAAAAAACCGTATTTTGATAAATCAATTTCCACCTGTCTAGATTGTAGTGTAGCCCTGTACAGTTTCAACAAGTGCAGCTGTAGTGTGTAGCGCCATACAAAAAATCAGTTGATTGTAGTCAACTCGGAAGCTACTTTCAACGTAACTTCAGAGAAGGAAAATGCAATTTTACAAATCACGTGACCGCAACTTGTTTCTTTTGTACAAAATTTATTCTTCTCAACAATCTGCTACACTCAGTGACAAATTTCAGTTGCAGTGTACAGCAGCGCGCTCAACAGGTGTCGCTACTATGCTGCAATTTTCAGGGTTTACGTGATAATAGCGATAGTCATAGTTCAAGAACTAATATACAGATTTTCACCAAACTTCAAATTCTGTTAGACTTCGACAAAAATTGTTACTTATTAGGTTTTGGTGAAAATCTCTCAAAAGTAGTGCTGCTACAATGTTAAAAATTTGCAGCATTCTGTCCAGTCATCCGACACCTTTTTTGAAAAAACGGTTTCATAACCGTAATTTAACTATATTCTGACCATAAAATAGCCAATAATATGGTCATAATAGTGTTAAATTACGGTTGTGTAACCGTTTTCGATAAAAACGGTCAAAGGACTGGGCAGAATGCTGCAAATTTTTACCAGTGTATGCTGCTTTTTATACGATTTTCGTGATAGCTATAAAAGTCAAAAACTAATGCACGGAAATTTATCAAACTTCATATTTTGTTACACTTTCACATAAATAGACCATTATTAAACTGGGGTGTATACTGCCCATCTGGTGTCGCTTTTATAATCACTGGGTTGGGAGTTTTGGATACAGATATCTAAGAGATTGAGTGCCGAAATTCTATGATTTGTACGAAAATGAGATGTTTATATCTCCTTACTTTTTATTGGTAAAACACAGCTGGCGGAATACGATGCCCCTTGTATTTGTGAAATTTATTATATTTCCTTTCTTAATTAAAATATTTTTTTTATAAATGTGATGTATATTACTTTTCTGCTAATACTAGACATTAAACGCTATTCTACTTTATAATCAAAATTTGATATTTAGACTTTGAACGGCGTTGGCGCAATGAATACGCTGTGTCTTTATTTTACTACTAGCGAACCCCGCGGCTTTGTTCGCGTAATAGATGAAATATGCCAAGTGATATTTGCATGACTACTTTTTACTAGAACACTTTTTGAAATAATTCAAAAATTACAAATTAAGCCACAGTTTGACTAAACTTCATTATGAAAGTGCAATAGACAGAAGTGAGATTTTAATTAATTCGAAGAACTAAAAATAATTCCAAATAAAGGATAATTTAGAAAATATTTTGAGACTTTTAGGCCCATTTAATACGCTCAATTCAGTATTCATTTGAAGTTTTGAATTTTTTAGAAACCATCTTAACTCATTTACATCTTAAAATTAACCATCATGTCAAATTCCAAGCTTCTTGTCTAACAGTCTACCACTTCTCTGGTGTTAGTCGCACCAACATAAAATGCCGAAACAGAGTTGAAATAGAATGTCTCGAAAAATGTTGAAACAGAGACTGTCACCATTAATTTGCCAACATTAACCTTGAAATCGGTTGGTATTTCCTGATATTCTACAAAAAACGGAATTTAGATGTTTTTAAAGGCTTTCTTGTTGTTCCTGCCAGCCAGGTGGTAGTGAAACCGGCATTAAAAAAAAGTCCGTATAGGATCAGGGACTATCACTCTTGATTCGCAAATAAATAACTTCTGTAATCGGTTTATTATTTCCAGAGATTCTATAGAAATCGTAATTTAGGACTCTTTTAGAATGCTTTTCGCTCCTTCCCTTCTCTTCACGCCTTTTTAATTTTGAATTTATTTTCGACTGTTCATAGAGGACATTTATATTTTATAAGTAACTACCGTGCTATATTTAAAGTTTCTAGCCTCTTCAGTACCGCAGAAATCGCAATTTAGAAAGTTTTTTGCTCCTGCAATCCTCGCCATAAAATATAGCTTATGTTTCAGGAGTTTCTATTATCATCAATTTGCAATCATTATGTTTGAAATCGGTTTCGTATTTCATACGATTGCATAAAAATCGTAATTTAGAACGCTTTTCGCTCACTTCATCCTTATAAATTTGGAATTTTCTTTCGACAATTCTTAGAAAGCATTTGCATCTTTGGAGTAATTACCATTCCAAATTTAAAATGTTAGACCCCCCCTCAGTAACACAAAAAACGCAATTTAGAACATTTTTTGATCCTGTAACCCTCAGGTGGTAGTGACAACAACGTAAAATATAGGCTATGTTGGAGCGGGGACTGTCACCATTAATTTGAAATCATTACTTCTGAAATCGGTTTATATTTCCCGAGATTGCATAGAAATCGCTATTTAGAACGTTTTTAGAACATTTTTTGTTCATTTTCATCCTTTTAAATTTCAAATTTTTAAGGGGCTCTTCTCAGAGAGTATTTACATCTCATAAGTAAGTACCATGCCAAATTTCAAGTTGCTATCCCCTTCAGTATCACAAAAATCACAATTCAGAAAGTTTTATAAAATGCAACCGCAAGGTGGTAGTGTCGCCGACATGAAATATATCCTATATTGGAGCAAGGGCTGTTATCATCAATTTCCAAACATTACTTTTGAAATAGGTTTGGCACTTTTTGAGATTGCTTAAAAATCGCAATTCAGAACGTTTTTCGTCCATTTTCACACATTTTAAATTTCGAATTATTTAGGAACTTGGAGATCATTTATATTTTATAAGTAACTACCATGCCTAATTTCAAGTTGCTAGCCCCTGCAGTATTACAAAAACGTAATTTAGATTGTATTTTGCTCCTTCACCCCCTTTGGGGTAGTGGCACCGACATGAAATACAGCCTATGTTGGAGCAAGGGCTGTCACCATCGTTTTCACACCATTATTTTTTAAATCGGTTCGGTACTTCCTGAGATTCCGTAGAAATCGCAACTTAGAAAGTTCTTTAGAACGCTTTTAGCTCATTTTTACCCTTTTTTAATTTCGATTTTTTAGGAAATGTTCTTAGAGATCATTTGTATCTTATAAATAACTGCCCTGCCTAATTTCAGGATTCCAGGCTCTTTAGTAACACAAAAATCGTTAATTTAGAACGTTTTTTGCTTCTGCAATCCCTAGATGGTAGTGACACCAACATGAAATAGAGCCTATGTTGGAGCAAGGGCATCATCAATTTCCAACCATTGCTTTTGAAATAGGTTGGGTACTTTCTGATTGCGTAGAAATCGCCATTTAGAACGTTTTTTAGAACTCTTTTCGTGCATTTTCACCCCTTTTAAATTTCGATTTTTTAAAGAAATGTTCTTAGAGATCATTTATATCTTATAAGGAACTACCATTCCAAATTCCATGTATCTGGGCCCTTCAGTAACACAAAAATTGCAATTTCGAACTTTTTTTGCTCCTGCACCCCCTTTAGGAATAGTGGCACCGACATAAAATGTAGCCTATGTTGGAGCAAAGGTTGTCACCATCGTTTTCCCACCATTATTTCTTAAATCGTTTAGGTACTTCCTGAAATTCAGTAGAAATCGCAACTTAGAAAGTTTTTTAGAACGCTTTTAGCTCATTTTTACCCCTTTTTAATTTCGATTTTTTCAGAAATGTTCTTAGAGATCATTTGTATCTTATAAATAACTGCCCAGCCTAATTTCAGGATTCCAGGCCCTTCAGTAACACATCCATGTATCTGGGCTTCGAACGTATTTTTGCTCCTGCACCCCCTTTACGAACAGTGGCACCGACATAAAATGTAGCCTATGTTGGAGCAAAGGTTGTCACCATCATTTTGACACCATTATTTTTGAAAGCGGTTTGGTACTTCTTGAGATTGCGTAAAAATCGCCATTTAGAACGTTTTTTAGAATTCTTTTTGCGCATTTTCACCCCTTTTAAATTTCGAATTTTTTAAGAAATGTTTTTAGAGATCATTTATATCTAATAAGTAACTACCATGCCAAATTCCAAGTACCCTTCAGTAACACAAAAATCGTAATTTCGAACGTTTTTTTGCTCCTGCACCCCCATTAGGGGTAGTAGCACCGACATAAAATATAGCCTATGTTGGAGCAAGGATTGTCACCATCATTTTGACACCATTTTTTAAAAAATCAGTTTGGTACTTCCTGAAATTGCGTAAAAATCGCCATTTAGAACGTTTTTCGGAACGCTTTTCGTGCATTTTCACCCCTTTTTAATTTCGATTTTTTAAAGAAATGCCCTTAGAGATCATTAGTATCTTATAAGTAACAATCTTTCCAAATTTCATGTTTCTAGGCCCTTCAGTAACATAAAAATCGCATTTTTAGAACGTTTTTTGCTCCTGCACCCCCTTTTGGCCAGTGACACGGACATGAGATATAGCCTATGTTCTAAGTTGGACTAACATCATAATTTTGATACCATTACTTTTGGAATCGGTTCAGTAGTTCCAAAGCTTACCTCCTACAAATAAACAATTTTTACCTCTTTATAATATTAGTATAGATAAACCGTTCTTGTTATTTTAATTTTAATTAAATTTGTCTTTTTTTAGCATTTTGATTTTTTATTACTTTTATACTATTTCTGGACATTTTATTAAACATTGATCCCAAATAGCAAATAGTTCTTCTCCAAACATTGGACAAATGTCATAAACCCACTGGCCCCCAGAGGGACACCTTCTTTAGGTATTCACAGGTTTCGCAACCCTGGGGATCTGAGCAATCTTTCTCTTTTCCTTTTCCCATTCTTTCTCTTGTCTTTCTTTCCTCTTTGTTTCTTTCTTTCTCGTTGTGGCTTCCTCTTTGGAGGTGAGGGCAATTCTGCATAAGCCGATATCGTCTTGTCTATATCGACTTATGGAGAGTTGTAAACTACCCACGTGACTCATGTCCCTGGAAAGGAAGATCCTGGCAGTTGAGCGAAACCAACACACTGATTTGGCCTCTGCTTCAGGTAGACGGGAGGTGCATATTGGGCCCGTATGCATCAATCGTTTGGTCAGCTGATTTGGGTTACTGGCTGGGGATCAAGTGAGCGGGCATTTACTAGCTATCTCGTAAAGGGTGGAGACTGGAATAGGAGTGTCTTGTGACCATATAGGCTCTGGCTAGCACTGGTGCACAAATGTGCATCCCCTCGTTGGGCTCGGTAGCGGGTGGTTTGGCCGGGGTCTGAATTGTATCTTTTTTCCAAATATGGAGGCAAATAATTCACTTTCTTCTGTATCTCACCCATGTGGAGAGCAACAAAGTGTACAGGACGTTTCATTCACTCGACTTTTTATTATTAAACTCATTATTGTCTAGATACATTCTGCACGTTTAATGGCATTTCTTTATAAGCATTTCCAAATATACAGGGTGTTTCATAAATATTGGGCAAAACTTTAATAGATGGTAGTACAATTCCGAACAAACAACTTTCATTAGAGAACACATGGTCGGAATTAAGACGCAAAGGTAGTACAGGGCACCAAAGGCTATGTTGTTATACGAGGAAAAACCACAAAAAGAACGATAAAGGGACAAAAGTATGGTGGGAAACCGCTCTTCGTACAATCGTTGTGCTTCTGAGCCATTTCCATTTGCATTTCCGTAGGTAAAATGCATATCAGCCCTTTCCTTATTAGTTAAGAGAAGCATCTTCCGATGCATTCCTGTCGCGAAAGACAGTTGCATTCGAATCGGCGGCTTTAATGTATTAATCGAGACGAAATTTTGCATACACTTTCTTCCTCCTCCTCAATCACATTTGCATGCTATTAGTGTTGTTCTTCTCCCGATAACTCGCTACAGGAATGGAGCTTTAACGTTTGCATGGACCAAGTTTTCCAAATGCGTCAACACCTTTGCGTTTTATTTCTGACCATGCATTCTTATATGAAAATTGTTTGTTTTTACGTGTACTATCTCCCCGTAAAGTTTTGACCATCTTTTATTAAGCAATTTGTATGAAGTGGGGGTGATGAGCGATACGGTTACTTTATTGAAATATTCAAATAGTTAGAGAATGCTGATATAATACGAACTTGACATTAATCTCTAGAATATACATAATTTTACAAAGCGCTATAACTAGCTTTTAAAATATACCATGCGTAATACGTTAAAACAGTAAGTTAATACAATAGCTATAGACCATTCCATCAGGCCTAGTAGAGCCATTTGCTTTATTAACCTCTTTCATGTCAATGCTTCATGAGTGACGAAAACTAAGAGAAAGCTTCTTTTCTGTTTTTCAAAGTCGAAAGTCATTGTGCTCGTGAACCGTGAATTTTGCTTTGATAACTTGTGCTTTCAAATTATAGACAATAATAAGTACAAGAGAGTTGTATAAATTTCTGATTACGCACGCCATAAGTGAAATAAAAGGTGCTATTTAAATTCAAATCCGAAATATATGTTATTTTAAGAACATTAGTTTTGCTTTAGCTAAGTTTGATATATTTTACAGGAATTTAAAATAACTAAACTTATAATAATCAACATTTTAAAATAGATAGAAACAATTAGAAGATAGATAAAAACACTTGAAATTTTCCACTTAACGCCAAATTAATAGAGGAGAAGGTTCAAATAGCGGCTACCACTTTTGTTTTCAATCTAGATCATAAAATATTCAAAATTAGTAAACGAAAAAGTGACAGCAGGGTACACTGACATGTTTTACATCTGTTTAGAGAAAAAAAATCAGTTTAAAAGACGTTTTCTGTTTATAAAAAGCAAAATTCCGAAAGTCTTCAAATTTTGAGTTTCGAAAATGGGGTCTAAATACCAGCTACCTAATTTTTTTTTTCTAAAAGGTCCCAGAAATAGAGCTAATGATAGTTATTAAGCAGTAAGAATATTATTTTAATAAATTTTATTGATTAATAACATTTCTTATGCACAGAAAAAATACGTAATTTTTAATAAACAAGCATTTTTGTCAAATTTATAAAATTCTAAGCGACTATCTCTCACAATCTTCTTTCCATTATGTTTCTAGTTTTGTTTTTTAACGTGTAAAATAAAAAAAAGCTTTCTGATTGAAATAAGAATTATTTTATCTGAAAAAAATCCCAAACATAATATCACTCTCTGCGTCGGTACAGTCCGATAGACCAACATATCGCATTCTTAATATTGAACCGAGAATTCCCTCCCCCATTCTTGTCCACAGAGAAAGCACCTATGCAGAAGATACAATTTGCACCATCCTCCTCTGTTGGAAATCTTCAATTTTCATTTTTAAAAAATCTAACTTCTGTCCCTTTCGCCTGTTTTCCTCCGTCATTTTCTTATTTCTCTTCACGTTTATCGCAGGCAATTTCGGAGTGTGCAACAGCGTTTTTTTGTGAAGTGATCAGTGTCGCTCCTGAAGAATTACGGCCACGGTTGCTTTTTTTCATATTGCGACATGGAACTGGAACTTTTTCTGAACCATTTAAATTAATTTATTAACTATGGAACCATTTAAATTAATTTATTTTCCTCCCCTTCAAGGAGAGCAACCAAGAGAGGTCCAAATACCGGCTAGCTGGTATTTAGACCACTCTAGGTTGCCGGTATTCGGACAACTGATATATTTAAGTTAAAACTGGTATTACTCATTCATATAATACACTACCAATAATGTACGCGCGGTAATTGAGAGCTAAATATATCTAGAGAATAACTTAATCACCAATTCAAGCCAATATACGATCAGTATATTTTTAAAAAATGAGAAACATATATCTGAAGAACTTTTAATGTACCAGAATACCTCGTTTCGACACTTTTTCATTTACTGTTTGTAAATGAGACAGGCTTTAGCAACGTACTTTTCGAAAGTTTCTTCTCTCAATTAAAGATACAAACCCTATCTCCGCTAGGATGTGCTGCGCTCAATTCTCTGAACACCTAGTAGCCGGTATTTGGAACCTAGCCAGGATTTAGAGCTTCTTCTCTATTTGTGTATTTGGTAATATTTTGGCACGACATAAACATATTTTGAAATTTTATTCAGTTGAAATACCTTTATTAAGTAAATTTAAAATATTTTCGTATGTAATTGTAAAACAGATATTGCGTGTAAAAAATATGCTTTTTCTTTTAATATTTCTATAAAATATTATTCAGTTTATTGGTGAATAAATATTTGCGTTTTTCTTTTTATTCCGAATTTTAAAAAATTCTCTCGCTGAATTCATACAAAATAAAGAAAATTAAATAAAGAACACAGCGTTGTTTTCAGCGTAATTTAAAGAAAATAGCGAAAAACATTTCGTATAAAAATATGGAAGAATCATTAGAGGTAAGCAAGCATTCTTTTAGAAGAGAATTAAAATAACTACGATGTAATCCAATTTTCCATTTACGAAGCAGGAATGTAGGGTTTAATATAATTTGAAAACGTTCTCGTTGTAATTTAGTTTAAAGAATAGTTTTTAAAAAGTGCTATTATCCATTACAAAAGGTCTAATATTTTAATTTTATAGATATTAGATGAATCAACCCGAGTTTATCGGATTGCAGAGTTAAAAGTGGAAAACATTTATTTATTGAAACTTGTAATAGATATTTATATATAACAAGGGGATAAATCCGAGCCTCTCGGGTTACAGAATGTAGGTACAAACCATTTTTTTTACATGCTTTCATTTAACTTACAATTATATTTGCATGTGGCAGTCAAATCTTGCGATTCATTTTTCATCCACTTCCTGTTAACATAGAGCTTTAAAATTTGGAATTTATATGTATTCCTCAGGGCAATGCATTAATTTTGCAATGTTGTTTTAAAATTCGATCTCTAAGGGGAGCAAGGCGGGGGGGGGGGGGGGCAATTTACTTAATGGTTTCGTTTGATTTCCTATGGAGCAATCAGCAACAGCTTCAACAATGAGTATTTGCTGAAAAGTACTAATGACTAGATTGGTTATAGCACAATAGCACCAAATTTTAGCCAACTTGGCGCAATATCGCCAAATTTGGCGACAAAAATAAGTTTCCATATAAGAAGCCAACTTGGCGATAGCTGACTAATTTGGTAAAATTCCCATTTAAATTCGTTAATATTCCATAATCGAACTCACCGCAATTTAATTTAAACTCCTTGCATTTAAGGTTTTTTTCCAAGACTTTTCTACCTTTTAATACATTTAAAAAAACACATATGTTTCCTACATTTTCGTGAATTGTAATGAAGCGTGTTTAAATATATATATACATATTTATTTATTTAAATTAAATAATATAATACGTTTTTTACATTTTATTTTTTTTAGAATAAACACTAACTATACAAAAAATCATTTTTATATGAAAATTAGCGATTATGTACTACAATAAATTTTTGAATTTTATAAAAAACAATACTTTCGTATTTGCCTCATGCCAGGAGTTTAAAGACCAATTAATGAAGAATTCGGCAAATACATCAAACTTTACATCAGCCTTTTTTATTCTGATCATTTCAGTGGATTAAGCGCTTAGTTCGATTATATGTCTTAATTTTTTGTGTTTTATTTATATTTTATTTATTTATTGATAAAGTTTTAATTTCGTTATGCAATTTAAGCGGGAAACAAATGCGGAGCTGTTTATATTACTTTAAGTGCAAAACGGAATTATTTTATAGATTTTTAAATAGATTTTTAAATAAATCACGCTTAAAAATCGTTTTAAAAACATAAGAAATGAATAAATTTGGATACAGTTTAAAAAAATAAACGGTGGTACATTTTCCAAACAAATTGCATTTGAAAGTACTTTTGTTCCTTATTCTACGGTAGGAAAATTTAAAATGTGTGATGTTTAAAAGTTTAAAAATTTGCAGTAAAAGCTAAATTTACCGTCTTATTGTTGCTATCCTCAAAATAACGTCAGCGTTACACACGGACGTGTTTGTCTTTTATAATCTATATATCTTTTTTCTGGATTGCCCCCAAAAAAATTTTTAGATGGAAAATATCAATAATATGTTGAAATAAAGTTTCGAAGTTTTTAATAAAGGGATAGTTTCGTATTTGTAGCATGTCAGGAGTTAACCCCTTGGCGACGAGCGACCGGTATTCGTGCCGCGTAAGGTGCTCAGAATCAGTGATTTTTCTCACCAGTAAATTTTTATTGTAAATTTCTCCTTATTTATTCCGAGCATTTTCCCGATTCAATGAGACAAAAATTTGTGTTTTAAAAATCCGGTGATAAAAGATTAAAAATTCTGTAAAAGACGCTCGTCTCGAAGGGGTTAAGGGCCGAAAAAATCAATAAAGATTTCGCTACTTACAGCAGATATTTGTTTGTTATGATTATTTCAGTGGTTTACGCGCGTAAAAGGAATACGTATCAGTTAAATATGTGTTTAGCTTATATTATTTTGTTTATTTATTGGTGAAGTTTTGATTTCTTTATTAAATATTACCCGGAAACAAATGCTGAACTATTTATATCGTTTTAAATTCAAACGGGTTAATCTTTCATAATAGTGTTGCCCGTGATAAGGACAGATTTTTTGAAAAATCATGTTTGAAAATTATTTTAAAACCATAAAAAATCAGTAAATTAAGGTAGTTTTCAAACTAATTGCATTTGAAAGAACATTTCCTTCCATATTCGACGGTGTAAATATTGAAAATGTCACAATAAGTGGAGTTGGAACATGGAAGACTCGGAATCTTTCCTTATTGCACTTTGTCTGTACGGTTATAAAAGTGTCACCTGGTACAACGGTCATAAGATGAATAACAATCGAAGTAGTGCTATAACTATTCATAGTTAAATTCTAATTTACAAACAAGGTTCAGCTTGAAAATACTTTTTCTGCCTATTAACTTTTCCACTTGAAAATAATGTATCTCTCTTATTAACTTTTCAAATAATCTACAGAAATCTCACTTTCAATCTTCACAGTTTTGAATATGAATATGAATGCGATTAAAACATTCTTTTGTTTATAATTAATCAGATATACAATATTTTATGAAGGAAAAATACATTAGTTGAAAATTATATAAAGAAATACATTCTAATTAAATAATTTTAAGCTCTTTCGTTCATATGTAACATAGTATAAAAATATGTATGCTAATCACTTATAATGAAACAAAGCTTGTAATGAATGAAGCAGATATATTTCACCAAAGAAGGTGGAGCAAAGCAGTTTTATATAGGTATAACGAGCAGAAAACATGAAACTAGAATCAAAGTACATATAGCAAACATAAAATTCAACAGGAGAACCACAGCTTTAGCCAGATTATGCAGTAAATAACCTTTGCAGATCGATTTTAAAAATTGCAGGATAATTTATCCGTCTAGATTTTATCTTACCATCCATTATCCGGGAATCAATAGAGATATTTCTACGCAACGGAAATATTTGCTATGATTCAGTGTCCCTTGAGTTACACTGTAAAAAAACCACCGTAAATTTGCCAGCACAACTCGATCACAGTTGAATGTACTGTACCTTTCTTTGGTTTCCTGACTATTTAAACATGAAAAATACAGTAGTTGCGTAAAATTAACAGTACACTGTACTGGCAATTTTGGACGCATTTGGACCACAGCACAAACTACTGGCGTCCAAATTGCCAGTACATTGTGCTGTTAATTTTACGCAACTACTGTATTTTCCATGTTTAAATAGTCAGGAAACCAAAGAAAGACACAGTACATTCAACTGTGATCGAGTTTGTGAGTGAGATGAACAGTACTTTGTACTGTAAATATGTCGTTTTTTTTACAGTGTACCTAAAATCTGGAAAGGGATGCTATGCTGTTTTAGTAACAGTAGTAAAAATTAATCCATCATCATAAACATCCAATTTCATTTTATTTTATGTTTGCACGGATTTTCATTATGCATGAAATCTCGTGACATTATTTACCAAGTTATTGTTATTAAAATTTGTTTACAAAAAAAATTCTATCATAAATGATTTTGAAAATGTCGCCGTTTCTGCGATGAAGCGAGCGTTAATCTAAATAAAGGTATTATATCACTTTTCTAGCATTTTTTAGCTTTGTAACATAGTACTTCTGTTTTGCTTAATATAATGGCAACTGTGCACTTAAGCGAAAAAATCAGTCATTTTCCATTACTGCTCGCCGTTAATAAAACATTTAATCTATTGTCACTTGGGAATTTTTATCTCTGTGTATTCCTTTTTTCTTCCTCCGTTTCTTCTGCTTTGATTATAGAATTACTATTATATTAGAAACATTTCAGCATTAGATATCTAAATGTGCAGTAACTCTTTTTTTTTTTCTGTATACTGAATGTATTCTTTTGCATCAAGAAAGAAAATATATCTTTTTACAAAAATAACTTTTTAGTGTTTATGAATGTCTTTTTATGGATTTTTATAAATAAGAAGAACTTTCTATATGTAATATTTCGAGAATAGGGGATTATTCTTCTAAAAGATTTCCTAAATTTTGCAAAATAAATAAGTACAGTATTTATATCAGAATTTTGTCGAAGATAATTTGGTTTTTATAGATTAAAAATAGTACCTTTATATTAGGATGATGAATAGTGGAGAAGTAGATTTCTGATTCTTGGTTCATTTCGCTATTTAAGTTCCCGTTATGTTTTACCAGCATTCTTATAATATTTTACAGAAAATCATGGACAGTTCTACCTTTATGATCTATTGAATAAATTATCTAGAGACGGGAAAATGTGCAGTTGAAAATAAAGAAAAAACGCATGTTACAAATTTTTGTTTCTTTGACTGAATAAGTGAATTTGGATTTTAATATCAAGTGCAATCAGTGCAATGGGAAAAATATCTTTTAAGGAACATGACTCATAAGTTATTTAAAAGTTAATTCCTTTCAGTTTATATCTTGATACTATACTTTATAAGATCGCATGTATAACAGAAAAAAAAAACTACCAACAAGCGCAACAGATTGAACATTTTAAGACTTATGATTTGAAATGAAAGAATAAGAATAAAATAAATATATTGCAAAATCAAACGCATGTTTGAAGACATAACTAATAAATTATTCTTCTACATTAATATGTTGAAATAAAGCGCATACTGAAACAGAAAATACATTTTTGAGATGAAATGCCATATAGATTATTAAATTCTGGCAATTTTTTTCCTACTACTATTTACAAATTTACTCTATTTCGGTACAACTTAATAATATGCAGCATTTTCTAGAACACAAAATAGAAATTTGGTTCTTAGCCAGGCACTTTTCTTAGCTACATATTCCTAAAATAAACCGAAAACATCCGATTATTGAAAAGTTTAATTGAAACGTCTTCACTCATTGTTGACGTACGGAAATTAGTAAATTTTGAGATTAAAATTAGAGATCGACCGAATATTCGATTTCGTTTTCGTTTTCGACCCAAAATCTGAGTTTCACTGAAAATGCTGCTGAAAATTTGGCCCGACCTCAACTCGACCGAAACTATCTGTATTCCAAAAATCTCGTTTCTATCTTCGGAAAATTTCAACATTACTCATTGATTTGAGCTGTATTGGTTCAAATGAGACAGTCTCTATTTATAGCCATGAACTTCACTGTTTATAATTATCAGTCATGACTGACTCAAGTGCGTGCAATGTTTAAAGAAAACAATGACTAAACTTTGAAGACGCTTTTCATGTGCTCATTAAAAGTTGCAAGCTTAACAGTAATAGAACATGTTTAGTTTGAAACAGCGGAAGTGTTTAGAATACTCTTTGAGAAAGTTCAAGTATTACATACGATCATTTACAAAAATCGTTATAAAAGATAAATCGAGGTATGTATACCTAAAATATTTTTTAATTAGGTGAAACTGAATAATTTGAAAATTATTTTGTGTCGTTAAAATTAAATGATATTTTTTATGAAAATAAAAAGTTTTCGTCAGAGGCACAGAGAGCCAACTTGGGCCACGTGTATAATTAATCAATAATTATGTATATTTATGTATGTATTAATCACTTAAAAAAATTGGACGTTTTCGTTTTCGTCTGAAAATAGGAATATAACCAAAATTTGGCTTTTCTTTCTGTTTCGTCTTAAAAACCTATTTCGGTCGATTTTTAATTAAAATATTTTATTTAGAATTATTATTTTGTATAAAATTAACTATATGTGTTATAAATAATTTTTTAAATGACCGGTTTGCGTTCTTATTTACTGATGCCGTAAACAAAAATCAAGGCTAAGTTTATTGATATTGCATTTGTCTAAGGCTTTTACACATACTGTTCTACAGTAGTAGCCTAAATTACAGAAACTTTTCCAAAAAAGTCGATTTTAAGCTTTTGATACTTTTTAACGACACTTAATTTTGATTAAATTCCATAAAAATGTTGATCAGGATTGAAATGGTTTAAACCAGAACATTTTGCATTAATTGACTGTAGGATATTTTTGCTGTACTAGCAGCTGACGAGAAGGAAATTGAAATAGAATGAGGGAAAATCAACTATAGAATGATTCGCATAAAGTTAGTCAGTTCTTATTTGGGTAACCTGATAGCGTTTATGGCAACTTAAAACACTTTCTAATGGCGCGAAACAAGTTTTTTAGTTCAGTGATTGTTTTAATATGAAATAAGATTCAGTAATTTCTTATGCTGATCAGGTATAATTGAAGAGTTACTTCCGAAAAACGGGTTCCTTAATTATCAGTATAGAATGCTGATTGAGTTAAATTTTGAAATATTTTCAGACTATTTCATTTGTGGCATATGATTATTTTGATGCAATATTCACAACTGGGTAAACTGTATAGTGTTATATTATTGATTATATATATATATTATATATACTTCTATCTATAAAAAAAAGTAACGCTTTGGAAATGGACCAATGAAAATCTGCGTAGATACCGTGAAACGCTTCTGATAGGTCAGCGTTTTCTGACGCTATAAGGGGGTTACCAAGGGAGAGGTCCCGGCTCTGCCGCCAAACGTTGCCAAGTTTATCGCCAACTTTGCGATATACCGCCAAACTTGGCGACCAAAATTAGTCGCAAAAAGTTATGCCAACCTAGCGCTATTTCCTGTATTTCGCCAAATTTCCATAGACCCCCATTGAAATCCAATAGGGTTTACTTGCTTGCAGAAAATCAACAAATTGAGACATTTCAATGCAACAAAAACTAATATTAGCTTATGAATAAAGCTTAATTGAACTATTTACATTATTTTTAAGCACAAACAGTAACTATTTACAATATTCGTAACAATATATATGTAATTTTTATTTAATTTGTATATTCAAATAAATTATAAATTTTACCTTTTTTTAACGATTTTATATTTAATAATTATTTTAATTATGAAACTCTGTAACCTCTAACTTATCTGCATGGAGATAAGTAAATAAAATCGTCAGGAGTTGGCGAAGAGCGCGTTTATCCAAAGTGGAATCTAAAAATTGAATGCATAGAACATGAGGAATCGCGAAGCGATCCAGAATGGAAACGAGAAACAATTTCTTCTGGGGTTAGCTAGAAAATAAGGTTTGCTTCGCGATTCCGAACGGAATCGCTATGCGATTACGCGGGGGTTGGTGAGCGTAGCGAGCAGCGGGTCGGAGCTCTCCTAGTATATATATACATATATATTATACTTTTATGTTATTAGTAAGATAAAATATATGAAAAAACTTTTCAGAAGGTTTCCACCAAATTTTGGCCATGCCTAGAGACACAATTTATCTATTTATTTTTTCGTAAGGTTAATTTTATTATTTTTTATTTTTTTTTCTTTAAATAGAATGCACGCAATTTAAGCCCTTTTTATAATTTTTTTGTAGCTTTAATAGTTCAAAAAACATTAGTATATATTTCTTATTAAAACAAATGTACCAGTGGGTTCCATACTTAGGTGTCACTTCATCCTGGTGCGATTTGACATTCAACTGAGTACAACTTTGTTGGCAATATAGTGCTAATGAAATATAACGCATGATTTCTACATGAAATTGAATTAGAAATCCAACTGTAATATTTATTTTTGTCATAAATGTAATTATTTTAAAATGAAAATTGCAAATTAATGAAAGCATGTTACCGATAAATTGTCGACATTTGAAAATTTGGTCAGTCCTTACTAGTTGTGAGTTTACCAGTTTAAAATGTCAAAACACTATTGAAATCTCCATTGTTAACTGTATTTTTCTTACATAAAAATATTGTTAAAAAGCTGTTTTTCTCGTACTTGCTTAATGCGATAATATTACAAAACGAACACTGTAATTCAAAAATATTTTTCGTATAATATTTTAATATTTGATTTTTTCAAAAAAAGATGCATCAGAATACACCAGCGTGTACACCTCGACCTTCTAACTTCGACATCTCAAATAGCGTCTAAAGCGGAAGTTGGGAATTTTAAGTGTAAGCTTTCTCTGTGTAAGTTGAAGATGGTTCAATGATGTGACGTTTGTTTCTGGTGCTTTAGACCGAAGTTCATATCCAGGTCGTGAAAATTTTGATGATTGGAGTTTCTTTCTTTTTTCAATATATTTTAATAAGTTATAAAAAATAATTTAAAACATTAAATAATGTGGATATGTTTAAAAGAATCGTTGTTTTAATGAATTTGTTATTTTTACACATTCCAATACAATGAATCAGCAGAATTCAGTGATATTTTTTGGCTTTAATGGAAGCGCATTGCTAATACATGCGATATAATGGTAGCATCTATAAAGAGTTTGATATTTTTGGAGATTCAGCACAAGTAATTAGTTGAATTTACTGATGTTTTTGTTTTGTTTTGTTTCCATGGACGCAAAGCGCTCATTGACACACTTTAGTTATAGCGGCTATAAAGAATTATATACATTTAGAGTTTTATATTTTTCTGATTGATGGGGGGAGGGGGAGAACAGATTCTTAAGATAACAGCTAATGAATAAGCATAACATTTAACAGTAAAACTAATTTCATATAAAGAAGTTTAATTTTTAGAGTACAAATTGAAACAGAAGCTTCAATGATTCTCAAATCTCTGATGTCCAACCAAAGGTAGGCGAGGCGGTCGGGTTGTAGACGTTTTTCAATAATGAAAAATCCGCTATATTGCAAGTTTCCAATTACATTTTTCAAAATAAAAAATAAAAAGTTTTGTTCCAATATTATCTTACCTTATTATTTTTTTTTCAATTAATTGTTATTTTCGCGTCATATCATATTACAAATGCATTGTATATCAAATCATTCTGTGTAAAATAATAGGGAACAATGTTTTGAAAATAAATTAGAAGGAACTGGAGAATGAATTGAAATTGCTAAAGTTATAAATTACATAAGAACTATATATTATTTTATGTTACGATATGATTAATAACATATAAAGAAGGATTCTTTTATATAGTCGCGTTCAGTTTTATTTTAGTCTTGAGGCGAACATATAGAACTTTGACATGGAATTCCATTTAATTTTGTAAAACAATTCTAATAAGCACCAGTATTGTAAAGTCCTGGTTCTATTCAATAGCACTCTGTCCATAGAGGCAGATGTGGCTCCTAAATATCCCTCTTTTTCTACAGGACCGATACATTTAGTGTATCATAAAATCTTTAACAACCCAATTAAACTTGCAATATATTTCACTTCAATTCTCTCCAACTGTCAGATTGGAAATCATATTTTAAGCCAAGATTTTAGCTTTAGACATTTTGGGTATAATAATTCTTACAATACTTGAAACACTCTTCAAGCATTTTCAAGTGCCGCCGGTTATCAAAGAAATCTGACGAGACCTGAGGCCGTTTCGGGGACTCTTGGCTGAAAACTCCGAAAGTGAAGACTACTTTTCTACGCTCCCGGCGTAGGTCTGTCCAGGCTTAGGGCAGGTTGCGGAGATAATCTCTCCGGACAGAGTACAGAGTACTCTAAGCTGTAACCCACGCGTGATACCGGCAAGTACTGCGGACAGGGCTTACTTAAGCTCTAAGTTGTGAAACCCAATCTCTTCATTTTAACCTCTGAATATTTTTTGTAGCTGTGCAGTGCTGCTTTAATAAATTGCTTTGTGTCGCTGAACCATTCTGCATTCCTGTCTCACAATAGTACAGTATATACGATACGTGCACATATACGTGAACAAAATAAAACTACACTTTTCAACTTTAACTGAACCCATATCAGCAACTCCTATTGTGCATATTGCATACACGATAAGTGGGGAAATATTAGCTCTATTTTTAACCACATTGATTCAACTCAACTTTGTTGTATATTAACATTTTTAGAAAATAACTTTTTAACACCAGCTTTTATTTACTGTTTTGCTGCAAGATCCTTTTACTTCATTTAAGCAATCATCTGTCACGTTTTTAGGAGCGTTCGTAATTATATAAATACGTTGGAACTATAGTCGTCTTTCGGTCCGTCCACCCGCATATAACAGAGCAATAACCACCCAACCGAATGGTCTGAAATTTTAAATATATAATTGTTGTAAAATTCTGTCTAAGCATTTCAAATTTTATGAAAATCGGATGTATGGTTTAATTACAGGGACAGTCAAAAGTTTTCCGTTACGTTACGGCCAATGGAAAGACAAATATTTCAAGTGCATTTTACTTATGTCACAACCTTTCGAACAGAATGAAATTGATATGCACTTATGAAGTGTACTAAAATAAACATTCAGTACAATATACGGTGCATAAAATATTTATGAAACTAATTATAGTACGAACGCACCACATTTGCTACGTTTGACGTGCAATTTCCAACTTGTTTATATAGCTGATGATCTTAGGTTTACATTTTTCGACGCCAGTTTCGATGAATTCATTATTGAACTGCAGCAGTTCTTTGGGGAATATTTATACTGTGAGCCACCCCTGATACATTACTTTCGCGTTTTTGTTTAGCCTTGTATAATGCGCAGGCATTGTTTTTATCAGGGAAATGGCAATGTTACGGATATACAGGGTGTCCGGTCTCAACGGTGTCCAATGGCTAATTCCTAAACCGTTAGTCATAGACATATAGTTCCAATTACAAAAATGTCTTAAATCAGGTACAGAAATATTTTAAAAGCGATTTGGGTCAATAAAAACATTTCTTAAAAAATTACGAAATTTAAATTTTTATACGGCCCCCCGGTCCTATAAGTTATATTTAGTGAAATTTTCCTTTTACACTGACAAATAATACACAAAAATTCCGTTATTCTACGATTAAAATTGACCGTGTAATAGCCGTTTAAAGTTGGAGCATATTTTTTGCTGCAAATTGGGGGTCATTCACAAATTTGGTCGTAATATAATTTCGTCAGATATAAAAAATGTTTGGGAGTAAAATTAACATTGCAATATAAATTTGAAATCTTTAATCATTCTGGCATATTAATGGAAAATATACAATTTGTAATAAACATTTAAGAAGAAAGAAAAAACAGAATTTTTGTTAAATAAAATGATTCTAAATTAACAGCCTCAATTCTTTACAAAATGATACGTATTTTAAAATATTATTAGATTGCACAAGCCTGCAAAACTTGGGTTATGTCATGTTTTTTAGCTTTTGATAATTGATTCTTATATATTCTGTACCGCTGAATCCGAAATTGACCTTCATTTTTAACTATCATATCAGGATTTTTCGCAAACTGCAAATTTCAAAGTTAAGAAGTTCAATGTTAAAATTGAATTTCCTCCCCCATCTCATCGGACCACTCAGCTGTTTAGCTGTAAGAATCCCAGGATAAGCAAAAATATCGAATAAATTTTTTAATAAAATAAAATAAAATAAAATAAAATAAAATAAAATATGTTTTACATATGTTTTATAGTATGAGATTTTCGCTATATTTTAACTTACACATTTGCGATTTGCAAAATAATTCTAACCTAAAAATGTAGGTCATTTTCAGATTCAGTGCTAAAAAATGCGTAAAAATCAATTATCAAAAGTTAAAAAACACAACCATCTCCTCTACTTTATAGTATTCGATTTTTGTTATTCTTTAAATTTGAAAATTTATGATTTGCGAAATATCCTGACATGATGGTTAAAAATTAAGGTAATTTTCGGATTCAGTGCTAAAAAATACATCAAAATTAAAAAAAACCAACAATCGCAGTCTTGTATTATCTAATCTAAAACTTTTTCTTTAACTCTTTGGCAGAAATCTGTCCAAAATTTTTTGTGTTATCCTGTAAAATAAGTATAAATGGTAACCAACGAAAATCTTAATAATATTAGATTGTTATCGGATTTGCGCCAGTATGTAAAATGCAATCTCGATTGGATATTTAAAAGTGGGTTAAAGTTCGAGTACAAATTTTGAACTAGAAAAACTTGCATACGATTGTTGAAATAACATGAAAACTTATAAAAAAACATAATTTTTGTTAAAAGAAATCATAAGAAAAACAGTCTCAAATCCTGACAAAATAAAACATATGTTATTTTAGCCAATTTGAAACTTAATCATAATACCTCATGCGCAGATACACGTGAAGTGTATCATCATGATACATCTTCGAATACTTTAAACACTTGGTATATGATCCCTCAAAGCCAAGCCGAATTCATTTGTTTTCAGGGTAGAAAAGTGGCATAAGTCATGCATTTTTAAAGTTTCATAACTCGCTCAATTTTAGGGTTATATGAATAGGACTTTTTTTTGTCTTACTTGTCAGTGTAATAGGAAAAAAAATACTAAATATAACTTATAGGACCGGGGGACCGTATAAAAATTTTAATTTCGTAATTTTTTAAGAAATGTTTTTATTGACCCAAATCTCTTTTTAAATGTTTCTTTACCTGATTTTAAACATTTTTGTAATTGGAACTATATGTCTATGACTAACGGTTTAGGAATTAGCCATTGGACACCGTTGAGACCGGACACCCTGTATATACACTGCTCAAAACAATTAAAGGATATTTGAAGTTTTATATAAAATAAAGATATAAACGAATTTTTTTTTGCCGAAAATAGAAGAAGAGAATCACAAATGCAAATCTTTCTGGTTTTCAAACTGTGGAGTATGCAAATTTTGAGTTCGACGTCAAAAACGTCGCTTCAGCGGCAGCGAATGTAATTTGACTTTCAACTGGATAAAAGAGAATGAAGACAAGGATGATCGGCATTCAGTGATTGCTTTGTTTCGATGAGTACGATGTCTCAGCGAAGTCATTTGACAGATTCAGAAGCTTTGAGAATTGTTGGTAGGTTAGAAGGGGGCCAAACTCAAGCCAAAGTAGCGCAAGCCATTGGAGTGTCACAAAGTGTCATTTCCAGGATCTGGAACCGTTTTTGGAGAGTGGATGTGCAGGCCGAAGACCAGGGCAAGGTCGTAGACGGGCAACAACGCCCAATGAAGATCGGTATTTAGCGTTAACAGCTCGGAGACACCGAACCATGAACGCTACTCTTCTCCAACAACACCTTCGCTCGGCTACAGGCACCACGATTTCAACTCAAACTGTCCGAAACCGGCTCCATGCTGTAGGTCTGTATGCTCGCCGACCGATGGTGTGTATTAGATTAACATCAAGGCATCGTCGCGACCGCAGGGAGTGGGCAACCGAGCATGTCAACTGGAGGAGAAATGAATGGAGCAATATTCTGTTTTCCGACGAGTCCCGTTTTTCTGTGCATCCGTATAATAGGCGTATTTTCATCTGGAGGGACCGTAGCAGTAGGAATAATCCTGCGTTCGTGCACGAAAGTGTCAGATTTGGCGGTGGAGGAGTGTTGGTGTTTGGTGGCATCTCCATTGACGGGCGCACTGAGCTCTACATCATTCGAGATGGAGCTCTGACTGGTCGCCGATATAGGGATGAGATCCTCAGGCCTATTGTAGTCCCTTACGCTGCAGCAATCGGAGATAACTTCATTTTAATGGACGATAACTGCAGGCCACATCGTGCAAACCTGGTGCAGGATTTCCTTTTCGAGGAAGGAATCGTTCGAATGGAATGGCCAGCGTGTTCTCCAGACATGAATCCAATCGATCACGTTTGGGACGCTCTAGGAAGACGAGTTTCTGGCCGCCAACAACCCCCACAAACTCTCCAAGATCTGGAAAGAGCTCTTCTGGAAGAGTGGGGCAGAATACCCCAACTCGTCATTAATAGCCTCATTGAGTCCATGCCTCAAAGGTGTTCAACGTTGCTGGCCACCCGTGGAAACCATGCCCCCTACTGAAAATGATTTTCTTTGAAGAAAACACCTTTTCTTATTGTTTTTTTCTCATATGCACAAATTGTGTTTTTTTCCTTTAGTACACAAATGCGCAATAAAATGCATTTTTTTCTGCCAAACATGTATAATTTATTCTCATATAACCTACTATGTCTGTCGACCATGTATCAATCAGCTAAACAGTTTACCAGATACAAAATCCACCTAAAACTGCAATATCCTTTAATTGTTTTGAGCAGTGTATATTTGTGCACGTTTAGCATAAAAGAAATTGAACAAAGTGGTTAGGAAATTTAACACTATGGTATGATGTTACCGAGTGCTTTTGTGCCCTCGTGACAGAAATAATGAACGTGTATTTCCACGACGTTTGAAATGGTATTTTACTTTCGTCACATAAATGATCGATGTGTATTTTAAGTCTCGAGATTTAAACTAAGCTTGATTTCTTTCATCTGTTGTTTTGCAGAGTTTACTGAATAACATCAGGATCGATGATGTCTTTTAATATCAAATAGTTTTAATCACCATCTTTTACATTGATCTTCAAATCCCTTTTCGGAGAAATGTCTCAGTTTACTGCTGTATCAGGTGTTAGCTGCGAGGCTTTCTTCATGTGATAAGGAATGAAATTTGTTTTACTATTTAAAGTGTCATCGGCAGGGTTGGTGCTTATCATCGGCAATGTTACGTTGGTAAATGAAAGGTTTACAGAGAATAAAGAGCTTTCATTAATCTAGTTTTTAACTGAATCTTACATTAATTTATAGTTGGTTTTTTAACTCATAATTTCTAGTCCAGTGTATTATAGTAATGTTTCCTCCTAATATTTCAAGATTATAATCTCTGATATGTTTTGTAAAATGTTTCCAGGTCATGTGAAAAAAGGCAATGATAGATCTAGACTAATAATAATAATATGTAAATTTGTATTAGGGTTTTAGACGTCTTAGGGATTTGTATTATGTATTTAGGGAAGATTTGTATTATTAGTATTCATGATATGGTAGCGGTTATCAACAAAAATATTATAAATATTTTATATAAAGTTGACCTAAATAAATAAAAGTGTCTTAAAACTCTGGACGAAATGAAAATGTTTTTGTATTACAGATTTTTTTTTAAACCAACAAGTCGAGATAAAGCTTTTACTCCATTATTGCCGGGATATTATATTATTAAGAGCTTTAAAGTGAATGAACTACATTTAAGTTTTACGCATTAGATATGCATTCATTTAGATCATCCACTAATTCAAAGGTAAAGTTTGAATCTTATATAATTTTAATTAATTTTTCATTTAATTTTCAGCAGTGAAATTAAGCTCGAAAATTATTGAATACATAATACGTGAATTATCACATTGCTAACGAAGCGTAGAACCAACAATGTGGAAAATGTCCAAGCCGAGAATCGAACCCGGAACCCTTAGAATAGCGCTCCAAATGCTCTACCCTTTAAGGTACGTGGACGATGCCCAACTCAGCATTTTCCACATATGTTGGTAAGGCTGCAACTGCAGCACAAGATGGAAAAGTCTTCATGAACACAATTTTGCGGCGAAACATGATACACAAACAAACCCAGTATTGGTCTCATGAAGACTGTTCCATCTTATGCTGCAGTTGCAGCCTTACCAGTATATGTGGGAAATGCTGAGCTGGGCACCGTAATCGTAGCTTAAATGGTAGAGCACATGGGGCACTATTACAAGGGTTCCGGGTTCGATTCCCGGTTTGGATATGTTCCACATTGTTGGTTCTAAGCTTTGTTAGCAGTGTGACAATTCACGTATTATATATTCAGTTTGAATATTGTTTTCTTTGTTCAATATAAAATATCACCAACATTACAGGAATACCACTAGCTTCATTTCGTATAATTCCATGTATGTATAATTCCAACTTATTCAAAATTATTAAGTAAAGCTGATTTTTCAACCTTCCAAATTATATATAAATTATGAATATAAGTTTATGAATCTTGAAATTTTTATAGTTTGCAAAAAAAGTTTCACAGCTTTTAGTAATATTGATTTTGGTTCCGTTTCATGTAATTCTAATACTTATATGCAGTTATGATATATTTTTAAGTTTAAAATAAATTTATGTTATAATACATTCCTTTTTGTATAAACATATATTTATACCTGTGCTTTAAGTTATAATTGTTTTTAAAATCAGAATTTTGTTTTTCCGCATTTTATGTCCTTTTAATTTTTTTTAATGAATCTGCATATAAATTATATTACTGTCATTATTTTTCGAATAACTGTATACATTTCATATCATTTCAAATAGCCATGTACTTTAATTCAGTATGGAAGTCTTCTTTTAACTAGCTAGTACTAATTTTTCTCTATCCTAATTAGCTATGCATTCGAAGATTTTAAAAGCACTTGTTTTAGATCACTCTTCAAATTAGTTTTATGTATCTATCATGAATAGAATTACTGAAATGCCAATTTAACAATAATTTGTGGACTAAAGTTGACCTATGACAAATAAATGTTTTTTAAACCGGGAATTTTATATAAAAAATAAATAAAAAGTAACACGAAAAAAAAAAAAAAAAAAAAGGATGATATTTGTCAAATAAGTTTCTGGTTAGAAGCTACCTTCTTTTCTACAGAACTGTTGGTACTATGCTTCGGGAATTATTGTTAATTTGGCATCAAAAGGTACAAAAGTATTAAGATGCATAAAACTATAGCCTTACATCACGTATAGCTTACAGAAAATGTGTCATTATGATACCATTGTGACGTCAACATATCCCTTTTTGTGACAAGTTGCAAGTGTTGTTGTTTTGTAGTCGCATTGCGATGCATGTTTCAAAATTCGGTCGCGGTGAATTTACAAAGTCATCTCGAAATAACGATCATCTGTGATTCATAAAAGGTATTGCATCATCATTAAAGATATTACATTTTCGTCTCTACTGTGACTGTCATACTTGTTGCAGTTTGTGACATAACACTGATGTCCGTCGACGCCCCATCGTCTGATTGTGCTATTAGGCCGGTGCACCATGCTGCTTTTCAAATTATGCATTTGCTAGAACAAGGGGAAAATAATAATAAATTTACAGTGTTGGAAAGTTTTATCTGTTTTTAATAAAATTTGCGAGTACCTACAAGGAGAGTATAGCTCAAAAGTTATTGAAAGAAGATACATTTGTATTTATATATTTTGTACGTTTTTCGTACATTTTTCATGCATTTGCGCACATTTTGTATTTTAAAGATGCATTTGTATTTCAATCATAATTATTTGTGTAATTATAAAACTACCTCTGAAAATGTGGTGAATTTCCGGGAATTATCACAGTGACCTAAAAAAAAAACTTTCAGATGCTTTACTTAACTAAAAGCATTTCCCTCCCCCACCCCCAATTTTTTTTAAACTTCTGATACAAATTAACTTTAATTCTAACTTGAAGTTTGAAAAAAATGTTAACAAGGAAGACTTTCGGCATGCCTTAAAATAATCTGTCTCTTTTACTTTAATATGGGCGTCATTCATGCATTTGGAATAGTCACTGAAATACTAAAATGCTGACTATAATAAGTAAATTCATTGGAGTGTAGTGTTATAAATAATAATGGATAAATTATAGTGTGAAATACAAAACGATAAACACCTTTTTTGTTTGTCAAAATATGATTTTAACGTATATTTACAACCAAAAAGTTTTACTTTAATATATATGAGGACGTGAGTTTCAAAACTTGCTTTATCCAAAATTTTAAAAAATCTTCTTTTCTCTATCAATCTATTCTATTGGTAAACCTGCACCAAAAAAAAAAAATACAGTACAACCTGCAAAAAAAAATAGTTTTATCATGCATTTCTGGCACTGTAAAATCTTGGTTTACAATGAAAACCAGTGGAGAAGTTAGAGGTTTTTCGGATAAGGATGAGTTTCTGGATAAGGCGAGTTTTGAAACTCACGTCCTCACACACACACACACACATATATATATATATATATAAACGTAAAGTATAGTAATCACCAACAAAAAACAAATTATATTCATGTGAAATGCGCCATAAAGCTGCAGTAAAACACATAAATTCAATATAAACCAGTATAAGATTATATTTAGCCTGAACCAGCTCACCCCCCCCCCCCTCACAGAACAAGAAGAATATAACTGCTTTTTAAAAAATTAAAATTTTAACAAAAACAAGGAAAAACAGGCTGCGGCCTCATCGGCAGTGGGCACTGGTTCAGGCTAAATATAATCTTATACTGGTTTATATATATATATATATATATATATATTAAAACACAATATATACAATAAATACAGACCTTTTTAAACATCAAGTTAAATCTATTTAAAAAATGTAAAAAGAAACAGTTTAAGTAAATCATGAAAAAAAAAAAAACATATTTTTGGGATAATATTTTTAAAATACCCTATCACATATCGAAATGGTTTTGAAACCTTGATTTATGGTCTCATAAAAAAAGAGAAAGTGTTTTAATATATTTTTAAGACGTGATGAATATATTGAGTAATCGATTCTTTTCACTTCTTTGAGATTCCTGGAAAATAAAATCAGCTTCAAATAAGTTTCTCATTTCCAATTTAGATATTTAAAAAGTACCTGAACTTGAAGTAAACTTTCGTTTAATTTAAGTGACTTTAATCATATTCATACTTGTTAAAAGCTTCCAAATTTAGAAGAAAAAAAATTGATGATTTCTTTGTCATTTTATTTCGACTGGAAATAAAAGGACATACATTTACATAAATTTCCGTGGTTTTTAATCCCCTAAGTACATTAAAAATACAGAAAAGTACAAAAAATATTTGTTTATTTTCTAAACCAAAATAAACGTAACAAAGTTAAACTATATTTAAACATAAATTAATTATTTAATTTTGTACTATCCTTAAATTCTAACTAGCTTGTGAAATATCTACGATCTAATTTTCTGCATAGACTGATAGCATTTATTGATATTTATAACCGTATGTTACGAAATCGAACATCGTTTTGAATTTTTCTATTCAAGCAAAATATCTTTAAGATAAATGTGACATAGTCGTCATTATGAGGTATTTTTGAAATTGGACAGTCCTAGGTAGATTATGATAGAAGAAAACGTAATTCAAGTTATATCACATTTATTACAAGCCGGAAAAGATTTCGAATTTTGCGACAGCCTAATACTATTAAAGGTAAACAGGTAGTAAGACAGACTATAAATACAATTAACCACAACTGAAGTGAAAAATTAGCCGGTGCAAGGACTCTAACCTGGGTCTGTAGGGATGCACAACCTGTGGCCCGCGAATTTCGTAAATTTTTAACTGGAAAAAAATTGCAGTTTTTCGATAATAAAAATAGTAAATTTCGTTGATCAAGCACGGAAAAATCGCGAGTTTTGTCAATGAGGCGCGGCAAAAATTGCAAATTTCGCCGATCGAGCACGGAAAAATCGCGAGTTCTGTCGATCAAGCTCAGAAAAATTGCGAATTTCGTAAATTTCATTGATCGGACACGAAAAAATTGTCGGTTATGTTGATGATGCGCGGAAAAATTGCAAATTTTATTGATCGGCTGCGAAAAAATCGTGAGTTTCGTCAGTCGCGAGAAAAAATCGCGAATTTCGTCAATTTGCCACGGGAAAATTTGCAAATTTCGTCAGTCAGTTAAGAATCACGAATTTCGACGATCGAGTGCGGAAAAAGCGCGTGTTTTGTTGATTAGGAGAGGAAAAATCTCAAATGTCATTGCTCGGCTGCGGAAAATTGCGCGTTTCGTCTGTTTATCGCGAAATTTATCAATTTACCGCGGAAAATATTGCAAATTTAGTCAGAGTCAGTTAGGAATAGCGAATTTTGCTGATCGGGAGGAGAAAAATCGGAAATTTTCTTGATCAGACGCGGAAAAATCACAAATTTTGTCGATTAGGGACGGAAAAATCGCGAATTTTGTCGATGATACGAGCAAAAATTAAAAATTCCGTTGATAGGCTACGGAAAAATCGGGAATTTCGTGAGTTTATCGCGGAAAAAAATCGCGAATTTCGTCAGAGTCAGTTAAGAATCGCGAATTTCGTTAATCGGATGCGGAAAAATCGCGAGTTTTGTCGATCAGGCTCCGGAAAATCGTGAATTTCGTTCGTCGGGAACGAATAAATCGCGAATTTCGTCGATCGGTTTCGTAAAAATTGCGAAATTTGTCGATCAGGCGCGGAAAAATCGCAAATTTTGTTGATCGGGCGCGAAAAAATCGCGAATTTCGTTGATCAGGCGCGGAAAAACCACAAATTTCGTTGATATACCCCTCCTCCCTCCCTTCGTTCATAAAGTTCACATTTTTTTCAGCACAAGACACTTTTATGGCTATATTTGTTTTTCAGCACTTTTAATAAAACAAGATTTCTCCCCGGAATAAAGTCAAGGAATGTTATCACTCCTTCTAAATAATCCTTGTTATACCTCTGTTATATATACAAACGTAAACTGTTGATATATCCTTGCCAACTGAATTGGAGGTATTGACTGTGTACGGAAACATAAGGGGTAACTACCCCCACCTGAAACCCCATTTATATCTGATCTGCCACAGATGACTTCCCCGAAATAGAATTCTCTGCGTGTTACTGATGTGGCCTAGGACAACCCAGAAATTTTTGTAACTGGCCCTTCTCTTTAAAAGGTTGTGCACCCCTATCTACAGCGTTGGCGTCGGAGTCCTGGCCTCGGCTAATTTTTCACTCCAGTTGGGTTTTCTTGCACTAGAAATCATGTTAATATGGCTGTACACAAAGGTATTTTAAACAGAATTTTATTTTGAACCATATATAGAAAGTGGTGATATTAAAGATACTATAGCAGCAAACTGCGATTAATAAATATATATATATATCCTGGAATTTGCAAGCATTCTTATAAAAATACAGAAAAACCCGTCGTGAAAGAGTTAATTGTATTTATAGTCTGTCTTAATATTTGTGTACCTTTAAAAATTAAAAATGGAATTCAAACATTAATTTATGTGCTTTAATGATAATACTAATGTAAGAAAAATGTATTCAGCTATGTATAAAAAACGCTTTAAACTGAACTTAAAAATCCAAGTTGTAAACCTAAATAAAGGATACATTTATAACATTTACGCCTAAAATTAAAAATGTACATTTTACTGCATAATTTCCTTACAGTTAAAAATCCCCAGTTAAACTGAAGTAGCTTAAAATAACACTATTTTTTTTTTCATTTTTGCTATTATAATTTATTTAAATGGGTAGGGTAAAGTGCCCATATTTCGTCCCCCTCCTAATTTCGTTCCCCTTAACTTTTCCGCTTCTGCGAAAGTGGCGCCACTTATGACGCAAGGCACATGGGACGGGAGGTAAAAGGGGTCAGTGTTGAAAGTTTCGTTCACCAAGACGCATACATAAATTAAAGACGGTGAATTTCCTATTTTTAGAAGACCCGAGTTCTTATTACGTCTTTTGTAGAACGTTATTTACTGTACTGTAAATATTTATTTCTTATTCATTGCATGTATTTCAATTTCGTAAGATACTGACAATAGCATACAGTGAGTTTTAGGACGGTCAGTTCATCTTACGGGAACTGAAACTCCGTCATATTGGAAAGTAGCGTGGTCCCAATTTCGTCCCCCTTGCAGTTCTTTTTTTCGTCCCGGGGGCGAAATTAGGAATGCTTTTTTATGACATTTTTTTCAATTTTTTTCCTCGTGTTTGGATGGCTAATGTTTCGTTATGTTATTCTTCCACTGAGAATTAGTACATTTCTTTGTGCCATACTTTAATGTAAATTAAATTACTTACTCATTTAGACATAAATTTATTTAGTTATACGTTAAGCCTTGGCGTATTGGATTTTTTTTTTTTGGGGGGGGGGCGAAATTGGGACCATTCTTTTCTTTTGCATTTTTAGATACTTTTGAAAAAACTTTTGTAAACATTTTTTTACTTTTGTATTTTTTTTTTCTTCTGTAAATTTTTTTGTTGTAATTTATTTTTTATTTTTACTTTTGTAAATCTTTTTATGTTGTAAATTTTTACTTTTTAGTAAATTTATTTTGCTAACTTGCATATTTTTTCATGTATCTGTTGAAGTACTACATGTAATAGATGGAATTTTATGTGATAGTAAATAACTTTAATCGATTATGAGTATTTTCCTTCTGTCCTACTTTTCGTGTATAGGGTTATTTAATATTTAATATATATTGAATTTTCTTTACTTATTCATATGATAGTAATATTTCTGGGGAATACATATCTGATAATAATTAGAATGATAAGCGATAGATGTGAAAGTGAGAAGCACACATCGCTCTGAGATATTGATAAGCATTGTGGTTTTTTGCATTGTTAAAATTTTTTGGTACGATATTTGCCTATGTTTCTATGTGCTTGGGTAGTTAGTCTATTTAAAATCCAAATCTGGTAAATTTTCACTGCCAATTACAACTTCCAGGGCCTAAAAGAGACTGGGGGACGATAATAGGGCACCTTACCCTATAATCGTTTGTATAATCTTTATGAAAAACATTTTGATTTTTGCATTTTAATTGCAATTTAGACCTGTAAATAAAACATATAACAGTAACATAACAGTAACATAAAACAGTAAATAAAACATTGAATATGAAAAATACCAAATACCACGTGTATTGCATAACAACTACAATTTTAGTCTGTCGTTTCAAACAAAAAAGTTTCACTTATTTATCTATAGAATATTTTTTCTAATTCATAAAGTTATATAAATTTATATAGAGAGCAAGTTCGGGTATTATGAAATACCAGTTACATTTTGCTTTTAATTTAACATAAAAAATTTGAGTTACATTAAAAGTTAGTAAAGTGCAAACTTTGACTATTTTTTTACACATATTTAATGTGTTTAAAGTCGAAGAAAAACATACACATCACTATATAGGTTTTAAAAAAGAATTACGCTTTATGGGTAATATGAACTAGTCGGGTAATGTGGAATACGGTTATGAATAAGGAATATTAAAATTGCCAAGACTTCCAAGAATAACCAAGATTATTTAATGAGTAAACAGTAGTACATCATTTACGAATCATCGGATTCTTTGAAAAATTGTTTTAAAATTTACAAAAACCCCAAATATAGTCTGTTGTTTTGGCCCCACAACAGTATATATGGACCTACATGAGGCATTTTAACCACTCTTACCATTTTCCATCCTCTGAATATTTTCCAGTGCAAAGCAGGCTCGCCGCATCTTTCTAATCTAGTGTACAACATGGTGAGAAGCTACTTCTCAGATGATACGTCGGAATTTAATTATGTTCATCTTTACTAGACTCCTCTTGAAACAGTTGTCTAGCTGATATTCCACATAACCCGACATCTCACATTGGAAAAAATAACCTCTTCACTCCCCAGCAGGTTAGTACAGTGATAAACTGACGAACACACCAATAAATATAACTGTTCAACTTAAAACTGAACTTACTTAACATCACTGATGAAGAGGTCTTTAATATTAATTTTATAAAACTTGCCTGCTAAAAACTGCAACAATTGAGAATAAGATTTGATTTCACCGCGTCACTTAAACAACAGGTATCTAAACAGAACTCACTACAATGTATCATGGGAGCACTAGAAAGTCGTTACGGAGTTTTACACTTGGCTGCATTACCACTGCTTATATATATTCTCTTATAAATTAAAATACCTATATTTTATATTTTCTTTTCATAATATATGTATTATGAAAATATTATATCGAAACAACGTAAACCATAGTACATAACGTATAGAATGACATCATATACTTTATTTTAAAACAACACGATTATACTCGGAAAAGTTACTTTTTAATAGGGCATCAATTTACTTAATTTTTTTTTATTTACTCAAGCTATTTAATATATTATTTTTCTTATTATCATTATTAATACTATTATACACTATTGTTGTTATTAGCTTCAAGCATGCCTCATTGACTTAAAATGATTTATTAATTGTAAAATCTCTTAGTCATTATATTAATACCAATGCGTATTTATTGTTATTCAGTTGATAAATAATAAGTATAGTTTAAAACTTGGTTAATTTATTTCATTTTCACTACTATTGGAATATCATAAGCAATTTCAGTTAAAATATATCACAGTGACTGACATTTGGGTTAGTTGCTGACACAATAAACGGCATTCAAGAGGTTATTCATCAGTCTACTGCAATTCAATAGGTTACGTGACGTCCATTTATCTTCAAATAATTGCTGTGATTAAACCCTAAACTGCTATTATTGATTGATGTATTACGAAAACAATTATTCTTTGTAATTGATCATTTTATTGATTAAATTTATATATCTCAATAACAATTTAAATCGGTATAGATGTTTTTGTTTTGATAGCCCTTATTTGATATTTGTTCCTCTTATCTCATTGTATGAGGTCGGATCAAATATATAAGAGATATTTTTAATATAAATAATTAATTTATCAATATTATCTGGCATTAATGATTGGTTTTTTATTATCTAAAGTTTTATTCTTCCTACATTCGTTTATTTAGTTGCTAGCATTATATTTAAAAACACAAAGTGTTTAAAGTAATTATACAAAGTATAGTTATAAAAATTTCAACAAATGAAAATTCCAAACTTATTGAAATTAGGCACTGATTAAATTTACAATTCGGAAATGACGGCCTATCGAGGTTCGAACTATATAAATGGAACCATTTTTTTTTTAAATTCCCCGGTTCTGAACGTAGTAGTATAATTCTGTACCATATTATTTTGGGATCCAAATACAACACCAATGGTGTCCAAATGATACCGACTGAGTTCAAAATTGAGCCCTAAAAACAATATTATATAAACGATTGAGACTCACTCCATACGTTTGATCTATCTCCATTACTTCCATCATTGCTGGTTGATATCTATTTCTGCCTCGATTCAGCGCCTACTGCTTACAACACCGTCTATCGCTCATATTTGAAACTAAAACCAAGAATTACAGTAAAAGTCTCCTGACATCATAGATTTTAAAATCCGTCAGTCGGTTTTAGGACACCTGGTATTTTAGTGCAGTATACGTTGTGCCTCACTAACAGCTTTGCCAAGACACTACGCGACGTTGCGAAGCTCCTGGGTGTTTAATAGGATATTTTGTACATAATTAGCCTTCATAAACGACTTACATATAATGCAGTATTGTTAACTTTTGGGGAAGATAAGCTGCTCATCGTTCCTAAAATCATTCCCTTCCGATCCGAATATTCACCTTCTTCGGAACAATGCAATACCTTATACAAAGATCATCAAAGATTTCCCTGTAAATCACTCGACCACCTTCCATTTACAGGGACCATATATTTAGCCTCTTCTGGCTAAGGGTTATTTTGTTCCACAATTTTAAGTCATTTTTATTCAAAAACTTATCAACTTGACTCGTGTACTAATTCGGAAAATATATAACCAAACTACTTTGCCATTTCTCTGAAAAGGCAGAAGATTTTTCAGAAAATGTTATCAAAGTTAACGTTATGAAGTGCATTTTCGTACGCGGGAGTACAGGAAAGGAAAAAAAACTGCCGTCCTGAGGCAATAGTCGCTTAAAATGCAAGGTGTAATTCATTTATCAGAAACTGTAAAAAAAAAGTATTCCATTACAAATCACTTCAATAGGCATGCTTGTAAGTATCATGGTTTTAAGTTTAGAAATGAGTCAGAAAATGTGTCAGAAATTTTCTGGTTGATGAGCAGGGAAAATCATATTTTTGAAAACCGCCTTATGGGGGATCTGCCTCAGGAAGGGCGAAAAGGGTGTGCTTTAGTATTTGTTTTCTGGGATAAGAATAAAGAGTTTAGCTCCAAGTTTTTGCATGTTATTTATTATCAGTTGAAGAACATTCCAAAAATTTTGCAGTAAAAAATTGATGATGTGACTCGTGTGTCCGTGGGTGGATGTCCTAGCGTGTAATTCCAATCGGGCAGGAGCCGATATATCGCCAGAGTCGTTTGCAATCCATTTTCCTTAAAGGTTATGAGAGTAGATAATATTGTCTGGAGCCTCAAGTACTTCGATATCAAAATCAACAAGGTTCAGCCATTTTAAAAAAAGACCTACACTGTTAAAAAAAATCAGTGAAGTTACTACAGTTATTCTAGGAAACTGGGATTCTTAGAACTTTTTATGTAACGACAACAACAAAAATTCATGTAACAGACACACTTTTGCGCCTAAAATAAAAAAATCTGTAAGGTTACTAAGAATTTTTTAGGAAACTAGGATGCCTAGAACTTTTCATGTAACTACAACCAGGGTTACAGATAAAATTGTAATAAGATTACTGCAGCAGATTCATTTGTAAAGTTATAGATTTCTGTAGCTTTTCAAAAACTAGTTTTGTAGATTTGTACAGTTACAGATGAAAGTTTAGTAAGCATGTAACTTTACATATGTAGAACTACAGATTTGTTTTACAGTGTATATTTCCGACTCCTTTTTTCGCACTTTGTCGTGCTTTTAAAAATGTTTATATGTTTTTTTAAATGGCTTAAAGTGGTCCAACCTCCAATAAATTCCATTGTCTTTAATTAAAAAATTCAGCATGATCGGTTTAATACATTTTGCGTTCTGATCCCTCCCAGTTTGAAAAAAGAAGTTTTGCGTAAAATGCATTTAAAGTTCTCCAAAACAGCGTAAGCCTACGGGCGCGTTGCGCTAAGCTCTTAATAAATACAAAAGAATTTCGAATTCGGCCAAATAAATTTGCAGAGATAATCTACAGACAATATACAAGGGCGGTTAATAATTATTGTCCCAAGTGTGTATAAAATATTTGTTCTACGATGATTGATGTGGAATATTGAAGCCTAATGTCTTAGATGCCTATATTCTCAATTTCAGAACCGTATCTGCTATATTAACATATTTGTTTTCGTTTTTGGTCTGAGAGGTCGCACCTAGCTTGAAATGTGGAGGTTGGGGGGGCGGGGGATGACAGTGAATGAGACGTGGCCACAGTCGCTTGGACTCGAGATCATAGTGGTGCAGCCACGTCTCATCCACTGCCACAAATCTATCTCAGAACTGCTTCAGGTGTCACCCCATAAGCTCCAAACCAGCCTTTCCCTCCACCCCCTTCCCTTTTCAAGCTAGATGCGACCTATTACACCTAAAACGAAGAAAAAAAACGTGTGTTAATATGGCAGCTACGGTTCTGAAATTGCGCATATAGGCATCTAAGACATCACGCTTCAATACTCCACATAGACCATCGCAGTACAAATATTTTATACACACCCGGGACAATAATTATTGTACCACTCTCGTAGAATAGAAAACTGTTAAAGTAAAATAGATTTTTTTCAACCGAAAAAAAATATATATTACGTGTAATAAAAGCGATAGCAGAAGCAAGATTTTCACCAGATAAAGAAGCCAACAATTTTTTTCACCGTATAATTCAAACACGTTCCAGTTCTTTTTATTAAGCAAGAATTTAAAATATCCCAAGATATCGGTTAAAGTATATAAGCTACAAACTTTTTACAACGTTCAAACGCACAAATACGTGCAACACCATGACATAAAAAAAAACACACACGGCCGTTTCAAGGATTCATGGATCCCCTTCCTCAGTGCCATTACTCGGGGCTATAACCGAGATGTTCTTTGAACCCGTTTTAAACTTTTATTTTTTTTTTCGCACTGGGGATGGCGATCCATGAATCCGAGAAACGGCCGTATGTTGTTTTTTATTCATGGTGTTGTACGTATCTGTGCGTTTGAACATTGTAAAAAATTTGTAGCTTATATACAGCGTCATTGAAAAAGAATGCCTAGATTTTAAATAACTGTCACAAAAAACTATTAAAGGCAATTTATTGGTTTTAGTCTTATAATGTGCGGCAAAAAATAATTTTTTTTTCATACCTTAGTATGTTTCAATGTGAGCACCGTTCGGTGTACGCCAGGAGCAAATATGTGCAATGGGAGCACCAGGAGCAGTTTGACCTGGATAAGTTCTTCGAAAAAGCCGCTGTACACTGACTATTGACTTTGACTCCACATACCAAATTACACACTGTGCTTTTTGTTGCACGGTCGACATCGTACTGAGCCCCTGCAGTCTGGCGCTTCGGCTGACCTCGACGACTGCGCAATTAGTCTGCGACTAACATAGACACGCAAACGAATTCTGCAGAACTAAAACCAAAGTTGCGTTCACCAGTTATCGAGTAGTGAAAGAATTACTCACTTAACATTTCATTTATTTCGGTTTCGATGTTATGGTTTTTTTTTAATCTAGGCATTATTTTTCGATGACCCTGTATTTAAAACTCGCACAAAGTAATTGATTTATGGATATTAAAGAGAGTGTGCCGATTTTAAAGAAGCTATATTGTCGGAATTATTGACTATTTTGTCGGAAACTAACTTTGTTCTTTAAAATCAAGTAAAGGATTTTTCCCTCTAAAATAACAAAAAATAACCAATTATTATTTACTTAATATGAAATGCATTAAATATTGATATGTATAAATATATTGGTATGCATACTTTCAGTTTTCAGGAAATGTGTGCATTAAATAAGTTCCGACACGTGATCTCACCTGCTTCCTTCCCTCTATAAATGTAATTTGAAGTTAAGCATGCGTATCATTCGACCTATGATAAGTAAAATTCAAACTATAAAAGAAATATCAAAATAATAGTTTTAAAATTATGTTAGAAATTTTATTTAAAATTATGTTTATTTTTTCAAAATTTCTCATTTTTGAATGACAATTTCATTATTTTTTGTTGTATGAAAGATTCAATTAGAGTATAAATATAATGCTTATTACAATATAATATATAACTTACTATTATAATGTAATTAATATTTTTATTATAATTTAATAAATATTTTAATTATAATGTAATGAATATATTTTATAATAATGTAATTAATAATTTATTATAATAATTAACATTTCTATAATGTAATTAATAATTGATGCATTAATGCAGCAATAAAATTATGTCCATTGGACATGTCTTCATCAATCAAGATACACACCTGTCAAAACTTTTTTACAAAAATTGTTAAATGTTAACATAACATTAAAAAACAATGTATTGAAAATTATTAGTTTTTTGCTATACTACTTTTATACATAATAACTCGAAATAATATAATGGATTTAAAAAATAAACAACCTGAAGTATTTCTAGAATATATCTTGATACCGATATTTTCTAATATTTTTGTTGTTTTCTAATTTGATAGTGATCGGATATATTTTTCACTTTGCAAACTTTTTTTGTGTAATTCTGGTAAAAAAATGCAAATTTTTTGTGTTAATTCGCATCATTTATAGTGAGTGGAATGAACACCAAAGTAATTAGTTACAGAACAAATAGCTTAATATACTCGTAGAATTACTTCATATTAGTTTACAGAAAGTTAACCGCCCAACTTTTTTTTTCGAACACTCATTTTACATAAGTGAAAATACCCGCACTTTCATATAATTAGGAAAAATGATGACGCATTTTTTTTTCTCCAAAAGTTTATACCATAGCTGGTAAATAAATTATTGTGTAGTGTATGATTAACCACATGTTCTTTAAAAAATAAGGCTTTTAAAGGTACACATTCAAAAAATATGGCACGTAAATGTAAACATTTTTAATGGAAAATCCCCATTAGTCGACATTTTATGCATTTATATCGATCGTACAATATTTGTTATTCTTATATTTTTCAAAGTTTCATTTAGGATCTCATACATGTTAAAGGAAAATAAGTTTGGACTAGTTTTACGAGCTTGGAAATCTCTTGCCATAAATTTACAAAATAAGAACACTCCAGTTTTAATCCACAGTTGGATATTTATGTTCAGATTTATAGTTAGTTTTTGTGTTTCAGAAGTACGAATAACGAAAATTTATGACTATGGCTTAAATTCATTCCGATTACAAATAAAGTAATGTATTTTTATTTATAACTTTAAGACATAAGCTTATTTTTCTCCTAGTCTTTGTAAACCATACATTTTTAATATCCTTTTTTATTTAATTTCAGCACTGTACAGAATGCATATCATTTATAATAAGCAGTGGTGTAGTTGTAAAAAAACAGAGGGTATACGTTCTAAGCAGAGGGTATACGCTCAAGGCAGAGGGTATACCCTAGTGTATATATACTATAGCTTTCTTGAGAAACAGAGGGTATACGGTGTTCCTTAAAAAAATCCAGAGGGTATACGGCGTATACCCCGTATACCCTCCGCTACATCCCTGATAATAAGCATGTGCATATAAAACTGAAAAAAAAAATGCATTAGATTCTAGTTACATCGCGCATGAAGGGACCGAAACAAAATATACGACACATCCATAAGCGGAATAAAACCGATACTTTTAAATATTTCTTTAATAGTATCGATTATTAATTCTGCGATTAAACAATTGTAATATTACTGTTTGAATATAGTGGTATGTAAATTCTTTACTACTTCGCTCTTATTTATTAAGGCACTTTGTCATATTCAACGCCATGTTCGATCACAATTTTTCTAATTCTGTTACTGACCATTCAAATATATATTTCGGTATTTATTATTGTTGTTTTTTAAATAAACGGTAATTTTGAGTGACGTTGGATTAATCATATTACACAATTTTTATCTACACAAGCTTGTAACAAGAAAATTAAGAAAGCTTATAACCAACAAGTAAATAATTAAAAAATATAAAAATCTCTGTTAAAATTACAAATAAAATATAAAAATAACACACAGAAGGCGTTTCGAGCTGAAAATTTTAACAGCCCGTCATCGCCTAAAGTAAACACGTGTCCGAAAGCGGACAAGGTCACAAATTATCAAAAAGGGCAGAGAGGAGAACTTACAATTGTATGCGACAGGTGGCGCTAGCCGAAAGGAAAACACTAATCACGGAGAAGCACATCAGAAAAAGAAAGTGTTGCCAAAATGAAAGAAAAAAGTAAATGAAACGAAAAACGCCCCCTGGTGGCGAAATTTTGAACTTTTTTTTTCTCAAACAAATTTCCATTTCTTTATTATGTCCGACACAAAATTTCACAACTCTTTGAACAATAGTTTCGTATTTATATAACTTTAAAGTAGGGTCGTTTAATTATGGACATCCTGTGTTTGTATTCCTGAGGACTATATAGGAATTAAACATTCATGAATTAAAATTCGATCTCTAAGGGTGAGGGCAAAAAAAAAAAAATCATCTTTTCTCATAAAACAATGGAAATAAAATCTTGAAACTTGACATACCTATAGTATAATTAAAATTAGTAAACATGCGTCTCGAAATTTTTCGAAGTTCGACCTCAAATGGTGGTGCTGCCGCCAATCGACCTACGTTATCGAAATACATCTAAAACGCTACTTAATTAATGGTTACACAGTTCTAGTTTGTTTTTCTACCAGTATCAGCAATGATTATTTGTTGAAAAGTATTAATGTCAAGGTTATCAGAATAACGCCAAATTTTGGCCATTCTGCAAAATATGGCCAAATTTGGTAGCGTATTACAAAAAATCTACATTTTAGTGATTTTTAGTGAAAGCGTGTTTATTTCTTTTTGCGTTTATATTATTCTTTTTAGTAATAACAATGATAATAATAATAATAATAACAAATATCTATTTAGATTGTAATACTAAGCTAATATTTAAGCTTCTATATTTATGATAAATATGAAATTTATCTATTTTATATCTGTTAAAAAAAAAAAAAAAAAAACTTTTAAAAGTGAAGAAAATAAATTCACCTTTTATTATGCCAGTTAGCTAGTCTTTATAAAAATTTAGAAAAAGCACAGTTTAATTATGATTTAAAACACATTTACGAAACACAGAATTTTTTGTGTAGAAAGTAATCTACTGAAATATATATGTATATTATAAACTATTATATTTCTAACAACATTTATTTCTTAGAAGCTATATTTTAAAATGAACACAGTTTTAAAATAAATTTAACATTTGGAACTATTTTAAAGACTGCCTTATTAACCTTAGAGAAGCAATTTATTATTTAAGGCTTTTTCGAGGGAAGAATATTTCCTTACATAGTTTTTTTTTTCTCTTAGCATCTGGCTTAAGAAATTGTTTCCATCTTTTTTTTTTTTTTTTTTTTTTTTTTTTTTTTAGCTTTTATATTGTGACAGTGTTGAATGCAGCAAAATTTATAAACGTGGTTTAGAAAAGCACTAACATCGATTATTTTAAATCTTGGTGATTTTTCGTAGATGTCGAAAGCATGAGGTGTTTTTTTTTCTACTGTTCACAGATTTTATTGGATATGTTTTCATGTTTTTTCAAGATGTACTTTATTTAATATAGCTTTTGATTCAAAGTATATTTCATTCACGTACATAAAAAAGGAAAATTGGCAACTTTGCTGTATTAGAAAATCTTATTTTTGGAAGAGTATCTTGAAACTAGAGTATTCTCAAATTAAAAATGCTCATGTAACGTACTATCATAGACAAAATATTTCACTATAGTTTTGAATATAACATTTTAATATTTATTTTAGTTTTCAATAATAATAATAAACTTCTACTTAGGTTATAATACAAAATTTAATATTTAAGCTTGTACATTTATGATACATCTGAGGCTTATCTGTTTGAAAGAGCACCGAAAAACTGGCGATGAATCACAATTAGAAATACAGGGTAGATGTGCCAGTAATGGACACCCTTCCAGTAACGGACACCCCTTGATGATTTTGTTTCATAAAAAAATAACTAATAAATGTTTATCTTTAATTATTTTTTAACACCCCCCCTCCCCCTTGCATGTTTTATAAAACTGGGTTATTATTGACACTTTTAATCAAACCAGTCAGGAAGCAGAAAATAACGTTTCAAAGTTTCGCTGTTCTTCTGTGAAAATCTTAATGAAGAGGCTAAGAGCTGGCTTCGTTTAATTAATTTATATATTACTTATTTTCTTGCAAAATTTGAATGTTTTTGTTTCAGTAGCAATAGAAAACTTAGAATTTTATATACTAACAGCCATTTACAAAATTTCATTTATTTTTAAGGTTTTAAGAGGGGGTGTCCCATTACTGGGATGATTTAGTCATTTTTCCAGTAATGAACACCCATATAGACATTGCTAAAAATGCAATTTCAATAATGTTTATAGTGCGTAAATATTTTGACTTAGCTGCAAACCTAAGTAATCAAATTTAATTTTTAAATTATACTTACCAAAATGTAACAACACCATAAACTTTTATAAATATCTGCTTTTAAGTTATTTTATGTGATTAATATAGTTTTGACTCTAGAAATAAAGGGCCGCCGGGCGGGAAATTTTTTAAAGGGGAACACTATTCTAAAAAAGCGCACACTTGTACCTTGTTCACAAAAAATATTTTGAACTGGTTTGTTTAGAGTTCCTAGAATTTGAGATATTTTCCCGGGATCAACTGAATTGCCACGGGGCGCATAGGAAGTGTGAAAAAGGGAGGCCGGGCGCATCAGAAGGGTTTAAAAGAGCCGCCGGGCGCGAAAAAGAAATAAAAAGGGCCACCGGGCGCTGCGCCCTGCTAAAGTGGCTTAGAGTAACACTATAATAAAATTAATGTTTTATTTTATTTTATTATTTTTTTTTTTAGTGTAGTATATGTACCTTCCATATTTTATGATCTGGCAATCAAACCAGCCAGGAAGCAAAAAATATTGTTTACGAGCACAGTCAAAGAGGGGCTCATTGGCCTTAATCCCTCTCCGTTTAAATAAAAACAATTAACTTGCAGAAGCTATTAAAAATCAATTTTCTGTCTTAAACGTTTCCTTATTCACCTCTGACCAAAAAAAATATGTAATATTAAGGAAAGTTATAGGTGATATTCCTGAAAGGAAATTAGCGAATCTGCAGATCAGTGTCCTCAAGCATCAGTTCTACAGTTTTATTTTGAAATTATTTTATTTAGTATTGAAAATATTCAACTCACAATATCATTTCTTTCATATTTGCAATATTAATTATTATGCATGGTACATCAAGTAGTCTCTGGAAGATTAATTGTTAAAAATAGTGAGACAAAATTAAACACTAATATTCCAAAACTTTTTTTTAAATTATCTTTTAAATCACCCACTGTTTCAATAATTTGATAGCTGTAATTGCCTGATATTTAGTATTTTAATCTATCCATCTAAAATAATTAAAACATCGATCTTCTGATAATTACAATAATTCATGCAAACAGTAAATGATTATGACAAATATTTTATTAATTACTGGTATCCTAATTCTTAAATTTATTTGAATATAACGATTTTTTTTCATTAGTATGTATTCATTAAATTCTGGTTCTAAATACAGTCATAAAAACAATATATTTATTACTTTTTAAGGGGTGTCCATTACTGGAACATAGGGTGTCCATTAATGGGCTTTTGGGTGTTTTGATATATTTCTGTTATTTAAAATTAAATTTCCATTCATATTGGGAAATGAGACTAAAAGAATGCTTTTTTATTAACTGACTTTCAGAAAAAAGTTAGTATTTAGTGAGTATCAACGAGTAGATTTGGAAAAAAATGCTTCGATTTTGATACTTCTTTTGAACATGGTATAGGCTCGTTCTAGTGGTTATCCAAGAAGAACTAAAGCATCGATAACAAATGAAAATTAAAGAAAATTAAAAATTAAAAATGACAATTTGTGAAAAATCCCTTATCATTCAGCTGCTTTTAAAGAACAACTAAAAATTTGCTCACTTGAACGCCGTTATCTTTCTTAATTTTTACGATATTTGACTAGATATTTTTCAATAAGTTGCTACATAGAGTTGACTATTAAATTATGTAAAATGATCCTCGTTATCGTTCGCGCATGCGCAGATAAAAATTATTTCCTACGACTGCTCATATTTCCTAAAATGTTTAATATATTTATATTCCAATTGCACCATACTGTTTTTACTATATTTTGTCAATTTTTCTGAAAACGGAGTTAAATTTGGTTGAAAACCCTGCATGTTATAAGCAAAAAACATGCAAGAATTTTTAAATTTTTTTAAATAAATCGCTATATCACTATTAATATACATGCTTTTCTTACACAAAAAATGCACATATTGCACAATGTTTGTTTAATTCTATTTGGTAGCGATAGATCATTTCGTGCATTTTATTTTACAGGTTGATCCCAAGTATTATTTTTTTCTATGATTTTTTGTTGGCCCCCTAAAAATTTGCTCACTTGAACGCCGTTATCTTTCTTAATTTTTACGATATTTGACTAGATATTTTTCAATAAGTTGCTACATAGAGTTGACTATTAAATTATGTAAAATGATCCTCGTTATTGTTCGCGCATGCGCAGATAAAAATTATTTCCTACGACTGCTCATATTTCCTAAAATGTTTAATATATTTATATTCCAATTGCACCATACTGTTTTTACTATATTTTGTCAATTTTTCTGAAAACGGAGTTAAATTTGGTTGAAAACCCTGCATGTTATAAGCAAAAAACATGCAAGAATTTTTAAATTTTTTTAAATAAATCGCTATATCACTATTAATATACATGCTTTTCTTACACAAAAAATGCACATATTGCACAATGTTTGTTTAATTCTATTTGGTAGCGATAGATCATTTCGTGCATTTTATTTTACAGGTTGATCCCAAGTATTATTTTTTTCTATGATTTTTTGTTGGCCCCCTAAAAATTTGCTCACTTGAACGCCGTTATCTTTCTTAATTTTTACGATATTTGACTAGATATTTTTCAATAAGTTGCTACATAGAGTTGACTATTAAATTATGTAAAATGATTCTCGTTATCGTTCGCGCATGCGCAGATAAAAATTATTTCCTACAACTGCTCATATTTCCTAAAATGTTTAATATATTTATATTCCAATCGCACCATACTGTTTTTACTATATTTTGTCAATTTTTCTGAAAACGGAGTTAAATTTGGTTGAAAACCCTGCATGTTATAAGCAAAAAACATGCAAGAATTTTTAAATTTTTTTAAATAAATCGCTATATCACTATTAATATACATGCTTTTCTTACACAAAAAAATGCACATATTGCACAATGTTTGTTTAATTCTATTTGGTAGCGATAGATCATTTCGTGCATTTCATTTTACAGGTTGATCCCAAGTATTATTTTTTTCTATGATTTTTTGTTGGCCCCCTAATTGCCCCCTCATCAAATAGACATTGCTAAATATGAAGTCATACCTGTTCTTTTCAATCCTGAAATTCCAGAAGAATCTGTCGAGTATATTTCTAAACATTCGACAAAATGTCTAAAATTGAAAGTTGCCGGTCATTAATGGCAATATAGTGTATATTTAATCACCATAAAATACAAAATAACACACGGGGCAGGTTTCAGATTGGAAATTTTAACAGTCCGTCATCATATACAGTACACACATCTCCGAAAGCAGACAAGCTCATATATAATATATATATATATATTGTGTGTGTGAACTTGTCCACTTTTGGACACGTGTTTACTTTAGCTCATGACGTGCTGTTAAAATTTTTATCCCGAAATGCGTCCTGTGTGTAATTTTTAATTTTATGGGATTTTAACAGTTTTATTTTTCTAATTCTGAGGCTTATCTATTTAAAAAATAAACAAATACATACATAATAAACAACAGATTTGAAACGAGAAGAAAGCAAATTTATCCTTTGATATGACAGTAACGTAACTTTATAAAAATTTGGGAAAAGCATAGTTTAATTGTGATTTAAAACAGATTTAGGGAATTTAGAATTTATTGAGCAGAAAGAAATCTACTGAAAAAAGCTATATATATATATATATATATATTATAAATTATTATATTTCTAACTACATTTATTTCTAAAAAGCTATAATTTAAAATAAACACTCTTTTTAAGTTCCATCAAATTTAGAACTTATTTTAGAGCCATTTTAAAGACTTCCTTATTAACTTTAGAGAAGCAATTTATTATTTAAGGCTTTTTCGAGGGATGAATATTTCCTTACATTCTTTTGGCTTAAGAAATTATTTTCATCTTTTTTTTTTTTTTTTTTTTTTTTTTTTTTTTTTTTTTTAGCTTTTATATTTTGACAGTGTTGAATGCAGCACAATTTATAAACTAGAGTATTCTCAAATTGAAAATGTTCATGTAACATACTATCATAGATAAAAATTTTCACTATAGTTTTGAATATAACATTTTATTACTTCTTTTAGTTTTCAATAATAATAGTAAGCTTCTATTTAGGTTATAAAACAAAGCTAATATTTAAGCTTGTACATTTATGATACATCTGAGGCTTATCTGTTTGAAACAGCACCGAAAAACTGGCTATGAATCACAATTAGAAAAAAATATATATATATTTTTTTAAAATCATCATAAAATACAAAATAACACACAGGATGCGTTTCAGATTGGAAATTTTAACAGCCCATTATCATATACAGTAAACACGGGTCCGAAAGTGGACAATGTCAAATATTTTTTTTATGAACTTGTTCGCTTTTGGAGACATGTTTACTTTAGCTGATGACAAGCTGTTAAATTTTTCAGCCCGAAATGCGCACTGCGTGTTATTTATTTATTTTATGGTGATTTTAACAGTTTTGTTTTTCTAATTCTGAGGATTATCTATTTAAAAATAAACAAATACATATAGATTACATTTTAACCCCTTTTGTAGCAAATATATATATATATATATACACTGGTGTGCAAAAATTAAGGAAAAGACACAAAATGCTAATTTTCAAATACGCGAACACTCAAAAGGAAATAATATAATTCAAGTAATTACTATCTCTACAACACAGCTAGTCCATATAACATCCCATTCATGTCACACATGGTCACAAGTGTCACAGCCACTACGGTGAAGCAAAAAAATAGGAAATTCCATACATCTCATCATGAGTCTCAAATGATCACTATACGTGACTCCACTGAGACGTCAATATGACTGCTGCTTTGTGACGAGTCACCAGGTGACTTTACAACGTAGTTACATTGTGACTCTCATGTGACTGTCATTTGTAGACTCAAAAGCCATCGTGACGTCACGTGAAAAGTCATCATTTCAAAGTCATCGTGAACGCTGCATTGTGATAAGTTAGCAAATAGTGTCACATGATGACTTTCGGGTGACAGAGAGACTACTGTGAAGTCACCATTGTGCTCTTTTGGTAAAAGTCTCCATGTGACTATAATATGATATTATTTGGTGACTCATCATAATGCAACGTTCATGATGACTATGAAATTGAGCCTAAAAATGACAGTCACATGAGAGTCACAATTTAACTACATTGTAAAGTCACCTGGTGACTCGTCACAAAGCAGCAGTCACATTGACTTCTCAGTGGAGTCACGTATAGTGATCATTTGAGACTCATAATGAGATGTATGGAATTTCCTATTTTTTTGCTTCACCGTAGTGACTGTGACACTTGTGACCATGTATGACATGAATGAAATGTTATATGGGCTAGCTGTGTTGTAGAGATAGTAATTACTCGAATTATATTATTTCCTTTTGAGTGTTCGCGTATTTGAAAATTAGCATTTTGTGACATTTCCTTAATTTGATAACCAGTGTATATATATATCTATTTCTGTAAAAACAAAACAAAACAAAAAAAAAACACTTTAGATTTTAAACGTGAAGAAAGTAAATTTACCCTTTTTTATGACAGTTACGTAATATTTATAAAAATTTGGAAAAATCATAGTTTAATTATGATTTAAAACACATTTAGGGAACGAAGAATTTATTGTATAGAAAGTAATCTACTGAAGAAAAATATTTATATATATATAATATAAATTATTACATTTCTAACTACATTTATTTCTAAAAAGCTATTAATTTAAAATAAACCCACTTTTTAAGTTCCTTCACATTCGGAACTTGCTTTAGAGCCATTTTAAAGACTTCCAATTATTAACTTTAGAGAAGCAATTTATTATTTAAGGCTTTTTCGAGGGAAGAATATTTTCTTACATTGTTATTTTTTCCCTCTTAACATCTGGCTTAAGAAGTTGTTGTTATTTATTTATTTTTTTTTTTTTAGCTTTTATATTTTAACAGTCTTGAATGCAGCAAAGTTTATAAACATGGTTTAGAAAAGCACTAACATCGATTATTTTAAAGCGTGGTGATTTTTCATAGATGTCGAAAGCTTGAGGTGTATTTTTTTTATTTTTCTACTGTTCACTGATTTTATTGGGTATGTTTTAATGTTTTTCGAAATAACTTAAAAAAAATAGTTTAGTAAAAAGACAATAGATCACACTTTCTTTTTTCTTAGACGTTTAATCATGCTATAAAAATATTTAAATCTCGTTAAACATGTTAAAATAAATTGAATTAATGAACACTTTTTAGCCGTTTAGTGTAATTTTCCAGTTCTCTCTGATCATAAATGGACTATGAAAAATTTTATGCATATATCTACCCTATATATATAAAATCCTAATGAAACAAATTTATGAAACGGAAGTATGAAACGGAAGTATGAATAGACTGATTAAACAACTGATTATGTTTCACGGCAATTTCTCCTAAAATACGGAATACTTTGCGATGAAATTAACACCAAAAATCAATATTGATCCGCAGATTTCAAAACTGGTATTAGATTTTTTAAATTCGAATTAGTTTTCGAAATATTATTTTTTTTCTATTTTTATATACTTTTCTCTAATGATGGCAACTCAAATTTTAATCATAACACATATATTTTTTTCAGATTTTAGAAAAGGTTGCTATTTTAAACTAATTTGGCGAGAACTTTGGCCTCCCTTAAATGTATGCTAAGAAATGTATCATGTTACTTTTGTTCATAATTCAATTTGTATTTCATTATTATTTTATTTAATACGAACTGAAACAGTTAAAATAAATGGCTTTCACTTCTTAATTTTTATAAACGAAATGAAAAGAAAATATTAGGCATAGATGTCAGTGTCCCCTAGTAAAGTAATATAAAATTATATATATTGTAGTTCTATAATTTTGTCCAATCCAAGGGTGGAATCCTACATTGTGACGGGTAACCCAATTTTAGCCTAACCCAACCCGACACGCGATTTGCGGCTTGTCGATTTGGCTCTAAATGTTTTGTTAGTGGGTCAGATTGACTTTAATTGTTTCGGCATTGGTCCAGTTTTGTGTTCGGTTAACTCTGATTGTTTCGAATTTTGGTCGCTTTCTGGATAAGTTTCATCTGGATCGGGTTGACAAGATTTTTCAAAAGAACATCCAAACTATTGTTTCAGATGCAAAATGATTTATTTTAATGTGTACATATATATTGATTTTCTACATAAAAGACAAAATTCAATTAGGGATATAACTGTAGACTGTTTTACAAATTTTCCATTAAAATTTACCTAAATTTTCTTTCATTTCGGTTTTCGGCACAGGCTCGGGTCTGGTTTCGGGTTGACGAAAATTACATTGTCTCTTTCCGCTCAGGTTTCGTATCGAGTTGCGTGGCGGGAAAATATCTTTGTTGGGTTTCTGTATAGTTGTGAGTCCATGAAAACTAGGTTAATTTCGTATCCAGCGATTTCTGGAGTTCCATTACCTGAGATTTATTCTGTTGAGCTGAACCAGGTTTCAGACCAGATGCTTTAATCATTAAGGTTAGCTGGGTGAAAATTCCACCAGATTCGTCCGGAAAAGCTCAGATGGCAGAGTACTGGCAGCGTCAGCCAGGAGATCTCCTGGAGATTCGACCAGGAGATCAGTTCGAATCCTGATCCGGACATTTTTCGCCCAGTTGGAAATTTAAATCTAACATGAAAACTAGCTTGATCGGTTCTAGTCTGTTTATGAGTCGACGATTATTTATTTATTTATTCATTTGTTTTAAATTTTTTTGTTTGTTTTTTGTCGGGTATGATATTTTATAACGACGTTCGTTATAGGCGCGAGTTTTTTATTTCAAATTTTTTTAACATTATATATTTATCTTTTCATGGAGACTAGATTCAGCAAACTAATATGAAAAAAGAATTGTTTAAAATGCACATGTGGGACCCCAAAGGGTTAAACTTACGACATTTTCGAAATTTTATGATTTGTCATTTGATGTGAGGTGTTCAGCTATAAGTATGCAACATTTCACGCCTCCAAATTAATTAGGAGCTCACTTAGAAAGAATTGTTTAAAATACACATGCGGGAGCCCAAAGGGTTAAATGTACGACTTTTTCAAAATTTTATGATTTGTCGTATGATGTGAGGTGTTCAGCAATAAGTACCCAAAATTTCATGTCTCTAACATGTATAGTTTCTGAGAACGGGCTCTGTGACGGACAGACGGACAGACAGACAGACAGACAGACAGAGGAGCGAGACGAATAGGGTTTTCGTCAGATGAACGAAACCCTAAAAACAGTTGACTAAATGTTTGAAGATGGAATTTACAACATAATTTACAATAAAAATTACCCTAGGTACAGAACACTGTTCCGTCGCCTTATATGTACAGTAGGGTGGAACTAAGTATAGGATAAAAAAAAACTTTATTTTAATGTGTAATAGTGAAAACTTTTTTCCTTTTTGGATGTCTAAACTTTTGGCTGAAAAGTTTTTTTCAAATTAAGTTGTTTTCCGGTTCCTCAAGGAGGTCAAAGTTTTGAAATTTCAGTATAAAGTAACTGAAAGTAAACAACATAGCTGTTAGCTCATATCTACTTTTATTTAGCAAATACTATCCAGAAGTCACCACGAGGAGGTGGTTAAATATCGACTTCCGCCCTCCTTACCTCCCTTTGTTATGAATTAATTAAATTGGATATTCAACCTATACTCTAAAAAATAAATGTGTAAATTAGGTAATTTTACACATATATATGTGTAATTTTCTAACATTACACACTTGTCATAAAATTTACACATTTGTTTCAAAAATTTACATTTTGTATGTGTATTTTGCCTCTAAAACTATGTGTGTAATTTGTTATCACTTGAAAAACACAAATAAATGTGTAAATGTAACAAAATGCCTAAATTTACACGAATTGATGTGTTATTGTAATTTCCACATAATTATATATACACAGATAAGTGTGTAAATTTCTAAAATCACCCACTGGCCATAAAAATTACACGTTTTGTACAAAAAATTACCTGTTTTAATGTGTATTAATTTATGACATTAAGTCTGTCAGTTGTTATCGATTGATAAACGCACATAAGTGTGTAAATATAGAAAAATCGTCTGCTTTCACTCTGAAACGCAAAGTGAACTAGCGAACAATAAAAAAAAAACATCTGCTCGTCAAATGATTGCAAATGATTCTGTCAAATGATTTTGGGTGCCATTTTTAAGGAGGTGTTCAAATGCAATGTTCTTAATTGGATTTCTACATACTTTGCCGTTTATCGGCGGCGAAAAAATGGATAACCATTACAAAGGTATGTAAAATCTGGATCTAATGTTAAAAAATGCAGTTATTAAAATTATTATTATTTAAAAATGATAAGATATGATTCATAGTTCTATAAAACTGGGTGCTTTTTCTATGTGAATATACAGGGTAGATGTGCCAGTATAATGGACGTCCTTCAAAGATTTTTTTTAATAAAAAAAATAAACAATAAAAATTTAGCAAGGGTCGTACTTGTCCTGATATTTCAAGACCAGGGAATTCTTCGGTACCGATATTTTCTTATGGAAAATATCTTTTTAAATAAGGCGAAATGTCGCGTGTTTAACTTAGATTTATTTTTCTATTGAGATCTTAATTGTTAAATTTATTTGGAAATAATCTTTGAAAATAACTATTTTGTTTTCTCAATATGCTTTCATTAATTTCTTGTTCAAAATACAATCAAAATAACCTATATATCTATTCTTTTGCAAGGTGTCCATTTCTGGAACAGAGAGTGGCCATTACTAAAACAATGAATGTCCTAGTTATTTCTATTATTTACAATTAAATTTAGGTTCACTTTGGGAAATGCGACTATGAGTTGAATGATTAAATATTGTTGATAGATCAATATAATATTGAAAGAACTAGAATATAATAATTATAACTATTAATAAAAAAAATAATTCTTAAAGAAATTCCTTAAAGGTGTCCATTACTGGCACACCTACTCTGTATGGTGTATCAAAAATCTTGGTCTTTATTGCTTTCTGAATTCTTTTTTATGATAGCAATTCTGCATTATTTTCGGTTTTGTATTATTTTTAAACGGTTATTGTCACAGGGTAAAAAGTAGTATGCTATAAGTGATAAAACTTCTCTAGTTGCAATTTCTCTTAGTTCGTAGTGTAGCATCCTGTTTATTGAAAAAATGTAATGTAGCGAGTAGTGCGATACAAACAAATAGTAATAGGCTTTACTTTTGGGTCAATGCAGGTTTTTTTTTTTTTTTTTTTTTTTTTTTTTTTTTTTTTTTTTTCTAGGTACCTATTTTGTATAAAGTAAAATTTATTTTTGTGAATTTTTTTTATATTTTTGTAAAAAATAACGAAAGATGAAATCCAGTTACTCAAACTCGAACCAAATATTAATTAATAATAACCTTTTCAAGCCCTTCTCCTATAGTTTTGCTTTCTGATAAACTTGTTCTATTAACAAAATATACGTTTTAAAATCTAACAAAATAAAAAAATTATTGAAGAGTATGTTTTTATGAAATTGAATTTTGTGATGGGGCCTATTTTATGAGGAGGAATTTTGTGAAGGGGCCAATTTTTATTAAGAGAAATTTTGTGAAGGGACCTGTTTTGTTAAAGTAATTTTCTGAGGGAGCCTATTTTATAAAAATTAATTTTTATTTTCTTTTATCTTTACATGCTGAAAGCATTGGATTCGTAAAAATTTTCGACTTTCGGTTTTCGACGGATTTACACGCTTTAGGGATCAGAGATTCCGAAAAACATGTTTTTACGAAATGTCTGTCTATAAGTCTGTGACTCTGTCCGTCTGCCTGCCTGTCTGTATGTGACACAAATTTTGTGGGCGCTCTATCTCAAGATCTAATGCACGTAATTTAATAAAAAATTATATCCATTTATTCTCTGATATAAATTGGAGCTGATTAGTTTTTGGTGTAAATCGTTCCACAGGTGGCGCTGCTATGCAGCCTTTTTCACAATTTCCGCAATATTTCAATCTCCAGAACTAATGCACGGAATTTCATCAAACTTCAGATTCAGTTAGTCGTTGACATGAATTGACGTTTTATACATCTTGGTGTAAATCGCTCAACAGGTGGCGCTGCTATGCTGCATTTTTTACGATTTCCGCAATTGCTCCACCTCAAGAACTAATGCTTGAATTTTCAACAAACTTCAGGTATACCTGGCTATGAATTAGGGCTATTTAGTTTTAGGTGTAAATCGCCCAACAGGTGGCGCTGCTATGCAGCATTTTTACCGATATCCACGATAGCTCAATCTCCAGAACTAATGCACGGATTTTCATCAAACTTCAGATTCAGTTAGTTTTTGCCATCATTTGACGTTTCATACATTTTGGTGTAAATCGCTCAACAAGTGGCGCTGCTATGATGCATTTTTTGCGATTTCCGCAATATCTCTATCCCAAGAACTAATGCTTGGATTTTCAACAAACTTCAGATTTAGGTATACCTGGATATAAATTAGTGCTGTTTATGTTTTGGTGTAAATCGCTCAACAGGCGCTGCTATGCTACATTTTTCTAAATTTTCCGCTATATCTCTATCTCAAGAACTAATGTACGAATTTTCATCAAACTTCAAATTCAGATATATTTTAATATGAATTGGTGCTAAATTGATATAATTTCTTGTACTATTTAAATGATTTAATTGACGTGGTTTATGCAGAAGAAAGTTTTGTGAGGGCCACAACATACTAGTTTTTATGGGGCTTTAGAAATAATTTAATTTCAAGCTACAATATCTAAGCAGAGCCGCAGCAACACTATTTGGATACTGGAGCGAAAACTTCGCTAACTTGTACGTTGATGATTGACGCATCATTAAAGATAATTGATGGCGCCGATGAAGACTGCTATTTTAATTGGGGGTGCCTGATGCAGGGGCACCGTCCGCACCATCTTTGTTGTGGTTCTGTATCCAAATATAATAAATACCGTAAGATTTTTACCGTACTTTGTGACAAGTGGGGTAACTATGTGACACCTGGTCTAGTTTGCGTATTTCGTGTTAGAGCTTCGGGAAACGGTCGTTAGGTGATGTGGCACACCGTACTAGGAGATTGCGACGCTGTTTGTTTTTTACTTTCTTCTATCTTTACAAGAAGAAAGTATTGGATTCGTGAAAATTTTCGACTCCCGGTTTTCGACGGATTTACACGTTTTAGAATGCCCAGAACACGATTTGATGGTTTTTAGAAAATGTCTCTCTGTGAGTCTGTCTGTCACTCCGTCACTCTGTCACTCTGTCACTCTGTCTGTGAGTCGGTATGTGACAAAAATTTTGTGGGCGCTCTATCTCAAGAACTAATGCACAGAATTTCACAAAACTTACTATTTAGTTATACCTTGATATAAACTAAACCTGATTAGTCTTTGGTGAAAATCGCCCAACAGGTGGCGCTGCTATGCGGCATTTTTCACGATTTCTGCAATAGCTATATCTCAAGAACTACTGCACGGATTTTCATAAAACTTCAGATTCAGTTAGTCCAGGATATAGTTTGGTGCTGATTACTTTTTTGTGAAAATCGCCCAACAGGTGGCGCTGCAATGCTGCATTATTCATGATTATCGCAATAGCTCTAACTCAAGAAAAAATGCACGAATTTTCATCAAACTTCAGATTTCGTTAGTCCTTGATATAAATTAGTGCTGTTTAATTTTTGGTGTAAATCGCCCAACAGGTGGCGCTGCTGTGCTGCATTTTCACGATTTTCGCAAGAGCTGTATCTCAAGAACTATTGCACGGATTTTCATCAAACTTCAGATTTAGTTAGTCCTTGACATGAATTGACGTGTAAATTAGTGCTGTTTAATTTTTGGTGTAAATCGATCAACAGGTGGCGCTGCTATGCTGTATTTTTTGCGATTTCCGCAATAGCTTTATCTCAAGAACTAACGCTTAGATTTTCAACAAACTTCAGATTCAGGTATACCTTGATATCATTTAGTGCTGTTTATTTTAAGTGTAAATTGCTCAAAAGGTGGCGCTGCTATGCTACATTTTTCAGAATTCCCGCTGTAGCTCTATCTCAAGAACTGATGCACGAATTTTCATCAAACTTCAAATTCAGATATACTTTGATATGAATTGGTGCTAAATTCATGTAATTTCTTGTACTATTTAGATGATTTAATTGATATGATTTATATAGAAGAAAGTTTTGTGATGGCCACAACATACTAGTTTACCATACCGGACGGAGCGGGAGGTTCGCACAGCCGACAGTAACAGTAACGTCAGCTATGGAGATTCGAAATACGAAAGCTAGACCAGGTGTCATAAAATTCTTCATATTACGATACTTCATATAAGCAGCTTGCATATTTCTTTCCGTTCTCTGAAAAAGCTTAAATTGGGTATGCTGCAGACAAAAGATTTTTAATAAAATTGTCTTGCTAGAAATATTTCAGATTAAGTAATATTTATTTTAGCATCAAACAAAAATAAATGAATTAAAATAATTTAGTAGGAGTTTCTGAAGCATTTCTATAAAATGCAGGAAAATTTCTGAATACGTTTGAAAAAAATTCTATTCCTAAATAATATTTTGTGCCAGTTATAAATGTAGTTAAAGCTAGGTAATTTTCAGTGTGTGTGTGTGTGGGGGGGGGGGGGATATATAAATATTTTTGAAAGAAAATGTTTTTTTAAATAAAACAACAAGAGAGGTTACAGTTGTAAAGCTACATGAAGGAAATTGTATTTTTAACTTTAATTTGAAGACAGTCTCCATACTGTAAGTGGATATTTATTCAGATTATACAGGTTCTATGTATAAATTGTGACTTAGGACTATACCAAATCAAACAGAAAGATGACTTCTAGTAATTGTGATTTTAAATGATCCTGTTTTATGTAAAAATCAGGTATATCGACGATAGGAAAACCATTTGTCCATATGTGGTGTGTAAATTACCTAAATACATTGGAGTACACTATGGTCTTAAAACATACTATAAAGAAGAAAAAAAACACACTAAGCGTATGAGCTTGTTCTTCATATTTTTTCCCGATCATAACAAACATTTAGCTCACAATTCACACATACTAAAGTATAAAGATAAAGATGTAGCCAAAAACAAGCCTATTTTGAATGCTACACAAAATTTTATGTATTTTGAATATTACATAAATCTGTGTTTTGCGTATTATGCAGAAATATGTGTAAGAACAGAATATTACACTAAAATCTCTATTTTGCATATTACTCAAAAATATGTGTGTTACATATTACACGAAAAGATGTGTATTTTACATATTACACAAAAATGTGCGTATTTTGCATAATACATAAAAATATGTGTATTTTGCATAATACACAAAACTATGTGTAATCACAGAATATTACACATACATATGTGTTACACTATTACACAGAAATATGTGTATACTTGTGCAATATACACATTAAAGTGTGTATTTCAAGAGTGAAAAGATAACTTTTACACACTTAGTGTTATCATCAAATTACACATTTAAATGTATATTTTGAAATTTACACATTAGGCGTGTATTTTGGCAATTTACACACCACTTTACACATACAGACAAATCGTTTTTGTATCATCGATATACCTGTTTTTATGTGTAAATTTACACATTTTTTTTTTTTTTTTTTAGAGTGTACTGTCTTTTTAGGCAAACTTTGTCATTACATTGTGGGAATTCAACTTTGCCAAGATTAAGCCGTCTTTTGCTTAATATTTAAAGACGATTGACGCAGCTCGCGGGACAATTTTGACACACGTTTCCACTGTTTGAGTATGACAAGGAAAATCTAAAATTCAGGTGTATCTCCTGTTTGTACTTTTTTTAAGTTCTTCATCCGATCAGACCGTCAAGATAGGATCGATTTTTTATAGTCTATAATTTCAATATGATCGCATTTTTTCAAGTCGCTTTCCTACTGGTCCAGAAAATCCTTTTGTACCCGTAGTTTTTCAGCAAGATGTTGAAATAAGTATCTAAGAAAAAAGTTCATTTGCATGTAATAATCAAATTATCCATTATAAAATTTTTAGGGTATTGCTTCCGATGTTTTAACAACTCCAGATTTGCATCCTGCATTAAAGGCGTTTCTGTTTCACCTAATAACTCTCAAACTTGAAATGTCTGTGTTATTATTTTGAAAATACACCAAAATTGCAGTGGCTATATTAATATAAGAAGATGTCAATGAAATATGACCAATATATTTTTATCCTGGTTTTTGAACTGAGACCAGATGTTCGTCTTTAATGATTCTTTATACTTTTTTCCCTCTGCTTCAGTTATCATAGCGTTATCCTTTCTGCCATAAAAATATTAACCTTCTAAAATTAACTCATTTCGTCTTTCCTGCTCTTTCAAATTCTTCCTTTTCTTTTATCTTTGTCGTCTTCAAGTCCTTCTTTCAGTTACCCTTTCTTTATTATCATCAGAAATACCCATATCTTCTAAGGTGCCATTTGCAATATTATTTGCAGTTCTGTCTAATACTCCGGTTCTTTCACCGTGTTGATTATCAAATTCAGGTTTAGAAAAACAACCAATTGAACTATTTCCTTCCGAACTGTTTTTTACACTTGACGATCATTCAATCAAAACGTCATTTTTTTGTTTTAAAATAACTTTTTTCGTTGATATTTCCATTTCCAGTCTTGCTACACATATTTTGTAGTTTTTATATCTATTGATCCTATTGTCATCACCCCATCTCTCTTTGGTCTTTGAGAAAGTGACGTTCTTGTTCTGATACACGATAACATTTAGTGCTTTTACACAAAGAAATGTTTTTTACAGGATTACCTAACATTTTGCAATTTTATATTGGATGTGGGATTATTCTTTCTAATCTTAATATTTTTCTTCAAATTTTGACATTTCTCACACTAGTCTCTAATCCTTTTTTATGATTTGTGTATCAGAAACCGTTGGAATTGAAGGTCTCAGCAATACACTTTTAATTGTATCATCAACAGCTTTAGATATTTTAGAAATAGTGTGTACCAGATTCCAGCTGTCAGATTTTAAGTTAAATTGAACGCAAAAATAATGTTTCATAACTTTTTCATATGTTTATCAAAGATGACAGTCTAATGTTAATTGTTTTGGTTCACGAAATACAGGACACTTCAACAATTATCTAGATTTAGGTACGTTAACAGACTTTGTCACTTTTGACACCGAATGTTTATCGAAAAATAATTAAAGAAACTGTTAACACCCGTTAAATCGGACTAACTTGTTATGTGTCGCAGCCAAATAAATCAGAGACAATGAAAGCTGACGCCCACGACGCTGGCTTCTACAAAAGTCAAATAAAGTGGGGCTAACTTTTCTAAGGCGCTCAAACTAAATTATTCTCTTTATTACAGGACATTAACACTTAATTAATTTAATTTCGCAAAATATAAATTTAACAATAAGCTTAAAAAACTTTTCATGAAATTATTGGCTTTTTTTCGTTTTTTATGGAAAATCAGGCGCTTTGAGGAACCGGAAAATATCATTTTAAAATTAAAAGAAAAATATTTTCTTTTTATGGAGTTAAAAAGGCAAAAAAATAATCACTATTAGAATATAAAATTCGAAACTTCATTTTCTAGTTCCACCCTAATGTACAGTCGTGGAAAAAAAAAAAGTAAACACCCCCCACTAACTCCTCAACAAATTATTGCAGAAGAAAGTTACTGGTACCGAACGATTGGAAATAAAGTCTACTTTAAAATGATATAGATAAAATTTGCTTAGGGGACCATCTACATATTAAAACGAACCATAACTTTGTTTTTTTTCAATAGCAGTACAGAATTCTGACAGCATAAATGAACTCTACATCATTCAATTACCCTAAAAACAAATTTTTATGCAATTCGTACCATAAGTTTCTGAGAAATTAATTATTTTAAAACGAGCGTATTTTAAGGGCTGTATCCAAATTGAAGTTCGGAAATCGATTATTAACCCAGAGAGCCCCCATCTTGATCAAGGCACCTTAAGAAGTCAATGAAGACTGCTAGATTACAGGACAGCAGAAGAAATTTCAAAGTATCTAGTCACTTCTATTATAGACGGCCCCTTAAACCATCATTTTGCCGTTTTTTAAGCGTAATTTGAAAACTACTTGGAAGAAAAATGTGATATTTTGGATTTACATAAAGCTGAACTTAATAAATCTAAATCCATCAAAAAAATTGGAGGTTGTAATTCATAATTTTTTCAAATATAAATTTCATAATTCATAATTCATATCATAAAATTATAAAAATTGCAAATTCAGCGTATTTATGTTTGGGTATATTAGTATTATTGCTACAAAAAACAAATTAGCACATTAGGAGCATAATTTCTAGAGATATAAATAAAAATATCAAAATGTAATTTAACATTAGAAGCACTAAATTTTAAATGGTTATAATTCAAAAACATATCATTCAAATGACTTGAAATTCGGTGCCTAGGCATAATTTGAAGCGAAGATTTGAAATATCTTGTTAAAATTGGGTATTGTCATTGAAAAAAATGAAGTTTGGATTCGTTTTAATATGTAGATGACCCTCTAAGCAAATTTTATATACATCATTTAAAAGTAGACTTTATTTCAAATCGTTCGGTACTTGTAACTTTCTTCTACGATAATTAGTTGAGCAGTTAGTAGGGTGTTTACTTTTTTTTCCACGACTGTACATAGTTTCCGACCTTCCGGCTCTTTTTCGTGTCAAATGAAACCAAAAATTTTATTATACAAAATAAATTAATAAATATCTATGTAAAAATTAGAAACTTTTCATTAAATATTTTCCTGTTTCAGATTGTGATCTTTTGATTTGAAAAATATCAGAAGTTATATATGCATTTTAAGCTTTTCTTCTATGAAACTCTTCACCGGTTATGTATCCTATAATGTAATATTTTTCCGTGCGAGCATTGAGATGAATCTGTAGAACTAATTTCTATTGTCTGTTTTGTACTGTGAAAAAATGGTGGAATTAGATATGGTCAAAGTCATTTTAATACAGTTTCTAATACAATCCAGATAAAAACTACTTAGCAATTTACCTTTGTAAAACAAGAACGCAAAGCAATATTCCCTGTAATATCGTCCTATTTGTCACAAATCTTGAAATTCTTATAAACGAGATGAAGAATTTACGATTAGCATAAAAGACACACATATCATGTGAATTTCTCTGTTTTAGCTTTTCTAGAAATTCAAAATATCTATATCGTAAAACAAATTGGCCAATGAGTCAATTAGACTTATTTGAAATTTAAAACAAATATCTCATTCAAAAGTTGCGAAGCAACCGACAGTCCTATTTTAAAACTGGTATTTCTTATGAAGATTGAAGAACACTGTATTATGATCTAGGACCGCGGTTATTATTTTAAAAACTAGCCGCCCTTGGCAACCAGTTTGGTCTCCCTTAAATGTATGCTAAGCATTGTATCATGTTACTTTTATTCATAATTAAATTTACTTGCTCAATCGTTCCTCAAACAGGAACATTCTAATAAAGAAATTAAGATCTCGCTATTTTTATGTTAGCCGGGCGCAGGCGATAAATCTCCAAACATTATTACCGTCGGATTCATTCGTAATTTATTGATTTCATTTAAAATATAATCCTTTCACTCATTTTATTTTTAAAATACAAAACTTTCATTTAAAACTGAAACGTGTGAAATTCGTGGCTTCCAATTATTTCGTTAAAAAAAATAAATAAATAAAAACAATAATCAATACCATAAACCATGACATTTAATTTGAACATCGAAGCATGGTTTTAATTTACCACGCGAAAAATAAACTAGTATGTTGTGGCCATCACAAAACTTTCTTCTATATAAATCACATCAATTAAATCATTTACACAATACAAGATATTACATCAATATAGCACCAATTCATATCAAATTATATCTGAATTTGAAGTTTCATGGAAATTCGTGCATTAGTTCTTGAGATGGAAACTATAGCGGAAATTCTGAAAAATGTAGCATAGGAAACCTGTTGAGCAATTTACACCAAAACATAAACAAAGCTAACTGATATCAAGGTATATCTGAATCTGAAGTTTGATGAAAATTCGTGCATTAGTTATTGAGATAGAGCTGTAGTGGAAATTCTAAAAAATACAACATCGCAGCGCCACCTGTTGAGCGATTTGCACCAAAACATAAACAGCACTAACTCATATCAAGGTATACCTAAATCTGAAGTTTGTTGAAAATCCAAGCATTAGTTCTTGGGATAGAGATATTGCGGAAATCGCAAAAAATGCAGCATAGCAGCGCCACCTGTTGAGCGATTTACACCAAAATGTATAAAATGTCAATTCATGCCAAGGACTAACTGAATCTGAAGTTTGATGAAAATCCACGCATTAGTTCTGGAGACTGAGCTATTGTGGAAATCGTGAAAAATACTGCATAGCAGCGCCACCTGTTGAGCGATTTACACCAAAAACTAATCAGAATCAATTTACATCAGGGAGTAACTGAATATGAATTTTTATTAAATTCCGTGCATTAGTTCTTGAGATGGAGCGCCCACAAAACTTGTGTCACATACATACATACAGACAGACAGACAAAGTCACAGACTCGCAGACAGACATTTTGAAAAAACATGTTTTTTGGTATCTCTGACCCCTAAAACATTTAAATCCGTCGAAAACCGGAATTCGAAAATTTTCATGAATCCAATACTTTCTTCTTGTAAAAATAGAAGAAAGTAAAAATGACAACTGGTGAGTTAAAAAATGCTATTGGCGAGATTTGCACCCGGCTAACATAAACGTATCAAGAAATCTTTGCGATCATGGCAACTTTTATGTAGTTTTATTTGAAAAAATAATTTTGAATTTTTAATCAAAATGGAAGCTTTGCATGTGAAAAGAGAAAGGGTTAACCGGTAATTATTTATAACAGTCAAATGACTTGGACTGTTATAATTTATCGATGAAATGATTAACACCTGTGCCTGGCCAACATTAAAGTACGAAAATGGCCGCCTGGCAGATAAAAAGCGAAGCAGTTATATTGGAATTCTTGATGACAGTCACATGACTTAGGCTATTATTAGAGAGATAATACGGCACTTAAAATGATATTTTATTTGAACATATTGGTTCACAGACTTTTGTCGGAAACTATAAAAAAAAAAAAAAAAGATAATACAATCGACGAATAAAAGTACAAACGAAATTTCTTTCTGCTCGAAATCTTATTTTACTTTGAACGAAAAGCTCCCCAATCTCTTAACATTTATTTGACTTTGAAAAATTTGGTATCTCTCCGAAAGAAATAACAAATACCTTCGTTATTCAAATAATATAATTTAAATTTAGATTTCAGAAAAAAGAAAGAAAACTTTCAAGCTGCATAGCTTGAACCTTTTTATATAGATCTTTATATAATTCCAAGTGAATTTTCTCTTTTTCCACACATGTCCTTTTATTTATCGTCTGAAATTTAGCAATTTTAGGAAATGGTTCATGGCATCTTCAACGTGATCAATGGATATTACTTTGCCTATTGTGCGAAATCTAGGACACATTTTCTAAGTGTATCACATTTTTTCTTTTTCGTACAAAATACTTATAGATTTATTTTTATTTTTTAAAAAATATAAGAATTTAGCCAATTCCAACCTCTGTTTGAACGAGTATTCGAATGTGCATATTTTTAAGCTTTGATAAAGACTAAAATCGCTTACTTGGACGTTTGATGAATTGTACGCTTTAATTGCACATTTCTATTTTCTTCGTCTGGTTATCTTTTACTTGTATTAAATAAAATATTTTTATTTACATTTTACTCTGCGTAATTTTCATTTCGAAATAACTTTATTGAAAAGATCAGAATTGAAAGCTAAATTTTATTTATTTGCTTCACTTCGTACAAATCACAGTAAATATCACTGTATTACTTTTTTTCCAGAATTTGATAACTAAGGCATTTGACTTCATTTAAAAATGCAGTTTTGTTTGTACAAAAATATCTTTCGTGAAACTAATGCACTTATTTGTTGCAAGTTGTATTAAAACATTTTTTTTTTCTCCATTCAATTATATAAAAATTTAAATTGCGCGATGTTTAGAAATTAAAAATTCTTTCGGCCAGTGCCGGGAGGAAGGGGTAGCTTTCATATTACTCGGTTTTAAAATTTTGCAAGTTTTACTCGAAGCTAATTTTACTCAGATTTTAAGCAGCTAAAATGCGACGAACCTGATAAGATAATATTCGTCAACACTGAATTTCAATGAAAATTGCGCCAAATTAGTAAACTATAGCCAAGTTGGCCCCACATATGGTTATTTATTTATGGTCGTCAAATTTGGTGATATTTCGCCAAGTACCGCCAAGCTTGATGAGAATTTTAAGCTAACGGATATTAGTAATATTTAAGCATTGCGCGGCAGTGCACGGTGCAAACGGCCGCCAATTTGAAACAAGATTGTGGATGAAGCAGGCCATCGAACTCCGTAGAGACATTGGTATGTACTATGTATACAATCAATCTCATCCAAATCTGTTTATAAGTACGAGAGTTAAAGCATGACGAAAATCAGCTTGATTTAAAATGTTAGCTACCCTAGAAATTCAAACTGCTATATCTCAGCCATTTTTTAAGTTGAAGACGAAACAAAATATGCTCCAGAATCCTTGTATTAAGGTCAAACTCTTATAAAAAAAAGTTTTTACATTTTTTGCACCGCTTTTTAAATTTGTAAATAAAGCAATATTTTAAATGGCCGCCATTTTGAAAGAAGATGGCGAATGAAGCTGGCCAACGAACTTGGTCGAGACATTACTATGTACTATGCGCGTATGAAAAATTTCATCCAAATCGGTTCAGAATCGGTTCCAAATCGAAAGTTACAGCATGACAAAATTCAGGTATAAATAAATATTATACATATACTAGGGGGCTCTCCCCCCTGCAAGCTACGCTTGCCAACCCCCATTCAGACACCGCAGAATCTAAAATCACGCTAATTTGATAGGTTTTTAAAAGATTAGATAAGATTGAATTATAATGAAAAAACCTATAGCCGTCTCCTTGTAAACCGGTTTCCATTCAATTTCCTTTGATTGCGAATATTTAAGGCCGAATCAGTTGCAATTAAGGCATACAATGGTTGTTTTCGTGTTTGATTAAAGAAGATCAGTTAAACATTTGAAAAGAAGCTAAAATAAAATGAATTAAGTAAACAGAGTCTTTGCCGGCCGGTATTTTTTAGCAGCGTTATAAAACCATTGACATAATACAATTTATTACAATTACTACAATTTACTGCCTTAACGCCTTCAAGGCGGTGGTTCATTTTTGGACCACTTAATTTTAATCCTTAAATGCTACATTGGCACTAGAATATCGGAATGAAAATTTTCCTTTTATTAAGTTAGTGAATAACGGTTACGGTGATTTAACGGTTTTAACTGCGATTTTCTCTTGAAGTCTCAACATTATGGTGTTCCTTTTTCAAGTTAGTTTTCCTATATTAAACTTTTATGAACATTTTTTTTTCTTGAATACTGAACTCATATGAACATTAGTGAACAGTGAGCTTTAATGAGCATTAACACGTCATAATCTTGAACAAAGATCTATAGTCTCGACTTTTGTTGTACATTTAAGTCACCTCACTTTCGTTTTATATTTTTATATTTTTAATATTACGATGAAAGCAACATCAATTGTTTTGTAAATTTATGATTTACTGATGCAAGTACGTCAGAATACGTGCCATTTTCTACTTGCTATTTTGGGTGCGTTCCGATGTTAGGCATCGGTGATTGTTGTGGGGATTTTCCGCCGGAGCGTTACATCCTATGCCATTATTTTGTTGGTGCTCCGGCCGGGTGATCAAGTAAGTGAACAAAAGTATTTTCGTATTTCGAAATTTGTTTGTAAATTCTGGTGCCATTCAGTGATTTCAACATTTTACGAATAGAAGTGCCTTGCCCCTGAACGGGTTAAACGCATATTAATGTATTCATTATTTTAAAGTTTCCTTTCTCCTTTAATATTCACGTGTGAATACAGTTTTCAAGACATAATTTTCAATATTTTCCTGCTTTTAACACATACTCATTTAATAGTAATTTTAAAGTTTTTTTGTTTTTTTATTTTTAATAGTCATGTGTAAATAAATTTTTAATCGTTAGGAAAGATTATTCTTTGCGCTGTTTTTAGAATTGATAACAATCTCTATAATAATAGCCTAAGTCATGTGAATATCATCAACAGTTCCTTCGCTTTTCATAAGAAAGGTTTCCATTTTGATTAAAGAATCAAAGTTATTTTTCGACTAAAACTACATAAAAATTGCCATGATCGCAAAGAATTCTTGGTACTTTTATGTTAGCGGGGTTCAAATCTCGCCAATACCTTTTTTTTTTTTTTTTTTAACTCGCCCGTTAGCATTTTTTAATTTTTCAAGTGATAAATTAAAACGGTACCACTTAGTTATCGCATCGACCAAAAATCTATCACAAGACTATACGATAAAATGCCAATAATGGCTGATCGTAAATGTCACATTCACTTGACTGTAAGGAAGCTACACGTGTTTACGCCATCAAGCGATTTTTATTTCGACGCTTTATTTGTATTTGTATTTTTATACTAATTTATTTGTTCTTTCGTTATTTAAAATAAAAATTAACGTCAACTTGTATAATTTGGCGAGGGGCTTGGCGATTTATATAATTTGGCGATATTGGTCATTTGCTTGGAATTTGAAAGCGTCATTATTTGTTGCATTATTTAATATTTAACACAGATGTCATAGTATATGCACCAGGTTTGGCGTGATTTTTTTTTTTTTTTTTTTTTTTTTTTTTTTACGACAATTTGGCGAAAACCTCGTTTTCGAATACCAGTTACATATGTATTTTTAAGTTATTTTCTATTATTTTTAAAATGAAATAACAATAAATAAAAGAAAATAATTAATAACTATAGAACAAAACATTTTTTTAAATAAACAGAAAATAAAGTAAATAAACATTTATTAATAAATAAGCAACAATAGCCGGGTTACCATGCCAGGCAAAATAACGCCAATTTGGCGCCAATTAGGTACCTCGGTGAGTATATGACATCTGCGCCCCATATTTTTCTTTTCGTTTCGTTTAAAAAAAAGAAAGAAGTGAAAGCCATTAATTTTAAATGTTTCAGTTTTAAATGAAAATTTTGTATTAAATAAAATGATAATGAAATACAAAAAAGCATTCTTCTTAGCATGCATTTAGGGGAGGCCAAACTCGTCTCCAAATTTGTTTAAAATAATAACCTTTTCTAAAATATAAAGAAAAAAAATCTGATATGATTAAAATTTGAGTTGCCATCATTAGAAAAAAATTATTTAAAATTAGAACAAAAAATTAATATTTCGAAAACTAATTCGAATTTCAAAATTCTAATACCAGTTTTGAGATCTGCGGATTTTTGGTGTTAATTTCATCGCAAAGTATTCCATATTTTAGTAGAAATCGCTGTGAAACGTAATCAGTTGTTAATCAGTCGTTTCAAAGAATCGTTTCATAAATTCGTTTCATTTCAGCCGTTTCATAATATCCATTTCATAAATTCATTTTATTAGGATTTTATATATATAGGGTTGATATATATATATATATATATGTCACACATGAACGGAGGGTGATTTAGGGGTCTGGGGGTCATGATCGGTGAAAATATATCAAAATTTCCTGGAAGTGCTTTCCTCCGGATGGCTCCAATAGATAGCTTTTTTACTTTTTGTAATGAAAGCTACCTAAAACATTGCAGTAAAAGGAAATGTCTTCGACGTGTTATCGCTATCGTAAATATGATGTTAGCGTTAATCACCGATGTGTTTTTAATTCATAATAACGTCTAAACAGAAGCAGCTAATTCTGTTCGCGCTTTTATTCTATCGATATCTGATATTTTACATGATACTTCCTATATGAGAACGACATCAGGGCCATTTCATGAACCACTGTTATTAAACCGCCTTTTGCTGTGTTCCATAGTGGCATATGACGTTGGTTTATTGAATTTTCTAGATTGTTTGTACTCTGCTTGTATAATTTTAAGATGCATTAACCCTTTTAGTGTCATAAAAACTCCTTAGAATGCGTAAACGAAATTTCTGTTTGAAGCCCTATTTTAATTTGGAATAAAATTCTCTAATCTCTTTGCATTTACTCTGCTTTGGCATATTTCGCATCTATCAAAATGAAATAATAGATACCTTCGTTATTCAAATAATAGAATACAAATTTAAGTTTCAGAAAAATAAAGAAATCTTTTAAGTTGTATATCTTGCACTTTTTTTATATAGCTCTTAGTATAATTCCAAGTGATCTTTTTCTTTTTCCTCGCACGTTCATTTTATTTATCGTCTGCATTTTAAGCCATTTAAGGAAATGGTTCATTGTATCTTCTACGTGATCAATGGATATTATGTTTTCTATTGTGAGAAATCTGGGACACCTTTTCTAAGAGTATCGCATTCTTTCTTTTTTTAACATAATACTTATAGATTTTTCTTTTTTCTTTTTTAGAAATGTAAGAATCAAGTCTTTTCCATCCTCTCTTTGAAGTAGTATTCGAATGTGCATATTTTTAAGCTTTGATAAAGATTTAAAACGCTGTACTGGGCATTTGATGAATTGAACGCTTGAATTGCACATTTCCATTTTCTTCGTCTAGTTCTCTTTTATTTGTATTACATGAAATATTTTTATTTTACGTTTTATTCTGCACAATTTTCATTTCGAAATAACTTTTTTCTAAAGATCAGAATTGAAAGCTAAATTTTATTTATTTGCTCCACCTCTTAGAAATCACAGTAAATGTCACTTTATTGCTTTTTTTTTTCAGAATCTTATAACTAAGGCTATTGTATTCGACTTGATTTTGAAATGTAGTTTTGTTTGGGCAAAAACATCTTTCGTGGAACTAATGCATTTATTTGTTGTAAATTGAATTAAAACATTTTTTTCTCTATTCAACGATATAAAAATTTAAATTGTGAGATGATTAGAAATTAAAAACGTTGCCGTTAAAAGCAAAATGTCTTCGACGTGTCATCGCTATCGTAAAAATGATGTCAGCGTCATTCACCGATGTCTTTTTGATTTATAATATTGATTAGAAATTCATCAAATAGAAATTCATCCCACGTCCAAACAGGAGCAACTAATTCTATTCGCACTTTTATTCTATCGATATCTGATATTTTTCATGATACCTCCATTATGAAAACGGCATCAGGGCCATTTCATGTACCGCTCATATTAACCGCCTTTTGCTGTGTTCCATAGTGACATATGACGTTGGTTTATTGAATGTTCTCGTATTTTCGTACTCTGCTTGTATAATTTTAAAATTCATTAACCCTTTTAGTGTCATAAAAACTTCTTAGAATGCGTAAAAGAAATTTCTGTTTGAAGTCCTATTTCAACTTGGAATAAAATTTCTCTAATCTCTTACTATTTATTCTGCTTTGGCGTATTTCGTATCTATCACAATGAAACAACAGATACCTTCGTTATTCAAATAATAAAATACAAATTTAGGTTTCAGAAAAATAAAGAAAACTTTTAAGTTGCATAGCTTGCACTTTTTTATATAGCTCTTAGTATAATTCCAAGTGAATTTTCTCTTTTTCCTCACATGTTCTTTTTGTTTTATCGTCTGCATTTTAAGCAATTTAAGGAAATGGTTCATTGTATCTTCTACGTGATCAATGGATATTATGTTGCCTATTGTGAGAAATCTAGGACACCTCTTCCAAGAGTTTCGCATTCTTTCTTTTTTGTACATAATACTTATAGATTTTTTTTTCTTTAGAAATGTAAGAATCCAGTCTTTTCCATCCTCACTTTGAGCTAGTATTCGAATGCGCATATTTTTAATATTTCATAAAATTAAAATCGCACACTGAGCGTTTGATGAATTGAACTCTTCAATTGCATATTTCCATTTTCTTCGTCTAGTTGTCTTTTATTTGAATTATACGATTTTTTTTTTTTTTTTTTTTTTTTACATTTTATTCTGCGCAATTTTCCTTTCAAAGTAACTTTGTTGTAAAGTTCAGATTTGAAAGCTAAAATTTTTATTTATTTGGTGCACCTCTTTCGAAATCCTAGTAAATATCATTTTATTGTTTTTCGTTTCTTTTTCTTAAATTCAGATTTTGCTAAAATGTTTGTTGTATATGACGTTGTATAAAAATGTAGTTTTGTTTGGACAAAAACATCTTTCGTGAAACTAGTGCATTTATTTATTGCAACTTGCAGTTAAACATTTTTCTTTCTCTCTTCAACGATATAAAAATTAAAATTGAACTATGTTTAGAAGTTAACCCATTTGTGCCTAGCTTCCCATTTTTGGTACGTTTCGAATTTTAATATATTTTTTATAATTTTCTTCTTCTTTACAACATGAAAATTGTATAAAGTAATTGTCTATAAATGTCTTTATCTATTACCGAGACAGCATAACATTGGTATTTATTTGCTTAAATGAAGGCTTTTTTTCGGTGTTTATAGATTTTTCATTATTCAAGATAGCGAAATGCAAAAAGTAAATTTATTTGTATTTTTTGTATCAAGGACCCAAATAAATAAGTCCTAATCTTAGCTTGTAGACTTCTTTGAAATTGTAGACTTCGTCGTTTTTTTGTTTTTTATTGCGGAATTATATGTTCAAGCCTTTTTTATGCATGTTTGTAACTTACAAAATATAGGGCGCTAGGTGCAAATGGGTACATATTTCTATTAGCCATTATTGATGTATAGTTCTTTTAAAGATGATTTTGAATAAATTGCTTTTTAGCCTCAAATACGATTTTCTTAATTTATTATTAAATATACTTATAATGTTATTAATCTCTGTAAAGAAATAAATATATTTATTTAATAGTTCATAAAAATACTCATTATAGTATGTACTATATAAATTTAGACAAAGCACATAATTATGCATTTTCCCACAGCACATTTTCCCATATGTACTTCCCATATTTGGTACGTTTACATTTTATCAAATAAATACAAAAATATCTTAGCGTAATTTTTTTTAGTATTTTTCCAGTTCATTTTGCAACATTTTAAAGTGATTTTACCAACGAATTTTAGAAAACAAAAATTCAGGTATAAATGGGTTAATAATTTTGCAGTAATAAAAGCGATTTATCACACGGAAACACAGACGCGACTAATTCTATTCGCACTTTTATTCTATCAATATCTGATAAGGTATTTATACGATACCTCCTTTATCAGAACGGTATCAGGGCCATTCTATGTACCGCTATTATTAAACGTAGTTTGCTGTACTCCGTAGCGGCACATGCCGTTGGTTTGTTAAATTCTCTATATTATTTTTTCTCTTCTTGTATAATTTTAAATGCATTAACACTTTTTGAGTCATAAGAACTTCTTAGAATGCGTGGAATAAATTTCTGTATGAAATCTTATTTTAATTTGAAATAAAAGTTCTCGAATATCTTGCCATTTATCCTGCTTTGATATATTTCGTATTTATCACAATCAAATAACAAATACCTTCGTTATCTAAATAATAGAATCCAAATTAGGTTTAAAAAATAAAGAAAACGTTTAAGCTGCATAGCTTGTACTTTTTTTAGATAGCTCTTTAAATAATTCAAATCCAAGTATTTTTTTTCCTTTTTTTCATTCATGTTCTTTTTATTTATTGTCTGCTTTTTAAGCAATTTTAGAAAATGGTTCACTGCATGTCCTACGTGATCAATGGATATTATGTTTTTCATTGTGAGAAATCTAGGACACCTTTTCTAAGAGTTTCACATTCTTTCTTTTTCGTACATAATGCTTACAGATTTTTTTTTTTTTCGGAAATGTAAAAATCTAGTTTTTCCCAGCAATTTTTTGAACTACTATTTGGATGTGCATATTTTTAAGCTTTGAAAAGATTGAAAACGTATACTGAGCACTTGATGAATTGAACGCTTTAATTGCATATTTCCATTTCTTTTGTCCAGATCTCTTTTATTTGTAATTGATGAAGTATTTTTATATAAGTTTTTATTCTACTCAATTTTCTTTCTGAAGTAACTTTGTTGTAAAGTTCAGAATTGAAAGCTAGATTTTATTCCTTTCCTCCATTACGTTCGAAATCACAGGAAATAGCATTTTTTTTTCTTTACTTACATTCATTTTTTTTACAGGTTTTCAAAGCATGAGAGCTAATGTGCCCGCAGGATCTGTATGTACGTACGTATGTATGTACAAATGTATGTACGTAACGCGATAACTCTTGATAGAAATATTCGATTTGCTTAAAATTTTGGATATAGGTTCATTCTGATAAGGCGCTCTCCTGACTAGTTTTGGCGATTCATTGGTTAAGTGTAAAGGGGGAACTGGGGCAAATCCACCCCTTAATTTAGATAAATCTGTTTTTCATGCAGAATTATCCGATTTGTTTGAAATTTGGTATATCGTTTAATTCTAAAAAGACGTTTCCCAGATTAGATTTGAATGTTCATTGGTTAATATTAAAGGAGGAAACGGGGGTCAATCTCTCCCTTAATTAAGATAAATGGGTTTTTCATACAGAATTGTCCGATTAGCTTCAAATTTGCATACCGGTATATTCTGACAAGGCACTTCCCTGATTAGATTTGGAAGTTATTTGGTTAAGTATAAAGGGGGAAGCTGGGGGAGCTAATCCCCTCCTCTTAATTTAGCTAAATGGCTATTTTGTGGATTTCTTTATTTTTCGAGGGGCATTATTTTTTGAGTGCGTAATATACAATAAGTGTGAATAGCCTGTTAGCTCAATGCCATCAGTTTAACTGGGCACTTTTCTTTTTCCTTTTTATTTGTTTCTTTTTCATTTTATTAACTGGCTATTGTATTCGACTTCATATAAAAATGCAGATTTATTTGAATAAATACATCTTTCCTAAAACTAGTGCATTTGTTTAAGTGAAAAAAACTATTTATAATGCATTTCTGACATAATGTTTAAAGTATTATAGTTATTTTCGTATTTTATTAAGGAGATATTGTAAAATTTCGAGTTTTAATCAAATATATTCTGCTATTCATTACCTTTAAATGATTCGTATCATATTATAAAATATCCTTCGATCTTTCATGCTTTCAAATTCAGTTTATAACAGTTACTGTGAATTTTTCTCAAATGATAATATTCATAAATAAAAACTATCCTTTTAAGTTATCCTTTTATTTACTTGAAAATGACTATGCTACAGATCTTGACGTATTACATATTCTACTGTTAATACTATAATGCATAAAGTAGACATTTGGCACACTTAAAATTTAACGTTATACAGGGTGTCAACAAAGTCTCTTTCCAACTTCAAAAATTCATAAAAGCATTTTTTTTATGAGATATGCCACTGAAATTTCTTACAGATACTCAGGATTCTATTAAAGTTTTTATTAATATTTGTTTTGTGTATTTTCGATAAAATTTTAAAGAACCAAGGCCCAGAATATTAAAATGGCTACGCCTCAAGAAAAAGCCCAATGTGTTTCTTGTGTAGTATCTAGAAATTTTAACAAAATTTGTGGCACCACACTTGAATAATCTTCAACCGAACGTCTTTTCCAGCAAGATGGTGCACCGCCACATCGGGGTCGTGATGTTCGTAATTTCCTTGATGAAACATTTCCAGGTCGGAGTATCGGACGAGATGGTCCAATTACCTGGGTACCTCGTTAACCCTTCACTGCACGAATTTTTCTATCCTTATGAAAAAAATTATTTGACATCTATATATCGGCCTAATAAAGGGAAAAATAGAAAAAAATTAAATTTTTCAGTAAAAATAATGAAAGCAAATTTTACTGTTAATAGCTTGATCGAAATTCCTTTTGTTCCCGAAGAACAAATTCTAATTTGTTGTCTAGTGTACACATCTAACATGGACAAAATAAGTATTATTCCATACTTTGGATTGTTCCTGATCAGGGACAGCGAACATGCCAGCTAAATTTATGGCACATAAATAATAACGTAATGTTTTTAGATATGTGCCAGATATGGCACGCGCAGGGGCGAAGCTACTGGGGGGGGCGTAGGGGGGCGTCTCGCCCCCCCAATGTCGGCAACCTTGATCACAGTCGGCAAATTCTAGGTAGTCAGTATCGATCGATACAATTCTGAAACAATCGATTTTTTTACAATTTTCTACGTTTTTTCTTAAAATATACACTAAAATTCACCAATCCTTAGCATTTCTTTTAATTTCTTTCGAAAATCCGAAGTTTGCACCTCCTTTCTTCGACTTCGCGTGACCGCTGAAAATAAATGGAGAAAGAACCAGGAGAGACTAGTTTCTCAATATACAAAGGGGTCTTTCTGAGAGTGTCCGCAGCGGTGTACTATGGTTCTGAACATCTCGACGATCAACTAGCACTGAAGATGATGACGACTTCGGTGAAGACAAGACATTCGTATTAATCGTGGTGTATTGAAATGTGTTGGACAATTGAATCATTTAGTCGATTGTTTAAACGATTGCAAGCATTTTTGAAAAATTGACCCGATCTGATGAATTAAGGTTTTCTTGTTTCTTAAGGAGACATTAGATATAATTGACAGGAAAAATAACATTGTTCGTCTGTGTCAAATATTTATAGTAGATCGTGAAAGAAATCGAGCAGAACCGTGGAGAGGTTAGCATTACGGAAAGTGGGAACGATTCCATCATTGAACATGACCCAGGAAAAAGGTCTAAAATGAAGTCAGACAATCAGAGACATATTTGACCAGTTTAGGTCTGTATCAGCCAAAACCCAGCGTATATCCTATAAATGTTTCCATCCTCCAAGATAGACAGCGACATTTCAACGCCGCTTGGCACAAAAGAGCATCTATTTTTGGAATATAGAACAGAACTCAATGCTATTTTTTTCCGCCTATTTCATGAAGGACCTAGGAGAGAAAAAATACAAAATGCTTCAGTTGAGAGTGGTGTAAATAAAAGACACAAAACGAAGAACTTAAGGAAAAGAAAAGAACAGAAAGTTCGCACAACATTTTTCTTCCAACTCCTACCAAATTTGCTGTTTCCTATTTTGTCAGTTCATAATGACGCATAATCACTTACTAGATGAGAGCAAGCGCAAACAGATTATTCTGGAAGAGTAACAGCAACATCTTACATTCAGCAGTGAGATTGTAGCAATCTTGATGGATATTACGCGAATGCAGAGTAGAGAAGCCCTGGTTTGTGGAAGTGACAAAGACGAAAATGAAAACTTTTGGCAAATTGTGAAACTAATTTCCAGACATAACCCACAACTGAGGTTGAGGATACGTGTTTAAGGCCACACCACGTACGTAACTTACCTTTCCGCTTCATCCCAAAACGAGATGATTGAATTTCTTGCTTCAGCAGTGCGCAAAACGATAGTCAGAGATATTCAAGAAGCATAATTTTATGGAATTATGACATATACGACACCAGATGCTTTGCACCATATGATCGATCAGCTGTTGTGTTGAAATATGTCGACAAAGATGGAAAAACTCCGATCGGCTTTTGGAAGTTGTAAAAGAAGTCGATAAAACCAATGTCGAAATTGCATGATAGAAATCGCACATCCTTACGAAGAATGAGCTCGAAATAGAACAGGTAGTTTTCCAGTCATACGGTTTTACAAACACTGGGAAATTCAACGGCACTTAGGACTAGGAGACGTTTTCAGAAATCGTAGGTTGAATTGTGTAATATATTCCTTGTCAATGTCACAAACTCAGTACTTTCGTTTCGCATATCTGCAATGCCAGCAATATTATAGGTGATGTTTTCGACCTGCTGGAAGATGTTTGTATTTTTCACAGCAAGTACTAAACGAAAGAAACCATTAGTAGACAAGCTCAAAGAAATAGAAATGCTCTTCTACTGCGGAATCTTTCGAAGGCGAGATGGACTGCTCGAGCGGAATCATTGAAAGCGGTTTGGATCTCATATGAATCTATCCTACAAATTTTGAAATAGTTGATTCCCCTACTTCTGTTAGCAAAGCAAAGATCAAGGTTTAAGAAAGAAAATATTATCGCTCGACTTCATTACTTCACTGATGCTTTTGTTTCGCAAGAATGTTCAGTACAAGTGCAAGTTAGTTACTGGAAAAATGAAGTCGAAGACTTTTAAAATAGACGCTACGAAATTACTGAAGACTTGTATCAAATCATTAGGAACAATCAACAATGACAATGAAAATATGAATAGAGAAATATAGAGTGCAGTTCTCTTTTAAACCAAGTAAGGTGTTGATCCGTTAAATGAATTTTCTATATTATCGACGAAGATTGACACTAAAGAAGTTAGAAGGTAACTGAAACAATCTCTTCGCTCCCGAACTTCTAATATTCTAACGCAGGGGTTCTCAAACTATGGTACGCGTACCACTACTGGTGCATGAAGCTCTATGTACTGGTACGCAAAAGTCGGGCACTGACACGTGAAATGAAATAAAAAATACTGCATGTCAAATCAAAAAACAGCTCAATCACACCCCCTCCTCTTTCTTGATTTGACAGTTCGCCGGTAATGTGGTTTCTGCTCTACTCTCTGTTATACTGCTTTCACAACGTTTTGCTTTCTCTTATTTTTATAATGTAATTCGATTAGAATTTTTAGATAAGTGGAACTAATGCTTTGGTAGATATTGAGTTGACCTTTCATCCCCCTGAAAAAAAGAAATAGTTTTCTTTTTTTACTATATTGTATGTGTGTATATTACTTATTTCAACAACCTTCAATATCACATTAAAAAGTAGTTTATTTTCAGAAGATATGTGAATTGTTTATGTAAGTTATTCACTCATTAAATGTTCTTAAGTGTATTTTACTGTTGATATATACATAGTATTCATATAACAAAAAAATCTCGAAGAAGGGCGACTTCAAATGTGTAGTTTTTTCCCATGTTTAACAAAGCTATGTAGTATTTATGTTCTCTATTATACATCTGTATTTGTCACCCAAAAATTGTAAACTTTATATGCATAAATACACTGTAAATTATTATAAGAAATAAATTATTCCTTCGCATGCTTTCCGAAAACTTTCCTTTTATCAGTTTGTTCTCTTTTTAAATAGTAACCTGTTTCATAGGTTTTTCTGTATTAGCTTTGAGTTTGTCACCTGGTGGTACGCGTAAGTATGAACTTTTATTTAGCGGTACGTCGGTCTTAAAGTCTGAGAATCCCTGTTCTAACGCATGGAGTTTCAGAAGGTACTGGATACCCTTACAGTGGGGATAGCTGAACGTCTTAATTCTTTCATCAACATAATCACCCCACTGGATAAAATAATGTATCGTACCATTACAAGAGTGAAATAAAAACTAAATCTGGTTAAGAAAGCGGTCTTTCTTGAAACATTGCCAATTCCTGATATGGAACCATTACACGCAGAGATGAAAGTTTTGTCAGGCTTCTGCGCAGAGGCTGAAATAATGTATGATATTTACATGAAAACAGAACCTTTTGGATACATTCTGCCACTTGCGAACTATGTCAATCGTCTGGCTCTAACTTCTCCAGTCGCAATTGCCTCGAATGAAAGAACAATGTAAATTAAAAATTGTGAAAAAAATATCTAAGAACAACAACGACCGATCCACGTTTGAATACACTCATGATGCTTACGTTTGAGATGGATATTTTAAAATACCTAGATTTGGGCACTGTCGTTAATAGATGGGCTCATCTAAAAAAAAAAAAAAAAAAAAATGGTGGGTTAAAATGCATGTTATGCATTGGATGAACAAAGACGTAATTAAAATAAGTTTTGATTTAATCCTTTTTAATGTAATGTAATGTAATCAACCGCCGTAATGAGCTACCTCTTTCCGCCCGCTTTTTTTAAAGCTTTTCTTCTCTTATTCCGACTCTTTTGCGGAAGCCAGGTCCTGAATATAACAGACTCTAGCCGAAGCCAGGTTGAAAAAAATTTAAAATTAAAACCGGACAAATTTAAAAGGGAAATTACACAAATTAAAGACACCGAAAACCGGGAAGGGAGGACCCGGAGCTCTGAAGCTACCGAGCAACCGCTCCTGCGTCGAGCTTACTATTAGACTCGATCAGCGGTTGGGGGCGGGTGAGGGGGCCAAACGCCGTGGGCAGCTGATAAATAAGCTGATTCTGTATAAGTTCTAAGTAGCATCTTACTAAAAATTTCAACTTGCTTAATTAATCCGAATTGCAGATTTCCATCCGCACATTCAGCAAAAAATATCAAAATACTTCACGGGAATATTTACAACAATGTAACATAAGTGAAGAGCTGGTATATCCATCTTCAAATCTACCTTATATTCTCCTCAATATTCTAAAGCGTAAAGTATTCGACGTTCTAAAGTGAAATATTTGATCTCAATGGGTTAATAATGTTGAATTTTATATAGAACATACCGAGTGTACTAAAATGGATTGACTTTGACTGATTTTAAAATTCAATAACTTGCCAATAGTGGCAACTATTGTAAAAAATTCTTGCAGGGGGGTTACGTAAGATGACAGAAGTTTTTTTACAGCGATTCTCGATTTTAGTTTAAAACAGCAGCGATACATGGCACTGCTAGCAATAGGTGCTAAATCGGGGCCTGATTTTTTGTATCTCTTCTCCCTCAGTATTGATGCGAAAGAAGGAGATTAAATATATGGAGTGGTTCTCAGTCGCCACTGAAATTGTGTTCTTAGGGGCCCACTGCATATATTTAATCTCCTTCTTTCGCATCAATATTGAGAAAAGAGAGAGGCCAAAAATCAGGACCCGATTTAGCGCTTATTACTAGCAGCGCCATCTATCGCCGCTATTTTAAACTAAAATCGATAATCGCAGTAAAAAACTTCCTGACATCTTAGATACCCCTCCTGCAAGAAGTTAATTTTATAGCTGTCACCATTTGCAAGTTATTGAATTTTAAATTAAGTCAGTTCATTTTAGGACACCGGGTAAATGCATATATACAGACACAGAAACGAACTTTTAAAGATATATGTATATATATTTAAGTCAGTCGGCAAAATCGTCATATACGCCCCCCTAATGAATTCTGCTTAAATACGCCCCTGGGCACGCGGTGCAGTGAAGGGTTAACCTGATATCACGCCCCTGGATTTCTTTCTGTGAGGGGTATGTTAAAGATCGTGTATACTGAACAAAGGTTCGGGATATCACTGACTTGGAGCAAATGATCATAGACGCCATCGACACCATTGATAACATTTTGTTACAGAGGACATGGCTGGTAATTGAGTATCACCTTGATGTTCTTCGAGTAACTAATAGTGCGTACATTGATTGCTGCAAAAAACTTTATTACTTGCAGCTTAAAATAAATTAACTTTCAAGTTTGTATTTGTTCAGTATTTTATTTAATAAACGCGTGTATTTGGAAAGATACATTGTGGCCACCCTGTATATTATTCAGATTATAAAGTAGGCATTTGACATACTTTGATTTTCTACTAAATTCTGTATAAAAGTTAATATGTGATTTTTTTAAACATTTTTTTATCGTTTTCGATCGTTTTTAATAAATTTCAAAACTTTATTTTAAGGCATAAATTCCATTTTTCATATATGTATGATTTTCTGCGCATTCTAAAAAGTATATCAAGTGTAAAATGTCTTTATCAAATAATAAAATGGTTTTCAACCACATTGTATAAGCCGGAAAACAAGGATATATCCCCTTGTTTTAATAAATATGCCACTGCTTTGTTTTAATACATTTGTGTTTCTAAATTCCATCAATTGGCGTTTGCGAAGCATTATTTTTCGAAAAACAAATATGTGACTTTTTACTCTTGATCCTGGAATAAAGAATAAGGAATACAATATATATATAATATAAATTTCCTCCTCTACAGGCATTAACTAACACTTTCTATTATAAACCTGGCAAAAATCCAAAAATTTTCAGCACAGATTTCGTTTTTCCCCCTTAGGGTAATTGGAATCGAGGGTAGTGCATGGATCGCGGAAAGATAACACATGGGAATTTTTTCTCAAAAAGAAATGTGTTGCAGTATTAAAAAACATTGCATATAATTTTGAAAGTTAATTTTATTTATTACGAAGTTATGGCTTTGAGATATTAATTAGAGTAATTGTAGCTTTCTTAAGATTAAATATGGTTTGGATTAAAACTAATATAATAATTCTCTTTCAAAATGTAAATAAATTTACTTTACCCTTTATCTACTGACGGTACTTGCAAGTACCATTAAAATAACTTGTTATACAATTCATTTAATACATCGATTATTAGTAATACAGTTTAGAATGAGTTATAGATGCATTACTTTATCTTGTTCCAAAAGCATGGTCGGTTACACAAAACAAAAATATTTTTAAAAGGATGATTTATTTTGCGTTTGCATCTTTCCATCTTTAATGGCATTGGGAAGGGGGAAGGGGTGAATTTTCAATTCGGAAATATGTCTATATTTCTATTGTAAGAACATTATATTTGTACATTTCCTAATTCTACAAAATACAAAGAAAAATATTTAAAATAAAATATTTGAGTGGGGTTATAAATATCGCACAAATTTTCTATACATTCAAATTTAATTAATCCTTCTAAATCCTCCAATCCTTCTAAAATCCTTCTAAAATTTATTAAATGATTATGCAAATATTCTAATGGAGTTTAAATAATTCACGAAAAATGCTTTAGAAGATAAACATTTCACGAATTCATAATTCAATACATAAAGGGTTAAAGTGCTTTGATTCTTCTGTCTTGTTCTATTACTTCGGTGTTATATCACTATTCTCAGTTTCGCGTTCATGTTTTTTGTAATATCATTTTTTTCAGTGTGTGAATGAATGTGGGTGTGCTCGGTGTGTGAATGAATGTGGGTTCAATACTCACGAGGACGTCGGTTGGTAATTTTTCTTGCCAGTAAGCTGAATTTGAAATTGTATATCCATTTTATTTTAAAAAAAAACTGATGACAAAATCACTTGCAATTTATTTTATTTGTTTTAAAAAATATATTTATTTCAGTCAATTGTCCTTCAACATTTTTTTTTCTTTTCAGCACATTACAATGAAAGCTTGTCTTTAAAACATTTTTTTAGTTATATTTTATTTATACGTAAGGTAATTGGATTCAAAGTTAATGTACGGTTCGTGAAAAGATACCACATCGGAATCATTCATAAAAAGAAACGTGCTCTAGTATTAATAAGTCGGAAATTGTATGTCAAACGTGGCAAATGGGTGCCTTCTTACTATAAATAGTTTTATAAATATTCAGATCTTGGGGCAGTTGCACTCTTATGCGCAAATGCATGAATACAAAAATTATTACGATTATATATATTAAATTTAGTAATACGGAAATATTATGACTCATTTGCAATTGGACGTTATCACAATGACAACCTAGAATGATTACCTGTTATGGGATATCATTGAATAAATTATGCATAATACGACTTAATAGAATGAAGAACATTTTTATTAATATCTTTTTATGTTTTGATTCGATTTTCACAAAATCTGAAATGAGTCGACAAATTCCTGCAACGAATATTTTTCTTTAATTTCAAACCATTCGGTTGGGCATTTTTTGTGCGTGTGGATTGACGGACGTACGGAGCAGACGACGAATGTTCAGTGGCGGTCAAAAGTTTCCGGCCAGTTAGTTTTTTTAATTTGTTTGACAGAACGTTTTAGCGAAGAAGAAGCACGATTGCTCCAAAAGTTAGGAATAAGCAAATTACCTCTGATCACGTGATCATTTTGTTTGGTTACTTAAGATACTTGATGCAAAGGGGAGGAATTCAAAATTCGCGCGTGCAAAAGTTTCCGGCCATTCGTCATTCATTAGTTTTTGCTGTCTCTAAAGTGATTTTTTGGCCATGTTTGTTAATTGATCATGGTGAATAATGTATTTGAAATTCAAAAATGAAAAATTTAACAATTTATTGTTCCTAAATGAGTGATTTGTTTGTCGCTAAAGGGGCAATCCTCTCGTGAGATTGCGGCAAGGTTGTCGATCGGAAAATTTGCTGTGAACGATATTTTAAAAAATATATAAAGATGGTAATGGTCTTCGGAACTCGCCACGGTCCGAGGGACCCCGGAAAACGACTATTCTTGTAGACAGAATTATCAGAAGAAAAGCAGTTGATGACCCGCGTAAAAATGCCGCTGCAATTCCACGCCATTTATGGTGTTAAAAGCGATTTATGGTGTTATGGTTATTGCTGAAACAAGTCTATCTACAGTATCCAGACGCTTATGTGACGTAGAACTTTATAGAACAGTCGGTGTTAAAAAGCCTTTCATAAGTAAAAAAATTCAGAGGGCCCGAATGGCGTTTGCCAAGAAATACAAAGACTGGACAACTGAAAACTGGAAAAAAGTACTATTTTCAGATGATTCGACGTTCAATCTTTTTGTGAGTGATAAAAAACATTACAACCAATGACCTAAAAACAAAAGATAAGGTTCTAGATAGATTATTCCTACAATGAAGCACGGCGGAAGACACGTTATGCTGTGGGGAGCATTTTCTGGAAAATGCGCCTGTCCATTATTTGAAATCCGCGGCAAGATGAATAATGCAATGCATAAGGGTATCTTGCAAGATCATTTGCTGCCTTACTGGAGGAAAAATTGTGGTCGCATCTATTTGTGTCATCATGATAACGACCAAAAGTATACATGCAAGCTCGTCAAGCAGTGGCTTTCGCATAAAAAAAAACTTCGCTTTTGAAATGGACAGGCCCAATCATCCGATCTGAATATAATAGAAAATCTTTGAAACTAACTTGAAAACGTGTGTGGAATTATAAATATTCCAATTCAGCAGCATTTTCACAAAAATTGCCAGAACCGTGGACAAAATTTAACATTGATGATCTAAAACCGTTCATTGAATCAATGCCACGTTGCTGCACCGCAGTACATATTGCTAAATGTATTAATACAAAATACTAATTGTAAATGTTGTTGATCACTGTTATTTTCTTTTATGACACCATTTTTTTCCAAACTTGCCAAGGTGGCCGGAAACTTTTGAGAACATGCGTTTTCTTTTGCAATTAATTTTGTCAATTAAATTTATTAATATTTAATTTTTATTCCCTAAATAAGTTCTTAACTGCCATGTCAATAAAGTGTATAAGTATCATTTTGAGATTCCTCTTCATATGGGTATACTTACAAATTTACCAAAAATTTTATGCTGGCCGGAAATTTTGACCGCCACTGTAGTTGCTATGTATAAATATAATTACGAACGCATCTAAAATCCATGCATATTTATATGCATGGTTTTTAGATGCGATGAATTTCAAAGCCTATATTCTAGATTTCACTTTTAAGACTCTGATATAGTTGTTAGTTTTCTTAAGATTAAATATGATTGGAATTCATAAAAAAATTGTTCGAAAAATTGTACTTTTCTTAAGATTAAATATGATTTGAATTTATTAATAAAATAGTTAGATATATTGTAGTTTTCTTAAGATTAAATATGATTTGAATTCATAAAAAAATATTTAGAAAGGTTGTAGTTTTCTTAATATTAAATATGATTTGAATTCATAAAAAAATATTTAGAAAGGTTGTAGTTTTCTTAATATTAAATATGATTTGAATTCATAAAAAAATAATTAGAAAGATTGTAGTTTTCTTAAGATTGAATATGATCTAAGTCATAAAAAAGTAGTTAGAATGATTGTAGTTTTTTTTTAAGATTAAATGTGATTTGAATTCATAAAGAAATAGTTAGAAAGTTTGTAGTTTTCTTAAGATTAAACATGATTTGAATTCACACACAAAAAAATTATTATCTTTCAAAATGTTAATAACTTTACCTTAAATTCCCCGATTCTTCAGCAATGCGCTAATACACCCGGTGCTGTATTATAAACTCTCAGTTATTCGTTTTTGTTATTTGATTTTTTTTATATTATTCGTTGCGGTTAAAAGAATACATTCCCTATAAAATTCCTGTGTTTTGTCTAAGTAATTAGTTCTTGTTATATCATTAATTTCGATTACTGAAACACCATATTTATTAAACAAAAATTAAACTTTTTTTTTTTTGTAGAAAAAGAAACGACATAAATAATTAACACTGAAACGATTAACAGTGTATATAACTACTCTGCAGAGAGTACCTAATAATCTAATATGTTCAGTTACAAGATTAGCAGTAATCTAGAAATTTCCTTCGCTGATTTCATTTTTTTCAGCTTTGATTTCAAGTTTTTTGCATGATTCGAAAAAGAAAATACATGGGAATAATTCCCAAGAAAATTTATTCCCCTATTAAAAAACAACAAAAACCTTGCAAATATATTTTATTGTTAATCTTCTTTATTTCGGAATAGAGCTTCCAAGAAAGTCATAAGAATAAGATTTAGTGTCTTAAAATTACTTGTGAGTTCAACCATTCGTGATTACAAATTTATAAAAACGGCAGCATGTACCAAATTTCTATCAAAGAATTGTTCCTGAAATAATGATAATTTAAATATTATTATAAAGTACAAAGTTACGTAAAAAAAGGTACAGAATTTAATGAAATCGATTAAATTTGAAAACACCACTCTGAAAGGTTGCCGAAAATCAGATGCAGCAAAAGAAAAATTTTTTTCTTTACTGAAACCGATTAAAATTTTCAGGGGATTAAATTTGAAGAAACCACTCTGAAAGGTTGCTGAAAGTCAGGTGCAGCAAAAAAAAAAAAAAAAAAAAAACATTTTTCTATAATTTTTTTAAGTATAAAAAATAATATAGAATAATAATATTTTATAATAATATTTTATAATAATATAGAAAAATAATAATATTTAATAAGTTTCTGATTTTTTTTTAACAGTAAAAGAACATTTTTCGAAATCACGGGTAACTCAAAAAAGATTACTGTACATTTTCGTCCCTGGTTATATTATATTTTTGTAGTTTAAGATATATTTCTCTTTTTTTTTTTTTTTTTTTTTTTTTTTTTTACAGTAAAATCGATACCTTCTACTCTAAAAGTTTTCATCTCTGCTTTAATATAATGGAAGTAAGGCATAATGATTTTTCTTTTTTTTTTAACATCCGAATCCAATGCTCATACATATTGCAATGCTCATACATATAACATCATATATCATATATCGTTATACAATACATTTTTTTTTTCCTTATATAGACTGTTAAGAAAAGGTCGCGTTTTTTCTAACATTTTCAAAACTTCGATGTAGTAATTTCTGTTGTTTTCTCGAGTGGAAATTTTATATTATGGAAATTGTATGCATCTGTCATAAACTAGAAGTACCCAAATAAAGTTATTAACATAATTATAACATCGCAAACAAATCATTCACGGTTTAATTTAATTTCATTATAAATTCAAATGTAAGCAACTAGTACATGTTGATAGAATAGACACAATATACACTAACTAATCTTCCTAGCTCAGATAGTAATGAAATATTTATAGAAAACGTGTACAATAGAGTTCTACAATAAGTTAAATTATTATTTATTCATGGGAAATTTGATGGAGACTGGATTATTCTTCGCATGCACCACTAGCTGCTGCATTCAGGATTTAAATATTTAAAGCATATATCCGTACCAAATTAATTGTGAGCATTAACTATACTTTAATGCTTCGTATACTTGATGAATCTAAGTAATTAAGGGTGAATCTTTTATATGAGAATACACAAATTGTGGTAACTTAAAGAAAAAAATCCCTGTCGGCCCGGCCTACAGACGAAGGTAGATTTCGAAGGTAAGTATACCAATTTCACCAACAAAATCTAAATCATGATGAGAGATTTATCCACTTTAACAATTTTATCTGGCTGCTTTTGACGAGTTTTTATTTAATTTTCATATAATAGCTGGTTTTATCAGAATCACGATAAGGAGGTATTCAAAAAAATATTTTTCCCTGCTCAACAACTCAAAATTTTCTAGCTCATTTTCAGATTCATTTTTAATAGAAAAATATTAAACTTGTTGACGTGATTTTTGAAGAGATTTATAAAATACCTGTGTTTTTATTTTTCGTTCAATTAATTAAAACTTGATTTATGAACAATTATTTTCTCTGTAGGACAATATCTTTCGTTTCTAACACAATCGCTTCGGGAAATTTCTGTTCAAAATGCCCACTTTGACATCAATTTTTGAAATATATGCTGCTATAAAAATTGATCATTACGGTACATTATATAGTTTTTGAATAAGAGAATCTACCAATTGGATACGTTTCAGAGCAGAAATGAATTTAAAAATGAGTCATAAAATAAGCAGTTTGGATTTGAATACACCCTTAATAAGATGATTTTTTTCTTCAACTGCTATGTATTTTCAATTTGTTTTTGTTGTAAGAATTGGCCCTATCAAAACTTGTCTATATAAATGTTGTAGACAATATTAAGAAGATACATGTTAAATTCATGGTAATTTTATATCTTGTAAATTGACGGAATTGTGGATTTTTTCTTCTTCAACACCCCCTCCCCCCCAACCCATCCTTTTTGTTTTCATTTTTTTTTTTTTTTCGGTACGAATTGGTCCTATCAAAAACTTTTGAATATAAAAGTTGTAGATAATATTAAGGAGATTTATAATAAAATTAATTGGATTTGATATCTTGAGAATTGACGATGTTATGAATTTTTTTCTCCCAAAAGCCCTATTTTTTGCTCCCCTTGAGCCCATTTTTAATTTGATCAAAAATCTGTGATGCATAATTCTTTGGCGCTATTTTTAGAAGTAATAAAAACTAAACTGATTGGATATGTACAAAAATTAAGAAGGTATGTTTTTTTTTTTGGGGGGGGGGGGGGTTACAAAACCCCTTACTATTTCCACCCCCTTGGTCCGATTTTACCCATTAATGAACTTGACCGATATTTTATGCCCCTTGATTTTATCTATCAGTTTGGAAGAGATTTGTGCAAAATTGTGGAAGTTATCGTGTCCAGAAGAAAGTGATATATATATATATATATATATATATATATATATATATATATATATATATATATATATATATATATATATAAAGTTTTTTCACTGAGGGTAGTTTGGGGTTCTAGGGCTCATGATTGGTGTAGATCTGCAAAAAAAATTTCAGAAATTCCAACATAGTGGAAAATGTAATAGGTAGTATTTCAGACGAAATCTACCTAAAAAATCTGATATGGAATAAACAAAAATAAAACGAATAGGTTTGAAAGATATTTATTTTATAATGTCAACAACTTACGAATATATTAGTGTTGCTGAATTTGACTGACAAATTTAGAGGCGGAGCTTATAGACATTAAGAGGATGAATAACTACTATAGTGCGTGGGGTCGCAAACCACTTATTTAGTAACAAATACAGGGTGCCAATAACAGATAATTGCTGCCTGTAATTTTTACTTTTTTGACGAAGCTGCTTCGAAGTGTGCATAAATTAAGCGTGATTCATCATCCGAAGGTTATGAAATACGATAACTTTAAGAAAATTCTCGCAAATAGAATATACAATTAACAATTTAAAAATTCGCGTTTTGCAAAATATTTCCTATCAATAAATAACAATGATAAATATTTGAATCACCCCATACTTTAATTATTCCAATACAGGAGTAAGAAAATTTAACTATTAATAATTATTATACATTAAATATAAGACATTTTAATTAAAGAGTATCTAGAGAAAAATATACTACCATCTCTCCTCTTAGAGATACGTTCGGTATATTTTATTGATCATACAAAAATGAACTACACACTCCCATTCTGCAAATATTTTTAAAACGTTTAATTTAAACATCATCGCATTACATCGCAAACACCTATCCTAATTATTATTAATGCTTTTAATATGCGCTGCACTATATACTACGTTAAACGTTGGCTGATAAAATAGCAGTAAATATTGAATAGTATTTATGGCGCAGTTAAGGAGAAAATCTTCGCTTCCATGATGAACTATATTTACCTTAAATAAATTTTAAATGCAATTATAATATGCGAAATAAATCCCTTAAGATGAAATCTCATTTCATTAAAAATTCAAATTTAGGCAACTGGTACATACTTATTGACACTATTAGATCTTCGTTACACAGGAATTAATGAAATATTTATTGAAAACTCGCACAATGGATTTCTACAATAATTTAAATTATCAATTATTCATTGAGAATTTATTATTGTTCTCATACACAGCTGACTGCTATGTTCAATGTATAAATATTTAAAGTAAATTTAATTACTACATTAATTATGAACTTTAACGATATTTTGATGCTTTTCTGTGCTTGGCAAAGATGAATTAAGTATGACTGTCTTATTCTAGGATATAAAATCTGGTATTTTTAGGCATGAATTTTTCGCAAGTGAATTGTTAAATACAAATTAAGAAAATCTTGTTTTGCAAAATATTTATTTTGCAATATTAATTAATTATAAGCAAATTAATATTTTATTCATTTAATTCTTTAATTAAAATAGCTTTCAATTATCTTAATGCAGGTATACGAAAATATCATAAGACTTCCTATGTTGTAAATATTTTTCAAAACAATTTATTTAAACTGTGTGTCATTCAGTATATGTTGAAACCTTTTCTCTTATAAATGTTTTCAATAGCACTATTTTAGAGTTAATTGTATAAGTAATTAAAAAAAAAAAGTTGGCATATTTTAGTGGTTCACTCTCCGAAATACTTTCTTCAATTCACGGAAATGTTCCTGGCAGCAGAGTTGCCGGAATATTTCCGCTTTTTTCAAGAACGTCCGTTTCTTTTTGCTCTGTGACAGGTGAGAAAATATCCGCCAATCGAAGAAATTTGCGTTCCTTTTTTTTCATTCTAGGAGAGAAATTTTCCGTAATTTGAAGAAATGAGTTTCAGAAAAGTACCTCTCTTTCATCTGTAGCTAACCTCGGCGTTGAACTTTGGACCGGACTGTTTCGAATCGAGTATCTTAACCACTAAGCGAACGATCACTTGCTAGAGGTCGAGTTTAAAATGAAGACCAGGATAAAAATGTGAATTAAACATTTTTAATAAGATATAATTTGATTGTTAGATGTAAAATATAACGATTATATTATTATTTAAATTCGAGAAGAAATGTTTGCTTTTTGAGTAAAGTTCAATATTTTAAGCTTATTGAACTACTATATAGTGCGCCCTCTAAAGTTCATTGTTACCTCAACTTCGGAATGGAAGAGCTATAATCATAAGAGTGGGGTCTAGGTATAGTAAAGTTGTCATGGGCTACTGAATGTAACCGCCTACGGCGCCACCTGGTGGAAGACTGTGGAGTCAGCATTCCTATCTTGAAAACGAAAGACATAGAGAGAAAAAGTGATTTACAAAGTTGTAGAGCATCATCGATTTAGTCCGAAAAGACACCTTGTGGACATTGAAGCAAAGAATAGAATGGTTAAAACGCGCATTGTACACTGTGACGTAACGAAACTTGAACGGAAGGAGAAACGATTATCTTTCGGACAAATGTGCATACAAATGTTAATTGCAGCTGTCACGGGCTACTGAATGAAACCGCCTACGGCGCCACCTGGTGGAAGACTGTGGAGTCAGCATTCCTATCTTGAAAACGAAAGACATAGAGAGAAAAAGTGATTTACAAAGTTGTAGAGCATCATCGATTTAGTCCGAAAAGACACCTTGTGGACATTGAAGCAAAGAATAGAATGGTTAAAACGCGCATTGTACACTGTGACGTAACGAAACTTGAACGGAAGGAGAAACGATTATCTTTCGGACAAATGTGCATACAAATGTGAATTGCAGCTGGCGGTGAGAAGTTTGAGCATCTAAAATAAAGGTATATTGTTATAAATAGTTGTATTTTTCTTTCTAAGATCGTTTCATCACGTCACAGTGCGCGTTTAAACCTTTTAACTTCGCAATAATGTCCACAAGGTGTCTTTTCGTACTAAATCCATGATACTCTACAACTTTGTAAATCACTTTTTTTTTCCTTATCTCTTTCCGTTTTCTAAATAGGAATGCTAACCGCGTAGTTTTCCACCAGGTGGCACCATAGGCGGGTTCATTCAGTAGCACATCGCAACTTTACTATACCTAGAGCCCGCTTTTAGGACTAGCTCTTGCCGTGAAATTATTGCGGTGACAACGGACTTTATTGGGCACACAATTGGGCGCAATTGGGCAGGACAATTTTAAATGTGTTCGTTTAGAATATATCTTAAATGCGAATATTTTTTAATACTCTAAAAAAGAAATTGAGAATAATTTTAAATGAATGAGAAAATTGCTACTTTATTAAATTCGAAAGCATTATTTTTGTTTGTTTGTTTTGAAATAAATTAGACATTTTAAATTATTGAAATTTCAGTTTTCAAAAATAAATTCGAACTTTAGCTATAGTAGAGCATATACGCATGCGTTCAATGAATAAACAGAATTTTCTCCTCGTTTTCACACTTTCGGGAAGAATTAGCAGAAAAAGCATGTTTTCTATGTGCACGAAAATTATTTGTTTAAAAATGGGGAATAATTTTGTATTAAGACGTGTTTTTCTGAGAGGTCTGATCACAACGGTGCTTTTGCGGCAACGTTTTCTTTTTAGCTATATTAATTTCATTTCCCATTCTTGTTAATATCATTAATTTTGCTGCGCAGTATATCATCCATTGTATATTAAAATTTCAATATATATGTATGTGTGTGTGTACATAAAATCACGATAAAAGGAATAAATAAATATAATTATAATTATATTTTTTTTCCAAATGGAATCGGTTGGGTTTGAATGCTGAACAACCCCCCCCCCCCCCATACACACACACACACATCTCATATTTTCAAACTTGAGACGTTACCTCTCTGCTACTAATGCCTTATAACATCGCTGCAATATTTATCACTTACTCTACGTCACGCTGGATTGGTGATTTCCCATTTAGAATCGGCTGATAAAAGATTCCAAAATTTAAAAAAAAACAACTAGGATTAATTTTAATATCCCTTACCCGTGTCCCTAATTCTTTGTGCACCAGTTTAAAAGTGAAGATTTTCAAAGAAAGAAAACGCAAACTTAATTTCGTCTAAATAAACAATCAAATTCTTCAAATGTCAGTCGCGTAAAATGAATTACATTGAATAAAAAAATAAAAAAAGTCGCACACTTAGATTTGAGTATGTAAAACATTTTCCCTCTTAAAAATAGAAAGGCCTATTGTTTTGCCCATGTACATTTGAAGAAGTTTTTGGACAATTGCGATTGGCTGTTTTTTTCCAACTATGCAAATTATCGTATCCGGAACTGATGGCATGTGTTCTTTAAAAGAAGAGTGGTTTGAAATCAATTAATAAGAAGAAATTGGATGTTAAAAGATTAGCGGTAGACTTGCGTAAAAAGATAATCGAAAAACGAAATAGTGGATGTCTAATGAGGCTAATAGACAGGGATCTAATGATTCCTGAATCAACAATGCGATATGTTTTGAAATCTTTCGTTGCCACTGGAGATATATAGCCAAGAAACAGTACCTGTCGCCCATCAAGAAGAACGACTCGAAAAGTTTGAATTCTGCGTCGACTGTTAATGAACAACAGACCAGGAACTATGATAGAAACCGCATCCCTATGGCAAGACAGCATAGGGCGACCAGTAACTCGTAAAATACCTACAAAAAGATACCAAAAAATGGGCTTCATATCTTACAAAAGCAAACGTAAGCCGATCTCCAGCTCCCGTAACTCCAGCTAAAAAAAAGTTAATGTATTCTGTGGGCTGTGTACCAGTTAAAATGGACAGATCAGCAATGACAAAGTGTTATAAGGTCGGATCAATCCCTTTTTCCAATTTTGTATGGAAATATCGGTTGTCGGGTCGTACGGAAAAGAAATAAAGCTTTAAACCCAAAATGCGTCAAACAAGAGTGCAAGTTTCCGTCATATGTTCAAATTTGGGAATGTTTTGGTTATTGTGGCGTCGACCAAATGGTGCCATAATGACGGGACTATCAATGCACAACTTTATGGAGACATTTTGCGGAATCAGTTGTTGCTTTTAATTAAAAAAACTTGGCTTTCAATCGAGTTATCTTTTTCAACAAGACTTAGACAAACCGCATTCAGCTAGGACAACAAAAGCCTGTCTTCAACAAAATGGTATCCTGTGCTAGATTGGATTCCGAACTACACGGACATTAATTCTATCGAGGATTTGTGGCGATACTTAAAGAAGGTAGTTCAAAAAAAGGACACTACAAAACAGCTACAGTCACAATCAGCAGTTGAAAAGAATTCTTCTTCAAAAATGGCAAAAAAAATCAATTTCTGAGTGGCAACGTTTGTTTCAACTATGCAGAGAAGAGTGGGAGATGTTTACGCTGCCAAAGGAGGACCAACGAACTGGTAAGACATACTAATTTCGTCTCATTTGAACATGCGCAAAAGATTAGGGACATAAAAAACTTGGGAGGAAATGGATATCATTGGCAACAAAGTTTGTGTCATTTATTATATTTTGTTAAATATCACCATGGAATAGAGAAATGTATTCTTTTTCATTAAAAATGATTTACATAAAATATTTTGAATTATTTTTTACTTTTATTGTCAAAAAAGCATCCATAAATTAATTCGCTAAAAATTAGGGCCACGGGTAAGGTAATTATTTAAAATTCATCAAGCGTAATTACATATCCGAAGTTTACTTAGCGTTGCATTACCTACCGTTTATTCTCTTGAGTTGTTACAGATAACAGACCAGGTGCCCCAATCAAAATATTGACTGTGTGACTTGTGCTCAACAAATATTTACAGTATAGCTTATTTGGAAGAGCATTGGCAGCTTATGCCAAAGATCCCTGGTTCAAATCCCGCACATGACAAATTTTTACTCTGCAGCAAAGTTACGACTCATAAAAACTTCCTTGCTCTGTGTATAACTGACAAATTGTCTCTATTCCAAATAGTGACATACACACTTTTTCATGTAGCTAGAAAAGTACATCTTGTATGTTACATTTTTACCAATTTGAATATAATTGTGCTAAAATTAATAACTGTAATTACGTACCCAGCGTTTACCTGGAGTTCCGTTACCTGCGAATTATTCTGTTGAACTGTTTCACTAACAGACAGATGCCAAATCAGGAGCTTCAATGAGTGAATTGTTCCGGCCAGATTTATCCAGGCTAGCTCAGTTGGCACAGAATTCAGAGCTTAAGCCAAAGCTCCCTGGTTAAAATTTTGGATATGACACTTTTTTTTTATTTTTGGAAAATTCCTACCAATAAAAACTTTCCCTAGTCTGTGTATAACTGACAAATTGGCCTTTTAAAAGCATTCCTGGTTAGCTTTATATCCATAGTGTGGTTATCTTTCATTGTTTTATGTTTTACTGTCACAAAAATTCAAATGGTATAGACGTATTAAAAATTTCTTTATATAAAACTTTATCTTTCAACAAAAACTAAATGCCTAAGTCACAAAAAGTTTTTCCCATTTCTAAAATATATATACATCGAAATTTATATTTATCAATCACGTACTTGTTTCTACCGGTTAAATCTCATTAAATGAAGTAATTCCATTCAATCTTTCGAATTCGATGAAAAGGATAATTTAGAGAGTTATTTGTGAGAATTGGAGCAAATTTCGATTTAAATACGTTAAATCGAAATTTGTAAATTTTACGTCAGTCGGACGAACATATTGAAGTTCTTTTACGCATTTAATATGAAGGATATACATTAGTATTTTCAAATAATGCGGGCATAATTAGAATGTTATACGAATTTAAATATCTTTTAACGTTTATAGAAGATCACATCTACAGGAACAAATAAATTCGCTATTCAATATATGTACATCTATAATATTGTTTCCGAAAGAATAATTTGCAGTGGAATAATTTAAGTATAAAGTCCAGGTTCTAGTAATATAAAATTCTTTCTAGAAGATTGAGGATATCAATTTAAAGAATACATTAAAGTCTTTTAAAATATTTTTGAGATAGATGAAATTCAAGCAGAATATAGGAATGTGGGTGATGCTTTAACTCATTGACTTACAACTACATGTGAGACACGTGGTCTTGTATTACCATGGGACCCGTAGTACATCGGTAGAGCCAAAAGTAAATATTACGGGCATGACCCCTGACACAATGATCGAGCCAACGGGCTAACGGAATTACTAATAAACATTATGTGGTATATCTACCACAATTGCTATATCAGGTTGTAATTACTTATCAAATATTCCACAAAATTAAACCACTTGTATCTTACAAAATTTTGGAGCATCGTAAGTGCTCTTAAAATTCTCTTTTGTTACTACTACTCTATTAAAAAAGTTCTGAAATTTTCAGTTTTATAATATAATCTGGAAAAAAAAAGCTGGGGAAAATTCTGGGTCATTTTGCGGCATAATTGAAACTAGTTATTAAAATAATAATTGAATATAAGTGTTTAGATATATTTAATATCATCTAAAGCTTTATTTTAACTACTGACTAATAATAAACTCGACGCAGCAGCGGCCTTTCGATACCTATATACTACCTATATCGATATGAGCAAAATCGATAGAAATCTCGATTATTAGCATAAATTTATTGTCAAATCGATTATAAGTATCGATCTAGGCATTATCTATAGTAAAATCGATTATACCCAGCAAACAGGAAATTGCTGGCCAGCAGCAAGATGGGCGCTGGCAATGATGGAAAAGTACTGGCTGATGGTCTACCACTGCATGACCACTGCTGGACAGCTTCAGTCAACTTTGCTGTTGGAAATCATCAGATAAAATTCTGGTGGGCATCCATTTTATCTCATGCGCTGGCCCACCACTACATGGAAGTGCACGAACTTTTGCAGTATTACTGCTGGGAACCCTTACGCTAAGTGGCGCTGCGAATATCGAATACATTGAGTATTTGAATACAAATCTGAAATGAATAACTTAACACAATTTAAGCTGTGAAGCTAATTTTTTTTGAAACTCTAAAAAATATAGCACCACTGCCACCAACAAAATAAATAAGTAAATGAATAAATAAATAAATTATCTATTTCAACGCACTTTTTTTTCTCCTTAAATCTGGTTTTACTAGGTTACAAAGGATTTTGGTTTTCATAATTTACGCAGTTCAGAATCAATAATAAAAAAAAGCGTATAAAGTACATAGGATTTCTATACAATAGAATAATTTCTATACCAGTTTAATAATTGGGAACGTAAATCACAAAAGAAACAAACTTGAAATAGTGTAATGAGAGGCTGGAAACTACGAGCAATCGTAGCGTACGTTGAAAGCACTTGTTCATGTCGGATCACGAAAACCAGGCAGCATCGAGCGCGGTCAGTACTTGGGAGGGTGACCACATGCAGTTCAAATATTTCTATAGATATTTCTATTACAGACACTTCTAGAGATATTTCTATAGCTCTTGGTAAAACTAGCGTATAGAAAAAAGAGCCATAATTATGTAATACTTCGTTTTTTTTATAGAATTCTGTAAGAAATTTTTGTAAGGGAAAGTGCTGGGCCAGCAAAAGAATAGCAGTGGGTTAGGTGCTAGCACTGCTGGAAAAATTCCGGATTGAAGTAATGTGATGGCATACCAATGCTGGCCTGCTGTTGGCCATCACTGATGGGCCAGCTGCATTCGGCTTGGACACTTTTCGACAGGTTTAAGTAATGGCACCCTTGCACTTTACCGCTTATAGCACTGCTAGCTACCATCTTTTTTCATGCTGATGGCCCACTGTTTCTTTCTTTGCTGGGTAGGTATCGATATAAGCATTTACTGTAGTAAAAAATCGATTATAGGTATCGATATGAGCAAAATCGATAGCAATCTCGATTATTAGCATAAATCTATGGTCAAATCGATTATAAGTATCGATCTAGGCATTATCTATAGTAAAATCGGTTATAAATTTGTCATAAAAATGTTTTGCAGTAGAGTCCCGATTATCCGAGTCCCGCTTAACAGAGTTATTTCCTTCTGATGGACTGGTGGTCATGCCCCCCGGGGGCAAATTTGGGGAGAGAGGGGCTCCAGAGGTGCATAGCATAAATAATTTGTCACAGGCCTTTCCAACAATATGTCACATGTGGGGGTTGGCAAAAGTTAGAAAAATTACCCCGTTTGGGTCTACTATCGCGCCTCCTGGAATACATCCTCCCCCGTCTCTTTTTAATACTGTTTGCAGAAATGTGTTACTGTGCACGGTGACAATGTAGAAAAAGACTAATACAATTTAGCAATTTCATAATTTTCACTCTGTTATTTCTATGTGAGGGCCAAAACTTATTGATACACCCTCGTAAATCCAATAAAACTTTATGTAAATGTAGAAGTATGTTACTCAATTATTATTTTACTGTTGTTGATTGTGCTGCTTTTTTCGTAAAATATATTTTAAAAATTAATTTTGTTCCAATGAATTATTTATTAAAATAGGCCCATTTTTTAAATTATTTATTTGGGAAGTTAATGTTTTATATTAACATGTTTGGAATTTTATATTTGTAAGTTTATATTGACGCACAAAATGTCGCACGCATTTGACGTGTTGATACGTGTATTATTCTATCTATTAGTATTCCATGCGTTACTATGTATTATTATTTATAGTTTTATTCTTAACAGTTAAAATTCAAGCTTTTTTGTGCGCTGAATTGAGACATAAAGTATGAATTAAACAATCTGTACAACAAGTTAACTTTGTCTAATATTGCTTAAGATGACTTACTCAATATCTGATAAATTGATGTTATTTTATTATTTTGTCCAACGTTTGTCTTTTTCATTACGTTATACTGCCATCAGTTTCAATTAAATCACAAAAATGTCAACAAGGTGTGTTTAAAGGTAAAAAAAAAAAAAAAAAAGGAATTTGCAATAAATCTTTTCGCCACAAGAATGCAATCTTTATCCCTTTAGGATGGTTTTGGTAGCCACGGCATGCTTTAAGACCCCTACGCTTCGCGTATAGCTTTAAATTAGCGTCCCAACTAATGATACGTTTGAAACAAACTGTTTGTTTTTAACCTAGTATTGGTGTATTTCAGCGCTTCAAGAATTGTCCAAGTTCGCAACCTTTTCCGAGGTCTACCTCATTGGGAACGATATTGCAGCACTATTTCTTTAATAATTTTTATTTTGAAATAGTAATACTATATTTAACTTGAATATATTTGCAATATTATACCACAATTATAGAAATATTAACATTACGTCTAAAGAAGAAATTTCGCGCATATTGCTGTAATATTGAAAAAATGTAAATATCAAAATTTTGGTATAGTTTTAATGACAATGTGGTCAGTGTTGAAGAAGACATAGCCAATATAAACAATAGTGATCAAATATTCTTTTGATACTAGTTGTGTATCTATTATAGATGCCCTTATTTATATAGTAACGTCAATAAACTAGTACGTTAATATATAGCCAGTACAGCTACAGTATAGTACTAGGTACAGCCAGTAAGTGTGGCGTCACTGTAAGATTACAATTGGTTCAAAAGTGTCGCAATCACTACAGTTAACCAAAATGTGATAGCATTCATTCGTCAAGTTATTATTTTTAAATGTCCTTCATTGGGTGACTGTGGGGTCGCCATGTTTCTTATTTTGTGGCGAGTCACCAGGTTACGTTGCAGTGAAGTTACCTGGTGACTCTAACAGAACCGTCTTTGAAGATTGGACTGTGAAGTCATCATTACCGTTGTATTATGGCAAGTCACCAAATGACGTCAGACTAGTTATGTATCTATTTTAAATAAGGCCTCGCAGATATACTGTTACCCATAATTGAATGACAATCGCAATTTTTTTATTTTCTAGACAAAAGACGATTGTGTGTGTTTAAATGGAAATAATATGTAAACGGCAGGTGTAGAAAAACTGCCATAACATAACAGACAGTAAATGTAACGTCACAAATGCTCAAAAGCACTACGGGGAAATAAAATATGACAACTTTTGATGGATTCTTTTTTCTTTCGTTCTTCTCATTATTGTTCTCAAGTGATCGTCAATTAGAAACGCAACTGTGAAGTCACTACTGTTTTCCTTTGTTGTAAAAAGTTATCAGGGAACTTCATTGAGATATCACTTGGGGACTCTTCAAAAAGCATTGTATTTCAAAAAGCATTGTAAGATTTTATTGTAAAGACACCTGGTGATTCATCACAAAGCAACAGTCACGATCACTATACAGTACAGTTCCAAAGTTACTGTCAACTGAGAGTAAGAACAAGATGAATGAAAGATATCACGTTTTTGTGCTTGGTAGCGACTGTGACACTTTTGATCGGTTGACCACAGTGAAGACGCATCGCCTGTATTTGCTATAAGGGTGGTACAGTCGTGGAAAAAAAAGTAAACACCCCCTACTAACCCCTCAACAAATTATCGTAGAAGAAAGTTACTGGTACCGAACGATAGGAAATAAAGTCTACTTTTAAATGATATAGATAAAATTTGCTTAGGCGGCCATCTACATATTAAAACGAACCGTAACTTTGTTTTTTTCAATAGCAGTACACAATTCTGACAGCATAAATGAACTCTACACCCTTCAATTAGCCTAAAAACAAATTTTTATGCAATTCGCACCATAACTTTCTGAGAAATTAATTATTTTAAAACGAGTGTATTTTAAGGGCTGTATCCAAAATTGAAGTTCGGAACTCGATTGTTAACCGAGAGAGCCCTCATCTTGATCAGGGCACCTTAAGAAGTCAATAAAGCCTACTAGATTACACGACAGCAGAAGAAATTTCAAAATATCATTCAAATGATTTGAAATTCGGTGTCTAGGCGTAGTTTGAACCGAAGATTTGAAATATCTCTTTAAAATTGGGTATTGTCATTGAAAAAATGAAGTTTGGATCCGTTTTAATATGTAGATGGCCCCCTAAGCAAATTTTATATACATCATTTAAAAGTAGACTTTATTTCCAATCGTTCGGTAGGAGTAAATTTCTTCTACGATAATTTGTTGAGGAGTTAGTAGGGGATGTTTATTTTTTTTTTCCACGACTGTACATATTTTCTGCACCTGCCTTTTACACCAGTTTCATTTGACCATTCATAATTAGTTAAATGTTAGAAAATTAGCAAATTGGCTTTATGTATGGAAACCAGTGTATTTGCGTAAGCATGTATGCAACATTAAAATGTTTTTTAAAACGAAATTCGCAAATATTTAGCTTTTAAATAAATTAAAAAAATTCACTTTCGTATTTCTCTATATGAATTTTTTAAATATACAGGGTGATTCAAAAAACGTTTACAAAATAACATCGCAAACCAGGCTTGCAACAAAGATAAAAAATCACATAGGAACATAGGGTCGCAAACCACTTATTTAGCCGCAAATACAGGGAGTTTCATTCAAATTGAACCCTGGTTGACGGTAATATTTTCGAGAAAAATAAAAACATTGTAATGATAATGCAACGATATGTACCTTGTTTTGTGTGAAATCTGATGACATCACGAAAAGAAACGGAAAAACATGTTGATCGGGCAATCGATAATACCGTATGAATTGTTAATCACAATCCAAAATGTGGGGCCTCAAGTGCATACAGATGGCGTGTACAATGAAAATTTCTACCACTTTTGTTTGGTGTTATCACATTTACAACAAAGTGAGAATGTCTGTTAAATGTTTTAATATAATATACTTCAGATTTCTGAAAGTTTATTTGACGATCAACCCAAATTCAGTTCGAATGAAACAGCCTGTATTTGTAAAAAATGGTTTTCGACCCTATGTTCTTACGTGATTTTTTATCCTTGTTGTATGCCTGATTTGCCATGTCATTTTGTAAAAAATTTTTGGAATCATCCTGTATATGGGGCATTCTCACAATCTTTTGACTTTCGGGAATAAAAATCTGGTGAAATTAAACTTGCTAAAATAACATTTTAATCTGATAGACGAATACATTAATGATTCAAAATAAAGAAAAAATGGTCAGCAGCGAAAACATTTTTATTTAACTGCGGTTTATATTAAACTTGCGAGTTTAATTTTCCATACCATTTTACCACTAAAACTTTTTATTTTCTTATAAATTTTTACTTAAAATGAATTTGCATAGTACCCACAGGACATTCAAATAAGAATAATAACAATGTAGTATTTTTAGTACAAAATTCTGGTATAACATTGTTTAAAAGGGGTGTTAAAGAAGGGACGGTAAGGTAAAAAAAGGGGACGGTATAGAAAAAAGGGGCGAAATGGGAAAAAAAAGGACGATAAGGATGGAACGGTAAGAAAAATTACCATCTATTTTAGGCAAATCATATTAAGACTAAGTGGTAGCCACAATGTTCATTGATTTTTAGAAACTGTTATTTACATTGGATTAAATTAAAAAATATATTAATTTACTTCGAAAAGTGCAGGAATAAACCTTGGGGAGGGTAAGACTACCAATAATGCAACGATGCTTGAAATGGATATTTAAATGCTGATTTAAATTCTGCAGTAAATTTCTTGTCAAAGAATTTTAGACATTCTTTCTCTAGCATACTTCTGCATGAGAAAAACTTGAAAAAAAATTCTGTGGCTGCATCTGAAGAGCAAGAGGGATGGTAAGGATAAAAAAACCCAGGGACAGAGTTCAAAAAATAATATCATCCGTAAAAATGTGCGCAGGTAATTTTTTTGCTACATATTTATATAAAACAATTGTCCCAGTTTCGGAAAAAAATTACACCGAATTATTTTTATTGAAACAATTTTATACAGACAGCTCCAAACTTCAAATCAGTTTCAGGGACACGGAAGGTATAGGAGTTTTCCTGATATTTGGACCCCCAACATCGTCCAAAACTTATTTATCTCGTTAATATTGTTATGCAGTCATGCAATGGGATGTCACACAGTATATGAAATAAATAAAAAAAAAAAAAACAAGAAAATGTACTAAAATAAAAATTATTATTCAGGGACATAAAAGTCAACACAATGTAAAAAAAATTCCGCAACGTTCCTGGGAAAAAATGGGCTGCTGAGTTGCCCATTATTTCCAAGAAACATTTCTTGAAAATGACTGGAACTTTACTGTATATGTTAAAAACATTCTACAAAAATGCCAGTAAGTTTCTTGCGAAATACCAGGGAAATTTCTGTTGACAGCAAAACATTACTGACATTTCACAGCATGCGGGATCCGCAGACGATTTTTACATTTCCAGTTGACAATTTTCGCTTTATTATCATTATATGTTGGAATGAGAAAAAATATTTTGAAATTGACATCAAAATTATTATTTATAATTTGCACGAAAAAAAAAAAATTCAGTTAAAATTCAATAAAGTAAATATATATATGATATATTGTTTCTGAACTTTGCTTAAAATATAAAAATATATAAATGTAAATAATAATTAGGAAAAAATCTAGACCTAAAATAGTTTGGATTTTCGTCAGTAATTATGTTAGTTTACAAGTTAGATAAAATACATATAAATTTTCATGGAAAAAAAAATCCTAAACGTAATTGTATATTTTTTCGGAAAAAAAAAATCAAATTTGCAGCAATTCGAAGTGTTAAATATATATCAAATTTAAATCAAATTGTAAAGTGTTAAAATATAAAATTAATTAAAAAAGAAAAAAAAGGTCAAGAGGTAGCATCGAACTCGGGCCGTACGGGTGGCGTGCGAGCCTTCTGCGTCCACACCACGAAAGACGCATTGAGAGCTGCAGACTAATGGGTATTTGAAACGTATGCTAAACCTCGGCATCTAATTTCTGAAAATCTAAGGCCCATTTGAAGAAATCCTTTCACAAGAATAATTAGAGATAAGAACTCTAAAACATACTTTAAATTAATCAAAATCGGTGAGAATCATGTTTGATGGTCCCCTGGTTAATGGAGATCCAAATAATAGGTGTATTTTTTTTACACGGTCTGCTCGTTAAACATTCCACAGACAAGTACGAGAGATAATCTCTTATCGATGTCACAGAGGTATTGTATTTTCATCTGAATGGTCTTGACAATAGAGACGTAAAGGATTATGTCGTCTATTGATTTATTTGCATTGCATATTGATTTTTTTTACATTCATTTAAGGAATTCGTTTTCGACACTCGCGAGCGGGCAACGGATTATAGCAAAAAAAATAATAAATGGCGGCCGCAGCGTTTTGCTGTTTCCAACTTTTGTTCAGGAACGTTTCAGATAAGAAAACCAGAATTTCACAGGAAAGAGCTAAATTATTCTGCAAACCTGAGAAAAGGCGAAACGTTCCTGGATTTTACATGGAACGTTACCATTTTTTTTTACAGTGCAGATTGTGAGAATGCCCCATATCTCTAAATAATGTTGTCCTTAAATGTTGAACTTATATAATAAGAAATGAAATAAAGAATGTGTATATAAATAAAATAATATAATAAATTTTTAAAAAAGCAGAAAATAAAGGTCAGCATGATGTAAGAAAAGATATGTTTAGATATTTCATAAATATGTCTCTCGAAAACAAATTCATTTTGAAAGAATTTATTTATAACAACGACCAGTATTTCGTCTTTATTTCTAAAAATTGCACAGTGATGTTTGGCCAAAGAAGAAAAATAGTGAAGAAAAAATTTAATATAGTGATATGTAGCTTTTCCAAAATCGAAATAAAAATAGCAAGAATTATTCTTAAAATATCATTGTTCCACTTTCTAAAGTTATAAATTTTGTATTCAGTAAATATTGTTTTTTCTCTGTTATTGAGTAACAGACTTGAAATTCTTAAATATTTTGAGTAACATTAAAAATAATAGTTTTGCTATTGTGCTGCTATTATATTGCTATTTGTTTGAAAATCTAGTTTGTAACTCGATAAAATGGATCGAAAATTGCTGAATCTTTTGCACAATCTTAGACTGTATTTTTTAAATTGTTACTAAACGTATGCTTTATTTTGAAGAGTAATATGCTTCTTTTGAAGAAAATGTAAAATTGGAAACATTTTTGTAATAATAATATTTAGACCGTTAAATTGAAAGTAAAAATAGCTTGTTTTTACAACACATGAAAAAAAAACAGATGTTTATTAATCTAGAAAAATATAATATAATCATGAATAATATATAATATGAGGCAATATGATAATGTTCAATAACCTCTTTTGAGTTACCTACAATTCCAAAAACCATTCTTTATCATTAAAAATTTCAGAAAACAGAGGTGTCGTTTCAAAACTGGCAACACTGTTTCTAGTCACAGTCAATTTGACAGTTGACAGACCATTTTTGTGCTCAGTATGATTTGCCATTTCACGGTTAATACACTTACGACAGAACAATGCTTGCAAATCGGAAAAAAAACACTTCAAGTTTATTGACGGAGATAGTCATAATTTCTCGTAATGGACATGTGAACTGGCCTCCACAGTCATCTGATCTCACTCCAATGGATTATTTCCCGTGGGAGATATGTGAAGTCTTTGGTCCTACGCTGATAAACCACAGATGTTGAACCACTTGGAAATCAACATCCATCGCGTTATTGATAATACACAGCCCCAGCTGCTCGATGAAGTGGTCCAAAATTGGATTTCTAGATTGCACTTCATTCGAGCCAGTCACTGCGAATATATGCCCGAAATCATTTTTCAACACTAATTGCATAAAATTATTCATTTAATAAAACCAATATCATGGTCATTAACATTACTTATATGAGGTTTATTTCGTTTTAAATTTGTATACCTCTAAAAAAATTACCCTTTAAAAGTTCTGTAAAATATATTGATATTTACATTTGAGTATAAAAAGTAATGTTTTACCCTACTTATTATATCAAACAAGTAATTAAATTTAAAAAATCAAAAAACCCGACTGCGTAAAAAGCGTACTAATTAGTTATTTCTCATCAATGTGAAACTACTTTTATATTACTTACCTATTTTTTTCATTTACTTGTATTGATGACTTTTAAGTTGTGTTTAATTGTTAGTTCCTATCTATAAACACTGTTCTGATGAGGCCTATAGATGTCTATGATGGTTAGAGTTGCAGTAAAGCTAGAGATTCTACCTACACAACTTCTAGGTTGTGTAATATTGAAACGGAGCTTCTGACTATAAAATAGTCAATGAAAAATCGTCTTCATTTTGAAAGACCTATCCAATGATAGGCCACTCAATAGGGTGCATAAAAATTTGTTTCGTCTCTAGCGACATTTTGTATTTTACGGCCGCCATTTTGAATATATAAAAACAAAACCTGGCCTATAAGCATCGAACGGTTAAGAAGAATAGATAGAGATCTCATTCATTAAAATCCATCTAGTCGTTGGGATGTTTCGAGGGTATAAAGAAATCCACTTACCCAGATACGCGTGAAACACATAACCCTTCGCTGCAGTCGGGTAAAAACATGGCCATTCATTATACTTGGTTGAGTATTACTGCCGTTTTTATTACTATGGAATCATTTTTGTTTAGTTTTTTTAATGTTTGATATTTTTAACACTTTGACTAGAAGACTAGTAATAAGCCTTATTTTGATTCATTTATTTGTTCTATAAAATCTAAATAATCATTATATTTTGTTGTGAAAATTTTAAAAGTAAAATGTAAGAAATATTAACTTTCCTATTACAATCGGATTTATGTACAAAATTTAATTATTATGTTTTGACATGTGCAAATTAAAATAAAATAAATATCTGTCTGTTCTTAGCTGCTGCATTTTATTTCCATGAAATTAAAAATCGCTGTCATTTGAACATCTGTAACATATTTCCTCAGTGTACATTAAGCTAATTCCGTTGCTTTTTCATAACATGAATACAAACAAATTTAATTAAATCAGCTTGTAGTTCTGCAAAAATAAATAGATGAAAACTAAAAATTCATTTATAAGATTGTTTTTTTCCATATCTAAAACTTATTCCAATGTATTATAATTAAATTGTTTCTGTTCATTTTAATGTGTAAAACTCATTGTAGAAACTGCGAGGAGCTTTTCTTTAAGTTAAATTTCGAAATTTCATTACTTCGTTGTTGTTCCGTGGGAGATTCTTTATGATGACTACATTTTGATGAATTAAAATAATGCAGTATTCTTATTTCTTATCTATTTTTTTCCTCTATACTTTTAATCTACATTTATTACAATATTTTTTCAGGTCCCGGGTATTTCCGTATAAAGGTATGTAAAAAAAGAAACAGAAATACAAAATAAGCAGATATGCAATACCAAAAACTCTCAGGAACTATGCACGTTGTTATTTTTTCTGTTATTTGATGCATATAAGTACTACTAAGTCAAGGATATAAACTGCGGTAAATTTTCCAAATGGATTTTAATACTCTCGTAATTACAATTATTTAAGTGGTCTCAGGACTCTTAAAGCTTCAAAATTTTCAAAATTTTAATTTCTTTAGATGTTAAACTCTTATCTTTTCTGAACATTTTGATATTGAAGCATTGCGCGGCAGAGCAATACTTATTTACTTCCAATGTCACTTCTCAGTGTTAATTTAACATGGAAAAGCCTATGGAGATCATAACTTTTTCATTTTTTCTTCCCACCTTTTTGTCCCTGATGCCACTCATTTTTTTAAAATCTTCACTAATTTTAATGATATTATAAATTTAAACTGTAAAAATGATTGCCTGACGTCAGGGTAAAAACGAATGGTAAAATGCCTTTGCATTTGGGTGAATTATAACACAGAGAGAAACATGGGCGAATTTATTTTTACATTATTCAAATATTTTTCTTAATAATTCCAATTTTCGCTTTTTCCATTGAAAATCAAAGGACATTTTTCATATAAAATGTAACATTTTTACTTCATTGTTGCAAAAATTTCAAAAGCCGTAATAATAATTTATTTATTTTTAGTTGAAAGACTTTCACGTGAAATATTAAATTTTGAACTAGTTTTTTTTTTTTTTTTTTCAAAAATTAAAAGGGTGAATATGGCGTCATAGTGGAAATAAAAAGGATATTTTCAGAATAAGTTTTTGCTTTGGTCATGTTTATATTTTAGTAAAAAGTTTCTAATGGATAGCTATTTTTACGCAAGGTAGCGAACTTAGTGGGGAATTACATAACTTAAATTTTAAAATGTATTTTTTTTTCGAGATGAGAACTATTTATGCCCCAAGTTAAACTTAGGTAATAATTTTCTGATGTGTTTACATCACCCCTTGGGAGAGAATATCGTTTAAAAATTTAAGTACTTTTATTTAACTTTTATTTTTTTTATTTTTTACTGTATCACAGCTATAATATTGTTAAATATTAGCAGTAAGGATTCAACACAATTTACATTTACATTCATAGTGCTTCTGAGTGGGAAATAGGGTATCTAAATTTAAATTAATTTTTTTATGTTTTGATTATATATTTTTTACGTTCAGATTGGAAGTTTTTCTCCAAACTACCGCAACCTGCATTAAAACAGTAGTGAAACATTTTGAAATACGCATTGGTAAACTGCATCCCACATTGTGATGCAATACCGCATACATCAACGCCTGATGATCATACTCTCCATTAATTTTGAAATGCGTTCGTCTGAGTGCAGTAGTTATTAAAAAACTTGACATATTAAACAAAAACATAATTTGAAGAACAAATTAAAAAAAAAACAAAATTTATTTTCTACATTGTTTAATCCCGAGAAGGGACAGATATTAAGTTATTTCATTCAATTAGTTTTACATTTAATGTTAAATTTTTGTAACAAATTAGTTAAGCCAATTGAAGATTAAAAAATAAAATAAAATTCATACAATATGATACTTAAAACACCCTAAAAAATTAGATTACGTTCAAATGAAATCGAAATAAATCTTAGGCTTTTTTTTAAAGTTTTGTATTTTGCATGCATCTTATCATTTTATGCACAACTGTCATAAACATAATGCAAAATCTTCAATACAAATATTTTCAATTAAAAATGGAAAAAGTCTAAGATTTATTGCGATTTCATTTGAATGGAATCTAATTTTTAGGGTGTCTTAAGTATCATATTGTATGAATTTTATTTTTATTTTTTAATCTTCAATTGGCTTAACTAATTTGTTACAAAAATTTAAGATTAAATGTAAAACTAATTGAATGAAATATCTTAATATCTGTCCCTTCTCGGACTTAAACAAAGTAGGAAATAAATTTTGTTTTTTTAATTTGTTCTTCAAATTATGTTTTTGTTTAATAATTGTTTGATCCATTTTGTTCCAGCCGATATAATGTCACAATGACGTCGCATACTGTTAAAACGAGGCTCACGAAAAAGAAAGGCTACAAATAAACTGCTTTCATTAAAAAAGAATTATCATTTATTTTATTTTCAAACTACATCGATTTTGAGAATCTAATACTTTTAGTTTTTACGTTGTAGACTATAAATATTTATTTCTTCTTAAAAATTCTCCCCGTCAAACAACATCAAACAAGTTTTTGTCTTTTAACTTCGTCCTATTTATTTTTAAAGCGTGAAATTAACTTTTTCATTGATGCAAATATTTCTATTCTCATGACTTGTCGTTTTTAACACTTTCCAACAAAGTTAAAAAGTGTTTATGCATTCGGTTTGTATGACCGTCTGTCCGTCTGTACACGCGCTAATTCCCATAAATATACCCGGGTTCTTATGCAATTGATAATCTTTATTTAGGGTCACCAAAGCATGCTTGGTATTGCATATAAATTATGTAGGTTTAATAATTCAGTTACAGGGGCACTCAAAAGGATTCCATTCCATTACGGTATATGGAGAAAAACCGTTTGCAGAGTATTTTAATGACATTGTGCTATTTCAAATGCATTGAAACTGATAAATATCACTGAATTTCATGGCATTTGTTTCATGGCAGTTGTTTTTCATTCATGGCATTTGTTAGTCAATACACAGACACACAAAAGAAATAAGTTACAGTACTCTCTTTGAGTAATAATTGCTGGAACTGTATTTTAAAATTCGGTATGCGCTTTTAAATTTAAATAATTTTTTTGAATGTTACTCGGTCTATATACATTCTATACCTTATATACAGGGCTGCTCAAAAGAATTCCTCCTTATTAGCGGGAATTGCTGAAGTATGATTTCAAAATTTTGGCATGCATGTAGTTAATAGATACAAATCTATATATCATATACAGATTTGCTCAAAGTATTCGGATATTTTTCCGATTGTAGATAAGGACAGTCGAAATTGGGTTTTCATAGTGTTATGCGTTTCAATGTGGTTGAATTAGACATAATATTTTAACTTATTAAACCGTGCATTTTTGTAACATTATTCTGAATGTGTTGGAAAATGTTTCATAATCTATGCTTGACACATGATTTTTTTCTTTCTTGTTTAATTTTATAGTATAATTTTATGCATCGTTATTTCAACTATATATTTCAACACGATTATCTAGTATCGAATCGGATAATCCGATTTTACCTGACACACGATGGATTGGGTTTTGGCACTTGCGAGTCCGAGACGGGTTAACCCGAACATTAAACAAGTAATGTAAAAAAAAATGCAATTTAACAAATTACAACGACCATTTAGAAAATGATTTTTTAAAAGACTAAAATTTAAGACATAAAAAATCGCACGGAGTTCATCATACATTACGTACGCCATGGATTACATTTTTCGGTACTGCAAATTTTTAAACTTTTACGGAGCTGGTCATACATTACATACGCCGTGGATTAAACATTAATATTCCTGGACCAATTTTAAATGAAATTTCATTCTTAAACTTCTAAACATCCCACAATATTACTTTTTACACCGTCGTATAGAGAAAAAAATGTACTTTTAAATGCAATTAGTTTGAAAGCTGTATCTCAATTTGTTTCTGAGTTTGTTTCTGTAGTTTTTATTACTTTTTTGTCATAGTGGCAACAGAAGTATCCATCTCTGTTGAAAGTAAAGTGAAAATACAGATTACTGTATGGACAAATCAGAAAACGAATAAAATGCGGATTCAACTAATAAAAAGCTTCAGATATATTTTTGATATCCTACCTTGACCGAGGACGATAACCATTTTTCCAAATGGTTAAAAAAAATTTTTAAATTCAATTCCTACTTAGGTCATCAAAGAAAAATTTAGCATAATCCCTTAAGCTAATATTAGTTTTTGTTGCATTAAATTATCTCAATTTGTTGATTTTCTATAAGCAAGTAGGTTTACAATGGAAGTCTATGGTAATTTGGCGAAATATTAGAGATATCGCCAAGTTGGCGTGACTTTTGGCGACTCATTTTGGTCGCCAAATTTGGCGATATATCACCAAGTTGGCGAAAAACTTGGCGGTATTTGGAGACAGAACAGCGTCCCCCCTATGGTAACCCCCTTATAGACATGAAGATGCATTAAATGCTGTTCAATAACCAATGGCCGCCATTTTGTCTCCCATATAAAACTAAAATTAATTAATTAAAATTTAATTAATGAATTAATATTTGAAAAACTGTATTAACACCAATTGTCCTCCAGTACAAGTTTTAAAAAATTTATTTCAACTTGATAGGATGAATAATAAGTATTTTATTAACGATTGAAAGTTTGAACAAGATATATGTATATAGGGAGAGTATGAAGTAATAGTAGGAATTGAAAAAACTTCAGAATTTTATTTCATATGAATTAAAATATAAAAGTGTAGTTTTCTACATAAAAATATGAGATATATATACATATTTATTGTTTTATTCACGTGTGAATTAATTTAATTTTTTTCGGGTTAGGTTACAACGACAACTATTTATGTCGGGTTCAGGTGGAGTTTTGGGTTAACTTCAAATAGAATTTTCCGGTTCGTGTCGGAATTGTCCGACATGTGTTGGACTCACCAGCAGATAGATAGTTTCTGAAAAGCAATAAAAGAAAGGTATCACCATGAATATATGACAATTTACTTACTGGTAACAATTGTTTAATTATGATGATGAGAATTTTATTTAAATGTTTTGTTTTTTTTTCACAAACCCGAGAATAATGATCTCTTTCCAAATAACCTCTATAGTGTTGAAATTTTTTCAGTACCTTGAAACTAACATAAAAGATATGAATATAAAATATATATTACAATTCATCAGACATACAAGTAACATTACATAAATACATTTAATACAATTAAAAAGCAAACGTTTCGAGCAAAATTTTAGCCCCTCATCAGTGCAACAAAACATTCAAATGACAGAAAACTATATATCATGTTTACAGTTAAAAATTATTAGCAGTTAAAATTAAATAAAGTATAAAAATTGTTTTAAAGAATGCTGGGTATTCAGGAGGAAGTGCACATGATTCATTTATCGGCGACGTTTGCTTACGAGTGAACACACCTTCCAGAAAAACTCTACTTTTAATATTATGTGTATATATAATGTGCACTTCCTCCTGAATACTCAGCATTGTTAAAAAAAATTATACTTTATTTAATTTTAACTGCTAATAATTTTTAACTGTAAACATGATATATAGTTTTCTGTCATTTGAATGTTTTGTTGCACTGATGAGGGGCTAAAATTTAGCTCGAAACGTTTGCTTTTTAATTGTATTAAATGTATTTATGTAATTTTACTTGTATGTCTGATGAATTGTAATATATGTTTTTTTATTTTTAACTCGTATATCAGACGTTAAACAATGATTATTTATTTTAATAAAAGATATGTTCTGCATAAGTACACATTTGTCTAAAACTTATTTCTACCCCATTTTCATATTTCTATTTTTTACATGATAGGAATTGTATTTGTTTCTTATTTTGTCAAAAGACAAAAATCACGCAGCTTATGTAAAGGAGCAGAATCCAAATTTCTTTTCTTGTACCCATTACGTAACATGTTCAGTGATAAAGCTGACATTAATCCAGAAATATGGTTCCTACATTTCTTTTTACCCCAGGATAATTGGACTTGAGGTTAGTAAATGAGGAAGCGATAGTGTATGTGAAGGGTCATTCAGAAGAAGAAATGTACTCCAGTATTATAAAACCTTGCATATATACTTGTACTTGTAGGTTAATCTGCTTTATTCTAGAAATAAGCCTCTTAGATAGCCATTAGAGAAAATTTTACTTTGTTGGGATTAGATTTGTTTCTATATTCATTGGATAAAGTTGGTAAAAATGCAGTTTCTTTAAGCTTAGTTCTGAGAAAGACATGCATTTGAATTTAGTAATAAAAAAAAAAGAAAATACTTTAAAGTGTCTCATGTCTCTTAAAATTTCAAAAAATGAAAAAAAAGAGTGCATTCAACATTTAATATCTCGAATTGCAAATGATTTTAAAACACATTTTTTACTGGGATGAAAGATATATGTATGTTCTTTCATTTCATGTATTTGATAAATTGCAAGATACAGAATTAGCATTTGTAGGGGGCCCCAAACTGTCAGACATTTGATGAGCAAAAAATCGGTATGACAGCTTACGCGCAGGATTACAAAATAAATATTGCAACTAGAATGAAAATTTTGGTGGCTAATTATACTTTAGATTACAAACATTACCCTGAACCTAAGTAAAATTGTATTTGAAGCATTTTTATATTTTTAATACGATGTTGTATTTGGCTAATACAAAATTTTGAAAAATTCAACAGTATAGTCACCTAAAAAAATATTTTTTTGAACAAGAGAAAGAAAATTTTAGGTTCAGTTTACACAGTCTAACATGAAACATACGTTTTGAAAAAATATTGAGAAGTTTTTGAGATATCGTTCGCGTTATGCCCTGCTGTTATAATGAGAATTTCAAGGAAATAATTATATCAAACTTTTTAGAAAGGATAGGGGTTGAACATCTAGAAAAATTAAAATTCGAAAATTTTTAATCTTTAAGAGTCCTTAGACCCCTTAAGAGGAGGGGCTATAATAAACTATAATTTAATACTATTATCGACAATAGTACTATTATTGAATACCAGCTAAAATTACTAAATAAGTTACCAACTAATATTGCATAATTCTAACAGAAGTAAGGATAAGAGAGCTTCATCCCAGCTATTCCATATGATATTAGTTATTTTTTCTAGTAGCATTTAGTTCCGGAGGCGGGGCCAAAATTTCGAGCTTCTTTAAAATGGTGAAATGAATTTGAGATTTAGTATGCTATTTCAAGATTAGTACAAATAAACATAATTTCAAAATATTGCAGCAGTGCCGAAATCTCTTTCTTCTTTTTAGCCAATATAAAAAAAAATTATAATAATTAATACTAGCTGGTCCACCGACGTTGTACGTGACCGTGAAATTGATTACAAATATACCTAAATCCAGTGTTGAAAGATTTTAAATGTTTAAACAGAAATCTGTCAAAGTAAAACCACAGTGCCACTGCTTTCAGCACCGTACATAGGGCTTCTACGCACGTTCCGGTTTGCTTTGATTTTATATTTTTTAGCTGAACTCTTTTCAAATTAACCTAATGTTGAGAACCCGCATTGTTTTGGTAACGTATACGATGTGTAAATAGGGAATGCTACGAACGCTCCGTATATTTCTGATTTCATATTTTTAAATTAAAATCTTTCGAAACGAACCTGATGCTGGTAATTTATTAACCTAATTCAAACTAGCTCATTAACTAAAAAGGTTATTTCATTGTGTTGAAATTTCAGAAGGATTGTATAAAATTGTGTTTATTTTTTAAAACAAAATGGACCTAATATTAATCCTATGGGTAATAGAAACAAACAAAATTAATATGGCAGACCATAACTTTCGGAAAAAAAATCTTTTCGAACCGGTTAATATAATATTAAACGGATTCCACCATTCGAAAAAGAAATGAATATAAATAGGGGTCTGGTATTTATCTTTTGTATTTTCATTTCTGGAACAGATGAATTTTTTTTTTTAATTTTGCATAAATAAATATTTAATTGCAAAGCTGCTTTAGAAAATAATTTTTTTCGAGGGGTTAATTTTCATATTATTTAAACTGATAGCACCGTTAGAAAGATAAAATTACTTGGATATAGCCCATATTTTTAGTTTTCGCATATTTGGAATAGTTTAACCGCTGCGGGCCACGAAAGATAGGAGAAAAATGCAAAAAATAACTTTTTGAAAAGATTGTTTTTTAGAGTTTCATATTAATATACTTTTTAAACGGACTGAATCGTTAAAAATATAAAAGTACGATAATAAGACGTGGAATTTAAATATTTTGTGTAATTTAAATTGTTGAGTGGATAAGCACTGAGGAAGGCGGGAAAAAAGAAGTTTTTTACCTCCGGATCTTCCCTGTTTCCGATTATGTGAAACGACGTACAGGCCTTGAGCTGGGAGTTTTTGCGCCATTTTGCGATATTCATTACGGTTTTTAAATATTATCTTGCTTCGTAAACAAAAATATGAAAAAAGAATTAAGAAAAAAAATCGTGATGTGTATTAGGACCTGTTTTAGACATTCTTATCTAAATGTTCAGACCTCTAGATGCAGTAGATTTACGTAGTCATCGCATAAAGCTACATGCACAAAAACACACACAAACTTTTTGCTTTTATTAGTGTAGCTATACACTTCTTTACATAAAAAAGTATATTATTACGTAATTGAATAAGCAGCAGTATTACGATGTTCTTTATTTGTTTTGCACATAAAATACTATTTTAAAGTTAACACTCTGTAAGCCGTTTCAGTTTTACAAAATTAATGAAGTTCGTTTCAGCAATAATGATGAAAAACAACTCAAATGATAAATAAAACTTTTGCATGAAAAAGTTACTCAGTATCGCCCTCTGTTGAGTCTTCTATAAACAATTTACATTATCTGCTGTAACCGCAATAAATAAAATCGTCTTTTAAGGTCAGTTGTATAAGTACAAGCTTTAGTATGTTACAACGCGATGATACAAAGGGTTAATGATGGAATCTCGGCGGTACCCAAATTGGATATAAAAATTTAGAACCTCCCTTGGTTGTGACCTGTCCTTAACTTTAGAGTGCTGTAAGGCATATCACATATTGAAGAGACAAGCGACAAAAAAGCGTAAGTGAAGAGACATTTCACCCTGATAACAAAGAAGAAACCGGTTTAAACGCTGCCATTTGTCGCAGGTCTCACGCTTTTGTCTGCTTGTCTGTTCATTGTGTGATCTACCGAAGGTATCATACCTGCTTCCTGAACATAGTAGACACACTGTTAAAAATCTGCAGCAGACTGTCCAGTCATTCGATCCTTTAAGATCCTTTTTAAATATCCGTGCCAATGCCTTACCTGTTAAGCTATCCGGACGATACCTGGCTGACATAATTCACTCTTATTTGTTGGACATGCCTGCGAACTGCAGCGCTAGTTCCATTCATCCGCGCTATAACTATAGCATTTACATGATGAAAGTGTGTTTTAACACGGAAACTCCTGTATACTATATAATTAGGTCATAATGAAGAGAACGAATATTTTTTTTTTCAACTGGATTAAATCATATTCGAAGCTGGAGTAGCACAGTTGAACTTTATTCCAACAGAGCGAAAAATGTCTAGACCAGGAATCGAACCTGGATACTTGGCGTGCCGTGTCAATGCCTTACCTGTTAAGCTATCCGGTCGATACCTGGCTGACATAATTCACTCTTATTTATTGGGCATGCCTGCGAACTGCAGCGGTAGTTTCACCCTGTTGGAATAAAGTTCAACTGTGCTACTCCAGCCTTGAATATGATTTAATCCAGTTGAAAAGAAAATATTCGTTCTCTTCATTATGACCTAATTATATGGTATACAGGAGTTGCCGTGTTAAAACACACTTTCATCATGTAAATGATATAGTTATAGCTCGGATGAATGAAACTAGCGCTGCAGTTCTCAGGCACGTCCTACAAATAAGAGTGAATTTTGTCAGCCAGGTATCGTCCGGATAGCTTAACAGGTAAGGCATCGGAACGGCATGCCATGTATCCAGATTCGATTCCTGATCTGTACATTTTTCGTTCCGTTGCAATAAAGTTCAACTGTGCTACTCCAGCCTTGAATATGATTTAATCCAGTTGAAAAAAAAAATATTCGTTCTCTTCATTATGACCTAATTACATGGTATGCAGGAGTTGCCGTGTTAAAACACACTTTCATCATATAAATGATATAGTTATAGCTCGAATGAATGAAACTAGCGCTGCAGTTCGCAGGCACGTCCAACAAATAAGAGTGAATTTTGTCAGCCAGGTATCGTCCGGATAGCTTAACAGGTAAGGCATTGGCACGGCACGCCATGTATCCAGATTCGATTCCTGGTCTGTACATTTTTCGCTCCGTTGGAATAACGTTTAACTTTGCTACTCCAGCTTTGAATATGATTTAATCCAGTTGAAAAAAAAATATTCGTTCTCTTCATTAAGAACATGAATCATCTTTTAATTTCCTATTCAGTATCAAAGAAGCGAAAGTATATTCATGATATTTAAGATCTTAGAATAGTTAATATTTATTCCTAATTTTCAATTTATGTAACAATTTTCTGAACAAAACTTTTTTGTGCGTATGCCCTTTCAATAATTTGGAAAACTTTCTCAAAATATTTGTGTGTAATCTATGAAAATGAAGAAGATTTTTTGGTCTTGATCATTACCAATGGACAAAGAGAATGAGTATTTACAAGCTGTTAGCACATATTATGGTATGTTCTGGAAGTTCTGAAGTGTTTTGTTCATAAAAGTCAACAATGACACACAAAATTCATTTTTTTAAAACTGCATTTAGAAAAAAGTACATATTATTTATTTTACAACGCAGTTCTTAAGAAAAGAAAGGTGATAAAAAATGTGCGATATGCGTGCATTGCATCTGTTTATTTTTAATACAGGTACTTCCAGACAGTGTTATTTCCACTGCAAAAAAGTTTCCCATTAAAACTAAAACACGTACTTTGAAGTTCAATAAATTATCACGGGTTTTAAATCTAAAGGAGTATAATGCAAACTAAAAGTTTTTATGTATGATACGTTTTAAACAATTTGGAAATTGCTCGTCAAACGTAGCAAATGAGGTGCGTTCGTACTATAACTAGTTTTATAATTATTTTTTGCACCTCATATTGTACTGAATGTATATTTTTTTGCACTTCATAAGTGCATAGTCTGTAACATCATTAAAATGCACTTGCAATAATTTTTTCCCATTCCCCGTAATGTAACGGAAAACTTTTGACTGTCCCTGTCATTAAACTATACATCCGATTTTCATAAAATTTGAAATGGCTCGACAAAATATTGCAACAATTATGTATTTAAAATTTCAGACCATTCGGAAGGCTGTAACATCATTAAAATGCACTTGCAATAACTTTTCCCATTGGCCGTAATGTAAAGAAATACTTTTGACTGTCCCTATAATTAAACTATACATCCGATTTTCATAAAATTTTAAATGGCTCGACAAAATTTTGCAACAATCATATATTTAAAATTTCAGACCATTCTGTTGGATAGTTTTTGCTCTGTTATATGCGGACAGACAGACAGACAGACAGACGGACTGAACGACGACTATAGGTGCTACGTATTTATAAATTTACGAATGCACCTATAAAGGGGTGAACTGAGCATGTGGGTTTTAAAGCATTTTCTTCCCTGAAAAATACAGTATCGCAACATTACTGTGCGTTTAACAAATGTCACAAGTAGCATATTTTCTGCATCTTTAAATTTTATTCCTGTGTTAGAGTAATAGTTTTAATAGACTATTCTTTTATTTATTTTATGTTCGGATAAAACTTAAAATTTTGCATAATCTTTCGAATATATATATATGTGTGTGTGTGTGTGATTTCTTTTGCATAAAACAGCATCTATATATTTTAATTTTTAATCAGACTTTTTCAGCGATAATTTCATTTTTTGCTGCATAACGAAATTTCTTTTCCTAACCCATCGTTGGTCGCATTATGGACATTTCTTCAGCGCTTCACTTTGAAAGCATTTACTAAATTTAGACATGACTTTAGGGTAACTACTGGAGTTGGGTTCGGGCCCGAATCCGCCCGCGTCAGACGATTTGAAATCCAAGTCTTTTTTTTTTTTTTTTTTTTTTTTTTTGTCATCAGCAACCCAAGGTCGATACCGAAGGCCAATATAAAATTTTTAATAACGTGTAAACAATTGTTGCAATATTAATTTTTCATTTAAAAATTTCATCTTGCATGCACTGTTAAAAATCTGCAGTGAACTGTCCAGTTACTCGACCGTTTTTATATAAAACGGATGCATAACCGTAATTTAATTCTATTATAATTAGCTATATTAAGGTCCGAATGCATCTCAATTACGGCTTTATAACCGTTTCTCTAAAAACGGTTGAATGATTGGACAGATTGTTACAGATTTTTAACAGCGTAGAAATATGTATTAATCCTAATTACTCATGGTAACTTTTCAGGATTTGCACCTCCAGCTCCCCTGAAAAAATAGTTTAAATAGGAAATATATCATTTATAACCAACAATGGCAGAAAGCCTCCAAAGTTCTCAATCCTGATTGTTATAAAAGTGTACAATTATAGCAGGAAGACACGAGTTCTGTTTTTCAGTAATTCTGGAAAAGGATTTCCAACAGAAAGGGAGGATAGACAAGGGGAAACCCACCGTTTACTTATGTTTTTACAGCTCGCCGTGCAAAGACTTCGTATCAGATAGAATATTTATATTTATGTCCCAAAAAATCAATTGCTTTTAAAACGGATTTTAAAGCACTTTAAGAAAGTAAGACTACATTGTTATTTAAAAAATAACAAATTTTATTTTCATTTTTTCAATTTGCGAATAAAGAAAAATTTCACTTTGATCCGGACCTTGAAAATTGGTATAAAAATAGAGCTCGAGACTTCTCCAGTCATCAATCCTAGATCTATCTATGTTTTGAAATCTTCCAATTTTTTCTCATTGGACATTCAACAACGAAGTGTAAGTTGAAAAAAAAAAGAAATTTTCAAAATTTTTTTGTATATATATATATATATATATATATATATTTAAATCGGCGCACGGCTTATGCAATGGGAGAGGTAAGGCAGGAGAATCGCTCACACAAGCAACAATAGTGTCGTTAAAACAGACGTGACAAACGAGAATTTAAAATTATGACATACAAAGTATCGTTGAGAGGTAATTTTTCGTTAGTGAAACATTATTTTTCGAAAATTCAGAATCTACACATCTAGTTGAGATTTTTTAACCGCTTAGATTTGTAATAACGCTCAGGTTTATCTAAGTTATTTTAACTGCTAACCTATATTATAGATAATTGGTTAATATTTTACTATTGAAAATGGGAGTCAGCTTTTTAATAATATGTTCTTCTAACAGTATACCTACTGGTAACTTTAAACCGATTTGCTTTATTTTTTACTAAAGATGTTGTTTGTGAGACACCCCAGTTTATAAAATTATAGCAAAAATGGAAAAAGTAAATAACGTAGAAACTTTTTACAAATTTGGAATAACATTTGTACAAGAGTTTTTTCCCCTATCTGATTGCATTTTCATGATCTCATTTGTTTTTCAGGTAAGTCATTAAGAGTTGCTCTATCAGGAAAAATTTGAAAGCTGTAATATCCTGTTTCTTGAAAAAGGTAATTTCTTTAATTTACTTTATGCTCGCATGAAATTCAAAGTTTAATGAGAACTTGTGAAAAATAGGACAATTATAGAATTCAGAAAGTTTAGCAGCGGGGAAGACCGAACTACGTTTGGTTAACATTAGTTTTTTTGTTCAACTCGATATAAAACAATAATGTCTCTCTGCATTATTGCTATAAAGCATTTATTTTATAACAGTATCATTTAAAGAAATTTCAAAATTTTACATTACTTACATATTTACAGCGCAAAGACATTCTTCCAAACTACATTTTAATTGGACTCCGATTGGTTGAATCATGTATCATATATCGTGGCTCCAATTGAGAATTTTAAGAAAAATTCATTAGATTCTGAAAGCTAATTGTTTTGCCAGATTTCTCCAAATCCTCGTCAAATATCGTCATGTTTGGCAAAATTCTCACCGAGCTAGAGTTTTGGCATTGTTAATCATGAAAGTCAATTTTACAGCTAAATCTCGCCAATCTCGTCAATATTTCGCCACAGATCGCCAAATTTGGCAAAATGTTGCAAATTTGCGACTTCGTTTACTGCCAGCTGTTCAACAACTTAATAACTAATGCTATAAAAGTGATATGATACCTTTATTTAGATTAACGATCGTTTCATCGCACAAACGGCGACATTTTCAAAATCATTCACGATAGATTTTTTCTTTTTGCAAAAATTTTTTCAAAACAATAACTTGGTAAATAATGTCACGAGACTTCATGAATAATAAAAATCTGTGCAAACGTAAAATCAAATGAAACTGGATATTTGTGAGCGTGGATTAATTTTTACTATTGTTACTAAAACGGAATAGCATCTCTTTCCAAATTTTAGGTAACTCGAGGGACACTGAATCCTTGCAAATATTCTAGTTGCATAAACGTATCTCTATTTATACCCGGATAATGGATTGTAGATAAAATCTTGACGGATAAATTATTCTGCTATTTTAAAAATCGATCTGTAAAGTTTCTTTGCTGCATAATCTGGCCAAAGTTGTGGTTCTCCTGTCGTATTTGATGTCTACCATATACCCTTTGATTCTAGTTTTAAATTCTCTGCTTGTCATAATTATATAAAACTGCTTTACTCCATCTTCTTTTGTGAAAGGTATTCCATATACTCCTGATAACTCGCTTGGTTCAGTTGGATCTATTTTATTGCATACTATATATTTTTTTATTTCATGGAAGGTTTTGCAACAAGGGAGATATTTAATTTATTGAGTTTATATTTCAAACCTTCGAAAAAACCAGGAAAATGTTGTAAAGTGGATAAAGTGAAATTTTGTGGATTCAAATTTCTTTTCTTCTTATTCTTCAAGCTCATAATTAATTTTCTATAGTGCTTTCTTTGTACTCGTTGTTTCTGGCAATATCATATATTTTATTTCATTATTTAACTGCTCGGGGGCACAGACTGTCAAAGCACTTTGAACAGAATGTGTCTCGTGACATTATTTACCAAGTTATCATTTTTAAAATTTGTTTGCAAAAATATTTCTATCGTGAATGATCTTGAAAATGTTGTCGGTTGTACGATAAAACGAGCGTTAATCTAAATAAAGGTATTATATCAGTTTTATAGCAAATTTTAGGTCTTTTTCATTATAAATGATTGCCATACATTATTTATAACTTAATGACAGTTTCAACCTTCTTTCCGATTCAAATTTCTTGACCCGTAGTGACCCCAAAATGACCCACTAATCAAATTTTCTCGGGAGACATGTGAGATGAGACATAGCCCAGTAATCTTCTCCTACCCAAAGTGATAGATTACAAAATTTAGTCATAATCGTTAGAACCGTTTTCTAGATCAAATTTGCATATATATGTTGCATTGACTGACCAGGAGATGGATGAAAACTGGAAATACGACTCAAATCTGCTAAAATCTGCTGAAACACAGCGAGTATCAACTTTTTGTTCCTCACGTGTAAGGATACAAATATGACGTAGGTCGCGCTCTCAACCAATGAATAAATAAGAATGTCACGTCATATAAAGAGTGCGAACAGAGCTAGCGGATGAATTTGAAGGAAAAAAAGGATAACATCAGAAATGCGCGGGAAAGTAAAAATGGAAGCTAAAAGAATATTTTCGAAAGAAAAAAGCGCGGGAATGGAACATTTAATTTAAGAATACTAAAAGCGATATTTAAGCGATTAAGACAAGTGAGACATTAAATTAAAAGGAATTTAACAGAGTTAACGATCGAGATTATTTAAGGATAAGGATTTAGTGAATATAAAGTAGTAATTTAGAATAAGATAAGGAAATCGCGGAATTAGATCTAATAATGTAACATATATATACACACACACTCATAGATACAAGATTTACTCGTATTACAATATATGTTATGTATGCAACTGATGCTTCCTGAACTTAAAATCAAGAGAATACTTAAATTTGAGTTTTCACTTTTCCATTTGATAATATGGTGTTCAATGCATTATTAAATGCAGTACTTCTGCAGATACGTTTTCATATAATAAGAAAAATACTATCTTTAATCAGATTTAATAGATCTGTTATTTTTTTATATTAAATCTAATTCATACAGATTTCATTTTTAATTATTCCTAGAAGCATTTCTTATTACATGTGTTACTTACTATTTCTGTTTTTCTAATTATATCTTACTATTGTAGAAAAATATTTTTCATTTATTAGAGTACCTAAACACTTTTAATAAGCTACGTCCTAAATTCATCGTTTCACTTTTCAATAAAATTTTAACCGATTTGTATCAAACTGAGTTACAAAACATCATTATGTAAACCATTAACAAAGCAGAAAACCGCTTATAATCATGGAAATGTTTTTAATGTTAACTTTCTGAAATATTTAAATGCATCTGCCGTATTTGTTAAAAATAATTTTACTAGTTATAGTATATTTCGCCAGCAGAGTAAAAAACGCAATTAAAGGACAAAAATATGTTTAATAGAAAACCGATTAAGTAAAATTAATACTTTACACGTAGCATGTCAAAATGTAAACTACTAATACTGAAGGAGAATTTTAAAACAATTGCCAAATAGCAAAATTTAATTCTTTCAAACAAACATTTTAAACACAGATTGCGCTTGAACACATATCGCCAAACTTTTCAAACTGCTGCATTTTAAATTATTGGCACTACTTGGTTATCTCGTCGACCAAAAAGCTATCGCCAAACTATAAGATTAAATGCAAATAGTGGTTTATCGTAAATGTCACATTCACTGGACTTTAAGCAAGTTACACGTGTTTACGTCATCAAGTGATTTTTATTTCGACGTTTTATTTGTATTTTTGTTAATGGTATACTAATTTATTTGTTCTTTTGTCATTTAAAATAAAAATTATCTCAATTTGTATAATTTGGCGAAATTGGTCGACGGGATAACTAAGTAGTACCAAATTATTCTATCCACTTATCCTTAAACTTAATGTTCTCCTGAGTCTTTGTGAACATATCTGCAATCATATTACTAGCCAACTTTGGATACCAGTTTGGTTTCCCTTAAACATATGCTAAGCATTGTATCACGTTACTTTTATACATAATTTAATTTACTTGTTCAATCCTTCGCGAAATCCGAAGATTATGATACAGAAATTCTGAACTGGGCATTTTTATGTTAGCTGGGCGCAGGTGATAAATCGCCAAACATTGTTCTCGTCGCATTTTTTCGTATTTCATTTAAAATATAGTACTTTCACTCATTTTAGTTAAAATGCTTAGCTTTGATTTAAAGCTGAAGGTACTACTTATTTATCCCGTCGAACAAAAATCTATCGTCAAGCTATAAGATTAAATGCAAATAATGGTTGATCGTAAATGTCACATTAACTTGACTTTAAGCAAGTTACACGTGTTTACGTCATCAAGTGATTTTTATTTCGACGATTTATTTGTGTTTTTATTAATGTTATACTAATTTATTTGTTCTTTCGTTATTTAAAATAAAAATTATGTCAATTTGTTAATTTGGCGAGTGGTTTGGCGATTTATGCCCGAATTGCGCCAAGCTGTAAAAAAACGACAAGGCTCCCATACTGAAAATGTATCGCTAATTTTTCATAGAGTAAGATGGATTAGAACTATTTTCATATCGATGATACTAGAGATTTAAATGATACAAATTTTATTGAATTGCATAATGATTTCCGAACTTCTTTTGTAATATTCGTATGCAGACTCACGAATTATCTCACCCTTTCATTTTATATGCAGTTGAATATTTCATTTAGAAGAATTTATGCTTCTACATTCTATAGGTAAAAATTATTTTTATTATACATTTTAAAGAAGATTATGGTTTATCAAAATTCTATTTAGTTTTGAAACACTACATCTTTTGAGAAATTAAAATGTCCCAAATCACAAAAAGATAGCTATCGTAAAATTTAACTCAAAATATTATCTGTTATCTTCTTTGTGAAAGTGGACATTCTTTCCTTTATGGTGAACTACTCCGTGTATCCGAGATAAATACAACTGCGAGTGAAATATTATAAATATTTTAGGCGACATAAATCACCACCATTCATCTATTGAAAAAGGGTGCATTATCATAAAAGATGATTATTTTTGTCTCTTACAATACAAAAGATCAATTTTACAGAGCTATTCTTAGCACTTTCCATAGCGTAACAAAGTTTAAAATGTGAATAGCTATCCACGAGCTTTAACAAAAGCAAGGGTTACACTAACAATCCATGTTTACATCGATGTAAATATGGCACGCCACTGTGGTTCAACGATGTATGATCTTTCATCTCTATTCTTGTTTCTTATGTATAATGAATTCATTTTGAAAAGAAGATTAATATTCCTTTAAAGCCTTATGTCATTTCCAGTTTTTGAAATGTACGATTCAAATGCGTCAGAGAAATCCTTTTCATTGTGGGTATTAAAAAACAACAAAGAGATTAGTTGAGATCTTTCAACTAAAGATCTGTCAAAGACGTCAAGATGGTATATTACACTGTCTGAATAGTTATTTGTTGCAGTTTCTTGCTTATACCACGACACCTTTGTGTATTTATTTTGAGATTAGACGAAGAAAAGAATACATATCTGTAAGGCTTGAGGGAACGAATGTTTACTCCATATGTGGCTAGAATTATAGATTTTAAGTTAACGCATTTTCTAATTAGTGATTTTTTGCGTATTTAAACACAGAGGTTTGGAATAAAAAAAGCGAATATTACCATTCAAAAATAGTAGTTGTAAAAATTCTTAATTTTAGATACATGACTGTAGTTCAGTGATATATAATCTCTATTCTTGCTTCTTATTTATAACGAATTCATTTTGAAAAGAAGATTAATATCCGCTCAAAGTCTGATGTAATTCTCAGTTTTTGAAATCTACGATTCAAATGCGCCAGAGAAATCTTTTTCATTGTGGGTATTAAAAAACAACAGAGAGATTTGTTGTGAGCATTCAACTAAAGATCTATAAAAGACGTCAAGATGGTATATTGCTCTGTCTGAAGAGTTATTTGTCGCAATTTCTTGCTTAATATGTCTCAGGACTCATAAAATTGGGAAAAATTGAAAAAAGAGAGAATTTTCAACATTCAATATCTTAAAATGTATATGATTTGAAAACGCAATTTTGTATTGGGATTAAAACATATAAGTATGTTCTTTTCTGTTCATTTCATGTATTTAAAAAATTGCAAGATGCAAAGTTAGTATTTATAGGGGCTCCAATCTGTCACATATTTGTCGAGCAGAAAATTGGTACAACAGCTTACGCGCAGGATTACAAACTAAATTTTGCAACTAGAATGAATTTTTTTGCACCCAATTATACTTCATTTTGCAATAATTACCTTGAACTCAAATAAATTTGTATTTAAAGCATTTTTATATTTTTAATACAAAGTTGTATTTAGCTAATACTAAATTTTGAAAATTTTAACAGTATAATCAACTAAAAAAATATTTTTTTGAACAATAAAAATGAAATTTTAGATTCATTTTATACAAACAAACGTGAAATATATGTTTGAAAATTTCATGAAAAAATATTCGGAAGTTTTTGAGATATCGTGTGCGTTATGCCGCAAAACGTCATTTGGAGAAATATGACTTCAAAGTTTCAGAAACACCACTTCAGCTATTGAGCGGGTACAATTCTAATAGCCATAAGTTCTGTTCTAATGGGAATTTCAATGAAATAATCATATCAAAATGTTCTGAAAGATAGAAATTTAACATCTAAAAAAATTAAAGTTCGAAAAGTTTGAAACTTTAAGATTCCTGAGACCCCTTAAACCTTCTACACCTTTCTGTACTTATTTTGAGATTGGACGAAGAAAAGAATAAATATCTGTAAAGCTTGACAGAACGAAAGTTTACTGCATATGTGGCAAGAATTACGGATTTTAAGTTAACGCATTTTCTAATTAGTGATTTTTTGCATATTTAAACACAGAGGTTTCTGATAAAAGGCGAACATTACCATTCAAAATAGTAGTTGTAAAAATTCTTAATTTTAGATACATGACTGTAGTTCAATGATATATCATCTCTATTCTTGCTTCTTATCTTATTTATTACGAATTCATTTTGAAAAGGAGATTAATATCCGCTAAAAGTCTCGTGTCATTCCCAGTTTTTAAAATGTACGATTCGAATGCGTCAGAGAAATCCATTTTCTTGTGGGTATTAAAAAACAACAGGGAGATTTGTTGCGAGCATTCAACTAAATATCTGAGAAAGACGTCAGAACGGTATAGTGCTCTGTCTGAACAGTTATTTGTCGCAGTTTCTTGCTTAAACCTTTTACACTTTTGTGTATTTATTTTTGGATTAGACGAAGAAAATAATAAATATCCTTATAGATTGACAGAACGAAAGTTTAGTGCATATGTGGCAAGAATTACGGATTTTAAGTTAAGGCATTTTCTAATTAGTGATTTTTTGCATATTTAAACACAAAGGTTTGTAATAAAAAAGGGCAAATACTACCATTCAAAAATAGTAGTCGTAAAAATTTTTAATTTTAGATAGATAAATGTAGTTCAGTGATATATCATCCCTATTCTTGCTTCTTATTTATAACGAATTCATTTTGAAAAGAAGATTAATATCCGCTCAAAGTCTGATGTCATTCACAGTTTTTGAAATGTACGATTTGAATGAGTCAGAGAAATTCATTTCTTTGTGCGTATTATAAAACAACAGAGAGATTTGTTGCGAACATTGAAATCAACACATCTGAGAGACTTCAAGCTGGTTTATTGCTGTCTGGGAAAAGTTATTTGTCACAATTTCTTGATCAATACTCTTGCGTATTTATTCTTTGATAAAGAAAAGAATAAATACCAAAACCCTTAACGGGTTAAAAGTTTACGACGCAGCACGTTACCTTCTGGCTCTGCGAATTTTAAAAACGGATCTTAAAAATAATGATATCAAATTTTGAGTAATACTATGCTATTCATTGATATATATATATATATTATTAAAATTATTTATTAAAATAATAAAATTGTACTATTGTACTTTGGGTACACTTGGGAGTTACGCTTGGGATTCACACTTACAATTTTATAATTGTATTATTGTAGAATTGTATAATAGTATAATGATTGTATAATTATGTGTATAATGGTATAATTGTATAATTGTGTAATTGTGCTTGTATAATTGTAATTGTATAATTGGGCTTGCATAATCATAATTGTTAAATTGTTAATTGTGTTGTATGTTGCAATTAATTGTGCTTTAGGGTATGTTTATAAATTAATCTAATTGTAATTTATCCTTGAAATAACTTTAAAGTAGCCAATTTTTCCAACGTTCTTGTGATATTTTACAATATCAGACTATAAATTACTTATTTTACTTCTGCACAAAATATCATCAATTTTCTTCTTTGCAAAAGAGGGTATTATTTCCTTTATTCAAAAGTACTCCATGTATTCTTGATAAATACAACTACAAGTAAAATATAAAAAAATATATTTTATACAGCATAAAACGCCATCATTTATCAGCGCAATATCATAAAGATAATTCTTTTATGTCTCACAACATAAATGATCAAATTTATAAACCTATTCACATTGCTTTCTATAGCATAAGAGTTTAAAATGTGAATAAACGTCCCAGACGTAAAAAAAAGGCTTACACATATAATCCATGTTTACATTGACGTAAATGTCGTACAGCGATATATATTCTTTCATCTCTATTCTTGCTTCTTATTTATAACGAATTCATTTTGAAAAGAGGATTAATATCCATTCGCATCTTAATGTTACTGCCGGATTTTGAAATTCACGATTCGAACGCTATGGGGAAATCTATTTCATTGTGGATGTTAAAAAATACTAGAGCAATTTATTAATGGCATTCAAATAAACCTCTGTGATAGAAGTCCAGCTCGTGTATTGCTCCCGTTGAAGGGTTATTTGTGGAAGTTTCCTTGTTTAAAAGTTTCTTTGGTGGTAAGTAAGCAACTGAAAATTCTAACTAGTTTAAATTAAGTAAGTTATAAGGTTATGGTTGTGAAATAGTTCTTCTATTAATCATTTCGCATCAATTATAAAAGGAATATTTGAAAAATGAAAATTTAAATTTTCTTAGGAGGTGTAAATAGGCGTAGGAAAAACTATTTTTTTACTGTAGAGAACTACAGCTATAACTAATTTATCAAAAATGTTGTTAATTACAACTACAACTACTTTATTAAAAAAATAACTACAAGCTGTTTTTCAAAAGCAGGCACTACATCACTACCGTACTTTTAGATGTTGTTAAAGGATTCAATTTACACTCAAAACTAAAGACACGGATTAAATAATACGCATTGATCCCTCGGTGTATCGAGTCAGTTGTAATACTATAGCCAAGTTCGAATACGATATGCAAATCATATGCTAATTATGCAGTAATATTATGAAATAAAGTAATGCACCATGCAATAATGCAATACAATATGCAATAATCCAACGCAATAATGAAACATGCAACAATGTAACGCATAGTAATTATTGCATGTATTGCAACACATACGTTGGAATACAAAGTGAGATGTAACCGAGGGCAATAGAAAATTAAGAAAGATGACATAAAAGAAAATGTTTAGTTAATAAAAAAATTACAAATTTCTTAGCTAAAATATGAGATTTACCTAATACAAATGATATTTAAATACACTTAAAAAATCGGGAATGTCTTCAGTCGAATTTCCCAACATTTTACAGAATGCTGAAGGTTCAAATAAATAGTAATATGACATTAAATAAAAACTTCGATTCTAATTTTACAAAACTGAGCTCTGGGAACCTCAAAACATGACGAAATTTTAATATACAGGCATACATTCAGATATACGTATGGGATAATTGTAAAAATAGCGAAAACGGATTCACTCAATGCTCCCTTGATAAGAAAGAGAGCTTTGACACGCTTTGTTGTGACGTCATGAAACGTCACATGAAGCAGGGAAAACATTGTAAGTAAATTATTATTAGTAAATAATATTTAATAATTCCAAGAGCCAGCGAAATAGAAACATGGAAATTGTTCGAATTTTTTTCTTTGTTTTCCCTGCTTCATATGGCGCTTCGTGAGTTGATATCCAAGCGTGTCACGGGTTTCACTATCGTTGATTCAGTGCAGTTCGCGTTTATTCAGTGCATATCAAAACCTAAATAAACGGTCAAGTGCAAGTATTACTCGCATTCAAAGGGTTCCGTACAATAACTATATGAATTATTAAGTGCATTATTAAAAAAATTGTTGTTAATTGAATAATAAGACTTTGTAAAAAAACTATACCATGTAGGGTTGTATGTACTAGAAAAGTATAAATAGGTATACCATAAAAGTTCAAAGAGATATGAAGCCTACTTAATATTAAATATTGCTATTCTGTATAACACCTTTTTAAATCTTATCCTAATCTTTTTATAATGAACTTAAATCGGTACTGACAATAAAAGTAAAAAGTAGTGCATATTTAAACTTCATTTGGCATTTCATAAAATTAAATTCAGCGTCGTATTAATGTTTTCTTCTTACAGTGTAGCGAAAACAAAACCCTTGTTTAAAGTTTAAACTTGACATTGTGCTAAGCGCGTTTTGAAAGGAGGTCACAAAGTTGCAACGCCGCCTTGGTCCGTGCCGCGTTTTCCCAGATAGGTTTTTAATTAACTTTTAAAAACATGGGAGGCATATTGATAGAGCCAATTAATGCAAACTAGTTAGATCGCATTGTATTTATGTGATTAATTCTAATTAAATTAGTCTGTTTTTAACAATCCGATGTTTATTGCTTTTATATTGCTACCGGGTATTGCATTACACAAATATATCATTAAAAAATGTTACCTGGGCTTTAAAAGACGATGGTACATGAAGTACACCGCCCCTGTCATTATGTATGTCCAAGCTGCCCGCGTTTTTAATGGTTAATATCTCGGCCAATTACCGATGATTTTATTCGAAAATCATTATCAACAATGCTGTTATATTTTTGCTACAATAGGTACCTCCTGCGCTCCTTAACACCTGTGCTGAATGCCTGCAAATTGAAATATGTGTGTAGAGAAAAAATGCGCCTTTCCCAAAAACTACGTGACCTAGGGTAATCGCTGTTGTTTTCCTGTAAGGTTTAAATTAACGTCTACTACCTCTAATTTTTTCATAATTTTAGTTTCAGTAGATTCGGAAATAGAGAGGGAGAAGATATTTTTGCACTACATATTCGACGATACCTCTGAAAATATTATTCTTAAAGTGTAAAAAAAAATGTATTTTTGAGTTCAGAGTTACGTAAGCTTTCACACGATATCCCACGCGATATACAAAGAAAATATTTTTTTCACGTAACTTAATTAGCCCCTCTACATTTTTCCTAAATATATTTGTGAATGTCATATAATCTGTGAATATGTGGGTTAATAGTCTTTATTACGTCCCCCAATTTGAACTTTCCACGTTCCGTGGTTTTCAAGTAAAATGGCTTTGATGTCAATATAGGATTTAAGCAAAAAACTCTATATTTTCCACATTTTGTCATAGAAGTTTTCCGATCTTGATATCAGATTCGCATCCTCTACCTTTAACAACATAAAGTTACATAATTTGAAGCCATTTTAACTTCTTTTAAGAACTCTACATCCACCCTATCCACGAAAACACACCTTTCGTACCACTGTGGACTTTGCTGTTTACAACACCCCATGCATCAAAAGTCAAGAAAGCGGAGTCGCCCAAGGCATGGATCTTCATAGGTCTGTAGTACTGTGGTTTAGTTCTTGTGGCTGCATTGCACACACATAGATTGGAGTTCCCAGCTTACTTTATGTCGTCGTTTAGTATGGGCTTGTGGTGATTTAACCATTTTGTATGCCTCCTCACCTAACTGATCCTGTATTTGTGGCATCTTATGGATCATTTATATCTAGGATGTCACCTTGAGTATGGAAGAATAAATAAGAATATATATGTAAAATAAAGAAAGAAAACGCGTCAACTCTTGTATGTGTTCTAAGAATATGTTATAAAAACAGATAAATCGAGGAAAGATTAAAATAGCTAACACTCTCAAACCAACCTCTGTTGAATGTAGTGGCGTAGAATTTAACATGGTCGGGTCCGATTTTTTCCAATTTTGAGAAATAAATTACTGTACGTTAATAATGTTAATAGTATATCAAAATAAATTTACTGAAGTTTAACGAATATGTCGTGGTCTGTTACGAATTGAGTTATTTTGCGTACTATTCAATTCATATTCATATGATTGTAGACTAAGGAAGCGTTTTTGGAGATGTTTGGAAAATATAGAATTACAACAGGATCTAACAGATATTACATCAAAGTTTAATTACGTGAATTTTCATTCACATAGCTAACAAGGCGTAAAATGAACAGGGTGAGAAAGTATCCACGCCAGGGTTTGAACCTTTGCCTGGATATTAATTCACACTGTTGCTTTTACGCCATGTTAGCAATGTTAATAAAAATTCACGTAATTAAATTTAGATTTCTCGAGCGTAATTCATCGTTTAAAATGGTTAGATATTATTTCTTTCTAATAATTATTGTGTTTTAACGGTGAGAAAATTAACCTTTATTTTAAATTTAAAGAGGGAGGTATATGTTTAAAATAAAAGAATTACCAACAGTCCAAGGAGAACTAAGCAAACCTATGTTATTATTATTAGTGTTACTTAAATGCCAAAACATAAATCAAATCATAATAAGAAATTAGGCATATACTACCACTTACTATATATCGATAGTAACAAAAGTAATTGTTAAGAAAAAATAATATTCAATCAAAAGACATAAACTATTAATAGTACGCCAGATTTGAATGGGTTAAAATATCTCTTTTATTTTTAGTATTAATATTATTACGTAGTATAATGGATTACTCTAACTGGGTGCAGGAAGAGCAAAAAATGTCGTTAAATATGATAAAGTTGATAATGTTGTTAAATAAGACAAATTTTTGTTAACAATCCAGATGAATATGAAGACTTTCTTTTATTGCATAAATAATATAAATTTTTGCTTTAATTTTAATGCGCAAGAAAAATGTATTTTTCATTAGCTTATTTAGTAAATTTCTTTATATTTGACTTCTCTTTAAAACATGTTTTTCATTTGTGTATATGCAAATGTAAGCTATTCTTAATATAATTATTTTTGGCAGTGATTTAAACTTTTATGTCCCGAATTATAAACCGGAAATTTGCTCCTCTTCAAGTAATATTTTCATCAATGTCTGAAGATATCCAAAACACCATATATAATAGCAATTGGATTTTTAGATAGATTTTAAAATAAAACTGAATTGTTAAATAAGTAGTTAGGTCTTAAGGTGTCTCAATACTTTTAAAATTGGAAAATATGAAAAAAAACTATTTTCAACATTTAATATCTTAAAATGTATATGATTTTAAAACACACTTTTTATTGGGATGAAAGATATAAGTATGTTCTTTCATTTCATGTATATTTAAAACATTGCAAGATGCAGAATTAGCAATTTATAGGGGGCTCCAAACTGTCAGATATTTGACGAGAAAAAATTGGTCTAGCAGCTTACGCGCAGGATTAAAAAAAAATTTGCAACTAGAAGGAAAATTTTGGTGCCTACTTATACTTAAAATTATAGCAACTAGCCTGAACCTACTTAAATTTGTATTTAAGTAATTTTTATATTTTTAATGCAAAGTTGTATTTTACTAAAGCAAAACTTTGAAAACTTCAATAGTATAATATCCTAAAATAAATATTTTTTTGAACAATAAAAAGAAAATTTTAGATTCAATTTGTACAGACTAACAAGAAACAAATGTTTTGAAAATTCATTAAAAAATATTCAGATGTTTTTGAGATATCCTGTGTGCTATGCCCAAAAACAAGGAAAGTTGGAGAAAAATGACTTAAAAATTTCGGAAACGCCGCTTCAGATATTGAGCGTGTATAATTCTAAAAGCCATAACATCTCTTCTAATTGGGAATTTCAAGGAAACAATTGTTCAGAACCAATAGGAGTTTAACATAAAAAAAGATTAAAATTTCGAAATTTTTGAAGCTTTAAGAGTCCTAAGACCCAAATATATAGACCGGAAGATGGCAGCACAGACAATCACCTCATCGAGTTCATGGCGGAAATTCCAGAATTAGCTAAAAATCGATTCGCATATTAAAGCACAATCGGTCTGTCAATGTGGTTTGAACTTGGTGGAAAACACCTGAAAACCAGATTTTAGCGGTTGACTCGTAGATTTACCTTTGTGTTTTCCTGCACCAAAAGTTATGAAAACATGGAGGACTGGTTGCTGAAAAGCACCAACAGAGTCAACCGCTAAAATCGGGTTTTGATTTGTTTTCCACCGAGATATGTCTGGGCAGACCGATTGCGGTTTAATATGTGAATCGAGTTTTAACTAATTCTGCAATTTCAGCCGTGAACTCGATGAGGTGATTGTCTATGCTTCTGCCTGCTGGTCCGCCTGCTTCAACTGTTTTGCAATGCTTACTGAACGTGATACACCAGAATATCTTCCATGAAAACTACCATATCCATTTATTAGTAAACGAATTAAATAAAATTTTATTGCATTTTGTTTAATGGGACTTAAAAGTCCCGTTCGGAGCATAAAGGGTAAAAGACGTATTATTTAACACATATATTTATTTCTTTTTAAAATAAGGAACTAATATATGTATTTGTGCAATTTCTATCCGTTATTTTTATCTAATATCTCCTATTTATGCAACGCTTCTGACTGTATGAATATTTTATATATTCCGGAAATGTGAAATAATATCCTGGAGATTGAAATCCTTAAATTTCAATTTTACAAGGCACAAAATATTCTTCAGATTCTTTTAGTGATTCGGAATTTATTTAAATGCGGCTTCCTGCCTCAGTTGGGCGTATAGGAATAGATGATACTTAATGGCAGTTATTTTTCCAAAATTAGAAACAAAGATTCTTTTGGGTTATAGGTATGCTTGATAGATCTAAAAATTGTTCAGGCGCAATGTTAAAATTATGTTAGTAGGTAAATTAGATTACAGGTATTCGAAAACTATATCGACGCGATTATTATGGTGAAAAACGAACTTAAATGTATGTATATATTCGAAATTATACAAAGAGTAATATACACTGAATTTATGTTTTAGAACAACGGTTCCCAGCCTTTTTTCATCACGCCCCACCAAAACATCTGTAAAATAACGATGCCCGCTCCCTGCTCTTTAAACAGGCATTCTGTAACATATTTCTCTTATTATTTAAAAAGTAAAGTACAGTCGTGGACAAATAGTAAACACCACCTATTAACTCTCCAACAAATTATCGCAGAATAAAGTTACTGGTACCAAAAGATTGGAAATAAAATCTACTTTTGAATGATGTATATAAAATGTGATTAGGGGGCCATCTACATTTCAAAACAAACCAAAACTTTGTTTATTTTTCAATAACAAAACCCAATTTTGACATCATAAATAAATTCGAAACCCTTCAATTAGCTTAAAAATAAATTTGCATGAAATTCGTATGATTAGTGTACGAGGGATTAATTATTTAATGTGATTATTTTAGAGGTTGTATCCAAATTGAAGTTCGGTACTCGAAGGTTGGTGAAAAGCTACACATTGACTAAGTCACTTCTATTAATGTATTACTTCTTGCCAATATGACCATTTCACTCACATAGTATGCTTCGTCTATTGTTATATACCGTAAAACCCTCTCCAATATTCATTATATAATACTTACAAGTGTTGAATTATCCGATTAAAACATATATAAGTTGGCTGTAATTATAATAATCGAATATGTGAATGTGATTGGAATTTTTTAAATATTCTTATAATGCTTTACTCAGATTTTGAATTTTTTTTAATTTATTTAACTCACAATTTTATTTAGGGGGGTGGGGGGTGGGTAAAAATCTAAAACATATATAAAATTATCTAAATAAGAGAGCTATAGAAGAAAAGGTTTAAATATATAGAGCTCTTTATTAACAGGTTGAAAACTTTACATCGGTACTTATTTGTAAAGATTACAATTTTCGATTGATATACAAAAGTGAATTACTGAATTGGCAGTTTTGTTTGAATTAACTGTTGACTGAATTAGCAGTTTTAAATAACAATCAAATACTTTCGGGGAAATATGTTATGTAACACATATAGTGCGTCTCATAAGTATATGGACAAGCGATTTTTTGAAATAGCAGCTCAAAATATGAAGCCATAATCACGAAAAAATAATAAGTATATAGAATCATAATATATGTTTGTTACAACAGCGAAATACAGTATAGAGTTTACAGAATTTTTGTAAAAAAAATTAAATTCAAAATAAGCTGTCCCAAAAATATATGGACAATGAAGAGAATTTCCACCGTATCAAAAAAAAAATTGCATTTTCTGCATTCTGTACATGTGAAGTACCCACTGCAAAATATAAAATCACTGCTCATTCTTCAATTATCGAATAGTGGGAAAATGCCTCGCAACGTTCAATTCTCTGCTGTTGATATAGCTAAAAATTGGCGTTTAAAGACTCAAATGTTAAAACTTCTGATATTGCTAAACAAATAAAGAGTAACAGATCCGGAATTTATGAAATTTTATAAAAAAGTGACAATGCGATTGCAAAACAACGTTCAGGTCGACCAAAAAAAGCAACTCTATACGACAAGACAGATAGATTTTTCGAGCAATTTCAACCCAAAAGAGGTTTGTTCGTGAAATTTCGAAGACTTTAGCTTTTACTATTACGAGATCTATTGTTCACCGTTGCATACGGGCAAGCAAAATTCATAAATATCGCAGAATGTGCGCGGAATCTATGTTGAAAGTGCACCATAGAAATGCACGCGTTCTTTGAACTAAAAAACAGAAGCCTTGGGACGATGAATTGTTAATCGTTTCTTCAGTGACGAAAACAAAACCAATTTGGATGGCCCTGATGGCTGGGCATACCATCGGCATGATCTGCGACGAGAATCTCGGGAGTTCATTAGTCGACAACAAGGAGGAGATTCTCTCAGGGTGTGGTGAGTGATTTGTTTCAAATGAATAACGGATATTAATTCTCTTAATGGTCAACAGTTCTCTGAGGATTATTAAAATGTCCTTAAATGCAATCTACTTCCATTTGGAAACATTTTTGGAAGGGATAACTGAAAATTCCAAGAGGACAATCCGTCGATTCACATCTGTCATTCAACAACATCTTCGTTTACGCAGAATCAAGTAACTGTTATAGACTGCCCAGCTATCAGCCCAGACCTAAATCCAATTAAAAACCTTTGGGGAGTACTTACACGAGATGTATATGCTCATGGTCGTCAATTTTCTACTATTCAGGAATTAAAGCAAAACGTAGAGCAGAATTGGTTCTCTTTACAGCCACACATTCTCCAAACACTAGTTTTAAGCTTACTTGATACGGTTTTCAAGATAATTCAAAGGAACGGATCGAAAATTCGAATTTAAATGCAAAGAACTGGAAAAGTCCATATATTTTTGAGACAGCCTATTTTGATTTTTATTTTTTTACAAAAATTTTGTATAACCTATACTGCATTTCTTTATTGTCATAAACTTGTATTATAATTCCATATGCTTATTATTTTTTTCGTGATTATGGCTCCATTTTTTGAACTGTTATTTCAAAAAATCGCCTGTCTATATACTTTTGAGACGCACTATATTAAGTGTAATACCGGGAACAATTTAACACGATTTGAGTAAATTGATAAGTATAAAAATCTCTATGACTACATTATGGATACAATAATGGTTTAAATGATGTAAAATGCATTTGGCCAAAGTTTTGTCGATATCAAATACTAGAATTAGATTAAACATTTGCCGTAAATATATCGGGATCTATTGAAAAAGAAAAAAAATATATATTTCACGTGTTGTTTCAGTATGTGGAAAGCATTGAAATGAATAATTTCGTGTTTAAACTGCCAATTAAGCTTTGCTTTGTGAAATTTCATGTTAATGTGATCATCACAAATCCTTTGATTAAAATTAAACATAAAAAAACGTAAATATGTTTAAATTTGGTAGCAAGTTGCTGCAACACACAACAGTTTCAGCAACGCTACCAAAATTTTAAAATACTGAAATTTATCTAAATAAAAAAATATGATTACGCCAAATAAGAAATTTTTCACTTAATAGATCTTTTAAATAAAAGAGTAGCAGAAAATTATGGATAGATAAGTAGAGAAAAAATGAAAGGGCAAAAAATCCTCCCCCCGCCCCCCAAAAAAGAGTCATAAGTTTTGCTTAGATTTAAAACAAGGGATCTGCTAATACGACGTACAGAAACCATTTTTATCAAGAATTTCTTGTAATCTCAATATCATTGATTCAATGAGACTCTTAACAACATCAGGATCTCTTTTGATAATTTGCATGGCACATGAACGTAGAAAGGATTCAGATTAACGTAAGATCGCGAGGTACTGAAATAAATTTTACGTTTTAGTTGCATCGTAAGACAGACTTACGCTCTAAGTTGATCTTAAACGAGGCACCATAATCCCAGCCCAAATGCTGTAATAACATGAGTAAAATATACATATTTTGTTTCAAATTATGCTTTTCTGCACCTCATAGACGGCCCCTTAAGCCAGCGTTTTGAAGTTTTTCAAGCATAACTTGAAAACTACTTGGAAGAGAAATTTGAAATTTTTGATTTGCATAAAGCAAGACATAATAAATATAAATCCATCAAAAAAATTGTAAGTTGCGATTCATTTTTTTTCGAATATTTATTTCATATTGCATAGTTTATATTATAATTTTTTTCAAATTAAAGATTCAATGTATCTTTGGGTCGAAATGCCAGATATCTTTGGATCTTTTAGTACTATAACCTCACAAAAAAAAATTCACATTAGGATTATAATTTCAGGAGATATTAATAAAAATAAGAAAATGTAAATTAACATTAGAAGCTCTAAAATTTGAATGTTTGTATTTCAAAAACTTATTATCCAAATGACATGAAATTTCCTTTCTCGGCATAGTTTGAACCGAAGATTTAAAATATCTTGTCAAAATTGGGTGTTGCAATTGAAAAAAAACAAAGTTTCGGCTGGTTTTGATTTGTAGACTGCCCTCTAAGCAATTTTTATATACATCATTTTAAAGTAGAGTTAATTTCCAATGGTGTGGTATCAGTAACTTTCTTCTACGATTATTTGTTGCAGAGTTAGTAGGGGATGTTTATTTTTTTTTCATGAATGTACAGTACATTCACCTCAAGGAAGCCTAACAGTATCTATTCATTTTACATTTTTTAACTTATCAAAGAGAAGAAATTTCTGTCAGAAATGTAATTTTAACATAATTAGAAAATTTTAACATAATTAGATAAATGCAATGAGGCTATACATCTTCATTTTTATGTCAAAAAAGAGTTTTGTTGTCTAATTCGAACTTACTTCAGTGTTTATCAAAAGTATTACACAGTCTGCCTTTTTATTTTCACAAAATGATTGACTCACATTTAGCATTGAAATTGATAACATTGACTTATTTTACAATTATCTTTAATAACATTTAAAGAGCTGGTGGAAAAGCATTAGACAATAAATTTTCTTTCTATAGATAACAAAATGTACAAGCAGCATTTCAAGATCCCGACATTTATCAATTTTAAATAGCGATTATTCACCGTCAAAAGACATTTTACTTTTTTCCCTTCCCGGTTATCATAAACTGACTACCCATATATTATCAAATTTTTAAATTTAAATGGTATATGTTATATATTTTTTACAATTTTGGTGGCCTGCATTACAGACATAAATATTTACTTTATACTCATTTCTTTTAGTAAAGCTTTTTAAGATTTATAAATTTTATAATGTTTGAAGTACCACGTTTAGGTATTTCAAAAAAAAAAAAAAAAAAAAAAATTACGTATGTTCAGGAAAGTAATATTTAAATATGAAACGTTGAGAACAAGAGTGGGCCAACCTCAGCAGCTATAATTTCGAGGAAAATGCTTTACAAAATTGGTAAACATTTTTGTCAAACTTTTGTCAAACTTAGACCAGTTCTGCCAGTGCCAGAGGGGACCAAACCTGTCCAGCAAACATGTGATGATTCTAGCTATTTGGTCCACTCTTGCACAGGCAGCTTGTTATCGAAATTACGATGGAGCATTTGTTAAACTGGTTCTATCACTTAATAACTTTCATAATCATTAAATTCCATTATACAGTCAATAGGTTATGTTTGCTTGTTGTCAAACACAATGTTGGATTCTAAATATTCTGTCAACTTGGCTTTTTAACATAGACTTTATTTATATGCATACAAAAGAGTAGACATGGGACATTTCAAAATCTGTTGAATTGATAATATATACAATATGTACAAAAGTTAAATTTGGTTCACCTTTTAGATGGATCACCGCTCTCGATTTTAACAAAATATGACCCTAAGATATACATAATTTCTGGGCTACTTTAATCTTCGCCATACTAATTCAGAAAATTGACGAAAACTCTTCGGAAAACTTTTATAGCCACAAACTACAAACTACCAAAAAAAAGAAAAAACTTTGAAAGAACTTCTTTTGAACTACTCAATTAAAAGCAGTTGCCAACTTTTATTTCCTAAATTTTGACATCTTCTCGTGATAAAAAAAATGCAAAAAAAAAAAAAAAATGCAAAAAAAAAAAAAAGAAATAGAAAAAGCTTATAGCAATTAGCCGCATTTAACAAGTGGAATGAAGTATCACAGCGGCATTGCCAAAAGCCGCGCGTAAAAATAAAATATTAATTTACCGATCCCTAACATACTACCACCTTTAATTTAGGTGGAAGCCAAATTAAACATAAGATCACTTTTGATCAAACTAACTCAAAATTCAAAATACATAAATACAATTAAAATAATAACTAAAAGCAAATAAATATTAAAATATTTAGAGTTTTAGGAAAAGTTTGTTCAGAGCACTAGAAAAAGTCAGTTCATAGTATCCTTACAAGTTCATTTCACAGGTCTCTTTATTACTCTGCCACTTCTAGCTGTACAATCTTTCACAATACGAATTACGGGGTCCTCGGGACTTAATATCTAACGGTATAGAGTTTGCGAAGTGGACACACTAATGTTCCTGAACTCGTTTTAACTTCAGTCACTCTAGCTGTTCCATCTCAACTTGGGAAAATCTTTAATATTTTCCTATAGACCAGTGTCTCTTCTAGTTTAATTCAATTAAGACAACTTCACCTGGTTTCACAATTTGTCCTTTCTCTTTTGATTTTTGGACCAACTCTGCCAAATATTCGTTTCTGAATCTATTTCTGAGTTGTTGAGTAGAATTTTGCCGAGACATTTTTTGCCGACGAATTTATGAAACTCGAATCAAAAACTAAAAAGATATTTATAAAAGTTTTCTTTATTCTATTAAATCCTATCGTACATAATTAATTCAGTGATATCCAATGATATATAATGATTGTTTGTTGCCACGTCCCATTTAAGATGGAGTCTTATTATTTCCGTCTTACTGAATTTTATATATATAGTCGTAATAAATTTCGTATTCATGCATTTTTGCATAAGAATGCAACATCTGACTGTTTTATAAATATTCATCAAAATCTGAATATTTATAAAACTAGTTATAGTACGAACGCACCTCATTCGATATGTTTGACGTACAATTTCCGACTTGTTTATATTTAGGAATTAAATGTTAGTGAGTTTTTCTGAAAGATTTTAGTACACCTGCAAGATATTAAGAATAGGATAGAAAGTAAAAAAAATAAGTTAAAAAAAATTACAACAAAAATCATTTCTTGTATTTTCTCAAAATTTAATTATTGTTAAAATATTTTTTCATGTCTTCATTTGTTTGTTCCTTTTCAAACAAATAATGAATATACAAAAATCTATAACCAATTTAATGGCTTCACATTTTGCTTTTTTGCATTTTCTTTAGTACGAAGAGAGTTTGAATGTTCGCCTACGTATTATCGTTTAAAAAAGAATGTTAAACATGTGGTGAATGCAACTTTTGCTCAAACACCTGTTATAACAGCTTTTCTAAAATGATGAATTTACAATCTTTCCGATGTAATTTTCGAACACGTAATCCCAAATTTATTGCCTTTTTACCAATCTGTTCTTGCACATTTATCAGTTTGCAAACGATTTTTTTTTTTTTTTTTTTTTCCTACCTGTGCAGAAATTTGGTTTAAATTTTGTTCTTTCTTTTTTTCTGTTTATGCTATACTTTAGTTCAGTAGGAAATATTTTTCTTTCTTCATTCATTCAAACTACTTTCTAAAAAGTAGAAAATACAAATATTTCTTTTCCTTTTAAAAAAGACTCAATATCTATTATTTAAGTGGAAATTGTTAGACCTAATATTGCGTTTAGAATAACAGAAATGAAATTTAAAACGTGTCTATCTATAAAAATCTGTCTATCTATCTATCTATCTATCTATCTATCTCTCTCTATATATATATATATATATTACGCTAACATGCGTGGCGCAGAAATCGTGATTCTTTTTTATTTATTAATGGCAACGCCCGATACACGCATCTCATTGGTTATTGTGTAAAAGTTCTTTGGCAGGATTTAGGGCGATCGGGTTTATATACGTTTCTCTCTTTCACTGCAATTATGGAACTTCAAAATACCATTCGAAATGCCCGTAAAAGATCTCGGCAAATGTCTGAAAGTGATGAAGAAGCCAAATTCGAATCGAATCGAAATAGATTCGAAATCGAAATAGATTGGATAGAGAACGCCGTTAAACGGCCGCGAAATTAGGCTTATTAACCATAGCATGCACGCGTTGCTTCTGAAATCCAAATTACTGATTTAAACGTTCTGGGGCATAACTGTGAAACTTTGAGTGAAACGAGAAATTTCTGCAAAGAATTGTATTGGAAATGCGAATTAAACAGCTGCAAGAAGTTTACAAAATGTTGTCATGACGTTACAGTAATTTTGTACGGATGGGTAGTTTTGACTATATGGACCTGTGATACAAATCTGAGGTTCATTTAAGAATATTATTACGGGCCCACCAGAAGTAAGATAGAATAAAACCTACTTAGACGGAAACGAAAACGACAAATTCCGTTCAACACTCCTTCAGATTTAGACTTTTTAAATCTGTTCATATTCATAAATTTAGAAAGTCCCTGATCAACAACTTTCAAGTGTACCTTTACGTCTCACCTTTTTGGGTGAATTTGTTATGTCACGATGCTTCACTTCCGCTTTGATCTCATTGGTTGCTTCAACATGACGATTTTTCGGTGCATTGTTTACTGACATTTAGGTTTTTGTCTTTTATATATTTGGGGTATGTTGATTTTCTTTTAAACTAGCTGATCCGTCCGGGGTTGCCCGGGCCAGTGGTAGTATTTTAAAATGAATCTAAATTTGTATGATTTTATATCTTTAACTCGATTTTGCCTAGAATAAATACACGCTCAATGTGTTAAAATGGGGTATAATCTGCTAATTGTTGAGATTTCCTATGTAAATTATTTTCATGATTTTTGAAAAATTGTACGGGGCTTAAAATTATTCTTTAAAATGCACTCTACCCGTGAAAAAGTGAGTTAAGAGGAGAGGAGTGAGTTCTTATTAATGACCAGGCCAAAAGCTTCAAAACGACATGACACATAAAAAGATCATTTCCCCCCACGGGGAGGAATGCCCCCGTAATAGACTGGGTTCAAAAATAGATCTCACAAATCGAAGGCCAGTAAAGAGTTTCACCATCGGTGAAGCATTCAAATGAGGTCGAATCTTGCTGTAACTTAATTAGGAGAAGTGTTAGAAAATTGACCCCCCCCAGGAGGGGACACATGTGAGTGAGGAGGTAGAAAGGTTCATAATATGAAAGAATGGTCCGAAGGTTTTCCGATGACATATCACATGAGGGTTTAGCAGGCGTGCTGCGTACGAACTGCAAAATCTGGCAAAAAAATCTATCTTGAATCTTTCTGTTCCACATTCCACCACCAGGAGTAGAACTCTATTTTTAACAAAACTGTTTCTGAGCGAAACTCCATTAAACAACCTACCCGTAGATATATTAGTCAAGGTGGTGGGTGACTTAAGCAAGAATTTAAGAGATTTGCTGAGATTACTATTCGAAAATAGCGGTCAGTACACTTTTGAAATTTTTATATTAGATAAGTAATAGGTATCCCAGGGCTCCGTCAAAAAAAAAAAAAGCATTTAAAAGGGTTGAACACCGTATGGTTTTGAATATTTGATCGCGGCTGGGTATAATATATTAGAATATCATTACACACACTACCAATATAAAGTCAGCAATGATGTAATATTAGCAGTTCATAGTAAATATTTTACAAAAATTGTATTTTGCACTAGCAAGCTTCACCCGCTACGCCGGTTGGTTTCTCGAAACGAACCTTTAACCAAATGAAATATATATCAGTGAAATTGACCTTCTGTTATGGACGCAATTGTGCTGTTTTGTTTTATAATATTTCAGATAAAATCTTAGCTGGTAAGGACCAACTCTTTTAGTTGATAATTTGCAGTCGGATTTAGTAAAGAACAATAGAATGATAACCACTATATTACAACCATCCCTGAAAAATATCTAATTAACAATCCAAATTTAATTTATACACATTCATCAGAGTCTTTTAAAAGACTAATCTTTCATAACTGCTTCACCTGATCTCTTTCCCATAATTATACAACTTGCAATTATGACTAACTAGCAAAGTTGAACGTATTTTATTCACTAATACATTAACTGAATGATTAGCAATGCAAATGCCATCGAAATCCATTCAGCAGAGTCTTTTTAAAAGGCTAATCTTTCATAAAAGGATTCATCTAATTATAGAACTTTCCCCATAATTCCATAACTAAGCAATGTAAAACACTATGTTATATACTAAAACCCTCTTAAAAATATTATGTAACTAACAGTGCAAGTCCCACCAAACTCCATTTAGAAGAGCTCAAGTTATAAACAGCCGGAACGAAATTCCCATGTGGATTTTATGTATATAGTAGATAAGTGCTTATGTTTTTTTTTTATAAAAAAAATGGTTCCTTTAACTTTTTCATAGGCAAAATAATTCTTTTGCTAAGATATAGAAATGAATAAATATCCAAAGACTTACTTTCAAATTAATTTGAAAAAAATATATATATATATATATATATATATATATATATATATATATATATTACGGATATTATAAATTTAAATTTCATTTAAAACTTTTGGTGCAAATCCAGCATTTTGGGATTAAAATCGAATGGTACAAAAAGTATACCACCGGCCCTTCAAAGGCTTAAAAATATAAAAGTTTATACATCTGTGTGAAAATATTCATAACTTTATTTAAAAAGCGTGTGGTACTACTGCAATGCTTCATTATACTAGCGTATTAGCATGAGTTCTCAGAGTTATCAGTTAATAGCATTTATGTTAATACACTTCTATCTTAGTCAACATGGCAAAAAATGTTGAATAAAATATACCCCCGTACACATTTTGTATAACTATATGATGCTTTACTGTGTATACATAAGCGACGTAATTTTGCATAAATGACAAAATTTCCATTAATTGTTTTTTGTAAAAAAATATCCTTAAAGAACATCAGGCTGTTTAATATCTTTTTCTTGGGATAATAAAAAATAGAAATGCAAACAAAATTATTCTAAAAATTCCTTTTCTACATGCAGTATGTTCTGTTACAAAACTGGCAAAAATCCAGAATTTTTCTTTACAGATCTCACTTTTTTCCCCTTTAGGGTAATTGGAATCAAGGTTAGAGCGTGGTTCGTGAACAGATAACACATGGAAACGTGTTCTGGAATTAAAATACCTTGAATATAAATTTGGAGGTCAATCTCCTTTATTTCGGAACTAAGACCATAAGATCGTTATTACACTATGGTTTTCTTTCATAAGATTAGATATGGGCGGAAACTTTCATAATTTAAAAATTGTAATAAGGGAAACATTAGTTTTTTGATCTAAACAAGATATGTGTACTATTAAAATAAAAATGCTTTATACCACAAAAAGTGAAATTGTTTTATGTAATCACCTTGGAAATCTTTCTGAAGAAAAAACATGTTCCAGTATTAAACAAACTTGAATATAAATTTGAAGGTTAATCCTATTTTTAAAGAAATAAAACTTCTAGATAGTCATCAGAGTAAGTTTTACATTCTTAAGATTGATTAGATATAAGTTGAAACATTTGTGATTCCAAAGTTCTAAAAAGACCAATATATTCTATCTCTGCAATTTGAAAAGAATAAAAGTGCTTCAGAATATGAAAAGGAAGATATGATTTTGAGAACTTAAAAAAAAAAAAAAAATCTGAATAATCCATGAGGAAGTTTGGAACGTTATAAAAAACATTATAACAGCAAAGTTTAATTTTCTATGAAAAATTCCAGTATTTATTCAAGAAAACTACAGGGCTTAAACGTGTCTGGCCAGAGCTTCTTTTCAAGAATTGCACACTCTTAAAACAATACTTCGTCCAAAGATACAAATATTACAGGCAGAAAATTAGAGGAACACCCCAGTACATTGGAAGAGATTTTTCTCTTATTTGACGACTGTTTTTCTGTGTGTATGTGAATGGAGGATTTCAGTAAAATTTCGCCTTCAATTCGCGATTTTTTCGTGTTTTGAGGGGGAAAAAGCATATATAACATTTCGATTTGTAATACGAAAATTTATACGCAGCACAGTGGCCGGAACGCCCCTGTGATTTGATGAAATTGCAGTATTTCAGGTATTTTACTTTAGATTGAAGATTACATATTTTGGGAGAAAATAGGTATATTTTAATATGCTTAAATGGGGAAATATCCCTATTTTTAACGAAAAAAATGCAACTGAAACATTACGCATTCTCGGATCAGTTCCCGGATTTTTTTTTTTTTTTTTTTTTTTTAGAGTTCCGTCGTCTGGGGTATCTTTTGCCCAAGAGAGAAAAAACATTAATTCTATTATATTTTATACATCCTTTGAGTTATCGACAAGGTTTTGGTCTCAAAATATAGGTGATAGCATTAGCTTGAGGCTGGCAGCTCATTGTAAGTAATTCGCCTAGATTTCACCATGGCAGCACCAGTCAAACATGTGAAGACGATGAGAATTTAGCTCTTACAACTTTTGTCTTCCAAGCTGTAAATTAATTCATTTTGACCTTAGTAAGTACATGTTATTATAACCTCATTAGTGTGTAGATCGATGGCTAATGTAGGATTATGCGCTGTCTTTCCTGAGATAAAAAGAAAAGCGTTTTACCTAATTAAGGTAACATTGGTCCAACATTTCGGGTAATATTGGCCCAACCAATTATCATTTAAATTTTCGCATATACTTTCTGTCAATGCATAAAAAATGTTATATTTGAAGGGGATTCTTTTTTTATTTTGTTGAATTCAAACATTGGTGCTTTTGTTTATTTTTAGTATACTTATGAAAATAGAAATCTGTGCCTTATAGGAACAATAATTATGCCAAAAATGCATCCAGTGTATGCGTTCAAACTAAACCAGACAAGAAAGCTATTGGCAAAGATGGCTGCAACGTTAGAAATTCTGTACTTGTTCGTTTAATGGCAATATCTATCCCGGAAGGATTACTTTGAAACTTTGAAATCAAAGAAGGGTTGTGTTGTCGACTGCATTAAAAATAAGTTAAAGTGTTGCCGTTGGCCACAGTGATCGGGGTCGATGGTGTATGAATGGAACGGTATTGTTGCAAAATTTAGTCCACCTAAACTTCCGTTTAAGAGAAACCAGTTTTTAGTCCCAGACCTGGACAATCTACGTTAAGCAATATTTATCAGTTTTGCAATATTTTTAAAATTAAAATATATGCTAATTTTCTGTATTTTTACATGTTTACACTTCTTACCCTCTCTCCCCTGTCTTTTTCAACGGGGTAACATTGGTCCACGTCATGTTGTAGGCCCTATAAAAATAGTTTTTACAAATGGGCCAAACTTACCCCAATTCAAGATAAAATTGCACCAAAACTAAAAAAAAAAAAAAAAGTTTTTGATAAAAAAAATTGAATGTCGAAAAATTTATGATAATGGTATGGTTTCATATGTTCCTAGTAAACAAAAAATTAATATGATATTTATTATTTAAATCAAATAAGAGAATGGAGATGCTGAACATGGCATGAAACAAAAACATTTTGTCCAAAGTTATTCCAGTTGACGGCATAGAGGAAAGAGAGGAGCTTCCTGAAGAGTGCATTAAGAATGCCATCTAAAATAAGTATATATTCAAATGTGATGTTAAAACTCTCTGACGAACGTTGGGGCGGTTTTTTTCTTTAAAATATGTCAAAAGAGGTAACCAACACATTTTTGAAATGGAACTACTTATAAAACTGAATAGAGTGAAAATATACAGTTACAGAAATGAATAAAGGGTACATAAATTAGCGAAAGCTATAAATGAAGCAAAGTAAAACGTGAGAGGGGAACAAAAGTCAAGTGGTTCACAGTTAACGCGATGGTCTTTCAATCAAGATGTAAGTTATAAAATATTAAAAAAAAAAAAAAAAAAAAAAAGAAACAAAATCCATTACATAAAACTTATGTTTTAGCATGATTTACTCTGTTTCTCCATCAGGAAATCTGAAGTGTTTCATAGGTCGAGTATCTTTCAGATTTTAGAGAACGTCTGTTTTAGTATAGGTGTGAGATGATGTTGTAAAGGATATAACGAATGCATAAAAATAAGTTGTAGCTGAGAGGCGTTGTCTGCTATTAAACATTCAAATCTGTATTAGTTTTATATAATTGATAGTAAAGCATACTGATCGCTTATTTTAGAATATACAATAAGGAAAATATAACCTTCTTCTTGTTCTAATGAAAATAGGTTGTTAGATGTTGCAACAAAAGAAGTCCTTGGTTAAACATTTGAGCAACAAATGACGCTAGTGTCTTACATTTTTCGAAAAAATTAAAAATTGGTCTCCCGTAAGTATGGTAACTCGTGATTGGCCTGGGACAGGTCTTCTAGACACATAATCTTGTGATGTAAACTGATTCCACAGTCATTGGACCACACTGTGAGACACAGTGAAACATCTAGCAGCATCAGATTGTAACAGACCTATTTCCATCTATCCGATCGCCCGTTGCATCAGGAATCTGATAATCGACTTCTCCCGAACATTGATAGATTCTCCTTTGTATTGTCAAGGAAATTGAAAACAACATTTAAAACTAAACAATCATGCAAATTACTTACACACAAAGTCGGGAAAGTTTGATGTATCCTCATTTTCTGTTACTCCTACATCAGTGACAATTTTAGTAAAATAAAAGTCTTGACCAAGGTTTTTTACACAAGTTTTTTTTTTTTAAAGTGCAATACTATCATTCATATACATTATGAGTTTTATTGTTATTGCCTTTATTTTAATTGTGAGCTTCAAAAAATAAGATGTACCTTGACATTTGGAGGGCAGTGTATCTCTGGATAATGTACTGACTCGATTAACTTTGATTTTGTATGCCGAATTTCTTAAGGATGGACAATAATTTCTTGACCGCAAACCTGTAGTGTTTCATAGGGGAGACCGGGAGAATGGCGCCACACTGCGTAGTTTAATAACTAACGGCAGGTTTGAGATAGTGAATGCTCTTGCACTATAGCGGTCAACAATAGAAACAGTGCCTGGAGTGAGAGTGATTGTGCTGTGCTGTGCGTCGTTCGTTTGTTTTAGTGAAAAATTTAGTTATCATCTGGTTGCTTCTTATTTTGGAGATTATTCTGCTTCAAATGAGTAGAAGTAAACATCTTTTACTGTAACATAAGGTACTTAAGATAATATTACCTGTAATCTACATACATTCGCCAACATTTTGATGCAATTCGTTGAACAAGTTCGGTTCTTCTTTCGACTTTGCTAGGGTACTTCCGCTATATTGTCCTCTCGGGGTAATGCCGCCACCATGGCAAAGGGTGACTTTTCCGATTTGAGTTAAACTGTAAGCTTAGCACATTAACAAATATAGCTTAACGAACATTGAAATTTTCATTATACTACTAAATTACATTGTTTTCTAAATATTTTCAGTAGGTTATGTGTTTCGCAGTATCCAATTTATGTATTTGCTAAGTCTTTACTCCGATACAGTGGCGGAATTACCCCAGTATCCTGGGTACTCCCGCCACTGTACAGAGGTTGAAAGAAATTTTTTTTTTATGTGTGCTTACTTTACAGTTATGATTACGATTAAATTTATACCGATACTAAAGATCATGATTCAGCTTTAGAATTTTTCCTTCTATATATAAAAAAAAGTTTTGATTTGGAAATGGACCAATGAACATCTGCGTAGATATTCCCTGTAGAACTCATCCAATTTAAATGCTTAAGCCAAGGCCTCCTTATCGAAATAACAGGCCTCGCAGTCGCTAAGTTTCCTTTGTCCGCTGTACACGTGGTTAGAAACCACATGGTTTCCCGTGACTAGCGCCATCTAACGTGAGAAACAGAAATATTTTTTAATTTGTTTTCCATTTGTCTTTTACCATTTTCTTTACGATGTGCTTTGTAGTTTACAAATGATAGTTGTTAATCTTAAAATTTTCATATGTTCTAGACATTTTATTTAAAAAATGAACTTATTTTACTGTTAATCAAAAAATGTTTACTGCTGTATTCCGTTATGCAAATAAATGATGATAATAATAATAATAATAATCAGGAAAGAAAATTATTTTACCATGAATTTCTCAGTGATATTAGTAACTGATATAAATGGATAGCATCTAGATCCGGAAAATGTAAAATATTTCATTTTCTCTTTTATATTTTCAAATATGTGATTTATTTTATTTCTGCTATTTCTTTTCTTTTCACAATTAATTTCACCTTACAGTATTAATTTAACATCGCTCCTTCAATTTGATTCAATGCACAGTCTCATTTATTTATTTATTGGCCTATCATTTGTTTTATTTTTGAAGGTATGGGGGATCATTTCAGTTTAACATACTTTAGATGAAAGCTTCACTGTTTTTTTCATATAAAGTTTGTATGTATTAATCTATGGAAAGTTTCATAATTGGCTCCACAGCCAATTGGCATATCTTGGCGGGCATAGTTTGGTGCGTAATTAATTTCCTTGTTTTAACTCACATATGTTATGTAAGTTTTACTAAAATGTGTCAAAATATTTTAGGAAAGTTAAAAGACCCATAGATACACAAAAAAAAAACAGACTGAAGTCATAAACACTTAAAAAATTGGAAAAATAAAGTTTAATAATCACTTAAATTTATACATGTCCCTCAACTTTCCGCAAATACCGTATTCTTGTCATGCTACGATTTTGGTGTTTGTAAATCTTAATTTGAGTATTCTTCCTTAATCAGACCTAGAGCCAATTGGCGTAAGTGTAGTTTGGCGCAAAATTAATTTTATTTTTAAACCGTATACTTGATACCCCATTATTCCAGCATCGCGTTTTTGCAGTCAACTTTGACTGTGGAACAGATTACAGAATATTAGCTAATACTACATTATATAATAATAAATCGGTATTTTTCAAGTATAGGGGCTGTTAAGAATAAAATAATAAGTTACTCAATGACACCATTTTTAAGGAACTCTTCGCAGTGAACTGTATATTTCTTTATTTTAAAACAATAATTGTTAAGAGTGAAACAGTCTCTCTGGCCGTTTCCAAATCAAAACATTCCATTATCTCAATAACAACAACAACATAAATTCAGTGTTTCCACTCACTAGTAACTAAATTACAATCTATCGTCAACACGCAGACGATTGGAATAATAAATAAAATTACGGCGCTGACACAGCGCCCTCGTACGGGAGATTTTAATTACGATCAGTAACATACTCCCGACCGTTGAAACCTGCAGGTTTCAAAACTACTCTAATATATAATATAAAATTACATAATACTACATATAACAATGCAAAGATATAATTAATAACAAAGGAAAAATGGCTAAATTACTTTACATTTGAATACAATAAAACATACTATAGAAATTAAACAACAAAATATATTCAAAATATACCAAATATATACATTAAAGAAATTAGTTTCCATTAATTGGAAGGGGACAAATACTTCTCACATCTCTCTTTATTATTCTACCGTTAGGTAGACGAATGTTCACTACTCGAACTTTTTTGTCCTTACCGAGAAATATCTCGGAAATCCTACCTGTTGCCCATTTTGTGCTGAGCGTATTTTCATCTTTGATCAATACGAGAGAACCAACATTTATATTGTTTTTATTTATTTGCCATTTATTACGTTGCTGCAAGGTGTTCAGATAGTCTCGCTTCCATAATTTCCATATTTGCTGGCTATATTTTGTTATTTTTTGCCAGTTGCTAAGTTTGTTTTCCGAAATTTCAGTGAGCTGGGGTTCAATAATAGACGTTAAGGGCCTACCTATAAGAAAATGACCCGGTGACAGAGTCTCGAAATCGTCGAAATCTGATGACAATGGGGACAGAGGTCTTGAGTTCAAAACACTTTCAATTTCTAGAATTACTGTCAGAAATTCCTCTAAAGTGAGGTGCGCGTTACCAATTACACGTTTTAGATGGAATTTGAATGATTTAACCCCTGCCTCCCAAAGACCACCGAAGTTCGGCGCTTTCGGAGGAATAAAATTCCATTCGATATTTTCCCTTGCAAAATAATCAGCTAAATGCTTCATCTGGGTGTCTAACCAAATTGTGAAGCCTTTTCAATTCTAAGTTTGCCCCTACAAAGTTTTTTGCATTGTCAGAAAATATTTTTGAACACTTTCCCCTTCTGCTAACAAAGCGCTTAAAACAAGCAATGAAGGCTGCAGAAGTGAGATCTGAAACGAAATCTAGATGAATAGCTTTGGTGCAGAGACAAACGAATATACATACATACACTTTATTATATGTACCTTTCCTTTGATTTTTGAATTTAATGTAAAAAGGGCCACAATAATCAGTTCCAATAATGGAAAATGGAAATGAAGGTGTAACACGCTCTTTGGGCAAGTCACCCATAACTTGACTCGCTAATACAGGCTTGTTTTTAAAACAAGTGACACATTCATATGTTATTTTGCGACAGATGTTTCTACCATTAGTTATCCAAAATTTACGACGAATATGGTACAACAATGTTTGTGATCCTACATGTAAATACTTTAAATGAAAATATCTTACAATAATTAAAGTAAGGGGATGCTTACTTGGCAGAACCATAGGATGTTTTTCATTTGTTGTCAAATATGAGTTACCCAATCTACCCCCAACTCTTAAAATATTACTTTCATCTAAGAAACAATTTAAAGAATTTAGTTTACTTTTATTTGGTACCGAATTACCTTTCTGAAGACATTTTATTTCTTCCTGATACTCACTTTGTTGAACCATCTTTATCAGTGATAATTCTGCAGCATTCAATTCTTTAGAAGTAAGATGATCTTTCACTCTATTAACATTTCGAAGGTTATGAATAAATCTAAGCACATAACATAAAATACGAATGATAGTTATATAATTATTACTAACACTAATAATATAATCTAATAAATAATTTTGATCATAAATAGCTAGAGTAACTAAAGAGTTATCATTTTCACATTTAACTGTTTTCTTTAGTTCATCAGAATAGTCATCTGGCGAATTTTGGATGTTGCAGTCATTAGTTGGGAGAACAGTTTCTCTCAAAAAGGGGGGACCTTTAAACCACAAATCCTGGTCTAAGAGCATATCAACACTGACGCCTCTGGTAAGGAGGTCGGCTGGATTAGACTTTCCCGGACAATGAAACCACGAATTGGAGTCAGTCAAAGATTGAATCTCGTTGACACGATTGGCTATGAATGATTTCCATCTTTTACTAGAACCTCTAATCCAGTACAAAGTGATTTTCGAGTCTGTCCAGAAGAACACATCTGATGGCTTCATGTGATCTACTATTTTCTTGACTGCATTACCTAGTCGGGCAGCAAGTAAAGCTCCCAATAGCTCTAATCTTGGTAAAGTGATTTTTTTAAGAGGTGTAACTCTACTTTTTGAAGTCACAAGGTTAACTTCAATAGCATTTTCTTTTACAATTCTGAGGTATATGACAGTGCCGAAGGCTTTCTTACTAGCATCGCAAAAACAGTGAATCTCTACCACATCTGAATTTTCTTCTTTCGTTGAATTTAGCACAATTCTTGGAATTTTTAGGTCGGAGAGGCGTGGGATCTCAGAACACCATTGAAGCCACTTTTCTTTAACATCTATTGGTAGATCTTCATCCCAAGCAATTTTCCTCAACCACAGATCTTGAAATAGGCATTTCATGCGAATAGTATAAGGAGTGAGCAAGCCAAGAGGGTCGAATATTTTTCCAATAGCACGCAGGATGAAGCGCTTGGTGTTTTCATTTTTTGATAACATTTCTAATAAGCCTTTTACATCTACGATAAAGCAATCTTCACTCGTATGCCAAGACATTCCTAGAACCTTTGTTGAGTCAAATCCTAATTCAATTGGGTTGTGTAGAGGCTGAGTATCAAACCCTTCTTGTTTCCATTGCTCCATCAAATCGTTATCATTAGTTGACCATTTTCTGAGTTTCATACTTGCCTCGCTCATAATATAAACAGCATTTCGAGAGATTTCTAACGCATCTTGCAAGTTGTCAGCACCAGCGATGAAATCATCAACGTAGAGGCACCTATCTAATAACTTTGTTGTTGTAGGATATCTAACTTGAAATTTCTTGATATGTTTTCTTAGAGTAGCAGCAAGAAGAAACGGGGAAGCATTCATACCAAAAAGAACTCGGTTGAAGCGATATATTTCTATACCTCTATCTCCAATCCATAAAAACCTCACTGCATCTCTGTCTTTCTCCGCTAGGGATATCTGCAGAAAGGCTTTTTCTATATCACCTATCAATGCTATTTTGTTTAATCTAAAATTGATAAGTAGATCGAATATGTTTGGATTTAGATTTGGACCTGGCCAAAGACAATCATTTAACGATAATTCGCCAACATCGTGTGAGCTGGCATCGAAGACTACTCTCATTTTTGTTGTCAGGCTTTGTCTAAAGACAGGTTGATGTGGAAGATAAAAAAGTGGTTTCTCCACTGGCTTGTGCGTTTCCGTTATTTTTTCTATGATTCCTTTATTTTCATAATCTTTCAAAGTCTCACAATATTGAGCACGAAGCTCTAATTTTCGCTTCATTTTCACTTTAAGACAGTTTAGTCTATTATTGGCTATTTTGAGATTGTCGTTCATTTCTCGCCAATCTTTTTTCCATGGTAAGGTAACTTCGTAACGTTTATTTTTATAAGATACAGATTTTTCGAATATTTCTAATGCTCTATCTTCGTCAGTACATGTGGGATCGTCTTTTATCCCTAATGTTTCTAACTGAAAGAATTTTTGAACTTCTTTTGTCAAATCTTCATAGTTACAAACAAGCCCACAATGAGTATTTTGCGTGATTTGATTGTCAGGATTTAATACGCTTCCACAGGCAATGAATCCAAATACCGAGTTTTGGAATTTTAAATTAGAATTGGGGACTTCAATTCGACCGACTTCTAAAAGATCATAAAATATTTGAGCTCCCAAAAGAACATGAATTTTCCCAGGTTTGTAAAATTCTGGATCCGCTAATTTAATGTTATTAAGGTATTGTTCTGTTGGAACGTTAATCCGATTTACTGGAATAGTATCCGATATTTTTGGTACACAAAGAAGTTCTATTTCCGCCTTAAAATTTGAATTGTTCGAAATTAATGCTTTTACCTTGGAGTTAATATTCACGGAGATGCCATTTAATCCTGAAACCGCAACTTTTATTTTTTCTTTCTTAATTCCTAAATAATCAGCACACTGAATCGTAATGAAATTACTCATTGATCCAGCATCAATCAAACCTCTTAATGGCTTAAATTCACCAAATTTATTTTTAATATAAACAATGACAGTTGATAAGATGCCAGAACTTAAATAATTCATCTCACAAACAGATGTACCTGAAAATGCTCTTTCGTTAGAAATGTGAAATGTTGCAGCATTCGGGTCTAGATTTGAATGCGCTACGATTTGATTCTGGTTTTGGGTATTGCATTACTGACCTCGGGTTTTGAAATAAATTCATTTTTTCTATCGCTGTTTTGAATTTGCTTTTCATTTTCATTCTCGAAATGCAGTAAACTCGAATGTTTTTTCATACATTTCTGACAAGAATAAGTAGATTTACAATTTCTAACCGAGTGGAATTTTAAACAGTTAAAACAAATATTATTTTTCTTTACGAATTCATATCTAGAAGCCACTGAAAGATTTAAGAATTCTGGACATTTGTGCAAACCGTGGAATTCATTACTCTGACACTTAACACATTTAAATGTTTTTGAGTTTTTACCATTAGATGTAGATACCATACTAGTGATTCGTTGTTGAGCATTGCGTTTAGGAGTTACATTATTTATAAGAGGTTTGGAAACTTGCAGTGTTCTCGCTTGTCTTTTTAAAAACTCGATTAATTCTTTTAATTTTGGTAGCTCGTCTTTTTTTTGTTCACGTTCAAACCATAATTTTGTGGACCCATCTAATTTCTGCCACAATATATAAGTTATTATTGTATCCGCAAACCCTTCAATTTTTTGATCGAGAATTTCTAGAGATCTGATACATTCACTGGCGGTATCTGCTAAATTAAGAATAGCACTAGGTGTTTCACTTTGTATTGAATTAATGGACATTAATTTTTTAATGTGAGCAAACACTTGTTGTCTTTTATTGGAATATCTTTCCTCTAATAAGGACCACGCTGTTTGATAATTATCATCTGAAATCGTTATACTTTGTACAACTTTTGCAGCTTCAGAATGAAGCGAAGATTTCAAATATGATAACTTTTGAGCACCCGAAAGTGCGCTATTATTGTGAACGCTAGATTTAAAAAGATCACTAAAATATATCCAATCCTGTACGTTTCCACTAAAAGAAGGTAGATTAATCGTGGGAAGTCGAACTTCCGTTACACTATTCTCTTGTTTCGGCTTTGATTCATTAAGAACATTTATTTGTTTTTGTTTCGCTCTTTTAATTTTTAACCAAGTTTCATCTAACTCTTTTTCAATCGATGATTGTTCATCGATATATTTATCAATTTCCTCCTCATCGCACAATGAATAAATTTTATCAAACATTTCTTTCAATTCTGTATTGAATTGATCACATTTCGTATTTACAAGTTCTAAAGAACATTCATCAGAGTCACTTAATTTAATTTCACTCACAAATTTAGTAATTTTACATTTTAAAACTCTTTTTTTTGTCAAAATATTTTTTAATTCAGTAGACATGTTAAAGAAAAGGTCCTACCTTATTCGAAGAAACCAAGTCTCGTCGCTGATTCTTGACTCTAAAAGCAAACGATAAATCCGTTTACTTTGGCCTCGAAGGACCAATTTTTGTTAAGAATAAAATAATAAGTTACTCAATGACACCATTTTTAAGGAACTCTTCGCAGTGAACTGTATATTTCTTTATTTTAAAACAATAATTGTTAAGAGTGAAACAGTCTCTCTGGCCGTTTCCAAATCAAAACATTCCATTATCTCAATAACAACAACAACATAAATTCAGTGTTTCCACTCACTAGTAACTAAATTACAATCTATCGTCAACACGCAGACGATTGGAATAATAAATAAAATTACGGCGCTGACACAGCGCCCTCGTACGGGAGATTTTAATTACGATCAGTAACAGGGGCCTTGGCGAGAAAAGAAAATTTGGCAACGTAATTTCTGGAAGCATATTCACTGTTTCACATAAAGAAGCAATATTTTCCAATATTTGTACAATTTATTTAATATAAAAAAGGCATTTATCTATTTTATATACAAATATAAACATAAAAAACATAATAATATCTAGAAACTAAATTTATACATGTAAATTCGGCACAGATGTCATATTGGCGCGATTTTTTTCTGGCGCCAATGTCATATACGTACCGGATACTTAACTGGCACCAAAGTGTCGTTATTTTGCTTGATATGGTTATCCGGATATAGATGATATGGTAACGAGGTTTTCGCAAAATTGGCATAGGAAAAAAATCGCGCCAATATCTTCATTGTAATAATCTTCATTGTAAGATTATATGACATCTGTGCCGTAAATTCTTATAAAACAAGCTGACAGTTCATAAGTTTTGTTTTCATAACTGTTTATATCAATCCGCAACAAATCGCTCTTTCCGAAGCCCAAATTGTGCCAAGATAAAAAAAAAAAAAATAACCCGCAAAGTCCTATATACTGAAAATGATACTTGTTAGTTATCCCGTCGACCAAATTACTGTCGCCAAATTGTAAGATTAAAGACCAATAATGGTTTGCCATAAATTAATTAATTTTAAGATTAAATGCCAATAATGGCCAATAAAACCAATATTTCGACGTTTTATTTGTATTTTTATTAATGTTATACTAATTTATTTGTTTTTTCGTTATTTAAAATAAAAAATTGTGTCAATTTGTAGAACTTGGCGAGTAGTTTGGCGATTTATATAATTTGGCGAAATTGGTCGACATGATAACTAACAAGTACCCTGAAAAAATATCAATAAATCTTATATTTAAATCTTCATTTTTGATATGTTTCATTTTTTAAAGCCAGAACATAATTGTGCGAAATATTTTTTTACGCCTTTATTTTACTGGAATTCGAAAAATATTTTATACAATTTTGCCAATAACACAACATTTTCAATTTTTTACTATGCATTTGTTTATGGAGTATTACCAGGAGTATACACCGGGTGGCGTAACTTACGGGACAAAGTCAGCTAATAAGTTGGCAATTATCGGGTACATTTTCACCCATAGACTTTCTCCGGATTGTCAAGTCTGTTTTATGATAAGGGCTTTTATGATAAGTTTTATGATATAATAGTAAAGTCTTGGCTTAAGCATGGCCATAGCCTACTATGATATATAACGGCCCGCGCATTTCGCCGAAAAAGTGAAGTCGGATCCAACTTCAAACCCTGAACCAAAACTTCACAACGTGCTCTTTGTTTACATTTATACCCTGCCCAGATAGAAGCTTGTTTCTCATCGTCGAGGTTTCAGAATCATTGATCGTATTTTCATGTAATAAATTAAATATTTATATTCTTCAATTTCCTTCGATTTAAAAGGCTATTTTACACAAATTGTAGCATTTTAGTGTTACGCATACTTTTAAGATTAGCTAAATTATTTATTGTTTACCTTGATCGTTTGGTTCATTCATGAAAAATGCCGGTTCTGTTATTCTTTTTTGAATGTCCCGTATTTATATAAGGATAGCTTGGTTTCATATACACGTTTTAAAATTAAAATTTGATTTTTATCAAACTACAGTTCTCATAACTGACTTGAAGCAGCTATTTTTGATTAATTTACTGTTACCGGTAAAATATTTGTTTTTAATATCGCCCGAACCAAGAAGAAGAAGAAGAAAAAAAGCCGATCTTCCTGAAACATTAAATATTCTTATTTTTAATCAGAGAAAGAAATGGTGATCACGGATTTAAATATCGTTGCAATATTCTATGTTAGCCAAGCAATTTTGATTAAATCATGTAAGGGTATTTGTTACTTAATAAATTACATTTATTAATTATTACAAGGAATTTTATGAGTATTTTAATATATTAAAAAAAATTCCATCAATTTTATTGTTTCAGCAGTGAAAATAGTAAATAAGTGGTACTTAGTTATCCCGTCGACCAAAAATCTATCGCCAAACTATAAGATTAAATGCTAATAATGCTTGATCGTAACTGTCACATTCACTTGACTGTAAGCAAGTTACACGTGTTTATGTCATCAAGTGATTTTTATTTCGACGTTTTATTTGTATATTTATTAATGTTATACTAATTTATTTGTTCTTTCGTTATTTAAAATAAAAATTATGTCAATTTGTATAATTTGTTGAGTGTTTTGGCGATTTATATAATTTGACGAAATTGGTCGACGGGATAACTAAGTGGTACCAAATAAATTTGTGACATTGATGTTTTAGACTAAGCATGTGTTTTTTTATTTATATATTTTTATGTGTGTTGGTTTAACAGTTTTAAAGAGAAACACATTATATTAGTCACTTAAATAAATAGAACTTTACATTTACATTGATATGGACAGTTTATAATAACCCTTAACAGCTGTATTCGAATTAGCTGTAATTTCTAAGTTTGATTGGAATTTGGAATGTCAGCAGAACTGTAAACGTAACCATGGCGACATGACGTAATTTTGGTGTTTGTTTACATATCTACCCTTCCCAGGTTGTTTCAGTTACGGTCAGAGTCAAATTTCAATTTTGGGCAGGGTATCAGAGTCCTCTGGCGAGCGACTTCATACATTAAACGCAAATCAGTCTGCCTGTAGTAGTATCCAAGTATGCTTTGAGCATGGCCTTTCTTCGTTAATATTAAAAAAACTGTCGTATACAAAAATATGGAAATCGGTGGTATTATAAAGAAATATTTGATAAACACGCTGATGCAGACAGTTTTCAAATCGAAGAATTACTTTCAGAGATATTTAATGCTAAAGTTGGACAAAATCGTTCCATTAAAAAAGTTTTATTGGAGCAAAAACTATCCATGAGAATTTAATCATTTTTAGATCATTTTATAGGTTAAAAGTTCCCGGTGTGCAGATTGCATTTTTTTTTTTTTTGACTATTTTTTTAGGTTTTATTTCTATTTTAAATTCAAATTTTCAGTATTTCGAGAGATATTTTTTTACAAATTTAAAAAATGTTATTAATTTAAACTGTTGCCAACTTTATAAACAGCGCAAACAACAATGTTTACTTCAAATTAAAAAAATATTTACACGGGACTATTGTAAACAGAAAAAAAAATAAAATTAGAATTAAATGATTACATGTTAAAAGCAGGAAAATTGCGTCATAAGAACCATATTTACACTGGAATTTTAAAAGAGAAACAAAATGTTAAAATAAAAAAATCATTACTATGCGTTAAAACCTGTAAATGGAGGAAATTACGTCATATTTAAAATGGCCAAAAAATATGGCAAAACAATTTAAATTAAAAAATATATTTGCGCTAGATATTTTGAGATAATCTTTTCAACTATTAATTTGAATCACAAGACATCATTAAGACATCGCAAATAATATTTCCTTCTAACAACAAAAGTATTTTCACGTGAATATTAATAAGAGAAACAAAACTTTGGTGTAAATTACGTCAGATTTAAAACGATACATTTAAATTGAATTATTTAAAAGAACTATCTTATAGCGCTGTTTAAAAATACCGTGAGACAATGACGCTGTTTACTTAATTCATTTTACATTAGCTTATTTTCGAATGATTAACTAATTTTTTTAATTAAATACGAAAACAGCCATTGTATCTTTTAACAGCAGCAGATATGGTCTTAAAAATTCCCAATCCAAGAAAAACGAATGGAAACCCGTTTACAAAGAGATCGCTACTGTTTTTTTTTTTTTTAATTTTAATTCAATATTTTTAAAGCCGATCAAATTAGTGTGCTTTTTGGATTTTGGTGTCCCTGAACGGGGGTTGGCGAGCGTAGCTAGTAGGGGGCAGAGGCCCCTAGTACTATTAAAAAATAAGCATTTTTTGAGGTGAAAAAAATTAAATTCGCTTAAGATGTCAGGATTCCCCCGATCTCCCCTGTATGTTTTTTGATATTTTACAGCTACTGTTTTTGTTTTTGTTGTTTTTATTTGTTTACAAAGCTAATAGTAAGTACAGAAAGCAGGTGTGTGTTGTTGATATTGCATACACCGAATATTTTCATTTCTGCATTAATTTAGATAAGGTAAACTGATGGATTATTTTCTAAACATAAAATTTTTATGCTAATGTTAGTAAATATATTCTATGTATGACATTATTTGATTTTGATTATGAATTTTTTTATTGACAAGATCTCAATCTTTATAATTATTTGAAAATTTCAATATGAAAACATTTCTTGTCGCATACTGTGGAGTTTTTAAATCATCGAAATTTTATATTTTCACGATGAACTAAAATTATCCTAATTAAGTTATTAACGTAATTATTTCATTAAAAATTCAAATTTAATCCACTAGTACACGCTGGTAGAAGGAACATAATATTGATGAAATATTTATTGGCATTAATGGAATATTCATTAGCTTGTACAACGGAGGGCTTTAATAATTTAAATTATTAATTATTCATTAGGATATTTGAGACAGGATTATTGTTCACATAGATAGTTAGATTTTGCACTCACGGTGTAATTACTTAAACCAAATATCTGTTCAAAATTAATTGTGAGTATTAACAATATTTTAATGTTTAATTTACTTGGCAAATATAAATAAACCCTTTTAGGGACAAAGTACTTCTGTTGATAAAATTTTGAAATGACTGACTGAAACTAGAATTTACGAGCATTTTTTTTTTTTTTTTTTTTTAATACATGAAACCTTTTCTTTAACCCCTTGATTCTCGCTCCCGTGATATTCACGGTCTGTGTCTTTAATTAATTTTATTCTGTTTTATTTGCTTCCCACTTGTTTTATAAAATAGTGTAATTGACTTTATTATGGTATCATTTTACATGTCGTTAAATAAGGTGAATATTTCTTTTTCAAAAAAGTGGTGCCAATAAGCAATTTGAACTTTTAAACCTTAATTTAATGCGACCGTTAAAGGGTTAAGGAATATGTAACTTTCAACTGAGTGAAAAAGCGTTCAAGCCATGCCTAATCTGCCAATGCTTAACCAAATGAGCAGTTTTGTACAAATTTGACGCGCACAATTCACTCAGGTAATCTTTTGATAAGAGCACTTTAATAAAGCTTATTTGAATGAATTCTTACTGTCATGTTTGTCCAGGATAGCTTAGTTGGAAGAGTATTAGGTCAACGTCAAAGGTCTCTGGTCTAAATCCTGGCAAGGATAACTTTTTATTTACTTCGAAAATTCTAACTCATTATTTATTTACCAACTGAAATATGTGTTATAAAAATGAATCACGTGTTTTGTTTAAGTACCTCGTAAACTTAAATTAAGCTGGATTCTTTTGAATTATTATATACAATTTGATAACTTTATACAAATGTTACGAAAGTGGAATATACGAAAAAAAAAACCCTGTTCCTTTGCAATACAGGATAACCTCAATAACAGCCACTCCCGAATAGCGGACACCTTTGTATAGTGGACAATTTTTGATCCCCAACACTAATATATTTGAGGACGTGAGTTTCAAAACTCGCTTTATCTACAAAATCAAAGTGTGGGAAATCGTGAAAAACCTCTGACTGCGTCAATGGACCATATTCTCCCCTTGGGTTCGAGGCTACAAAAATTCGTTTGTTCGGGAATAACATTCATAACCGCGCTATTGAAAAGCATTGTGTTTAGAAAATTTATGCTTATATTTTATTTTATACGAAGTTTTAGAACTTTTCAGAGGCAGGTATGGGTTATACATGATTCTTTTTCTTTATTTTAAAGTAATGACATGCATATTTTTCATTTTATTTATAAAATAAAAAATTTAAATTTTAGTTAATACGTATATATGGATTTTAATTAATATGTATATAAGTGCTGATCGAAAATCATTCGTACAAAATAAATCTGCAGTATTTTACGCATGCATTTACCGGTATTTCTGCTGCATCAAATGAAGCAATAGGGTAAACAAACGTGCCAGCCGCTATTTTTACACCACGTGATTCCCACTGTGACGTCACGAGAATACTGTCCATTGCTTTTCATTGAAAAACAAGATTTTACAATGCCAGAAATACAAGATAACATTAGTTTTTCATTCCGATTGCAGTGTTTTTTGACACATATTTACCAATAAAATAGATTTATGGAGAAAATTCGATTTTTAAAATTTTGGATGAGGCAATTTTTAAAACTCACGTCCTCAGTTATAGATTTTTATCTCTTAATAGGGGACAGATTTAGCTCTTCCGAGCTGTCTGTTCTTCCTAAGCTACCAGAAAGGCAGACTTACTATTTTAGGTACTTTTGAGTAGGAAAAGTGTGCAATCCCGAATTTCTACGAACATTTTTGCAAAAGTTAGAAACTATAAAATAAAAAAAAAAGAAGAAAAAAAACAGAAAGACAGACATACTACTTTTAGATTTAAAAAAAAATGAAAAGTGTGTTATTTCGATGTTCTATGACTATTTTTACAAAAGTTGCAGCCAACAATGTAAAAAAAAAATGACAAACAGACAAACATATACTGTAAAAAAAACGGACTAAAAAACGGAGATTCTACTGGTAATCGAGACGCCAGTACTATTTCCGTATTTTAACAGAAATTTTCAGCCATACATTCCAGAAAAAAGGATTTTTTTTTTGTAATTTATGGGGAACAATTTCCGTAAAAATACAGATTTCTGGGATTTATGGGAGGAAATTTCCGTTAAAACACGGAAATAGTACTGGCGTCTCGATTGCCATTAGAATCTCCGTTTTTTTTTACAGTGTACATTTTTTGGATCCTGATAAAATTTATAATGAGACCGAAAGCAAAACAAGTCCTTGCTTAAGAAAAAGAATGTTTAAAATTGCAACGTCTGTTCAAAAGTATTGCGTTGATATACATTGAAAAAAAAAAAACATATACAAAAGTATGATATAATCTCCTTTATAGGAAACTAGCTAAGTTGCCGGGAATTTTAAGAATGTTTGTTTTTAAAAATCAATTTGGTGGTATTTTCTTATTTCAATTTTATTCATAACATTAAAATATAATTTCTTTAACTGCTAATAGGTTTTTAAATTCCAAACACAAATAAAAGCAATAAAATACCTGAAAATCGTTAAAATTGCGAATATTTCCATAATCGGGTTTTTATCGTGTTTCAATACGTAATCGTTATATATTCACATGCTTCCATCCATTATATTTCCAATATGACGTAATATTCGTCAAACTATTTCATTTTCATTTTTCACGTGGAAATCTTGCAATAGAAAAGTTATGACGTAATATTCACTTTTTTTAAAAAATTCTTCGGACAATTTATTTTATTTTCATTTTTCCCGTAGAAATATTGCAATAGAAAAGTAATTGTTGTGCTTAGAATGTTATTGTGGATTTTTAATTGTTGGCAACCATTATTACGAATAATGCTTAAATTTGATAGGAAATTGTTGTTAATTTGGTGGTTATTTATTAATTAAAAAGTAACTATCAATTATTTCGATTCCGGATTACTTTAGTTGCCTCGGTCGTGTTTTAATACACATGTACCTAACATTTCACAATTCTGGCTTCCGAACTGTGGATTTGTATAGAATTACAGACAGACAAATTTTCATTTTTATATATTAGATTGGGTAAAAACAAAATAAGGATACTAATTTTGTAAACAGTAAAACCAAATCTCGCCAAATATTTCAATATATATTATATATTTAAATGGTTTTTCATGAAAATATATATCTTTATTTTATAAAAGCTTTCAAAATAGTTTATTTGGAAAGATTCTGTAAAATAACGTAACAGTAAATTTTAACGAAGTATTAAGGATAATTTACAAGAGAAAGATTTTTTTTTTCGACTGATACTTATAAGAAAAGTCTCTTTAACCCTTTATGTCCAAATTATGAATTCATGAAAGTTTCATCTTCTAAAGCAGTTTTTGTGAATTTTTTAAACTACAGTAGAAGATATACTCAATCATTTATTAAATTTTAGAAGGATTTTGCCTATAGGAATTTCTTGGAATATTTATAACTTCACTAAAATATTATATATATATATATATATATATATATATATAGTGTACTTTTCGGGTAGCAGAGCGCCAGTGTTATATATACACATATATACATACATATAGACATATATGTACATGTATATATATATGTACACACACACACATATATATATACATACATATGTATATATAACCATTAAATAAACATTACCGACCACCATAAAAAATTAAAATTGTGATTATGAATGAAATGACACAAATACAGTTTCCCACAACACACTTAACATGGATACAAAAAACATAGAATATAGAATATACAAGCTGCTATGTATAAAATATAGTCCCTTATACTATATTACGAGAATTAATGTGGAAGAAAAAAATAAAAATATGGATACCGATAATAATAATTGAAAAGCTTATATATTGAATTACGTTATCAAGAGTACAGAATTCAATTATATAAGCAAAATCGTCGTTTTCTGTGAGAAAAAAAGCTAAAAGCTGAATTTTTTTCCTGTACTCAAACGACTAATATAACCAAAAGAATAGTTTCAAGATGAAAACAGAATAAGATTGAATGTCATTAAATGGAAAAATCAATACAACCTTTTAAATATTTAATTTATAGCAATGAAAAATAGTTATATTACACACCTAATATATATGTGCATATATGTGTATATATATGTATATAAATATGTATATATAACACTGGTGCCCGGCAAACAGAAAAGTACATTTTTTAGTATTTTATAGAATTAGAAAATGTACAAATATAATGCTCTTACAATAGAAATATGTGAATATTTCCAAATTGAATCTTTCCATCCAGAATATTTCAACGTTAAAAAATCTGAAAAGATGCAATTGGAAAAGGAATCATCCTTTTAAAAATATTTTGTTTTGTGCAACCCATAATACTTTTGGAACAAGATAAATTGAAGTATCTATAACCCATTCTAAACTGTATTACTACAAATCGATGTATTAAATGAATATTATAACAAGTTATTTTAATGGTACTTTAAAGTACCATCAGAGCACAAAGGGTCAAAGCACATGCTTAGAATATTTTGAAAAAATTTCTAATGAAACTACTTATGTATGTAATACAGGATCAGTCAAATTAAGCGGCGGAATTCCTTTATAAAGTCTGTAAAAAATGAAATACTTTCAAGTATTTGGGGCGAAAAGACGAAGGCAACACACGATTTGGCAAACGACAATTTTCCTCGCCAAATGCAAGCGATATTAATGCATTTGGAAATTTCTAGTTAAATAACTGTTCAAATGCAGAGTGTATAGTAAATAAAGTATTTAATGAATTTAAACTTAAACGATGAAACAGCTTATGATTTTTTCGATAAGCCTGGATATAATACAATTTGCGTTCACTGGCTGGATAAATTTAAAGTGTATTTTAAAAGTAACTGTCCGATTGAGAAAGCTCACCATACGCATTTGGATGTTATCGATATTAGCCATTGTTTTCATGGCAACGATATTCTCAGTGTCGGAGACAACAAGAGAATATCGTTTGTTATTGTACGATATTCTCTTGTTGTCTCCGACACTGAGAATATCGAATTAAATGACAGTGCTCATAATCGGAACTTTTGTTGAGTTTGAAGCAATTTTAATCATTTTAAATTTTGTTCTAAACTGTTGTTAGAATCGTTAAATTTTATTATAGATACATATAAATGTATATGGCAAATCCTTAGTTAATTTAAGTTAAAAGTGTTAGTTAAAAGTGTATTTATTTAAGTAAAACTTGCTTAAGCTAGTACAATATAAAGAGTAAAAATAAAAAGCGTTTTTGTCTTAAAAAATGAAATTTTCATTATTTTTTACGGTCGCTCTATCGAGGTTCCGCCGGAATTTGTTTTATAAACACATATATCCTGATGAGGAGAGCATTCTGTAATTTTTTCAAAATTTTCTGAGTATGCCCTTATGGTGATCTTCCTTGTCAGAATCAATATTTTATGATGAGCTTAATTATATTATTTCTCCTAAATCGATTATTAAATTTGTATAGTTACTTATCATTTCACAATAAACTATATTCTGCTATTCAGTCATTTGTGTAATCCATTGTAGTATTTTAAAGGCTGGCAACGCTTTCATCCCCGATCATTAGAAATTAATAGTATTCCGAAAATAAGATTTATATATTCTGAATGATATACTCTGAGCTCTAATAATTTCCTAACTTGTAAGTCTAAATTTCTGTTATTGCATATTGCAAAATTTCCATAATATGAAAATTTTACGTTTTCGTTATGAATTCAAAACACCCTAATTAAGTTATATGTAATTATAATATGAGAAACAAATACTTAAAATTGAAATTACATTTAATTAAAAATTCAAATTTGAGTAAGTTGGTACATGTTGATAGAAGCAACATCTTATACATTAATCTTCCTGGTTTAGGTGCTAATGAAATATTTATTAGAAATTTGTACAGTGGAGTTCTACAACAATTTATATTATTAATTATTCATTGAGACATTTCACAGAGGCAGGATTATTGTTGAAATGTACAACTAGCTGTTACGTGCAAGCTGTAAATATTTGTACCATATTAATAATAAGCAATTATCCTGTACTATATTAATTTTGAGCAATAACAATATTTAAAGCTTTATTTACTAGGTGAATCTAAATTAAGCTTGATTCTTTTATCGTAAGTTATGAAATACGATAATTTTAAGCAAAATTTTAGCAATTAGATTATACAAATATAAAATAAAAATTCTTCACTATAAAAAAAAATTAAAAAATTAAAAAAATCTGTGATTTGCTACAAAAGGGGCTGGCACTCCAGCTGTCAACAAAGTTGCTTTAAAGTTTACAAGCTGTTGTCTTTAAGAGCGCAGTAAAATTTCTGAAGTCTGCGGAAAGTCACTTTGCTATTAACTGTTTTGTGCATATAACAAAAATAACTCGATTTTTACTTTTGCTTGAATTTGCTTTCACAGCACCAGTGCTTGAATTTGATTTCACTGTATCAGTGCTTGAAAAATTACAACACGAAGGGCTGCAAAAACAGTGTATTTTACAAAAAAGGCTGCTGTCTTTATGTGTAATATAAAATTCCTCTAGTGTGGGAAAAATCGCGATACTATTCACTGCGTGGTGCACGAAGAAAGAATTCGATTTTTATTTTACTTGTAGCTTGAATTCGCATTCACAGCATTGGTGCTTATATTCGATTTTACAGCAACAGTGCTTGAAAAATTACAACTTTTTCTTACGGTGTTCTTTTGTGAAATATTTATTATGAAACATTAATAAATTACAAGTACATACATTTTAATAGCAAAATTAATAAAGTTTCGATAGTTTTCCTAAGAGAGTTTAAAATCACCAGTTAACATATAAAACATATTGTATTCTAAAGAAAGTAAATTAATAAAATATACACCAAAAAGGTCTTAATTTCAAATTTCTTGAATTTCGATTTTTGTTATACAGCATCTTCTCCTATTAAGATTTTCAATTAAGTTATACGTGTAATTATAATATGACAAACACATCTCGGACGATGAAACTTCATTTCATTAAAAATTCAAATTTAAGCAACTGGAAGGTGTTAGTAGACGAGACAGAGACATATTATACACTAATCTTCCCAGCTCTGGCATTAATGAAATTTATTGAACAAGTATACAATAGAGATCTACAGTAGTTTAAGGTATTACCTATTCATTGAAAAATTTCGTGAAATAGAATTATTATTCACTTACAAAAGTTGTTGTAACGTTGATGACGTAAACATTTAAGCAAATGTTTCTATTTAATTAATTGGCAGCATCAACAATAATTTAATTCTTCATTAGCATAATGAATATAAATTAAGCATGGATGTTTTATCTTAAGATATGAAATATGTTATCTTTTATCTCATTTTTTGTAAGTGGGATGTACAAATACAAAATTAAAATTCTTGTTTTATAAATATTTATTTTCACATGTTAATTAAATACAATTATAAATATTTGTACCAATTAAATCGTAATGATATTTGCTTTTCATTATTAAAATGCAAGCATACGAAAATAATATCATTAAAATTGACTCATCTTGAAAATAATTTTGAGACATTTTATTTAAATAGTGTAATATGCAAAATATGCTAGCACTTTTTCCCTTATAAATGTTTTCAGTGGTTTTTGTTTAAATATAGTCTTATGAAAATAAAATAACAGCTCTCACTTCATAAGTATGATGAATAAATTTTATTTATACCTCGTTGCAAAATTATATTTGTCATGAAAATGCATAATCTCATTTTACAAAAGGTTTCAATATGTATAAATGTCTAATGTTTTCTGAAAAAAAGACAGTAAATCTTGTAAGAACCACTAAGATAAATTTTTAAAGAGAATGAGGTTTTGCTAACTAATATGCAATAAAACATTCTATGAAGAAAGTAATTATAATACATCTTCAAATCTCTTTAAATACTGGAATTTTTTGTTACTCGATTCCCAATTAAATTTATAATTTTATTCGATTATTTATTAATTATGTATATACCATTTTATTAAGACAAAATTATTATTAACGATATTCAGAAATTAACTATTATATCCGAAAATAAGGAAGCTATACCTTATTTTAAAGTTATTATAGTATTTCAGAAAATAGGAGCCGAATAGGAATTTCTAAATGCAAATATTAACTGAAAAGAGAGATGCATGGTCGATTCTAAAGATACACTTAATCGAATAACATTAAGAAATTATTTAGTTAAGATGCTTTTCCCATTGAAATAAAATCCAGTTACATATTTAGAAAGTAGATGAGTGATGTATCAACCGATTGGGTGGAAATACTTAGATAATATCAATTTCTGTAGACATAAATATTACATTTATCATTCATACAAGTAATTTTTTTATTACTCATGGGAGTAAAATTTTATTATTATATAACAAAATAAATATTTACTTATGGTTTTGAATACACACAATGGAAAGCTCTTGTCCCTGATCCGTATATATTAATATGCACAATTAACATATTCTTGTAAACAAGTTTCCGTTTATACACTTTTCCGTTTCTGGTGTCAATTGTTTGTGTACTTAGTTTAATTAAAAAATTGTTCATTGGTATGTGTTATCTCTATTTCAGTTTTGAAATTTTTTATTTATTAAAGCAAGCATTCTTACAAGGGAATCACTTTTGGTACTGCTCGTACCTAGCATTGAGACCTGGTGCATTTTAAAGCACTAGATTACGATGTTTGAGAATCGATAAAATTATTTTTGGTTAAAATAATATTTCTTGATTTTACAGCAGCATAACTTTCTGAAAAGGCAATTTTCGAGACCATTTATCGAAGTATTAATATTGACGTTTTTTAAAGAAAATCTTTTAAAAATAAAAATTAGCTAATAGTAAGTATAAAATATTGAAAAAAAGTTTAAAAATTCCTTCAAGAACCCAGGAATTTGATTTTGAAAAACTGCAACATTATATTCACATTTTTGGCAGGGGAAAAGTTGGCGTTTTTTCTTCAAAAGTAGAGCTTTCCGTCAACCCTAGCCAAATGTCATAGCTGTGTTGAGTGAGGAGTGGTTTGGACTTCAGTAGAAATTGTAATGTGCGATTTAATTAGCCACAGTAAATTTTCTAAATTGTGTAAAAATATTAATTTACTTTATAAATACTTTTACAAAAGGACCATTTAATACAGCAACATTTTATCTTAAACATTCGAAACTTTATTTCATTCGATTTCAAAAGAAAATAGATTGCTTATTTTGTATTTCACTAAAAAGTAGTTTTCAATGATCTTGAAAGTTTTTATATAAATATACTAGGGGGCTCTGGCCCCTACGAGCTACGCTCGCCAACCCCCGTTCAGGCACACCAAAATCCAAAAAGTACGCTAATTTGATCGGCTTTAAAAATATTGGATTAAAATTTAAAAAAACAGTAGCGAGCTCTCTGTAAACGGGTTTCCATTCGTTTTCATAGGATTGGGGATTTTTAAGGCCAAATCTGCTGCTGTTAAGAGATACAATTGATGTTTTCGTATTTAATTAAAAAAAATTGTTAAACATTTGAAAATAAGCTAATATAAAATGAATTAAGTAAACAGTGTCATTGTCTCCCGGTATTTTTTAACAGCGCTATAAGATAGTTATTTTAAACAATTCATTTTAAACGTATCGTTTCAAATCTGACGTAATTTACGCCAAAGCTTTATTTCGCTTATTAATATTCACGTGAAAGTACTTTTGTTGTTAGAAGGAAATATTATTTGCGCTGTCTTCGAATTCACGATAATAGTTGAAAAGATTATCTCAAAATATCTCGCGCAAATATATTTTTCAATTTAAATTGTTTTGCTATATTTTTTGCCATTTTAAATATGACGTAATTTCCTCAAATTACAAGTTTCAACGCGTAATAATGATTTTTTTTATTTTAAGATTTTGTTTCCCTTTTAAAATTCAAGTGCAAATATGGTTCGGCACAGATGTCACATACGCCATCATCATTGATGTCATATACGCCATCACATCATATTGGCGCAATTTTTTTTCTGACGCCAATTTCATATACGCAACGGGTACTTAACTGGTGCTAAGTGTCGTTATTTTGCTTGATATGGTAACCCGGATGTTGTTGTTCATGCTATTAATGTTTCGCCAAATTGGCGTCGGAAAAAATTGCGCCAATATGCGCGTATATGACAGCTGTGCCTATGGTTCTTATGACGTAATTTTCCTGCTTTTAACATGTAATCATTTAATTCTAATTTTAAAGTTTTTTTTTCTGTTTGTAATAGTCCCGTGTAAATAAATTTTTAATTTGAAGTAAACATTATTGTTTGCGCTGTTTATACAACTGGCAACAGTTTAAATTGATAACATTTTCTAAAATTTGTAAAAAATATCTTTCGAAATGCTGAAAATTTGAATTTAAAATTGAAATAAAACCTCAAAAAATGAGTCAATTAAGAAAAATAATTGCAATCTGCACATCGGGAACTTATAACGTATAAAATGATCTAAAAATGATTAAATTCTCATGTATAGTTTTTGCTCCAATAAAACTTTTTTAATGGAACGATTTTGTCTAACTTTAGCATTAAATATCTCTTAAAATAATTCTTCGATTTAAAAACTGTCTGCATCAGCGTGTTTATCAAAGATTTCTCTATAATACCACCGATTTTCATATTTTTGTATACAACAGTTTTTTTAATATTAACGATCAAAGGCCATGCTTAAGCATTCAAATTGGATGCGATCTACCCGGAATATCTATGCAGATTTTCATTGGTCCATTTCCAAATCAAAAGTTTTTTTTCTATATTTACTATTTATATATTTATCGTCTGCAGAAAAAAAAAGTAAAAACCTAATTCTTGTTTCTTACGCTATCATATCAATTATCAAACAAATCGCAATCTGATATAATTCTAATATGTACTGTATGCTTACTCCCCTGATAATGCGGGCGGAAAAATTGTAGTGCCATATTTGGCGACTTAACACACTTTTGGCGTGAAATAAACAAATAAAAGTGTAATAATAAAAAATAAAAAATATAAAAAAATATATAAAATATGATTTTAACAGAGAAATTTTATCGGTTCTCTAACTTTTATGTATAGGGCTACAAAATGCACCAGGTCTCGGTGCTAGGTGCGAGAAGCACCAAAAATGGTTCCCTTGTTAGTGCATGTAGTCTGGAAAGATCCCAAATAGCACGAAGTGACATTGAAATGGTCATAAAACTTCACAATTACGACGATGAACGAAATATAACAATTTTATTTTGTCACATTACGACTGTCAGGTGCGGTAATGAACTCAGTGAATGGCCTTGCAGGGGGGAGGTACTCCGGAAGATATGATATTTTATTTTTTTTATGATCTCAAAGTACAAATTCCCACCGGAAATACACAACCACCCATTCTTTTCCGGAATCTTCAGCCATCCCACCAGGATAGTAATGTCTCTGTTACATACTGTTAATGTGACTGTCTCTTCGTGACATTTAGTAAATTTTTACCATGAAATAAATTCAAACATGAGACAGCATGGAATCAGAACTTGTATAAATTTCTAATTACTCAACTGAAAGATTATTAAAAAAAGGTTTTTTATATGAATTTTAATACACTATTTCTTCATGCCTAACAAATATATACATGCTGTATATAAAAGGTCATATGCACATTTTGATGGTTAATAAGTTATAAAATAATGAAGATAGATTTAATTTAATTAAACAAAAACATAATTTGAAGAACAAATAAAAAAAACAAAATTTATTTCCTACATTGTTTAAGCCCAAGAAGGGGCAGATATTAAGTCATTTCATTCAATTAGTTCTACATTTAATGTTAAATTTTTGTAACAAATTAGTTAAGCCAATTGAAGATTACAAAATAAAAATAAAATTCGTACAATATGATACATAAAAAACCTAAAAAAATAGATTCCGTTCAAATGAAATCGAAATAAATCTTAGACATTTTTTTTAAGTTTTGTATTTTGCATGCATCTTATCATTTTATGCACAATTATCATAAACATAATACAAAATCTGCAATACAAATATTTCCAATTAAAAATGGAAGAAGTCTAAGATTTATTTCGATTTCTTTTGAACGGAATCTATTTTTTTAGGGTGTTTTCAGTATCATATTGTATGAATTTTATTTTTATTTTTTAATCTTCAATTGGCTTAACTAATTTGTTACAAAAATTTAACGTTAAATGTAGAACTAATTGAATGAAATGACTTAACATCTGTCCCTTCTTGGGCTTAAACAATGTAGGAAATAAATTTTGTTCTTTTAATTTGTTCTTCAAATTATGTTTTTGTTTAATATGGTCAAGTTTTTCAATAACTACTGCACATAGACGAACGCATTTCAAAATTAATAGAGAGTATCATCATCAGGCTTTGGTGTATGCGGTATTGCATCACAATGTGGGATGCAGTGTACCAATGTGTAATTCAAAATGGTTCACCACTGTAGTAAAGCAGGTTGCGGTAGTTTGGACAAAAACTTCCAATCTGAACATAAAAAATCTATAATCAAATCATAAAAAATTAACTTCACTTAAATTTATATACCATATTTCCCACTCAGGAACTCTATGAATGTAAATGTAAATTGTGTTGAATCTTTACTGCTAATATTTAACAATATTATAACTGTGATACAGTAAAAAATAAAAAATAAAAGTTTTACTTAAATTTTTAAACCTTAATCTCTCCCAAGGGGTGATGTAAAGACATCAGAAAATTATTACCTAAGTTTAACTTGGGGTATAATTAGTTCTCATCTCGGAAAAAAAAATACATTTTAAAATTTAAGTATGTAATTCCCCACTAAGTTCGCTACCTGCGTAAAAATAGCTATCCATTAGAAAGTTTTTACTAAAATATAAACGTGACCAAAGCAAAAAATATCCTTTTTATTTCCACTATGACGCCATAGTCACCTTTTTAATTTTTGAAAAAAAAAAAAAAAAAAAAAAAAAAAAAAAAAAAAACTAGTTCAAAATTTAATATTTCACGTGAAAATCTTTCACCTAAAAAGAAATAAATTATTATTACGGCTTTTGAAATTTTACAACAATGAAGTAAAAATTTTACATTTTCTATGAAAAAATATCCGTTGATTTTCAAAGAAAAAAGCAAAAATTGGAATTATTAAGAAAACTATTTGAAAAATGTAAAAACAAATTGGCCCCTTTTTCTCTCTGGGTTATAATTCACCGATATGTAAAAGCATTTTACCATTCGTTTTGACCCTGACGTCAGGCAAACGTTTTTACACTTTAAATTTATAATATCATTAGAATTAGTAAAGAATAAAAAATGAGTGGCATCAGGGACAAAAAGGTGGGAAGAAAAGATGAAAAAGTTATCATCTCCATAGGCTTTTCTATGTTAAATTAACATTGAGAAGTGACGCTGGAAATAAATAAATATTGCGCTGCCGCGCAATACTTAAATATCATTAATTTTTAGGTAGATTCAAAAAGCTTTATGGCCCTCGATAAATGAAGCTGAAAGCAAGCTTCTTCGAATAACATTATGCGATTAAAAAATTCAGCATCATCCTCTATACTCCTTATCATGCCTGTTGCAAAGTCCATCCTCCCAGGCATATCATATAATTTGAACCTTGTAAGCATACAGTCTAAATCTTTTGATTAGAACCCAGTGCACAGTCGAAACTGACATATCTAATTGTCTTGCCCCTGATCCCACGCATCTCCTAGGACTGACTCTGACACGCTCAACATGAACATCACTTATATGTGAGATCAGCGGCAAGAGAATTAGATATGTGAGTTTTCGAACGTACAGAAGGTTCTTAGGAAAAGATTAACTGTAAGCTTCCAAAGTTCAAATTTTTCAATCCTTAGACCCGGACGATAGTCCTAGGAGGAGGGACTTTGCAACAGACATGCTAAGGAAGATGGACGATACTTCTGAATTTCTTAATCGAATAAAGTTCTCCAACAAAGCTTGCTTTCAACTTAGTTTAATGAAGGACCATACATTTTTTTGAATCTATCTAATCTTGAATGTCATTAATTTCAATCTGTCTTCATTATTTTATGAATTATTAAACATCAAAATGCGTTAGACGTTTTATAGTGTCCCTTGTATGTTTTTTTGATAGCAGAATTAATTGAGAGATGAACATGCTTTTCGCTAAGTTGATTGTCAGCATACCGAACTAAACTTGAAAATCTCGATTACTAAATTAATTTCAAAAAATATACTGCTATTCTTACATTTTACAGTTAGTAACTGATAGGTTTTGCCATTAAAGCTGGAAGGCGACAGGTGGTGTTTTGAAACTATGCCGCTCTAGTCAGTATAACCGTCAGAGATTTCCGTGTTTTTCTTCCAACCTGTGTTCGACGCTGCATAAATAAGGGGTATGTTCCTTTAGATAGAACCCCACGGGTCAATTTTTTATTGATAAATCAATAAATTGCGACTCTGATAAAGAGGAAGATAACATTCCCCAACCGTCAATGTTATATGTTCAAACATTCCTTACTTTTTTTAGAGTTTTGAAATGTATAACTTTTTAAGCTGTATATATTTGTTTTCCCCGAATATATCTTATTCAATGTAATAAGAGTTCTAAATCAAAGGCAATATAAACTATGTGGACTATTGTTTTCAATTTTTAGTACGTCCTCGAATTTCGAGTATGTTTAGTCATCTTCATATTATTCAGTAATCTATGAATCTCATTTTTTTATTCTCCTTCTCTGAACTTTTAACTTATAATTTTTATAACCTGCGTGTAACAGATTTTTGTAAAGTTTGATGAATTTTCTTGCATCAAAAGTGCTCATTAAACGCCGGGTATGCGTTACTTATATTACATATATGTTAAAATGTGAAATACAGTTCATATTTACATACAATACTTTATATAGAATATAAATGATTGTTTTATATTCTTGTGAAAATTTAAACTGGACTAACAGCAATCTTTCTTCAAAGTTTTAAAAATGCTTTTCCGTATTACTATTGAACTTACGTACATAGATTTAATTATTGTATTTTAACGCGTATAGATAAAAAAATTTAAAAGATAAAAAGAGGGGAAGTCCCTTTAGAAATTTCAAAAATTCGATTTTTTTTTCATATTTCGAAAATATAATATCTCGAGAATATATTGGCAAGGGGAAAAATAAAATATTCAATATTAATAGAGTTATCACACTTTTAGTCGGAGCGCGCCAGAGCCCGCATGTTGTGCTAGCGAAGATTAAACGAAGATCTTCTTCCCTTACTTCCTCAAGAAATTCAAAAGCATCTCCTACCAATCTACTAAGATTTATCTTTAGATGACATACTCCAAAGATACTTGTGTGACCATACCCAAAACGCTAATGAAAGTTTTAACGCAACAGTTTGGTGATTGTATCCAAAACACATGCATTCTGGACTAAAAATTGTTGAAATTTCAGCATACATCGTTGCTGGAATATTTAATGAAGTCTACACTTCCGTTCTTGGAGTTATGGATAATTTAAATATTGTTGTTGGCACCTATGCCAAAGATTTTGCCGAAAACGCCGATGACGCGCAAGTAACGAGACAGTACCGGAGGAGTCTGTTTCAGACAAAAGAAGCTCGTACACCCCGAAAACAGCAGTAACTAAAAAAACGAGCTTTTCGAGGAATCCGAAGATATATTTTATTTCCCTGGGATCGCTGATTGGTCGGTATGCCACTAAAACAAGTAATTTTATCGTACTGAAACTTTAAACGCGATTATCTCTAAATTATATTTTGAAAAACTGCTTGTGGTGCAACTCAAAAAGTTATCGGCCGATTTGGCTGATGTACAAAATCCGAACATTTTAATAAAACCCGTACTTAATTTTTTACTGTGTACTTTTTTATCGATTTATAGGTTTATCCTTGCCGTGCATATGTTAGAAAAAGAAAATATTGTTTTTTTTTCAGATCAATAGATAAAGAGTGTAGAGTGTAGCAGTTATGGGCCTCGCGCCTGAAACGCCCGTAGAAAAATTTTGCTGAGCCGCTATTTTGTAAAAAAATGAAAAAAAAATGTACTCTATAAAAATGTAATAAAGTTATGTTTCAATTTCAAAATGATCCAATTATTTTATCCCCTTTAAAAAAATTAAGAAAAAAGACTGATTTTGAGGCATTTAAAGGGGCTTCCCCTCTTAAAAACCGCTGTCATTTGAACGTCTCTAAACTAAAGTTTCAATATCTCTTTTTAGACAATTCTTTTGTCTTTTTATTTTGTGAAAATTTAATTAAAACAACTTGTAGTTATATCAAAAATCTAAAAATAAAATCTTAAAGGTAATTTAGGGGAATGTTTTCTCCCATATCTAAAATTTATTCTAATGGAGTAAAACTAAATCGCCTTAGGTTTTTTTAAATGTGCATAAACTAGTTACGGAAACCGAACAAAGTGTTTTTTTTTTATTTTAAATTACATTAATTTTTTTTTTACCTTCTTAATGTGTGAAAGATTCTACATTATTAATATGTTTTAATGCATCAAATTAGTGTATTATTTTAATATTTGTATATAATATAAATTTGTTTTTTAAATTTTAACCACTATTTTTTAAATCACATCTTTTTAAGTAGTTGCATATGAAAATATATAAAGTACGAAAAAATTCGTTAAGTGGAAATTTATGATATGATGGAAATGAATCAATTCCCTTAATTGATTCCCTTAATTGATTCCCAATGAATCAATTTCCTTAATTGATTTCCAGCTATTTTATGTATGTTAATACCAGCAAGTCAACTTTATATGCAGATACAAATGTTCAAATGGGCATTGTTATTCTCACTAACAAACACTATTATTTTTTGTTTTAATAATTATAGCCACAGTAGTAATTAATTTTGAAAAATGGATTGCTCACTATTGGCAATATACCCAATCACATTTTAATTTATGTTTAGTCTGTTGTAAAAGATAGAAGAGGAAAAAAATACATTATGATTAAATATGGATTGAATCGCATAAAAAATGCATGAGGGTTTGAAATACAATTTTGAAATTTCGTGAAAAAAAAAAAAAAAATTAATGATCCAACAAGAGAAATAAATTATTTAACAGAGTATATAAAATCATAAGTTTGAAAATTTTGGACAAATTTTACTCTGAAGTAAATTATTACATGCCTACATTTCTGTATTTTGCATCTGACAATCTAAAATTGTAGCAGTCATATATATTTAAACATTATTTAGATAGGTGTGAGTACCAATAAGGGATCTCGTCATTCTCGTCATTACGGGAACCGTCATAGATTTGCGCGCCAGCTAAAATGTAGATCTTGTAAAATACGCGTGTTGTTTTTTCCCAGCTAATATAAATGTTTACAAAAGAAGGGTTTCTTCTAATATTAAACCATTTGTAAATATATTAATTCATATAAATAGTGTAGATAACTATATATCATACTTTATGTCGTCCAAGAAATATATATATTAAACTTTTCATACTAAATTCCATAGTGACGTTTTATGTTAAAAAAAAGTGTGACAATTTTTATACTGTGGAGTCTAAACTGGGCTACTACAAAATAAAATAATTTTTTTTAAATATATATCTGAATAATGAAAAATGAAATACAAAGTAATCTGGAATTTTTTTCTAATATTAAACCATTTGTAAATATAATGTATAGTAATTCATGTAAATAGTGTAAATAACTATATACTTACTTTATGCTGTCCAAGAAATATATATATTAAAGTTGCCAAACTAAATTCCATAGTAACGTGTTATATTGAAAAAATGTGACAGTTTTTATATTGTGGTCTCCTTCTTAAAACTGGGCAAAAGAAAATTAAAAAGTTTTTAAAAATATCTATCTCAATACTGAAAAAAGTAACACAAAGTAATCTGGAACTTTCTTCTAATATTAAACTATTTGTAAATATATTATAATATATATTAATTTATGTAAATAGTGTAGATAACTATATATCGTACTTTATGTCGTCCAAGAAATACAGGGTGCAATATGCTATCTATCGCCGAACTGTAATTTCTCAACCGTTGGTAGTAGACATATAGTTCCAATTATAAAAACGTTTCAAATGAGGTAAATATTCATGCTATGGCATTATTTAAAGTAAAAAATCAATTTTATAAAAATTACGAAATCTAACTTTTTATACGGTCCCCCAGTCCCTATAGTTATATTTAGTAAAAGTTTACACATATCATAGCACATATAACACAAAAAGATTGACATTTGTACTACAAAAAATGACAGAGTTATTAAATTTCAAATTTTGATATTTTTGCACATGATTTTGTCTTTTATTGCAGGAACAATTGAAAGATGAATTAAAGTAATTCGAGATCAAAATCAGTTTCAATGTCCTTTTTACGCCGAAACCACCTTTAGCCGGTATAGCCAAATCGGAGTTTAACAAAGAGGGTTATTTCATCTAAAAGTTTAGCTGATTTTTAGGGATCGTACACAAAGCTAAGAATGAAATATTGAAATTAAACAGAAAAATAAATATGAATTTATTATAATATCAGAAAACGGTCTAGTATAAAAAATGAATACATTAAACGCTAGAATCTGCTAGAGATACTGCTCAAAGTGTTCTCCATTGGTGGCAATGCACAATTGAATGCGTGACAGTATTGCGTCCTGGGCACGTTAGAGCATAGCAGGTGTGCAAACTGTGGGATAATCAAAAGGATGATGCGACCTGGAAACCTCCACATATCCCGGACATTACGACACGTGTGGTGCGGTATATGCGGCACCTGGATTGTTGGACCCATCTTCTAAGATGGAACCTTAAGGTACGTTCGTTACCTGCATCTGCTACAAAACACGGTACGTGACTGGTATGAAGAGTTGCTCTCCAACATGCCCGCCGGGTGTGGTTACAACATGATGGGGCCCTCTCCGCGTAAATCATCCGGGCGTATTTGGCCACCGAATTTGGTCAACAGATCCTTGGAAATGGTAGTTCGGTAGAGTGGCCACCGTGTTCACCGCAGGGTTCATATGGAGTTGGGAAGAAAAAATCCAAGGAGTACCCCAAAAAATCCAAGGAGTCCAAAAAGTTTTAAGAATTTGCCCCCTTTTTTTTTTCCTGTCGAAGTTTTTATGTGTTGCATCATTATGTGGTATGCACACTCCAATTTCTAATGCCCAATTTGGGGAGAAAAACATTTTAAAAACAAATTTTACTGTATTAGAATCTAATTGTTAGTGCTGAAATTGCACAGTATTCACAATATATTGCTTACTGATTTCGTAAGTTTAAATACAAAATGGACAATCAACGTTTTTATGCAGTGACCAATGGTTATGTCACAGGGGTGGTTCTGAGTAAAAAAAAATTCTGAAATTCACAGCAAATCTTCTGAAAAGTTACATCAGAGGGGGTGGGGGGGAATCCCCTACCAACACTAGATATGCGTTTTTTCCGCGACTCTTTGACAAAATTCACGTTTTTTCGCGATCTTTTGAAGAAATTTGTGTTTTTTCGCGATCTTTCTACGAAATTGTGTGTTTTTTTCGCAATCTTTTGACGAAATTTGCCGTTTTTTGCGATCTTTTAACGAAATTTGTTGATTTTCGCCATCTTTTGACGAAATTTGCCGTTCTTTCGCGATCTTTAGAAGAAATTTGTGGTTTTTTTTCCCGATCTTTAGATGAAATTTGCGGGGGTTTTCGCGGTTTTTTGACGAAATTTGCGTTTTCCCCGCGATCCTTTGACGAAATTGGCGATTTTTCTGCAAACGATTGACAAAATTTATTTTTTTCGGCGACCATATGTCCGAAATTTCCGGATTGGTGACCGATTTTTTAAAATTTTCGGAAATGAATACCTTACATTTTCGGAAAATTCTGATTAGAATCACCTCTAGGTCATATAGATAGAGATTAGTTAAATCCCAAACACTTATGTATATCATACACATGATACATCTTAAAGAAAATTTTAAAAGGCAAAAAAAAAAAAAAAAAAAAAAAGAATGCTAAACGAAACATACAAGAAAAAATAACAAGTTTTGAATTTATTCTTTTAGAATAGCGGTAATCGCTTTCTTTGAAGGTGAAATTTTGATAAATTCGCATATTTTTTGCGATCTTATGATGAAATTCGCGTCTTTTTCGCGATCTTTTAATGGAATTAATTCGCGTTTTATTTCGATTGTTTCACGAATCTGACGTTTTTTTCGCGTTTTTTTTTATGTAAACCGCGTGTTTTTCGCGATCCTTTGATGGAAACCGCGTGTTTTTCGCGATCCTTTGATGGAAACCGCATGTTTTTCATGATTTTTTGAGGAAATTCGCGTTTTATGCGATCTTTTGTGGAAATCTGCTTTTTTTCTCGATCTTTAACGAAATTCGCGATCCTTTCAGTAAATTCGCGTTTTTTTAAAAAATTCGAGTTTTTCCGCGATCTGTTGGAAAAATTTGAGTTTTTTCACGATCCTTTGACAAAATTTATGAATTTTTTCAGCGACCTGCTGGAGAAATTCGCGTTTTTTCACGATCCTTTAACAAAATTTACGAATTTTTTCCTCTATCTGCTGGAGAAATTCGCGATTTTTCACGATCCTTTGACAAAATTTACGAATTTTTTCCGCGATTGATTGACGAAATTTAATGGTATGTTTTGGAACATATTTGCGAAAAACGCGATTTTTTCCGAGATTCTTGGCTAAATGCCAAATGTCGATAAAATTTAAAATAAAGGTCGGCTAACAGTGCCGAAAAATGGACTTTACGGACCTAATAAGTGAAAAACGGACCTAGTTTGAGCCCTGCTATTAAGATTATCCTACCCAATCAATGATGTGCATAAAGGATTTACCGTGGGTTTTACAATCACGATTTTTTTTTCCCTCGGCAGCAATATCGCTTGCGTCCGGAGCCGCAATACAATTTAAGGAGTTTCTAAGGAGTGGTTTGCTAATCTAAGTAGTTCTAAGTACTACTTGGAAATGTTTTCATTTCTAAGGAGTTTCCAAGGAGTCTAAGGAGTCTGTGCGAACCCTGTCACCGGACTTGATTTCCATGGACTTCTACATCCGGAATTACATAAAGGTATAAGTCTAAGTGAATGAGACTACTTCTATGGTTTATCTGAAGCAACACATTATCCTTGATTGTCGCACAGTTTGTATACCTGCTATGTTCTAACGTATCCAGGACTCAATACTGTCACGCATTACATTGTGCATTGTCACCAATGGAGAACACTTTGAGCAGTATCCCTAGTAGTTTCCGGCGCTTTATGTATTCGTTTTTATAGTAGACCGTTTCGATATTATAATAAATTGATATTTATTTTTCTGTTTAATTTCAATATTTCGTTCTTTTCTTTGTATACGACCCCAAAAAGTAAGCTCAAATTTTTAGATGAAATAACCCTCTTTGGTAATACCCGATTTGGTGATACCAGCTAAAGGTGGTTTCGCCGTAAAAAGGACATAGCACCCTGATTTTGATCTCGAATTACTTTAATTCATCTTTTAACTGATCCCTCAATAAAATACAAAATCATGTGCAAAAGTCTCAAAATTTAAAATTTAATAACTCGGTCAATTTTTGTAGTACAGATGTCAAACTTTTTGTGTTATATGTGTAAACTTTTACTAAATACAATTAAGGGACTGGGGGACCGTACAAAAAGTTAGATTTCTTAATTTTTATAAGCTTGATTTTTTACTTTAAATAATGCCACAGCATTAATATTTACTTCATTTGAAACGTTTTTATAATTGAAACTATGTGTCTATGACCAACGGTTGAGAAATTAAAGGTCGGCGATAGATAACATATTGCACCCTGTATATATATTAAACTTTTCTAACTAAATTCCATAGTGACGTTTTATGTTGAAGAAATGCGACAATTTTTATATTGTGGAGTCTCCTTCTTAAAACTGGGCTACTACAAAAGAAAATTAAAAAGTTTTTTAAAATATCTATCTCAGTACTGAAAAAAGAAATACAAAGTAATCTGGAACTTTCATGATGCAAAAGTTGGTTGATTTACTATGATGTATTCTAAGAAACATTTTATTTTTTATCCACCTATAAAGGAGTGAAAAATCTTGAAGTTTTAAAAATTTATACTTCTCTGAGCTGAGTTAAAATCTTTTCGGCATCACAGCTGCATAAAATAGGAAACATAAATCTCACTGAACGAAAATGAAAAATGTAAAAAAAAAGGAAGAGAGTGATTACGCAACATATTTTCTGGTGTTCTAAATATATCACAAAAATGTTTACTTTTTTTATAGTGTCATAAATCAATAGAGTGGCAGTATGATAATTGATAATATTTTATAAAAATATAAATGTTTTATTTCGTTAGTAGTTTTTCTGCTCTTGTTTGACAATTAAAATCTTATAACATTAAAAAAAAAATTCCGAAGTATTATACATTTAAAAAATATATAATTATATCATTAAGTGTAGGTTTTCGTTTTTTGGTACATTATTGATCCCACACTGTTTATTGATGCATACGTGGAGTAATAAAACGTATTCAAATTATGAAAGTGTCGATGACCAATATTTTTGAATAGTTATGGGCATGTTATTTAATCGCAGGCATTCTACAATTAGTTCAGTCAGAAATAACAACTAAAATAGTAGTTTTTATAATATGTTCAATATGTGTAGAAAAAAAAAACATAGTTCATCAAAGAGAGAAAAATTTCATACTGTGTCGGGTTAAATGTTTGAATTAAATTCTAAAAATAAAACATATTTCTTGTTTTACCTTTCTAGGTAAATATTTAATATTAATAAAACTTCATTAGAAATACAGAAAGAAGTTATAATACGAAACAAGAGATATAGCAATTTAAGTCAAAACACATTTAAGTAATTAACCTGCATATATAATTTACATAAATAAGCTATTTGTATTAAAGTATGATTTACAGATTATTTTATAATAATAAATAAGAAAAAGTTAATTTCAAGAAAAAAAAAAAGTTAATTTCATACATGCTACATTTATTATTCCGTAAAACTACATTTTTATAGAAATGTAATTATTTTAAATTTTATGTTGGATATTTTAAAAACTTATTTCTAACTAAATATAAGACACAAGGGGAAAAAAATGTTTTTTTGATTTGTTTACTTTGTCTAAAATGTGTAGTATTTCCTTCAAAAATAAAGACATAGTTTTATATAATGATTTTAGACGTCGACCCTTTTGCTACAAAGATACAGAATTATTAAGTGTTTGATGATTTGCGAATGGTAAATCCCATATATAGACATAAAGTAGTTAAACATTAAAACCAAGGATTATAAGGATTATAATATGGTCAGATATGCTTCATAATATCGTTAAGTAACCATTATCTTTAAAAACGTTATAAACGACTGGGGAGTTTATTTGTAGAATTTTAACAAAGTAGGACTTTCGTCGATAATTGTATTAATATATCGATTTTCTTTTTAATTTTCAGCTAGAAATCTGTTAAATTTATTTTTCTTGTTCGTGTTGTGTTTCGGGTTAAAAAAAAAAATACTGTTTGATGGGTTCCGGTCGATTTTGGCCTTGACTTTAGACAGAATTTTCTGGTTTGAGATCAGATACAAACCAACTCGTTCAGTATTCGAAACAACACCAGCAAAGCAATGGAAAAACAAGCATGATAAAGAATAAAATACAATTTACTTATTGGAGACGATCATTTAATTGAAAAATACAATTTTTTTTTTCCATTTTTTTAATGAAAGATCATTGTATTCCTTTGCAAATAACCTTCACACATTTTAGGCCTCGGTAATTTATTATGAAATACTTTATCATAAATATTATTTAAAATAATTTTTGTATAAATGGTTTCTATGAAACTTTTTGTACCTCATTTTCTTATATTTTTTTCCATAATAGGAATTAAAACTCTTTTTTTATTTTACCCAAAGACTAAAAAAGAACAAAAACACAGCTTGTGTAAAAGACCAGAATCCGAATTTCTTTTCTTGTACCTATTAGGTAACATGTTCAGCTATAAAACTGGCATTAATCCAGAAATCTGGCTCTTACATTTCTTTTCCCTCAGGATAATTGGACCTAAGGTTAGTAAATGGGTCGTGAAGAGATAGCGCATGTGGTTCATTCAGAAGAAGAAATGTGCTACAGTATTATAAAACCTTGCATATAAACTTGTAGGTTAATCTACTTTATTCTAGAAATAAGTCTCTCAGATAGCCATTAGGGTAAGTTTTACGTTGTTGGGATTAGACTTAGGTTAATATTCATTGTATAAAGGATATAAAAATCCAGTATGTACCACTTAGTTGTACGAAAAATATTACATGGAAATGTCGATGTATTAGTAATGTATTAAGTAATTAGAAAAATACTATAAAATAAAACACTGCAATTGAATACCCGCTAAAAAACATCTAACATAAGGAATGTTGCTTAGTTCTTAAAAGAAGAAGGATGAATAAGAATATATGGGTCAATATCACAAAATATGGAAATTGCAGTCCGCACAATAAAATTTCTATTTAATGTTATATAATGCAATTTTCTTTTTTTACATTCTAATAAAAAATATTCTTAGATGTATTTTCAAGAGATATTCTATTCATAATAACACAAAAATAAAGCAATTAACAGACTTAAAATTTCAGATTGTCATTTTCCTGGCATGTCACATTGTAATGTGTTGCAAAGTAAAAGGCTTTCTGCTATCATGTACAAATATCTTTTACTGTTTTTTTTTTATTTCTAATTAAAAATTATACCTTATATAATACATTTATGTAGAAGGTAAAAAGTTCTGTTTTTTACAAATAATTTTCCATAATTAAAATATGATTGTCACTGAAAATGAATGTCATTGTCCTGGCCTGCTAATTTTAGTTTGTTCTTGATATAGTGCAAGTCAGAAGTGGTAAAATCTTTGCTACCAGCAAAATCTTTTAGATATTTCTTTGAAAATAATGTGTTTAAAGTGCTTTGTAAAAACTGGGTAGACTTTTATTAAGTCATTTTCCTGGCCTCCATAAATTAGAAATAAAACTCAACATTACACTGAAATTGAGGTACTATAGAGGAAACATGTTCCATTAAACAAAAGTCCTTCCGGCCAGTGCCGGGAGGAAGAGGTAGCTTTTAAATTCCTTATTTTAAAAAAGCCAACTTATATTATTCAATCACACGAAGCTCAATTTAGTGGAAACCGAATATAGGAGATTCAATACTAATTTTTATCAATACTAAATCATTATAAATGAGAATTTCGCGAAATTAGTCATCTTTATCCAAGCTGCTTTTATTTAAAGTAACTTATATTTGGCTGCCAAATTCGGCGATTTCTTAAAGTGCCTACCATTTTAAGACAACATGGTGGATGAGGCTAACCAGTGAACTCGGTCGAGACCTTAGTAATTGCTGTGCACATGCTTAGTCACATCGGAATCGGTTGATATATGCGAGTGCTGTCACAGGCAAAAAATCAGATTTTTCAAAATGTCACCCACATTAGAAATTGAAACTGCTATATCTGAGCCTTTTTTTAAGATATAAACAAACAAAAAATGCTCCTGAATCCTTATATCAAGGTCAAATACTTAAGAAAGAAATCTTTTTCAATTTCTAATTTTTTTTGCACCTCACTTTAAATATAATTTTTTAAATTTAATGGCCGCCATTTTGAAACAAGATGGAGGATGAAGCTGGCCAGCGTCCTTGGTCAAGATATTGATGTATACTATCCACATGCCTTCTGACATGGAAATAGGTGAATACGTGTGTTATCGCGTGACAAATACAAGATCGTTTCAAAATGTTAGCCATACTAGAAATTCAAAGTGCTAAAATTAAACCATTTTTTAAGATGTAAACAAAAGAACAAATTTTCAGAGACAAAAATATCTGCTCCGGAATCTTTGTATCAAGGCCAAACACATAAAAATATCTTCTTCATTTTCCAATTTTTTAGTACCTCATTTTAAATTTTAAATTTAATTTTTTTTAAATGGCAACCCTTTTGAAACAAGATGGCGAATGAAGCTGGCCAACAAACTCGGTCGAGACATTGGTATGTACTATGTACAGACCAAGTAACATCCAAATCGGTTCATAAATACGCCTGTTATCACGTGACAAAAATCAGGTCGTTTTAAAATGTCAGCCACAATAGAAATTCAAAAGGCTATAACTCAGCCATGTTTTTTTAGATATAGACGAAACAAAAACTGTTCCGGAATCTTTGTATTAAGGTCAAACACATACAAAAAAAATCTTTTTCATTTTCCAATTTTTTGGTACCTCATTTTAAATTTTAAATTTTTTAAATTTTTTTAAATGGCCGCCATTTTTAAACAAGATGGCGGATGAAGCTGGCCAACGAACTTGGTCGAAATATTTGTATGTACTATGTAAACACCAAGGTACATGCAAGTAGGTTCATAAATACGCCTGTTATCGCGTGACAAATATCAGGATATTTCAAAATGTCAGACACGCTAGAAATTCAAAATGCTATAACTCAGCCATTTTTTAAGATATAGACGAAAAAAAACTGCTCCCGAATCTTTGTATCAAGGTCAAACACATAAGAAAAAAATATTTTTTCAATTTTCAATTTTTTGGTACCACATTTCAAATTTAAATTTTTAAGAAAAATTTAAATGGACGCCATTTTTAAACAAGACGGCGGATGAAGCTGGTCAACGAACTCGGTCGAGGCATTGGTATGTACTATGTATAAACGAAGTTACATCCAAATCGGTTCATAAATACGCCTTTTATCGCGTGACAAATTTCAGGACGTTTCAAAATGTCAGCCACGCTAGAAATTCAAAATGCTATAACTCAGCCATTTTTTAAGATATAGACGAAACAAAAACTGCTCCGGAGTCTTTGTATAAAGGTCAAATACATAAGAAAAAAATCTTTTTCCATTTTCAATTTTTTGGTACCACATTTCAAATTTTAAATTTTTTAAAAAATTTTAAATGGCCGCCATTTTGAAACAAAATGGCGGATGAAGCTGGCCAACGAACTCGGTCGAGACATTGGTATGTACTATCTACACACCGAATTACACCCAAATCGGTTCATAAATACGAGAGTTACAGTGTGACATAGGTCAGATATATATATATATATATATATATATATATATATATATATATATATCAATTTTGAACGGAGGGTGGTTTCGGGGTCTGGGGGTCATGATCGATGAAAATATACCAAAATTTTTTGAAATCGCTTTCCTCCGAACGGCTGCAATAGGTAGCTTTTTGTAATGAAAGCTACCTAAAAGTAAAGTCTTAGATCTAAAAAAAAAAAAAAAAAAACAGGAATGTGAAAAATGCTTTAGAATGAAATTGTCATTATCCTGGCTGTGTAATGTTGAGTTTTATTTCTAATTTATGGAAGCCAGGAAAATGACATAATAAAAGTCTACCCAGTTTTTACAAAGCACTTTAAACACATTATTTTCAAAGAAATGTCTAAAAGATTTTGCAGGTATAAAAGATTTTATCACTTCTGACTTGCACTATATGAAGAACAAACTAAAATTAGCAGGCCAGGACAATGACATTCATTTTCAGTGACAATCATATTTTAATTATGGAAAATTATTTGTAATGCGAAGAAAATGACACATAATTATTATTATATAAAAAGGAACTTAAGCTCTTCAAACTTTAACAATTTTACATATAAATTTCTTTATTCAGCTGTTCAACCAACATTTAAAGAAAAAAAAAAAAAACAGAAGCTTTCAAACAATTTAAATGTTCAAAATTTTTGTTTTCAGAATCTCACATTTTGTGATATTCACCCATATGCACTTTAGCTGAACCGTAAAACATTAATTTTCCCAAGTAGCAAACGAGTTATCAAACGATAAAATAAAAAGAAAAGTGACCATAGAGAAATCGCCAAAAAACATTTAGCTGAATTAAGGGGAGGGGATTAGCTCCCCATTTCCCCTCTTTATACTTAAACAATGAATATCCAAATCTAATAAAGGAAGCGCCTTATCAGAATAAAACGGTATACAAAATTTGAAGCAAATACGATAATTCTTCATTAAAAACCAATTTATCTAAATTAAGGAGGATTAGCTCCCCTATTTTCCCCCCTTTATACTTAACCGATGAACCTCCAAATTTAACCAGAAAAGCGCCATATTAGAACAAACCGGTATACCAAATTTGAAGCAATCGGATTACTCTGCATGAAAAACCCATTTATTTAAATTAAGGTGGGGACTAGCTCCCAGTCTCCTCCCTTTATACTTAACGAATGAACCTCCAAAATTAATCAGTAAAGCAAGCGCCTTATCAGAATGAACCTATATTAAAAATTTGTTTTATTATTTTTATTAAGAGTCATCGCGTTTCGTACATACATAAATACATACATACGTACAGTCGTGGAAAAAAAAAGTAAACACCCCCTACTAACTCCTCAACAGATTATTGTAGGCGAAAGTTACTGGTACCGAACGATTGGAAATAAAGTCTACTTTTAAATGACGTATATAACATTTGCTTAGGGGGCCATCTACATATTAAAACGAATTCAAACTTCATTTTTTTAAAATGGCAATACCCAATTTTAACAAGATATTTCAAATCTTTGGTTCAAACTATGCCTAGACACCAAATTTCAAGTCATTTGAAGGATACGTTTTTCAATTATAAATATTCAAAATTTAGTGCTTCTAATGTTAAAATACATTTTCATATTTATATTTATAACTTCTGAAATTATGATCCTAATGTTCTGATTTTTTGTGCAGCAATAATACTAAAATACCCAAACATAAATACATCGAATTTGCAATTTTTATAACTTTCTGATATGAATTATGAAATTAATACTCAAAAAAATTATGAATTGCAACCTACAATTTTTTGATGGATTCAGATTTATTATGTCCTACTTTATGGAAATCCAAAATTTCACACTTTTCTTCCAAGTATTTTTCAAATTATGCTTAAAAAACGGCAAAAGGATGATTTAAGGGGCCGTCTATGATAGTGACTAAATATTTTGAAATTGCTTATGCTATCCTGTAATCTAACAGGCTTAATTAACTGCTTAAGCTGCTTTGATCAAGAAGGGAGCTCCCTCGGTTAACAATCGAATACCGAACTTCAATTTGGATACAGCCCTTAATATATGCTCGTTTTAAAATAATTATTTTCTCGGAAACTTATGGTACGAATTGCATATAAAATTGATTTTAGACTAATTGAAGGGTGTAGAGTTCATTTATGATGTCAGGATTGTGCACTGCTATTGAAAAAAACAAAGTTATGGTTCGTTTTAATATGTAGATGGCCCCCTAATCAAATTTTATATACATCATTTAAAAGTAGACTTTATTTCCAATCGTTCGGTACCAGTAACTTTATTCTACGATAATTTGTTGAGGAGTTCGTAGGGGGTGTTTACTTTTTTTTTTTTTTTCCACGACTGTACGTTCATATAGAACCTGCGGACACATTATTCCTCAGACTTTGATAGCCAGTGAGCTAAAAATAGTTATTTGAAAAAATATTTCCTTATACGTCAATAAATCAATTTAAATTATATAAAATTGAATAAAATGCGAAAGAAAATTTTGAAATATGAGACAATAATATTATAATTGTTGTCATGACAATAATAATAAGTTTGTTACGATTTAACAATTCGCTGGGTATCTTTTTATTCTTTAAATGTTCATTTGCTTACTCGATATTATTTTGAGTGAACAGAAAGTTTCAAACGCGGATTCAAAAGATAAAATTAGGTAACTTTTAACAAAAGAAAATGTCTTGTCTGTCGAAATTTGACAGTTTCAATTTGCGACTAAGGAATCTATCGAGTTCCCAAGTTTACGAATGGAACCAGTGCCCTGAAGATGGTGAAATTATGCTACCATTCTGTCCTCAAATGTTTCCTCTTTTCAAATATCAAAATTAAATTTAAAGGTTATTAACAGAGTCAAAACACTGTTTTAAACACTAGTGTCGTGAAGGTAACTTTCACCTTGTTATTAATAAACCTTTTAATATAACTACTTAAAAGGTGACAAAAACATATAAAAATATTATTTAATGTAACCCGAGATCTTTCGAACACACACGCGTTCATTTTCAAAGGGACAAAGATGATTGACCGAATAGAAATACATAAAAAAAAAAAAAAAAAAAAAAAAAAAAAAAAGCAGTACGCATTCGCAAGCAGAGTTCGGTCGATTTCTCTGCAGAGGGGTGAAAAGATCAGTTCATATTATCAGGAGATCGCGAAATATTAAGGATATTGTACCAAATTGCGGGAATATTATAGGAAAGGACATCGTTACAAACATTATCACTTCTAAGTAAAATTTCAATGGATTCACAGATTATTGATGAGTTGTGGTTAGACGTTGAAATTATAATTTTAGCTTTTTCGAAGTTAGAATCTTAATATTTTCTGTTTGATGCAATCTGGATAAAGCTGTATTTGGCTTGTTAAACTTGATATCAGAAATGTGCTCTTTTAATCTTTCCTTAAATTTTCGACAGGTCATACCAATATAAAATAAACTCTTATGCTGTTCTGTGCTGAATCGGGTGATGTAGACTGCAGCTTTTTCATAATCGGGAATAGGATCGATTTTGCTGTGAATGGATTCTTTCAATTTTGTTGGAGGTTTAGCTATTAAATTAATATTGTATTTTAGTAATGCATATCTTAATCTCTCATAAAGCTGTGGGATATAATCAAAGTTATTAATGTCAGGTTATTAATGTTACAAAAATTATATCGGTATAAATTTATGACTAATATTATTTAAATTGTTATGCTAATATTATTATATAGAAGTTAAAGACGGCCTTTTAATAGATAACTCTTGAATATTCTTTAAATTAAGTAATAAATAATAGTGAACTGCGTCCTCGTGACAAGGATAGTTCATGTAAAATGTGTTAAAGTTAGCATTGATTTTACTTCCTTACAGAATATTATTAATGATTATTATAAAAATATAACAAAATTACTCAAAACATATATAGAGGCGTGGCTCAAAAGAAGAAATGTGTCTAAAATATTTATAATATAAAACAATTGGAGTACATGGCGAAAACAGTACCTTAAAACGTACTTTACAAATATTCGTTTCGAAACATTTCCACAATTTAAGTCTTAAATGCCTGGTGTTGCTTTTTGGCAACATACCCAATTTAGGCTCTAAAATACTATTAGAGTAATATTGAAGCTATAATGCCTAATGTTGCCAAATGAAATACATTCGGAAAATATTATTAAATCGATTTTCAACATTTAGATGACAACACGTGTTCTGTTTAAGAATAAATATAAATTTATTTTTTCAAATGTTGCTACATGTTCCTTTTGTTTTGTTTGGAAACTTTCAAAATACCCTATTTTGACCTGCAGTGAACAAGTAAAATTTATTTCTTATTATAGTTCCTAAAATTCTTGTGTGTTTAATATTACAGAATTTTATCAAGGGAAATTTTTTTTTCAATTAAACACCAGTATTGCCGATTAGTAACAAACTGTTTTTTAGCCGTAAACTATACTTAAAACAAAATATGGTTTTTTTAAATATTTTTCCCATGGTTTATTTAAAAAATGAAAGCCGAAAAACATTATTACAATGATTTTTGAAAAATCAGGCATTTAAGGGTTAAAAATATTTACGGTCGTGGGTCATATTTAAATTGTTTCTAATATACATAAGTTATAGGATCTATTCTTATATCATAAATTAAAATTTTCCTTCAAACTTCTAATAACTATAAATCAAAGGCACTCTTGTTCAGGATAAAGGTGGTTTTAATTTAATATGTTATCATAAATTATCTTTAAAATACAGGAGTTTATGTGAATTTATGCATGGTTAATTTTAAATTGGTTCATATAAATTAAATATATATTTACGTTTCTTCATGAAAGAGTAAATCTAATGCAGTTTCGCCAGATAATTTAAAATTTTTAAATCTTTGTAAATTACGCGAGCAAATAATTGAAAATCGGTGTTTGCTTTGAAGATTTCCTGCATAATTATTGCATTTGTTGAACATGCGGGCAAAATTCCTTTTCTTCAGCTATTTAAGTAATTGTATGGTAATATTTAAATTAATGTAATACTAAAGTATTTACAAGTTTACTTTAAATATTTCGTTATTATCACTAATAAGAACATAATATGCTGCTTTAATTAAGGTATATCAAATTGTTAAATTTCAAATCTTAATGAGATGGTGATTTTAAAAGGTTTCATATAAATTAAATATAATTTACGTTTCTTAATAAAATAGTAAATACAATGTAGTTCCGTCAGATAATTTAAAATTTTTAAATCTTTGTAAATTACACGAGCATTTAATTGAAAAATAGTTTTTTTTTTTTTAATATTTCCTTCACGATTATTGCATTTGTTGAGCATGTGGGTAAAAATCCGTCTTCATTAGTTATTTAAACAATTGTATGGTGTTTTAAATTACTGTAAGTCTAAAATATTTACAAATTTACTTTAAATGTTTCGTTAATAGGACTAATAAAATGATAATATGCTGCTTTAATTGACGTATACCAAATTGTTAAATTTCAATTCTTAATGAAATGGTGATTTTAAAAGTTTTCATATAAATGAAATATATTTGACGTTTCTCAATGAAATATTAAATCTAATTCAGTTTCGCCAGATGATTTAAAATTTTTAAATCATTCTAAATTACGCGAGCAATTAATTGAAAATTGATATTTGCTTTGAATATTGCCTGCACGATTATTGCATTTGTTGAGCATGTGGGCAAAAATACTTTTCTTTAGCTATTTAACTACTTGTATGGTAATTTAAATTAATATAATACTAAAATATTTACAAGTTTACTTTAAATATTTCGTTAATATCACTAATAAAAGCATAATACACTGCTTTAATAAAAGTATACCAAATTATTAAATTTCAATTATTAATGCGATGATGATTTTAAAAGGTTTTATATTAATTAAGTATAATTTTCTTTTCTTAATAAAATAATAAATCTAATGCAGTTTCGTCAGATAATTTAAAATTTTAAAATCTTTGTAAATTGCCCGAGAAATTAATTGAAAATAGATTTTTGTTTTGAATATATCCTTCATGCTTATTGGATTTGTTGAGCATGTGGGTAAAAATCCGCCTTCTTTAGCTATTTAAACAATTGTATGGTGTTTTAAATTACTGTTAGACTAAAATATTTACAAATTTACTTTAAATGTTTCGTTAATATCACTAATAAAAGGATAATATGCTGCTTTAATATGAGTGTACCAAATTGTTAAATTTCAATTCTTAATGAGTTAATTTTACATTGAAGAGGTTATGCAGCTTAGTAAAATTACACGTAAATTTCTAAAATTTGTCTCCTAATTGAAAATCTAAAGCAATCATAATTGGGAATGTCCTGCTTTATGTTATAATTATGAAGTTTTATTGTCTTATTTATAAAGTTTTTTTAACATAGAAATTCTACACAAATAGTATCTTTCTTGTAATAAAATGTAGTTACATAGAAAAAAAATCGCTGTACCAGGCGTTCTGTGTTAAACGCTCACTGTTGTATTCATTCATGAAAAAATAACTTACACCGAGATGAAATTTTCAGTCAAATCACAGTCGGACCTGAATATTCCATCTTCTTCAGAATTATGCCAAATTTTCTGAGTTTCAGCATTTTAATCTTAATCGTTTTACTAAATTAAATAATGTAAGAAAAATAGTAGTTAGGTGACGTAATGAATTCAATGATATCCCATGATAGGTAATGATTCTACGTTGCCATGGTGATGACGTCCTATTTAAGATGGAGTCATATTATTTCCAGATTACTGAATTTATTTTATAGAATCGTAATAAATGTTATATTCATGCATTTTTGCACCAGAGAGAAACAGCTGTTGCACTAAGGTCTGAATATTTATAATATTAGTTATAGTACGAATACACGTCATTTGCCACGTTTGACGTACAATTTCCAACTTGTTATTTATAGGTGCAGATATTATTCAATGGATCTGAGTAACATCACATATATAACAAATACATTAATTTATTCAAAGAAGAGTAAAATTTCGACTCATATTTATCTTTCCTGTTCTTAATTAAACAATCGAACTTAACCCATTTGTGTCTGAAATTTTGTTTTCTAAAATTTGTTGGTAAAATCATTTAAAAAAATTAAAAAATAAGCTGGAAAAATATTTTAAAAAATTACGCAAAAATACGCAACATTTATTTGATAAAATGTAAACGTACTAAATATGGGAGTATGCATAATATTTGTAATAATAGAATACGCATGCTTATATGTTTTGTGCAAATTTATATAATAAAAGCTTTTAAATTGTACATTATTTACTATAATTACTATTTTCATGAACTACTAAAAAATATATATTTATTTCTTTACAGATACTAATAACATTATAACTATTAGCAATAATAATCTAAGAATAATCGTATTTGAGGCTTAAAAACAATTTGTTTCATCATCATCTTGAAAAGAACTTTACATAAATAACTATCCCCTAAATGACTTCGTGCTTGGCGCCCTATAATCTGTACGTTACAAAAATGCACGAAAAAATAGGCTTGAACCGATAATTTCACAATTTAAAAAGATACGCATTTCAAAGAATTCTACAAGCTATGATTATGACTTATGTATTTGGATACTTGGTAGAAAAAATACAAATGAACTTATTTTTAACATTTCGCCATCTTGAAAAATGAATAATCTATAAGCTCCAAGAAAAAACTTTATTTACGCAAATAAATATTCATCTGATGCTGTCATTTTCCGGTAAGAGATAAAGACGTTTATAGATAATTATTTCACACAATTTGCATGTTATAAAGAAGAAAATTGTACAAATTTATTGAAATTCGAAATATCCCAAAAGTGAGACGAGAGGCATAAATGGGTTAAGATCTTATACTTTACTCCTAACAAAAAAAAAAATGAAATTATGAAGTATTTTTTTCAGCAGAAAACGTTTTTCACAGGCATTTGCACAATGCATTTTTTTGTTGTTGTTAATTTGAACAATATTCTCAAAACAGTTCTAAGTTTTCTCTGAAAGCGCTAAAGTTTTTGTTTATGATTGTCAGAAATGACACACATAAGATATTTTTTAAAAGCTGCGTATTTTTAAAAAGGACATATTATGATATATTTTAAAGCACGGTTCTTGAAAAAAGAAAAATAATGATAAAATATTTGCAATATGCGTTCATTTCATTTGTTTATTTTTAATGCAGGTACTTCAACCCAGTTTTATTTTCACTGTTAAAAACGCTGCCATTAAATCCAAAACACTGTGTCTGAAGTCCAATAAATTCTCACGGATTTTAAACCTAATGTAATATAATGCACATAAAAAGTTTTTATGTCGGTTACGTTTTAAAAAGATAAAACATATGGTTTTCCAAAATTTGTCTCTCGCGAAAAACGTAAATAAAAAATAATGTGACTTAACAAACGTAACGTAAATTTTCTTTTAATCTTTAAATTTTATGCCTCAGATGTAGAATAGCTTAGATATTTTTATCAGTTTTTCCTACATGAATTTTTACTACTAGATTTTATAGCGACAAAGTCCTATATTTTTCAAAAACAACTTTTCGGTTGTTATCAGAAATGTACACACTGCAAATTCTGAAACACAAAAATAAACAACATATTTTGCAACACTTTTTGTCACCAAATTAAGTACACATTAATGTACTGTGAATTAGAAAACTTCATATACAAAATATTTTTTGTGTTGTGATTGTGTTCTTAATATGTTGCAAAAGTGTTGCTATCTTGAAATGTGTTCTTAATATGTTGCAAAAGTGTTGAAATCGTGTTGTAAATGGTGTTTGTTGTGCTGCGCAACACATTGTAAACACCACACAATTTGGAACACTATAAAACAACACATGTAAAACACTTTCAAAACACTTTCTACATGATGCCTTTAAAATCACTCTTACACACACTTAAAACATACTATTTATTAAACGTTTATAACACAATTTTAAAAATGAATGTTTTGAAAACACATTTTGTCCTCTTCTAACTTTTAACAACACTTTATGCACAATCTTTTTATTTGGCACAACACATTCGAAAATCATTTTAGTTAGAAGTGTTAATTATTATATTCAGTTAGTGTTGCAAAAGGGTTTCACGAATTTGAAGTATAGTCTAAATTTTGAAAGCTTACAAAAACGATTTCTATTTTAATTGCTTATACATTATTTATTATTTAAAATGATTTAAAATTTTACGCAATCCATCAGGCAGAATTATGAGTTTGAGCAAAATGCGTTTGAAAATTCTAACAATTCTAAATAATTTATTTCAACAAGGAATGTTTGCTTGTTACATTAATGTAAAATACCAAAATGCCAGAATTACCCCCAAATGGCAATTGAGAAATCAGAGCATTTTAAGAAGAAGCAAATAAAGCAGACTAACCATAAGTTACTCCACTTTCACACCAGACTGGCATCTGTAACGGAAAGTCGGATTTTCATTTTATGTTGAAAATAAAATTTATAACAAGTTAAGAAAAATTGATTTAAAGGTACGTTGCTTCAGGCTAAACAAGAAATTGGATTTGAATTTTCATTTAATTCTCATCACTACTGCTACTTTTGAACCAAGGAAAAATGTCTTACTTGACAGACATGTAATTTTGAATTGAATAAGATTGGAAAATATGAATCTATAAATTACAGATGACATAAACATAATGTCATCATTAATTGGATATGTCATCGCAGATGAGGTGGTAGAAGATAATAAAACACGCAAATCTGTAACAGAACAAGTTAATGAACTTCCATGATATTACATAAACGGACATGATGCTACATGATGGATAGAAATGTCAATCATGATGTTACATGATGGACACTTTCATGTCCATGAACATACGTTTCTAAACACATACATATACATACTTACAAAACACCGATAGGCTTACGTATAGACACATATATATAACGAATGTCTATGTACATTTCCATCCATGTAGGGGAGATGGGGGCACATGTGAACAGGGGGCAGATGTGAACATCGCAATTTTTCAATAGTTATCATAAGTTTTTTTATTTGAAAAAAATTACTAAAGATGACAGCACCTGTAGACATATGGTAAAAATTTTTTGAAGCTTTTTGACATTTTGTTTGTCCTCTGTAGCCAAAACACTGTTTTTAGATTTCAAAAGTAAAATCTTTGTTCCAAGTTGATAAGCGTATAACTTTATTTATTTATTCATTTATTTGAATTTGAGTGTTTTAACATATACTATGAATACTAATAAATATTTTTGATAAAGTTATTTTTCTTCTAAAATTGAGAAATGTTAATGATTTATCAATTTAACAGAAGCACCAATGTGGGGCACTTGTGAACAGATAAGTTGGGGCAGATATGAACAGAACATAAGGGCCCCAATAATCATTCTGTGATTCTGTTCCTTTCAGTTAACTTAATGATAAATAATGTCAGTTCCATTATCTATAATTTTCCTGAAATTTAAGATATTTTCCTCACACAAAGTTCATTTTGCATTGAAACTTCATCAAACACATCTTTCAGCAAATACATAAAGAGCAACAAGCTCGTTTACATTCAATTGTACTTTAAATAAATGTAATGTTTTCTAAAATGCAATAAGTGTTATATAATATTTTACAAAACAGTTTACAACAATATTTTTTATGCATTGTAAATACAAAAGTATTACCTTGAACAACTTTGCAAATTTTTCTATTACATTTGTTCTAAACTTGCAATGATGGCTTACTTCCATATCTAAAACAGTTATGTATATGATGCTTTGAATGGAGATAGGTATGAGTAATATTTTAAGAAAGTAAAATTTTTAAACTGATAACTACCGTAAAATCCCTATTGTAACCCCCTCCCTCTTTCAAAAGCAAAAGAAGTTAGGGTAGGGGGGTATAGTCGAGATTTTGTTTTAAATCATTAAAAAACCCTTCTTTATTTATAATTTATAAGTAAAAAAGACAAATACAGCAATGGGAATCTTTCGGATTTCGGCAGATTTGAGATAAATAGTATGTAAACGCCCCCTCTCTAAAATTTTCCCCAAACAAAAACCCTTAAGCAAAATTTAAAAGTTATAATTTCTTTTTTAAAATTGCTTCTTTATTTTTTTTTATTTTATTTCAGCAATACTTAATGAATCGTCTAAGCCTCCACCCCCAAAATCAACTTATTATCATTTTATAATCTTTTGCTTAAACATATCACCCAGAAACTAGAAATATATATATATATATATATTTCTTTATGGTGAATTTCACAGGTAATTAAGTAATGATTACGATGACAAATGAATAACAGAATAAAAAGCATGTCAAAGGATATTTTTCCCTTGTGTTCACATGTGCCCCACGTGTGTTCACAACTACCCCGCTGACGGGGCACATGTGAACAATTTTTCGAATTTATAAAACTATTAAAAAATGTAAGAAGAACTATACAGGTGATTTTTAAAAAATTACCATGTATAAAAGAAAGTTCTATTTACTATATTGAGTAGGTTTTGTTTATAGAAATTTATCCAGTCATGAGAAAAAGCTATATTTATGCGAACTGTTCACATGTGCCCCCATCTCCCCTATATGGTTCTTAAAGAAACATACAAACATATACACATACATACATGCATGCACACGTTTTTCCCGGATATATACATACCTATAAACGTACAAACAATTTCATATTGACTTTGTTTCTCAAACGTACTCTACAGGGTGCCCATAACTAAACGACCCTACTTTAAAGTTGTCTACAGGCGAAACTATTTTTCATAAAGTTGTGGAATTTTGTGAAGGACATGATAAAGGGATGAGAATTTGTGTAAGGAAAAAAGTTCAAAATTTCGCCACCAGAGGGTGATTTTTAACAAATTACACATTTAGCATTACGATAGTTTAAAAGTTTTATCTACAGGGTGCCCATAACTAAACGGCCCTATTTTAAAGTTGTCTACAGGCGAAACTATTTTTCATAAAGTTGTGAAATTTTGGGAAAGACATGATAAAGGGATGAGAATTTGTTTAAGGAAAAAAAGTTCAAAATTTCGCCACCAGAGGGTGATTTTTAACAAATTACACATTTAGCATTACGATAGTTTAAAAGTTTTATCTACAGGGTGCCCATAACTAAACGGCCCTATTTTAAAGTTGTCTACAGGCGAAACTATTTTTCATAAAGTTGTGAAATTTTGGGAAAGACATGATAAAGGGATGAGAATTTGTTTAAGGAAAAAAAGTTCAAAATTTCGCCACCAGAGGGTGATTTTTAAGAAATTACACATTTAGCATTACGATAGTTTAAAAGTTTCACCTACAGGGTGCCCATAACTAAACGGCCCTATTTTAAAGTTGTCTACAGGCGAAACTATTTTTCATAAAGTTGTGAAATTTTGGGAAAGACATGATAAAGGGATGAGAATTTGTTTAAGGAAAAAAAGTTCAAAATTTCGCCACCAGAGGGTGATTTTTAACAAATTACACATTTAGCATTACGATAGTTTAAAAGTTTTATCTACAGGGTGCCCATAACTAAACGGCCCTATTTTAAAGTTGTCTACAGGCGAAACTATTTTTCATAAAGTTGTGAAATTTTGGGAAAGACATGATAAAGGGATGAGAATTTGTTTAAGGAAAAAAAGTTCAAAATTTCGCCACCAGAGGGTGATTTTTAACAAATTACACATTTAGCATTACGATAGTTTAAAAGTTTTATCTACAGGGTGCCCATAACTAAACGGCCCTATTTTAAAGTTGTCTACAGGCGAAACTATTTTTCATAAAGTTGTGAAATTTTGGGAAAGACATGATAAAGGGATGAGAATTTGTTTAAGGAAAAAAAGTTCAAAATTTCGCCACCAGAGGGTGATTTTTAATAAATTACACATTTAGCATTACGATAGTTTAAAAGTTTTATCTACAGGGTGCCCATAACTAAACGGCCCTATTTTAAAGTTGTCTACAGGCGAGACTATTTTTCATAAAGTTGTGAAATTTTGGGAAAGACGTGATAAAGGGATGAGAATTTGTTTAAGGAAAAAAAGTTCAAAATTTCGCCACCAGAGGGTGATTTTTAACAAATTACACATTTAGCATTACGATAGTTTAAAAGTTTTATCTACAGGGTGCCCATAACTAAACGGCCCTATTTTAAAGTTGTCTACAGGCGAAACTATTTTTCATAAAGTTGTGAAATTTTGGGAAAGACATGATAAAGGGATGAGAATTTGTTTAAGGAAAAAAAGTTCAAAATTTCGCCACCAGAGGGTGATTTTTAACAAATTACACATTTAGCATTACGATAGTTTAAAAGTTTTATCTACAGGGTGCCCATAACTAAACGGCCCTATTTTAAAGTTGTCTACAGGCGAAACTATTTTTCATAAAGTTGTGAAATTTTGGGAAAGACATGATAAAGGGATGAGAATTTGTTTAAGGAAAAAAAGTTCAAAATTTCGCCACCAGAGGGTGATTTTTAACAAATTACACATTTAGCATTACGATAGTTTAAAAGTTTTATCTACAGGGTGCCCATAACTAAACGGCCCTATTTTAAAGTTGTCTACAGGCGAAACTATTTTTCATAAAGTTGTGAAATTTTGGGAAAGACATGATAAAGGGATGAGAATTTGTTTAAGGAAAAAAAGTTCAAAATTTCGCCACCAGAGGGTGATTTTTAATAAATTACACATTTAGCATTACGATAGTTTAAAAGTTTTATCTACAGGGTGCCCATAACTAAACGGCCCTATTTTAAAGTTGTCTACAGGCGAAACTATTTTTCATAAAGTTGTGAAATTTTGGGAAAGACATGATAAAGGGATGAGAATTTGTTTAAGGAAAAAAAGTTCAAAATTTCGCCACCAGAGGGTGATTTTTAACAAATTACACATTTAGCATTACGATAGTTTAAAAGTTTTATCTACAGGGTGCCCATAACTAAACGAACCTATTTTAAAGTTGTCTACAGGCGAAACTATTTTTCATAAAGTTGTGAAATTTTGGGAAAGACATGATAAAGGGATGAGAATTTGTTTAAGGAAAAAAAGTTCAAAATTTCGCCACCAGAGGGTGATTTTTAATAAATTACACATTTAGCATTACGATAGTTTAAAAGTTTTATCTACAGGGTGCCTATAACTAAACGGCCCTATTTTAAAGTTGTCTACAGGCGAAACTATTTTTCATAAAGTTGTGAAATTTTGGGAAAGACATGATAAAGGGATGAGAATTTGTTTAAGGAAAAAAAGTTCAAAATTTCGCCACCAGAGGGTGATTTTTAACAAATTACACATTTAGCATTACGATAGTTTAAAAGTTTTATCTACAGGGTGCCCATAACTAAACGGCCCTATTTTAAAGTTGTCTACAGGCGAAACTATTTTTCATAAAGTTGTGAAATTTTGGGAAAGACATGATAAAGGGATGAGAATTTGTTTAAGGAAAAAAAGTTCAAAATTTCGCCACCAGAGGGTGATTTTTAATAAATTACACATTTAGCATTACGATAGTTTAAAAGGTTTATCTACAGGGTGCCCATAACTAAACGGCCCTATTTTAAAGTTGTCTACAGGCGAAACTATTTTTCATAAAGTTGTGAAATTTTCGGAAAGACATGATAAAGGGATGAGAATTTGTTTAAGGAAAAAAAGTTCAAAATTTCGCCACCAGAGGGTGATTTTTAACAAATTACACATTTAGCATTACGATAGTTTAAAAGTTTTATCTACAGGGTTCCCATAACTAAACGGCCCTATTTTAAAGTTGTCTACAGGCGAAACTATTTTTCATAAAGTTGTGAAATTTTGGGAAAGACATGATAAAGGGATGAGAATTTGTTTAAGGAAAAAAGTTCAAAATTTCGCCACCAGAGGGTGATTTTTAACAAATTACACATTTAGCATTACGATAGTTTAAAAGTTTTATCTACAGGGTGCCCATAACTAAACGGCCCTATTTTAAAGTTGTCTACAGGCGAAACTATTTTTCATAAAGTTGTGAAATTTTGGGAAAGACATGATAAAGGGATGAGAATTTGTTTAAGGAAAAAAAGTTCAAAATTTCGCCACCAGAGGGTGATTTTTAACAAATTACACATTTAGCATTACGATAGTTTAAAAGTTTTATCTACAGGGTGCCCATAACTAAACGGCCCTATTTTAAAGTTGTCTACAGGCGAAACTATTTTTCATAAAGTTGTGAAATTTTGGGAAAGACATGATAAAGGGATGAGAATTTGTTTAAGGAAAAAAAGTTCAAAATTTCGCCACCAGAGGGTGATTTTTAACAAATTACACATTTAGCATTACGATAGTTTAAAAGTTTTATCTACAGGGTGCCCATAACTAAACGGCCCTATTTTAAAGTTGTCTACAGGCGAAACTATTTTTCATAAAGTTGTGAAATTTTGGGAAAGACATGATAAAGGGATGAGAATTTGTTTAAGGAAAAAAAGTTCAAAATTTCGCCACCAGAGGGTGATTTTTAACAAATTACACATTTAGCATTACGATAGTTTAAAAGTTTTATCTACAGGGTGCCCATAACTAAACGGCCCTATTTTAAAGTTGTCTACAGGCGAAACTATTTTTCATAAAGTGTGAAATTTTGGGAAAGACATGATAAAGGGATGAGAATTTGTTTAAGGAAAAAAAGTTCAAAATTTCGCCACCAGAGGGTGATTTTTAATAAATTACACATTTAGCATTACGATAGTTTAAAAGTTTCACCTACAGGATGTCCATAATTAAACGAACCTATTTTAAAGTTGTCTACAGGCGAAACTATTTTTCATAAAGTTGTGAAATTTTGGGAAAGACATGATAAAGGGATGAGAATTTGTTTAAGGAAAAAAAGTTCAAAATTTCGCCACCAGAGGGTGATTTTTAATAAATTACACATTTAGCATTACGATAGTTTAAAAGTTTTATCTACAGGGTGCCCATAACTAAACGGCCCTATTTTAAAGTTGTCTACAGGCGAAACTATTTTTCATAAAGTTGTGAAATTTTGGGAAAGACATGATAAAGGGATGAGAATTTGTTTAAGGAAAAAAAGTTCAAAATTTCGCCACCAGAGGGTGATTTTTAACAAATTACACATTTAGCATTACGATAGTTTAAAAGTTTTATCTACAGGCTGCCCATAACTAAACGGCCCTATTTTAAAGTTGTCTACAGGCGAAACTATTTTTCATAAAGTTGTGAAATTTTGGGAAAGACATGATAAAGGGATGAGAATTTGTTTAAGGAAAAAAAGTTCAAAATTTCGCCACCAGAGGGTGATTTTTAACAAATTACACATTTAGCATTACGATAGTTTAAAAGTTTTATCTACAGGGTGCCCATAACAAAACGGCCCTATTTTAAAGTTGTCTACAGGCGAAACTATTTTTCATAAAGTTGTGAAATTTTGGGAAAGACATGATAAAGGGATGAGAATTTGTTTAAGGAAAAAAAGTTCAAAATTTCGCCACCAGAGGGTGATTTTTAACAAATTACACATTTAGCATTACGATAGTTTAAAAGTTTTATCTACAGGGTGCCCATAACTAAACGGCCCTATTTTAAAGTTGTCTACAGGCGAAACTATTTTTCATAAAGTTGTGAAATTTTGGGAAAGACATGATAAAGGGATGAGAATTTGTTTAAGGAAAAAAAGTTCAAAATTTCGCCACCAGAGGGTGATTTTTAACAAATTACACATTTAGCATTACGATAGTTTAAAAGTTTTATCTACAGGGTGCCCATAACTAAACGGCCCTATTTTAAAGTTGTCTACAGGCGAAACTATTTTTCATAAAGTTGTGAAATTTTGGGAAAGACATGATAAAGGGATGAGAATTTGTTTAAGGAAAAAAAGTTCAAAATTTCGCCACCAGAGGGTGATTTTTAACAAATTACACATTTAGCATTACGATAGTTTAAAAGTTTTATCTACAGGGTGCCCATAACTAAACGGCCCTATTTTAAAGTTGTCTACAGGCGAAACTATTTTTCATAAAGTTGTGAAATTTTGGGAAAGACATGATAAAGGGATGAGAATTTGTTTAAGGAAAAAAAGTTCAAAATTTCGCCACCAGAGGGTGATTTTTAATAAATTACACATTTAGCATTACGATAGTTTAAAAGTTTTATCTACAGGGTGCCCATAACTAAACGGCCCTATTTTAAAGTTGTCTACAGGCGAAACTATTTTTCATAAAGTTGTGAAATTTTGGGAAAGACATGATAAAGGGATGAGAATTTGTTTAAGGAAAAAAAGTTCAAAATTTCGCCACCAGAGGGTGATTTTTAACAAATTACACATTTAGCATTACGATAGTTTAAAAGTTTTATCTACAGGGTGCCCATAACTAAACGGCCCTATTTTAAAGTTGTCTACAGGCGAAACTATTTTTCATAAAGTTGTGAAATTTTGGGAAAGACATGATAAAGGGATGAGAATTTGTTTAAGGAAAAAAAGTTCAAAATTTCGCCACCAGAGGGTGATTTTTAACAAATTACACATTTAGCATTACGATAGTTTAAAAGTTTTATCTACAGGGTGCCCATAACTAAACGGCCCTATTTTAAAGTTGTCTACAGGCGAAACTATTTTTCATAAAGTTGTGAAATTTTGGGAAAGACATGATAAAGGGATGAGAATTTGTTTAAGGAAAAAAAGTTCAAAATTTCGCCACCAGAGGGTGATTTTTAACAAATTACACATTTAGCATTACGATAGTTTAAAAGTTTTATCTACAGGGTGCCCATAACTAAACGGCCCTATTTTAAAGTTGTCTACAGGCGAAACTATTTTTCATAAAGTTGTGAAATTTTGGGAAAGTCATGATAAAGGGATGAGAATTTGTTTAAGGAAAAAAAGTTCAAAATTTCGCCACCAGAGGGTGATTTTTAACAAATTACACATTTAGCATTACGATAGTTTAAAAGTTTTATCTACAGGGTGCCCATAACTATACGAACCTATTTTAAAGTTGTCTACAGGCGAAACTATTTTTCATAAAGTTGTGAAATTTTGGGAAAGACATGATAAAGGGATGAGAATTTGTTTAAGGAAAAAAAGTTCAAAATTTCGCCACCAGAGGGTGATTTTTAACAAATTACACATTTAGCATTACGATAGTTTAAAAGTTTTATCTACAGGCTGCCCATAACTAAACGGCCCTATTTTAAAGTTGTCTACAGGCGAAACTATTTTTCATAAAGTTGTGAAATTTTGGGAAAGACATGATAAAGGGATGAGAATTTGTTTAAGGAAAAAAAGTTCAAAATTTCGCCACCAGAGGGTGATTTTTAATAAATTACACATTTAGCATTACGATAGTTTAAAAGGTTTATCTACAGGGTGCCCATAACTAAACGGCCCTATTTTAAAGTTGTCTACAGGCGAAACTATTTTTCATAAAGTTGTGAAATTTTGGGAAAGACATGATAAAGGGATGAGAATTTGTTTAAGGAAAAAAAGTTCAAAATTTAGCCACCAGAGGGTGATTTTTAACAAATTACACATTTAGCATTACGATAGTTTAAAAGTTTTATCTACAGGGTGCCCATAACTAAACGGCCCTATTTTAAAGTTGTCTACAGGCGAAACTATTTTTCATAAAGTTGTGAAATTTTGGGAAAGACATGATAAAGGGATGAGAATTTGTTTAAGGAAAAAAAGTTCAAAATTTCGCCACCAGAGGGTGATTTTTAACAAATTACACATTTAGCATTACGATAGTTTAAAAGTTTTATCTACAGGGTGCCCATAACTAAACGGCCCTATTTTAAAGTTGTCTACAGGCGAAACTATTTTTCATAAAGTTGTGAAATTTTGGGAAAGACATGATAAAGGGATGAGAATTTGTTTAAGGAAAAAAAGTTCAAAATTTCGCCACCAGAGGGTGATTTTTAACAAATTACACATTTAGCATTACGATAGTTTAAAAGTTTTATCTACAGGTTGCCAATAACTAAACGGCCCTATTTTAAAGTTGTCTACAGGCGAAACTATTTTTCATAAAGTTGTGAAATTTTGGGAAAGACATGATAAAGGGATGAGAATTTGTTTAAGGAAAAAAAGTTCAAAATTTCGCCACCAGAGGGTGATTTTTAACAAATTACACATTTAGCATTACGATAGTTTAAAAGTTTTATCTACAGGGTGCCCATAACTAAACGGCCCTATTTTAAAGTTGTCTACAGGCGAAACTATTTTTCATAAAGTTGTGAAATTTTGGGAAAGACATGATAAAGGGATGAGAATTTGATTAAGGAAAAAAAGTTCAAAATTTCGCCACCAGAGGGTGATTTTTAATAAATTACACATTTAGCATTACGATAGTTTAAAAGTTTCACCTACAGGATGTCCATAATTAAACGAACCTATTTTAAAGTTGTCTACAGGCGAAACTATTTTTCATAAAGTTGTGAAATTTTGGGAAAGACATGATAAAGGGATGAGAATTTGTTTAAGGAAAAAAAGTTCAAAATTTCGCCACCAGAGGGTGATTTTTAATAAATTACACATTTAGCATTACGATAGTTTAAAAGTTTTATCTACAGGGTGCCCATAACTAAACGGCCCTATTTTAAAGTTGTCTACAGGCGAAACTATTTTTCATAAAGTTGTGAAATTTTGGGAAAGACATGATAAAGGGATGAGAATTTGTTTAAGGAAAAAAAGTTCAAAATTTCGCCACCAGAGGGTGATTTTTACAAATTACACATTTAGCATTACGATAGTTTAAAAGTTTTATCTACAGGGTGCCCATAACTAAACGGCCCTATTTTAAAGTTGTCTACAGGCGAAACTATTTTTCATAAAGTTGTGAAATTTTGGGAAAGACATGATAAAGGGATGAGAATTTGTTTAAGGAAAAAAAGTTCAAAATTTCGCCACCAGAGGGTGATTTTTAACAAATTACACATTTAGCATTACGATAGTTTAAAAGTTTTATCTACAGGGTGCCCATAACTAAACGGCCCTATTTTAAAGTTGTCTACAGGCGAAACTATTTTTCATAAAGTTGTGAAATTTTGGGAAAGACATGATAAAGGGATGAGAATTTGTTTAAGGAAAAAAAGTTCAAAATTTCGCCACCAGAGGGTGATTTTTAACAAATTACACATTTAGCATTACGATAGTTTAAAAGTTTTATCTACAGGGTGCCCATAACTAAACGGCCCTATTTTAAAGTTGTCTACAGGCGAAACTATTTTTCATAAAGTTGTGAAATTTTGGGAAAGACATGATAAAGGATGAGAATTTGTTTAAGGAAAAAAAGTTCAAAATTTCGCCACCAGAGGGTGATTTTTAATAAATTACACATTTAGCATTACGATAGTTTAAAAGTTTTATCTACAGGGTGCCCATAACTAAACGGCCCTATTTTAAAGTTGTCTACAGGCGAAACTATTTTTCATAAAGTTGTGAAATTTTGGGAAAGACATGATAAAGGGATGAGAATTTGTTTAAGGAAAAAAAGTTCAAAATTTCGCCACCAGAGGGTGATTTTTAACAAATTATACATTTAGCATTACGATAGTTTAAAAGTTTTATCTACAGGGTGCCCATAACTAAACGGCCCTATTTTAAAGTTGTCTACAGGCGAAACTATTTTTCATAAAGTTGTGAAATTTTGGGAAAGACATGATAAAGGGATGAGAATTTGTTTAAGGAAAAAAAGTTCAAAATTTCGCCACCAGAGGGTGATTTTTAACAAATTACACATTTAGCATTACGATAGTTTAAAAGTTTTATCTACAGGGTGCCCATAACTAAACGGCCCTATTTTAAAGTTGTCTACAGGCGAAACTATTTTTCATAAAGTTGTGAAATTTTGGGAAAGACATGATAAAGGGATGAGAATTTGTTTAAGGAAAAAAAGTTCAAAATTTCGCCACCAGAGGGTGATTTTTAATAAATTACACATTTAGCATTACGATAGTTTAAAAGTTTCACCTACAGGATGTCCATAATTAAACGAACATATTTTAAAGTTGTCTACAGGCGAAACTATTTTTCATAAAGTTGTGAAATTTTGGGAAAGACATGATAAAGGGATGAGAATTTGTTTAAGGAAAAAAAGTTCAAAATTTCGCCACCAGAGGGTGATTTTTAATAAATTACACATTTAGCATTACGATAGTTTAAAAGTTTTATCTACAGGGTGCCCATAACTAAACGGCCCTATTTTAAAGTTGTCTACAGGCGAAACTATTTTTCATAAAGTTGTGAAATTTTGGGAAAGACATGATAAAGGGATGAGAATTTCTTTAAGGAAAAAAATTTCAAAATTTCGCCACCAGAGGTTGATTTTTACAAATTACACATTTAGCATTACGATAGTTTAAAAGTTTTATCTACAGGGTGCCCATAACTAAACGGCCCTATTTTAAAGTTGTCTACAGGCGAAACTATTTTTCATAAAGTTGTGAAATTTTGGGAAAGACATGATAAAGGGATGAGAATTTGTTTAAGGAAAAAAAGTTCAAAATTTCGCCACCAGAGGGTGATTTTTAACAAATTACACATTTAGCATTACGATAGTTTAAAAGTTTTATCTACAGGGTGCCCATAACTAAACGGCCCTATTTTAAAGTTGTCTACAGGCGAAACTATTTTTCATAAAGTTGTGAAATTTTGGGAAAGACATGATAAAGGGATGAGAATTTGTTTAAGGAAAAAAAGTTCAAAATTTCGCCACCAGAGGGTGATTTTTAACAAATTACACATTTAGCATTACGATAGTTTAAAAGTTTTATCTACAGGGTGCCCATAACTAAACGGCCCTATTTTAAAGTTGTCTACAGGCGAAACTATTTTTCATAAAGTTGTGAAATTTTGGGAAAGACATGATAAAGGGATGAGAATTTGTTTAAGGAAAAAAAGTTCAAAATTTCGCCACCAGAGGGTGATTTTTAACAAATTACACATTTAGCATTACGATAGTTTAAAAGTTTTATCTACAGGGTGCCCATAACTAAACGGCCCTATTTTAAAGTTGTCTACAGGCGAAACTATTTTTCATAAAGTTGTGAAATTTTGGGAAAGTCATGATAAAGGGATGAGAATTTGTTTAAGGAAAAAAAGTTCAAAATTTCGCCACCAGAGGGTGATTTTTAACAAATTACACATTTAGCATTACGATAGTTTAAAAGTTTTATCTACAGGGTGCCCATAACTAAACGAACCTATTTTAAAGTTGTCTACAGGCGAAACTATTTTTCATAAAGTTGTGAAATTTTGGGAAAGACATGATAAAGGGATGAGAATTTGTTTAAGGAAAAAAAGTTCAAAATTTCGCCACCAGAGGGTGATTTTTAACAAATTACACATTTAGCATTACGATAGTTTAAAAGTTTTATCTACAGGCTGCCCATAACTAAACGGCCCTATTTTAAAGTTGTCTACAGGCGAAACTATTTTTCATAAAGTTGTGAAATTTTGGGAAAGACATGATAAAGGGATGAGAATTTGTTTAAGGAAAAAAAGTTCAAAATTTCGCCACCAGAGGGTGATTTTTAATAAATTACACATTTAGCATTACGATAGTTTAAAAGGTTTATCTACAGGGTGCCCATAACTAAACGGCCCTATTTTAAAGTTGTCTACAGGCGAAACTATTTTTCATAAAGTTGTGAAATTTTGGGAAAGACATGATAAAGGGATGAGAATTTGTTTAAGGAAAAAAAGTTCAAAATTTAGCCACCAGAGGGTGATTTTTAACAAATTACACATTTAGCATTACGATAGTTTAAAAGTTTTATCTACAGGGTGCCCATAACTAAACGGCCCTATTTTAAAGTTGTCTACAGGCGAAACTATTTTTCATAAAGTTGTGAAATTTTGGGAAAGACATGATAAAGGGATGAGAATTTGTTTAAGGAAAAAAAGTTCAAAATTTCGCCACCAGAGGGTGATTTTTAACAAATTACACATTTAGCATTACGATAGTTTAAAAGTTTTATCTACAGGGTGCCCATAACTAAACGGCCCTATTTTAAAGTTGTCTACAGGCGAAACTATTTTTCATAAAGTTGTGAAATTTTGGGAAAGACATGATAAAGGGATGAGAATTTGTTTAAGGAAAAAAAGTTCAAAATTTCGCCACCAGAGGGTGATTTTTAACAAATTACACATTTAGCATTAAGATAGTTTAAAAGTTTTATCTACAGGTTGCCAATAACTAAACGGCCCTATTTTAAAGTTGTCTACAGGCGAAACTATTTTTCATAAAGTTGTGAAATTTTGGGAAAGACATGATAAAGGGATGAGAATTTGTTTAAGGAAAAAAAGTTCAAAATTTCGCCACCAGAGGGTGATTTTTAACAAATTACACATTTAGCATTACGATAGTTTAAAAGTTTTATCTACAGGGTGCCCATAACTAAACGGCCCTATTTTAAAGTTGTCTACAGGCGAAACTATTTTTCATAAAGTTGTGAAATTTTGGGAAAGACATGATAAAGGGATGAGAATTTGTTTAAGGAAAAAAAGTTCAAAATTTCGCCACCAGAGGGTGATTTTTAACAAATTACACATTTAGCATTACGATAGTTTAAAAGTTTTATCTACAGGGTGCCCATAACTAAACGGCCCTATTTTAAAGTTGTCTACAGGCGAAACTATTTTTCATAAAGTTGTGAAATTTTGGGAAAGACATGATAAAGGGATGAGAATTTGTTTAAGGAAAAAAAGTTCAAAATTTCGCCACCAGAGGGTGATTTTTAATAAATTACACATTTAGCATTACGATAGTTTAAAAGTTTCACCTACAGGATGTCCATAATTAAACGAACCTATTTTAAAGTTGTCTACAGGCGAAACTATTTTTCATAAAGTTGTGAAATTTTGGGAAAGACATGATAAAGGGATGAGAATTTGTTTAAGGAAAAAAAGTTCAAAATTTCGCCACCAGAGGGTGATTTTTAACAAATTACACATTTAGCATTACGATAGTTTAAAAGTTTTATCTACAGGGTGCCCATAACTAAACGGCCCTATTTTAAAGTTGTCTACAGGCGAAACTATTTTTCATAAAGTTGTGAAATTTTGGGAAAGACATGATAAAGGGATGAGAATTTGTTTAAGGAAAAAAAGTTCAAAATTTCGCCACCAGAGGGTGATTTTTAACAAATTACACATTTAGCATTACGATAGTTTAAAAGTTTTATCTACAGGGTGCCCATAACTAAACGGCCCTATTTTAAAGTTGTCTACAGGCGAAACTATTTTTCATAAAGTTGTGAAATTTTGGGAAAGACATGATAAAGGGATGAGAATTTGTTTAAGGAAAAAAAGTTCAAAATTTCGCCACCAGAGGGTGATTTTTAACAAATTACACATTTAGCATTACGATAGTTTAAAAGTTTTATCTACAGGGTGCCCATAACTAAACGGCCCTATTTTAAAGTTGTCTACAGGCGAAACTATTTTTCATAAAGTTGTGAAATTTTGGGAAAGACATGATAAAGGGATGAGAATTTGTTTAAGGAAAAAAAGTTCAAAATTTCGCCACCAGAGGGTGATTTTTAATAAATTACACATTTAGCATTACGATAGTTTAAAAGTTTTATCTACAGGGTGCCCATAACTAAACGGCCCTATTTTAAAGTTGTCTACAGGCGAAACTATTTTTCATAAAGTTGTGAAATTTTGGGAAAGACATGATAAAGGGATGAGAATTTGTTTAAGGAAAAAAAGTTCAAAATTTCGCCACCAGAGGGTGATTTTTAACAAATTATACATTTAGCATTACGATAGTTTAAAAGTTTTATCTACAGGGTGCCCATAACTAAACGGCCCTATTTTAAAGTTGTCTACAGGCGAAACTATTTTTCATAAAGTTGTGAAATTTTGGGAAAGACATGATAAAGGGATGAGAATTTGTTTAAGGAAAAAAAGTTCAAAATTTCGCCACCAGAGGGTGATTTTTAACAAATTACACATTTAGCATTACGATAGTTTAAAAGTTTTATCTACAGGGTGCCCATAACTAAACGGCCCTATTTTAAAGTTGTCTACAGGCGAAACTATTTTTCATAAAGTTGTGAAATTTTGGGAAAGACATGATAAAGGGATGAGAATTTGTTTAAGGAAAAAAAGTTCAAAATTTCGCCACCAGAGGGTGATTTTTAATAAATTACACATTTAGCATTACGATAGTTTAAAAGTTTCACCTACAGGATGTCCATAATTAAACGAACATATTTTAAAGTTGTCTACAGGCGAAACTATTTTTCATAAAGTTGTGAAATTTTGGGAAAGACATGATAAAGGGATGAGAATTTGTTTAAGGAAAAAAAGTTCAAAATTTCGCCACCAGAGGGTGATTTTTAATAAATTACACATTTAGCATTACGATAGTTTAAAAGTTTTATCTACAGGGTGCCCATAACTAAACGGCCCTATTTTAAAGTTGTCTACAGGCGAAACTATTTTTCATAAAGTTGTGAAATTTTGGGAAAGACATGATAAAGGGATGAGAATTTCTTTAAGGAAAAAAAGTTCAAAATTTCGCCACCAGAGGTTGATTTTTACAAATTACACATTTAGCATTACGATAGTTTAAAAGTTTTATCTACAGGGTGCCCATAACTAAACGGCCCTATTTTAAAGTTGTCTACAGGCGAAACTATTTTTCATAAAGTTGTGAAATTTTGGGAAAGACATGATAAAGGGATGAGAATTTGTTTAAGGAAAAAAAGTTCAAAATTTCGCCACCAGAGGGTGATTTTTAACAAATTACACATTTAGCATTACGATAGTTTAAAAGTTTTATCTACAGGGTGCCCATAACTAAACGGCCCTATTTTAAAGTTGTCTACAGGCGAAACTATTTTTCATAAAGTTGTGAAATTTTGGGAAAGACATGATAAAGGGATGAGAATTTGTTTAAGGAAAAAAAGTTCAAAATTTCGCCACCAGAGGGTGATTTTTAACAAATTACACATTTAGCATTACGATAGTTTAAAAGTTTTATCTACAGGGTGCCCATAACTAAACGGCCCTATTTTAAAGTTGTCTACAGGCGAAACTATTTTTCATAAAGTTGTGAAATTTTGGGAAAGTCATGATAAAGGGATGAGAATTTGTTTAAGGAAAAAAAGTTCAAAATTTCGCCACCAGAGGGTGATTTTTAACAAATTACACATTTAGCATTACGATAGTTTAAAAGTTTTATCTACAGGGTGCCCATAACTAAACGAACCTATTTTAAAGTTGTCTACAGGCGAAACTATTTTTCATAAAGTTGTGAAATTTTGGGAAAGACATGATAAAGGGATGAGAATTTGTTTAAGGAAAAAAAGTTCAAAATTTCGCCACCAGAGGGTGATTTTTAACAAATTACACATTTAGCATTACGATAGTTTAAAAGTTTTATCTACAGGGTGCCCATAACTAAACGGCCCTATTTTAAAGTTGTCTACAGGCGAAACTATTTTTCATAAAGTTGTGAAATTTTGGGAAAGACATGATAAAGGGATGAGAATTTGTTTAAGGAAAAAAAGTTCAAAATTTCGCCACCAGAGGGTGATTTTTAATAAATTACACATTTAGCATTACGATAGTTTAAAAGGTTTATCTACAGGGTGCCCATAACTAAACGGCCCTATTTTAAAGTTGTCTACAGGCGAAACTATTTTTCATAAAGTTGTGAAATTTTGGGAAAGACATGATAAAGGGATGAGAATTTGTTTAAGGAAAAAAAGTTCAAAATTTCGCCACCAGAGGGTGATTTTTAACAAATTACACATTTAGCATTACGATAGTTTAAAAGTTTTATCTACAGGGTGCCCATAACTAAACGGCCCTATTTTAAAGTTGTCTACAGGCGAAACTATTTTTCATAAAGTTGTGAAATTTTGGGAAAGACATGATAAAGGGATGAGAATTTGTTTAAGGAAAAAAAGTTCAAAATTTCGCCACCAGAGGGTGATTTTTAACAAATTACACATTTAGCATTACGATAGTTTAAAAGTTTTATCTACAGGGTGCCCATAACTAAACGGCCCTATTTTAAAGTTGTCTACAGGCGAAACTATTTTTCATAAAGTTGTGAAATTTTGGGAAAGACATGATAAAGGGATGAGAATTTGCTTAAGGAAAAAAAGTTCAAAATTTCGCCACCAGAGGGTGATTTTTAACAAATTACACATTTAGCATTACGATAGTTTAAAAGTTTTATCTACAGGGTGCCCATAACTAAACGGCCCTATTTTAAAGTTGTCTACAGGCGAAACTATTTTTCATAAAGTTGTGAAATTTTGGGAAAGACATGATAAAGGGATGAGAATTTGTTTAAGGAAAAAAAGTTCAAAATTTCGCCACCAGAGGGTGATTTTTAACAAATTACACATTTAGCATTACGATAGTTTAAAAGTTTTATCTACAGGGTGCCCATAACTAAACGGCCCTATTTTAAAGTTGTCTACAGGCGAAACTATTTTTCATAAAGTTGTGAAATTTTGGGAAAGACATGATAAAGGGATGAGAATTTGTTTAAGGAAAAAAAGTTCAAAATTTCGCCACCAGAGGGTGATTTTTAACAAATTACACATTTAGCATTACGATAGTTTAAAAGTTTTATCTACAGGGTGCCCATAACTAAACGGCCCTATTTTAAAGTTGTCTACAGGCGAAACTATTTTTCATAAAGTTGTGAAATTTTGGGAAGACATGATAAAGGGATGAGAATTTGTTTAAGGAAAAAAAGTTCAAAATTTCGCCACCAGAGGGTGATTTTTAATAAATTACATATCTAGCATTACGATAGTTTAAAAGTTTCACCTACAGGATGTCCATAATTAAACGAACCTATTTTAAAGTTGTCTACAGGCTAAACTATTTTTCATAAAGTTGTGAAATTTTGGGAAAGACATGATAACGGAATGAGAATTTGTTTAAGGAAAAAAAGTTCAAAATTTCGCCACCAGAGGGTGATTTTTAATAAATTACACATTTAGCATTACGATAGTTTAAAAGTTTTATCTACAGGGTGCCCATAACTAAACGGCCCTATTTTAAAGTTGTCTACAGGCGAAACTATTTTTCATAAAGTTGTGAAATTTTGGGAAAGACATGATAAAGGGATGAGAATTTGTTTATGGAAAAAAAGTTCAAAATTTCGCCACCAGAGGGTGATTTTTAACAAATTACACATTTAGCATTACGATAGTTTAAAAGTTTTATCTACAGGCTGCCCATAACTAAACGGCCCTATTTTAAAGTTGTCTACAGGCGAAACTATTTTTCATAAAGTTGTGAAATTTTGGGAAAGACATGATAAAGGGATGAGAATTTGTTTAAGGAAAAAAAGTTCAAAATTTCGCCACCAGAGGGTGATTTTTAATAAATTACACATTTAGCATTACGATAGTTTAAAAGTTTCACCTACGGGATGTCCATAATTAAACGGCCCTATTTTAAATTTGTCTACAGGCGAAACTATTTTTCATAAAGTTGTGAAATTTTGGGAAAGACATGATAAAAGGATGAGAATTTGTTTAAGGAAAAAAAGTTCAAAATTTCGCCACCAGAGGGTGATTTTTAATAAATTACACATTTAGCATTACGATAGTTTAAAAGTTTTATCTACAGGGTGCCCATAACTAAACGGCCCTATTTTAAAGTTGTCTACAGGCGAAACTATTTTTCATAAAGTTGTGAAATTTTGGGAAAGACATGATAAAGGGATGAGAATTTGTTTAAGGAAAAAAAGTTCAAAATTTCGCCACCAGAGGGTGATTTTTAACAAATTACACATTTAGCATTACGATAGTTTAAAAGTTTTATCTACAGGCTGCCCATAACTAAACGGCCCTATTTTAAAGTTGTCTACAGGCGAAACTATTTTTCATAAAGTTGTGAAATTTTGGGAAAGACATGATAAAGGGATGAGAATTTGTTTAAGGAAAAAAAGTTCAAAATTTCGCCACCAGAGGGTGATTTTTAATAAATTACACATTTAGCATTACGATAGTTTAAAAGTTTCACCTACAGGATGTCCATAATTAAACTGCCCTATTTTAAAGTTGTCTACAGGCGAAACTATTTTTCATAAAGTTGTGAAATTTTGGGAAAGACATGATAAAGGGATGAGAATTTGTTTAAGGAAAAAAAGTTCAAAATTTCGCCACCAGAGGGTGATTTTTAATAAATTACACATTTAGCATTACGATAGTTTAAAAGTTTTATCTACAGGGTGCCCATAACTAAACGGCCCTATTTTAAAGTTGTCTACAGGCGAAACTATTTTTCATAAAGTTGTGAAATTTTGGGAAAGACATGATAAAGGGATGAGAATTTGTTTAAGGAAAAAAAGTTCAAAATTTCGCCACCAGAGGGTGATTTTTAACAAATTACACATTTAGCATTACGATAGTTTAAAAGTTTTATCTACAGGGTGCCCATAACTAAACGGCCCTATTTTAAAGTTGTCTACAGGCGAAACTATTTTTCATAAAGTTGTGAAATTTTGGGAAAGACATGATAAAGGGATGAGAATTTGTTTAAGGAAAAAAAGTTCAAAATTTCGCCACCAGAGGGTGATTTTTAATAAATTACACATTTAGCATTACGATAGTTTAAAAGTTTTATCTACAGGGTGCCTATAACTAAACGGCCCTATTTTAAAGTTGTTTACAGGCGAAACTATTTTTCATAAAGTTGTGAAATTTTGGGAAAGACATGATAAAGGGATGAGAATTTGTTTAAGGAAAAAAAGTTCAAAATTTCGCCACCAGAGGGTGATTTTTAACAAATTACACATTTAGCATTACGATAGTTTAAAAGTTTTATCTACAGGGTGCCCATAACTAAACGGCCCTATTTTAAAGTTGTCTACAGGCGAAACTATTTTTCATAAAGTTGTGAAATTTTGGGAAAGACATGATAAAGGGATGAGAATTTGTTTAAGGAAAAAAAGTTCAAAATTTCGCCACCAGAGGGTGATTTTTAACAAATTACACATTTAGCATTACGATAGTTTAAAAGTTTTATCTACAGGGTGCCCATAACTAAACGGCCCTATTTTAAAGTTGTCTACAGGCGAAACTATTTTTCATAAAGTTGTGAAATTTTGGGAAAGACATGATAAAGTGATGAGAATTTTTTTAAGGAAAAAAAGTTCAAAATTTCGCCACCAGAGGGTGATTTTTAACAAATTACACATTTAGCATTACGATAGTTTAAAAGTTTTATCTACAGGGTGCCCATAACTAAATGGCCCTATTTTAAAGTTGTCTACAGGCGAAACTATTTTTCATAAAGTTGTGAAATTTTGGGAAAGACATGATAAAGGGATGAGAATTTGTTTAAGGAAAAAAAGTTCAAAATTTCGCCACCAGAGGGTGATTTTTAACAAATTACACATTTAGCATTACGATAGTTTAAAAGTTTTATCTACAGGGTGCCCATAACTAAACGGCCCTATTTTAAAGTTGTCTACAGGCGAAACTATTTTTCATAAAGTTGTGAAATTTTGGGAAAGACATGATAAAGGGATGAGAATTCGTTTAAGGAAAAAAAGTTCAAAATTTCGCCACCAGAGGGTGATTTTTAACAAATTACACATTTAGCATTACGATAGTTTAAAAGTTTTATCTACAGGGTGCCCATAACTAAACGGCCCTATTTTAAAGTTGTCTACAGGCGAAACTATTTTTCATAAAGTTGTGAAATTTTGGGAAAGACATGATAAAGGGATGAGAATTTGTTTAAGGAAAAAAAGTTCAAAATTTCGCCACCAGAGGGTGATTTTTAATAAATTACACATTTAGCATTACGATAGTTTAAAAGTTTTATCTACAGGGTGCCCATAACTAAACGGCCCTATTTTAAAGTTGTCTACAGGCGAAACTATTTTTCATAAAGTTGTGAAATTTTGGGAAAGACATGATAAAGGGATGAGAATTTGTTTAAGGAAAAAAAGTTCAAAATTTCGCCACCAGAGGGTGATTTTTAACAAATTATACATTTAGCATTACGATAGTTTAAAAGTTTTATCTACAGGGTGCCCATAACTAAACGGCCCTATTTTAAAGTTGTCTACAGGCGAAACTATTTTTCATAAAGTTGTGAAATTTTGGGAAAGACATGATAAAGGGATGAGAATTTGTTTAAGGAAAAAAAGTTCAAAATTTCGCCACCAGAGGGTGATTTTTAACAAATTACACATTTAGCATTACGATAGTTTAAAAGTTTTATCTACAGGGTGCCCATAACTAAACGGCCCTATTTTAAAGTTGTCTACAGGCGAAACTATTTTTCATAAAGTTGTGAAATTTTGGGAAAGACATGATAAAGGGATGAGAATTTGTTTAAGGAAAAAAAGTTCAAAATTTCGCCACCAGAGGGTGATTTTTAATAAATTACACATTTAGCATTACGATAGTTTAAAAGTTTCACCTACAGGATGTCCATAATTAAACGAACCTATTTTAAAGTTGTCTACAGACGAAAACTATTGTTCAGAATGTTGTGAAATTTTAAGGAGGGCATAATAAATGTATGGGAATTTGTTTGAGCAAAAAAAAAAAAAAAAAAAAAAAAAAAAAAAGGAAGCCGTTTTTTTAACGAATTACACATTTAGTGTACATTTACAATAGTTTAACAAATTTGTTATAACCAAACTATGTTCCGCATGACGGGACGGTCATCATTTTCAGATACCCTCTTCAATCATAAGATAGCATTTTCTACAGTTGACCGCAAGTTTGTTCTGGAAAATGCTAAGAACATGTCGTGAAATGCTGTCTTTCGAATCACGTTAAGTTGATAAATAAAATATCTAAACTATCGTAATGATAAATATGCATTTTATTAAAAATAGCCATCTGGTGGCGAAATTTTGAATTTTTTTTGTTTTGTTTTTCTTAAACAAATTCCCGCCCCTTTATTATGCCTTTCACAAAATTTCACAACTTTATGAACATTAGTTTTGACTGTAGACAACTTTAAAGTAGGGTCGTTTAATTATGGGCACCCTGTATTTTTAATACTTTCCAACAAAGTTGAAAAGTGTTTATGCATTCGGTCTGTCTGGCCGTCTGTCCCTCTTTCCACGCTCTAACTCCCGTAAATATACTCGGATTTTCATGCAGTTGATGAAGGTTACTTAGGGTCACTAAAGCATGTTTGGTATTGTATATGAAGTACGTAGGATTAATAGTTCATTTACAGGGGCATTCAAAATAATTCCTTTACATTATGGTATATGGGAGAAAAATCGTTTGCAGAGTATTTTAATAACATGATGCTATTTCAAATGTATTGAAACAGCTTTAAATCACTGAATTTCACTACGATCACGTTAAAACAGGCATCTATATTATTTTTTTATTCATTTAGAGGGACACACAAAAGAAATCGGTTAAAGTAACTGTCTGAGTAATAATTGCTGGAGTGTACGTTTTAAAATTCAATATGCGCTTTTAAATTTAACTAATTTTTTGCATGTTACTCGTTATATATAAATTCTATATCTCATATACAGGGCTGCGCAAACGTATTCAAGTACTATTCTCCTTATTCGAGGAAATTGCTGAAATTGAATTTTTAACTATAGTATATATATTTCTTAAGTGAACTAAATTTTGGCATGCATGTAGTAATAGATACAAATCAAAATATAGTCTACAGGGCTGCTGAAAGAATTCGGATAATTTTCGGATTGTAGATGGTAACATGTGAAATTGGGTTTTGAAATGTGTTATGCATTTCCACTTGGTTGAATTAGTCGTAAAACTTTAATTTTTTAAACGGTGCAGTTTTGTTACATTATTCTGAATGTGTTGGAAAGCCTTTCATAATCTATGGTTGGCGCATGATTTTTCTTTCCTGTTTTCTTTTCTCGAAATAAAATCATTTCAAACTACATTGTTAAAGAGTTGGGAAACGGTTACATAACCATTATTTCTTTCAATTGTGACCAGTGTTGCCAGGTTTCCCGCTTAAATCAGGGCTCCATATGCTCTGGACACCACTAATTTCTTACAGTTTATTTCGCCCTCTTTTACAGCAGATAATTCTGCCATTAGATGCGAAGAAAATTACTCAAAAATACTGGTGTCCCGATTATTTGCAGCCCTAATCTGGCAACACAAATCTGGTCAACAAGGACATCTGGCAACACAAATTCTGATCAATGAAAACAATTAGAATTATGGTTAATTAACCATTATCACCAAGAACATAAAATTAGCAAAAATCACGCTTTGTTTGGATTCGCGAAGCATTATTTAATAAGATAAATATTTGAAAGTAACAATATTTTTTATATTATTTTTGCATCTTTATTAAGCAAAAACGTTGTTTTATGTTTTGGCGCATTTTAATTTTAGAAATGTGTGTCCAGACAAATAACTAAGAATTTCCTCGGAATTTTTTATTTATGATATAAAAAAGTTAACAATTAATTTTATTTGTTTACAATGCTTTTGTTGCCACTTAAAAAAAATCATAATATAACTCTTTTAAAATGAGTAAGTATCGTCTGCGTGATTTCACATAATAAGAATAAATTGTGTATTGGAATTCTTAACACTGAAAAATACTTTTTATAATTGAATGAAAATAACTGAATTTTCACAAATTTTAATTCATTAATAATATGCTATAATTTTCATAAAAAGGGGTATTTTAAAAAATTCATAAAAGAAATCGTGAGACTATTTAATTAATCATGATTCTATCTATAAGGACTAACTCCATGATTTATTTTTTCTTCTGAAAATATACGTGTTTCATTTTTTATTTGCAAAAATGCGTCCGCAATGGAAAAGCATGTAAAATAAATTAATTAAAATAATAAAGTTTTTAAGGTTATTCTGTAAAAAAAAAAAAATAATATTGTGCAAATCTACAGATCATATTGTATTTTTATGTTTAATTTCAAGTCAAAATACTGAACAGTTTTTTTATAAAGTGTACGACAAAATGTAATTTGTGTAGCCTAGTAGAGGATTCGCTTCGCTCATCCCAATTAGCCAAGTACATAACATTTTGATATAAATTTAAAAGCAACTTTTAAAACGCCAGAATAAGCAAACTTTCAGCAGACTAGTTTCGGTAGCGTTTAGCGTACCGTCCTCAGTGCAAAGAATAACGGAAACTTGCTCATTTATATACAGGAGAAGGGGATTCAACTGAAAAGTTCATTAACCAATGGGGAAACAGGAAAATGTGGGTACCAGCCAATAGGATAATAGTAGGTAATGTCACCAGAAATGTGAAAAAATGGTAGTAACTAAGCAAAAGAGGATTTTATCGTTTTACCATTTTACCATTTATCATAAATGAGCAAGTTTCCGTTATTCTTTGCACGCTAATTGCTACGCTAAACGCTACCGAAACTAGTCTGCTAAAAGTTTGCTTATTCTGGCGTTTTTAACGTTGCTTTTAAATTTATATCATTCTGAGCCAGGTAGCATCTTAATAATTATTATTAATTACATAAAATTTTGGTTTGATCAAATATAGCGCATCCTGTGCATTTGATTATTGTCCTTTCCTGTTATGTTCACCAGTTTGCTGGCTGCATTACAATCTGTTCAGACGGTGGAAATATAATAACAGTTTATAAAAGAGGACCTTGAATGGCAAAGACCCCGCTTTTGATCCTATGTCCTACAACCCTTGTTATTTTTAGACAGTAATGAAGAATAATGGTAAAGGAAAAGTGTCCTAAGTAAAAGATGTGTCATTTTGAATTGAATAAAATTGAAAAATATGAATATATGAATTAGAATTGATGTGAGCGTAATATTAGGATTAATTTAATCTGCTATTGCTGCTGGGGTTGTAGAAGATAATAAAACAAGCAAATCAGTGACATATTATACGTACTGAAACAGGTTAATGAAGTTTTATGATGTTATATAATTCCATATGATACAGTATTTGGCAGCGTTCTTCGGTGTATATAAGTGAAATTGATTGTATGTGAAAACAATTTTCATTAGCATGAAAATTACAGTTTAACTAATTGCGCATCACAAGGAAAAAGATATCCAAACAGAGGTTATACGTTTAAATGATAGCAAAGAAAGTTTTCGTAATTTGCTGAAGGATTTTTTGAAAACCTCTACGGTTTCTTAGAACATAAGATGCCATATATAAATTATCCTATCGATCTAATGTTGAAATATTTTAATAATGAAAATGATTGCACTTTTCGCTTTTTAAGGTCACTTTTTAATAACTTTTTAACAATACCTACTAATAATTTAAAAAAAGCGTTAATGGCTAGTATTTTCCTGTTTAAAAGCATTGTTGGAAACAATTTTTAACCTATAAAATTAGAAAAAAGACAGAGAAAGTCAGTAATGTAGTAATTTAAACTTGAAATAACTTTTAGATAAAAATAGTTCTTCCTCTCATATCTATCACATTTTAATAAACCTCTTTATTTTTCAGGTAAGTCAATAAGAAGCTCTTTTTCACGAAGATTGGACATATGTATTATCATGTTACTTGAAAAAGGTAACAAACTATTTTATTTATTTAATGATAAATTAAATTTAAAGTGTAATGAGAACTTATCAAACAAGCCATGTTTAATCAATTCAGAGTGTTTATCGATAACAACTGATGTTTCATAAACACATATTCAGGAAAAACTTAAGTTTGAGTTTTGAGTTTTCATGTTTTGAAATTTCACTTTGAATACATTTTTTGATGTGTATCATTCGCTTAAAAAAACATGCACTGTAAAAAAATGTTTCTTAACATTCGAAAATATAATATAACCATGTTTGAAATAATACGATAGGTTTTTCCAAGTTTCCTAAATAGCGTTTTTTATCTTTAAAAACTTTTAGAAATCAATATGTTTTCGAGATTTAAAGATGCATTTATTCAAACAATGTTGCTTTTGAAGCTGATAATTCTCGTAAAAGTTTCCAAATAGTTTTTATAATATATTAATCAATTTTGTCAAACCGAAATAATGGTTTTTAGGATGCAATCAATTCTCACTGAAGCATTTTGAATTGCGTAACGAAATTTGTGCATGCAAGACGAACAAAATTATAATAATTTTAATATTAATGATGATGCTGTTAATTTATTATCGTTCTCTGCACAATATGTTGGTTAGAACATAAAAATGTTTACTTGACAATTGTTAGCGTCCAAAAAATCAATATTCCAGTTTGAAAAAAATTGATTAATAGACTTTAAATACTACTCGAAAACATATCCGAAAATCAGTGGTAGCAAAAGAAACTTTGTTTTTGTAAGTACTTCTTCAAATCTGTAAAATATATTAGTTCCTGACGTTTTAAAGATATATATGTAGGATATACTTGTAGTCAACAATAAAACATTTAGGTCGGTGTCTATTGGGTAGTAGTAAGTCCAGGCAGATTTTTGATGAAATCTTTAAAAAAATTAATATTCTTGAATATATATGAAAGAGAACAGGTATTTACAATTTGAAGGCAATTTTAAACAGCATAGCCAACCGTCTGTCGGCTTTTCTTGTTTTTATTAAAGATCAATGGAAGATTTCGCTTATTCCAGGCCCGTCTGACCCGGATTTCCAAAGCATACGCCCTCGTCAGTGGCACGTCTGTTCACAGGCGCATTAAAAAGTCGTCTCTTTAATTTTCAAGCTTTTAATTGTAGGCTCAGCACTTTTCTTATTGTTCGGTAGTTGAGGTTTCTCATCAAAAGCCTCACTAAAAAATCTGCCTAGCTCTGCGGTACAGAGTCCATTTCCTGTCACTACATATATATATATATTTAATGTATATTTTTTGTAGTTATATTTCCTCTAGAATCAGAAACTTTAGTCTTTCTTTACAGTGTACTCTCTCTAATCAAAATTTCTTGATCCGTCGTTGATCTATATATTCATAGAATTATTCTCAATGCTTTGCATAGCATAATTAAGTTTAAAATGTGGATAAACGTCGCAGCAGTTTAACAAAAGGAAGACTGATGTAAATAATTACACAGTAATGTGTGGTACACAATCATAGTTCAACGATAGCACCGTGTCATTTATCAATTGGAAAAGAGTGCATTATCATAAAAGAGGATTCATATCCTCTCTTACAATACAAAATATATATTTACGGATTTATTTTCAACACTTTCCACAATAAAGTTTAAAATGTGAATAAACGTCGCAGAACTTTAACAAAAGAAAGGCTTACGCTAATAATCGATGTTTACATCATTCTAAGTGTCGTGTACAAATATAGTTCATTGATATAATATTTCACTGTTAGTCTTGTTTCTTATTTATAATGAATTCATTTTGAAAAGAAGATTATGTTTTAATTTTATACTACATTCCATTTAATTTAAAAAAATCTATATGTGTTAGGATCGTAATATGTCAGTAATCATAAGAAGATAGCTATAGCAAAATTTAGCCCAAAAGATCATCACTTATCTTCTTTGTGAAAGAGAGCTTTATTCCCTCATTCAAAAGCACCCCATGTATTCATGATAAAATGTTAATGGAAAATTAGGAATATTTTATATGCATAAAGCAGCGTCATTCACCTATTGAAAAAGAGTGCATTATCATTAAAGGGGATTCCTTTTCTCTCAATACAAAAGATACATTTTACAAAAATTTTCTCAACACTTTCCATAATAAAGTTTAATATGTGAATAAATGTCGCAGGGGTTTAAAAAAAAAAGGAAGACAAACACAAATAATCTATGTTTACATCGTTGTAAGTGTGGTACACAACTATAGTTCAACGATGTACGGTTAGTCTTGTTTCTTGTTTATAACGAATTCATTTTGAAAAGAAAATTATGTTTTAATTTTATATTACATTCCATTTAATTTTAAAAAACTACATTTGTTAGGATCGTAATATATGAGTAACCATAAGAAGATAGCTATAGCAAAATTTATCCCAAAGATAATCACTTACGTTCTTTATGAGAGAAAGCATTATTTCCTGGTTCAAAATCATTCATACCTGATAAAATGTTAATGAAATATTAGAAATATTTTAGATAGCATAAAGCACCGTCATTCATCTATTGGAAAAGAGTGCATTATCATAAAAGAGGATTCATATCCTCTCTTACAATACAAAATATAAATTTTACGAATTTATTCTCAACACTTTCCACAATAAAGTTTAAAATGTGAATAAACTTCGCAGAAGTTTAACAAAAGGGAGGCTTACACTAATAATCGATGTTTACGTCATTGTAATTGTCGTGTACAACTATAGTTCGATGATATAATCTTTCACGGTTACTCTTGTTTCTTGTTTATAACGAATTCATTTTGAAAAGGAGATTATATTTTAATTTTATATTACATTCCATTTAATTTTTAAAAAACTATATGTGTTGGGATCGTAATATACCAGTAATCATAAGAAGATAGATATAGCAAAATTCATCCCAAAGATCATCACGAACCTTCTTTGTGAGAGAGAGCATTATTTCCTGGTTCAAAAGTACTCAACGTATTCCTGATATAAGTTAATGAGTTATCAGAAATAATTTAGATGGCATAAAGCGGCGTCATTCATCTATTGGAAAAGAGTACATTATCATAAAAGAGGATTCATATCTTCTCTTACAATACAAAAATTAAATTTTACGGAATTATTCTCAACACTTTACATAATAAAGTTTAAAATGTGAAAAAAACGTCGCAAAAGTTTAAAAACTTGGAATGCTTACACTAATAATTGATGTTTACATCATTGTAATTGTCGTGTACAACCATAGTTCAACGATATAATCTTTAACTGTTAGTCTTGTTTCTTATTTATAACGAATTCATTTTGAAAAGAAGATTATGTTTTAATTTTATACAACATTCCATTTAATTTTAAAAAACTATATATGTTAGGATCGTAATATGTCAGTAATCATAAGAAGATAGCTATAGCAAAATTTAGCCCAAAAGATCATCACTTATCTTCTTTGTGAAAGAGAGCTTTATTCCCTCATTCAAAAGCACTCCATGCATTCATGATAAAATGTTAATGGAAAATTAGAAATATTTTATATGCATAAAGCAGCATCATTCACCTATTGAAAAAGAGTGCATTATCATTAAAGGGGATTCCTTTTCTCTCAATACAAAAGATACATTTTACAAAATTTTTCTCAACACTTTCCATAATAAAGTTTAATATGTGAATAAATGTCGCAGGGGTTTTAAAAAAAGGAAGACAAACACAAATAATCTATGTTTACATCGTTTCAAGTGTGGTGCACAACTATAGTTCAACGACATAATCATTCACGTGTAGTCTTGTATCTTATTTATAACGAATTGTGAATAAAAGATTACGTTTTAATTTTATACTAAATTCTATTTAATTAAAAAAACTACGTGTTTTAAGATCTTAATATGTGAGTAATCATAAGAAGATAACTAGAGCAAAATTTAGACCAAAAGATCATCTCTTTTCTTTTTTGTGAAAGGGAGCATTATCCCCCCCCCCTTCAAAAGCACTCCATGTATTCCTGATAAAATTTTAATGAAAAATTACAAATATTTTAGATGGCATAAAGCACCGTCATCCATCTATTGAAAAAGAGTGCATTATCATAAAAGAGGAATTATATTCTCTCTTACAATACAAAATATACATTTTACTGGATTATTCTCAACACTTTTCATAATAAAGTTTAAAATGTAAATAAACGTCGCAGATTTTTAACAAAAGGAAGGCTTACACGACTAATCGATGTGTACATCATTGTAAGTGTCGTGCACAACTATAGTTCAACGATATAATCTTTCACGGTTAGTCTTGTTTCTTATTTATAACGAATTCATCTTGAAAAGAAGATTATGTTTTAATTTTATACTACATTCTATTTAATTAAAAAAAACTAAGTGTTTTAAGATATTAATATGTCAATAATCATAAGAAGATAGCTATAGCAAAATTTAGCCTAAAAGATCATCACGTGTCTTCTTTGCAAAAGGGAGCATTTATTCCCTCATTCTAAAGCACTCCATGTATTCCTGATAAAATGTTAATGAAAAATTAAGAATATTTTAGATGGCATAAAGCACCGTAATTCATCTATTGAAAAAGAGTGCATTATCATAAAAGAGAATTCATATTCTCTCTTACAATACAAACGATACATTTTACAAGATTATTCTCAACACTTTACACAATAAAGTTTAAAATGTGAATAATCGTCGCAGATGTTTAACAGAAAGAAGGCTAACACAAATAATCGATGTTTACATCGTTGTAAGCGTGATATAGAACTACAGTTCAACGATATAATCTTTCATCGCTAATCTTGTTTCTTATTTATAACGAATTCATTTTGAAAAGAAGATTATGTTAATTTTATACTAAATTCCAATTAATATATAATGAAACTACATGTTTTAAGATCTTAATATACCAGTAATCATAAGAAGATAGCTATAGCAAAAATTTAGCGCAAGAGATCATCACTTATCTTTTTTGTGAATAAGAGCATTATTCTCTCATTCTAAAGCACTTCATGTGTTCCTGATAAAATGTTAATGAAAAATTGGAAATATTTTAGATGGCATAAAGCACCATCATCCATCTATTGCAAAAGACAGTATTATCATAAAAGTGGATTCATATTCTCTCTTACAATACAAAACATACATTTTACTGGATTATTCTCAACACTTTCCATAATAAAGTTTAAAATGTGAATAAACGTCGCAGATGTTTAATAAAAGGAAGGCAAACACAAGTAGTCAATGTTTACATCGTTGTATGTGTGGTATAGAACTATAGTTCAACGATATAATCTTTCATCTCTATTGATGCTTCGTATTTATAACGGTTTCATTTTGAAAAGAAGATTAATATTTTCTCAGAGCGTGATGACTCTGCTATTTTTTTAATGTACAACCCGAATGCTACAGAGAAATACATTTCATTGTGGGTGTTAAAAATTACCAAAGTGATTTGTTACAAGCATTCAAGCTACCCCTCTCTGAAAGACGTCCTGCTAGTGTATGGCTCTCGTTCAAGAGCTATTTGTCACAGTTCCTTGTTTCAAAATTTCTTCGCTTTATGTATTTATTCATTAGATTTGATTAAGTAAAAGATGAAACAAGTCAGAAATTGTACGTAAAATGTTGCAAAGATATGCAATTGTACGTACTATAACTAGTTTTATAAATGTACAGATCTTGGTGCAATAGCTGTTGCACTCTTATGCAAAAATGCATAAATTAAAAAAAATTGTTACAATTTTAATACATATTAAATTCAGTAAAACGGGAATAACAGGACCTCATCTTAAATAGGACGTCATCACCATGGCAACCTAGAGTCATTACCTATCATGGGATTTCATCAAATTAATTGCGTATGATAGGATTTAATAGAATGAAGGAAACGTTTATTATTATCTTTATGAGTTTTGATTCAATTTTCATAAAATTTTGACAGACGGAAGGACCAGACGACGACTATAGGTTCTATGTATAATTACGAACTGAGCTAAAAATATAGAGCTCGAAAAACAGTACGATGTTTATCTTAATTAAATCTTCCAAGATTACCTTTAAAATATTACCTCATACTGAAGAAATTGTAATGTACAGATAAAAAGATCGAAAAACATGTCAACAGTAATTTATTTTTCTGGCATCTTTTGAACTTTATGGTCATGTAAACAAAAGACGTAATCAGCGAAAATATAGTATAAGTACAAATAAAAATATACAATTACCTCTTCTGAGTACCGATGAAACCGAACAGCGTTCTTTATCTATAGAATATTCATGAACTAATGTATTTTCGAGTTATAAAGAAACAATGATAAAAACATTTTTTTTTCTTATCACTTACTTTCGAAAACGTTTTCTTATTGTGTATTAATCAGTTTTCTCAAACCCGGAAGATACGTTTTTCGGATGCTATGGATTCTCAAATAATCTCATTATGTTCAACAAACATGTTTTACAGACAAACATGATAAATTAAAATGATTAAAAAACATTAAAATTAATATAACTTTGTTATTCCTGTATGTATAAATTCAATGAAACAGATGTAAATGCTTATGAGAATTGATAACATCCATAAAAACATTTTTTTTCTTATCACTTACTTTCGGAAACATTTTCTTATTGTGTATTAATCAGTTTTCTCAAACCCGGAAGATACGTTTTTCGGATGCTATGGATTCCAAAATAATCTCATTATGTTCAAGAAACATGTTTTACAGACAAACATGATAAATTAAAATGATTAAAAAAACATTAAAATTAATATAACTTTGTTATTCATGTATGTATAAATTCAATGAAACAGATGTAAATGCTTATGAGAATTGATAACATCCATAAAAACATTTTTTTTCTTATCACTTACTTTCGGAAACATTTTCTTATTGTGTATTAATCAGTTTTCTCAAACCCGGAAGATACGTTTTTCGGATGCTATGGATTCCAAAATAATCTCATTATGTTCAAGAAACATGTTTTACAGACAAACATGATAAATTAAAATGATTAAAAAAACATTAAAATTAATATAACTTTGTTATTCATGTATGTATAAATTCAATGAAACAGATGTAAATGCTTATGAGAATTGATAACATCCATAAAAACATTTTTTTTTCTTATCACTTACTTTCGGAAACATTTTCTTATTGTGTATTAATCAGTTTTCTCAAACCCGGAAGATACGTTTTTCGGATGCTATGGATTCCAAAATAATCTCATTATGTTCAAGAAACATGTTTTACAGACAAACATGATAAATTAAAATGATTAAAAAAACATTAAAATTAATATAACTTTGTTATTCATGTATGTATAAATTCAATGAAACAGATGTAAATGCTTATGAGAATTGATAACATCCATAAAAACATTTTTTTCTTATCACTTACTTTCGGAAACATTTTCTTATTGTGTATTAATCAGTTTTCTCAAACCCGGAAGATACGTTTTTCGGATGCTATGGATTCCAAAATAATCTCATTATGTTCAAGAAACATGTTTTACAGACAAACATGATAAATTAAAATGATTAAAAAAACATTAAAATTAATATAACTTTGTTATTCATGTATGTATAAATTCAATGAAACAGATGTAAATGCTTATGAGAATTGATAACATCCATAAAAACATTTTTTTTCTTATCACTTACTCTCGGAAACATTTTCTTATTGTGTATTAATCAGTTTTCTCAAACCCGGAAGATACGTTTTTCGGATGCTATGGATTCCAAAATAATCTCATTATGTTCAAGAAACATGTTTTACAGACAAACATGATAAATTAAAATGATTAAAAAAACATTAAAATTAATATAACTTTGTTATTCATGTATGTATAAATTCAATGAAACAGATGTAAATGCTTATGAGAATTGATAACATCCATAAAAACATTTTTTTTTCTTATCACTTACTTTCGGAAACATTTTCTTATTGTGTATTAATCAGTTTTCTCAAACCCGGAAGATACGTTTTTCGGATGCTATGGATTCCAAAATAATCTCATTATGTTCAAGAAACATGTTTTACAGACAAACATGATAAATTAAAATGATTAAAAAAACATTAAAATTAATATAACTTTGTTATTCATGTATGTATAAATTCAATGAAACAGATGTAAATGCTTATGAGAATTGATAACATCCATAAAAACATTTTTTTTCTTATCACTTACTTTCGGAAACATTTTCTTATTGTGTATTAATCAGTTTTCTCAAACCCGGAAGATACGTTTTTCGGATGCTATGGATTCCAAAATAATCTCATTATGTTCAAGAAACATGTTTTACAGACAAACATGATAAATTAAAATGATTAAAAAAACATTAAAATTAATATAACTTTGTAATTCATGTATGTATAAATTCAATGAAACAGATGTAAATGCTTATGAGAATTGATAACATCCATAAAAACATTTTTTTTTCTTATCACTTACTTTCGGAAACATTTTCTTATTGTGTATTAATCAGTTTTCTCAAACCCGGAAGATACGTTTTTCGGATGCTATGGATTCCAAAATAATCTCATTATGTTCAAGAAACATGTTTTACAGACAAACATGATAAATTAAAATGATTAAAAAAACATTAAAATTAATATAACTTTGTTATTCATGTATGTATAAATTCAATGAAACAGATGTAAATGCTTATGAGAATTGATAACATCCATAAAAACATTTTTTTTTCTTATCACTTACTTTCGGAAACATTTTCTTATTGTGTATTAATCAGTTTTCTCAAACCCGGAAGATACGTTTTTCGGATGCTATGGATTCCAAAATAATCTCATTATGTTCAAGAAACATGTTTTACAGACAAACATGAGAAATTAAAATGATTAAAAAAACATTAAAATTAATATAACTTTGTTATTCATGTATGTATAAATTCAATGAAACAGATGTAAATGCTTATGAGAATTGATAACATCCATAAAAAGATTTTTTTCTTATCACTTACTTTCGGAAACATTTTCTTATTGTGTATTAATCAGTTTTCTCAAACCCGGAAGATACGTTTTTCGGATGCTATGGATTCCAAAATAATCTCATTATGTTCAAGAAACATGTTTTACAGACAAACATGATAAATTAAAATGATTAAAAAAACATTAAAATTAATATAACTTTGTTATTCATGTATGTATAAATTCAATGAAACAGATGTAAATGCTTATGAGAATTGATAACATCCATAAAAACATTTTTTTTCTTATCACTTACTCTCGGAAACATTTTCTTATTGTGTATTAATCAGTTTTCTCAAACCCGGAAGATACGTTTTTCGGATGCTATGGATTCCAAAATAATCTCATTATGTTCAAGAAACATGTTTTACAGACAAACATGATAAATTAAAATGATTAAAAAAACATTAAAATTAATATAACTTTGTTATTCATGTATGTATAAATTCAATGAAACAGATGTAAATGCTTATGAGAATTGATAACATCCATAAAAACATTTTTTTTTCTTATCACTTACTTTCGGAAACATTTTCTTATTGTGTATTAATCAGTTTTCTCAAACCCGGAAGATACGTTTTTCGGATGCTATGGATTCCAAAATAATCTCATTATGTTCAAGAAACATGTTTTACAGACAAACATGATAAATTAAAATGATTAAAAAAACATTAAAATTAATATAACTTTGTTATTCATGTATGTATAAATTCAATGAAACAGATGTAAATGCTTATGAGAATTGATAACATCCATAAAAACATTTTTTTTCTTATCACTTACTTTCGGAAACATTTTCTTATTGTGTATTAATCAGTTTTCTCAAACCCGGAAGATACGTTTTTCGGATGCTATGGATTCCAAAATAATCTCATTATGTTCAAGAAACATGTTTTACAGACAAACATGATAAATTAAAATGATTAAAAAAACATTAAAATTAATATAACTTTGTAATTCATGTATGTATAAATTCAATGAAACAGATGTAAATGCTTATGAGAATTGATAACATCCATAAAAACATTTTTTTTCTTATCACTTACTTTCGGAAACATTTTCTTATTGTGTATTAATCAGTTTTCTCAAACCCGGAAGATACGTTTTTCGGATGCTATGGATTCCAAAATAATCTCATTATGTTCAAGAAACATGTTTTACAGACAAACATGATAAATTAAAATGATTAAAAAAACATTAAAATTAATATAACTTTGTTATTCATGTATGTATAAATTCAATGAAACAGATGTAAATGCTTATGAGAATTGATAACATCCATAAAAACATTTTTTTTCTTATCACTTACTTTCGGAAACATTTTCTTATTGTGTATTAATCAGTTTTCTCAAACCCGGAAGATACGTTTTTCGGATGCTATGGATTCCAAAATAATCTCATTATGTTCAAGAAACATGTTTTACAGACAAACATGATAAATTAAAATGATTAAAAAAACATTAAAATTAATATAACTTTGTTATTCATGTATGTATAAATTCAATGAAACAGATCTAAATGCTTATGAGAATTGATAACATCCATAAAAACATTTTTTTTTTCTTATCACTTACTTTCGGAAACATTTTCTTATTGTGTATTAATCAGTTTTCTCAAACCCGGAAGATACGTTTTTCGGATGCTATGGATTCCAAAATAATCTCATTATGTTCAAGAAACATGTTTTACAGACAAACATGATAAATTAAAATGATTAAAAAACATTAAAATTAATATAACTTTGTTATTCATGTATGTATAAATTCAATGAAACAGATGTAAATGCTTATGAGAATTGATAACATCCATAAAAACATTTTTTTTTCTTATCACTTACTTTCGGAAACATTTTCTTATTGTGTATTAATCAGTTTTCTCAAACCCGGAAGATACGTTTTTCGGATGCTATGGATTCCAAAATAATCTCATTATGTTCAAGAAACATGTTTTACAGACAAACATGATAAATTAAAATGATTAAAAAAACATTAAAATTAATATAACTTTGTTATTCATGTATGTATAAATTCAATGAAACAGATGTAAATGCTTATGAGAATTGATAACATCCATAAAAACATTTTTTTTCTTATCACTTACTTTCGGAAACATTTTCTTATTGTGTATTAATCAGTTTTCTCAAACCCGGAAGATACGTTTTTCGGATGCTATGGATTCCAAAATAATCTCATTATGTTCAAGAAACATGTTTTACAGACAAACATGATAAATTAAAATGATTAAAAAAACATTAAAATTAATATAACTTTGTTATTCATGTATGTATAAATTCAATGAAACAGATGTAAATGCTTATGAGAATTGATAACATCCATAAAAACATTTTTTTTTCTTATCACTTACTTTCGGAAACATTTTCTTATTGTGTATTAATCAGTTTTCTCAAACCCGGAAGATACGTTTTTCGGATGCTATGGATTCCAAAATAATCTCATTATGTTCAAGAAACATGTTTTACAGACAAACATGATAAATTAAAATGATTAAAAAAACATTAAAATTAATATAACTTTGTTATTCATGTATGTATAAATTCAATGAAACAGATGTAAATGCTTATGAGAATTGATAACATCCATAAAAACATTTTTTTTCTTATCACTTACTTTCGGAAACATTTTCTTATTGTGTATTAATCAGTTTTCTCAAACCCGGAAGATACGTTTTTCGGATGCTATGGATTCCAAAATAATCTCATTATGTTCAAGAAACATGTTTTACAGACAAACATGATAAATTAAAATGATTAAAAAAACATTAAAATTAATATAACTTTGTTATTCATGTATGTATAAATTCAATGAAACAGATGTAAATGCTTATGAGAATTGATAACATCCATAAAAACATTTTTTTTCTTATCACTTACTTTCGGAAACATTTTCTTATTGTGTATTAATCAGTTTTCTCAAACCCGGAAGATACGTTTTTCGGATGCTATGGATTCCAAAATAATCTCATTATGTTCAAGAAACATGTTTTACAGACAAACATGATAAATTAAAATGATTAAAAAAACATTAAAATTAATATAACTTTGTTATTCATGTATGTATAAATTCAATGAAACAGATGTAAATGCTTATGAGAATTGATAACATCCATAAAAACATTTTTTTTCTTATCACTTACTTTCGGAAACGTTTTTTTTATTGTGTATTAATCAGTTTTCTCAAACCCGGAAGATACGTTTTTCGGATGCTATGGATTCTCAAATAATGTCATTATGTTCAACAGACATGTTTTACAGACAAACATGATAAATTAAAATGATTAAAAAAACATTAAAATTAATATAACTTTGTTATTCCTGTATGTATAAATTCAATGAAACAGATGTAAATGCTTATGAGAATTGATAACATCTGGAAAACCAATATTCCGGTTTGAGAAAAACCGAATAGTACACTATAAAAAATATTCAGAAAAGTTTATGAAAATCAGTGACAGCGAAGGAAATTCCTCTGTTATAAATTTTCCTTTAAATATCGAGAAGATACAGGATCCTGAGATACCAAAATACAAAGCACACTTTTGGAATCATGGCTAACTCGGAAAAGGTTATAATATATTTTCGTTCGTGATTTTATTATATTTTTGTAGAGCTAGAGACATTCGCAGCGCTGCCAACACTCCGGCTTTATGGATACCAGTATTTTACTTCAGAAAATATTCTTTTATTTTATTGGAACATTTGGGCGATTTAAAAGAACAACTAAGATAATAGTGGTGTGCAAAAAGTCGGAGACTTGGCAACTCCACATTTGTCTTATCTTATAGCGCATAGTAAAATATCTGTTCTGTTTATACTATTCAACTATATTGTTTTTTCTTCATAATAGAATGGGAGGCGTCAGCACAGGCAATCACCTCACTGAGTTTACGGTTGGAATTCTAGAATTAGTTAAATCTTTATGCTCATATTAAAACGCAATCGGTCTACTAAGTCATATCTTGGTGGAAAACACCTCAAAACCCGATTTTAGTGTGTTTTCCTGCATCCAAAGGTATGAAATCATGGAGGACTGGGAGCAGGAAAACACAATGGTAAACTTACGAGCAAACCGCTAAAATCGGGTTTTCAGGTGTTTTCCACCAAGATATGACTTGGCAGACCGATTGCGTTTTAAAATGCGAATCAAGATTTAACTAATCTTAGAACTCGATGAGGTGATTGCCTGTACTGCCGTCTCCCCGTCTATAATTTTTTCCTTAAATTACTTGTGAAAGTAATTAATACATTAATTTTCTTTAATATTAACTTTAAGTAGTCCTATCGTATTAGCCCTAGTATTAGCCCTAGCTAATACGATAATGCCTTATCGTATTAGCGTTATTCTTATGTTATAGTACAAGTAAAATAGTGTTTTTCAGACACAACTAATGGCCATTCACTAAAATTTTGGAAAAACTTTTGGCGCTAGAAATAAAGGTCAAACGAGTACACAAAAATTAAAGTTGTTTTACCAGGTTTTTCAGAGAAAATAGGGATTTTAACTCAGAGGGGATTCATCGGATCTGCCTTTCGAGTGTTAAAACGATGTTCTTTCTAAATTTTCATGAATGGCTATTACTTGTGGCTATACAAACCCATTTTTCCTATGCAATAAAGTATAATTTTCCATGATGTATTCTTAAAACGTGCCGTAACTTTGTAACAAATAGTCGTATCAACTTGCGGTTGGTGTCATTCCATTTAGAATGAAAAAATACATAAAAAACGATAGTCCACTTTGCCAACTTAATTTTTGCTAAGCTACTACATCCTTGAGTTTTAATGCCCCCCCCCCCAAAAAAAAACAACACACACAAAAAACAGGGTAAACAATTCAATTTTGGGGGGACTCGTCGCCTCTTCATTTTTAGTGTTAAAACAAATTTTTATCCAAATTTTCGTAAATGCCACCAGTTGTCGTATATTACTGAATTTTTGTTCGATTTTACCTGTACTAATTATAGAATATTCATTTGTAAATCGTTTGTCCTGCTTTATTTTATCAGTGTAATAGTTATATGTAAAGCAGCTACATTAAAATTATTTTTACAGAAGGATTTCCTTTTCATTTACTCTCTAAAAGAAAGAAATTACTTTAAGAGTGCGTCTAGAAAATTACTTTCCCGTGATTAAGAAAGTCTTTTAAAAACGGAAAATGTAGTATTTTCAATTTCATTGTAGTTGTTGCATTAACTATATATAACTGAGAATTCCCCCAAGTGGAAAAGTCAGATAGATTCCTTTGTAACATTAACTGGTGACTTTTAATTTACGCGTTTAATTTATTCCATAGGTGAACAATATTAATAAAATATTAATTTTGTAAAATACAATATTATAACAGTTGCAGTTTTTTGCATACTTATTATACTACATATATTGTTTTAAAGATTTTTTTTTATTTCAATTAAATATAATATTTGCACTTAAAAAATACCATTTAAATATACAAATTACATTACTTTATACCATGGGATTATGCACATATTAAAACTTTAAAAGAAGCCATGTTAAATTAAGTGCTTGAGATTTTTTTAAGTGTAAATTTATTTATGAGTGAATAACTACACACAATTCGTTTCATATTTCTAAAAATTGTATACGTAGAGACATATTGTAATGATATGTAGTTTCAGAAAATGATCAAGATTTTCTTTATACTTGATTAAGAAATTTTCTTTTTCCATGAAAATAGCTTGCATTTAAACCATTCAAAACCGTCTTTGCAATGATTCATTTTTAAATAGTCCTACTTCTTCTGAAAATAATTTTCAAATTAACTTACATAGCTCTAATAAATTATTATCATAATGTCTGATTTTAATCATCTACAAGCACATACAAGGTTATTTCTTTTCGCCTCAAAAACTATAAAACTACCTAAGAATTCTCATTTTTGATTGAAAAAATACTTTTACAAAGAGAGATGGAAGAGCCCAAATGTTTTGTTTTTCCATTATACATGAAGTACCAAAAAGATTGAAACGCGTTAATTTTTTACCTTACAGAGATAGATAAGCAATTAAAAATTCTAACTTGTTTAATTAAAGGTAAGTTATACGGTTAAGTTAACGAAATACTACTGCCTATAAATAATTAATATATATCCAAGGTCTTTTGTTAAATTTACATAGTTTCTAAAAAGAATACTGCGCGAATGAAAATTGAAATATTTTATAAGCTATGCGAATGAAGATATAGAAATACAATTGTAAAAAATATTCCAAACAGAACATTTCACAAACATATATTTTATACTTTCGATGATTTGCAATTCGTTAAATTCAGTCAATATTTACGAATATTTTTAGCACAGAGCAAAACTTCTTGCTCTTGAGATTTTAATACAAAAAATTCTTATCAAAGCTATCTAACACATTTACAAAAATGATTGTCATGTGTAATTATTTTTTACAAAATGGATAGTAATAGATATTAAAAATCCAGACCAATTAGTTTAAAACGAGAGTGCATTTCAAAAACCGCAATACCAGTTGCTTAAAAAGTTTAAAACTTGCTATAATTTTTTACACGGTGGAGAAATTACTGAAAACATGATCAAACTGTGGAGGGATACATGTTTATGTTAATGAAATACTCCTGCCTATAAACAATTAATTGATATCCATGGCCTTTTGATAGATTTACATCGTTTCTAAAAATATTACTGCGCGAATGAAAATTGAAATATTTTATAAGTTATGCTAATGAAGATATAGAAATACAATTGTAAAAAAAATATTTCAAACAGAACATTTCACAAACATATATTTTACACTTTCAATGATTTGCAACTCGTTAAATTCAGTCAATATTTACGAATATTTTTTGCACAGAGCAAAATTTCTTGTTCTTGACATTTTAATACAAAAATTTCTTATCAAAAGCTATCTAACGCATTTGCAAAGATGATTGTCATGTGTAATTATTTTTTACAAAATAGATAGTAATAGATATTAAAAATCCAGACCAATTAGTTTAAAACGAGACTGCATTTCAAAAACCGCAATACAGGTTGCTTAAAATTTTTAAAACTTGCTATAAGTTTTTACCTAGAGGAGAAATTACTGAAAACATGATCAAACTGTGGAAGGATACATGTTTATGTTAATGAAATACTCCTGCCTATAAATAATTAATAGATATGCATGGCCTTTTGTTAGATTTACATCGTTTCTAAAAAGAATACTGCGCGAATGAAAATTGAAATATTTTATAAGCTATGAGAATGAAGATATAGAAATACAATTGTAAAAATTATTCCAAACAGAATATTTCACGAACATATATTTTACTCTTTCGATGATTTGCAATTCGTTAAATTCAGCCAATATTTAGGAATATTTTTAGCACAGAGCAAAATTTCTTGCTCTTGACATTTTATTACAAAAATTTCTTATCAAATGCTATCTAACACATTTACAAAGATGATTGTCATGTGTAATTGTTTTTTACAAAATGGATTGTAATAGATATTAAAAATCCAGACCAATTAATTTAAAACGATAGTGCATGTCAGAAACAGGTTCAATACGGATTAATAAGTACAGAACTTGTGTGAAAATATAAATTATTTAAAACAACGTTTAAACACACAATAAAACAACATATTTGACCATACGTATACGTTTCTTGAGTACTAGGACTCACATCCTCAGTGTAAAACTTTAAAAACAACATCCCCCCAACTGCATGTACGGTGAAAAAACCCAAATGTCAAAACATAATACCAAAAGACCATCAAGTTCTAACAGCCAATGAAATTAATGCGGAAGTGAAGTGTCGTGACACAACAAATCCATCCAGAAAGTTGAGATGTATGGTGTACTAGATAAATCATTAACCAAGGAGTCTTTAAATTTATGGATATGAATAGCCTCATAAAAGTCTAAATCCAGAGGAGTAATACATTTCTTGATAATGGTAGCTGAGTCAAAATTAAAATTATGTCCCTCCCCCCAGCAATGAGAGGCGATAGAGGATTTCTGCAATTCTTTTTTCTTTACATAGTTTCTGTGTTCATTGATTCTGTAACGGAGTTTTCGTTTAGTTTGTCCAATGTAGGACAAACCACATTGGCATTGAATGTTGTAAATGCCCCAATAATTATGTGGAGGAATTCGGTCCTTAAGTTGCGAAAAAGATAATTTATTAACCGGTTTAAAAACCACATTAAAATCATAATGTCTTAAGATATTAGCCATCTTAAAGCTAATGCTATTATAAAATGGTAAAATGATAAGATTGGAAATGGAAACCGTAGTCACAGGAGAATCAAGATTATTAACATATTTATTAAGACTATGAGAAATTAAATTATTGATATAAGATAAACTAAAACCTCGATCAATAGCCACAGATCTAATGTAATTTAATTCTGTAATAAGTGAATTATTATCTGAACAAGTTAAGCGAGCTCTATTAATCAAATAATGAAAAGCCGAAGCTTTTTGGGAAGGGGGGTGACATGAATTGAAATAGGGGGGGGGGGGGGTGTGACAGCAAAAGGTTTACGGTAAACGCAAGTGTCAAAGGTATTAGGCTGACGTGTAACCAACACATCCAGAAATGGCAATCTATTATCTATTTCAACTTCATAAGTGAATTGAATGACTGAATCTTTCTCTTTGTTCTGTTGACAATATATTAACGATTTTAAACTCAATAGATTCAGTCATTCAATTCACTTATGAAGTTGAAATAGATAATAGATTGCCATTTCTGGATGTGTTGGTTACACGTCAGCCTAATACCTTTGACACTTGCGTTTACCGTAAACCTTTTGCTGTCACACTCCCCCCCCATTTCAATTCATGTCACCCCCCTTCCCAAAAAGCTTCGGCTTTTCATTATTTGATTAATAGAGCTCGCTTAACTTGTTCAGATAATAATTCACTTATTACAGAATTAAATTACATTAGATCTGTGGCTATTGATCGAGGTTTTAGTTTATCTTATATCAATAATTTAATTTCTCATAGTCTTAATAAATATGTTAATAATCTTGATTCTCCTGTGACTACGGTTTCCATTTCCAATCTTATCATTTTACCATTTTATAATAGCATTAGCTTTAAGATGGCTAATATCTTAAGACATTATGATTTTAATGTGGTTTTTAAACCGGTTAATAAATTATCTTTTTCGCAACTTAAGGACCAAATTCCTCCACATAATTATTGGGGCATTTACAACATTCAATGCCAATGTGGTTTGTCCTACATTGGACAAACTAAACGAAAACTCCGTTACAGAATCAATGAACACAGAAACTATGTAAAGAAAAAAGAATTGCAGAAATCCTCTATCGCCTCTCATTGCTGGGGGGAGGGACATAATTTTAATTTTGACTCAGCTACCATTATCAAGAAATGTATTACTCCTCTGGATTTAGACTTTTATGAGGCTATTCATATCCATAAATTTAAAGACTCCTTGGTTAATGATTTATCTAGTACACCATACATCTCAACTTTCTGGATGGATTTGTTGTGTCACGACACTTCACTTCCGCATTAATTTCATTGGCTGTTAGAACTTGATGGTCTTTTGGTATTATGTTTTGACATTTGGGTTTTTTCACCGTACATGCAGTTGGGGGGATGTTGTTTTTAAAGTTTTACACTGAGGATGTGAGTCCTAGTACTCACGAAACGTATACGTATGGTCAAATATGTTGTTTTATTGTGTGTTTAAACGTTGTTTTAAATAATCAATACGGATTGCTTAAAAAGTTTAAAAATTGCTATATTTTTTTACCTAGTGGAGAAATTACTGAAAACATGTTTAAACTGTGGAGGGATATAAGTTTATGTTAATGAAATTGTCCTGTCGTTGGTTGTTTGAAAATGATTAATGAAAAATTATAGATTTATGGACATTCGTATACTTTTTAGAAAAAACTACTAAAACAAGTGATCGAAGAAAGCACAGAGGGTTTCGTTTAGCATCCAATTCAAAACACTTTACTATTTAATTAATAAATCCAAACCGTTAATAAAAAATTATTACACCCTTAAACTTGTTCAATAAGAACATGGATATTAGCAACAATATATTCAATTTTAAAATTTTATTACAATTAGAAGATATTGTTTTAATCAAATTAAAAATATTCAAGCACTCTTTTTCAGACAATTATAATTGCATATGTTTATGTATGTGAAAGTATTATTTATTATGAAAGCATATTTAACTACATCATTTAATTTTAGCTTTAAAAAAACGAAACCCTTAAAATGACAAAATTAAAACGAAAGTTCTTTTAATAAAATCCATGGGAACATGAAATGTAATCAATGTAAAATTTTGCATTTTCCCCAAAAATGGATTTTTGAATAAAAAAACAAAAAAAACAATTGATAAAATATTTTACAAAAACGTTTAGCTTTAAAATGACAAAAAATACAAACATTCTGTAAGATAGAATCTATTACAAAATGAAATCTATTCAGGAGGAAAAATTTCAAACTCCGTCTCCGAGATTTGAACCTGGAAACTTTTGATAAGCAGGCAAATGCGCTACCATGGAACTCTCTTGCCTGCACGATAAACATTAAAATTAAAGTTCTGTTTTCAAATCTAAATCGCGGTGTCATTGGACGGATGTCATTAAATTAATTAATTTAATTAGAATAATATAAGTCTTTTTCATAATTTTACGATTCATCGTGTGATCGGAGGTATAAGTATGCAAAATGCCAAGTCTCTATCTTATACAGTTTCTGAGAACGAACTCTGTGACAGACAGACATAGGAGTGAGACAAATAGTGTTTCTTCAAGTGAGCAAAACCCTAAAGCCGGAAGTAAGACATCCATATTAATATATGAAAAGCTCACCGGAGAAAATGTTTCCAAACAGGTACATTACAGGAAAATATTTCACGATATTAAAGCTTTATAATTGATAAAGCTTTAAAATTGATAAAAAAAATATACAAATATATTTTGCATAGATTCAATGATCTTAAAATGTTCTAAACTGCAATTATTTTCAAAAGATATCTAAAACACTTACAAACATCATTCCATGCACTGTAAAAAAACCACTGTAAATTTGCCCGAACAAACTCGATCACAGTGAATGTGCTGTATCTTTCTTTGGTTTTCTGACTATATTAACATGGAAAAGATAGTAGTTGCGCAACATAAACAGCACAATGTGCTGGCAATTTGGACTGCATTTTTTTTACAGCACAAACTGCTGGCGTCCAAATTGCCAGCACATTGTGCTGTTAATTTTACGCAACTACTGTATTTTCCATGTTAATATAGTCCGGAAACCAAAGAAAGATACAGCACGTTCACTGTGATCGAGTTTGTGTGCGAGATGAACAGTACTTTGTACTGTAAAAATGTCGTTTTTTTTACAGTGTGTGTAATTATTATTTTTTTTTTATATAATGGATTACATTTAACATGGATGAAATGCTCAGTACTTGATCATTGATACGAACAAGCAAGAACGAAAAATCATGCGTGCAGCATAGATTATAAAACACTTGCCAACACATTCAGAATACTATAACAAAACATCACTGTTTATTAAAGGTGAAAAATGATGTTTAAATGACCAATTTAGAAAACGCATAACCATAACGTATTTGAAAACCGAATTTCCGATATTACCATGAATAATCGAGAAAAGATACCTTTTTTGTGCAGCGTTGTGTATGATCTATTGATATGTAATATGATCTATTGCCAGATATCAATTTCAACAAGTTTAAAATAGTATATCTTTGAAATTCACTGCAAACGAATTTCTCCCTAGACCGGAACGGAATTCGGTATTTCTTAGTTATCCCGTCGACAAAATTACTGTCGCCAAATCGTAAGATTAAATGCCAATAATGGTTGCCATTAATTAATGAATTGTAAGATTAAATGTCATTAATGGCCAATAAAACCATCAATTCGACGTTTTATTTGTATTTTTATTAATGTTTTACTAATTTATTTGTCCTTTCGTTATTTAAAATAAAAATTATGTCAATGTGTATAATTTGACGAGTGGTTTGGCGATTTATATAATTTGGCGAAATTGATCGACGGAATAACTAAGAAGTACCCGGAATTCTTTTGAGTGTCTTTGTAAATGAACCGTAAATGCTGCACACTTCTTTTTTAATACCAAAATGCCATAGTGAAACCCAATAACATATATTTATTTCATGGCAATCGGAGAATATTTACGCAAATTAGAGCATGGACAGACAAACCGAATTCATAAACACGTTTGAGCTATGTTGGAAAGTGTTAAAAATGCTAAATATATTTGTCATACTAATTTTCGTAAATTGTCCGTAAACATATGAAGACTTTTCTAATACTATAATAAAGCAAAAACTTTAAAGGCAGAAATTAAATACGAAAAATGGTATTTTAAATTATGTAACTCATTGAGTTTCTTTTCATTTATTTTACTATAAAAAGTATTTTCTAATGTTTTCTTTACTCTAAAAAACAGTATATAGAGCATATTATGTTTTTTATTTGATTACACTTGCGAATATTTTAATAAATTTATTACTTTTAAAATAAGGAGTTAATATATGTATGTGCAATTTTTTATACATTATTTTTCATAAAATGTCTACTATTTATTCAACAAATCTTATTGTATGAATATTTCATACGTTCCCGAAATGGAGAATAATATCTCGGGAATTTAAATCTATAAATTTCAATTTTATAAAGCACAAAATATTCTTCCGAAACTTTCAGCGATTTCAAATTTATTGAAATGCAGCAACCTGCGTCAGTTGGGTGCCTATGAATAGATGATCTTTAATGTCAGTTATTTTTCAAAATTAGAAACAAAGATTCTTTTGGGTGATAAGTTTACTTGATAGATTTAAAAGATTATTCAGGCGTTGCGTTAAAATTGTGTTAGTAGGTAATTGCGTAAGAGGAATTCTAAAACTGCATCGGCACTATTTTTATTATGATATATGGGTCAATATCTGAAAATTGGATAATTTGTGTCCACTGCCAATAATATTTCATTAGTTATACTAAAAGTAAAAACTGAAAAATGCAATATATTGTAATATTTGTTATAACAATTACCAATGATAGATGGATATACAATGATGTACAAATAATTAATTTTAAGCTTTAAACAAACGAAATCATCATTTCAGTTCCTGTCCCCAGGTACAAATATCCAATATTAAATGTAAGCTGTAAATATTTCGATAAATATTATTAACGTTTGCTATTATATATTTATACCTATATATATACAATATGGGAAAATATGATTCTGCTTTATTGGTATAGATTGTACAGTAAAAGATCGTAGTAGATATAATTGTCCCTGAGATTGAACATCATCCCAATCCCTCTAAACACACATTTAGATTAACAGATACTAGGTGGCGCTGGCAGAATTATTTCCGTTGCAACAGCAACAAGAGAATAACTAGCCACCGTGGATGAAGGTAAGTTGTTCTTCTCTTTGTTGCATTTTTCGAAATATTTAGATTTTGTTCTGAATAGGGATGGGTATTTTTTATAACATCATTCATGTCCCCATATTTAACTTTTCATTTATATAAAAAAAGATTATTGCAACTTTCTTTATGTAACATACAAATATCACATGTCATGTTTAATAATTTACATGTGTGCAAAATGGTTCAACAAAATGCAGCTTTTAAGACAAAAACGTCACCTCAGTCCCCATCATCTCAGTACCAATTGTTAGACACTGATTATGATGTTAACAGACCTTTCTTCCATAAAAGTTTACCCTACGCATAAAATATACATCCTTGGTCCCAAAACACAACAACATTTAAATGACAAAACATGTATCATAGTATATAATTGTATGTGGTAGTTGGTACATTAATTTTAAAAAATACACATTTTGGAATGAAATTGTCCGGTTTTCAGATATTGACCCATGTGGACTTGGACGCCTGTATGTGTTCTAAAATCCACAAAGTATAAGATTGTTGAAAGTCTAAATTAGTATAGAAAGTAAGAAAGAAAATATTCGTAACAAAATATATCTATCCTTTTCTAAATTTTATACAGAGAGTCTCATAAAGACAGACAAAACTCTGCACAGCCAGATTCCTTGCTCGAAGTACATTACAACTGCCCAAAGAACAAAGACGTTTGTCAAGTACATTAAAAAATTATGTATAAAATGAATAAAGTGAAATAAGAACTTTAAACATATCTTTTAAAAAAGAAACCGGTATTTGTGTTGGCATTTAAAAAATAAATTTCTCATAAAAAAATTAATTTGAAAAAATAACAAATGCTCAAAATATACGACAAATAAAAATTAATACTGTTTTTTATTTGGGTTAGAAAAAAGATGGCAGATGTTCTTCTTTTTATTTCTTCATTAATCATTCTGTTGATTTTAGTATTCAGCCGCTAAATGACTTGGACCAATATAGAAAACACAAATACATGAAATGTAATTTATACAGGGTATCTTATCAAGACATCTGCACAGTCAGATACCTTGCTTGAAGTACATAAGAAACACCCAATGAACTCTATACCTCTATGACCCATTGTTGTTGAGAAAAATACAAAAGAAAAGTATTTTACTGCTACTGCCCTAGAGACTGCTCAGACTAGGAATTGAGTCTGTAGAGTATAAAATCCCTCCCGGTCTCCTTTATTGATGTCTTAAATAAATACAAATTTCAGTCGAAGCTTAGCCCACCAATACGCGCGACAGGGGGCGGAGTGATATATACAAGATATAAATAAATGTTACAGTGCAAAGTTTGTAAAACAACAATAAGGACATTAAATAATACAATATTATACAAAGTAACACAATATTGTACAAGCTGCTGCCACCCGGCGATGGGTACTAAATCAGGGGGGGGGGAATCCAAGACCCTGTCTCAGTGATGAAGTAAAACTGAAAGGTCACATAAAAAGCTGAAGATGTTTTTAAGCTTTGAGAGCAAAGTCGGGCGCGATAAAATATTTGCTAATCAACCATCTGGAAGATCAGGAGGACGGCGGATATACCAGCGAGTTGTTAAAGGAAAATAAAAAATAAAAGTATGACGTTATATCCTGTTCAAGAGAAAAGGCTTTATTGGAAACAAGAACATCGATATTAGATATGTTTGTAGACGAAGGTACACAAAATATCCAAAGTGCATAGCAAGGTCTATGTTGTCGTCTGAAGGAATTGTTCTATCAAGACCCTGTTACTAAAAGAAAATGACTTAGTTGCTTGCGTTCATGCAGCGTGTACTGTGGACACTGCGCTGCTGCAATGTGCGCAGCCAGCCATTCCACGGCACACGCTTGCATACCTCGACATGCGCGGTAGACATTTTGAACATCTTCTTACGTAAAAATATACAAATACTGTTATTCATGTTTCGAATAATTTTTTTTTTCTTACATCGAAAATGGTGTCATACTTTTCTTTAGATTTTTTCTTTAAGAAAAAAAAAAACTATGTGTCATAGATCTATAATTCTTTGGGCATTTTTTATGTAGTACAGTCGAGGAATCTGGCTGTGCAAAAGTCTTGATGGGACACTCCGTATAAATGATATTCCATGTATTTGTATTTTCTATGTTGGTCCACGTCATTTAACGGATGAATACTAAAGTTGATAAAATGATTAATTTTCAAAAATAGCCAACTGCCATCTCTTTTCTAACTCACATAAAACAGTAGATTAACTTTTATTTTGTTTAATATTTTGAGAAAATTTTCTAATTTTGGGGAACTTATTTTTATGAGAAAATTATTTTTGAAATACCCACACAAATACCGGGTTATTTTTTAAAGGATATGTTTAAAGTTCTCATTTCAGTTTATTCATTTTATACATACTTTTTAAATGTATTTGACAAAAGTTGCCTCTTTCTATCTTTAAAGTTCTCATATTTTAAAAACCTACTACACCTGGATAAAATATTTTAATGGCAATTCATTATTTACTGGCATTTACTTAAACTATTTTTCATATTAATCGCGGAATTTCTGTGATTAAGTAAAGCAAGATTACTGTTTTAAATAGAAGTTTCAATACTCCATCAAATATATCGCACCGATATACGAAACGGATATAAAAAATTCGAGATATAAGTCTTACATAAATAAATAACGAAGTTCTTTACATTTAAACTTTGGTAACTTTTGCAGGAATGAAAAGCGAAATTATTAACCGAATAACACAGACTTTTATAGAACAAACATTCTCAAAAATAAGCAATTACATAAGGCGACCTTTATTTGAGCAGAAATGGACCCAAAAATCGAAAATTATCTTTGTGCGTATTATTATTTTCCAGTTTCTTCTGAGTCATTTGCGAAAAACTGCATGCAGATGTGATTATTTTTCACAAAGTTACAAGCATTTGAATTTTGTATTCAAGCAATTTCTCGGCCCTTTAATGTACTTTAAATATGTTTTTCTCAAAACGGATTTTTCAACGTTTTTAGATTTTCGAAATGCTCCAGGCGTATTAATTTTGGACGAAAATTCATGAAATTGATAAGGAAGAATCATGATATTGCTTAGAAAGCAACTAAGCATGCATTTTGAAATTCGATTTCAGTAAGATAATTAAATTTGATTTTTAAAGCATTAAAAGGCAAAATTTTGATGAAAATCGATATGAAATTCAGAAAAAAATACAAGAGATTAAAAAATCGATGCTTAGATTTGTTTGTGATAGAGTCTTAAGTGATTAAAATGCAAAAACAAAGACATATCTCAAAAATTATGAAGCCTGGAGTATTTAAAAATTTTAATATTTTTTTTAACTTAAAATTATAATAAGATTGTAAATTTCTTTTAATGTGTTTTATATACTTATGATGAAATGTATCTATGCACAAAATTTTATATTTCTATGATGAAAAAAAATTAAAAGAAAAATTTAACGTCTACCGTCCCCTTATGTCTTAGAAATAAAAATCCTCAAATCTGAAAGTATATTTCCATTGAATAAATTTAGGTATTTTATGTTTTGTGGATTTAAGCATCGTGTTTTCATTTTATTGCGATGGGTGTTCAATATTCGCAGTATGCTATACAATTACTATTCTCTGCTAAATTTTGATTGAGCAGTCATAAAGTCATCATATTGAAAATAGAATCTAGTCTTCCGTTTAGTTTCATGATTATAGTATTTTAATACGTTTTGTGCTCTAATTGCAAAGGTTAAATTTGAAATTTCGTCAAATAAATTAATGTACGAGTAAGATTATAAATATTTGTGAAGAGTTAAGGGATCATAAAACGTTCATCATGTCAGAAATTCATCACTTTCCTGAAAAATAAATGCATCCTTATACCCTCTAAAAATTAATTTGGATTGAAAAAAGTTTAATCATAAATTTCCTGTTTTAAATTCTGAAAATTAATATTTCAAATAAAATGTGTAAATAAATGAAGTAAAAAATTGTATGGAAGCGTAAAAGTTAGTCCAAATTTTCAGATTTAATTTAAGGACATTTGTAGATAACTGATTTTAATTTTTAAACAAAACTGCTTTGTCTCAACTTTAAATTTCATAATCCTCCAGGTAAAAAAACTACTTTTTAGGAATGTAGTTATGAAATACATCATGTGTTTCATTTCGCATTCTAAGAAATATGATGTAACACATTTTCCAATTTAAGCACTACTGAATTAACGTTATGAAAACTGAAGTGATAGTTGCAAGTTCAGAAAATAACAAAGCCATGTCACTGTAGCAATAGTTTAAAGCAGTCTCTGCAGTTCTACAGTCATAATTTATAACAACCTTCTTAAAAATTAGAAACGTGCTGGTAAAATTTCCTTTTCTGGCAGTCATTAAGTGAAATTTATTGAATGAGGAAGAATTGATCAAATTGAATGAGGAAGTATTGAATCAAACGAGAAAGGATTATTTGAGTTGACACTCGTAATCAACGATATTTTCCAAATTACAAACAAAGGAAAATTTAGAACTGCGCAGGATGTATTGCGTGCTCTACTATAATTAGAATATTTTAAAATTATATATACACCATTATAACTTGTCTGAAATGTCAGAAACTATAATACAAAAGCTCTAATAATTCACTATCAGATTACAATTTACCATTTTCTACGTTACAGAAAAATTTACGAAGTTAAATATTTATAAATATTTGGGAACAAAAAAAAAAAAAAAAAAAAAAAAAAAAGAGAAAAAAGAAAAGAAAAAGTAAGAAAGAAAGAGAAAAAATAAAAGAAAAATGGAATAAATCCCATGCCTCCTTCTCTTGTAATTTTCCATTCGTTTCTTCAGACATTTAAAACATGGCTTACTCTGTTAAACATTCTTCTTTTTAGGTTTAGCTTGATAAGTGACTTGTAAATGGGATATGTAGAATTACTGTAAAAATTTATTATTTGCACAAAGTGTCATAGTGATATTCAAAATATAATTCAATATTCTATTTCGTCCATATAAATGTTTACTTTTCGACATCTATGTTAATATTTACACTTGATCTGTAAAAATGAGATTTTTCCTTCTACGGATGTTTTTAATGCGACTGTAAAATTTGTAGCATACATAAATAAATTTATAAGTAATCCATCAGTAGTGGAATTTAAAAAACAATAGTGTTAAGTTTAAGCAAAATAAGTGTGTAGAGAATATTAAAGCTATTGATCTATCTTGAATTTTTCTTATTTTTATTTCACAAAAACAAAAACAAATCTTGACAAATTCACACTACACAGTTGACATCACAAACAAATACAGTTCTGGTTTGAAATTATAGGACTGAACAAAGTTACTTTTAGAACTATTAAACGTTACTGCCAATGCATTTAAATATAATCTTCTTGCAAAGTAATATTACATGAATTATACAATAAATCAATCCCCAGCCAGCACTGAAAGAAGATTAAAACGAAAAACAATATAAGAAACACTAGCACCTTCTGTACCCTGACACAAAACTAAAAGTCAACTAAACTCTGATATCAGAAACCTGATTTAAAATCGTTCTAAAGAATGCATGAAGCTGCCATCTGTTAACAAACAGAGCAACTAAAAAATCCAAAATTGATTAAAGAGTAACATGAAAGAGTACATGGAAATTTGAATGATGGCGTTTCATAGACCATGCAAGTTAAAAACATTTTTATTTATTTGTTTTGAAAATGACTCTGGTAAAGTCGAATCATGTAAACAGTCGAATAAATCTATTTTTACTGTTTTTAAAGTTTTAATTTATGCCTTTTAGCAATTAAAATTAGTATATCCGAAATTGATATTGACTGAATTGATTGCACTGAACACAGTATTATACCACAATTCCCACTTTCTGATTCCTGCTTCCTCTAACCGTCTCACATATGACTAAGTAACTTGATTTACAATCCATCACACTTTCTTTTCAAATCTGTTCTTACCATCAGCCACATAATAAAATATGAAAGCGTACGTGGAAATTTGAATGTTGGCGTTTCATAGACAATGCAAGTTAAAAATATTTTTATTTATTTGTTTTGAAAATGACTTTGAGAGTCGAAACATGTAAACAGTTGAATAAATCCATTTTTACTGTTTTTAAAGTTTTAATTTGCGCCTTTTAGCAATTAAAATTAGTATATCCAAAATTGATATTACCATCAGCCACATAATAAAATATGAAAGAGTACGTGGAAATTTGAATGTTGGCGTTTCATAGGCAATGCAAGTTAAAAATATTTTTATTTATTTGTTTTGAAAATGACTTTGAGAGACGAAACATATAAACAGTTGAATAAATATATTTTTACAGTTTTTAAAGTTTTAATTTACGACTTTTAGCAATTAAAATTAGTATATTTAAAATTGATATTAACTGAATTTATTGCACTGAACACAATATTATACCACAATTCCCAATGTCTCATTCTTGCCTCCTCTAACCGTATCACATATGACTAAGTAACTTGATTTACAATCCATCACATTTTCTTTTCAAATCTCTTCTTACCAACAGCCGCATAATAAAATACGAAAAAATATATATAGTTTTGGCACAAGAAAAAAAATAAAAAAATAAACCCTGTCATTGGCATTCCGCTCTTAATTTGAGATGGAAAATGTTTGTCCCGGTTTGTCAAATCATCTATTAACTTTTCCATTATGTTAGCCTTCCGTTCATGTGAGAGTATGGCGTCAAAAGAAGATTAATTTCAACAGGCTTCTGATTTCAATTACTAAACGAATTTTTGATGTCTACGTATGAGAGTCAATGAGGAATTTCCTTTCAGCTGCGTCTGTAAATAAAATTCAAAGCAATTTGTTACGGTATTAAGGGAACCCACCGTGAAAGACATAAACTTGGCTTTTGCTGCTCGTTGTTAGAGTGATTTTTTGCAATTCCACGTTTTAATGAAACATTTCGCCGCTTCCATGTATTTGGAGATTCTATTTGGACTGCTATGAGATTAAAGGAAATATAAGTTTCATATCTCAAATTTAATAAAACTGAAAATTGGGAATATTTTCAATTGGGAAATTTGGAATATTTTCAACATAATTTCATTTATGGGTGAATTTCCAACTATTTTAGTAATACATTTCTTCAATAAATGCATTTAACAGTTTGTATAATGCATACTTTGAAGTATTCTTTTTTAGCGTTTAGAGTATTTGATTTTTTTCGCAAAATTCGCGTCTAAATTTTATGAGTCTATAAAAATTTCATAATTAGAACATAGTACTATTCATTAAGAGATATTTTATATAAGATTAAACCACAAATAAAGAAATCTTGAAAATTCAATTTTATAAATTATAATGCAAAACCTTATTTGCAGGCAGTTTGATAGAAAAAAATGTAAGAAAATGAATGATATATAGTGTTAATTTAAGACTTCTTGTGAAATTTTGTGATCAACCATGCGGAAAAGTTTTTTCTTATTTTCATCATTATTGTATCAGCATCATGTTGTTTTACATTAATATGAATGATATTAAAACTCTTCTGTTTTTAGAAGGTTGATAAAGAAAATGTGGGAGAATGAATGTATAATGTACAATTTTAATTTTAAAGCTTCTGGTGACATTTTCTTATGAACTATGGGGTAAAGATAATAATTATCTTCATCATTATTGAATTGAAGTCGTGTTTATTTACAGGAATATCGATGATATAATAACGTAACTTATTTTGTTAATAGGCATTTTTTTATTTCTGTAATCCCAAATCCTTAAATAACTGATATTGTTTAAGTATAATTTGAATTTACGAGTTTGAATGTCTGAGAATTTGTGTTTTCTGTGTAAGATTTTTTAACGTGATTTTAATCTATTTTTTATGTTCTTTTAAAAATTTTTGAATTTTGTTATTTGTTTTATGTTGTTTTTATAAATTCTTTAAAACATATGTTGACATTGTATACTTTAATAACAACTGAAAAAGAAATTGCAATTCTCATGTTGGAGACTTGAAATTTTGGATTCTTATAGCTGAACACCTCATGTCAAACGACAAATCATAAAATATTGAAAAGTCTAATATTTACCCCTTTGGGATGTAACTTGTATATTTTAAGCTTGCGTATTTTTAGCAATTTTTCTAACCCCCACCCTTTTCACCCGGGGCGCATTTTTCTAACTTTTGCCGAAACTCCTTTGACCACTCTTTCATATTATGTACCATAGCTTACATATTTTAGTTCCTATTTTTACCTCCAGGGGGTGGCTACCTATCTCGGGTGCTATGGGACTCGATCCCCCTCGACTAACATATCTCCGGATAGTTTGTAAAACGCAGTTTCGTTCGGATAGAGGTTTGTTTAGAATAGAGTGCACCCCCTGATCGCGAAATGTGGAACTAACCGATTTTGCAAAAGGATAATTGTTTCGAAAGTAATATTAAACGAAACTATCTGTGCGATCTGTGATCACACTTACCTACTTGTTTAAAACATATGCTTAACTACTAAAGTTTATACTCACATTAACCCATCCAGTGGTGGAGCGAAAGCCCCCCTACTTTTATTTGGTGAAGAGATCTGTAACATGTAAGGCCGGTTCGTATGTACTTCGTACACGACGTTCTTCGCAAACTCATTATTGGATTCCAATCCTGAACATGTAAGACAAAGGAGTAGAAAGTCTTACATTTTAAAAAGTTTTATTTCTTTACGATCCATAAAAAGCTTTAGCTGGGGTGGACCATTACAACAGCCAATATTTGTTTACATGATAAGAGTTGCGAAAATAGAACCGCAAGAGTAACCAACATAATCAAGCAATACAGTTTTACTACCTTGGCATGTAAAAATCCACAATTCGCCAACATGGTAAAAAGAGGCACAATCATTGGCAAGACTATTGCCAAACAAAACTAAGAATTAATATAATAACATTTTGACAATTTATTGCCTCACTCCCCCCCCCCCCCCCCAGAGAAAATTAGTGTAATATTATTTTCAATAAATCCATTCAACAACCACTCTAATATTAATTTTGATGCCGAACATACATTATCTGTTCGATTAAGGATTTTGTTTTCATTTCAAGGATAAACATATTTGCTTAAAGATATGGACTTCACCTTTAAACGATACAAGTAAACAAAATAATATTACAGTGAAATCACAGCTATATATTTATTCCTAGAGTGAAAAGAATTAACAAGTTAGCTATCAAGTGCTATCATCTTTAAATTTATGGCCAACTGATTTAAGGGGTCTCAGGACTCTTAAATTTGAAAAAATGAAAAAAAAAAGACCATTTTCAACATTTAATATCTTAAAATGTATTTGATTTTAAGACACAATTTTAATTGGAATAAAATATATAAGTATTTTCTTTCATTTCATGTATTTAAAATATTATAAGATGCAGAATTAGCATTTACAGGCTGCCCCAAACAGTCAGACATTTGACGAGCAAAAAATCGGCATAACACCTTACGTGCACGATCACAAAATAAGTATTGCAACTAGAATGAAAATTTTGATGCCTACTTATACTTCAGATTGTAATAATTACCCTGAACCTAAATAAATTTGTATTTAAAGCTTTTTTATATTTTTAATACAAAGTTGTATTTAGCTTATGCAAAATTAAGAAAATTTCAACAGTATAATCGCCTAAAAAAATTTTGTTTTGAACAATAAAAAGGTAATTTTAGGTTCAGTTTATACAGAGTAACATGAAACATGTGTTTTGAAAATTTTATGAAAAAATATTAATAAGTTTTTGAGATATCGTGCGCGTTATGCCCAAAAACGTCATTTCGAGAAAAATGGCTTCAAAGTTTCCGAAACGACGCTTCAGCTATTGAACGTATATAAATGTAAAAGCCATAATTTCAGTTCTAATAGGAATTTCAAGGAAAGAATTATGTCAAAATGTTTAGAAAAGATAGGAGTTTAACATCTAAAAATATTAAAATTTCGAAAATTTTAAAGCTTTAAGAGTCATGAGACCCCTTAACAGAATAACGGATAAATAAAATATATGATACTTATAATCAATACAATATTGTATTAACTGACTGTCAAAAATAAGAGATTTAAAACGTAACGATGGTGTAATCTATTTCTTTTAATATTTAATCTGTAACGGCTAAAATTTATTACAGACAGATGTACCTAAATATTTGCATTAAAAACGATATGTTATCTACACAAAGATGAAATGAATTATAGCGCGATCTATAATTATTAAAGTAGTAACTTTGCGAATAAATAATTAAAATTTAAAATCGATTTTATAACTCATGACTACACTTACTTAAAATATTTTCTACAGTGAAAGTCTTATCCCCTTTTAAACGTAAACGCAAATGCGATAAGAACCAAATACTTTAAATCACAAAAAGGCGTCTTCCTGCAATATGCTAATAAGATATTTCGAAAAATGAACTCTTTGAGACCTTCGAGGCTTCATAACATTTTCAAGAAACTACATTTTTACACGTAAATGCTTAATTAAGGATTCTGCTTGACTTGATATCCGCACAGATAATGACTTGAGTTATTTGGAATTTTTAAGTGAGAGCAAGTTTCTTGAAAATTTTACTATAGAAAAGTACTTGCTGATAGTAAATATTCCATGTTTTTAGAATTGTAGATGAAAGAAGTACCAAAGGTATGGTAAAAAATTTAGTTCTCTAATGTTTATGAAAAAAGATACCATAAATAAATAAGAGTTTATGCCAAAAAAAGAGATAAAATTTTTAATATTATTCTTTCTGCTAATACATTCTCGTATATTTATTTACAACAGGGAAGATAGGGAGTGAATAGGACATTTTCACAAAAATATTTATTTTAAACACTTTTTAACGTTATTATCAATATTATATATCACAATTCATACATTAGATATTTGTCTACATCAATGCACAATATGAATTCTAGATTATCACTATACTTTAAAATATTATAAAATAAAAAAAAGTTCCTCTCTGTCCCAATCATCCCCATAGCAGGGATGAATGGGACACTAAAAAGGATAGATGGGACACAAATATTTTCCTCCCTGGATTCAATGCTATCTAATTAAAATTTATAATTATAAACTTATATGTAATTATATTTGTAATGTGTGTTCTTATAATATGGCTGTTACATCTGAGCGTTCGTAATGACTTCTTTTATTGCAGTTTTAACTTATATTAACCCATCGAGTACTAAATAATTAAAATTTAAAATCGATTTTATATCTCATGACTACACTTACTTACAGTATTTTCTAAAGTGAAAGTCTTATCTCCTGTTAAATGTAAACGCAAATGCGATAAGAACCAAATACTTTAAATCACAAAAAGGCGCCTTCCTGCAATATGCTAATAAGATATTTCGGAAAATCAACTCTTTGAAACATTCGAAGTTTCATAACATTTTCAAGAAACTGCATTTCCACACGTAAACGCTTAATTAAGGATTCTGCTTGACTTGATATCCGAACTGATAATGAGTTGAGTTATATGAAATTGTTAAGTGAGAGCAAGTTTCTTGAAAATTTTACAGTAGAAAAGTATTTGCAGATAATAAATATTGGATGTTTTTAGAAATACTTGTAGATGAAAGAAGTTCCAAAGGTGTGGTACAAAATTTAGTTATCTAATGTTTATGAAAAAAGATACCATAAATAAATCAGAGTTTATGCCGAGAAAAATAAATAAAATTTTTAATATTATCGTTTCTGCAATTACATTCTCGTATATTTATTTACAATACTTGTTGTTCACTAAAAATTTAGTAAGGTTAACAGTAATAATTTCCAGTTTTAATATTTATTATTTATTTATTTATTTGAAATTGAAATATAAAAAAACGCACTTGGAATGCTAAATTAAAGATGTATAAAAAATGAAGCACTGAAATTATTTATAATGGGTTTTGGAAAAAGCCTTTTGTAAAACTTTTAATTAAAAAACCTGCCTGATTCAATATCATATCTAATAACGACCCCAATTTTCGGGAGTTTTTAAGTGTGGTAGATTTTCTTGAGAGCTTTACTTTAGAAAGAGGTGATAGTAACAGCAGATTTTATAGAAATCTTTGTAAGTGAAAGAAATGCTATCATAAGTTTATACTTTGTGGTGCATAATATTACAGATATAGATGTCATAATTAAGTCAGTATTTATGAGGAATAGGAATTAAACAAGTGGGTAAGTGTGATCACAGATCGCACAGAGTGTTTTGTTTAATATTCCTTTCAAAACACTTTATCCTTTTTCAAAATCTGTTAGTTGCACATTTCGCAACCAGCAAGCGCACTCTATTCTAAACAAACCTATCCGTAGGTATATTAGTCGAGGGAATCGGGCCCATAGCACCCGAGATAGGTAGGCAACCCCTGGCGGTAAAAAGTGGAACTGAAATATGTAAGGCTATGTTGTATAATATGTAAGAGTGGTCAAAGAGCTGTGCATTGATATATCACGTGAGGGGTGTCGGCAAAAGTTAGAAAAGTGCCCCCCGGGTGAAAAGGAAGGAGGTTAGAGAAATTGCTTAAAATATGCAAGTTAGAAACCAGAGGGGGTTAATATAAGACTTTTTTGAAATTTTTATGATTTGCCGTTTGATGTGAGGTTTTCAGCTATCAGAATGCAAAATTTCAAGTTTCCAACGTAATTAACCCTCTCGCTGCGTAATTGTTTTATCAAAATAGCTTCGCAACGAAAGTCTTTAAAAATTTTTTTTTCTTTTGTCACCGGTTTTTCAAAACAAAAATTTTTGTATAATTTAAATGGGAAAATGCTCCGATTAAATAAGGCAAAATTTACAATAAAAAAATGACTGGTGGGAATAATAAAAAAAGGTTAATTAGATGAAAAAGTGCATGCCCGAGAAAATGTCGGGTTGCGCAGCGACAGGGTTAAGGGCTCAGTTAGAAACAAAAAATGCTTAAAATACATAAGTTAGACGCCGGAGGGGTAAATATAAGACTTTAAAAAAATTATGATTTGTCGTTTGATGTGATGTGTTCAGCTATAAGTAAGTAAAATTTCAAGTCTCCAACATATAAAGTTTCCGAGAACTGGCTCTGTGACAGACGGACAGACGACTGAGACGAATAGGGCTTCGTCAGATGAACGAAACGCTAAAAGTAATTTTTAATACTCTGTCACTTAATGAATTTTGCCAATTTTTAGCATGAATAAAAAACATTTTTGAGTTAGCAATTTAAATCAGAATTTATAAAAAAATGTGTTTTGTTATAAAACCAGATTTAGTGATATTTATTAACGTCCAATTTCCCACAACGCATTAAATCTTTTAAAGTACGTATAAAGAGTCATAAGCATTAAAAACATTTTTTCAAAATGTTTAATTGTGGATTTTTAAACTTTTTTTTAATGCATTAAAAAAAAAAAAACGAAATTACAAAATATTTTTTTTATTCGTCTTAACCCGTCATGCATTGAATAGATGAAATTCCAAATCGATTTCTGCTCTCAGTAACATACAAGAACGTCTACACTCAACTACACTTTTATTATTTTTCCAGTTCATTTTGCAACATTTTAAAGTGATTTTAATAAAAAAATTGAAAAAATAAAAATTCAGGCACAAATGGGTTAAGTTACTATTATTCCTGTTTAGTGTTAAATTGTTTGTGTTTTGGATACTCTTAAAAGTTCTTTCTCACTTTACCTGTACAATAGATGGAAATAATTGCATTGATTGAAAAATTAAGCTGAAATTTTATCTAAGAATCAGTTTCACATTTTGGTAATAGATTTCAAACAACCAATCTTTTTGTCTATTTTAACCAATCCTGCATTAAATGATTAAAATTAAAAATCTATTTCTCCCTGTCTATCAAACTTACTTGCAATAACTGCTGCACTTAAAGATATATCTCCTGTTTTGCCTAAATAAATGAAATCTCGTACCATAAGAGCTGACTACTTTTAATCACAAAAACGCTTATCTCTGAAATATGTTAATAGTAAATTTCTAAGAATGAAAACTTTATCCCCTTCAAGGCATCATAACATTTTCAAGTAACTTCCTTTTCTCACGTAAAAGCTTAATTAAGGGTTTAGTTTGACTTGATACCCGTTTGACTCGATGGATAATGACAAGTGTTACCGAGAGTTGTTAAGAAAGAGCAAGTTTGCTGGAAATTTTACTTTAGAAAAGCATTAACTGAAAGTAAATATAAGATATTTTTAGAAATGTTAGTAGTTGAAAGAAATAAGTATGATTAAACTTTTAGGTACTCAATATCTTTGAAACTAGACACCGCTAGATTGTATCCGTCAAAATTTCACGAATAAACAAAATAACGCGACAATTACATTGTAAAAGCGTTCCATTTTTGGGTGCGTTTGTAATTATAAAAATACGTACCAACTATAGTCGTCGTCTGACCCGTCCGTCTGTCCGCATATAACAGCGCAAAAACTACCCGACCGAATGGTTTGAAATTTAATATGTATAATCGTTGCATAATTTTGTTGAGTCATTTCGAATTTTATGAAAATCGAATCAATACTTAAAAAGATGTTCATAACAGTTTTCTTTAGTCTACTAAATTCTATCATAATTAATTCAATGATATCCGATGATAGGGGGCCCCACCAGTGGCCGAGAGGTTATGCTCTTGAAGCTGGTAGACGGGAGGTGCGGGGTTCGAATCCAATCGTGCCCGTCGGCCTAATCGTTCGGAGTTTTCGTGGTTTTCTTCGAACCTTGGATTTCCATGCGTAAATACGGCTTAGGTTCCCTTGGAAAGACCCCCACAAAGGGCACTCTCCCTCCCTGGGCCTATGTCCCTCGAGTAGATAATTGGCCGTCAAAAATCGACCCAACCCAACCCGATGACAGGGAATGATCCTAGGTTGCAATGGTGATTATTCTGTTAAATCCTATCATATGTAATTCAATGATATCCCATGGTAGGTAATGATTATAGGTTGCCATAGTGATTACGCCCTATTTAAGATGGAGTCCTATTACTTCCATATTACTGAATTCAATATATAGAATCGTAATAAATTTTGTATTCATGCATTTTAGCATAACAACAGCTAGAGTGCAACAGCTATTGCACCAAGATCTGAATATTTATAAAAATAGTACGAACGCACCTCATTTGCCACGGTTGACGCACAATTTCCGAATTATTCCATTGGTTGTTTTTTCATTTATTAATTAAATAACTTAATAACTTGCCATATTTTATAGCTTATTACTTAGGCGCTTGTAACTTAAGATTTATTATTCGTGTTTTTTTTTTTTTTTTTTTTTTTTTTTTTTTTTTTTTTTTTTTTTTTTTTTTTAGCAGGGGTTTAAACAAAACTTTTAATTGAATGGAGCACAAATATTTTTGCTTACTGCAGTCTCAATTAAAAAAAGCAGCAACATTAAACAGAATTTAGTATTTTTTTAAAAATAAAGTAAGCGATTTTGGCAATTTTTCTTTAATTTATTTTTATCCGACTGACTCTAAAATACCGAACTTAAAATTTGCTCTTTGCAGGTAATGGTTTAAAATGTATTCTTTTGTAAGTACATTAATTTTATTCCAAGTTTTCATGCAAATCTTATTTTTAAAACTGTAGGTATAGTTCTTATATAAATGTTTTTTTTTTTTTTTTTTTAGCAGGGGTTTAAACAAAACTTTTAATAGAATGGAGCACAAATATTTTTGCTTACTGCAGTCTCAATTAAATAAAGCAGCAACATTAAACAAAATTTAGTATTTTTTTTTAAAATAAAGTAAGCGATTTTGGCAATTTTTCTTTAATTTATTTTTATCCGATTGACTTTAAAATACCGAATTTAAAATTTGCTCTTTGCAGGTAATGGTTTAAAATGTATTCTTTTGTAAGTACATTAATTTTGTTCCATGTTTTCATGCAAATCTTATTTTTAAAACTGTAGGTATAGTTCTTATATAAATGTTTTTCCTTTTTCGTTTTTTTTTTTTTTTTTTTTTTTTTTTTTTTATATGAAAAATAATCCCTTACCTTTCTTAGTGTATATGCATTCCTGATCATTGTCATAGACCAGTAAAAAGTAAATTTAAAAAATCCAAAAACCCGACTGTGTAAAAAGCAAACTATTTAATTATCTCTCATCAATGTGAAACTATTTTTTATATTACTTACCTATTTTTTTATTTACTTGTATTGATGACTTTTAAGTTGTGTTTAAACGTTAGTTCCTACGTATAAACACTGTTTTGATGAGGCCTATAGATGTCTATGAAGGTTAGAGTTGTAGTAAAATTAGAGATCCTAATTTCACAACTTCCAAGTTCTGTAACATTTAAACGAAGCTTCTGACTGTAAAATAGTCAATGAAACATCGTCTTCATTTTGAAAGACAAATCCAATGATATGCCACTGAATAGGGTTCATAAAAAAATTCTTCTCTACCGCCATTTTGTATTTTGCCGCAGCCATTTTGAATTTATAAAAACAAAACTTAGTCTATAACCATCGGACGGCTAAGACGAATCGATAGAGACCTCATTCATTAAAATCCATCCAGTCGTTGGGATGTTTCGAGGGTATAAAGAAATCCACATACCCAGATACGCGTCAAACACATAACCCTTTGGCAGTCGCGTGTAAATAGATCAAAAATTGTATTAAGTTTTAATTAATTAATTGGATAAATACCTGCAAAAATTTTATTTAAATATTTTAATTGTAGGTATATGAAATATACAAGGTGTTCCCGAATTCATAGGCTAAACTGTAAGGGAAGGTAAAGTATACATAAAGAAGCAATTATGGCACAGTAATGTGGGGTTAGAAATAAAAAGTTTTGGCTAAAAGCACGAAATGCGGAGGAAAAGAAAACGAACGTTTTATCTGCATAACAAATTACAGTATGTCCTCAAATGTGCCTGCACCAGCATCGATATATATAGGACAGCGGCTAGCAAGGGATTGGCGTACCCTTTCGAAGGTTACAGATGTCTCATCTATGAGACACCACTTGACTCTGATGAGGACCTCATTGCATGACTTTCTGTCGTTGCTGAAAATGTTCTCTAAACACTTGAAATCTGCGAAACGGTACGTGAATTACTTGCTAGACGCTGTCAGTGGTTCATTTGAGCATTTACTGTAATTGTTATGTCAATAAAACGATTCGTTTTTATTTCCTCCGCATTTCATGTTTTTCGCAAAAACTTTTCCGACCTCACATTACTATATACAAAATCGCTTCTTTATGTGTACTTTACCTTACCTCACAATTTGGGCCATGAATTGGGGACACCCTGTATAGTATTATATAACATTCTTAAAATAAAATACCATAACCAAACCGGAGGATATATTTGTATATTAAATAATGAATAAAAGTTTATTTTATTTTTATTTATTTCTTTATACATTAACATGTATAACAACAAATCTCATTCTATGTTTTTTTACATATTTTATTTTTTTAAGAGGTAATTAAATAGTCATGGTATTAAAAGTTTTTTTTTTTTTTTTTTTACCATTTCAAAAAATGGTTATTGTCCTCGGTCAAGGTAGGAAATCAAAAACATATCTGAAGCTTTTTATTAGTTGAATCCGCATTTTATTCGTTTTCTCATTGGTCTATACAGTAATCTGTATTTTCTCTTTAATTTCAACAGAGATGGCTACTTCTGTTGCCACTATGACAAAAAAATAATAAAAACTACAAAAAAATTAATAACTCAGAAACAAATTGAGATACAGCTTTCAAACAAATTGTATTTAAAAGTACATTTTTTTCTCTATACGACTGTGTAAAAAGTAATATTGTGGGATGTTTAGAAGTTTAAGAATGAAATTTCATTTAAAATTAGCCCAGGAATATTAATGTTTAATCCATGGCGCACATAATGTATGACCAGCTCCGTAGAAGTTTAAAAATTTACAGTACTGAAAAATGTAATCCATGGCGTACGTAATGTATGATCAACTCTGTGCGATTTTTTATGTCTTAAATTTTAGTCTTTGAAAAAATCATTTTCCAAATGGTCATTGTAATTTGTTAAATTGCATATTTTTTTTTTTTTTTTTTTGGCCACAAATTGGAAAGTGAAACTCCAAAAATATTAAGACAATTTTGTCAGTATTTTATCAAACAATATCCAAACAGACAGAAAGTTTTTACTCGTCTTTAACCATCCTCCTTTCGATCAGTTAAAATTAATTGATATCATGTTTTCATTAACACAGTCATTTAATATAGAGGCTTGGCCATGTTCACTGAAATACATAAACTTCTAGTACTTTAAATGTAAAAATGGCGCCTCTCTTTAATATGCTAATAAGAAATTCGTGAATATCGATAACACTTTTCCAGCCTCTGAGGCTTCACAAAAATTTTAAGAAACTGTTATTTCTCACGTAAAACACTTAATTAACAGGGTTATATGCTTCCTTTGAAATACCGGTCGATAACGACATGCGTTATCAAGGGTTGTTAGGAGAGAGCAAATTTCTTGAAAATTTTACTTTAGAAACGTATTTACTAATGATAAATATTAGATGCTTTAGGAAATATTGGTAGCTGAAGAAGTTTGGACATATAACTAAACTCTTTGGTATCCATATTTCCTGAAGCAAGATGCTGTAATTAAAGCGAAGGCTGTGTGAAAAAAGGAATAAAAATAAGTGTTGAATCTTTTAGTATCTCCTGATAAATCTTGAGCATTTTTAACAAACATATATCGCTAAGCATAAGACTTAGTTAAAATATTATTATCACTTTTTTTAAATGTTTATTTTTTAAAGACAATTTCCTGTTTTAGCGATATTTTGAGATTGTAAACAATGTTACGGGAAGTAGTTTGAATGAAAGCTCTATTTCGTTTTTTAAAAAAGCGTCATACGCATTTAAAAATATTTCTCAAAATTTCTTATCTCTTTCTTTTTTCTTTCTTTATTTTTAGATTTATATAAATCTTAAAGTGGAGATATGTTTGTGTATGTGTATTTACTTATAGTCTAAATATAATTACACAAACCGGAACTTTTAAAGAAACCTATTTACAGAAAATGTTCAGGATAAAATACCATGCTTTACCTGTATGGGATTTTATTTACAGGGTGATTCAAAACTCATGGTGCAAATTTCAAGGGTTGATGGAGGAAAGTGTGACAATCATTTATTGTATAGGAATGTAATGGCGAACGTTACGTGCTCATGTACAAACACAAGAAATAGACATGAAAGGAAAGTTTATTGACAGCGTAATTGGCAGTTGAAATGGCAGTCATCTCTTATTTCAATAATACTAAAATACCCAAATATAAATACGTTGAATTTGAAATTTTTATAATTTTATGATATGAATTATGAATTATAAAATTAATATTCGAAAAAATTATGAATTCCAACTTACAATTTTTTTGATGGATTTAGATTTATTAAGTCCTGCTTTATGGAAATCCAAAATTTCATATTTTTCTTCCAAGTAGTTTTCAAATTATGCTTAAAAAACGACAAAATGATGGTTTAAGGGGCCATCTATGGTAGCAGTGACCAGATATTTTGAAATTTCTTATGGTATCCTGTAATCTAGCACTTTGCAATGACTTCTTGAACGGCACTTAAGAAGCCTTGATCAAGAAGGAGGCTCTCTGGGTCAACAATCGAGTACCGAACTTCAATTTGGATACAGCCCCTCAAATGCGCTCGTTTTAAAATAATTAATTTCTCGGAAACTTATCATACGATTTGCATAAAAATTTGCTTTTTGGCTAATTGAAGGGTGTAGAGTTCATTTATGCTGTCAGAATTATGTACTGCTATTTAAAAAAGCAAAGTTATGGTTCGTTTTAATATGTAGATGGCACCTAAGCTAATTTTATATACATCATTTAAAAGTAGACTTTATTACCAATCGTGTGGTACCAGTAACTTTCTTCTACGATAATTTTTTGCAGAGTTAGTAGGGGGTGTTTACTTTTTTATTTCCATGACTGTACATAAAATCTGTTTTATCTACCGCCACAATGAACCAAGTCTATTTTCAGAGACTTTCTCATATATGGCATCTGTTTACACACTTGGTTTACTATGGGTGTGGATAGAACAGACTTTATGCACCTTCTAATTGGACTATATCACTTTTTTTTCGATATGGACTATTCATTATAGGTTTTTAAACATACATTATAGCAAGATAATTTGTGGAACATAGCTTTCAATGAATTTATATAATCCATTTGAAACATTTTCTTTGGCTGATTTTTCGAACTAGCCGCATTGAATTAATTTTAAAGATAAAAATTAAAAATTGAATTAATTAATTAAAATAAATTTTAAATAAATTTTAATTTAACCGCTAAATAAATAATTAATTAATTAATTAAAATAAATTTTTAATAAATTTTATTTTAACCGCTAAATATGATATTATATATTTAATAATGCTCTATGTTTGACTTGGAGTATATTTCATCCTGTAAAAAAATCCGTGTGTGTCTATATGTGGTTTCCTAAATTAAAAAATTTCCACATCGTCTATGAAAGTGAAATTATATCTCTTTATTCGGAAATATAGGTAGTAACGGGGACTGAATCTCCAAAAAATATATATTTATATATATATTTAAAGCACTCCAGATTTAGCACATGTACGTATGTAGTTGAAAAACACATACATCTTAAACCATTGGTGGTGTAAGACCTGTAAGTTACTCTTTCAGGAAATTAAACAGTTTAAATATTCATCTCAAAAGTTATATATATATATATATATATATACAGGGTGGCCATAATTAAACTGCAAGTGTTCAAAGGGTGCTGGAGAGAAAACTACCGGCAATATTCCAGTGGAATTTGGTATTTACACATTTCAGAACATGCGCAAGTCAAATATGCAAAAAAAAAAATCGCCATTTTCACCCGATGGATGGCGCTATACCGTGTTTCAATGCTTATCGACGGCATATATGCAAATTTTAAGCCCATCGAACAGTATAAAAACATCAATACATTGAATAAAGGTCAGTCATGAACTCTGAATAAGAAGGAACGTACATTGTTAGTGAAGATATTCTATCAGAATGGTAGCAATTATTCAGCTACTCTGAAAGAATACCGGCGTATGAAACGATTAACCCTTTCCGGCACAGTGTGCCCGGGTCGGGATACCTAATTTTAATTCTAAACTCACAAACGGCACCAAGAAAATTTTAATAAAATTTTGCATTAACAATGAAAGCATAAAGTAACAAATTTTTAATTTCTAAAACAGTCCTTCCGACCAGAACCGGGAGGAAGAGGTAGCTTTCATATTCCTCATTTTTAAAAAGCAAGCTTATATTATTCAAACACACGAAGCTCAATTTAGTGGAAACCGATTATAGGAGATTCAATACAATTTTTATCAATACTAAGTCATTATCAATGAGAATTTCGCGAAATTAGTCAGTTTTATCCAAGCTGCTTTTATTTAAAGTAACTTATACTTGGTTGCCAAATTCGGCGATATCGTGAAGTTCCTGCCATTTTAAGACAACATAGTGGATGAGGCTAACGAGTGAACTTGGTCGAGGCTTTGGTAATTCCTGTGCACATGCTCACTCAAATCGGAATCGGTTGATATATACAAGTGCTGTCGCAGGCAAAAAAATCAGATTTTTCAAAATGTCAACCACATTAGAAATTCAAACTGCTATATCTGAGCCATTTTTCAAGATAAAAACAAAACAAAAAATGCTCCGGAATCCTTATATCATGGTCAAATACTTAACAAAGAAATATTTTTCAATTTCTAAATTTTTTGCACCTCACTTTAAATATATATATTTTTTTCATTTAATGGCCTCCATTTTGAAACAAGATGGCTGATGAAGCTGGTCAGCGAACTTGGTCGAGACATTAAGATATACTATCCATATGCCTTCTTACATAGAAATAGGTTAATAAACACGCGTGTTGTCACGTGACAAATATCAGATCGTTTCAAAATATATCAGCCATGCTAGAAATTCAAAGTGCTATAATTCAACCATTTTCTAAGATATATACGAAACAAAAACTGCTCCGGAATCTTTGTATCATGGTAAAACGCATAAATAAATCTTTTACATTTTTCAATTTTTTGATAACTTATTTTAAATTTTAAATTTATTTATTTATTTTAAATGGCAGCCCTTTTGAAACAAGATTGCGAATGAAGCTGGCCAACGAAATCGGTCGAGACATTGGTATGTACTATGTACATACCAAGTTACATCTAAATCGGTTCATAAATACGCCTGTTATCGTGTGTAAAAAATCAGGTCGTTTCAAAATGTCAGCCACAATAGAAATTCAAAATGCTATAACTCAGCCATTTTTTTAGATATAGACGAAACAAAAACTGTTCCGGAATCTTTGTATTAAGGTCAAACACATATAAAAAAAATATTTTTCATTTTCCAATTTTTTGGTACCTCATTTTAAATTAAAAATTTTCAAAATTTTTTTAAATGGCCGCCATTTTGAAATAAGATGGCGGATGAAGCTGGCAAACGAACTCGGTCGAGACATTGGTACGTATTATGTATATACCAAGGTACATCAAAATCGGTTCTTAAATACGAGTGTTAACCTTTTGACAAATATCAGGTCGTTTCAAAATGTCAGCCACAATAGAAATTCAAAATGCTATAACTCAGCCATTTTTTTAGATATAGACGAAAAAAAACCTTTTCGGAATCTTTGTATTATGGTCAAACACATATAAAAAAATATTTTTCATTTTCCAATTTTTTGGTACCTTATTTTAAATTTTAAATTAAAAAAAAATTGAAATGGCCGCCATTTTGAAACATGATGGCGGATGAAGCTGGCAAACGAACTCGGTCGAGACATTGAAACGCATTATGTATACACCAAAGTACATCCAAATCGGTTAATAAGTACGCCTGTTATCGCGTGACAAAAATCAGGTCGTTTCAAAATGTCAGCCAAGCTAGAAATTCAAAGTGCTATAACTCAGCCATTTAGACGAAACAAAAAATGCTCCGGAATCTTTGTATCAAGGTCAAACACATAATTTTTTTTTTTTTCAATTTTTAATTTTTTGTTACCACATTTCAAATTTTAAATTAAAAAAAAAATTAATGGCCGCCATTTTGAAACAATATGGCGGATGAAGCTGGCCAACGAACTCGGTCGAGACATTGGTATGCACTATATGTACACGAAATTTCATCCAAATCGGTTCATAAATACGAGAGTTACAATGTGACAAATATCAGATATATATATATATTTATATATATATATATATCAACTTTTGAACGGAAGGTGGTTTCGGGGTCTGGGGGTCATGATCGATGAAAATATACCAAAACTTTTTGAAATAGCTTTCCTCCGAACGGCTGCAATAGGTAGCTTTTTGTAATGAAAGCTACCTAAAAGTCGTATCTAAATTCCGGTGTCAGTCGATGATTTCATCCTATTACAATAAAATTTGCGTGTGCCAGAAAGGGTTAAGAAGAGGTCGAATGAGTGTCAATGGATTGAAAAATATGATTTTAAAATTTGAAGAATCAGGAGAATTGGGCGTTATTCCAGGCACAAGAGGGCGACGTTTCGTAAACCCGGAAAGAGTGCAACAAATTGATGACGCCATTGCGACTACGAGTAGCAGTTCAGGAGCCAGTATGCTGCAACAAGTGAGCGCAAGAAGTGTGGCTCGGACATTATCTTTTCCTTGGTCAACTGTGCATAAAGTGTTGCGCCACATTCTTTGGCGTTATCCGTATAAAATTAAAATTCTTCAAGAATTGAAATCTCATGATGACACCATAAGATTTGATTTCGCAAACCTTGTCCTGTCGAAAATCATTGAAGATGACACTTGGAAACAGAGAATATTGTGGACAGACGAGGCGCATTTTACACTATCAGGTAGTGTAAATGCGCATAATTGCAGGATATGGGGAACGAACAAACAATACGCTAAACGTGAAGAACCGCTCCATTCCGATTATGTAACCGTATGGTGTGGAATGACTTGTGATTTTCTTGTGGGCCCATATTTCTTTGAGACCCCAACTCCAAGTGGTCCCAAATGCTGCAGTGTTACAGGAACTAGATACGGTGCGATGTTGAGACAATTGATTCCAGCATTGCAAGAGAGACATTGTTTAGAAACCACGGTATTTATGCAGGACGAAGCACCCCCTCACATCACTAAAGATGTTAAAAAATTGCTGCATGATACCTTGGTGTGGACCAAGTCATAAGCAGAGTTTTCGACAACACTTGGCCCCGCCCACGTTCACCGGACCTTAATCCTTGCGATTTTTATCTGTGAGGACATCTGACAGATATGGTTTATACAGAATGACATGCTTCTGTTGCTGAATTGAAATCTAGCATAACGAGACACATGAGGTGAGTTACACCACAGATTTTAAATGCGACAGTGGTCCATGCTGTTTTACGTTTTCAGCATGTGGTTGCATCTGGTGGTTCACATATTGAGCACATCATTTTCATTGAATAAATAATGGCTTGTTTTGAAAAGCGTCTTTATGGATTGTTTAATTTGGGATCTTATTTACGCTAATTTTTATTACATGATACTGTAAAAATTTAATTACTAAAGCGAATTGTATGGAATTTTGGTAGACTGTAAATGATATTTTATACTGTTTATATGCCTCTCAGAATGTCATTATGCTCTGTCTATCGATTTTGGAGGTTGTATATGCCACCGGTGAACGTTTAAATACGGTACTATCGTGTGAAAATGGCGATATTTTTTTGCATATTTGACTTGCGCATGTTCTGAAACGTGTAGATACAAAATTTCACTGGAATATACCCGGTAGTTTTCTCTCCAGCACCTTTTGAACACTAGCAGTTTAATTATGGCCACCCTGTATATATCTTGTTCATTATTACGGATCTTGCATTGATTAATAATTTTTTTTATTCAATTTATATGGCATAGTAAATTTATACTTTTTGGTGTATAGTCGATCGGGTACATAATGGAATTCAATTTTTAGCTTATTGCTGGATTCTATTACAGAAATCGACTACGTTTTTGCTTATATTTGTTTTTCATGTACCCCTGAAGAAGTGAAATGCTACATAAGCTGCCTCCCTCAGAGCATGCATGGTCACGGTGACGTCGTTTTGACGTCACTGTAAGTCACTGTGGTCACGTCACATCTGTGACCAGAATGCCACCACTCAGTGATGTCACATTGTGACTGAGGTGTGAACTTCTTAGAAAACTTTAAAAAAATACGAAAATTCTTTAAAACTTGTTATTTACTGTAAAATTATATTTTTCTGGCAATTAAAAAAAAAAAATGTGACGTCACTGTTATGTCACTGCTATGTAACGTACGTCACGTCACATATGTGGCAAAAAAACCACCATATTGTAAGTCACAGTGTGACAAAAATATGAACTTCAAAAATCCGTGAAAATGAAGAGAAATATTTTAAACAGTCACGAGTTACAGCGGCATAAGGAATGAAAATATATTAGTGGCTAGCAAATGGTAAATTCTGTCACTAAAGGGGAGGGGGGGGGGACATAATAAATAAAGTGCACGATACAAGCATTAATAAACTAAATTTTCAGGCTATATTTTATCAATTTGATATCTAAGACAGTGAATGTATACTTTTTCATGATTTCAATTTTATCTAGCATTTGGATAATATATTTAGAATTAGGAATATTAAATTTCTACACTTTACATATTTAGTTTGCTGGGAGGAAATTTATTTATTCTTTTTTTTTTTTACCGACCAGGATTATTCGAAACACTTCTGTGGTTTCAAACTAAAAATTTTCTATTACAATTAAATCTGCACCTTTTAATGAGCACTTAGAAAGAGTCTTCAGAGTTTAGTCATCTATGCATTTCTTGCTTTAGAATATTTTTATAATTTGTATTCAAGTCATAAATTCTACTTCTTTCAGACTTTTTAAATAAAATTAGCATTTTCCGAAAATAAAAAAAATATACAAAATTTGTGCAAAACAAACTTTACTTAAAAAAAAAAAAAGAAAAGAAAAAAAAGGGCGGGGGTTCGTTATTACCATTAAATTTATTTTTACACCTTTTAAAAATTTAAACAATGTTTCATCTAATAAACTCTAATTATGAATATTATTATTATAATTATTTAGAAAAAAGGAACTTTACAATACATTTTAACTTGAATTATTTGGTACGGATAAAAAGAAAAGGTTAAATACATTGGACATTTCTTCAAATAAAAAATTTTAATTAACGATATTTTCAGAAAATTACTGCGCATTCAAGTTCCATATCTCTTGAATACAAAAACAAATAATCTGTAACAGACCATCTGCTTGAAAATCGTCTGCCCACAGAAAAATAAATATGAAAAGACGCGGGAAATAGTTCACTGTTTTTAGAACATCACCACGTCGACAACACTTTAAGATAAGGAAATGACCATTTTAGGATACACGGATATTAATGGAACGTATATGTATGTCTTATTTAATTTAAATATTCTATTCCTGATTTGTATATTATGAGTTAAATAGTTTTATGTTATATTTGTAATATACATTCTGAATCGGTTATTAAATTTTCTTCTATTGTAAATTCATTTTCTACGTTTATGATACGCGTAATTATTGGCACTAAAAAGTAAAATGTGATATTTAAGCATTGAAATAAAGTGTTTTTCATGCCTGATAGGAAGTTATAGATTAAACTGCTTTAGTATATATATTTTAAAAGTTCATATAATACAGGATACATAATATAGGACACAAGTTGAAAAGTACTTATGACTTCGGTTTGTCTCACCGTCTGTCCGTCTAGCAGTCTGTCACACTCTAACTCTCGAAAATATACTCGGATTGCCCTGAAATTTTTGGATGGTATTGACGTTTACCATAGCACGGTACCTATTTGTAATGAAGTTTGTAGCATGCTTTGTTCATTTACAGGGACAGCCAAAAGTTTTCCGTTACATTACGGTCTATGGGAAAAAATTGTTTCAAATGATTTTTAATGATTTTACGCACACTTTCAAACAGAATAAAATTTATATGCATTTATGAAGTGCACTAAAATGTGCATTCTGTTGACTATGCGATGCAAAGAATAGTTATTGTTCATTTACAGTGCTAAAAAAGGAATTCAAATACATAATGATATAGGGGTGGAGGGAATTGTTTGCGGCATACTTTAATTATGTTAATCAATTTCATATATAATGAAATTGATATATGTCGCTGAGGTTTACATACTATAAATTATTTCATGTATTATACAAATAATACGTATGTAGCATTTACAGGGACACACAAAATATTTCAGATACTATATTGTATCCGAAGTATTGTTCATTAGCGATGATTGCTGGAAATGTATTTTTAATTATGATATGCGCTTTTATGATTCACTATATTTATGCATAGTATATGGTGTATATAAATGCTATAATTCCTATACAAGGCTGCACAAAAGTATTCGTAAGGATTACTGGGTATGGGCGCAAATTGCTTAAAATTGGTTTTAAATGAGTTATGCTTTTTTTCGCTGAACTGCATTTAATTTACCAAGAAATGTTTGTAGAATATACACTGCAAATTAAAATGTCTGAAATTCAGACACTTAAGTGTCTGAAACGGAGTGTTCAATTTTCAGACATTTTAAAATGTCTGAATTTTTTTAGACACTTTTTGCGTCTGAATTTCAGACACTTCAAACGTCTGAATCGCACCCATTTTTTGTAAGCATCATACGTAGCCATGTTTGACCACGTTGAATCCTGAAAAAATATTTGGCTGTGGTCCTGCCCCCTCCACCCCCATACAGCCTGATTTTCTTCTGTGCTCCTAATTTTGGTATGCAATTTTCGTTAAGATGATAATTTAAATCTTTTACCACATTGTATTTATTATAATCAATATTTTGAACTTCAGGAGTAGAACAAAATTAAAACAAAAAATATTTATTTAAATATTAAGATTTTTTTCAAATTTTATTTTACTTTGAAAGGTCAAAATATTGATTATAATCAGTACAATTTCGAAACAGATTTAAAATATAAGCTTTACAAATATTGCACATCAAATTTGGTGGCACTAAAATCGTAGGGGGGGGGGGGGCACTGCCCAGTATGCCCATGCTTTAATCAAGAAGTTCTTTTGAAAAAAATGCAACCCTGCATTATTGTTATCTAAATTGAGATGTCCGGTATTCGGGAGTATCCGTTGTGGATGTTAATAGACATTCCCGAATAGCGGACACCTCTATTTAGCGAATACTTTTTTAATCCGCAAGGCATAGATATTTGTATATTTTTTTACCTCACAAAAGCAGACATCTTCGATTATCGGGCAAATTCAGCTGCCCCGCAGTGTCTCTATTAAGGTACACGGATAAATATATGCATATATATTTTATAATCTTTTCCCACTCTAAAAGTTCAAAATATTTAATATACTCGGCGGTTGAATGTCGAAAAACATTTAAAATATCAGATGTAAGAAAATTGCAAGTAAATTCCCCCCCCCCCCCCAAGAAAAAAAATGAAATTTCATAATTTTAAAATTAGATTTTTTAAAAATTATATTGCCACATAGGCACTTTTACATATGCATCAGATGATAATCACAACAGCTATTTAACTATGAATAAAAAAATAAATATTCTACTTTAATAACATTGAGAAAAAAATTACTTCTGTATTTTGTTAAATATATATTGGGTTTTTAATCTTGTCCTACTATAAAACTTCAAATTTTTAATTATAATCAGTGCAAGATTTAAGATATCAGCTTTACGAAAATTTCAAAGAAATCCCGACCCCCTCCCAGAAAAAAAAAATAAATAAAATCCTTATCATTTAAAAATTAGATTAAAAAAAATTTATATTTCCACATGGGCAAGTTTTTTTGTAGGTCAGAGGGTAATCACAAAGGCTATTCAACTATCAATAAAAATAAATAAATATTCTATATTAATAACACGAAGAAAAAATAACTTATAGTCTCCAAACTTCTTTTGTTTTAAATATATATCTTAACATCTGTCATTTTTGTATTTTTCGTATAAGTTTATGTTTTATCTTCTACATACTTCCTTTTATTTCCTGTTAAAAAAGTTTTTGAATGACTAAATATTTACAATATTAAAAAGTAATTATTATGACAAATTAAATTTTACATTATTCTCATAACCATGTAATTAAAGATTACAATTCTACGATAGAAAATCCTTTTCATTAGATATCTTCAAAGAAAAATAAATTTAAAAGCACGAAAAGAAACAAACGCTTATCAGTAAACGTTAATCTCAAAATGACTCATGGAATGGAAGATCTTTCTACATGCAGCAAATTCGAAATAAAGAAATGATTTCGTTTTTCCTGACTCATCGCTGTGACGTCTGTTAGCAGGTCAACAGATTTACACGTTAAAATGTTTAATCGCTTATAAATATATGTAAAAAATACTCGAGATATACATTCTTTTTCAATGATACATATATACATAAATTTATAAAAAATTGATTTTTATTCCAAAAGCAAAAGTCTATAAATATATTTTTTTTTTATTTCAGTTGAATATTGTTCTGTTAAAAAAAAAAAAAACAACTCCGAAAATCCCGGGATTTGACAGAAAAAATCCCGGGATTTTCGGGATTAAAAATAGAGCGGAATCCCGGAATCCCAGGATACGGGATTGTAATCCCTATGTAGGAAGTAAGAAAGCATTAGGAAATCCTTCAAAGCTTTTTTTTTTCTTTATATCATTGTGGTCGTTTAGTGATAGATAAGAATTAGAATTGAAACAGATAAGAATTGAAACTAAGAACTCCCATGGAAAACAAGAGAATGAATTTAACTTAAAATGTGATATTATTACTTTAAATTAGGGGAAACATATGAGAATTTAAAATATATAATTTGTAATAAAAGGCAACGTCATAAGTTAAAAAATATATACTTCTAGAATTAGCGGGCTTTTTGCAAACAGATTCAAAACTAATACAATTTTATGCAAGATTTTGATCAGTGCTATTTAGAAAATCATAAAAAAGAACACTAAATTTAGTACTAAAAAGAAAAATTGTGACACTTACTTTAATCCTGTTGCAAGAAGTAGGATAAATTCCTCGATTTGAAATTTTAAAAACTATTACAGTGAGGAGCTGCATCTTTTTTGATCATCGAGGACTTGCATCTTTTTAAAGGGGAAGACGTTAATACATCCGACTAAGCATACTCAGAGAATGAAATGCTTCATCCTCAAAGTATACTCCGCCAGACAAAAGTTCTTTTTTACCAGCTTTTATAAAGACGAAGTACAATAACACTAAATCTCGATACAAATTAACACTAAGTACGTTCCACACCACACACACCTTGCCACACACTTTGTAGAGTTCCCGGATGTAATCTTCAAGTGTTGTCTCTATCCCGAATTATATCGACGACAGCTTATAAGAGTCATTGGGTGTCAAGCACGTAAGTCAGATGTATATATTCAATACATAAATAAACTAAGTGAATACGACTTAAAATCACAGAACTTGAAATTTCGCAAAAAAATAAATACGCGTACATAAAACAAACTTTCAGTTACTACAACGTACGTTCCAACGAAAGACATCTAAAACGCATGCGCAACTACAGTGCCCCCTGGTGGATACATTCTCCCTCCCAGTACAGTGAAATTTAATCAATTATGCTTTCTTTATGTCTGACAATTAAAAATATATGATATTTCTTTTCTTATAAATGGCTATAGAATAATTTTACGTTAAGGAAAATGTTACTAAAAATTTTACTTCAGAGAAATCCACCTTCCTTTGAACACTTCGTAGAAGACAATTTTAATTCTTTTCTTTTTTTGATATTGATATATTTCAAATTTATCTCAAAACGGTGTGTGTGTGTCGGGGGGGGGGGGGGGGAAGAGTCCATTGAGAAAAAAAAAAGTTTTATTTTAAAAAATGTCGTTTGAAACTTATTTTTGAACGATTAATTTTTATATTTATTTTTATGTTTGTATCTTTAAACATTTCTTGCCCGAGGAGTTCTGTCAAAATATTCTTAGTTTGCCTATTTCATGTTTATGTTCTGCATTTTAGAAAAGCGGATTACGCTGTTGACCCCAGACCCAACTGTTCCAAAATCTTGTCCCTCCCTAAATTTCTTTCCACAGGTACATCTCTTAGTATTTAACGGGAGGGTGTGGCTCTTCCTTGGACATACGTGCGTACGTCCATGATTGCGAGTAATTTTTGAAAATAAATATTTTTCATGAAAAGCAATTACTGATTTATTTATTGCGCCAAAAATAACTAAGTCCCAAAACTTTAGTAAGCTAACTATTTCAATTTTCCAGACGTCCCATAATCTAAACAAATTACTTTTTTTAAAAAAATATAAAATACCAAATTTAATAGATAAAAATATTTTAAACATCTGTTATCCATTCGAAAACAATTTTCTGGTGGTGCTGGCATACATATTGCAATACAGTTATACATACAGTCATCACACATATAATACAATTGTATCGCATTTAGACACTTAAGTGTCTAAATTTCTAAATGTCTTAATTTCAGACATATCGCCATTTTTCAGACATGTTTATCAGTTCATTTATGCCATGATCATAGTAAGACACTTATGTGTCTAAAATTTAGACACCTGTGATGTCTGAAATTTCAAATTTAGACACTTAAGTGTCTGAATAACTTTTTCAGTCACATATGTGTCTTAATTTAAGACGCCTCTATTTACAGTGTAGATAAAATGATATACAGGGTCACGTAAAGAATTTGATACATGGCCGTCTATATATTATAATTTCTGGAAATGTGATTTCAGCAGTTTTAAAAGTGTCTTAGTTTGAATTAAATTTTAACTAAATAGTGGCATGTAATAAAGATTCTAGGTAAACTACAGGGTTGTACAAAGGTATCCAAGTATGTTTCCATACATTAGTATAAATCGCTGAAAAAGAATTTCAACCTGCTAAGCGTTTTCTTGCTAAACTAAATTTTCCCATTATATAGTATATATACACTTAAAAAAATGGGTACTCAAAATTGAGTAAAAAGTACTCAATTTTAAATGCGTCACATACTCAAAATAGCTCCGATCCAAATGTACTCAAAGTTGAGAAACGCATGTACTCATTTTTTTATTCCATGGTTGTGATCAAATATGAATCGTTATGTACTGCCCCCCCCCCCCCCCCAAAAAAAAAAAACCCTAAAATTTAAAGTAAAAATGTACTGGTATTATTTCCCGTTCAAAGTTCTTAACAAGAAATGTTTAATTGATTATTTATTAAGAAAAATAGCAAAATTCTTAACAAGATACTCAAATCGAATATTTTTATGACGAGCATTATTTCCAAGCACTTTTAAATTATTTTTTAAATGCTGTGCATAATTTAATATTTACATTAATAAACATCATTTATGCCGCCATAAATGAAATGAACCATTACAGGGTACAAAACTGTTTGTTTGTCTGGGTTTGATAACATGTGATGTTTCAAAATAGAGAAAGCATAGGTTAATTTTTGATCCAAAAATATTCAATTCATTATGAGAACGTCGGTTTACTCATTTTTGAGTACTTCATTTTTTTCAGTGTATCAACCTACAGATCAAATACAGGGTTGTTCAAAAGAATTGGAAAACATATTTGGCTATGGACGGTAACTTCTGAAATCAGTTTTTCAAATGTTTTATGCGTTTTCTAAAATGTTTACTTAGTTCTCTTATTTACGTCATTTCCCTAAATTACGATGTCTTGTTAAAGCATTCAGAAAGTGTTGGAAAGTATTTTATAATCTATGCTTAACGCATGATTTTTCTTACTCGTTTTTTTTCTTTTTCCCAGATCAGTCTTTTCCTATAAAATATACCAAATCTATTTAGCTCATATTCACAAAATACAATATACACGGGAATAAAAAATTTAAATAAATATCGCTTATCATGCCGCTCTATAAATAATAGTTGTATTAATATCCGTTAGTCTCCATGTTCGTATTTAATAAAGCAATGACAAATCACAACAAATTAAAAAACTTACACATTCTACATATCAAGCTTGAACTCAATATCAAGCATAGAACTTAATAAAAAAATATGTCAGTTGATAAGCATTGTTCTTTAAGTGGAAAAATTTTAAATGTTTTAGAAGAATAGGACTCCAAAATAGCGATATTTTGCTAAAAAGTACGGTAAAAAGATAAGATTTTATATTTACAGCAAAAGTTTATTTCAAAATTCATCGCTGTATTAATACTTAGAAATGTTTCCAGAGAGAATCATTCGCCGTATATACAATATTTCAAATGAAAATCAAATGTAAAATTAATTGCTTAAAAGACGCAAAGGTCAACATAGTGAAAAAGATTCCATGCCGGGACTCAAACCCGGGCCATCAGTATAGCACACTGACATTCTACCGACTAAACCACATGGAACGACTCCCAGTCTGTAAAATTTCTCACTATTACATGTTGGCAAGGCTACAAACGTAGCACAAGATGGAATATTTATCGTGAGCCACCGACATGGTGTAAACACGAAACTTAATTAAATCCAGCATCGATTGAAACTATATTAATAATTGGAAATTTTTCCAGGGAGAAATATTTGTCTTGCATACAAATTTCAAATTAAAATTGCCTTTTAAGCAATTAATTTGAAATTTGATTTTCATTTGAAATATTGTATGCAAGGCGAATGGTTCTCTCTGTAAAAATTTCCAAATATTAATATCATTTCAATCGATGCTGGATTTAATTAAGTTTCGTGTTTGCATCATGTTGGTGGCTCACGCTAAATATTCCATTTTGTGCTGCGTTTGTAGCCTTGCCAACATGTAATAGTGGGAAATTTTGCAGCGTGGGTATCGTTCCATGTGATTTAGTCGGTAGAATGTCAGTGCGCTGTACTGATGGCCCGGGTTCGAGTCCCAGCATGGAATCTTTTTCCCTATTTGCGTCTTTTAAGCAATTAATTTGAAATTTGATTATCATTTGAAATCACAGTGTTTATGACAAGTTCGTCACAAATGATACATATTTCACAAATTGGTCACAGTGTGACTTCAAAGCATTGTCGCTTTCGTCACAGGTTCGTCACAAAGTTAATGTCAAAATAGTCACAAATGACACACTTTTCACAAATTTGTCACACTGTGACTTCACAGAGTGGTCACAATGTGACGTCACAAACGACGTCTAAAACGGCCATAATGACCTCGCATTCTAGTCACTATGACGTCACATCGACGGTCACAAAATCACAGTGTGACTTCACAACGACCATGTCACCATGCCTTACGGGCTGCTACATCCATCCATTTGATCTATTACACGGAAAAAAACTGTTTTGTTGAAACAGCTAAATTTTGGTTAATATAGCTCCAACAAAATATTTTGTTTGGAATGACCAAATTTTGGTTGGACAAACCAAAGGATTTGTTAAATTAACAAAATATATTGGTTAGTCTAACCAAAATATTTGGTTGGAGCTATATTAATCAAAATTTAGTTGTTTCAACAAAACAGTTTTTTCCGTGTATTTGTTTACGATACGTCTTTTAGTGGTTCAACAATATTTCGCTGGTTATTCGTATCTTTTGTTTTTAATAGGTTATTGTATCAAAATTTGGTGGGTATTTATATGTTTTTTATAGAATAATCATCGGCAATGTGCTAGTGAATTAGTGGTATTGTGCTTGATTTTGTATTACATGTTAAAAGTTCCACCTTTATTTTGTATAATGTCAGTGTTATGAATTGAAGCTAAATTTATTAATTTAATGTTAGTATTGGAAATAGATGATGATTTGTAATTACATAATGGTTATATGTATATATATATATATATATATATATATATATATATATAACTAACTAGGGAATTTAACTAACACTATTTTAATAGCTTATTTAAAAGCTAATGAAGTCTAATGATCTTTTTTTTTCAATACAAAATGATAACTGCTATTAGTACTCATTGAAGAAACACAATGTAAAAATTCAAAAAAGACATTCACTTCTTAATTATCACGAAAAAACCTTGTCCTTGTAGTTTTGTATGTCTTTTCTTCAAACATTTTTATAAGGCACTTCAAGCAATATTTATCAATAATATTATTTCAATTAGGATATCTAGTCTTACGCGAAGAGATTAAAGATCGGAAAGCAATGTGTAAAATACACATGAAAATGGCAGAAACTGTTTCATTGAGGAAAATAAATCCCTATTAAATATGTTACATATAATAATATAAAATGTTTTATAAACCTTAAATGCGTTCGTATTTAAGATATTATAAAACGAACAAACATAAACAAAAAAATAATAAAATAAACTTATTAAGACAGTAACAACAGAAATGCCAGAATGGAGATACAGTACTTGTCGCCTCTTCTTCTTGCCTAAAGGTAACTACAGTAGAACCTCGATTATCCGAATTAATTGGGACCGACCCTCTTTCGGAAAATCGAAATTTTCGGATAATCGAGAGTGCTTCAATTTTAAGATTAAGGAGAAATATATGCAATATTTCGAATTATGGTAACAAGTGCTTAATAAAATTAAAGCAATAGCAAAATAGAAGCAAGAACAAATTACCTGAATTTTGATTTTGATATTAAGTACCTTTTACATATATCACAAGGGTTTGAAAAAATGTTTTGTTTATCGCCGTTTCGATTGTATTTGTGTTGAAGCTCTATGACGGATTTTTATATTATTATTAGTTCACCAGTATCACAGTCTTTCTGCTGCCCCAGCCATGCCAAACCTTTTGCAAAACATTCAAAAGCTTCAGAATTGCTAATTTGATCGTTTTCTTCGTTCCACTCCGCTGCTTACGGGAGCTCAAGTTAAATTCAAAGGAACTCTAAGAAAGGGGACCGAAAATATTTATGTGTATTCGTAGTTCGGAAAGGACTGCTTGCACAAAATGGATTTTGCACACAAAGAATGTGGCAGTAAAAAAAAAAAAAAAAAAAAAAAATGGATTTTGGTTAATTGAGAGTTTCGGATAAAAGAGGTTCTACTCTATTTCAGTTTTCGTCGGCAAAACGGCTGTCCGATAGAGTCTAAACTGAGTTAACTGATTTCGCCAGGCTGAACAAGTTTACTTTATGCCCCCCCCCCCCCCCAACACACACACACACACAAATTTGTTCCAGAACTTATATATCCTACCGCATTTAACATATTTCAAAAACTTTTATTTTCTCTGGAAACACTAAATATAGCAATGTCATAAAATATATACTTAACCCTGTAATTCTTAAAAGAAATATTTAAATTTCAGGATTCATGTATTATCTAAAATTAGATTATTATGTTTTATGTTTTCTGCAATGAAAAAATAAATAAATAGAATAAAATATTTCTGTCTTATTTCTCCAAAGATGATCCAATGTAAGAGAAATTCGCAATTCCTAACCGCTGGCCAGAGAATTATTTTAAGGTTTTATTTATTTTTTATTTTTTCATTTATCCCAAGATGTAGAATTTTTAATAAGGTTTTACTGATTAAAATTTCTATAGATCGATTTCATAAGTTTTAAAAAAGTAATATATTGTCTTATATGAATTTTAAAGTTTTTGTATTAAGTTAATTTTAATCTAAGGAAATTCTAAAATACACTGCTCAAAACAATTAAAGGGTATTGCAGTTTTAGGTGGATTTTGTATCTGGTAAACTGTTTAGCAGATTGATACATGGTCGACAGACATAGTAGGTTATATGAGAATAAATTACACATGTTTGGCAGAAAAAAAATGTATTTTACTGCGCATTTGTGTACTAAAGGAAAAAAACACAATTTGTGCATATGAGAAAAAAAGAATAAGAAAAGGTGTTTTCTTCAAAGAAAATCATTTTCAGTAGGTGGTATGGTTTCCACGGGCGGCCAGCAACGTTGAACACCTTTGAGGCATGGACTCAATGAGGCTATTAATGACGAGTTGGGGTATTCTGCCCCACTCTTCCAGAAGAGTCCTTTCCAGTTCTTGGAGAGTTTGTGGGGGTTGTTGGCGGCCAGAAACTCGTCTTCCTAGAGCGTCCCAAACGTGCTCGATTGGATTCATGTCTGGAGAACACGCTGGCCATTTCATTCGAATGATTCCTTCCTCGAAAAGGAAATCCTCCACCAGGTTTGCACGATGTGGCCTGCAGTTATCGTCCATTAAAATGAAGTTATCTCCGATTGATGCAGCGTAAGAGACTACAATAGGTCTGAGGATCTCATCCCTATATCGGCGACCAGTCAGAGCTCCATCTCGAATGATGTAGAGGTCAGTGCGCCCGTCAATGGAGATGCCACCATACACCAACACTCCTCCACCGCCAAATCTGACACTTTCGTGCACGAACGCAGGATTATTCCTACTGCCACGGTCCCTCCAGATGAAAATACACCTATTATCCGGATGCACAGAAAAACGGGACTCGTCAGAAAACAGAATATTGCTCCATTCATTTCTCCTCCAGTTGACATGCTCGGTTGCCCACTCCCTGCGGTCGCGACGATGCCTTGATGTTAATCTAACACATACCATCGGTCGGCGAGCATACACACCTACAGCATGGAACCGGTTTCGGACAGTCTGAGTTGAAATCGTGGTGCCTGTAGCCGAGCGAAGGTGTTCTTGGAGAAGAGTAGCGTTTATGGTTCGGTGTCTCCGAGCTGTTAACGCTAAATACCGATCTTCATTGGGCGTTGTTGCCCGTCTACGACCTTTCCCTGGTCTTCGGCTTTCACATCCACTCTCCAAAAAACGGTTCCAGATCCTGGAAATGACACTTTGTGACACTCCAATGGCTTGCGCTACTTCGACTTGAGTTTGGCCCCCCTTCTAACCTACCAACAATTCTCAAAGCTTCTGAATCTGTCAAATGACTTCGTTGAAACATCGTACTCATCGAAACAAAGCAATCACTGAATGCCGATCATCCTTGTCTTCATTCTCTTTTATCCAGTTGAAAGTCAAATTTCATTCGCTGCCGCTGAAGCGACGTTTTTGACGTCGAACTCAAAATTTGCATACTCCACAGTTTGAAAACCAGAAAAATTTGCATTTGTGATTCTCTTCTTCTATTTTCGGCAAAAAAAATTTCGTTTATATCTTTATTTTATGTAAAACTTCAAATATCCTTTAATTGTTTTGAGCAGTGTAATTTAAAACATTCTATTACTTTATGTTTCTTTCTATTACATTCATTTATTTCATCCTATTAAATAATTCATAACATAAATTAAAACTTGTTTTTTATAAAAAGATAGAAAAAAAAATATATAATGCAATTTTTATCGAAAATTATTTGCTCAGGTGTTTCCTTGCTTTGTAGAATACAGCATCTTTAAAAAGTTCAAAACCCATATTTATCAGTTTACTTTCGTTTCTTAAAACGTTCTAGAAATTTTGCATGCTTCTAAGAAAATTGCTTTCGTGTCGTCAAGTTTGGACGTTGTATTTTAAGAGTTAAATTTAATTTTTAATATTTGAATTCTTTGTAAAATATTAAAGAAAATAGCAACATGCAGATTTGTATGCAGGTTAAGTACAAAGTCATCACTTTTTTCAGAAGTAACTATATATATATACTTTTTAAGAATGACTAAACGTTAAGGAAAAAAGTAAAAACATTTCTGTAGTCTGACAGTTATCTAAGTAATCTCTTGTTTACCAAAATTAATTGCCTGTCTTTCGTTTTTACGTAATTATCTCTTCATATAATTAACTAGAATTTCACAAAAAGATCTGTTTACACCGTGACCAAATTGCTGGAAGTGTTATCATATAACTGATATAAACACCCTTGATACCACTTCAGCAGGTTGTTATTTTTTTTAATACCATAAAAAAATTACTATTATTTATATATTTTGATTATTATTATTATTTTATAAAGTGTGTATGTATATATAGAGTGTGTTCTTACATGTATTTATTTTGATTATTATTATTGTTATTTGATATGAATATGCTCATATATGTATCTACGTTGTAAAGCCTTAATAAGAGAACGACCGCACAGTTGGATCTTATCTTTAAAGGGGATCTTTTTAGATAGACACGAAGTCTCCAAGTTTAACAAAAGGTTGACATAAAATGCCAAGCTATATTTACGACTGGATGTAAAATTATTTATTGGTCCTAATAAAGAAGTCGTAAAAGATGGACCACACGGGCGAGGCAGAAGGCCCGGAGTTTCCAGATCCCATGATCGCTGACGCTCAGCGGGCGGAGCACTGTATACCCCGAAAAAGTGTAATACCAAATCAGGGGTTTGCGAGAAGACGGAAAAAGAGGGGGTCGGCAAGACTGACCGACCATTTGACGAAGGGGGCAAAGGACCATCCTCCATATTGTTATGACGAGATGATGTCGTAAGTGAAGAATGAAGTTATAGTGAGATGCGTTAGATATCCCAATAGAGATGGTTTAATAAAGATTAGTTCTACTTCTCAACTATGAAGGTTCAAAAAGAGATTCGTTAGATGTCTCAATAGAGATGGTTTAATACAGATTTGTAAGTTCTCCCTACTATGATGGTTGAATAAAAGATGAGTTCCATTTCTCAACAATGTTGGTGTTAAAAAGATTTGTTCCAATTCCCAACTATGATAGTTTAATAAAGATGAGTTCTATTCCGCAACAGGGATAGTTAAACCCAGATGTCCTAAGTGTTTCAACGATGCTTCTAAGGATGATTACGAATTATTCGGGTCGTGTTTTCCCGCTAAGGGACGGCCCTAAGATCGGCAGTTCTCGGACATTTCTATCATCGTCAATTTAATTAAATTTGTGAACTTTTTCTGGAGTGTGAAAAAACACTCAATGAGCCACGAATATAAGTGCGACCTAAAGCTATGAGTAAGCCTCTACTACAGAAGGTATGTGTTATTCAATATTTTTGTATTCCCATTGTTTTAATAATCTATGTTGTGCTAGAGATGTACAATTTATGGTATACAAGCAATTAATTAATATTTGTAATGATAATTTAAAAGGTAAACGTAACGCAAATACTAATTCAATTTCGTTCTTTGGAACGCTGGTGTCTTGTGACACAATTCTGTTTTGTTTTTGTAAATATGTAAATTAACTGTAAATAAACTTTTGTTCATTGTTAAATTTTGGCTATGTTTTTAATACAACATGAGTCCATTGTTTTAATTCAATGTAAGTTTTATTTCAGATGACAAACTTCTTTAGCATGTTATTTATGCGTAGTTTCGATAGGTTTTATTTAGATATAACTGCGCGGTCTATACGCTATTTCTTCACTAAAATTACACAACGCAGTTTGGGGCAGTTTTGGAGATGTGTGTCCTCCCGCCTCAATTTAAGATAATTATGGTTAGTCTAATTATCAGAAATAGCCAGGACCATTATTCAATATTACGATCACAAATGTTTGTTTATAAATTATAATGTTTTTAAATACCCACTATAATAATTCAGGTACAGTAATTTAGGAGTAGTTAACCTACAATTACTAGGGTAATTAATGCACATTACCCCCTTACTTTTCCCCCACCTTCCAGATTGGGGTTTTCCCTGTCCCCAATCCCATGTATGTTTGGGTAGTTAAGTTGGTGTCGGTATATGGACCTGGATCTGCCCAACACAAATTGTACCTGTCTTCCGTTCATTCATGCTTTGCTTAAAATGTTGATGAGGTTTGTCATCTCTAATTTTTAAATTAACACAAAAATGCCTGCTTTATAAAAAGTTCATTTTTTTTTGCCTGTATTATAAAATTAATATGGCACGCACGGCCTAGAATGCAATCAATCTTAAAATTGACAGCTATATTTATTGATAAAATGTACTAGATTAAGTACATATTATGTGAAAAAATAACAAATTCAGTAAAGCTCCCGAATTGCATAAAGTGTTTTAACTAGGAGATTTTCGGTCAAAGACGAATGATATACAGTAGAACCTCTCGGTTAACCGAAATCCATTTTTAAAGCTTTTTTTTTTTTTTTTTTTTTTAACTATCACATTCCTCGTGTCCCAGCTGTCCTTTCCGAACTACGAGTACAGATAAATATTTTGGATTCCCTTTGTTAGAATTTCTTTGAATTTAACTTGAGCTCCTGCACGAGATTTTTACTAGAATAGAAATTTTCATTTTTATCACGTGTAAAAAAAAAAAAAAATATATATATATATATATATATTACTTTAATTAAACGCTTTACAAAAAAATTCAAATCATAAATCATGCAGAATCGGGTGAGAGTATGACAAAATAAGCTCAAGAATACGGCATTGGTATTGCAGCGGTTAGTGTTATGAAGAGAGATGCCGCAAAAATGAAAAGGTTTTACGCAGAAAGCAGCAGAATGACTGTGATACTGGTGAACCATTAGTATGAAAAAAACTTCATGTCAGAGCATCAAAGCAAAGGTAGTCGAAACTTCAACAAACAAAACTTTATTTCAAACCCTTGTGAAATATGTAAAAGGTACTTAATTTCAAAATTAAAATTCAGGTACACTAAACTCTGTCTAAGACGGAATCGATCGGCACAGAGAAAATTTTCTGTAGTAGACAATATTCCGCCTTAGACAAATTTTACTCTATGTCTATGGATTCGCAGCGACTTGAAAAATTTTCCGAGTTAGACAGATTTCCGTCTTACACAGAGTCCGCCTTACAGAGAGTTTACTGTAGTTTATTCTTGTTTCTATTTTGCTATTGATTTATTTCTATTAAGCGCTTTTTACGATAGTAAGAAATAGGGCATATTTTTGCCCTTAATCTTAAAATTGAAGCATTCTCGATTATCCGAAAATTTCGATTTCCCGAAAGGTGGTCGGTCCCAATTAATTCGAATAATCGAGGTTCTACTGTATTTACTGTCCTACATGTCGGAGTATTTAGAATGGGTTTGCAGTACTATTCAATTAACATACATTTAATTTCTACTTATGTTCGAGCATTTTTGTTCTACGTAAGATCCATCAGCTTAAAAAGATAAAAAAATGTTTAAATTTGTGGACTTTCTGTACAGCCCCCCTCTAAAGCAAATGACTATCTTAACTCTGCGCTTGTTTTGAACATATTTTTAATTGATTATAATTGAAGATCTCAGATGACAAAGATGGTATATGAATAAAAATAAATTAGTTAATCAAGTGTTTGAAGATATCAATGGTGCTCTACCATCTGTAAATTTAATATTTGAAAAGCCTAATGCTCACAGAGATTTTAATTGATAAAGATAGTTGACAGTAAACGCAAATACTGTAGATACATTTGGAACTTTACAGCTCATTTTCTCAAAATGATGATTGTGTGACTTGCCACCTTTATCATCTAAGCTCTTCAATTGATATTAATTAAGTTTGATTCTATCATTTGTGGTTTAAGAAATAATCAACATATAAATTTGTTTTGAATTACTCGGTAATGATAAATCTGACTTATGATGTCTGGTACTGATAAATAATGTGTATATGCATTCTTCATCCCTTTTGAGATTAATAGTTAACTTACTCTAAGCTTTCTCCAATTTTGTTAAAATGATATTTTTATCCATAATAAAAAAAAAAAAAAAACTTTGTTTCCAAAATTTCTGCTTTGATTATTAAAAGTACGTGTGCGCTGAATTATCTTTTATCGCTAAACCGTATGATTCCGAATTCTCTTTTAAAAAAAATACCGCCCAAATAGCATCCTGCATCGGGTTAACCCGATTTTACCCGAAGCCGACCTAGTCGGGATAACGCTAATTCTTTTTATTTGCGGGTCGCGTTTACTTTAAATGTTTGGTATTAGGGTAGGTTTCGGTTTAAGTTTTTAGTCGCTTTGGCCGGGTTTGAGTTGATCGGATTCTTCAAGAATAAAAAAAAAATACGTACTTAATATCAATCGGTGTATATGTGTTCATTTTTACATAAAATGGTAAAATTGAGATTAGAAATATAATTGTAGACTACTTTTCAGAATTGTATTAAAATAAAGATCAATTTTCTATCCCTTTGGCTTCGGGTCGGGTGTCGGGATGACGATTTTTTATATATAATTCAGTTTGACTTTAAACAGAATTGTCGGTTTCGACTCTGGTACAACCCGACACCGTGCTGGGCTATATTGCTAACCTCCAACTATTCTTATGTATAAAATGTGTTTATTTGATCGAGCTTAAACATGTTCTGAATCAGAAGGTTTTAAGAATTGAAATAAAACAAATTTCGTTAAAACATGACATTAAATCAATAATCATATATCAAATAACTTTTAAATGTGGTTAAATTTGATTAAATTCACTTATATTTTACGGAAGAAGTCTTGAAGGTTCGAAAATATGTAAATGTACTATAGTTAGTATTAGTAAATCTACGTTCAACACTGGATTCGCATGGGAATGAATATAAAAAAATATTTACCTCCCCTTTTAAAACTTTTTTTTTTCTTTTTTTAACGGACATGTAACAGCATCGGCCGTAAGTTGGTAAACAGGTGAACAGGTGAATCCTTTGTTGGGATACCTAGTTGCAATGCAACTCCAGTACATGTGTATGAAAAATAATGAATGATAATTGTATATTGCATCATAGAGGAGCCATAGAAAATTAGTCTAACCACAGTACGATAGATGTACTATAATATAATTAAAAATTGATAACGAAAAATTAAGAAAAAAATGCGACTCTGAAGAAAATGAAGTTATTAAAGATATAGGAAAGGGTGATAAATTCGGATTGGATAACCCGAGAGAAGGAGGCGGAGCTTCTTTGGAATCCAATAATTACGATTAGTGGAAGGGTTTGAGAGAATATATTTTAAAAATTATATATTTACGACAGAAAAAAAAAGATTAAAAAGTGAACGAAAAGTGAGTTTAAGAGAAAATTAAAAGTTTTTCATTCTACGTCATCTCTAATTTTTAAATTAACACAAAAATGTCTGCTTTATGAACGAATCAAAATTTTAGATGTTAAGCTTAGTATGATAAAGGGGCATCTGGACAATGAATCACTTGAAAAGTTTGTGAAACTTTCTTGTAAAAAATGTTTTCCATAATGTTTAAAAAAAAAAGTAAAATGCAGAAAAAAAAACGGAAAATTATACAAAACTTTTTGAGCTTCTGTTACATGTCATTAATTTTATAGCGAGACACCTTTTATGCAGTAACATTAGAATACCAAGATGGAATTTTTTGAATAGTTTAAGAAATTGGTAAACTGTAAAAGTTATTACATTAAAGTATTCATAAAAGTTATTTGTGGAATTTGATTCTTATATGCAAAAATGAATATTTTGTTTCCGGCAAAAAAAAGCCTCATTAATATGAAGGTATTCACAAACATTTAAGGTCATATATCACTTTGATAAAAATGTTGGAATTTAAATATTTTTCTCTTTGTTACTTTACGCAGAACAACAACAAAAAAGTAAATATGAATATTTTAAAGAAAAAATAAAATTTTAAGTACAGGATATCCATAAAAGAATTTGAAGATTCAATGGTATATTATAGCAGTTTTAATTTAGACTATTTACAACAAATCATACATTACATTGGAGGTAAACTAACCTAGTTTTTCAGTTATATGACATGCACCCAAGGGGCTATATTTATATAACGTTATCAACATTTTGCTAATTTTGACTCCCCTCCCCCCTTACGATATCATAAGTTATCATTTGTCGACCTCCCCCCCCCCCCCGCCCCCGCCGCTGATATCGTTATCAAAGTATAAAAATTCTTTTATTTTTAGAGTCTTTTTCTTTCTTTTTATGCACTTGCAGTGATATACACATATGATTATACATTTATGAGTCGCAATCTTTACGAATTCAAGAAGTCAATAAAATATCAATACATGAAATAAATTGATAACTAAGTTACTATTTAAAAGTATTTAATATTAGCTTATTGGTGCATAATACATTCAAAAGTAATATTGTGTTCTTGCACTCACTCTCTATCCGAGGAGATCAAAAGCAAAATTTATCAACAAAACAGTGGACAACATTCTTTGTCTTCCATTGCTGGTAAACTCTAGTATCATTTCCTACATATTATGCTCCTGATTTCTCTAATAGCGAATTATATGCCCATATGGCGGAAGAACAGGAATGCCAACCATTGAAGTATTCCAAATTTTAGAATGAAATGATTTTATAAACATTTAATGGCTTTAATATCTTTATACTTTCATATAAAACATATACAAATATTAATAAAAAAAGTAACAGACTGTTTGGATGTAAAGAAAAAGTTACTGAAAAAAGAAAGTATTGGTTACATCAAAAATGGTAACGATATCAAAAAGCAGCTCCCCCTCTTCCAGAGATATCTTACGATATCATGTGAGAGCCCCCCCCCCCCTCCCCCCTAAAATGATAACGTTATACATGTATACCTCCAACCAAAAGTCCAATTCTTCCCACACTTCGGTTAACAATTCCGGAGTAATGGAATGAATAGCCTTTTCATTTCTGTTCTTAAAGCTGGCAAATTACTAGGTGGCACAGAACGTAGACATATATTTTAAAAGCACCAAAGGAAAAAATCGTATGGTTCTAACGGCTTTTAAAACTTCAGTCTAGCAATAACGCTTTACGCTCAGGAGTCGCCATTTTGCGTGTATAATAATAACGAGTAAATAACAAAGACGTACTCGCGCATGTGCTTATCTAAAATTGAGTTTGTCTTTATTTATTACCTTCAGCCAACACGCTACGATGCTTACAGTTGATACTATTAAAATTTAGGTACTATGTGCACGACCAAAAATCTATCGCAAAAACTATAAGATTAAATGCGAATAATGGTTGATCGTAAATGTCACATTCAATTGACTTTAAGCAAGTTATGCGTGTTTACGTCATCAAGTGATTTGTATTTCGACGTTTTATTTGTATTTTTATTAATGTCATACTAATTTATTTGTTCTTTCGTTATTTAAAATAAAAATTATATCAATTTGTATAATTTGGCGAGTGTTTTGGAGATTTATATAATTTGGAGAAATTGGTCGACGGGATTACTAAGTAGTACCAAAATTTAACTGGGACATTCCTTTATGGACACCCTGTAGTTTAACGAACTGAATCTTAACTGTACGCCAACTGGCGCATTTCATTAAGATTTTTTTTCACAACATTCGTGTTTATGTTCCAACATTTTGTTATTATCCACATCTACATTCCCTTGAAACTTTATTGTTACCAATATCGCTCATTTAGGCGAATAGTTACAAAAAACATATTAAAAATTTCAGTGCGTCCCTGTAAATATTGTATGCGATACCTCAAATGTTTTTAGAATACTGTGTACTTTAAGAACACTAATTACGTTTAGTACGTTGTGTTGCCGTTGTTATTTACCCGTTGTGTTACTTTCGAATTGCATGAGATCATTCCATTTTTTTGGGAGAAAATGAAATCAATCACTATTGTAAATTTACAAAGCAATTATAGTACCAATTTTATTAAATACGGTATCTCAAATAATAAATTATATTTATAATTTAAGTCCCAGTAAAAATGCACATATTCTATAACTTTATTTGCAAAAAGGCTTTCTTTCTTCCAACATTTGGATTCGAATTTCGGAGCTGGTAGAAAAGACGTCATTTGGGGGAACTTATACAGAATGACTTTTTTTGTGGCAAATTTACTCAAAAGCATTTTATATTTATGAACTAAAATAAATGCATAGAGAAATATGATTTTTCTAGCTAAAACCTTTTGTTTTTAATGTCCTCGTCAAAAGGTTTATTTGCAATCCTAAGGAAATAGTTAAAAATATGTTTTTCTACTTTAAATGAAATTACTAGACCTACGATGGAATTTTGTCTTGAATAATGGATTTCATGCAGGTGATTAATTACATTGCGATAACAAAAAAGAAGAAGGAATGTTAAGGAATATCGGTGTTGTGGTTAGAAATCTTTTATGATTATTTAGTTTAAAATAGATAATAAGAAATACCACTCTAAAATTCTCCATTGGTAGGCATCTTTATCATTTAAAAATATTAATAAAATAAAAATAAATCATGACTTTTACTTTGTAAGTTTTTATGTTGTGGTTATATTCGTTTGCTTCACAAATCTAGTAAAAATTGTTTAATTACCAAAATTTTTCAAATAGATTTTTGAAATATGAATATATGACGCTTAAAATTGAACACAGGATGCTTTAAGGATAATATTACAGCATATCCCAACAATTTCCACTGAATTCATTTTGTATATGACACAAAAGAACTCGTTTTAAAGAAATTGAAATTTAATATTCTAACTGGTGTTTTGAAAAAAATATTAACTTCTAGTACAATGTGATGAATTTACAGTTTTTCGATGAAACAAGTAGTGTGGATATGATAACAGAAATGATCCGTTATGTTACGTAGAAGAATGACTGTTATCATACTAGGTGCAGTCAATAAATAACTAAGCAGAGGCTGTTTCATAGAATTTATTTAACGAAATTCAAAAGTAATGCCCACAATTGTTTAGGCATTTTTCCCATTGTGTTCCTAGCCTCAGGATTTCAGACTCGTAAAAAAAAAAAAAAAAAAAAAAAAAAAAAAAAAAAAAAAAAAAAGGCTGCTATTTGAACCAGTTGCACACGCACTCCTTTACATGTGCGTCTGTTTGAAACCGTTGTCCCCGAAGTGCTTTTTTGAAGTTACCGAAGATGTGGAACTCACATGGGGGCAAACTTGATAAGCTCATCCACAATTCACAACATGCTGGTCTGGGACACGCTTCAGTGCTCCACTCCACGCATCATTTCCAAGTAACATGCATATTTCGCGACATCGCTTGTTCTAGTCCTTAAGACTTGACAAGGACAGACAGTGCTCTCCATAAATCTGTTCCATTCGGGGATGGATTTCACGACCTCTTACGCCTTCTGCTGCCAAAAAGCGCACAACATCCCTCTGTTCCTCTTTAGATACGCATCTCTTTTAAAAATGGAATGAATGGACTTGTTGGCTACTTGGTGATCATCCATTTATCATTATTTGCATGACAAGTACCATCAACTAGTGAGTGAAACGCGTGCTAATCAATTTTGTCACACCAGCAACTACATATCAGTCCCGTCTCAATTTTTCTAAATAAAATATTTTTAATTTAATGGTCTCCGCCCCTTAACATATTGACTGTACCTAATATATTGTAATCCTTGAATATCATTGCTTTTTAATGTCAGTAAGCTTTTTGGATTATTTGTTTTCGGAAAAAATATATTGAATAAATTTAAAATTCACCAGTGGCAGTCCATTTTGACATGAAAATATATAAAAGAAAGAATTTCTTTTCATTATGAAGTTTTATGTTGTATACAGTTACTTGCCTTTGAAATTTAAAAATAATGTAATTGCGTAAATTTTAGAAGTCACAGATTGTGAAATACATATCTATGATTTTCATAATATGAGACATGATACTTTACTCAAGCTCTGAACTCTCTATAGTTTGTAGATCAATATGTCTATAAATCAGAATACATGTGTATGTGTTACTGAATGCAGTCTAATGGTATATAAACACAACTTGCATTTTATAGCGTAGAGTGGTGTAATAGTATGCATTTTTTAAACAATTGTTTGCCTACAGATTACCTCAAACTTAACTTTTAGAAGTCGCATTATCTATGATTTTCAAAATAGGAGGCATGATACTTTACTAAAACTCTGAATAAAGGCTGTAGATCAATATGTGATAGATCAGAATACATGTGTGTCTGTTACTGAATGCAGACTAATACTATATACACAATTTGCTTTTTATAGCATAGAGTTATGTAAAAGTGACAATTTTTAAACAACTGATTATAAATGAATAAGTGATGTATTTATCGAGTTCGTTTCGTGTTGAGTTTTGATTCTTTTGAGTTGGGTTCAAGGTTGACCTGAATAATGATACACAAATAAGTAAAAGGATACACAACCCAAAAATTTAAAAAAAAGGAGCTAATATCTTGAAACAATATAATTTTCATATTTTTTCGAAACCACTGTCTTTTTCCAATTAATTTTACTGTTAAAAATTACTTTGAATCAAATTTACATAAATCATGATCCGTAAATAAAATCCTTCGGTAAAGGGTCTGAAGGGAAATGTAGAACTAAATTTTCCTTTTAAACAGAAATACACTTGTGATAGATTACCAGAAAAATATATTCATGACATTTATTTTATTCAATAAATATACTTCTGTTCTCTTCGTTCAGTGATATATATATATTTTTTACTCTAATATATTATTATTTTTTATTTATTCGATCCATATATCGTCTGCGAGAATGGTTAGTGAATTTATCGCACCTGGTACGCATTTCAAAATGATACTTGTTTTGATAAATGTGACTGTAAATCAAAACAATATATCATACAGAGAAACGATAAAGCGCATTCTGGATGTATCTATTCTTTTTCACCACGTGTTATTTATGTGGTGTTATAAAAAACAGAAATGCAATGTTTTTTTTCCCTCACATACGTCTGAAGTTATGTATATATATGTATTTCCTTTAAATGATCTCTGGATTCAAGCACAAAAATTAAATTTGAACAGCAAGAAAAAAATGCATATTTCTATTTTTTATGTAATTAGTATAATTTCTTTTAATTATCAGTCAATCTTGTCTTATATAGTTAACACTATCTAATTCGATTTAAGATAAACTGAATTACTGTGAAGTAATATATATATATATATATATTAAGTAAAACTTAATGCAAGTATGAGAGCATTTTAGATGTTGATTATTTATAATCAATATTCTAATTAGTTGATTTAGATTTAAACATCAAAAACAACAAAATATTTTTTGAATTAATTTAAAATTAATTTAAGTGATTACGTAATGTTGAGGTATATATTTAACATATAATTCAGCTATAATGATGTACATTAATTTATAATTTTTTTTTTTAATTTAACAATCTTACATAAATTTTAATTTATATGTTATACATATTTATTTAAAGTTTAAAAAAATCATAATTTATATTAACTTATCCACAAATAGTTGTTATTCTTATACATATATATATATATATATATATATATATATATATATATATATATAATTAAGGAAGTAATTGTTAATGGAATTTATATAACTTGTGGTAATTCAGGCTTGATAAGTCTGCCCTGGTTCCACTAATAATTGCAATATTCAAGCTTTATTGCATTTCCAATTCCACCAATTTCTGTTATGCTGCTACGTTCTTTAAAATTTATTATGATTAAACCTTGATTTTTATACTTAACTTGAAATATCAAAAACATATACTAAAATTAGTAAAATTCATAATGTTTGAATCTTGGCATAAAATTTTATTTATAATTTATACATTTAATATTTTTAAGTATGATTCATTTACTCATTTTTTTTATTTTCTAAAATAATTTGTTTTTAAAATAATCAATTTAATCTGCACTTTTTTTAATTTTTACTCAGTTATTTATTTTAAGCTAATTTCCTGTATACGTTTTATACTATTTTTTTAATACATTTTAAATTATTTAATATTTTTAATTTAATTTTTAATAATTATCAATTAGAGTTCTTTACTGTATTCTTTAAAATTCTTCTTTAGATTTCACTCGTCGCCATAGATCGCAGTACTAAAATAAAAAATAAAAAATTCTTTTACAGTCTTGTTTTTCCTTTTCACACCAGATGGCAGCTGTATATTTTTATTTATCAAATATCTGTGTATTTAGTAGTTTAATTATAGCCTCATGCTTTTCAATATCTAAATCGGCTTCCATCTTCGCACATTTTTCATTAATTAGTCAAATATCTTGTATTTTATATTTTTATCTATCATTGAAGTATTATTTTCGCTTCATTTATTTATATTTTACTATCTTATGTGTAATCTTTGGTTTATTTTGGAAATGTTCTAATACGTTGTAAAGAAATAAACTAAAACCTAGTGCCGACAAAATTGGATAAAATATCATATCTTCCTTATGAATCAAACATACAAGCTCTCCTGATGATCCTGTAGGTTATTCATAGTTACTTATCATACATTTCTTGTCTCCACTCTACATATTTTGTTCCTATTTTTTGTTCATATTTTGTTCATGGCTTTTAATAATTTGTTGTTCGAAATTAAAAATTCATAATGTTTGAATCTTGTCTTAAAACTTAATTTATAATTTATATATTTAACCCCTTCGGGATGAGCGTCTTTTACAGAATTTTTAATCATTTATCGCCGGTTTTTCAAAACAGAAATTTTTGCCAAATTGAATCGGGAAAAAACTCTAATTAAATAAGGCAAAATTTACAATAAAAATCTACTGGTGAGAATAATCACTGATTCTGAGCACCTTACAATCGCTCGTCACAAGTGAATACAGATGTTAATTTGTAATATTTTATAATGGTTATATATATATATATATATATATATATATATATATATATAATAAATATGAAAACACAGATATATGAATAAATTGGTAAAATTCTATAGATGAAGAAGATATGAACATAGGAAACCAGTATGTAAAATAAGAAACTATGAATAACCCACAGAATCATCAGAGGAGCTTGTACTCCTATATTCACAGTATAGTAAATTCACAGTGAAGATGCGTAATTTCATCCAATTTTGTCGCCATTAAGCCTAAAATGACAAAATTTAGTTCCTGATAACGCAACATAAATGAAAATAGATGATAAAAATCTAAGAGATCTAAAGAAAGATACGCCTCACATAGGGTATTAAAAATTATTAGAACACTATACCTCAATCACATACTAGGATCCAAAACTTCAGAAGGTGATTCACTATGTTATAACATGTGAGGATGCAAACAGATTTAGGACTAATAGAAAATGTGGGCAGCAGTTGAGTAACTGACTGAAACCCATAACATTGCTGCCATCTGGTGTAAGAAAGGAAAACTATATTGTTACTAGATTATTAACAAAAATGTTTAGTGCTCCCATTTATACCCCCAAAAAAGAATGAAATTAATTGAAGAATTCAAGAAATATCCTTATAAAGGCACATTGGATGCAGTGTTGAGAAACTACATATGAACTGCAAAAATATACTGGTGATTTGTTACTAGGAAAATATATTCATGAAATTTATTTCATTCAATAAATATCTCCATTTTCTGTCCATACAGCGATACTTTTTTACCACAAATATAGTTGTTTTTTAGGACTTTGATCCATATATCGTCTGTGGGAATAGTTAGTAAATTTATTACATTTAGTTCAAATTTAAAAATGAAACTTGATTTGATAAATGTGGGTGTAAATCTTAACAATATATCATATAGAGAAACGGTAAAGCGCAATCTAGACGTATCTATTCTTTTCACCACGTGTAATGTATGTGATATTTTGAAAAATTGGGAAATATTGATATTTGTTTCTCTTATATGCATTTTATATACATCTTATGTATTATACATTCTTTAAATGAACTTTGGATTTAAATACAAAAAGTAAATTTGAACACTAAGAAAAAAAAATAATACTTGTAATTTTTATGTAATTTGTTTGATTTTTTTAAAATATCAGTAAGAGTTATATTTTATAGAAAAATTTATATAACTTGGTTTAAGGTAAACTGAATGCTGGAAAAAAAGTTTATATAAGAACACAATTCATATATATATATATATATATATATATATATATATGAGGGTGGTACTTAAAAAATTAACTTTTAAAATTTCTATGGGGCACCCTCCTATTTTATTCTATGAATAAAATAAAGACTTCCACAAAAATTTCAATATTTTAAAACATTTTTTATGGATCGCTACCAAGGTTTGAATGTTAAAAAAAAAAATAAAAAAATGACATATTTTGTAATCTAATAATAAATTATTAATACAAATCCATAGACATTGCCAAATTGAGTCATGCTATGATATTAGGCTGCAAAGAATGTCATTTGTTTCAAGTTTCAACATATTTACACAGTCCATTGTCCAAACACAGACAGGAGTATTTCAAATCTACACTCTATTTCACCTCAACATGGTAGCATTGTGAAAGGTAGAGTTTAACATTTCTCCTTGAAAAATAGTTCACCGTTATTATTTAATATTAAATAGCTAAAATGCGTAGGAATTTATAAGATAATGTTTATAAATTATAGAATTTGATTTTTTTATATTTGTAAAATGTCGTACTAAATGGTCATATTCATATCAAAAGCAGAGCACAAAACTTAAAAAAAGAGCTTTCGGCAAACGTTCCTTTGACTGTTCACTGGGATTGCAAAATTTTATAAGACACGTCAGGATCTGAAACTGAAGATTACCTATTATTGTTTCAGATAAAGGTACTGATCATTTAACTAACTGTTCCAAAATTTCAATCAGGATCAGGTGAGGCAATAGCTTCTGCTGTTAACGAAACGTTGGACTTGTGGGGATTACAAGCAAGTAAAATGTATGACTTTTGATATAACTTTTGTTAATACTCGATTATCAGGAGAAGCTTCTGCTCTTCTGGATTATAATTTGAACAATGATTTGGCTTGCCATCATCACATCCTTGAAATTATGCTTGAGGAAGTTGTTGTTAAGTCTCTTGGAGTTTCAAGCGGACCATACATACTGTTATTCAAACGATTTAAAATTTTGTGGATGTCTATCGATTATGGCACATTTCAAACTCCCATAACTGAAAATTTAATCAATGTAAAAAATAGTGCATAATGCGTCAGAAATTTCAGAATTTGCTCAAAATTATCTTAACCCTAGAACTACCGGAAATTTTACTCAAGTTTTATAAAAACATTCTACACCAGAATTTTTACTTAAAACTATTTAATTTGTTTATTTAACTTATTATTGTCTGATTTATACATTTAGTTTGTTTTGAAGAAATTTCTGGTTTGAATAAATATTTTGAATGTACATGTCGGGTCCATTGGACCCTTCTGGTAGACAGAGGGTTAATGATTTTTCAACAAAGGGAAGATTACAAGGAACTGATAGAGCTTGCCATAATTTTCTTTGGAGGAGTACCCGAAAGAGGTGTTTTCATTAGAGACCCAATGTGGATTGCATCGGGTTCCATGGATGTAAAGGCTACATACTCGCTCAATATTTATTCATTTAGAGATCAGTTTAAACTCTCTAAGCAGGAAGAATGTGGAGTTCATCAAGTTTTCTCGTTTGTGGTCAAAATCTACATTCACAGCTGGTATCAGGCAGAATGATTTATAAATGAAATCATTTCTTTATGTGCTTTGAAGAAGTTCCTAGGACATTTCTGTACTTTACTAAAGAACTAGTTGCTTTTGCATTTTTCGATGATAATGTATTTTTTGAAAGTAAAAGAAAAATGGTGCATGCTTTGAAAAATGAAGAAAATTATGAACCCGTGAAACGTTCACGTACTGATCCTGATGTCATTCTCCAAAATGACTTGCAAAATTTACGAACAAGCAGCACCCTGAGGTTTTTTTTTAAATTATGGGTTTACCTTCAGACTTTTTTTAAATAGATGTGACTAATTAAAATGAAAATTAATCCTACAAGACATGTAAGGCACTAGTGACTTCAGCCAAAGTTGTTAATGGTGTAGCCGAAAGTGGGGTAGCACTCATGGAGGATTACAATAAATTTCATACAAAAGATAAAGAACAAAAACAGTATTTCAAGGATGTGATGATGGAAATGCAAATCATTTCTTTGTTCATATTATGTTCCAGAAGAGCACAAGCTTCTCTTGATAATCCGGTATTAACAAAGGCTATATCAAAACTCACACATTTTACTTGCTCGGTATTCCCCACGACTCCAATATTTTGTTAACAGCAGACGCTATTGCCTCACCTGTTCCTGATTGAAGTTTTGGAACAACAAGTAACTGGTCAATTCCTTTACCTGAAACGATAATGGGTATTCTGTCTACAGTTTCCGATCCTGAAATGTCTTCTAAAATTTTGCAATCCCAGTTAACAGTCAAAGGAACGCTTGCCGAAAACTCTTTTTTTTTAAGTTTTGGGCTGTGCTTTCTCGGCTTCTGATACGAATATGTTCATTTATTACGACATTTTACGAATATAGAAAAATCGAAATGTATAATTTATAAACATTATCTTATAAATTCCTACGCATTTTAGCTATTTAAGATTAAAAAATAACGGATAACTATTTTTCAAGGCGGAATGTTAGATTACCTACCTTTCACAATGCTGCCAAGGTGAGGAGAAATAGAGTGTATACATGAAATACTACTGTCTGTCTTTGAACAATAGCCTGCATAAATATGTTGAAACATAAAACAAATGACAATCTTTACAGCCTAATATCATACCAAGATTCAATTTGCAATGACTATGGATTTGTATTAATAATATATTATTAAATTACAAAATATGTCAATTTTTAAATTTTTTTTAAATATTCAAACCTTGGTAGCGACCCTTAAAAATGTTTTAAAATTTTGAAATTTTTGTCGTAGTCTTCTTTTTATACATAGAACAAAATAGGAGGGTGCCCCATACAAAATTTAAAAGTTAATGTTTTAAGGACCACCCTAATATATATATATATATATAATTTATATCATATTATAAAATTTATTATAAGATTATATTTTTTAAGATTTATATATATCACCGTCATATATATAATATATATATACAGGGTGATTCATAAAAGATGGGCAGAACTTTAAGGGGTTATAGTACACTTAAAGACAAATAATATTAAATAGGAGACTAAGGGTCCCAGACGCATTCCCAAGGAGATAGGGGGCATTAAAGTTTAGGGTCCGAAATTTCAAATGATTATAAAACATGGAAAAATTGGTCGATTCGTTTGCGGTTTTTGCAAAAAATTTTCTTTATGCCAGTATTTTCTTGAAATAAAATTTTAAAGTTCAATTTCAAAAAATGCCGATAGGGGGCGCTTTAGACTTTGGAGTAACAAACAACTATTTTTTAACGTTATTTTTTGTATTTCTTTAAATGATTTCGAAAGCTTAGACTTAAACTTAAATTTTGATCTAAAAATCTGAGTCCTAACGAGTAGTTAAGTAGCGTAAACTGAAATTTGAAATTTGAAACCCTTCTCCCCCCAGAACAAAAATCAGTTATTCCCGATCTTTGTGTCGTAGATTAGGCTCTAACTACTGCCGCGTTTTGCTAAAATTATTCTTTATGTCAGTATTTTCTTGAAAATAAATTTTAAAGAAAATTTTCAAAAAATTCCGATAGAGGGCGCTTTAGACTTTGGAGTAACGAACAACTATTTTATACCGTTATTTTTTGTGTCTCATTAAATGCTTTCTAAAGCTTAGACTTAAATTTTCAGCCCAAAATCTGAGTCGTTAGACGTGGTTAAGTTTCTGGGGAGAGGGGTTTGAAATTTCTACTCCTGAGCACAGTTCAGTTTACCATGTCCACACATTGTGTGCTGTGATACGAGGTAAAAAGGCACAAATTAGGACTATGTTACCAAAGCATATTTATTAACATGTAATTACAATAAATGTTCAAAATTGTGACCACCAGAGGTTATGCACGCAGAACAACGGCGAAGAATGGAACGGCGAACATTCGCGAAAACATCAGGCTTTTCGAGCACTTCCCCTACAGCGGCGGAAAGTCTGGCGACCAGTTCCTCGGGGGATTCAATGGGTGTCTCATACATAAGAGCCTTCAATCGTCCCCAAAAAAAGAAATCGAGGGGTGAAAGATCTGGCGAGCGAGCAGGCCAAGCAACAGGGCCACCTCGACCAATCCATCTGTTCGGAAATGTGATGTCCAGATAGTTGCGGACGTCTCGTACGTAATGACTGGCGCTCCATCGTGCTGGAACCACATGACCCGCCGGATGCGTGGAGGAACAACGTTTAACAGGTCTGGCAGCACATGTTGCAGAAATGTGAGGTATGTTTTACCGTTGAGGCGTTCAGGAAGAAGGTACGGTCCGATTAGGTGGTCTCCGAGGATTCCTGCCCAAACATTGATGGAAAAGCGTCTCTGATGAGCATGTGGATACGTAGCATGTGGATTGACATCCGCCCATACATGTGCATTGTGTGTGTTAAATGTACCTTCACGTGTGAAGGTACATTCATCGGTGAAAAGCACAGTTCGTCCAAAATGTGGATTTAGCGCGTTCTGCTGCAGAAACCAGCGGGCGAATTCAATACGATTTGGATAATCCCCTGGAGACAGTTTCTGGACTCGTTGCACATGAAACGGGAGCAAATGTTCATCCTTCAGTACCCTCCAAGTCATGGACTGCGAGATATCCACCTGCCTAGCCATTGTTCGTGTACTTGTACTTGGCTGCGCCGCTACTACATCCAGAATAGCTTCTGCAACAACTACTGATTCGTCCTTTTTTGCACGACCTGCATTCGACCGGGAAGCGAGAAATGATCCCGTCTCACACAACTGTCTGTGCAAGCGCTCGAAAGTTTTGCGGTTAGGCAACCGCCTGTTGGGAAATCGCTCTCCGTACATTCGTTGTGCCTCTGCACCATTTCCATCTGCCGCTCCGTAAATTAAATGCATCTCAGCCTTTTCCTTATTCGTGAAGGACACCATCTTCCGATTCATTACTACAGCGACTTACACTTGACTCACCGTTCAGTGGTTTTTATGCCTGAATCGTGTCGAAATTTTGCATACGTGTTCTTCTTCTTCCCCATTTGACATTTGCATACTTTCTGTTTCCTTCTTCACCCGGTGACTAGCGTCAGGAATGGAGCTTTAACGTTTGCATGAGCGACGTTTCCAACTGTGCCAGTGCCTTTATGAGTGAATTCCGACTATGCAGTCCTTGACGAAAGTTGTATTTTTGCCTCGTATCACAGCACAGAATCGTTGGGCATGGTTAAGTAGTGCAAACCGAACTATGTTCAGAAGTTGAAATTTGAACCCCCTCCCCTCGCTACTGAACCACGCTCAGCGATTCAGATTTTGAGCTGAAAATTTAAGTTTAAGTCTAAGCTTTAGAAAGCATTTAATGAGACACAAAAAATAACGGTATAAAATAGTTGTTCGTTACTCCAAAGTCTAAAGCGCCCTCTATTGGAATTTTTTGAAAATTTTCTTTAAAATTTATTTTCAAGAAAATATTGACATAAAGAATAATTTTAGCAAAACGCGGCAGTAGTTAGAGCCTAATCTACGACACAAAGATCGGGAATAACTGATTTTTGTTCTGGGGGGAGAAGGGTTTCAAATTTCAAATTTCAGTTTATGCTACTTAACTACTCGTTAGGACTCAGATTTTTAGATCAAAATTTAAGTTTAAGTCTAAGCTTTCGAAATCATTTAAAGAAATACAAAAAATAACGTTAAAAAATAGTTGTTTGTTACTCCAAAGTCTAAAGCGCCCCCTATCGGCATTTTTTGAAATTGAACTTTAAAATTTTATTTCAAGAAAATACTGGCATAAAGAAAATTTTTTGCAAAAACCGCAAACGAATCGACCAATTTTTCCATGTTTTATAATCATTTGAAATTTCGGACCCTAAACTTTAATGCCCCCTATCTCCTTGGGAATACGTCTGGGACCCTTAGTCTCCTATTTAATATTATTTGTCTTTAAGTGTACTATAACCCCTTAAAGTTCTGCCCATCTTTTATGAATCACCCTGTATATATATATGACGAACTTAAAAAGGCAATTTTATTAAATTATCTGTTCAAGGGAAGCAAACTGTTTTGCTATTGCCATTTGCTATGCTTTAAAGCATATATTAAATTAAGGACTTTGTTGCCTTTGTAGAAACATACGTTTTAAAAAATATGAAACATCAAAAGCACATTTAAATATCAGAACAAGTTGTTAATAATAATAAACATAATATTTTAGTTTATTTGTTGGTAATTTAATTATTCTTTTACAAACCCAAGCTGATTTGGTTTCAGATAAATGTGTACCAAATATTTATTAAACCAATGAAGTCATATATAAATATCTAGAGACGTGACTGAAAAATCAGATTTAAATTTCATAACAATATGTACTGGAGAGCAGAATAATTCTAGAAAAAAAGCAATTTATTAAATTACAACGACGATTTGGAAAATGATTGTTTCGAAGACTAAAATTTAAGACATAAAAAATCGCACGGAGTTGATAATACATTACGTACGCTATGAATTAAACATTAATAGTGTTATTACACGTAAAAATTTCAAGCGACAAAAATCGCCTGTGACTCGTATCTATTATCCACCTGAAACTTATGTATTATCCAAGCATTTCATTGGCTGTTCGAGAAAAGTCTTTTCCATCGTCAGATTTCCAAGAAAGCTGAGGAAACATTTTAAATGAAATTTCATTCTTAAACTTCTAAACATACCACAATATTACTTTTTACACCGTCGTATAGAGAAAAAAATGTACTTTTAAATGCAATTTGTTTGAAAGCTGTATCTCAATTTGTTTCTGAATTATTATTTTTTTAAAAGTTTTTATTACTTTTTTGTCATAGTGGCAACAGAAGGTATCCATCTATGTTGAAAGAAAAGGGAAATACAGATTACTGTATAGGGCAATCAGAAAACAAATAAAATGTGGATTAAACCTATAAAAACCTTCAGATATGCTTTTGATTTCCCATTCTGACGAGAACAATAACCATTATTCCAAATGATTAAAAAAGTCATAAACCGGCAATTAATTTTCTTCGAAACCCGATCATGCATACTCTTAAAAATTAAAATCGTGTACCAATAAACGGCAATTTTATTTTCATTAAAAAAAAAAATAAAAACGAAGTTTGCAAGGTGAGATTTGGGGAGATACAAACATCACATGTTACCATTTTGTTTTCACAGCTAATTTTTAGGATATATATATATATATATATGTGACGGGGAAAAGGAGACTCATACTCGAATAATAACACTTGCTAACTTTAAGAATTAAATATATTAAATGAACTATTTACACTATATACAATTACAATTTAGTAGAACATTAATGAAATTAAACACCCATTCGTCTTAATGCGTCTTAATGAAACGTCGTTGAGAGCTCGGTGTTTTTGCCACCACCTCTTTTACCTTCTTTTCCCGCGTCTGTCGAATGTTCTAAAAGGGTATTCTTCTACGCCGACTCCTGGCGCTGCCGTCGTCTCTTACAGACTGTTGCCACAGGTCACATATATATATACAGATTGATTCAAAACTTATCGTTCAAATTTCGTTGGAAGGTAGGGAATACGTCAGGAAACCGATTTTACACAGGAAAGTATGTCCGCAAATGTACGCATGCGTAAGCAGAGGGCGCTGTGTGTACCCAACCTTCCATTGCGTCCCAATCATTGTTTTGACTTTCCTAAAGCTAGTATTATTTCTTCTCCTATTCCCGCTTCTCATTTGGACTGCCACGACGCCTTTTACACCTTTAAAAACTCCAAAAATCTCGTTAATGATCTTTATTCAACGCCTTCGCTATCTGATGCCTGGAAACTTCTCGTTTAACTTTTTTCTTTCCCGTTCTTTTAACCTTCATATATAGGGTAAGTCTAAGATAGATGGCCATAGTTTTTAAAGATTGAAATAAAAATTCTTAGAATGCAAATATAAGAAATATTTATGCATATTTGAAATTCTTATACATATACTCATCACATTTTTGACAAAAAATAATTAAATATCGAGACCAAAAAGTGGGAAACAAAATTGAAATTAAAATGGCAGATGGTCATCTCTCTATCAAGCAGAAGAGAGATGGCCATTTAATAAAAGTAAATAAAAAAGGAAGTTAAAATAGCAAAAAATAACACATTTCATGTAGTTAATCATGAAAAACACATATAAATTTGTAACAATGCAATTATATCACGGAAAATCATGAATACAATTTGAATAAACAAAATTTGAAGTATAATTTCAATCCTTCTCTTTTCATAAAATTTTACCACATTTTCGGCAAAGATCTTGATGGTTTGTACACGTTTCATGGAACCACTTCTGGCACCTTATGCATTGTATGCAGTAATCCTTTTTGTTTGTGGTACTACATTCTTCCCCACAACCAACACAGTGATCATCCTAATCCAATTCTATTCACTCGGAATCTGTATAATCTAATAATTTCAAATCTATTTCGTCTTCTTCGCTACTGGAAGTGTCATGTTTTTGTTTTATTCTCGCGTTTATTTTAGACCTTTCACGATTTTAAGTTTATTTATGAACTTTATCTCTTTCTGGAATGAACGTTTCCGAAGTTTTTCAATATTTTCTGAAACAAAAATACATCGTTAGGCCCTATTATATTAGTGCTATCGAAATATATATATTCGTTTGAATTTAAATAATTATATCAATTAGTATAATTATAAAATTAAAAATTATATAATTATTTTAAAAATAATTATATTTAGTTAAAATCATCACTCCGCATAATATTGAAGTATTGATTACAGGTGGCGATCTCTCCTAAAATAGATGGACAGATTTACACCCAATTTATAGCGTTACTCCGCCATTGTACGTCTTTGTTTAGGCTTAAAAGCAAAGATTGGATTAAATACGTGCTATAAAAGTCGTTATAGTAAAAAAAAAAAAAAAAATGTAACATAGATACTTTAAAACATGCAGATACCTAACTGGACAAAAATATCCAACCACTAAATTAAATATACATTAAAATTACACTTTCTTTTTATAATTGAAAAACACAGCTGTACGGCGCAATGAATGAACACGTTGAACTATTTCTTACGAACAAGGATTTGCTGCAATCTATGGTATAGTTTTTTAAATATTTAGACTGGCCATCTCTCCTCTATGGCCATTTATCCTAGAATCACCCTATTTTTAAATTGGTTTATTTTTTACTTTTTGTTTCCATTTTTATTTTATTTATTTTTTGTTAGTTTATTCTATTATTTGTTTTTAACTTTTTTCGTTCAAGAATTTTTTAATTTACGTTTCACACGAGAATTCTTAAACGTCATTAAAGAGATTTTTGGAGTTTTTAAAGATGTCAAAATCTTCGTGGAAGTCCAAAGGAGTTAGGAAATAGGAGAAGAAATAGTACAAGCTTTAGGAAAGTGAAAACAATGATTGGACGTAATGGAAGTTTGGGTGCACGCAGCGCCCTCGACATAGGCATGTGAACATTTGCGAACATACTTTTCTATGTAAAAACTGCTTCCTGACGTTTTCCTTACCTCCCCATGAAATTTGAATGACAAATTTTGAATCACACTGTATATATATATATTTCCTAAAAGTTGAAAAATTCTGAATAAACTGTATGATGTTTCAGAAATTACCTGATACAATAAAATTTAAATCTTCAGCATATGATATATTGGTAATTGTTACTCAAACACTGAATTTAGCTCATATACTTTTAAAAGTATTTTCTTCAATTTTATTCATTTTAAATTAAATTTTCTCAAACAAAAATAAGATTTGTTAAGTTAACGCCATTTCAAATTAAAAAGGTATTCACACCTTGAGAATGATGTTGCTTCGCTTATAAAACAAGATAAGCGTATAGTTACTTTAAATCCTTAAATACATTTTCATGTAGGAAGATAATTTGAAAATTTAAAATTGTTTAAGCTGCATGCATCATAAACATTTCATGAAAGGATCCTTTTTCACATTAACGCTAAATTAAGTGCTATATTCGACTCGACATCCCAATTATTTATGATATATTTAACACCAATATCAAAACCACGTTTTCATTAATATTTTAACACCACTGAAGCGTCTAATTTCCCTTTCGGCCATTATAGCATAGTTATATTGTTTGTTCTAATTAAAGTTCAAGTACTCAAAATAGTGAGAAAAGTTTGTATAAAATGTTACAGCATTTACGGAGCAATAAATGCTTGCATACAATAAAAAATAATTTAAGTCTGAAATACACTGCAAATAGAGGCGTCTTAAATTCAGACACATATGTGACTGAAAAAGAAATTCAGACACTTAAGTGTCTGAATATGAAATTTCAGACATCATAAGTGTCTGAATTTAAGACCCTTAAGTGTCTTACTGTGATCATGGTATAAATGAACTGAGAAAAATGTCTGAATAATGATCACGTGTCTGAAATTAAGACATGTAGAAATTCAGACACTTATATGTCTGAATGTAATACAATTGTATCATATGTATGATGAAACGACGATTGTATATGAGGGCCCCTGCGGCCAAAGGATATAAGTGAAAAAATTTAGATTTGGAATAAATTGAATTTAACGATTAACATCAATAGTAAGTGACTGACTTAAAATATGAAGCTGTTGCTAATTTCATAGCGGTCTTTCAATTCTTATTTCAATAATTGTGGAAGGAAAGTGAAGTACAATATATTTTTTAAATTTTAAGTACAGATTAAAGAGGTTAAGTAGTTTATAGAGCTTAAGTAGTTGACCTCCAGAATGCAACACATAATTAGGAAATCTCTTATATTTTGCGTTTTAGTTTAGCAAACAAGGCAGGGGACTTCAGGCACATCTGTCCAACGTTTCCCCTCCCTATATTTTTCTTCTGAGAGCAATCATAAAAGAAATAGCCTGTATACTGATCTCAGTTTTTTCAATTTTGTCACTTATAGCCTTTCGCTTCTGGTGTCCTCATATGCAATTGTATCGCAATATATCTGGCAGCACCGTCAGAAAACGTTTTCGAATGGATGAAATGCTTTGCCATCCACTAAATTTGGTATTAGTGTATAAAATAAGCAACTTAATTTGACCATGGGGACGTCTGCCAAAATTGTAAATGCCCGTTTACTAACTTTCGAACTAAATTATTTTTAGTGTAAAAGTACAAGCTAAAGAAACTTTTCCCAAAATATAAATTTCTCAAAAACTACTTCCACTCATAGGTATGCTCATGGCTCACTCATAGGCCGTTCCCTAAATACAAAGAGATATGATTGCTCTTAGAAAAAAAATGTAGAAAGGGGAAAGGATGGACAGATGTGTCTGTAGTCCCCTACCTAGTTCGCCTAACTAAAACGCAAAATATAAATATGAAATAAGCTAAACCAAGAATCTTTTGTGAGAACACCTTGTACAAGATAATTTTTATATAAAAGGAATATAAAAAAATTAACAAGTAAGAAGTATTAAATATTAAATAGATATATAAAAATAAATTTCTAACAATATTTTTCAAAATGCAGAACATTTCTTTCCCTCTAGTGGAAAGTTTCGCCCTTCTGAACACTCCTTATCTAAGATAAATTTTAAATATACGAACGTCAAAAGGAAATATTTAAAAATTGATTTCTATTAGTGGTTTAGGAAGAGAGGGGGGGGGGGCGGTGCTCCTCTTACGAAAATTTCTTAGTCCTTTTTTCTCTTAGTGTTCAATTATGTAATCATTTCGAAGAATAAATGTTATTTTTTTAACTAGCGTTACGACGATTTTTTTAATTTATAATATGTTTTTTACCCTCTTACTGAAAGAATAAAAACTGTAATAATTATATTCATATAATTTATAAGTGTAAACATTGCGAAAAACGCCAAATAAAGAAAATAAAATGCTTCTGATTTCTTCTTATACAACGTTCCACTTTTCCCGCTGATAAAAAAAAGTTTTAACAACTTATCATACTGTAACCCGTAGACTGACGTAATGAATAAAGCCATCTGTTTCCAATGGAAACGCTGACTCGCAGCTTTTTTTTTTTCTTTGAGAAGCGAATCTGTGTTGTGAGTCCGGAGTCCGTTGTCGTATTCAAATTTAAACGTTCTTCAACAGTTCGCATCTTTGACCGGTCCTGATTTTTTACTGTGAAAAATGTTGTCATTATGTTATTACTGCGGCTGCGTTATTAGTGGAAGCGTTATATTTAGAAGTTTCTTGCATTCTGGATGGCTGGAGGGATCTTATGTGCTTCATATATGGATATAACGACTGAAATTACATCCGGATAACTCTACAAATAGTCCCCAACAGAGACAGTATTACTTTTCATTGCTTTTCGTCAAGAATATAGTTATTCATCTCGTTAAACAAGAAAACTAACCCCAGACCTACAAACTAGTCCCGCGGGCTCTGTTTTCAGAATGGAAAATTTCCATTATTTTGACAGAGCTAGCAGGATATAGGAAGGGGTTTTCTTCAAAAAAGAAGCAAGTTTTTGTCTCTCATTCATTATGACAGTTATTTTAAATCAAGTCATATCGATATCAGTAAGTGTTTTTGATATTTTGTTTATAGTACCACATAAAATGTTGCATGAAATATAACTTAGGTTTGAATTTGTTTGCGAAAAAAAAAAAAAAACAGCTAATTCTAGAAATATATATTTTTACATACTTGTAATTCTAGAACTGCAGCTCCAGAATTATATATCATATTTTTTGTGTGAGTGTAGGCTAATTTGATTATGTAAAAACATCAGTAATATTATGTAAAAAATTGGTTAACTTAGAATGTCTATAAAAATAAAGCAAAAACGTAAAATTGTCGAAACTTTTGTTGAAGAAGAAATACTTTGTTTGGATTTAAAAGAAGTAAAAAAAAAAAAAAGGTTGTTTTTTAAAAGGTTAATTTAGCGTTTTGATGAACATGTTGAATTCCTTGTAACGTTTTCTATCGCAGTTATAACCACATTTTATTTTAAACTTACTTTTAAATTAATTGTTTGTTCGCTATGAAGGATATGCAATTCACTCGAAGTTTAATATTTGATAAAAATTGGAAAATTAACAAACATCTATCGTGATTTATTTTTATATAATTAGAGATGTATAATTTTCGAGGAAAACCTTTTTAGCCAAAAATCTGTTTTTGGCAAAATTGATTTGTGTTTTGAAATCCGATTTGTCAAAACTTTTTTGTGTCACCTTAAATATATATATAGATATATATTCTGCATGATATTATTTGGTTTCAAAGCAATTTTTAATTATATGGCACACCCGTATATTCTCTAAACTATACAGGTGAAAGGAAAAAAAATACTGCAATTTTGTGATTATTATATGTAAAATCAGTTTTCGAAATTTTCATTTTTTAATAGCACATTGTATAGAATATAAATTATTTACAGCTATAATTCCATTTCCTCAAAAAAAAAAAAAAAAAAATCATTATTTACTTTGATTTTTTTGTTCAAAATTTTTAATTTTGGATTTGCAAAACATGAGAAATTGAAAACTAAGCTTATTTTATTTTAAGGCTGTTCTCAAATCCAAAAGGGCAACTTTATGACGCAAGTTTTAATTTATTTTTGTTGGGAAATGAATGAAACTGGCTGGTGTTGTTGTTCAGAAACTATGTTATCGAACTGTTTTCTCCGTTTTTTTTTTTTTTTTTTTTTTTTTTCAAACGCAACAGATCTTTCAGAAAATAGTGTCCAAGTGGGCGTTTTGAACCGAATTTCTGCGTGAAAGAAGAATAACCACTCAAGAAAGAGCGAAAAACGTGTTTGTCATGTGATCAAAATTGCTTATAACTCAATAGGTAATTTATGGATCAAAAAATGGAAAACACAGTTCGATTCCACGCTCAGGCTTTCCAATTTTATACCTTTCCGTTAAAAAATGAATTTGTAAATGTGTCAAAACGTTTTGTGCTTGTTGAGCAGAGCAGTTGAGAACAGCTTTAAGTTAAAAGGTTATTACAAGTTTAAAATGGAAATTAGAAAACAGCTAGAGTTTTGTATATTTCCATGCATAACTACATTTCGCACAAAAAATTGCGGTTTTCCTCAAAGTTCATTTATACAAACAAGGCCAAAAAAAATGTATATTTAGGCAAAATAGGTTTTGAAATTAGAAGTGACTTTTCCTGTATGTTATTATATATGTGTGTGTGTGTGTGAACATGTAAACAAATCATAGAAGCATTAGAATGAAGCTATCGTGAAATTCTGAATATTTTATAATTAAATTCTCAACTTTTCTTATGGTAAATAATCCCCTCTTAAAAAAAAAAAAAAAAAAAAAAAAAAAAAAAAAATCGAATTTACTCTTTAAATGAAGAGTTTCATACTCAATTTTTTTTTTTAAATATTGGGTTCTCATATACTGCAAATTTTGGGGAATCTAGTATTAGATTTTATTTAACACGGAAATAAAAATGCAAAAAATGCTTAAACTGGGAATTGCACTGGGAATATGTTATTTAAATAGGAAAAAATTGAACTACAAAGCAGGGATGGAATTTTTTCTGAAGGAGTGAATTCTTTTTTATAAATGGGAATAATTTGTTACCATAAAGCGGAGCTGATTACAGCATGGGCAAACTGGGCTGTTTCTATGGGCCTTTAGCTTTACGGGCCCCTAAATTCTGTATGAAATTTCCATAAAGCTGATATTTTAAGTTTGTTTTGATCTTATACTTATTTTAATAAATATTTTGTACTTTTAGAACATGATTAGGTTAAAGAAAATGATATATTTATCCAAATATGTATTTGACGGCATCGAATAGGCTTATTTTTTATTTTATTTTTGTAACAGTATACGAAGGCAGTGGGGGAAGGGGGCGAATGAATACTAGGTCTTCGGTCTAGAATTAATCTGAAGTTCACTAAAAGTAATAAACATTTTTGATGCCGTAGGGCATATATATCACATAAATACATATTTATATATATATACATATAATTATCCTATTCTAAAACTACAAAATACTGATTACAATCCTCATAAGGTCAAAACTGATTTAAAATATCAGCTTTATGAAAATTTCATGTCCAATTTGGGGTACCCTAAAATCAGGGGGAAGAGAAGCACCCCATTTTTCCCACGCTGCAATCAGCTCTGCTTTATGGTAACAAAGTATTCCCATTTATAAAAAATGATTCAATGTGGTCAAACATGGTTGCGTATATGGCTTAGAAAGAAAAGTGGTCAAAGATGGCTTCATATTGGCCAAAAAAAGGGGGGGGGGGTTCAAAGATGGCCGCAATTAAGACATTTGAAATGTCTGAAATTCAGACGTAAGAAGTGTCTGAAAAATTTAAGACATTTTAAAACGTCTTAAAATTGAACACTCTTGTTTCAGACACTTAAGTGTCTGAATTTCAGACATTTCAGTTTACAGTGTAGTTTAGCTCGAGCGATTTTTTATGAGTTCAAATAGAAAAAAATGTTAACTAACTTTTAAAATTTTTTAATTTAAATTCGGAATTTTGTAGATTTGCGGTTATATCTAACATTATGGCGTATACTCTACCTCGCCTCAATGTTTATAAGTGACTTTCGGAACACCATGTGCTTACGAGGGTCATACAGAAAATAAGTTTTCCACGGTCTTTAGAAAGAAAAAATTACATGGGAGAACTTATTTCAAAAGATACAGCAATGTTTCAGCTACTTCTCAACATCAGAACCACCCGAATTGTAACATCATAAGTGGGATAAGTTTTTGTTGTCCAGTGTCATAGAAATTTGCCACCTGGAAATGGAGTCAACTTGTCACAGCTATCAGCCCACGTCTCTTCACCCGTAACAATCGTGTTGAGCTACTCGTTGCTTTCATCGTGGTATCGCGGCAAAAAAGTCAATGCTGCTCCCATGCATTTGGTTTTGTGCTTGGCTGTCAAGTTCTTAGGCACCCACCTGGCGCACAATTTCCAGAACAATTGGTGTTTCGTGATGATTTCATGCATCGCCGATCTTTTCTGTCCTTTTCTCCAGCGATACTACGATGAGGGCAACAAGGATCATTAGACGTGGTTTGACAACTTTGACTAGCTGGCTCCCTCCACGATCGGCAGATGCCTATGACACTGGACTACAAAAACTTATCCAACACTATCACAAGTGTTGGATAAGTTTTTGTAGGAATTCAGGTGGTTCTTATGTTGAGATGTAGCTGAAGCATTGCTGTATCTTTTCCAATAAATCTTTACAGGTAATTATGTTTTGTTACCTTTTACGGGCCGAGGGAATCTTATTCTCTGGACGACCTTCGTAAAATGAAGTGTAAATCTAGTATTCAGATAAGTATTTTTACACTCTAAACAGGATTCGTCAATTTCGAACCCTCCCCCCCCCCCCCCAAACTGCTTTATACCCTTAACCCCTTGGGGACGAGCGACACGTATACGTGCCGGAAATAGGCCTAAGAATCCTCGTTTATCCTCACCAGTAAAATTTTACTGTAAAATTTGCCTTATTTAATCCGAGCATTTTCCCGATTTGAATAGGCACAAACTTCTGTTTTTTAAAACCGGTAGCAAAGTAATAAACATTTCGTAAAAGGCTCCCGTCGCGAAGGGGTTAAGGGGCGCTGGGATATATTATATCCCGCCTAATATAAGCAAGATTTGCACCAGAAACTTTTAACTAAATTTCATATTTTTAACTTTGGGGACGAAAAAAAAAAAAAAATGCTTCTCCTGATTTTAAGATAATTTTTTTCAATTATTGCGGTGAGAATTCAATATTACAGCTACATTATTGCTTGTCCCTCAAATGATTACGTCGCCTACGAAGCCTGTTATAAATTTACATGTTTCAATAAATAATTTGACGTGACCCTCTCCTGCGCCAGTTCTGTGTAGGCTCGTAGTATCCTTTTCATATGTCTTTTGAAATAAATATACGTTCTATGTCCCGCCAACAATTTTTCCGAACCTATACATTCCGAAAGGATACAAATATATAACATAAATTATGTGCATATGTGTTTTCATGTGTGCGAACACAAAAATGGCTAAATTATATTAAAATAACGGGATAGTAAAATGTATAATTCAATAATTTGTTGTGTATGGTTATTTATATTATAGTACAGTTATGTATAGGTTGTAAAGTTTAGGAAATAATTGATAAAATGTATTTTTTTCAGTTGTTTCTAATATTGCTGGATATATTCCACCAAGCCATTTCGAAATCATTTATTATTTACATTTTTAATATTGTTGTTAGAAAAAATGCCCATAAATGTTAGAATACAAAATGTCCGAGTTTCTGATCAATTTCAGACTTTGAAATTTGATTTTTAGCAAAAAGAAACATTTTTTTAAACTTTTCTTGATTTGCTTAAAAAATGAGGTTTTGCTTCTAGCTATTCTCTTCTAAATTGTTTGGATTTTTTTTTGCCTGAACACTTATTTCGAATCTTGGACAAGTTGATATAAAATATTTTACAGCTGTCACTTTGATATTTTTTCTTAACTCTTAAATGAATCGTCTCTTTTTTCTAGAACTGAGGATTTCTGTTCGTCATTTTCCAGGTTTATTTCCAATTCCTCCAAACTTTTAATGTTTTTAAATACTTTTAAATGCCTCTGTTTCAATACTGAGCTGCCTTTGCAAATATATTAAAATCTGCATAGAAATTTATCTTCCTTGAACATCTGAATTACAAATTCCGAAATTTCCGCAAATGTTTCAGTTCTGTATCTCATTCTGAATAATAAATTTACGTTTTATTTTAAACTGAAGGAGAAATATCTTTAAAGCAACAAAACTATTCGACTGTTTCATTTAAATAATTAATTAAATACTAATATTAAATTTAAATTTAAATTATTAATATTAATATTACACAGTGGCAAAAAAATTCGATTTGAGGAAATTTATACTCAATTTTGTGACTTTATAATTTGTAAATTCCGTATAAAAATTGTGTTGCCTAAAATATTAATGGCTCTTCATTTAATTTTAGCCTAGTGTATTTCTGAATATGCGTTTTATCATTCCTGTAAATATTAAGCTTAAATGAGAATTTAATAATACCTTTTATACCTTTATAAAAAGTGAGTGGTGTTTTCGAAGCTATTGTATACGAGACCAAGGCGATGCTTCTAAACACGTTAATGTTTCTCCGCAGTGTATAACTCTTTCTCAAAATGGCTTTCTAGCTCTTAGGGCATATTTTCTATACCTGTTTCATCAGATGCCTGTAAAGTATGCTATTATTGAGAAAGAGAAAACGTCACCTAGACAACAGATCACTGGTGATCTAGAATATTTATAGAAAATCCCAATTGTTAAGTTAGAGATTGATTGCGACATACGATTATTATCTTACCCAATTCATCGTTAATGTAAGAATTCATTATTATTATTTATATAAATATCCATAAAATAATGTGAAAACCTGTTAACTGTGACTTGACATTTTTGAGTATTTGGTGAATTTTTAAAGAATTACGTCTCTTTATGTTTGAAAAAAGTATGGGTTTCTATAATGCAATAACTGATGACGTGAACAATATAAAGATACCTTTCTTTGACAATAAATAATTACTTGGCGCAGTACGGTATATGCAAGAATAAAAAAATATATAAAAAAATGGATAAATAATAAAAAAAACCTCCTGTTTATAAATTTCACTTTCATTTTTTCGAATCAATAGTTCTTTCCATTTAACACTTTCCTATTGGGTGTTCCCTAAAATTCCTTGTAATTCCCTTCCCCCATTGGACAACAAACATACTCCTTGAATCCGCTTTTCCTACATATGAATGAGAAAAATTCCATCCTTCGTTGCAAACAAGTTTTCTTTCAACAAATGAAAGGGTTCTGGTGCTATAAAAGTTGTTTTCTATCTGCTTATATAGACATTTCTTTGATTTGGTTATCGATGCGCAATGGTACGATTTTTTATGTTTTTTTTTTTCCTTTTAATATCGCTGCATAAGGCTTTGAACGCATTTTTCTAAAACTTAGTTGTTTTTACAATTTTCAACCAATTGCTTTGACATTTGGGGGAAATTTATACACAGTAATTTTTTAAAAAATACCGTTCTTATTTTTAAAGAAAGAAAGGCCTCCAATCATTGCAATTTTCATACATGGTCTCCATAAATGTTTTAACTGTCGCCGTTAATCATGTCTGTAGAATATTTGGAAAACAGTTGTGTTTTAAACAAAAGTGTAAATCCATTTGTATCTGAATTAGCGAAAGTAAAATTGTATTATGTGCGAAATAATACAAGGCTCAATTTCATAAAAAAACTATATTTTATTTTCACTTTTGCACATTAGCTTTTAAATAATTTCTTTTCGTTAATTTTATTATATTTTTTTTAAAAGTTTTTAAATTAATTGTTATTGAAAAATAATGTTACTATTTAAAATTAACATTACACAAGGAGGATAAAATTATGCTACACATTTTCGAGAGGACTGCAGCAAAAGTTATTGGCGAAAAGTTGGAGTCTTTTTTGTAAAAGAAAAATCATATTTCTTACGAAATAGTAAGAAGATGATACTAATATTTTTAACTGCCAAACTTATAACGTGCTAGCTGTTTAACCCGTTCTACGCACGGGAGGTCATGAATATAATTCTAAAATAAAAATAAAAAATAACTATTTGATTTAGTAAAATATTTTTCTATTACTGCGCATTTTTTTTAATGAAATTTAATTTATCATGTTACTATGGCAGCAGACGATAAAATGATATCTTTGGAAAAAGGAAATAAATAGAATAAAAAGTTTTGTTGTTGTTTGTGATAAAATGTTTGTCTTTATTTTAAAAATTTTGTAATAATTAAGCGAAATTAAATAATCTCTAATTATTTGCTTGGAGGTAAAAGAATTATCGTAATACTCTCCAGCGCTTTTTAATATTGCAGCATGGCGTACGTAATATGTATATCTCTAATTATTTGCATGTGAGGTAAAAGAATTATCGTAATACCCGCTACAGCTTTTTAGTATTGCAGCGTGGCGTACGTAATATGTATGTTTATCGCACATTGGTGAAAGAACTCGCGCAATTACGAGTTGAACATTTAAAAAAAGGGATTTTATTGTGAATTTTTAATGGTTGGCAGCTGCTATAAGTAGAAATGTTTAAATTTGATAGGAAATTGCTGTTAAATTGGTGGTTTTTTATTAATTAAAAGTTAACTATAAAATATTTCGATATCGGATTCCTTTAGTTGCCTCGGCCATGTTTTAACACATATGTACGTAACACGTCACAATCCTGGCTTGCAAACTGTGGATTTATATAGCATTACATACAGACAGACAGAAAAATTTTAATTTTTTGAAATTAGATTATCAATTTCATGCAGAAAATGAAATACACAATTTATCACTCTACATTAAAACTAAACTTATTTGGTATGATTGCCACAGTTTCCTAAGAATGTCCAATGGCTGATTGCAGTATGTGTATCGAAATGAAATGCACGTGGTGCACTATTCTCTCTTCAAGATCCGACAGAGACATATGGGATAATAGTAAACCAAGTTAGTAGCTATTCCCTGAGCCACAAATCATTGCATTTATTCAAGTCTGAGGATTTTGCTGGCCAAACCATGCAGAATGTCTGCTGCTCATTCCCACATGAAAGAAAGACGATGCTGACCACTTGTCTCACATTTGCTACATGCGGATGAGCAGCATTTTGCATAAACATTATTATTTTGATACATTGACGTAAAATGATAGAATTACGGACGGACCTCGTTATCCCGACACCCAGTTTTCACGTCACTCCGCTTATCACGTCAGTTTCAATTCCCGATTTTCTGTATACCATTTTAATGCTAATAAACTCCGCGTTTTACGTCGTTGAATAATTTTCAACTCCAGATATCCGGACGGTTTAGAAAAATTGTTCATTTTTCACAATCCATCTTATAAGCACGGAAATTAAGTGGCAAGAAATGTCTTAGCGAAACTTTTCACAAAAGTGTCTGAAATACCCATTGAGCTAAATGAGAAATTTTATTCCAATCCTTTATATGAATAAGTAAGCCCACACACTATGAATGACCCACTTAAGCTCCAGATAGACGTATCAGTCTACTTGCGGTCTTTTTGTTCTGGTCAGGCGGTGCTTTCTTGTGGTTACACAGCGTTTTTAATCCGACTAAAACAGATTCATTGCAAATTGCATTGAAAAGATCAGACATTATCTAACATCCATTTCTGAAACAACGAATATTGAGTACAATTCATTGTAAAATATTGAAAAAAGAATTATAGGAAGCACATCTAGTGATAAGCAAACCTTAATTCATCAATATTTCATTGTAACAATAAAAAAACAAGTCATCATAAATCTGATTTTTATTCTTTTGAATTATTTTTTGTGCTTATTTTGCTTAATAATAATGTTTTATTGCTTAAAACTGCAAGAACAGTTATGAATTTAAAATTGTCTTAAATTAATTAAAAATACAGCTTTTTATAAACATATTTTTTTCCAACTCCGGTTACCGCGACACTTCGCTTATGACGACACTTTTTTTTGGTCATTAGAGTATCGTGATAATGAGTTTAGATTGTATTTATTATGGATTTATAATATTAGCTGGTGAGAGAACAAGTTACTGGACATGCAGGGCTGAACCCATCAAAAATGAAACTGTCAAAAAATAAATGGGCTATTAAGGGGTCCGAGACACATTTTAAAATAATTTTTATTTATAGAGTTAATATTTTAAATTTTTTGTGATTGTTAACCATGTCATTTGTAAATAAAATCAGGTAATAAAACGTCTCATAATTTTTTTAAAAAAATTAAAAATTAAAAATTTATTAAAAAAGTGGGTAGTTTAAAATCGTTATAACTCGAAATATTATTTGTAGAATTTCAATTTTTTATCATTTAAATGAACAGAAATACATAAGTTTTAATTTTGATTCAGCATTTTTAAAAATATTAATTTACAAAAAAAAAAAAAAAAAAAAAAAAAAAAAAAAAATGATGATGTACTTTTTATTTAAAAAAAAAAAAAAAAAAAAAAAAAATCATAAGTGAATATTTATTTTCAAAAGTGAATATTTTTTTTCAAATTTGTTGAATCAAAATTAAACTAATTGAAAAAGGCATGCTCCAAATTTGAACCAGTTATCTTTAATGGTTCTTGAGTTATCACAATTTAAATACGGGAAATGGTGAAAAAACCCATCATGAAGAAAAACGCACTTCGCAAAAAGTTATTTGCATGGCAAACATTGCTTGAAAGTTAGACACTGAAAATAAACCAAAACGAAAAAAATAATATATTCTGTTCTAAAGAAGATAGAAACATGATTTAAACGCCATTTTAAGCAGAAAAAAGCAGAGTAAGTTTTACTGCAATTAAAAATAAAATAAAATAAAATAAAATAAAATAGAAAATTTGAAGATTTTTGTGTCCCGGAACCCCTTAAAAACTCATCGTAACCTTAAAAGAGATTGTTCATCGAATTGAATATTGAAAGCCTTTTTATAAAAGTTATATATCGATATTCTTACAATTTGATATCATTCATTGATTCCGCTTATCTAAAACATCGTATTTTGTGTTTAATAAATTGCCTACAACAGCAATTATAAATTTAAATCCTTAATTACTAAACTATTAAATTCAAATAATATTTATTTTCTAGAGATTTTGTATTTATTGAATTTGTATCTTTCACACTGTTAAAGAAGATCTATTGTGTATTCTTTTGATAAAACAGAAAATGGTATATTATTTCGTTATGAAATCTTAACACGGGTTGGGTTGGGTTGATTTTTGACGGCCAATTATCTACACGAGGGATATAGGCCCGGGGGGAGTGCCCTCCGTGGGGGTCTTTCTAAGGGAACCTAATCCGTATTAACGCATGGAAGATCCACGGTTCGAAGAAAACCACGAAAACTCCGAACGATTAGGCCGACGGGCGCGATTGGGATCGAACCCAGCACTTCCCGTCTACCAGCTTCGAGAGCAGAACCTCTCGGCCACTGGTGGGGCCTTAACACGGAAACGCTTGTAACAGAAGTGTGACTTTTCATTAACCCCTTCACGGTCGCTTAATATTTGGAAAAACCATCAAAAAAGTACCTATTTATTTTATTACAGAAATTGAATAATTATAAGGTTTCTAATTAAAATATGCAATTAGTTTTATTTAAGGCGAAAAAAAAAAGATGTTATAGAACAAATTCATATTTGTAGAAAACTCATCATGCGAGAATTCTGTGTCTTAATGTTTGTTTTACACCGCACAAATTAATGCGAATAAAACCTTTATTTTTCACATCTTAGATCTTTATTTATCATCATCATACACATTTTTACAAATAATATTTCAAATGATATATATATACATTAAATTTTGATTATTAATAATTTTTTGAGTGTTACAAATTTCGAAACATGCAATACAAAGCCCAATATTACAGTCAGCGGAAAAGTCAAACCCAACCGGAAATATTCAAAGACTTCACACCGAAATGCCAGTTAAACTTTTCGGGTTTCAGAAGCTTTTTCCAGCAATAAATCTCCAGCCCGGAAATATGACGGGAGCGAGAAATAATGAACGACACCTCAGCCAGTGATATTGACGGGAGCGAGAATTAAGGGGTTAAGGCAGGCTAAGTACTTCAGATCTAACAATAATTTACCCATTTCGTTCAGTACATACCGGGTGTCCCAAAATTTAATTTTAATATTCAACAACTTCCAAGCGGTGATAGATATTAAAAAAATTCTTTCAAGAGGGTTATGTATGATTTCAGGAGTTTTCGTACTGAGATTCTTGATTTTAGTTCGAATTTCAAACAATAGATGGCGCTGAGAGCAATACGCGCTCAATCCAGACGCAATTGTTGGTACTTCGGGATCAATTCAATACATTTTAATCTCCTTTTTTGGCATGGAAAAAGAGAGAGGCCGAAAAATCGAGCCTGGATTTAGCGGTTATTGCTTGCAGTGCCATCCATCGAAGCTATTTGTAACTAAAACTGAGAATCGCAGCATAAAAACTCCTGACACCTTACATAACACTCCTGCAAGAATTTATTTAATGTCTGTCACCGTTTTCAAGTTATGGAATTTTAAAATCCATCAGTTATTTTGGGACACCCGGTATAAGAAAAGCATTAAGAACACATTTTTCTGTAAACCTGCACACTATTTCATAGCTAATGAGGTATTTCCCCCAAAATAATAGAGAATAATATTTAAAAAAGAATCGTGCATGCTTCAACGCATCCATTTTAGTTCCGATTAGAAATCCCAGTCTAAAAGATATAAAAAAAGAATGGTTTATGTCGATCTTCACTTCCAGAGATAGCGCACATCTTTTGGTAGATTAACAAAAATCCCCTAGGACGATTTCTAGATTCGTTGAATGAAAGTCAACCAATCAATGGTGAATTTGTTACATTTATTTTATATAGTTAAAACGTTATTGATGCTATGGTATTCGTCTTTTTCCATCTAAAGTATAGGCTTGTTTGAATAAAATTTGAACTTTTGTTTTAATGTAGTCGGGTGCAAGTTTAAAAATTATTCTCACAATAAAATAAATAGAACACTTAAAAAGCAAAGGGACTAAAAAACGGAGATTCTACTGGCAATCTAGACAACAGTATTGTTTCCGTATTTTTACGGAAATTTTTCGCTATAAATTACAGAAAAATTTCCGTTTTTCTGTTTAAAACGGAAATTTTTCTGAAATTTATGGGAAAAAATTTCCGTAAAAGTACGGAAATAGTATTGGAGTCTAGATTGCTAGTAAAATCGCCGTTTTTTTTTTTTTTTTTTTTTTTTTTTTTTTTTTTAACAGTGAAGGTATCTCCACGGAGCACAGTACGAATACGTCATAACTAAAAATAATTTTATTTTCCTTCAGAAAATATATAAGCAAAGCATTAATAAAATATGGTTGCATAAACATGCTGCTTGTTTAAGAGATAACATCACAATTTACGAAATGAAAAATAGAGAACAGGGTCGTAAGAAATATTCCTATTTTCTTCAATGCTTCCGTTTTATTTCTGATTCGAAGGTTCAGTTTAAAAGCTATAAGAAATACCGTTTTCTTCCATGTTTCACTTCTAGAGATAGCGTACATCTTTCCTCAGATTGACATTCTCTAGCAGGACTTCCAGATTATCGTCATATATAAAAATAATTACCCTTTTCTTTCGGAAAATATATAAGAAAAGCATTAATATAAAAAATTACACAAACACACTGCTTGTTTCTCAGATAAAAAGACAATTTACGAAATAAAGAATAGAGAACAGTGCCTTAAGAATTATTCCTACCTGCTTCAATACTTCCGTTTTATTTCAGATTAGAAGGCTCAGTTCAAAAGCTATGAGAAATACTGGCTTATTCCAAGCTTCACTTCTAGAGATAGCGTACATCTTTCTTAGATTGACATTCTCTAGCAGGACTTCCATATTATCGTCATATATAAAAATAATTACCCTTTTCCTTCGGGAAATATATAAGAAACGAATTAATAAAAAAACCACAAGCACGCTGCTTGTTTCTCAGATAAAAAGACAATTTACGACACACAGAATAGAGAACAGGGTCTTAAGAATTATTCCTACCTGCTTCAATACTTCCGTTTTATTTCAGATTAGAAGGCTCAGTTCAAAAGCTATAAGAAATACTGGCTTATTCCATGCTTCACTTCTAGAGATAGCGTACATCTTTCCTAGATTGACATTCTCTAGCAGCACTTCCAGATTATCGTCATATATAAAATTAATTACCCGTTTCCTTCGGGAAATATATAAGAAACGAATTAATAAAAAAAAATTTACACAAACACGCTGCTTTTTTCTCAGATAAAAAGACTATTTACGATATACAGAATAGAGAACAGGGTCTTAAGAATTATTCCTACCTGCTTCAATACTTCCGTTTTATTTCAGATTAGAAGGCTCAGTTCAAAAGCTATAATAAATACTGGCTTATTCCATGCTTCCCTTCTAGAGATAGCGTACATCTTTCTTAGATTGACATTCTCTAGCAGGACTTCCAGATTATCGTCATATATAAAAATAATTACCCTTTTCCTTTGGAAAGTATATAAGAAACGAATTAATAAAAAAAAATTACACAAACACGCTGCTTGTTTCTCAGGTAAAAAGACAATTTACGAAATAAAGAATAGGGAACAGGGTCTTAAGAATTATTCCTACCTGCATGAATACTTTCGTTTTATTTGCGATTAGAAGGCTCAGTTCAAAAATTATAAGAAATATTGGTTTATTCCATGCTTCCCTTCTAGAGAGAGCGTACATCTTTCTTAGATTGACATTCTCTAGCAGGACTTCCAGATTATCGTCATATATAAAAATAAATACCCTTTTCCATCGGAAAGTATATAAGAAACGAATTAATAAAAAAAAATTACACAAACACGCTACTTGTTTCTCAGGTAAAAAGACAATTTACGAAATAAAGAATAGGGAACAGGGTCTTAAGAAATATTCCTACCTGCTTGAATACTTTCGTTTTATTTGAGATTAGAAGGCTCAGTTCAAAAATTATAAGAAATATTGGTTTATTCCATGCTTCACTTCTAGAGATAGTGTACATCTTTCCTTAGATTGATATTCTCTAGCAGAACTTCCAGATTATCGTCATATATAAAAATAATTACCCTTTTCCTTCGGAAAATATATAAGAAACGAATTTTAAAAAAATTTCACGAACACGCTGCTTTTTTCTCAGATAAAAAGACAATTTACGAAATAAAGAATAGAGAACAGGGTCTTAAGAATTATTCTTACTTGCATCAATACTTCAGTTTTATTTCAGATTAGAAGGCTCAGTTCAAAAGCTATAAGAAATACCGGTTTATTCCATGCATCACTTCTAGAGATAGCGTACATCTTTCCTTCGATTGACCTTCTCTAGCAGGACTTCCAGATTATCGTCATATATAAAAATAATTACCCTTTTCCTTCGGAAAGTATATAAGAAACGAATTAATAAAAAAAAAATTACACAAACACGCTGCTTGTTTCTCAGGTAAAAAGACAATTTACGAAATAAAGAATAGGGAACAGGGTCTTAAGAATTATTCCTACCTGCTTGAATACTTTCGTTTTATTTCCGATTAGAAGGCTCAGTCCAAAAGCTATAATAAAGAACGATTTATTCCACTCTTCACTTCTAGAGATAGGGCACATCTTTCGGCAGATTAATATTCTGTAGCAGGACTTTTAGATTTACTTAATATATGCAAACAAATCTATATTTAATTTGTTAGGTTTTTTTTATAGAGATAAAGTGTTATTAAACCTTTGACGTCGTCTCAGTACACTGTTAAAAATTTTGTTCTGATTTGAACCAAATTTTGGTGCTCGGTATCTCCCACCATAAAATGGTGAAATCTCGTTCCAACATTTGGAGCTCCAGTTGAACCACAGATCCAACTGTTGGACAGAGATTGCAATTGGAACTATAGTTCAACCTAGCTCCAAATGTTTGAACGAGTTTTCACCATCCTTTGATGACAGCTTCTGGGCACCAAAATTTGGTTCAGACTAGGACAATTTTTAACAGTGTAGACTATTTGTTTGTCTAAAAAGAATCACTCAAGAAAAAAAAAACCTTTATCATACTAGGATATTTCCAAGAGAAATCTAATACAAGGAAAAACAAGTTGGAAATTGCTCGTCAAACGCGGCAAATGAGGTGCGTTCGTACTATAACTAGTTTTATAATTATTATTTGCACCCCATATTGTACTGAATGTGTATTTATTTGCAATTCATAAGTGCATAGTCTGTAACATCATTAAAATGCACTTGCAATAATTTTTCCCCATTCCCCTTAATGTAACGGAAAACTTTTGACTGTCCCTGTAATTAAACTATACATCCGATTTTCATAAAATTTGAAATGGCTCGACAAAATGTCGCAATAATTATATGTTTAAAATTTGAGACCATTCGGAAAGCTTTAACATCATTAAAAGGCACGTGCAATAATTTTTCCCATTGGCCGTAATGTAACGAAAACTTTTGACTGTCCCTGTAATTTAACTATACATCCGATTTTCATAAAATTTGAAATGGCTCGACAAAATTTTACAACAATGATATATTTAAAATTTCAGACCATTGGGTTGGGTAGTTTTTGCTTGATTATATGCGGACGGACGGACAGACAGACGGACGGACAGACGGACGGACAGACAGACGGACTGAACGACGACTATAGGTGCTACGTATTTATATAATTACGAACGCACCTAATTATTGTAAATTTTGGTGCAAATAAACATAACGACGTGAGTTCCAAACTCCTCTTATCCAAAATTTAAAAAATCGAGATTTCCCTATCAATCTAATCTTTTTGTGTACTTGGACCGAAGAAACACTACAATGTGCAAAAAAAACTGCTTTTACCCCGTATTTCTGTCATTGAAAAATCTTGGTTTAGAATGGAAACCAATGGACGAAGTAGGAGATTTTTCGCGATTTCCCAAAATTTGATTTTCTGGATAAGACAAGTTTTGAAACTTAAGTCCTCACCTCTATAATAAAAGCCTAAGTCATGTGACCGTCATCAACAGCTCCGGGTTGACCGTTTCGCTTTTTATATGCAAGGCGGCTAATTTGGTCATTTAATGTTAGCCCTCGCAGATTATAAATCGCCAAATATTGTTTCAACGACATCATGTCATCAGTATTATAATTGTCCATTTCATGCGACTATCATAAATAATTTTTCGCGTGGTAAATTAAGACAAAACTTTGATGTTGAAATTAAATATCATAGTTTATGGTATTATTTATTACTTTTTTTTTCTTTTTTTAAAGAAATAATTCAGAGTTATAAATTTTAAATATTTCAGTTTTAACATAAAGTTGTGTATTTTAAATAAATAATGTATTATATTTTACAATTAAAATACGAAAAAATACGACTGAAACAATGTTTGGCGATTTATCACCTGCGCCCGGCTAGCACAAAAATACCGAGTTCATGATTTTTGCATTAGAATCTTTCAGTTTGGCGAAGGATTGATCAAGTAAATTAAATCATGAATAAAAGTAACATGATACAATGCTTAGTATACGTTTAAGGGAGGTCAAATTAGCCGCCAAACGCGGCTAGTATAAAAATAGTCGTCTAACCATGACCTGAAATCAAAGCGTTAATGGTATTGTATCCATATTTTTCTCTCTAAAGTCTGTGATGATTTTCTTTAACATGTAAAGGAGAAAAAACAAACAAACATAAGCTTCTCTTTTCATCCAGTCAGATATACCATTGGAATTTGATCACGGAATAAAATAAAATAAAAAACATATATGTGCTCTTCACTAAGAACAATAACAATACTTCATATTTTAAAATAACTTACTGATTTCCTTCAACATACATAAAACAAGTTGGAAATTGCACGTCAAACGTGCAAATGAGGTGCGTTCGTACTATATCTAGTTTTATAAATATTTTTTGCACCGCATATTGTACTGAATGTATATTTTAGTGCACTTCATAAGTAACAAATCAATTTCATTCTGTTCGAAAGGCTGTAACATCATTGAAATGCACATGAAATATTTTTTTCCCATTGACCGTCATGTAAGGGAAAATATTGACTGCCCCTGTAATTAAAGTATATATCCGATTTTCATAAAGTCTGAAGTAACGCGACAAAATTTTACAACAATTACGTATTTAATATTTCGGACCAATCGGTTGGGTAGTTTTTGCTCTGTTGTAAGCAGACGGACCGAACGACGACTATAGGTGCTACGTATTTATATAATTACGAAAGTACCTAAAAAACACTAATAAAATATTTTTCCAGAAACCCATTGTCTATTTTACTGGAAATGAGAAGATTTAGGAAATAAAGAATGCAGAAAAGAGTTCTTAGAATAAATTTTCTGCTTGCTTAAACGCTTCCGATTTATTTCCGATTAGAAAGCTCAGTTCTAAAGCTATAAGATAGAACGATTTATTCCTCTCTTCACTTCTGAGGATAAAGCACATCTTTTGGTAGATTAACACCTTCTAGGAGGATTTCTAGGTTTATTCAATCAAAGCAAACCAATCAATAGGGAATTTGTTTGATTTAATATGTTTACAATTATTAATGCTAATAAATTCCTGAATTCTCCCTTAACACATTAGATAGAACATAGGATCTGTCGAAATGATCTTCATTTTTTAGCCCCCGGCACGGTATGCTATTTCTATCTCCCACCTTATTTTGTGTCATCTTCAATAAATAACGTTACCTTACAGAAGCCAGCCGTAAAACAAAGCAGTTCGATTAAATACTCTTTAGTAATTTTTTAAACTTCTAAGCATCGCACATTTTCAATTTTTATATCTTCGTATTGGGGAAAAAAAGTACTTTTAAATGCAATTTGTTTGAAACCTGCATCTCCGTTTATTTTTGAAATATTATTTTTTTTTTGTACTTTTTAGAGCCATTTGCTTAATATTGGCAACGGAAGAACTTCATTTCTGTAGAAAGTAAAGAACAAATAGTTGTAAAATATTAATTATACCTTTTTGTTGCCATTTTTTCATAACAACCGAAAGAAAATGTAATTAAAATACGTGCTATTTTGGAAAAAATATAAACGAATGATTCTTGTTAAAACATAGAGCTATTATAAACTATTAAGTTTATAACCCGGGTTTCCCGGTTTAAAGAATATAGGTTAAAACATTTTTTTTTAAATTGAAAACTAATAATTTTTTTATACGCAATAAGTTTTTTAGATTGCCCACTTACATTAAAAAAGCATTTTTCATATGGAAAATATGAATTATACAATCAAATAATTTTTTTAAATTTATCAAAAGCGTTATTTTCTCATTTGCCGCATGCTAAGAGTTACTTGACCAAGATTTTGCTACTTATGGCATCCTTTTATATTCTGATAATTTCAGAGCTTACACATATCTGTTAAATTTGTGTTTTATTTGTATTATTTTATTTATTTATTCATAGGGAAGTTTTTTTTTAAAATGGATATTAGCCGTAAGAAAATGAACACTTTATTCTGCTTTAAGGGCAAACGGATTAATCTTTTGTAATCGAGCTCTGTGCGATATAGACAAATTAAAAATTATTTCATGCTTTAAAATTGTTTTTAAAACTATAGACAATCAGTAAACTGAGATGAACTTTGGAAACAAATTCCATTTGAAGAAAAAAAATCCTATTTGGTGATCTAAAAATTTAAATTGTACGATTACAAATATGTTAGATATGTGTTTTTACAATATTTTTCTTTTAATTGTTTATAAAAGAAGTACTAATTTCGTTAATTTGTCATTCACAAATATGTTAGATTCGTGGTTTTATTAATATTATTCTTTTATTTGTTTATAAAGGAAGTATTAGTTTCGTTATGCAAAAATAGTCAGAAACAAATGCTGAAAAATGTTTGTTGCTTTCTGTGCAAAATGTTTATTATTATTATATCTTGAAACCGGCACGTGATAAGATAAACTTTAAAAAAAATCATGCTTAAAAATTATTGAAGAAAATATAATACATCAGTCAATTAAGATACAGTTTTTAAACAAATTGCATTTTAAAGTAAATTTTTTCCCTATGCGACGAAAATTGAAAATGGACGATGATCAGAAGATTAAAAAAATGCAGTAGCGAAAATTTCAAGACCGAGATTTGATCGTGAAGTGTTGCCATTCGCAAAATGACGTCAGCATTACGCACAGATACGTTTGTTCTTTATAATATAAATACTTAATCAGTAAAATATGATAAAGATGGGTTATTAGGATGTGGTTATCAATTGAGGCTGTTATGCTTGGTATTCTGGAATGAAAAACAGCAATTTTCACCTTCACAAAATTTGCATACGCACTTCTCATATCCATATTCATCATTTAAAAAAAAATGTAGTTTGTTTGGTCATTTAAAAATCCTTTTAACTTAAACCTTGAAGTCACGATTGTCAGCAACATCTTTTATGTGAACAGACGCACCCTTTTCTTGAGATTCCAATACCAATTCTGGAGAGTAAAAATTTCCGTAATTTATGTATGTTAGACGCATTTGTGTTAAAATGTTTAGTTTTATCTAAGAAAATGATCGTTTCTTTTAAATATGACTTCATTTTCACTTAAATAAGCATTTCGCCTAGTGTCTGAAACAACTTAGTATCAGTACACATGCAGAAGGAAAAACAATATAGAAAATTTATGAGGAAAAATGCGTGCTTTCAAAAGCAGTATGTCATTTTCTGTTATTATGCCCCTAATGTAATATTCTACTTCTAATGGGATTTTGCGTCACTAAACCCTATACAACAATTTTTATCAACAATTTTGAATTTTTATCAGAAAATAGCATGAATAAAGATAACAATACCTTATTATTTCTCTCTTGTCTGCCATAATGAAAGCTATCTAATTTTCACCATTTTAAAGAAATTTCATAAAATGCTGTTAAAATTAAAATATAAAAATGGGGATATTAAAAAAAAAAAAAAAAAAAAAAACTGATAGTGCGATCGCATCTACAAATGAAGAGCTTTCAGTCTAAAAAAAAATATTATTAAAATTGGTTCAGTACAAAGATACTTAGCAGATGACTAAAAAACAAACACACTTGTGTTTTAAATATATGGATTATATAAAATTAGGGAAAATTAAATTAAGCAAATTATGTTATTTTGATAAAATTATAGTAGAATGCCCTAAAGAATAGCATTAAAATTTTAATATTCGAGAGAATTTTGGACAAAAACTTCAGGAACATATTATTTTAAACCACGAATTATTTGTTTGCTTGTCTAACTCGGCGAAGCAAATCCATCCAGGCTAGAATAATCAATTTGTGTAATATAAATCGCTATTATTTGCATGTCACCTCTCTTCTAGAAAGACACTCTAAATTTTTGTAAAACATTGCGTTTTATCAGCGTGTGATTTCGATTACATTATTTTCAAAAGTTAAACAGTTTTACCTGTGAAGAATTTCAAAGCAGCTGTGCTGTGAAAATGACGCTCTTCTACAAAACATAAATCAGGTTTAAGAATTAAAATACACGCTTTTTTATAAAATGACGTCATTTGCATCCACTAAAGCAATTCACTTTTACAATACAGTCTTAAACTTCGTCTATAGAAAAGTATGCATATGACGTCATTTTCACGGGATAACAGACAATATTCTTGACATAGCCCATACTTTAATTATAACTTTTTTTTTTTCAAGTTTTATGAGAAAATGGCAACAAAATGATACAGTATCTTCTATTTTCCGTTTACTTTCAATGACTTTCAATAGAAATGGGGTACTTTTGTTGCCACAATAAGAAAAATGGTATTAAAAACTACAAAAAAATTAATATCTCAGAAATAAATTGAGGTACAGCTTTCAAACAAATTGCATTTAAAAAGGCATTTTTTTCCTTATACGACGGTGTAAAAATTTAAAATGTGCGATGTTTAGAAGTTTAAGAATTTGCAGTAGAGAAAATTGCAAAGCCAAAATTTTATTTCAAATTTTAAAGTGTTGCCATTCGCAAAATGACGTATGCGTTACGCACGGATATGTTTCTCCTTTATAATATAGATATTTAATTTTAAGTATCTACTTTCTTTAATGACGTCATCCTTTTGCAGCATTTGTGTATTATTTCGTGATAGTGACGTCCAATGTCTACTTTACTGTAGATGTTTAAGAGTGGATCGTAAATGTGGAATTCTTAAGCGGATGCGAATATGACGTCATTTTACATAAAATAAAAGCGTGTGCTGTAAGTCTTAAAACTGAAATATATTTTTTACTATTTATATATACGTTTTTTTTTTTTTTCATGGGGAGCGACACTAAATTCTAGAAAAGCAGAATTCCTGTTTTCTAGTTTTATTTAGTTATTCGCGTCACATCCACGATTGAAGCTAATTTCAGAGGCAAATGCACTCTCCGACGTCAGAATTAAATAATTTTTATCCTTCCGTACTTAAAAAGTAAAAACGGAACCATTATAAGATCACTCCTGTGTCTGTCTATCCGTCTGTCACAGCTCTTTTACTCGTAAACTATCGTACGTTGAGAGTTCAATAAAAACTATTGAGCCTCATATTTACAGATTAATAAATATTCATAAATATATTTAAGAATAATATAGAGGGGCTCATTAAGTTACTTGAAAATAATTCTTTTCATTGTATATCGTGTGGGGTATCGTGTGAAAGCTTTTCTAATGCTGAACTCAAAAATATATTTTATTTAATTTTAGGTATTACATTTTGAAAGTTGTGGTCTAAAATGTAGCGCAAAAGTATGTTATCCCCATATAATACCGATTCTACTGAACCTAAAATTATGAAAAAGTTAGAAGTAGTAGACGTTAAGTTAAACCTTGCAGGAAAATTTTAGCGATTACCTTAGGTCACATAGTTTTTGAGAAAATCGATTTTTTCCGTTACACACAAATTTCGATTTACGGGCACTCAGCAAAAGTGTTGAGCAACGCTGTAGGTACCTATCGTAGCAGAAGATTAAAAACATTGTTGATGATGAATTTCGGAAAAAACCGTTGGTAATTAGCTGAAATATTAACCCTTAAAGACAGGGACGGTTTGGGTATACATAGTGACACGAACGGCGTACTTATGCTCCATCGGCTTTTAAAGACTAGATAACAAATTTTAAGGATATATTTGTGTAATGCAATGCCCAGCAGCAATTGTTAAAAACAGACTAATTTAATGAGAATTAATCATACAAATACTGTGGGATTCGTGACTAGTTTGCATTGAGTGACTCACTCAATACACATATAGTGTCTATTTAAAGACACTAAAAACCTTTATGGAAAATTGCAGCACGGACCAAAGCGCCGTTGCAAGTTTGCGACGTCCTTTCGAAGCGAGCTTGGCACAATGTTTAGTTTAAATTTTGAACAAGGGTACTTTACTTTAGGTACAGCGTAAAAAGAAAATATTATTACTACGCTGAATTTAGGTTTATGAAATGCCAAATGAAGTTAGAATATGCACTACTTTTATTGTCAGTACCGAATTAAGTTCATCATAAACAATATAGGATAAGATTAAAAAAGAGTTATACAGAATATAAATATTTGATATTATCCAGATTCCATATCTCTTTAGAGTTTCATTGTATATCCATTTATACTTTTCTAGTACATACAGTTATACCCAATCCTACGTTGTATAGCTTTTTACAGTCTTAATATTCTTTCAGCAACGGTATTTTTTAATAATACGCTTACTAATTCATATGTTATTGTACGGAACACTTTGTGAGCGAGTAATACTCGCACTTGACCCTTTATTTGTATTAAATCGGTTCATAAAAATAACAAACAAATGGAGCGAAATTTTTCATCAAAAAATATTACGAAACCATTGACTTTGAAAATAAAGTTAAATATGACTATTATTGTACAGTGTCCCAATAAAAGAATGTCCCAGTTATAAATTATAATAATATCAACCGCAAGCGTTGTGGAGTGTTCGTTCAATGCCGCGAATAAAGAATAACTCAAATAGTTTTAAATAAGCGGATGCGGGAGTACAGATTTGCTATTGACTGGTTTGCAGTGCCACATACGCAAAATGGCGACACCTGAGCGTAAAGTGGTAGTTCTGGGGTGAATATTTTAAAGCCGTTAGAGACATGCGATTTTTTCCTTTGGGACTTCATAAAAGATCGTGTCTACGTTCCGCCGCTACCTAATGATTTGCCAGAATTGAGACACAGAATTGAAGAGTCTATTACTTCCATGACTCCGGACATGTTAAACGAAGTGTGAGAAGAATTGTACTTTAGGTTGGATGTGTGTCGTATAAATAAAGGTGCAGATATTGAACATTTGTAAGAGGAACTTTGTTATTTTACTTCAATTTGATGTATGGTTTGTTTTAAATAGGGGCAATTCCATTGTATCTGATGTAACATTTTATCATCGAATTTAGTTTTCAAAACTATGTAGAAAATTTACTAATAAAGCTAGAAAAATTTTACAATTTAAAATATTTCTTACTAAGAACTTAATACCCAGATACCTGCAGATTATTTCAATCTCTCTTTTAGCCCCAAAAATTGCAATTCAAAATTCTGTAACTGACGTAACACAAAATATACAAAATATACAATTTTTCTGCCTTCACTGAAGTCTAAAAAAAACTATCCCGTTAAAAAAAGTGATTTAATGTTCTCAACAGCACTAAATAATACCAAATTATAACAGTAACTTGTTTAATTAATTTCTGAATAATAAAAAAGAAAAAAATGGCATTTACACGTGTAACTGACGTAACTTTTATTGTGTAACTGATGTAACTTTCATTGTGTAACTGACGTAACATTATGACTTTACAAAGACAATAATGGTACTTAACAAAGTTTGTAAACAGTAATTTACAATGTCTCTTTATTAGGATTTTATTATAGAATAAAAAAATATCAAGTTTTCTAATCAAACCCTTAAATTAAACATATCATAAATTTTATCTCCCCCCCCCCCCCCACCAAAAAAAAAAAATGATGATTTTCTGTGGAATTGCCCATAGTATAAATTAAAATGTTATAATATACCATTGAAAGTGGGACATTTTTATGGACACCCGGCATTTAAAAAAAGGAAATTTATAAAATATTTCCAAAGTGAAAGATATCTAATTAATTAGGGATCCGTATATTTTCTGTGTCATATTTCTTAGACATCGTTATTAAAAAATATACTGTTTCTTCTAAATTAAAAATGTTGAAACCAAATTTCAAAACAACCACTATTCAATTATCTTTAACTAATGTTATTGCACTTTAAAATAGCAAAGTATTAAAATATTTTTAACGTCGAAGAGATTTAATGAATTAGTAATTCGTATGTTGTCTGTTCTGTTTGATATTTTCTAAGAATCGACATTAAAAAATAATACTGTTTTTCGATCTACTTCTAAATTAAATATGGCAAAACTAAATTTCAAACTTACCAACATCTAATTATCTTTTAATACTGTTATTGCATTTTAAAATAGTAAAGTATTAAAATATTTCTGACGTGAAAGACATTTGATGAAGTGTGGATTCGTATGTTGTCTGTGTCATATTGCTCAGGAATCGTTATTAAAAAAATATCCTGTATTTTTGTGTTATTTCTAAATTACAAATGGGAAACATAAGTTTCAAAATAACCAATATCTAATTATATTTTAATATTGTTACTGCATTTTAAAATGGCAAAGTATTGAAATATTTCTAACATGGAAGAGATTTAATGAATCTTTTATTCGTATGTTGTCTGTTCTGTTTTATATTTTCTAGGAATCGTCATTAAAAAATATACTGTTTTTTCAGTTGCTTCTAAATTAAAAATTGCTATACTAAATTTCGAAAGGTCCACCAAAATAAAATAATAAGAAAAAGTTATAGAATTCAGCTTCTTGAAACAGTACTTGATATCAACTAAAATGAGAAATGTGTTGTCAAATAAATCCAAAAAAAAGGAGGAGGGAGGGGAATATGGAATCCAGAGAGACTTTATGGCTTTATGACCGTAATTCTTGGAGAGACTTTCCAAGGTTCTTCATATTTTATAAAAGTCTGGTATTAGTTTTCTTGTTCACTACTTTTTCAGCTACAGTAAAAGCGATTTTATGATTCTCAACTTCTAAAAGGTTTTTGAGTCTATTTAGAGTATTTTATGATAAAAGAAAAAGAAGTTACTTTGATTCTTATTTTGTTTTTTATACTACCATATAGGTCGGCTAGAAGGATTGAAATATTTTTTTTTAATTTGAGATTTTGATCTGTTCCCCTTCTTTCGAAAAGAATTGCATTTTAATACAGGACAAATTAAAGCTTTTTCTTTTCAAGTTTTGCTATTCTTTTAAAACTTCCTATACGAGGGGTGTTTTTTAAATAAGGGCCGTTTTGTTGTATGCACTAATAGGTGGCGTGCGTGCCGCAACGAGTGCTTGCGTCGTGTACCGGCATTCCGTGGGAACAACTTTGCACAGTTTCAGCTGTGTAGATAACCTGTAAGGTTTGTTCTGTGTCTGTAAAATGTTCAAGATTGACGAATCGCCCACCCTGTGCGAGGTAAAGTCAGTGATACGTTTTATGTCGCAGAGCGATTCAAAACGCGGCATGGTGACAGACGGAATTTTGCTACTCTTTGGCAATGCAAGGCGTCATATCGCAGCTCTGATCCGAACTTTTTTGGACTCTTTTGACTGGGAAGTTTTAGAATCCCCCCCCCTATAACCCCGACCTTACTCCGAGGGATTTCCATCTTTTCCACTATCTCAAACATCATCTCGGTTTCAACGATGACATGAAAACGGCCGTGACCTCTTGGTTATCGGAGCAAGCGGCTAGTTTCTATGAAGAAGGTATTCAAAATCTAGTTGTAAAGTATAAGTGTTTAAACAAACTTGGTAGCTATGTTGAAAAATAGAGACATGCATGTAGAATCTGAAAATAAGTTTGGTTTTTGAAAATTTTCTTTCGTTTGGTTTTTATTCTCAAACGGACCCTTATTTGAGAAACACTCCTCGTAGATACAGGGTTTTCCAAAATTGGACCAACAAATTCCATGGTTTGTACGCCTCTTTAAATTTTGCAGACCAGAAAATATTTCGTCCCCGGTATTTTATTATAGAAAATCTCTTCTTAAAAGAAGGTGAAATTTTGCGCATTTAACCTAGATTTACATTTCTATAAAAAGATACTGGTAGTTTTCATGTAGAAATAACGGTATTTGAAGGAACAATGAATTCACAGGGGAGATAGTAGGCGTCAAGAGGATGAAAAATTACCATAGAACATTGGGGCGCAAACAACTTATTTTTTTACAAATACAGGGTATTTCATTTAACTGAACTTTGGTTGACGGTAATAATTTTTTGAAAAACTGAAGTGCATTATAATAAAACATTTAATAGATATGCTCTACTTTGTTGAAAATCTGATAATAATAAAAAAAAAGTGGTAGAAAGTTTCCATTATACGCGCTTGCAGTATGCACTTGACGCTCCACATTTTGGACTGCGATTACCAGTTCTTACGGTATCATCGATTACTTGAGCACCCTGTTTTCCGGAACTTTTCGTGATGTTATAAAATTTTACACAAAACACATATCGTTGTATTTCCATTGCAGTGTTTTTTTTTTCTTAAAGTTATTACCGCCCGAGTTCAGTTAGGATGAAACACCGTGTATCTGTGACTAAATAAATGGTTTGGTAACACTTGTTCTATGGTAATTTTTCATCCTCTTTATGTCTTCTATCACCCCTCTTAATTTACCGGTCGAATTTCAGAACACCCTGTATATTGTTTGATATCTTCAACTTTTAAAACATGCTTATGATTCTAAATATACTGTGATTTTATAGTTGATTTTATTTATAAAGACGATTTCTATTTATATATTATTACTACAACAGTTTATGTAAAACATAGCAACATACCAGTTTTAAATAAAGTAATCGGTAATTTTTGTTATACGAATTTGTATGATATTTTTTTATGTTACAGGTATATCATGCATCTGTATCTCTCTCTCTCTCTCTCTCTCTATATATATATATATATATATATATATATATACAGGGTGTTTCTACGATCATCGGGCAAACTGTAAGGGAAGGTAAAGTACACATAGAGAAGCAATGTTGGGTCGTCTCAATTAAATAGCTCAAATGTACCACTGGCGGCGTCTAGAAAGTGATTGGTGTACCTTTTCGCATATTCCAAGTGTCTAACGAACATTTGCAGCAACGACTGAAAGTCTTGGAAAAGATCCTCATCAGAGTCAAGTGGTGTCTCTGGAATATTCAAAAAGGTACACCAATTACTTGCTAGATGCTCCGAGGTATGCATCGATAATGGTGATGGCACATTCGAGTACTTACTCTATTGTTATATCAATAAAACGCTTGTTTTTATTTCCTCCGCATTTCTTGTTTTTCGCCAAAACGTTTCATTTCCGACTCCACATTGCTATATCAAAATTGCTTCTTTATGTTTACTTTACCTTCACTTAAAGTTTGGTCCATGATCGTACAAACACCCTATATATGTAGTATATTATATGCTTGTATATATATAAGTATATATAATAAATCACAAATATGAAATTTGAAATCACAAATATGTGAACAAATTGGTAAAATTCTAAAGATGAACTAGATATGAACATAGGAAACCAGTATGTAAAATAAGAACCTATGAATAACGCACAGAATGTTCAGAGGAGCCCCTAGGTTCATTCATAGTGAAGATGTGTTATTTCATCCAATTTTGTCGGCATAAAGCCTAAAATGACAAAATTTAGCTCCTTATAACGCAACATAACAGAAAATAGATAATAAAAATCCAAGAGATCTAAAGAAAGATATACCTCACACAAGATATTAAAAATTATTAGAGCACAATACCTAAATTACATACTATGAACCAAAACTTCAGCATGTCAGGATGCAAAACAGTCAGGACAATATTATTAGTTTAGTCTTACAACCTTATTATTCTGCATTTTTAATGGTATTCTCTTTATCAAATAAAAGGTAACTTTAGCTTGGTAATTATTATAGCTTAGTTTTAGCTGTTCAATTTCACTTTTTCATTTTAATACATATATGTGCTTGTATATATATATATATATATATATATATATATATGCTTGTATATATATATATATATATATATATATGCTTGTATATATATATATATATACACTGCTCAAAACAATTAAAGGATATTTGAAGTTTTATATAAAATAAAGATATAAACGAAATTTTTTTTGCCGAAAATAGAAGAAGAGAATCACAAATGCAAATTTTTCTGGTTTTCAAACTGTGGAGTATGCAAATTTTGAGTTCGACGTCAAAACCGTCGCTTCAGCGGCAGCGAATGAAATTTGACTTTCAACTGGATAAAAGAGAATGAAGACAAGGCTGATCGGCATTCAGTGATTGCTTTGTTTCGATGAGTACGATGTCTCAGCGAAGTCATTTGACAGATTTAGAAGCTTTGAGAATTGTTGGTAGGTTAGAAGGGGGCCAAACTCAAGCCGAAGTAGCGCAAGCCATTGGAGTGTCACAAAGTGTCATTTCTAGGATCTGGAACCGTTTTTTGGAGAGTGGATGTGCAGGCCGAAGACCAGGGCAAGGTCTTAGACGGGCAACAACGCCCAATGAAGATCGGTATTTAGCGTTAACAGCTCGGAGACACCGAACCTTGAACGCTACTCTTCTCCAACAACACCTTCGCTCGGCTACAGGCACCACGATTTCAACTCAGACTGTCCGAAACCGGCTCCATGCTGTAGGTCTGTATGCTCGTCGACCGATGGTATGTGTTAGATTAACATCAAGGCATCGTCGCGACCGCAGGGAGTGGGCAACCGAGCATGTCAACTGGAGGAGAAATGAATGGAGCAATATTCTGTTTTCTGACGAGTCCCGTTTTTCTGTGCATCCGTATAATAGGCGTATTTTCATCTGGAGGGACGGTGGAAGTAGGAATAATCCTGCGTTCGTGCACGAAAGTGTCAGATTTGGCGGTGGAGGAGTGTTGGTGTATGGTGGCATCTCCATTGACGGGCGCACTGACCTCTACATCATTCGAGATGGAGCTCTGACTGGTCGCCGATATAGGGATGAGATCCTCAGACTTATTGTAGTCCCTTACGCTGCAGCAATTGGAGATAACTTCATTTTAATGGACGATAACTGCAGGCCACATCGTGCAAACCTGGTGGAGGATTTCCTTTTCGAGGAAGGAATCGTTTGAATGGAATGGCCAGCGTGTTCTCCAGACATGAATCCAATCGAGCACGTTTGGGACGCTCTAGGAAGACGAGTTTCTGGCCGCCAACAACCCCCACAAACTCTCCAAGAACTGGAAAGAGCTCTTCTGGAAGAGTGGGGCAGAATACCCCAACTCGTCATTAATAGCCTCATTGAGTCCATGCCTCAAAGGTGTTCAACGTTGCTGGCCGCCCGTGGAAACCATACCCCCTACTGAAAATGATTTTCTTTGAAGAAAACACCTTTTCTTATTCTTTTTTTCTCATATGCACAAACTGTGTTTTTTTCCTTTAGTACACAAATGCGCAATAAAATGCATTTTTTTCTGCCAAACATGTGTAATTTATTCTCATATAACCTACTATGTCTGTCGACCATGTATCAATCAGCTAAACAGTTTACCAGATACAAAATCCACCTAAAACTGCAATATCCTTTAATTGTTTTGAGCAGTGTATATATACATGCTTGTACTTATATATATATATATACATGCTTGAACATTGACACTTTTCCAAAACATTTCCCAACTACATTTTAATTCGCCGAATGTAAAAACATCCTCTAAATAACTCCACAAAGTAATGCATTTATTTTCCTTCTTGTTGGCAATGTAAATATAACAAAACATATTTATGATAAATTTATGTTGTGACGATGCCATCAACATCTAATAACTTGCAGCAGATTATAATGTACACCTTGAATAGTTTGTGAAAATAAGCAAACAAACGGGGCATTTTGATATTATATTCCTTTGTACCAGGTTTTCCGTATAACTTTTTGATAATCTTAAAGATTTATGATATACATTTTTCATAAACTTTTTTTCTTTTTTAGGTAAGTGAATAGTTGGCATAGAATTTTGAAAGGGCTTAACGTCGTGAAGGTAATATTTTGTTTACATCTATTTTATGAAATGGTAGATTTTCAGCATAATAGGAAGTTGGAAAACACAACATTTTTGTAAAATTCAGAAATTTAATATCATGAAGCTGAAATCTGATTAATATAAAATCAGGATAAACATAACTTTGAATTTGAATTTATTTTATGTTGGTACGTGATGTTGAATAGTTTTTATCAGTTGCAGTTTTGATACAGATGAATTTACTGTTAAATAAACAAAGGGATAAACCGAGTTTTTTGGGTTACAGCATATAGGTGAAAAGCGTTTTTTTTAAAACTGATAACTCCATTATATATTTTTTAGAATGACTACAAACAATACCAAAAATCATATTTATATAAAAAATAGAAATAATGCATCCTAATACAGATTTGAAATTTATTAAAAGCGATACTTTCGTATTGGATTCGCACTATTTACTATCAGCCTTTTTGCGTAGATCCAATACTTGTCTTAAATTTGTGTTTTATTTGTATTTTAATGGTTTAGTTATTGGTTGATAAAAAATTTAATTTCGTTGTGTAATATAAGCTGGAAAGAAATGCTGAGCTATTTACATTAATTTAAATACGAACGAATTTATCTTTCGTAATCGTCTGACGCGATAGAGATAGTTTTAAAAAATCATGCTTGAAAATTATTTTATAAACAATAAAAATTGAGTAAATTCTGATACAGTTTTTAAAACAAATTTCGATACTGTTTTTATACAAATTGCATTTAAAAGTACATTTATTCCCCTATTCTTCGGTGTAAAAATTGAAAATGTTTAAAAAAAAATTGCAGTAAATTTTTAATTTAGTCGTCCGCTATTGCCACTGTCAAAATGATTCCAGCGTTACGGATGGACTTATTGTCCTTTATAATACAGAAAGGATGTTCGAAGACCAGGTATAGAATATTTACAGAATGATAGATATATCTGATGAAAGATTTCCAATTAAATGAAATATATATCCTCACACATTGTCCTGTGTCCTTTATAATACAGAAAGGATGTTCGAAGACCAGGTATAGAATATTTACAGAATGATAGATATATCTGATGAAATATTTCCAATTAAATGAAATATATATCCTCACACACTGTCCTGTGTCCTTTATAATACAGAAAGGATGTTCGAATACCAAGTATAGAATTTTTACAGAATGATAGATATATCTGATGAAAGATTTCCAATTAAATAAAATATATATCCTCACACATTGTTCTGTGTCCTTTATAATACAGAAAGGATGTTCGAATACCAGGTATAGAATTTTTACAGAATGATAGATATATCTGATGAAAGATTTCCAATTAAATAAAATATATATCCTCACACATTGTTCTGTGTCCTTTATAATACAGAAAGGATGTTCGAAGACCAGGTATAGAATATTTACAGAGTGATAGATATATCTGATGAAAGATTTCCAATTGAATAAAATATATATCCTCACATATTGTTCTGTGGTACTTTACTTATTAATTGTACTCATATTTTTTTTATTAAAAATGTGTAACAATAAACGTTAGTGGAATATGTGTGTTAGTGCATTTTTCTATCCTTGTGTGTATATAGCACAATTACTATATAATGAATATCTTATCACATATGCCAACATCCAATTTGCTTCCAAAGCAAAACAAAAACTTATTTCGAACCAGAAATGAAATCAAAATTCTACCACATAGAGAGAAGTGCATATTTTATGAATGTTTTTTCTGGCTTAAAACGTGATTATGTTACTTCAGAAGTTAGCAGTTGTATTTTTCTTAAAAGTTTTAATATACAGTAGAAGTCGCCTAATATGATCACGGTGATTGTTATCAACTGCTTAATTTAATCCAAATCAGCTGGGCAACATCTATAATATTGAATAGAAGTTATACGATAACTGAAGATTTAAAGATCAAAAATACTACATCAAATGATCGTTGAGAATTTAATTAAGTTTTGTTGAAGTCTTGTTAAAACTAGTTTAAAGAATAATTAAAATTAGGCGCATTAATCATAAGAACAACTTAAATGTGTTGATTATATTAATCAATTTAATTCTTAATTCACATCGTTCAATTTTGCTTATGTTTCAGAATTTCAGGGATACGTAAATTGTAAAATTCATTTTAAAATTTAAAATTTTTCATTTAAATTTCGAATAGTTTGATAAAATAAGCTTTGGAAGCTACAATCCAATGATAGAAAACAGCTATAATAAAATTTAGCTCAAAAATTATTAATTATTTTCTCTGTGATAAAGACATTTATCTTCTTAATTCAATGTATTTTGTGCATTTCTAATTAATACGCCTTTCGGTGAAAATGAAAAGATTTTAGACAAAAACAAATCACCGTTAGTCACATACAGAAATATATGGCATAAAAAAAAAAAAAAAAATTCGTTACTAATTCTTTAATAATTAAAATAATCGTTTTATAGATATATATATGCTCAACATTTTTTACACCTTAATATAATTTAAAGCATTCTTTTACCTTAACAAAAGGTAAGATTATACTTATAATCTATGTTTACATCAATGAAAACTTTGTACACCGCTTAGATGAATGATGAGAAGATTGATATTTCATATCATATCTCGCTCCTTATTTATGACGAATTCGTCTTGAAAAGAAGATTAATATTCTCGCAGCCTTATGCCAATGCCGATTTTTCAGATATATTATACGATTGAGAGAGGGAAATTTATTTCATTGTGGGTGCTAAAAATATCAGAGTGATTGATTGAAACATTTTCAAAACTTTTGTGTATCCTTTCTCGCTCTTTATGTTTGACGAATTCATCTTGAAAAGAAGATTAATATTCGAGGAAACCTTATGTTATTTCCGGTTTTTCAGATATATATGTGAGGAATGCCAGGGAGAAATTTATTTGAGTGTGGGTGTTAAAAATACCACAGCGATTTCTTGAGACAATCTCCACACCTTAAAAAAATTTATAATGCAAAAAAGCGTTCTTTTACTTTAAAAAAGGGTAAGATTGCATTTATAATCTATGTTTACATCGATGAAAAATTTGTACACTACTTAGATGAATGATGAGAAGGGGGATATTTCATATCCTTTCTCACTCCTTATTTATGACGAATTTATCTTGAAAAGAAGATTAATATTCCAGGAAACCTTATGCGAATGCCAATTTTTCAGATATATTATACGATTGTTGGAGGGAACTTTATGTCATCGTGGGAGCTATAAATATCACAGCGATCGATTGACACATTTTCAACACCTTTGTATATCCTTTTCGCTCTTTATTTTTGACGAATTCATCTTAAAAAGAGGATTAATTTTCGTGGAAGCCTTATGTTATTTCCGGTTTTTCCGACATATGATATGAATGCCAGAGAGAAATTTATTTGATTCTGGGTGTTAAAAATAACAGAGCGATTTATTGAGACATTCTCCACATCTTAGTAAAATATAAAATGCAAGAAAGCGTTCTTTTACTTTAACAAAAAGTAAGATTGCATTTATAGTCTATGTTTACACCGATGAAATTTTTGCACACCTCATAGATGAATGATGAGAAGAGGGATATTTCATATCCTTTCTCGCTCTTTAAGTTTGACGATTTCAACTTGAAAATAAGATTAATTTTTGTGAAAACCGTATGTTATTTCCGGTTTTTCAGATATATGATAGGAATGCCAGAGAGAAATTTATTTGATTGTGGGTGTTAAAAATACCAGAGCAATTTATTCAGACATTCTCCACACCTTAATAAAATTTATAATGCAAAAAAAAAAAAAAAATAATAATAAAAATAACGTTCTTTTACTTTAACAAAAGGTAAGATTACATTTATAATCTATGTTTACATTGATGAGAACTTTGTACACCCCATACATGAATGATAAAAAGAGGGATGTTTCCTATCCTTTCTCTCTCCTTTATTTATGATGAATTCATCTTGAAAAGAAGATTAATATTTGAGGAAGCCTTATGTCATTGCCGGTTTTTCAGCTATAATATACCAATATCAGAGAGAAATTTATTTGATTGTGGGTGTTGAAAATACCAGAGCGATTTATTGAGGCAGTCGGGGAATCCTGTGTGAAAGGTTGCATTTATAAGATTGCATTTATAATCTGTTTACATCGATGAAAACTTTGTACACCACTTAGATGAATGATGAGAAAGGAGACATTTCATATCCTTTCTCGCTCCTTATTTATGACGAATTCATTTTGAAAAGAAGATTAATATTCCAGGAAGTCTTATACCAATGCCGATTTTTCAGATATATTATACGATTGTTAGAGGGAAATTTATTTCATCGTGGGAGCTAAAACTATCACAGCGATTGATTGAAACATTTTCAACACCTTTGTATATCCTTTCTCGCTCTTTATTTTTGACGAATTCATCTTAGAGGATCAATTTTCGTGGAAACCGTATGTTATTTCCGGTTTTTCAGATATATGATAGGAATGCCAGAGATAAATTTATTTGATTGTGGGTGTTAAAAATACCAGAGCAATTTATTGACCATTTTCAACACCTTAATAAAATTTATAATGCAAAAAAAAAAAAAAAAAAAAAAAAAAAAAAAAAAAACGTTTTTTTTACTTTAACAAAAGGTAAGATTACATTTATAATCTATGTTTACATTGATGAAAACTTTGTACACCCCATAAATGAATGATAAGAAGAGGGATGTTTCCTATCCTTTCTCTCTCCTTTGTTTATGATGAATTCATCTTGAAAAGAAGATTAATATTTGAAGAAGCCCCAGTAGCAGAAACAGCGAAGCATGGAAGCGGGTGCTGCAGGTTATTTTAAACCTTGCAGATTAATTTACCAACTTAAAAAGAAATGCTGGGCTTAAAAAATAGCTGAAATTTGCTTTAAGTCTCTAGATTTATGGTATTTGTTGTATCCTTATAAATTATATTTTCTTTATAAATGGAAATTTTGCTTACTTTAAGTGTTTCTGTTATTTCTTATGATAGTAGGCTTATTGGGTCGCAGATAAATTTTAGTTTGCTGCAGACTGACACAGAAAATTCTGCTTCTGGGGAAGAAGCCTTATGTCATTGCCGGTTTTTCAGCTATAATACAGTCGGACCTCTATTTAACGAACCTCTATTTTGCGAACTTTTTCTTGGAACCAAGAATATTTTGCAAATTTCTTCGTAAAATAACCTCTAAATAGCGAAGTGTATTCTCTATTTTACGAACTTTTCCTTGGAATCTAAATTTTTTTTCTCCCTATTTCTTAAAATATTACTGGACATTTCAAACTTATTCTTTCTTTTAACACATTTTATGATGATCAATGACCATGAACAGGTCTTACCAGGCACCTAACTCACCGAGAGCAGTAAAATCTTTGTGATTCTTTGCTTTCCATCCAAGAAGAGCAAACTTTCAATATCCCCTTTTAACCCTCAATGGAGCTGCCCCGTTTTCTAGATTGTTGATCATGATCAATCGTGTTGGTAATTTCGGTTCTTGTAGCTCGAAAATGTCAAAGCGAATAAAAAAAAAATAAATACAAGTGAAAGTAAACAGTCTTAACTAAGTCTACTAATAACCATATCATAATAATATATATTCCAAACGAAAAGTCAAGAACAAATACTAAAAATATTTATTTGCTTACAAGTCGTCATTTTACTAAAACACATTAAAAAAATATATAAAAACCTATATTGACACGTTTCAACTCCTTCATTGAGCCATCATCAGAATGTATAACAGAACTACAAAGCAAAATGCACACGAAAACCGGAAAAAAAATAGTCATCGGACATCAGTTACCATGCAACGCCCCTTATATTTTTGATATCGCCCTATACAGCGATTCCGCAAGTTGTCCAATCACTCAATCCATATTCTCGGTATGCAAAAAGTTAACGTATCGTTGCAAACCCTTGAACCCCTTAAATTAGCGGTTACACGGGCATATCGGAAATATAGGGGGCGTTGTATGTTAACTTGTATCCGATGACTATTTTTTTTCCTGTTTTCATGTGCATTGTGTTTTGTAGTCTGTTATACATTCTGATGATCAATCAATGAAGGAGTTGAAACATGTCAATATAGGTTTTTAATATATTTTTAATGTCTTTTAGTAAAATGACTTCTGATAAGGGTGTCCGAGGCACATAAATCTTAAAATTTTCTTAAAATTTTTTATTACAATAAAAATTTCTGTGTTTTTTCTGCTTAAAATGAAGTTTAAATCATGTTTCTATCTTAATTGGAACAGGAAATATTCATTCTTAATTATTGGTTTGTTTTCAAAATCTAGTTTTCAAGCAATGGTTGTCATGAAAATGCCTTTTTGCGAAAATGCGTTTTTTTTTATGATGGGTTTTTTCACCCTTTTTCGTATTTAAATTGTTATAAGTCAAGAACTGTTAAATATAAATGGTTCAAATTTGGAACATGTTTTTTTTTCAATTGTTTTACTTTAATTCTGATTCAGGAAATTTGAAAAAAAAATTACTTTTGAAAATATGATTTTTTTTTTTTAAGTTACGTCATTTTTTTCAAATTTTTACTTTAAATATTTTTAATTTTTATTTAAATTAACATTTTTTAAAATGCTGTATATAAATTAAAACTTATATATTTCTGTCTATTTAAATGCAAAAAACTTGAAATTCTACAAATTATATTTCGAGTTATAACGATTTTTATCTACACCACTTTTTAATAAAATTTAAATTTTAAATTGTTCTAAAAAAATTATGAGAAATTTTATCATGTGAATTTATTTACAAATGATATAGCTAACCATCACAAAAAATTTCGAAATTTTAACTCAATAAACTAGTTGAATGTGCCAATCCCAAAACTTTCCTCTATATTTTATATTTTAATATTTCAAAATGTTGTTACAAATGTCAATATTTCATGTTTATTAGTTCAATACTATATCAACTTTGACTTCCATTTTAAATTTCTTCTTCAGTCAATAAATCGGAGTAAAAACGAGTTAATTTCGATCATTTCATTTATAAAAATGAATAGTTTTGAGTTATTCTGTTGTATATCAGCTGTTCATGAATAGCCGATTTATGAGGATGGGAAGTTCCCGTCGATTCCCGAGCTGCCCGATAGATAGAACGATAGAACTAGGTATGTGTACGATAGAACTAGGAAAAATCAAGAAAATTACACAAAAATCGCTGTTATAATGCCCCCTTTCGGCGGAATATTTCCAAATTCAGGGAGAACTTTCTTGCAATGGCCAAAAACATACACAAAACATTTGGTCCAATTCTCTGCATAACTTAATTCCCTTTTAGATGGTACAATATTCAAAATGGCACAAAAATCGCTATTACAGTGCCCCCTTCCGGCGGATTTTTTTCCAAATTAAGGGAGGGCTTGCTTGTGATAACCAAAAACTTAAAAAAAAAAATTGGTTCTATTCTAAGCCTAACTTCATACACTTTTCGATGGTACAATGGCGACACACGGACACACGGACATACGGACTGACAAACATTTTCTATAAACATGTTTTTCGGGATCTCCGACCCCTAAAACGTGTAAATCCGTCGAAAACCGGAAGTCGAAAAAAAATTCGATTACAATACTTTCTTCTATTGAAGATAGATAAAAGTAATAAAAATTATTTCAAAATGTGCCCCGGAATCCCTTAAGCAAATAAATATATATAGTATGTTCGTGACTTTTCATTAGATATATATATTATTATGATATGCAAAAAATCATATGGATTTTAGGAAGAAAGGAGTAGAACATCCCTTACAGCTGTTAGTCAGTCAATTTCCAAATTCCCTCGCTAATATTAAGTCTATGGGCGTAGAATGCAGTTGTATATTTAACCTCTTCAGTTCCGAAGCTAAAATAATAATCCAAATGCTTATTCATTGTTTTTTTTTTTCATGCAAAATGACATCGTAAATGACAAAAAAAAATATATATTCTAAAATTGATCCTTTAGGCGCTTAGTAATTTAGGTTCAAAAATATAGATCTAAAACTACAAACCCCCTAAACACATCAATTTAATAACCATTAACCTAAATTAACGCAATCACAAATTTAAGAGCTTTGTACAAGTAAATAATCTACAAATCCTCAAAATTTTTTATTGAAAAAGATTCAAGTTAAATACTTATGAAAATTTTTCACTTTCTTGGTCATACTGTCTTTTGGGCATTTTTTGGCAGTTTGCAAACTCAGATGAAAATAACTTTTATTTTATGTGGGAATTCGCTTAGATGCTGCCATTAATTCGTTTGCTTTGAACGCAAAAGACATTCACTATTAAGAAGTGATGTGAAAATGTAAAAAAATAGGACATTTTAGTTTTTATAAGGAAAAGAACTGAGGTCCCTGTTTGGGGTCCCATGGACCGAAGAGGTTGAAATATCTCCCCAAAAAAGTAATATGTTTAACTCCATTTTTCTCTGTACTCTTCTTAAAATATGTTTATTTAAGTATTGCGCGGCAGCGCCTGTCCCTGATGCCACTCATTTTTTTTCTTTACTAATTCTAATAATATTAGAAATTTAAAGTGTGAAAATGTTTGCCTGACGTGAGGGTCAAAACGGATGATAAAATGCCTTTGCATATGGGTGAATTATAACCCAGAGAGAAACATGGGCTAATTTTTATTTACATTTTTCAAATATTTTTCTTAATAATTCCAATTTTCGTTTTTTTCATTGAGAATCAATGGACATTTTTCCAATAAAATTTAACATTTTTTTTCATTGTAGCCAATAATTCAAAAGCCGTAGTAATAATTTGTCTATTTTTAGTTGAATGATTTTCACGTGAAAAATTACTGAAATAGTTTTTTTTAGAATTAAAAAGAAGTTGAATATGGCGTCATAGTAGAAATAAAAATGACATTTTCAAACAGATTTTTTACTTTCAGATTGGAAGTTTTTGCCCAAAGTACAGCAACTTGCATTACTGCACTGGTGAAAGATTTTGAATTATACATAAGTAAATTGCATCACAAATTGTGATTCGATACCGCATGAATCAAAATCAAAACCTGATAATGATATCCTCCATTAATTTTGAAATGTGTTCATCTGAATGCAGTAGTTATTAAAAAACTTGACATATTAAACAAAAACGTAATTTGAAGAACAAATTAAAAAAACAAAATTTATTTCCTACATTGTTTAAGCTCGAGAAGGGCAGATATTAAGATATTTCATTCAATTCGTTCTATATTTCATGTTAAATTTTTGTAACAAATAAGTTAAACCAATTAAACGTTAAAAAATAAAAATAAAATTCATACAACATGATACATTAAACACCCTAAAAACTTAGATTCCGTTCAAATGAAATCGAAATAAACCTTAGACTTTTCCAAAGTTTTGCATTTTGCATATATCTTATCATTTTATGTACAATCATCATAAAAATAATACAAAAATCTGCAATACAGATATTTACAACTAAAAAATGGAAAACGTCTAAGATTTATTTCGATTTCATTTGAACGGAATCTAAGTTTTTAGGGTGTTTAAAGTATCATGTTGCATGAATTTTATTTTTATTTTTTAACGTTTAATTGGTTTAACTTATTTGTTACAAAAATTTAACATTAAATATAGATCGAATTGAATGAAATATCTTAACATTTGTCCCTTCTCGGGCTTAAACAATGTAGGAAATAAATTTTGTTTTTTTTTAATTTGTTCTTCAAATTACGTTTTTGTTTAATTTTTTTCTTAGTTCTTAAAATATTTCTAAATTTTACGTTCTATTTATTCAATATTTTATGACTAGCTGTGAGTAAGATTTTAACACTTCACATAAAATTAAGTACATATTTTAGAAAAAAAAAACTGTAAACAAACAAAATAAGAGCCATCCTTTAAGAAGAGTATACAGAAAAAAAGAATTTAAAAATATTGATTTCCTGAGGAGATATTTTAAATATACGAATGCAGCAAACTCCCATAAGACTTAACATTAGAGAGGTGAATTCGGGTTGACGACTTACAGGCTTAAGGGGTCTCAGGACTCTTAAACTTGGAAAAAATGAAAAAAAGGACCATTTTCAACATTTAATATCATAAAAAGTATTTAATATTAAGGCACCATTTTAAATGGTAATGAAAGATACAAGTATGTTCTTTCATTTCAAATATTTGAAAAATTGCAATATGCAGAATTAGCATTTACAGGGGGCTCAAAACTGTCAGACATTTGACAAGCAGAAAATCGGCATAACAGCTTATGCGCACGATTACAAAATAAATTTTTCAACTAGAATGAAAATTTTTGTGCCTACTTATACCTCAGATTATAATAATTACACTGAATCTAAATAACTTTGTATTTAAAGCATTTTTATATTTTTAATACAAAGTTGTATTTAGCTAATGCAAAATTTAGAAAATTTCAACAGTATAAACCCCTAAAAAATTATTTTATTTTTACAATAAAAAGGAAATTTTAGGTTCAGTTTATACAGACTAACATGAAACATATGTTTTGAAAATTTCATGAAAAAATATTCAGAAGTTTTTGAGATATCGTGCGGGTTTATGCCCAAAAACGTCATATGGAGAAAAATGACTTCAAAATTTTGGAAACACCGCTTCAGCCATTGAGCGAGTATAATTCTATATGCCATAACTTCTGTTTTAATGGGAATTTCAAGATAACAATTATATCAAAATGTTCAGAAAACATAGAAGTTTAACATCTAAAAAAATTAAAATTTCGAAAATTTTAGAGCTTTAAGAGTCCTGAGACCCCTTTAAGGTTAGTAATTATGAAAATAACTTGTAATATTATACAAATAGAATGCGTAAAATTAAATAGCTGCTATGATATAGTTATAGCGGCCTTTGATGCTGCCGCGAGTTTTCCTCTCTTTTTATTTATTTGTTTTTATTTCTGTTTTTGCTCTAATTTTAATTAACCCTAAACTTCACAGTGATGCATTTCATAAATCAATTAAATTTTAATTGATGCATAAACCTATTAAATTTTAACCATTAATAAATATATCCAATTTCATGGTTCCGCTATATTTACCCCTATATATATGCTACCGCTATACATGGTACCGCTATATATATAAACATATTTGTCTTATATCATAACAGATGTCACCTATTAATTAAAGCGAAGGATTGCTCTTCAAAATTCGTGGCATCCAAACCTAAATATGAGTATAAAAAACATACTTACAAATTAAATCTGGTTTTCTTTTATGTAAAAAATCATATGTTTCCAAATAAAATTATTTTTGATTAAGTAATATTAAAGTATAACACAACGCAGTTCTGGAAATAATGTATTATTACGAGAAATGTCATGTTAAATATTGCTGTAATTAATGATAATGGTCGTGAATCACTTAGATATATCTGGAAACATTTTCTTTTGAATTATGAATTAAAAATAATACACATGATTTTCAGTGTTTTAAACGAAACCGTGTGTTATAATTAAAAAATGGTATATTAACCCTTTATAAGGCAGCGGCAATTATACTTCCCAATTAATTTTAATCCCTATATATATGTAATTTTACTTTTATAATAAACGTGACTAAAAGCATTTAATTACTTTCAAAGCAGTTTGTTGAGAAATTCGGATGACACTAAAAATTTCAACATTCTTTAAAAAAATTAATCTGCAAAAAGGGTTAATTTACATCACTCAGTATGTACCTTTAATGCTCCTTCGCCATGGGGGTCATTTACAAACTGTATAATCTTTATTTACCAGTATTTTAAAATGGAAATTTTTTTTAGATAAATGGGAAAATTTTTGCAATGAAATAAGCCAAAATTTTCTGTAGAAAATTAGTGGTAGAAATAAATGCGACGCTTCCCGAACGGGTTAATATGTTTACACTATTATTTTTTTCCTTTGTGTCAAAATATAATTTATAAATAAGCAAGTAAGATATATTGTGTTACAATTTGATTCTTTTTGTCACAGTTGAATTACTTTTTTTTTTCAATTAATAAATATACATGTGTAATTTTCGTGCTACTGAAAAAAAAACATTGCGTAACGCATTTTCTTTTAATTAAGTTAAAAGTCGCCCGGTGGCGTTGTCGGCTAGCGGAGGCTGCTGCCACGCTGAGGGTCCGGGTTCGAGTTCCTGGGTAAGACATAGATGTAACTGTGATTATGTTTTCGAAAGTAATATATATGTATCTGTAATGGAAAAAAATAATAATTGTTGTGTCTGGTTTGTGTTACAATTTCTGTGTATAAATAAGAATCATTCGAGGCGACAGCCATTGTTGCTATAGGCCTGCTCAAAGCAATCTCCACTACAGTGGATTTCAAATAAAATCAAATTAAGTTAAAACAATTTTAGAATTTTATTTATCAACCAATCCCTGCCATTTGTGTAAAATTGGTGGCTCTTTAATTGTTTCCATTTTTTTTTCTTTTGTAAAAAAACAGAGAAGAATAATAATAATATCCTGTGAAAGGAAATGCATAAATTTCAATTATATAACGGTAAATCGTCCTTTAGAAACTTCTGCTATTTCGAGTTTATTGAAATGCAGTTTCCTGCATCAAATGTGCTTCTATGAATAGTTAATAACGTTTCTGAGTTGCCAAAATTGGCTGCAATCAGTCCTTTTTGATGAAAAGGAAGTTTGATGGAGTCAGATTGATATATTCAAGCAGTGCTTTAAAAGTATGTTAGTAATGAAGCGATAGGAATTGGAAAATATGTTAAAATGTCACACTACTTTGTGATTGTGAAATATGAATATAAACACTCAGAAATCTAGTATACATGTTTCAAACGTAAAAGATGCGGTTGAGCTCTACCATACAGCACTATCGTGCTGTATGATACGCTTGAAAATCATTAGAATAGAACTTTTAAAATCCACGTTTGCTTTTGAAGAAAATATTTTGATTGTGTGAGTCACGTATTATTGCATTACGGTAAATCACGTCTTATAGTATCGCACAGCCATCTCAGTGACGCAGCCAGAAATCCGCTCTAGGGGAGGAGGGGGGGGGGTGAAATGTTGATAATGGTGATCGCCGGTTACTTGAATCACTGGTTAATTGAAGCAGTCTAGTTAATGAATGAAATCATGATGCTTTTTTACTCGGTTAGTAGAATCACTTGTTACGTTGGTTGTGATTCATTTAAACAGCGTTTACAATATTACAGTTGCAAAACATAAAATACACCAATGAAATAACTATACTACTACTATGTTAGATTTATATAAAATGTTTAAAAAATGATGAGGAAAACTTTAAGAAATGGAAGAGCAAACAATTTTTGTACGGAAAATCAGGAACCCATTGTTCAGTCAAAAATACACACGGGATTTCACTCCAAGACAATCCCGAATTCTTGTTATCAACTTAAAAGTCAATTAAACAATTTTAGCAAAATTTTCAATAGACATACCTTGCATTGTGTCAGATGTAACAATATCACGAGAATTGGTGAAGTTTATCATCATCCGTGTGCAAACAGTGCTGAATTTTAGAATATAGTTGGCATTATTATATATGCGTGCAAAAATTAGTAAAATTTCGCCCGGCCCAACAACTTTTTCAAAACTTGCATATATTTTACTTACTCATGATACGTAGTATAGAGTAAGTCTTGTAATTGTTTTTTAAATTTCCATTGTTCAACAATTAAAATTTTCAATTTATTATTTTTAAAGAATTGTCATTTTCTAGGCAATAAATGTTATAGGCGATAACAATTTCTAAGCAATAAAAATAAATATAACGTTTGAAAAAGAACCAGCATGTGACAAAATCCTGTCTTAGACGGAAAAAAGTGTTGATCCATACAAAATGAATATAATAATACGTGTGAAAAGAATATAATACATTTACAACAGCCGGTGTACCTGCTAAGAAGGGAACTTGTCTATAATGAACATTTCTGCTCTCCTATGCGATTCCGTCTTAGAAAAATTTTCGACATAGCCAGGGGTGATTCTGTTCTGAATTTTCAGAAAAATTTAAAAAAAGGTCATCATTCCGAAAACTCAGACATAAAAATATCGAGGATTTTGACAAATGGTCACCGTAAAAAACCGATTTCGTCAATCGTTCGCAGAAAAAGATCGCCAAAGGATCGTGAAGAAAACGCGAATTTCTCCAAAGGATCGCGAGAAAAAGAATAATGTCGCCAAATGATCGCGAAAAAACACTAATTTCGTCTAAAGATCGTGAAAAAACGCAAATTTCGTCAAAAGACTGCGAGAAACACAAATTCCACCAAAAGATCGAGAAAACACAAATTTCGTCAAAGGACCACGGAAAACGTAAATTTCGTCTAAAGATCGCTTAAAAACGCAAATTTCGTTTAAAGATCGCGAAGAAACACAAATTTCGTCAAAGGATAGCAGAAAAAATGCAAATTTCGTCAATGGATCGCGGAAAAAACGCAAATTTCGTCAAAGGATTGCGAAAAAATCCCGTAAATTTCGTCAAAAAAAGCAAATTACGTCAATGGATCGCAAAAAAGCGCAAATTTCATAAAATGATCGCGGAAAAACGCCTCAAATTTCGTCAAAAGATCACGAAAAAACCGCAAATTTCGTCAAAAGATTGCAGAAAAACGCAAATTTCGTCAAAGTAACGTGAAAAAAAACACGAATTTCGTGAAAGGACCGCGGAAAAAACACATAGTTAATGCCGGGAGGGGATTTCCCCCCTCTGCTGTAATTTTTCAGAAAATTTTAAGATAACAAAATAAATATATTGCAGCCCAAGTCATTTTTTTTTTAAATGGAGAATACAAACATGAAAAAAGCTAAAATAAGTATTTTTTTTTTGTCAGAACTCCTCTTACAAGATAATTTTTAACCGTAATGGCATAAAATTCTCTATTTTGTAGAAATTCAGTCGGACAGGGTAGGGCTTATTAAGTTTTTGTATGAGCCAGGCCGAAATTTTAGATTTTATACCTTGCCAATAATTTTTTTGTGGAAAAAATGGAAAAACGGGCCGGATCGGGCTCGAGCCGAAATTTTCGCTTTTTATACTGGGTCGAAATTCTTTTCTACGGATCGGTTCGCGCTCGGGTGCTGAAATTTCGGCCTGTACGGACTTCGATGGTCCGTTATCGTTTCGAACGGAGCAAAGACAGAAATGCAATTAAAAAACTGTACACTGTACAATACTTAAACTCAAAGCGTCTATATGGCAGAAAATGATCATTCTCTTAGCATAAGACATCTCGAAAATGTAATCACTGACCTTTTTCAAAACAAATGACTAGTTCTCACTTAACCAATGCATGTAATATACGCTTTCACAGTTTTAAATGCAATATTCGCCGTTTAATTGGATCACTTTGTTGAATTTAATTTCATTCAGCAAAGTCACAAATTCCAAATAAGCCAAAAAATGTTAATATTAATTTTGACTGCCGCTTATATGAATTAACTAGTGATTCATATAAGCGGCAATTATAGTAATTTTTGTAGCTCTGGGAGGGGTTTCAACCCTGAATCCACCCCCCCCCCTTCACTGCGCCAGTGAATTAGTTATTGAGTTATAAGGGATTTTGATCGCGTTACAACCGGTTTTTTCGCCTTTTTGTCGCTATCATGTCGTAAATTCGGTACAAAACATCCACTGTGACAATATCTTCTGAAAGATCTTCTGCGTTTATAAAAGAAGAGAAAATGTCTTTCAGTTACATAGTTTTTGAATGAAAAAACCTGCCTATTTCATGCGCTTCTGAATAAGAATTAATTAAAGAAAGTGTCTGAAAGTCCTTTTGGATTTGAGAACAGCATTAACAAAAGGACAATATACCCGAACTGTAAAGCATCAAGAGCGCCCATATGATTAATTTTTTTTTGGGGGGGGGGGGGGTGGGGGGGGTGGGGGGGGGGGGCTGAGAAAAATCTCAACTTCCTCCAGTGCTACCATACATGTTAGTGAATCCCTCTTTTTTAAAAAAATAATAAAGGGAAAAAATACTTTAGGAAAATATTGGTGTTCAAATTAATACAAGCGCTGAAAAAATCCCTCTACAACAGACACCAATTTTTTTTTTTTTTTTTTTTTTTTTTGCTATAACGCAGGCCTTGTATTAAAAAGTTGTAAATATTGTTTAAATTTCGTATTAAAGCACTATTATTTCACGCATTATTATTCATTATGTCTTATGAAAAAAAAAAAATTAAATCTTGCTTTTTTTTAAGCATAAGTATTTAGGTGAAAATTTTTGAAACGTGAAATTACAACTAAAATATTAATCATTCAAAGATAGCCTACAAGGTAATATAAGGTATAGTATATATAGACTTAGTATTCTACACTTCTGACTAACTTAATAAATAGATGGTTCAGGGTGCAGAAATTATATTTACATTTTCATCATATAAGAAAAATTTGTTATGATTTCAATCATAAAATGCAATATTTACAGCTAATTATAACCTAAGATGTAATTTAAAATAGTTTGTATCGTATATACGAGGGTCACTCTGAAATTTTTGAGATACAACTAGGTTTTTAAAGTTATACTTACAAAATTTTATGTGTGTTAAAAGTAGTCCCCTCCAGCATTAATGCACTTTTGTAGACGAATTTTCGACAGGTTAAATGCCTCATGCCATTCATTTTTTGGAATAGAGGAAAAAAATGCATTTATAGCCACTTCAATCTGTTCTTCTGAATGATAACGACGTTCACGTAAGTTCTTTTTTAGATTAAAGAATAACAAAAAGTCACACGTAGCTAGATCAGGTGAATACGGCGGATGTTCTATCACTTTAATTCATTTTTGTTTAAGAAATTCAACTGTTAATCCGGCTGTATGTGAAGATGCATTGTCATGGTGAAGCATTAGTCCCCTAACATTCACTTCTTGTAGAATTTCTGGAAGACATTTAGTGGTATACCAGTTTGCTGTTACTGTCTTCTGTCCTTCCAACTTGATGGCTTTGACTAATCCCGTACTTCTGAAGAAAACGGCATACATCACTTTTTTTCAGTGCGCGTTGTCTTTTCACCATTGTCGGCGTGGGATCATCTTCAAAGACCCATACTTTGCTTTCTTGACGTGTTGGAACGTCAAAAAACGGTATGTGGGTTTCATCACTCGTTACAATTTTAGAAATGATGCGGTGTCCACCATCATTTAGTAATTTAAGAGTTTCTGTACTGATTCTGACACGCTCCTCTTTTTGGTGCTCAGTTAGATTATGGGGAACCCAACGGCAAACTACTTTTTTCATATGCAATACTTCATGAATAATTTTGTGTATGGCTGCGGATCCAATGTTAAGTTCCTTCTGTATCATTTGATAGGCACATCGATTATCATCCATTAACATTTTTCGTATGGCAGACACATTGTCCGGGATTACTGCCGACTGCGGCCTTCCTGTGTGTTCTTCATCTTGAAGAAAATTGCGACCACTGCTAAATTCTTTAAACCATCTGAATACAGTAGCACGAGCTGGAGATTCATCACCAAATGCTAATTTCAACCGTTGAGCGCATTCTTCTTGATTTAATCCTGCTTTAAAATCGTAGAAAATCATAGCGTGAAAACTCTCTCGCCAACTGCTCGCGTCAACTCGCGTCAACTCCATTTCCTTTTCTGTTTAAAATTTATTCTACGCTAAACAAGTTGAAGTAAGTCAGTAAAAAATTGTCTGCTGTGTAAAAATACTTAGTATTTTAAAATTAAACCGTTATTTTTATTTTGTAAATTCTCGTTTTCGCGTATCTCAATAATTTCAGAGTAACCCTCTAGGGTATCAAATGTTTTACTATAGGTATTTTAGGAAGATAAAGACACATAGGCAAGTACAAGTCACTGTGGAAAGCATATACTAGGTGTCCCAAAAAATTTAGTTCGAATTTCAAACAATAGATGGCGCTGAGAGCAGTAGGTGCTCAGTCTAGACCCAATTTTTGGTACTTCGGAATCCATTCAATACATTTTAATCTCCTTTTTTCGCATGGAAGAAAAGAGAAGCTGAAAAATCGAGCCTAGATTTAGCGGTTATTGCTTGCAGCGTCATCTATTGCTGCTATTTGTAACTAAAACTCATAATCTCAGCATAAAAACTCCTGACATCTTACATAACACTCCTTCAAGAATTTTTAAAATATCTGTCACCGTTTGCAAGTTATTAAATTTTAAAATCCATCAATCATTTTTGGGACACCCGGTATGTTACTTAAGCAACCGAGCATTAGACGATATTATCTCATTGTGAAAGATACGTGTTTACTGCAGATTGTCGAATAAATAAGTGCTGATTTAGCATATATATATAATATTTTCCAATCATATCGATAATAAAAACGACAATTGAAGAAAGAAATGAATAAACTACAAATTAATATCTCTTATTTCATGATCAACTGCGCTCAAGAGTGTAATGCTGATATCCAGTTATTATTCGATTCGTTAGGGCATATTGGCTTAAGAGGATTTGATATAAATACCTGCCGAACTTCTAGAAATTACTTTTCTGAAAGAAGGCTACATGAATTACCAGTTATGTGCAAGATTTTGAATAGAATAGCAGTATAATACACACTCAGTAGAATAACTTTTTAGTCATTCCTATTTTTTTTTAATTTTATGGTTCCATACTAGGGCTTAATTTCTAACAAAAAAATGCCGGAGCCCTAATATTCTGCGGTACCGGTACAACAATCGTACCGTTCTCCTCTCCCCACCCCCTGCCACTTCAACCTGCATATTTATATTTCATACATTATTTGCAAAATTCAAAGCATTTTTTTTCTTTAGCAAAATAATAATTTTAAATATATCTATCAGCATATACTTAGTTGTCAACTACTCCACTTTTTAGTTATCAGTCCTTCTGAATAGTAATCTTTGCCTAATTTCAATGTTAATTGATTGCAAAATTCTGCGATTAAATATGGTAAGGATTATGATAAGGAAATAGTGTTAACACAAAAAAGAGATAGTTCGCAGCTATTTTTTTTAATAAAAATGAATGAAATATACAGAAATTAATATTTATATAATGAAGGATGGAACAATGTTTTACAATTTCCTATAAAAGGTGCATATATTAAACTATAATCGAGTCCTTCCGCATAACTTCGATTCACTTTTGTAGTGAGTCCCTGAAAATCAGATTAAATTAAAAATTTGGCACCGTTATTGGAAAGAATCGATGCTTTTATAAAAAAAGGCGAAACAGTGCTCGATTTTTCTATCAGAATAACAATACATGGCAATTATATCTACTTACAAATGAAAGTGACTTCGTAAGGTGCAAAGCAGAGCCTTAGCATGGGTACCGTTCATGATGCAAAATAAATAGAAAAATCACTAAGGTGATTTTTATACTCGTACGCAACATAAGACAAAAAACGTTAAACAAACAAAACCTGAAACTGATGTTCGTTGGCTAAAACAGAAAATATTCTTTTCAGGTTAGATATCTAAAAAACAGCCAATAAAAAATTATCCTACTGTCACAAAAGAAAATCGAACTGAAAGCAAATTCATTGTTCAGTCTCTTGAATGGTGCCATATCAACAAGTCGCCGATATAAATTTGAAATAGAAAAGCACGATTTCTGTTTCCCCTTCATTCTGATCAAAATAGCATTAAAATTACTTGAAATGGTAATGGAAATGGTTAATGCGCAATTTTAAAGGAGGATTTTTTTTTCTATACATGAATAAATAAAATTTTAACTGTATTACATATTGAGTTCGAGTCAGCCCAAGGCCAAAAACAGATGTAAAAATTGAGTCTATTTTATCTCTATCTCCTACGTGTGCGACACATTACGTCACATATAAGTTTTTGGTAAAAATAATACAAAAGATTGCAGATGGGAAGGGAATGAAAATATAATTTAGGCTTCGGTTTTTTGGAAGCGCTGTTGCACTGGGTTCCGGAGCCCTCTGTTTATGAGCTCCGGTGAATTCCGACAATATTTAAATATGTATTAAAAACAGAGAATACCGGACCCGGGCTCCGGTTGTCTCCGGCGCAAATTAAGCCCTGTTCTATACTTAAAAAGTGAAAACGGAACCAATATAAAGTCACTCTTGTGTGTGTCTGTCTGTTTGTCACAGCCATTTTACTCGTAAAATATGGAACGTGAAAAGTTCAAATTGGCTGAAGTAATGAACTCTTTAACCCAGATAATTATAGACTACTAACCATTCACAAATATATTTTGGGAAAATGTAGAGGGCTAATTATGTTACTTGCAAAAACAAAAACTTTTCTTTATATATCGTGTGGGTATCGTGCAAAAAATTTCGTAACGCCGAATTTAAAAATACATTTCTTTTAATTTTAGGTATCATATTTTCAGAGATATCGTTAAAAATGTAATTGAAAAATATGTCCTCACCACTCTCTTTCCGAATCTACTGAAACTAATATTATGAAAAAATTAGGGGTAGTAAGAGATTATTTAAACCTTGCAGGAAAACTATAGCGATTATATTAGGTCTCACAGTTTTTGAGAAAGTCGCATTTTTCCGTTACACACAAATTTCGATTTACGGGCGTTCGGCAAAGGAGTTGAGGAGTGCTGGAGGTACCTTATCGTCGTGTAAGTATAAAAGAATTGATGATACTGATTTTCGAAAAAAAAAAAAAAAAAACGTCGGTAATTAGCCGACATATTAACCCTTAAAGACACGAACGGTTTGGACATACATAAAGACACGGTCGGTGTACTCTATATGTCATCGGCTTTTAAAGCCGAGATAACAACTTTTAATCATATGTTTGTGTAATGCAATGTTCGGTTACTATTTCATATATTTATTGTACGGAACGATCTGTGCGCGTGTAATACTCACACGTGACCTATTATTTATTATTTTTTTGTTTTGATGTGTAATTTTTCATTTACGTTTTTCTTTTATAAAAGTATTAGTTGTATAACTGTTGTCCAGCCTCGGGATATACTATTTTCGAGTTCCAGTGGTCTACTTTTAAAAAATTCAGATTGCTTGATTCTCACCACTTTTTTGAAAAGCGTATAATTTGACTTATTCTTACATTATTTAATCTGTAATTAAATAAAGTGACTATTTCTACTTCCAAAAATCGGCGGGAATCAAACAATCTTAATTTAAAAAAATAACCCACTGTAAAAGTCGCCCGCGGCTGGCTGGAGGGTTAATAAACCAATGATTTTAGATATAAATTGCTAGAATTTATATTTATGATGTTTATACGTTCATTGCTTCAATCAGAATGCGCCCTCCCGCGCTTCAGCGTTTGAGTTACGAAAATCCATTGTATGAATTGAACTTATCTAAATATGTTCTAACTCCCCTAAATGTTGAGACACTCTGGATATGTATAATATTTTTTATGTTATATATAACGTATATATGAAATATTAAACCAAAAATATTTGGTTAAAAGTGAAATTTTAAAGATTATTAAACTTTTTTTTTAGGATGTGAGTTTATTTTAATAAAAATCTTTTCATATAACTTTTGGCAAAAAAAACATTTTTGAAAAAAAAAAAAAAAGATTAAATGGTCGTAATGTTAACAATAATAAACTTAAAATATGCATTACACGTGAGTAATAATGCCGTTTTTGTGGCGTTCAACAATTATAATTGTTGCGTCAGTGACATGAACTGAACTGATCTGATGTTTTCCTCGAGAAAGAAACTGAGACTTTTTTGTTATTCAATTGTTTTGTTTTGATGTTGTAATGAGGTGTTTTCTGTGATCGTGAATTAAAGGTCCTTTATTTAAAAGTGAAGGTCTTTATTACTTTTAAGACAGCTATAATATATCAAGTAAGTATTCGTCAACGAATCCTTAGTATATTTTTAATACAATTCGACCCGCAAAGCGGTGTAAAACATTGTTTTCGGTTGTTCCTGCAACAATAATATTTCTAAATTTGCCATGAAGAAAAATATGCTAATTTTTTTTCTCCGGATTTTCTTTCACTTTTATTAAATTTGTTACATAGACATATTTCTTTCTCTACCCACGAAACATTCATAAGATAAATTCAAAATAAATAAAGGTGGGGAAATTGCTAGCATAAAGCATTAAAAAGTAACTCTTGAACGAGGGATAAATACCAACACAACCTAAACTGTAAAATGCATTTATTTATGAGTTACACACTTAAAGAATTAGAAATTCATCGAATAAAAGAAATTGTAGAGAATTTGAAAGAAGAAACCCTTGATTTTTTTTTATTTTTATTCACAACACTAAAACAAATCTTGACATTCACAAACACTTCACATACAATGAAATGTACATTTCTGGTTTCAGAATCAAATTTCACTAGTTAAAAATAACTAATTAGTATGCTTTCTTCTCATGAAAGCCTTAAATTACATTATAAAATATACCCCCTACCTATTTCGGTGCAGATAAATTAAATAGAATAAAAAAGACAATAATGCAACAGGAGCACCATGCTCCATGCTACACTCTCAGAAAACTAAACATCAACTAACTGATGATGTTATAATTATCACTACAACACATCACAGAAAGCATAGTTCTGCCATCTGTTAACAAACAGAATAACTAAAATATTAAATTTGATTCCTAATCAGTATCAGTTTAGCACCGAACAGAAAGGAAGCTAAAAATGTTTCCGATTTGCTTTCACTTTTACAAAATCTGTCATTTAAGCATTTTTTTCCCTTTAACCTAAAAAAAAAAACTACAAGGAAGATCTCCAAATGTGTAAATGCAGCAATATTCCTGATATTAAAAAGCAGAACTGTAACCACTGCTTCTTTCACGAGAGCTGCACATCAAAGGTTATTTGAATGCCACAACAAATTGCTTTGAATTTTTTTACAGGCTTAGAAGACCGGTATTAAACACCGAAGGAGACCACTTTCCTCAGCTCAATATTGCTTGATTTTAACGCAATATTAAAAAATAAATTGAGCTGTAAATATTTCTTCAAATGAAACAATTTTTTTAGAGATAATTATACAAATATTTGTTTACGTATTCCTTCAAATACTGTTAATGAAAAATAATTATAATTTACTTTAATTAAGACATATTAATTAAGAATTTAAAAAGGGGTGAATTGAAACACATGTGTTGTGCGCAGGATTATAAAAAATGCATTCGATATATCTATTTAATATTGTATATATATATAATATACGTATTCTTAAAATAGTGTACTTTAACTTAAACCTAAAATTATACTCGAATTTAGAAGATGAAAATATTTCCCAAGCAATTAAACCATGAAATACAAAATTTAAAATAAAATTTCAATAAAAATATAATAAAAAATATGTATGTTTCAGGTATTTGCTTAGAAATATGTACAGATTATAAGATATATAAAATACAATATAGTACAAAATATTAAGTTTCTATGTTATTTAGTTTCGAAAAGATGATGTGCACAATATCAAAAATATGAGATTTGAGAAAAATTACTTTGAAATTCAAATTTACCTTGATTTGGATAGGTGTCCCACTACATATTTTTTCATAAAGCTAGTTTTAATTAAAGAATCGACATGCGGTTTTAAAAAGTTGGGTAACATCACTATTTAATAAGAGAGGGGGAAAAAGTTGACTTTTTTAAAATTTGAAGACTTTTTTTTTTATTATTATTTTTAATTTATCCACCTTTAATTGTCATACCTACCCTTCGGAAAGTCGTACAGTAAAGGGCATCATAATCCAGTGTAAAACTAATCTTTTCAATTAATGTAGGGCTCGTTTTTATTTTTATTTTAAACAAATAAACACATTTTCAGGTCATTATGGTATTTTACAATTTTACACAACATTTTCAGTCATTTTTTGAATTTATTTCGATTTATTTTGAAATATCTTATAAGAAAAAACGTATACAAGGGAAACTACTTACAATTATACATAAAACTGATTGACTTAATGTATGAAATATCTAATGTAGTATGGAAAATGTGGAAAATTATTAAATCTTCAAAAGGCAAGTCACATATGGGGAAATGGATTAAATCGAATCTAATTTCTGATATTATGTAATACACATAAATTGTAAAATGGATTTATTTAAAAGTTTTAACATTGATAGAATTGTTAATTAGCAATGAATAAAAGAAATGAAACTCATAATACTTCATTTTTATTTAATATATCCGCTTTCATTTCACTTTAATTAAATCCGTGACCTAAGAATTTCTTTTATTAAAAGTTGAAATGTCACAAATAACTGTTGTACATCAACCTGAAGCCTTTCGCAGAGGGTATTTTGAATGTCGCAATAAATTGCGTTGAATTTATTTACAGCCACAGAAGAAAAAAAAATTCTTTGAAAATGTATTAAATCAAAACTAATATCTAAAATTATGTAATACACATAAACTGTAAAATACTTTTATTTATAGGATTTAACATCGAAATAGTTGGAAATTTAGCAATGAAAAAAAAATGAAGCTGAAAATATTTCACTTTGAATTAATACATCCGCTTTCATTTCGCTTTTATTAAATCTGTGACCTAAGAATTTCTTTTATAAAAAATTGAAGTGGGACAAATGACTGTTGTACCACACATCAACTAGAAACCTTTCACAGAGGGTGCCTTGAATGCCGCAACAAATTGCGTTGAATTTATTTACAGCCATAGAATAAATGAATTTTTCTTTGATTCTCATACATACGCTTCGAAGGCTCGTTCAGTAAACGACGTCGTATCCTAAGCTGAAAATTAATCTTATTTCCTGGCCATATTCCCATATAAAAGAGGAGCAAAGTTGGATGAAAAAGTTTATAGCCGATCCAACAAAAGGTTGCACACATTTCTCATCTCGAGCTAAATACAGATAGAAAGAAGTAAAAATTAAATTTAGAAAATCAAAAAACACGACTGCGTAAAAAGCGAACTAATTCATATTTCTCATCAATGTGAAACTATGTTTTTATATCACTTTCGTATTTCTTTTATTTACCTGTATTGATGCCTTTTAAGTTGTGTTTAATTGTTAGTTCTTATCTATAAACACAGTTTTTATGAGGTCTATAGATGTCTATGATGATTAGAGTTTCAGTAAAACTAGAGATCCTACCTACACAACTTCCAGATTGCGTAATATTGAAACGGAGCTTCTGACTGTAAAATAGTCAATGATACATCGTCTTCATTTTGAAAGACCTATCCAATGATATACCACTCATTATAGTGCGTAAAAAGTTTTTTTCGTCTCTACTGCCATTTTGTATTTTACGGCCGCCATTTTGAATTTATAAAAACAAAACCTAGCATAACCATCGGACGGTTAAGACGAATCGATAGAGACCTCATTCATTATAATCCATCCAGCCGTTTTGATGTTTCGAGAGTATAAAGAAATCCACTTACCCGGATACGCGTGAAACACATAACCCTTCTTAGCAGTCGGGTAAATACCAACTTTTTTCGTTTCGTTTTGTTAAACACTAATTCTTTTTAATTTTTGTGCGTTATTGTGTAGATGCGTATGATTGTGATGAAAATAGATTTCGCGAATGTTTAGTTAGTTTATAAGTAAACACTTCGTGATATGTGTAATAGGGTGTGTCTAAAAGAATTAAAAATCAATTTTTCTCACCCTCTAACTCATCAGCCACGCTGCCTGTCCTTTGAAATTTCCGAAAAGCTTGCAAATTTTTCTCGCTTTATAGGACTCTTTGCAACTTTAAATTGGAAATAAAACTGCTCTCTGTTGTCTTTGGACTGCGATTTAGCAGGTTATGTTCGAGTCACAGGAAAACCTGTTGCTATATGGAATACATGACTTCATTCATTTCCTTCAGTACGAAGATTGATCACTCTGTGCTTATGAGTACTCTGTTAAGGGTACAGTGGATTCTCAAAACTATTTTTTTTTTCATTTCCAATGAATTTTTTAAAAAAAATTCTGGAACTATTCATAGTATAAATATCTCCTATTTCACAAATTTTTGTTAAAATATATTCAATACTTCTTGAGATACAGAATTTATTTTTTTTTTAAATTGGCAATATTTCAAAATGCTCCATGCGCATCCACTTTTCAAATACGTGTACAATATTTTTACATAATAGCCATTTCATACATACAAATGAATGTTACCAGAAAGTTTTGGCATACTACTTCTAAAACACTGAAAAAAATTATTATAACTTAATTTTTTTGTATTTTTCGTTAAAAATTTATTAAAAATCTATATAATAGAAAATTAAATGCCTCTAAACAAGTTTATTTTTAGTAACATTTGTTAACACATACATAGACAGTATTGTAAAAAAAAAAATCAGGAAAATTGGGCATAACGTAATGCGCATGGAACATTTTGAAATCATGAAAACGACGAAAATATTTATTCTGAGGAAAACAGGTTTTAATAAATACAATGGCTATAATTGCTTAATATTTTTTTACTGACACAGTTTCAGTTACATATAAGGGATATAATGTTATTTCTAGCTTCTATGTAAGCTCTTTATGTTTTTATGATAAATTCACATAAAATGTGAGACTTCGAAGATGTGCGAAAATGTGTGACTTCCAAAAATTCAGTAGTCCAGTAAATACAGTCGAAATCAAAAATTTTTTGTGTATCTGTACAAGGTAAACAAACGCTAAAAGTAAAGTTAAAAGTAGAAGTTTAAAACACTTAGTAATAAATTTAAAGACTTACTGTTTTTTTTATTGTATTTTACGCTAAAAAGATTAGTAACAACATGCAATTCGCTCTAAATACATTGTAAATATACTCTAAAAGAAACAGTTAAAAGATACAGTTAAAGTATTATTTTGCGACATCGCAAAATTAATAAGAATACAGTGCAAAATAATAACATTGAGCCAGGTCAAACGAAAAGCTATGCTAAAATTTACAGCTTCGAATTGGCGAAAAAGTAAACAAAATGGCGTAACAGAATCAGCTGATTGGACAAAAATGCTTGTAACTCCACTAAAAATAGTCAAAATCGAAAAATACTTTTTGCGTTCTATAGCAGGGAGATCATATATTGTTATTATGCTAAAAGTGAAAATCCGACAATTTGATGATTTTTTGCGATTTTCGAAGTCCACCGTACCCTTAAATGATCCGTCTGTGATTATAGTGCCACCTGTTGATAAAATTGTTAAGTAATTTTGAAATTATTGAATTAGATTTTTACGGATTTCAAAATAAACATAGCCCTTGCTCCATTCTTCTTTCTAACTCCATTTTCGAGTTAATTTTTAAAATCACGGATTCACTTGGACAAACTTAACTTTGATAGTCTTAAAGACTTTAAATAGATCAAAGCTTACCATACATGAAGACATGTCAATGCTGTTTCAAAAAAGGTAAAATGTGACGAAACAGAGCGACAAATTTTAAACGAATCACAGATGCATGGGCATTTGCAAAATACGCCCATACTTATAAATTAAAGATATTATCTGAACAGTTTCTATTTTTGATCTTTTGTCGAATATCTACAGAAATAATTGAAGAATCATCTTTGAACTTTTGGGGTGTAAAATTCATCTTTGAACTCATATGCTTCAGTGAGGATTTAATCACATAATCATTCAATTTCTAATTGGCTTGACAAATATAACAAACTACGATTGCCGTACAATAAAGATTTTAAAGAAAATTGTCTCTAAACAAAAGTTGAAGAGTTGCAACAATCATTTACTGTGGTTTTTTTTTTTTTTGGTTGTTTTTTTTTTTTTTTGTCTTGGCATCTTGCAAATGCCTCTTTTTTGCTCAGTGTTCACAAACCTGAATTTCCGTGAATGTGACATTCCTATCAATTGTGACAATAAAAAATTTAACACGATAACTGTTATTGAGTTAAAGTTTCATTCCTAACCCGGAAAAGTTCAATAAATCGGAGGAATTGACTCAACATAAAGAAAAAAAAACCCTGACTAAAGCGTTGTGGAGGAAAATTCATATTGTAATATAGGGGAAGGAAAGATAAAGAGGCCACTCTAAGGTTTCATTAATTTCTGTGATACATTTTTTAATCAGTAATGTTTTAGAAACAAATATGAATAGTAAGTATAACTTTAGTTGCAATTGCTACACGGCTCAAAACAATTAGGGGATAAAATTACGCAAATATTTACGCCGATAAATAACGTAAATTAAAACATCAATAATTTAAAGCGTAGTAGAAAACAGGTAATGGAAATTTCACATGCAAATTAAAGTTTATGACGTCAAAAACTAGAAAAAAGTGATAAGTGCAGAAATCAGGATTTTTCAGAAAACTGTTTCACAGTCCCAGTTGTCAAATTCAATTGCTCAGCTTCTGTTTTGAGAAAAGGTGACTTGAAAATGTCACAACAATGTGATTTAACCGGATCCATGACTTTGCATGTTATCTGGACAGTCGAATCTGGGGAAACACAACGAAGTGCAGCGGACGCAAGAAGTGTCAATTCAAGGCTGTGGATTAATTCCAAGACACATGGAATGGTAGACACCGACAAGGGCAAGGTCGGCCATGTGCTACTTCAGAAACTGATGACCGATATATCCTGTTAACAGCTGGTCGAGACGGAACGGGCAATGCTACTCTGCTGCAAACAGAGTTGTTCTTGGCCACCGACGAAGAGTGTCCAGCCAAACAGCCTGAAATAGGCTTCATTAGGATGGTCTCTATGCACGTAACCGAAAGGTCTGCATTCCGTTGATCTCAAGCAACTGTGCAGCCCAAAGAAGGTGGGCAACTAAACATCGAGCTTGGAGGCAACATTGTTGGAATCAAATTCTGTTTACAGACGACTCCCGATTCAGTATGGATGTGACATCTGATGTGTTTTGGCATGGAGAGAAAGAGGTACTCAAAATAATCCCACAATCATTCGTGAAAGATCACATTACAGACGAGGTGGGTTGATGCTATGGGCTGGAATCAGCATAGGTAGACGTACGGGCCTGCATATAATTCGAAATGGCACTTTGAAGGTCAGAAGTTATACAGACGACATACTGAGATCTCATGTCGTATTTTATGTTGCAGCAAATGGTGATTTATTTTTTCCATGCATGATAATGACAGGTTACTTACAGCTCGTCTTATGGAGAACATTCTTAAAGTTGAAACAATACAGCATATGGAATAGCCAACATGCTCTCCTCACCCCTCCGACGATGCTTTGCAGCGAGACTGGTGCCTTCTTTTATTGTCCGAGACTTAGAAATTGCAATTTTTGAGGAGTAGAACGGTACTCCCCGAAAACTTATTGAAAATGTCCAATCCATGGAAAACAGGTATACGACAGTTTTATCTATCCGAAGTGTCCACACGTCATATTAAATGCCTTGCAACATTCCTAATCAGTACCTTTTTTTTGTCATTTATATGTAACCAAATTGTTGCCCTAAACCATCTTTTCACATTCTACCCATCGTTTCAAAGAATTTTTGCATCGCAATTTTTTGTATCTTTTCATCTGTATTGTGCATTGATACACATGTTACTCTCAATTTTATGCCCATGCATGGCTGTCTCGCACTGTTCTCTTCACTTTTTTGCTTGCTTCCCTAATTTTTTTGAGCGGTGTATTTTACTTTTTAAAAAGCATATTTTATAATGTACACGTCACTTTAAAATAAAAACTGCAAAACTGCTACTTTGACAGCCTAAGCTGTGTAAACTGTCCAACATAGGTAAATGAACAAATTACATTAATTCAATGCGCATATTTAGTCAACATGAGCTAAAGTGGCACACATTAAGAATAAGTATTATGTTTTGTAATGCTTGTAGTAGATCGTTACAACATAAAGTATACAGTAATGAGTATCAGTATGACAAATGGAGGAATGCAAGTACCACCAGCATACGGCAAATATCCAGATTAAGCCATCTCTGCAGCAGTTATTGCCAAGAACTGTATTTTCCCTTTCAATGAAAATATTTTTAGTAATATTTTGTTATGAAGAATAAATAAAAATTCGTTTCAGGGCAAAGTATCTAGTTGGCCATTTTGTACGATCTCTCTGTGGCCACTTTGCCTGAAATGACGCCATTACAAAAACTGCGACCTAGCATCTAATCTAAATGAGTGAGGGTTATCAAACACACACCATTTAACCATTGAATTATGAATTCATAAAAATTTTATCATCTAAAGACTTTTTCGTGAATTTTTTGAAACTACATTAGAAGATTTACATAATCATTTAATAAATTTTTTTGTAGGATTTTAGAAGGATTGAAATATTTAGAAGGATTAATTAAATTTGAATTTATAGGGATTCTGTGCAATATTTATAACCAAACTCAAATCTTTTATTTTAAATATTTTTCTTAGTATTTTGTAGAATTGGGAATGTACAAATATAATGTTCTTACAATAGAAACCTAGAAATATTTCCAAATTGAACCCCCCCCCCCCCCAACTTTAAGAAAGTTAAAAAGATGCAAAGGCAAAATAAATCACCCTTTTAAAAATATTTTTAGTTTGTGTAACCAATAATGCTTTTGGAACAAGATAAATGAATGCATCTATAACTCATTCTAAACTGTATTACTACTAATCTATGTATTAACTGAATTTTATAACAAGTTATTTTAATGGCAGTTATAAGTACCATCAGTAGATAAAGGGTTAAAATGTTATTTCACACTCATCAAACTGCATAAGAGATAATTACAATACTACATATTATTTAGATATATCCAAAAAATTGCACTACTTGCCTAAAATAAAAAAAAAATGCTAAAAAACAATAAAATGACTTCAGAACTAGAAAAATGTAGCCTTTCTGTTCAAAGTTGCAGAAAATACTACCAGCATCTGTGACGACTGTTTCGCCCAATTCTTGCGTGCCGCGTGCAATATACAGTAAAAAAAAACTCAAATGGCCATTTTGTCCTACTGCTCAATTTATCCGCCCTTGCCCCATTTATTTTTTTGTTCTCAAAATAAATAAAACATTTTTCATTGCCTAAATTTTAGAAAACGCATTTTTAAAGATAAATCTGTGATTTTCAAACTATGAGACACGATGAAAAAATTATAGCGTATATGCACGTATGTCGTAATAGTTTGCATTCAATGCATTTATTCCAAGTTTATATAATTAAAATAGTTCGAAATCCATCCATAATCGAAAGAAAAAAAGGTGAAAATATTTCCATTATCCACTAACTTTTATATCATGTGTTGAACATTAATTTTTTTATCAACTCGAAAACAGTCCAAAAATCAAATGTATGAAATCAGCGAAATACCTCATAAAAACAGAACTGTGACAAATAACTCTTGAACGAGAGCCACATTCCAACTCGACGCCTTTCACTGAGGGTTCCTTGAATGCCGCAACAAATTGCTCTGAATTTAATGAGGGCCTCATTTTTTTTTATTACAGCCTACATAACCTTATTTTTCTTTAATTCTCATACATACACTTTGAAAGGTCGTTCCGTAAACGATATCATACCACCGCGGGAGATTAATCTTCTTTTCACGTCATATTCTCGAATGAATGAAAACCACAAATGGATGAAAAAATTTATGGCCTATCAGACAAAAGAAAGCACAAACGTCTCATCTCGATCTAAATGCTAATTGCAAAAAACAAAATTCTTTTTTTTTTTTTTTTTTTTTTTTTTTTTGTCACTATATGCTTTTAATTAACTTGTTTTATGTATGTGATGTCGGAATTTTGTTATTCTTCTTTTATCTTTTTGGAATTCTAGAAATTGCGTACAGGTTATGTGTTCCCCTTGACAATAAAATATTTTCGTATTTTCAAATGCAGTAGTATTTCCCTTTAACGAAAACCCTATTTAACGAACTTTTCCACTTAAGAGGCTACTTCAGTCAAACGAAAAGACCTGTTCGCTAATGCTAATCCTATGGAAGAAATTTATACAGATAACTCGGTCGCATTTCAATATTTTTAAATGATTTCTTTTGCATTGAATCGTTGAGATTGATCTGTACAAAGACCGTTGTTTACTTTTTTGATTTTGTTTACAGGTATTTCTTATGAGGACAATTTTTTTGTCGGAACCGGTTTCGAAAGTAAAAGCCTCCTCATAAAAAATATCTGCAATCAAAATCGAAAAAGTAAAAAACGGCCTGCATACAGATCGATCTCAACTATTCAATGCAAAAGAAATCGTTTAAAAATATTGAAATGCGACAGAGATATCTTTATAAATTTCTTCCATAGGATTAGCATTAGCGAATGCGTCTTTTCACTTGACTGAAGTAGCCTCTTAAAGAAATTTTCTGCTGAACCTTGACTTTGAACTCCATTAACATGCAAATTAATCTCCATATTACGAAAGATATATTCTATATAACGAAGTTTATTTCACTGATCACAACTGATATACTTAATACCACTGAATATTTTGCTGACGATGACATATTGCAAAGTGCAATAAAATGTAGTGAAGAAACTACAACGAGCGATGAAGATGATAATGAAATAGAAATTGAAAGACCTTCAAAAGAAGAAATGCTGAAAGGCTTCGATAAACTAAGAAGGGGATTCCAGTTTTGCGAAAATGTTACAGATGAAGTGTTCAGATACTTAAAAAAGTGCGACAATTTATTTATAAACAGTGTATTTTTTTTAAGAAACCAGTACAAAGTAATATTACAGCCTTTTTCAAATTTAAGAGTTTGGTATACTGAGAAAACAGACGAAAGGTATACTACGCTTCAGTTTTTTTCTCTCCCTTTATCGTATGCTTTTTTAGACATTATTCTAATTAAATATCTCTCGTTTGTCTACATTGCATAAAAAAAAATTTACCGCCCGAATAAAATACATTTTTCTAATATTTCCTTTTTATGTGTATTTTTCATTTTCTGAATGCGTATTTTAGTATGCAAATTTCATGAATTTAAGTTCATTTCTATTTAAAGAATTTTCTTCCTAAAGAAGTGTTTAAGTATAAACTACTTTATTTTTGTGGCGAACTACAGCTACAAATACTTTAACGAAAATGTAGTTAGTCACAACTACGACTATTTATCCTGAAATGTAACGACCACAAACTACTTTTCAAAATTAGTCGAATCTTCGCTACTTTCAGATTTTGTCAAAAGATTTAATCTGCACTTTAAATTGAGGAAAATGACTATAGATATAATACAATGGTCCTTATTTATATCACAGTTTCCGAGATTCAATCGAATAAATGCTATAAGACCGAGAACAATAAATAATTCGGAAAGATAGCATACAAGTAAATGTTTCGTGCCAGTTTCTAAAATCTTACTTTAAGCTTATAAAACTCATTATATGCCGACTAGATCAAATTAATATTAATTGTAATAATAAATATGAAAATAAGGCAGTTCTAAGAGAAGAAATGCGGCATAAAACATAAAGATCTAATAATAAGTAGGCATTTCTATCAGAAATCTAATTTCTTTGATTTGGATTGTGGTTTTAGATTTCAGTAAGTATACATGTTGTCATACGATGCAATGCTAAATGCAGTTAATTGCCGTCATTTTAAAATTATTGTGTAGAACACATTTTCCACAGAGAAAGAAGTTTCTACCAGCTGACTAAAAGAATGGTGCGTTTTCCCCCTGAAATAGCATTAAAAGTAACTTCACTGTTCGCTACAAACTACTGATCTTTTGTATCGCGCTAGGGGCTGTGCATGTATAACGTTATCATTTTAGGGGGGGAGGGCAGTGTGGAACATGATATCGTAAGGTATCTTTAGGGGGAGGGGTTTGTCTTGTGATATCGTTATTATTTTGGCTCCAACCAAATTTTTCTCTTTTTATTTGGAACTTGGTCCTTACATCAAAATAGTATCTTATATTTTTATAGTCTGTTATCTATTTTAATGAAAATACAAAGTTGACATTAAAATCTTTAAATGATTATAAAATTATTTAATTCCAAACTATGGAATATCCCAAAGTTTAGCATTCCTATTTTCTTCATATATGTAAGCATATATAATCTGCCACTGGAGAAACCATATGCGAAGCATATTTTAAATTATACTAGTGTTTACAAGTAAATAAAAGAGGAAGAGAATGTTGTCTATCTGTTTCGTTGATAAGAAATTCTATCTGCCCCCTCCCCCTCTGTGCGGAGCAAGTGCAAAAAGACATTATTACTGTTGAAGTCATTATGTAACAAAATCCTATTATAAAATACTTTTAAATAGTAACTATTTCTTTTAAGTGCTATTTGATATAAAATTAATTCGTATATAAACTGATTTTACTGACTTCTCTTTATTTGAATTAATTGCGAAAACTAAGTGTTACCATTTTTGTATAGCACTCCAAACAAAGAAATAAATTCCAAAATTCTAAAGAATTTTTAAGCATTGATAACTATATCATTACGGGGGAGGATGTTTGCGGGATGATAACGAATGCTATCGTAAGGGTCGGGGGAAGGGGTCCAAAATTACCAAGAAGTTGATAACGTTATATATGCACAGTCCCCTATTCATTATATTATATTTTTCTAAATACTCATTATAATATATTTTAGAAACTACGGCAAAAAGAAGCGACTACTGTGGTTTTGCTACGTGTAGGGCGATATATCTGACTATTGATTATTGATTATGCGTTAAGAAAATAATTTAAAATTCCTGAATAGCTTGCTTAAACAATGTTTTTTTTCCTTCTTGTCGCCATTTCTTAAAAACTAATGAAGAATTATTTCTTTTAGAAATTCTTTAGTTTTCGCTTTCTACGAAACATAAATAAAAGACATGAATTTTACACAAACAATGACGTACAGTCCCTTACTCATTATATTATATTTTTCTAAATACTCATTATAATATATTTTTCAAAATATAGAGCGCTACAATACAAACTACTGCTAAAAGAAGCGACTACTGTGGTTTGTCTACGTATAGCGCAACATTTCTGACTATTGATTATTGATTATGCGTTAAGAAAATAATTTAAAATTCCAGAATAGCTTGCTTAAACAATGTTTTTTTTCCTTCTTGTCGCCATTTCTTAAAAACTAATGAAGAATTATTTCTTTTAGAAATTCTTTAGTTTTCGCTTTCTACGAAACATAAATAAAAGACATGAATTTTACACAAACAATGACGTACAGTCCCTTACTCATTATATTATATTTTTCTAAATACTCATTATAATATATTTTTCAAAATATAGAGCGCTACAATACAAACTACTGCAAAAAGAAGCGACTACTGTGGTTTGTCTACGTATAGCGCAACATTTCTGACTACTGATTATGATTATATGTTAAGAAAATTATTTAAAAATCCTGAATAGATTGCTTAAAGAATGTTTTTGTTTCTTCTGGTTGCCATTTCTTTAAAGCTAATGAAGAATTTTTTTTTTTTTTAGAAATTGCTTAGTTTTCGCTTTTTACCAAACATAAACAAAATACATGAATTTTCTGCAAACAATGACCACGTCAAATAAACGCATAGTAATAGAAATATCGTGGAACATGAATTGCATTCATGAAATCTGACATATTTTCCGAAAAAAAAAATCGTTGAATTCTTATAAATGCATTTTCTTAAAAAACATATGTTTACTGTTATATTTATTCCTATTATGGTATGTATGGAGATTATTATGGTGACAGAAAATTTTGAAAAGTGATTAGTTGCACTGTAGTCGTTATATCGTCGGTACCATCTCAAACTATCAAATGGGAAAACAGTGGGCTATTTTTTTAAATTCAGATTTCTGGATTGGCACCACTTTTTTGAAACAGTAAAATTCGTCTTATTTAACATTATTTAATAACACATTAATTAAAGTGAAAACAAGGGTAATTTTACCATTTCAGAAAAGTGGTGCCAATCAAGAATTCTGAATTTTAAAAAAAAGTAGCAATGTGTTTTCACTTTGGATAGTTTGACATGGTACCGACGATATGTGTAAGCACCTCAAAATCCAGTCTCGGCAAAAACAATGTATATTATAGAAAAAATAAAATGTAGTTTAAAAAATGTTTATATTACAGTTATAAAAGAACAATAGATCATAATAGCAATGGAGAAACTACAATGAAAAAAGCGAGGGGAGGAGAAGTAGTAAAAAATAATAATAACTTTTGTCGACAAAATTTTACATTCCTAAGTTAGAGCATAAAATGAAATTTCTATATTTAATCCAATATATTTTTTTTTCAATTCTCAGTTTATATACAAGAAAATGCAACTTCCAGTATATTCTGATGCAACGTATCTTCTAACCAATTCCATTATCTGAGTATTAATTTTACTTTCAACATATTTGGCATATCCATCACGCCTACGACACTGAAATTGAGACATAGTCAGATTTTAGATTTAAAAAACAAATTATTTAAATCAAATAGGGAAAGTTTGATATGGTACTTTTTAATTTAGCCTATACTACTCTATATTTAAAGGTAATTCCGTCATTAAATCAACACTCAGTAATACAGAAATACAATGCAGAAGCAGATAATTATATACTTTTATTTCAGTAAGATTTATTTTACGTTTTGATATTAACCAAGTACCATTCTCCATCCTTAGATATGTTGCTGAATATTTTATTTCAAAATAGACTTCATGCACGTGAAAGTTTTTAGCAAAACTATCGCATCTCTAAAGTATACACAATTTTCTTATACAAAACATCTTTCCAAGTTCAGTTCGAATTATAAAATTAACTGGTTAAAGACTTTTTAAATAACTAAAACAGAATCTTTATTTATAAAAATGAGACTGTTAAGTGTTTAAAATTTTCCTTTATCATTACATTCAATTAACAAGCACACACAGGCAAAAAATACATGTCACGTTTTTTTTTTTTTTTTTTTTTTTTTGCAAAATAAAGAAAGCGAGGGGAGGAGAAGTAGTAAAAAATAATAATAACTTTTGTCGACGAAAGTTACAAAAGTTACAAAGTAGTTTGTACAAAATACAATGTAAAAAAACCACTGTAAATTTGCCGGACCAAACTCGATCACAGTGAATGTGCTGTATCTTTCTTTGGTTTCCTGACTATATTCACATGGAAAATACAGTAGTTGCGTAAAATTAACAGCACAATGTGCTGGCAATTTGGAAGCATTTTTTTACAGCACAAACTGCTGTCGCCCATTCACAGCACATTCACTGTGATCGAGTTTGTGTGCGAGATGAACAGTACTTTGTACTGTAAAAATGTCGTTTTTTTTACAGTGTACGATACAACCACGTACGAAAATTTACTCTTAGCACTTTCGAGTGAACCACGATTTCAAAAAGTACTCTTTACGTTTAGAAACGTCAGAAACTAATATTTTTCGATATTTTTAACCCTTTCAGTGGGAGAAAATTTCTGTTTGAAAAATTATTAAATAATTGGATGACACCTGAATTTACAAACGAATATTTTAGAAAATAAAACTTTGCTTTTTCTATACTATAATTATAAAAGCAAATATTTTTTTTATATAGTTTTGGTGCCGTTTGTCAGTTTGGAATTAAAATTATGTAATCACACCGCCTTTGAAAAGTTTAAAGAAGTATTTATAAAAACATGTTTCTTTTTCTGCCACCGATTTTCGGAAAGTTTCCGAATAGTTTTTAGTGTGTATTAATCAGTTTTCCTAACTCGGAATGTAGATTTTTAGGATACTTTCAATCCTCAACTAAACACTTTTCTGGGTTTTCTTTGTTGTTGTTGTTGGCGTTGTTTTTCTCTCTTGATTTTACGAAGGTTTCCGAGTAGTTTTTATAGTGTAATAAGGAGTTTCAGGACACTTAAGGGGGTCCGGAACACAAAAAGCTTCAAATTTTCATTTTTTTATTGGATTAAAAATTTCTCTGCCGTTTTCTGCTTAAAATGATGTTTAAATCATGTTTCTATCTTAATTAGAACAGGAAATATTAATTTTTTCGTTTTGGTTTGTTTTCAAAATCTGCCTTTCAAGCTATGGTTGTCAAGGAAACGTGTTCTTGTGAAATTGCGTTTTTTTTTTCATGATAGGTTTTTTCCCCATTTCTCATATTTAAATTCTTATAACTCGAGAACCGTTAAAGATACATGGTTGAAAATCGGAACATATATTTTTCAATTATTTTACTGTACTTTTGAGCCAGCCTATTTGAAACAAATATTTACTTTTGAAAATATGATTTTTTTTTTTTTAAGTTGCACCACTTTTTTTTTTTTTTTTGTAATTTTTTCGTTAAATATTTTTAATTTTTTTAATTAATATTTTTTAAACGCTGGCTCTAAATTAAAATATATATATTTCTGTTCATTTAAATGAAAAACAATTTAAATTCTACAAATAATATTTCGAGTTATAACGATTTTAAGTTATACCACTTTTTTCATAAATTTTAAATTAAAAATTTTTTTTAAAAAAGCTATGAGAAGTTTTATCATTTGATTTTGTTTACAAATGATATGGTTAACCACCACAAAAATATTCAAAATTTTAACTCAATAAATAAAATTTTTTTGAAAATGTGTCCCGGACCCCCCTTAAAGATTTAGAACAGAAGTTATGGCTTTTAGAATTATACCTGCACAATAGATGAAGCGGCGTTTCCGTCATTTTTCTCCAAAAGACGTTTTTGGGCATAACGCGCACGATATCTCAAAAACTTCTGAATATTTTTTCATGAATTTCATGAAACTTTTAAAATTTATGTTTCATGTTAGTATGTATAAACTGAACATAAAATTTCCTTTTTATTGTTAAAAAAAATATTTTTTAGGTGATTATAGTGTTGAAATTTTCTAAATTTTGCTTTAGCGAAATAAAACTTTGTATTAAAATTATAAAAATGCTTTAAATACAAATTTGTTTAGGTTCAGGGTAATTACAATAGTCTGAAGTATACGTATGGACCAAAATGTTCATTCTAGTTGCAAAATTTATTTTGTAATCCTGAGCCGTAACCTGTTATGCTGATTTTCTGCTCGTCAAATGTCTGATAGCTTGGAACGCACTGTAAATGCTAATTCTGCATCTTGCAATTTTTTTAAATATTTGAAATGAAAGAACATACTTACATCTTTCATCCCAATTAAAATTATGTAATAAAATTAAATATATTTTAAGACATTAAATGTTGAAAATGGTCTTTTTTTTTCATTTTTTCCAATTTTAAGAATCCTGAGACCCTTTAATCAGTTTTCACAAACCATAATATCGGTTTTAGGAGGCTATCAATTCTCAATTAAAGAAGATGCGTAAATAAATTTACACGTTCAAGACTAACAAAACGATAGTACATTTTTCTCAGAAATGGTGAAAGATAGAGGTCTAGATTTTTTAGAGTAATTAAAATAACATGATTTACGTATTTTAACAGACCATTTTCTTTCTAAGTGAAACTCAAAATTAATTATTAATTATTTATTGAAAGTCATTTTTACATTATCATTTTTGGTAAGATTTCACTGCCTAAAATAAATAATTCCCAACAAATCATTAAATCCCTGTGTTAAAGTATACAATATAACATAAGTATTAAAAAAAATCTGAGTTCTTAAGTTTAATAGATATTGAAAGAAAGGAACATAAACATGAAAAATCCAAGTTTTGAGAAAAAGTCAATTAAAGATTTAAATGACCCTTAAGCTGTGAAGTACTCTTAGGAATTATGAATAATTTCAATACTTATTTTTTTATATCTAAACATGTGTGTCACATCGAGGAAAGATAAAAGCTTAAACTATTTAATGATATAACAAAGTAAAAATCGATTGTTTGGTTGAATTTTGCTTTTCCAAAATATATGGGCCCCTGGGACCCGAGCCCATCCAATTTTCATTATTCTAGATTCGTACTTATTTATTTTTCAATCGCTGAAAAGAAATTATTTCGTTGATGTTCACAAAATTATTTTGTTTAAAATACGGCAAAGATAGCAATAACAGACACAAAGAAGATTAACCCTTTATCTACTGACGGTACATAAGTACTATTCAAGTAAATTGTTATAAAATTCATTTATTACATCAATTAGTAGTAATACAGTTTAGAAAGAGTTATAAATGCATTACTTTATCTTGTTACAAAATCCGTATTGGTTACACAAAACAAAAATATTTTTAAAAGGATGATTTCTTTTGCCTTTGCATCTTTTCAGCTTTCTTGGCGTTTGAGAGGGAGTTGGGCGAATTTTCAATTCGGGAATATTTGTATATTTCTATTGTAAGAATATTATATTTGTACATTTCCTAATTCTACAAAATACTGAGAAAAATATTTAAATAAAAGATTTGAGTGAGGTTAAAAATATTGCACTAAATCCCAATAACGCCAAATTTAATTAATCCTTCTAAATCCTAGAATCCTCCTAAAATCCTTCTAAAATTTATTAAATAATTATGTAAATCTTCTAATGTAGTTTCAAAAATTCACAAAAAATGGTTTAGAAGATAAAATTTTCATGAATTCATAATTCAGTACATAAGGGTTAAAAGACAACCTGCCCTCTCCCCCTTATCCTAAAACACGCACAATCAATTTTCTCTCAAAAGAGAAATTTCCTACGTACTGGCGAATTAATTTTTCTTCAAGCTGCGCTACGTAACAAAATGGGTTAAAAAAAAACCCTGTCGGCCCGGCCTACAGGCGTAGGTAGATTTCGAAGTTAAGTATACTAATTTCACCAACAAAAACTAAATCATGATTAGATATAAATCTACTTTAACAGTTTTATCTGGCCGCTTTTGACGAGTTTTTATTTCATTTTTGGATAGTAGCTGGTTTTATCAGAAACATGTTAAGGCGGTATTAAAACAAATACTTTTCCCTGCTCAACAACTCAAAATTTTCTGGCACATTTTCAGATTCATTTTTAATAGAAAAAATATGAAACTTGCTGACGTGATTTTTGAAAAGATTTATAAGAGAATATATTTCAAAAAATGATCTCAAAGTGGGCATTTTGAACAGAATTTCCCGAAGCGATTGTGTTAGAAACGAAAAATATTGCCCTACTGAGAAAATAATTGTGTATTAATCAAGTTTTAATTAATTGAAAGAAAAATAAAAACACATGTCGCTTATAAATCTTTTCAAAAATCACGTCAGCAAGTTTCATATTTTTTCTATTAAAAATGAATCTGAAAATGTGCCAGAAAATTTTGAGTTGTTGAGCATGGAAAAGTATTTTTTTTTAATACCGCCTTAACATGATTCTGATAAAACCAGCTACTATCGAAAAATGAAATATAAACTCGTCAAAAGCGGCCAGATAAAACTGTTAAAGTTAATTTATATCTAATCATGATTTAGTTTTTGTTGGTGAAATTAGTATACTTAACTTCGAAATCTACCTGTAGGCCGGGCCGGCAGGGATTTTTTTTTTTTTTTTTTTTTTTTTTTTTTTTTTTTTTTTTGCCATACGAATTGGTCCTATCAAAAACTTGTGAATATAAAAGTCGTAGATAATATTAAGGAGACGTATAATAAAATTAATTGGATTTGATATATTGAGAATTGACGAAGTTAGGAATTTTTTTCTCCCAAAAACCCTATTTTTGCGCCCCTTGAGCCCATTTTTAATTTTATCAAAAATCTGTGATACATAAATTTTTGGCCCTATTTTTAGAAGTTATAAAAACTTTAAACTGATTTGATATGTACAAAAATTAAGAAGTTATGGGGTTTTTTCGGTTTTCACAAAACCCCTCCCTATTTCCAATCCCTTGGTCCGATTTTTTCTATTAACGAACTTAACCGAGATTTTATGTATCAGTTTGGAAGAGATTTGTGCAGAATTCTGGAAGTTATCGTTATATATATATACAAAGTTTTTTACTGAGGGTGGTTTTGGATTCTAGGGGTCATGATCGGTGTAGATCTGCAAAAATCTTCATACTAATGGCATTATTTTTCTAAATATACTTTATATGAAAAGGAGGACATATGAAAATTAAATTTCGTAATTTAATGTGCATGCATCCCCTTTTTAACCCTTAAATGCCGTGTGTTGCCTTCTGGCAACTTATACAATTTAGTCTGCTAATATACTTTAGTATAATATTGAAGCTTTAATGCCTAATGTTACCAATAAAATACATACTGCAAATATTATTAAATCAATTTTCAACGTGTAGATGGCAACAATTGTGCTGTTTAAGATTAAAGATAGATTTATTTTTTCAAGTGTTGCTACATGTGCTTTTTGGTTTGATTAGAAGCTTGCGAATTACCCTGTTTTGTTCTGCATTAGGTAAGTAAAATTTATGTCTTATTATAGTTCATGAAATCCTAGTGTGTTTAATTTCATATAATTTTATCAAGGAGAATTATCTTTTCAATTATAGCCCAGTGTTCCCAATTGGCAACAACCTGTTTTTTAGCCGTAAACTATACTTAAAACAAAATATGATTCTTCAAAGTATTTTTCCGGTGATTTATTTAAGAAATGAAAACCGGAAAATATTTTGAAATAGATTTTTAAAAAATCAGGCATTTAATAGTATATATATATTATGTTGATAAATGCAATATATGAAAGACTATATATACTTTTTGTAGTTGGAAGTATCTTTCTATTATCAACTGTTCAAAAAAGTGTAACATTCTAGTTTGAATCATCCTGTATAGTTTAAGTAGATAGTACTATTCTAGAGTACTAAGCACTGCAGTGTATTTTCTTTAAATGCTCATTTTTAATATTTTACGTTTAAATTTGTAAGAAAATTTATGGCACAATACTAAGCATTAGAGTCCATAAAATGAAGACCCCGAGAGAATATTATTAAATAAAATAGCAACTTTATATTCTACTCAGAATAACTTCAAATACATTCTCCCAAACTTTCAAAGAAAGCAAAATGGCAGTGCCTTTTTACCTTAAAATGGTTTTGAGTCCACACAATATTTTTCAAAAGTTAATGCCACTGGTTTGCAGCGTATTTAAATTATATTACACTGTTTTAAATATATTGAAAATTATATATATCACTGAGGTGTACTAAAAGCGTTTACTGAAAAATTTGGTGTGCATATAATTAATCGTTCATTAACAGGGGCGCACAAAAGTATTTTTCTGCAGTAGTGCATATGAAGATTAATCTTTTCAGTTGTGATACGCTTTTTAAAAATTAACTGGCTTTTGTTTTTTTGCATATTTCTTGTGTGTATAAATTTTATAGATCATATACAGGGATGCATAAAATATATAGAGTACGTTTCCGTTTATTGACGCAAATTACTGAATGGAAATTTTAAATTGTGCTAATCGTTTACTTGAACTAACTTTTCGCATAATGTAGTATAAATACCAATGTATAGATTATATACATTGCTGAACAAAAAAATTAAGATTTTTTACAATTATTGATATACAATAGTATCCCGACTTACGTCCGCTTGACTTACGTTACCCCGCATTTAAGCCGTATGACTGGGAGATAATTTTTTTAAATTAAGACGCAATTTGAACATTTTTGAAGAATTTATGGTTCTAAAAGTCTTCACGAAGTCTTCTGTGAAGGGAAACTTTTTGAGACAGTGACATCATATTGACAAACAAATTAAAAAAGTCACTAGAAAAAGCGTAGAAAATCTACTCTGTTGTTACGAAGAGCTTCTTATAGTTAAAAAAAAAATGTCGGTTTAAACTTCATTGCAAGATTTTTTTCGCATGCTCAAAAACTCGATGGGGCGGCTAAAAAAACAATAAATTGCAAGTTAACAACTTACGGATTTATTCCAAATTCATCTATTGCAAACGCATTTTTCTGCTAATGTTAAATATATGTAACATAGTCCCAAAATACAATAGAATATATTTATTAGATTTTGGAGAATTTTTAAAACTTATTCTTATTTGCTTATCTAAATGTAAGTCGAGGGTAAGACAGAGTACTGTACAGTATGTAACATAGTCCCAAAATACAATAGAATATATTTATTAGATTTTGGAGAATTTTTAAAACTTATTCTTATTTGCTTATCTAAATGTAAGTCGAGGGTAAGACAGAGTACTGTACAGTATGTAACATAGTCCCAAAATACAATAGAATATATTTATTAGATTTTGGAGAATTTTTAAAACTTATTCTTATTTGCTTATCTAAATGTAAGTCGAGGGTAAGACAGAGTACTGTACAGTATGTAATATAGTCCCAAAATACAATAGAATATATTTATTAGATTTTGGAGAATTTTTAAAACTTATTCTTATTTGCTTATCTAAATGTAAGTCGAGGGTAAGACAGAGTACTGTACAGTATGTAACATAGTCCCAAAATACAATAGAATATATTTATTAGATTTTGGAGAATTTTTAAAACTTATTCTTATTTGCTTATCTAAATGTAAGTCGAGGGTAAGACAGAGTACTGTACAGTACTCTGAATGTGTTGGAAACTGTTTCATAACCTATGCTGGAAGCAATTATTTTACATTCTTGTTTACAGTGAGTATTCAATTAATTGAATATTTAATTTATTGATTCTTAGTTACGTAAAGTATTTTGTTTGTTTATTTTCTTAAGCTTTTTCACCAAACAAATTTATAATAAATTAAAACAAAGAAATAATTTAATGAATTCAAGAATTTTCTTCCGATTCTTTTTCGAAAAGTTTTTAGTTTTTCCCCTTGTTATTATTCTTTGAAAGAGAATAAAAATACTTTGATTATTCTTATTTGCTTATCTAAATGTAAGTCGAGGGTAAGACAGAGTACTGTACAGTATGTAACATAGTCCCAAAATACAATAGAATATATTTATTAGATTTTGGAGAATTTTTAAAACTTATTCTTATTTGCTTATCTAAATGTAAGTCGAGGGTAAGACAGAGTACTGTACAGTATGTAACATAGTCCCAAAATACAATAGAATATATTTATTAGATTTTGGAGAATTTTTAAAACTTATTCTTATTTGCTTATCTAAATGTAAGTCGAGGGTAAGACAGAGTACTGTACAGTACTCTGAATGTGTTGGAAACTGTTTCATAACCTATGCTGGAAGCAATTATTTTACATTCTTGTTTACAGTGAGTATTCAATTAATTGAATATTTAATTTATTGATTCTTAGTTACGTAAAGTATTTTGTTTGTTTATTTTCTTAAGCTTTTTCACCAAACAAATTTATAATAAATTAAAACAAAGAAATAATTTAATGAATTCAAGAATTTTCTTCCGATTGTTTTTCGAAAAGTTTTTAGTTTTTCCCCTTGTTATTATTCTTTGAAAGAGAATAAAAATACTTTGATTGCATCTTGCTCTCAATTTCCTCTTTAAAAAAAGCTTTTATAAAGTAATACATTCATAGTATTTGCGTAGTCATTTAATTTCGCAATATGTAATCCTGAATTTATTGCCTTTTTACCGAACTTTTCTCGCACATTTATTAGTTAAGAAACGTTTGTTTTCTTCTATTTTAAGATTACACAGGTAACTTTGTCTGATACTCAGTTTTTTCTTCTTTATATTTTATTTATCTTTCAGTGAAATAGCTACTGTTTTCAATTTCTAATTATTCGGGAGTGAAAATTTAATTTGGTTAAAAGCAAAATTGGTTTATAAAAGGTATCACTTTTATTTAACAAGTTTTAATTAATTTATAACAACTAAATATGAATTTCTATAGCGAATTTTGCAAAATTCATTTTATTAAAAGGGAAATTAAAATGTATGCATCAGAGTTGTGTCAATTTGTTTTGCTCATAGCCCTTAAACATTCTATACTTTATTTAATGGGAGTAACACAGTTTATCAGTGATACGTCAAATATCGATCACATTTAGTCTTGCATCGTAATTAATCCCTCTTAAAGTCGTTAAAAATGAAGATTATAAAAATTATACAAAGTGCATTTTGGAAAAGAAAAGCTACATTTGATGAATGTAAAAAAACAACCCTGTAGCTTATCAACTAACCCATGCATTGAAGGATAAAAAAAAGTAAATATTATTTACATTTATATTACATGGTTTCACTAATAATTAGTTTTAGCAAGTATATTATTGTAATATATGCCGCAAAATATTCTTTTAACGCATAGCAACTTTTCTTGCAATATTATAAATCTACTATTTAACAAAACATCAGGTTCCTAAAGCCAAAGTGAAACCGCAGGGAGCATTTTTAATTAGAGTAATTAATTAACATTTTTTAATTACTAAATTAGTTAATTACACAAATCTTTGAATAAAATTGATTAGTTTACTTAGAAAATGTATGAATTGTTATGTGTGCAAAATATCCTAACAATTGAGTGAAAAAAATGAAAAAATGGTTTTGAACGGCCACTGCACCTATAATATGAGGAAACTATTTACATCCTTATTTAGACATTTACAAAATTTAAATCAGAATACTGAGAGATGCAATGCTGTATTTTGATATTCGATTTTTGTGACAAAACGTTACTCTCCCTTATAGACAAAACATTTCAAGGCAACCTTACATTGTGTTCTAAACACAGAGTACATTCTTGGAGTGGAATCGGAACAACATTTTCTTTAACACTACTGTTGAAAACACCAATACAAACATAATCTTTTGAAGATTAATATGTGGTAAAAGCGATTATTTTCTAGAGCAATAAATTTAAAACTCTTATTATCAGGTGTTATGCACAATAATACGATTTCTTTGGTATAAATAGGAAGCGGTTTTTTTTTTTTTTTATAAAAACGTTAACTGAAGTTATTTTTTCGTTTCGTCTGAGGTTTTTCTTTTTTTCTTTTTCTTTTTTTTTTTTTTTTTTTTTTTTTGTCTTATCCTATAAAGCTTCGTATATATATATATATATATATATATATATATATATATATATATATATATAAGGTCAGTCTGCCTAAATGATACACGATTCGCCGTATTTTTATCACATTTAGGGTATATTTGGAATTTTCTTATATAAATGTATATTTTATTAAGCAACAAATTACTGAATACTGTATCTTTAGTTCAAAACTAAATTGTTTTGTAGAAATGTACTAATTATCTGAAGTATAAAACCACAATATAGGATTGTTGCATTTAGGTAATTTTTGTCGCATTTATGGCAGTTAAAACCTAAACGAGACGTTCATAGTCCTAAATATGATAATGCATTTTATACATGACAATTGATCTGAAAAAGTTCATGTAACGATTAATTGCTGTGACAGAAAATTGCCAAATTACAACTGTGGGCGGTCTGCGAAACCATTCCATTGAAAGACGAATAAAATGCGCGATTAACTAATAAAATACTGTTTTTGCACTAAACTGTTTGTACAGTACTGTTTCTAATAAAATTTCGATTTTTCAAACATTTCAAACAATAGTACTAGGCTCCAAATGAAGTAAAATTTCGCTGGATCGATAGTTAAACTGGAAATTACAAGTTAAACTGTGAAAATGTAAAAAAAAAAAGTAGCTCTAACAGCAGTTAATGGTTAACTGTAATTGTTTTTTGAATTAATTAACCCTTAACTGCTGTGGCAGGAATTGTTACATAACTACTGCGAGCGGTCTCCGAGATCACTTGATTAACCTTTAACTGATGTTACCGCTATCACAGACCGGTGCTTTTTTCAATTTTCATAAAATCAATCATCATCAAATTTAAATTTATCTATTAACACTATTGAATTTTTTTTGTCGTCTTGAACTTTAGTACTAACACCAGAGACTTTTGGATAAGTGAATTTTAATTATAATACTCCTGTACAAAAAGTTTAGTACAAAAACAACATCCTATGAGTTAATTGCGGCTTTTATTCATCTTTCGATGGAGCGGTCTCACAGACCGCTTCACACTGTGACAATTTCTGTGACATCAGTTTAAGGTTAATAAATGAATGAAAGTCTCTATTAACTCACAGGGTACTATTTCTGTACTAAAATTTAAGTACAGGACTATTATAATTAAACTTTTCAATATTATTCTTTAAATGTTTATCACGGCGCAGCACCGTGCTGTTTTTCCATTTTTCACTGCTAATATGCGAAAGTTATTTAAATGTTGCGTATAATGCCAAATATAAATAACCCTCAAATAAATAAATGCGTTCCTAATACAAAGAACTCTCATCCCTTTTTTCCAAGGAGCTATGGCCTTAAGTACAATTAAATGATTGTTGCAGAAAACATCGTTTAAAATTCGCGCGTCAATACTAACCCATAATTTATACACCAGTGCGATTTGGGTTTCCGTTACTTCAACTCCGCATAATTTTGCTGACAATCTGGTGATAATGAAATATAACTACATGATCCATATACGAAATTTAATAAGAAATCCAATTGAAATGCTTGATTTTATCAAAATTCTTATTTTGTGAATGAAAAATGCGAATTAATTAAAGACGCCGACATTTCGGTCGGTGCGAATTCACAGTGTGGAGCTTACGGGTTTAAAGAGTATTTAAAAGATATTTATAATATTGTTAACTAGACTATACAGGGTGTCCGGTCTCAACGGTGCCCAATGGCTAATTCCTAAACCGTTAGTCATAGACATATAGTTCCAATTACAAAAATGTTTTAAATCAGGTAAAGAAATATTTTAAAAGCGATTTGGGTCAATAAAAACATTTCTTAAAAAATTACGAAATTTAAATTTTAATACGGTCCCCCGGTCCTATAAGTTATATTTAGTGAAATTTTCCTTTTACACTGACAAGTAATACAAAAAAAGTCCCGTTATTTTGCGATTAGAATTGACCGAGTAATAGCTGTTTAAAGTTGGAGCATATTTTTTGCTGCAAATTGGGGGTCATTCACAAATTTAGTCGAAATATAATTTCGTCAGATATAAAAAATGTTTGGGAGTAAAATTAACATTGCAATATAAATTTGAAATCTTTAATCATTCTGGCATATTAATGGAAAATATACAATTTGTAATAAACATTTAACAAGAAAGAAAAAACAGAATTTTTGTTAAATAAAATGATTCTAAATTAACAGCCTCAATTCTTTACAAAACGATACGCATTTTAAAATATATTATTAGATTGCACAAGCCTGCAAAAGTTGGGTTATGTCATGTTTTTTAGCTTTTGATAATTGATTCTTATATATTCTGTACCGCTGAATACGAAATTGACCTTCATTTTTAACTATCATATCAGGATTTTTCGCAAATTGCAAATTTCAAAGTTAAGAAGTTCAATGTTAAAATTGAATTTCCTCCCCATCTCATCGGAACACTCAGCTGTTTAGCTGTAAGAATCCCAGGATAAGCAAAAATATCGAATAAAATTTTTAATAAAATAAAATAAAATAAAATAAAATAAAAATGTTTTACATATGTTTTATAGTATGAGATTTTCGCTATATTTTAACTTACACATTTGCGATTTGCAAAAAAAATTCTAACCTGATGGTTAAAAATGAAGGTCATTTTCAGATTCAGTGCTAAAAAGTGCGTAAAAATCAATTATCAAAAGTTAAAAAACACAACCATCTCCTCTATTCGATTTTTGTTATTCTTTAAATTTGAAAATTTATGATTTGCGAAATATCCTGACATGATGGTTAAAAATTAAGGTAATTTTCGGATTCAGTGCTAAAAAATACATAAAACTTAAAAAAAACCAACAATCGCAGTCTTGTATTATCTATTCTAAAACTTTTTCTTCAACTTCTTGGCGGTAATCCATCCGAAATTTTTTGTGTTATCCTGTAAAATAAGTATAAATGGTAACCACCGAAAATCTTAATAATATTAGATCGTTATCGGATTTGCACCAGTATGTAAAATGCAATCTCGATCGGATATTTAAAAGTGGGTTAAAATTCGAGTACAAATTTTGAACTGGAAAAACATACATACGATTGTTGAAGTAACATAAAAATTTATAAAAAAACATAATTTTTGTTAAAAGAAATCATAAGAGAAATAGTCTCAAATCCTGACAAAATAAAACATATGTTATTTTAGCCAATTTGAGACTTAATCATAATACTTGTAGGATTTTTTTTTCAAAGCGCAGATACACATGAAGTAAGATCTTCGAATACTTTAAACACTTGGTATATGATCCCTCAAATCCAAGCCGAACTCATTTGTTTTCAGAGTAGAAAAGTGTCATAAGTCATGCATTTTTAAAGTTTCATAACTCGCTCAATTTTAGAGTTATATGAATGGGACTTTTTTTGTCTTACTTGTCAGTTTAATAAATAAAAATTACTAAATATAACTTATAGGACCGGGGGACCGTATAAAAATTTAAATTTCGCAATTTTTTAAGATATGTTTTTATTGACCCAAATCGCTTTTAAAATGTTTCTTTACCTGATTTAAAACATTTTTGTAATTGGAACTATATGTCTATGACTAACGGTTTAGGAATTAGCCATTGGACACCGTTGAGACCGGACACCCTGTATATTACGTATAAATTTATTATGAAATGTCACATGAAAAATATATCAGCCTTAGAAATAGATAAAATCGTACAATATTTCTAGTAATTCTGATTAAGCCAAAGAGAAGCTCTGTGCCTGATATTCTGTATCCCCCCCCCCCCCTTGTTCATTTTTCTTGCACTTTCACAAAAAAATTAACATTTTCTGTCCTTAAAGATACGTATATGGAAACAAATATTCATTTAGATAAACATGGTTTTATTTATTTTTTAACTTTTACTAATTTAAAAGTAGAAAATGTCGATTATAACGAATAAAAAGTGAAAACAGAATTAAAATATGAGATTTTATAAAAGTGGTAACAAAAAGTATGACTCATAAACCAGGGAATAACTCAATTGCATCACGTTTTAATCGGATACAGCATTTAAGCTACCGAATATTATAATGTTGGTAAAAGTAACTTACTTAACCGCATTAAAATAAACATAAATTGTTTTCAATCTACACAAGATTTTGTAGAATTTCCATTATGTAAAATTATTGCAAATTCCTTAATCATATGTCTATATTATGTTACTGGAATAGACACTCCGTTTTTTACACCTTTTTTATTAAAAATTTTAAAGAAGCGTATTTTTCTTTTTTGATCGTTTTAAACACATATTTAAACACCTGGTTAAAGAGAAACTTTAATGGAAGATTATGCTGACTCAATACAGCTTAATTAAACATAAAATTTGATTTAAATATCATTTTTACACAATATATAAAAAATCCCATATAAACGTCTTCGTTAATCTTCTAAATGTTTCGCCGCATTTACAACAATATGTATGTCGCTATTAGGCACAGGCTGAAAACAAGCACTCCTAAATGCGTTGTCCACTTCAAATTCTAAACCGGAAACTGGTCGCTTTTTCTTTAGTTTAACTGGTAAGGTAACTGAAACAGACAACGTAGCTCTTGACGTTTATAAGGTTATTTGATCTTCAAAGTTAAAAAATAAAAACCGTGAGCCACTTTTGGGAATTTTTGTCGCATTTACGAAACATGGGGGCGATGTAAAATGAACGATGTGTATTTGATTTGAAATTTCTTTTAAAGTAACCGTTTTACATGCAAAAAAAATGTTTCGGGTTTTGTTTCTGAAGTTCGTATGCTTCATTATATAACATCTATTTACTATTCTTGCATTAAGATTTTATGTAAAAGAACATTGTCGCATTTAGGGGTTATCACATTTAGGCAGACTGACCTTATATATATATATATATATATATATACAGTAAAACCTCCATAACGGACACTCCCGAGATAAGCGGGCACCTCTATTTAACGGACAGTTTTCCAATCCCTACTTCCAAAACCTAAATTTCTCTATGTTTAACCTTTAAATAACGGACATTCCGAATAGCGGACAGTAATTTTGGTGATAACGGATGAAAAAATCCTTTTTAACGAGAAAAAAATTAAAAAAGAAAGTAAAAATAAGCCTCTGAATTTTTCAGGGCAATGTGTCACAAATTTTGTGATCACAGATAAATGTAGGGGTGGGCTGGGGAAAATGCCCTCTCCCACGTTCAGTCTTGAATTCAAGGTGTGGCTTAGAAGGGACATTCACCCCCCGTAAGATTTGGGATTTTATGCTTTTAATGGTTAAATAGCGCAATTTTGCCCCCTCCCCGGAACCCTATAATGTCCGTAACGGAGCCACAGAAATCCCTCTCGGAGAAAAAAGTCTGAATTCAACATTGTCCATGTACGAGAAAGAAAACGCCCTCCTTCAAAGATTTAGGATTTTCTGCTGATTAATGTCTAGAAGTACAAATTTCTTGATCCGCAAAATTTCATAATATATGTACATCATTTTCTCTTGCGTTTTAAATACGCGTAAGATTACTTCGTTTACAATTGGCTTGAAACTTCGGGATAGTATTTTGTTTCACTATACCCAAGCTCAAACGACTTTTCGCATAATCTTATACGGTGTCAAGAAACAAGGAAAAAACAAAAAAATCATTTTAGTAGGCCTCGTTCGCAAAATTCAAAAAGTAATTAACTGGATTGTATGATTACATAACGTAGAAGAGAGAAATCAGAGGCGTCACATGGCGTCATATAATCTGAGCAAAAGAAAAATAATCAGCGAAAACCTAACATATGATTTTATTTATTTATCTTTACACTTTTATAGAACAAAGAAATGAGTTACTCTATTTTATTGTTATTATTTTTTTTAATTGGGAAATTGCGTACTAATATTTTGGCAGCGAGAATTCAAAGCGCCAAGAATGCGACGAGAGCAGAAAAAAAACTTTTTCGCAATGTCGATTACTGTTTGATTCTTATTTGTGTTCGAGAATGGCCTCAAAAAGAAAACGATTAACTTTAAAAGAAAAATTTGAAATTGTAAGTGTATATTAGAAAGATAAATTGAGTTTACGGATACTTGCTGAACGTCTTAAAACAGGTAAAACACAAGTGAGAGAGATTTTACGAAATAAAGAAGAAATAAGAAATTTGTGGATTACTAACTCTAACGAGAACACCAAAAATATGAAATTGAGGAAGACTTACTCCATTAAAAATGATTCTATAGTTCTGAATTGGTTTATTCCAGTTTGTTTAAAAAACACTCCTATCAGTGAACCTTTGATTCAGGAAAAGGCTTTAAAAGTCGCTAAAGAACTCGGATTACACGATTTTAAGGGTTTCAGTTTTAAGACGATTTTTAAGGCGTTCGTTTAAAAAACACTCCAATCAGTGAACCTTTGATTCATGAAAAGGCTTTAGAAGTCACTAAAGAACTCGGATTACACGGTTTTAAGGCTTTCAGTGGGTGGCTTGAAAAGTTCGGATATGATCACAACAACTCTTTCAAGACAGTATGTGGAGAAGCAAAATCTGTAGATCTTGAAAAAGTGGAAGATGGGCATGAACGACTAAAATCAATTTGTGAAGGTTATGAGGAGAGGAGCATTTTTATGCCGATGAAACCGAACACTTTTTCAGATATTTTCCGAATAACACTTCGCGTTGTAAAAAGGATGACTCTATCGGTGGAAAAATGTCAAAACAGCGAATCACTATTTTATTATGTTGCAATGTGTTAGGAGAATTTGAAATTCCTCTTACTATTGGAAAATCTTCGAAATTAATAAATTTGGTATTGTGTGGAAAGCGAATAAGAGAGCTTGGATGACCAGTCCTTTAATGATCGAACGGTTAACTTCCTTTGATAATACGATGAAAAAACAACAAAGAAAAGTTCTCTTGTTTTTAAACAATGCAAGTTCTCATCCAAAACATTTGAAATTCGACAATGTTAAAATCTTTTTTTTTTCTCCCAACCACAACTTCATCAAGTGGTAGGGGAGACCGGGGGAATGGCGACACCTTAAGGGAATTTAAATTTTTTCACCTCGAAAAAATCTTTATTTTTTAATAGTAAAAATTCTAAAGCTGAATCATGATCTTTAGTATCTGTATAAATTTAACTGTAATCATAACTGTAAAGTAAGCATACATAAAAAATATTTTTTAAACCTCTGCACAGTGGCGGGATTACCCAAGGACACTGGGGTAATTCCGCCACTGTACTGGGGTAATGCCGCCACACTTTAATGACCTAGTACATGCATCAAATGGATACTAGGAAACACACAACCTACTGAAAATAGTTAGAAAGCAATGTAATTGAGCAGAATAATGGTTAAGCTTACAATTTACTTCATATTGCAAAAGTCACTCTTCTGAATCGGCTCCACTACATTGAAATGAGGCCATATCTCATCCGATTTGCATGGCAACGGCATTACCCCGAGAGGACAATATGGCGGAAATCCCCAAGCAAAGCGAAATAAGTGAAGTAATGAAATGTATCAGGAGTGAAGAAACTGCCAAAAATTTCATTAATATTGATGATGAGTTACCTACTGATGAAGAATCAGTTGATGTATGCGATTATATTCCTTCAGAATTTTCGACAAAAGCTGACTCTATTACTGATGATGAAACAGATAACTGAAACTGGAGATGCTTCCTGCAATATCGAGAATTTCCAAGACGCGGCAAAATACAGTGAGCAGTACAACAAATCTTATGTAAAAGAAGATGATTCAGAAGGATTAAAACTACTGACAGAATTAAAACTTCACATAGATTTTTTTCGTAGGAATGTAATAAACACCGGATAAAGGTATGCACAATTTTATTTCAGTTTTATTGCTTAAAATAATTTAACTTCTGATTAATCACATATAATAGAGGTTTTAGGACATATAAAAGTCAATTAATGAAACATTAAGCATGTCTTAGCAATTTTTGAATCTTTGAGGTTTTCCCAATAGCAGACACCTCGAATAGCGAACAGTTTCCGCGCTCCCGATGGTGTCCGTCATTTAGAGGTTTTACTGTATATATATATATATACACAGTAGAACCTGGATTATCCGAAGTAATTGGGACCGACCCTCTTTCGGAAAATCGAAATTTTCGGATAATCGAGAATGATTCAGTTAAGGAGAAGTAAGATTAAGGAGAAATATATGCAATATTCCATATTATGGTAACAAGTGCTTAATATAAATAAAGCAATAGCAAAATAGAAATTAGAAAAAATTACCTGAATTTTAATTTTGAAATGAAGTACCTTTTACATATATCACAAGGGTTTGAAAAAGTGCTTTGTTTGTCGCAGTTTCAATTGTCTTTGCTTTGAAGCTCTATCAAGGAATATTTTAATATTATTAATTCACCAGTATCACAGTCTTTCTGCTGATACAGCCATGCCAAAAATTTTGCAAAACAATCAAAAGAATTTCTACTTTGTTCATTTACATCCTTCCACTCCGCAGTTTACGGGAGCTCAAGTTAAAATCAAAGAAAGGGGATCGAAAATATTTATATGTACTCGTAGTTCGGAAAGGACCGCTTGCACACAAGGAATATGGTAGTTTAAAAAAAAAGCTTTCAAAATGGATTTTGCACACGAGAAATGCGTTAGTAAAAAAAAATAAAAAAAATCTTCAAGAATGGATTTCGGTTAATCGAGAGTTTCGGTTTCGGTTAAAAGAGGTTCTACTGTACACACACACACACACACACATTTATATATATATATATATATATATATATATATGTTATATAAAAATTTTACCTTTTACTATTCATTAAAATTATTCTAAATTGCCGGCCTATTCATTATTTCCTTTTTTTTAATACGCTCTATTATTTATTTCTAGCTAAATTCCTATATTTCTAAAAACGCGCTATCTTAATAATAGATTTATTCCAAAACGTAATCTAAACTTTTAATCCCTTCATTAATTTTTATCGTCTACCAACTGTAAAGTTCTGAACTCAGTTACTTATTTTTCGAATATTTATCAAAACCATTTTTACTTTTTTTTTCTATTTCATCTCATTTTCCCGCCCGCGAGGCGTCAACCTTTTCACATAGAAATCATTCCATTAGCGGCGCTGGGATTCTTTCATGTGATGTTTCTTGATCGCTCTCCATTGGCTGAGTGTCGGATCCCAGTTTCACTTCGAGGCTCGTTCGTGATTTTCGTTGTTTTAGCTTGAAGTTGTCATTTCAATCGGAATTCCTCCGCGCATTCTCATAAATAGCGAGAGCATGAACTCAGAACGAGAGATTTTTTTGTGCTGAGATAGTTTACAAAACCTGTTACCCGGTGTCCTTAGCCATGTGGAATATTCATTTCGTAATTTAACATCTATTTAGCATGAGGATTATCCGAATAAAAACTAGAGGTTTTAGGATGTTTAGGATGTTTTAGGATAATTAGTTTATGCTCGAGTGAAATGCTCTGATTTCTCATCTGCGGGAATTGTTCAGTGTTGGTATGTTCTGATGGAATAAACAGTTGTTCTATGACTACGTTTCCATGTGTTTAATTGGGAAAACCCCATATTTGTTCATACTCCTTTTTTCGCCACTCAAGCTGCCTTGTTTTCATAATGAAATAATAAGTGTTTGATTGGACTATACCAATATTATCATCGCTCTACAGCTGCTATATTTTCAGAGTTGATACCTCCGCTAGCAATGCTTGTGCTAAGTGGTAGGATTGCTTACAACATCACCAACGGCTGATTAAAATGTGGTATGACTCCAGTAAGACGTAATAAGCACGATTTCAACTACACCCATTAAATTGTTTCGTAACATATATATATATATATATATATATATATATGTTTTTTTTTAATTACAAATATAATATAAATATTTCTCCAACATGGAGTAAATTATATTCTAAATAATCTAAAAATACGTGGTAAGTTACGTGTCGAAATAAAATGCGAATTCGTCAAATTTTCACCTACAAAGAAAGCGATTACCTGTTCTAAAAGAAAAATTCAAAACTTGTTATTTTTTTTTTTTTTTTTTTTTTTTGCATGTTGCATTTAGCATTCTTTTTTTTTTTTTTTGCCTTATAAAATTTTCTTTAAGATGTATCATGTATGTGATATACATAAGTGTTTGGGGTTTGACTAATCTCTATTTATATGACCTAGGGGTGATTCTACTCCGAATTTTCCGAAAGTGTAAGGCATTTATTTCCAAAACTTTTTAAAATTCGGTCACCAATCCGAAAATTCGGACATAATGTCGCCGAAAAAAATAAATTTTGTCAATCATTTGCAGAAAAATCGCCAATTTCGTCAAAGGATCGTAGTGAAAACCCAAATTTCGTCAAAGAATCGCGAATAACCCCGCAAATTTCGTCAAAAGATCTTTAAAAAACCCAAAAATTTCGTTATTTGGGTTAGTTAGAAATTTTTTTTTTATGACATCAATATTAGCATTAGCTGGAGTTACAGTACCATTTTTGATTGCATATCCTAAGAAATTAATTTTATTTTGAACAAAATTGCATTTAGATAATTTAAGTTTAATATTTTCAAGCCTACATAATTCAAATAATTGGTTTAGATGTTGCAGGTGTTCCTCTAAAGAGGAGGAAAAAACAATTATGTCATCAAAATAATAACAAGCAAAATCAATTCTATATTTAGTGAGAATTCTTCTAAGAGTCCTATTGAAAATTGGGGGACCAACTTTGACATCGAATGGAAGAACATTCCACTCAAAAAGTCCAAAATTGGTTGCAAAAGCCAATTTTTCAGTATCTGCTGGGTGAATTGGGATGTGCCAGTAGCCAGAGGCTAAGTCCAAATAGAAATACGGATGTTGTCCATTCACTAAATTACGCCCCTACTTTTCACCAGATCAATTAAAATTATCCCATGAGAATTCACAACAAACTAATGTTAAAGCCCTAGCCTAATATTAAATAATCATGAATTAATAAAAAGTAACTAAATAAATTATAAATTAATCAATCAATTCTTTTCTATATAACAGTGTGTTCTCGAAGGATCCACGAGAACACTGCTGCTGAAGTTTTACTTGAATTAGTTGTTTACGCGGGCGTAAATGAGTTGATTTGAGTTAAATATTTCTTATATTGAATTGAATTAGATTAGAATATTAAATAAATTTTAAATTTATATATAAACTATGAATAAATGTTAACTGGATAAAAAAAAAAATTAAAATTAAACTATAATTATTAATACTAAAACATTATAGAATTTATGCGAATAATTGTTGATTATGCAAGTGCCTGGATTTCAAACTCAATTGTTTTTCTCTTGCTTCCTTATTTATTTATTTTTTACTGATTGCGTAACCATGTAGGAAATGAACGAAATATTTCGACACATATCGAAAAACACCTATTAAGATTTTGTTTCAATGATATTGCTGGAGAATTTCAGAATTTTTTTTATTTTTATTTTGACTTGGTATAATTTCATCTCTTATTGAATCTGTATTGATAGGAGATTACTTTTTATGCTATGTAACTTTTTACCCAGCCAGTATCATTGAGTGCAATAATCTCTTATTATTATTTACTGAAGTGATGAATTAAAATATGACTTTGAAATTATTGATGAAAATTTGAGTTATTGTTATTATTGAATTCATTTTATTATTGCTAGATCCTGTATGATAGAAAGTATAGATAATTTATTATTGAATATTGAGATAAAAGAGAGGTAATAAAGAAAAATAAGTGTTATGATAAATGAAGTCAATATATGAGATATCGGAGAATACTCATAAATGAAATATTGTGATAACATCTGAACATAATGAAAGTAAAATACTTACTAGAGAATTTATGGAAAATGGTAATAGTATGGTACCGCTATTATCATAACAATACAATACTATAGAGTGCATATGGCACTAGATTTTTTGATAGTTTTTCTTGTGTCAAAAATGAGCAATAATTGAATTTCAATGGACTTTAGCATAGTATCAGGACAATATAATCATCCCTGTTAAAAAACTGTAGGAGATTGATACTCAGTTGAAATTTTTGTACATAAATTTTAAATTTATTATATTCATGTTTTTCCTTTTATTTATATGACTTGTGAATTGAGATTAAACTAATGTTTAATCTCTATAAGTTAAACTCCATAACGTAGAAAATTTCCATACAATTCACAAGTCATATAAATAAAAGGAAATAATGAATAGGCCGGCAATTTAGAATAATTTAAATGAATAGAAAAAGGTAAAATTTTTATATAACATATATATATACATATATATATATATACACGTACATATATATATATATATATATATATATATATATATATGTGGAACATCTTTTGATCACAAATAAAATTGACACTTAAAACCGAAATAAAGACGACTTCTCTTGAAAAAATAGTTATATTGGAAAAAGCTATATTTACAGGGCGAATACGTGATGACAAGCACTCACAAAAAAACATTTAATACATCTTAATTCGAGCTACGTCTTTTTATTACTACCTTCTTGCGTCCACCACCTCATATCAGCACCAACCATCGAATTCTGTTCTCTCCTTTTTTCCCGTCACTTCAGTTCCTTTCAAACTCACAGCACGCCTGCCGCCGACAGCCACTTGCTGCGCGCATGCGTCAGCATCACTAGAGTCCTTCAATTCGGAGTTGTGAGACAGACTCCTGGCGGTGCTTTTGTAAGCTAGTTTTGTAGGGTTTTGGATCTAAGCCAGCTCTGTGGGGTTTCGGGAAATGGGATCCCATATATATATACCGGGTGTCCCAAAAAGGACTGACTGATTTTAAAATTCAATAACTTGTAAACGGGGGCAGATATTTAAAAAATTCTTGCAGGAGGGTTATGCATAAGGTCAAAAGTTTTTTTACAGTGATTTTCAATTTTAGTTCGAATTACAAACAATAGATGGCGCTGCGATCAATAGACGCTAAATTCAGGCTCGATTTTTGGTACTTCGTGGCCCGGATAATACATTTCCATCTCCTTTTTCTGCATGGAACAAGATAAAGGAGCGAAAATCGAGCCTGTATTTAGCGACTATTGCTTACAGCGCCATCTATTGTTTGTAAATCGAACTAAAATTGAAAATCACTGTAATAAAACTTTTGACCTTATGCATAACCCTCCTGCAAGAATTTTTTAAATATCTGCCCCCGTTTGCAAGTTATTGAATTTTAAAATCAGTCAGTCCTTTTTGGGACACCCGGTATATATATATATATATACTCGTATATATGTATCAAAGTAGCATTTTTTGTCATACAGGCCTATCGTAAATTGACATACCCTACTCTTAACTACGTTACCTAAATTAACGAGAATTAAAATTATTTTTAAAATTTTCTTTAATAAAATTTCACTAATTTTGTTAATTAACCAATAAAAGTTTATAAATAAAAGTAGAAATAAAAGGTTATTTTATTTATATATTTTTTTATTTATATATGAAAAAGCTATTCTCATTGAATTCTGTCGTTACGTTTCTTCCATTATTTGCATTATTAGTGCAATATCCTACTGCTTTTTTAAATGGGTATTAAACGATACATGATATTTAAAGTTCTATACAAATTGGAGATGATCGATGTACTGAAAAAATTCCTCTAATTTAAAAATCATGTTCAAAAAATTAAATCAACATTTTTTTACCGTTAAAAAAAAAAAAAAAAAAAAAAAAATACGCTTCAAACAAACCTTTAATACAGAAAGCTTTTACAAGTTTTTACTCACATTACATTTGACTAATTAAAATTAAAGTCAATATTTGGCCCTCATTAATATATTTTGTTGGAATAGCTTCTACATTTAAAGGCTTATCTCTTATTTTCTTTAAATAGAGATATAAAATGAGAACAAACTACTTTAAAGTTAAAGAAATGCGTTTTCTGAAAATATTCGAATCATAAATTTATGAGAACTTTGCAACTCCTCGAACTTCACAAATTTTTAACGAAACTGCCTTTTCTCACGTAAACGCTTAATTAAGAGTTCTACTTGACTGGATATCTTGTCCGATAACGACTTCAGTTGCCCGGAGTCGTTATACGAAAGTGAGCTTCTGGAAAACTTCACGTTAAAGGTATTTTCTGATAATAAATATTAGATGTTTTTGAAACGTTTGTAGTTCAAAGAAAGTCGAACCATATACTTAAAACTAAAGTTAACTCATTTTCCTGAAACAAAAATATGTCTTTATTATATCGGAAGCTATGTGCACATGAAATGCTTATATATGGATTTAACAAAATAGTTTCTGCTTATACATTCCACGTATTTTTAGTTAGCATAATTGTTGTTGACTTAAAATTTAATAACGTTTGCAGTAACAACAAAAAATCATGGTTCAAGCAGAGAATATTTAAACACTTTTTACCACATTGAGAATGCTGTAACAAAACTTTATAATTTAGTAAGGAGAAAGATTTCTACGTAAACAATTTGGAAAATGCATAACTCATTCAAAAACCCAATTTCATCAAATACTATCAATACTCGAGAAAATATCCAAATTCTTTTGAGCACATTATTATAGATTTGTATGTATGCCACATCCTGTATAGCATATGAGGCATTCTCATAAAATTTTAACTTTCAGGAATAAAAATCTGGTGAAAATAAACTTAATAAAATAACATTTTAAACTTCTAGACGAATGCCTTAATGATTTTTAAAAAATGGCCAGCAGTGAAGATTTTTTTTATTTAACTGATGTTTAAGTTAAATTTTAGAGGTTAATTTTCTTACCGATTTACCTCTCTAACTTTTTATTTTCTTCTAAATTTTTACTTATAATGAATTTCCATAGTACCCACAGAACATTCAAAGAAGATATAATAATAATGTAGTACCTTTAGTACGAAATTTTGGTATAACAATGTCTTAAAAAGGTGTTAAAGAAGGGACGATAAGGACAAAAATGGGGACGGTAAGGGAAAAAAGGGACAGTAAGGAAAATTACCACATATTTTTAGGCTAATCATGTTAACACTAAGTGATAGTTACAATGTTCATTGATTTTTAGAAAGACTTATTTACATTGGATTAAATTAAAAATAAATTAATTTACTTCGAAAAGTGCAGGAATAAACCTTGGGGACGGTAAGACTACCAATAAAGTCACGATTCTTGAAATTGATATTTAAATGCTGATTTACATTCTGCAGTAAATTTCCTGTCAAATAATTTTAGCCATTCTTAATCTAATATACTTCTGCTTCAGAAAAAAGCTGAAAAAATTATGTGGCTGCATCTGAAGGGGCTTTCTGTATAATTTTAGCAAGAGAGACGGTAAGGAATATAAAATCTAGGGACAGACTTAAAAAAATAATAACAACCATAAAAATGTGTGCAGGTTAATTTTTTGCTACATATTTATATAAAACAATAGTGCCAGTTTCGGAAAAAAAATTACGTCGGATTAATTTTATTGAAACAATTTTATACAGACAGCTCCAAACTTAAAAATCAGTATCAGGGACACGGGACGGTATAGAAATTTCGTGGTATATTTGGACCCCCAATATTCGTCCAAAACTTATTTATCCCGTTATTATTGTTATAGAGTCATGCAATGGGATGTTTTCCTGCATAAGAAAAAAAAACAAAAACAAGAATATGTACTAAAATAAAAATTATTATTCGGGAGCTTAAAAGCCAAAATTGTCTGAGAATGTCACATATGTGCTTCCCCAGGACATCCTGAGGAAGACTGAAAGTGAAACACCATCATCCCTCAGGCATCAAATGTAAATCCCTCAGGTAAAAAATGTCGTCAGGAGGTGTTCAGGAACCGAAAATTCCACCTTATAGCTTCCCGGGGAGCCGCCCAGTATTCGAACTAAATTTCACTAATAGATAAGTTTTAATTCTGTATATTGTTACATATTTTAAATGAGCAGCAAAATATTGATTTAAGTATATTATCCTGCCTGAATTGCGATTTGTTTTATTTTAATTTGTTGTTGCTGTTGTTGTTGCTACTGTTGATTTCTGGTACAATTTCTTTGTAAAAAAAAATAGGATGTCTTCAAAAATATTAAAATGGTCAATAAGTTTTTATCATTGTCAATGTAAGTTCAAATGTGCTAAAAAATAAAATAAGAAAGGAAATTATGCTAATACAATAATTACACCAGTTGTGGAAGAATTTTGAAATGTGTGAGTCCAGGTAACGAAACGAACATTTTTGATATACCTACTTATTGTCTTGGCAGTAATGAATTACAAAGATTGAAAAGAAAATGTTGCGTGGGACCTCTCGTGCACAACATTTTGGTAAAAATGCATAATTTAAAGCATATTTTGTGAAGAAAGTAAGTTTTTGGCTTGGAAGACCAGGAGAGAACTTTTGTATAACAAAAGAAGACACGGGCATTCCCGGTGTAAAGTTATTTGTGCATGTAAGACGTCATTTCATGGTAAATCGAGAACACTCGACGCTTTCGCTGTTAACTTTCTTATCGTACCTTTCGAAGATTTAGAGATGGGGTCGAAATTATTCAAATTTCGCCACTAGAGGTACTATATTACCATTTTATTATAGCATATAATCATGTTACTGTAAATAAGTAACAGAATGTCTGCTTTATCTGTTCAAGAGTTTTTCCACATAGCGATACTTCTCAGTGCACCTCTATGAGTTTTTAATTAAGCAACTCCTTCAATTTAAAAAATACAAATATGCAGTTTTTTAAATGTTCTTGTTGCAAGAAAGGCATTTTTTTTTCTAATTGTCCAATTTTGAGTAGAGGGGACTTATGAAAATTTTAAATGTGTAATTTTTGAAAAATTAATGAAACTCTTTAACATATTGTTAGAAAACAAATTAACCTTAAATAATTGGAAAAGTTTTCATGAAAATTTAGTCTTATTGTCCCACACGTGAGCGAGGAATCGCTCATAAGTTATGTTTCTTCAATTTTAACACTGAATCAATAAAATATGTGTTACTTGTTATCTGAAAATAATTAACCCATTTTATGAAGCTTTTAAGTACTTATTTTTCCAAATATCTGATGACCGTTGAAAATATAATGGAGTGTTTAAAAAATATAAAACAGGAATAACCGAATTTTCATTTGAAATACTGTTTCTTTAAATCGTCCTTTTCATTTTGAATTTCAGGAGAAAATACTTTAAGAAGCAAGGTCATTTCTTCAGCTGAAGGCAAGATTCCTTTATTCCAGTTTTCGCTTCTAATGATAAATCACGTATTTGAACAGATTAACAAAATCTTGCACAATTACTCGATTCCGTGTAATGAAAGTCAATTTCATTTTACATTACTTGCAAAAGTGAAATCAATCCCATCGCTACACACAGTTAATTATTTGTTCGGCTGTAATGGTCGACATTAGAAGCAACAACAATATTGTGATAATTATTATAATTGTAATATGTATTTATTAACTTACACAATTCATAATTGGAAATTGCAATCATGGAACAATGTGACTATAAAAGAGATTTTTTCATAAAAAGGCTTTTTTTAAGGATGAGATCAAACTGATTGCATATATTAAGAAAGTAGCATCAAGCAGACAGAATTATCTGCTTCCTCCAGAGAAATTTTAACAAAATTGAACAAAATTAGAGATGGCAATGAAATGATGTCATTTGTTATTAATAAACAGGTACTTGATTGCATCATTATTATATTTACATGAACGTATAGTCAATAAAAACCGCTATTAGGCTAAATTTGGATCGTCAGTGTCGTTTGTGTATGCTATATGCGCGCGCATCTTCTTCATAAACGACAAAATATTAATCTTCTGCAGAAGATTTGGGAATTCAGAGAACGGTCGTGGTTAACTGCGAGGCTGGATCAAAAGTCATTGCGGGTTCTTTTTTAAAATGAACAAGTCTTGTGCCTTCTGATAGATGATCTCACAAATGTGATAGAGATTGTAAAAGTAATGAGCCATGATACATTAAAAATTCTCCGACAGATTAGTATGAGGAAGTGAATATATTGCATCACAATCATGGATGATTATTTGTTTCATTAAGGACTAGAAACCACGAGTCGTACATTTTCGTATTTCAAACATACATATCAACAAGGGTCTTCGAATCTTTTTTTCCTGTGTGTATTTTGTCTTTTTATAGTCAGCATTTCTGTACAATTATACTAGAATTGCAAAAAGTTTAAACACTGCTGCATAACATTACACTCGAGAATTATACCAAGCATAATAGTATACCAAGCAAAATTAGTAAATTGTACACTTTAAATGTGAGTGCTGTTATTTTAAAGGCACTATATAGAAGTGTTTTGAATGTGTTTTACATGTGTTGTTTTATAGTGTTCTAAATTGTGTGGTGTTTACAATGTGTTGTTAATTTGGTGGCAAAGTGTTGTGCAGCATAACACTATTGTAAAAAAATATTTTCATCAACACTATTTACAACACGATTTCAATACAATTTTCAACACAATTTTTAGAGCATATTTTTAGATAGCAACACATTTGCAACATATTAAGAACACATTTCTAGAGAGCAACAGTTTTGCAACACATTCACAAAAAATATTTTGTATATGAAGTTTTCTAATTCACAACACATTAATGTGTTGTTAATTTGGTGGCAAAAACTGTAGTAAAATGTGTTTATTTTTGTGTTTGAGAATTTGCAGTGTATCAACCTCACTATTAAGTAAACGATTACCCAAACTGCCAAAACAAATCGAAACATAAAATACGTTAAGGTTTTAACGGTTTAAAGTTTATTCAATTTACTCATTTGCATATAATTTTCTATATTATAGTGTTTTTAGTGGATAATGTTTGCCTTTTTGAAAAACAAATCGTTATTTTTTCACCCACTAATAATATTTCTTTAGACAAAAATATTGTTATTATTTTTAAGACATAAATAATTATTGAAAAACTACCTATTTTACAGTTTTTACATTTACACCCGTAAACTCTTCCGTTAAATTAATAAACTCCCGATTATTAAGAGTTCATTTAAGTGTTTATTAAATTTGGCTTTATCTTCGCAATTAATAGATAAAATAACGTATTTTTGGAATCACAAATTTCAGATAAACAAACAGAACAAATATAAGAAATTTTGAAAATTAACATGAACGTAGTCCCCTTAAAAACAGAATAAAAAAAATCATTTATGTACTGAAATAAATTGTCCGTTAATGACAAATAATCATGAGGTATGTGTCAATTTCTCAAAAGTCTTAATTATGATACTTAATGCTGCTCAATATTTATTTTCAAGAACATGTTTCTCGAGAGCATATGGTGACAGATGATTAATCTGAAATCAGTAATTATTCATCGAAATACGATCTTTGCGTCAAGTCCTTTGCTTCATTATAAACTTAAATGTTTTATAAACTCTTTAAAATTTAATGAAAATCATACATTTATCAACCTAATGCTATATTTTGTGAATGTTTTGTGAAAGATTTGTCTTAAGAACTTTATTTAAAATATTTTTTTAAATATTTAAATATTTAATATGATCTTAGAACAGTATTCAATTATTTTTATTTATTTATTTGCAATTATTTTTTGGTTTCCTTAATTTTTAATAAAACTACGAAAAAATGTTAACCTTTTCAAAGTAAATTCGTTTTCGAAAGTCACACTGCATACTTTGTATGTTTTTTGGCATAATTTAAAATTATGCATACTCTCGGGGAAGGAGAATACGAAAAAACATATAGACTTATTAAGCGTACATTTATTTAACTTTAAAACAAGTTCTTTTTTTAAAAGAAATATGAATATTAACACTTTTATGAAAATCCCGTCCCAGATACCACTTAGTGACCCTTTTTGCGAGCTATTTTTCTACCAAAAACGAGGCTCATTCGGGAAGATTTTCGTTTAAAAGTATAAATTCTTACATAATTGGGCTAAAGATATAGCGAAACACAAATCCGAGGTTTATTTATGATTATTATCATGAGCCCGGGCAACGCTGGCGGGTCAGCTGTTATTACATAAAACACGTAAGTTATGAGGTATTGTATGGTGCATGTGCTATGTTTTGTCCTAGTCTAGCTATGTTCCAAGTTCCGTTATTATTTCCTGTCCAAGAATTTCGAAATATGCTGCACAGTGGAACGGGGTGCTTTATTGTGTTTTTTTTTTTTCCTTTCTCTTTAAATGTATGGATATTGCACACTATTTTCGTTTTGTCATTGTCAAATGGCTTAAATTCTTAACTCTCGGGACTCTTAAAAGTGGAAAGAAATGAAAAAAGGACAATTTTCAACATTTAATATCTTAAAATGTATATGATTTGAAAACAAAATTTTTTGAGGGGGGTGAAAGATAAGTATGATCTTTCATTTCATGCATTTAAAAAATTGTCAGTTGCAGAATTAGCATTTACAGAGGACTCCAAACTGACAGATATTTGACGAGCAGAAAATTTGTATAACAGCTTACGCGCAGGATTACAGAATAAATTTTGCAACTAGAATGGAAATTTTGGTGCCTACTTATACTGCGGAGTGTAATAATTACCCTGAACCTAAATAAATTTGTATTTAGAGCATTTTTATATTTTTAATACAAAGTTGTATTTAGCTAATGCAAAATTCTGAAAATTTCAACAGTATAATCACATAAAAAAATACTTTTTTGAAAAAAAAAAAAAAAAAAAAAAAAGGAAATTATAGGTTTAGTTTATAGAGACTAACATGAAACATACGTTTTGAAATTTTTATCAAAAAATATTTAGATATTTTCGAGATATCGGGCGCGTTATGCGCATTTCGAGAAAAATAACTTCAAAATTTAGGAAAAACCACTTCAGCAATTAAGTGGATATAATTCTAAAAGCCATTCTAACTTTTGTTCTAATGTGAAATTCAAAGAAACCATTATATTAAAATGTTCGGAAAAGATAGGAGTTTAACATCTAACAAAATTAAAATTTCGAAAATTTTTAAGCTTTAAGAGTTCTGAGACCCCTTAAAAATATATAAAACGTTTTATTTGAAATTGAGTAAAATATGATTTTCTTTACTTAATGCATTCTTATCGGAAAATAATTTCCCTGAATTTAACATATTTTGCCAAGTTCTTATTTATTTTCATTAATTGAAAGAATGTACATAAAACAAAACAAAACATCGTTTCTTATTTCTTTTGAAAAATTGCTTATCTATTTTTTAAGCATTAAAAACACACACTTCTGAGTCCTTATTTTGGCACTTATAAGCAGACGATATTAGAAAATTCGTTGATATGGTTTTTCTTAGCTGAATCTGTATTTAATAGATTCAAATCGATATTCAAATGTTGTCATGACAGGCCATTCTCGCTAGAATAAAAGGAAGACATTTCACGACGGATTGGAATGTATAAATATTTTTAAGACCTCAAAGTATTAATTTACATAACCATTTATTCAAATATTCATTGGAAGCACTGTTATTGAAATTTTCTTATTTTGTTTAAAGTGACGACTATTAACAGCAGTGGCATAATTTCATACAGCATCTTATGAATCTGAAAAAGAAAAAAATTCTAATATTATAGATGTTTTTTAAAGAGCAATTAGAAATTTATGTTAAAATACAGAAATGCAAAATTTTAAAAGAAAAATCTGAGTACTCTAATGTCCATTTGTTAATTATTAATGGTATCTGGAATTGCTTAAATTAGTTAACATCTCATATATAGAATGAAATTTACGATCTGCCCTTACATTTTATTATTCGGAGGCTTATTAAATTCGAAATATCATCGATGTATAAAATTTAATTGAATAGTCATAAATTATAGAAAGGAAATCTTTCTTTAATACATATTCTGATATTGAGGATTTTTTAATGAAATCATTATATATTTCACACAAATTATAGAAATAAGAAAATTCCCATACAAAACATAAATACACTATATGGCCAAAGGTGACCGGTAACTTGCGATTTTTGACGTTTTGTTAAATATCTAGAAAAATACATGAGGAATTAACCTGAAAATGCAGGTGTGTAAACAGTATTGTATAGGTCATATATTTCCACGAAGATGTTTTACCGAAACCTCATAGGGGGCCGTCAAAAAATTGAAAAAAAAAGAATATCTTTTGGATAACCCTGTAAAAACCAATGGAGCAAAAGCGTTTAAACTCGAGGTTATTAATAAGTGGCTTATTGTAATATACTGTGTTCATGTTTTTGAGGATAGCATGTATGCTCGTAGAGAAATTAAGGTTTTTATAAAAACAGTCCCAAATTTCGCCAAGTTTTTTTTCTTTTAATTTGCAGAGTTCTTAGTATAAAAAAAAATTCTTTTCAGAAAATATGACGAGCAACATTGCACACAATACTCCGCAATCAGAATGAAAAAATAATAAAAATTGGATGAAAAATTAGCAGGTTTATTAAAAAATATTCCACTGCGCATGTGCGAATGCAATCAAAATATAATGTGCATAATATGTTAGTTAAGTGTATAGAGCAACTTTTGTAAAAGTCTCAAAAATATAGTTTGAAAAGTCTGATAATAATCGTTTATAGAATAAGCTCAAAATCAGTTGTTCCGAAAATGAAACAAAAACATAAGGGGTTTTATCCATATATCGATTGATTAGTGCCAACTTAGCATACAAAATATTGCACATAATACTGTATTTGGATACAATCCCTCATCTTTTTGCTTCATTTTGGGAACAACGAATTTTTAGCTTATTCTATAAACGATTATTATCCGACTTTTCAAACTATGTTTTTGAGACTTTTACGAAAGTTGCTCTATACATTTAGCTAACACAGTATGCACATTATATTTTGATTGCATTCGCGCATGCGCAGTGAAACATTTTCCAGTAAACCTGCTCATCTTTCATCCAATTTTTATTATTTTTTCATTCTGATTGCGGAGTATTATGTACAATGTTGTTCGTCATATTTTCTGAAAAGAACTTTTTATTTATATTAAGAACTCTGCAAGTTATAAGCAAAAAACTAGGCGAAATTTGGGACTGTTTTTATAAAAACCTTAATTTTTCTACGAGTATACATGCTATCCTCATAAAAAAGAACACGGTATATTACAACAAGCCACTTATTAATAATCTCGAGTTTAAACGCTTTTGCTCCATCAGTTTTTACAGGGTTATCCAAAAGATATTCGTTCTTTTTCAATTTTTTGACGGTCTCCTATTTGGTTTCGGGAAAAAATCTTCGCGAAAATATATGATCAATACTATATTGTTTACACACCTGCAATTTCAGCTTAATTCCTCGTGTATTTTTCTAGATATTTAACAAAGCGTCAAAAATCGCAAGTGACCGGTCACCTTTGGCCATATAGTGTATATATCAATGAAAAAAGATTCTATTTAATCTCCATTTTAATTGCTTTACTAATGTCTAAAATCGCATGTTACTGAGACTGGTTATATTTCCATATATTATCCGTGTACACTTGATAATTTCAGAGAAAAGCTGCCTGAAGTTAAGGGGACCATGGGCCTTTATTTGAGCAAAAATCGACCCCAAAATCGACTTTTATTGTGTGTATTATCATTCTCCAATTTGTACTACGTCATTCGTGGAAAACCGCATACGGATGCGATTATTTTACGCAAAGTTACAAGTGTTTTAATATTGTCCACAAACAATTTTTTGGCCTTTAATATACTTTAAATCTGTTTTTCTCAATACTGATGTTTCAGTTTTTTTTAAATTTTTGAAATACTCCTTGTAGTTCAGGCAATAGGGAATTTTACCTAGCAAAATTAATGGTAGTTCTGAAAATCGGCTTACTTTATGTTTTTTGGGTCACTGAATCCGAATTTGTAACTTCCCACCAAAATTTCCCTCGGCAACGCCCCCAAATTTTGCTAAAAAGCACCCCCCCCCCACAAAAAAAATAAAATGTTTTTATTAAAAAATCAATTTTTTTATTGTTTTAGGTGAAAAGTATCGAGAAATTCAGAAAGTAGACAAAATTTGTAAGAAATTAGATAGATGACATTATAACTTAGGATGAACGGGGGATCTGCCTCGGAAAATGCGCGCGGTGTGCGTGGATTAAGTTGCGCAATTCCACTTAACCACTCACACATTTACATTTGCCCTCCTATCTCCCCTCAGAACTTTCCTTATGAGGTTTACTTTAAGTTTTTTGTGTCGCTGAATCCGAATTTTTAAATCCCCCCCAAAATCCCCCCCCGAACCCCCCCCCCGAAAAACCCCCAAAATAGTTGTTATTAACTTAATTTTTTTATTGTTTTAGTGAAAAAGCATTACGAAATTCAGAAAATAGACAAAATTTGCAACAAATAGGATATATGAAATTATGACGTAAGATAAATGGGGAGAAAGGGGGCTGCCTCGGAACATTCCCTGCGCGCTTTTCTCAAAAACCAAATTTTTTCAAAAAATCAATTTTTTAAGAGGTTGCCGGGTGAAATTTTGGTGGGAAGTTACAAATTCGGATTCAGCGACCCAAAAACTTAAAGTAAACCTTATAGAGAAAGGAGGGGAGATGGGAGGGCGAATGTAAAAGTGTGAGTGGTTAAGTGGAATTGCACAACTTAGTTCACGCAGCACCGCGCGCATGTTCCGAGACAGATCCCCCCCCCCTTCCCCTTGATCTTAAGTCATAATGTCATAGATTTAATTTGTTGCAAATTTTGTCTACTTTCTGAATTTCTAGATACTTTTCCCATAAAACAATAAAAAATTTGATTTTCTTAATAAAAACCTTTTTGGGGGGCATTTTACCAAAATTTGGGGAGGTTGCCGGGGGAAATTTTGGTGGAAAGTTAAAAATTTGGATTCAGCGACCCAAAAAAGATATAGTAAGCCTTTTTCCAGAACTACCATGAATTTTGCTAGGTAGAGCCCCTATACGGTCTCTATTGCTTGGACTATTGCTACATAATTTTTCATCAAAATTCATGAAACTGATAAGGAAGAATCCTGATACCACTTAAAAAGAAACTGTATTCATTTTGAAAATCGACTTCATTAAGACAATTAAATTTTATTTTTAACATATTATAAGGCAGAATTTTTCTAAAAATCTATACGGAATTCAGAAAATATCTATAATTAACTAATCTCTATATTAACTGTCTAAGGGATTAAAATATCGACGTACAGATTTTTTTGTAATAGAGTTTTACATGATTAAAATCCAAAATCGAGAAAATACCTAAATAAAAAAAGGAGCATTTTAAAATTTCGCTTTAAAATTTAAATTTTTTTAAGTTGTTGAAATTATAATAAGATTGGAAATGTTCAAGGTGTTCTATATACTTATGGTGAAATGTATATTTGTACAAAATTTCAAATCTTTATTATGAAAATTAAAAGACAATTTTTGTACGTCCGCCGTCCCCTTACATTGTGAATACTTTTTTAAATCCCCCCCCCCCTTAAAAAATAGATAAATTAAAAAAATACTTTTTTCATCGCCGTTTTTTTAGTATTGCAAAGTCTTGAGAGGCTTTACTCAAAAACACACTGTCAAAAGAGTCAGGTTATAAACCTAAATATTCTCCTCTCATAAAAACCGATGCAATTTGTGTATCATAAAAATCTTTAACGTAACAATTCCACTTAAATAAATTTCACTTCAGAACCCTCCATCTGACAGTATAAAAGACAAAACTTAAACCAAGAGCTTAACTCTGACAGTATTTTAGACAACTTGAATATAATAAATTTCAGGGCACTTGTAACGCGTGACTAATAAGAAAAGGAATGCGCTTCATATATATATACGATTCCTCATGGGGAATTTCAAGGATTTTAGCTGGGATCCTGCTGGAAAACAGATGATTTTCTGAGATTTTCTGAAGGCATAGGTCTGCCCGGTATGAAGGGCAGTTTTCGAGTCGAGTACCGACTAGACGGACGTCTCATCTGAGATAGAAATATAAAGTACAGTTGAACTCAGAGCCCAAGAACTTACCTGTAGAATCGAACAACTCTAAGAACGACGTATCTACAGGATGCGGTAGGTATTTGAGAACATACGTTATAGTGGAAATATCACCCTGTATATCATAGTTACAATTTTTTCTGTTACATGTAAACATGTCAGAGCCTAGACTACTTGAGAAAATGAAGACGTACGTTGACTCATTGGCTGAAGAAAACATCGATTTAGAGATTGCCACATTCTCGAATCTCACCCGGCCATTCGTTTTTAATGTAAGGAGAGACCTGAAGGATGCCAGCTTTCATGTGGCAAACGTTTAGACACGTAACGACATTGTCCGCAATATGAAATCATCAAGACACCGGAAATAGTCAGTCAATTCAATGAAAATCCTACGAAGCCCATAGGGGCACTCGCTATGAAGATACAGGTTTATGAGGCCACAATCTGATGTGTGATTCATGAGAACGTTTGTTAGAGGTTGTACGTGATGAGGAAAATGCAGTTTTCCCCCGAGAGAACCGGGGACAACCGCGTGCCCAGAGGCAAGCGCCTCCTTAAAAAACTGAAATATCAAGAGGATCCAGGAAGGCTCTTGTTTCTTTCCAATGAGAAAAACTTTGCCCAGGTAAAAAAGGCAACCACAGAAAGGTCGGTTATGGTGTAAAATCCCCAAAGAGATTCTGACAGACATGTGCAGAAACCGACCAGCCTCACTGATGATTCTGGAGCGTCCTGAGAATCGAAGACGATCTGATGCTTCCACATTCCTTTCTAGGTGCTAGAGTCAACACCGTTCCTTATACCGAGTTGTTAAAACACTAAATTACTTCTGTAACACGTGAGAGGTCGCACTTTTCTAACAAGACTCTGAACCATCCCATACATCCAATACAAACGAAAAATGGATGGGCAATGCATTCATGATGATGTCATCCTCAACTCGTTAACCCCCACTTACCCAGTTATTAACTGAATTGTCTATAACGTATGTGGAGTAGTTGAGAGGGGCTCCAATAGTCATCCAAACAGTGTATGCAGTGGCAAATGTTCCCAACACTCATCTGATCAGTATCTGCAGTCAGTTTTGACAGACTGTAGAGGCGGTTATTGCGACTCACAGTGGTTTCAATGAATGATGTCATCCAGTGTGTATGTAGTCCCCCGTACAGAACGCTAAAATTTTAAATAAAAAAGAAAAGTGCCCAGCTAAACTGATGGCATTGAGCTCACAGGCTATTCACACTAATTGTATATCATACTCTTATTTTAAAGAATAATGCCCCTCAAAAAAATTAGTGAAGGGGAATTAGCCCCCGTTTCCCCCTTTATACTTAACCAGTGAACCTCCAAATCTAATCAGGGAAGCTCATTATCATAATAAACCGGTATACAAAATTTGGAGCAAATCGAATAATCCTGCAAAAAACCCATTTATCTAAATTAAGGGGGTGGACAAGCCCCCCCCCTTTATCCTTAACCAATGAACTCCCAAAACTAATCAGGGAAGTTCCTTAACATAATAAACCGGTATACCAAATTCGGAGCAAATCGAATCATTCTGCAGGAAAAACCCATTTATCTGAATTAAGGGAGTGGACTAGCCCCCCTTTTCCCCCTTTATTCTTAACCAATGAACCCCCAAAACTAATCAGAAAAGTTCCTTAACATAATAAACCGGTATACCAAATTCGGAGCAAATCGAATCATTCTGCAGGAAAAACCCATTTATCTGAATTAAGGGAGTGGACTAGCCCCCCTTTTCCCCCTTTATTCTTAACCAATGAACCCCCAAAACTAATCAGGGAAGTTCCTTAACATAATAAACCGGTATACCAAATACGGAGCAAATCGAATGATTCTGCATGAAAAACACATTTATCTGAATTAAGGGGGGTGGACTAACCCCGTTTCTCCCCCTTTATCCTTAACCAATGAACTCCCAAAACTAATCAGGGATGTTCCTTAACATAATAAACCGGTATACCAAATTCGGAGCAAATCGAATCATTCTGCATGAAAAATCCATTTATCTGAATTAAAAGGGGTGGACTAACCCCCCTTTTCCCCATTTATCCTTAACCAATGAACCCCCAAAACTAATCAGGGAAGTTCCTTAACATAATAAACCGGTATACCAAATTCGGAGCAAATCGAATGATTCTGCATGAAAAACCCATTTATCTGAATTAAGGGGGTGGACTAACCCCCCCTTTTCCTCCTTTATCCTTAACTAATGAACCCCCAAAACTAATTAGGGAAGTTCCTTAACATAATAAACCGGTATATCAAATTCGGAGCCAATCGAATCATTCTGCATGAAAAACCCATTTATCTGAATTAAAAGGGGTGGACTAACCCCCTTTTATCCTTAACCAATGAACTCCCAAAACTAATCAGGGAAGTTCCTTAACATAATAAACCGGTATATCAAATTCGGAGCCAATCGAATGATTCTGCATGAAAAACCCATTAATCTGAATTAAGGGGTTGGACTAACCCCGTTTTTCCCCCTTTATCCTTAACCAATGAACTTCCAAAACTAATCAGGGAAGCGGCTTATCACAATGAACATAGAAAAAAATTTTGAAGCAAATCGGATGTTTCTATCAAGAGTTATCGCGTTACGTACATACATACATATGTGCGTACGTACATTATACAGAACGGTCGGGCACATTAGCTCTCAGGCTTTGATAGCCTGTGAGCTAAAAATGCTCTATCTCTAGTGGATATTCCTGCGTGAAAGCAGTCGTTGATTTTTAAGAAAGGCCTGCCGCACGCTGTTTATATATTTTACAATTCTGTATAACCTATACATCTTTTAATTTGATTTCTTCTGATGTTTTATCTATCGCTGTGTGATTGTAAATAAAGGCTTGTGTTTGCTAAATGACTATCCTGTGAATTATTCAAATGCTGTCACAGGAATAACCGAATATCCAAAAAACTTATATTATTTAGATTGATTACTGTTTTACATCTTCCTATTGTTTATCATCTTTGAAAAAATAGAGAGCTGAGATTCAAGTTGTTGGGAGAGAATGTAAATTCCTATTTATTTCTGAATAGTTTGCTAAATTTCTTCAACTGAAAATTTCAACGCCATCAAGTCGAACACTTTATTATAAAACTGTATTAGGAAAAATTCCAAAAATATGTTATTACTTTGGGTAATTGGATTATGCATTCAAACTTTCATTTAAACAAGTGTCAGAAATAAAAATATGTTATACTGTTACAGAATCTATAATAATAAATTAAAAATCTTAGGCAGGATTTCTTTGAACAGTACATACTACAACGGAAAGACTCATATCTACAAAATTCGCCATGAAGATATCTCAGTGAAAGATCTAGAAAATAATCGAGGAAAGTTTTGAAAATACGATTTAGATTTTTTTAAATATAAGTTTGGTGGAATTTTTGCACTGTGTTATCGCGCGTTAACACAGCTGCAGTTTTCGAAAGGTACCGAAATGTTAGTTTCCCCACTTTTGATATTGAGATGCCTTCTATTAAATAATATAAGGAGAAACGAATTTGTTAATTTTAATAATCTCTTCTTCTTCAAAGGTTAAGCGAAGCGACAGTTAAATCATGTTTATAAGTAATTTTATATCCAGTGTAAATTAAAACAGCGAAAATGGTCAATTCTTGAGACCACATGTCACATGAAAGTCACATGAAAGTCACATGATGACTTTCAGGGGACAGAGAAACTACTGTGAAGTCACCATTGTGCTCTTTGGGGAAAAGTCTCCATGTGACTATAATATGATATTATTTGGTGACTTATCATAATGCAACGTTCATGATGACTGTGAAATTGAGTCTCAAAATTACAGTCACATGAAAGTCACAATTTAACTACATTGTAAAATCACCTGGTGACTCGTCACAAAGCAGCAGTCACATTGACTTCTCAGTGGAGTCACATATAGTGATCATTTGAGACTCATAATGAGATGCATGGAATTTCCTATTTTTTTGCTTCATCGTAGTGACTGTGACACTTGTGACCATTTGTGACATGAATGAGTTGTTATATGGGCTAGCTGTGTTGTAGAGATAGTAATTACTCGAATTATATTATTTCCTTTTGAGTGTTCGCGTATTTGAAAATTAGCATTTTGTGACTATTCCTTAATTTTTGATAACCATTGTAGTTTGGAAGGCCAAAAACGCGCCTCTCGATCCAAGTTACGTACATTAGAACAAAACAGGACGACCTCGTAATTGATGGGATGACGGCCCGAACGAATGACTTTATTGAATTCAGACTTCTTTTAAAGAACAGGATACTAAAACATATTTCTGAGCTTTAATATTTTATGAAAATTCAACAAATAAAAAAACATTATCAAAAACATTCTATCGAAGATATGCGATTGTACTTTGATTTCGCTGATTCTATTTGATTTTCTGATTTTATTAACGTTCCGAAATCCTAATTTGTTTTTTAGAAGTAATTAAAAAACTACGTAAGGTATGTAATACAGTAATAGCTTTCGGGAATTAGAAGGTTAGTGATTTCTTTTCAACGAGTTTACTATTATTATCACTTACTTATTTCTCAGATATTTTTTTTCTTCTATTTTTTTTAAAACGTAATTAGAAAATGCTTGTTTAACTTTATTTTTAATATATTGGGATTGATTTGTTAGGTTTTCCTTAGCATTATTTTCTTATCTCTTTGACTTATACATTAAGGGGTCTCGGGACTCTTAAAGCTTTAAATTTTTCGAAATTTTAATTTTTTTAGATATTAAAATACTATGCTTTCTGAACATTTTGGTATAAATTTTTCCTTGAAATTCCTATTAGAACAGAAGTTATGGCTTTTAGAATTATACACGCTCAATAGCTGAAGCGGCGTTTCAGAAACTTTGAAGTCATTTTTCTCCAAATGACGTTTTTGGGCATAACGCGCACGATATCTCAAAAACTTATGAATATTTTTTCATAAAATTTTCAAAACATATGTTTCATGTTAGTCTGTATACACTGAACCTAAAATTTCCTTTATATTGTTCAAAACAATATTTTTTTAGGTGATTATACAGTTGAAATTTTCTTAATTTTGCATTAGCTAAATGCAACTTTGTATTAAAAACATAAAAAAGCTTTAAATACAAATTTATTTAGATTCAAGGTAATTATTACAATCTGAAGTATAAGTAGACACCAAAATTTTCATTCTAGTTGCAATACTTATTTTGTAATCGTGCGCGTAAGGTGTTATGCCGATTTTTTGCTCGTCAAACGTCTAACAGTTTGGAGTCCCCTGTAAATGGTAATTCTACATATTATAACTTTTTAAGTACATGAAATGAAAGAACATACTTATATATTTTATTCCAATTAAAATTGTGTCGTAAAATCAAATACATTTTAAGGTATTAAATGTTGAAAATGGTCTTTTTTTTTTTTTCATTTTTTCCAATTTTAAGAGTCGTGAGGTTCCTTAACATTCCGAAATCCTAATTTGTTTTTTAGAAGTAATTAAAAAACTACGTAAGGTATGTAATACAGTAATAGCTTTCGGGAATTAGAATGTTAGTGATTTCTTTTCAACGAGTTTATTATTATTCTCACTTACTTATTTCTCTGATATTTTTTTTCTTCTATTTTTTTAAACATAAGTAGAAAATGTTTGTTTAACTGATTTTAATATATTTTTAATATATTGGGATTGATTTGTTAGGTTTTCTTTAGCATTATTTTCTTATCTCTTTGACCTGTACATTAAAACACTAATGTACAAGTGCTTAATGTACAGGTGCGAATAAATATTTAACAATGTATTTCTTTAATTTATTGGGATTGATTTATGAGGATTTTTTTTAGCATTTTTTGTAATATTTTTGACTGCCAAGTTAAAACATTGATACACAGGTGATTTTCTAAGCGAATGACAGTTTCACAATATTCCACCGTATATGTATTCCATTATCCGGAAATTGTTAACGAGGAGTGATTCCAAACATTGAAAATATATTATAATAGGCGAGGTTGCTTTTAACCAATTTTAGACCAAGTCAAATAAATTCTATAAAAACTCGGTTTTCTGAATACTAATTGTAGAATATTGTCAGAAGCCCAAATATCATAAGATATTTTTATTTCATCCGTAAACCATATAACTGTCCACATTGAAATCTACTACGTGAAATGTTCGGTTACATATAAACTATCTCTAATCTTCTTATTTCTTCAATTTTAGAGTTATATTTTTAAATACATAACTTTCCAATATTTTAAGTTATCTATATGCCTTTAAAACGTCAATATAGATCAAAATTTCAATTCTAAAGCTTACTTATTTAGAAAAAAAAATTTGCGATCCTTAAGCTTTATAAACCTCACTTCTTACAAAATTTAAAAAACTAAGCTAAGCTAATTTTTCATTTTTCTGAAAAGTTATTTATTTATTTATTTATTTTTTATAAAATTTTGTGAAAAAAAAAGAAAAAATGTCATAACCCAATAAATAATAATTTAATTTCCTCAAAAATCTTAAATTATATTTTAGATATATATTCTAAGTGATGTAGATTATTCTGATGCTGATGCAGGTCAATTGCATCTTAACTGACGTAACACTTGATCGTCGAATTTTGTTTTCAAAACTGTGCAGAAAATTTACTAATAAAGCTAGAACAAATTTTTACAATTTAAAAAATTTCTTTCTAAGAACTTAATACCCAAATACCTGCAGGTTATTCCAATCTCCCTTTTAGTCCCAAAAATTGCAATTCAAAATTCTGTAACTGATGTAACATAAAATAGAGAAACATTTTTTCTGTCTTCACTGAAGTGTAAAAATTATCAAAACTATCGCGTTAAAAAGGGTGATTTAATGTTCTCAACAAAACTAAGTAATGGCAAATTAGAACAGTAACTTGTTTAATTAATTTCTGAACAAGAAAAATGAAAAAATGGCATTTACACATGTAGCTGACATAACTTTTATTGTGTAAGTGACGTAATATTGTGACTTTACAAAGACAATAATGGTACTTAACGTAATTTGTAAACAGTAATTTACAATGCCTTTTCATTAGTATTTTATTATAGAACATAAAATATCAAGCTTTCCAATCATACCCTTAAATTAGACATATTATAAATGTTATTCCTCCCCCTCCCCCCCCCCCCCCCAAATAAAAAAATAAAAATAATAAAATAAAACAGAATTTTCTGTGGAATTGACTTGTATGGAAAGGTTTATGAGTTACACAACTTTAATTTATAAATTATCAACGTTTTTAAAAAAAAATCAGATTCCTAATTCACTTAAATGGTTTAAGTTGAAATATGGAATTCTTTAATTTAGCTTAATTCCTGTGAAATATCGCTTATGGTTTTTCTAAGGAGTCGTAAATCATATGCGAAATTGTCTCGTCTTCGGTAAATTATTTTTATTGATTCCAAGCTGTTCTCTATGATTAAAGCTCATATTTCATAGTAATGAAATGCTTATAAATTTAGAAGTTTCAAGCCGTTAATATGTTCCTGAAAATAAAGAAGAAAATATGAAGAATAAAGTCTTATACACAGAATAAAATATCCGAAGTACTTTACATTTTTATATAATGTGATGGATTTACTGTCTCGTGATACATCACGAAACACGTATTCCAAGTTCAGACATAACATTTGCTATGTTCTACATTTATAAGTTGGTAATAGAAAAAAGTAATCTGAAATATCTCTATCGTTGACCATATACATATTGTGGTGTCAGCAAACTTTTAAAATTATTTCTTTTGGGATAGATATATTGAACCATGTTTTTAAATTCGCAAGTGTTATTTCGCAAATCTAATAAAAAAAAAGCTCAATCGATTGCCATTTCCAAAACCACATTATGTAAAATGAACTTAATATTACTAAAATGTGAGGTAAGATATTCTGGATAAAATGAAAAAAAATAAATTGTGTCATATAATAGTTTTCATCAACTGAAGATATTCCGGATAAAATGAATACATCAATTGTGTCATGTCGTAAAAGTTTTCATAAATTGCGTGCTGTGTTGAACAAAAATTATACCATCTAAATAAGAAGAAAAGTTATGTCAAGTTAACTGTCTCTCAAAAGTAATTTGTTATTGGCTATTGGTTTCGTTGTTCTTTGAGCACAGATAATTCTTTTCATAAACATACTTTTTAAAAGATTAATAGACATACTTTGATGTTAAAAAGCTTTTAAAATTATTTCTTTTGGATAGACATATTGAATCATACTTTTAGGGGGGGACCGGGGTACAAAATTCTATTTTTTTAATTTATAGATATTTTGTTATGAAATTTTTATCTGAAATATTTATTAATATAATAATTATATTGCACGTAAAATATCTGAAAAATTTTAAATATTAAAAAAAAATTTAATTTAAAATTTTAAACTTATTTCCTTTTTGATATAACTCTGGAAGTACTTACTCGATTTACAACATTTTTACATTTTTGTGTACAGAAAATTTATCATTTTAATTTGTCTTCAGGATTTCTTACAATATTGATTATGAATTTTATAAAAAAAATTTAAGTACAAAAACGAAGTTTTTTTATGAATGAGTTTTGCATTCATTAGCATTTTTTCACAATTATCACCTAAAATTAAAAATCCTGAAGACAATTTCTTGGAAATATAGCATAAAATCTCTGTTAAAAATTTTATACATATATTTTGCAAGGAACTTTAGATATATTCTTTTAAAGTTGACAATCGTGAAAAAATTCATTGTGAGATATATGAATTTGAAAGTGCATCGCTTCTCAATGGAAAAGGTGTTATATCTCTGCATATAATGAAAGTAAAAGCATGCGGTTTGGATATTTAACGCTAAAAACTCAGTATTTTTTAAAAGCCATTAAAAAAAAGTGCATCTTTTTGAGAATTTTTAGCTCCGGATCCCCTTAAATTCGCAAGTGCTGTTTCCCGAATCTGATAAAGAAAAGCTCAGTCGATTGCCATTTCAAAAACAAAATTATGAAAATGAACTTAATATTACAAAAATGCGAGGTAAGATATTCTAGATAAAATGAAAAAAAATAAATTCTGTCATCTCGTAATACTTTTCATCAATTGCAGATATTCTGGATAAAATGAATAAATCAATTGTGTCATGTTGTAATAGTCTTCATCAATTGCATGCTGCATTGAACAAAAAAATAAGCAAATAAGAGGAAAAGTTATGTCAAGTTAATCATCTCTCAAAAGTAATTGGTTAATGGCTATTGGTTTCGTTGCTCTTTAAGCACAGATATTTCTTTTCATAAACATTAACTGACATCCATAAAAAAGACTACAATTTTCCTAAATGGTACCTTTTATATGGTCCGGCACTCTTTTTCATGTGTTTATTCTTCAGAAGCTTGTCTAGAGATCAGAGATCCCTGACATGTTTTTCACAGCCTCATCCGTTATTTAACGACCACAGAACCTTTAGAATAGAAAAGCCAGGGGACGATTTATAAGTTTTCGTCGGTGATTTTTGAAATTCAGATGCAAACGCAGCCTATTTATTAGAATACGATCACTATATTAAAATTCTAAGATATTTAGAATTGCAATGTGATTTTTTATTAAAGAAAATTTATTTCCAAATATGTTGTCCTATATTCCAATAACATTAAATAAAATTTCTTATTTTTACTTTCTTCATAAATTTCTTTGCATTTTTTTAATCTGTTGCAAAATTAATTAATTCATTTATCCCTTTTAGGATACGTTTAGAATAAAAATTAGAAATTTCATAACCATGCGAATACTTTTAGAAAATATATAATTTTTTGTAATTAAATTTGATGGTGTGCTACTAAAAATAGACTCCGTTGATAAAATTAGCTATCGTTTCCCATTCAGTGTACTTTTAAATCAATTAACTTATATGATATTTTTAAGATGAGTGTTTAGTAGAGTATAAAAATACGTTCATTTGAATTAAATGTAATTTATTATTCGTTCTTTTCTTTGTGTTAATCATTTTAAATCGCTTTCTCTCTGTTGAAGATAAGCAAAAAAAAAAAACTTCAAATAAGAATAAAATTTTAAATAAGTGCAAAGATTAAATCCATGTTTAAATATTAAATCTATTTCTGGTATATTTTATTAAATAAATGTTTAATGTGTAAAAACTGATTTATCAATAAATAAACTTTCTTAAGTTTTTCGAACAGGACAAAAAAATTGCTGAAATACTAAAATTAAGTAGTAATGTAGAATTTAATAATATTCTATCAAAAATAAAAGATTCATATATGTTTCATTTAGGAAAAATTAGATTCAGCTAGTTGGGAGTCTTGGACACTTTACTATATTTTTTTTTTATGCTCAGTATTTTTAATGATAGCACATCTCTTATTAAAGGATGTCTTTTACACTGTTTTATAATATAGTACCATTCATATTTACATTTCAAGCCATACAAATATATTTCGCGTTGTTTTCCCTCAAGCGGGTTGTTTTTTAAAAGTGGTGTATTTAAGTAATATTATCAAAAACTTCTTATGAAGCATCATAAAAATTATTAAATTCTTAAATTTTCACAAAATACGCAATATGAAATATTAAAAACTTTTAAAAAAGCTCACCTTTTTTCTTAAAAAGCGACAATAATAATAATAATTATTATTATTATGATATTTTTATTATTTTCGAACACATGCCATGTATTCCCGCGGCCGCTATCTTGGATTTTTCCTTGGTGTAAAAACCCCTTTTCCTCCAAATAGTAAATGTCGCCAAACAGCGATTTATGCGAATTTTAGGCTTAACGAAAATAAAATGTAAAACCTCGTCAGCAAAAAATCGCCAGGAAATCTCAAATCATCCAAGATAGTGGTCGCGAGAATATACAGCATCTAAGCCTTATTTTCGTCGCCTTTTCAGTAAAAAAGTGAATTTATTTTTTTATTTTTTTTAAGTTCATATTGTGCCCTTTGTGATTGAATTAAGGTGGAATATTGCATTTCGTCTTATGATTTTATTCTTTAATTGCATATATAATGAAGAAATACCATCTGCAAAAATTATATTATCAGTTGTTGAACGCGTCCAACTGTGTCCCTTTTATAGTTTTAGGTGAAGATATTCATAGAACAGATAACATTGTTCAGAATTTTGTTCTTATAAAACCTACCTAAATACCATCATAAAAATGAAAGGTGTGACAAAATGAGTGATTCTCGTCTTCAGTAGTTCATTCTCAGGTACAGAAGAAACATACACTTTCTCCTTTTTCGCTGGAAGTCGGCATTTCTGTGTCACGGTGTCAAATTTAATCTAAAAATCAGAAAAATACGCATGTTTAAAACGTTAAAACCAAGCAATAGGACAAATGGCACCCTCTACGAACGAAGTTTGGAACTAATTGTTTTTATTCGCTTTAAAAAAACTTTTCATCTTGAGAAGCATTTTAGTCCAAAACGCACTCCTGTACGACAATTGCTTGATTTGATATTGTATTTTAAAATGTGTCAAGGAGTTTTCGGACACCCTGTATAACTACTAAAGTATCTTAGTGACAATTTGAGGTACTTTAGCATTGATTCGATTGAGGTAATTTAGCATTTTTAGCGCAGATGCATATATGAGAGTTGTGTTTTAAAGGTATATTGGAATTTATTAGACAACAACAAAAGTACGGGTTTACATGAAAAATGAAAATGGCATGTTTTTCGATAAAGCAATAATAAACGTATTTTTTAAGAATAGTATTAAAGAATTTTTACATAACTATATTATAGATTTGAACAGGATTGAAAACACAGACATGCAGGACTAAATCATTTTTTTGTACAGTAATACCTGACAAAAATAAGTATAAGATTTAAAAACATAATGTAACACAGACATTAACAAAACATAATGTAACACAGACATTAACAAAACAAATTTTGTTTATTATTTATCTCGATAATGGGAATATCTCGACCTGAAAAAATATCTCATCAAGTTTTCATTGAAATACATTGTTTTTAGAAATGATGTATTTAAGTAATATTATCAAAATCGTTTTATTGAGCATCCTAAACATTTTTAAAATAAATTTAATTTTATATACAGTAGAAGATCTTTATAACGCAAACTTAAAAACGCAAAGTTATGTGTTATATAGAATTTTGTGTTATATGGATCCCATCATTAAATTTACCTTGTAAACATGTCCAAATATCTCTGAAACATATCAAAATACATAAGAATTTCTTTATATTACATTCCTTTTTACCAAATTATATTATTATCCAAATTATAAATTTTTGCATAATGTAGGTCAGACATTAATTAGACATTTTCAAAAATATTTATTTTAATAATAGTATTCTTTTCAGTAAAAAGGTATTAAATTAGAAGATAAAGTTGAACTAATGTATCAAATTTAGTCATCTAGAGAGTAGCAATATTTTACAATGAGAAAATGCAGGTGCTTATGAACTACAAAAATCCTTGTTTACATCTGAGAAGTTGTGCATTATATGGAGAATTGCGTTATAATTATCTTTTACTGTATAAGGAAGAAACAAAATTTTCAAAAAATATATTGTCTATTGCTGAACATATCCAACTGTATCTCTTTTACAGTCTTAGATAAAGATATTGGCATTTTGCCAATAATTAACATTATTCAGAATTTTGATCGTATCATATCTGCCTAGATACCATCATACAAATATTAACTATTAAGATATCTTAGTGACAAATTAAGATAATATTTGTTGATTCACAAATATATTCTTGTTAACAAAAACATGTAAAACTTAAATTTATTTTATTCGAATAATATCTTCCCTTTATTTCCTTACAGAGTTGTGTTTTAATATTGACGCATTTATCTTTAGGAATTTGGCTGAATTTGAGCTCATAACATTTGGAACGATGATTTGTATAATTCTCATACTCGTACTTGGGTCGTATTTCAAACTGATATTTATTTTGAAAAGTTCTGTTGTAAATCTCAACAGTAAATCTAAAAGAGAAACGATAACCTGCACCTATTTTTCTTGCACCATGTGGTATTTATGTGGTGTCATAAAAAATCTTAAAAAATTGATATCTTTATTCCTTCCATATATCTGAAGTAATAAATAATCTTTGTATATATCTAATCGAAGTCAAGAGTTCAGCGTAAATGTGAACAATAAATTTATATCAAATTTGCATTATTATAAGCTATTGGTTTGATTTTTTTTGTCATGGGAAATGTTATATATTTTGTTTGATAATTTTTATCATTGATATATGTTTTATCATACAGTACAGTAGAACCTCGATTATCCGAAGTAATTGGGACCGACCATCTTTCGGAAAATCGAAATTTTCGGATAAACGAGAATGCTTTAAATTTAAGATTAATGATAAATATATGTAATATTTCGTATTATGGTAACAAGTGTTTAATAAAGCAATAGAAAAATAGAAACAAGAATAAATTACATGAATTGATAAATTACCTGAATAAATTACCTATTTTGATATTAAGTACCTTTTACATGTATCACAAGGGTTTGAAAAAATGTTTTGTTTATCGATTGCCTTTGCTTTGAAACTCTATCGCGGAGTTTTTTAATATTGTTATTTCATCAGTATTACTGTCTCTCTGCTGCTCCAGCCATGCCAAACTTTTTGCAAAACATTTAAAAGCTTCAGAATTGCTAATTTGTTCGTTTTCTTCATTACACTCCTCAGGTAACGGGAACTCAAGTTAAATTCAAAGGAACTCTAAGAAAGGGGATCGAAAATATTTATATGTACTCATAGTTTGGAAAAGACCGCTTGCACACAAAAAATATAATAGTTAAATAATAATTAAAAAAAAAGAAAAAGAAGAAAAAGCTTTCAAAATGGATTTTGTATACAAGGAATGTCATAGTAAAAAAATGAAAGCTTCAAAAATGGATTTTGGTTAATCGAGAGTTTCGAATAAGAGTTTCGGATGAAAGAGGTTCTGCTGTATATTCTTTAAAATTCGAACTTATATAATTGAAATTATTCTGTAATTCGGATATATTTTCATTGCGGTAAAGAAAAAATAGGTAAATAGGTAAAGAAAAGAAATCATACTTAAATATTTGGGGAGGTTTTTAAACAGTAAATTTGAATTCTGATAATTACTAGCTTTTTAATATAATTAAGATTACAATTCAAATATTTTATGTCATAGAAATAGAAGAATACATTTTATCTATAATTTTCAGTTACAAAAAGAAAAGTTTTGAGCGTCGTCATGATGGCCATGCAATGTATTCGGAGGCCTTAATATTGATTGACATTTTGTCTAGGGGGGAGGGGGGAAAGGGAAGAGGTTGCTCACAAATTTAGTTTTATTATTATTTTGTTTAATAATCGGCAGTGGAAAGTTATAACTAATTACCATACGTGATTATAATTTTTTTAATTTAATCACAAATTCATCTGTGATGATAGGAAGATACATGCTTGGAATTTATTTTATTCAGTAAACAGCTTCACATTTTTTCCGTACACTGATATTTTTTAATATTGATTCATTGTTTTTAGAAACATTGCGGAATTTGACCCCGTGCCGTTTGGAAAGCTGATTAGTATATTTCTCACATCTGAGTCGTATTTCAAACTGTTAGTTATTTCCATAAATTCTGTTGCAAATCCCAACAGTAAATCAAAAAGAGAAACAATAATCCTGCACCTATTTTTCTTGCATCATGTGGTATTTATGCGGTGTCAGAAAAAAATCTGTCAAAATTACATATCTTTATCTTTCCAAGTACATGAGGTAATAAATATTGTATCTATGTCACACTGTAAAAAATTTTGGTCACAAATTACGGTACATATACTGGCAACTTTGTGACCAGTACATGTACCGTAATTTAACTGGACGGTATATGTACCGTAAAATATTTAAAGTATATGCACCGTAAAAACATATTCATACAGCATATATACCGTAGGTTAAATATACAGTATATGTACCGTAAAAAACAATTATACAGCATATATACTGTAGGTTAAATATACAGTATATATACTGTAAAAAACAATTATACAGCATATATACCGTAGGTTAAATATACAGTATATGTACCATAAAAAACATTTATACAGCATATATACCGTAGGTTAAATATACAGTATATGTACCGTAAAAAATATTTTACAGCATACATATCGTAAAAGTACAGGATGACCCCCAAAAAGCTCCCACATTTGACAGGATAAAAAACAAAAAGGACTGCAGAGAGAAACTTGTTTGTTCAAAAACATACAATAGGAATGACAAGAGTTTAAAATGACTATCTTTCAGAAATGTCTGGTATGCGTTGTCCATAGCGAGAAATACACAATTCAAGATGAAATCTATCACCACCGACGTCTAGTCTTGTGGATTAGCTGCTACTTTCACCTGAATATTATTCCCTTGGGGTTAGAAAGAGCGTAGGTCTTATGTCTCGAGAGTAATTCAAGCGGAGGTAGGAGCTTCCAGAAGACAATATGTCAGGTGATGATAGATTTCAGATTTGTCTTCAAATGTATATATGCTTGCAATGGACAATGCTAACCTAACATCATTTCTAAAACAGTGATTTTAAACTCGTTATACCCATTGTATATTTTAAAACAAACAAGTTTCTCTCTGCAATCCTTTTTGTTTTATATTATCCTGTTTGTTTTATATTATTACTTTATATTTAGAAAAAGTACTTTGTAAGAAAAACCTGCCAAAAATGTATTGGATAATATTTATTCTATAGGAAAATGAAAGATATAATGAGTATCATAAATAATTTGGATTTTGTACGGATACTTCAACTTTAAATAATCATTTAAAAAACTAACAGTTTTAGATATATTTAATTTTTGTTTCTGCATTTTTGGTGAGAATGAAACATTGATAATTCTTTAATGGAAATGCCCATAACTTCTGCAATATAAATTTATTATCGATCTCAAAAATTTTTTAACCCTTTGCAGCACTGCTATGTCGAGTCAGACTCAACATGATCTTTCTTTGCAAAATTTGTTTTTGACATGAGAAATAAGGGAAAATAAAATTTTCCTTTAAGTTTAGTAAAATAATTAAATGAATATTTATAGTACTGGTTGATATAGAAACAATACACCATATCTACACATTTTTTAAAACAAAACTACTACCATAATTGGATAAAAAATATTTCTGAACATCTACATGTTAAACAAAAAAAATTATGTTCACCATACTTTTTTTACTCATTTCTTTTTTTAACAAACTTAATCATAATAAATATCTTGATAAAACAAATTTTTACAAACCAAACAATTTGAAAATTTGGATGAAATTTTTTTAACGCAGATAAAACACAGACAGCACATTAAGTAACAAAAAACCTTTAAAAATGCATTTTTATTTTATCAGAAATTAAATGAAAATCTTTATTAAAATTTTTCAGGCTATAAAAATAGAGCAATTATTCAATTTAAATTGAGATTAAAGTTGAACGGTAATTTTAATTATTGATTTAAATATTTAAATGTATTTCCAGACTACATGACCAGATACTGTCAATGGAACAGTTTAGATTTTAAACAATGTAAAATTTATCAACTACTGAAAAAAAGTAGTAATTTTTTTTTCTTCCCAAAATCTACTTGCATTAACGAAAATTCAAGTAAGCAGTTTTAACACCACAGGATCAGTTAAACAATCAGAAGCAAATTTTACTATTTGAAAACTGCATTCTAATCTAAAAAGAAAATATGAACTTGTGAAGAGTACTTATAAAAATTCTTAAAAATGAAAAGCAAAATAAGGAAATATAAGCACTTTGTTACAATTGGAACCCAAATACAGGTAAAAAAATATATTTAAAAATCAAAAATTTTCCAGGATCAATTGCAAAGAAAGTAATCTTTGACAATTTTTTCATTCCTGTGCTGTGTCACTTGATATGAAGTATAGAGTATGCAAAAAAAAAAAAAAATCAGTTGGTAAATATGCATATGTGCATTTTTTTTAAGTTAGCAAAAACAACCCGATCTCAAATACTGAGTTAACCTTAATAACAGAATAGAAAAACTCAAAAAGAGTTTAGAGCGGAATGCCAGATTCATCCTGCATTAATATAACTAAAATAATCATCAAATTTCTAAAAAAAAAGGTGCTTAAAATTTATTTACTATTCCATTACAAATGAACTGGTCTTAAAAACTCAAAATCATTGATAAAAACATGTAAAGAAAAAAAGAATGACATGTTCATTAATCCTGAGATCTAACGATCACAAATGTGATAATTTTCATGTGATTTTTTGTGACAGCTATCCTTTCAAAAGATCTCTGAGTTAATGTACAACCTCTCTTTTCCTTACATATGTTTTTAATATCAATGGTTTTAAGTTTTAAAAATCAGTTTATGACGTTAATAATATTCACCATCATATTTGAAATTCAGATTTTTTAAGCATAACTAATGTGATAATAAATATAAATAATAAATACTTAGTTGTGTATTTTTGTTCCGTTTAAAAACAATGAAAAAAAAAATCAACTAACAATTATACAGCAAAAGAACATTTATTTAAAACAAAACTACAAGTCAAATTGTTTTAACAAGCCACATACATGTTGCTAGCAACAACAAAACTAGCTTTGTTACACATTTCTCTGAAAACAACTGCTACCTCATTAATATACAAGAACAGCATCATATCCTTTTTCACATTCCATTTGCTATTAGACATGGAGGGTTGCTTTTTAACTAGAATGGTGTTGCCCACAAGCAGTATTATCCTGTAATAACAATATTAACAAATTTTACTGAACTAATTGCTAGTCATTATGTACATTTAATTGGACAAAAACAGAACAGCAGCAAGTAATGATTAATACCTCAGTGATTTAAAAAAAAAAAATAAAATAAAAAAAAAAATAAAAAAATTATACAATTGAAAAAATTTTCAAGTTTACAAGGTTTTAAAACTACATATTTTAACATTTAAGGAAACTTTTGAAAAATCTTATTTTCCAAATCTGTCCATAAATAAATTATAATAAAAATTTGTTATTTACATGTTCACAAAGACATAATGAGATCTCTACATAATATGAATAAAAATACTTTTGAATAACATACACTTAATTATTTAAAAGTTTCCCATATCCTTGCAGAAAATCTCCATTTTTTTTTGCATTAAAAAAAATCAGTACTTTTCAGTTAGACGGGCGCCATTGTTATATATATACAATATATGATATACATATATGTGTGTATATATACAATATATGTATATATACATATGTGTATACAGGTGTATATGTATATACATACATCTATGCATAACACTGGTGCACGGCTAACTGAAAAGTACCTACAAATCAAATAAGATTTAAATATTTTCCAATTTGTAAATATATGCATTAATCACTTGATATGTTTCACAATGTATTCAGTGTGTACAATGTAACAATGTGATGTATCAGCTGAGAATTTTAATTTAGAATTTTTAATCTTTAATTGTGATATTTGATTAAGGTGTAAAAAAATCATTAAAAAAAAAAAAATTTATCTTTTTTATTTAAATCAGATTTTTATGATTTTTTTTCCCCATCGTTCAAATACAGAATAGCTACCAACAGTTTTAGGTTCCAAAACAAACCTCTAATTGCAAATGTAACCTGTGTTTTTACACTTTAATAAAATTATAATTATTAGTTAGTAATTACATAAATTATAAAAACTGAAAATTAGTAGTTTTATTAGTAGCATACAATAACGTTATATACATTTATATTTTGTAATAATTATGTAAAACTAAATTAAATACTAGTGATTTACATTTATTAAAATTATTAATAACTGCATTTAATCTTAAATTGTTTAACACTATTTAAAATTAATAATTATTAAACAATTAACTCTGTAATTAGAGACATAACATACATCTTTATGAATTCATAATATGATAATTAATAATTTACAATTCATTATAGAAAGTAAAAAGGACAGGATGCTAGTTGCAAAAAAGGGTACTATTTCATGAGGAAATATATAATTACTAAACACATCAGTAGTAATACAAGAAAAAAATTAGTATATAATTTCTCAGTATAATAAATAAAATGTCATTTATTTTATGAATTACAAATTGAAAAATACAATTAAATAACATGTTTTAATTTTCTTTTTCTAAAGAAATAAAGTTCTATCATTTTTGCAAGGTCTTATGCACATATACATTTAGAAATACTACTGTGGAATTCCGAAAATTTTTACTGAAATCTCAGTCTACAACTACAGGTGAATTTCATTATTTTTCAAAAAGTAAGGGTGCTTTTTGCCAATTTCAAATGGGCAGGTTGTGGTGACCTAAAAAAATGACCTAGAGGAAACAGTAATTATAGAATTTATAAAAACTGCAAATAAGTTATTTCCTTAGTTAATAGCACAAACAACAAAGCTAACAAACATTATTTGCAGCTCAGTTTGCATTTGTACTGTGAATCACCTAAATCTAAACTTACACACATGTATTCATATGCTAACCCCCCCTCCCCCCTGGATAAAATAAAATATATATATGAAAATGTTTTAACCTATTCATACAAACATACATAATAAATATAAGGAATAGCCAGTTATATCTGAAATCCCCAAAACATTCAACAGCAGTATTATTAACACTCAGTGTGAAATCTCAGCATTCTATGTTTCAAACAGTTTTGCTGAGTTTTTAATCCCTAACAATTTTTATTTGGTGTATACGAGTTAAAAAAAAAAAAAAAAAAAAAAAAACATTTACTGAAGATTTTTCTCTGCTTAACATTTTATACCAATTGGTTCCTTTTCTCTTATACATTCTTTTTTAATAGCGGTTTACAATAGCAGTTTAGCTGATGTCATTCTTTCATTCATCTTTAGCTCCAGTATTTGATATAAATTTATTATTGCAAAAGTAGAATGGGAAAATAAAATTCTTGCTATTTTATTCTTTTACTTGCAGAAATTTATTATATTTGCTGCGCTTATTTTATATAAAAAAATGAATATTTTGATTACTGAAAGAAAATTGATAAAAACTAGACTTTTTACAAACTTGCTATACTTGAACTTTTTATAATAGTCAGGAATTAAGCTTAAAAACAATTAGTTAAAGTTTTTTTGTGTATTCATGAATCATGAGTCAAAATACCTGTAGAAACTTTCCAAATTATGTTCACCTCAGATTTAAACTTTTAGACTTTATGATATTTTAAATATACCATGGAATTCTTTAAATGTGTCAGATTTTCTCCAGAATGCTGCGCAACTTTTTAAAATATACCAAGTAACATCTCAACTCTACTACGTTCGTGATCATCAATGTTCAAACTTGCCTTAGGGGATGTACATATATAACGTTATCAGTTTAGGGGGAAGAGGGTTGTCTTTTAATATTGTTATCATTTTAGATCCAACCAAAATTTTCTATTTTTATTTGTAACTTGTTTTTTTACATCAAAAAAGCCTTATCAGTTTATGGAAATACAAACTTATGATTAAAATCTCAAATGATTATAAAAATATTTAATTCCAAAATATGGAATACCCCACCGTTTAGCATTCCTATTCTTCTGTCATATGTTATGCATACATAATCTGTGGTTCGAGAAACCAATTGATGATACTTATGTTTATTAGTAGTAAATGAATGAGAAAGAATGTTGTCCATCTGTTTTGTTGATAAGTTCTCCCACCCCCCCCCACCCCCCCCAAAAAAAAAACTCATACTGAGGCAAGTGCAAGAAAGCATTATTACTGTTGAATGCATTATATAACAAAAAGCTATCTCTATATAATAAAAGCCAGTGTAACGCTGGGCAGGGCGAATCCATCAATCTTCCAGTCTCCCAGGCAGAGACTCAAGGGGAAAAGGATCCATTTCTCCCATTGGTTGACAAGAAGCTAGAATCCTGCGATTACTTCTCAAGGTTACAAGTCCTGATAATTGAGCAGTAGTAGACACTTCTTAACAAATCAGTGCAAGGCACATCGCATTACACCACCAAAATAAATCGCCAAGTGTCACTTGAGATTATTTCAAGTATTAAGTTGCAATCATATTAAATTTTCTTTGCGACATGTAAGGAATTTTAATTTATTTATCATATAAAGTGATTCACGGAAAACAATGATATGGTATTCTTAAAAATGTCCTTTTTTTTTCCTGCAAAAAATTGATAAAACTGACTTTCTTTTAAAAAAGTAATCAATTTAAATATTTTAGGCTTATTATTTTGTAAATTATTTTAAATTACATATTACTTATATTTTCCTTTTCTATATACAAGTGTATGTAAATTTAAACTTAAAAAAAAAAAAAAAAACATATCCCATATTTTAAAAGTAAAAAATTAATATTTATACGAAAAGTAAAATGAATAATTTTTGGTTTATAGCTTTGCATCAGGAGGACAGAAGCTTAGGGGATTAGACGGTTGGGATTCAACCCGAGATACTTATTTATTAATCAATGTACATATTTAAAAAAATTTGGAGGGGGGAGGTAAACGATAAAATACAATTTCAAAGTGTTATTAAAAAAATAGTATTATTTCAATAGTTGCAGCAGACTGTTTTAATTACGCATTTTTATTGCATGTTTATTAAATTTTTGTTTTATTAAGAAATCTTAATTTTGTTATAGTAGTATATTAGCCGGAAAACCTGGTTTACCCGGAAATATTGTAAATGCTAATTGCGTGTTTATTAGAACATAAACTAGCCGAACTTTGCTCATCTAAAAGCTTCCATATTGTCAATTATTTTTTTTTATCAGTTTTTCAAGTTTTAAGTGAAAAACGCAATTTTTACCTACCGTCCTAGGACAGGCATTTACACTAGTTATTAAATATTTTTAAATAGTAACTATTTCTTTTAAGTTATTTGATATAAAGTATCATATACAAAGTAATATTTTATTGATTTCTCTTTACTTGAAGAGGGTGGGGGGGGGGGGGGGGGTTCGAGGTATGATAACGTATGATATAAAGGGGGGAGGGGTCTAAAAATACCAGAAAGGGGGGCACTTTTGCAATAGCAGCTAGATGAATTTCTTTAACATACTTTTTTTTAACATTTTGTATCCTGTCTTTTCTTTCAAGCATGAATTATTTTTGCAGTTGCGTACTTTCTGTCATAACAATTTTCGAATGTACATTCCTTCTTGCTGGCTGGTAAGAGTTTCTGAAAATTTTCCACCCTCTAAGAATAACAATCATAATCCCCCCCCCCCCCCCTTCAAATAAGAATATGCCATAGGTCGCAAAACAACAGATTTCTCTGCAGAAGATTCAAATTCATTCTCATTTTCAGTGAAATTCGCTATTCAGTCATTGGAAAAATCTTGAAATTTGTCAGTCAATCATCGGGAGGAAAAAAAAATCGTTCACTTAAAAAGATGTAAAAATTCATCAATTGGTCGGAGGAAATCTCGTGCAATTCGTAAGTCAATCATGTTAAAAAAAATTCTTCAGAAGGTTGTGGAAAATACGAAATCCGTTGAACAAGTCGAGGGAAAAATGCATGATTTTTACCAATCGGTCACAAGAAAACAGTAGCAAAATTTGCCATTCGGTACACGGAAAATACCATGAAAGTCATAAATTGGTCGCAAGTATTAAAAAAAAAAAAAAAATGAAATTCGTAAGTGGATCATCAGAAAAATCCATGCGATTTTTACCAATGCAAGGGATAGAGGCAAAATTTGCTGATCAATTTCAGTAGAAAGAAAATATTGCAAAATATGCCAATTGGTCGCAAGTAAAATATCTGAAATTTGTCAATGGATCGTCGGGAAAAAAATCACAAAATTCGTTGATCAGTCCCGAAAAAAAAAAGAACCCCAATTTCCCTCCCAATCGGTCTCAAGAAAAAGTCAAAATTTGCCAATTCATAGAAGGAAGATAACAGATTTTTAAATTGCAAAATTCGTCAATGGAATGTCGGGAAAAAAATCTCAAAATTCGGCAATAGGTCGTAAAAAAGGGGAAATTTGTCAGTGGATTATAGGAAAAATACGAAAATAGTCTATCAGTTGTGGAAAATAATCTACGATTTTCTCTAATCGGCCAATAGCAAAAACTTGCACTTTTTGCAAAGCAATAGAAAGAAAATATCGCAAAATTCGTCAGTTGATCGGTGTAAAAATAAAGTGAAAGTTGTCACTGAATCGTCGGAAAAAAAAAATAGAAATTCGTCGATCAATCATGGAGAAAAAAAAAAAAATCATCGCCCATTAGTCGCAAGGAAAAGCCGAAAAATTTACTAGTCAGTAGAAAGAAAATGCCACAAAATTCGAACAGTCGTGGATAAAAAAATTGTTAAATTCGTCGGTGGATCGAAAAAATGGGCGAAATTCAGTCAGTCATGGTAAGAGTTGGTCGATCAGTTGCACGAAATTCCTCAGTAGATCGAGGTAAATATCTAAAAAAATATTGCTAAATAGTCAATTATGGAGAAAAATTGAGAAATTCATTATTCGATCGGGGTAAAATTGCAAAAATCATCAATCAGGAGAAAATCAAAATTTTTTAATCAGTCACAGGATAAAAATGCAAAATTCTTTGATTGACCCAGAGAAAAAAAAAATCAGGAAACTTGTTAGTCAATCAAGGGAAAAATCTCAAAAATATTGCAAAATTCATCATTCGGTTCTAAAAAATTATGAAATCTAGCCAGACTTGAAAAAAAGCAACATTTTTCGATTGGTCACGGGAAAATAATGAAATTTTACTGATAAATGAGGACTGTAAACAAACCAGTTCAAAATACAGTCAACTCTGTGAAATTTGCTGATGTATAATCCGCACTACATGTTGGAATGTAAACAACGGAAATTGTCATTAACAGATAAACTCATAAAGCTAAATTTGTTAATTTTTTTCAGTTATCAATGTTCCAATGAATAAATATTTAAATATAAATTGGATATAAACATTTAAATTTCCTTGAGTAACATAAAAATAAAATGTAAACAAAAAGGATGATCTATAATCTGCAAAAATTATAATCTATAAAATCCTTGGTCCCTCAGTGTGCAGATTTCACAGAGTTCACTGTATACAGTTTATAGATTCTCTTAGAATACATTTTTATCGCCATTTTTTCCAAACAATAATCTTCTTAGTAGATTTATATTGCAAATGTTACAAAAATATGCCATCAAGTTTTAGACTGTCAGACAAATGTCTTTTTGCACGCTTTTCCCCTACATATCATCCCTACACAATGCTAGTAGCATTAGCATTGTGCAGGGATGATACGTAGGGAAAAAAGCAACGTCAGACGAATGTCTTTTTGCACGCTTTTTTCCCCGAAGTATCATCCCTACACAATGCTCAACATTGTGTAGGGTGTGTAGTGATGATACGTAGGGAAAAAGTGTGTAAAAAGACATTCGTCTGACATTAGCCTAATTGTTTGGAAATACTTGTGTAATTTACACTATGCAACTTAAACGTGTAAAGAATATAATTACCTATCTTTTGATGCTTGGTGGGCGGGCAGAAACAATAGCTGCTTTTAGCTCCATTACTTTCTTCATACTCATATGATGAACGATCTCAATATTTTGCCAAGTAGTTACATCGCTTAATCACCTCTTGGATTACCATTCGTTTTCTGAAAGAATCACAAGTAGAAATCACATATTCAATTTTGGCAGTATTGTTTACTTTCAGAAATCACATTCCATTAAAAAAATATACTATAAAAGTACTTATTTTCACGAGCCTGTCGTAATCACAAAAATTTAAACCTCGCAATTTTTTTTTTTTTTTTTCACCTCAAATAAAAAAAAAAAAAAAAAAAAAAAAAAAAAAAAAAAAATTTCACTTATCCAAAATTTAATGATTACAGTTACTTAAATGTTAAGCCAAGATCAAAGTTGATAAGTACTGCATGTGTTTATTAGAGCGATAGGGAGAGGGGGCATGCGCCCCATGCGTCAGAACAAAGGGGCATCAAATAAAGAATTATACCTTTGGAATGGATCATTTTCTTCTGATGGACTGATGGCTTCCATTATTATGAATCGGCCATTATAAATGAAGTGTTAGGTGAAGATGAAAGAACAGCTGTAAAAAGTCAGAACTCTGATTTTCTGGTCAGAATGGGAGAAAAAAAAAAAAAAAAAAAGGCCATATATATATATATTTTTTTAAATATGGCCATTTTTTGACCAGAAAATCAGAGTTCTAACTTTTTATGGCTGCTCTTTCATCTTCACCTAACACTTCATTTATAATAACTGTTTCATAATAATGGAAACCATCAGTCCATCAGAAGAAAATAACTTGGTTAAAGCGGAAACTCGGTTAAGCGGTACTCTGATAATCCGAACTCTACTGTATGTTTCATTTTTAAAATGATCTTTAGAATATTTTTGTTGGTGTTGGTCATGACCTCCGTGACCTCCCTCTTGGATCCGCCATTGTAGATTACGTAGTTCAGTTATTACATATTTTAAATTTTAAAATAAGCCGGCTATTAAAAAATTAGTAACATTCTCTTTGTAAATATACTTGGCGGAAGGGCAGGGGGACGAACTTTTCGAAAAAAAGAAGTTTCTTAAAATGTCTTAATCAAAAGGGGTTCTATTTAGGTAATTTCGGGATTTTTCGACTTTCGGTTATGTTCATATAAAATTCGCGAAAATTTCAGCTCACGAAATCACTGATATCTTCATTTTCTTGAAAAATTCGGCTTGCAAAAATAAGTGCTTTTACAGTATACATATTGTGCAGGATACGATATGGTGTATTTTTGTTTTATACACGCTAATTTACATTAAAATCATAAGTAATGAAATTTTATTTAGTAATTAAGCAGCAATAATAGCCAAAGCAACACAATTAACAAAGAATTCAGCAAAGGGAAAAAAAATTGCTATCGTCACTGATTTCAGTGCCATTTTAAATTTTGTTTTTTCAACTTAAGTGTAAATTTTGCTGTTTGCAACTGCAATGATATGTGGATTTGAGGAAGTTTCCAGTACAATCAAATTTGGCTAAAATAAGATTCTGGAACCTAACAGATCCTGAGATGTAAATATACCCGCTGCCCTTAGGGTTGTGGAGTCGGTGGGAAAAATGACCAACTCAGACTCCTGAAATTTTAAAGAAAGGGGGGGGGGGGGGCTAATGTACTAGAAATGGTTGGGTTCCTATTATTCAGATTGCTTCATCGGTACCATGTGTTTTGAAATAGTAATAGTCGATTTATTAAGTTTGTAATTAAATAAATAAAATATTACTATTTAAAAAACGTAACAATCAAGCAATCTGAATTAAAAAAAATATCCAACTGGCAACACTGCAACCTGACACATTCCTGTTTGACCTTGAAGCATGTAGGTTTTCGTTTCATTTTATGGTTAACAAATGGGTGCAAGTTGTGATAGGTTGTCAAGACCAGGGACCCAGTTACCTCAGGGCATTTTTAGTATAAAACATTTCACCTTTTTTAAATGCATAATTTTTGTTTTAAAAGGGCAAAAGTACTCTTTTAAAATACCGGTCGAACTTCAGCCCTTCATTAATTGGCTCTGGTCAAGACAAAATATTTTCCATACGCACATGAAAACCTTTCTTAAACATTTTTACATGCCTCAGAATTTTTTCAGAACATAATTTCAAATACATAAAAAAAATACAGTAGCCTCCCGCTTAACCGGCCTAAACTGGACCGAGGTTTGGTCGGTTAAGAGAAAAACTGGTTAAAGCGGAGAAGTAAAAAAAAAAATTAAATAAGTATCTGTGGGGGATTGCACTTTTGCCTATTAAAAACGCAAAATCTCAAATCTTCCAGGGAGGACATCTCATTTCTCCTTGTTCCTGGGTGAATGCCCACACCCCAGGGCCACAACGGTGAAGGACAAAGCGTATCCACTTAGAACCGACATCCTTCCCTCAAGATTGCACTTCAACTTGAAAGTGTAAGCTGAGTTTCCGAGGTCGTCATCCCTGAATTTTGCCTGATGTTGGGAAAAAAAGTTGACCGGTTAAAGCAGAGTTCCGGTTAAGAGGGAGGCTACTGTATATATTTATGTCCATAAAGTGGACCATGTCCCAGAAGCGGGATACTAAGTATTATTTGAAATACAAATATCAATTTATTTTTTATGAATCTAATTCCTCTTTATTTTTCCTTTACCTACCTCCAAAATAACATAATAGGATGCAAATTTGCAAGTAACATTTTCAAACAAAACAGAAAAGTTAGTCAACCCTTTAACTTTTTGCTTCAATTTTGCGCAAAATCAAACCAAAGATTTCACTTAACAATGCAAAAAGGTAGTAAGTTAACAAAAACAAATCATTGAAATTTTTTTAAATGATAAATTATTATTATTTGTATATTTTATATATTATTTTTCTATTCATACACATAAAATGCCATATTTTTGCAGTATTCGAAGTTTTTGTTTTTGCTTTTTTAACTGACTTGCGTATAAGTCGAACCCGCAAATTTGCTTACCGATAATTGTCAGAAATTCCTCGACTTATACGCGAGTATATATATATACGGTACACATTTATAATAACAGATTACGATACAGGAAAAATTCCAAATAAAGTGAAGTTATTAAATAAAGTAAAGGCATTGCACATTAAAATACAAAATACATATGAGCCTGAAATTTTCTGAAATACTTTTGGGTCTGAGCGAGCTGAGGGTGATTTTATAACACTGATATAAACAGATAAATAACCATAAAGTTTTGATTCCAAATTTGTTTTATGTTACATCTAAAATGAGTAATATTTCAGAATCTACCAGAAATATTTTCATTAATACATGTTAACTTCAATAGGATACTTTTTTATTTTTTAAAAGCAGTAAATATAAAACAAAATATTATATTTCTTACTATGTTAAATAAATTGATATTTTCCTTTGTTTACTTTATTTTACAGTTAAATAATTACTTTAAAGCAATATTTCTTTGTAGAGAATGAGCAATTATTAAATATTTTGAAAATTCTGCATTACAGTTACAGAGTGGATTGTGGACCCCTGTACCCCAGCAGTGAGTGGTCCACTGTGCCCCATGTTGAAGTTCTACATTCTCATAAAAATGTTATTTAAAGCTTTCTTTTAAGCATATTAACTTTAAAATTAAATAAAAACACATATCTTACCTTCACAAAAAAGCTGTTTTAATTTACATAGGGTAGATGTGCCAGTAATGGACACCCCTTGATGTTTTTGGTTCATAAAAAAATAACTAATAAATATTTAGCTTTAATTATTTTTTTTATAATTCCCCCTTGTATGTTTTATAAAACTATGTTATTGTTGACACTTTTAATCAAACCAATCAGGAAGCAGAAAATAATGTTTCAAAGTTTTGCTGTTTTCCTGTGAAAATCTTAATGAAGAGGTTAAGAGCTGGCTTCGTTTAATTAATTTATATATTATTTCTTTTCTTGCAAAATTTGAATGTTTTTGTTTGAGTAGCAATAGAAAACTTTGAATTTTATATACTAATGGCTATTTACAAAATTTCATTTCTTTTTAAGGTTTTAAGAGGGGTGTCCATTACTGGGATGGTTAATTAGTCATTTTCCAGTAATGGACACCCCATGTAGACATTGCTAAAAATGCAATTTTAGTAATGTTTATAGTGCATAAAATACTTTGGCTTAACTGCAAACCTAAATAATCAAATTTAATTTTTAAATTATACTTACCAAAATGTAATAACACCAAAACTTTTATAAATAGCTGCTTTTAAGTTATTTTATGTGATTAATAAAATTTCAATATTTTATTTTATTTATTATTATTTTTTTTATGTAGTACATATAGGATACCTCACATATTTTATAATCTGGCAATCAAACCTGTCGGGAAGCAGAAAATACTGTTTAAGAGCACCATCAAAGAGGGGCTCATAGGGCTTAATCCCTCTCCGTTTAACTAAAAACAACGTTACAGAAGCTATTAAAAATCCATTTTCTGTCTTAAATGTTTCCTTATTTAAAAAGAAGAAAAAAAAAAATACTACTATTAATGAAAGTTATAGGTAATATTCATGAAACTAGTAAATCTGCAGATCAGGAGCCTCAAACATCAGTTCTACAGTTTTATTTTGAAATTATTTTATTTAGTATTTAAAATATTCAACTCACAATATCATTTCTTTCATATTTGTTATATTAATTATTATAAATGATATATCAAGTAATCTCTGGAAGATTGTTAAAAATAGTGACACAAAACTAAACATCAATATTCCAAAACTTTTTTTTTTTTTTTTTTAATTACCTTTTAAATCCACCACTGTTTCAATAATTTGATAGCTGTAATTGTCTGATATTTAGTATTTTAAACTATCCATCTAAAATAATTAAAACATCGATCTTCTGATAATTACAATACAATAATTGATGCAAAAAGTAGTCATAAAAACAATTATATTTATTACTTTTTGTGGGGTGTCCATTACTGGAACAGAGGGTGTCCACTACTGGGCCAGAGGGTGTCCATTACTGGGCTTTTGGGTGTTTTGATATATTTCTGTTATTTAAAATTAAATTTCTATTCATATGGGGAAATGAGGCTATAAGAATGGTTAAATATTGTTGATAGATTAATATAATATTGAAAAAACTGGAATATAATAATTATAACTATTAATAAAAAAATAATTTTTAAAGAAATTCCTTAAGGGTGTCCATTACTGGCACATCTACCCTATCTATAATCTTTAATTACTGAATAAAGAAAAGTATGAGCATGAAAAATTTTACTTTTAAAAGCTCAAAGTAAACAGTTAGGCTAAAATGTTTCATTCTGAGCTAACTATTGTTCTCAAGGCTAGATAAGTAATCAATCTGGTGCTGTAAAATCAACTAGCTGGAAAGAAAAGCAAAATTTAAAAATAAATAAAATATAAGGGGTGGTTCACTATGTGTACTTAGGTCCACTGTACCCCACGCTCCCCTACATTTAATTTTATAGTGTTGACTCTAAGCCGCTTTACCAGGGCGCAGCACCCAGCGGCTCTTATTAACTCTCCCAATGTGTCCGGCTGCTCTTTTAACACTTCCTATGTGCCCGTGGCAATTCAATTGATCCCGGGAAAATATCTCAAATTCTAGGGACTCTAAACAAACCAGTTCAAAATATTTTTTGTGAACAAGGTAGAAGTGTGCCATTTTTGTAGAATAGTGTTCCCTTTTTGAAAAATGCACCCTTTTTTTAGAATAATGTTCCCTTTTTGAAAAATTCCCGCCTGGCGGCCCTTATTTTCTAGAGTCAAAACTATTTTATATGCAGTAAAATTTTTAATTACATCATTACTGTACAAAAACAGAACTGCATATGTATGTAAAATATTTATATGCATGTAAATTGTAATCGAAAAGTTGAATTATAAGGTGTGAGATAAAAACAAGATTTGAAATCTAATAAATCTCAAAATTTACTTTGAACAACACACAAATATATTACATAACAGTCAAATCCAAGTAACATATTATGCTTGGATGCCAGACAATAACCAAAATATGTTATGCCAAATATGAGGGCAATAAATTTATGTTATACCAAAATATGGATAAAATGTTTAATTTTGGTTTTATATCCGTTTTGGAAGACCCAAAAAATAGAAGACTGAAATTTTACAATTTAGGTGCATCATTTGTGGTCTTAAGGATTCAAAAAATTATGAGGAAACTCAAGAAAGTAGAATTAAAAAAACTAATGAATTTTAGTTTAGTGCTTTTAAAAGAAATATTTTTAAACTATTCCTTTTATTCTTATTTTTCACATTGATTTTACATTTAGAAAGAATATTTCATGAAAGTGGAATACTCGAAAAAAATGAACACAGTTATTTAAAATTATTTTGTTACGGATCTTATAATCAATTTTTAAGCTTATATTATTACTGTTTTATATTAAAAATGTTACATATGTACAAGAAAGATCAGTAAAATAATTTTATGCATAACCGACTCCACACACATAGGCTAAATGCAAAAATTCTGCACTACTATTCTGAGCATACAATTTTTTTAAATTCACTCGGTACTTCTTTATTATCCCATCAACTGCTTTCTATAAAACATAAAACTATCGCCAAACTATAATGCCAATAAACAAATAGAAAAATGTTCCCATTAGAATTTCAGAAAAAAAAAAAAATCTGAGATGCCTGTCTGAATAAAAAACGTCAACTATCAGTAACTTAAGCAATAAAGTTTACAATATATTAATGAAAACGGAAAAAAAAATTATCTAAAATTTTATATTTATAGAAATAAAAAAAAGTCACTTAAATCTGTAAGAAAACTGATTTTGGATAAAGAAATACAGTCAAGGATCCATAATCTGCAATTTTCTATAATTCGCATTGTTTAATGAATAATGAATGTAAACAAATTCTAGATCCAAAAATGATTTTTTAAAAGAAATATCTGAAAAAATTATATCTAAAAATGAATATACTAATAAATTTTTAAATAGAAGAATTTGAAAAATTTATTTTTTGAGATAGCATATTAAACTAATTATTATATTTCATATTTTACTTTTCATGTTATACTGAATATGAAATTAAAATAGCGTCCAGAAATAAGAAAATGACATGTAATCCATAATACTCCATAATCCACAGTATTCCATAATCTGCACAACCTTTGATCCCAACTTGTGCGGATTAAAGAACTTTGCCTGTAGTTTGTAAAAACAAAAAATACAATAAATGCAATGAAAAAAAAAAATAAATTTTTTATATTGCAAATTATGATGTGAATACACCAATCTTTCTTCATTTATGGAGACAGGGCATTTCTTTTATTATATTGTAAAATTGACCTGTCCCAAAAAAATTATGTTCGCTGCAAGTACTGCTAAAATAACACCTTTGTATATGGTGTACATATGAAAGTAAAGCCGATACACTTTTTGATACTTTTCGATTAGCCAGGTGCCAGTGTTATATATACATATCCATGTATATATACATACATACATTGTGTGTGTATATATATAATATGTATATACGTATATATATATGTATATAAATATGTGTATATAACACTGGCGCTCAGCTAAGCAAAAAGTACCCATTTTTTTTTAAATTAAAAGAAAGAAAATGTGAAACATTTTCTCATTATTCAATTGATTGTTACAGGGCTGAAACTAGCTTTTTTTGCACATAGGGCAAACGGCAAACATGCATTTTGTCTTCTCCGCAAAGAAAATCTACAAAGTTTCTAACTGCCGACTTATTTTTAAATTTATAATATGTAATCATAAAATATGTTATATTGAACTACATAATCAGCTTTGTCAAAGGTTTTTATCTTAGTAGGTATATATTTGTTGACATTCTTCTCTCTTGAAAATATATTTTTCTCTCATTAAAGACGGGATTACGTTATTGACAGACTTCATTTTCACAAATTTTAAGGTAGTTGTAGTATTACAATTGAAGCGTTAGTGATATGAATCAAGAAATATGAAGTCTCAGTGGTATGAATTAAGAGACTGCTGCACTAGTCACACAAAGACATTCCTAAGCTAAACCTATGGGTGTAAATAATCTTCAACCAGGTACTTATGTATTAGAGTTGTTAGTATTATTGTAGAAACAAAACATCTTATCGATATTTTGGAGTAATTCAAGATTATAATGATGATGAGATGAAGAGTTGTGTTTTTCAGAGTAACTGATGAAAATAGCCGAATGTTTAGGCTAATAGAAGAGGATATTTCACATGTGGAATATAATCAAGCTATGAGAACTTTCTTTACTTAGCCATAAATTATGAAAGGCAACAGAATCTATCAGGTATGATCCATGTCAATTCAGGCAGCCAAAGAAAAAATCTTACCTTCATAGTCTCAGAAGTTTTTGAATTGAACATATGTTAAAATTCAATAAAAAATAAGATACTTGTATATTTTGGTTTTGCCCAAAAAAATTCCTGGCCCGAGATACAGGCCGCCAAAGATGGCTTCCCGGGCACCATTTCCAATTCGCCATTTTCGATAAAAATTTTAAAGTGCTCTATCTCTAGAACGGTGCAAGATATTTTGTTGCGGTTTTTTTAATTTTAAAGATAATATTCTTCTGTTTAAAATGATGTACCCAATTTTGAAAAATGTATTCAACTTTTCTTGTGGCAACCTTTTGAAAAAAACAATTTTTTTTTCAAAAAAAATTTTTTTTTTGAAAATGCCAATCCTAAAAATTTTGATTTTTTTGCTGTTGATCAATACCATTGGGAACTATCTTCACTGTAAAGGAGAATTTCCACTTTTGAGTTTAACAAATTTTAGAAACATTTAAAAAATTCAGAGAATTTTACAGGAACTGTATATATACAGTTCCAGTAAAAGTCACTGAATTTTTGCTTATTTGTATCATATTTGTAAGGATAAGACTACTATATATCCTAAACAAGTTAGAAATTGCAATATCAAATGTGGCAAATGAGGTGCGTGCATAGTATTAACTAGTTTTATAAATATTCAGATCTTGGTGCAATAAGTGTTACACTCTTGGGCAAAAAGACATGAATACAAAATTTACCATAATACCATATATTAAATTCAGTAATACGGAAGTAATATGAATCCATCTTAAAAGGACGTAATCGTCATGGCAACCTAGAATCATTGCCTATCATGGTATATCATTGAATCAATTATGTATTATAGGATTTTTAAATAGAATGAAGAAAACTTTTATTAATGTCTTTTATGTCTTAATTTGATTCTTATTATCATTTGAAGTGATACATACTTTATTGCAAAGGTTTACAAAAAATTACTTCCTGTGTCATAGAAAGTGCATGGTGTTTACAGGGACACACAAAAGATTTCAGATACTTTACCTTATTGGAAATACTGTACATTAGCGATGATTGCTAGAGGTGCATTTTTAGTTGCGATATGAGTTTTTAAGTTTAATTAAATATTTCCATATTACGTTGTGTGAATAAATGCTGTAGATCATATACAGGGCTACACAAAAGAAATCTTAAGGGTTTACTGAGTATGAATGAAAGTAGCTTAAAGGTGATTTTTAAATGAGTTATGCATTTTTACACTGAACTACATTTAGTATACTAAGATATGTTTGGAGAATATAGATAAAATGATATACAGGTCCACGCAAAGAATTAGATACATGGCCATCTATGGATGATAATCTCTGGAAGTGTGATTTCACTGGTTTTAAGGATGTTTTAATCTTAATTAAATATTAGCTAAATAGTGGCATGCATGTAGGTAAAATACAAGGTTGTATGAAAGCATCCAAGTATGCTTCCGTCTACTGACATAAATTTCTAAAAGTCAAATTCCGACCTATTTATGTGTTTTTAACAATTTCCAACATAGTTGAAAGTCTTTATGGATTCGATTTGTCTGCCCATCTGTCTGAACTCTAACTTGTATTAATATAATTTGTATTGCTGTGTAATTGATATATGTTATTGAGATTGTTTTACTATGTTCGGTATTGAAAATAAAGTATGTATCACTTCAAATGCTATGAAAATCAAATTAAAACATAAAAGACATTAATAAAAGTTTTCTTCATTCTATTTAGAAATCCTATAATACATAATTGATTCAATGATATACCATGATAGGCAATGATTCTAGGTTGCCATGGCGATTAAGTCCTTTTAAGATGAATTCATATTACTTCCGTATTACTGAATTTAATATGTAGAAACATAATAAATTTTGTATTCATGCCCTTTTTGCCCAAGAGTGTACCTTATTGCACCAAGATCTGAATATTTATAAAACTAGTTATAGTACGCATGCACCTCATTTGCCACATTTGATATTGCAATTTCTAACTTGTTTAGGATATATAGTAGGCTTATCCTTACAAATATGATACAAATAAGCAAAAATTCAGTGACTTTTACTGGAACTGTATATATACAGTTCCTGTAAAATTCTCTGAATTTTTTAAATGTTTCTAAAATTTGTTAAACTCAAAAGTGGAAGTTCTCCTTTACAGTGAAGATAGTTCCCAATGGTATTGATCAACAGCAAAAAAATCAAAATTTTTAGGATTGGCATTTTCAAAAAAAAAATTTTTTTTGAAAAAAAATTTTTTTTTTCAAAAGGTTGCCACAAGAAAAGTTGAATACATTTTTCAAAATTGGGTATATCATTTTAAACAGAAGAATATTATCTTTAAAATAAAATAAACCGCAACAAAATATCTTGCACCGTTCTAGAGATAGAGCACTTTAAAATTTTTATCAAAAATTGCGAATGGGAAATGGTGCCCGGGATGTCATCTTTGGCGGCCTGTATCTCGGGCCAGGAATTTTTTGGGGCAAAATGAAAATATACAAGTATCTTACTTTTCTTAAATTTTAACATATGTTCAATTCAAAAACTTCTGAGACTATGAAGGTAACCCCCCTGCCTGAGTTGATATGGATTCAGCCTCCATCATTTTCCATTTCCAATAGATGTCTATGAACAGGGTTGGGGAAATACATCACTTTACTCGCCAGTGGCGAGTGGATTTTCTGACAAGGCGAGAGAATTTTTAGGTAGTTTTTGAAGAACTATAGGCTATAGAGATATACAATCAAAAACATTTTTTTTTAAACCTAGATATTGTAACTTTCCAAATTATTGCAATGTAAACATGGTATCTAAGTTCTATATTAAGTTTTCCTCTGATGTAGATATATTTCGTAATTTTGTTGAAAAAAGAATTATGAAAATGCATTGTAGTAATCGTAATTAATTATTTGTGCTATCACGTACCATTTTAAACTGTCTGCTGCTTATTGCTGGCTGGTAAAACAAAACCTTGGCTGGTAATATTTTCTGAAAATTCAACCCCCCCCCCCCCCGGTCTATGAAAAAATTGCTGCTTTTCATCATGAGTGTTACTACAAGAAATGTTTTAAATTTTAACCATTTAAAAATATTTTTTTATCATAACTTTTATGGGAATTCATAAAATACTTAAAATAACATATTTTATCAGTAAAAATATCGTCTAAATTTACTTTTTATAAATTTCATTTACAACAATATTCTAAGGAAAAAACAAAAAGTAACACTCATGACAATGCACACAGTAATGTTTTTAATAAAAATTAATTGCAGTTGCTCATTTTGTATACAACCTTGTTGAAAGACCAATATGTAATTAAAAAATTTCATTTTATGGAAATTAACATTTTTACTTAACTAAGAAATTCAATCATTTTGTTCAGTAACACTCATTACTTTGAAGCCCAATGATTCATTTTCAAAGTTAAACATCTTTAATAGAACAACATAAACAACAACAAAAATAAATACATCCAAATAAAGAAATTTAAAATTGGCGATGATCAACAAAGAAACAAGACGGCAGACTCCGGAAGTAGTACCAAAAAGTAAATTTCATTAATTAAGTATTCAGATAAGTCAAAAGATTTTATGCACTATGAACATTACTGAAATTGCATTTTTAACAATGTCTACATGAGGATGTCCATTACTGGAAATCGACTAATTAAGCATTCCAGTAATGAACACGGCTCTTAAAACCTTTAAAATAAATGAAATTTTGTAACTAATCAAATTAATATACAAAATTCAATGTTTTATATTACTTATTACTATCAAAACAAAAGCATGCAAATTTTGCAAGAAAATATTACAAAATTTATTAAATGTCTCTTACCATGTTCATTAAGATTTTCCCTGAATAACAGTGGAATTTAAAACATTATATACTGCTTGTGCTTTCTGATTGGTTTGATAAAAAATGTGTGAACAATAACACAGATTATAAAACATGCAAGGGGGAGTTATGAAAAAAATAATAAAAGCTATTTTTTTTTTTTAACCAAAAACATTGAAGGGTATCTATTACTGTTACAATCTACTTTACATGATTTACATTTTTTGTTGTTGTTACTATTATTATTGTTATTTATTACTATTTAATTAAAATAGTACTAGGGTCGATCCAGGCAAAATTTGGGGCCTATTTAGAGCCCTTTCACAAAAATCTATTTAATAAAATAGGCCCCACATAAATAAATTTAATAAAATGGGTCCCTTCACAGAAATGAACTTAACAAAACAGGCCCCTTCACAAAATTCTTTTTAATAAAATAGGCCTCATTCATAACATTCTTTTTCATAAAAACTGTTTTAAAATGTGTAATTTGTAAATAAAACCAGGTCATGAAAAACAAGAACTTTAGCAAGGAGAAGTTATTGTTAAAAAAATTGTTCGAATTTGAGTAACTGGATTTCAACTTTCGTTACAAAATGTTATTTTTCACAAAAATATAATTAAAATTCACAAAAATGACTTCTACTTTTCACAAAATGGGCCCCCAAAATAAAAACCTGCATCGACACCCGAGTACTAATTAAATAACTAATGATAATGAATTTAATTATCATTAAAAATTTAATATTTATGTTTTCTATAAAATAAGAAATTAAAATAATAAGTTTTTAATTGTTTAACTAAAAGTAATAACTTTAAAAAAAATGTTTGATTTGGGAGGAAGGGGTAGAAAAGTGCGGCCGGATGGTCGTATATCCGGCAAAATTGACATCCGTTGCATTCCTACAATAAATTTAATTTCAAGCACTTTTGAATTTTCATTTTTTAAAATGCTGTTTTGGCAAACTTTTTGAAAATGACACATATACTGCTACATTAAAATCTTTTAACGTGTTCAGGCAATTAAAAATGTTACAGCGAACTCAAAATGCATTTTCACTTTAGTATTTAGTAAAGGGAATGTAACTTATAACAACATTAGGACAACAATACGAAGTTCCAAAGAACTTCGAAAGGTTACGCATTACTTAAATAAATTAATATTATATAGAGTAAAAAACTAATAATTACATTACATACCTAAATAAATCCTGGAACATAAACTGCAGTCTGTGGTTCAACATGACAACATTCGATGAGAATAACAGCCCAGACGTCGTGTCAGAAGGCAGGAAACAAATGGCGCGTCAGCGCGTTTCAAAACCGACCGTTGGCGTTGCCATTTCTTCGATAGGAAATTGGAGCAGCCATGGAACATAAGGTAGCGACTCGGCGTATCAGTGTTTCCAGATCGGATTACTTTTCAACACTCCGGGCGAACAGGGGCGGATCCAGAGACTTATTTTTTTTCGTGGGGTAGAGGGGGCGATACCGAATGATACATAATCAACACAGTCATAGTTTCTATTGGTTAAATTATTCCTTGCAGTTACTTATTATAGGAATATGAAATAATTAATGCTATTTAAAATTGCTATAGACTCTCGATTATCCGACGTTCAATTAACCGACATACTCGGTTAACCAACCGTCTTATTATATAGGCCTCCTCTCCTCAAAATATGGCTTATTGTTACTTATTGTGCCGAAAATTCAAAAAATGTTACCATAGAATTTATTTATTAAATGTCTTTTCATTTTTAGCTCACAGGCTATCAAAGCCTGAGAGCTAATGTGCCCGCAGGTTCTGTATGTACGTACGTAACGCGATAACTCTAGATAGAAATATCCGATTTGCTTCAATTTTTTTTCTAGGTTCATTCTCATAAGGCACTTCCCTGATTACTTCTGGGGGTTCATTGGTTAAGTATAAAGGCGGGTACGGGGGGTGGGGGTATGATCCCCACCTTAACTTAGATAAATGTGTTTTTCATGCAGAATTATCAGATGTGCTTCAATTTTGGTATACCGGTTAATTTTGATAAGGCGCTTCCCTGATTAGATTTGGGGGTTCATTGTTTAAGTATAAAGGGGGGATCGAGGGGGGGATATCCCTTAATTTGGAAAAATGGGTTTTCTATTCCGTTTTATTATAAGGCGCTTCCCTGATTAGTTTTGGGGGTTCATTGGTTAAGTAAGGTGGGGATACGGCGGGCTAATCCCCCCTTAAGTTAGATAATGTGTTTTACAGGCAGAATTATCAGATTTGCTTCAATTTTGGATATCGGCTAATTCTGATAAGGCGCTTCCCTGATTAGATTTGCAGGTTCATTGTTTAAGTATAAAGGGGGGATCGTCGGGGGATACCCCCTTAATTTGGAAAAATGTGTTTTCTTATCCGATTTGCTTCAAATTTGGTATACCGGTTTATTATAATAAACCGCTTATACCGGTCTACCGGTTTAATATAATAATGGCTTCGAAGGGGGGGTGGACGATCGCCCCCCCCCCCCCTGTAGATCCGCGCCTGCTCCAGGATAATATTTTTTTAACTAGGCTACTTGCTACTTTTTGGGCCACTAAAGAAAAAAATTGGGCTACGATTTTCTACTTTTAGCTTCCCCCCGCTCCCCATTTTTTTCCGAATACATATTTAAATATTAGAGACACAAGTTAGAGACCGGAGGGGTAAATAAAAGACATTTTGAAAATTTTATGATTTCTCGTGTGATCGCAAGTATTCAGCTATAAGTATGCAAAATTTCTGGTCTCCAACTTTATTAGGGGCTGAGTTAGAAAAAATGCTTAAAATATACAAGTTAGAGTCCGGAGGGGTTAATAATATAAGACTTTTGTAAATTTTTATGATTTGTCGTTTGATGTGAGGTGTTCAGCTATAAGCATGCAAAATTTCAAGTCTCCAACTTAATTAGGAGCTCACTTAGGAAAAAAAATGCTTAAAATACACAAGTTAGAGTCTAGTGGGGTAATTATAAGACTTTTTTCAAAATTTTATGATTTGTCGTTTGATGTGAGGTGTTCAGCTATAAGTATGCAAAATTTCAAGTCTCCAAGATATATGGTTTCTGACAGGAACGGATCCAGATAATCGTTTTTTTTTTTTTTTTTTGGGGGGGGGGGGGGTGATACCTAGCGACATATAATCAAAGCAACGGTGATTCTGAGTTAAAAAAAATACTGAAGTTCACAGCATATTTTCTAAAAGGCTACAACAGAGGGGGAGGCCGGGAGGGGGATCGTCTACCGACTCTAAGTATGTGGTTTTTCGCGGCCTATGGCGAAATTTGCGTTTTTTCACTTTTTTAACCAATCCTAACCATAACCAATTCTCGTTTTTAAACAATCCTTTGACGAAATTCCCGTTTTTTCCGCGAACCTTTGAAAAATTTACGTTTTTTGCGATCTTGTGATGAAATTCACGCTTTTTCGCGATCCTTTGGCGAAATTGGCATTTTTTACGATCCTTTGACGAAATTAGTGTTTTATCCGCGATCCTGTGGCAAAATGCGCGCTTTTTCCGCGATCCTGTAACAAAATTCATATTTTTTCACAATTATTTGACAAAATTCGCGTTTTTTTTCGCGATTCTTTGACGATCGTTTTTTGCGGTATTCTTTGGCGGAATTCGCATTTTCCACGATCCTTTAACAAAATTAATTTTTTTCTGCTATCCTATGACGAAATTCGCGTTTTTTCCGCGATCCTGTTACAAAATTAGTGTTTTTTCCGTGATCCTGTGGCAAAATTCGCGTTTCTTTTGTGATCCTGTAACAAAATTCACGGTTTTTTTAGATCCTTTGACGAAATTCGCGTTTTTTTTTTACGATCCTTTCACGAAATTAGTGTTTCATGCGCGATCCTGTAACAAAATTCGCGTTTTTTTGCAATTGCCTGACGAAATTCGCGTTTTCCGCGATCCCTTAAAGAAATTCACTTTTTGTTGTTGACGAAATCCGTTGACGAAATTCGCATTTATTTCGCGGCCTTTGGCGAAATTTGCTTTTTTCCCCTTTTTTAACCAATCCTTTAACGAAATTCACGTTTTACAACCAATCCTTTGACGAAATTCCCGCTTTTTCTGCGATCCTATGACAAAAATTGCGTTTTTTCGCGATCCTTTGGCGTAATTAGTGTTGTATCCGCGATCCTGTGGCAAAATTCGCGCTTTTTCCGCGATCCTGTGACAAAATTAGTGTTTTTTCCGCGATCCTGTGGCAAAATTCGCGCTTTTTCCGCAATCCTGTGACAAAATTAGTGTTTTTTCCGCGATCCTGTGACAAAATTCGCGTTTATTTCGTGATCGTTTAGTGAATTTCGCGTTTTTTTACAATCATTTGGTGAAATTAGTGTTTTATCCTCGATTCTGTGGCGAAATTCGCGCCTTTTCCGCAATCCTGTGACAAATTTACGTTATTTCGCAATTCTCTGGCGAATTTCGCGTCTTTTCGCGATCGTTTAACAAATTTCACTTTTTTCTGCGATCCTTTGACGAAATTCGCGTTTTTTTCGCGATTTTTTGACGATCTTTTTTGCGGTATTTTTTGGCGGAATTCGCATTTTCCACGATCCTTTAACAAAATTAATTTTTTTCTGCTATCCTATGACGAAATTCGCGTTTTCTCCGCGATCCTGTGACGAAATTTGCGTTTCTTTTGTGATCCTGTAACAAAATTCACGCTTTTTTAGATCCTTTGACGAAATTCGCATTTATTTCGTGATCCTTTGACGGAATTCGCGTTTTTTTACGATCCTTTCACGAAATTAGTGTTTCATGCGCGATCCTGTAACAAAATTCGCGTTTTTTTGCAATTGTCTGACGAAATTGGCGTTTTCCGCGATCCCTTAAAGAAATTCACTTTTTGTTGTTGACGAAATTCGCATTTATTTCGCGGCCTTTGGCGAAATTTGCTTTTTTCCCCGTTTTTAACCAATCCTTTGATGAAATTAGTCTTTTTTCACGGTCTTTAACGAAATTTGCTTTTTTACCCGTTTTTAACCAATCTTTTAACGAAATTCACGTTTTACAACCAATCCTTTGACGAAATTCCCGTTTTTCTGCGATCCTATGATAAAATTTGCGTTTTTTCGCGATCCTTTGGCGTAATTAGTGTTTTATCCGCGATCCTGTGGCAAAATTCGCGCTTTTTCCGCGATCCTGTGACAAAATTAGTGTTTTTTCCTCGATTCTGTGGCAAAATTCGCGCTTTTTCCGCAATCCTGTGACAAAATTAGTGTTTTTTCCGCGATCCTGTGACAAAATTAGTGTTTTTTCCGCGATTCTGTGGCAAAATTCGCGCTTTTTCCGCAATCCTGTGACAAAATTAGTGTTTTTTCCGCGATCCTGTGACAAAATTCGCGTTTATTTCGTGATCGTTTAGTGAATTTCGCGTTTTTTTTACAATCATTTGGCGAAATTAGTGTTTTACCCTCGATTCTGTGGCGAAATTCGCGCCTTTTCCGCGATCCTGTGACAAATTTACGTTATTTCGCAATTCTCTGGCGAATTTCGCGTCTTTTCGCGATCGTTTAACAAATTTCACTTTTTTCTGCGATTCTTTGCCGAAATTCGCGTTTTTCGGAGCTATATTTTTTTTGGGGGGGGGTGATTTGGGCGATCCCCCCCCCCTCCGTAGGTGACAGGACATGTTTCCGATTGTTTGTATTTCCCGCGAAAACTGCCGTAAAAAAGTTGGATTTATATTATTTTTTTGGGGGGGGGAGGGCGATTTCCCCGGTCACCCCCCCCCCCCCCCCGTGGATCCGCGCCTGGCTTTCTGAGAACGAGCTCTGTGACAGACAGACAGAGGAGTGAGACGAATAGTGTTTCGTCAAATGAACGAAACCCTATAAAGATACGGTAAAACACATTGTGTGTGCCGAGCCTGGAGTTTTTGAAAAATAGGAAGCACCATATTTTGGTGCTTCTATTTATTTTACTCCATGGATTGATTTAACTTGGAACGGAAATTTTTAACATTCTATTATTAACTTTTTTGAATGAATTTTTAAATTCAAGTAATTTTTAGGTGGAGAAAAAAATTTCTTATTTGTCATACCTAAAAAAAGGTGTTTTTTTAACCCTTTGAGTGCCAAGAAGCGTGATCGCGCTCCTCAATACACTGGCCGAAAATGCCAGGAACGCGATCGCGCTCCTAGCTCACGCATTAACTAATACGATCTCTATTTCATACTTATCGATTCTTGTTCATCGTTTTTTTTTTTTTTTTTTTCCGCACGTGTATTTATAAAAAATCTAAAAAATACGATCTCTATTTCATGCTTGTCGATTCTTGTTTATTGTCGCTTATGTTGAAATAATAATATTTATTGGAATTATAACATCTATTTTTTGTTTTTGAAATACTTTTCGTAAATAAAATGTTCCGAATTTAACTAATATATATATATATATATATATTTAATTTCTACTTTCCTCTAGCAGCGTGGCACTTGTAGCTAATTCTCTAAAAATCATGTTGAAACTCAAAGGGTTAAACCTAAAATAAATTGATGAGGCAAATATGTAACATTAAAGAAAAACTTCTTTAAGAACTAATGCAAGTTAAAAATGTATTAAAAACGGATAATGATTACTTTCAGTTAAAAATAAGTAAAATGTTACGTACCTCTTTGTCCCGCACTTCCGGTACGAGTATCTAACTGAATAAAACACAAAGAGCACACAAAAGCGAACAAATTCTTTCATCACATAAGTATATGGCAGGTATATATTTAATGGTACACAATATTACAATTCCGATTACATGACTTTGAATAACTCATTAATTAAAATTAAACGAATTTAAAGTCTTCGAGTTTCAATGTTCTATGAACGTCTAATTCTTCAATAAAGATTAAAGATCGGTTTGACATAATTCAACATATTAGATTGGAAGTTCCGACTCGAAAGACGATACGCATTCAAATCCGCCGAGAGCCGTGACGGGCACAGGATCAACCACATGTTACACCCCCACCCCCCTCACACACTCTCGAGAACCATAAAAAGCATGTGAATCTTTAATAATACCTAGCCGACTTCGGCAACCACTTGGTTCTCTCATAAATTATATTATTTAATTTCTTGTACTTAAGTATAATAATTAGACATTTATACAGTTTTACAAAAGTAAAGTAAATTACAGACATTTTTTTCTTCTTTTAAATTATGGTACACATAGAAAATAAATGTAAAAGAAATATAATATACAGTGTGTATTGTAAGAGCTGTGCTCCTTCCAGCTCCTTGGGCCCCGAAATAATGTACCGGCTGCACACCCCCCCCCCCCCCTCTCTCCTCAAGCCTGCACGCATTACGTAACAAGAGCATCACTTCAGGGGTTGCCGCACACCGAGGCGGGGCTACCAGCTTTTTCCTTACTGAAAAATAGTTATTTTACGGTATAAATACCGAGTTTTTATTGAAAAACAATCATTTTACCGTATAAATACCGTTTATAATCGAAATGGCATATATACGGTTTTTTTACACTTAATATACCTTAGAAATACAGTACTCATACTGTAAAGAGTGAAAACGGTACAAGTACCGTAAAATTTACGGTACATCTACTGAAATTTTACGAAAATTTTTTACAGTGCAAATTGAACTAAAGACCTCATATCAATTTTGAAATATAAAATTAAGTAAAATTTTAATTTTTGTACAAAGATTTGTTTGATATTGTTGCTTATAGTTAAACATTATATTATAAAGTGAACTCTTTGAAACTCGAAATTGTTGCATAAGGACATTTTTGATTTAAGTTATTCTATAATCTGAAATTTATTCTCCTAAAAAACATTTCGAAAGTTTATTGGAAAATCATATTAAAATTCTTTCGGAAATTTTGTACAGAAAATTTAGCGATTTGGACTTTCATTACTTTATTCTTTTTATAATATAAATAAGAAAACGTTTCAAATACCCGAAAAAGAAAATGATAAATTGTCATATAAAATTTAGTTGTAGAACAAGTAAAAAGTTTATTGTTGTGTTCAAGAGCGTTACAGGAATTCAGAGACCATGCGACATGTTGATATTTTAGTGGTAGGTTTCTCACAATGTCTGCAACTATTCAGTTCATCATTATCCAACTATTCAATCTGAGATCACATGATATGACATCATAAATTCCGTTCTGAGACATGAGAAACAAACAAGATCGTTCTCACATTTATATCGCACCGAAGTTCTCGGCCTGGCCCGTTCCGTTTAATTTTTTCATCTGACAGTCCCAGCCCGTCAAAAAATTGTCTTTAATCCACCGGCGCAGACTGTTGAAAACTTTTCCGTCATTTTTCCAGCCAGGCTCGACCAGCGACCCGTACAGACCTCTAGCTGAACTCTTATTTTTTTTTTTTATTATAAATAACATAAAATTACAAGCAATAAGTTGCCGGAACACTTCTGCGCTTGAAAGAGACTTTTCCGTTATTAAGAAATTCCCATCTTTAGACTGTAGAATTTCGAGAAATGTTCGGTTAGATTTACGATCTTTTCGCGTTTTAACCCCGTAATCGTTGCTCCCGATACTTTCACGGACTATTTTTCTGTAAAATAATCGGGCGCGGCGATTAAGGGGTAAAAGGAAAGAGACATACGTAAATATACAGTTTCTAATACGAAAAAAGTAGTACATAACACAGTTGCCGTAACACCCCTGTTACTTGACGAAAATGTAGACTTAAATTCGTGGATTTTGGATAAAGTTTACGTTAGATTCGTGGATTTTCTCTATTTTCGGGGAAAGTGATTGATTCAAAGTCTTAAATTTCTTGTTTTTACAAAATATAATCAACGGAAATTCACAGATTTTTTGAGGCTGTATGTCCCTTAATGACATATTTAAATTTTATCACATACTTAAAATAAAAGACTAATTTATATGATTCAGTATTCATCATAACTTTTCCTATCTAGGTTTATCTGAAAAGGTTAATGTCACTTTTAACTTTGTATTTAATCAGAAATTTTCATATTTGGAATAACATTCTTTTTCCTCTAAAATTTAAAAGCGCATACTATCTATTAGATTTACGATTATAAATAAATTTAACTTTAATTACTAACAAAATAAAATTTCCCAATACAATATACTCCTAAATACTTCTTCAACGGAACACTTAATTATTGTCCTTCAACAAGCTGTTTACTTAAGTTTTGTCGTTTTAAAGTTATAATGTATTGAACTAAAAATCGATTTGTTAAATTAATGCCCTTGTTAAGTATCAAAGGCTTTACACCTTGAGATTTATCTATTTTCTCATGAGTTAATGAAATAAACTGAAATTATTTAAACGGCAAGAAGACATTTATATGAAAATATCTAGTCTGGAATTTTTGAAATGTATACATTGTGCCGCGTCGCATGCTTCATAAAAATTTCATGAAATGATCCGCTTCCTCGTTAAAGCTTAATTAAGTACTGTAACTAGAATTTTATGATATTTACCAATATTATGCAACGCATGCTTGTTTAAATATTTGAACACCGCTCGAGCGTAAAATACCTTTTTCAATCATTTAAAATGTAACAAATATTTGTTGTTTAATTTCTCACAGGAATATACTCAAAATGCAAGACAATGTAAAGTAAATGAATCTGTAAATTCTGTTCGGTTTTTTTTTTTCATGAATACTTTTTTTTCCTTTTATGAAAATAAATTATTAAATTTTAATTTGAAACGGCTTGTTTAGAATATTTTTAACCCTTTCTATGCCTTTAACCCCCTATATACTGACGGTACTTATAAGTACCATTAAAATAACTTGTTATAAAATTCATTTAATACATCGATTAGTAGGAATATAGTTTAGAAAAAATTACAGATACATCACTTTACCGTGTTCAAAAAGCATTTTTGGTTACACAAAACAAAAATATTTTTAAAAGGATGATTTCTTTGCCTTTGCATTTTTTCAGCTTTCTTGGCATTTGGGGGGATTTTTCAATTTGGAAATATTTTTATATTTATATTGTAAGAACATTTCCTAATTCTACAAAATACTAAGAAAAATATTTAAAATAAAAGATTTGAGTGGGGTTATAAATATTGCTCAAAATCCCTATAAATTCAAATTTAATTAATCCTTTTAAATTATTCAGTCCTTCTAAAATACTCCTAAAATTTCTAAAATGATTATATAAATCTTCTAATGTAGTTTAAGCAATTCACGAAAAATGCTTTAGAAGATAAAATTTTCATGAATTCATAATTCAGTACATAACGGGTTAAAACGTGAATTTTGATTATAATTTCAATTCACATAGTGTTTTACAATAAAAAGAGGGTAAAGTTTATGATCCTAGAGATTTTTCATCGTTTCTCTTGCCAATTGTTTTGAAAAAAAAAAACTGTAAAAAATCATCATATTTTTTAATTCCATTTTTAAATATAAGAAAATAAAACAAAACATAATGTATACAGGTTTTAAGCTGAATTTTCGATTTTTTACAGGTGTTAAAGCATTTAGTTTTATCATCAGTTTGCTACCCCGACTGACGACTATTTTACTTACTCATCATACCTAGTATAGGGTTGTAATCGTTTTAAAAATCGAAAAACTGACGGATTTACACGTTTCAGACACTAGAGATTGCGTAAAACATATTTTTAGAAGAAAAAAAAAGCGCCGTTCGTCTGTCTGTGTGTTTGTGCGTCTGTAACGTTCTATCTCCCGAATAAATTGAGATAGAGACTTGAAATTTGGTGTGCACTTAGGTGTTAATGGAAAGAAGCCTATTGAATATCAGTAACCTTGATTATCTGGGACTATTTTTTTCGGACTCTCGAAATATTCGTTCTGATAAAAGCTATATAATAATTTTTTGAAATTGTTTATTTTAAGGAGTGAATATTAAAGACAATAAAAAAAATAAATTTTACATAAAGAATGAAATCGATCGGATAATTAGTTGCCGAGATATTTGTAATCCTATTTTCCACATTCTTCGATTTTTCATGACCTTGTACTTCATTCAAATTTCAATTCAAAGGTATATTTTAATTGGAAATGAGACGCTTAATCCCACGCCGTAAACTGTTATTATCATTTTTTGAGTTATAAGGTTGTTTCTTTTAGGCAATTCGGTACTACTCGATTATCTCTATCGCCAAACTATAAGATTAAATGCCAATAATGGCTCATCGTAAATGTCACATTCACTTGACATTAAACACGTTACACGTGTCTGTTGCGCCATCAAGTGTTTTTTAATTCGGTGTTTTATTTATATTTTTATTAATCTTTTACTAATTTATTTGTTCTTTCGTTATTTAAAATAAAAATTATGTCAATTGTATAATTTTGCGAGTAGTTTGGCGATTTATATAATTTGTCGAAATGGGTCGATGAGATAATCAAGTAGTACCCGCAATTCGGTAATACAGCATTATTAAAAATATTTAAGTTTACGGTTAAATTTTGTTTTGGAATTGCAATGCATTTTATAAATAGTTGACACATGTTTTATTTTCTTATTTTATGTATGCATATCCATAATGGATAAGTATAAAAGACTAGTTTTAATTGTTACTCGTACCACTTTCTGAAAACAAAAATCTTTCACGTATATCTTGACAACATGTGCAACAGAAATATTCTACAACAAATTTTTTATAAAAAAAATAGGGGTGCGAATACAATATAAAAATAGTAGACAGTGGAACATGTGTACGCCCTTGTTTACTCGGGATAATAATTTAGTGCAATATATATGAACCCGAGGTAACTCGGGATAATCAGGGAAGCGGTTAAAACTTTATATTTATTACAAACTTTTAAAAAACCAAGTTTAAAGGGGTATTTTTCCCCCAAAATTGATTTTTTATCAAATTGTTTTCAAAATCGTCATAAATCAATAAATAACAGTTCAATTATTGCGAAACTTTTAAATTGTATTTTTAAATAAATCGTCAGCACCATGTCAAACTATTATGATAATCATCAAATTTCACATGGTACCGACGATATATATTCAAAGGAAGTAGACTATTCTTATACTGATTTATTGAAAAGTTTATGAGTTACACTCTTTTCTTATACTGATTTATTGAAAAGTTTATGAGTCACACTCTTTTCTTATACTGATTTATTGAAAAGTTTATGAGTTACACTCTTTTCTTATACTGATTTATTGAAAAGTTTATGAGTTACACTCTTTTCTTATACTGATTTATTGAAAAGTTTATGAGTTACACTCTTTTAATTTACGAATTATTAACGTTTTGCATGAATTTACAGCATAGTTTGTCATTATATACCCATAACTTTTAAAATATTTGTATGGTTGTCAGTTTAGTTCCTGTATAATATTATATTTATTATGAAAAGCATAAAATGTATTTACTTTTAATTGTTTTAAATTTAAATAGTTTTATGAAAATAGCAATTTTCTGGTTAATTTTATAATACAGTAGAATCTCAATTATCCGAAGTAATTGGGACCGACCCTCTTTCGTAAAATCGAAATTTTCGGATATTCGAGAATGCTTCAATTTTAAGATTAAGGAGAAATATATGCAATATTTTTTTATTATGGTAACAAGTTTTTAATAAAAATAAAGCAATAACAAAATGGAAACAAGAATAAACTACCTGAATTTTAATTTTTAAATTAATTACCTTTTACATATATCACAAGGGTTTGAAAAAATGTTTTGTTTGTCGCAGTTTCGATTGCCTTTGCTTTGAAGCTCTATCACGGATTTTTTTAAATGTTATTAGTTCACCTGTATCACAGTCTTTCTGCTGCTCCAGCCACGCCAAACCTTTTACAAAACATTCAAAATCTTTACAATTGGTAATTTTTTCGTTTTCTTCGTTACACTCCGCAGCTTACGGGAGATTAAGTTAAATTCAAAAGAACTCTAAGAAAGGGGATCGAAAATATTTGTATGTACTCGTAGTTCGGAAATGACCGCCTTCTCACAAGGGATATGATATTTACAAAAAAAAAATGCTTTCAAAATGGATTTTGCACGCAAGAAATGTAAAAAAAAAAAAAAAAAAAAAAAAAAAAAAAAAAAAAAAAAAAAAAACACCTTTCAAAATGAGTTTCGGTTAAACGAGAGTTCCGGTTAAAAGAATTTCAGATAAAACAGGTTTTACGGTATTTAAAAAAATACTTATTTGTATGTGTATGTTGCATTTTTGCGACATTTTTAATAATATTTGGTAATTTTAGAGTTAAAATTTACAAAAAAACAAAAATGTTTCGAAGGCATACAGATACATTGTATGGTTTTGAAAGAGAAATCTTTAATAAATCAACCTTGTTAAAGTTGATTTAAACTCAGCATTATGAAAAGTTCTTTTAGTATTTGAGTTAGATCCTGTTAAATACAGGTTGCCCAATGATCCAGTTATAAATTTGAATAGTACCAACTGCAAGCGTTGTGGAGTGTTGGTTAAAGGTCACAAATAAAAAGTAACCCAGACAGTTTTAGATAAGCGCATGCGTGAGTACTGCTTTGTTATTGACTCGCTTCCAGTGTCACCTATGCGAAATGGAGACTCCTGAGCGCAAAGCGTTATTGCTGGACTGAAGATTTAAGGGGTCTTGTACCTTTTAAACGCGGCGAACATTAACGAAAAACTTCAAAGTTTGAATTAGTCTATCTTCAAAGCTTTTTTATGTATAAACATAAAATACTGGATATTGATTAAACAGATTGTGCTTTGTAATATGCTACCATTAAAAATGTATTAACCCTTTACAGAATTTGTGTATTGTTGAAATCAAAATACAGTAAAATCTCTCTAAGGCGGAATCGATCGGGACTGAGAAAATTTTCCGTGGTAGACAATATTCCGGCTTATACAACCTCCCCCCCCCCAAAAAAAAAAAAAAAAAATCCATCGAATTTCAGGATTTTTTATTGATTTTCCTGACTCGAAAATCGGTTGAACTGAAATTCGGAAAGATCTTTTGTCTTTATAGATAAATGAGAAACGCTATTCAATTTCTTAGTACTGCTGTAATACATGCGAATTAGAAGTTTACACACACACACACACACAAAAACCTAACAGCCCCCCCCCCCCCCCCCCCAATAAACTTCGAGAATGAGACAGAACGCCATAACTTTGAATTTGAGTACATCCTTAAAGTATAATATATTGCACTTTCGAAAATATTTATTTTGATAAATGTTCATTCTACTAGAAATATTGACTTTTAAATATAATTTTGCATATGAAAAAATGGCACAAGCACAAATTCCTTAAAATTTAAACAGCTTTTGTCCTTTTCAATTAACTTTTTCAAAGTGTTATGGAATTTAACTAACATGCTCGACATTGAGTATTTGACTTATCAGTTTTAAAGTTTAATTAACAAAATGCCTTCCATTTTTAAATTATCCTTTTTTCCGCCTTATGCAAAATTTTGGTTTCGGTGGGACCTTAAAATGCTTTCCGTTTCCACGTTAGACAGATTCCGCCTTACGCAGTATGAATTAATGTAATTTTCTATGGGTTCGCTGGGACTTGAAAAATTTTCCGCGGTAGACAGATTTCCGGCTTATACAGAGTCCGCCTTAGACAGAATTTACTGTAGCTCTTTTTTTACCACATAAGTCATTGCGCGCATGATATCTTGAAAAAGTATGTATGGATTGGCATGACATTTGGCAAAGATACTAAACATATATATGTGTTTAAAATGATCTACTCTTAGGCTAAAATAATTTCATCAACTATATAAAAAAAAAAAAAAAAAAAAAAAAATGTATTTTTAATGAATAAAAATATTCATAACTAAAAATATTTCCATTGTAAATACTTAAAAGCAGATCATTTTAAACACACATATTTGTTTAGTATCTTTACCAAATTTCATGACAATTCATACATACTTTCTCAAGATATCATGCGCGCAATGACTTAAGGGGTAAAAAAAAAGAGCTATTTTGATTTCAACAATATACAAATTCTGTAAAGGGTTAATAAATTTCTGTTGGTAGTATATTACAAAGCACAATCTGTTTAATCAATATCTAAAATTTCATGTTTACATAAAAAGGTTTTGAAGATAGACTAATTCAAACTTTGAAGATTTTCGTTAATTTTCGACGCGTTTAAAAGGTACATGACACCTTAAAAGCCATTAGAGCCAGGCAATTTTTTCCTTTGGGGTTTTATAAAAGATCGTGTCTGCGTTTCGCCGTTACCTAATTACCAGAATTGAACACAGAATTGAAAAGGCTATTGCTTCCATGATTCCGGACTTGTTAATTGAAGTGTGGGAAGAATTGGACTTTTGGTTGGATGTGTGCCATATAACTAAAGGTGCGCATATTGAACATTTGTAAGAAATACTAGGTTAGTTTACCTTTAATTTGATGTATGATTTTTAGTAAATAGTCTAAATTAACATGTTTTAATATGCCATTGAAACTCGGGCGATTTTTTATGGACATCCTGTATGTAAACAACTTCGGTCTTTATATGAATATATTATGATTTACTATTAACAAAATTCTTTTAAGTGGTCCTTTTTTTTAAAATATTTTTTAAGTGGTCAGGTAACCTTTGAAGCGTCCAAAAATTTATAATTTTGTTAATAGCTTATAATTAAATATGATTCTTTGGGAACATTTAAAAACAAACCCCATCCAAAAATTCGCATTAGAAGAAAAGTTATGTCTAAAACACTTTGAGCTTTTGCTATATGATCAACGGGTTTTTCAATCTTTAAAGCAAATTTTCTCAAAACGGCGATTTTGATTATTGCGCGCACGATTTCTGAAAAAAAGTTGCCTAGAATTTCATGAAATTTTTAGTGGATGTATTAAACGTACAGAAGCACAAAATGACCTATTATTATGTTTCTCAAGTAAGAAGTTTAGAATTCACGGCTACTTTTGTATAAAAAAAATCTCAATATTTCGAATTACTCTAAAAAAAAAAAAAAATCTCGGGATTTACAAGTTTTATTTATTTTTTATTGTAGGTCATTTTAAAAACACTTTATGTCTGTACTCATTTAAAAAAATCTTGGCTCATTTCAGCCATTCAAACGGGGAAAATCATGCGCGCAATACATGCAAGAATATAATACAATATACAAATTCTGTAAAGGGTTAATAACTTTCTGTTGGTAGTATATTACAAAGCACAATCTGTTTAATCAATATCTAAAATTTTATGTTTACATAAAAAGGTTTTGAAGATAGACTAATTCAAACTTTGAAGATTTTCGTTAATTTTACATTACATTTTTAATTACATTATTTTGTGTTAATAGGCGCCTATATCTAATGCAAACTATTAGTTGTTTCTGCATTTATTTGTCTTCATTTAACAGAACACTGAAGAAAAAAAATACCTCCTTCACCTAGAATGAATAGATAATAATTTTCTGAATCCCTTAACTAGAAATATATATTTCCGAGCTATGCGAATAAGGTAAACAACAAAGCTGAATAGAGGAAACGATCTAGAATTTCTAGTCTCTTGTGTCTAAGGTAACGATAGTTAATCGTTTCAGTAGCGACAAATTATCATTTGGTTTCTAGAATGGTTTCATAAAGTAGAATTTTAGATACTAAAACTAACCTCTTGTGTTCGTATCTATTTGTAGAGATTTTTAAATAAGTTTGAACACAAGAATATAGTAAAACGCTCTTTAATTCTAGCAGGAGACTCTAGAACTCTCTAGCAAAGAGAAATAAAATTTCTAGGGATGACATGGAACTATTTTTTCTAGAGCCACAATTTAGATTCTAGATGACAGAACCATATTTTTTCTCAGTGAAATACAAAATATTTATTAAATAGTAAAACACATTAACAAAAAATAAATAAATATTGAACTACAAAATTAACCTTTCGAAACTAGTTTTGTCTCGATTTTGATATTCAGATTCCATATCTTTGAATTGTCATTTCTTTTTTATGCTGATTCTGAAGTTCTCTCTCGATTATATGAGTAACAAAATCAGAAAAAAAAAGAATTTTAATAATGTAAAAATTGATCAGAATTTTTTTTTAACTTAAATAAATTCAAAACATACGTATATATATTTTTTTCATGAATGTAGTCTGTAAAGAAAGTGACTTCCTTTATTTGAAAAACAAAATGTAAATCCGTTGTTTTGTTCAAAATTTATCATGACAAAATCGCTGAAAAATAGTGTTTCGAGTGAATTCATTTCAATCATTTGTGACTCAACAATTCGAATTTGAAAAATGTTCATTCAGATTTTAGAATACATCATTTTAGGCGCGTAAAAACTATAAAAAAATTGGAACATAAAAATGAAAAAATATCGGCTAAAAGGTTTTTTTTCGCATGTGCAATAAACGCTATACTTTTCATCATTATTGTCAACTTTCTAATACAAAATTGTAAAGCATACGACTTTCCTTTGAAAAAATTTATCTTTGAACGTCTTCATTTTTTTATTTTAAAAAAATTGCGAAGGTTGTTTAGCATAAAGATTCAAAAATGCTCGAAGGATAAATGAAAATTTGGAATGAGAAATTAACTCAGTCTGCCGTCTTGAGAATTTTATGAACAAGTTATATTATCAAAGTACTCTTTAATTGCTATAAGTGATAAACATAAATTTTAAAACGGCAAAATACATTTATTAATTTATATTTCGACCTGTTTCATTGCATCAGATGGCAACATTCTGAAGAAAATTAAATGATAAAAATATTTTCACCAAAAATTCAAATTGAAAAACTAGTAAACAAAAACAAAAATCACACGAACACAAAAATAATGAAATTAACTGCAATATTAAAAATGGAAATTTGTGAACGTGTATTATTATATATTATTTTTTCATTATCATGTATCCTTGAGGAAATGGTTGCTATGCTGTCTATTGTTGTTTGCATGTCAGCTCTAAGCATTTCCTCAACCTTCCGCACTGATTCTTCTGTCGCAATCTCAATTGGACGAACACTTCGCTCTTCGTCAACAACTTTTGAACGACCCTGCGCATCTTCTACAACTGCTGTCTCATAACTGGGAAATTAACATCTTATAGTTGGATTATGCTGCCACCTATTGGTATATTTGGAAACAATTTATTACTAATTTCCGACCTCTCATGTCAGTTTGTGTCTTACTTACTGACTTACCCTCGTATATTAGTCAAGCTTAATTTATTATCGTCACTGAAGAAATTCTTATTTTACAATAAATTTCTAGGTACTGCTACATCTCTTTGATATACTTTAAAATACAAATGTCTGATAAATATACAGTATTAGAATGAGTTTTGTTATTAAACCCAAAAATGAAAGTTTTGAAAAACAAATAAATACGATCACTGCTATGAATAAAAACAAATAAAAATATTTAAAAAAAAGGAATTCTGTACATAAATAAAAAATCTTATAAATAATAAAAGAAACCCTTTTGCTGAGATAGCGTAAAAAGGTATAGCAAAATATTTAATTTCAATGAAGTGCATTTTTGCATGTCTTCCTAACCGGTGCGAGCATGCGCCAAAAGCAAAATCTTTAAAAAATTTGCTTGCTATTCGATCACATTCAAAATGTCGGAAACGCTTTTATATTTATGTTCTGAATAACTTATTTCGAAGGCATATAAAAAGAATTCCCTATTATTGCTGTACAATAAAAAGATTTAGTCGCTGATGAATACACATTTCATTCAACCTGCTTTGGAAGTTACATGGCGGACATTTCGGGCAAACGATAATGTTAGCATTGCTATTTCGAAAACAGTACGTGATACAAGAAAAACAGCAGTTACTACGTTGTACAGCGTCCTCGATTTTGTATGAAATGATGGCAGCACTTCGTGTGCTTCAATTGTGGACCACTGAGCATACTTAACTTCATTTTATTATTAAAATAAACTATATCTTTTTTAGAAGTTTTCGTTTTATTGCTAAACATACATTTGTCATATGCAATATAACCTCGAAAATCCGGCATCGTCGGGATAGAGAAAAAGCCGGATTTTTGAAAATTCCGGATTTCTGAAAGAATATCAAAATAACTTCCAATATTCTTAATGGTGCCTTTTCTGATAATTTAATTTTCAGCCAACTGATATTTTTGGGACAAAAAGGAGAAAATTAAATATTTACAAAAACTTTCTTTAATTGATTTTTTTTATGTTACAACCCCCCCCCCTCTAATAAACAGTGAAGTAATTTCTTTTATGTTATTTCAGGAACATTGATGCGTATCGTATACTTCTATTTTTTCAGGAGTTATTTAACCCCTTGGGGACGAGCGACACGTAATCGTGCCGCATGAAACGCTCAGAATCCTTATTTTTCCTCACCAGTAAAATATTACTGTAAAACTTGCCTTACTTAATCAGCGCATTTTCTCGATTCAAGTAGGCACAAATTTCTGTTTTTAAAAAACGGTGACAAAAGATTAAAAATTTCGTAAAAGGCTCCCGTACCGAAGGGGTTAACAAGTTATTCTTGGATTTTATACAAGTGACGAATATCGATTTCGGAAAAATAATCTTGCTACTCTAAAGCAAATATTAATTTTCCATTCAAATTGATGTATTTTTCCAGTGGCACCTTTTCTTCTGCCGGTTCTTCATCCTCCAATCTCTGAACTGCTACTAGCGTTATCGACGGTTCTATTTAGCACAGCGTCAGCGATCTCACTGTCCGATAACCCATCACTTTCAATTACAAAGCTTTTATTTCGTAAATAATAATTATTTTTCTTTCCCCCATAAGTTGGAAGTGTTAAAAAAAGGCCGGGGGGGGGGGACTTTGTTGCCGGATTTTTGAGGTCATGCTGTAATACCACACTTGTATTAAATAGTGTTTTCTTTAAGCTGGTGATTGGATATAAAAATTTACATTTCAAAGCTTCTACATAATAATGTTTCTTTCGCAAGTAGAGAAGCATGGCAAACTAAACCGAGAATGCTCTAAAACTGTAACAATTTTGTCTGGTATTTCATACAGTATTCAACACAGGATCGCTAATTCCACAGTTTGCCAATTGTGAAGCTGTAAGTGTTTTCATCACGTAGCGCATGGTTACTTTGCTGTACTTACAATGACGTTCATGACTACAGCTGTCACGTTCAGAATTCAGTTGGGATTGACAGTACATTAGCAAGCACTCTTATATATTTTTATGTGCGTTTATATAATATGTGTAGCATAGTTTGACGTCAGGGCAGTATAAAGAAATCCCCAGCATTATATTTTGTAAGTTTGCACTGCTGGTTCTCTATTATATCCGTGACTACACTTGGTCACTTAAAGTGAACAATATGTATTGAATGCGCTGTAATACCACACTTGTATTAAATAGTGTTTTTTAAGCTGGTGATTGGACATAAAAATTTACATTTCAAAGCTTCTACATAATAATGTTTCTTTCGCAAGTAGGGAAGCATGGCAAACTAAACCGAGGATACTCTAAAACTGTAACAATTTTGTTTGGTATTTCATACAGTATTCAACACAGGATCGCTAATTCCACAGTTTGCCAATTGTGAAGCTGTAAGTGTTTTCATCCCGTAGCGCATGGTTACTTTGCTGTACTTACAATCACGTTCATGACTACAGCTGTCACGTTCAGAATTCAGTTGGGATTGACAGTACATTAGCAAGCACTCTTATATATTTTTATGTGTGTTTATATAATATGTGTTGCATAGTTTGACGTCAAGGCAGTATAAAGAAATCCCCAGTATTATATTTTGTAAGTTTGCACTGCTGGTTCTCTATTATATCCGTGACTACACTTGGTCACTTAAAGTGAACACTATGTACTGAATGAATTTATAACTGGTTTTCCTCAAATTTACAAATTTTGTGTTTTAACACTGTAACATTTCAACTACAATTCATTCTATTGAATTGACACTGTACTACCTCTTAACTTTATAACAACATCAACAATTGTTCATAAGTTCAGATTTCCTTTTACAGGATATGCGTCATTTAGATTATATTATCTAGTTTCAACTATTTTTTCTTCTCTTTACCTTTTCAGATATATCACAAACATAGTTTTATAAAGCAATCAAATAACCTGTTTATATGATTGAATCTCTACGCAATAAACAGTACTTCATACCTAAAAATAATTTACCTGTTTCCTTATAAGAAAAAACATTAACCAAACCTTACTTTTGCTGAGACCTGCTGACTATTTCGCAAAACGATTGTTTGATATAAAGAACGGAGAAGAGAGCTCTAAGAAAACTTCCTGCTTGCTTCAGCACTTCCGTTTTATTTCCGATTAGAGAGATTAGAGTAATTGAAGAAGGTTCAATGCGAAAGCTGCAAGTAAAACTGGTTTATTCCGTGCTTAGCTTTTCGAGATAGGACACGTCCTTTCATAGATTAACACCATCCAAAACGATTTCTAGCTTTATTCAATGAAAGTGAACTATTGAGTAAATGGGTTATATTTATCTAATATAATTGAAGCAATGTCAGTGAAGACTTACTGTGGAGACACAAAAAGGTTTTGGTTTCCATCTGTTTGTCTGTTACTTTGTTAGTCTGTATGATCTACGATTACTGCCGCAAAATGCATCCGATTAGAAGGAAAATAGATGGACATGTTCGTGAAGAACCCGGAGTTAGCTGTATAGTTTTTGGTTAAATTTGGTTCATTCGTTCGGAAAATATGAAACATTTTATTTTGATCCATAATGCTTTTCTGTAGCAAGTCTTTAGCAAGTTTTTAAATTTTCATTTGTTGACAGAAAACGACATATTTGATGAATGGATTTAAGTGTTAAACTATGGATTCTAATTTTTCAAATAAGGGTTTTAAATTATTTTTATTATTTTGAATTTTGTCAATATATTTGTCAGATTTTTTATATTACGTGTATAATTTTTGGCGGAATATTAGGGGATGGTAGTACATAATGAGACGAAAAATATTATTTCTTAACGTAAGGCGACTATTTTTATTCTTTTGAAAGAAATTTGCTACATCTTAAAGCAACAAAAATACGCTACTCAATAATGTATAAATGGTTTTAAAAAAACCATTTATAAAAGCATAGAAGCATGATAACGGAGTATCGAAAATTTATATATTTTCATAAATAATACATTTTTGCACTCTATCCATATTTTCTTCAGTGTAATAATGTTTTAACTACTGCCTAAAATTGTGGTTATCACTTGTAGTTTAATCTGACATTTTTGGAGTCGAGTAGTTTTGATAGAGTAAGTATAGTTTGACTATAGTAAATATTATAAGTATAGTTATTATATAATATTGTAAGTATAGTTACTATAGTTTGACTATAGTAAAAATGCAAAGATATTTTCAATAGTTACAGCTACACATATTATTAACAATTCAACCACATTTTGAGCTTAACTGAATACGTATGGTGAATTGAAGTAATTAAACTATACAGTTATCCCTCTTAAATAAAGGCTTAAGAGTATGCCTAAGAACGGCAATGTGTAGCTGAAAGTACGTCTACATTTCTGAAGGAAATAGAAAACCGGTGGTATCCTGATAAATGCTTTGTTATCATAAATTTCAGTTCTGGCAGTAGCATTGAAATCTCCGATTAATTAACAAACGCCATATCTGAAAAATGAGGCACGAAGACAGCTGCTTTCACATTCTTGCGAAGATAAATCACTTCAAAATCACCATATTCATCCTTACAGGTTAAGAGTTTTCCTACATAGAACACACTATATGGAAACCGCACAAGAACATAATCACGAACGACAAGCACCCGTGATAGTTCCTTAATTAAATGATTCATTGTCGTCAGATTAATCGTCTAGAACCATCTGTGTTCATCATAAGATGTGTCATCTGAGGACGAACCACTCTACATCGTCTGGAGTGTTTTTGAAGACTTGTAGAAATAAAGTTATGGTTTCTGACTTTCATTTCTTCTTTTTACGTGAAATTTTTATGTTGTCTAGATCAGCATTGCGTCAATTTGAGATATCGTTTATGATTTCTAATTAACATTTCTTGATTTTCAAAATATTAAAAATATGAGCTTCAGGTGCACAATGGTAGACATTGGGCTACCTTCAGGCAATTTTTCAGGCTCGTACGTTCAGTAGATTTCCCTAGCCATCACAAACGCACACACACACAAAGAGAGAGAGAGAGAGAGAGAGAGAAAGCGAAACTTTATTTTATAAATAAATAACTTTTTTTAACATCATAACCACATGATAGGTACACAGTGAGACACGACTCACTGTATACTTTCGTTACGTTGTAACAAAATGGATGCCAGATCTGTTTCATCAATTTAAGCGCTTTGAAAAGTTTGTGTCGTTTTGTCGAAATAGTCTATTATTAGATGTAGCAAGATTTGATTAAGTAAATATATGCCATAATGAAGGAAATTAACTGCAAAATAGGCGTTTATGTAACTTTAACTACTATAAAATACAGAAATATTTACTATTTTGTCGGATGAGTGCAGGATGAACCAAAGTACCGGAACTACATCTACGAGTTGCATAAGATTTTAAGAGGTGATTATGTGTAAGGGCCAGCTAGGAGAAAAAGTTACAACTATATGTCAACGTGGCTGCTTTGTCACAGTATACCACGTCTTAGTGTGTACTACTCTCCCCTATACATGTTTTCTGATAATATAAAACATTTTCTTACATATTTGACATGATATTTTTATACCTCATTTTTCTTCTTTTATCCGTTACGTAGCAACAACATTTCGTAGCCTATATAGAAATATCATTAAAATAATCCCGATTACGAAATATTAAGTAGAAAGTCTGGCTGCGGGAAATACAAAGTTAGTTAATTTTCAATATCAATACGTATGTTCTTCAATCTAGCTAATGTTATCACAAATATATGTTGTAGCGCCAAATCGATGGTATTTAAATAGTATATTACTATATACTATTTAGATATGACATTTGTTTTACAAGGAGCAATATACATAATAAGATAATATAGATTTTAATTTTCCACAAAAATATGTTGTAGTGCCATATCGATGCGATCTAAATACTATTTAGATATGACATTTGTTTTACAAGGAGCAATAAACGTAATAAGATAATATAGATTTTAATTTTTTGCACGATTCCATTTCATTCAACTCATAGTGCAAAACCAGAATGTTCAGTTAGATGGCGTTTCGACGCTAACTACTACTTCCCCATTCACTCCCACAATACAATTTTGTTTAAAAAACAGAACGTAAAAAAGTTATGTTTGATTATGTTTCGAAGACGTTACATTTTTGTCCTAGAACATGAGTATGAAATTGAGCATTGCGTCCTCCAATATCTTGATTTAAATCTGATAAATATGTTCATAAAGACATAAATATTTTTCGATAATTAAACTTCTGAGTACAATATTACATGGCAAAAACTGGATTTTTTGAATTAATAATTGAATTACTCCCGTTATTGTCAATATATTGAAAAATAAGGATCTGCGTCACAAATAATTATTAGAAAAAGTAGAAACAAGGCGTCATAATGCCTCACACTTTGAAAATAACGACGAAAATGATACGCAATCGGCAGGAAAATTTCTTCTACAAAATTCCCACATCTCGACTCGTATTATAATCAAAATTTTAAGATTATGTTTATTACAACAACTTGGGGTATCATCTTAAAAACACGTCTAATGATGACTTTTTTCATTTCAAAAGCTTTTTTCAATACTGTGTCAACCTCAAAGGCAATAAAAGACTTGTTACGCTGTTACTCTTGAAGCTATTTGTATCTAAACAATAATAATACGAGGGCAAGTCAGTAAGTAGATCACAAAAGCCAATAAAAAGGGGGAAACCAAGATAATTTACTTAAAAGGCATGTTTATTTCTCTATATAATCGTCATTTACATTGATACATTTGTCCCATCTCTTTATGAGTTTTCTTATAACTGCTGCATAGAAGTCTTTGGACTCACTCTCAATCATCTGTGTACCTCACATTCAACGTCTGCATCAGTCGTCTGTCGGCTAAACCATGTGAACACACTGTTGCGGTTGTTAATGTTGTCTATTGTTGTTCTCTTGTCAGCTCTAACCATTTCCTCAACCTTCCGGACTGTTTCTTCTGTCACAATCTCAACAGGACGACCACTTCGTCCGTCGTCAACAACTTTTAAACGCCCCTGCTCATATTGTCCAACTGTTGTTTCATAAATTAGAAATTGACATCTAACATTTGGACAGTGCTGCCATCTATTGGCATATTTGTAAACAATTTACTACTAATTTTCGACCTCTCATATCGGTTTGTGACTTAATTGTTGACTTACCCTCCTAAAATTCCTGCTGATGTACAAGTCTGTGATGGACGGAGGGACGGACAGGCAGAGAAGCCTTATAAGGGTTTCGTGAGATGAACGAAACCCTAAAATGAATTATTTTTGTACAAGCAAAATTAAAGGAGTTATTGTACTTTGAATTTTATGATTTCTTTAGTGTCTTCAGTCACTAAACTCCATTTTTGTTTATCGAATACTTGCCGAGAAAAATAGAAAATACAAGTGTAACATTTACTAAGAAACATCCAGTACATCATATCTAAAAATAACATTCCTGTTTTCTTAGAAGAGAATAGTATTAATCAAAACTTATTTTTACCGGAGACCTTCTGACTTTCTTTATTTAAAGAATGAAGAAAAATCTCCGCAGAATAATTCCTGCTTGCTTCAATACTTCTGATTAGAGAGATAAGTAATTTAAGAAGGATCAATGCGAACTAATTTATTCGGCTCTTTACTTCTCGCAATAGAGCACGTTTTTTTCGTAGATTAACACCATTCTGTAGGTTTTATTGATTTATTCAAAGAAAGTGAATTATTTCAAAGTAAATACGTTGGATTTGTCTACTACAGCTAAACAGTCATCAAAGGATCATTTTCAAACTAGTGAAAGATAATTATTTCAAAGTAAATGTATTTGAGTTGTCTAAAGCTGCTATCAGATTCACCAATTTTTCGAGCAACCAACTTTTTAGCCGACTTTAACCCCAACTTTTTCCCTGTCACATGGAGAAAAAGGTAACAATTATCTTTGCTAAAGTTGAAGGAAAACCAGTACTACTAGTACCAGCCGTTAGTATTTATTGCCCATTAGTATTAATCGCTTATCTCTGATTGGCTAAAATGTTGAAAGTTGAGGGGAAAAGTTACGGCCAGCGCAGACTTTTGTACAGCTGTGGATATAAAGTTGGGGATATTGCTGTTTGCTATCACACTGTGTGTTGAGACAATATTTCGCTAAAAATTGGAGGAAATGAAGTGTTGGCTCAAAAATTGCTCGTAAAGATGGTGAACCTGATAGCAGCTTAATGCAGCTGAATTGTCATCACGGAGTCATTGTCACACTACCTACAGCACTTGAAAAATCTCTGATTTTTCTTAATGTTTAACGAGAAATTTCTATATCGGTATGAATTTGAAGTATGAAGCTATTTATTATATAAACACTTAGAATTATTAATATTTTTACTATACACTTTACGTTAACATTATTTGTATGTACATGCGAGTGAACTCGATACTTTCTAAACCGTCTTCCTACTGAGCTTCCATTTGGAAAATATGTTTTAAACCACTGCCCCAAGTTGTGTATATATTTTCGTACAAATCGGTGATGTGTTAGGCTTATTGTTCTCTAGTGCTCTTCTGCCGCAAGAAATATATAGATGTTTGTTCAAATCGGCCGGCGTATTAAGTATCTACTCCAATTTAAAACCATTTTGTAACGTATAACAGTACCTTCAATGTCTAAAAAAAATCACTTATTTTGGATTATTTTTATCTTTAGAAAATTATGCATTAAATTGAGTTGTTTTGAAGCAATTTATTTAAACTATATCAATCATAAACAAGATTATTATATTTTTCTTTCCGTACATACGGTGTACGGAAATTATTGCAGTCATGGCTTGTATGCGTTTGCAGGTGAACGTGATGACCCCCAAGCAGTACTTCGGATTAAGCTCCCATTTGGTGTATATGATATAAAGCACTGCCGCAAAAACTGAATAAATTTTCCTTCAAATATGTTGGCAGATTGTCTAATCCATTGTCAAAGCATTTTGAAGCGTAATCTATATGGAAAATCACCAAGAAAATGCAGTGGAGTGTAAGTGATGAATATTGCAGCGATGTAATCAAGCATCAATAAGCGCTCCTATAATGTGGTCTGTTTAAAAAAAAACCCTATTAAGATTTCATTTCTGGTTTATTAAATTAAGCTTTATATTCAAAACTCATAGACGTAAACATAAAAACAGAAGTTTTTTTTAAATACAAGTTTCAGCTGGACAAAATAATAATTAAATTAAAGAAATTTGGAAAATTAAAACGAAAATGACCATTTGAAAGTATTCCCAAATAAAACAGAATAAAAAAAATCGTTCACTAAAATAAATTTTGCTGTAATGACAAAAATCATCAGAAATGTGTTAATTTCTCACAAGTTTTAATTATGATAAATAATGCTACTTAATGTGTATTTTCAAGAACATGTTTCTGTGACAAATGATTAATCAGAAATCGGTAATTATTCATCGCAATACGATCTTTGCGCGAAGTATTTCGCTCTATTATATGCTTAACTGTTTTATAAACTCTTTATCTCAAATTTAATCAAAATAATCCATTTATCAACTTACCGCTAGAGTTTGTGAAGACTGCGACAGGTGTATTCAAAGAAAAAATGGAAACTTGAGAAAATTTTTACTCAAAATATATACATTTTACATTATTATAATATTTCATATGATATTTTAATTTTATTTGCTTTTTTTAAAATTTGATTGTTTATTTGCGATTATTTGTTTTTGTTTTTCATTTTTAATAAAAATGGAAGAAGTATTTTAGATTATTGTTCATTGTATTTTATTTATATATTTATATAAAAATTAAATTTTAAGTAAGCAGTTACCCAAAGTATTAAAACAATACAAAATATAAAACAGGTTTACGTTACGGAAATGCGATTTCTTGGTTGTTCAAGTTACACTTACTTGCATATTATTTCATACACTAATAGACTGTAATTTCTAATTATGAATAATGTAACTGAAAAGTACTGGCGTTATTCATAATAAAACTGTTTGTAATTGACATGCTTTATAAGTAACGAAAGCTAAAACCGTGAAACACGATGGTAAATTTATAAGGAGTAAAGAAATGTTATTATGAAAAGCTAAGAATATAAAAGTGTAAATGTCAAACCTCCTAATTTTTCTGAAGTCTAATTCAAGTCAAACATGTATTCAACCTGAAGTGATATTTAAATAAAAATTTTGAAATCAAACCAAAACATACAATGAGTAAAGATATGTTATTATGACAACTAAGAATATAAAAGTATAAATGTCAAATGTCTTAATTACTCTGGAATATGATTCAAGTTAAACATGTATTCAACCTGAAATGATAATTAAATAAATCTAAACATATAAGAAGTAAAGAAATGTTATTATGAAAAGATAATAATATAAAATTATAAATGTCAAATCTCTGAATTATTCTGGAGTGTGATTCAAGTCAAGCATGTAATCAATCTGAAACGATAATTAAAGAAAAATTTTCAAATCAAATCTAAACATATAAGGAGTAAAAAATGTTTTTATGAAAAGCTCAGAATATAAAAGTATAAATGTCAACATTTTTTAATTATTCTGGAGTCTGATTCAAGTCAAACATGTATTCAACCTGCAATGATATTTAAATAAATCTAAACATTTAAGGAGTAAAGAAATGTTATTATGAAAAGCTAAGAATATAAAAGTATAAATGTTAAAACACTTAATTATTCTGGGGTCTCATTCAAGTCAAACATACATTCAACCTGAAATGATATTTAAATAAAAAATTTGATATCAAATCTAAACATATGAGTAAAGAATTGTTATTATGAAAAGCTAAGAATATAACATTATATGTGCCAAATTTCTTAAGTATTCTGGAGTCTGATTCAAGTCAAACGTGTTTTCAACCTGAAATGATATTTAAATAAAACTTTTGAAATCAAATCTAAACATATAAGGAGTAAAGAATTATTATTATGAAAAGCTAAGAATATAAAAGTATAAATGTCAAATCTGTTAATTATTCGGGAGTTTGATTCAAGTCAAACACTTTTTCAACCTGAAAGGATTTTTAATTAAAAATTTTAAAGTCAAATCTGAACATAGAAGGAGTAAAGAAATGTTATTATAAAAAGTTAAGGATAAAAAGTATAAATGTTTGCATCTTTTTTATTTTTCAGTTAACGTTTTGGGAAAGAAAAAGAAAAACATAAGCCAAAAGTGTTGATTTAACAGGGTTTGACGTTTTTCAAGATACGATGCATTAGGTTTCTTTTAGCACTATTTCCTTATCCTCTTTGGAAGGGGCATTAAAAAACCGACGTTGTATACGGGGAGATTTTTCAAGCGAGTGACAATTTAACAAGGTCCTACCGTATATGTATTCGATTAACCGGAGATTATTATCGTGGAAACGAGATGAAGTAATTTGAGACATTGAAAATGTATTACAATATGTGGAATGTAATTTTAACGAGTTTTAGACAGAGTCTAATGAGTTTTATGTTGTCTCGATTTTTTGTACACTATTTTCAGAACATTTTCAGAAGCCCAAATATTAACAAATATTTTTATTTCATCGCTTAGACTATACGACTTTTGACATCGAAACGTAATAAGCAAAATGTTCGGTCATATGTATTGTGCCCGAAGTTTCTGTCACAATTCACGTGATATTTATTTAATTAATGTCACCAATTTTTGAAAATAAAAATCTTTCACCTAAGCTTTGACAATATCAGCAAAAGCAATATATTACAAAAATATTTTTTAAATGGTATTACGGATAGAATATAAAAATAGTCACAGTGGCCGTCCTGTCCGTGACCTGACGGAGCGCAACATTCTAGACCGCATAGTCCAAGAGCCGACAGAACAAAAAACCTACGTTATCCAGCACAAAAAAGAACCTTTCTTTTATGGAAGAGTAGAAGTAGGGGAATCTAATGCTCCATTTCTGCCGGAAGTGAAATGGTGCGTAAGCCAAAAATTAATACCACTGCAAACCCTCTGCAAAAGCAATATATTACAAAACGTATTTTTTTAAATGGTAGTACAGATAGAATATAAATATAGTCGCAGTGGCTGTCCTGTCCGTGACCTGACGGAGCGCAGCATTCTAGATCGCATAGTCCAAGAGCCGACAGCACAAAAAAACCTACGTTATCCAGCACAAAAAAGAACATTTCTTTTATGGGAGAGTAGAAGTAGGGGAATCTAATGCTTCATGTCTGCCGGAAGTGAAGTGGTGCATAAGCCAAAAATTAATACCACCAGTAGTTGACTCGTAGATTTATAATTGTGTTTGTCCCATAACTATCCTCCATGTTTTCATACCTTTGTTTGTAGGACAAACACAGTGATAAACCTACGAGTCAACCTACAGTGTCGGCTCTTGGACTAGCAAATCCATCTGCAAAAAATGCCCTTTTTGAAAAGATTTGTCACCTGGGACGAAAGTTAGATACTTTATGTCAACGCTGGATGCAAACAATCCTGGTCCATCTGAGACCAAAGCCCCATTCCTGTCGTTAAAGCCGGCCACCACTTGAAGAACGTTTCGCTGTCTATTTGGTGGCATTGGAAGGGTGTTATATATTACGAGCTATTTCCACCAAATCCTACCATCAATTCTGATAAATACTGCTCGAAACTCGACGAATTGAGAGCAGCAACAGCCAGGAAACGCCCTGAATTAGCAAACAAAACGACGTGTTTTCTTACACCATGACAACACCAGGCTGTACTGTATGTATCTTTGGCTGTCAAAAACAAACTTCTCGTTTTCGATTGAGACGTTCTGCCCCATTCTTCCTACTCCCTAAATATTACTCCGTCCAATTACTATTTGTTTATTTCTCTCAAAAATTCCCTTCTCCAGAAGATATTGACTCTTTGGATGACATAAATAGTCACCTCGATAGGTATTTTGCCAGCAAATCACAAATGTTTTGGAAATAAGGCATTATGGGACTTCTGGGGAGATGGAAGAAGGTTGTTGAACAGATTGGTACATATTAGGTGTTCACAACCATGGTAGACCAAGTCCATTTTGAAAAAAAATTTGAGACAGTCCATTTAAAAGGAGCATACAATCCGTTTTATCCACTCCCACAAGGAAACAAGTCTGTTTTCACATACGTTATCATATATTTCATCTTATACAGACTTGGTTTACTGTATAGGGTGAATAAAACAGATTTTAAAATAGATTTTATGCTTTAACACTTTCGTCGCTAGGAACGAGATAACTCGTCTTCCACGAATATTAGCTATCAATCAGAGAAAATGAATTCGCACCGGAAAATTCTGTCATTTAATTATCAGACATTGATTCCGATATCTAATGTCTAATAATTACCGGGCAGAATTTTCCGGTGCGAATTGATTTTCCCATACGGAGACGACATTTTATTATTATTTTTATGTTTGTATGGACAAACAAATCATTAGAGTGAGAAATGATATTGATTATTATTTTTCAAAGTAAAATAAACAAGTTTTAAATGAATTTGTGTTTTGTTTCAATTTCAGCACTGCGAGGAGCGGCTCAGGCTCTAGCGCAGAGGGTGTGACAAACGCGCGCCATTGCCGCGATGAGAGTGTTAATAAAATCTCGCCTTTTTTTTAATTTCGCAAAGTTATTTTTTTTGTAAAAAAAACAAAAGGAATTTTGAAGCTTAGTAAAATATCTTTAATTTTCTTATTTCACCAATGTTCGCATCGTATTTTTAAGTGCATAGCTTTATATTGTCTTAAGAAAATATTTTCTTAAAATTCTCTTTTATGGACATTTAGTCTGAAATTATCGTTTTATACTTTTTTTTTAAAGATAAAGAAACGTTAGATGAAGTAAACTTTTTTTATTCACGTAAAAAATAACCTCTATGTAACATAAGTGCACAACACCATGACATTAATGAGTTGCGTTATTTAAAATTTTTCTTCTGTTTTTTACAAAGGTATGTTAATTGTTTTTTTCCGACTTTAACTTTTGCACATTTTTTTTTTCTAATGTAAAAACAAGTGGTTTTACTTCTATTTTTTAAGAATCAATGAACACGAATATTTTTAGTTTTCTGTATGAAACTCCTGTGAGTACAATTTTAATCAAATCTGAATGTTTTTTTTCTTATAAATAATACAAAAGGAATAATGAGTCGTTTTCAAAATTAAAGAATCATTTTATTTTGTTATGGAATATTTGAAAAATAATTTTTAATATATAAGCTTAAGAATGATAAAAATACAGAGAAAAGTTAAAACTTTTCATCGGATTAGGACAATATTTGCAAATTCAGCAAAAAATTATAATTTATCAACTGTCCTCAGACCAGCTACGATTGATTGCTTTGCATAAAAATGTGTAAATATACATCATACCCCATATTGGCTGTTTCAGCTATTTACTTTTAAATAGCTTTTTTTTTCAGCCACGGAATTTATATTTTTAAATGGTCATTGGGTCCTGTAAGTTTTATTTAGAAAAACGTTTTTCCAGGATTTAACATGAGCAACAATAAAGATTTCATTTTCGTATGAACATGATTAGCTGGGTTACGATAAATTTAATTTCATGAATTTTTAGCTTTTGTGTTATTAAAAACGAAAAATCACATTGTAATTTTATTACACTTATTTTTAAGAGTCTAAATAAAAATACTTATAACATAATATAAATATACTTAAAAATACTTATGCCAATTGTAATGAAAAGTAACTGACAGCTGTCATACTACATGTACAAGTTTCTAACAGGAGCTATTTAAAAACTAAATGAAGGTGAGTAATAGAATCTTCAATTTGTAAACTAATCTGTGAAAATTATTGCTAATTTTTCTTCTCTCAATGTAGGTTTATCGAACATTTTACCGTTGGTTGAAATTACATCTGGGAATTTTTCCCGATTTTTAAAGCATTTTTTTGTCATTTTATGCAAACCTGCTGTTCCATTCAGTTCACATTCGGTTCAATTCCGATGTCATTCAGTAAACATAAGACATAAGGAATGTTCTGACAAAATAATAACGATTTTTGGCTTCGAACAGTTTTCTACACAAGTTATTTTGCATAATTTGTGCATAAAAACACGAATAAAATTAAGTAAAACTGTGAAAATTACACAAACCTACTTTATGAAGATGACACAAAAGATCGATAATCTCATAGCGTATCATCATTACTCAGCTTTTTTATGATGTGATGAAATTTTCCAAAACGTTTAGGATTCAGGGAACGCAGAACTCTTAAACATTGAAAACAGTAAACTTGTGAAAAGAAAATATATGCTGAAGTGTAATCATTCAAGAAAACATTTAAAGCAAAGAACATTATAAAATTCTACATATACTTAATGAATATTTTCAAAGTGAAACTTTGAAATTGCTTTTCTCAAAATATGATGTTGGGGCATTGCACGCAAGCTGGTTAAAATCTTTTGAATATTCTTTGATGAAATTTTCAGGATATGCCGTGCTCTATAAAGTGAACCAATTTCCTCGTTTTCATCTTTTGTTGGTGGTGCTATGCCACTAAATTTTGAAAATTTTATATGAGCAAGATAATAATGTTTTAAAACTTAAAATTGCTACAATCAAACCAGTATTTTATGTTCACCGCAAGCATAAGACTCTCTAGTATAATTAGATATAAAAAATTTGGTTTTATATTCAGAAATCCTTTTACAATCATGCGTGCAACCTCATGTATTCGACATATCGCCCCTGTTTTGCAATAAGGACGTAAGGCAGAAATAATTAATTGTTCAGGAAAGCCCTCCCTCCCCCCCCCCCAAAAAAAAAAATACACCCTGTAATTGCTTCCTGTGTAAGCACCGTTGTGAGTAAAGTTTTAATATTCAGGTATATTTCACATCCAGTTTTTCTCTGCAAAAATTTATGATTGGTAATTAAGTCTCAAGTGACTCCTTAACCCCTTAATTTCTTACATATACGGATAGTACTTGTTCCTTAAGCCTTACTCAACTCTCTCATTAATAGAGATACACGTACGCCCTTATTACATATTATAAAATATTGATTCCTGACTCTATATATGCACAACAATTTTTTTAAAAATATGTACATTACGCCCTTATTGCAAAACATGGCGATATATTTAAAAGTAAAAAAAAAAAAAAAAAACTACTTTATTTTCCTCATCATGATATAAAAAAAATACAAAATGGGAGAAGGAACATATATCTATTATTACTTTTTAAAATTTTGTTTTTGTAATTGTATACTTATTAAGATATAAAATGACAAAAATAGTCTTCTTTTTTTTTTTTTTTTTTTTTTTTTTTTTTTTTTTTACTTTTCGACGTTTTATTTAAGATGTCATTTAAGAATCTTCAATCCCCTTAAATGAAATAACTGTATATTCAATTATGTTGATTTAGTTTAACCGCGGTGAAATATCACTTTTTTTCTTAGAAGTCGTAAATTATATGCTCAAATTTTCCGTCTTTAGGAAAATATTTTCATTGATTCCAAGCTGTTCGCTATTATCAAAGATCATAATTCATAGAAATGAAATGGTTATAAATTTAAAACTTTCAATTCTGTAATATGTTTTTAAAAATAAAGAAGAAAATGTGAAGAAGAAAATCTTATATGTAGAATAAAATATTCGAAGTACTTTGCATTTTTATATAATATGATAGATTTACGGTCTGGTGATACAATAAAAAACATGGATACCATGTTAAGATAGAATATAAGTTATGTTCCAGATTTAAAAATTTGTAAAAGAAAAAAGAAATACCTCCATCGTTGACCATTTTGATTTCAGCAAGCTTTTAAGATTATTTGTTCTGGGATAGCTATATTGATTTACAGTTTTAAATTTGCAAGTGTGAGTGAACTGTGCGATTTTTTAAAGTACTTTTATTCATACATTGACTTTTAAACATTGTATCCTGCCCTTGCTATATATATCATTGCTTTACAAATCTATAAAAGGTCGGTCGATTGACGTTTCAGAAATAAAATTGTGAGAAATGAACAAAAATATTTCCAAACGTACGGTAAAATATTCTGGATAAAATGACTAAATAATTTATGCCATTTTGTAATGGCATCAATCGCATGATACATTGAAAAAAAATTTATAAGATGAAGTTATGTGGAAACGTTATTTTGAATTAAACATGTTTAAAAAAATAATTAGTTTAGTCTCTTTTAAAGGCTATTGGGTTAGCTAAATTTAAAGCACGGATATTTCATTTGTTTATGAAATATTAAAGCAAAAAATATGAATAAAAACACTAAGCTGGAATGTTTAATATCTTTTCCTCTTGTAAAAGATCTTTTATTCGTTTTTTTACTTTTAAAGCAGTTTTGTTTCCAATGTGTTGCCATGGATTCCAATATCATTAATTAAAAATTCCCACTTTTACTTTTTATTTTAAATTGTGTGCATTTTTCAATTTCTTGCTAAATTAATTGATTCATATATACCTTATATGATACGTTTTGAATAAAAAATTACAAAATTCATATCCATGTAAATTCTTTTACCAACGATTTAGATTTTTATAATTAAATTTAGTGATATGTTGCTAAAAAAAGAACTCCGTTAATAGTTTCACGCATAGTTACCCATTCAGTGAAAGTTTAAAGCAATTACCATGTAATGATATTGTATAAGTATTTAGTAGCATATAAAAATGCATTTCTTTGAATTACATACATGTTTTTATTATTTTCCGCTTGCGTTACTCATTTGCAAGACTTTTCTATCAATTGATGATACACAACCAATCTTTGAAAAATAATAAAAGTTTATTATAACTGAAAAAGATAAATCTTTTTTAAATATTAAATTCTTGTAATAAATAAAAATTGAATGCGTAAAAACTGACACTTAACGAATCATAAATTTTTGGAAGTATTTTCCGCAGAATAACACTTACTGAAATTGTAAACATAATATTAATGTAGAAATTAATATTATTTTATCAAAAATAAACATTGGCATTACCTTCATTAAGAATCATTAGGTGTAACTGGTTGGTTGCCTAGGACATATTTCTGTAATTTTTGAGACGCTCAATTTGTTAAATAATACACCAGATTTGGTATTAGATAATGTCTTTCACACTGTTTTAGAATATAATAACATTTACATTCATATCTCAAGTCTAAAAACATATCTCATGTAGTTTTCATTCAAGCAGGTTCTGTTTTTTTTAAATGATGTAGTTAAGTAATACTATAAAAATATTTTCAGGAAGCATCATAAAAATTCTTAAAATACAGTAATTGTACACATATATATTAAGAAGAAAGGAAATATTACAAAAATTATAATTCACGCCTAATTATGCAATCTGCCTCAAAAGTTTCAGCACTCACTAAAATACGATAATAAATTGGAAGATAAATAGATTGAATAAGTTCCCAATATATATTCAAAACTTTATTCAAAGCAAACATAGTAGAGACATTATCGTAATTTCATCAGCATTACGTATTTAAAAAATACACCTTTTTATATTTTTGTTGAAAATCCACCGTCTCAAAAGTTTAGGCACAATTTACAACTGCTAGATAAGTTTTAACCAACAAACCAACAAAAACGTTTCCCTGAACTGCAAAACAGCAATATTAAATTTCCGTTTGTTATTTAAGAGGTCGAGAGATACAGAATTCACTAAAGACGAATATTTAAATTATCATGACTTGAAATCCGAAAATAAACCAGTTATTGCTATTTCTTGAATAATAAATGTTATCAAAGACAAGGATATAGACACTCTCAGAAATACTTTCTAGAATTAGCGAAAATATTCTTGGCAGCATTGCTGCCTGCATATATTCGAGAATTGAAGACATTACTGTTCTTTTTTCCGATCTAAGACAGAAAATTTCCGAAATCTGAAAAAATGGAGTTTTTAAAAAAAAATGCATCACTCTCGTTCTTCTGTGGATTCTTTTGGCTTTGAACCTGGGAGCGCGCGTTTGAAATCGAGCATATGTTAACCACTCGGCCACTCGGTACTTTGTAGAGGGAAAGTTTAAAATGAAGTTATGAATTTCTTCCAATCGGGGATTGGTAAGGCTTGTTATATTTCTTGCTGAGAAAGCTTGGAAATTTAAACTTAATTGCAAGGACATTTCGTCGTTATGAAATAATGGTTGGTGTTTTAACACTTATAGAATAATAGATGATTAAAATTATTATCCTTCTTATAAAAAAAAGTAACGATTTGGAAATAGACCAATGAAAATCTGCGTAGATACCGCGGAACGCATCTGATTGGTCAGAGCTTTCTGACGCTATAAGGGGTTACCAAGGGGGCGGCTCTGCCGCCAAACGTCGCCAAATTTGGCGACCAAAATTATTCTCCAAAAGTGAAGCCAGCTTGGCGCTATATCCAGTATTTCGCCAAATTTCTATAGACTTCCATTGAAATCCAATAGGGTTTACTTGCTTGCAGAAAATCAACAAATTAAGATATTTCAATTCAACAAAAACTAATATTAGCTTATGCATAGAGCTTAATTGAACTATTTACGTTATTTTTAAGTATAAACACTAACTATTTACAATATTCGTAACACTATATGTGCAATTTTATATTTAATAATTCTTGTAATTATGAAACTGTGTAAGCTATAATTATTGCTATATGAAGCTATAATGATGAAGCTATAAAGAAACTATGATGAAGCTGTAATGAAGCTATAATGACGAATAATATGTGCTTGGAGATATTGTCAGGAGTTCGGGAAAAGCGCGTTTTTATCAAGTGCAATCTAAAAATTGAATGCATAGAAAATATGGGAAAACGAAGCGATCCAGAATGGAAACGCCAAACAATTACGTGTGATGTTGGTTAGAAAATAGGGACTGCTTCGCGATGCCGAATGGAATCGCAAAGCGATTACGCGGGGGTTGGTGAGCGTAGCGAGCAGGGGGCGGAGCCCCCTAGTATTAGACATATTTATAATAAATCATAATTTGATTGTTAGAAAATATGAATATTATATTTTTAATTAAATTCGAGAAGAAATATTTCCTTTTTTTTATAAAATCGAATTTTTTTTAACTTGATTGAACTACTATATATTTTTTAGATGTGTTCATTTAGAATAAATTTTACATGCGAATATTTTTTTTTTTTAATATTCTAAAAAGTAAATTACGAATAAGTTTAAATGAATGAGAAAATTGTTACTTTTATTAAATTCGAAAGCATCATTGTTTGTATGTTTTTAAATAAATTAGAAAATTTGTCGAATTTTCGCTTTTTCATTTAAAAAATTAATCTGAACTTTGATATTAATACAGCCAATACGCATGCGTGCTAGAAATAAACGAAAATTTCCTCTCTTTTTCAAACTTTCGGGAAGAATTAATGGTAAAAACATGTTTTCTGTAAGTACGGAATTTATTTGTTTCGTTTAGTTTATAAATATGAATTTTTCTGACAGTGCAGAGTACTTGCTGGAAATAAATATTTCGAAAGGGAACCAAGATACGGGCGGTCACATGCAGCCCTTGTCTAGATTAATCAAAACATTTGAAGATTGGTGTCAATGCAAATATGGCCATAAGGCAAATTAAAAATAATTATGGGTGTTAATGTCTCAAAAACACAATACTAAGCCCCATAAGAGACTACACGAACACGGTTTTAAAAGAAAATGCGTTGGAAACCGCGCCTAAAATCACACCACAAATAGGTCAAAGTGATTTGTGTTCGAAAGTACATGTCGTATAACAGATATACGTGTCTCATCTTATTATTCAGCGACGAAAAGAATTGGATTCTGGATGGTCCTGGGAGCTGAAATTGTTACTGGCATGACCTCAGGAAACCGTCACGTAATTTATTCAGTAGGCGGTAAGACGACAAATTACTGATGGTTTGGAGGAACGATTGTCTTTAATTCCCACTGCCTGGCATTTCTCTATGAGAAACACAAATCAACAAAGATTCTAGAGACATTACAGTAGCATCTACTTCAAGAAGTTCTGGGTGGATATTTCAGCGCGACAATGCTTTAAATTGCAACTCACAAGTACGAAACAGTGGCTTTTCCCCTGAAATGTTAACGTTTTTGATTCTCCAGATTTAAACCCGGACTTCCAATTTAGAACATTTGGAGAACATTGTTATATAATGAACGTCTATTTCTTGTTATGCTGACACTTTTTAGACAGACGGTATCACTTTCATAGTCTTATATAAAGTTATTGGCTTTTTTCAAATATGTTCATATATTTGGTCATATCGAATCTGTTTGAAATATCATCATAAAAATATTAAGTGTTTTTTTATTGATTCACAAATACACTGCTCAAAACAATTAGCGAAGCACATGGTTTCCATAAAATTACGAAAATATTTACACCGATAAGTAACGTAAAATAAAACATCCATAATTTAAAGGGTAGTAAAAAACAGATAAAAAATAATTCATATGCAAATTAAAGTTTATGACGTCAAAAACTAGAAAAAGGAGATTAGTGCAGAAATCGGGATTTTACAGAATCCAGTTATAAAATTCAATTGCTCAGGATCTGTTTTGAGAAAAGGTGATTTGAAAATGTCGCAACAATGTGATTTAATGGAATCCGTGGCTTAGCGTGTTATCAGGACAGTTGAATATGGGGAAACACAACGAAGTGTAGCGGACTCTGTTGGTATCGCAAGAAATGTCAATACAAGGCTGTGGAATCGATTCCAAGACACACGGAGCCATCGACAAGGGCAAGGTTGGCCATGTGTTACCACAGAAACAAATGACGATATATCCTGTTAACAGCTCGTCGAGACGAAACTGGTAATGCTACTCTGCTGCAAACACAGTTTTTTTGGCCACAGTACGAAGAGTGTCCAGCCAAACAGTCCGAAATAGGCTTCACTAGGGTGGTCTCCATATACGTAAGTCAGTGGTCTGTATTCCGTTGATCTCAAGCAACTGTGCGGTCTGAAGAAGGTGCACAACTGAACATCGTGTTTGGAGACAACGTTGTTGGAGTCAAATTCTGTTTACAGACGAGTCCCTATTCAGTCTGGATGTGACATCTGCCGTGTTTTGGCATGGACAGAAAGAGGCACTCAAAATAATCCCACATTCGTTCGTGAAAGATCACATTACAGACGAGGTAGGTTGATGCTATGGGCTGGAATCAGCATAGGTGGACATACGGGCCTGCATATCATTCGCAGTGATACTTTGACGGTCCAAAGTTATACAAACGAGGTACTGAGACCTCATGTCGTATTTTATGTCGCAGCAATTAGCGATTTCTTTTTTTCATGCATGATAATGCCATACCTCAGACAGCTCGTCTTGTGGAAAACATGCTTGAAGCTGAAACAATTCAGAGTATGGAATGACTAGCATGAGACCCTGACCTGAATCCGATCGAGCATGTTTGGACATACCCAGACGACGCATTGCTGCCAGACCAAGCCCTCCTTTTACTGTCCAGGGCTTGGAGAGGGCAATTCTTGAGCAGTGGAACAGTATTCCCCAAAGTCTTATCGATAACTTCATCGCATCCATGGAAAACACGTGTGCAGCAGTCTTAGTTGTTCGAGAAGACCTCACGCCATATTAAAAACCTTGCATCATTTCAAAACAATAATTTTTTTATCATTTACGTGTAACGAAATTGTTGCCCTAAAGAATCTTTTTATGTTCTTTCCATTTTTTCAAAGAATAAATGTTCTCTTACAAATGTCTTGCGTCTTTTTTTTCTGTATTACACATTGATACTTGTGTACTATCCATTTTATGTCCATACATGGCTGTCTTGCACTGTTCTCTTCACTTTTTTGCTTGCTCCCCTAATTTTTTTTAGCAGTGTATATTCATGTTTGCAAGCACATACATGGAACTAAATCTCTATTGCACGTACAGGCTTGAAATGTATTTTATTCAAATAATATCTTCCCATTATTTCCTTACAGAGTGGGATTTTAATAAGGATTCATTGCTCTTTAGGAATTTTGCAGAGTTTGAGCTAGTGCCATTTGGAAGGACGGTTCGTTTAATTCTAATACCTGGGTCGTATTTCAAACAGATAGTTATTTTTTTTATAAGTCTTTTTGTAAATCACTACAATAAATCAAAGAGAGAAACGATAACACTGCACCTATTTTTCTTGTACCATGTGGTATTTATGTGGTGTCATAAGAAACCATTAAAAAATTTATATCTTTATTTCTTCCATATATCTGAAGTATAATAAATAATCTTAGTATATCTAATAGAATTCAAGAGCTCAGCTTAAATATGAACTATAAATATATATCAAATTATTTTAAGATATTTGTTTGATATTTTCTGTCATGGGAAATGTTATATTATACGGTGTGTTATTTCCCATTCGAACTTATCTAATTCAAATTATTATCTAATTTGATTATGTTTTCATTCATTACGCAAAAAAGGAAAACATAAAAAAATTGTGTTAAGAAATAATACTTAAATATTTTTGAAGTCTGTTTAAACAGAAAATTTATGCTTTTGATTTCTGATATTTACTGTCTTTTAAATATGAATAAGAACACAGTGCAATTACTTTGTGTTACATGTTAAAGTAGATGTTTAATCCGTTCTACGCACGTGCATTCATGAATTTAATTCTAAAATCAAAATTAAAAATAACTATTCGATTTAGTAAAATATTTTTCTATTACTGAGCATTTTTTTAATGAAATTTAATTTATCATGTTACTATGGCAGCAGACGATGAAACGATATCTTTGAAATAAGGGAATAAATAGAATAAAAAGTTTTGTTAATGTTTGTGATACAATGTTTGTCCTTATTTATATTAAAAAAAATTGTATTAATTAGCGCAATTAAATAATCTGTAAATATTTGCATTTGAGGTAAAAGAATTATCGTAATACCCGCTGGAGCTTTGTTGTATTGCAGCGTATCGTATGTAATATGTATATCTCTCTCATTATTTGCATGTGAGGTAAAAGAATAATCGTAATACCCGCTACAGCTTTTTAGTATTGCAGCGTGGCGTACGTAATATGTATATCTCACATTGGTTAAATAACTTGCGATTACGGGTTCAACATTAACAAAAAGGATTTTATTGTGAATTTTGAATTGTTGGCAGCTGTTATAACGAAAAATGTTTAAATTTGATAGGAAATTGCTGTTAAATTGGTGGCTTTTTATTAATTAAAAGTTAACTATAAATTATTTCGATTTCGGATTGCTTTAGATAACTCGGCCGTGTTTTAATACGCATGTACATAACATCTCACAATTCTGGCTTCCAAACTGTGAATTTGTATTGCATTACAGACAGACAGACAAATTTTCATTTTTATACATTAGATAAACGAATACAGTTTTGTATACTTTCCAGTTACAAAGAAGAATTTTTTTTTTTTTTTTTTTGGGGGGGGGGGGGTTGTAATTATGGCCGTATTATTTGTACGAAGGCTCTGATATCGATTGATTTCTTGTGTGTGTTGTATGTTTGGGTTGTTTAAAAAGGGGGGGGGGATTACTTACAAAATCAGTTTTATTATGTTGTTTATTTTTTCTAAAATACTCTTCTGTAGGACGTTACAACCAATTATCATACGTGATTACCTTTTTTTTTTTTTTTTTTTTTTTTTTTCATGTCATCACAAACACATCAGTGATAATAGAAAAACTAATTCTTGGAATTTATTTCATCCAATAATATCTTTTCTTTCTTTCCATACATCGATGTTTATTGATAATAATTAATTTTTTTAGGAATTTTGCAGAATTTGATCTAGTGCCGGTTAGAAGGACGATTAGAATATTTCTCACATCTGGGTCGTATTTCAAACTGATAGTTATTTTGTTAAGTTCCGTTGTAAATATCAACAGTAAATCAAAAAGAGAAACGATAAAGCCTTACGTAGTTATTTTTCTTGCACCATCTGGTATTTATGTGGTGTCATAAAAAAAACTTGAAAAAATTTATATCTTTATTTCTTTCCAAGGGTCGAAAGCAATAAATAGAGTATATATGTCTAATCGAACTCAATAGCACCGATTAAATTTTAATTATAAAATTATAAATATTATGCAAAATTCCTTTGATATTTTTTATTATCGTTGGATATTATATTTTGATGTTAACTCTTTTAAATTCGAACTCAGTTTATTCAAATTATTCTGTAACTTGAACATATAGTTATTCTCCTGAAAAAAACCTCTTGAAAAAGCAATAAAAAAATTGTATTATGATATTTTTGGACATTTTTTTAAAGAAAATTGATTGATTTAGAACACCAATATTTTAAGTGTTTTTTTTTTTGTAGAAATAAAAACTCTTTTGAAATAACTGACGAAGATAAGAATGCGTTTTCATATAAATTTTAGTTACAAAGAGGGAGCCGTTTCATGAATTCAGATTTACTCAGACCTGTTGAAATGTTAAATGTAGTTTGCTTACAAAATCTCCACTATTCATTTATTGGCTTTTATAAAACTTTTAGCTGTAGAAATTTAAATAAATTAAAATATAATATATATATCCGATATTAACATTACAGGTACTTTTCCAGTATACGCCCCTTTTCGTTTTGTAGAAAGCTTGGCACAATTCAAGCTTCAAAAAGTTTGATTTTTTGCCAAATTAATGTAAACAAATAGGAAAACAAACCTAATGAACCTTTATGCTTGTTTATAGACATAGATATATATATACATGTATAAACATTTTTAATATGAGTTATTGTTGTTATGTATATGCAATTTATATCTGTTTGTGTATAAAAATCGAAAAATGGCTTCTTTATATTAAATAAATTGTAGCATTACTGAAAAAAAAATGGTTTGTGAATAAGAATAGTTTTCCAGAAAATATGTTGCATAATTTCCTTATCTCGCCAATGTTATTTTATCTATATCGCCAAAGCCCCTATACCGGAAAAGAACCATATTACAACTTGAGACTATAAAATGGAATATGTTGATATTCTAATTTTATTCTTGTTGACATACAAAAAAATTATTACTAAATACAGTAATATCTGGACTGGTGAATCATCTTGCTAATAAATATTTCGACTAAAAATGAGTTTTTTTTTATGTTTTTCCGATAGGCTGTGGAACGTTTGATCGGCGAACTAATGCTAACATAACACTGTTGTAAATCCGTTAAATATGACAGGAAATCATGTTATGGTAAACGAATTTTATTTGTTAGACGATGTGTCACTTTGAAAGAATTCAATTATTACCGTTCTCTGTGATTCCCCTAATTTACAATTAGATATTTTTAATATGTTAAACTTCCAAAATAGAAATTACTTTATTTAAATTATTCTTAGTAAATTGACGGAAGTATAGGTGTATTCGATTGAGAGTGACTTGGAGCAAAAGAGAGTTTTATTATCAATATTTCTTAATATAAACATTGATTTTAAATTCCTTTGTTGTCAATAGCCTCACCTTGACTCGCAGTAGACAATTGTTTTTTAACACGTTGAGTGCCACGTGGATTCTTAGGGAAATCCACGTCAGGCCTTGCGCGTTACTTAGAAGTGCTGGTACTGCGGTATAGCAATGCTAAGCGCATTAATAACAGATTGAAATTTACTTCCTGTATATATCCTATATATAGAAATATAATCCTGTAATTAATAAAAGTTAAGTAAATTTTAAATAAATTTTCAGTGTTTACTTAAAACAGTATAATTTTTTTTTTTTAGTTTTATATCATGTTACACTGTCAGTCACCGATGAATGACGCGGCCTAAACGAAAAGTTCAGTGTATGTCAATGGTGACTGACGTACCACTTAACGTGTTAAATATATTACATGTTCTTGTAAAAGAACCAAACTATACGATGAGATGACTGTTTTAAAAACATAAAGGTGCAATGTGTACTTTAATACAAAATATAAATTTAATGAAATATGTTTAAAAAAGGTTCATTAATATGATATAATACTGCTCATACTCTTATTTTTGACGATTTTCTAAAAGGAAATAATGTCACTTTTAATTTTTTCTAATTTAAAATTTTGATAGAAGGAAAAACGTTCTTTTTTCCTCTGAAATTTAAAAGCGTGCACTATCTATTATATTTACTGTCTGTAAATAAACTTAAATTTGATTAATCACACAATAAAATTCAGAACAATATAGTTCTAAAATCTTGTCTAACGAAACAGTTAATTATTGTCTTTTAAATGGCTGTTTACTTAAGTTCCGTTGTTTTAAAGTTATAAAACTACACAAAATAGTGAGACTATTTTTAAAACATAAAGTTAAAACTCTTATTAAAAATAAATAAATAAATAAAAAATAAAATTAACGTACAGGCTGTAAGTTGCCAGAACATGCCTGAAATTGAAAGTAATTTTTCCGTTATTAAGGAATTTCCTCCTTTTAACTGGAGAATTTTATTATATTTTCGGTTAGATTTGCGATCTTTTCGCTTTTTAAGTTAAAGGAACATAGGTATGCAGTTTCTAATACAACAAGAAATACGCAGCAGAGTTGCCGGAACACCCCTGTTACTTAACTAAAATACAGATTTAAATTGGAGGATTTCCGGTAATTTTTACGTTAGATTCTTGAATAGTCTCTATTTTTAGGTAAAATGGTTAATTTAAATCGGAAATTTGCTTCTTTTAAAAAAATAATCAACGTAAATAATCGTCTAGTTCACAGATTTTTATAAACAGTTTATCCCTTAATAATATATTTAAATTTCTTAAGATACTCAAAAATAGAGTCTAATGTATCTGATTCAATACTGCTCATGCTATATATTTTCTAGTTATATCTGAAAAAGGTATACTGTCAATTTTATCTTTGTTTAATTCGAAAATTTCACCATTCTTTTTACTCTGAAATTTAAAAGCGTACACTATCTATTAGATTTACTGGCTGTAAATAAACTTAACATTAATTACTCACATCGTAAAATTCCCCAGTACAATACACTCCAAAATACTTCTCTAACGGAACACTTAATTAATGCCCTTTAAATAGCTGCTTACTTAAGTTTTGTCGTTCTAAAGTTTTAATGTATTGAACTAAAAATCGATTTCTTAAATTAATGCCCTTGTTAAGTATAAAAGGTTTCGCACCTTGAGATTTATCCCTTTTCTCATAAGCTAATGAAATAGGATAAGCTGATAATTGTTTTAAAACGTAAGAAGAAATTTTTATGGAAATATCTAATCTGAAATTTTTGAAATGTATACAGTTTGGCGCATTACATGCTTCATAAAAATTTCATGAAATGATGCTCCTTCTCGTAAATGCTTAATTAAGTACTGTATCCTATGTAACACTAGTATTTTGAAATATTTCCTGATAATATACAACGCACACTTGTTTAAATATTTAACCCTTTATGTACTGAATTATGAATTCGTGAAAATTTTACCTTCTAAAGCATTTTTCGTGATTTTTTGGAACCACATTAGAAGATCTACATGATCATTTATTAAATTTTAGAAGAATTTTAGAAGGATTGAAGGATTTAGAAGGATTAATTAAATTTGAATTTATACGGATTTTGTGGAATATTTATAACCCCACTCAAGTCTTTAATTTTAAATATTTTTCTAGCATTTTGTAGAATTAGGAAATGTACAAATATAATGTTCTTACAGTGAAAATATAGAAATATTTCCGAATTGAAAATACCCCCTCCCCCTTTAACACCAAGAAAGCTGAAAAGATGCAAAGGCAAAAGAAATCCTCCTTTAAAAAATACTTTTGTTTTGTGTAACCAATAATGCTTTTGGAACATGATAAAGTAATACATCTATAGATGCATTACGTATCATGAGGTTTGGGGTTATCAGGAGGTTTTATAATGAGCTATATATAACTCATTGTAATCTGTATTACTACTAATCGATGCATTAAATAATTTTTATAACAAGTTATTTTTATGGTACTTATAAGTACCGTGAGCAGATAAAGGGTTAAACACACTCGAGAGTAAAAAATAAATAAAAAAACATTTTCAGATTTTTAATGTGACAAATATTTGTGGTTTCATTTCCACTAGAATATGTGTAATATTCAAAATTGTAAGAAAAGGTAACATAAAGTAATCAGTGATGTGAATTCTGGAGGTTTCAATTTATTTAGTTATGGTCAATTTTTTATAAGTGTAGATATTCGTTTATATGCGTAATTCAGAATATATTAACTAAATTTATACTGTCGAGTATCAATTATTTTTCTCTTCTATTTATTTTTTCAGATCTATCACAAATACATTTTTTATATATATCAACCAAATAACCTGTTTTTATGATTAAATCTCTGTAGAGAAAAACAGAAAACACATATGACCTTCACTAAGCAATATCCAATATTTCCCGAGACTTACTGACAATTTCACAGATAATAAAGCTGATTCTTGATATAAAGGATAGAGAAAAGGAGAAAAAAATAATGTTGCTTACTTTAACACTTCCGTTTTATTTCCGATTAGAGAGACTGGTAATTGAAGAAGGCTCAATGCGAAAGCTGCAAGTAAAACTGATTTATTCCGTTCTTCGCTGTTCGAGATAGGTCACGTCCTTTAACAGATTAACACCATCCAAAACAATTTCCAAGCTTATTCGAAGAAACTTATTTATTTCGGTGTAAATGTGTTAGATTTGTATAATAGGTACAATTAAATTATCATTAACTAAATGGATTTACATCTACAGAGGGTGACAGAAAATACGATTTGAATCTCGTAAAAGTACCCGGGGTGATTCATAATAGTTGTTTAGATGATTATCACTTAAACTACAGCTTATAGAAAGCCAATTTCAATTCCAAAAATTTGTACCAATTACTTACCAATAAAACGGGATAAGCTGATAATTGTTTTAAAACGTAAGAAGAAATTTTTATGAAAATATCTAGTCAGGAATTTTTGAAATGTATACACTTTGGCTCATTGCATAATTCATAAAATATTCATGGAATGATCCTCTTTCTCGTAAACGCTTAATTAAGTAAAGTATCCCAAGTGATTCTAGTATTTTCATATATTTCCGGATAATATACTTGTTTAAATATTTAAACACCACACGACATAAAGCATCTTTTTCAGGCTTTTAAAATTTAACAAATAATTGTTGTTTAATTCCCGCGAGAATATACCCAATATTCAAAATTGTGAGAAAGTATAACATAAATTAATCTGTAAAGTGAATTCTGGTCGTTTTTAGTCATTAATTCTATAATTGTTTATAAGTGAAGATTTTCGTTTCCTCAAATGTGTAATTCAGACTATATTGGGTTTCAAATATTTTCTTCTTCCGTTTATTTTTTTCACATCTATCACAAATATATTTTTATAAATCAACCAAGTAACTTGTTTTTTATGATGGAATCTCCGCAGAGAAAAACAGAACAAACGAATGTGATCTCCACTAAGCAATATTCAATACTTCTCAACTAAAGATAATTTACCTGTTTTCTTATATAAGAAGAACATTAATGAAACCTTATTTTTCCAAGATATCCTGACGATTTCATAAATAATAAAGCGACTCTTGATATAAAGGTTGGAGAAGAAGAGTTCTCAAAAAGAAATCCTGCTTACTTTAACACTTTCGTTTTATTTCTGATTAGAGAGACTGGTAATTGAAGAAGGCTCAATGCGAATACTGCAAGTAAAACTGATTTATTCCTTTCTTCGCTGTTCAAGATAGGTCACGTCCTTTCTCAGATTAACACCATCCAAAACAATTTCTAGGTTTATTCGAAGAAACATATTTATTTCGCTGTAAATGTGCTAGGTATTTCTAATATAATTAAGTGTCATTAACCATATGGATTTTCGTCTACAGAGGGTGATAGAAAATACAATTTCAATCTCTTAACAGTGCACCCGTTGATTCTTAATACTTGTTTAGATGATTATCACTTAAACTATAACTTATAGAAAGATAATTCCAATTCCAAAAATTTGTACCAATTAATTACTAATGAAATAGGAAAAGCTGATAATTATTTTAAAACGTAAGAAGAGAGTTTTATAAAAATATCTAGTCTGGAATTTTTGAAATGTATAATACACTTTGGCGCATTGCATGTTTCATAAAAATTTCATGGAATTATCCTCTTTCTCGTAAACGCTAAATTAAGTAAAGTATCCAAAGTTATTCTAGTATTTTGAGATATTTCCCGATAACATACTTGTTTAAATATTTAAACACCACACGACATAAAGCATCTTTTTCAGGCTTTTAAAACTTAGCAAATAATTGTTGGTTAATCTCCATGAGAATATACTCAATATTCAAAATTGTAAGAAACTTTAATATAAATTAACCTGTAATCTGAATTCTGGTCGTTTTTAGTCATTAATTCCATAATTGTTTAAATAAGTGTACGTTTTCGTTTCCACAAATTTGTAATTGAAGCTATATTGATTTTGAATTATTTTTTTCTTCCATTTCCATTTTCACATTTATCTCAAATTGTTTTTTATAAATGAACTAAATAACTAGTTTTTCATGATGGAATCTCCGTAAAGAGAAACAGAACACACGAATGTGTTCTTCACTAGGCAATATCCAATGCTTCACAACTAAAGATAATTTACCTGTTTTCTTACATAAGAAGAACATTAATGAAACCTTATTTTTCCCAAGATTTCCTGACTATTTCACAGATAATAAAGCGATTCTTGATATAAAGGATGAAGAAGAAGAATTAAAAAAAAATCCTGCTTACTTTAACACTTCCGTTTTATTTCCGATTAGAGAGATTGGTAATTGAAGAAGGCTCAATGCAAAAGCTGCAAGTAAAACGGATTTATTTCTTTCATCGCTGTTCGAGATAAGACACGTCCTTTCACAGATTAACACAATCCAAAACAATTTCTAGGTTTATTCGAAGAAACTTATTTCTTTCGCTGTAAATGTACTAGATATGTTTAATGTAATTAACTTTCATTAACCGAATGAATTTACATCTACAGAGGGTGACAGAAAAATACGATTTGAATCTCGTAACAGTACACGGGGTGATTCATAATAGTTGTTTAGATGATTATCACTTAACCTACAGCTTATAGAAAGACAATTCCAATTCCAAAAATTTGTACCAATCACTTACTAATGAAATAGGATAAGCTGATAATTGTTTTAAAACATAAGAAGAATTTTTATGAAAATATCTAGTCTGGAATTTTTGAAACGTATACACTTTTGCGGATTGCATCCTTCATAAAAACTTCATGGAATTATCCTCTTTCTCGTAAACGCTTAATTAAGTAAAGCATCCCAATTGATTCTAGTATCTTGAGATATTTCCCGATAATATGCTTGTTTAAATATTTAAACACCACACGACATAAAATATCTTTTTCAAGCTTTTAAAATTTAACAAATAATTGTTGTTTAATCTCCACGAGAATATACTCAATATTCAAAATTGTAAGAAACTTTAATATAAATTAACCTGTAATCTGAATTCTGAAAGTTTTTAGTCATTAATTCCATAATTGTTTAAATAAGTGTAGGTTTTCGTTTCCACAAATTTGTAATTGCGACTATATTGAGTTTGAAATATTTTTTCTTCCATTTATGTTTTCACATCTATCACAAATTGATTTTTATAAATCAACTAAATAACTAGTTTTTTATGATGGAATATCCGTAAAGAGAAACAGAACACACGAATGTGATCTAAACTGGGCAATATCCAATGCTTCACAACTAAAGATAATTTACCTGTTTTCTTATATAAGAAGAACATTAATGAAACCTTATTTTCCCAAGATTTCCTGACTATTTCACAGATAATAAAGCGATTCTTGATATAAAGGATGATGAAGAAGTATTCTTAAAAAAATCCTGTTTACTTTAACACTTCCGTTTTATTTCCGATTAAAGAGATTGGTAATTGAAGAAGCTTCAATGCGAAAGCTGCAAGTAAAACGGATTTCTTCCGTTCTTCGCTGTTCAAGATAAGGCATGTCCTTTCACAGATCCAAAACAATTTCTAGGTTTATTCAAAGAAACTTATTTATTTCGGTGTAAATGTGTTAGATTTGCTTAATATAATTAAATTACCATTAACCAAATCGATTCAAGTCGACAAAGGGTGACAGAAAATACGATTTAAATATCGTAACAAAATACAGGGTGATTCATAAGAGATGTTTAAATGATTATCAATTAAACTGCTAATTATAGAAAGACAATTCCAATTTCAAAAATTTATACTAGCCACTGTCAGTTTTAATTATGCAAAACTTTTAAAGGTATCTTTCTTGTATTTAAGGAGTAATATACATAGTAAGATATAGACATCAATTTATTATACGACTCCCTTTCTTTTAACTTATGCTGTAGTAAAGCAATTATGAGTTAAAACGCATTGCGCCGCTATAAACCAATGCTTCAACTTTCAGCCCCACAATGTATTTTCTGTTTAGAATAGAACTAAATGATAATGTTGTATTTGATGTTATGTTTGTTATCATGATTCGAAGATAAGGGAATTTTGTCATAAAGACATGGGTATAAAATGGAAAACTGCGAATATCTTGTTCTAAATCCTGTAAATATGTACATAAAGATGCAAATTATTTTCAATAATTAAACCTTTCCACAAAATACTTCATGACAAAAAATAGATTTTGCGAATCAATAATTGTGTAAATTTCTTACACTTTCGTCGTTATATGGAAAAATAAAGAGCTGCGGCAGAAGCGTTTATTAAAAAAATATCCGATTTGTACGACCAACGTTTACCGAGTTATTATATTTTAAATTTTATGGATTTTTAGCGTCTTCAGCACTAAAATCTTATTTTTGTAACAGAGGCAGAGAAGTATAGAAAACACAAATGTGACATTTACAAAAAATCATATCTAAAAGTAACTTCGCTATTTTTTTCATTAAAACAAACATTAATCAAAACCTGTTAATACACGATACCTGCTGACTATAAGACATATATTAAGCGATTCGTGATATTAAGAATGGAGAAGTGTGTTCCCAGAAAAATTCCTGCTTGCTTCAACACTTCCGATTAGGCATATAAGTAATTGAAAAAGGCTCAATGTGAAAACTATAAGTAAGACTAATTCGATCGCTCTTCACATCGAGATAGAGCACGTTTTTTTTCGTAGATTATCACCATTTTGCAGGTTTTATAGTTTTATTCAAGGAAGGAGAATTAGTTCAGAGTGAATATGTTAGGTTTGTCTAAATTGTCACAATGTGTCATTCGCCTTCAAGCGAAAGGGAATTATTTCAGAGTGCATGTATTCGATTTGTCTAATGCAAGTGAATTATCATGACTGAGTCATTGTCGCACTACCTACAACGCTTAAAAAATTCTGATTTTTGTTAATATTTAGTGAGAAAATTATATATCGGAATAAACTTGGTTTAAAGTTTGAAGCTATTTATTTTACCAATCCTTAGAATTTGTACTATATTTTTATTATATTGAACTATTAAGCTTTTAAAAAGATTATTTTTTAATTATTTGAAAATATGTTATAAACTACTGTCTCAAGAACTATACAGATTTTCGTTCATATCGGCTAACGGATTATGCTTTCAGTCCGTTTTCAGTTCCTTTTGAAACCTATCGTATAGGAAAATTATCAAGAGAATATGACAGGGTATAAGTGAGAAGCATTGCAGCGATGCAATGAAGACCTGGTAGTGCAGCGGTAACATCCCATTTCGAAATGGGAAATGCAGCTTTCGAATTCAATTGATTCCATTTTTCCTTTAAATAAAATTTTATGAAACAAGTACTCATCGCCTTGAAATACCTTGAAGGTTTCTTCCAGCATGTATTTAATAATTATTATCTAATCGCCTCTAAATTTTATCTGCATATTCTGAGTTCTTTTATCTAGAGGATTATTCACAAAAGTATTTTGCATGATCAAATATTTCTATTTTTAAAAATGTACATATTAAAATTTTCGTACGATAGATCATATCCATTTATTTTCCGTATTTGCCATTTTTACACATATCAACAATATTTTTGATGCTCCAGTGTACATGCTCGCGAATTTGATGTAGATTAACAGAAGAAGGCAATTAAATCGGGATCGTTTGGAGATACTTCGGCTGCAACTTGCGGAGGGATACATCATTTCCATCACCATGTTGCCACAGATCTCGCGCGAATATTTTGATTATTTTTTTTAATTATAATTAAACATGTTAAAGATTAACAAGTATTAAAATAAACAACTTTTGTTTATTATTTATTTGAATGTTAAAGTTTGTTATAATAGATATTTAACCAGTTTGCAATTTTATGGATGAGCCTTCTCAAAAACAATCATAAAATGTTCGTGATTTTTCACTCAAAGTTTAACGTTCTTTTGTCTTTAACACTATAATTCCCGATTATTAAGAGTTTTTTCACCCGTTTATTAAATAAACGATTACGGTCTGGGACATATATATATGTCCCAATGGACATGCATGCCACAGGTTTTTATTCCATGCGTACCAGTCTTTGAAAAGTTATCGCAACTGTAAACTTATAACAAGATATTTTCAAGAGAAATCTGAGAGAAAGATTTTTTTTTTTTTTTAAATTGTGCAATGATTGAATATAAAAATAATCGCCAGTTAGGTTTAATAATCAAAGTGCTACATTAGTCTTTATTTTCGCAATTAATAGACGTAAAGATACAAATAAAGAATTTTTCGAATTACAAAATTCAGCATAACAAAACTGACAAATAAAAGAAATTTTGAAAATTAACACGAAAATTGTCATTTGAACGTAGTCACCTTAAAAAGGGAGTAAAAAAATCACTTACGAAAATAAAAATGCCATTAATGACAAAGAATCATGAGGGATGGTGCCAGTTTCTCAGAAGTCTTAATTATATGATATTTAAAGCTGTTTAATACATATTATCAACAACCTATGCTTCTGAAAGTCTTAAAGTGACAAATGATAAATCTGAAATCAGTAATTATTCATCGCTATACGATATTTGTGTGAAGTATTTCGCTTTATTATAAGCTTAACTGTTTTATAAACTCTTGAAAATTTAATGAAAATCACCCATTTATCAACTTAACGGCATAGTTCGTGAATGCTGTGACAGGTCTGTGATAAGAAGAAAGAGAAAATTAAGGAAATATTTACTCAAAAGATTAATTATGATATTTAGCATCACCTTTTAATTTTATTTACTTAGTGTTATTTGTGTATTTACAAGTGATTAAATTTTATTGTTTCTTTATTTTTTAATAAAACTGCGAAAAATATTTTTGGTTGATTGTTCATTTTATTTAAAGTTCTGTACTTTTTAGTTAAATGCTCACCCGTAGTAATAAAAAACCTAAAATATAAAAAAGGTTTTCGCTATGGTTTTACAGTTTCTTTCTTGTTCAAAGTGCACTTACTATCATATAATTTAAATAATATAATTTATAATCGTGGATTATATAATTTAGAACGGATGGCGTTATTTATGATAAAACTGTTTATTTCACTCATTGCAAGTACTAGATGCGGCAATACTTAATCACGATGATAAACATATGAGTAAAGAAACGCCTTTATAAAAAGTTAAAAATTTAAAAGTATAGATGTCAACATCTCGTAATTATTCCAGAGTCCTACACAAAACAAGCAGGATTTCAAATGAAAATTTAAAATCAAATCTAACAATTACCTTACGGAAAGGAGACAAATATCCTTATGTAAACTTTCCAGTTTTAAACGTGTTTGCTATGTGTAGAAATCGAGAATAATTGAGAAATGTTGACATCTGTAATACGATAAAAGTTAGGATAGCCTGGGGTAATTTTCACACAAAAACAAAACTTTTGCAATTATGCAAAAATCAATGACTATTTCTTTTTAATTTTTCTTAGTAAAATCGTCACATGCCTGGTGAATATTTTGAAGCATTATGTGATAATTAGCATTAATAATAAAATCCAGAATTAATAAAATCCTGTCAGACAATTACCCCGTGGTTTCGGGTTATTTTCAGACACGTAAGGGGTAATTTCCAGACAGCAATTTGTGGGGATACTTAAGGGTCAGATTTGAACACCAACTACGGTAATTAAGAGACACTATTATAAAATGTTATGACACAAAATGGGGTATTTATTAGACGATTCCGAATACAGAAAAAAGCATGAAATCGCAATTGTAACTATACACCTGAAATCCATTTATATTTTCACGAATAAAATTAAGTTATGTGGTACTTTTTTCGAGCATAGCACACTTTAGCTATATCTGTTTTATATAAATTTATGTAAATCAGTAAAGAATTTCTTTTCAACGGTCCTGATGGTTGAATAAAAATCAACATTAAATAAGAACATAAAACTAGCACCAGTTTTGTTTAAAAATAAATAAATAAATAAATATTTTAGTATCCTAATCTTCTTTTTCACACTACACTAAAATTTTTACACAGCACTAATTTTGACAGGCCTAACCATTTTATTTCTCTTTGGCAGTAAAGATATCACTGTAAAATTTGTCAACATTATTTTAGAATCCTTTCACAGCTTTCACATAGTTTTAACATGGAAAGGATCAGCAGGCTTATAGGTCCAAAAAAACCCAAAAAGGACTTGGCAGCATTTTCAATTTGATTTTTTTTCCCCACCAATATCGATCATCCCCAAGCCAGTTTAAAAATTTCATTTGAACTTCCAACAGATTTTTCTCATAGTCACACTTTGTGGAACAAAATTTGTATCTTTCCCAGATAGAATGTTTTGTCATAATATACAGCATATATTATACATTAGATTCTGAAACGGCATCTCTCGCTATCTTCATAAATCTCGTATTTTACTTAAACTCCACCCAGTATTTTCCTTTTAACTTACAGATGGTCTTTTAAAGTTATATTTTAATATATAACCCGTCTTACATTACTCGCATATAATTAATTTAACATGTAGGATCAATCCAAACTCATTTTGTATCACATATAGAAATCTAGAAACGTCTAGAAATTATCCCGAAGGCTGTCTGATAATTACCCTGGTGTTTCGTAAAAGCTACACATTTTTCAAAACTCAATTTTTTCCCAGATGAACATCCAAATAATGTTGTTTGTTTTCAAAAATATAACATACCCTAGTATTCAAAAACGAAGTAGCATTTGTGATTGAATTGCGACACATGAGAAATTGAAATTTGAAATCAGTGAAGCAAAAAGTTAAACAGCAATTTTTTATAGCATTTAGGAAACTAATTTTCTACATGACAGCGTAAGCTGCTAATTACTAAAAAAGTACTAATTGAAATAGAAAAACAGTTGATTTAACTAAAATGAAATCTGTGTTGGCCAGATTCCGATTAGTGTGCGTGTATTACTGCTGTCTGTTAATTAAACCGCATTCCTCTGTCTGAAAATTACCCCAGACAACCCTATCCAATGTAAGTTTTTTTAAATGTTTTGCAACAATGAAAATTCAGACTTATCCAGATAACCCAACGACATATATACCGGGAGAATAATGTCAAATCTAAAACTTTCTATGTCTTTTTTTGTTGTCAAATTCTATTTTTTTTTCTAATGAAAGAACGTTCTGAGAAAGTAGCTGTCACGAAACGTATTAGTAATTAAATTTTCGACTGACTTTCCCCGGTTCAAGCCAAGATTGTCAGCTTTTTTTTCAGAAATTCTGAATTGACATCGGAAATTTTAAAAGAATCTTTTTTTGCTTTGTGCAATTATAAAATGTCTGTCATTAAATAAAGCAAAAATTATAATTCGTTCTTTTTGACTTGTATTCAAAATTTCAGAAAAGAAAAAGAAATACCCAAACTACAACCATATGAATGGCAGTGGCAGATTCTTACATCAAATAATAACAATAGCATATGCACTTCTTAAGGAAATCAGAAATAGGTACTTTTCTGGCATACGGGCCTTGGCGATTTTTTCTAAAGCTTTGCGCAATTGGGGCTTCAGATAGTGAAATTTCTTACCAAATAATATAAACAGCTATGAAAACAAACCTCAAGACCTTTTATGTTTGTTTTTATATGTATTGGCATATAGATAACAAATTTATTTCTACCCTATTATAATCCTAATGAAACGGATCTGTGAAACGAATTTATAAAACGACTGTTTATGTCTACCCTATATACATAAATCCTAATGAAAGGAATCTATGAAACGCATTTATGAAACGATTTTAAAAAATGATTGGTTAAACGACTGATTATGTTCACGGCTATTTTTCCTAAAATATTGAGCGTTTCTCGGTGAAATTAACTCTATTATCTGTATTGAACTAAAACCCCAAGTGTCAAAACTGGTATTAGAATTTTAAAACTTGAATTAGGTTTCGAGATATTATTTTTTTTCTAATTTTAATGAAATTTCTCTAATGATGGCAACTAAATTTCTCTATTTTTGTCGAAAAAGGGGAGGGCAGGTTAAAACTATAGGGGTTATTAAATCTATTCTTTTTCTTCATTTTCAAATAGAAATAGAAATTATATTTTATTTCAATCGAGAGTGAAACAATATTGTGATTAAATTATGTTTTCGGAAAAATTTTAAAAAGTAAATATTAAATTTGTTTTTGTCGTCATTTTCAGACCTGCCAACCTTTGAAAATGAGAAATCGTAGCACATAAAATTAAAATTAATCTAGAGGTTGGTTTGTTGTTTTTTCGTGTTTCGCAGCCATCTTTTGATATTCGTAAAAGGAATAAGGTTTGTCTTTTAACTCAATATAGTAATTTGTTTCTCTCAGAAAATTTTTATACACAATTATATTCACAATTTTTTCCCAATTGGGAAAATTCCTTTATTCTGCAAGAAAAAAAAACATTCGCGAACTTCCAAGAAATTTCAAAATGTACTTGCAGAAGAATCATAGGTCTGTGGGAGAATTTAAAGGGGAAAATACTGCACAACATTTTTCATTATGCAGGACATTTCTTTTCCGTGCGCAAATCGTGCGATTTTGCACACTATTTCAAACCTTGCCCCTCAAAGAACACCCCCCCCCCCAGATATTCTTAAAATGGCACCCCTGTTTGTAAGGAAGGGAATTCCTGTACTATAAATATTTACAGAAACACGATTCACTCGTGGTTAATGTACATAAAGAGAGTTTTATGTTAAAAGGTTTGTTTTGTAGCCCAGATTTTTTTTTCCCCATGAGCAATTTTTAATGTCCAAATTTTCGGGCTAATGAACCCTTTTTTTTAAACTTTCGGAAATTAATACTTTGAAATTTTGGAAATTTTGGAACAGAATCACTCTTGAAAAATATGCTACATTTAATAAAAATAGCAACTAAAAACAAAAAAATGCATTTGTGTTTTTTGCAAAAAATCGTAGTTTAAGACCGATTTTCGTAGCATCGTAGTTTATAGGTCTAAATCGTAGCAACTACGATTTTTTCGTAGCAGTTAGCAGGTCTGCATTTTCAAATTGAAATTGAAAAGTGAAATTGTTGAAAACAGAAAGAGAGTTTTTTAATAAGAATTAAATGATCACGTGTTAAAAGCAGAAAATAGGGAAAATTGTGTCAAAATATTTACACGTAAAATATTTAAAAAGTACGAAAACTTTAAAATAATAAAATTATCACACGAAAAACGCATTTAAATGTTATAAGTACGTCATATGTAATATTCCCAAATATTAAATGTCGTCGTATTTAAAATGCCTAAAATAATTAAATTATTACGTGGGAAAAACTTTTAATGTTGAATATTAAATCCTATTTAAAAAGATCAAATAATATTTTTTTGGAATCACTTTTAAATTAAATAATATATATACTCAAAAGACTGAATCTCAAAAGACAAAAAAGTTTAAAATAAATGAATTATTACATGAGAAATGCATTTAACAGTGAAAATTACGTCATATATTAAAACGATACACTTAGGACTTTTTTCATTCCGGAGAATTTTAATGTGACTTAATCACTTCATGCAGCGTAAATACAAATAAATGTATGCGCGGAATAATTTTGTTTTACTCCGTACGAATTACTATTCGATAAATATATTTTAGATAATTAATTAAATTTAAAAAATCAAAAAAACCCGACTACGTAAAAAGCGATTTAATTAATTATTTCTCATCACTGTGAAACTATTTTTTATATTACTTACCTATCTTTTTTATTTACTTGTATTGATGCTTTTAAGTTGTGTATAATTGTTAGTTCCTATCTATAAACACTGTTTTGATGAGGCCTATAGATGTCTATGAAGGTTAGAGTTGCCGTAAAGCTAGAGATGCTACCTACACAAGTTCCAGGTTGTGTAATATTTAAACGGAGCTTCTGACTGTAAAATAGTTGATGAAACATCGTCTTCATTTTGAAAGACCTATTCAAAAATATGCCACCCAATATGGTGCGTAATATTTTTTTTTTCGTCTCTACCGCCATTTTGAATTTATAAAAGCAAAACCTACCCTATAACAATCAGACGTTTAAGACGAACCGATTGAGACTCATTATTTAAAATCCATCCAGCTGTTGGGATGTTTCGAAAGATATAAAGAAAGCCACATACCCAGATATGCGTGAAACACATAACCCTTCTTGGCGATCGGGTAAAAATTAGGATAGTCTTATTAATTAAATAAAAACAATGCATATTGTAAAATATGCATGATGATGTATTAAAATAAAAAAAAGAATTCATGAATATGCTGTACCTGTTCCTGAAAATGTCTAAAATTCGATCAAAACAAAAAATATAAGCTTACAAATTTCAAAACACAATGCTTTGAAATGCTGTGGTTCTAAAAGCTATTCCCAAGCAGACGGAATATTTTAACGTCGAATACAAAGTAAGGATTTCGTCCATAGCATCGTTATAAAAGTCAGAAAGCTAACAAGACTTTTACCCTAACCGTTTTATAGAAGTTTATTTTCAAATGTGTAGCTAATCTTACTTATCAATCATGAAAATAGCCATCAGTTGTTACAAAAGCGATGGAGGAATCCATGGTAACTGAAAAATACCCCCATTCAAAGGGAAAGCATGGCAACCCGATTACAGAAGATAGCCGCTGTTATAGTGATAATATCATTAAATCTCCCGTAATCTGGTAATATTTTTTAAATATTACTGTGTTTTTAGAGGCTGTGAAACATGAACGAGGGTTGGCGGGAGTAGCTTGCAGGGGGCAGAGCCCCCTAGTATATATATATATATATACTAGGGGGCTCTGCCCCCTGCAAGCTACGCTTCCCAAACCCCCTTCAGACACCGCTTAATCTAAAAACACGCTAATCTGATAGGTTTTAAAAATATTAGAGAAGATTGAATTATACCTACTGAAAAAAGCTGTGCAGATCTCCCTGTAAACATGTTTCCATTCAATTCCCTTTGATTGCAAAAATTTAAGGGCGAATTAGTTGCTGTTAAGAGATCCAATGGTTGTTTTCGTTTTTGATTAAAGAGGATCAGTTAAACATTTGAAAAAAAGCTAAAATAAAATAAATTAAGTATAAGAGTCTTTGTCTCCCGGTATTTTAAAACATTCTCTATAACAATAGCCTAAGTCATGTAACTATCATCAATAGTTCCAGGCGGACCACTTCGCTTTTTATACTCTAGGTGCCATTTTGGTACTTTAATGTTAGCCAGGCACAGGTGATAAGTCGCCAAATATTATTCTATCGCCATCATTTCATCTATATTATAATAGTTCAAGTCGTCAACTGCCATAAACAAATACGGTCTGATCCCTTCGCTGTTCATATGAAAGTTTGGCAAAGATGTCATATACGTCCCATATTGGCGTGATTTTTTAACGGCGCCAATTTGGGGAACGCATCAACAGCATAAACAGCAACATCCGCCTTACCATATGAAGCAAAATAACGATACTTTGGCGCCAGTTATGTGCCCGTTCCGTATATAACATTGGGGTCAGAAAAAATCGCGCCAATATGGGACCGTAAGTTTTCCATTTTGATTAAAAAATCAATTTTTTTTTCGAATAAAACTACATAAAAAAGTGCCATGGTCGCAAAGAATTCTAGATACTGTTCCGCTAGCAGGATGCAAATCTCGCCAATAGCTTTTTTTCAACTCGCCAGTTAGCATTTTTTTTTCGAGTGGCCAGATACGGTTATACAGGTTACAGATATACACGGTTACAGATATATAGGTTTGGCATGATTTTTATTTTTCTACGAAAATTTGGCGAAAACCTCGTTTTCAAATACCAGTTACATATGCATTTTTGGTATTCCTTAGATATCCCGACGACCAAAAATCTATCGCCAAACTATAAGATTAAATGCCAATAATGGTGGATCGTAAATGTCACATTCACTTGAGTTTAAGTAAGTTACACGTGTTTACGTCATCAAGTGATTTTTATTTCGAAGTTTTATTCTTATATTTATTAATGTTATACTAATTTATTTGTTCTTTCGTTATTTAAAATAAAAATTATGCCAATTTGTATAATTTGCCGAGTGTTTTGGCGATTTATATAATTTGGCGAAATTGGTCGACGGAATAACTAAGTAGTACTGTATTTCTTAATTATTTTCTAAAGGAAATATAAAAAAAATAATTAATAATCACATAACAAAATAATTTATATAATTTGTAAAAAGAAATAAAAGTAAATAAACATTTATTATCAAATAAACAACAATAGCCGGGTTACCATGTCAACCTTTTCTGAAAAAAAAATATATATATATATATGTTTGATTAAAATTTGAGTTGCCATCATTAGAAAAATGTATATAAAATTAGAAAAAAATTCATATTTCGAAAACTAATTTGAATTTAAAAATTCTAATACCAGTTTTGAAATCTGGGGATCAATATTGATTTTTGGTGTTAATTTCATCGAAAAGAGCAAAGTATTCCATATTTTAGGAGAAATCGCCGTGAAACATAATTAGTTGTTTAATCAGTCGATTCATACTTCCGTTTCATATATTCGTTTCATTAGGATTTTATATATATAGGGTAGATATAATTATTTTTTTATATGCACTTTACTTCTGCTTTATATAAAAATCGATATACATATATATATATATTTTAAATAAATTGTATAATTATTGGGAAAAAAAGCATGTGTAATATGATACAAAGATTAGGTTACAGAAATGTGTTGCCAAATTTCTTTCACTCGCCAAGGTCATTTTCTCTATTTCGCCAAGGGCCCTGTAGTGGAAAAAAAACAGAAATGTTTGAATGACTATAGTTGAATAAAGTTTGATCGAGGATTACGAAGTCCCGAATTAATTTAGACTTAAATTAATTTAGAATTAAATTAGCACTTGTTTTTTCCTCTGTTTATTTATGTTTTACTCTAGTAAAAAATATTTGTTAAGCAAAAAATATTTGTTAAGTAAAAAATATCTGTCTCTTGTAGATTGTATTATTGTAAGACAAAATTTAGGTACTGGATCCTTACTTTTGAGCCATCATTTTCTCATTATACTGCTTATTACGCTTCTACTCCAGTATACCCGAAAACAAACAAAAATTCAAAAATATATAATAAAAAATTCAAAATCCATAAAAATTTATCATATTTTTTGTTGTACATGGAAATTTTTTAATATTAATAAGCAGTCTCAAAATTTTCACAATCGTGGCAAAATTAGTTTTGAAGAAAAATTTTGCAGAGAGTAGAATATTAAAAGATTTTACAATTTAACAATATTTAATATTTTTAGTTTCTATAAAACATAAATAAATAAAGGCAAATACAATAAACAGTGTAATGAATTAACGGCACCCTTTCGTTTACAAAAATAATTTGAAGAAAAAGTCTACTGTAGTTTTTGTCTGTTTTGTTTTTCAATTTATTTTTTATGAATATTATGTTAAATAAAATAGAAATTTGAAAAATCAAAAAAACCAGACTGCGTAAAAAGCGAACTATTTAATTATTTTTTATCAATGCGAAACTATTTTTTATATTACTTACCTATTTTTTTATTTACTTTTATTGATGACATTTAAGTTGTGTTTCATTGTTAGTTCCTGACTATAAACACTGTTTTCATAAGGCCTATAGATGTCTATAAAGGTTAAAGGTTGCAGTATAGTTTGAGATCCAACATACACAACTTCCAGGTTGTGTAATATTTAAACGGAGCTTCTGACTGTAAAATAGTCAGTGAAACATCGTCTTCATTTTGAAAGATCTGTCCAATGATATGCCACTCAATAGGGTGCGTAAAAAAAATTGTCTCTACCGCCATTTTGAATTTATAAAAACAAAACCTAGCCTATAACCATCGGACGGTTAGGACGAATTCACAGAGACCTCATTCATTAAAATCCATCCAGCCGTTGGGATGTTTCGAGGGTATAAAGAAATCCACATACCCAGATACGCGTGAAACACATAACCCTTCTTCGCGGTCGGGTAACAAGTAAGTTTCTATGTCATGTAGAATGTATGTTATGTATTCCATATTATACGGTAATTTATTCTTTTCTTGCTACAAATTCTATTTCCCGTTAGAATTTACTGCAAGTGTTGTAACATTCTGTACTGTGAAATGGGATGTTTTATTATTAGTTTTTTTTTTTTTTTTTTTGCATATCTACTTAAATTTATGAGTATTCTATTCTACTTTCATTTTTTTCATTGTCAAAATGGTTAAGAAAATATTTCAACGTTTTATTTAAAATTGCGAAATATTTTATTTTCATTACTAAATTCACTTTTACCCGAAAATAATTTCCTTGCATATTTTGCGTATTTTGTCAAATTTTTATTTAATTTTATTAATTGAAAAATGTATTTAAAAAAAAAAGTATTTTTTTAAATTACTTCTGTTTTTTATGGTTCCATACTTAAGAAGTGAAAGCGGAACCGTTATAAGATGACTCGTGTGTCAATCTGTCTGTCCGTCTGTCACAGTCGTCTCCCTCGTAAACTATGGAACGTGGAATGTTTAAATTTGACATAACTAATAAAGGCTGTTGATCCACATATTTACAGATTATTAACCATTGATAAATATATTTGGGAAAATGTAGGGGTGGGGGGTTCAATAAAGTTACTTGAAAATAATTTTGTTTTAATATTTGAGTACCACGGTGACTGACACTGAAGCTGAAAAATTTACAATGTTTTAAGTAATTTTTAAGAAAGTATAATCCTGTAATAAATAAAAGGTTGGTAAATTTTATATAAATTTTCAGTAATTACTTAAAACAATACATATATTTTTAGTTTTATATTATATTTTAGACCGTCAGTCATCGGTGAATGACGTGTTCTAAAAGAAAAGTTCAGTGTCAGTCACCGGTAACTGACTTGCCGCTTAACATATAAATCTGTATCGTGTGTGGTATCCTGTGAAAGAACTCGTAACGCCGAACCCAAATATACATTTGTTTTCATTTTAGGCATTATATTTTCAGAGATATCGTCGAAAATGAAATGCCAAGATTGGCTTGCTTTTACTAGCACACTGTGTCTTGCTCTATCTTGCACTGTAGAAGAATCTTGCTAATAGATTCGAAACAGCTGTTTGCAGCTTTGTATGTATTAATTGCGCATTTTTAAACGTTGGTTTTCTGCTTTTTAATATTCTTGCACAAAGGCTTTGTTATTTTTAAGCAGAAATTTATTACAAAATTATCTATTTTTTATAAAAAATAAACTATTTTTCTTTGAAGAAGTACTTAAAAGAAATAATTAAAAGTAATTAAAATATTATAAATAGTACTATAATGTAGTATAAAGTATTTACAGTTTAAGATATGCATTTAATTCATTGAGCAGTCAATTTGACTGTTGTTGGCGCTAGGAAGAATGCATGGCGCTTCTAGTGTTAATGTTTGAACAAGGTCTTTGTTTTAGATACACTGTTGCGCTTAATAAACGTCGCCACTGAATTTATAAATAATGTCATATTTAAAAGCATAGGTCAAGAAACATTATGTCAAAATTTAATTATTTCGGATGCTTTCAATGTCAACTTCAGAAACAATACTAGAAATAAACTTTCGGAATATTTTTCAACTCTTGGTCTAGGTCCATGCATTCAAGGATGTACTACCGTGCGTGTCAATAGTTTAAGCACAATAACAATTTTAAAATAAAATTTATATATTCGCGTTCTTTTAATATCTCTCTTGTATATATTAATAATAACAGTTTTAACACTATATTCAATAAAATTAGCTTTTAAATTTTATTTCAAACCACGTAGTTTAAGGATAGGACAAAAATAACCGCATCAAAAGTTTAAGCAAAAAATCGTTTTTATGCAAATTTTACAAACTGCTGTAAGCGGTTGAACACGCAAACGATTTCTGAGCGTATAAGAAGCAGTCAATTGTTGTTTTCCTGTCAGTACAAAATGCCTAACAAGGGAACCACTTTAGGTGTTGCTCGCACCTAATATTGAAACCTGGTGCATTTTAAAGCTCTATATTAGGAAGTTTGGGAATCGATAAATTTTTTTTGTTAAAATAATATTTTCTGATTTTACAGCAGATTAATTTTCTGAAACTGCAATTTTCTAGACCAATTTTCGGGCTTTTAACGTAAAAGTTAAAAAAAAAAATAGTTAAAAATATAAATTACTCAATAATAACTATAAAATGTTGAAAAAAGTTTTAAAATTCCTTCAAGAATCTACGAATTTGATTTTTTAAAAAATACAAAATTATATTTACGTACTTGGCGGGGAAAGATTGGCGACTTTTTCGTCCCGTAGAGTTTTCCGGCAACCCTAGCTCAGTATTTTTGCTACGTACCATGTTGTAATGGTTTGGACGTAAACCTATTAGAGGTATAAAGCTAGTGAAAATTTTGAAGTGCCGTATCTGGCGACTTAACTCTCTTTTGGTGTAAAATTAACAAATAAAAATCCAATAATAGAAAATTATAAATATAAAAAATATATATAAAATATGATTTTAACAAAGAATTTTTATCGGTTCTCTAACTTTTAAGCATAGGGGTACAAAATGCAACAGGTCTCGATTCTAGGTGCGAGCAAAACCTAAAGTGGTTCCCTTGTAAGTCGAAAGAATTTTCAGAAGAGGAGGTGATAAATATCTAGAGTATGAGAACAAAACATAAGTCTGTTTCTGAAATTGCAAATGCATTAAAAAGATCAAAACGAGGTATTTATCAAGTTTTGACCATTGGTAATGATTTCAAACAAAAATTCCTTTGAGGAAGGCCACGAGTGACAACTTTGCGCGAAGACCGCCACATCAGAAACTTGACTTCAACAGGTAATTACTCTCTTTCGCAAATGAAACAGGCCGTTGGAGGACAAATATCGAAAAAAATTGTGCGTAGAAAAGTTTTGGAATCGGAATAGATCAAAAACCGTAAAATGGCTCGATTACCATGTCTGAAACTATACCATAAAGAAGCTAGATTACAATGGGTCAAAGAGCATACGTCATTTGGTGATAAGTCTCTGAATGTCATATTCAGCGATGAAAAAAAAAGGAACCTCGATGGTCCTTATGTGTTTAAATAATATTGGCATGATCTCCGCGAAGAACCGGGAAATACATTTAGCCAACAAAATGGTGGTGGTTGTGTAATGGTATGGGGGCCTATATCTTTCAATGGTAAGATATCGCTAGCATTCATCAGTGGTCCTAAAATCTATCAAGAGTCACTTGCCAATCATTTACTCCCGGTGCCGAGGTTTTGGGTGGAGAAAAATGGTTATTTCAACATGATAATGATTCGAATCCACACCTCAAACTCAACTTTAATGTGACTTAAGTCGTAAAAAGTATCGGTTTTGAAATGGCCGGCAATCAGACCTGATTTAAACCCTACAGAAAATATGTGAAGTATTCTGACTCAGGCAGTTTATTCAAATCGAAGCGGTATTCTTTAGTTACAGATTTGAAAGATGCCTTTGAGTCCGCGTGGTTTAAAATTGAACCAGAAACAACACAGAACCTCATTTTATCGATGGAAGACCGTATATTTAAAGTAATTAAGCAGAATGGAGCAATAATCAAGTATTATTTTTTTAAATTCTTGTTTTACTAAAGACTAAAGTGCTACTAGTAGTAAAGTAAAGTAGTAAAGAAAAACTAGCGACTACTGTGCTTAAAATTTTGACACACTCATTTTTGTTCTTTTGATAAATTCTATTATTTGAGATAAATTTTAAAGCATAAATCTGTTAAATATCTTTTTAAAAACTAAAAATTGTAGGCCATGTGAAAAGGAACGTAACTTTTAGTCAATAATTAAATTTTATTCTGAAATTTCATATTGTGCTTAAACTTTTGACACGCATACCGGCGAAAACACTATTATTGAAAATATATTCATCAACATCTCCGTGCTATGTGGCGTTATTCACGCAATTTTTAGTCATCACAAACAGATTTGGATAAGAGTTTAACCCTTTATCTACTGCCGGTACTTATAAGTACAATTAAAATAACTTATAAAATTCATTTAATACATCGATTAGTTGTAATACAGTTTAAAATGAGTTATAGACACATTACTTTATCCTGTTCCAAAAGCATTATTGGTTACACAAAAGAAAAATATTTTTAAAAGGATGATTTCTTTTGCTGTTGTATCTTTTTAGCCTTCTTGGCTTTGGGAAAGGGGGGTGGGGATTTTTCAATTCGGAAATATTTCTATATTTCTAGTGTAAGAACTTTATATTTGTACATTTCCTAAGTCTACAAAATACTAAGAAAAATATTAAAAATAAAAGATTTGAGAGGGGTTATAAATGTTGCATAAGATCACAATAAATTAAAATTTAATTATTCCTTCTAAATCCTTCAATCCTTCTAAAATCCTTCTAAAATTTAATAAATGATTATGTAAATCTTCTACTGTAATTTAAAGAATTCAAGAAAAATGCTTTAAAAGATAAAATTTTCATGAATTCATAATTCAGTGCATAAAGGTTTAAAAAAAGTTATACAGAATAGCAATATTTGATGCCATTTACGCTTCATATGTCTCTGAACTTTCATGGTAATTCCATCTATATTTTTCTAGTATATATTGCTATACTCAGCCCTAAGCTGTATAGTTTTTACAAAGTCTTATTCTTTTGCAAACGATTTTTTTTATAATATTACAGTTACTAATTAATATATTTATTGTACAGAAGTCTCTGTGTGCCAGTAATACTCGCACTTGACTGATTATTTAAGCATTTAAAACACAAATTTCTGAATTATGGTAGTACATAAGAGCAGACGATATTAGAAAACTTCGCTGTTATGATTCTTTTGATGCATGAATCTGTATTTAATCGATATTCAAATGTTGTCATGAAAGGCCATTTTCGCTAAAATAAAAGAAAGATATTTCGCGGCGGATCGGAATATATAAATATTTCTAAGACCTCAAAGTATTAATTTACATAACCATTTATTCAAATATTCATTGGAATCACTGTAGTTAAAAAGTTCTTACTTTATTTGAAAGGACAACCATTAACTTCGAAATTTCTGCAGTAGTATTCTTTAATCCAGCATTTTATAAATCTCCGAAAAGAAATACTTTAAGCGGTGCGACGCAACATTATTTTGAAAAACCATTAATATTAAGGGTGTTGGACTCATACACATTAAAAAAATTATAGTTTTGGAAAAAAAATGTATATTAAAGAATAATAATTTCTGAAAACTTCGAATCAAGTCATTATTTTTCTCAAAGAATGTTTTGAAGAGAGGGAAAAGGTCATTTTTCTCAAAATATGTTGCGGGGGAATTTAAGGGTTAAAAGTAAAGTTAAGAGTTAAGGTTAAAAATCATTTGAATAATTTTTCATGAAAATTTGAGGATATATAGTGTGTGGTAGTCTCTATAATCTATTTAAACCTAATGTTTCATCTCTTTTTTTTTTAAATAATATATTTTTCTTGGTGTTACATTATTAAAAGTTTGAAAAAATTATATAGCAAGATACAGTTTTATTTTTAAAACGAAATTGCTACAATCAAACAATTTTTTATGTTCAGCGTAAGCACAAGACTCTCAATTATAATTATAAACAAAAAATTTGTTTTACATGCAGAAATTTATTTGTAATCATGACGCAAACTTTTTCTGCTCGACACATGTGTCAAAGTAAAAAAAAAATAAAATAAAAAAATGAACAAATAAAAATAGTTTCCCCCATTATGATCTGAAAAATATAAAATAAAGGAAGAAACATATATCTATTACTACCTTTCAAAATTGTGTTCTTATAATATATATATTTTTTAAGATATAAAATGACAAAAATAGTCCATTTTTTATATTTTCGATATTTAATAGTCCCTAATACCCGTAAATGGGTTAAGCTTTAAATATTATTATTTTAAACAAAACTTGCCATAGTTACTTAAAAACAAAAGTGACGTATCAAAATGAAAGAATCGGCAGTTATATATTTTCCTCTACAAAAGTTTAATCCAGAGTACTACTACTTCTAATTCCAGCTACCCTAAGAATTATAGACTCACCATTTAAAACGAAGTGACGTATTCGAAATTAATAGAACGGCTGAATGAAAATATTTCCTGACGATGGCTGCGGGCTTTGCAGACCTAAAGTACTAGGAAATTTAAATAAAATGTATATGTTAAACTTGTGCAAGATCGGTAGTATTATTATCTGTCACCTTTTAAGCAAACATAAAAAGTTTTGTAATTCATATTGTGTAGTTTGTGACTATTATTTTAATTTAGCTTGATTCCTGTGAAATATCTTTTATGTTTTCTATTAGAAGTCGTAATTCAGATGCGCAATGTTTCGTTTTAATCAAAATATTTTCATTGATTCCAAGCTGTTCGCTATTATCAAAGCCCATAATTCATAGTGAAATGGTTATAAATTTAAAAGTTTCGATTTTTTAAATATATTCCTAAAAATGAAGAAAAAAATAAAGTCTTATGCATAGAATAAAATATCCGAAGTACTTTACATTTTTATTTAATGTGAGGGATTTATAGTCTCCTGATAGAACAAAAAACATGGATTCCATGTTGAGATAGAAAATTTGTTTGTCCCAGATTTACAAGTTAGTAAAACAAAAAAAAAAAAAGAGATCGGAAATATCTCTACCGTTGACCATGGACTCATTTTGGTGTCAGTAAGCTTTTAGGATTATTTGTTCTGGGAGAGACATATTGAATCATATTTTTCAATTCGCAAGTGTGAGTGAACTGTGTCATTTTTTAAAGTACTTTTTTTCTGAAGTTGACTTTTTCTTTTGCTTTTAAACTATGTATTCTGATGTTGGTGTATATATGTTGTTTTCTAAATATAATAAAGTAAAGCTTGAACGAGTAACATTTCAAAAATAAGAGCAAAAAAAGTGAATGTACTATTTCTAAAATGTGAGGTATCATATATTTTGGATTTTATCCAGAATATAGATCAAATAATTTGATCGTGTCGTAATCGTTCTCATCATTCGAATATTGCATTGTTCAAAAAATACTCTGATAAATGAAAAAAAAATATTTTAAATTAAATATCTTTCAAAAATAATTTGATTTGACCCAATGATTGGCTATTTGTTTGGATAGTTTTTAAGCAGAGTTATTTCTTTTCATAATTATTACACCAAAACTTAGAATAAGATCACTACATTAAAATTCTAAAATTTATTAAATTGTCTGTGTGTTTTTTTATCCCCCCCATATGCTATTTCTTTCTCCCAGCTTATTTTGTGTCGTCTCCAAACAATAACGTTACGTTGTATAAGCCAGCCGTAAAACAAAGTCGGTGTATCACTGTACTGTTAAATTGTCTACTGCAATTTTTTAAACCTCTAAGTATCGCACATTTTCAATATTTATACCGTAGTATTGCGAAAAAAAAGTACTTTTAAATGCCATTTGTTTGAAAACTGCATCATAAGTTATTTTTGAGACATTTTTTTTTTTTTTTTTTTTTTTTTTTTTAGTTTTTAGCAAAATTTGTTTAATTTTGGTAACTTAAGTACTCCATTTCTGTAGAAAGTAAAGAAAAAATGGCAGTTATATCTTTTTGTTGCCATTTTCCCATAAAAACTGAAAAAAAAGTGTAATTAAAATAAGTGCGCATTGTTCATCAAATCATACTATTTTGAAAAAAATATAAATGAATGATGAATGATTTCTAATAAAACAGGGAGCAATTATAAGCTATATTGAATTTAATTATCTATATTAATATTACAAACAAATGAAGGCATATAAATCATAAGATAGCCGATTTTTTTATTTATTTATTTATTTATTTATTTATTATTATTATTATTATTATTATTATTATTATTATTATTATTTTGTCGCGTTTCTTGAATGACGAAATTTCTTCTTTTTTTTTTTTTTTTTTTTTTTTTTTTTTTTTGGATTTGTGTATTATTCAGTGATTGTGACGTCCTATGCGCACTGTACTGCAGATGTTGTTTAAGACTGGATCGCAAATCAGGAATTCTTCAGCGGATGCGAATGACGTCATTTCATATATGATAAAATCGCGTGCTTTAAGTCTTAAAACTGAACTACAGTAGAGTCCCTATTATCCGAGTCCCACTTAATCGAGTTGCCGCTTTAACCCAGGTATTTTCTTCTGATGGACTGATGGCTTCTATTATTATGAAACAGCCTTTATAAATGAGGTGTTAGAAAAAAAATCATGACCATTTTTTTTTCATTCTGACCATAAAATTAGAGTTCTAACTTTTTACGGCTGCTCTTTCATCTTCACCGAACACTTCATTTATAATAGCTGTTTCATAATAATAGAAACCATCAGTTCATCAGAAGAAAAGGATCCATTCCAAATGTATAAGTTTGATTAACTCGGATAATCGGGACTCTACAGTATCTGTATTTATATACATATATATATATTTTTTTTCATCGGGGCGATACTAAATTCTGAAAAAGCAGAATTCCTATTCACTAGTTTTTTTTTTTTTTTTTTTTTTTTTTTGCTCAAGGAGATTTGTTTTCAAATATGTTGCCTGAATCCCTGGTATCATTAATTAAAATTTCTTATTTTTACCTTCTTTTTAAAGTTTTTTGCATTTTATCAGCTTTTTGCAAAATTAATTATTTTATTTATCACTATAAGGAAACGTTTAGAATAAAAATTAAAAAGTTCATATCGATGCAAATTCGTTTAGAAAATATTTGAATTTTTGTAATTAAAATTACTGATATGCATAGACTCCGCTAAAAAATTAAGTATCATTTCCCATTCAGTGTACTTTAAAAGCAATTACCTTATAGGATATTGTATAAGATGCGTGTTTAGTGGAGTAGAAAAGTGCATTTCTATGAATTAAATGTAATTTTTGATCAGTTCTTTTCCTTGTGTTATCTATTTTATGTTTATTAAAGATAAGCAATAAAGCTTCGGATAAAAATAATAATTTATAATAAATGAAAAGGCTAAATCTATGTTTAAGTATTTTTTTTTCTACTGGATTTTATTGGTTAGAAGTTTATTGTGCAGGAACTCACAGATGTATATTTATCGAAAAAAAATTAATTTTCCTGTTTCCCGAAAAAAAAAAAAAAAGAAAACTTGCTGAAATAGTAAATTTAAATAGTAATATAGAATTTAATAAAATTCTATGAAAATTAAAACATTAGGTGCACGAAATAAACTAGTTCAGAATACTAAAGTTCGTCTTAATACTATAATATAAAATTACATAAATGATAGAATGCATTAAGGTATCTGACTACGTTGAAAATGCAATTTTCGACCAAAATTGTCAAATCTATTTTATTTTATTTTATTAAAGACCAACTTTTTACCTTTCTAAAACTGTATTTGTTTTTATTGTACGATAAATAGATCCGGAGTTATAGCGGTTTTAAAACTACTCAATAGCTGTCACTCAAACCGGAAGTGCTGTTTAAAGGGCTTTAAAATTTAAAATTTTTAAATTTTTAAATTGCTTTTAAAGGGTCGTATGTTTGGAGAAATTTCGTGATTTTGGATGCATTTATTTAATAATAAAAAATGTAAATAATATGCTCCATGAAATTTAGATGTATATTACTGTAAATTCTTGTAGTAAAACATAAATCTGAACTTTAAATGCATTTTTTGGAAAATGTAATTTTCGGTGAAAATTCCATACGCAAAACATGATTTATCAAAAAGTTATTGGAATATCACTATGAAATTTAAAATATATGTTATTTACACTATTGTGAAGGCAATGAACTAAATATTTAAATTTAGAATAAATATTTTTTGTTTTATGGATGTTTTTGTGGAATGACATCGATGAATTTTATGAAAATTAACATGTAAACAGGCGCGATATGCTATAAGTTTTGAAATACTTAAAGAATCTCTTAGATTTTAGTTCATTGCCTTCACCAATATCATAAATATGAAGTGTAAAAAGGAAATTAAGATACATACAGTAGAATTTCCTTTAGAGAGTTTTGCGTTTCGGGCCAAATTTCGTTAAATTTTACTATAAATTCCTCCATTTACCAAACTTTTATCAATGAATGAAATATTTTTTACTTTTTTCACATTTTCTAGTCCTAATCTTAGTAAAAATAAGTTTAAAAAAATAATTAAATAGCTTTTTTGGAAAAAATTGTTCCGTACGTAGGCAGGCACCTTAAAAAAAATAATAAAGTGAAAAATCTAGAAATTTCGGATAATGTTTAACGATCATCAGAATTAAAAATTTAAATAGTTCTTAATTACGCTACTTGTCCATATCTTACTCATAAAACCTTCGCTTTAAATCAGACTTTATGAAGAGCTTTTAAAGTCTGTTAACGTAATCATTTACAGAGAGAACTTATTACTATAAAAGATATCGCCATAGAAAATAGGTCCCCACTTTGTTATATTAATAGATAATTCTTTGCAAATGACAAAAATTCCCCCAAGAACACCCTAACAAAAAAATAAATACTACAATATAAATTACATACCTGGCCTTTTTTAAAAACTGCGAGTTCCTCTTTTTAACACTTTCCAACAAAGTTGAAAAGTGTTTATGCATTCGGTTTGTCTGGCCGTCTGTCCACGCTCTAACTCCCGTAAATATATTCGGATTTTCATGCAATTTATAAATATTATTTAGGGTCACCAAGGCATGTTTGGTATTGTATATGACGTATGTGGGATTAAGGGGTCTCAGGACTCTTAAAGCATTAAAATGTTCGAAATTTTAATTTTTTTAGATGTTAAACTCCTATTTTTTCTCAACATTTTGATATAATTGTTTCCTTGAAATTCCTATTAGAACTGAAGGTATGGCTTTTACATTTATACACGTTCAATAGCTGAAGCGTCGTTTCGGAAACTTTGAATCCATTTTTCTCCAAATGACGTTTTTGGGCATAACGCTCACGATATCTCAAAAACTTACGAATATTTTTTCATAAAATTTTCAAAACATGTTCCTTGTTAATCTGTATAAACTGAACCTAAAATTTTATTTTTATTTTTCAAAACAATATTTTTTTAGGTGATTATACTGTTGAAATTTTCTTGATTTTGCATTAGCTAAATACAACTTTGTATTAAAAATATAAAAAAAAGCTTTAAATACAAATTTATTTAGGTTCAGGGTAATTATTACTATCTTAAGTATAAGTAGGCACCAACATTTTCATTCTAGTTGCAATACTTATTTTGTAATCGTGTGCGTAAGGTGTTATGCCGTTTTTTTGCTCGTCATATGTCTAACAGTTTGGAGCCCCCTGTAAATGCTAATTCTGCATCTTATAATTTTTTAAATAAATGACATGAAAGAACATACTTATATATTTTATTCCAATTAAAATTGGGTCTTAAAATCAAATACATTTTAAGATATTAAATGTTGAAAATATTCTTTTTTTTTTTTCATTTTTTCCAATTTTAAGAGTCCTGAGACCCCTTAATAGTTCATTTACAGGGCACTCAAAAGTATTCCATTACATTATAGTCAATGTCGGAAAATCGTTTGCATTGTATTTTAATGGCATAACGGTATTTCAAATGTATTGAAATTTATATAAATCACTGAATTTCACTACAAGATGATTACTGTACAATAGGGCAATACAATATATGTAGGACTGATCAAAGAATTCCCATAATTTTCCGATTGTAGATGGCAACAGCTAAAATGCGGGTTTCCAAATGTGTCATGCCTTTCCATAGGGTTCAATTAAACATAATATTTTAGCATATTAAATGGTACAGTTTTGTATCATTATTCTGAATATGTTGGAAAGTGTTTCATAATCTATGGTTGACGCATGATTTTTTTTCTTTCTTGCTTCCATTCGAAAGAAGTTTGACCTCCCCCCCCCCCTCCCCAACGAAACTGAAGAATTTACTGAATGCAAATCAACCCGTCCCGCAAGATGAAATTTCCGGAGTGTACAGTCGTGGAAAAAAAAATGAATAAACATCCCCTACTAATTCCTCAACAAATTACCGTAGAAGAAAGTTACTGGTACCAAAAGATTGTACATAAAGTCTACTTTTAAGTGATGTATATGAAATTTGCTTAGGGGGGCATCTACTTATTAAACGAACCCAAATTTCATTTTTTTCTATGGCAATGCCAAATTTTAACCGGATATTTCAAATCTTCGGTTCAAACTATTCCTAGACACCCAATTCCAATTCATTTGAATGAAAAGTTTTTGAATTATAAACATTCAAAATGTAGTGCTTCTAATGTTAAATTACATTTTCATATTTTTATTAATATCTCCTGCAATTATACTCCTAATATGCTAATTTTTTGTGTAACAATAATACTAAAATAACCAAACACAAATACGTTGAATTTGCAATTTTTATAATTTTATGATATGAATTATGAAATTAATATTCGAAAAAATTATGAATTGCAACCTGCAATTTTTTTGATGGATTTAGATTTATTAAGTCCTGCTTTTTGGAAATCCAAAATTTCACAATTTTCTTCCAAATATTTTTCAAATTATGCTTTAAAAACGCCAAAATGATGGTTTAAGGGACTGAACATGATAGAAGTGACTAGATATTTTGCAATTTTTTACTACTAATACACTATCCTGTACCTGTATCTTAACACACTATCCTGTCCATACAATGGCTGCTATTGTGTGACGCTTAAGATGCCTTGATCAAGAAGGAGGCTCTCTCGGTCAACAATCGAGTACCGAATTTCAATTTGGATACAGCCTAAAATACGCTCGTTTTAAAACAATTAATTTCTCTGAAACTTATCGTACGGTTTGCATAAAAATTTGTTTTGGGGCTAATTGAAGAGTGTAGAGTTCATTTATGCTGTCAGAATTGTGTACTGCTATTGAAAAAACAAAGTTATGGTTCGTTTTAATATGTAGATGGCCCCTTAAACAAATTTTTTATATATCATTTAAAAGTAGACTTTATTACCAATTGTGTGGTAGCAGTAACTTTCTTCTACGATAATTTTTTGCAGAGTTAGTAAGGGATGTTTTCTTCTTTTTCCACAACTGTACATCATTCCATTTGTTACTGAAAATGATCAACAGCTCGAATATATCGATATGACGACTCGAAAGTTAAAGGATCGGATAAAGTAATACAACAGTGACCTACGATTCAATAGACCAGCTACCGCTCTTTCCAGAGTTTACTGAAAACATAACATTAAAACTCATTTCAATAATGCAAGAATTATATGTCCTCTGAAGAATTACTACGAACCAACAATCCGTGAATCTATTGAAATTGTAAACAGAAATGAAAAACATGCAATGACATTTTATCTTATAACGTCTGAAATATATGGATGTGTTTGATCGGAGAGGAGTGCCTTGTAATAAAAAAAAACTTCCCTCCTCCCCCACCTCTTTTCTGTTTTCGCCGTGTTAGTAGAACCCGGATGTGGGATTTGAAGTGAAGTTGTATGAGTAAGATATGGACAAGTAGAGTTCATAACAACCGTTTAAATTTTTATTCCTTTTGACGGCTAAGTATTAGCCAAAGGTGCTTGATTTTAATCATGTTTTTTAATTGAGGCGTTGACATGGGAAGGGGAGTACACTTAAAAAAAATCTAGCTCTACAGATGTAAAGTTACGTGCTTACTAAACTTTCATCTATAACTGTACAAAAAAATCTGTAAATCTGCAGAACTATAGCTTTTGTAAGTTACAGCAATCTGTAGCTTTACAAATGAATCTGCTAAAATTACAGTAATTTTACTAAAATTTTGTCTGTAACCCTGGTTGCAGTTACATGAATAGTTCTAGGCAACCCAGTTTCCTAAAACATTCTTAGTAACCTTACAGATTTTTTGATTTTCGGTGCAAAAGTGTATCTGTTACATGAATTTTTGTTGTTGTCGTTACATAAAATGTTCTAGGAATCCCAGTTTCCTAAAAAAACTTTAGTAACTTTATAGATTTTTTTTTTTTTTTTTTTTTTTTTTTTTTTTTGTTACAGTGTAAGTGCCAAAAATGTAATTTTACAGAAGAGTCAAAAAACTGTGTGAATAGTTTCCATTTCAGAAAATAAATTCATTATTTAACTTTTCTATTAAAATTTAGTAGATTGAACCCGAATAATACAAAACTACATGATATTTACTTTCGTATTTACTATTTTATCAAACAAACAAACAAACAAAGAAAAAAAAAAAACGGAAAAAAGGATTTGGCTATCTCTTCTTTTCTCATGCCTTAATTGTTTAATCATCTTTTCAGTACTGTTTTTTTATATAGTTTTATATTAGGTACAAAATTATATAATTTTTAAGGTGCTCAATATTTTTAATAATATCCCGTCCGGTATTAAATGTTGTGTTTCACACTGTTTTATAATAAAATGGCAATTTTATGTATTTACACCTTATACCGATTTTCATCAGGCATTTTTTTTACAAAAAAATGGGGTGTTCATGCATATCTGTATTTTCAATACTTCTGAAAAATTATAATAAACTTGTTTATATAGGAATGATAAAACGTAAAATCGGTGAAAGATTAAAAGATTTTTAAAATAACTGCCAAAACCGTGATTTAAAAAATAATTACTAAACAAGAGCCTTCGCCAGAGTTAATATTGAAACCCCATCAAAATCTATAGAATATCGATCGAAAAGTTTGTTAACTATGATAACTTTAACAATGCATTAATTAGAGAAGTCATAAATTAATATATTAAAGCATGAAATAAAAGGGGATTATGCAATGATATGGCCCATGCAACAGTCGAAAATAGATGGGCCAGATCATGGAAGAATCACGGGCCGAATAAACAGATATTATTTGGAACTGAAGATGTCTCAGAAAGAGGTGAAAACGTTTTTCCGGAAAAAAGGGTGAACATAATGCTGTCTGATATCCTATCTGCCAAGGTAGAACATGATTTTTATGAATTTTATAGTAAGTTTTAAAGGATACAGACAATCTTTTAAAATGAATTTGAATGTATCCAAAAAGGGTAATCATATAATAATATTAAAATATTTATTTGCTTAAAAGACGTCATAAAAACACATAAAAAGTAAATTAAAAACTCTTTATTTACATGTTTCAACTCATTTTCTGAGTTGTCGTCAGAATGTGTAATAGAAAATTACAAATGCATAATGAATAATAATCAGATTAATTTTTTAGGCAGATGCATATATGAGAATTCTGTTTTAAAGGTATATTGAATGTTATTAGACAACACGAAAGAACTGGTTTACATGAAAAACGAAAATGGCATGTTTCTTCGATAAATAATAAATGCATTGTTTAAGAATAGTATTAAAGAGTTTTTAAATAACTACGCTCTATATTATAAATTTGAACAAGTATTGAAAACACAGACATGCATGAATAACCCATTTTTTCATACAGTAATACCTCATAAAAATCAGTATAAGGTGTAAATACATAATGTAACACAGGCATTAATAAAACAACTTTTGTTTATTATTTGTCTGGATAATGGCAATATTTCAAGCCTTAAAAAATATCTCATCTAGTTTTCATTCAAATACATTTTTTTTTAGAAATGATGTATTTAAGTAATATTATCAAAAACTTTTTATGGAGCATCTTAAACATTCTTAAAATAAATTTAATTGTATTTATGAGGAAGAAAGAAATTAAAAAAATATATATATTGTCTTTTGCTGAACATGTTCAACTGTATCACTTTTATAGCCTTAGATAAACATATTGGCTTTTTGCCAATAAATAACATTATTCAAAATTTTGATCGTTTCAAATTTGCCTAAATACCATCATAAAAATACTAACTATTAAATTATCTTAGTGACAAATTGAGATAATATTTGTTGAACCGCAAATATATTCATGTTAACAGAAACATATAAGCCTGAAATTTATTTTATTCAAATAATATCTTCATTTTATTTCCTTACAGAGTTGTGTTTTAATAAGATGCACTGATCTTTAGGAATTTCGCAGAATTTGAGATCGGGTCATTTGAGAGGATAATTCTCATACCTGTGTCATATTTCTAACTGATAGTTGTTTTAATTTTTTTTTTTTTTTGTAAATCATATCAGTAAGTCAAAATGAGTAAAGATAATGCTGCACTTATTTTTCTTGCACCCTGTGGTATTTATGCAGTGTCATAAAAAAATGTAAAAAAACTATATCTCTATTCCTCTAATATATCTGAAATAATAAATAATCTTTGTATATCTAATCGAAGTCAAGAGCTCAGCTTAAATGTGCACGATATATTTGCATAAAATTTGCATTATCGTTTTTGTTTGATATTTTCAGTTATTGGGAAATGTTATAGTGTACAGTATATTGTTTAAAATTCTATTTATATATTTCAAATTATCCTATAATTCAAACAGTTTTTTTATCGCGCTCAATTACTTCTTTTCTTGCGCTAAAGGAAAATAAAATTAAAGTAGCAGGAAAATGATGTTTAGGAATCATATTTAAATATTCATTGGGACTGTTTGAACATAAAATTTGGTGTTTTTGAATTCTGATATTTACTGGCTTTTTAATACGAATCAGAACATAGTTCAAATATTTTGTGTCATATGTATATCATATAAAAGAACATACTTTGTTACATAATTTTCAGTTACAAAAAAGAAAACTTTTGGGCATTGTTAGAATGACCGTGAGAGTTTTTGTGTGTGTTGTGTGTGGAGGGGAAGGGGGTTACTTCCAAATTCAGTTTTATTCACTTATTTATTTTTCGAAAATATTATTCTGTAGAATGTTACAACTAATTACCATATATTATTATTAGTTGCTGTTTTTTTACTTGATCATAAATGCATGGGTGATAACAAAAATATGTATCCGTGGAATTTATTTCATTCAACAAATATCTTCTCATTCTATCGGTACATTAACGTTTTTTAATAATAATTAATTGATGTTTAAGAATTTAGTGGAATTTGAGCTCATGACGCTTAGAATCGATCATTAGTACATTTCTAAAATCTTAATCGTATTTCAAATTGATCGTTATTTTGATAAGTTACGTTATAAATCACTACAGTTAATCAAAAAAGGAAACGATAAAGCTTCCAGTACTTATTTTTCTTGCGCCATCTGGTATTTATGTGGTGTTATAAAAAACTGAGAAAAATTTTATGTTTATTGCTCTCAAGTATTCAAAATCATAATTATTGTATATATGTCTAATCGAACACAAAATTACAGGTTAAATTTTACATATAAAATTATATAAAATTTTAATTTTTATAATTTTTTTTATATTTTTGAATTATCCTTAATATATTATATTACTAGCAGTGGCGTGGCGTGAAAACTTTCGGTGGTCATCGCAATTATTTAAGTTTGTGGTGAAAAATTATTAACTCTAAAATTCAATGGTTGAATGTTCAAAAAAGAAACTTTAAATCTTACCTTCACTTATACATGAACTCCAAATGTTCTGCTAAAACTGGATCGTAGAGTTTTAAAAGCTTATTAAGAGTTTTAAAATATTGCTTGGTCATCGCCGCATCCAGCGATGACCGGACGCCACGCCACTGATTACTAGCTGATCCATTTGTCCGGGTCCATGATGAATGACCCTTAATTGAACGTAAAATTTGTATGATTTTTTATCTTAAACTCCATTTTGTTGATTTTATATTTTTAAATGAAAAAAAAAAATCGCGAAATATATTGAATTGAATTTATATGCTAATTAGTTTGTTGTTTTCTGCGTAATTTTATTTTTGCAGTCTATGTGTACCGAAAGCCCGTAGAAACACTTAGGATTTTACTGATTTTGTCGAAATTTTCACACATTTTATTTTTCCTTAAATATTTTTACCCATTCGATCGTTTAAAAAATTTTGTAGGTGATATAAATCTGGTCTAGTGAGATGCTCTAAAACGTTTGTGTTAAAATGCAGACGGTTTGTTAATTTTAGAGTAGAAAAAATTTCGTCTCGCGTTTGTCGGTGTATTTGAAATGGTTAAAATTCAAATTTTTAAAAACCGTTTGCACAATCGATTAAAAAAATAATTTTAAATTTTTGTGTGCATTTTATGCAAAAAAATAGTTATTAAGAATTCCAGTATTTTAATGGTTTTATAATATAAATAGGAACACGTTTTAAATACCTGACGAGGAGAAAATTAATTTATTTTCATATAAATTTTAGTTACAAAAGTGAAACTCCTTATTAGGTGCGTTTGTAATTATATAAATACGTAGCATCTATAGTGATCATTCAGTCTGTCCGTCTGTCTGTCCATCTGTCCGCATATAATAGAGCAAAAACTCCTCAGCCGAATGGTCTGAAATTTTAAATATATAATTGTTGCAAAATTTTGTCGAGTCATTTCAAATTTTATGAAAATCGGATGTATAGTTTAATTACAGGGACAGTAAAAAGTTTTTCGTTAAATTACGGCCAATGGGGGGGAAATATTTCAAGTGCATTTTAATGATGTTACAGCCTTTCGAACAGAATAAAATTAATATGCACTTATGAAGTGAATTAAAATTTTATTTAATTATTAAAATAAACAGTTTCTTGCTTAGACGAAACGTTCCAGAAGGTCTGTTTTTTAATGAAACATTTTTATATGCAATTTGTGGCGTATTTGTGCTGATGATTGAATATAAAAATTTACGTTTCTGGGCTTCTAATACAATTAATTTAACAGGTCGTACTAAATAGAGGACGTCCTGTAACATTTTAAGTGTCTTTTATCTGGTATCTCGTATCGTATTGACAGAACGGGACGCTTAACTAAGCTGTTTGCACTTAGCTGGCGCTCAAGGGCACCATTTGGGGCAAGTGGTAGGATTGAATTTTATTTTCAAAAGTTTTACTGTAATGCATCCATGCTCTATAGAGGTTACTATAGAGTGGATATTTTAACACTCTTAGAGGAAACCTGTGAAAAAAAATTCCTGTCTTAACAGAAAACTTTCACAATCAATATCCTGAAATTATATCTTCTAAGACGAAAAGCTGCCTAAAGCAGGATATTTTATCGGTCATTTACGATTTCGTATTCGAATATTTTCCAGGCAGTTTTTGTTCAGGGAGGGGGGGGGGGTTGTCCAACACCCGACTATGCCACCGCTCTGAAAGAAAGTTTTGCCCCCCTCCCAAGAAATTTCTTAAATGACGCCTCTGCTGTAGGTGGTCTCATCGCGTAGCCCATAGTCACTTTGTAACTATACACCACGTTTACTATGTATATATTTTTTACCACAGGCACTCGGTATATATTTTTATGTGGTTTTATATAATATGTGTGTATAATATATTTATGATGTCAGGGCAGTATGAAGAAATCGCTAGTTTTATATTTTGTCAGTTTGCACTGGTGGCTCTCTAATCTTATAATCGTGAATCCGTTTGGCGCCTTGAACTGATAATATATATGGAATGAATTTAGAAGTCGTTTACTTCAAATTTACACACATATACAATTATTTGTTTAAATACCTAGATATGAATTTATTTTTGCAGATATCACAAACAGCGTTTTATAAATCAACTAAATAACTCGTTTTTATGATTGAATCTCTGCAGAACAAAACAAAAAACACGAATGTGACCTACGCTAAGCAATACTGAATACTTCATATCTGAAAATAATTTACTTGTTTTCTTGTATTAAAAAACATTAATCCAACCTTACTTTTACCTGAGACCTGCTGACGATTTCACAGATAATAAACCTATTTTTATATAAAGAATAGAGACGAAAGCTTTCAGAAAAATTTCTGCTTGCTTCCACACTTCCGTCTTATTTCCGATTAGAAAGATTGGTAATAAAAGAAGGCTCAATTCAAAAGCTGTAAGTAAAACTGATTTATTCCGTTCTTCGCTTTTCGAGATAGGACATGTCCTTTCGTAGATTAATACCATCTAAAACGATTTCTAACTTTATTCAATCAATGAGAATTATTCCGGAATATCTGTGTTAGATTTGTCATATAATTAAACTGTTATAAACGCAATGGATTTATATCTTGTGACGGTTGCTGAAAAAGAATATTTAAATATCTGAAAAGTATAGAGGGAGATTGACAATATTTGTTGAGATATCATCAAGTAAACTACTCATGACAGAAAGACAATTCCAGTTTCAAAAAAGGAAGTATAAAAATGAAGCTTAGCTTTTAGATATGCCATTTGTTTTACAAGGTACAATATACGTAATAAGATATAGATTTTCAATTTTTATACAACTTCCCTTCATTTAACTTATATTATATAAAAAGAGTGTTTAGTTAGATGGTGCTGCGTCCCTATGAACTACTATTTACTCTTTCATTCCCATAATGCACTCTGTACTTAAAAAAAAACGCAACAAAAAGGCTGCATTTAATTGTTTTGATTTAAAGATGCAACGTGTTTGAGATAAAAGGATGAATATGAAATAGAGCTCTGCGCCGACCAATATACTCATTTATACCTTGTAAATATGTACATAAGGATGTAAATATACACTCATGTTTGTGAAAATTGCAACACATTGAAGAAATCGTCAGAATTAAATGAAATTTAGTACGTAAACGACTGATATCGGTACAAACAAATTATTAAATTTTCAAGCAAAAAAATACCCACAAAAACAATATTAAGTGTCCAAATAAGTATTAGGTATAGCAACCACACGCTACAATAAGTGCTGCTATAACGACGTGGCATAAAGTTAAACAGATTTTAAATGTCTGCCTGGGGAAGAGCATCCCATATTCTGTGTATGTGTACCCAAAGTTCATCTGTAGAAGCGAGGATCACGAGCGATACAAAGATCAACGAAATCCCACACATATTCAATAGGCGACATATCCGGCGAATACGCAGGTCACATAAGATGATATATGTGTTCTGCTGACAAAAAGTCTTGAACATCCCTTGCAACATGTGGTTGGGCATTCTCCTGATGAAATAGAGATATCCAGGAATGCCTTGAGGGAAGAAACGACTTCGGGCTCTAGCAGTTCACTGATGTACCTGTTGCTGTTGAGATTACCTACAATTCGTAGCAGCTGCAATCGTCCATGATGCGAAATTGCAACCCAGACCATGACTATGGGTGTTCGTTCACTATAACGTTCGATAATGCACTCCGGAAGGTAGTGTTCACCGGCATAGCGACTAACAGGAATACAACCACAATGATACCACAAATTAAATATATATATTCGTCAGTATTCGGTATTCGTCAGTATAAATGACTTTTTACCAATCTAAATGCCAGTCTCTATGTTCATGAGCACATTGCAGCCGCAGCCGTCGATGGTTTTGCGTGAGGGGATTCTCTATAAAGGAGTTCTTGCACGCAGTCCACGGTGCAACAGACGTCGACGAATTGATGAAGCAGACAGTGATACACCTGTAGCAGTTGACCAATGTACTGGCAACTGTCCAAGTGTATGGTTTGTCAGCGCCTGTATAAAGGAGTTCTTGCACGCAGTCCACAGTGCAGCAAACGTCGACAAATTGTCTAAGCGTACACTGATACACCTCTAGCTGTTGACCAATGTGCTGCCAACTGTCTAAATGAAGCTGTATGGTTCGTCAGCGCCATGCGAACCATGTGTCTAACATTGCCCGTTGACGTCACCGTTCGGTATCCATTCCCATATCACCGAGTTGCCCGATCTTCGTAGGTCAACTGCTTCCAATCTCGGATCACTCTGCTGCTGTTACGCTGTGCACGAGCTACTAATGCACGATAGGAAAATATTTCTTCAAGAAGGTCGATGATTCTCTCCCGTTCAAACTCTGTCAGCTGTTGAAATGTCACCCTTTTTCGTCGAAGCAGCATAGTTACGTCCCACCTAACGTTTACCATTAGCAGATAACCATAATTTTAATGTCCCGCTACAACCCTCTATTTATACGGTTTCAGCAGCAGTCCAAAGAGCGCTGCTGAGCCCACGCATACGTGGTGACTCTAAAATTGTAATCATTTGCATAACACACTGTACTTTGCATTCTAATGAAATTTTCTGCTCAATCGCGTTATTCTATCATGGTGTTGCAATTTCCACAAACATGAGTGTAGTTTTAGTTTGAACAAAAGTTAATTATAATTTAATATATTTTGTAGAAAATACTACATAGCAAGATCTTGATTTCGGAACTAATAATTGTGTGATTTACTTATGTTTTCGTCAATATAGTGAAAAATAACGGCCAGCGTCAGAAAAGGCTATTAAGAGAAGACTCCTTTTTTGTACGACCAAAATTTAAAGAGTTATTACACTTTTAATTTTATGAATGTATAACGTCTTTAAACACTAATATCCTAATTTTGTGTTGAATATCTGCCGAGAAAAATAGGAAACGCAAATGTTACCTTTACTAAGAAACATCATGTACTTTATATCTAAAAATAACTTCCCTATTTTCTTTTTTTTTAAAAGAGCATGAATCAAACATTATTTTTACCCGAAACGTGCTGACTATTTCACAGATAATAAGGTAAAAGGTAATTCTAGGTATAAAGAATGGAGAAGATCATTCTGAGAAAAATTCCTGCTTGCTTCAACACTTCCGATTAGGTGGATAAGTAATTTAAAAAGGATCAATGCGAAAACTGTAAGTAAGACTAATTTGTTCGGCACTTCACTTGTCGAGATAGAGCACGTTTTTTCATAGATTAACATCATTCTGCAGGTTTTATAAATGTATTCAATGAAAGGGAAATATTTCAGAGGGAATGTATCTGAATATTCTAGTACAGTTAAAGTCTCATAAAAAGGTCATTGTCACACTACCGTCAACACCTAAAAAACCAGTTTTTTGGATTTTTTTTATTGAAAAATGTATGCATCAAAATCAGTTTTTTTAAGCTATTTATTATATCAATCTTAACCTATTAACCCGCGAAACTGTAAGATAAGGATGTTTAACTTTTTTCTGAAAAACGTTTCCCACCACAAATTTTGAAAGATAAATCTTCCCTTTATTTAACAGTAAAAGTTTCTGTTATTAAATAAGGGAATTTTTTTAAATTCAAATATAGTGATAGCTTGATAGTTAGTTTAAGCATGCGCATTTATTTTTACCGTTGCGTGAACGATACACCAGTGGGTAATGGGTTAAACAAGATTATTCTTTTTATGATTGTTTCGGAAAAGTATATCGAAAAGCAATCCTTTCTGTCAGACTGAGTTAACATATTTTCAATTTTATGGATTTTTTGCACCTTCAGGTACTAAAATCGTATTTTTGTAAGAGAATCTCTGCAGATAAGAATAGAAAACACAAATATGACTTTTACTAAGAATCGTCCGATACTGCATATCTAAAAGTAATTTCTCTATTTTCTTAAAAGAAAACGAACATTAGTCAAAACCTGTTTTTACACGATACCTGCTGACTATTTCACATATATTAAGCTATTCTTGATATAAACAATGGAGAGGATCTTTCCAAGAAAAATTCCTGCTTGCTTCAACATTTCCGATTAGAGAGATAAGTAATTTAAGAAGGCACAATGCGAAAACTGTTAGTAAGACTAATTTGTTCTGCTCTTTACTTGTTGCGATATAGCACGTTTTTTTTGTAGATTAACGCCATTCTGCAGGTTTTATAGAGTGTATTATTTGAGAGTGATTATGTTAGATTTTTCTAATACAGTTAAACTGTCACAAAGGGTCATTGTCACACTAGTGAAAGTGAATTATTTCAGAGTGGCTATGTTAGACTTTACTAATGCAGATAAATTGTCGCAAAGGGTCATTGTCACACTAGTGAAAGTGAATTATTTCAGCGTAGATATGTTAGATTTGTCCAATACAGTTAAATTGTCACAAGGGGGCATTGTTAAGTTAGTAAAAGTGAATTATTTCAGAGTGGCTATGTTAGACTTGACTGATACAGATAAATTGTCGCAAAGGGTCATTATCACACTAGTGAAAGTGAATTATATCATTGCAGATATGTTTGATTTGTCCAATACAGTTAAATTGTCACAATGGGGCATTGTCACGCTAGTAAAAGTGAATTATTTCAGAATAGATATGTTAGATCTGTCTAATTACAGTTAAATTGTCACAAAGGGTCCTTGTCAAACTAGTGAAAGTGACTTCTTTCAGAATGGAAATGTTAGATTTGCCTATTAGAGTTAGATTGTTATAAATGGTCATTCTCACGCTAGTGAAAAGCATTATTTCAGAGTAAATGTATTTGATTTGTCTAATGCACTTGAAATGTCGTCATGGAGTCGTTATCGCACTACCTACAACACTTGAAAAATCTCTGGTTTTAAAAATACTTATTGAGAAAATTGTACATCGGAATGAATTTGAAGTATGAAGATTTTGTATCACATCAATCATTAGAATTGTTGCCATTTTTGTTCTATATCGTATTGCAAACATAATTTGTATGTATACTCGAACGTAACGGACACTACCTCATCCAATTGATCTCCCGTTTGGCAAATATGTTATAAACCACTGCCGCAAGTTGTGTATAGATTTTCGTACAAATCGGCACCATGTTTTTAGAATATTTCTCAAATAAATTACATTTGTCCAACGAATTTGTTTTATGAATATTCATTCATTACATTGAAAGAAGAGCATTTCCGTATACTTTAATAAAGTATCAATCCGTCCTGTACCCTTCAATGGCAGCAAGGTAACATAAAAGCAGTTTTCTGTAAAATGTTTACAGCTTATGCAAATGCCAAGGACATAAAAAATATTCTGTGTGAAGTAACTAAAGAAAATATGAGCTAATAGCCGACTCAAAAAGGCAGTCATTTTGTGATCCTCATTGTGATAGCGGATGCATAGTAATACAAGTCGGAAATTGTACTCCAAACGTGGCAAATGAGGTGCGTTCGTACTATAACTAATTTTATAAATATTCAGATCGTGGTGCAATAGCTGTTGCACTCTTATGCTAAAATACAATACAAAATGTATTACGATGATATATATTAAATTCAGTCATACGGAAATAATAAGACTGCATCTTAAATAGGACGTAATCACCACAGCATTCTATAGAATCATTACCTATCATGGTATAAGAACAAAAAAACTTCTTAACACTAGAACGGCGGGAAAATCTTACCTACTGGAACGGCGGGAAGGGGTCATTCTGACCCCTCGATGAAACTACTGAAATAACAACGCTAAAACAATTTTAAATGCCATACATTGGCAAAAATATGTAATTTACGTGTATTTCATAATTTATATTTAATATTACTCGATAATTTATTGAGTTTTTAAAGTACTGTGTATGTAACACCTACAGGGCGATTAATTGGATCATACTACAACTACTCAAAAAACTCATTAATTTAATGTAAAAATCGATTTAAAATTAATCTTTCCACGAATTAAAACTAATGTTAACTAAAATAAAACACAATTTATAAAATAATATATATACATATTTTCATCTACTTACTCGCTGAATGATTCACTCTCTAAATCCATAAATTAGAAATATGTTCTGTTGCTTCCGTTGTTTCATTATAAGTGCAGCTGAATGGTTAATATGTTAAGCATTCTGTTTCAATTTTATTTAATGCTTATAATACTCCAAATTGTACACACGTATTAGGAATTAATTCAGTTGTAACAAAAAAAAAAAAAAAAAAAAAAAAAATAGGAATTTTTCGAGTACATTTTCCGCACACAACTTTGAAACATGGTGCGCAAAATTCTTGAGATTTGTTTCCATTGCATGTCTGTACTTGAAAATTTTTCTCTTCATATCTATTTTATTTTCGTGTTTTTTTTTTTTTTTTTTTTTTTTTTTTTTTTTTTTTCTGAAGACTCAGGAAAGATCTTTGAGAGTTTTGAAACCATAACATCCATTCTGAACACATCTCCTAAATTTAATAGAAAATCTTTTCTACTGATAGGCTTGCCTGTTACACTTTTATAAATTATCCAGGCGTTTACAGCTGTATGATCCAAAATATTGAAAAAGATATGTACAGGCCATCGTCTTTTAGCCGATTTCAAGGAGTATTTTCGGCATATCTGATCATGGATATCCATACCCTACTTCGTTGCGTTGTAATATTGTATTGAATCGGGCAACTTCTTGAGACCGTCTCCAGTTTTTATAGTAGAATGTAATAAGCTCAGTACAAAAACACTTTTTTTCTTTTGGCTTGATAGATGGTAAGTGTCATATTATCACATACCACTATCTTCGATGAATAAAGAGTACTGCGCATATTTTTCAATGATATAGGAATTTCTCTTCTGTTCTTTTTCATTGTGCAACCAAAGTTGTATTTTTAGCTTTTAACATTTCTGCTAATTTGATGCTAGTAAAGTAGCTATCTGTCGTAATATTCCTCCCTTCGTTTAGATGGGGATCTGTTAATTTCATGACAACATTTTCCGATAAACGTAATTAAGGATTGGCTGTTTCATCTTTTTCTAGATAAATAAATTTATTCAAGAGGTATTTAGTATCAATGTCAACAGATCTCCAAAATTTTATTCCAAATTTATCCAATTTATTTGGCATATATTGCGTAAATTTATATCTATCCTGAGATGGGAACAATTGTTCATCCGCTGTAATATTTTGTCCTGGTCGGTAGCATGTTTTGCAATTTCGAATAAATTTATTCCACATTTCAGATGCAAGAGCAAATTTATCAGTCTGTAGTCTGCTAGATCTTGTTGTCTTTTCACCCAACCTAAAAAATCTTTTTCTTTCTTTGAATATATCTCTTGAGATAGTTTCTTTTCAAAATAGTATTCCTCATGCCTTGGACGACAATGAATATAAATCTAAACCCTTTTTTTATTGCTCCTCGAACATATAGTATATCAAAAAAAGCAGCTTCGAGTACAAAGAGTATTTTACTAAAAGGGGTCAAAATGACCCCCGTCCGCCGTTCTAGGAATACAAGCCCATGTTTCAAAAACTAACCAATCTAGAAAGCTGAATTTTGTTTTAGAAATATATGTTATCTATTTGGGAAAAGTCAAAAAAATTCAAGCGATTTCGCCTAAGCAAACAAAAGTAATCAACGGACGAAAGTACTCAGGTGTCAAAATGACCCCTACCGCCGTTCTAGTGTTAAAATACCATCAAAAATTTTTAAATGCGCTAGGCCTTTCGAAAGATCTGAGTCTTTCTTCATCAGGCGCAAAGAAGACCTGCTTCTACTATGAAAGCAGCAGCAAGACTGTCTTTCTGCGGCTTTCATAGTAGTAGCAGGTCTTCTTTGCGCCTGACGAAGAAAGACTCAGATCTTTCGAAAGGCCTAGCGCATTTAAAAATCTTTGATGGTGTTTTAAGAATTTTTTTGTACTTATTCATTCACACCAGTTTTAACTTATTTTCTATCATGGGATATTATTGAAATAATTAACATATGATAGCATTTGGTAAAATGAATAAAACTTTTATTAATAACTTTTTAAGTTTTTATTCAATATCCATAAGATGTGAAATAACTCGACAAAATTTTGAAACGATTATGTATATTAAATTTCCAACCATTCGGTCAGGTAGTTTTTGTGCTTTTATATGCGGACAGACGAACAGACAGACAGACCGGCTGGTCAGACGACGACTACTGGTGCTACGTATTTGTACAATTACGAAAGCACCTAAAAATGGCAAATATTCCTACATCTAGCTCTTAAAGGTTTACGTAAATATAATTTTACGTCTACCGAGTCAATCGAGATTACTAAAGCATTGTTGTATTTTAATCGAGATTACTAAAAGCATTCTTGTATTTTAATAGAGATTACTAAAAGCATTCTTGTATTTTTAGAAGACTTTGAATTCCGAAATTTAAAGAAGCATTTCTAAAACAAAAGTTTCTTTTTGCTGTTGGCAATTTTCAGAAATCTTTCCGTGTACATTTTATAGTATACTAGCAGCCTTCGCCCGCTACGCTGGTCGGTTTCTTCAAACGAAACTTTAATCAAACGAAATATATCGCTGTGTTTGATCTCGTATTTTATAGCAATATATACATCTATCTCCAATGATCTTCCGAATTGCTGAAAACAATATGAACACCATTACGGTTTCATATCTTTTAATGTCTCGGACAAAATTTGGACTGTTAAAAAGCAAATCTTTTAGTTGATTATTTACAATCGAATATGGAAAAGAACGGAAGAACAATATGTAACATATTAAAATCATCCCTGGAAATTTAAGAATGCAAATCTCATCAAATTCCTTTCAGTAGAATCTTCTAATAAGACTACTATTTCATAATTGGGTTCACCAGATTATAGAACATTCGCCTATAATTCTATAGCAAAACGATGTAGAACAATATGTGTTACATTCTGAAACCTTTCCTGAAAAATTGTATAACAACCAGTGCTAATTCCATCGAACTTAACTCAGTAGAACCTTTTAAAAAGGCTAATCTTTCCAAATAGGGCTCACTGATTAAAGAACTTTCGCACATAATTCTAAAACAAAAAAACGCCGAATGATATGTGTTATATACGAAACCCTTTTTTGAAAATTTATCTAACTAACAATGCACGTCTTCTCAAAATCCATTCAAAAGAACTCAAGTTATAAGTGGTCGGCCCGAAATTGCTCTTTGAATTCTATATGTGGAGTGGATAGTTAAATATATTTTTCAGTATCGCGTTAACGTAATTGTAGAACTTTCAGGAATGTAGCGTTTCCCATATGTCCTAGACATTCTGGGTTTTTTTAGAAACTCTACACACCCTCCATAGCTATAACATACATACTCTCTAGTATATACCCTCTGCCTGTAGATATTATCGTACTTTTTTACAACTACACAACTGAAAACTTAGCTCTTAGTCAGCTCTATAACTAAAAATGTAGAATGATATGTTAAATATTGAAACAATCCCTGAAATATTACCTAATTGTGTAACTCCAATTAAAATACGTTCAGTATAACTTTAAATAAAAGGTAATCTTTCGCAATCGGGTTCACCTAAGTTTTGGAACTTTCTCTTGTAATATGATTTTCTGCAATCTGATTTGTTGTCAAGTTTGTGGTTCAGAGAAAACAATACCCCGAAAAAAACTTCGCTACAGAGAAATACCATCCATGCAAGAAGTACTAATCATGCAAGAAGTAGCAACCATCGACAAAAAATTATCTTACTAACAGTGTTGAGTCCTATCAAAATACATCCAACAAATCTCAAATTATAAACAGGTGAAAGGGAAGGAAAGACAAATTTGAATTTTATATAATTACAGTAGATTTATCTTTAATAATTTCGTTCACCTAACTCTATAACTTTTCCAATAGCTCTATAACTAAGCAACATATAAGGAAATGTTATACACTAAAACAATTCCTGAAAATTTATGTAATAGTGCCACTTCAATGACAATCTTTTCAATAGATTTCTTTTTTAAAGGCTAACCTTTAATAATCAGGTTCACTTAATTTTTCTAACTTTTTCCTTTATCTCTATAAATAAGCAACGTAGATAACTGTGTATACACAAAACCCGTTCCAAAAACATTACCTAATAACAGTAGCATATCCTATTAAAATATTATAAACAATCGGAATGAAACGCAAATTTCCGTTTTAAATATGTAGTAGATGATGATGATACGATTTTGTGTAATAGAATACATTGTGAAGTTTTCACATCATATGTAAACGATGCTTTCAACATTGTAGCTAATACATCGATTGGTGAGGTTTCCGATTACGGAAGATAACCAAGAATCCCATGAACAACTACCCAAAGAAATATGTGGCTTTTGTGATACTTTTATGTTAGCCGGGCGCAAGTAATAAGTCAACAAAGATTGTTTCCATACCTTATTATTATTTTATTACTTTCATTCAAAATATAAACGTTTCACTCATTTCATTTAAAATACATGCATTGCGCAAATTTTATTGAAAAACTGAAAAATAAAACAATAATAGGAAATAATGCCATAACTTTAAAAAAAATTGTTTTTAAGTTACATACGCGAAATGTAACAATTGCTATTGGCAATTTTTAAAATGCTAATGGCGAGATTTACACACGGCTGACATAAAAGTACGCATTTTTATTCTTATCCAGGAACAAACGATAAATCCCGATGCATTATTTCAATTCTAATTTCTTCCATTGATAAAAGTGGTTACTTACGCATTATCTGGACCATGAGATAGATGGCCAAAAATGGTTGACAATTGACAATCTTGTTTATCGTTTGCCAATTACGTTCAAAACAGTAATTTAATGTTTTTAAATACATAACATTGTTAAAAATGGCAAATTGTTTAAAATAAATAAGTAACTAAAATATATAACATAAAACTACGTACTGTAAATTATAATTAAAAAAAATAAGTCGTACAAGCGTTCCTATCATTTTTTAATAATTTCGTTTTATAATGTCAATTTCTCAGTGGATCCTTACTTGTATTTTAAATAAAATCAATATATTTTTTTCTTTTTTTTTCAAGGCGTTTGTATTTATTTTTTTCAAGCTCATATACTCGTTTTAATTCTTTAACCAAAAAGATTAACAAAAAGATTTAATTTAAATTTCTTCCGTTGCTACAGTAACGGATCTACAATATGAATGAATATGGATGAATTATTGCTTTTAAGGTTAGATATTTCGATGTTTTGACGCCAAAGGCATCGCCAAATTAGAAAGATGAGAAATATCCTACGAACTATTAGACTTAAACGAATTTGGTTTGTACCATTCGATTCAGCATACAAAAATACACAACAATATATTATCAGTTGAAAAATAAGTATAAAATCAGATTTTTAAGGAATTTTGTAAAAGTTCGTTGGAATTTTAGAAAATCCTTTCTTAGCGGCACTCTATGTCATAAAAAGTATTTTTACCTCAAATTTCAAGATTTTAGGTTCAGTAGTTTGGGCTGCGCATTGATTAATACAAAATCCAGACTTTCTTTTATATATATAGATTAATCAGTTTACTCTATTCGGATTAACTGGTTTCCGTATGCTTTTCTCAAGTAAACAATTGCAGCTTCTCAACAAAATTTATACTTGGAAGAATAACAAAATGTTAATTTTGTTAATGCTTTTTATTTTAATGGTAATGTTAACGTTGTTAATTTATCATGTTTATTAAAACTAGAAATATTTATTTAAAATTTGATAACATCCTAAAAACTGACATTTAGGGTTAATTTTTTTTACTGTTATACTGTAAGAAATACTCGGAAACGTTTCCGAAAGTTATGGACAGCAAAGGAGCTTTTTGTTTCCAAAATGCTTCTTTAAATATAAAAAAATCTGTAGGTGTGAGGTTTTTGAAGATAATAAAACGCTTTTCGTAACCGCGGAAAACTTCGAAGAGGTATTATATTAAATTTTCCTACACTTTTAGAATGAATATAGAGATATTTCTATTTTTTACAGTGTGGTAATCCTATTGCGAAATAAGAAGTTACATTTACAGCTAGTCCCGATTGTGAGAGTCTATTTTTGGTACTTTTCCAGTGTAGGAGCCTTGGGGTTTATTATAAAAATTTCGGCGCAATTCGAGTTTCAGAAAAGGAGATTTGTTACCCAATGTTATAAACAGCTATGAAAATACACCTGATGAACTTTTTATTCGTTTATATATATATATATATATATATATATAAACATTTTATTTATATATATATATATATATATATATAAACATTTTATTTATATATATATATATATATATATATATATATATATATAAACATTTTATTTATATATATATATATATATATATATATAAACATTTTATTTATATATATTATTAATATTATTGTTTATCTATACATTTATTTCTGTTTGGGTATATGAAACAATGAAAAGGTTGTCTGAAAATATGCATAAAAAAATTCCTTCTCTAGCCAAGTCCTCTTTATTGAAAAAGTGGCCCTTTTTCCCCCTTAAACACAAGCCGAAACATGCGAAAGATACATAATATATAAACGCAAGTGGAATATGCTTAATACAGTTTACACATAAAAGTATGTAACCTTTTTTTAAATATGTATATATACTTCATAATTTTTTAACTAATTTTCTGGTGACAGTTTTACCTGAAATTATACTAATTAACACCATTTTCTTCAGCAGAAATATTTATATAAATGCTTAATAATTTTTTTATATTATTAAAAGTTTAACAAGAAAAACAACATTTGAGTTTTAGTCTAATTAAACAGTTAGTTTAATGCACGTTATTTAAAACAAATTCCCTCTCAGTAAAATTCTACGTTAAGAAAGAAATTTCCCTTGAGATTTATTTTGTAAAACAGTGTAAATATCTAACACTAAAACGTGTACAAAATGAACTTATTCCCCGTTCTCTTCAGATACTATCTTAACAGATTTTACTGTAACTTTAAATCCTTTATTTTTCTCCTAAATTCTGTTACTTATAGGGCGTTTATAACTATGAATATTTTATGTCTTCATGAAATGTGATAAAAATATTTTAGGACTGCGGGTTTTATAAAATCCCATTTTTCAAGATGCAAAACTATGTCAGAGTAAATTGTCACTAAAAACATAAAATATTTAAGTATGTTTTTCGCCGTTGTTTAGGTGCCTACATTAAAAAAAAAAAAAACATTTTTATGAATCTGCGAAAAATTGATATACCATGTACAAACATGTACAGTCGTGGACAAAAAAAAAGTAAACACCCCCTACTAACTCCTCAACATATTACCGTAGAAGAAAGTTACGGGAACCGAACGATTGGAAATAAAGTCTACTTTTAAATGATGTATATAAAATTTGCTTAAGGGGCCATCTACTTATTAAAACGAACCATAACTTTGTTTTTCTCAATAGCAGTACACAATTCTGACAGTATAAACGAATTCTACACCATTTAATTAGCCTAAAAACAAACGTGTATGCAATTCGTACTATAAGTTTCCGAGAAATTATTTTAAAACGAGCGTATTTTAAGGGCTGTATCCAAATTGAAGTTCGGAACTCGATTGTTAACCGAGAAAGCCCTCATCTTGATCAAGGCACCTTAAGTGTCACTCAAGCAGTCAATGAAATCAGCTAGATTACAGGACAGCATAGGAAATTTCAAAATATCTAGTCAGTTCTATCATAGACGCCCTTAAACCAACATTTTGGCGTTTTTTAAGCATAATTTGAAAACTACTTGTAAGAAAAATGTGAAATTTTGGATTTCCATAAAACAGGACTTAATAAATCAAAGTCCATCAAAAAAAAATGTAGGTTGCAATTCATATTTTTTTCGAATATTAATTTCATAATTCATAATTCATATCATAAAATTATAAAAATTGTAAATTCAACGTATTTATGTTTGGGTATATTAGTATTATTGCTACACAAAAAATTAGCACATTAGGAGCATAATTTCAGGATATATAAATAAAAATATGGAAATGTAATTTAACATTAGAAGCACTAAATTTTGAATGATTATAATTCAAAAACTTATTATTCAAATGACTTGAAATTTGGCGTCTAGGCATAGTTTGAACCGAAGATTTGATATATCTCGTTAAAATTTGGTATTGCCATTGAAAAACATGAAGTTTGGATTCGTTTTAATATGTAGATGGTCCCCTGAGCAAATTTTATATACATCATTTAAAATTAGACTTTATTTCCAATCGTTCGGTACCAGTCATTTTCATCTACGATAAATTGTTCAGGAGTTAGTAGGGGGTGTTTACTTTTTTTCCACGAATGTACCATAACCTATTCCGAGTTATTCATGATTCCGAGACGCGTTCTTTTTATGAAGTAACCCTAGAAACCAGTATATTTTCGAGGTTTGAAGAAACATTTATTAAAAAAAATTATATTTTGCTGTTTTGGGAAGCGTTTCCGAGTAGCTTTTATGGTGTATTAGTCGGTTTTTGTTAAATTAGAATATTGGTTTCTCGGATGTTATCAAATCTTCATTAAAATATATTCTACTGCTTAATTGAATTTATATATGCAATAGTTACAAAATACAGGTGCATCAGGAATGATCCTTCAAATTTGGTGGGGAGGTTTAAAGCAGAAAAAGAAGACAATTTCACATAGGAAACTGTGTTGGAATTTATGTGGCGTGTTAAGTCAAAAACACTCAGTAACATAATCGCGCTCTCTCATGAATAAACAAAATAGAACATAAAGTGGCTTTATGCTGCTTTTTCAAAATAGAGGTAAGTGAAAGTCGCTTACCTTTTATACATCATTTTCCGAGAAGTTCGCTCGAGATTCGTCACCGCCTGCGTGGTCACTCTGCCTGTGATTTATCCAGTTTTGTTACGTGTGCGATATGTATTTATATAATACAATAAATATCATATATATCGATATTTGTGTATTGATATGTATCATTGTACGGTTAAATAGTCCACTGAATTTTTTTAACTCCTAAGCATCGCACATTTTCAATTTTTATACCGTCGTATTGAGAAAAAAAGTACTTTTTAATGCAATTTGTTTGAAAATTGCATCTCAATTTATTTTTGATATATTATTTTTTTTGTAGTTTTTACCGTCATTTGTTTAAATTTAGCAACTCAAGTACACCATTTCTGTTGAAAGTAAAGAAAAGCAGTTGAAAAATAGTAATTATATCTTTTTGTTGCCATTTTCTCATAACTATCGAGAAGAAAATGTAATTAAATTACGCGCTATTTTGAAAAAATATAAATGAATGATTTCTGATAAAGCATGGAGCTATTATAAACTATATTTAATTTAATTATCTATATTACAAACAAAAGAAAGCATATGAATCATTAGATAGCCGATTTTTTTTGTCGAGTTTCTTGAGTGACATCTTTTTTGATTTGTGCACAATAGTGACATCATATGAATACTTTTCTGTAGATGTTGTTTAAGACCGGATCTTAAATGAGGAATTCTTCAGACGATGCTAATGGCGTCATTTTGTATAAAATAAAAGCGTGTGTTTTAAGTCTTAAAACTGACATATGTTTTGTATTATCTATATTTATATACATATATTTTTTTCCATCGGGGGCGACACTAAATTCTTAAAAAGCAGAATTCCTGCTTTCTAGTGTTATATTTTTACAGGCTACGAAAAATGTCTAGTGTATATCTTTATAGTGTATATACAGGTATGTCTTAACATTCGTATAGAAGTGTTCGTTATTTTATTTTTTTTCCAATTTTGAGAAAAAGATTAGTTTTACGTTAATATTGTTAATAATAGCTATCCAATTAGATTTATTGAAGTTTAAAGAATATGTCATTTTCAAAAATCTAACGAATGTAGTCATTTTGCGTGCTATTTAATTCATATTTATATTAGAATAGGCTATGGAAGAGATGTTGCGAACGTTTAGGAAAAGTCGTATTGCGACAGGATTTGATAGATATTGCAACTTTCTAATATGTGTTGCGTATTATAAAATAGGATACCTATAAGATACCAGAAAAGTAACCTACACTTTTAATTAAAAGGGCAAAAAAATGCTTTAAATTAAAAAATCGCCAACGGTGCAAAGAGAATTTAGCAAACGTTTATTATTATTATTACTAGATGCCAAAAGATAAATGAAGTCATAATGATAAATACATACTATACATATACAACCATTTCTACATGTAGATAGAAACAAAAGTATTTGTTCAGACAAAATAATTCTTAATGAAAAAAAGGTGTACTATTAATAGTGCGCCAGATCTGAACGGGTATAACAAAAAAAATTCTTTTTTAAATAACTGTTTGTTTGGTCTTATTTTAGAAAAAACTATGTTTGTGTAATTGTAATAGAATGTTGAGGAATATCATCTCAGTGAAAATATTTAGTACAAATATTACAATCTGCATTATAAAAGACAAGCGTGTCCGTTCGTAACGCTGACGACATTTTGACGGTGGAAATTGGAAGCGAAAAACTTTAACTTTTATTAACTTAAAGTGCAATTTTTTAAACTTCTAAATGCCGCACATTTTCAATTTTTCCAAGGACAAAAAGTGTACGTCCAAATGTAATTTGTTTGAAAGCTGTATCGCAATTTGTTTTAAAACTGTATGACAGTTTTTTCAATTTTTATTACTTTTAAATTTATTACAAAAATGAATATGTTTAATATATTTCTATCGTGTGCAGACGATTACGAAAGATAAATCCGTTTGCATATAAATTAATATGAATAGCTCATTATTTACTTCCAGTTTATATTCAGGAAATTATCGCGTTTAATACGCTTCACATCTTTAATTGAATGCATTATTACTACTTTTCATATATATGATTTTTAGTATTGTTTATCTGCATTACAAAAATTATGTTAATTGTAGTAATTCTATTAGAATTATCAATAATAATTATTCTATTTCTTTTATACTTAATCTAAACATTCATTTCAAATTAAATCTAGCATCTAGGTGGTTCAGTGGCATCTTATTCTACGAATAATCAACATATTTTACGGCACAAAACATACATTTAATAACGAAAACGGAACATAAAAATCTATAAAGTGATATTCAACATGTTACATCTAAAACATTGTAAGATCAACAATGGATTAGTTCGTTTCAGTTCAGAAGTAGAGTTCTAATAGAGCATGCGCTGGCTAACTAGCTGTTTAGAGAATTAGCCGGAACAATAATAATTTTTTAAAAAAAGGTGGACCCGTGCGAGATTTTCTCATCGCAATCCTTAAGGGCAGTTGGAAGGCCAAAACATAAAATATATCGAATTTTCGATTTTTTGATATTTTGAATCTACCATTTCTTCTCTTTCTACTGATATATTACTTTTGTTTCTACGGCAACTAGACGTTGGAAAATTTTTAGTAATTCTGTTTGTTTATCTACTTTACTGCTAGTACGTTTATTTAATTTTGATTGATATTCTCAAAATGTTGTTTTTTTTAACTTCGATGTAACTTTTTGAAAAAACTATTATACATTATGCTTTCAAATTTTGCTTGAACATTCTATAAATATCCCTGTTTGATCTGAGGTGAATTGTTTAAACTCATAAAAAGAGCTTTTTTTATTATTATCGTTATCTTTGAAAAAAAAAAAAAATGAATGTTTTTTAAAATTTGAATGCGATTCAGATTTTTTTTTTTAAATATTAAGCTTTATTTAATTATAAATTAAACTTCAGATTATTAAGAATTATTTAGTTTACGCATAAAAAAATTTTCGAGACCATATCTTAAGTAGTTTATGAGAAAAGGTACATTAACTTAACATGGCGGGTATAGGGATTCCGCCTGCCTTAAGATTAATTACTACGTTTATTCTTTAATTTTTGAATAGGTGCAATTATTTTTATCAGACAGTTTTTTAACGATATATAATTATACTATGCCAAAAGCCACTTACAGACTCTCTCGAAAAATACCTCATTCATCTCTATGCATTTAGTATGTGAAGAGAAAACACGGTGATAACATCAGAAATAATATATATGATGACTTTCACCTATATTCTGCAATCCGAGAAGCCCACGTTTATGCCCCTTGTAATCATAAAAGAACATCTTGTTTGAAGAAGAAAAATATTGTTTTGAAAACTTTTTATGGATTTTAGTAATATCAGCCCTCTTAAGGGGGTAGGATACCATTGAACACTTCGAAAAAGTGAAAAATATCACTATGTTCCAAGCTTCAAAACTTGTGTAATAAGTTAAAAATAAAAATCAAACTTCATTTAAATATAAAGCTCATATTTCAATTTATATTTAAAAATATATATGTAATTGTAAATTCATAAATAAATATTGAAATTATAAGTTTAAAAATATATGATAATAAGAGAAAACAATCTTGCGCACATGATAAAATCTGAAAATATGCATATAAAGAGGAAATTTTGGTGAAAATAAATATATAATAGTGTTACCTTTATACTAAAATCAGAATATTTCTAAAAAAATATTGACTAAATTAAAAAATTAACAACAACAACAACAACAAAAAAATCACTTAAAATTTTTTTTAAGTGCAAAAACAGAAAAAAAAAATAAAATCTTACCTTTTTCTTGTTTTAAGTTGTAGATAATACAGAAATGAATATGTGGTGAAAATTTCTTTTGATTGCCATGCATAATTTTTTTGTAACTTTGCACGCAGTATCAAAATTTATCGTTATGAATAAACGCAGCGCAAAGTTTAATTATCACATGTAGTCTTAATATGTAGTCTTAATAAAACTGCCATAATTAGTAAACTAATGGGAATTTTTAATGCGTTTTTTTTCATATCGTTCAGAAATGCTTACGGAATCAAAATATGTATTTAAAAAAATTCGAAAATTTTGAACGTTTAAAGGTATCCTACCCCTAGGGGACGCAGTCCCCTTCATTCGGTGAAAAATGATGAAAATATCGATTTTCTAATTTTTCGCTAAAATTATATTTTATGATCCATAGTATTTATGTTCTGATGAAGTTTCGTAAAGATCCGAGTATCATAAATGCAGTTAAAAGCAATTTTATTACATCGCTGTCCCTTTAAATTCCGCACTCACTTCACTGTTTACGTTGCGATTGCAGCTGAATACCTATCTGTTTCGATATATCGCAGCCAGTAAGAAATGTTATAAAATTATTTGAATATTATTTGAATATTATTATTATATGAAATGAAATTATTTTTGAAGTTGATGTAATTTTACACGTTTTTTGTCCTAAACGAATTAACTTATAGTAAATCCGATACTTAAAATTATACAGCACACTTCTAAAAATAGTTTTAAAAAAAATAACCCAAAATGTTCAAAACTGTACGAAAAGATGCATTATAAAATTTACTTAAATAAATAAATATATATTACGAAGCAATTTAATGGGTTAAGTCGAACAATCACGTCGTGTTTTTTATTACATAATACTGGATTAGTACCACATATTAATCAGCCGTTGGTGATGTTGTATAGCAATCATACCACTTAGCACAAGCATCGCTAGTGGAGGTGTCAACTCTGTAAAAATTTAGCAGCTTTAGAGCGATGATAATATTGGTAGAGTCCAATCAAACTCTTATTTATTCATGATGAAGACAAGGCAGATTAGGCTGCGTGAGTGGTGAAAAAAGGCGTATGAAGAAATCTGGGGTTTTCCCAATTAAAAACATGGAAACGTAGTCATAGGAAACTGTTTATTCCATCAGAACAGACCAACATTAAACAATTGTCACAGGATGAGAAATCAGAGCATTCCACTCGAGCATGAACTAGTTACACATGCGAAATAGATGTTAATTCACGAAATGAATATTCTACATGGTTTAGGACACCAGGTAACAGGTTATGTAAACAATCAAACGGCACAAAAAATCTCCTCCTGAGCTCATGCTCTAGCTATTTCTTAGAATGCGCGAAGGAATTCCGATTGAAATGAAAACTTCAGGCTAGCCAAACAGAATCACGAACGAGACTCGAAGTGAAACTGCGATCCGTCACTCAGACAATGGAGAGCGATCGAGAATCGTCACAGAACAGAATCCCGGCGCCGCTAGTGGAAGGATTTCGATGAAAAAAGGCGGTCGCCCAGCTGGCGGGAAAATGAGATGAAATAGAATAAAAATGTAAAAATGGCTTTGATAAACATTCGAAAAATAAGTAAATGCGTTCAGAACTTTACAGTTTGGTAGGCGATAAAAATTAATGAAGGGACTAAAAGTTTAGATTACGTTTTGGAATAAATCTATTATTAAGATACGCGTTTTAAAATTATAGGAATTTAACTAGAAATAAATAATAGAGCGTATTAAAAAAAAAGGAAATAATGAATATGCCGGCAATTTAGAATAATTTAAATGAATAGTAAAAGTAAAATTTTTTTATATAACATATATATATATAATTCTGCAAAAGGAATCGAACAATTTCTTGACAGAAGCATTTTCCTTCATTGAGTCTTTTATTATTGTGCCAAAATTGTATCTTAAAATGCTTAAATTAAAAAAAAAAATGTTGAAAGGGTGCTGAGTCCCCGTAATGACAAACAGCTTTTTAATCTTTTTCTCGGTATAAGAAATTACCTTTTACTATATTTATACTAGAGTCATTATCTGAAAAGTGGAAATTTTATGTCCCAGGGGTCTTGAAGACATATTTTTAAAATTACAAAAAGAAAAAAAGGGTTTAAACTATCAATATTTATCGGTTATACATATAAACTGTAATTATTTGCTTATTGAAATCGAAATATGATAAATTAAATGTATTTTTGTAATGCAAACATCATTCCCTCACTATGTCCCCAGTCACACATGTAGAAAAGAAAATGCTTTCTCTGCCATTGCAGCACGTATGTTTATAATTATTTTTTTCTCAATCTATTAAGCATACTTAAATTAATAATTACCCATTTAATTATATTTATATTTTGTGTAATAAAAGAATTAGGGCAGTTTTTAATGATGCTCCTAGTATTCGTCATCATTCCCCCACTAACTACAAATTTGCCCCTATTTAATTGGTATAAAGCAGCACATGCATTATATAGTAGGGTGGGTCGAAAAAAAGAAATTTTTTATTTTCGGAACGTTTTAGTGCGGAAAAGTTGCCTATTGTAATAAGAAGAGAAAAGGCATAAAATTTTTTTTAATCGGTTAACATCTTGCATTCGCGCATCGTACTTAAAGTTGATGAAAAATTGCAAAAATCGCGCCTTTTTTTCTAATTTTTTTAAGTTAATTAATACTTTAAAAATAAACACGCTTTAGCTTTTTATGCTTGTTTCATGCTTTAAATAACCTAATAAATTAAATTCCGATCAATAATCCAATTTTTTTTTGTTCGCGCAAGAACTTCGAAAAAACATAAATGTAGCAATTTTTCGCAATTTTCACCGTACAACTCTTAGTTCGTTTTGCTAAAACAAAACAACACAGAACTCATCACATGGTGGTGGTTACACGTTGAGTTCCATACACATCCTATCCAACCAACCGTCGAATTGTTGGGTGTGGTATATATATTATATTAAAAAGAACACATGCATGTCAATGTGTAATTCTAATTAAATGCTTATATAAAAATTTAACAAAGAAAATTCGTGTCTTTGAGTTGAGAATCATTGCTTTTCAAGGGAATAACAATTTGGGGGAAAATCGTATGTATTTACAAAAAAGTTAAATGTGAAGGCCGAGCGGAAAGCTCATGATCTTCAGCAAGCACTGAGTGGTTCCTCAAATAGTTTTAAATTCCCTAAAGTGGCAGTGTACTATGAAATTGGTGAACTCAAACACAATTTTGTGAAGACTCGGAGTATGAGGAAGATAAATACAAACCAAGTACATCGACTTGTTTTCGACATACGTTTCGATCACCTTTTTTTATTTCTGTGGTGTAAAGAAAGCGTACTTGAACACACAACCAAGTACAAAAGCCCAAATGGCAGATGAGAATTAAAATTAACGGAACAGCGCTAAACAGCGGTCGTTTCGTAGTTTCTGATTGGCCAAAAGCTGTCATAACGTCAAGTGGATAACCGACACAGATACTTCTGATGTGGTTGGTAAGTATAAAATAAAAAGAGACAAGAGTCGTTTTAGAACGGATTTGAAAAGCCGATTCCCACACCCTGAGGAAAGTTCGGGTCTTTTTTTGACGGACAAAAATGAGATACTTTGATCCCCGAAAAATTTAATACCAATCAGTTTCACAGGAATGTGAAATAAGAATACCATTCTCTTATCCATGAACCTGGATCAACTTATATTGGACATGTATCTTCTTCCTTGAGTTCATCAAATTATGTAAGTCAAAGCATTATTTCTTTTTTGTCTGAACTATCAATATCACTAGAAAACTAGAAGTAGTAGGGTGTGATGGTACTGTAACAAACACTAGATGGAATAACGGTGCTTTCCACCGACTAAAAAATCATAAAATGTGAAGCATATGCATCCGGCATTTTAATGAGCTTTCTTATGGCCAAATTTTCCAACATATTCACAGTCAAACTGAAGGGCCTAAATCTTTTGTAAGCCAATCGGGTAGAAGCTCACTTGTTGTGAAAAAGTTCCGGTGGTCGATTTTGAACCCGCAGATTGTTCTATTCTAGATATAGACAGGACTTTTTTGAGCGAAGAATAGCAGTGTTTTGGGGACATTTTGAATGCAATAACCTTGGAATATTGTCCAGAAGACTTGGCGAATTGGGACCCGGGTACTATGTCTGATTCCAGATGACTAACTAGGGCCAACCGAGTCCTTAAATTGTATTAGATTCATCCAAAACTTAAAAGAAATATTTGGCTTCATCATAAAGTCATACATGCCTGTGTAATTTGCCATAAAATAAGCAAATATTTTTCTGACGGATCAAAACATGTATTTCAAGCAATTCAAACATCACGCTATTTATCCGACGAATTACTACAATTTGTCAATCCAGTAATAGAACAAAATGCGTTTTTTGCGCATCCAGAGAATGTTCTGTTGGCAATGATTGTCGATTAAAGACAACATATTCAGGATATTGGTTACAGAAGGATCGTAAAAGCAAGACAAACCGTCCCAAAGAAGAAGACTGTTAGAAATGTAATGCCTCCGAATGGAAAATTTCAAGCTTTGGATTATATATAAATTATTAATCGGAATTCTTGTGCGGTGTATCCTTATCCAATGCCGCGAGACCTAAGTGAAGATGATGTTAAATTGTTCATCACTTCTGACACTATTCTCATGAAAGAAATACAAATGTTTCCCTGTCACACTGTTAAGATGCGCATCAAACTTGTGACAGAGACCTCGAATAAAGTATATGGAAATGAAGCTAGAGATGAGTTATGCCTCATCCACGTGGTGAATTCTGGGTCGTTTTGTTCTAGCAAAACGAGCGAAGAGTTGCATAGTGAAAATTGCGAAAAATTGCTAAATTTATGTTTTTTCTAAAATGTTGCACGAACGAAAAAATTAGATTATTGATTAGAATTTAATTTATTTAGGTTATGCAAACCATGAAACCAGAATAAAAAGGTAAAACGTGTTTATTTTTAAATTTTTAATTATCTTAAAAAAATTAGAGAAAAGGCGCGATTTTTGCAATTTTTCATCAACTTAAAGTACGATGCGCGAATGGAAGATGTTAACCGATTTTTAAAAAAAACTATGCCGCTTTTCTTCTTATTACAATAGGCAACTTTTCCGCACTAAAGCGTTCCGAAAATAAAAAATTTCTTTTTTTCGACCCACCCTATTATATAGGTCTAAGACAGTTTGTACATGGGTAAAGTGAAGTAGCCATCTTCTTGTTTGCTCAAAAACATTCCTGAATAGCTAGCACATGGCTTTGAAGTACTAGATCAAAGCAAGTATTTTTATTACCCGTCATTCCCTTATCTATTATAAATTTAATAAAAACTAATTATTTTTTAAAAATGATATTATATTATTAGAAATGTGTTACAGAAGATATTTAGTAACTGAAAATATACATTAGACTAATTATTTTTGTATAAAATGGTTTTCAGTAGTATTTCGTCATTCCCTCATAATTTTAATATTTGAGGGAATGATCTAAATTCATTTATATATGTACTAAACAGTAAAATAAGAAAATCTAATGCAATTAAATACACAAATAATAATAAAAAATATATTATTCATGACTGTAAGACTTCTAATTATAATTTCTTTTCTTTTTTAACACTTTCAAGTGTGGTGGTATGTATACGAAACTATTTAATTTTAATTCCCAAGCACCACAATGGCACCCGACTTTTAATAAACTTTTTTCTATTTAACATGTATGTGAAATGCAGCATTTTTCTTATTTACAAATAAATTTGTTCTTAAATTCCGGTGCCAATCATTTATTAGAACATTTAACCAATGGAAGTGTTTTGAAATTAAAATCTCAGAAGAACTATGAGATACAGTTTGGTTCGTATTATTTTTTGATAAATATAGCAATAAGGTACTTATAGGCTAAATTTTGTGATTTATGAGGCAATTTTATTAAGCCGCAATTAAAAAAAAAAAAAAAAAAAAACAAAAAAAAAAAAAACAGCCACATTTCAGAGAATGCCCCATTAGTTTAAAGCCACCTGTCTGGTTCTCCGTGCTAAAACTGGCATAAATGTATTCGGTTTGCCATGCGACTGATATATGTTATTGAAGTTTACTATGTTATGTTCATGTTGAAAATCAGGTGTATACAGGGATCGTACGCATCAAAGGATTCAGGAGATTTTAGGTGTATTAGTACCAGAAATTTTGTAGATATAGTATTTTTATAGGTCGCTATATCTGAAGATAGAATTTTTTTTTCATTAAATAAACCAAATATTGCTTTACAAAAATTCTAATAGAAGGTGCTTGAAAGTAGTTGAAGCTTACGAACCCTGATATAGCATTTTTAATTCATTTGCAAAAACTCTAAAAAATTTTGGTTAAATTACGTTCTATGTGGAAAAGTCGTTTGTTATGTAGTTTAATGAGACTAATTGAAATATATTGAAATTATTTATCACATAGATGTGCTTCAAGACGCTTACTATAGAATATATTTTTGCGTAGCATTTCTCTTTCATTTACAGGGACACACAAAAGAATTCGGTTACAGTACTGTCTATGATCAATAATTGCTGGAAGTGCGTTTTCAGCTGTGGTACACGTTTTTAAAACTTAACGAATAATTTGAATATTACTTAATGTAAATAAATTGTATAGATCATATACAGGTCGGCACTAAAGATCTCGAGTACATTTCCGTTTATTGACGGAAATTTCTGAAGGGGAATTCCCAACTGTGCTACACGTTTACTAACTAAACTAAAAGTTAGCATACTATGTAGTGTATATACAAATCTTTATATCATATACAGGTCTGGCTAAAAGAATTCAGATATTTCTATTACTAATGGTGATATTTAACGAAATTCGGTTTTTAATTCTTTGACTGCCACGGTGACTAACACTGAAGCGCTTAAAAATTTACAGTGTTTTAAGTAATTTTTAAGAAAGTATAATCCTGTAATAAATAAAAGGTAGGCAAATTTTGAATAAATTTTCAGTAATTACTTAAAAAAATATAATTTTTTTTTTAGTTTTATATCATATTTACTTGTCAGTCATCGGTGAATGACGCGTTTTAAACTGAAATTTCCGAGTCAGTCTGACGTGGCGCTTAACGTGTTAAATGTGTTATGCGTTTTTCATATTGTCAACTTGGACATCATAGTCCACCTTACTTTAAAAAGTTTTGTTACAAAATTCGGAATGTGTTGGAAAGTCCTTCCTAATCTATGCTTGGCACATCATTTTTCGGTCTTTTTACGGATGCATCTGGTAGTCTGGTATTTTCTTATGTCATTAGATTACACTCGTTGTAAAAAAAAAATTAGAAATTAAATCCCCTGCGAAAACAAATATAGTATAAACTGAATAGATTTGATATTCCTAAATCTATATATGGTATCCAAATTTTTCCAAACACGTACCATTTTTCCAAGAAAAAGTTTTCTAATAATAACAAAAGATGAAGGACTGTTACATTAATTTAGAATGATTGATAAAAATGAGAACATGAAAAAGGTATTATAACAAATCAATAAAATACATGCTGAAAATATAATTTGTCGATATTTGTCTGGTAAATTCTGCTTTTGGTGTCACTCACCCTCTTTCGTGTTCAGCAATATCAACTAACATACTTTCTTTTACCGCTGCATCTTTATTTATTTTTATATCCATTTATTCATAGATTATTTATATATGAATATACAAATATTTTTGTTTACGAAATTTTCACTTATGTTTTAGTTATGTTCACTTATGACTTTGAATTTAAAAACAAACCTCCCCACCTAAAAAATTTATACGTGATAACAGCAATTTTATTTCCATATTTTGAGTTAGTGAGCTTAAATCTGTAAGGATCAACCATTGTCTTTCCAGAGTATATTTTGTTGGCGAGGAATGTTACTATTTGAAATTCGATAAATATTATTCCATTATTTTACTCTATTATTCTATTGATAACATAATAATTTGTTTGTACTTTCCCTGTATAGGAGCCATAGTATTTATTAAAAAGCTTGGCGCAATTTGGGCTTAAGAAAGTGGGGTTGTTGCCAAGTAATATAAGCAGCAATGGAAAGAAACATGATGAGCTTTTTATGCTTGCTTATATATGTGTTATATATATATATACACACACACATAATATATATACACATATAAACATTATAAATATATATGCTATTATTGCTTACTTCTGTGTGTATATAAAAATAGATAAATGTTTCCTTTATATTAAATAAATTGCATAAATGTTAAAAAAATTGCTTGTACGTATGAAACAGTGGATAGTGTCCAGAAAATATGTTGCCAAATTTCCTTCTCCCGCCAAGCGCATTTTCGCAATTTCGCCAAGCCCCTATACGGGAAAAGTACCAATTTCTTTATTATATAAATTTCTGTGAAAAGCTTTTCTTTAATTTTAAATAAAGAATTTCTTCTTTTTCTAGGTAAGTGAATTACGAAGTTTGAAGATCTTAGATATGTGACTGTAGGTAACGCTGCTGATTTGTTACATTTTCAGTATTTTCTTTTTTTATAATTTTTAAATGAGCCTTGTGTGAATACATATCTTTATTTAACCGCCTCATATTTTTGGAAACCTTGTACGAGAAGTAATGAACCCCCCCCCCCCCCTTCCGGTGAACTGTGTATATATTACTTCGAAACCTTTATTGTGTAGAACTTTATATGAAGTTTAATGTTTATTTAATACAGTAATGGCTAGTTCGACGATAATATTGTATGACATTCGGTTGTAAAATTCGTCTTAAAATGATTTTTTTCCTGATTTAAAAGAAAGAAGGTTGTTCATAAAGAATTCGCCATCTTTCATCGAAACAAAGGCATCACCAAAAAAGTTTTTGAAATTTCACTTTCTGGTAAAATGTCTAAAATTTGAATAAGCATTGAAACAAACTGTAACGCTTAATAATAGTACATTTTTAGTTATTGTATACCACAGTTTTGCCATACCTTCGGATTTTTTATTCTGAAATCTCGGATTCATATAAAAACATTTTGAATAGTAAGTTTTTTTAAATTTTTACACGGAATGTCTATAATTTTATCAATTAAAAATAACAATCGGAACTTTCTGCTAAAATTTTTCCATTTCTAAACAAATAATCCTTTAGATTTGGCAACACAGTACATGAGGTTTTGTAATAAATGTAATATATATCTTTTAAATCAACATTATTTGTTAAACCTCGCATTGCATTTAATGTTCTCACAGATTGCAGTTATTATTTTTTTTACTTTTCACAGTTTAACTTGTAACTTTCAAATAAACTACAGATACTACAATGTTCGTACGGGTACCGTTATTTTCAAGGCCAAATATCAGTATTTTTCTTATAGAAAAATAATTCTAGTTTAAACGGATGAAACTTCGCCTTATTTAAGGAGATATTTTCCATAAGAAAATACTGGCACCGAAGATCCTTAGTCTGGAAATTCAAGGACCCGTACGAACCCTGTACTAGTGAACTTACGATTCATTTTGAGTTCTAGGCACTTTTGAGTCGGTAAATTTTAATAATAAAAATCATTCGCATAAAATTAAGCGCAGAAACAGTATATGAATTATAACCGTTTAAACATCTGAAACCGCACACAGTGGATATGCCTCAATTTCTGCGTCTACAGTTAAGGGTTAAATCTATCTTAAGTATAATTTTATCTCATCCATTTCAAAATAATTCCTGTACGAGATCAAACGGTCCTAAACGTTGTAGAAGTAGTTATTAAATTATATTTTTTTCTTTCTTTCTTTTTTTTCGGTACGTTTTAAAACAAGATGACAAATTTTTTCACAGTATTAAAAGCTCCGAAATCCTTAAAAGCTTTTTGTTGCTTATTTTTGCGTAATCTTGTCTGTTTTATGATATTATGAAAAAAAAATTATCCAAGAACTTTTTGTCTGTCATATGCTTGTCAGTTTAAAAGCATGAAATCTTCAATATATGTTTTTTTATGAAATCAGGCTGGAACTTGTCTTTTCAATAACTGACAGATGTTACTCTTCCATCGTAGAATACGTGACTTTACACAGCTGAACTTATATAATTTCGAATTTAGTGTTTTTAAACGTCAGCGGGCATCAATGCTGATGTACGTCATTACTTATCTAGTAAAAAATGATTTTGAATTACATAAATTTGTTTTTTATATTTAATTAAAATGGAAAGCCAAGTACTTATCGCCGGAAAACACTGAATTTTCATAAAATTCAATGCATCATAAATCGGTAAATTTTAGTCGTAAAAGAATGAGTTGAGATTCTTCATTGATAAAAACAAGATTTTTTAAAATTACAAATATAGAAAAGGGAAAGTATAAACAAAATAATCTTTGTATTTTAAAGAGTTCCGGGGCTAAAATTTTTTTTTTAAATGCAATTTTTAAAATTATTATTGGCTTAAAAAAATATTGAGATTTTAGCGTTAAATACCGCAAACCGCATGCTTTTAGCTTCATTAGATCCAGAGATATAACACCTTTTGCCTTGAGAAGCGTTGCATCAGCTACCCTCTGATGAGAACTTTAACTCCATTTATCTCAGAATGAATTTTTTCACGATTTGTCAATTTTAAAAGAATATATCTAAAGTTCCTTGCAAGATATATGTATGAAGTTTTCAACAGAGATTTTATGCTATATTTCCAAAAAATGGTTTTCAGGATTTTTAATTTTGAGTGATAATTGTGAAAATATGCTATTGAATGCGAAACTCACTCATAAAAAAACTTAATTTTTTTTACTTAAAATTTTTTTATAAAATTCATAATCCATATTTTAAGAAATCCTGAAAACAAATTAAAATGACACATTTTCTGTACACAAAAGTCTAAAAACTATGTAAATCGAGTAAATACTTCCAGAATTATATAAAAAATTAAATATGATTAAAATTTTAATTTTTTTAATTTTTTTAGAAAAATATTTAAAAATTTTCATTTTTTTACATGCAATATTTTTATTATATTAAAACATATTTCAGAAAAAGATTTCATAACAAAACCTGCATAAATAAAAAAAATAGAATTTTGAGCTCCAGACTCCCTTAATATTATGTATACAACCGCTTATAAAACAAATGCTTAATCTTAAATTTATACTTTGCTTGTATAGTTTTTGTAATTAGAAGCGTGTTTCCAAAACTGAATTTCGGTAATCTTCCGAATATTGGCCGAAAACCAAAATATCCAAAAATGTTTTTAATTAATTAATACATACACAAAATACATAATTAGTAATTAATTATATTTGTAACTATACAAGTGGCCCTAGCTGGTTCTCTATGCGTCTGACCAAAACGTTTTATTTTCATTTAAAATAAATGTAATTAATTCATCTACAAAATGTTTTTCTAATTATACGAATTTTGTCTAATTAAAAAATATTTATGTATACCTAGATTTATCTTTTATAATGATTTTTGATCATAAATGATCATCTGTTGTACTCTAACTTTCTCAAAGAGTATTCGAAACTGCGATTTCAGAATAAAAATTTTCTTTTACTGTTAAGTTTGCAGCTTTTATTGTGCACGTGAAAAGTGTCTTGAAATTTTAGTCATATTAGAATTGCTTGCTTTATAATTTGCATTGCGTCAGTCATGATTGATAATTATAAGGAGTGAAGCTCATAGCAATAATTAAAGAGTGTCTCATTTGAGCCGATACTGCTCAAATAAATGAGTAACGTTGAAAATTTTCGAAGGAAGAAACGAGTTTTTAGGAATACAGATTCTTTCGGTCTAGTTTCGGTTCGACTGAATTTTCGGCGAAACTGAGATTTTGGGCCAAAAATTAAAATGAAACCAAATTTTTCGATGATCTCATGTTTCTATTATCAGAGATCTGAAAGATAATTACCAATATATGTATTGAATCATCCTATATAAATTTATAAATATTTGTTACCTTTCCGTTTCTCGGTCGCAATATCGCGCCATCTTTTTCTTTCGAGTGTGGGAACAAGAAACAAATGCTTTTATGTCAAAATGTTCTTTTTAGCTTACGATATAATTTTTTTATTAAAAATTCCTCTCTTTCTTTCTGTTCTTTTATTCATTCATAGTTTATTTTCTTTTTTTATACGTGTGCAATGTACGTTCAATCTGAAAAACAAATTCGTGAAAATATGTAAAAATATAAGCAACAAATTGCCGTAACACCCTTGTGATTGGAAAAGATTTTTTTTCCTGATATTTGAAAAAATTGAAATCTTTTGACTGGATAATTTCAGCAAATTGTGAGCTTCGGATAGCGAATTTTTCGTGTTTTGAGAAGAAAATGACACGTAAAAGTTTCGTTTCCAATACGAAATTATACTACGTAGCACAGTTTTCGGAAGAACCCTGTGATTTAACGAAAATTCACCGTTAGATTGTAGGATTTAAGGTATTATTATACAGCAGATTTAAACTTTTGTCAGCCACAAAACCGAAATTAGTTGTTTCTTATTCAGTTTTTTTTGCGCTGATTCTGAATCTATTTTCTGATTTTCTCCAGCGCGTCTAGTTTTTGAGATGTTTACATATTTCGATGTATGCAAATTTTGGAATTTTTGGACAATGATATGCAAATTTAAGGCAAAGCATTATCAGGCTGGATTTTTTGTTTTATGTTAAGATTCATGTCCAGTTTGCTTTACAAAAATGTTGTGTCCGAAATTATACTGTCATTTCATCGTGAAATATTGGCCCCAATTTGCATGTTTTTCATGTTTTTCTAACAAGGTTTCTTAAAGGATCTCAGGAATGAAAGGAAAATGAATAAAACGGACATTTTTCAACATTTATCATCTTTAAAAGTATATCATTTCATAACACTTTTAGGGGGATGACAGATATAAGTATATTTTTCAATTCATACATTCAAAAAATTACAAGATGCAGAATTAATATTTATAGGGGACTTGAAACTGTCCGACATTTGACGTCAGAAAATTGGTGTGCCAGCTTACGCGCAGGATTACAAAATAAATTTCGCAATAATAATGAAAATGTTGATGCCTAATTATACTTCAGATTTTAATAATTACACTGAACCTAAATAAATTTGTATTTAAAGCATTTTTATATTTTTAATACAAAGTAGTATTTAGTTAATCCAAATATTTGAAAATTTCAACTGTATAATCGCCTAAAAAATATTTTTATAACAATAAAAAGGAAATTTTAGGTTTAGTTATTTATACATACTAATATGAAACATATATTTTGAAAATTTCATGAAAATATATTGAGAAGTTTTTGAGATTCCCAGAAACGTCATTTTGAATAAAATGACTTCAAAGTTTCGAAACCGACTCTTCAGCTATTGATCAGGTACAATTCTAAAAGGCATGACTTTTGCTCTAATGGGGATTTCAAGGAAACAATTGTACCAAAATATTCAGAAAAGGTAGGAGTTTAACATATAAGAAAAATAATAAAACTTTGAAATTTTCGAGGCTTTAAGAGCCTGAGACACCTTGACGTCAACAAATGAGTTCACTAATATGTTTTTAAACCAGTTTTATGAACTGATTTGAAATCTGGTTTCCATTTTCTTCTATCGTGTCTAGGTTTTGAAAACAGAGATATTGTTCTTTTTGGTCAAAAGGCAGAAAATGCTTTTAACCCCCTGAGGAGCGGTGGGATATATAACATCACACCTAATTTTAATGAAGATTTCCACCGGAAATTTTTAATTAAATTTTACTTTTACAACATTGATAGAAAGAAGCTGTAAAACTGCTTTTCCTTATTTTAAAATAATTTTTTTCTAATTTTCCGATGTAAATTCAACATTACAGGAACACAATTGCTCCCCTCAAAACGTTAATGCTACATTGTGATGTATTTCAGCTAGTTAGGATACATCCTACTACTTTTTTCAAATGTTTATTGATTATGCTCGTTGGTGTTTATGTTCTTGATAGGAATCTGGCACTCTTCGCCCTTTTGACAATACACCCCCCTAAAATTCATTTTATATCAAACTTGTGCCAATACCATACAAAAGTAGAAATTCATTATACTCAAAAACTGGACAAGACAGAAGGAGATTGATTACAGATCAGCTTAAAAATGTAGTCTAAAAAAATATTACGTCAGATTTGTGGCAACTAATTTAATACTACTTCTATCGTGTCTAGATTTTGAAAAAAGAGAAATTGTACTTTTTGGACAAAAAGCCAGAAAATGCTTTTAATGCTACATTGTGATGCGCCTAGTATTTGAGATCTTTATATGTTTCGATGTATGGAAATTCTGGAATTTTTGGAATTTTCTGGAATTATATGCGAATTTAAGGCAAAGCATTATCAGGCTGGATTTTTTGTTTTGTGTTATGATAATGTCCTGTTTACTTAACAAAAATGTCGTGTCCGAAATTATACTGTCATGTCACTGTGTAGACAGACATGTCACTGTGCAGACGTGTCACAGAAATATTGTGCCCAATTTGCATATTTTTCAAGTTTTTCTAATAAGGTTTCTTAACGTCCAAATATTTGTGACAATTTGCATACTTTTCATGTTTTTCTAATAAGGTTTCTTAACGTCCAAATATTTATGACAAGCGAGTTCACTAATATGTTTCGAAACCAGTTTTTTATGCTGATTTCAAATCTGGTATTCGTTTTTTTCTATCGTGTCTAGCTTTTGAAAAAAGAGAAATTATACTTCTTTGGTCAGAATGCCAGAAAACGCTTTTAATGCTACATTGTGATGCACTGTAGCTAGTTAGGATATATTCAACTATTTTTTTCAGTTGTTTGTGAATTATGCCTATTGGTGATTATGTCCTTGATAGGAATCAGTCACTCTTCACATTTTTGACAATAAAGTACACACCCCTAAAAAGCATTTTATATCAAACTTGTGTCAATACCATACAAAAGTAGAAGTTCTTTTTACTCAAAAACTAAACATGATATATGGAAACAGATTACAGATTTGAAATCAGTTTAAAAATGCCCTTCCATATATAAAAAAGTAACGATTTGGAAATGGGCCGAAAGATATGGAAATGGACCAATAAAAATCTGCGTAGGTACCGCGAAACACATCTGATTGGTGAGAGCTTTCTGTCTTTTCTTAGCGGGAATTGTATGTGGCGAAAACCATGAAAGTAGAGAATTTAGATAGGTTGGGCGGGGAAAGGAAAGAATTTTCTGCATTTCGATAGACTTCTGTTTTTTTTTTTCTTCTTTAGGGGTCGATGGCAAAAGTGATTTTTACAGAAAGAAGGTAATTTCCATTAATGAATGAGAAAGGGGGAGGGGCATCTGTGTTTGGAATCTAAAAATTAAATGCATAGAAAATAAGGGATCGCAAAGCGGTCTACAATGGAAACGCTAAGCAATTACGTCTGGGGTTGGCTGGCAAACAGGGATTACTTCGCGATACCGCACGGAATCGCAAAGCGATTACGCGGGAGTTTAGTGGGAGTAGTGAGTAGGGGAGCAGAACCCCCCCCCCTCCCCCTAGTAGTCTAAAAGATATTACGTCAGATCTGTGGCATCTAATTTAAAATTGAAAGTGTTGTAAACATTAGTGCATCGAAAAATATGCAAGTTAGGCTTAATAACTGACAGATAAATATTAAGAATACGCAGACTGCTGCATCTATCACTAGAAAGTGGTACAGTAATCATATCATAAAACAAAAAATCCAGTCTAGCATTTATTGTACCTAAAATTTGCATAAAATGACACAAAAAAGCTTAAATTTGTATAATTTGATATATGCAAATATCTAAAAAAACTAGACGTACTGGAGAAAATATAAAACTAGATTTGGAATCGTCGCAAAAAACTGAATCAGAAACAACTAATTTCAGTTCCAGGGCAAAACCATTGTTGTCCAGTGTAATTTTTAAGATAGATTGCGACGTTGTCTGAATTATAAAGGGAAAATGGTCAAAAGAAAACGGAAATTTCTGTGTTTTAACGAAATGTAACCAACGGAAATATTCGGTCAATTTACAGATTTTTTTAAGTGTTATTTAAATAAAACGACAGTAAAGTACTAAATATTTTCATAAATTCTATTCTTTTTTGTACTGATAAGTGTGTTGTAATTTCTTTTGTCTGTATTTGCTATTAACACTACCATCAAAATAATAGTTCACATTTATGTGCTTTTCTCATTATTATTTATCTTCGAACGCCACATTCTAAGCGCTTATGAATCTATAGGGCCAAGTTCCATGACTTTCATCTAACAGCATCTTGTAAGCGCGAATCAAAGAACAATATGATGGGTTCTTCATTATCGCTCTTTGTTTAAGTGATTAATGATACAGAAAAGTATGAGCTTAGCTGATAATGTTTCATCAGTCTCATTTATCTGAAGTGGATTCCATCACATATTTCATAAGATTTATTTGCTTGCATAGAAAGTATGGTTATTATTTCTGGCTGGAAGATCTAATTATGACATCATTCATCGCCTTTTATTATATAAACTGCGCAGTAAAAAAAGGGTCAAATGTTTGTTAATTTATCAAAACATTCTACAATCACTAATAAAAATATTATATAACCTCTTTCGAATTACGATTACGAAAATTGTTCCGTTATCTTTAGGAAGCTGAAATAAAAAAATAAACAATTAATAAATAAAATAAAAATAAATTCGAGATCTGAACAAGAACGGAAAATCGTGTATCCAGCATAGAATAGGAAACACTTTCCAACATATTCAGATTACTGTAACAAAACTTTCAGATTTAAATAAGGTGAAAGTTGTCTAAATAAAAAAATTTAAAATACATAATACTTTTGAAAATCCAGTTACTGAAAATATCCTGAAAATTACGAAAAATCCCGATTTTTTTTCGTGCAACCCTGTATATGATCTATAGATTCAAATGTTTATTATCTAGTATGATGTTAAATGTTAGTTCAATTAAACGCATAGCACAGTTGAAATTTCCACTTCAGTAATTTCCGTCAATAAACGAAAATGCACTTGAGATCTTTTGTGTAGCCCTGTATATGATCTATAGAATTTATACATACTGAGTAATATGCAAAAAAATGTTAGATTTTAAAACGCATATTACAAACGAAAACGCATTTCCAGCAATTGTTCTGTTTATGCAGTACTGTAGTCAAATACTTTAGTGTGTCCCTGTAAATGAACGATAAATTGTATGCACACCAGATTCTACATTAAACGTTTTATAGTACATCTCAGTCATATAGACAAATTTCAATATATTTAAAATAGTTTAATATCACTGAAATAAACCGCAAACAATTTTCCCCAATAGGTGGTAATGTAACGGAATTCTTTTGAGTTTCCCTGTAAATGAACCGTTAATGCTACACACTTCAGTTTAAATACCGAACATGCCCCCATAAACACCAATAACATACATCTAATTCATAGTAATCTTACCATATTTACGCGAGTTATTCCAGAGACGGACAGACAAACCGAATTCATAAATTCTCTTCAACTAGGGTGGAAAGTATTAAAAAGAAGTTATAGACCTGGAGGCGTCAGAAAAGATAATCACCTTATCGAGTTCCCACCTGAAATTCCAGAATTAGTTAAAACTCGATTCGCATATTAAAACGCGATCGGTCTGCCAAGTCATGTATTGGCGGAAAACACCTGAAAACCCGATATTAGCGGTTGACTCGTAAGGTTACTATTGAGTTTTCCTGCTCCCAATCCTCCATGTTTTCAAACCTTTGTGTGCAGGAAAACCCAATAGTAAACTTACCAGTCAACCACGAAAATCGGGTTTTCAGGTATTTTCCACCAAGATATGACTTGGTGGACCGATTACGTTTTAATATGCGGATCGAGTTTTAACTAATTTTGAAATTTCAACCATGAACTCGATGAGGTGATTGTCTGTGCTGCCAATATCTTTTGTGCCAATATGCGGTCGATTATAAAAACACATTTTCTATAGCTGCCCGTAATGTTTGTTAACTTTTCTGAGGGCCTTTTATAATGCATTAACTACTTAACAAATTTGCTTTTACGGTGTACGGGAAAGGAGGTTCTGATTGCTCTATTACTTAAAGAATTTGGATACCCCTAATTTTCCATTGTAATCTTAGCTCTATTTAATGACAGAAATTTTTAGATGAAAATATTAATTTTAAAAAGTGATATTTAGCCCGTATTTTTAGTTTGTTGTGTGAAAAAAGGAGAATCTGTTAAGGGTTTAAACAGTTTTAATAAAACCTATCAGATGTAAATTTCCAACTGGGCGGAAAATGTCCGGACCAGGATTCGATCCCGGGATGTCTTGGCTGAAGCCGCCAATGCTCTACCATCTGAGTTATACCGGACGAATAAGGTGAAACTTTTTCACTTATTTAACCCCTTAACGCTCGAATTAAATTACGGTTGAAAAATTCAAATTGCTTATTGGCACCACTTTTATGGAAAAGAAATATTCGCCTTATTTAATGACAGGAAAAACTATACTAAAATATAGCCAATTTCACTATTTTATAAAACTGATGGAAATCAAACAATTTGAGTTAAGGCACAGTCCGTGAATATGACGGGAGATAGAATTAAGGGGTTAACCTTATTGATTATAGCATCTGGTCTGAAATCTGGTTCAGATCAACAGAATAACTCGCAGGTAATGGAACTCCAGAAATCACTGGATCCGTAATTACACCAATTATTTACCAATTTATCGAATAATTGTGCTAAAATTAATATATGCGAGTTTTATTAAAAACCAGGTACTCTTTAGATACTTAAGTAAACATTTCAATTGAGTTATTGAATTTATACATCCAAAAATAGCAAGATTGTATTAATTTTAATGTTAAGGTTAATGCTGTTAATTTACCATGTTTTCTGCTAAACATGTTTGTTAAACATGAAAATATTTATTTGCGAATCGATAGAAAAACTTATATTTCGGATGAGAAAACTGATTGCACGGTAAAAACCACTTGGAAATATCTACGAAAATTTGTGGCAACAAAAGAACCTTTTTTACTTATAAATGAATCTTTAAACAACGAAGATGTATTGCTTTCTGAGATATCTAAAGATAAAGTAGAGCTTCTCGGAATCGCAGGCATCTCGATGTAGGTTATATTATATTCTCATATGTGATTGTATTGTAATAGCTAAAGTACCCGTCATTTCCCGTAATTTTAAGAATGTTTGCTAGAAAAATCAAGTTCAAAATAAAACTCGGTACAGACTAATATTTGTCAACATATTTTTCCCCATTCAGTGCATGGGTCATGTGAAAATATGCTTGAAATAAATGTTGAAAATTTTAAAATCGTTGCTTTTATACCAGTATTTAAAAAAAAAATCCTAAGCTTAAATAAGTATAATCTTAATTCTTGAAAAGAAACTGAGAGAGAAATGAAAATTCGTGATTTAGAAATGAAAAGTCATTCATACATCACTTTCTCCTGTAAATGCCATATATTATAACCATAATCCGTTTTAAATATGACGTCATATTTACCTACTTTCTGTACTTATTTATATTGAAGCTCCTTGAATTATTTACAAATATTTAAAAATGTTCGTTTATTTTCAAATATGATGCCATATTCAACTGCTTTTTGTAGTTACTTATATTTATACTAGTTGTATCATTGTGTAACATTCAAAAACGTCAGTTACACTTACTGCATGGCGTACCAGATTTTTCGATGTTCGCGGGAACGAGATTAATCAGTCAGAAGCCTGCATTTTTGAGAACTTTTCGCTGCTTACTTAAACACTCACTTCTGACAAGTAAATCTCGTTTCTCTAACAGAGAAAAATCTATCTGAAACCCGGTCTATGTCTGTTTTTTTTTTCCGAAGTTTTATACTGTCTCCGACAGCTTTTGCAAGAAAGAAAAAAAAATGCCGGCGGATATAGAAAAAATGGGTATTGTGATGTAGAAAAAATATCTACATTTGTTCGGAAATTTTCAAATCGATGTTTGAATTAGTTTTCCGAATTTTAGCCAATTGGTGAAATTTTTCATCAATTTTATAGTCAAAAATCACACTTCGCCATCAGCAAAAGAGAAATAACCACTTTTTCGTCGCCACGTACTTTAGTGGTATATATATATATAGACTTTCCTAGATTAAGAAAAAAATCACTTTTTTAACAGTGTCGGCAATTCAACCCGGGCTACCCGTATTGAAGACGCTCGATATTCTACCAGGTCATCATATAGATGAATATCGTTTTTAATTGAGAACTGCAATACATTTTTTCGTTCACTTTATCTTCTTAGATTGCCCACCTATCACCCGTATTTTGTATTAGCCGCATGTCAGCGGTCAATCGCCAAACATTTCGTTATTTATAGCAACATTTGTGATTCTCATTATTGGAGTCGCGTAGTTCAATTACATATCGCTTCAATTTTGTATTTTATTTATTCATTTGTTTATTTAAAAAGTTTTAATTTCGTTTGGAATTTTGAGTTGAAGGATTACATGGAAAGGAATAAAAGCTGAATTAATTACACTGTTTTCAGTGAAAATGTGCTAGTTTTCCGTAATTGGGTTGCACGCAAGATTTAAATAAATTATGCCCGAAAATTATTTTTAAAACCATAAAAATCAGTAAATTGGGATTCACATTTTAAACAAATTGTGTTTGAATATATATACAGGTGTCCAATGGTTAATTCCTAAACCGTTAATCATCTAGACATATAGTTCAAATTGCAAAAATGTTTTAAATGAGGTAAAAAAACATATTAAAAGCAATTTGGGTCAATAAAAACATTTTTTTAAGAACGAAATTTAATTTTTATACGATCCCCTGGTCCTATAAGTTATATTTAGTAAAATTTTCATATTACACTGACAAGTAAGACAAAAAAAGTCCCGTTCATATAACACTAAAATTGACCGCGTTATGAAACTTTGAAAATGCATGACTTATACCACTTTCCAGCATGTGAACACAAATCAGCTAAGCCATGGTTTGATGGGTCATATACCAAGTGCTTAAAGTATTCGAAGAACTCATTTCATGTGTATCTGCGCTTTGAAAAAAATCCTATAAGTATTGAGTTAACTTTAATTAAGTTTCAGATTGGCTAAAATAATTGTATTTTAACATATGTTTTGTTATCTAAGAATTTGAGACAGTTTTTTTAACAAAAAATTATGTTATTTTTATAAATTTGTATTTAACTTCAGCGATCGTATGTATGTTTTCCAGTTCAAAATTTGTACTCGAAATTTAACTCACTTTCAAATATCCGTATAACGATTATCTCGTTATATATGTTTGCGTTCGGTAACCCCCCCCCCCCCCAGTTTCATTTAAAATTTTGTTTAATACTTTATTTATTTTAGTGCACTATAGTCAAACAGTGCAGCCCCTAAATTAAATTTATCATTTAAAAACTAAATCGATTGTATTAATAGCCCTTCACATTTAAATTAAATTATTCTAGTTACTCATCTCTTTGATAAAATAAAATCAGTGATTCCGCCGTCAATTCTACATTGTGAGTTTCTCACACATATGATTTAACCTTGTAGAAAAACGTTACTGCTGATTGTTAGTAACAAAAGCATTTTAACTTCGATCACTTCCTTATTTGGGCATGAATATAACTCATCATTTAAAATCACTTAACGTGCAATCTATTCATTAGAATTATTTTCGCACTGCACTTTAACATTCACACCCTTTTGTTCATATGTATGTCAATTCTGCATTTTTGTGGCAATGCACGTTGTTAATCTTTGATCTAACATCTGTTCTAGAAAAATACATTCTCATGCTCTTTTCGCCTAACGAATTCGGTCACTTTTCACCCGTTATCTTTATCCAGAAACATTTTTATTTTTACACTTAACCGCAGCTGTATCAAAGACAGATTATTTTGCGCCTCTCACGATTCAGGAATTTTAGCAACCCACAATCTGGCACCCCTACAGAATTAATATATGGTAGCAGCCTACCGTATGTATTTGGCGAATCCATACCAGCCAATGTTTTTCTCGGCCTCTTGTGCATGGCGCAAAAATACTTGTAGATTGGCGATATTGTTGTCCGCCAAGCAAGAAAGTTGTAACTATGTATTCAACTCACTTTACACTCCTGCTCTGTCTCTAGCCTCGTGATGTCGTTTTAAGAGGAGGCTCTTATCTCTTCCCCCTTGTACCTCTTCCCGCGGCTCTACAATTTTTAATACACAACTAGTATCTTTGTAATAATCTTTGGAGTTTTTCTTAGTATGTCCTGGTTATCTAATCACTATACATAATCTAAAAACGGCCACCTCTGTATGTAACGGAAACGTCTTCACAATCCGATCGAGATTAAATTTTACATATTCACGTAAATCCGATGACAATCTAATATTATTATGAATTTCAATGATTATCACTTATACTTTAGAAGATTTTACAGGATAATACAAAAATATTTGCATAGATTACCGCCAAGAAGTTTAAGAAAAAGTTTTAGATTAGATAACACAAGGCTACGATGTTTTTTAAGTTTTATGTATATTTTAGCACTGAACTCGAAAATTACCTTAAGTTTTAACTATCATGTCAGGATTTTTCGCAAATCGTAAATTGTCAAAGTTAAAAAAATGCAAAAATTGGATACTTTGTAATAGAGAAGATGGCTGTGATTTTTAACTTTAGATAATTAATTTTTATGTACTTTTTAGCACTGAATCTGAAAATGACCTTCATTTTTAACCATCACGCTAGAATTTGTTTGCAAATCGCAAATGTCAAAGTTAAAATATAGCGAAAATCTGATACTGTAAAATAGATGTAACCCTTTATTTTATTCAATAATTTATTCAATATTTTAGCTTAAACTGGGATTCTTGCAGCTAAACAGTGGAGAGGTTCGATGAGGTGGGGGTGAAGATTGAATTTTAACTTTTTAACTTTGAAATTTGCGTAAAAGCCTGACGTGATGTTTAAAAATGAAGGTCATTTTCGGATTCAGCTGTAAAAAATACATAAAAATCAATTATCAAAAGTAAAAAACACAACAATCACATCTATTTTTTTTCCTTTTTTTAACTTTAAAATTTACGATTTACAAAAAATCTTTACGTGATGGAAAAAATGAAGGTCACTTTCGAATCCAGCTGTACAGAATACATAAGAATCAATCATCAAATGCTAAAAAACATGACATAACCGAACTTTTGTAGGCTAGTGTAATCTAATAATATTTTAAAATATGTATCATTTTGTTAATTTTCATCATTTTATTTAACAAAAATTCTGGGGTTTTTTTTCTTCTAATAGGTTTATTACAAATTGTATATTTTGCATTAATATGTAAGAAATATTAAAGATTTTAAATTTATATTGCAGTGTTCCTTTTCTCTCAACCATTTTTTATAATATATCTGATGAAATTATATTTCTACAAAATTTGTGAATGACCCCTAATTTGCATAAAAAAATATGCTCCAACTTTAAACAGCTATTACTCGGTCAATTTTAATCGTAGAATAAGCGGACTTTTTTTGTCTTACTTGTCAGTGTAACAGGAAAATTTTACTAAATATAACTTCTAGGACCCCGGAACCGTATAAAAATTTAAATTTCGTAATTTTTTAAGATACGTTTTTATTGACCCCAATCGCTTTTAAAATATATATATATTTTTTTTTTACCTCATTTAAAATATTTTTGTAATTGGAATTATATATCTATCACTAACAGTTTAGAATTGGCCATTGGACACCGTTGAGAGTGGACACCCTGTATATTTTTTCTATTTGATGGTGTAAAAATTAAAACTATAGCATGTTTAGGAGATAATAGATTTGCATTAAAAGAGAAATGTATGGTTCAGGTGTTTTACCACCTTCAATATGACGTCAGCGTTACTAACGGACATATTTTTGCTTTATAATGTTGTTTGTTAATTTTCGTCTATCTATATATATATTACGCTATCATGTGCAGCACAGAAATCGCGATTATTTTTTAATAGTTTAATGGCAACGTGCAACGCGTAAATGAAACGCATCTCATTGGTTATTGAACAGCATTTAATGCATATTCATACCTATAAGCGAGTTACCTATAAGAGAACTGTTCTGTCGACATGTTTGTCGCCAACTTGGCGATATATCTAATATTTCGCCGAATTCCCATAGACTTCCATTGTAAACCAATAAGGGTTTACTTGCTTACAGAAAATCAACAAATTGAGATATTTTAATGCAGTAAAAACTAATATTAGCTTAAGGGATTATATTAATTATATTTAAGGGAGTCCAAGTAAATTAAATTATGAATAAAAGTAACATGATAGAATGCTTTGCATGCTTTCCCAAACATAAATTTTAAGGGAGATCAAACTGGTGGCCAAGGGCGGCTAGTTTATATTAATGTACTAATCTTTGATCCAAAATACACTGGTGTCTAAAATTAAGGACCAGTCACAAAATGTTAACTTTTAAGTAAGAGAATACTCAAAAGGAAATAATATAATTCGAATAATTACTATCCCTACAGCACAGCTAGTCTATACAGCATATTATTCATGTCACGCATGGTCACAAGTGTCTTTGTCACTTCGGTGAAACAAAAAATAGGAAATTGCACACGTCTCATTATGAGTCTCAAATGATCACACTATGTGACTCCACCGAGACGTCAATGTGACTGCTGCTTTGTGATGAGTCACCAAGTGACTTTACAATGTAGTTACATTGTGACTCTCATGTGACTGTCATTTTTAGACTCAATTTCAAAGTCATCATGAACATTGCATTATGATAAATCACCAAATAATATCACGTTATAGTCAAATGGTGACTTTTCAAAAAAGAGCACAATGGTGACTTCACAGTAGTCTCTCTGTCACCTGAAAGTCATCATGTGACTTTAATGTGACATTATTTGGTAACTTATCACAATGCAGCGTTCACGATGACTTTGAAATTGAGTCTGCAAATGACGGTCACATGAGAGTCACAATGTAACTAAATTGTAAATTCACATAATGACTCGTCACAAAGCAGCAGTCACAGTGACGCCTCAGTGGAGTCACCTAGTGTGATCATTTGAGACTCTCAATGAGATGTATGGAATTTCCTATTTTCTGCTTCACCGTAGTGGGTGTGACACTTGTGATCATGTGTGACAGGAGTGAGATGTTATATGGACTAGCTGTGCTGTAGAAATAGCAATTATTCGAATTATATTATTTCCTTTTGAGTATTCGCGTACTTGAAAATTAGCATTTTGTGATTGGTCCTTAATTTTGGACACCAGTGTAGTTTGCAAAACACCAAAGAGTTTGAACATGCTTTAAAATATTGAGAAAATATTATATGAATATGCAGATGTAGTTTCATATTCTTTCTTTTCTTTTCAAAGTTATTGCAATCTTTTTTCTGTAATTATTATCAACCCGAATCTGTAATTATTATCAATCCTAATTTTTGCCTTGATTAGCCTTTGCATTCTTGGATTAAATAAGTCGAAATATACCATACGGAATTACTGGTATTAAAAATTAAAATGTCTTTAAATGACGTCTACATTGAAGAAGTTAAAGTTATCAAAAGCATCGTCTTAATTGCACATAAGTATGGTAACCCGGTCAAAATGCATTTTATATTAACTGAATTGAACGAAATGAATGCTTATGCATCTAACGCTGGGTTTACATTAAGGCATACCGTCTCCCCAGGTCCATGACACGAGATCCGTGAGGCACAGGTTTCCCAACCAATCAGCATATTCATTGGCTGTTTACATCATTGCTGATTGGTTGGATATTATGTTTTAACTCCTGGAACGCCAACACCTTAATGTAAATGGATATTTAGAAACAAATACAAAATTTCATAATTAATTTCTTTTTAAATATAGTTTTATTATATCTTATGATACTTTCGAAGCATTTTTCTATTAAAAAAAATATATTAAACTCTATTAAATATTTTTCTTAAGTCGTAATTGAGAAGATTTTACATAGTATACCATAAATTGATTGCCAAATGAGAAAAATTTATCCGAGTTATTTTTTTTTTAATCCTACCATAACGCATTTATAGTAATTTAATTCAATATATGTATTTAAAGCATATCAAATATTAAAAATCATATGAGACGTGTATTATAAACAAACAAAAAAAATATTTGAAATACGAGCACAGCTTGAGTAATCCTTCTCAGTATTATATTACTTACAGTACTAAAACATATAATTAATTTCATTGGAAAAGATTGATTTTGCAAATAAAATAATTTAAAAAACGAAATTTACATTACATTAACTATTTGATAAATATCTTTTTCACGAAACGATATACTAAAATTTGAATCTTTTCACTTCAGTTTAATAAATTAATTTATGTTATTTAACTAGGGATTTATTTATTAATTCAGTCCTTTTTTATCCCTCTTATTTTTTCTTGAATATTTTAAAATAAATTTATAGCATGTATTTTAATTCCCATTAGTATTTTTACTTTAAAATGTCTAAAAAATATTTAAGAATTTCTCATTTTTTTTTTCTTCGGCAAATCTCGGAAATTCTCTGAAAATATGTTGCAGTATAAAATAATGTTTGATGCAAAAATTTCGGAGTCCTGAACTTCGATTACTGCCTACAGCGCCCTCTGCAGAAAGTACAAGCAGTAGACGGCGGGTACTTCGGATTTAGTAGCATGTTGCTAGTGGTGAGGTGAAGCTGCATTTAAGCAGTTGCTTGCATCATATGCGGCGTGTGTTGAGTTTCACGCTTTAAGTTACACTTTCACAGTTACCGATATTTTGGATGCATGGAAATTTAGAATTACTGACATGTTGCTAGTTATTTTTAAATATTTAAACATATAATATAAGGAACGGAATTTGTCTCTTCAAATATTTTTAATCTTATAATGCATACATCTTTTGGAAATTGAATCTGAGAAAGAAAATATTTTGTGTATATTATTCTGGATTACGATTTTGTGGCGATGATTGGAAATATTCATTTGTTACATGAAGTTTAATTTACGATGTTAAATTATGGTTGAATGTTATGTGAATGATTTTATTTACGATGAAAATATATTCACAAGTATAGTGCAGAAATATCTTTTGATTTATAAATTAAGTTGAGATTTGCATCAATGTATTTTGAAGTTGCAACATAATTGAAATAGAATTTTGAATAGTTATTCCATTATTTAAATACCATTATACATTATGATGATTTTTAATTATATTTTGCTACCGCAAATACATAACAGTTTAAAGTATAGTAAATCATTAGTATGTGTTACACGATACTGAAGAATTTCATAATTTTATATTTGATCTATTAATATTACGTGTTATCTTTTTTGTAATTAAAGTTTGTTTAGAAAATCAGGTCATTCGTAATAACAGATGGTAAATGCTATCCTTATAAATTTTTTAACAAAGCAAATTTAGTGTTTTTAACAATTAGAGAAATGAATTCCACAACAATATTTATCGATGAATAAATTTAATTTAAAAAGTTCATGCACTTGATGTTTCATATTAGTGCACTCTCTTTTATTTTCTTCTGTATTCATATCCATCTTCTTTAATAAATAAAAATGTTTATTTTAGCACAATTTATTAAAAAGGAATAGTATAAGTATTTGAATTCTTTATAGTAGAATTTGGTTTCGCTCTTTTTTTACCGTATGAATTTTATAATTAAATAATAGTATTAAAAGAGGATACATTTTGCTATTTTTTTAGTGGTTCGCTCTATTTACATCTTTTTAATATTTACATATTTTACAACTATAATGTAAACTATTTAAAGGACCATGCACATACAGATGTAGTTTAATAAATTCAAGTGCTTTAATTTTTTATTTTGGAAATTTTGATAGTTGATGTTGGAACCTTTGTTCTTGAAAATGTAGTCAGACTTGTTTAAAATCTTTTTGCTAGCCGATACGTTCTGTTCTAATGTTTATTTTAAAATTGCGTTTCTTTAAAAATATACTCTATAGCACTCATATTTAAATTAAATTTATGTTAATGTTTATTTTTGGCTGTAAGTGCATTTATTTATTACAATCTTGAGGATAAATTTTCTATGCGAAGTTTTTCCCCCAATTTATATTCACTTATTTTACTGCATGACAAACTACGTGAACCTTACAAATATCTCTATGTAAAAAAGGCGCATAAATAATGCACTGAATGTTCTAATAAAGCTGTATGTAATTATTGGAATAAGCTATAAGGAACATACAAAATATAAGATCTTTATAAAAAGTTTATATAATATACATCCAATGCAACGATACACGTGAACTTTGGATGTATATGTTTTAATGAAAACGTAAAAGTTATAAACGCTTAAAAGGCGCTCTTTTTACAGTTTCTCACAAAACGTGCTTTTTGGATTACACATCTATAACATATAACAGCACGTCTATTTTGTTTTTCGAAAGAATTCGAAAATAAAGGAATATTTCTATTATATTTAATACACAAGAGTTGCAATAATTTCTCTTGTCTTTGCTGTATTCCATTTCATACCTAATATTCAATGAATGTCAAAAATATACATTGAATGGATTATTCTTCTAGAAAGTCTTTTCCTAAAATTTTATAAAGCAGTAAACGATACATGATGATGGCTTTAAATTCACTGCAGCTTTTTATTCAAAGAGTGATTTTTGTTTCACAAAATACGTAACTTATCTTCAACAAAAGTACTGATCAACGTTATTAAGTTGCCATTAATTCTTTCACGTTATCAAAAATTTATGACCAGTTACTTGAAGGATATCGATTTATTTTGCATTCTTCGATGAGAAATATTTTTTTTTCCGTTTTTGCTGAAAGTATCTTAAATATCAATACACATTTGATTTCAAAGTATACCTATCATTCGATAAGATACCATCACGCAGTTTTCTATTTCGTCTTTTGAATAATGAATATTATATGAAAGAACATGCAGGTGTTACGTGGAAATATTCATCTTCATTTAAAAGTGATAGACGTCACCTAGATATATATTATAAACACATCAAAGATTTGGAATAGTGCCCATATCGACCAATACATTTTTTTAAAGAATTTTTTCTCCAAAGTTCTATTGCATATAAAAAATATAACAAGAAATTGATAGAAAACTCTGTGGATTTCACTGGTTATTTAACATCTTCTTTCGTATAAACGTGTTATGTGTGTTGTGCAAGGGAATAGTCGTGTTTAAGGCATGAACGCACCATGTATTTTCTGTATGGAATGGTTAAGCAGTGGTCTTTACTGGATGCAGCTGAAAATAATCGAAAGGTACGTTATGCATGTTATTTTTTATTATTTTTTATTTAATCCGGAACACTCGCACGAACGTAGGGTGGGTACAGCTGTCACCAATTTTTCCATACAATAATCGTCGCCCTATTAATTCGCCGTGTTGTTAAAAATTGTTAAAAATATATTTGTAAAATAAACTTAAGATTAAAATGGTGATGATAAATGTAAATCTGTGGCTTCCAGGGTATGTCAAAATATGTCGTATTCCCGGATAAAAAAAGAAAAAATTGGCTAAACTTGCTGGCTAATTGTAATCAGTGTTGAATTCAGGGGGTGGTCCGGAGGGGCTCTTCCCCCTGAACAATGAAATGTCCCCCTTCCGGAAAGCTTCAGATTTTATGCTTTTTAATGGACAAACGGGCCCTTCCCCTTGCACTTGTTAAGTAATTTTTAAAGAATAACTCATTGCGGTAAAACGCCGAGTGTAGGCGTCATTCTTTCTTAGTGTCAAGCTGTAAAATGACGAACTACAGCCATCGTTCGACTGAAGGGGGTCTGGGGCTCAAAATTCTATTTTTTTTTAATTTATAGACATTTTGATATGAAAATTTTTTCGGTCTGAAGTATCTTTTAATGTAATAAGAATATTGCATGTAAATAAAATTTGAAAAAAAAAATTATTTTTTTTAATTTAAATTGTAAAATTTTGAACATATTTATTTCTTGATATAACTCTAGGAGTACTTACTCGATTTACAAAATTTTTACACTTTTGTGTACAGAAAATTTGTCATTTTAATTTGCCTTCAGGATTTCTTAAAATATTGATTAGGAATTTTATAAAAAAAATTTAAGTAAAAAAATGAAGTTTTTTTATGAGTGAGTTTTGCATTAATTAGCACATTTTCACAATTATCACTCAAAATTTAAAATCCTGAATGCAATTTGTTGGATATATAGCATAAAATCTCTGTTAAAAATTTCATACATATATCTTGCAAGGAAATTTAGATATATTCCTTTAAAATTGACAAATCGAGAAAAAATTCATCTGATGCATCGCTTCTAGAGGCAAAGGGTGTTATATCTCTGGATCTAATGAAGATAAAAGCATGAGGTTTTCGGTATTTAACGCTAAAATCTCAGTATTTTGTTTAAGGGGGTCCGGGACACATTTTAAAATAATTTTTATTTATTGAGTTAAAATTCTGAATTTTTTTGCGATGCTCAACCTTATCATTTGTAAACAAAATCACATGATAAAACTTCTCATAATTTAAAAAAAAAATAAATTTATTAAAAAAGCGTGGTAAATTAAAATTGTTATTACTCGAAATATTATACTTTTTTTTCATTTAAATAAACAGATATATGTAATTTTTATTTATGATTCAGCATTTTTAAAAATATTAATTTATAAAAAAAATTAAAAATATTTAACGAAAAAATTAAAAAAAAAGTGGTGCAATATTTTTTTTAATCATATATTCAAAAGTAAATATTTTTTTTCAAATATGCTGAATCAAAATTAAAGTGAAACAATTGAAAAAGATATGTTCCAAGTTTGAACCCTTTATCTTTAACGGTTCTTGAGTTATAAGAATTTAAATACGAGAAATGGTGAAAAAACCTATCATGAAGAAAAACGCATTTTTACAAGAAGTCGTTTTTATTACAGCCATTGCTTGAAAGCTAGATTTTGAAAACACGCCAAAAGGAAAATATTAATATTTTTTGTTCTAATTCAGATAGAAACATGATTTAAATGTCATTTTAAGCAGGGAAAAACAGAGAAATGTTTAATGAACGTTGCAAAATTTTGAGATTTTTGTGTCCCGGACCCCCTTAAGCCAATAAAAAAAAAATGCATTTTTATGAGACTTTTTTGCCCCGGACCCCCTAAAGTTGAAAAATGTTTCGATACCACAAATTGTATATACATCTTTATTAAGAATAATTTAAATTACAATTTTTACTGAATTCAACAATATATATTCTTTATTAGCAAAACGAATGTTCTTCTACAAAGGGAAATCTAACTTATGCCTAAAAGTCCTGTTTTACTTTTCTTTACAAAAGTTAAATTATTTTTAGCAGATTAATAATAATAAAGTCTCTGCTTTATTATATACAGTAGAGCGCCGATTATACGATCAAGTCGGGACCGACCCTAGTTCAGATAAGTAAAAGTTCGGATAAATGGACAGACAATTTAACCTCTTCAGGGGCAAGTAATTGTGTTTATGTAATGTCGAATTCACACAGGAATCTGCAAAAAGATTTATTGCAAAATAAGGATAAGCAGTTTTACGACTGTTTTTCGACCAAAGTTAGAAAAGTAAACTTTAATAAAAATTTTCTGGTGCTAATCTCCATTAATCGCAGGTGGGATAAAATCTATCTCACCGCCCCTCAAGGGGTTAAGGGATGTTTCTGACTATACTGAAACCTTCACATGTTATCTAAGCTTAGGACTGGTAGCACCAGTTAGTAATGGTATGTTTAATTTTTTTTTTCTACATTTTGATCATTATTATTATTATTATTATTATTATTATTATTACATTTTTAGTATTAAAGCCAGGGTCATGTACAGTCGTGGGGAAAAAAAGTAAACACCCCCTACTAACTCCTCAACAAATTATCATAGAAGAAAGTTACTGGTAAGGAACGATTGGACATAAAGTCTACTTTTAAATGATGCATATAATATTTGCTTAGGGGGGCATCTACTTATTAAAACGAACCATAACTTTGTTTTTTTCAATAGCAGTACACAATTCTGACAGCATAAATGAACTCTAAACCCTTCAATTAGCCTAAAAACAAATTTTTATGCAATTCGTACGATAAGTTTCCGAGAAATTAATAATTTTAAAACGAGCGTATTTTAAGGGCTGTATCTAAATTGAAGTTCGGTACTCGATTGTTAACCGAGAGAGCCCCCTTCTTAACCAAGGCACATTAAACAACACCCAAGCAGTCATTGAAGCATGCTAGATTACAGGACAGCATAAGAAATTTCAAAATATCTAGTCACTTCTATCATAGACGGCCCCCTAAACCATCATTCTGCCGTTTTTTAAGCATAATTTGAAAACTACTTGGAAGAAAAATGTGAAATTTTGGGTTTCCATAAAGCAGGACTTAATAAATCTAAATCCATCAAAAAAATTGTCGGTTGCAATTCATAATTTTTTCGAATATTAATTTAATAATTCATAAATCATATCATAAAATTATAAAAATTTCAAATTCAACGTATTTATGTTTGGGTATAATAGTATTATTGCTACACAAAAAATTAGGGAGCATAATTTCAGGAGATATAAATAAAAATGTAATTTAACATTACAAGCACTAAATTTTGAATGCTTATAATTCAAAAACTTATGATTCATATAACTTGAAATTTCGTTTCTAGGCATAGTTTGAACCGAAGATTTGAAATATCTCGTTAAATTTTGGTATTGCCATTGCAAAAAAAAAAAAAAAAAAAAAAAAAAAAAAAAAAAAAAAATGAAGTTTGGATTCGTTTTAATATGTAGATGGCCCCCTAAGCAAATTTTATATACATCATTTAAAAGTATACATTATTTCCAATCGTCCGGTACCAGTAACTTTCTTCTACGATAATTTGTTCAGGAGTTAGTAGGGGTGTTTACTTTTTTTTCCACGACTGTACTTCACTATTCTATCACTCGTTAATTTCATTTTCTTCATAATTTAGGATTCTTCCCATCTCCTTTATTGTGTTACATTCCTCATTTTATGATCCACTATCAGTTATTTTCTTTATTTAAAATTTTATTCCAAGTCAATAAATAATTGGGAGTTCGGTTAAAAATTTTTTTGGGAGAAATAGGCTGTTCCGATAATTGGAAATTCGGTTAATTGGAGTTCCGATAATCGGCGCTCTACTGTACTTAAAATATGTCTTTATTGCGAATATTTCGTATACGTTATTTGATCATTTGCTGAAAATGTATTAGTTTATTGTATAACTGATTATTTAGAATCCGGTTATTTTTCAATTAATGGGATCAGAGTTACCAGTTTGGTTCACTTTTTTATTTAAAAAATCTACATTCCTCAAGAATTTTACTAGTTAGGAATGTTTGTCATCAAATAAAACAAAAATTAGTATTCGGAATAATTTCTGTATAAAAACGTTATCCAAACTATTAAATGTTTGTGAATAAGAAGTAAAAAAATATGTTATTTATTCCAGATTTTACTATAGTAGCAAAAGATTTCATAGTTTTTTTTTTTTTTTTTAATATCCTTTTTAATACAATTTTTAATTTTCCGCTATATATATCCGGTATGTATAAAAATTAATTTTGTTTTTGAAAAATATGTTCATAAAAACCTCTGTCTTTGAACACATTTTTAGATTTTTATTTTTGCCTCTTTATTTAAATACATTATATAAAATAAATAAAATTTATACATTTAATCCATTCTGCACTATCACCGACTGATACTGACCTAAGGACATAAAATTTCTGATAATTATTATATGATATCAATGCATTTTCAAATTTTTAACACGCTGTCAGCGGTTACTTTACACAAATATTATGCAATGCTCCGCCCATGCATGTACAGTGTGATCAGAAACTAACGCCTAATTTGAAAATTCGATAATTTATGAACTATAATAAATATGAATATGAAATGAGTGACATGCATATCTGGCGACACTTAAAATTCCATGTACTGTAATTGTAAAAATAGTTCAAAATCTCGTCAATAGATGCCGCTGCACCGTCTCAAACATTAAAAAGGATCAAATAAATTTAAAAAATTCAACTGTCTTTTCATCTTTCAATTGCTAAATAAAATAAATAATATAATTTGAGATATTTTTTAAGCAGTTTTACGTACTAGTATGAGTATTATTCTAGTTTTAAACGGTGCAGGGCCATCTATTGACGAAAATATGAACCGCTTTAAAAAATACAGTATATAAGAATTAAGTACAAGCAGATATAATTGTCACTTTTTTCATCTTAAAATTTATTATAGCCAATGAATAAATGGATTTTGTAACTGAGGCGTTTATTTCTGGACGCCTTGTATATTAAACGTTTAGTTATATTTAATTCATTTATGTTTTTATGAATCCTTATAACAATATTTTATCATTATATAGACTTATTTATGAGCCTATTCATATTTATATATTGATTAATATTATTTATATTAATATTATCGTTATTATTGAAACATAGCACAGGTAATCAGACTCGATAAGAAAATTAAACATATTTAGGTTACAAAACGGAGTGTGGTAGGTTGCATATCGGCGCTGCGAATTTGCAGAATTCTCTCTTTTTCTTCTTGATTCATTAAAAAAAAAAAATCTGCTTGAATTATTTAATTGTATCTCCGAAAATTCTATACAATTTAATTAATTGATATATATATATATATATATATTTAGTTATGCAGTCTTTCGGCCTAATGTAGTAAAATTTGTCCTATTTGAAGTAGAGTTTATTCGTGATTCGTACAGTCATTTTTTAATTTTTCTCGAAATTTTTATGCGATTTTTAGCTTTTTTCGCGTTTTGCGGCGTTGTTAAATTTCGTTGTAAACTTCTAGCTTAATATGTTGCGTACTTTTATGTGTTACGTACTTGTAACACTTAAAAGTGTTTCGTAGGGCAGCTGTCAAAACTTCCAAAGACTAGCACCACTTTGTTTACTTCAGTACCATACAGGTACAGGTACATACATTTACAGCATCCAAAGCTATTGGCATAAAACGGTATGGTCCGTATCACAGAGTTTTAGATTTTTTCAGTACAAAATACCAAATTAACTTACAAGGTATTTTTGTTGATGTGGAGCAAAATCGTGCGGTGCCGAGTAGCCTTTGCCCTTTTTTTTAAACATATTTACGTAAGGATTTTCCCCAGTAATGCTTTTCGATAGTATTTTTCGAAACATTTTGTCTCTTAATATCAGAAAAGATACATTTAAAATCTCTGAATGTGGTTAGCCTGATTTCCTACTTATTGGCTTCATTATTAAAAAATATTTCTTCTTATATAAAACTATGGATACGGAAATTTTCCTTCTGATTGTGCTGTGAAATAACGATTACTCTATTTTATAATAAATTATTTACGAATTTTCCACGCGATTACGATTAATTTTAAATTTTTATTGTCTGTTGCATTACACCATATACAATCTACATCAATTAATCAATTTTTTTAGCTTTTGTCAGGTGCGAAAGATAGAAAAGAGACAACGTTTTGCTCTTGATATATTTAGTTATTTTTTGAAGTGATTTATTGGAAAACACTTAAAAAACTATCAGAAAAAATTGCGAACGGATGATAGATTTTTCGGAATGTTCGTAGCTTCTAAAATTTTCTGGTAGTTATTAGGTTTAAACTCTTATTATTTTTTATTACGGTATTTTACTAAAATTTGACCTTGTTTGTATTCAAATTTTCGGAGTTTAATTCGCCGACCAAATATGTTTAGAACGAGAAATTTTAATTAACCCTTTCACAGAAAAATAATCCTGCTGCTAAAATGATGAATGATTGCCTGCTACCAGAATTTATAAGCAAATAGATTTGAAAATTAAATACGTTTCTTCATGTATTTATTTATTTAATTATTTTTATTTATTTGCTTTTTAAATTCTGGTACAATTTGGATTTAAAATTACTAAATGGGAAATATACTTCCCACCACCTTTAAAATGGTTTATGAAATATAACATTTTTCTACGTGGTAAAAATTAAACCACATTTTAAAATAAAATTCTGGGTTCAAACAATTTTTATTTGATTTCGGGATTATACGACGGAAATCATGGAAATTAAAAAGGTTTTTAATCTAAATTTCCATTTAACGTTACGACATCAATGCAAAATTCAAATGATACCTAATGCTCTTATTTTTCGTGCATTTACGTCTGGATACGGATTTTTGCATTTGCATTCTCCATTAAATATTATTTATAATAATAAGGAAAGAAGCTTGTATGTACCTGTCCGCTGTGAATCTGGTTTCAGTCTTTCGGATTAATGTAGTAAAATGTATCCTATTTGAAGTAGAGCTTATTCGTAATTCGTACAGGAATTCTTTATGCGATTTTTACTTTTTTTCGAGTTCTGCGGCATTGTTTTGACATTCATAAAAGGAATTCGCTTTCAAACTTTTAGCTAAAATTAGTAAAATTTCGAACTTTCAATCTTTGAATTTTAGCAATTTTTATGCGATTTCTATTCAGTTTTTTAGATTTTTTCGCGTTTTACCGTTATTTTTCTCATTCGTTAAAAAAATTTGTTTTTAAACTTTCAGATATATATAGAAAATGTTTTTCTCCTCGATGTCTTACTTTTTAGCGATTTTTGATGCGATTTTTAATGCTATTTATAATTTTTTTCGCGTTCCGTGGCGATTTTTTGACATTTGTATAAGGAATCCGGTTGGAACTTCCAGCTTAATATACTAAATTTTGTCCTCTGCGACTTTTGAATTTTTAGTAATTTTTAATGGGATAAAATAAATAATGTGCACATTAAAAAGGTCCACAATCTTGCTTAAAAGGCGAGTAATGTAATGAAAAATATGTTACAAGTTTAAAATATATATTTTATTTAAAACTTTTTAACTTTTTCAAGCCTTCCAGGCTCATCATCAGAGTATATCTTAATAACTAAATGTTGTTTATTTATAGAAATACGTCACTTTGTTTTGAAAATGAGAGAGCCAATAATTACTAGAGTTGAAAGTAGAAGTAGCAGTTGCAATTTCTTGGATTGAATTTAATTAGAGGAAATATATTTTATTATTATTAATTGCAGTTCCATTTATTTTATGACATCACTTTGTTTCTCATACGTCACTTTCCATGGGTAGAAGAAAATATTTAACTTCTGTACTTTAAATATTTAATATGTCACTTTTCTCAGGCTTTCAGGATTTATTTTCAGGATATTGAACCACAAACTAGGGATATTGTACGATAGGGCGTCGTTACATACTTGGTTGTTTTAACACAGGATTTCTATTGTTTCTCTTATAGTGGATGCGTAATAATTGGATGTTGGGAATATGATTTTTGTCTGATGAAAATCCATTGCAATATTCTGATTGAAACTGAAACAAGAGAGAGCTGTAGATTGACGACAAAATTTTGTGTCTGCTTTATGTTCTTTTATTCTTTGGAGTTTTCTTTTGATCATTCCGATGTACTCCATTAGTCTATTGCTGTCAGTTCTGAAAGGAATGGTATATACACCATCTAATTCATCTTTCGGTGTTGGATCTATTTTCGTACGAATTAACTTTTTTAATTTTCTTGGTGAATAGGCTATTAAATTTATATTGTATTTCAGTAGAGCAAATCTTAATTTTTTGTACAGACCGGGGAAATAGTTAAACTTTTTGTATATCATTTCTTTATGGTTTCTTTTTTTTTTATATTGTCGTGAAAACTGAATTCATAGATAAGTTTATTGATGAGGATTGTTGAAAAGCCGTTTTCCACAGCGATATCTCTAATGTTATTAAGCTCTTTTTCTAAATATTTTCCTGAACATGCTTTAAAAGCTCGTCTAATATAAAATTTGTAAGCTGCAATTTTATATAAAATGGTGATGACGTATGATATGGGATCGTATTATTTGATCTGATCGGTTTCTGTCAATGTTGAGGTTTTCGTTGTTTTTAATTAAATTAACATCGGGAAAAGGTAAACTTCAATCTTTCTCAATTTCAAGAGTGAATTGTATATTATCACCAAATTCATTTATTTTATCTAGAAAAAAGTGTAATTCATTCAAACCATGTTCCCAAATAATAAAAATATCATCTACGAACCTCTATCATCAAACTATGTTCCCAAATATCGTCTACGAACATGTACTCTTCTGTACCATACTGTGTCAACATCGAAAGATGAATTAGCTGGTGTATATACCATTCCTTTCAGAACTGACAGCAATAGACTAATGGAGTACATCGGAATGACCAAAAGAAAACTCAAAGAAAGAATAAAAGAACATAAAGCAGACATAAAATTTTGTCGTCAATCCACAGCTTTCTCTCGATTAAGTTTCAATCAGAATATCACAATAGATCTTGATCACCCAAAAATCATATTCACAACATCCAATTTTTACGCATCCACTATAAGAGAATCAATAGAAATCCTGTGTAAAAGCAATCAAGTATGTAACAGTGCCCTATCGTACAATATCGCCAGTTTGTGGTTCAATATCCTGAAAATAAATCCTGAAAACCTGAGAAAAGTGATATTAAATATTTAAAGTACAGAAGTTAAATATTTTCTTCTACCCATGGAAAGCGACGTATGAGAAACAAAGTGATGTTATAACATAAATGGAACTGCAATTAATAACAATAATATATATTTCCTCTAATTAAATTCAGTCCAAGAAATTGCTACTGCTACTTCTACTTTCAACTCTAGTAATTACTGGCCCTCTCATTTTCAAAACAAAGTGACGTATTTGTATAAATAAACACCATTTAGTTATTAAGATATTCTCTGATGATGAGTCTGGAAGGCTTGAAAGTACAAAGATGTTTTAAATAAAATGTATATTTTATACTTGTAACATTTTTTCATTACTTTAGTCGCCTTTTAAGTAAGATTGTGGACCTTTTTAATGTTCACATTATTTATTTTATGTTGAATCAGGTGAAAAATTGCGTTTCGTCTTATGATATTATTATTTTAATGGGATTTTTAATTTTTATTGCGTTCCGCGGCAACTTTTTGATATTCGTGGAAGAATTCCAGTTTTAGCCTACTACGGTAAATTCTGTTTCCCGCTATTTTGAATTTTTTTGCGATCTTTATGCAATTTTTAATGAGGTTTTATTTGTTGTTGTTTTTTGCGGTAATTTTTCTTCATTAGTAATAGGAGCTAGGTTTTGACATTTTTTAGACCGGTATGGTTAATCTTGTCTTCTTTTTACCAAAGTTCATTCGGAATTCATACAGCGGTATTTAAAATTATCTCGATTTTTACGAGTATTTTAGAGTTTTTTCTCGTTTTGAAGTAATCTTTTGACATTTATAAGCGAAATTTGGTTTTGAACTTTTAGCCTAACATAGAAAATTTTGTAACTGTGAATAAAACATTTTTCGTATTTCCATTTTTTTGAAGAGGCATCTTTTGTCAATAATCCCCTCCAGTGACTGAGAGTTTCTTCTCTCAAAGCTGGTTGACGGAAGTGCTGGGTTCGAACCCAATCGCCCCGTCGGCGTAACCGTTCGGAATTTTCCGTGGTTTTCTTCGAACCTTGGTTACCTTGCGGGTTAAATACGGGTTTGGTTCCCTTAGAAAGAATCCACGGAGAGCACCCCTTCCCCTCGGGTTTATATCCCTCGTGTAGATTATCGGCCGTCATAAGCAACACCATACCACCTTATTTTGTTCATTCTCCTATCATTTTAATTAATAAGATTACTAATTAAAATTTTATATTTTACTTGCTATTAAGGTTAGTACTTAAGTTAATAACCAATAACCAGGGGTAAATTCAGAGTGAAAAAGAGAGAAACCATCTGTTTTACTGAGAAACCAAAAATCCGACGCCCGGAAATTACGAATTTTATATTGTGTTAATGATGACCAAGAAGCCAAACCACTCTGTATCACCAGCGTAATTCTAGAATGTTCCCCGTGCAAGAATAGAAATGCCCCTGGCAGGAAAATAACTGTATTTCATTTCCTTAAAATTTTAGTTTACAGAATGGTTATTTAAATATTTACCATTTATTTCAAGTGCATTTTAATGATGTTACAGCCTTTCGAACAGAATGAAATTGATATGCACTTTTGAAGTGCACTAAAATATACAATCAGTAAATATGCAGTGCAAAAAATATTTATAAAACTAGTTATAGTACGAATGCACCTCATTTGCCACGTTTGATGTGCAATTTCTAACTTGTTAAATACGAATTATATTTGTATTTTATTTTACTTTGTACTTTCTATATCTGCATTTGCATTTTTCCCTTTAAAAATGTATTCGTTGTTTTATATATAAAGCATATCACGCCATATTTTTCGTAATGATTTTTCTTTCTATTGAATATATCACTTCATCTTAGCATTTGAATATGTATTGCAATTCTAAGAGAAAAATAAGGGAAAATCCTATACATGAATTGGTATCTGGGGATAACGATAATTAACACATTTTCGCTGCAATGCATTTTTCGAATCAATGATGCGATCAAATACTTGTGCTTCTCTGGTGTAGAAGATTCGATAATAATAATAATGAGATCGAACCCTTAAGGAATTTTCAAACAATTCTCATCTGCACGAACTCTCCTTATAGGAATAATCAATCCTGGGTATTGTATTGATGTTTATGATCCTTCTTAAAAGAATGAACACATTGAAATAAATATGGTAATTATGTGACAAAGATATGAACTGAAGATAGGACCATTTACTTATGATTGACTGTCATTATGCTGTTTAAGGGCAAAAAAGTACTTCAAATATATTATATGTTTTATTTTTTAACTCTTTCCAGCAAAGTAGTTAAAATACATATAAAAGCACAAATAATTGTACAAAAATTACTTTCAGTTGCATACCTATAATATAAAGATATTTGAAATACAAATTAAAAATATCTTAAAATACATTAGAAAAAAACCAGAATGTTTTTAACCATTACAAAGCCGTCATCAGTAGGATTTAAATGTTGTTATTGTTTTCTTTGCGCTTATTCGAGAATTGTCCAGAAGAAAATTTTGTCCAGTTCTCTTCTGGACAATTCTCGAATAAGCGCAAAGAAAATAATAAAAATATTCAATTCCTACTGATGACGGCCTTGTAATGATTGAAAACGTTCTGGATTTTTCTAATGTATTTTAAGATATTTTTAATTTGTATTTTAAATATCTTTATACACTGGTGTCCAAAATTAAGTACCAGTCACAAAATGCTAATATTCAAGTAAGCGAATACTCAAAAGGAAATAATATAGTTTAAATAATTACTATCCCTACAGCACAGCCAGTCCATATAGCATCTTATTTATGTCGCACATGGTCACAAGTGTCACAGCCACTACGGTGAAACAAAAAATAGGAAATTCCACACGTCTCATTATGAGTGTCAAATGATCACTATATGTGACTCCACTGAGACATCAATGTGACTGCTGCTTTATGAAGAGTCATGTGGTGACTCTACAATGTAGCTACATTGTGACTCTTCAGTGACTGTCATTTTTAGGCTCAATTTTAAAGTAATCGTAAACGTTGCATTATGATAAGTCACCAAATAATATCACATTATAGTCACTTGGTGACTTTTCACAAAAGATCACAATGGTGACCTCACAGTAGTCTCTGTCACCTGAAAGTCATCATGTGACTTTAATGTGACATTATTTGGTAACTTATCACAATGCAGCGTTTACGATGACTTTGAAATTGAGTCTTCAGATGACAGTCACATGAGAGGCACAATATAACTATGTAAATTCACATGGTGACTCGTCACATAGCAGCAGTCACATTGACGTCTCAGTGGAGTCGCATATAGTGATCATTTGAGACTCATAATGGAATATATGGAATTTCCTATTTTTTTTGCTTCACCGTAGAGACTGTGACACTTGTGACCATGTGTAACATGAATGAGATGTTATATGGACTAGCTGTGCTGTAGCGATAGTAATTATTCGAATTATATTATTTCCTTTTGAGAATTCGCGAACTTGAAAATTAGCATGTTGTGATTGGTCCTTAATTTTGGACACCATTGTATTATATGTATACACCTGAAAGTAGTTTTAGTACAATTATTTTTGCTTTTATATGTATTTTAATTATTTAACTTAAGGTGAATATAGCACTAGAATTTTAACTTTTTAAAGTTGAAAAGGGTTTATGAATTTCTGTTTGTCTGTTCGTCTGTCTGTCCACTCTCTAACTCGCGTAAATATACTCGGATTTTTATGCAATTGATATGTGTTATTGATGTTTACCATGGCATGTTCGATATTGAATAGGAGGTGCGTAGCATTAATAGTTCATTAACAGGTGCACTCAAAAGACTTCCGTTATATTATCGTCAATGGGGAAAGATCTTTTGCAGGGAATTTTGATGACGTTGCGCTATTTCAAATGTATTGAAATTGATATAAATTACCGAATTTTACTACAAGATGATTACTATCAAATAGGGATTTCATAGCATTTTCGTTCATTTACAGGGACACACAAAAGAAATCGGTTACTGTACTGTCTTTGAGCAGTAATTGCTCGAAGTACGTTTTCAATTTCGGTATTCGCTTTAAAATTTAATTTTTTTTAATGTTGCTCATTGTGTATAAACGCATACAGGGCTGAACAAGAGACTTCACGTACAATTCTTCTTATTAGCGTAAATTGCTGAAGGGGAATTTTCAACTGAGGTATTTATTTCCAAACAGAACTAAATTTTTGCATGCATGTATATATATATACATATATGTCATAAACACGGCTACTCAAATAATACGGATAATTTTCCAACTGTGGATTGAAATTGCTGAAATTGGGATTTTCAAATGTGTTATACGTTTTCAAATGGCTCAATTAGACATCTTATTTCAACTTATTAAACGGTGAAGATTTGTTTACGTTACTCTGAATGTTTTGAAAGTGTTTCATAATCTATGCTTGGCGCATGATTTTTCTTTCTAATTAATGTTTAAAAAAAAAAATAGAACGAAATGTAAATCAAAGTATGAATAATCAAAGTAATGAGTAATCAAAGTATATATATGTCACGAAAATTTTTTCTATTTATTAAATTTAATTATTATATATTTTTTTCTTTTTTAAGCTGTATAATTTTAATTAGCTTTCCATTCAAACTGTCATTTCATCATTTAAGTAAAACTGAAATCATTTTTTTTTTTGTAAATTTATTTTATTTTATTTTTATTATATCTTGAAAGCGGTACAATATTAGGGCAGATAGTGTAACACATTATAGTCAGGTGGAATCGAGAGCTATATCTCAGTTTCTGGATCTATCTCAGTATCTGAGATATTTCCCTTATTACTAAATTTGAACAGCCCCATAGGTGGTAATTGTTGAAATACTTTGATTTAAACCAGAAGGTGATTCAAATATTACGATATATCGATTACTGACATTTATGTAGTTTATTTCGTTTAAAAGTTTTTTCGATCTCATTGCTATCTTTTATTTAATTTTTTTTTCAATTTCTGAAATATATACACAGTTGAAGATACTTAACTTTCTACATTATGTATAGTATATTTAATCAGGATTTATTTCTCACTTTTGAACTTTTGCTAGTATTTAAAGTCGTCTATGATAAAGAGGCATTAAACATTTTTTTTTATTTAAAAAGCAGTAAAAACTTCATGCACAAGAGTGATTATAATTTTTATAAAGCTAATAAAAACGCAATTTCTCAATCTGTAATAAAACCTTTGTAATAAACCTTTTTGCTTTAATTATTAAAACATTATATTTATAATTGAACTATTATTATTTAGATCCTTACTTAAAGTTATCAAACATTTTGTTTCCTTAAAGCGTTAGAAGATGGAAATTTTCGCTTGCTTTTGCCGTTTCCCCACAAAATACTAAAAACTCACCAATCTAACGTAAAAATTTACTGAAATCCTCCTATCTAAAACTAAATTTTCGTCGAATCACAGGGGTGTTCCGTTAACTGCGCTGTGTGTCACTTTTTCGTATTAGAAACATAATTTTTTTCGTGCGTCCTTTCCCCCTCAAAACACAAAAATTTTGCTAACCGAAGCTCGAAATTTTCTGAAATTCTCCAGACAAAAGACGAAAATTTCTTTAAATAACGGAAAAATCTCTGTTAATCACAGAGGTTAATCGAATACTTTCTGCCTAAACTTTTTATGTTTTCTGTAAAATTCTTTTTCAGGGTACTGGTATAAAAAAATCCTATAATTAATTAGGACCGATATGCATAAACAAAAAAAAAATATAGTTGATTGATTTTTTAAGCAATTTACTGGATATAAGTATGTACCGTAGCGTATAAATATTCAGTAGATAGTCGTAATTATAAAAACATGTTGTTCGTTCTCATGCATTTAGTCAAAAGAAAAGCCGCTGAAAAATATTCAGTTAGCACTGCTTTTAGATATGCTATAAGGTCCTAAAAAATATTCCCTCCCCTTCTTTTTGAATAACATATATATTTTTAAACTATTCCTTAAAAATATTAAATGTCAATTTTTAAATTTACAATTGATATCTTGCAACTTCAAAAAAAGAATTTTAAATCATTTTATTCAAAATTTCCATAATTTTTGGATCTTAAAAAAAACAAGACTCAAAGAATGAGACAAAGCCTCCTCGGTTGAAGATACCTTTTTTAATGAAATAGTCATCGGGCCAATCAGTCACATGCATTTTTGTTGATGCACTTTCATTAAATCGTCTATTGATTAATAGCATCTGTTAAATGTTTTACGCTGTATATTCATTACACGTATGAAAATCGATCAAAAATTTAAAAATGAAGAAAACAGGTTTTATCCGCGCCTATTACATTTAAGGATTTTAATATCGATTGAACTTTACTACTACTGCACTGTCAGTACGTGTTAGTAATGCGGCGTCAAATAGAAATGAATTCGGGATCTTCTTTTTCGTAACCCGAATCCGATACAGAAAATATGCAGAAAAAAATTGCTAATAACATTTTAAAATAGTTTTAAAATTAATTTTCTTATTTAAAAAATCTTTATTTATATGGAAATTAATATTAATCCTAAATATTTTCTCTCATGAAAACTTTAGTGATTTTCATGTTCCTGAAAATCTGTTTAAATAGTAAAATTATTATTTATAATAAGGATACACCGAATATTCAGTATCTATTCGGTATTCGGCCTATTAAACCTCACTACCGGATATTCGATTAGGCCGAATATAAAAACACTGGGTAGGCCGAATAGTCAGCTTGGCCGATATCAAACTATTCGGTATGCCGACTATTCCGTTTGGCGAAATATGGAAATATTCTGCCAGACCGAATACTTAAAAGACCTTTTTAAAAAATATATTTTTACCATCCTTAAAACAATTTTTATTTTTAACTGTCAATTAATAAAGATATTTAGAATAATTAGAAATGTAATTAATATTTAAATGAGAATGCTTTTACATTTTTTATTTGCTATTTGAAAAGTATCACGTAAAATATTTAAGCAATATTGGCGATTTTAGTCCTTTCCTGACAAATAAACAGTATATGATTGTAAAATTTTTCTTCCAATTCCATTAAAATTTCCCTTTGGTTTTAAAATGTATATTTTAGAATGTAAGAAAGTTTTATTTATTTGTTTTAATTCAGGGAGGAAACCATGAAATTTATTTTTTTTTCAATTAAAGAAGCTTTAAAACTATCCTCTTTTTAAATAACAATTCAAAGCATAGACTGTTTTTAAATGTAAAATTTATTTGTAAAAGAATCTTGATTATCAATATAGAAGTATGTGTGTTAAATCTTATGTAAATTTTTTTAATTAAACTTTTTAAAACTTTAAAACTTTGAAATTTAAAAGTATTGGTCTTGCCAAATATTCGGTATTTGGCTTGATAATCACTATTCGGCTAGCCAAATATTCGGTATTCTATGTACCAGTTGACTGAATATTCGGTATTGGGTATATGGCCAAAATCACTAATCGGTGCATAAGGGCGGTTCAAAAAAACTTTTTTTGAGCTAGAGTCCAGGCCACTTCCTAATTTTTTTTATATTTATCAATAGTATAATACTGGTGAATTTTTAGCTTCTTACTCAAATTCTAAGAGGGTGCTCAATGACCCCATAATTTAATATTAGAAGAAGCATAGGAAATGCAACAATTATTTTATGCTTCAAAAATATTTAATTTTTGCCAGAAATTTTTAGGAGAAATTTATTTTGTTATATATTATATATATTTGTATTTAAATACTTCTGAAATATTTTATTATATGTAGCAACATTTCTGAGAATTATTTACACGATGAAGTTACAGACAACACTAAACCAAAACAAGAATTCTACAAAATCCTTTTCTGAAATTCCTATAAAACAAAAGAAACGCATACATAATTAAAAAATTAGAAAACATTTATTTCATTGGCTTTTGTTAAAGAAAAACAAAGGTCTTTTTCTATAGCCCAAGGGCAAGGAGTGGTTGAATATTTAGGACTCTTTCTTTGATATTGGTCATGAAGGTGTTATGAAAATGATAAGAATTAAAGAAGATTCTAATTTTCTTCAGGATTAAAGAACCAATGCAAAATGTATATGGGTTTAAAAGATAAAAAGATACTGAAAAAAGTATGAACGTTCTCTTCAGAGAATAAAAGAAGAGTGAAGCATTAGAACCTCTTTACCTTCAACTACCATCTGTTCATCCAATATTTGTTTAAATAGTGTAACAGAGTATTCAGTCTTCAGATGATGAATTTATTCGAACACAGTTAAAGATCTTGAACATTGTCCATCAACAGACAAAGAGATTGCGCTTTTTGCTAGAAAAGTGATGGAACATCACATGTCTGAGTGTTCTGGTGACTTCATAAAACTTTCTCTATTTTCTGACAGAATTTAAATGGAAGAAAAACAAATTAATGTAGAGCGATTTACAGCTTAGCAAGCCCCTAAGAAGCGTTATGTAAGATGAGAACTGATTTAAAAAGCAGATGGTATACGACTGACAGGCCTTGCAACAAGAAGAACAACATAACTCTTACCTCGTATGAATAGAAGGAAATCATTGTTAAGCCTATCTCCCGAAAAATGAAATGACAATGATGACTATCCCATAGGAAAGGAATGGCTTAAAAATTTACAAGTAGTAAATGACAGTGCAGAACGAGCGGTTAAGCTTAAAGGAGATTACAATAACATCATAACAAATCATGAGATGAAAAGCAATTATTGCTGCAGGTTATAGAAGCAAACAAAAAATGCATTCCGTCCGAAACAACGAAAAAATCAGTTTTAGACACTATTTTGTATTAAGACCAAATATGATTACATTTCTATTTTTTACACGTATATTGTTATATTCTTTTCTAAAGAAGTTGATTATGGAGCTCTTTATTTTTTGAAACAAATATATCGAAAAATTAGAATGGAATACACTAACGTATGAAGTTAGTGGGCGTTGAGCACCCTCTTGCAGTTGAAATATGAAAGTTCAAATTCTGCCAGAATATTACTATACACAAGTCTAAAAAATTTGAGGGGTGGCCTGGTATATAAGTGAAAGTTTATTTTTTTACACAGATGGCTGAACCACCCTACGGTGCATCCCTAATTTATACCCAACCACTGGTAAAAATCGTCGAAAATCACAATTATTATACCATTGTACAAATACGACAGATAGGCATAAATTCTGTTTTCCAGTAAATCCGAAAAAGGACATTAAACAGAAAGCGAGGATAGACAAGAGATAAACCATGGGGCATTTTATGTTACTAACACTGACCGTGCAGAGGCTGTATGTGCAAAATGTTGTATTGTCAGCGGAAACACACACGTGAATGTAATTTTATAATTCTAGCTTATCAAGAAATGCCATATTGAATATTTCCAACTGAGCGAAAAAATGCCCAGGCCGGGAATCGAACCCAGATTCTTGGCTTACGGGGCCAATACTCTACAGTTTAAGCTACCTAGGCTGGCAACTGGTGAACATATTTCGCTCAGATAACCTTATTGGTAAAAATATCTGGTGTGTCATGTAGACAGTTCAACAGAATAAACCGCAGGTAAAGGAACTCCAAATAAACGATGGGTATGTAGATAAACTATTATTTTGACACAGTCATACTGATTGGTAAAGTTATCATACGAACTGAATATTTCCAACTGAGCAAAAAAAGGCCCAAGCCGGGAATCGAACCCAGATCCTTTATTACGGGGCCAATGCTCTACCGTTTAAGCTACCTGGGCTGACAACCGGCGAGCATATTTCACTCAGATAACCTTATTGGTAATAACATTCGATTTCCGACTTGAGATTTTTTTCAATTGGATATACTCAATTCGTATGTTAATTTTACCAATCACTTTGATTGTGTTAAAATAATAGTTTACCAAGAATTGGTTTAAAAATCGATTACATAATTCCATCTTTACATACAAAAACAAGTTTGAATTAACTAAAAAATGTAAAAAAATGCCTCATTTAACTAACTGAGGTTGCATGCTTCTGAAGAATTTCATAGAAAAAGTGATAAAGGTAAAATTTCGGATTGTAGATCTGAATAGTAGTAGTACGTATGGTATCTATGAACTAATAAAAAATATAAAAAGACAGCATTTGCTTTTTAAAACAATTTCTTATTTAACTGTTAAAAATCTTTTTAAATTATCTGATTTATATTAATATTTACGAGGCTCCACATCCCAGGTTAAATTGTCAAATGTACATAGATAATTAAAATTATGAATGGCATTTGCATTAATTATATTTATTTATTTATTTATCGTGTTCGTATCATGTAAAAAAAAATCAGCATGGATTATTATTTATTTATAACAAAGTTTTGTCTTCCATAAACTTTTGTGAATGATGTTTTTTAATATTCCCGAAACAGCAGTTGTGTTTCTTTGGAACTTGTCTATTTCGGTATTACGTAAATTAAATAGTACATTATTAACATGAGCACCCTGCTTACGTGTTATTGCGTGAAGTAAATCGTCGTTGTTTGCATTCTTTTAGGTAGATTTCGTATGAAATACTACCTATTTCATTCTCCCCTATGTTGGAATTTCTGAAACAAATTTGCAGATCTAAACCGATCATGACCCCTAGAACTCAAAACCACCCTCAGTAAAAACTTTATCTATCTATCTATCTATCTATTTATCTCTCTCTCTCTATATATATATATATATATATCCCTTTCTTCTGGACACGATAACTTCCCAATTCTGCTCAAATCTCTTCCAAACTGATACATAAAATCAAGGGGCATAAAATCTCGCTCAAGTTCGTTAATGGGCAAAATCGAACCAAGGGGATGGAAATAGGGAGGGGTTTTGTGAAAACCGAAGAAACCCCATAACTTCTTAATTTTTGTACATATCAAATCAGTTTAAGGTTTTTATTACTTCTAAAAATAGGGCCAAAAATTTATGTGGCACAGATTTTTGATAAAATTAAAAATGGGCTCAAGGGGAGCAAAAATATTGTTTTTGTTAGAAATAAATTCCTAACTTCATCAATTCTAAAGATATCAAATCCAATTAATTTATTACAAAATTCCTTAATATTATCTACAACTTTTATATTCACAAGTTTTTGATAGGACCAATTCGTACCGCAAAAATATTAAAAAAGAAAACAAAAAAAGGGGGGGGGGTGAAGAAGAAAAAATTCCATAACTCCGTCAATTCACAAGATATAAAATCCCCATGAATTTATCATACATCTTCTTAATATTGTCTACAACATTTATATAGACACGTTTATGATAGGACCAATTCTTACAGCAAAAACAAATTAAAAATACATAGCGGTTGAAGAAAAAAAATCATCTTATTAAGGGTGTATTCAAATCCAAGCTGTTTATTTTCTTACTCATTTTTGCGGTCAAACACATCCAATTGGTAGCTTATCTTATTCAGAAACTATATAATGTACAGTAATGATCGATTTTTTGATAGAGGCAGAATATATTTCAAAAAATGATGTCAAAGTGGGCATTTTGAACAGAATTTCTCGAAGCGATTGTGTTAAAAACGAAAAATATGGTCCTACTTTGAAAATAATTGTTTATAAATCAAGTTTTAATTAATTGAACGAAAAATAAAAACACAAGTCACTCATAAATCTCTTCTAAAATCACGTCAGCAAGTTTCATATTTTTTCTATTAAAAATGAATCTGAAAATCTTTCAGAAAATTTCAAGTGTTGAGCATGGAACATTTTTTTTTCAGTACCTCCTTAACATGATTCTGATAAAACCAGTGGGTTTTTCTCTAATCATGATTTAGTTTTTGTTGTTGAAATTGGTATACTTAACTTCGAAAACTACCTCCGCCTGTAGATCGGGCCGACAGGGATTTTTTTTTTTTTTTCGTAGTACCTTTTAGTGTACTGCTGTGCCTTGTTGATACTTGCGTTTACTGATTTTTATTGCCCATGTGTTGTAATATTCCACATCTGTGGAATTACTACATGGTTGACTGACCGTTTTTCTGGGAAAACAATTCCGTAATTGGTTCCAAAGGCAATTGGCACATTAAAAACTATTATTATAACGCTTAGTTAAAACAATATTATTGCTAGCAACTGTTCTGGTTGACGCTAACTTAGCCAGTGGAATATTAGCTATTGTCCCTTAACCATATTAAATCCCTTCATAGCCTATCCAACATACAATTTGTAATATGTTTGTATTTCATTTGTATTTTTGGTCAGTATTGTACACATATTAGGCTTTCCACCTTTGCAAATATCTGGTATGTCAGGAAATTTTCTTTCTAGGCAATGACATGTTGACACATCGATTTCTAAACCACGAAGACCCTCTATTTCGTCATTTTCATTAAAATCGTTAGAGGTATTTCCGAAAATCGAAAAGTATGTAAAGAAATATATAAATCAATAAATTAACAAGAACTATTAGTTTAATAGTATAAGTGTTTATTTCGTTCAAATATCAAAGTCATTCTGGATATATTTTACTTTTGCGCCTTTATTGCATGTAAATCAGTTCTCTAATGCTAATAATACACCGTAAAAGAAAAAGTGAAAAAAAAAACGGAAAATATACTGGCGGAAAAGTTGCCGTCTGTTCTCCATTTTTCCACAAATTTTTGGTATTTGCAGGTTTTCAAAACGGAATTTTTCCAACATTCAAGAAGAAAAATGTCTGTTTTCACAAATAAATAAGAGTAGACGCTCTGTAATAAAAAAAATCTATATAACAAGGATACGTACTGATGCACATTTATACAGAACATGTATTTTTATTTCATATCATCAGGCCCGCTTTTTTTTCGCTTTGCCTTCTTCGGGATTCGAACTTCGGTACTCGTCATTACAGGATGAATGCTTCGCTTTCTACACTAACTGGTCACATACAATAGTTTGGCTATAGGCCATAAGATCAGTTACGAAAATATAACTGGAATTTTTCCGTTTTTATGTTTCCGTATTTAAAAAGTAAAAACGGAACCATTGTAAGATCTGTGTCTGTCTGTGCATCTGTCACAGCCATTTCACTGGTAAACTATGCAACGTGGGAAGTTCAAATTGACCGATGTAATGAAGGATATAAACCCACATGTTTATAGATAATTAACTCTTCACAAATATCTTTAGGGAAAATATAATGGGGCTAATTTAGTTATTTGAAAACAGCATTCTTTTCTTTGTATATCGTGTAAAAAGCTGCCATTACGTCGAACTCAAAAATACATTTATTTTAATTTTAGGTATTATATTTTCAGAGACATCGTCGAAAATGTAAAGTAAAAATATGCCTCCCCATCTTCTATTTCCGAATCTACTGAAACTAAAATTATGAAAAAAATAGGGGTTAGTAGAGGTTAATTTAAATCTTGCAGGGAAACTATAGTGATTACCTGAGGTCGTATAGTTACAAAAAGCATAAGACAATCATATTTTTTTGTTACACAGATAAATTTCGATTTGCGGGCATTCAGCAATGGAGTTGGGGATCGTTGGAGGTACCTATCGTCACAGAAGTATGATAGGAATGTTGATAATGATTTTCGAAAAAACAAATGTCGCTAATTAGCCCAGACAGTAATCTTTAAAGACGCGGACAATTTTGACATACATAAAGACACAGGCAGAATACTCTATGGTACATCGGCTTTTAAAGCCTAGATAACAACTTTTAACAACTTTTAATGATATATTTGTGTAATGCAATGTCCAGTAGTAGTAGTATAAAAGCAATAAACTTCAAACTGGTAAAAACAGACTAATTTAATTAGAATTAATCACATAATTACGAAAGGATTCGCGACTAGTTTGCATTGAGTGGTTCTATCAATACGCAACTTGTTTCTTTAAAAGTTAACCTATGTGGGAAGACACGGCACGGACTAAGGCGGCGTTGCAACTTTGCGACCTCCTATCTGAAGTGCGCTTAGCACAATGTCATGTTTAAACTTTGAACAAGGGTTTTGTTTTAGGTACATTGTAAAACAAACACTTTATTACTACGCTGAATTTGGGTTTGTGAAATGACAAATGAAGTTTAAATATGCACTATTTTTATTGTTAGCATCTAATTCAGTTCATCATAAACAGATTAAAATAAGATTTAAAAAAAATACAGAATAACAATATTTTATACTATTTAGTTTCATGTCTCTCTGAACTTTCATGAGTCATTTTTACTTTTCTAGTATATACAGCTACCTAACCCTACGTAGTATAGTTTCTTATAAAGTCTTATTATTCTATTAGCAGCGATTGTTTTGTAATAATACAGTTACTAATTAATATATATATTGTACGGAACCCTCTGTGCGTGCGTAATACACTGGACTGTTTATTTTTCAATTGAAAAGGTACATTTAAAGATTAAGACCTTTACGTGAGACAGATTTCCTTAGCCATCGCCAACAGACTCACACACAGAAAAACGTATATTCCTTTTATAGATAAATATGTATAAGGTTCTCCCCTCTCTCTATTCAAAAAGTTAAACTCGTTATATTTATTTCATGTACCTGAAAAAGATGACTATTGTTTTTAATATTAAATTTACAAATGAAAATATATGTAATATTCAAAAGACCATCCCTCATTATCTGACAAAGTTTGATGTTATTTTGACGATTGCAGAAAATAAGCCCAAACTTTAATAATTTAGGTACAGTCGTGAAAAAAAAGTAAACACCCCATGCTAACTCTGCGACAAATTATCGTAGAAGAAAGTTACAGGTACCAAACGATTGGAAATAAAGTCTACTTTTAAATGATGTATATATAATTCGCTTAGTGAGTCATCTACATATTAAAACGAACAATAACTTTGTTTTTTTTTTTCAATAGCAGTACACAATTCTGCCAGCATAAATTAACTCAACACCCTTCAATTAGCCTAAAAACAAATTTTTATGCAATTCGCCCGATAAATTTCTTAGAAATTAATTATTTTAAAACGAGCGTATTTTAGGGGATGTATCAAAATTCAAGTTCGGTACTAGATTGCTAACAGAGAGGGTCCCCTTCTTGATCAAGGCATCTTAAGCGCCACTCAGGCAGTTATTGCAGACCGCTGGATTACAGGATATCATAAGAAATTTCAAAATATCTAGTCAAGTCTATCATAGACAGCCCCTTAAACCATCATTTTGCCATTTTTTAAGCTTATTTGAAAACTACTTGGAAGAAAAGTGTGAAATTTTGGAATTGTAGGTTGCAATTCATCATTTCTTTTAATATTAATTTCATAATTCATATCATAAAATTATAAACATTTCAAATTCAACGTATTTATGTTTCGATAATTTAGTATTATTGCTACACAAACAATTATCACATTGAGAGCATAATTTCAGGAGATATTAATAAAAATATGAAAATGTAATTTAACATTAGAAGCACTAAATTTTGAATGTTTATAATTCAAAAACTTATCATTCATATGACTTGAAATTTGGTGTTTGGTCATAGTTTGAACCGAATATTTGAAATATCGTGTTCAAATTAGGTATAGCTATTGAAAAAAATGAAGTTTGGGTTCGTTTTAATATGTAGATGGCCCCCCTAAGCAACTTTTATATACATCATTTGAAAGTACACTTTTTTCCCAATCATTCGGTACCAGTAACTTTCTACTACGATAATTTGTTGAGGAGTTAGTTGGGGGTGTTTACTTTTTTTTTTCACGACTGTACATATTTAAATCATAGTACTTATATCAATCCAATTATATTTTCTATCAAAAGGCAATTACTTTAATAATTTAGGTACATATTTAAATCATAGATTTTATCTCAAACCAATTGCAACACATTTTTCAAGATTTCCTTTGCAATAAGGACAAAGCTATCAATCATAGGTAAAATCCATCCAAAAAAATTAATTTATTTATCAAAAGACAAATATTAAGTAAAACAATCTATTTTCTAGATTTGTATTTTTTGGTTGTACTTGTACTAAGTGGGTTTCTTTTGATTGACAGAAGTTGCCCCAAAAAGGTTTATTAGAAATGAACAATGCTATTGGTTTATGAATAATTGGTTTATTATAATATTGGTTTATGAATAATGCTATTCAAAATATGATATTGATTTTCTTTCGAAGCATTTGCCTAATTTCTGTTAAGAATTCCTCTTCTGATTCCATGAGAGAAGTTTTGCTGAAAAACCGATACCCATAGTTGCTAAAATCACGCTGATACAGAAAAACATGTATATATTTTTTAAATTATGATATATATATCTATATATATAAGTTTCTCTGTTCCATATATATTTTTTTCAAAAAGTTGAACTCATTATATTTATTTCACGTACCTGAAAAAAAAATATATTCTATTCGTTTTAATAATAAGTTTGTAAATGTAAATGCATGTGTTATTTAAAAAATCCTCATTCATTATCTGACAAATTTTGACATTTGTTTAACGGTTGTAGACAAAAGGTTAAACTTTAATAACTTAGGTACAAATTTAAATCATAGTACTTATCTCAAACCAATTACAACACATTTTTCGATTTTCCCTTTGCAATAACTACAAAGCCATCAATCAAAGGTAAAATCCATCCGAAAAGTCAATTCATTTATCAAAAGACAATTATTAAGTAAAACCATCTATTTTTTAGATTTGTAATTTTTGGTTCTACTTGTACTAAGTCGGTTTCTTTTGAATGACAGAAATTTCGCCAAAAAGGTTTATTAAAAATGAATAATGCTATTCAAACTATAATATTGATTTCCTTTCGAAGATTTGTCTAATTTCTGTTAAGAATTCCTCTTCTGATTCCATAATAAAAGTTTTGCTGGAAAACCGATACTCGATAGAAGTTGCTACAATCATGCTGATGCAGAAAAGCATCTATATATATTTTTTAAATTATGATATATTTATATGTATATATGTATAAGTCTCTCTGTTCAAAAAGTTGAACTCATTATATCTATTACACGTACCTGAAAAAAAGTACTATTCTTTTTAATATTATGTTTATAAATATTTATAAATGTAAATGAATCTATTATTTTAAAAATCCTCATTCATTATCTGACAAATTTTTGAAATTTTTTTAACGATTGCAGAAAAAAAGCTCAAACTTTAATAACTTAGGTACATATTTAAATCATAGTATTTATCTCAATCCAATTACAACGCATTTTTCGATTTTACCTTTGCAATAAGGGAAAACCCATCAATCGTAGGTAATATGCATCCAGAAAATCAATTCATTTACCAAAAGACAAATACTAAGTAAAACCATTTATTTTCTTGATTTGTATTTTCTTTTCTACTACTTGTACTAACTAAGTGGATTTGTTTTGAATGACGGACGTTGTACCAAAAAGGATTATTAAAAACGAATAATGCGATTCAAACTATAATATCGATTCCCTTTCGAAGTATTTATTTAGAATTAATTTCCGTTAAGAATTCTTCTGATGCCGTAACAAATGATTCGTTGAAAAGCCGATAGCCGATAGAAGAAGTTGCTATAATCAAGCTGTTTTCAAACTAATTTACATCATGTTATTTCAGTTGATGTGCAATAAACTCATTTCCTGCAGTTGTTTGCTGTGAGTTTGTTTTGATGACAGTTATTATTTGTAGTTAGACTTACTGTGGTATTTCGGTTTGCAGATAAATTTATCATTTTGTAGTACAGACAGAGAATTAAATTATGGAATGTAAACAAAAAATGTCATTTTTTTTAATTCTCGTTTATTGGTTCTTTCTCAAAAATAAAGGGATAAAATTAAGGCACACATAAATTGACGTCTGATTTTTTTTAAATTAAAGGTACATATATTAAGACAGATTTGAACACAATTAATACAATAACCCAACAGTAGTAAAAAATTAGCCAGTGGCAGGACTCGAAACTGGGTCCACCGCGTACCGTGCTCTTACTCTAACCACTAAGCCACTGCTGTGTTATTGTGTTAATTGTGTTCAAATCTGTCTTAATATATGTATCTTTCATAAAAATAAATTCAGACGTAATTTATGTGTGCTTTAATATATATTGTGGATCAAAGGTATATTAATTTGTTCATAGTATTTTCCGTCATCGCGTACTGTGTGATTGCCGGCCAATGACGTTCCCCAACATGGTTTAATAGTGAGAAATTGCCGGTCTAGGATATCGGCCAGGTAGACTTAGTGGTTAGAGCAACAGCACGGTACGCTATGACCGGGTTCGATTCCTGGCCCTGGCTAATTTTTCACTCCTGTTTGATTATTGTATTAATTATGTTCAAGTCTGTCTTAATATATATACCTTTAAAGGAATAAAATATCGTTGATGAAATTTTTCAAACTGATATAAAAAAGTAAATTTGTTTTTCTTTATTAATAGTTAGAAAGTTATTATTATTATAAGTATTATTATTATAACTATTATTATTATAACTATTATTATTATTTTTATTACTTTGGCAGATTATACTTTTTTTTTACTTTTTCATATTTTCTATTTCATGAAGTACATTGAGATTTTATTTTCGTATAATAATATTTAAAAAGTTGTTATTATTATTATTATTATTATTATTATTATTATCATTGCCGATATTATGATAGGATTTTTTAAAGCTTTTTCTATATTTTCTACTGCATGAAGAACATTGAAAAATTGAAATGTAAATCGTCAATATGCCAAACTTTTTTATCCTTATTTTTTATAAAATTATACAAATTTAGAGATAAAATCTTAATTATTATTTCATTTTTCATTATTCTCGTATGTCATTCAAATTGTAATATTAATCTTTTTCAAATTATTTGTTTTAGAATTAAGTTCCATTAAGAATTTTTCTTCTCCTGCTATAATTAATAAATGTTTTCTTGAAATTCTTCAACTGCGACAGTAGAAAACTACTTTTAACTTCTCACCGCTTGCTTTCCGACCATACATTCTATGACGAAATTTGCTCGTAGAGCTGCGTTCTATCACCCCGTAAATTTTTGCCCCTTTTTTTAGATACACCTTGTATATATTTAAAATGCAAATGGAAATTTCCTTCCGGTTGCCTTTAATTTCAGTTCTGCTGAATGGATTTTGATGGAAACCATTAGTTAGATAATTTTCCAGGAAAGTTTTAGCATATAAATTATCGTTTTACGCTACTTATGGAACTACCAGGGAAAAATCTATAATAAGGTGAACCTGATTATGAAAGATTAGCCTTTATAAAATACTCTGCTGAATGGATTTCGATAGAATTTACACTGTTAGCTGGGTATATTTTCAGCGAAAGTTATAACCTATAACATCTTGCTCGAGGTTGCTTAGTTATAGAATAATTGTCTTTTTGATAATGTTCTACTGGGCGGATTTTGATGAAACTTGCACTGTTAGTTAGATATTTTTTCAAGGATAGTTTTAGTATACTGCATATTGTTTTTTACCCAATTCCTACTGTAAATGATCGAATAAAAGTGTTAGTCCTTAACTGACCAATCTTTGTCTGGCACATTAAAAACATAATAGCGCAATGGCGTTCATATCGTTTCGAGCAGTGCTGAAGGACATTCCAGATAAGGTCTATATAGCTTTAAAACACAAGGTCAAATTTACTGATATATTTAATTTGATTGCGTTTGGAGAATCCGACCAACGTAGCTAACGAAGCCTGCTAGTTAAATTATAAAATCAGACAAATATTATTTTGGACGTTTTTAGCAATGGGGTCTTTCTTGAAAAAACAAAATGAATTTAAAATTAAATTCAAATGCTATTAATAAAAAAGTTTCTATTTTAGAATTTCTATTTTAATTTTTAGATTTAGAAAACAATAATTAAATGGAAACAAACAACTTTGAAGCCATTTTAACGATTTTCAGTAAATCAATTGAAAATATAATAACTTCGGTAAATATTTAAATTGAACAAATCGAAGAAAGAAATGCTATTTTTGAAATTTTTGTTTATTGGGTCTTTTTCAAAACTTTCAAAATTTAATTGTTATCGTTAAAGAAATATATGAAGCTAATAATAATATTAATAATAATTTAATTTCTCTTTTAATATTAAGATTTAAAAAACGTTAATTAATTGATAACTGATAATTCTGACGTCATATTAATGACATCAGAAAATCAATCGAAACTATGATAACTTGGGTAAATATAATTAAAATGGAAGTAAGAAATGTTATTTTTTTATATATTTTTGGTCTTTTTGTAACTTTCTCAAAAATAAAAATGAATTCAAAATTCCAAAGCTGTCGTTAAAGAAAGTTTCCAAATTGATTTAAAAAAAAAAATAATTTCAAATTCATTTTACGACTATACATTTATATAATTACAAATTCTCATCAGGTATTATTTCATTAAAAATGGGGTCTTTTATACATGTTTATGTTCTTTGATAACTGCTAAAGATAGTTATTAAAAAAATGTTTTAATTCATCATATAAAAATACACTTTCTGTTGCTATGCAAACAAAAAAAAAAAAAATTCTTCTACACCTTATCTGCAAAAGCAGCACTTCTGTACTGAAAGTGTACTTTTATATGATGAATCAAAACATTTTTAAATAACTATCTTTAGCAGTTACCAAAGAACACAGACATGTATAAAAAATACCCCATTTTTTTATGAAATAATACCTGATTAATATTGGTAAATATATAAATGTATAATATAATGCAGATATTAACCAAAACAACCTACGGTTTTTACTTGCTTGAGTTCATTTTAAGAGTTAGAAAACATTAATTAATTGTTAACTGATAATTTTGACGTCATTTTAAAGTTGAAAGTCAGAAATGTAATTTTTGGGGTGGGGGTGGGGGTGGGACGGAAATATAAATATCTGAATTAAGAAAATGAAAGTAAGATTTTTTTCCATGGTATTGTGTCTTTCTCAAAGACAAAAAAAGAGTTCAAAATTCAAAAGTTGCGTTAAAGACATTTTGCAAAGTGACCTATTAAATTAACTGAATTTGTATTTTTTTTTAAGTTTTAGAAAACTGCAATTAATTGTTAACCAACAACTCTGGTGTCATTTTAACTGTTTCACAAAATCGATTGAAACTATAACAACTTGGGTAAATACACTGATGTCCAAAATTAAGGACCAGTTACAAAATGCTAATTTTTAAGTAAGCAAATACTCAAAAGGAAATAATGTAATTCCAATAATTACTATCCCTACAGCACAGCTAGTCCATATAGCATCTCATTTATGTCACACATGGTCACAAGTGTCACAGTCACTACAGTGAAACAAAAAATAGGAAATTCCACACGTCTCATTATGAGTGTCAAATGATCACTATATGTGACTTCACTGAAACGTCAATTTGACTGCTGTTTTATGACGAGTCACAAGGTGACTTTACAGTGTAGTTACATAGTGATTCTCATGTGACTACCATTTTTAGACTCAATTTCAAAGTCATCGTGAACGTTGCATTATGATAAGTCACCAAATAATATCACATTATTGTTACTTGGTGACTTTTCACAAAATATCACAATGGTGACTTCACAGTAGTCTCTGTCATCTGAAAGTCATCATGTGAATTTAATGTAACATTATTTGGTAACTTATCACGATGACTTTGAAATTGAGTCTGCAGATGACAGTCACACGAGAGTCACAATATAACTACATTGTAAATTCACATGGTGACTCGTCACATAGCAGCAGTCACATTGACGTCTCAGTGGAGTCGCATATAGTGATCATTTGAGACTCATAATGGAATGTATGGAATTTCCCATTTTTCTGCTTCACCGTAGAGACTGTGACACTTGTGACCATGTGTGACATGAATGAGATGTTATATGGACTAGCTGTGCTGTAAAGATAGTAATTATTCGAATTAAATTATTTCCCTTTTGAGTATTCACGTACTTGAAAATTAGCATTTTGTGATTTGTCCTTAATTTTGGACACCAGTGTATTTAAATTACAGTACTTATCTCAGCCCAATTACAACAAATTTTTCGATTTTCCCTTTGAAATGATGGCAAACCCATAAACCATTGTAAAAATGAAACTGAAAAATCAATTTTTGTGTCAAAAAACAAATATTAAGGAAAACCTTTTAATTTCTAGATTAGAATTTTATGGTTTCCACCACATTGCTTGTGCTAAGTGGCGTTTGTTTTTGAATGGCACTGCACCGAAAATTACTTGTTCCAAAAATAATTATTAAAAGGAATAATGCCATTCTAAGTATGATATTGATTCCCTTTCAAAGTATTTGTTTTAGAAGTAAGTTCCGTTAAGAATTCTTCTTCGGATTCAATAATAAATGTTTCGTTCAAATAATGATAGTCGATAGAACAAGCAGTGATAATCAAGCTATTTGCAATTTCATTTCCGAGAGATTATTACAGATGATGTACAATAAATTCGTTTCCTTCATTTGTTAACGGGGAAATTTGTTTAAATGACAGTTCTTATACGTAGTCTGAATTACCGTGTTTTTTCTTGTCTGCATAATAATTTTTCATTCTGTAATATTGGTAAAGAATTAAATTATAAAATACAAGGAATGTTAATTTAGGTTATTAGCTGATACTCAAAAGTAAAAAGAATTGAAAATTCAAAATTTACTGTGATATTTTCCAAACTGATATATATATATATATATATATACATATATTATATAAATTATATCAGTTTTTAGTTAAAAAAAAAAACAATAATTAGTTGTTAACCAACAGAATTGATGTCATTTTAACGGCGTCAGAAAATCAATCGAAGCTATAATAATTTGTGTAAATATTTAAATTCATAAAATTGAAGTAAGAAATGTTGTTTCTTTTATATTTTTCCTTATTGTATCTTTCTCAAAAATAAAAATGAGCTGAAAATTCTATAGCTGGCGTTAAATACATTTTGCAAACTAATAATAATAATAATAATAATAATAAACCGTTTTAATAGTTAGAATACAGTAATTAATTGTTAGCCGATAACTCTGACGTCATTTTAAAGAAGTCAGCAAATCAATTAAAACTATAATAATTTGGTTGGTAATTACCTGAATAAGAAAATTGAAGTAAGAATTTTCTTTTTTTCTTCTTGTTAATAGGTCTTTATAAAAAATAAAATAAAATAAAATAAAATAAAATAAAAAGGAGTTCAAAGTTCAAAACTTATCGTTAAAGAAATTTTGTAAATTGATATATAAAAAAAAATAGAATTTTTATTTCTATTTAAGATTTAGGGAAAAAAATAATTAATTGTTAACGTTCTACCCTGGTGTCATTTTAACGATTTTAAGGAATCAATCGAAACTGTAATAACTTGATCAAATATTTATAGTTCCTATCTCAACACAATTACAACACATTTTTCAATTTTCCCTTTGCAATGAGGGCAAACCCATAAATCATTGGTAAAATAAAACTGAAATATCAATTGTTCTATCCAAAGACAAGTATTAAGGAAAAGCATTTATTATCTAGAATAGGATTTTATGGTTTCCGCCACATCGCTTGTACTAAGTGGCGTTTATTTTTGAATGGCACTCCACTGAAGATTACTTGTTCCAAAAATAATTATTTAAATGAATTATGTGCCATTCAAACTATAATAATATTTCTCTTTTAAAGTATTTGTTTTAGAATTAAGTTGCTTTAAATTTCTTCTTCTAATGCCATAATAAATGTTTAGTTGGAAAGCTGATAGCCCATAGAAGAGTTGCTACAATCAAGCTAATTCCAAACTCTATTCCATTAGATTTTTTCGATAAACCATTCCCAACATTTTTCCCCCGCCGGTTAGTGTGTATCTCTCAATCTTAAAAATGAATTCAAAATTCAAAAGCTATCCTTAAACATATTTTACATACTGATATGGAAGAATCTCTTTGCTGACACAATAAAATGCTACTTTGATACCATAAATAAGAGACAAAGAAATATGTTGAAGAATATTTATTTACACAAATATACAAGAAGATACTATTTACATAATTATTAATTCATCTTAATTTTGTCTTCGTGCACACATCTATTTCGTCTTTTTACCTCTATTTTTACCATTCTTCCGCATTATCTTACATTCATTCACCGCCAAAACAAATTCTAATGTTCTTTTCTTTCCCAACTCATTTCAGTTCCCTCTCGCAATGAGCGTCTGTCGTACCAAAGGTTAGCTCTAGCGCGCATGCGTTCTCACCAATCGCTAGGGTATCTTTAGGGCGGAGTTACGATTCAAGAATGAAATAGACAGGACTTAGTTGTGTAAATTACTTTCTACACTGATACATACCAAGAGTTCGTTAAAACTTTAAAAACTTCTAAAAAAGAAAGAAATTATGATAAAAGAGTGCGGTTTGCAAGAAAGGTTTTCAAAAGGTAGTCGGATTTTTTTAAATGGAAAAAAAATAACAAATCACATGTAGAGGGCGAGGACGACCTGAAACACAATGAACAGGTACTACGACACAACTTGGTTGTATCGTAGAATGTTCTGGAAGTCTTGCTGGACATTTGTTATTGGAAGAACAAACGAAGCGTATTGTTGTCCCGTTCATTGTGTTTCGGGTCGTCGGTGCCCTCTACATGAGATTTTTTAGCTATTTTTTCTTCTTCTAAAAACAGTCCAACTACCTTGTGAGCCCTCTTGCAAACCGCATTCCTTTATCCTATTTCTTCCCTTTTTACGAGTTTTTAAAGTTTTAACGAACTTTGGTCTCACCTGGTATATACATATATATAGAGAGAGGGACTTTTTATTTTCATTTTAAGGTTTAGAAAACAGTAATTAATTGTTTTCCGACTACTCTGACGTCATTTTAACTATATCAGAAAATCAATCGAAAATGTAATAATTTGAGTAATTATTTAAATTAATGAAATGCAAGTAAGAAATGCTATTTTTTAATGTTTTTGGCTATTACAATTTTTTTCAAAAATAAAAATAAATTCAAAATTGAGACAAATGTTAAAGACATTTTCAAAAAGGATTAAAAAAAAAAGAATTATCTATTTCCATCTTAAGATTTCGAAAAAAAATCATTGTTAATCGAAAACTCTGACGTCATTTAGACGATGTATGAAAATTAATTGAAATCATATTATCTTGGGTAAATATTTAAATTAATAAAAAAGGACGGAAGACTTTTTTCATACATTTTATTTGTTATTGGTTCTTTCTCAAAAGTAAAACAGGAATTCAAAATTCAAAAGTAATCATTAAAGACATTTTGCAAAGAAATAGAAAAATGGAATTTCTATATCTATTTTAAGAAAGAGAAAACAACAATTCTTTGTTAACAAACAACTCGTATTAAGGATCTCAGAAAATCAATTGAAGCTATAATAACCTGGCTAAATATTTAAACTATAGTATGTATTTCAAATCAAAACATTTTTCTATTGATCGTTTTGCACTGAGTGCAAACCCATCAATCATAAGTAAATATATCCGAAAAATCAATTCTCCTATTGAAAGACAAATATTAAGAAAAAATATTTATTTTCTAGATTCCGATTTTATGGTTTCCACCACTCCCTTGTACTAAGTGGCGTTTGTTTTTGAATGGCGCTTTACCGAAATTACTTGTTCCAAAAATAATTATTTAAATGAATTTTATTCCATTCAAACTATATAATAATACTTCTCTTTGAAAGTATTTGTTTTAGAATTAAGTTGCGTTAAGAATTCTTCTTCTAATGCAAATAATAAACGTTTAGTTGTAAATCTGATAACCGATAGAAGAGTTGCCACAATCAAGCTATTTCCAAACTCATTTCCATTAGATTATTTTACCTGATGTACAATAAACTCATCGACTACATTTGTTTGCCGGGAGGTTGATTTCGATGGCAGTTATTATATATAGTCAAATTTTGGTTTTTCTGTTTTACCGAATAATTTATTTTAATGTAGTATTGATTAGTAATTTTATTATAAAATGGAAAAAAAGGAATATTGTTTTTACTTATTGGACATTTTTCAAAAATAAAATTATATGGTATTAAAGTAGTTTAACAAACTGATACAAAAACATATTTTTTCCTATTCTTATTTTAATATTTAGAAAGAAATAACTATGCTGATAATAGTAATACTATTATTATTATTACTATTATTATTATTATTATTATTATTATTATTATTATTATTACTTTATTATTATTACTATTATTATTATTAACAATATCATTATTACTATTTGACCTTTAAAATATAATCAGATTTAGCGTGTGTTTTCCGATTTTTCTGAATAATTCATCGTTTTCTGGTATAGGTAAAGAAGATAATTACATAATGGAGATAAGAAGCATTTTCAAACATGTATATTTGGTTATTGGATCTTTCTAAAAGAAATTATAAGTTATCAGTAAGGAAATTTTACCAGATTATTAAAAAAAAAATTAGAGTTTTTATTGTCATTTTGATATTTGTGTATCAATAATCCAAATAAATAACATAAATAATAGCTGTAAATAATGTAGATATCAATAATGTAAAATATTTTTACTGTTATTTAACTATGTGAGTATTTTGTGCCCAATAAGGTATATTTTTATATTCGAAGTATGAATCTTCCGTATGTCAAATTTTGCGATTAATTAGTTTTTATGATCTCGCGTAATTTTAGGATAATTATTAGTTTATTTTCTGTTTAACTTTGCCATATTCCTCTGACCAAAGTAACTCTAATAAATAAATGACAAAATTTTATGTTTTACTAAAATATTGCCTATAAATAGTGATAACGCTGGTTGTATTTTAAATCAAATCCGGACTCATCAATAGCTGAAAACACATATTAAATAAAAAGTGAACTGCATCGCATTTTAATTAAACGTTCGTGATTTCAAAACTCTTTTTAGAACAGAATAAAAGCATGTAAACAAAAACAGGATGTTGCCATTTTCAGAAAAATAAACTGGAACAAAAAATTACTAGCACTGGGCTTTGGCAGACGGAAATAGCATCGCAGACGATTAAATTATTTTCAAAGAAAAAAAGTTTTTAACTCGCCTTTCGAGATTCCTTGAAATGTCGGAGCTTATCGAAATTCAAAATCATAAGGACATGAAGCGATTACTTTCTTACAAGTTATTTTATTTGTATATTCTTATTAAACTCATCATTCTTTCTAACGGCTTAGAAAACTAGTCATTTTGATGTGAAATTTTCTGGAGATTTTAAAGGCCATTATGTTGTTTTGGAATCCGAATGCAAGAGCAGAGTATTGGGAATTCTATTAGAAAAAAAGATTTGAAATATTTGGGAAGCATTTAAATTTTTTATTTATTTTGATGAGATGGTTCTAATGTTGATGCGTGTACATTGTTATTAGTAGTAGAATAAAAACGTAACTGTTTTATATATCATATTTATTTATACAAAAAATGAATTTAAATTAAAAATAATCTTCGAAGAGAATGTTAAATTAAACTAGGAATACAAAAATGGAATTCTTGGAACATTTCTATGGGCTAAAATTTTAATAATAATAATAAACAATTTTGGACTATTACTCCATAGATAATTCAAATATAAATAAATAAAATGTGAATAAACTACAAATCATTTGCTAAAATGGTGTATAAACAATTCATAGATTAAAACATTAAAAACATAAAAATAGATATTTTACGATTTCCGCACACCTCCGTGACCTTCCTCAAGAAACTAAATGAACCAAGCTGGTCAGCCATGTCAAAACTCCCGCCAGACAGAAAATCGTACACTTGGGAGAAGGAAATAACTTTTACTGGAGGTGTGCTGAAACTGTAGAATAGTTATTTTAATGTTTTTAATGTTTTAATCTGTATTAAATGTTTATACACCCTTTTAGCAAATGATTTGCAGTTTATTCACATTTCAATTATTTATATTTTAAAAAGTTTAACTCTATTAATTTATCATATCTTATTATGTTTTTTTTTTTCCCCCGAAAGTAATAAATATTGAAAATTTTCATGTTGTTTTCCACAATGTAACTACGATCAACTAAATGTAAACTGACAAATATTTCTAAAATTGTAAAAGAGCGTATGCCCAATAGCATCTTTTGTTTGTTACATAGTAAGTGCACTGTAGAGAAAGGTCACGTAAAATTTAACTGTGACATATACGATCTTGATGAACTATCCAGATACAATCAGGGATAAGAGTAACGTATTTTTTTCTAGAAGAATTTATGTCACTGGAAACGCTTAATTTTTAAGCTCCATTGCTTAGGTACCGTTACGGTAATTCTGACCCATTATGTCAGAATTAACATGGTTTACTAATAATTATGTGTAATAATACTCGTTGTAGTAGGATATAAACGAATAAGAGATACATTAACTAACCAAACAGAAAAATTACGATACAAGAATATAATATAGTGCCATATGGGGTGAAGTTGCTCTAAAGCGTAACGCGACCAGCAGCGGTGCAAGCTAGTGTTTTTCTTCTATCAGTGCTATGCCACTAGCTGGTAGACTAGTTTAAGGGGGAAAAACTGTAGGTTGTGTTTTGGTGCAACAAACAACTCTGACCCATTCATCCCCAAATAGCGTAACGTCGATTGTTTAAAATAGCACTGATGCTGGTAGATGGTGACGTAGATCATTTCTTTATGTTTAACCCTTTATGTACTGAATTATGAATTCATGAAAATTTTATCTTCTAAAACCTTTTTTGTGAATTTTTTAAACTACATTGGAAGATTTACATAATAATTTAATAAATTTTAGAAGAATCTTAGAAGGATTGAAGGATTTAGAACGATTAATTAAATTTGAATTTGCAGGAATTTCGTGCAATATTTGGAACCCCACACACATCTTTTATTTTAAATATTTTCTTAGTATTTTGTAGAATTAGGAAATGTACAAATATAATGTTCTTACAATAGAAATATAGAAATATTTCCAAATCGAAAGATCCCCCCTCCCCAACGTCCAGAAAGCTAAAAAGATGCAAAGGCTAAATAAATCATCCTTTTAAAAATATTTTTGTTGTGTATAACCAATAATGCTTTTGTAACAAGATAAAAGTAATGTATCTATAACTGTTTCTAAACTGTATTACAAGTAATCGATGTATTAAAGGAATTTTATAACAAGTTATTTTAATGGTACTTATATGTACCGTCAGTAGATAAAAGGTTAAAAAAATCCCTCAAGGGAGGTTTGAAGAATCTCCTTGTGGCAAGTGTGAAACATTTTCCTCAAGCTAGCAATTGGCATGTTGGTGTTTCGGAATACATTTTCAGCTGCATAACAGAATTTTTACATGGATGACTAGGAAAAAAATGTTAATGTTGATGTAGTTCTAAATGCTGTTAATTTAGTATTTTTGCTTGGTTAAGTGTGTTTGTTGAACGTGAAAATATTTTCTTGGGAATTGATGGCATCCAAAAATCCGATATTTCGTGTTCTGTAAAATTGAATAATAGGCTGTAAAAACTACTTCCTGAAACATTTCCGAAAGTTATAGGCAGAAAAAGAAACTTTGTTTAAGAAATGCTTCTTTAATCCCGGATGCCTATTGTTTTCTTTTGTTTCGGAAGAAAAAGGAACAAATTATAGTTAAGGGAGAAACTATCGATAACTATCAATCGGTTACATTAAATTTTCGCAAACCATATTAAATTTCCTAATATTTTAGAAAACACTTGTATTTTTACTGTCTAAGAAACTATTGTAAACGAAAATTTTTTCGACTTTCAGTTTTCGACGGATTTGCACGTTTCAGGGTCCTAGAACCCGAAAAATATGTTTAGATAAAATGTCTGTCTGTCTGCATCCGAGTATCCGTTTGTGTGTATGTCCCCTTTGTATCACCGAAAAGCACAAGAAGTTACGCATAGAATTGAAACAAATTTCATATCTATGTTTTGGGCTATGGCCAACAGTTCCCACTTGAATTTGGATATATTACAGCGCAAGGGGGCGCTGTAAGAGAGATTTTATGCCATTTTCATTATTGTGTCATCGATAAGTGTAGGAAGTTGTGCATAGAATTAAGCCAAATTTCATATATTTGTTTTTAAGTATAGCCGTCAATTCCCAGTTGAAAATGACGATATTTCCCGAAGGGGGTTCTGTGATAGCAATTTTTGTTAAATTTTCTCTGTTTCTCGGGGTTTGTTGAACACCGGCTCCTCGTGCAAGATGAACACTCTGCATACAAGCTAACTCGGCAATTCGCAAGAAGATCACTTGCAGCAGAATAACTAAAATATTGATTTTATTAAACCTTAAATGTATAATGTAACTTAGGAATTACATGATATTTTATTTGCCATTTGGCGCATTCTGTAGGTCTTTTAGTAAAATATTGTGTGTTTCTTACATGTGATATCATGTATTTAACCCTTTAGCAGGCCGTATTTTTCCGTTTCTGGAAATCATGTTAAAATGGCTGTAGACAAAAATATTTTAAACAGAATTTTATTTTGAATCATATAGATAGAAATAAGTGATATTAAATATATTATAGCATCAAACTGCGATTGATAAATATATATATATATATCCTCTAACTAACTATCATTCTTATAAAAATACAGGAAAACCCTCGGACGGTGAAAGGGTTAACGCCGTGAAGTCTGTTTTTGTTCTGCTTTGTTATCACGGAGTGGTTATAACATATTTTGTTGATGGTATTCAAAGTATTATAAAAATTATTATATTGTTGAATAATTGTTATTGCCAATTTAAAGTAAGTATATAATTTAAAATTATCATTTTTAAAGCAATTTTTGTTATGTAACCTAGGAGTGAGATTATGACATTATGTTCAACAGAAACATAAATAATTTTTTTAACTATTTTTCTAGTGGATAATTGACAAAAATAGACACAAATATTATGTTTTCCGAACAAAATTAAAAATCATGTATTAAAGGGCTAAATACCATGATCAACATTAATTTGTTTGTTCCCAGGTTAATAAAATGAAGCAAAAGTTTAACATAAAAATCAAAGTTTGTGTTGTAGAGAAATGATAAAATTGAAGTATTAACACCCGTAACAATTTTTTGAAATATTAATATGTAAGAGAAAGAAAGGAAGTTCTGAAACTGGCACATCCGAGTACTTTTACCCGCCAGAAAAAAATGAAGTACTCAAAAATGAATAAATCGATGTAGGGGAGGTATGATACACTTTTTATTTACTAATTTTTTACAACCCTTAGAAAGCTATTTTTAAACAAATTTTTCGTGTTTTCTTATAAAGTGACCTTTTATTCATTTATTAAAAATATTGTGAATTTAAAAAATAGTCAATATATCTCAGTTATTTTGAATGGCTACTTCTGTATCAAATCTCCCTATTACTGGGGAGAATTGATACACTAGCAAGGGAGGTTTGATACATTGTTATGTAAATTGAAAAAAAAAAATGCAGAGAATTCAATTTATGCGTCATATAATTTTTTATGATAAATCTTGAAATATTTAAGTAAAATTTGAAACGAAATGACAATGACATATTTTTGTTTCAGAAATGTTTTTTATAAAAATATTTAAACTATTGCTATTATTTAAACAATCCTATTAATACACTTTTTAGAAAATAAATAATGAAAAAACCCCTAGAGATCTAGCTGCAAGGAAACATGAAGTGGACATTGCTGATTTTCAAACAATTTAACATAAATTTACCACATTTAAGATTCCTTTAACCCTTTCAGGGGCAAAGCATTTACAATACTAAAGTGAATAAATGAAAGGCACCGTAATTTACCAACAAATTTAATTAGAAATAAGAAGAGGGATATATTTCACTTTCCTACTAAAAGGAAAATATTTTACCAAAATGCTGGTTCCAATGTGGCGTTTGGGAATTAAAATTAAGTGGTTTCATAACCATACCACCACCCTTGAAATTGTTAAAAGAAAAACTAATAACTGTATCAATTTGATAAGTAAAATCGGCTACATTTAATGTTTTTTTCAATTTGCCCTTCGTAAATTATAGAAACATTTTCCCTTTCAGGCCATTTAAACTTTTACCCTTCTACATGACGAGCAAAGCGAACTAATCATCTATCATTGCATTGCTTTTCTTATGTAACCTACATAATGTCTATGAATAATCTCTTTGTACTTCCTTACCAATTTCAGTAGCTCTTGCTGTAAAACAATAATGAATATTACAGTCCTATATTAGTTTGCAAACTTAAAAATACTATTAAATTTCAAATATACAAGTGTATCATTTCTCCCCAGTACTAATGTATCATTTCTCCCTATTATGTCTTATTGGATTTTCAATCACTTTGTACAAATGCAGTTGCAAAATGGTAATCTACTTTCTAGTAAATCTAATCCTTACAATGTGCTTTATAAATAAAAAAATTACAAGATATTATCTTCACAATATTAAGAGTTATGAAAGAAAATCAGTCAATGAAAAAATTTACATTGACATTCCAAAAAGCTTCAAAATTAAAAGAAAAGAAAAGTTGTCAGTTCTTCACTGATTAGTCCAGTTAATGATGGCTTCAGCAAATAAAAGAAGCCTTCACATGTATTAGAATGGCTGTTAATGCCATTTGTTGAGAAAATTGTCAATGTATCAACCCTCCCTATGTATCAAACCTCCCCTAACTCCCCTACTCATATCAAATTGAATATGTTTGGATAAAAAATGAACTTATGAATTCTCAATTTCGAAACATCATATGTTATCACACCCAAACAAAACAATAATTTTATATTCTGTAATAATTTATTTCGTTCATGGCGGTATAAAAGATGTTTAATATTGTAAATATTAAATTATGCACAGTATTTAAAAATAATTTAAAAGCGCTTGCAAATAATGCTCTTGTCATAAAAATATTCGATTTTGATATCTTGATGATAATTTTGCTATTTTTCTCAATAAATAATCAATTAAACGTTTTTTGTTAATAATTTTGAGCGGAAAATAAATGTTAGTACATTTTTACTTTAATTTGGAGGTTCAGGGGGCAGTACATAACGATTCATATTTGAACACAACCGAGGAATAAAAAATTAGTACACGTGTTTCCCAATCTTGAGTATATTTGGATCGAAGCTATTTTGAGTATATGACTTATTTAAAATTGAGTAATTTTTACTCATTTTTGAGAACCTAATTTTTTTCAGCGCTGTGTTGTCTCTGTGATATTCAAGTAGCTCTCAAAGTTACTCTTTGAAATATTTATTTTTTCTATGAAGAAAGTAATCAAAGAAATTGTGCTATTTAATATATCCTAGCTTAGAAATTACACTTTTTAAAATTTACTCATTTTTTTTAAATACTTGACATTAAAGAAAGACATCCTTAGTGAAAACACAAATTTTTGTAGGAATTCCTCAGTTAAAAACTCCTTTTTTTCCATTGAATATAGAATTATTGATACAGTTTTCACCATTTTACGATTTGATATATTTTATTTCAATTTCCATAAATATTTGATATTCCAATGTGTTGGAACATAAAATACTCCCCAGGGGATAAAATTTCTATTTGTAAAATATTTAAAATTCTAACGTGAGATTTTATTTCAAAGCAACATGTAATTTGGTTGTATATACAGTTTCAAAATAGAAACGAACTTTTCCTCTCTTTTTTTGAATATAAATAAAGGATTTTTTCAATCTATATTATTTTGTTTTAGATAGTATTTGATTTTTTTTTTGCCTTTAAATTTACATTCAACACCATAAGAAATTACTTTAGAAAGAAAAATTTACAATGGTTAATACATACAAAGTAAAATTTACAGAAGATGAAAAAAAATGATGAATTTAGAATTACGTATAATTTGAATGTGGCTTCTGAAACTTTAAGTAACGTTGAATATACTTTTTACTTTATAACATTGCATGGTTATGTACTTTGCTTTTAAGCAAAATATTTTTTAACCTTTTAAAATTTTATTCCAGTTTGAGATTCTTATTGCAAATCTGAAACTTAATTTTAGAAACTTATGATTTGAGATACAAGAAGATGGGTATAATTTTTATGTTTTCGCACCATCGTGTCGTCTTGTTGTCACACAAGAAAAAATTCACGCACTTGTCATAATTAAGAAATAAATGTAATTTTTGTGTGGTAAAAATTTATGCAAAACATTAGGTTTTAAAGATTCCCATGTTTAAAGTCCAATGAGATTTCCATGTTCAAAATCGTTCATGTATTTTAGTTAGCAATTAAATAAAAATTTTAAATTAAATCTTATTCCTTTATTTATTAAACTCTTCTTAGTACTTGAACCAATCTTTTGATGTCGGAAAAATTGAAACCATTCTAACTTTTTTATCTTTGTCAGTTTGCATATTTATATAAAAAATATTGAAATTATAAAATATTTTAACGCATATATTTCAGGAAAGATATTTAGGGAGGGGAAGGGGAGATGTTGACCTACTTTTTACTAAAAGGCTAATAACTTGTGAAAACGTTCAATGTCATCTCAGTTTGCTCAGTTTAGTAGATTATAATATACAGTATAACCTCGAAAATCCGGCATCGGGACTGAGACTAAGTCGGATTAAAGAAAATTCCGGATTTCGGTAAGAATATAAAGAGTATATCCGATATTAATAATAGTGCCTTTATTCATAATCAAATTATATTTATGTGAGAAAAAGAGAAAATTAAGTATTTAAAAAGAAACTCACTTGATAAGCGTTATTTTCTATTTTACAATATAAAGTCAAACCTCGTTATCCCGACACTCTAATGGCCAGAAAAAAGTGTCGTCATAAGCGGAGTGTCGCGGTAACCGGAGTTGGAGAAAAATATGTTTATAAAACCTATATTTTTAAATTCATAACTGTTCTTTCAGTTTTAAGCAATAAAACATTATTATTAAACAAAATAAGCACAAAAACAAAATTGAAAAGAATAAAAATCAGATTTAGGATGATTTGTTTTTTTATTGCTACATGAAATATTGATGAATTAAGGTTTGCTTTATGTGCTTCAAACAATTCTTTTTTCGACATTACGCAGTGAATTGTAATCAATATTCGTTGTTTGAGAATGGATGTTAGATAATTTCTGGTCGTTTCAATGCAATGTAGTGCTTTGGTTTCAGTCGGATGGGAAACGCCGTATAATCACAAGAAAGCGTCGCCTTACCAGAACAAAAAGACCGCGAGTAGATACGTCTATCTGGAGCTTAAATGGGTCATTCATAGTGTGTGGGTTTACTTATTCAGATATAAAGGATGGAAGTAATATTTCTCATTTATCTCAATGGGTATTTTAGACACTTTTATGAAAAGTTTGGCTAAGACATTTCTTACCGCTTAATTTCCGTGCTTATAAGATGGATTATAAAAAATAGACAACTTTCCTAAACCGTCGGGATATCCGGAGTCTGAAGTTATTCAACGACGTAAAATCCGGAGTTTATTTACATTAAAATCATATACAGAAAATCGGGACTTTGAAAAACTAAAGTGATAAGCGGAGTGAAGTGTAAACCGGGTGTCGGGATAACGAGATCCGACTGTATATATATATATACATATATATACAGGGTGATTCAAAACGTATCGTTCAAATTTCGGGGGAGGTAGGGAATACGTCAGGAAACCGATAAAGTATCTCCGCAAGTGTGCGCATTCGTATGTAGAGGATTCTGTGTGTACCCAACCTTCCATTGTGTCCCAATCTTCCATTGTGTCCCAATCATTGTTTTGACTTTCCTAAAGCTAAGTATTATTTCTTCTCCTATTTCCACTTCTCATTTGTACTTCCACGAAGCCTTTTACATCTTTAAAAACTCCAAAAATCTCGTTAATGACGTTTCAGAATTCTAGTGTGAAACTAAAATTTAAAAATTCATGAACGAAGAAAGTTAAAAACAAATAATAAAATAAACTAACAAAAAATAAATAAAATGAAAATGAAAACAAAAAGTAAAAAACAAACAAGCTTAAAAGAACCGGAAAGAGCAAAATTAAACGAGAAGTTTTCAGGCGTCAGATAATGAAGGCGTTGAATAAAGGTCAGTAACGAGATTTTGGAGTTTTTAAAGATGTAAAAGACTTCGTAGAAGTCCAAATGTGAAGTGGAAATATGAGAAGAAATAATACTAGGTTTAGGAAAGACAAAACAATGATTGGGGCGTAATGGAATTTTGGGTACACACAGCACCCTCTAGAAACGCATGCGTACATTTTCGGACATAATTTCCTATGTAAAATCGGTTTCTTGACGTTATCCCTACCTCACCACGGAATTTGAACGATACGTTTTGAATTCCCTTGTATATATATATATCAGTGGCGTGGCGTCCGGTCATCGCTGGATGCGGCGATGACCAAGCAATATTTTAAAACTCTTAATAAGCTTTTAAAACTCTACGATCCAGTTTTAGCAGAACATTTGGAGTTCATGTATAAGTGAAGGTAAGATTTAAAGTTTCTTTTTTGAACATTCAACCATTGAATTTTAGAGTTAATAATTTTTCACCACAAACTTAAATAATTGCGATGACCACCGAAAATTTTCACGCCACGCCACTGATATATATATATATATATATATATATATATATAATGAACAGCGAAGTCATTTCTTCTCGTGCAACTTCCGAAACACAGATGTCAATTTTATTTCTTTAATTTTTTTCGCCGTTCTTTAACAAGTTTTTCTTGGATTTTATGCAAGTGAAGAATATCGATTTTGGAAATACAGTCTTCGTTTCTTTATGGCAGAGAATAATTCTCCAGTCTTTTTATTCATTTTCCAGTGACATATTTTCTTCTGCCTGCTCTTCGTCTTCGTTCTCCTGAGCTGTTATCGGCGTTTTTGGTGGTTCTATTTAGCACAGCATCAGCGATCTCGCTGTTGTCTGAACCATAGCTTTCGATCTCGGAGTTTGTAATTCGTAAGCAATTGATTTTTCTCTTTCTCCCATAAGTTGGAAGTGCACATAAAAAGACGGGCGAATGACTTTGGTGCCGGGTTTTTGTTTTTGCCGAATTTCCAAATGCCGGATTTTCGAGCTCATACTGTAGTCTATATTTTTACAGTATTAAAATTTCGAAAAGGCACTAAATGATAAACATATATTTCTCATGGCTATGTACACTCAGTCAAACCTCCCTATTTAAGGGAAACTTGGTACAGTATAAAGCAAAGTTGCAAACATTGAGGGATTTCTCCCTAGATTTATGTGGTAAATTTGTGACTGGGAAAATATTTAGAAGGAAAAGTTTAAAAACTAATATTTTAGGCAGAAAAAGCAAATCTATTCGTGTTGAAATCTAGTAAGTTTTTTACATTTATTTGGCTTTTATTAAAATTCCTTTTAAAGAAACAATATTCTTATTTTTACATTTGACATAAAAAAAAAAAGTTGGGAATAAAAAAGGTACTAATACAATATAACTCATGTTGGAATGAAAAACATATCCAATACCATTGATTCTTTCTTTTCTATATAGATACGATACCCCACTACCTAGATTATACAATATTATTAACATAGGTGGCGCTACAGATTTCGTTTTTTTTTGGGGGGGGGGGAGATCAGCTGAATATAGTGGGATTTGAATAAGTGTAAGGGATGTATAATCAATTATATCCAAAAAGTATATCCTCATCCGAAATTTTATTCAAAGTAACTTATATCTGAATGGTATTTTATTAAGCTGCTTTCCTAAATATAACTTTTGGCAACAAACACATTTATTTGATCTGGCCACTGCATAAAATTAATGATTCTCAGTATGTTAATCTTCTTGAATCTTGCTCTATATAAATCCGAAAAACGTTTAATTGTTGCATTCCTGTATAACGAGTACACCAGTACTGTTTACGAATATATTTTTTCGCTTTCACGACATAATTCTAAAAGGCAGACATCATCATACAACACAGATAAAGCAATGCGACGAACAAAAAGTTCAAATTCGTGGGCCTCATGCGAATTCCTAGCCTAAAATGATTTACTAGTCCTTATTTAAAAATAATTTATAGTTATACAGGGTGGTTAAAATTAAACTGATGGTAATCAGAGGCTCATAACTCCGGTTTTACTGAACGGATCCGCATGAAACTTCAGATGTATGTTATGTAGATCATGCAGAAGAGGTTTTCGTAAAACAAAGTTTCAAATTTCGCCACCAGGTGGCGTTTTAACAATGTAAATTGAAAGATAACAATTCAAAAATCAAAGCATAACGGAATATTTTATTTATTTACACACCTGTGTGCTATATGTGCATACCTTGTCAGTCAAAATTATGCTGAAAGCGTACCACTGTGTTATGAACGGCTTCACGCAGCATATCAGTAGGAATGAGGGAGACATGGCGTACCATGCTAGCTTTCACGTCCGCTGAACACGTCCTTGATTAACACGATCTTTGAAAAAACCCCACAGCCAGAAATCACAAGGATACAGATCTGGTGACCTTGCTGGCCAGGAAATCGGGAAAGTACGCGGGATGATACGTTCATCAGAGAAGTTAGCTTCAATCACATTCTTCACCCATCTCGACAATGGAGCACTTGCCCCATCTTGCATGAATATTGTGGTACTCAAACAGCATCTTTTTCTTAACGCCGGGACAACATGATTCTCCAGGAGTCTGTTGTATCGGTCAACTGTTACTGTACGCCTAACAAACCCGTTTATTGTGACTTCCTCGAAAAAAATACGGGCCCAAAATAATATTCGCCGTGAATCCACACCAAGCTGTGACGTATGGGGAATGTAGCGGCTGCTGTTGCAGGCATGAATATTGGTGGAACCCCATGTGCCGTAGTTATGTGTGTTCCCATCACAATCTAAGTGAAAATGAGCCTCGTCTGTCTATAAGATATTCGATGGCCATTACCCATCAACTTGCATCCTCGCCAGAAAACGCAAAGCAAAATCAAGACGTGAAAAGTGATCTTGCGGTTTCAACTGTTGCGCGATATGCTTCTTGTAAGAATAGAGCATCAGAATTTTGCATAAAATCACGGGCACTGTTTCCACCGGAATGCCCAATGCTCGTGCTATTAAGCGGCCACTTACAGTAGCATTTGAAGAATGTTCAGATGCTTCCGCTGTTGCAATTGCAACTTCCTCCACAATCGCCGGCTCCGTTGCACGTACTCTTTGCGATGCAACATCCAGACTACCAGTTTTTTCAAACTTACGATGATAGTTTCGTTAGCCTTGGCCGAAAGTTTCGATGGAGGCCCGTTATCAATGAAAGTTACGGTTCCGTAAAAAAAGTGTCACGCTGGACACAATAAGGCCGCAAGAAAATTGGCCGTAAGTACAAGAAGTTGCCCACAATCGTGCCACTAACTTTTCAGTAAAAGTGTTAGATAGCCTTAAACTGCCCGCAATTATTATTTTACTGGCCATTAATAATAAAAGCTAACCAGAAGCTAGCCTTTGTCCTACCATTTGTGGTTGTGATAAATTAAATTTAGCCCGAACCTGCCCACAAAAAAGCCTATTATGATTATTTAAAATGTAATCAGTAGCCACGGTTGTGCCATAATGATTGTTTAGGTATAAATCAAAATTTATTCTATAAAAGAAAATACCTTTTTAGCAGGCTAATTAAATGATAAAATATATTTGCAAGATTAAAAAAAAATCTTATAATTATTTAGGTACGCTTTTCAAGAAAATCAAATTCTTTCACTTTGAACTTTTTCAAAAAAAAATATTCCAAAACACAATACTTCACATAATGCATTCATTTATTTGTTTATTTATTCACTTACATATTTACAAAATTTATATGCAATGCATATTTAAATTGTTGCATTTCATAAAAATTTATAAAGTATATAATTGAAGAAATAATTAATCAATTAATTCATTACCAAATATTGTATTTTGAGCATTTTTGAAAAAGTTCAAGTTAAATTAACTTGATTTTCTTGATAAGTATATCTAAACAATTATAAGATTTATTTTTAACCTGACAAAACATTTTATCATTCAATTAACCTTTTTAAAAGTATTTTATTTTAAAGAATAAATTTCGAATTTATGCTTAAATAATATACATGATTTTAACATAGTTTATTATATATTTTATATTCAAATGTGACATGTTTGTGATATTTTTTTTACTTAGATTTTCACTATATTTTACATGGGTTAGTTGGTTATCTATTAGATTATGCTTATTCATCAAAGTTTTATTAAATCATTATAATCTAAATTTTTGCATCATTTCTGATCATTTTTCTTTCACATATTATATAAAAATAAGTTTAAATCTTTATGTAGTAAACGAATGACAGTATAATATTCCTCATATATTTTTAAATTTTGCTTTTATGAGATAATATTTAGATATTTCTCTTGCAGTTTAATAGCCAAACATTAGAAAAAAATATATTATCAATTTTTTCAAAATCCTTGAAAATTATTTATAATTATTAGAAATGTAAATAATAGTTTAATACTAATTTAAAAAATATATTAAATTAATCTTGATATTTCTAAATTTCATTAAAATTTTAGTTAATCAAATTTTCTCGAGTATAAATTCTTCAATATTTTCTCCTGGTAGAAGAAAATAAAACACCTTTCTTTTTAGTCACATTTTTATATTTGCACTAATACAAACTATTTTAAATAATGTAATACGATAATTATTACGTTTAAAAGTTATTTAGGCAATCGCTTAAAAATTAATAAAAATAATTAAATAAAGAAAATTAACTATTGATAAGAATTTTACACTACTTTATCGAAGATTACAAAATGTATGTTTATAAAATTTTTGTGCATTTATAAAGACTATAAAATAAAATAAACTATTTAATGTAATTGAACCGAAAGATACAAAATGTATGAGTATAAATTCTTAAATATTTTCTCCTGGTAGAAGAAAATAAAACACCTTACTTTTTAGTCACATTTTTATATTTGCACTAATACAAACTATTTTAAAGAATGTAATACCGATAATTATAACGTTTAAAAGTTATTTAGGCAATCGCTTAAAAATTAATAAAAATAATTAAATAAAGAAAAATAACTATTGATAAGAATTTTACATTACTTTATCGAAGATTACAAAATGTATGTTTATAAAATTTTTGTGCATTCATAAAGACTATAAAATAAAATAAACTATTTAATGTAATTTAACCGAAAGATACAAAATGTATGAGTAAAAAATTCTTGCGTATTCATAAAAACTAAAACATAAGTATCAAACAATAATAATGAAATCAAATGATGCAAAAGATAGATTCTGCGATTAATAAATTTGAAGTGAATAAACATAACTTAGAGACTTACCGAATCAATACGGACGCAAACGTACAATGCAATGCTATATATTGAAATGAAATGAGTGACCGGTTGTAGTTGTTATCACCGTACACAAATAGCACGAATCACGCGGCAAAAAAAAAAAAAAAAAAAAAAAAAATCAAAGCTGGGTGGGGTGGAGAGTAATTCTAGGAAAGATTCTCCTTGACCTTGCTATACCGCCTTGACGAAAGCGGTATTTGTTTTGGGGGGAAGGGATGGACGATATTTTCATGAGAAGTCCTTAAAAGTATGATAAATAAAATTCACTTATTTCTTAAATCATATATTTTTGAATAGCTGAGATTAAATTCTAATCTGGTTAGTGTTTACTTTTCTGACTTTGGTTGCAGAATTTTTGTTTTATAAAGTTATTTTCATTTTTACAAATTTGAAAAGAACGCTACCATAGGCAGTGTTGAATTCAGAGGGTGGCGATGGGGAGGGGGGGGGGGCATTCCCCCCGGAGCAATGAGATGTCCTCCCCCGGAAGATTTGAAATTTTGTGTTTTTAATGGTCAATATGAACAACCCCCCCCCCCCCCTAGAGCCGCAGAAATCCCTCCCGGTGAAAAGCGTCCTGAATTCAACTCTACCCATAGGTTTAACATTAGCTTGCGACTTTCTTTGTACTTCATATATACATATGTACATATGTGTTTCCGTTCTCGCAAAAATGTACAGTCAAACTTATTTATTTATTTATTATTATTATTATTAAACAAATAGCACTTGTAACTGACATTTTATTTATTTATTGTTATTTTTTTTTAATCTAAATTTGTTCTGTAGTTCTTCCGTTTTTCTTAACATTAGTTTTCATGTAACTGGCATTGAATTAACTATTTTTATGCATATGAAAAAATATATATGGCTTTAACTATAACTTTTATTAGTGAAATAATGATAATAAAGCAAATAATATGCATAAATCATTAGGAATTTAATAGAGGCAAGGAATTTTATCTTTTTTTACCTTTACACTGAATTCACAACTTTAAATTTTATATTATTTTGTGTTACATTCATTGTTTTCAGTATGACGATAAAAAAATATCCATGCAAAGATATCGAAGATTAGTTTGGAAATATTATTTTATATTTTGTAAAAATATGTTAAAACTAAATAAAAATATCTAATCTATTTTGCTGCATTAAATATAAATCTCATAACGTATGTACATTTTTACTAAAACCCACATTTAAAGTAATTAAGATTAATTTAAAAGAGATGAAGAAAAAATACATTTCCTCTCTTTAAATAAATATGTCGGTTAGGTAATATTAGCCCTCTACTGTCTAAACGTTGAGGATACATTAAATGCTTGCCGGAAATTGCCCTCAATGATTGACCGGTAAAATAAACGCAACTGTTTTCTCGCTTCCGATCCCTAATCTGTTTGGTGATAGTTGCCGTAATTAGCGGCGCCTCACTTACGGTACAGTATTGTTTGGCTACAAATAGCCTTAACTCACCCTGGCCGCAACGATTACGCCATGCGGCCCGAAGTTAATGCATTTCACTGCCTTTACGGACATGGGTCCTCTCCTTAAGTTTTTCATCCGTCGATAAGCACGGAGGGCTGCCGAAACATTGCTCTCATTCTGATAAAAAAAGTTTTACAATCAAGGTGCGTTCCTTCTTCTCCAGCGACATATCCATTGCGGACGAATGATTTCTTTAAACCATGAGTACCGCTTTTATAGCGAAATTGCACTAGCTACTCATGCGCATGTGGTTTTCGCAGTACAGCGCCATCTGATGGCGAAATTTCAAACTATTGTTTACGAAAACCTGGGCCGCATGATCTACATATCATATATCTGAAGTTTTATTCGGATCCGTTCAGTAGAACCAGACCTATGAGCCTCTGAGTAACGTCAATTTAATTTTAACCATCCTGTATATAAATGATTTTTACATTATTCCACTTAAAAATCACGCCTTTAATACTAGAATGACAGTGAGGGACCATTTTGGCCCAAATCATGAGGACATATTTCGGTTTGAAGCAGAAATTTTTATAAAATAAAATATATATTTTAAAATAATATAAATTGAAAAGACACAAAGGAAAAAATGACTAGTTGAATAAGTTAAACAATTTTGAATAATAATTCTGGTATTAAATATTTTAATAAAACTCGAATAAAAATTCCGGTCTTTCTAGTGTTAATTACTGAAATATGCTCATAATTATTATTTTTGATTAAATAAAACCATATTATTTCTGAAAACTGCGTATATTTTATTTTTACTCAATTGTTAATCATATAAATCTCATATGAAGTAATAACGTTTGTGAAATACAACAATAGGTTTTCAGAACAATACTGTTAACAAATATTCAGTTGGAAAATACACTTTTGACAAATGCGTTTCTGTTCTGATGGAGATAATTTTACCAAAGAATATTTGATCGGGGGTCTAACAGACGAAATTTTGTTTTATTTACAAATCACATTCTTTTAATTTATCCAAGGTTAAAATTATCGCAAAAAAACTATTTAATAACTGATAATAAAATAATTTTGTTCATTGCAAACCCTATATGATGACTGTATTTTAATTTTGTAATAGTTGTATTTTCTTTACACTTCAACATTATTTATTCTTTATAATCTATTTTTAATTTGTATTAAGGGCAAAGTAAAAAATCATTTATGTTAAAGTTAGACATTTGTTAAAAGAATTTTTAAAACATGCATGCACCACATAAAATTTTATTCAATTGTTTAATATCGTTTGAAAGCTATTTGACTACGATGTATACCAGCAATGTAAAAAAAAAAAAAATCTGTATTTTACAACAAAAGGTTCTGGCACACCATCTGCAAACACAGTTGCTGTAAAATTTAAAAGTTGCTATCTTTAACCCGTTAACGGTCGCATTAAATTACGGTTTAAAAATTCAAATTGCTAATTGGCACCACTTTTTTGAAAGAGAAATATTCATCTTATTTAATGACAGCAAAAATGATACCATAATAAATCCAATTACACTGTTTATAAAACTGGTGGGAATTAAGTAATCTGAATAAAAGACACAGCCCGTCAATATCACGGGAGCGAAAATTAAGGGGTTAAGAGTTCGGTAAAATTTATCAAGTCTGGGGAAAGTCGCGTTGCTATTGGCTGCGTGGTGCATGTGACAGAAAGAATTTATTTTTTATTTCACTTGTTGCTTGAATTCGCTTTGACAGCGTTGGTGCTTGAATTCAGTTTCATAGCAGCGGCGCTTCAAAAATTACCACATAAAGTGCAGTAAAAATCCCTGTAAAGACAAAAAAGGTGCTGGAACCCCGCCAGACAAAACACTTGCTGTAAAATTTATATGATGCTGTCGTTAAGAGTGCTGTAAAATTTCTCAAATCTAGGTAAAGTCGCGTTGCTATTGGCTGTGTGATGCACGTGACATAAATACATTTATTTTTACTTCAATTGTTGCTTAAATTCGCTTTCACATTATCGGTGCTTGAATTCAATTTCACAGCACTGCTTGAAAAATTACAACATAAAGTGTAGGAAAAATCACAACATTTTTTTTACAGTGACTCTATTTTTTGAGAAAATATAAAGAATTTAATATTATCAGAAATTAAAATATTACCTTTTAAAATGTATTTCTTCCGATGAAGCTAAACTTCATGTACTTCGGAATAGATATAAAAATATTTCCAAAAATGCTCTTTTTTTATTGGAGCACTAGTTTTTATTTTATGGTTTAAAGCAACAGAAAATAAATGATATCATTAAATGCATTATAGTTAAGAAACAAAAATACAAATATCATGTCTATTTCCTTTCTTTAAGTACTTTAAAAATACCCCCAACGTTTATTGTATTCTTAGCATTTCTTTATTCGCAGTTTTAAAAGTCTTCAACATTTTTAGAAAATATATTATTTCTTATTCTGGAAAATGCTTAGATTTTGTTATATCGGATTTTTATTTTTATTTCTTTAAAGAATCATAGCTGAATAATGTTTGAATTACTTTAACGATTGAGGAACCGAAAAGTGCTATATATTTATTTGATTATTTGAAGATATGAAATAAATGTTTGCCCGAAATTCATATATTATTTTCAAATATTCACTCTCATTTACTGCTTCTTGCAATGTTTTGAAATATAATTATGCAATATGTATACATTTTAAGTTGAAAAGCTTTTTTTATAATAAACTAGCTAAAGTACACGGCGCTGCCCGGATTATAAGAAAGTTTGTTTTGAAAAATCAAAAGAAACGAACTTTGATAGAAACATAAATGCCTGTACATTTCGACGATTTAGCGACTGGTCTTTGTGTTTGTTTAATTTATCGTTGTAGCTAGAAAGCATAGATGTGACACCAATTATATAAGGCGTGTTCAAATGATTCGGATTGATAGGGAGCGTCGCATGCGAATGGTTTTCAATGTATTTTCGTGAAACAAACTCGGTAGTGAAGGTGTATGTACCACGCGTGCGCGATGGCAAGCAGATTTGTGATAACTTCATACATAAGGACGTGGCATGCAATTAAAAATATCTGGTGTGGATTCAACTGCATCCAAAACGGATCAGCGAGCTGTAATTAAGTTTTTAACACTGGAAGCCTGTGGATATTCATCGCAGAATGCTATCTACACTGTAAAAAAAAAAAAAAAAAAAAAAAAAAAAAAAAAAAACCGACATTTTTTACAGTACAAAGTATTGTTCATCTCGCGCACAAACTCGATCACAGTTGAATGTACTGTATCTTTCTTTGGTTTCCTGACTATTTAAACATGGAAAATACAGTAGTTGCGTAAAATTAACAGCACAATGTACTGGCAATTTGGACGCCAGTAGTTTGTGCTGTGGTCCAAATGCGTCCAAAATTGCCAGTACATTGTACTGTTAATTTTACGCAACTACTGTATTTTTCATGTTTAAATAGTCAGGAAACCAAAGAAAGATACAGTACATTCAACTGTGATCGAGTTTCGGCAAATTTACAGTGGTTTTCTTACAGTGTGTGTACGGTGACACGCGTGTGTCAAAGCCCACGGTGACGAGGTGGGCGAGAATGTTTAGCGACGATCGACAGGAGAAAACGGATTTTCCGCGGCCCGGTCAGGCGCACAAAGTTGTGACAGAGAAGCTGATTACGGACATTGACACTCTATCACATCTTTGGACCGCTACTGAAAAGCCAAAAGGGTAAACTTTTTCACTCCGCCGAAGACGTGAAGGTTCTGAGGTGGTTCCATGATCAACCGAAACGTTCTTCAAGGACGGAATTCGTAACTTTCTTAAGTAATGGGACGCCTGCCTAAACGCAATGGGTGATTTTTTTTAACAAACTTTGTATGCATTTCACTCATTAAATATTGTTGTTTCTATCTATGTATCTGTCTTATTTCTGTCCCTACGTAGCTCATGGATACACACCTTGAATCACTTTGATTTGAACACCCATCGTAGTTTTTTACGTATAGACTGATTTGCGAACGTCAAATATGGATATTGCCATTTTTAGTATTTTATTCGTGTAACTGTAACTATAAAGATGAGAGCTCCACAATAAAATGGTGAAAATAACTGCAGAACAGAAATTAAAAATAGAGTAAAAAGAAACACACTTTGCTAGAATCATAAATACCTGTACATTTCCACGATATTAACGACTGGTCATTGTGTTTGTTTAATAAATCATTGTAGCTAGAAAACATACTAGCGCAAGGCAGTAAGTAGGTCACAAAAACCAATATGAAAAGGGAAACCAAGATACATACTTAAAAGGCATGTTTATTTCTCTATACAGGGTGTCCGGTCTCAACGGTGCCCAATGGCTAATTCCTAAACCGTTAATCATAGACATATAGTTCCAATTACAAAAATGTTTTAAATCAGGTAAAGAAATATTTTAAAAGCGATTTGGGTCAATAAAAACTTTTCTTAAAAAATTACGGAATTTAAATTTTTATACGGTCCCCCAGTCCTATAAGTTACATTTAGTAAAATTTTCCTTTTACACTGACAATTAATACAAAAAAAGTCCCGTTGTTCTACGATTAAAATTGACCGAGTAATACCTGTTTAAAGTTGAGCATATTTTTTGTTGCAAATTGGGGGTCATTCACAAATTTAGTCGAAATATAATTTCGTCAGATATATCAAAAAATGGTTGAGAGTAAAATGAACATTGCAATACAAATTTGAAATCTTTAGTCATTCTGACATATTAATGCAAAATATGCAATTTGTAATGCACATTTAAGAAGAAAGAAAAAAACAGAATTTTTGTTAAATAAAAGGATGCTAAATTAACAGCCTCAATTCTTTACAAAATGATACGTGTTTTAAAATATTATTATATTACACTAGCCTGCAAAAGTTGGGTTATTTCATGTTTTTTAGCTGTTGATAATTGATTCTTATGTATTCTGTACCGCTGAATCTGGAATTAACCTTCAGTTTTAGCCATCACATCAAGATTTTTCGCAAATTGTAAATTTCAAAGTTAAAAAGTTAAAAGTTAAAATTTAATCTCCTCCGCAATCTCATCACACCACCTAGCTGTAAGAATCCCAAGATAAGCAAAAATATCCAATAAATTATTGAATCAAATAAAATAAAAAAGTTTTAGATATGTTTTATAGCATGAGATTTTCGCTATATTTTAACTTACACATTTGCAAAAAAATTCTAACGTGATGGTTAAAAATGAAAGTCATTTTCAGATTTAGTGCTAAATAGTACGTAAAAGTCAATTATCAAAAGTTAAAAAATACAACCATCTCCTCTACTTTATAGTATCCGATTTTTGTTATTCTTTAAATTCGACAATTTATGATTTGCGAAATATTCTGATATGATGGTTAAAAATTAAGGCAATTTTCGGATTCAGTGCTAAAAAATACATAAAAGTTAAAAAACCCAACAATCTCCGTGTTGTATTATCCAATCTAAAACTTTTTCATAAACTTCTTGGCGGTAATCTATCCGAAATTTTTTGTGTTATCCTATAAAATAAGTATAAATGGTAAACATCGAAAATCATAATAATATTAGATTGTTATCGGATTTGCGCCAGTATGTAAAATATAATCTCGTTCAGATATTTGAAAGTGGGTTAAAGTTCGAATACAAATTTTGAACTGGAAAAACATACATAAGATCGTTGAAGTAACATAAAAACTTATAAAAATAACATAATTTTATTAAAAGAATCATAAAAGAAACAGTCTCAAATCCTGACAAAATAAAATATATGTTATTTCAGCCAATCTGAAACTTAATAAATGTTAACTTAATCGTAATACTTGTACGATTTTTTTCAAAGCGCAAATACACATGAAATGAGATCTTCGAATACTTTAAGCACTTGGAATATGACCCCTCAAAGCCAAGCCGAACTCATTTGTTTTCAGAGAAAAAAAGTGGCATAAGTCATGCATTTTTTAAGTTTCATAACTCGCACAATTTTAGTGTCATATGAATGGGGCGTTTCTTGTCTTACTTGTCAGTGTAATAGGAAAATTTTACTAAATATAACTTATAGGACCAGGGGACCGTATAAAAATTTAAATTTCGTAATTTTTTAAGAAATGTTTTTATTGACCCAAATCGCTTTTAAAATATTTCTTTATCTGATTTAAAGCATTTTTCTAATTGGAACTATATGTCTATGACTAACGGTTTAGGAATTAGCCATTGGACGCCGTTGAGACCGGACACCCTGTATAATCGTCATTTACATCGATATATTTGTCACATCTCTTTATGAGTTTTCTCTTACCTTCTTCCTAAAAGTCTTTTGGACTGCACTCTCAACCATCTGTGTACGTCACATTCAACGTCTGCATCAGTGGGCTGTAGTCTAAACCATGTGAATACTCTGTTGCAGTAGCTAATGCTGTCTATTGTTGTTCGCTTGTCAGCTCTAATTGTAACTCAACCTTCCACACTGTTCCTTCTGTCGCAATCTCAACAGGACGACCACTTCGTTAAAAGTCAATAACTTTTGAACGCCTGTGCTCATCTTGTACAACTGTTGTCTCATAAATTTGAAATTGACATCTTCAGTTGGACAGTGTTGCCACCTATTGGCATATTTCAAAACAATTTACTACTAATTTCTGACCTCGCATAACGGTTTGTGACCTACTTACTGACTTTCCCTTGTAGTTGTGTCTTTTACGTATAAGCTGATTTGCAAACGGCAAATATGGGTATTGCCATTTGAAATATTTTATTTGTTTAACTGCAACCATAAAGGTGAGAACTCTACTGTTTTCCTCTGCCTCACGCTCAAGTGAAATCTTTGATATAAATACACGAATACTATTATTCTTATTCCCTCTAGGCTTTGATCACCAGTGCCTTATATCAAAAAAATATTTTCATGAACATCAAGTATTGTGATATTGCTTAATTTTATCTGTTTGTGTAATAGTTCGCAAACTAAGAATTCCCCCAGTAAAATTGCATGAAAGCTTTAATCACAACAAATTATTCCTGGAGGAAATAAATTCTATGGGAATATTTCCTTTCATTGTTATGTAATTTGTATTGAAGTACTTGGAAAATATAATTATTCTCTTATGAAACAAAGTTCCTTTTGCGTGTTGTAAAATTATCAAACTTTCACTAACTATTTTAAGATTGATTTTGAACTTCTAGACTGCAACATATGATGAAATGTTAGTTCTTTCTTCTTTTGTTATACATCATTGTAGAATAATTGAACCATTCAACGCGAAGTCAGTTTGAAGTCATAACTTAAAGAGGATATAATTTTCGCTTGAGAATAATGTTTCATCCAGAGAGTTTTGTCAGAACTTATGAATATTCTAATATTTAATATCAGTAATATTTCATTGTGTTTGATATTGTTTAAATGAAATCAAATTAGATGTCTGTAAAGATATCCTTGTGATTTTTACGCAATCACATAATATATATTCAAAAAATCTTTTACGGTATTTAACCCTCCGTCTACCAGACGGGTCCATTGGACCCGACAGGTACATACAAAATATTCATTCAAACCAGAAATTTCTTTAAAATAAACTAAGTATATAAACCAGACAAAAATAAGGTAAATAAATAAGTTAAATAGTTTTAAATAAAAATTCTGGTGTAGAACGTTTTATTAAAACTTGAATAAAATTCCCGGTAGATCTAGGGTTAATATTCTGTGGAAATTAAAAAGCAATGTATTTACATAATGAGGGAAAGTCTCTGTGTAATTTAATAATTATGTGTCTTTCAGGTGAGTTTATAATGAATTCTCCATTATTATTTATGTTTTAAAAGCTAAATGAGCACTAAGTTAGAGAAGTTTAATAATAACAAGACGTTTGTTAAAATCTAAATTAAAATTCTTTGTAAGCTTGACGTATTCAAACTTTACTGAGTTTACATAAATATTACAAAAGATAGGAATGAAAATATTAAACATTAATTTAACATTTTGAGGTGCCTCGCACGCTCTGCAAAATATGTTAGTTCCAATTTTCACCGCCAGGGGTTCACTCTGGTCTAAAAAATCTTCTTTCTGAACGGAACTCCGTTATAAAACCTGTTCTTAGATATATTTACTCCAGGTGGTGGTAAAACTGAAATAAGAATTTAAGGAATTGTCTGAAATTACTTTTCGGGAATAATGTTAACCACTACTCATAAATTAAGGGCTCAGTATGTTCGGTACTTAAATCAACACAGGTACCCTGCCTTCGTCATCGTAGTCATTTAGAATTTAGAGTCATTGTGTGATGAGTTGTGTCATGAGTGAAAAATGAGTAGTTACAAAGGTAATAAAGACAGCATATAATGATCATCATTTCACTGTTGTAGTACAAATGAGAATTGTAAAAAAGAAAGAATATAAATGTGTATTTGACACTTGTAAAAGTTTTTTTTTTTTAATGAAAACAACTTTAAATGATTTATTATTTCTTACAAACCATAACATATTCTATTTTACTTTCAGTCTATATAATAAGTAAGTCCTTGTTCCGTTCATTATCTCTCCAAATTAAAACAATTATGATTATTAATTACTCACTTGGTACTAGTCACCTAATTTGTGTTTTCACTGAATTATATCTTCATACGATTGTTAAAAACTACAATTCTGTGCCTAGATTTAAAACTATATCAAGTTTTTTTTTTTTTTTTTTTTTTTTCGACCACGTGCTGTACATGCGCTGCAAAATCTGTTTTTTTGTTGTTGTTGTTGTTTGATTACGCCAGTGCATACTCTATCGTTAACTCGTTTAAATTTTAGCTCAGTTTTCGTCCAATAGAAGCAGTAGATATATTAGTAGAGAGGGTGACGGACTGAAATAAGAATGTAAGAAATTTGCTGATATTACTATTCTGAAATAGTGGTAACTATCACTCATACACTAACTGTAAGAATGTGAGAGGAGATAACTAAAATATTAATGTTATTTGGGAAATTTTCAGATTAACTATCTCGAAAAAATTGGTAATACTTATTATTTTTATCTGATAAAAAAACAAGTGAACAAGCTGTTATAAGGTGCTTCCTTGATTAGTTTCGGGGTTCATTGGTTCAGTACAAAAGGGGGAAAATGGGATTATCCCTCCTTATTTTAGATAAATGGGTTTTTCCATGTAGAATTATCCAATTTGCTTCAAATTTGGAATACCGATTTTTCCTGATAAAGCGTTTCCCTGATTATTTACCATTTTGCTCAAAAAGTGTGAGTTCTACTTTATGAATTATAGACATAAATAAGAGTACAATATACAGTTAGTGTAAAAAGGCTGTGAGCTCAATGCCACTAGTTTAACTGGGCACTTTTCTTTTTATTATTATCGTTTGTGCTTGCCGTACTATTCTACTAGTTAAAAATTTTGTATTTTATCTTCACATTTATTCAAAATAAATGTGACACTTTAAAAATTGATAGTAATTACTGCTTAAAACATTGTTAAGTAGGGATAAATGTTATTGCCATAAAAATTATTTTCAATGATATATAGGGTGTCCGAAATGAATATATACGCTTTAAAATAATAATTAAAAATAAACAAACAATGATATGCACTTACGGGTTTTTATGTTCGATAAAGAAAATATCATTTTTTTGTTTAGTGCTATTCCTCTATTTCAGTCGTGCGTAATACATAGAGTCTATATGAGATTTCTAACGAAGTTCTATGAAGCATAGCAGAATAAACAGTCTAGATCAGTGGTTACCAACTTTTTATCGGCCACGCCCCACCAAAGCATCAGTAAAATTACTATGTCCCACCCCCTTAATCTGTAAATTTTGTCTCTTATTTTTTAAAAAGTGAAATCTATTCACACAGGGGAAGCGTATTAAAGCCTTAACATTTATTCATATCTCACTTTTTAACTTATCAAGGACGTGAATCTTCTGTGACAAATGTGTTTTTAACGTTATTTTACAAATGCAATGAGTTTATAAATCTTCGGCGTTGTGTTAAAAACTGTTTTGTTGTATTTTTCTAACTTACCTCTATGTTGAAAGAAAAGTCTTATACAATTTCCATTTTTATCTTCTCAAAATACCTTGAAGAGAGATTTACATTTAACGTTAAACTGATAACATTCACACATTTTACAATTCATTTTTTTACTTATTAAGAATTGGTGGAAAAACTTTGGACACGAAGATTTCTTGTTATGCATAGCCAGTGTTGCCAGATTGGGGATTTTTTTTGTCCCCAGATTGTTGATTGTCACCGCTTTTCTGAAATAGAAATATTCGGCCTATTTAAAAATAGATTAAAAATTCTGAAAAATAAGGCGAAAATACTATTTTTAATAAAGTGGTGACAGTCAAATAATCTGAATTAAGAAGATCTCCAATCTGGCAACACTGTGCATAGAACAATACACAAGAAGCATTTCAAAACTCTCATCTTTGTCAAACATAAGTGGCCATTATTTCCCAACACAACACATTTCCTCTGTTTTCCCATTCCCAATATCGTTAATTGTCTTGAATGTATTATCTGATTTTAAAATTTAAAATGTATATGTCTTCATGTAAATTACAGTGCCAGCAAAAAAAAAAAAAAAAAAAAAAAAAAAAAAAATCTTGACAGTCATTGAAAAATAAAAAAAAAAGCCCGGAGAACCCTGAGTCATCTCAAGCTACAAAGGCCATCACTAACAATGACCAACGCGCGATAGAAACTCTCGCCCGCATTTTCTATTTAAAGCAGGAAAAAGTAAAATAAAACATCTGAACATTGAGATTGTGGCCTGAGTGTCAAGATTCACTGTAATTTACGTTGTAGGAGGCCTGCCCTTGAGCCATAAATATTTACTATCTACCGATTTCCTTTTCTAATGCTATTTAAGATTTATAAGTTTTATAAAGTTTGTAGTACGTCGTTCAGAGGCTTCATATATATTTTTAGATTAAATATGTTCAAGACAGTCAAATTTATATATTTTTTTAACCCCTTGAGGGGCGGTGGGATATATTTTATCCCACCTACGATTAATAAAGATTTGCACCAGAAAAATTTTATGAAATTTTACTTTTCTAACTTTTGTGGAAAAAAGTCGGAAAATTGCGTTTCCTTATTTCGAAATTTTTTTTCTAAATTTCCGGTGGGAATTCAGCATTGCACAAACGTAAGTGCTTGACCTTCAAGGGGTTAACTAGTTTCATGTACCAAAGAATCCTCGAGTGACATTTATAGCAGAGCGAATAGAAGTAGAAAGCTCTTTCAATAAATAATCGAAAGTGTTACGAAAAATTGTAAAATTCTGTCCCAGATGAATTATAATGAGATTTAGTACTATCATGTCAAAATATTTTAAAAATATTATCCCTATAATTATTCTGGTGTTAAATGTATTTTAAAGTTTCCATTGGGAACATTTTTAAAATTCTATAAAAAAAAAATCTGATTTTTTTAATTTGATTATATTCCATTTATTTTTAGTCTAAAAAGAATACTTTAAAAGAAAGGATAGAAGTAACTGATAGCGAATGAGTGAGCAATAAATTTGAAATCGCTCCCCTAGAATGTTAAATTGCCCACTAGTGGAGCGTACTCCACACGTTTGGGAACCACTGGTCTAGATGGCCGCTGTAATATGACTTTTCAGTTCATCAGTGTCAGGAATTGGAGATTTGGTAAACAATGGTTCTCACCTATACCCATAAAAAGAGGTACAAAGGTGTTATGTCTAGAGATCTAGATGGTATTCGTGGCTAAAACATTGGACATGTATGTGACTAAAACATTGAAAAAAAAATCTTTGGTGTGAACATCACGAAATATGTGATTTTGAAAACAAATTTTTTTGAAAATTTAAATCGTTTCAAAGCATCTGATTCTTTTAAAAATGTTTTTTGAGCAGCTAAACAAAGGAATTTACGCGTAAAATTGTTAAATTTTGAAGATCTTAAGTTCATTTTTGTAATTATAATAATATGTCATTTTCTTGGCATATGTATGCCAGGATAATGACAATTTCCTTCTAAAACATTTTTCACATTCTTCTTTTCTTCTTTTTTTTTTTTTTTTAGATCTAACATTTTAATTTCGTTTAAAGGAATATGTTTCCTCTATAGCACCTCAAATTCAGTGCAATGTTGAGTTTTATTTGTAAATTATTGAAGCCAGGAAAATGACATAATAAAAGTCTACTAAACTTTTACAAAACCTTTAAACGCATTATTTTCAAAGAAATATTTAAAAGATCTTGCTGGTAGCAATGATTTTACTACTTCTGTCTTGAACTATATCAAGAACAAGAAGAATTACTCTGCAGCGCCATTTTTATACCTCATAAAGAACTAAAATGAGCAGGCCACTGAAAATGACATTCATCTTCAGTGACAATCATATTTTAATTATGGAAAATTATTTGAAAATACAGAACTTGTTACTTTCCTCATATATGTGTTATATAAGGCATAATTAATAATTAGAAATTAAAAAAACTAGAGAAAGATATTTGTACAGTATAGCAGAATGGCCTTTTATTTTGCACACATCACAGTATGACATGCCAGGAAAATGACAATCTGAAAGTGTAAGTCTTTTAATTGCTTTATTTTTGTGTTATTGCGAATATATTTCATAAAAATACTTTTAAGAATATTTTTTATTAGAATGTAAGAAAGAAAATTCGGATCACCCTGTATATTCACTTAAGCAAATTGTAATTTATTTATTTTTTGTTAAATCGCAGTTAATACTCACGTAAATGTAATAAAAATATTATGAAGTTAAAGATAATTTTACTTGGCTAACTTTTATTAAAATTTTAATTTTATCTTAATGACGTAGAAATGTCGGAAATAATGGCCTATGATAATAATGTATTTATAGAAAACATTATATTTCAAAGCGTGCACATAATGCAAATCCCTTTACTTACCCTTTAAAGATTAATTCTTACACACATTTTAGTTTCATAAATAGATTATGCTGCAACAATTCAGCATAGCGTGTGTTCATGTAATAAATATCTTGTTACCGCGATGTCGCATGAAATAGACACAAAGGATGGTAAAAGAAATAAATCCTTAAATTTCTTTTCAAACTTTGCAACATTTCACGCGAAGTAAAATGTGTATTTGTTACAGATTATCGAGAACATATGGAGTTAAATTATAGTGAAACAGTTGATAATGGTATAGAATTAAGTATAATGAAATTAATGCATTTTCGTGACTCAAAAGATTTTTATCAATGTCAAATAATTCAAAATTACTTTATTTGCTTTCTTAAACTTTAACTTAAAAGTTGAAAAAAAAAATAACAAAATATATCTTATTTATGGACGAACTTTATAATTCATACAAAGCTTTTAATGAAAATTCCTTTATAGAATTTTATTTTTTAATTATATTTAAAAGATTAATTCTTACACTCGTTTTAGTTTCCTAAATTCAGAATAAAAAATGTAATCCGAACAAACTTCAATTTGAAATTATAGAAAACTACTAAATTCAACCTCACACTTTATTATAATTTGCATGAGAAATAAACCACGATCTCTGCCCATACAGATAATTTAAGCTTCGTAACAAATTTCTCTCAAAAAAATTCGTTTATTGAATTATTGGGTCGATCGGAAAGTCGTTTCGTGTTGGGAAAATCAATTCGTACGGGAAAATTCTATCATTTAATTATTAGACATTGATTGCGATATCTAATGTCTAATAATTACCGGGCATAATTGTCCGGTACGAATTAATTTTCCCAACGCGACACGACTTTTTGATCGACCCAATACATTTTGAAGGTAATGGGAATTCATTATGGTGCTGAAATTTCCGTAAAAATATTTTATATGATTGCTCTTAAGAGGCTCATACCAAACAAAGGTAGAAAAAGAACAGAAAATGTTTCAAGAAAACGAAAAGTGACCGTAAGAGTACTTTTCTATTTTCCGAGATGGCACCAAAAAATCGTACACTATTTTCGTTATCCGACGTCGATACACGCAAAATGCATCCAGGTACACTACGCGCTATTCACCCTAACGATTCAATGACGAGTTTGTAGTCATAATGTCAGTCATTTGTGTCTATCAATCGATTTTGAGTGATTTTGATGTGTCGGAAAACTCTATTCGTATACAATTTATCGGTGTCATGTTGGTAAATGGGAAAGCTCTTTAAAAGAGTATTGGATGCATTCGGAAATGTCGAAGAAAAAACTTTAAATGAGATGAATATTAATCGGCAGACGGCTTGACAAGATGTGAATTGCGAAAGAAATCCTTGGGTGCCGTCATTGGAAAACAAAACCGTGCCAGAAACTTACGGTGTCCAAAAAGAGGGCTAGACTTCAAAAATGTATATCACCAATAAAGCAAGCCTCTGTTGATCAGTATAAAAAACATTTTTCACAATATTCAGAATTAAACTGGGTCATATACGGTGCACCAATCGAATTCGGACGAAGAATAATCTAGTCCGCAGCTGTTATCGAAAGACGAAAAAACTCTAAGTGTGTTATGGTTTAGCATGGGAGTTGTTTAATTAGCAAATCATCGTTTATTTTTACAGAAGAAGGCTTCGGAATCAATCATTAAACGTATCGTTAAAACATCTTGGAGGGTATTTAGTTTTCCTTCTTTAAAAAGCAGCTGGGAAATGAAAAGCGAATTCTCTACAAAGATTCTGCCTGCATAGAACAAGAAGAGCATAGGAATGGTGCAAGTCACTTCTGCCAGACTTCCCAAGAGGGCCCCAAATTAGTCCTGTATTTGTTAGATATCAACTATATGGGTTCCGCTGAATGACCATCTTATACGTATTAAAGATTGTTCTAAGTATCAACCAGGCTTTTTAGTGAATGAGAAAAAAAAAAGCTTTTCAAGGGGTCTCAGGATTCTTAAAATTGAAAAAAAAAGAACATTTTCAACATTTAATATCTTAAAATGTATATGATTTTAAAATACAAGTTTCATTGGGATGAGAGATATAAGTATGTTCTTTCACTTCATGTATTTAAAAAATTGCAGGATGCAGAATTAGCATTTATACGGGCTCAAAACTTTCAGACATTTGGCGAGCAGAAAATTGTTATAACAGGTTACACGCAGGATTACAAAATATTTTTTTTTAACTAGAAAGAAAATTCTGGTGCCCACTTGTACTTCAGATTGCAATATTTACCCTGAACCCAAATAAAGGGTCTAGCCGGATAAGCATAGCGAAATGGCCCCCACAGCCGATGTTTGAAAAAACACGTGTGGTAATAAGGCTCACCATGAGAATACAATATAGAGTGTTTTTAGCCTCTGGCCTTGAACTGTCCTTGAGATATACGGGGAAGTATGCGCCGGCGCTACAATTTTTTAAATACGTTATTCTTAAAAAGTACAAAAGTTAAAAAAATGAAACTAACGCCAATTATTGAAGAATATATTAGTTCACATTATATATTTTTTTCACATTTTTACACATATTTTAACATAGAAAAATAAACAAAAATATTTAACAAAAAAATTATTAATGTAGTAATTTTATATTTTCACCAACCAAAAAATTACAGAATAAGGCTCAGAGTATGTACTTTTAAGGAAAACAATTTCGTTAAAATCGAAGGTGCGCTTTTTGAGTTGTAAAAAAAATAATGCTAGCAACTTGCTAAAATATTCGTAACTTTCTTTATTTGCACTTGCAGAAATACGCTACTATCAATGCATTAGTCGATTCGTGACATTTCCAATCGGGCAGGATCCGCAATGCGCCAAAATAAGAGAATGTTTCCACACATACTACTTCCGTATAGGTTTGTTTCGTGTTTGTAAACATTTTGTTATTTTGGCGTACTGCGCATCCTTCTCTCATAATAATATCAAGTCGATGGTGTAGTCCATTGTGCAGGTGAAGCTATAGGGGCTGTAAATATATAAGGTTATCAACTTTTTGGTAATTCCGAACCCCTCCCAAACTTCCGAAATTACACGTTATCATTCCTCGAATCCCCTCCCCCTAATAAAATTGCTATCAGTGTTTAAAAATTCTCTTTATTTTTACAATTGTTTTCCTTATTTTTCCTTTTTATACGTTTGCAATGATATACAGGTATGGTTGTACATTTTTTATTTGCAAATTTTACTTATTTAAATAAAGAGAAGAAATGTATACGATATCACTGTTATATAAGAAATAACTTTATAACAAATAACATTTCAAAGAAATATTATTTAAAAGTTTTTAATAATAACTCTTTGTTACATAATGCACTGAACGGTAATATTGTCTTCTTGCACTTTAACCTTGCACGGGGATAAACAGAACTTCTTGTAAACAAAACAGGTGGACAACATTCTTCCCCATCTTTTACTAGTAAAAACAACAAGTATAATTTCGAATCTGGTTTCTCTAACAACGAATCATTTACGCATATGGCAGGAGAATGTTAATGGCGAACGTTGGGTTATTCCCTATTTTTAAATGAAATGTTTTATTTGATGGTTTATTTGTTAACCCCTTCGGGATGGGAGCCTTTTACGAAATTTTTAATATTTGTTCATCGTTTTTTAAAAACAGAAATTTGTGTCTTCTTGAATCGAGAAAATGCGCTGATTAAATAAGGCAAATTTTACAGTAAAATTTTACTGGTGAGGAAAAACATGGATTCTGAGCGCTTTATGCGGCACGTATACATGTCGCTCGTCCCCAAGGGGTTAATGAAATGTTCATTCAATGGTTTTAATTATAACTTTGTATTTTCATAAAAAGAAGAAAACAGACTTAAAAGATTTAAGATAACAGATGTAAAGAAAAAGATACCAAAAAAGTAAATGTTGTTTTCATCAAAAATGATAACGATATATAACGATATCAAATGATAACCCCCCTTCCCCTACAGATATCCTACGATGTCAAGTTCCAGACTCTCCCCCCCACACACACTGCCCCTTAATGTGATACGTTATATATGTGCATTGTTCAGCCTCATAGCTTTCTTCTATGTGAAAATCATCGTAGGCAAATGTTACCATTTTGTTTGTTTATTCTTGATTTTAGTATGCGAGAAGGATGCGCAGTAGGCCAAAATAACAGAATGTTTACAAACACGAAACAAACCTATAGTGAAGTGGTATGTATGGAAACATTATCTTATTTTGGCGCACTGCGCATCCTGCACGAGTGGAAATGTCACGAATCGACCAATGCATTGATAGTATCGTATTTCTGCAAATACAAAGTGAGAAAGTTACGAATATTTTAGCAAGTTGCTAATTTTATTGTTTTATAACTGAAAAAGCTCATCTTCGAATTTTAACGAATTTTTTTTTCTTAAAAGTACATACTTTGAGGCTTATTCTGTAATTTTTTGGTTGGTGTAAATATAAAATTACTACATTAATAATTTTTTTTTTAAATATTTTTGTTTATTTTTCTATGTGAAAATTTTTGTAAAAATTTGAAAAAAATATATAATGTGAACTAATATATTCTTCAATAATTTGCGTTAGTTTCATTTTTTTAACTTTTGTACTTTTTGAGAAAAAAGTATTTGAAAAATAGTAGCGTCGGCACATACTTCCCCAATTATCTAAGGACAGTTCAAGGTCAGAGGCTAAAAACACTCTATATTGTATTATCATGGTGAGCCTTATTAGCGCACAAGTTATTTCAAACATCGGCCGTGGGGGCCATTTCGCCATGCTTATCCGACTAGACTCTTTATATTTAAAGTATTTTTATATTTTTAGTACAAAGTTGTATTTAGCTATTAGCTAATGCAAAATTTTGAAAATTTCAACAGCACAATCACCTAAAAAAGTATTTTTTTCGACAATAAAAGGAAAATTTTAGGTTCAGTTTATAGCGACTAATATAAAATATGCGTTTTGAAAATTTCATGAAACAATATTCAGAGGTTTTTGAGATATCGTGCTCGCCATGCCCAAAAACGGCATTTGGAGAAAAATGACTTCAAAATTTCGGAAACGCGGCTTCAGATATTGAGCGGGTATAATTTTAAAAGTTATAATGTCTGTTCTAATGGGAATTTTAAAGAATCAAATAAATCAGAATGTTCAGGAAATATAGGAATTTAATATCTAAAAAGATTAAATTTTCGAAACTTTTGAAGAGTTCTGAGATGCCTTAAGAGGATTGAGCGAAAATAATTCTGGGTAGATTGCGGCATTTTGCTGAAAATCTTTTCAAACATTTCGCTTCTACGTAAAAGCAAAATATAGCCATTTCGTAAATTTCTATTTTTTTCGGTAAGTCACAGGTCTACACATGTTAGGTAACTGGTTCATCTTTCTGTGGTTATTCAAAAACTTATAAACTGAAACTGTCCGAATTTTATGTCATTCTGTAAAATGTGATGTAGTATTTCAGTTGCGTAGCGTGTATGCATGTACTAAATATGCTACCTGGTGTGTGTTATATGAAATAGATGCGTCCAAAGATAGATGAAGTAAATCCTTAAATTTCTTTTTCAAAGTACGAAGAAAAATTACACGATTCGTTTTTTTCTTTCGAAATCATTCTTTTCACGTGAAGTAAAAAATATATTTATTATAAATCATCATTAGCAGGTGAAGTTGAAGCAAAATATTGTAGATGTACCTTCCATAGCCTTACCTTTCTTTTTGTGAAATTGTAACAAAGACTCGAAAATGGTAGAATGGCCACGACCCAGGCCAAAATACTATTTAAGTAAGCGGTCCACACTTTCGAATGCAATTAACATTAAATACTACATAACAGACCTATATACTGCTCATTTCCAGTAATTTCAGAGATAACATTTTATTTCTTACCAAGCAAAGTATGTGCATTGCACATTTTGAAAATTATCTTTATTATTGTTAAAGTTATGAAAAAAATTTCATGTTCTTATTACAGTAAAACATCTTGTAGTTTTGCCTGCATAAATACATTACAACCCCGTTGATTTCCTAAGCAAATATTGTTTCTTGCAGAGTTCTCTACAATGTAAAAAAAAATCTCTAAAGTTACTAAAATTTTTATACGAAACTGGGATTCCTAGAACTTTTTATGTAACGGCAACAATAAAAATTCATGTAACAGATACACATTTGCACTGTAAATAAAAAAAATCTGGAAGGTTACTAAGAATTTTTTAGGAAACTGGGATGCCTAGAACTTTTTATATAACTGCAACCCGGGTTACAGGTAAAGTTTAGTAAGATTACTATAATTTTAGTAGATTTTTTCGTAAAGATGCAGAGACTAGTTTTGTAAATTTACATCTTTTTTTGTACAGTGTACAGATAAAATTTTTAAAAGGTACATATTTCCGTAACTTTATATCTGCAAAATTACAGATTTTTTTTTTTTTCTTACAGTGTACTGCTTCTTAAAGTTTGTACCATGAAATATGAATGAACCCATATACGATTACAGTAATTTATTTATAGAAAGATTGCATATCTCTACAGGTAAAAAACGTAAGATTTTTCAGCGTCATTATTTCTGAAAAATATCAGCGTTATTTAATGACATAAATATACGATTAAATAAAACATACATCATTGTTCAAATGAATGCGCGGCACCTGATTCCGAGTATTACAATTTCCGAATATTAATCTCCACCTTATCTTGTTGCAAGTTCTTTCTTTGCCTTTGTTAAATCATTTGCGGCAAAAATGCCTGATCAACAATAGACATGTTAAAAAGTTTAAATTCTTTAATCACAGTATTATCTGAATACAATAACATTGTATTTTCTAATTTCCTCTCTTCTATTTCTATCAAACAGCCAATATTCTAAAGTTTCTTTTACTCTAGTTTGCAATTACTTTTCTTGTTATCAAACCACTTCCAGTAAATATGATTTGAATTTAAATCTTTCTCCCTTGAAGATTGCTTATTTGGGAAAACAAATATAAAAATATATAATACCACTCAAATTATGTTGTTGATTCCACTTTTAGAATTTCAGGTTCAGTTAAAATTGATACTGGACTGGAATAATAAATGATTCACTGAACATGGTAGCGTATGTGAGAGAGAGTTTTCGCAATGTGTAATTTACAAGTCTATTTCCGTTAAATTATTTTTTTCGCGGTTACGGTAAATATATAAGTAGAGGTTGTTGACCAGGAGGTTGGTTTTGTTTATAATTCAGTGGACAGTCGACTGTCCGAAATCCATTGAAACACAATATTGACGCAAAATCGATATGATCGGATAATAGACAGGACATATGAAAAACATACTAAAATGCAGAATTTTGCAATCATGTCAGATGACCGACCATATTAATATACGTCTTAAACTTAGTTCGATATAGGGAGTCTTCCGTATTATAAATCGATTGGTTTAATATTTTTCTTGTTTATATCTTCTACAAAGTCAGGGAAAAGTCTAGGTCAACGTGCCCGTGGCCTTTGGGAACTTTATTTTGTGGGCGCCCAAATTTGGTATACCATTTTTGTGCAGCTGATATTTTAAAATTATTTTCAGTTTGTATTGGTTATATTAAATTAACCTGTTTCTATTGGCTGAGTTTCTCTGAGTAATAGTGGAGATCTTTCCGCCAGGATTTTTTGCTCCATAAACCTTAATATGTTGGCGTCCTGCTCGGTTGTACTTTGCCGTTTGTACTTATTATAATCCTTATTTTGTACTTTTAGTGTATTATACGATTTAAATGAAAAATGTGTATTTATATAAACATATCTACAGCCTAATACTTAATTAAAATAAAATCTGACAGTATAAAAAGTATGTTCGAAAACCGTGTACTAGGCCCTACTCCGTTTTTTGGGTGGATTGGGACGTGATCTTATAAAAGAAACATAATGAAACTTTCAATAAATCCCTTTTTTTTAATTATGACCGATAAAACGTAGTAAATAATCTTTTCTGTCAACTGGGAAGTATTCCAAAGTTACTTATTCTCAAATATAATATTTTCTTTATCAATCCTTTTCAAGTAAATAGGATTTGACTGTAAATCACATTCATTTAAAATTTACTTATTCCAGAAAACCTATCTTAAAACTAGTACTACCATTCAATAATTATTATTGATTTTGCCACCATGTATTTGTTTTAGAATTAGGCTCGTTAAAAATTGATCGTGTGGTGAAATAGCAGATGATTCATTTAAATGGTGTCAGCGTAAGTAAAACAAAGAGATTTCAATGTATTTACAAACTCATATCCGTTAAATTATTTCTATTACGTTTACGATAAACATACAATCGGCATTTGTTTGAAAATAAGTTACTTTAATCGATAGTTATGAATCGATAGATTTTGTGATGTTTTTTAGTTTGTAGAGTTATTAGGCATTTTAGCCCATAAATTAATAAACACAATTTATGAAACAATCAATTATTTTTTCAATTCTATTTTTAGACTAGGACAGTCAAACCCTAAAGTACTGACTAATTGTACCCCAATTAATAATTTCTAGCAAATGATGAGTATTTTAAAATTTGTTATTGCCGAATTTTATTTATGATTTTATTTATTAATATTTGTTATCAACTGCTTCCAGTACATACGGTATGATTTTGAATCTTTCTCTTTTGAAGATTACCGTTCTCAGAAAATACTAATATTAAAGCGAATAATATTAGTTATATTATTGATTCTACATAAAAGCATTTGTTTTATTAGACATATGTTCTGCTAAAAATTGAATCTTTGGTGCAATACTACATGATGTACAGAAGAAGCTGACAGTGTATGCAAGAGATAGTTTTCTCTATGTATTTATAAACTCATTACCGTTAAAGAATTTCCATCGCGTTTTGCGATATATTTATATAACCAATAGTTGTTGGCCAGGAGGTTGCTTTTGTTGAGAGTTACTTTCAATCGTTAAGTTATGTGCACTTTTTTGGTTTGCAGACTTATTTCACATTTTCTCCTTTTAAAGAAAATTAAAAAAACAAATTTTTGGATTTATTTAAATTTCTTGCAAGAAAATTAACAAGTTATTCCTTTTTTTGAACGGGCCAGTATTGTAAAATTAATTATTCTCTAGTTAAAGTTATGTCTTTGTTATGAAACCTTTTGCAGAAAACTGCATTTGTTTTAATAGATATAAGTTCTGTTAAAATTTGAACCTATGGTGCAATGAGTATTGATGTACAGAAAAAACTGACAGCATATTCAACAGAGAGTTTTTTCTATGTGTTTAAAAACTCATTTTCATTAAAGAATTTCCATCGCTTTTTACGATATTTATACATAACCAATAGTTCTGGATCAGGCGGTTGCTTTTGTTCAGAGTTACATTCACTCGCTACATTATGTGTACTTTTTTGGTTTGCAGATTTATTTCACATTTTCCCCTATAAAAGAAAAAAAAAATGTTAACATATCGATCACCAGCTAGAAAAGGGACGCATCTCTACAAAAGTAAATTTCACTTTTACTATTAGATGAAATTGCAGCATTTAGCTCTGCAAGCAGGAATAAAAACAGGCATAAAAGCATAAAACACTTAAGAATGGTGACGTAGGATGAGGTTTGGCGATTTGGGTAATTTTACCTCCCCACACAATCCTTTCTTCTGTGGTCACAAATGGAGATATAGCGTAAGAAAGAGATTTTCCGGACAACTAGAGTTATGAAACTGCTTACGTAGCAACACACAACCATGACAGGCCTATTAGTGGAATAAAACGCAAAATGAATTTTTGCGAGATGTGTTACTTTTCTTGCGGGTGACCGATATGTAGGACAAATGCACCATAAAATATAATATGTATTATTTATACGTTAAAACACATAAACTTATAAATTTCCTATCACGATAATTTGTCTTATAATGTACCAAAAATCAGTCTTAATATCATAAAAATGTATTATTTACCTTTTCGCAATATTTCACTTACCCTATTTTACCATGACCTTGTTTGAATGTAATCCGTTCCCCCTCGTAGGACAGTACGTGGTCTCCAGTGAACTTACGATTCATCTCAAGTTATTGAATTTTTAAATTTTCTGATATACTCATTTCCGTTCATATAATTTATCAAGAATCGACACGAAGATTTCCTCTCTAGACTTTTAAACATTTCAACATGATATTTATCATGAAGACGACTGCAGAAGTAGTTCGAAACGTCGATACTATACTTTATTGTTAATTTTAATTGTACAAGTTCATATAGTTCTTGTTTACGTATTTTAAAGTATAAATCGTTTTTTTTTTGTGGAGAGGGGGTTACTTAAAATGCTTGCAAGCACATTTAAGAAGTTTCTCCTTATTTTGAAAGTGCCAGTATTGTAAAATTATCTATTCCCTTGTTATTAATTATGTTCTTGTTATGAAATCGCCTGTAGTAAATAGAATTTGATTTTAAATCGGCTATTTTAAAGATTAATCATTGCTGAAAACAAATATTAAAAAGAAATATACCATTCAAGTTACAGTATGAATTCGGCTTCAAGGTATTTATTTTAACTTCAATTTCTGTTGAAAATCGATTTCATTTGCAATAATAAATGATCCTCTGAAAATCTAATAGCGTATAATCCGAGGGAATTTTCTCAATGTATTTACAAACCCGAGGGAATTTTCCCAATGTATGTAAATGTCCCCATCTTGTGTTAAATTATTTTCATTGCAATTACGATAAACATGTGACTAGTAATTGTTCCCCCTGATATTTAATATGAATCGATAGATTTTCAGAAGTTTTTTGTACTTTAAAAAAAGAAAAAAATCTTAATCAAAATATAATGTAACTATTAAGGAATATTTACAACAACATTTTCCGACATACACAAGATTCCGAAAATAGTTCTTTTTCTTCAGAAATCAATATAGTTTCTAGATTTGAAACCCAGAAAATAGATTTTTGGAATGCTATCATTTCTCAAGTAAACACTTTCAAGTTTAATAAGTGGGCTTAGATGCTGTAATATGACCGCGGCCGCCATCTTGGACATTTTGAGATTTCTTGGAGATTTTTTTTGTTGGCGATGTTTTACATTTTATTTTCGTTAAGCCTAACATGCGCATAAATCGCTGCTTGGCGAAAAGGGGTTTTCATGGCGGAAAAGGGGTTTTCAAGTCAAGAGAAAATACAAGATGGCGACTGCGGGAGTATATGACGTCTGTTTCAATAAGCGTGTATTACGGACAATGATCATAAATTAACAGCGGTAACTTTTGTTAGTCTTGCATGCATAAAATCAATTACGTAACTGAAAATATTTAATTGAGAATGGATAGCATCTAAAAAACCGATACTGCAATTTGAAAAAAAAGTATTAATACTCTAAAAAAATCAACTCGAGAACGTTTCCGAAAATCAGTGGTAGCAAAAGAAACTTCTATTTTAGAAATGCTTCTTTAAATCTCAAAAATATTCTAATTTCCGAGGTTTTTAAAGTTAAAGAACCCTTTTTGGTATCAAATGTAACTCGGAAGGGGGGTATTGTAAATTTTCATATTTGGTTATAAGATGTATTTCGTAGATTAACCCTTTATACCACTGCGTCGCGTATTTGCAACATACACAAAAATCGACGTTACTTATGCAGTCAGATTTATATGTCGATTTTGTTGTTGCTTCATCTCTTCACAGCAGTTATTATAAATTGTTCATAGAATTTTTAACAGACAACGACACTCAGTTAATTTTTCATGCCAAAGTTTTATTTAACATTTTTATACAGTTTCGGATTGTTATTGTTAAAATTAACTTTCTAAATTTTGTAAAATTAAAAGACTGGGGTCACCCCAAAATAGAATTTTTATAAAAGCAAGTTCGTATCGTTACAATATTGTATAGAAAATTGACAATTTTTTTATGAGAAGTATGTAATTTTCTGTTTAGAAAGATGTGAATCTTTTAGCGAATATATATTTTTTATTTTCTTTTATTATTATTAGTATTATTATTTACATGCTTAATATCATGCATTCTAACATCTGAGTAAAAATTTTTCAAATCGGAATCGTTCCGTATTAAAGGTTTAAGAATCATTTGTTGTTTATTTACAGTATGGTTTGCAGGATTGTTTTCAATTTTGCCCCATGAGAGAACAATAAAATAAATCAAACCAATTATTATTTATTATTTTTGTTTATATTGTTATAGTAGGCGAATACAAGTACTAATAAATATTTTCTAACAAATGGTGAGTATTCTAGAGTTATTCTCTATTTTGTAATATTTTTTCTGTTCAAACTGCTTTCAGAAAGTAGGATTTGATTTTGAATAATCTCCCATTGAAGATTACTCATTTCAAAAAACAAATATTAAAAAGAACAGTAGCATTGAAATTGCATTATTGATTGTGCTTCAGAGTATTTGTTTTAGAATTAAATTCCATTAAAAATTGATCTTGTGTGCAATATTAAATGATTCCCGGAAATGTTGAGCGTGTATATAAGAGAGATTTTTATCAATGTATTTACAAAGTCCTTTTTATTATATTATTCCCATTGAGTTTAAGACAAACATGTAAGTCACTGTTGTTGGAGATGGTGGTTGTTTTCATTTATTTAATATGGGGGTTTCAGGACGCTTAAAATTGGAAAAATGAAAAAAAAAGACCATTTTCAACATTTATATATTAAAATGTATATAATTTTAAAACACAATTGTAATTGGGATCAGAGATAAAAGTATGTTCTTTCATTTCATGTATTTAAACAATTTCAAGATGCAGAATTAGCATTTACAGGGGGCTCCTAACTGTCACACATTTGAGGAGCAGAAAATTGGTATAATACATTACGCGCAGGATTACAAAATAAATTTTTGAACTAGAATAAAAATTTTGGTGCCTACTTATACTTAAGATTATAATAATTACCCTAAACCTAAATAAATTTGTATTTAAAGCATTTTAATGGTTTTAATACAAAGTTTTGTTTAGTTAATACAAAATTTTGAAAATTTCAACTGTATAATCACGTAAAAAAATATAAAATAAAATAATTGAACAATTAAAACGAAATTTTAGTTTCAGTTTATACAGACTAACACGAAACATAAGTTTTGAATATTTCATGAAAAAATACTCAGAAGTTTTTAAGATATCCTGCGCGTTATGCCAAAAAACATCATTTCGAGAAAAATGACTTCGAAAACGCCTCTTCAGCTATTGAGCCGGTATAATTCTAAAACACATAACTTCTGTTCTAATGGGATTTTCACGGAAACAATTACATCAAAATGTTCAAAAAAATTTCTAGGAGAAATAATCTCCTCGGTTCTGAAGTATCACATGTGATACTTCCGAACCGAGGAGGATATAAACTAAACTATTTCGTTTTTTACATTTTTACTTCTATACAGCTGAATGTTTTGGACTTTGGTTCGAAACCAATAAATAGCAGCACTGATGCCTATTTCCTCATAAAATAAGTGTTATTATCATCTGAGTTTGCAAAATGAATTCCAGAGAGTGTGTCCAGAAAGTAAGAAATTTTCATAATTAATTTAAACGCAATAAAATAATTTGCAATAAAATAATTTGAGGATTTGTAGATCATTCAATTAATTAACCCTTTATTTAGTGACGGTACTTATAAGTACCATTAAAATAACTTGTTATAAAATTCATTTAATACATCTATTTAGTTGTAATACAGTTTGGAATAAGTTATAGATATATTACTTTATCTTGTTCCAAAAGGATTAATAACTACCAAAAAAAAAAAAAAAAAAAAAAAGAATTAAAGGATGATTTATTTCTTTTGCCTTTGCATCATTTCCTCTTTCCTGCCGTTGAGGAGGGGGGGGGGGATTAACGGCTTACACCAAATACCCTGTTATGCACTATACTTAAATTGTTAAAAAACAATAATAGAATATAAAAGGAATTCTCTTACCTTTTCTGGTAAGCACACGAAGAATCTTCTTTCGGGATCATGTAATCGGCTGAAATATTTAAAGTGATTTTATTTGAAGATAAATGTGGGGTCGTGTGAACGAGCTTTTCATCAGGAATGAGTCTGACGTTCCAATACTTCTTTTTTAATTAACGGATATGGTCTTGCATAAATATGGGTGCACTTCAAAAATATAAGAATAAAGTGAATTAGTTAACATGATATTAAATGTCAAATTCACATAGGAGAAGGAGTATTCCTTTAAACAAAAGGCATCGCACAACGAATTTGTACAGTCCTGCTTGGTCAAAAACCAGCACACGAACTGAACCTATTGGGGCTCGCAAAAGTTCAGATAAAATCTAAAACAAAGCAAAAACAGCGGAGTTCGCATATTTCTTTCTTTTTTCTGGCGTACTTCAGCTTGTCTAATTAAATAGAATGGTGCGGTAAGTATCCGTGGTGCTGCCATCTTGTGACTGTTTCGGATAACATCTGGTAGGCACTGAATGAGTCCTTTACCATTAGCACTTGAATGTTAACACGTTTTATTGAAGCACTGATTAAAACATATTTCACAAACAAATAATTATGTAGGGAACACTCCTCACAAGAAAATGGTTGTTTCACGAGCGAGAGGGGGTTTGGCACGAAACACGCACATTTCAAAAAGAATTTCATCAAAATCTTCTAATGTAGTTTCAAAAATTCACGAAAAATGCTTTTGAAGATAAAATTTTCATGAATTTATAATTCAGTACATAAAAGGTAAAAGGCCTACAATTTATTACTTTGTATGTTAAGTTATCAATAATTAAATCGATATTGGAAGGGTGTTATAGTAATTTTAGATCCATATTTGCGAACCTGCCAGTCCCCTCAAGTATCAATTTCAGAAAAAGGATTCTTCCTATATCATTTTGTTTGTGCAAAACCAATGAATGTGTATTCACAGTATTATTTTACCTTCGGGTCTGAAGAGGATAATGGTTGTAAGTGTATTTTCAATTGTGGTATAGTTTTTCAAATTCAATTAATTTTTTGCATATAATTTGATTATAAATCCTATAGATTCTATACTGGGCTGCACAAAAGAAGTCGCGTGCATTTTCGTTTATTGACCGAAATTGTTGAAGGGGAAATTTCTACTGTGTTATGCGTTTCGTAACAGAACTATTTTTTTTTTTTTTTTTGGAAATATGAGGTATACATACAAAACTGCAAATCATAAATAGGTCTTCAAAAAGTAATTCAGATATTTTCCTGACTACAGATTGTAATTTCTGAAATTGTGTTTTAAAATGTGCGATTCTTTTTTAGGTGCGTTCGTAATTATATAAATAAGTAGCACCTATAGTCGTCGTTCGGTCCCTCTGTCTGTCCGTCCGTCCGCATGTAACAGAACAAAAACTACCCAACCGAATGGTTTGCAATTTTAAATATATAATAGTTGAAAAATTTTGTAGAGCCATTTCAAATTTTATGAAAATCAGATGTGTAGTTTAATTATAGGGAAAATCAAAAGTTTTCTGTTACATTACGGCCAATGGGAAAAAATTATTTCGAGTGCATTTTAATGATGTTACAGCCTTTCGAACAGAATGAAATTGATATGCACTTATGAAAAGCACTTAAATATGCATTCAGTAAAATATGCAGTGCCAAACATATTTATAAAACTAGTTATAGTACGAACGCACCTCGTTTCCTATACGTTTGACGTGCAATTTCCAACTTGTTTCAATTGTTTACTTAGGCTTCATCTTTCATCTTATTAAACGCTGAAGTATTGCTACAGTATTCTGAATGAATTAGAAAATATTTCATAACCTATGGTTCACGTCATGTTTTACTTTCTTGTCTATCATATGAGGAGTATATTTTTATCTCTAGTTTGTTATTTTTTACATCTTTTATCGAACCCGTTCCAGTAAATAGGATTTGATTTCAATTAAACCCTCTCGAAGTTTACTTAAATGACAAAACAAAAGTTAAAATGAGTAAAACTATTCCAATTATATTATAAGAACCTTCTACCAATTATTTAATAATTAAGTCCCGTAAAAATTTAATAAATAGTGATTAATAATAATAAAACATTCGCTGCCAACTGTTAAACTGTTCAAAGCGCTACAGAAGGACAATTTCATCTATTTATTGCAAAATAATTTCAATTAAATTATTACCCTTTAAGGTAAATGTATAACGGATAATTGCTGGTCAGGAGATCATTTTCATGGATATGTATTATCAAAATATGTTGTATTTAAATTGTTTTCTAATTTTATCCTACAAGAGAAGAGTAAAATAAAATAATCAATTATTTTTGTTTTTGTTTTTCTTTTAGATAATGGAACGGAAACTTGTGTAATTAATCCTTTCTATCAATTGGGGATTATTCTAAAGTTACTTATAATCTATTTTCTTACTTTTTATGTTCAGTCATAATCAAAAAAGAAACATCAAACTGAATACCATTCAATATATGTTACTGATTCTGTTTCTAAATATTAGATACAGTTAAAAATAACAATTGATTCTGTGATAATAAATGGTTCGCTAAATTGGTTACGGCGTATGTAAAGAAAACTTTTGTGAATGTATTTACAAATGCATTTCCGTTAAATTATTTCCGCTGCGTTTATGAGAAACATATAATCGACCATTGTTTGCAGTGAATTTTTTTTTTGTCAATAGTTATTAATTGATAGGTTTTACGTAATTTTCTGATTTACCAATTTCTATCTTATTTTGTTGTATTAGAGAAGACAAAATACATATAATGGAATAATAAATGAATATTTGTTGCTTTTATTTTAAATTCTTGTAGGCGAATATGGAACATTAATCCTTTCCATTAAATGGCGAGTATTCTGTAGATATTCTATAGTTCAGTTCCACAAATATTTTTCATTAGCAGCACACACAAACCTGAAGTTTAGTTTCCGAGGCACAGGGAATTTATAATGATTAAAAACCTACCAAAGGAATATATGCCTTTTTTAATTCATTTAGTAACACAAACAAAATTCTCTATAATAATTATACGAAGTAATTAATATATATATATATATATACACTGCTAAAAAAAATTAGGGCAGCAAGCAAAAAAGTGAAGAGAACAGAGCAAGACAGCCATGTATGGGAATAAACTGGATAGTACATGTGTATTTATACGCAATACATAAAAAAAGACGCAAAAAATTGTAAGGGAGCTTTTATTCTTTGAAAAGATGAAAAGAACATGAAAAGACGGTTTAGGGCAACAATTTGATTTCATGTAAATGATAAAAAAAAAAGTATTGTTTAGAAATGATGCAAGATTTTTAATATGGCGTGTGGTCTCCTCGAATAGCTAAGACTGCTGCACACCTGTTTTCCATGGATGCGATGAGTATCGATAAGACTTTGGGGAATACTTTTCCACTGATCAAGAATAGCAGTCTCCAAGCCCCGGACAGTAAACGAAGGCCTCGGTCTCGCAGCAATGCGCCGTCTGAGTATGTCCCAAACATGCTCGATCGGTTTTAGGTCAGGAAAGCATGCTGGTCATTCTATACGCTGTATTATTTTAGATTCAAGCATGTTTTCCACAAGACGAACTGTATGAAGTCTAGCATTATCATGCATGGAAAAAAAGAAATCACTAATAACTGCAACATAAAATACGACATGAGTTCTCAGTATCTCGTCTGTATTACTTCGGACCGTCAAAGTGCCATTCCGAATTATATGCAGGCCCTACGTCCACCTATGCTGATTCCAGCCAATAGCATCAACCCACCTCGTCTGTAATGTGATCTTTCACAAACGAATGTGGTATTATTTTCAGTGCCTCTTTCTCTTCATGCCAAAACACACCAGATGTCACATCCAGACTGAATCGGGACTCGTCTGTAAACAGATTTTGACTCCAACAACGTTGCCTCCAAACTCGATGTTCAGTTCCTCACCTTCTTTACGCCGCACAGTGGCTTGAAGTCAACGGAATACAGACCATTGGCTTACGTGCATAGAGACCACCCTGATGAAGCCTATTTCGGACTGTTTGGATGGACAGCCTTCATTTTTTGGCCAAGAACAACTGTGTTTGCAGCTAAGTAGCATTGTCCGTTCCGTCTCGGCGAGTTTTTAACGGGATATATCGGTCATCAGTTTCTGTGGTAGCACATTTTCGACCTTGCACTTGTCGATGAGTACCATTCCATGTGTCTTCGAATCGATTCCACAGCCTTTCATGGACACTTCCTGCGACTCCAACAGCGTCCACTATACTCCGTTGTGTTTCTCCAAATTCAGCTGTCCCGATAACACGTCAAGCCATGGATTGCGGTAAATCATGTTGTTGTGACATTTTCAAGGCACCTTTTCTCAAAATACAAGCTGAGCAATTGAATTTTACAACTGAGGCAGTGAAACAGACGTTTCTGCAAAATCCCGATTTCTGCACTTATCTCCTTTTTCCAGTTTTTGACGTCCTAAACTTTAATTTACATGTGAAGTTTTCTTTATCTGTTTTCTACAGCATTTTAAATTATGGATGTTTTATTTTACGTTACTTATCGGTGTAAATATTTGCGTAATTTCGTTAAAACCATGTGCTTCCCTAATTGTTTTGAGCAGTGTATATATAATCGATCTGGATAAATAAAGGTATTTATTTGCCTTTTAAAGGATCGTACACTCAAAACTTTAAAATTTTCGAAATTTTAATTTTTTTAGCTATCAAACTCTTATCTTTTCTGAACATTTTGATATAATTGTTTCTTTGAAATTCTCATTAGAACACAAGTTGCGGCTTTTAAAATTACACCCGCTCAATAGTTGAAGCAACGTTTCCGAAACTTTGAAGCCATTTTTCTCCAAATGATGTTTTTGGGCATAACGCGCAGGATATCTCAAACACTTCTGAATATTTTTTCATGAAGTTTTCAAAGCACATGCTTCATGTCAGTTGGTATAAATTGAACCTAAAATTTCATTTTTATTGTTTCAAAAAATAATTTTTTAGGTGATTGTACTGTTGAAATTTTCAAAATTTTGTATTAGTTAAATATAACTTCGTATTAAAAATATGAAAATGCTTTAAATCAAATTTATTTAGGTTCAGGGTAATTTTTACTATCACAAGTATAATTAGACACACCAAAATGTCCGTTCTAGTTGCAATATTTATTTTTTAATCATGCGCGTAAGCTAATATACCAGTTTTCTGCTCGCCAAATGTCTGACAGTTTGGAACCCCCTATAAATTCTAATTCTTCATCTTGCACTTTTTAAATACATGAAATGAAAAAATATACTTATACATTTCATCATAAAAATTGTTTTTTGAAATCATATACATTTTAAGATATTAAATGTTGTAAATGGTCTTTGTTTTTCGCTTTTTCCAATTTTAAGAGTCCTGAGACCCTTAAATGTAGTTTTATTACTTTTAGCATGTATTGTGCTAGTTTGTAGTAAAATATTTTGTTATAATTTGCAATAACAAACTTTTATTAAATATCTTCATTTCAAAATAGATTTTTCGGGTAGGCATATCAGTAAATATTCTTCAAATGATCTAGACGGAATTCATTTCAGTTTAGAGCACAAAAGTTACATCTCTAAAATGTAACACTGACGTTTTGTTTTATAATAATTGTAAATTTTCTAACCAATAGATAAAAATATGCTTTTTTCTCTTTTCATTTAAATTCGTTGACATTTCTTATTATATTTGAATACTGAAAGAAATTTCCAGGAAATTTTACTTTATGAATCAACATTACATAGAAAATTACAGAATTTAGAATAATGCATTTTGAAGTACACTGATTCTAAGTTCTTAGAATCTTGATGTTAACTTTACCAAAAATTTTCGCGGTGCTCCTATGGTCCTCTCAAGGTGTACCAGAGTGTGTGGACATGTGAGGTACTCTCATGATGTGCTTGTGTGGCACGGCGCATCTAAGAATTCTAAAGTTGTACCAGTGTCTCTTGGAACACGTCAGATCCTCTCGGGGCGCATAAGTGTATCTCGGTACATCTGAGCTCCTCTGACGGTGCGCCAGCGTGTCGCGACGCGCCGGTTGAGGACCACAGATGTAGTTTGTACTTTTGTGTTTCTTATCAAACCTTTTCAAAGAAGTAGGATTTGATTTTGAATCAGCATCTCTCGAAGATTTCAGAAAACATATATTGAAAGAAAGAATCCTACTCAAATGCTTGATTCTGCATCAAAGTATTTATTTTAGGATTTGGTCCTGTTAAAAATTGATCTCGTGGTGCAACAATGAATGTTTAACTGTACAGCGTAAGTAAGAGAGAGATTTTCCAATGTATTTCCAAACTCACTGTCATTAAATTATTTTCATTACGTTTAACGGTAAACCTATAATTGGAAGTTGTTTTTCGGCAAATTGATTTTATTGTTAGTTTTTATAAATTGATTGGCATCTGCAGGAAAAGACAAAGGAACAACTATTAAAAGGTATTTTGTCTTATTCTATTACTTGAAGTCACAGTGAAAGTTAGCAGGTTGGTAGCTCAAGTTACAATAACAATGGACAAACTAAACGCAGTTTAAAGTTTTGCATTAAAGAGCACAATCAATACGTTCAGAAAGAAGAAATTAACAAATCTGATATTGCTAAACATTGCTGGAAAATGAATCGCATTTTTAACTTTAGCGCCGCAGAAATTATCTGAAAACCCACTTCCATTCATGAATATGACATTCTTGAATGTGACACCTTCCATATTTATAAAAATATTGTTAATTGTAATTTTGCAATTCCTCCGTTGTCAAATTGCTGGAAAAATTATATAAACACTTCTTGTTCATAAACCCCACTTGCATGTTTTCACATTACATTCATTATATCTTATTGGCTTTTCTCTAAACTGTCCTGAAATTCTGTGGACCAATAAACTTGGTCTTTCAATCCGCTTACATGGCCCGTTTCACAAATATTTCCTATCGTAATTCTATTGGCTAATAAACCTTATCTTTGAATCCACTTCTTTTTCATTGTCTGTTTCCTAAAACTTCCTGCAATTTTATTGGCTAATAAACGTTATCATTGAATCCGCTTCTCCTACATATATTTCAGAATTTTTCTTTTTCTGAGCAAACAAATTATGCACTGATGATGGTACGCTGTGGCTACCGAAACTACTTTCGAACAAGAAATAAAGTCTTTTGGTGCTTTAAACGTTATTTGTTTATATTTATATCTATTTATATTGGTAGCTCAAGGTTTACGTTATCGCGTAGTCCAATATTATTAATCTTCGCTACACAAAAATAGGCAAATCGGACCAATTGTTGGTATGTGAAAGGTGAAACATAACGTTGACATTGTATTTGATAGATTCTGTGAATCGGCATTGAATTGAAAGAATAGAAGGTGTAAATTGTCGTTGAGGAAGCTTTTGACGAATTCTGAGAATTGGTGTTTAATTGGGAGAATGGAAGGTGTACTGAACATTTGTACATACATGTGTCTGAAACATTTTAGTCAGAGTGCTCACACACCTTAGAAAATATTCCTAGTTATCTCAAAAAATTCTAAAAATGAACGAAAACATTTCCTTACCAGACTTTGTATCACACTTCCTGCGAACTTATTTGAATTTAATTTTCCCAGATGTAGAATATTTTGCTTTTTTGAAGATTTATTAGGCATACCAACAAAAATTCTTGTTCAAGTTCCACGTTTTTAGCAGCAAAACCACTGGAGTTACATGAATTTTTATACTTGTTGCTTTAAGTTTTCCGCCAGTGTAATTTCTGCATAGTTCCCTGATTTGTAAACATTTTGTGTTATAGAACAAATCTAAATGAAATAAAATGAAATCATCTTTTTTTTTTTAACTCGAAAAATTTGATTTCCAAAATTTAAGAAGAATAAAAGGAAGATAATTATTGCATCAGTAATAAATAATAAAATTATCAGTAATAAAAAAAAAATTAGAAAATACGGACAATTGTGATTTTCCAATGACTACAGTATATTCATATTTTCAGCACTTATTTATGAATAAATATATTAATTTTAGTGGATTTTTTATTTTACTTTAAGGAAAAATTGTAGAATTCCCAGATAATTTAAATAACTTTCAGGCATTATTTTTTTAAATTTTTCCCACTTGATTCAACAATAATTATTTGTTTGTTAATACAAATATAAAAATAAGTTAAAATAACATTTAGAGTAATGTGATTGTCTTTCTTTCCTATTGCCATATGTTCAAAAGAAACTGGGCAAAAATAAGTTTATTTCATAACAATCGATTGATTTTGAATCTTTCATATATATTATTTGTTCTAAACTTTTTCAATAGCTTTAAGAACAAAGATCTTTGTATGTTAAAGTTATCATATGTATTTATATTTGCCAAACAAACATATGATATATAAACACACAAATGCAAAAAGGATACATATCGAAAAAAATATGTTTTTGTTAAATCTGTCATATGTGTTCATGCACGACAAATAAATATGTATTAATACCTATTTAAATTTGCTATACGTGTTCGAGTGTGGATATTTCTGCATTTTAAATTTCTTTAATCATACATTACTTTCTCATTGACATCTTTTAATTTGTTGAGGAACTAACTGATAAAAATTACTTATCAGCGTAAAAAAAAAAGAAAAAAAAATGAGAAATTGATATCATTAAAACGACATTTTATTTTTTGTTTCATATTTATAACTTATTTTCCTGTATTCTAATAGCTGTAAAATTCAGTGTAAAAGTATTAAATGTGAAAATCCAATGCATTAGGTATTTATTCGTAAAGTAAGATTAATTCGTAAAGTAGATTAAGAATAAATAAGTGATTTGTAAAGTAAGATTATTCGTCAAATTTTTGCTATGAAAGAGGAGTATTTTCTAAATACGGCATCTTCCTTGAATGCATCGAAAATGCTAAAGCTTATTACAATTTAAAGATGTAATGACTCGTGCGGTAAATTTCTTTCAAGCTATTTTATTTTTATAGTCTTATCATGTCTATCGTCTATAATTTTTAACAGTTCCTCAGAAATCCAGTTATTTAGAGAGATACGAAATTTTTTGGAAGATTTTAAACGACCTTTTGAAGTTAAAGAATTCAAATTCGCCACGGAAAAGATTAGGAATTTTATTCAAAAACGATGTGAAATAGTTTTGATTCAGTTAAAAAAAAAAATCCGAGGAAATTGTAATTTATACCTGGTACTGATATAAGGAAAGTGAAAAATAGAGTTGTTTGAACAGGGTAAAACCACTTACTTTTGATATACTATTCCTCAATCTGTAGGGAAATAAAACAATATATATATTATGCAATTAAATTTCAAAACACCTATTTCAACACCTACTTATTTTGATTGTCGTTTACAGACAAATTACTATAATAAGGTAACAGAAATGAATATATTAATGTAATAAGAAAGCAAGTGTCATGATTGAATACCTGTTCAGATTTGGGAACCATAATGTGTCATTTCCCCTTTAGACGCACCGACCGGATTAGTTCTAGTGGCAAAGGTTAACCTGGGTTTTTTATCAATCCACATTTTACAAGTTTTTTTTCAGCATTTTACCAGTTAATGGCCTAAACCAAAAGTATGATTCAATATTGAACTATTTTATGGTTCATATTAAAGTATCAAAACATGGTAAATTTTTCGCTATCTTATGGTTTCTGTGGAACAGGTTCATTTCTCGGGACGTCAGGAGCTGAGCTTGTGGTTCTGTTCTTTTCTGCAATGCACAGCTTCCACTTTCAGATGTATTTGGTGATTCTACTTTGCAGGTATGAAATGAGTAAACTGCTGTTAGATTCACCGACTTTTCAAGCAACTTTTGAGCCAACTCTTGATTTCAGCCGATTTTCTGCGAGAAATCGTCTCAATACCCAGCGTGATAGCATTCAGCAATATTCCCAACTTTTTATCCACAGCGCCAAGAAAAATCTCCGCTAACCACGACTTTTCACCCAACTTACAACATTTCAGACAATCAGAGATAGGCGGTTTTTAACGTCATTCATTCTCCAATTATCAAGATTGCCGACGCTGCGTTTAAACTGAAATGGAATGATGACCAAGAAAGAGTTTTGATGTAATGCGTAAAAGAAAAACCGCATATATGGGACATAAAGCACACTTTGGATATAAATAGAACTTTGAAAAGTCGTTCATATCAGGAGATAGCTGAAAAACTGATAGCAAAGTTTCCGGAATGTTTATTTGCGTCAACGAAAGAGCGATAAACCGTAACAGTTGTACCGGTTTCTTTTCCAACTTTGGCAACGACAATTGCACCCCTTTCTACTTTATTCTATCTTTACAAGAAGAAAGTATTGGATTCGTGAAAATTTTCGACTTCCGGTTTTCGACGGATTTATACGTTTTAGAATGCCCAGAACACGATTTGATGGTTTTTAGAAAATGTCTGTCTGTGAGTCTGTATGTGACAAAAAATTTGTGGGCACTCTATCTCAAGAACTAATGCACGGAATTTCACAAAACTTCATATTTTGTTAGACCTTGATATAAACTGGACATGATTAGTTTTTGGTGAAAATCGACCAACAGGTGGCGCTGCTAAGCGGCATTTTTCACGATTTCTGCAATAGCTATATCTCAAGAACTACTGCACGGATTTTCATAAAACTTCAGATTCAGTTAGTCCAAAATATAGTTTGGTGCTGATTACTTTTTTGTGCAAATCGCTCAACAGGTGGCGCTGGTATTCTGCATTGTCATGACTGTTCATGATTATGATAAACTCAAGAAAAAATGCACGAATTTTCATCAAACTTCAGATTCAGTTAGTCCCTGATATAAATTAGTGCTGCGTAATTTTTGGTGAAAATCGCGCAACAGGTGGCGCTGCTGTGCTGCATTTTCCACGATTTCCACAAGAGCTGTATCTCAAGAACTATTGCACGGATTTTAATCAAACTTCAGATTTAGGTAGTCCTTGACATAAATTGACGTATAAATTAGTGCTGTTTAATTTTTGGTGTAAATCGCTCAACAGGTGGCGCTGCTATGCTGTATTTTTGCGATTTCCGCAATAGCTCCATCTCAAGAACTAATGCTTGGATTTTCAACAAACTTCAGATTCAGGTATACCTTGATATCGTTTAGTGCTGTTTACTTTTGGTGTAAATCGCTCAACAGGTGGCGCTGCTATGCTACATTTTTTCAGAATTTCCGCTATAGCTCTATCTCAAGAACTAATGCACGAATTTTCATCCAACTTCAAATTCAGATATAGTAATCGGTGCTAAATCGTTATTATCTCTTGTACTATTTAAATGATTTAATTGACGTGATTTATATAGAAGAAAGTTTTGTGATGGCCACAACATACTAGTTTCACTTTGTATGTGGAAAAGTTGGAAGAAAGGTTGACTAAAATTATGTTCGCTCAAAAAATTGGTGAATATTATAGCAGATTAATACAGTAAATCTAAGCTTTCACATTAAACTGGTAGTGGTAGTAAGTTTTCTTCAGGTGTTCTACTTGCATTCAAAAGTAAATAATAAATAATAATAATAGTAAAGTAGAATAAAAGCACGTGGCAAATAACTTTTGAAACGTATTCAAGTTTTGCAATCATTTAAAAATCATGTTTATTTTGAAAATATTTCAAAATAAACTACACAATATATTATATAAAAGACACATGTTAATAAATAAAAAGAAATCAAGGGCAATAATCATTTTAAAATTATATTTTTATGATGTTTTTATAAAACATAAAATATGTATGAAATGTTCTGAAAAAGTCCTTCTTTTACTTTACAAAGTGGAGTCTTAAAATTTAAACCAATATATTCAAAGTCATTTTAGAAATTATTCGTTAAATTATGATACATGTTTTGTGATTTGGGTGCCTAATTTAGAGTTTCTGTTAGTTAATAGCTTGGTGCTGAAGATTTGAACAAAATTTGATCTTTTGAATTAAAAATCGAGTACCTTTATATTTCACTGAAGACAAATTAATTCATTTAAAGTAACTATTAAAAGTTGCTACTACTACAATGACAAATTCCGATTTTACCTAGCATGAAACTCTTAATAGTGTAGACCAAAAAATAAACAATTTGCGTAACTTGTAAAAAAAAGTAAAACTTTTCTATTTAAAAATCACAAAACCATATCTATTTATTAAACTTGTTTAATCATCCTTTGTAAATCGCTTGCTTTCAATATATGACAGACAAAACACATTGAAATGCCTTAACAAAAGATAAAATGAGAAGCTAACATGAGTAAAACGAAATTCAACTTTACATTATATATTTATATTTTATTTTGTTGTATTCCAATAGCTATAAAATCCTGTATAAAAGTTTTAAAATTGAAAATCCAATGTATTTCGTGTTAAAGTAAGATTATTCGCCTATCTCCCATTTTGAAAAAAGCATTTTCAAGAAATGGCATCTTCCTTGGATGCTTCGAAAATCCCGAAAGCTTATCGAAATTCAAAGTCATAAGGACTCGAGCGATAAATGTCTTTGAAGCTATTTTATTTTTATAGACTTTTCATGTCTATCATTCTTAACATCGTCTCAGAAAGCCAGTCATTTAGAGGGATAGGGAAATTTTTGGAGGATTTTAAACGCTCTTATGAAGTTTAAGAATTCAAATTCGCCATGGAAAGGATTTGGAATTTTATTGAAAAACGATGTGAAATATTTAGGATACATCTAAACTTGTTTTCTTCCGATGAAATTTACATTTATGCATAATACAGATATGTGAAAAGGGAAAAATATAGTAGATAGAACAGAATATTATCACTTATTTTATAATACACGATTTTTCAATCTAAAAGATTTGGACGAGTGAGTGGATAAAGGATAACGATCCTGCTGGTGTGAATGTTAAGCTAGCACAGATATACATTTATGTAAAAAACACTATTAATTTTATAGAAATGTTCACCATTATTCGATTATATATCTATTTTATGAGGATGCATTCAATACAATTCAAAGAAAAAGGGATAACTTTGCAACGAATGTAAATATTGAGGGAGCACAAAAAGACATTTATGTGATAAACGATATAATTTTATATACATGTTCACCATTATTGGATTGTATGTCTAGTCTATGACAGCGCATCTTATACAATTCAAAGTAAAAAGAATAACATTCCAGCTGATGTATGAGGGAGCACAAAAAACATTTATATAAAAAACACTATTAATTTTATAGAAATGTTCACCATTATTCGATTGTATGTCTGGTCTTTGCGGGTGCATCTTGCACATTTCAAAAGAAAAGGATAATATTCCAGCTGATGTAAATCTTGAGGGAGCACAAATGGACATTTATGTAAAAAATACTATTAATTTTAAAGAAATGTTCACCATTATTCGATTGCATGTCTAGTCTGTGACGAGAGATCCTATAAATTTCAAAGTAAAACTAATAACATTCTAGCTGATCTAAATGTTGAGGTAACACAAAAAGTGATAAACTCTATTTATTTTATAGAAATGTTCACCATTATTCGATTGAATGTCTAGTCATTGAGGGTGCATCCTATGCATTTCAAAACGGATAATATTCCAGCTGATGTAAATATTAAGGAAGAATAAAAAGACATTTTTATAAAAAACACTATTAATTATATAGAAATGTTTACCATTATTCGATTGTATGTCTAGTCTGTGACGAGAGATCCTATAAATTTCAGAGTAAAACTAATAACATTCTAGCTGATCTAAATGTTGAGGTAACACAAAAAGTGATAAACTCTATTTATTTTATAGAAATGTTCACCATTATTCGATTGAATGTCTAGTCATTGAGGGTGCATCCTATGCATTTCAAAACGGATAATATTCCAGCTGATGTAAATATTAAGGAAGAATAAAAAGACATTTTTATAAAAAACACTATTAATTTTATAGAAATGTTCACCATTATTCGATTGCATGTCTAGTCTGTGACGAGAGATCCTATAAATTTCAGAGTAAAACTAATAACATTCTAGCTGATCTAAATGTTGAGGTAACACAAAAAGTGATAAACTCTATTTATTTTATAGAAATGTTCACCATTATTCGATTGAATGTCTAGTCATTGAGGGTGCATCCTATGCATTTCAAAACGGATAATATTCCAGCTGATGTAAATATTAAGGAAGAATAAAAAGACATTTTTATAAAAAACACTATTAATTATATAGAAATGTTTACCATTATTCGATTGCATGTCTAGTCTGTGACGAGAGATCCTATAAATTTCAGAGTAAAACTAATAACATTCTAGCTGATCTAAATGTTGAGGTAACACAAAAAGTGATAAACTCTATTTATTTTATAGAAATGTTCACCATTATTCGATTGAATGTCTAGTCATTGAGGGTGCATCCTATGCATTTCAAAACGGATAATATTCCAGCTGATGTAAATATTAAGGAAGAATAAAAAGACATTTTTATAAAAAACACTATTAATTTTATAGAAATGTTCACCATTATTCGATTGCATGTCTAGTCTGTGACGAGAGATCCTATAAATTTCAGAGTAAAACTAATAACATTCTAGCTGATCTAAATGTTGAGGTAACACAAAAAGTGATAAACTCTATTTATTTTATAGAAATGTTCACCATTATTCGATTGAATGTCTAGTCATTGAGGGTGCATCCTGTGCATTTCAAAAAGGATATTATTCCAGTTGATGTAAATATTAAGGGAGAATAAAAAGACATTTTTATAAAAAAAACACTATTAATTATATAGAAATGTTTACCATTATTCGATTGTATGTCTAGTCGATGGTTGTGCATACAATACATTTCAAAGGAAAATACTGAATAATTCATTAGTTATTATTAATTAAACTATCTCTGTTCAATTTTTATATTTTTCTAATGTTATCCTTTATTCACTCACTCGTTCATATATAAAGCACGTTTTTGAAGTAATTTTGTCATGAAGGTTATCTGATCAACTACAACAAATTACTTTGATCATTATTCCTCTAGTGAGAAAACAAATTAAAGGATTATTAACTAAATAAAAACACATATGTATTTTAGAAAACTGTTTAGTTTAGTGTTTTCCCATTTTATTTCAACTCCGGTTCGAAATTGATGATTTCCAAAGACAAATGTGGTATATAATATTGGTATATGTTAGTATATACGTGGTAGCATGGCATGTATACGGTAGGTTTCTACTAGAAATTAAGCTCAAAGATCATTTTTTGAAAAAAGGGGCATACAAATTAATAAATGGATAGTCATTTGTGGCATCCCTGCAGTTATTTAAAACAATTCAGATACGTACAAAGAAAAAGTTATTTCACCATAACTTGAGCAATATTTCATAACATTTCGCTTTTCCGCTGTTTCTGAAAAGCCGCTTAAATTTCACACATATCTTTAGGTCTGCATTTCAATTTTTTCCGATTTATACGTTGGACAAAGAATTTGCTATGAATCGAACTGAGTAATAAGGCACCGTTTTAAGGCGTCTCAGAACTCTTAAAGCTTCAAAATGTTCGAATTTTTTTATTTTTTTTAGATGTTAAACTCCTATCTTTCCTGAACATTTTGATATAATTATTTGCTTGAAGTTCTTATTAGAACAGAAGTTATGGCTTTTAGTATTATACCCGCTCAATATCTGAATCAGCGTTTCCGAAAATTTGAAGTCATTTTTCTCAAAAGATGTTTTTGGACATAACGTGCACGATATCTTAAAGACTTCTGAATATTTTTTCATGAAATTTTCAAAACATGTGTTTCATGTTAGTCTGTATAAACTGAACCTAAAATTTGCTTTTTATTATTTAAAAAAATATTTTTTTAGGCGATTATACTGTTGAAATTTTCTAAATTTTGCATTAGCTAAACACAACTTTGTATTAAGAATATAAAAATTCATTAAATACAAATTTATTTAGATTCAAAGTAATTATTATAATCTGATGTATAAATTGGAGCCAAAATTTTCATTGTAGTTACAAAATTTATTTTGCAATCCTGCGCGTAATCTGTTATGCAAATTTTCTGCTCCTCAAATGTCTGATAGTTTGGAGTCCCTGTAAATACTAATTCTGCATCTTCTAATTTTTTAACTACATGAAATGAAAGAACATACATTCTAATCAAAATTCTGTCTTAAAATCAAATACATTTTAAGATATTAAATGTTGAAAATGGTCTTTATTTTTCATTTTTTTTTCCAGTTTTAAGAGCCCTGAGACCCCTTAAATGTTGGTTTAATAGACAACTCTAATAAGGTGACCGCAAAATACTCGAATTGAATGCGCTGGATTTACAAAAAAATTAGTACAAATTTAGTACTGGGTTTACAAAGTATATAATCAAATAGAATATGAATTGTCAAACAATATGTTACATCAGCTCAAAATGACTTTTGTCGAATTGATAAAGATAAAATGTCAGAGAAGTATCTATATACAGGGTGTTCATAAAATTATTTCCCAGCTATAAATTTTAATCGTATCAACTGTAAGCGTTGTAGACTGTTGGTTGAAAGTCACAACTAAAGAGTAAGTTATACAGTTTTAGATAAGCGCATGTCCTACTACTGCTTTCTTAATTACTCGCTTGCAGTGATACATACGCTAAATGGGGACTCCTTAGCGTAAGGCGTTTTGTGTTCTGCAATTTGCAAAGGGTAAATCCGCAATTTCAGTTCAATGTGCGACTCGTTTAAAGTTTAATTGTGATCCTAATGATTTGCCACAGAATTGAACATGCTATTGCTTCCATTACTCCGAACTTCTTAACCCAAGAGTACTCGCGTCTTTTTTCAGAACGTTATTAGTCACGCTCGGTCTCTTTGCCGCCGGCCCCCCGCATATAGAAAATGTGAAATAAGAAACATTTTTCACTTAGTATTCGAATATTACATTTAAATGAAGTTATAAATTTACAGTTTTCTTAAATTATACATATTATTTATGAAATTTGGAACAATGGGAAAAAGTAAAAATAAACTGCCATTAGGGATCGTTGCGTAGACTTTTCCTCCAATTTCAACTTTGGCTGTAAAAATGTACCTGAAGGAAAACAGAGATGTCTTCTTACTTTAGTATGGTTGTGGCAAAACATTTAAAGTCAGCTATATGGTAGTTCTCCATTGTATTTCTAAAGGAGATATGAGTTATAAGAATATAATTTATTTGGGCGGCAAAAAGACCGACACGCGACTATTGCCGGGTTAACAGAAGTATTGGAAGAATTGGATTCTAGGATGTATGTGTACCGTATAACTAAAGGTGCACATATTGAACATCTGTAAGAAAAACTAAGTTAGTTTACCTTCAAGTCGATGTTCGATTTGTTGTAAAAAGTCCAAATTAAACTGTTATAGCATTAATACTAGGCATTATTTTACGGACAACCTATATTCTCCATTATAGAAAGAAGAAGCGTCATGCTTCAAGCCTTTTTCTGCAATAATCAGTTCCAAATGTGACATGATCGTGTTTCATATTAGCATGCGCTTTTGATTGAATGGAGTTGAGATGTCGTGTGCTTCTTGAACCAATATTAATATTGAATTAAAATAAGTTTTGAAGCAAAATTTGTTAGACTAAATTAAAGCGCTATTATCTCGCTTAAGAAGGAAATTTTGGAATCTCAAAATGTATGCAGAATCAGGCAATTCTTCGTACACTAATTTTTTATGAAAAAAATTTTAATTAAAATATAACCTCATAAAAAAGTTTTGTTTAATTCTCGCACACTGAATTTTGATGACACGCGAGAAATGTTATCCCTCCCAGTTGCCTTTATCTCTTAATCAACCAATCAGAAAATGAAAAGATAATTATCAAAAAATTTAGGTGTTATAGGTGTCTTTTGAAGAAAAATTTAGCAAATAGTATTTTCTTAACGTATTAAGTATAAAACTCCATACTTAGCTCTTTTTATAACAGTTCTGAATTTCCACATATTTTTAAGAACACATGATTGAAATATATAACAGCTTAAAATTGCCGTTTAAAATTCACATTTTTAATAACGAAATTCTTTTAAAGTAGTGACAGTTTGAATGATACGTCAAGAAAAATAGAATTTGTCCAGTATATTTTGTTTTCAGATTCAATGATGGGAAATTTCCTATTCTACAAAAGAAAATAATAAACTCTTATCAAAAATTTTTAAAAAGTCACATACTCAGTGAAACATTTTAATACAAATATTTTCTTAAAGTAGTGACAACTTCAATTGTAAATAGAATATTAAATCTTTTTTGTAGATTTTCTGAAAATATTGTACTCACTTAAAATAATAGTTCCCAGATTATCTATATACAAGTGCGTTCTTAAAATTGTAGCAATGTACTCTAAAGAAATTTTTATCTGTTTTATACTTTTAAAGCCCCATTTTGTCATCAAATTTCAAACTTTTCTTATAATTTCCGTTATTTGACGAGTTAAAAAAATACTTCTGAAAAATAGATCGGCTGTATTCGAATTTCGATAAACACTTGAGATTCTGCATCTCTTTATAAAAGGGAATGAATATCAAAAAATAGAAAAGTTCTCTTCAGAATAGAAATATAACACGTGAAAATATGAAATTTTTAGAGCACGACTTTATTTTGATAAAAATATTTGAATCTATTAGTTGGGTATGAAGAAGTGTTAGTTTTCAATTTGAAATATTTAAATCTTAAGAAATTAATTTATTCATGTACTTCTATTTTTTATCGTTTCATTTCATTTATATCTAACATTAAATCTATATTTTCCATTATTAAAAATGTTTCGTACATAATATATACTTTTTGGGGTTCTTTAATGCAATAAATAAATAAATGAACAAATAAAATAAATAAAAGTTCAGCTTACATTTATATTGTATTCTATAGAGTCTTGAATAAAAAAATCAATGATACAAATTTTAGAGTATTTTTATAAAGATATTATTTAATAAACATCTTTTTCCTTAAATTAGAAATCATTGTTGAGACATACTCGTATTCGGAGTTAGCGTTTTTCCATGTACAGATAATTGTATAAAAAGAAAACTTTTAATAATTTTGTTAGTTGGTATAACAGTGTGAAAATTGTAATATTTATCACTATTGTGTTACGTCTACTTTCACACTCGGACAATAATATAAGATGATTTTATTAGAAATTAAAAAATATTTCGATATGTGTTTATTTACAAAAGAAGTGTATATCTACTGACATACGTAACGGTGTTAATACCTCAAGAATGACATGAATGAGGAAAAATAAGAAGGATGAAAATTGAAATGCAGCAAGTACGAGGGTAGGCTGATAAGAAAGGCACAGATGCTTGTAGAGAGCCAACGAAATGACCCTCAGAAGCGTTCCCGATGGCATGTGGTAGTAACATTCCCCCTCTATATACTAGCGCAGATTTGAGGTCGTTGAATTCATCCAGTGTAGTTTTGGAAACGGAACTATGAAGACGTGTTCTTGTGCTATTTGAACGCGAGTTTAACAGCGTGTTGTTATCGAATTTTTAACTGCTGAAAAGGGACTCCTACTAAGATTCGTTGCCGTTTAAAGGCGGTTTATGGTGACGGTGCTGTTGATAGGTCAATTGTAAATCGATAGGTAATAAAATTTTGTGATTTCGATCCTGTGAAAGCCGCACTTATTGATGAAAAACGCAGCGGATGCCCGATCACAGCCACAAATGACAAACATCGCTAACTCGTCGACCATTTTATTCAAAATGACCGGCGATTCACTCAAAAGCGTATCACATAATAATTATGCAACATGACAAAACTCTCCCACACACCTCTCGCGCAACTACCGAGGCTCTGAGGAACCTGAAGTTTGAACCAATTTCACACCCTCCTTACTCCCCCGATCTTGCACCTTGCGATTTTTATTTTTTCCCCTCTACTTAAATGAGAACTCAAGGATAATGTGTATACCTTGGATGATAAGGTGAAGGCAGCTGTCAAATCCTAGATTCGAGAAAAGTAGGGAGAATTTTTCAGTGACGGAATAAAAAAACTCGTTAATCGTTGGACGAATTACGCTAACCTTAACGGTGACTATGTTGAAAAATAAATATATGATTTTCAAGCTTAAGAATGTACTTTAATGTACTTTTTGTCCGATCTTGCTATTTGTTTTTATTCGTGTTCTACAAGCATGTGTACATTTCCTTTCAGCCTATCCTCGTATGTTGATATTCGTATATTGTGATGTCTGTCTCTCTCCGCATCTTGCAATTCTTTTGGTTGATCCTGTTCCCCTAGACAAATTTCTATTGCTTGACATAATCGTTGTACCCAATCCGTTCCTAAATCATACATAAAGCCTGTTGAAAGTATAAGGGAGGCAGCTTAACGTGGGAAAAAACAAAAAAAGAAAAACTACAAGAAACTTACTAAAAATTTATCTATTTACAAAATAACAAAATCTAGCTCAATCTACTTCCAAATACATAAAAAACAAACGTAATCATGAAAAAACCTTTTCACAAAATCACCAGGTTCAAACAAAAGTTTTAGTTTATGACGTAGTGCATTAGCGGCTAAGAAATATGATAAAATGCATATACAAAAAAAAAAAAAAAAAAAAAAAAGTTAATCGTGGGTATATTTCTTTTTGAGTGTAATAAAATTTAGTCACTTTTAAGATACTTCTTATATCTCTGCAATTCCAAGTTGGAAATAATTGAATTATTTTGCAGCATATTATTATTTTTTTTATCATATTAAGTTAAAAACGAAGAGCAAGATATCTTACTTCTTTATATTTTAGCTATATTTTTGTGCTTTGCCAAAGTAATTTTAGGCTAGGAACGGAGATCATAGAATGGTTTTATTTGATTATTTGGAAAAACGAAATCAGTTTTTAAATGTAATTTTCAGCTTTCTAAATAATATCTCAAATTTTATGTTATTCGTTTTATCAGTATAATAGTTTCAAATAAAATAATTCAATCTTTGAATGTGTTTTGTTTTAAAAACAATACATACTTTGTAAAATTTTAATAAATAAATTACATTATTTGAGAGTAAGAAGGCTGTAATTTAAATCTGATCAGTGAAAATATGTTTCACTATTTTAATTTGTATGATGTTTTGATAATATAGTGCACGTGCGTAATTTTTATAATTTTCTGCTTTTTAAATTTGCATTCACATAATTAAATTTAATCCACGAAACTACTACTGCAATTTCTACTTTTAACTCTAGTAATTATTGGCTCTCTCATTTTCAAAACCAAGTGACGTATTTGTATAAATAAAAAACATTTAGTTATTAACCCCTTGAGGTGCGGTGGGATAAAATATATCCTACCTAATTTAAACAAGATTCTCACCAGAAAATTTTAAAGAAATATTATATTTTTAGCTTTGGAGGGAAATTCCTAAAATTCAACCTATTGTTATCCACAATATTATAAAAAAACTCAAAAAGCGTAAAACCCCAGGATACGATAAAATTACTAACTCTGCTCTTAGAAACCTTCCTCCTAATTGCATAATCTATATCACTGACCTCACTAATGCTATCTTAAAACATAACTACTTCCCTAAACCTTGGAAACTTTCTATAATCTCTCCTATTCCAAAACCTGGAATTAACCTGTCAGACCCCACTAATTACAGACCTATCTCCTTGCTACCTTCTATCAGTAAAGTTGTGGAACGTGTCATTCGTACCCAGTTGCAGGATTTCATTCAACAACACAACATTCTCATGCCCGAGCAGTTTGGCTTTCGCCCAAAACACTCGACACAACACCAGCTTCTTAGGGTTGTTGAGTTTCTCAGCGAGAAACTCAATGCAAAAATTCCCGCAGCTGCCATCTTTCTTGATGTCGCAAAGGCATTTGACAAGGTCTGGCATATGGGCCTCATTTACAAACTAATTCAGCTCGGTTTTCATCCCAGACTTATACATTTAATATATTCGTACCTTTGCGACCGCTCTTTTCAAGTCCGCATAAACAACATTCTTTCTATTATTCTCCTTATCCTAGCGGGCATCCTCCAGGGGAGCGTCCAGGGGAGCGCATTTTTATTTTACATTTTCTTTAACGATATCCCACGCTCCTTGCGCACTCACCTCGCTCTTTATGCGGACGACACCTGTATTTATGCTTCGGCACACCACCCGTATACTCTATAGAGGTACCTACAGACTCATATTGATGACTTCATGAACTGGTGTATGCTTTGGCGCGTTGTCATAAATGAAACTAAAACTACTGCAGTATATTTCTCTCGCAACATAATTTTCCCTAACAGAATCATTATTAATAACACTGTTATCCCTTGGTCAGACCAAACTAAGTATCTTGGGGTCATTCTGGACCGCCGCTTAACTTGGAAAAAGCACATTTTCTCCATCAGAGGTAAAGTCGCTGGAGCCTTTAACTCTATAAAACCTCTCCTTAACAGTAAAACCTTGTCTGTCCACAATAAATTAATTCTCTATTATTCATGCATCCTTCCCATCATAACCTATGCCAGTCCGGTCTGGGGCTTCACTTGTAAGACCACTATGGACACCCTTAGTCGCTTGCACAATTCCAACCTGCGTACTGTCCGTAACGCATCTCGTTATCTTCGCAACTCCACGGTCCGAAGAGACCTAAAAACTACTACCTTACGTAAGCGCATAAACGACTTAGCCAAAAAATTTTATGAAAAAATTTTCGACCTCCCTAATGAAATCGTAGCGGAGCTACGGGATTATGACGCTTTTGAACCCCACCATCGGAAACGGCCCAGGTTTTCCATAATTATGGACACTCAGTAACATCTGAGTTCACCACGCTATATTTTGCCTCTTCTATATTTTTCTTACCTTTTTATATTTTTTTTCTTATCATAAAAAAACCCCTCTCTATATACTATAGAGACCATAAAAATGGTAAAACTTAAAAAAATAATATAAAATGTATGGCCCTGATTAGTCCCTATTTTGGTTGGATGTTGTGGTCGTTGCCACCCTAGGTTTTCTTGCCCATGCTTGGTGAGTGTTTCTCTGAACAGTACTAACTTTAACTTTCTAAATTCCTTATAGCAGTTATACAACTACAGTTTGACTTTACTTATTTAAGATTCTTGTATTTTTTAAGATTTATCGTTAATTTTCTTTCATCTTAAGTTTATACTTTAAAATTCAATTTTAATCCTTGTTTTCTTAAATTTCTTATTTTCTGTTGTTAACTTCTATTACTCTTCTAGTAGCTTTGCTACAGTTTAACTTTTTCCCAGTGGCTCATTAAAACATAAGACATTTCAATTTCCTAGTCTGGGTGTTAAGCTGTCATCAGCTAGGTAACCCCTCAATGCTGATTACCTGTTCAGTACCTGTTCAGTTGAAAAATTGCTTTTCTTTATTTGAAAATAAAACTTTTCGATTATTCCGGTGAGAATTCAATATTTATAGACATTTTTGCTTGCCCCTCAAGGGGTTAAGATATTCTCTGACGATGAGCTTGGAAGGCTTGAAAGTACTAAGAAGTTTTAAATAAAATGTATGCTTTAAACTTGTAACATCTTTTTCATTATTTTAGTCGCATTTTAAGTAATATTGTGGATCTTGTTAATGTTCACATTATATGTTTTGAGTTAGTTCGCTATAAAAACTACTCCGAAATGTTTTCAAAAATTGCAGCAAACGAAACCCTTTTTCAGAAATGCTTTTTTTAAATCTCGGAAATCTAATCGTTTCTGAAGTTTCAGAATAATAAAAAGAAAGACTTTCGGATTAGTTGAAAGAGGCTTTATTATATATTCGTAATCTGTATTAAATTTCGTAAGATTTTTGGAATTATATGTCCCTTTTCTACAGTGCAATATGTAATACATGTTTTTCATTTTTTTTTTGTTTATTTTTTTAAATATTTATGAATTATAAATATATATATATGAACTTTAAAAAAAGACTTTTTAAATAATCAGAGTCTTCTAAATCTCCAAAATAGTTTTTGCGTTCATCCAAGATTTAGGGCTTTGCTGGATGGGAGGGGGTAGAAGGGTTTTCAACTCGTAGTGTTTAGATGCTATGCCTCTGTCTGGCTATCGCCGAGTCGGTATTTTCTGTAACTTCTGTAGTTTATGCTCGTATTGTTAAAACTGTACTGTAAAAAACAAAAGAAGTATGCTGTGTGATCTAACAAGAAAATTCCTAATATTTTCGGCCTGTGATAATGCGGACATCATTAAAGAATATTTTTTATTAATTGCTGTTCCATTCATTCAAATATGTCACTTCGTTTTTTCGAACGAAATAACGTATTTGAATGACGGGATATCAATTAATAAAAATATTCCCTGACGATGACCGCGGAATTGCGGGCCGAAATTACTAGGAAATTTAAATAATATATATATTTTTAATTTTTAACATCTGTATTATTATTATGTTTATCGCTTTTTAAGTAAAATGGTGAGCTCTTTAAAGTTCATTTTATGCATTTTGCAATTCCATCAAGGTGAAATATTGCATTTTGTCTTATGATTTTATTTAGCATTCCTTCATTTTCACAAACCTTAGAAACAAGTAAATTTCCGAGATTTAAAGAAGAATTTGTGTCTCAAAAGTTTCATTTGCTTTCCATAATTCTCCGAAACGTTTTCGAATAGCTTTTACAGTGTATTAAACAATTCTTTCAATCTGCTATTAGAGATAAATATCGTTTTTGGTATGCTATCTAAACTTTTTTATGTCCAAAAACATGTTGGCTGGACAAGCATGCCACATTAACATCAATAACATTCACATTAAAACTAACATTATTTTGTTACTCTGGAATGTACACTGTACAAATATTTTTTTTAATTTAAGAAAATGTACTCTAATCACGAACGAAAATGTACAATAACCTCTTTCGAGTCACACAAGATTCCGAAAAACATTCCTTTATCTTTGCAAATCTCAGAAAAATAATTTATTTTCGAAACTCAAAGAAGAATTTATAAAAAATAAATTTTTATTAGCTGCCCGTAATTTTCAGAAACGTTTCCTAATAGCTTTTCCAAATGCATTAATCAGTTCTCTCTACTCAGAAAATCGGTTTTTCGTATGTTATCAATTCTCAAGTGTACATTTTCAGCAGTACTAGCTGCCCTTGGAGACCAGTTTGGTCTCCCTTAAAATTTATGTTTGGGAAAGCGTGCAAAGCATTGTATTATGTTACTTTTAACCATAATTTACTTTTCTTGGCTTCCCATAAATATAATTAATACAATCCTTTAAGCTAATGTTAGCTTTGTTGCATTAAAATATCTCAATTTGTTGATTTTCTGTAAGCAAGTAAACCAATGGAAGTCTATGGGAATTTGGTGAAATATTAGAGATATCGCCAAGTTGGTGACAAACTTGATGGCATTTGGCGACAGAACAGGCTCACTCTAAGGTAACCCCCCTTATAGGTATGGAGAGGCATTAAATGCTCAATGAGATCCGTTTCATTTGAGTGTTGCCATTAAACAATTAACAAATAATCGCGATTCTTGTGCCACGTACGATAGCGTAATATATATATAGATAACTGAATTTATAGATGCAGTTGTAATAAAATAATGTTAAAGTTAAAGTTAATGTTCACGCTGTTGATTTTGTATGTTTTCTGTGAAACTTGTTTGCTGAAAATAAAAATATTTACTTGAGAATTGATAGAATCCGAAAAACCGATTAATTACTCGGAAACGTTTCCGAGATCTACGGGAAGCTAATAAACATTATTTTTTTATAAATTTTTCTTTAAATTTCGAAAATAAATTGTTTTCTGTGGTTTATAAAGATAAAGGAACGCTTTTACAATGTGTGCAATCTTTTTCGCTGTTGAAAATATTTACTTTAGAATGCAAAAAATACCATCTCGTACATTTTAATTTGTCAGTTGTTGCTTTTAAAGAAAATATAACGTTGCAGAATAAATTTCGAAACAATTGATTTCTTTTAAAATAAATTCTTAACAAAATCCATCTTGGGTCTCATTAGAATTCATTAAACGTCTCCTGAATATTAAAACATGCTTAATGTTTCAGGTACTCTTTTTTAATTTCAAGATATACTTTTGTTTGCTTTCGAAATTATATTGCTAACAATTGTGCATCTCTTACTTGTCTTTGTCACAAATGTATAATTCTTATCTGAATTCAAATATGCATGTATATGCATGAAGTTCGCTAATTTGCATTTAAGTTGAGCATTAATGGAAATTTCTCTCTAAAAATTATTTTATTCGCATAACTTCAAAGATTAATGTAGAAGACTTTAGTTATATTTAGAACTCTGGTTTGGATTAGCGTATAAAAATGCATACATTACAAGATAAATATGACTGGAATATGTTCATTGAAATTTAAATACTCATTTGCGATAAAAATAATAAAATATGTATAAATTAAAAGATGCAGGTCAGAATGCCGCTAAGTGATTATATGTACACAGAGTTAGTTATAATGGATGAGGTCAGACGACTTTTTAATTGATTTAATGTAAATGATATTATCTACTGAAATTCAACATGTAATCTACTAGTAAATCTGCAGATCAGGAGCCTCGACGTCAGCTTTGCACACTTTGCGTAAAATTCATCTTCCTGCATATCGCAATTTAAAGTTTTTAAATTCCATAAATATTTATAAAAGTAAAAAATACTTCGAATTTTTCAGAAATGAAAAGCTTTAAATTAAACAGGTTGTTATAAACTGATATTCTGAAATTATCCTGAGCTACTTATGAAGAATAATCTTCATAATTTCCACGAAAATTCACATTATCACAATTTAAATCCAAGGTTGGGAGAGCTTAATTATAGACTTCACGATTCAAGATAATTTTATTGGGAGAGCATAGTTGTAGAATTTACGATTCGTTTTAAATCATATTTGGGAGAGCTAAGTTCAAGAATTCACGATCTGTTTTAAAATAATATTAATGTAAACAAACATATTTCACAACTGAAAATGGCGCTGGTGTTTTTCAATATAAATCCAAGTCAAGCACAGGATAATTAAAAACTTTGTATATTTACACTTTTAATATGTACAATATTTACAACGAAAACATTTGAATAATATTTGTTAAAGGCATTATTCCTCACTGGGAATCAAAGATTTCTTTTATATATTCAAGAATATTCATTTCTCCCTTTCCGGAAGATCAAGAATTGTACAGCCAGAATGTTGCGTTCGAGATTCACATTAAAACTGAACTAAAAACAAGAGAAATGCTTTTAAAATAATTAATACTTCAGCAACTATTTCTTCTAAAAAGAAGTCAAGCATGATTTCATATTCGGAAATAAATTTCCCCTTTTTTTTAAATTAAACATCATTTCTTCTAATAGAAGACCACGATAAAAAAAACCTATACGCAGCTTATTACCTGCTGCTTTCAAGATTCACTTTCACAAAAAGAACTAAACTAAAAAAGGAACAAGAAAGAAAAAATGTTTTTAATATCAATTCTCTAGTCAGACCACGTGACCTGGAATGGCTGGCGCCTAAGCAGTCTGGCTGAAAAAAGAAGAGGTTTGCGAAATTTCACAAACTCCCCCCCGATGAACAAGGGTTCATCAAAATGGGGATTCAAAATAATTAAAGTAAAATAAAATTACTCTAAAAAATTATCAGTTACACTTTACATAAATACAATACAAATCAAAATATATACTTACATACTGCACTTCAAACAAAATAATAAAACAATTAAAAATATTTGGTTGGCAGGTTTCTGATACTAAAAATAGAAAGAACAATTTAAATCTATACAACTTTTTCTGGAATATTCAATACAAAAAAATAAACTAAAAATTAGAAATATTATCAAACAAGAAACTTTTTTTTTAAGTGAAAAAAATAATTTTTTTTTTTTTTTTAAGTCAATAAACAAAAGAGTTCAATTTTTTTTTTTTTTTTTTTTTTAAGTCAAATGTCAAATGAGAGTTTTTGAGTCTCTAATAATATCAGAGTTTTTTTTTTTCAGTTCTATTAATAAAAAAGTTCAGAGTTTTTTTCACTTCTAAATTATACACAAGAATCAATAGGTCTTTTAATGATGGAATTATTTGCCTCCAGTTCATAAGACCTCATTTTTTTTTAAATCTCTGTCCACAAATACCTAACTTCCAGAAAGTTCTTGATACATGTTCATATGCATAAAAATCACATCATATATTTCAAAGTCAGAAGTTTTATTCTGGTCCGTGTAGTGAGCAGATTGTAAGTTGAGAAGATACTCATTTTTCAAGCGCTTCCAAAAATGATTCAGAAGAGTCTCGCGCAAACGGAAGCGTTTCACTAAGGATTCCTTGGTTGCAGGTAAACACAAGATATGCTTTAGAGTTGCTATAACTAGTTGACCAGAGCGAACACTAAAGTTCTTGGAGATTGCACATTTGTTTAGGACTGATTTTATGCATTGTCTGGATCTTAAAATCCAAATTTTTTCACGAATTGATACTAATGTACTGGGCACTCCTGAATGAAAAACTTTTTCATGTGCATCTTTCACGATTAATTCAGCCAAATTATGTTTTGCAGGAATCACAAAGGGATGTTTTTCATAAAATGAGGAATCAGACTTTTGTAACAGTCCTCGTACGAATAGCAAACCTTCATCTGACAACATAGGAATTAACCGTAGAAGATTCAATTCTTTAGGGATACTCTTGCTACATTTCAAGTATTTTAAAACTTCAGGGAAACTTTCTTCCTGCATTAGCTTAAACCAAAAATTTTCAACAACATGTAAAATTTTCTCAGCTGATAATTCTGAAAAATCTCTTTTCTCTATCTTTAATTTTATATTAGAAATAAATCTAAATAGCCAAGCAGTTACCCGATACAATTTCTTTAGGGAGCTATATTTTTCAAGATTTAAAATAGGAATTTCATCAGCTTTATTTGTTTGAACAACACAAGAAATGGTTGCTGATTTTCGAGACTTCTCTTTAGAAACATCAGGTAATTGTGTAGCAACAATTTTAACGCTAGGGCACTGATCTTCGGGCAAGGAAAGAAATTCAGGAACATACACATTAGGGTTAGCATCAGGAAAAATATGCAATTGGAGATGCTCCTTTTCCATGATTAGGTTGCTAAAATACTGCCAGGGAATTTTCAAGTGAGCGAGATCCGGGATTTCTGAAAGCCAATTATTTTCTAGTTCACCAGAAACAAAAGGGGCAATAATTTCGGCTGAATCAAGGAACATAGATGCAATTTTCAAAACATTGCGTTTAGTAGAAGAATCATTATGTAATTTTTCTAACAAGGGTCGTAATTCTAGTCCTAATTTATCTTCTGTATTGTTCCAGATCAATCCTAAAATTTTCAAGGAAGTATTTGGAGGTTCGAAACTCGAAACAGGAATGTTTTTATCATCTAAAACATTAGAATTCAAGTTAGGGACATGACACAAACATTCATTTAATGATAGAGAATCACCATATTTAGAAGAAGAATCATAGACTATGCGCATTTTTGTTGTAGTTTTGTCGTCACGGATAACAGGTCTGTCTGGCATGTAATAGGAATTATTAAAATGTTTCTCGATGCACAATTCTATCACACCCTCGTTAAACTGCTCTAGCAAAATGGAGTTATATTCCTTAATTAAAGAATCGTTTTTCAAGAATTTATTTTCTAAACTAGAAAACCGCTTCTTTGCTACTTCAAGATTATTTCTAAGCAATTCACGAGAATTTTTCCACAATAATTTTGCTTCATAACGCCCATTTACGAATTTTAAATTTTCTTTAAATTCTTTTATTACCTCATGATCGGTAATGTTCTTTTCATTGCTTTCAGCAATGCCAATAGCTTCTAGATCCCAAAATGCTTTCAGCTGAGTATTTATATTTTCAGCTGAAACACGCAAACAAGCTACTTCTTTTTTATTCGACTCTATCTGCCCTTGCACCGTATGGCCGAAAATAGTTTCTGCAAAATATAATTTGGCTGAATTAATCGTGAAAGATGCACATGAAAAAGTTTTTCATTCAGGAGTGCCCAGTACATTAGTATCAACTCGTGAAAAATTTTGGATTTTAAGATCCAGACAATGCATAAAATCAGTCCTAAACAAATGTGCAATCTCCAAGAACTTTAGTGTTCGCCCTGGTCAACTAGTTATAGCAACTCTAAAGCATATCTTGTGTTTACCTGCAACCAAGGAATCCTTAGTGAAACGCTTCCGTTTGCGCGAGACTCTTCTGAATCATTTTTGGAAGCGCTTGAAAAATGAGTATCTGCAATTTACAATCTGCTCACTACACGGACCAGAATAAAACTTCTGACTTTGAAATATATGATGTGATTTTTATGCATATGAACATGTATCAAGAACTTTCTGGAAGTTAGGTATTTATGGACAGAGATTTAAAAAAAAATGAGGTCTTATGAACTGGAGGCAAATAATTCCATCATTAAAAGACCTATTGATTCTTGTGCATAATTTAGAAGTGAAAAAAACTCTGAACTTTTTTATTAATAGAACTGAAAAAAAAAAAACTCTGATATTATTAGAGACTCAAAAACTCTCATTTGACATTTGACTTTAAAAAAAAAAATTGAACTCTTTTGTTTATTGACTTTAAAAAAAAAAAAAAAAAAAAAAAAAAAAAAATTCACTTAAAAAAAAAGTTTCTTGTTTGATAATATTTCTAATTTTTAGTTTATTTTTTTGTATTGAATATTCCAGAAAAGTTGTATAGATTTAAATTGTTCTTTCTATTTTTAGTAGCAGAAACCTGCCAACCAAATATTTTTAATTGTTTTATTATTTTGTTTGAAGTCCAGTATGTAAGTATATATTTTGATTTGTATTGTATTTATGTAAAGTGTAACTGATAATTTTTTAGAGTAATTTTATTCTACTTTAATTATTTTGAATCCCCATTTTGATGAACCCTTGTTCATCGGTGGGGAGTTTGTGAAATTTCGCAAACCTCTTCTTTTCTCAGCCAGACTGATTAGGCGCCAGCCATTCCAGGTCACGTGGTCTGACTAGAGAATTGATATTAAAAACATTTTTTCTTTCTTGTTCCTTTTTTAGTTTAGTTCTTTTTGTGAAAGTGAATCTTGAACGCAGCAGGTAATAAGCTGCGTATAGGTTTTTTATCGTGGTCTTCTATTAGAAGAAATGATGTTTAATTTAAATTCTCTAGTCAGACCACGTGACCTGGAATGGCTGGCGCCTAATCAGTCTGGCTGAGAAAAGAAGAGGTTTGCGAAATTTCACAACTTATTCTGATAATATTTTAGATGATAAATTAGATTTATTTAGGGGGCAGAGACTCCCTGAATCCCCAGTTGTGTCATAAATTTTACATTTGTAATTTTCTATTGATTATGCTAATAATTATCGCGTATCTTCGATTTCTTTTTACACTATGATTTATAAGGATAACCAACAGTTTGGACAAGCATTTTATGGTTATCCTAATATTCGTATAGCAGTATTTACTTGCCTTCAAGACACAAGAATTGCATCTGATGGATAAGGAGTTTTTGGAAATGTAAACTGAGTTATCTAATTTAGAAATCTAATGTTTTTGCAATTTATGTTTCCGAAAAATAGTTATGATTGCTGTTCCATAATATCTATATCCAAGATCATATGTAAATATATAATTACTCGATTGTATTAACTTGCTAAACTCAACCCAAAATAGGCATGTTTGTAGGTATGTTTGGAGACTTTTAAACCTAATGGGTAATCATTCATTATCGTATCCACTAGCAGTTGACTTAGCAAAAGCAATTTTTTTTGTGTGTGACAGCATTTTAATGCGACCGACATTCAATTTAAAATCTTAATGTTACTAACACTGTTCCCCTTTGACGCACAGCTATATTTCAGATCAAATTACGAAAGATTAACTAATTTTTATTTCCCTCAGCCGGACTTTCTGCTTAATCTTTCATGATTGGAATTATTTGAATGATTTCTTTTTTAATAGACTACAAGATTTTACCGTAACTTAGTAGTCACGTAGAATTAAAAGGAAGATAAATACGTTAATTAAGTAAAGATTACTCTCCATAATGAGAAACTATATAAATAACCAACTCGTTATCACACGTTATAGGAGACAATACGGGATCTCTTATTTGTATGGCCTTGACATCTATAAGGCAAGGACATTTGCGTTTAATGTATAAAGTCAATTGCCAGAGGAAATCGAACTTGCCCATATAAATTTTGGCCAATAGTGCAAAGCTTGAGCCAAAACTATGACCATGTGACCAGAATAAAAATCATCTTATTCAATGCTAATTTGAGCAAGGTTTGTGCTAAACCTGGTAGTTAAACCCGGTTAAACTTTTTTAGCGGTTTTTGGCGAAATGAACAGGCCGTTATATATATTAGGTAGGCAATGCTTTGACATTCATCGATATTAAAAATGTCAAATTTTCTGCCAATTAATAAAAACAATTACGAAAATGAAATCGCAACGATTAAAAAAGGAGAGCCAAGTAAAAACGTGGAATTCGGCGAATCTTTCTGCATAAAACGAAAAAGCAACGCTTGGAGAATTTTACTACAACAGTACATTTTTGATGGTATCACACATTGGTGTGACATTTGTATATGTATTCATAGCATCCTATAAGACTTTACAAAAATCCATTATAACAAAAATATTTTAAAAAGCAATTTTTAAAAATTCCGAAATACTTGTACAATTTGAAAGTCAAGAAATGTGGAATGAAAATCCGGTTACCAAACTACAAAATGAAAATGTGTCTCCAATGTACTTCGAACTTCCGAGCCTTAATTTCGATACTGGTGGGGGGAAAATGATTTACTTTGACGAAATCATATTAAAAGTTTATGTTTTATGAAAGAAAATGTAATTTTCTTTTAAAAAATAAAGTGATTTTCATTCATATTTTCTGAAATGAGGCGGCTTTAAAAGTTCACAAAAAAAAAAAAAAAAAAAAATCAGATAATCTAGTTATGTTTTTTATTTTTTAAGAATAAAATAGTTATTTCCCGATATAATGACGTCATTTTCGACATAATTTTGTGGTGGATAAAATTATTCCACTTTGCATTAGTAATACTTGTACTTGCTAAAAACGGTGTGATGCGGAAAATAATAAAATAAATCAGTAAATTGTCAAAATCCTATAGAATAATATAAATAATATGAATGAAAAAAAAAATTATCAGAAATTTTACCGAACTACGCACTTTCCTCTTATTATTATTCTATTTTATGTGTAAAGTCCACTCTACTGCTTTTATTTAGAGAACTACATATTGCGTTTATGTATTTCTGTTATTTTATATATTCTATATACTTAAGAAGCTATATTACAAAGTAAAAATATGTCCATAATAACACTGACGGAATAATTTTTTAAACTTTTAAACATAGTCAAATTTCAATTTTTCATACAGTCCAATAAGGAAAAGAAGTAGTATTTTAGGTGCAGTTTGTTTGAAAAATGTATCTTATTGCACTTATTTTTACCGTACTTTTTAAAATAATTTTCAAGCATGATTTTTCTTTAAATCTTTATCTATCGGTGCTATTCGATTACAAAATGTCAACTCATTTACACTTTCAACAATGCAAATATATTTATATTTCCGGGAAATATTCCAAATCAAATTTAAACATCATGAAAAATCAAATAAAATAAATAATATAATTAAACCACAATTTTAACAGATACATAATCAAATTATGAGCTAAACATCTGATATTACCAAAAATTCTCAAAAAGTCTGCTGTAAGTGGCAAAATGTTTGGCGATTTCTTCGGAAATTGACTTCTGGCATGAGCGCATATGGGAAAGTATTTACTTTTAATAAATTTCAAAACTTTATTTGGATGCATAGTTGTTGATTTATGGGACATAAAGAGTTAGCAGCGAAGACAATAATATATACACAAAGCTTAAGAGCGACTGAGGGCTGACATGATTTTAAGAGAACTGAATATCTCACTCGCAGAGCTGAGTTGATGAATCGTTACTATACGCGCATGCGCTGAAAGAGTGGGTAAGATAAATGAACGTTGTATTCCAACAATAGTTGATATTTTCCATATAAAAATGTTTTTAGTGTTTTAGTTGGCAATTATAAAAAAATTATTAAATATAAAAATTATGTTAGAGTTTTCAATTAAATAAAATCGGGATTTTACTTGCATTCTGTAACCCTTTTTAGATCCCGTACTATCAATAATTTCAGTTTTTTATCCTGCTGGTCAGCGAAGACAGAGCAAATAGGAAATTTTTGCCATGGTAACTAAGAAATTAATCTAAAAACTAACTAATTAACTGAACTAAGTTTTATTTAGCTCTGCTTATCAGTGGAGAAAAATCTACCCGTATGGTTTATTTTCTAATAACGTTGATAGAATAATTTGAACTAGAATCAAGAATTCTACATTTAATAAATGGTGTCAGAGTTTAATTTTTATTTTTTTTTATATATTAAGCGTACTGAAACACAAAACAATATAATAATTTTAGAGCTGTTGAAAATATGCAATGCCTTTGCTGCTGTTACAAAACTCGATTAATTTTGCTTTTTTTTTTTTTCAACCTAAATTAACAAATTATATTTTGTGTTTTAAATTAAGTTATTTAAGCTTATAAACTATCCCATGTGTTTTTAGGTAGATTTCGTATAAAATACTACCTATTACATTCTCCCCTATGTTCTAATTTCTGAAATTTTTTTGTCCTCAGTAAAAAACTTTATATATATATATGCCACTTTCTTCTGGACACGATAACTTCCACAATTCTGCACAAATCTCTCCCAAACTGACACGTAAAATCAAGGGGCATAAACTCTCGGTCAAGTTCGTTAATGGGCAAAATCGGACCAAGGGGATGGAAGTAGGGAGGGGTTTTGTGATATCCGAAAAACCCCCATAACTTCTTAATTTTTGTACATATCAAATCAGTTTAAAGTTTTTATTACTTCTAAAAATAGGGCCAAAAATTTATGTTTCACAGATTTTTAATAAAATTAAAAATGGGCCCAAGTGGCGCAAAAATACGGTTTTTGGAAGAAAAATACTCCTAACTTCGTGAATTCTCAAGATATCAAATCCAATTAATTTTATTATAAATCTGCTTAATGTTATCTACAACTTTTATATTCACAAGTTTTTGATAGGACCAATTCGCACCCCCCCCCCCAAAAAAAAAGAATAATTAAAAATGAAAACAAAAAAGGGGGTTGAAAAAGAAAAAAATCCATAACTCCGTCAATTCACAAGATATAAAATCCCCTTGAATTTATCATATATCTTCTTAATATTGTCTACAACATTTATATAGACAAGTTTTTGATAGGCCCAATTTTTACAGCAAAAGCAAATTAAAAATACATGGCGGTGGAAGAAAAAAATCATCTTATTAAGGGTGTATTCAAATCCAAATTGCTTATTTTCTTACTCATTTTTTAAATGTATTTTTGCTGTCAAACGCATCCAACTGGTAGATTCTCTTATTCAGAAACCATATAATGTACCGTAATGATCGATTTTTAGATAGAGGCAGAATATATTTCAAAAAATGATGTCAAAGTGGCTATTTTGAACCGAATTTCACGAAGCGATTGTGTTAAAAACGAAAAATATTATCCTACTGAGAAAATAATTGTTTATAAATCAAGTTTTAATTAATTGAACGATAAATAAAAACACAGGTCGCTTATAATCTCTTCAAAAATCACGTCAGCAAATTTCATATTTTTTCTATTAAAAATGTGCCAGAAAATTTCAAGTTGTTGAACACAGAAAAGTATTTTTTTCAATACCGCCTTAACATGATTCTGATAAAACCAGGTATTATATAAAAATGAAGTAAAAACTCGTCAAAAGCGGCCAGATAAAATTGTTAAAGTGGGTTTATTAGTATACTTAACTTCGAAATCTACCTCCGCCTGTCGGCCGGGCCGGTAGGGATTTTTTGTCGTTGTCGATATTTATTCGTGGAATCTTGGTAAGTCTCTTTTGAAATTTGTGATTCATATCTTCGACGTTTTAACATCCATGTACATTAATTCGATATAGCATATTTATAAATTATATAGTGTCTTAACTTATTATAGTTAATTTTTTAACTGAATGTGTTACATTAGATTACATGAAAAAAAATTGACAAGTTCTCCTAAAAATATTAAAAACACCTGTTGAAATGTCGACATTTACTCTGTATTTTAATAAATTACTCAGTGAATTGACATAACGCAATTCCTGTATGTAACAACATATGTTAAAATTATTTTCTGTATTCATGAACTAGGTACTTTAATGTAATTAAAAAAAGACGACATAAATGTGGTTAAATAGAACCACTTCCCCTATAATGCGATTATAATAATTAGATTTTCTACACTCTCGCTGTAGGCTACAAACGTCTAGCACAACTTCTAAGAAATTCCGATTGATATTAAATTAACAATTTTAATGCTAAAAGAAAGTATACACAAATTTACTTTATAATAAACTTAAGACGGTTTTTCATTGAATCTTTTATTTCAAATTTGATTTACCAAACTTTTCTTATTAAGGTAAAATTTAAGGAATATAAATGTAGAAAATTGCAAACCTTTATTTGAATTTTTCAATGAGATTGCATTGTTTGAGCATGTTTCAGTCATTGAGGTAAAAAAAAAAAAAGAATTATTATTTGTTTTTTTTACTTTAGGTTATATAACTCGAACATTCCAAAAAAATAATCTTTACTCTTAAACATAATGTTTTTGTTTACACATGAAGTGTGTTATAAAGAAATAGTCGTTTTGAAATCTGCCAACACTTTTTTTAATGTTCAAAACATAGTTTAAAGTCTAAAGTTTTTTTTACACGGTAAAGATTTTGAAAATGAATATTTGAGTAGATAAAGCGTGTGAAATAAGTTTTAAAAGTATTTTTATTTTTGCAGATAGCGACAATTTTTTACAGGAATTTTTTTTTAAGTATAATAAAATTATTTGCTTTATATTTGGTATAACATTATACAGTAAAATTTCCAAACATGCTAAAAATGTTTTTCTTTTTTAAATCTGTACATTTAAAGAGAGAACATCACCTTTTCATAAACATACAAACTCAGAAAAACCTTTTTTTTGTACTTAAGTAAGGTGTCACACAAAATACATATAAATTCATCATCGATTAAGACGAATGACACCGGACAATGAAATATACCGGGTGTTTCAAAAGTTCGATGCGAAAGTAAAACGCCATAAAAAAAGATCTGTGCGGGAGAGAGATGCGGTTTGCAGATAAATGTTCAACGTGGTATGGTATTTTGTATGACATCATCAAAAATTAGTTCAAAATCTCAACAATAGAGGGCGCTACTGCAGATATTTTCATGGAATAAATCCACATTGCTCATACAATGTAAGATTTGGATACAAAAAAGTGTACGTACATGCAGTATTATCTAATGTTTTTGTATCCAAATCTTGCGTGGTGTGAGCAATTTGTAATTATCCCACGGATTTTTGTGGATTACCGCCCTCTATTGTTGAGATTTCGAACAATTTTTTTGTGTCATACAAATTCCCGTACCACGCTGAAGATTTATCTGCAATCCGCATGTCTCTTGGATCCATAGATTTTTTTTTTTATCGCGTTTTTCTTTCGCACCGAACTTTTGAAACACCTGGTATATAATATACAAATCGCATACATGCTTTCTATTGTCAATCATGAAAATAAAGAAAGATAACGATTTAAGATTGTTTACTTATTTGGCTCCCCCTATTCAAGTTTTCTTTAAAATATTTATTAAGTAATTCCGACCATAAAGTTGGAATAACAAAGGAAAACGTATTCTTGCAGACTAAATCTCTACGTGTATGGATTTCTATGGATTCTCTTACAAAAGATTTTTAATAATAATTTTAAATAAAAATGAATTTATTGTCATTAAACAATATTCTTATCCCCACCCCCTCCAAATGTAATATTGGTAAAGCTGTTCTTGAACAACCAAATCTAATGTCTGACTCATGCTCAGTAAATTCTTTAATTTTGGTGGTGGTTTCGAAATTAATTCAATATTAAACTTTTTAAATTTAAATTTCAACTTCTCTCAAAACTACCTTTAAAATACGGAAAAGAAAGTCTTTTATATTTAGTAACCCCCCCCCCCCCCCACCTTTTATTGTAATTCCAAACATTGCGAGAAAATATCATCCCACGAAATAAACTGAAACAGAAACTGCCCTAGATTTAAAATGAATATTTCACAGGTATTTTTTATGTGATTGGTTAAATTAAAGAAAGACACAAATACGTTGTTTCTCTTTCTTAATATATTTGCACAAAGTTGCGTCTTTTTATGTATTTCGAATTCAACGGGCCTTGCGGGCCTTGACCTTTCAACGGGATTGCTTGTTTTATCCTTTTGAATTTTAAGCACTGATGATGAAGCCTTAGAGGTTTCGAAACAGCTGTATCCGTTTTTGGGAGCATAAAACTTTTCTTAAAACATATTTATATTTGTGTCTTTCTACGTTGTTTATCTTTCTTAATATATTTGCACAAAATACAATCCTTCCCCCTTTTTATCTACGTTAAATTATTCAGCCAATAACTTTATTGTATTACGCATAGTTTAATGCAAAAATTTAAAGAGGAAGAAACTGAATTTTAAAAAATGCGAAACCTAAAAAAAATAATGATAATCAGTTTAAGTTTAGTACCCTGATGCATCTTATATGCATTAAAAAATAATCTATGAGCGTTCCTTAGGAATACTGGCATGCTGGTAGCCCATACAAAATTTGTGATAAAATTCCAGTTTTCTAATCTGAAAAACTCTTTATCAAATTTGACATAACAGTATTTGAATAAATCTTAAAAGTTCATAAAACGTTTCTTAGAAATACTGATTTTCATTTTTATTTATTTATTTATTTGTTTTTTTACAGAAACACGTTTGATCTCAAAATTGACGATAATAGTATTTTAATTGAGCTTCTTATAAGTTCAAAATACGTACATTAGAAGATTTAGACGACGATCTACTCACTACATCCAAGAAACGTTCCAGATTTTTTATTTACATATTTATTTTATTTATGTATTTATTTTTGCACAGACTGATGCAAATGTTTCTATCTGAAATTAATTGCATATTTTATCAAAAAAATTACCATTTTGTGTGTGACTAACAAACAAGTCTTTAATTTAAGAATTTCTCGGTCCAATTAAAATATACTTTATCCAAAGTTGTGTACTATTTGTATTAAGCTTCTGAACATTTATTGGATATTCAATGTTAAGCAACACGCGAAGGATGAAATTTCAGTCATAGAAAATGCGGCCTGTAATCTAAAGTGATGAAAACATACTCAACTTCCTATAGAAAAGAATTTCATGATCGTTTATTGGAAGATACAGAAACCACTACAACATTTTCTCCGTGCCCTTAAAAATTTATCGTTTAGTGATGAAATCGAATATTTTGTCTTGCCTCCTAATATATTTCGTGAAATGGCTGTTCTATTTTTAAACATTGGAATATTAAATGTTTGACTTGATGCATTCTGTACTTTAGAATCAATCGATTAATAGTTGTTTTAAATAAAGAGGGGAATTTTGGGGTTATCATAAAAATATATTGTTTAAGGTAGACCTAAATCAACTAATAAATATCACTAGTATTTAATTTCGTTATTATTCAGTTTTCACCAATTTCTCAAATATGGTTGGCACGTTTTAAAATCCTTTAATGAATATTATATGATACAAATATTTATATCTCAAATTAATCGCATATTCAATTTGGAATTACTATTTTGTCGGTGGCACTTAAAGGCCTTTATTTTGAGAGTTTCTCATCGTAGTTTATCCAAAGTTGTGTTTCTTTTCTCTTAAGCTTGAGAAAGTCAATGTACTACAAGTTAAGTCATGCGAACCATTAAATTTCAGACATAGAAAATCCATACTATAATTAAGTTACGGAAACATACCTTTTTAAGGGAAAGAATTTTACATTAATGTATCGGATAATAAAGAAATCGCCATTAATTTTTCTCCGAAATTTAAAATTTTAGTTATTTATCGTTTGTTCGTGAATTTTTCGTGCAAATGCTACTCCATTTCAAAGCACTTAGACATGAAATATATTTAACTGTTATATTCTATGTTTTATAGTATATGAGAACATTTTAAGAACATTGTTGATTAGCGTTCGTGGTAGTACACGATAAAATTTTATTTAAAGCAGAGCAGTTAAACGATAAAATTTGTAAAAATACACAGGAACATGCCTGAAAACTAATGGTTGCTAGTTGGCGAAAAACCTTCAATGAAGGCTCCTTAAAAATATAAAAACTTCTAAGGAGATCGATTCATATATTAAATTACAATCAGTTGTATACTGGTTGCTTGGTATATCGGGTAAAAAATTAAAGTAATCTCTTCGGTAATTTGCAGAATAGGAACAGGGTTAGTTATGTGTGCGTTATGTATTGTCAAATAACCATCATATACAGAGTCGGTCATAATTAGAGCCTATTACCGCGAGGCAAATTCTACCACTAATTCTGAATACTAATTTCAGCTTTATTTATGACGAAAATTCTTCAAATCTATAAGGTTACTATTAATATTTGGATAAAGTGGCAAAATTTGATTTTGCGATAATCGGGCCCTAATTATCTCAAGAGTGATTTTTTTTATAATAGTTATTGTAACAAATGTCATTATATTTACAAAATTTATAACAAAATACATTTCAAACGGCACATTATGCACAAATACTGAGTTGAATAAAGAACACCTGTTTTGCTTTACGAACCACTGAATTTTTCTGTATTCTCTTTTTAGAGGAGGGAAGGGGGGATTTTTCATTTAACCGTTTATGAAGCCATTTTAGAATTTTAACTTAAAAACAAAACAGGTTAATTAGGAAATTGATTAAGTCGCTTCCATTTTTAAGCTTTTAATTAGAAAGCATTGGATAAGTTTATTTTTATTTTGAACTGTTCTAGTTTATTCGAAAACACGAAATCACAAGATGAGATCTCTACCAGAACATCGAGAGAGGATTTGGACTTTTTAAGTGAGATAACAAGGATGCCGGTCGAAGCAAAGAGAACATACTCTAGTCAGGTATACCAAAACTGCCAATTCACATCTCGAAGATCTTATATCACGACTGATTTCACGTTCACCCTATGCTAGTAGTATACTCGAAGATATTTGGCAAATTCAAGCCTCGTACCCAGAATTCTACAATCATGAGTTTTATGCCCTGTCAATCCGAACCGGGCTATCATTGAATTTATTGAATGGATTATTGTAGTGTTTTAAAAACAGGAGAATATACATTCTTTATTAAAACTTCAGAATAAATGTAAAGGAACAGTACCTTTTGCTTTACAATATATGACTTGATTTTTTCGTAGAGTTGCAAACTTGTTCTGAAGGTATATGGATGTGAATCGATTAAATTAAAAATTTGAATACACTTAAAACCATCCCAGGATTCCCGATTTGAATACAGACTTATATTACTTAAATAATGAATAATTATTACTATGAATAAGTACGATGATAATGGTTTCTTTGATATTTTATATAATATGATTTAGATTTTCAACACAGATTTCAGATTTCAGAATCATAACAGAATAAAATTCGATTGCTGTCCCGCAGAAAATAATAATTCAGAAGCAAATAAAAATTATCTAATAAAGAAAAAAGTAATGATTAGTATGCATGTATACAGGAAAAAAAATAATAAGATTTTATAAATTAAAAACTAATTAAAATAATATGAATTACAGCTCATTAACAGTATATTTAAAAGGCAGTCAATTGCTTTGATCAGAAGAATTGCCGTGAGATTTTATAGTGCTGCCATCTACTGCGAAATGAGTTTACTAAAAGGTTTGTCAGAAGAATTATACAGGTTACAATTACTACATATCAGCATTTTACAACTTTAGAACGCATATAAAGACCGTCTATGAGACAGAAAAGAAATTTCATTCATTTATGATGTAAAGCGGTTTGGGTCATTATACGATAGGACAAACTAAAAGCCTGACAACCACTCATCTTTAAATGACTTCAATGAGATAATAGGGACAAAGATGAGGCAGGCTATATAAAAGGAAAAGTAATATTAAAGTAATTTTTTAAATAATCGAATGAGTGATTTTAAAATATTATGCTAAGCACCAACTGATATTCTTACTATTTACAGATAAAATAGATATTCCTTTGTATGTCCATGACTATAACATTTAGTTTTACGAACAAATGAATTTTATTTCAAAATACAGAGTTGAATTTATAAAAGCATCATCAAAATGCTTTCGACCGAAAAAGAATTTTTATGGCGAAATCTTACACAACAAAAATATTTTTTATCATGTGATTATGCGAGACAGAGACAATATGCTATAAGGACAATGTAGTCGATATGTGGCCACAATAAAAATAGTAATTTCCTTTGTTATTTTTATATGTTAGCATTATAAAAGACTCATCTTGCATTTAGATTGCTTTTAGAAAACCTTCAGTTCTATTTTTGTGGTTTATTAACCGTTCTATCACAATTTTTTCGGTTAAAAAAAAGTTGAAATAGGATTGTTTTGAGAATTGTTTTATAGTTTATATAACCGTTCAAATATCATTTTGAGATTTTAAAAAACGAATGTAATCATGCTTTTATTTGATTAAATCTGAAGATAAATACAATGTTCGCTGAAGTTTTCTTTTCTTTTCTTTTCTTTTTTTTTTTTTGGCAAAACATACGCATGATTTTTTCCTCCTTTATATCAACGAACTATTTCTATTATTTTGAATAAAAAAGAATAAATAGCCAAACAACCGCTCAAAATATAGTTTTCTTAACTTTATCTATTTCTTATACGAAATTTTTTAACGAATCATAGAATTTTTTTTATTATTGTTGATATGTGCTAAACATCATTTTATTCATCACTTTTTTGAAAATTTATATTCATTTTATATATTTATTTTTATGCATCTATAATATGTTATTGTTCATTAATTTAAGACTTACTTTCGTATTACATTATTTAAATTATGTTTTTTGTCTAACACATTTAAACCTTTCGCAAATGTATCTTTAATCTCTTATCACGATTTTAAAAACAGAAATTTTTTCCTAATTGTATCATAAAAATGCTTTGATTAAATATATAACTTTTAAATAGATGCAAAATTTGTGATTAAACATTGCTCGTGCGAATATCAATTATTTTGAGCACTTTATGCGGCACATATACGTCACCTTTTCGCGAAGAGATTAATGCTTTTTTATAATGCTAAATTTACTATATATATATATATATATATATATAGGGTGGCCACTAGTAGGAGAATTTTTCAGGTTAAATACCAGAAGAATACCATAGAGATACCATAGAGAAATTTGGCTTATTCAGTTGCACGGTAAAACAAGACGAAGTATTATATAAGAAAGCACTTCTATTTATCCTGAAAAATTGTCTTACAAGTGGTTACCTTATGTGTATACATGGCGGTTAATTACCCGACTGCCAAGAAGGGTTATGTGTTTCACGCGTATCTGGGTATGTGGATATTTTATATCCTCGAAATATTCCAATGGCTGGGTGGATTTTAATGAATGAGGGCTCTATAGATTCGTCTTAAACGTCCGATGGTTATAGGCTAGGTTTTGTTTTTATAAAATAAAAATGGCGGTAGAGGCGAAAAAAAAAATTACGAACCCTATTGAGTGGCATATCATTGGATAGGTGTTTCAATATGAAGACGATGTTTCATTGGCAATTTTACAGTCAGAAGCTCCGTTTAAATATTACACAACCTGGATGTTGTGTAGGTAGGATCTCTAGTTTTACTGCAACTCTAACCTTCATAGACATTTATAGGCCTCATCAAAACAGTGTTTATAGATAGGAAGTAACAATTAAACACTACTTAAAAGTCATCAATACAAGTAAATAAAAAATAGGTAAGTAATATAAAAAATAGTTTTACATTGATGAGAAATAATTAATTAGTTCGCTTTTTACGCAGTCGGGTTTTTTATTTTTTTAAATTTATTATTCTTAATTTTTTCAAAAGATGGCGCTGGAAAAAACGGTGGGTTCGCACTCTAATTTCTTATGTTATTTTATAGCTATGATAGTGCTTTTTAAAATGTTATTAATGTTTAAGCATTCTTCAGTTAGCGACATACTTTTTTCACGTGGTAAACATGTCAAGTTTTCAACCAAATAAAGTACATGTGCGGCACGTTCTGCTTTTCTTGTTCAATCAGAAGAATAATGCGTTTAAAACCCATCGTATACTGGTGAAAGCTTATGGTGACAATGTCTTGACCCAAGATCAATTGTTGACCCACGACAATCGACCGCAAAACCAGACTGTATAGAAAGAAGACAAATCTGTGCATTTGGTGGGATGAGAAAGGTGTCGTGTACCATGTGCTCATAAATTCAGGTGAAACAATACCGTTCCCTACCGTTAACAAAAGATCAATTTGAACCGTGTATTGATCTAAAAGCGACCATAATGTGCTGCAAGACACGAAAAAATGAATTTACTGCACGGCAAGCTCTCCCCCCTGAGACACAGCAAAAGCGGCCATAGACACCATTTTTATACTTGTCTGGGATCTCTTGCTCAACGACCGTACTCACTAAACTTGGCCTCGTCTGAGTACCATTTGTTTTCATTGATGCCTCCATAAAACACTTGCACAATTATAGAGATGTCAATAGATCGCTGGATAACTTCACCACCTCAACAGATGCACGGTTTTCCAGGAGGGACGTCCACATCTTGCAAGAGAGAAAGAACACGAAAATAGAATTTTAATATCCAATATTATTTTAGTCCATCTTTAAACAATTACGTTGGAAAATTGAAATCAAAATAGTTATTTATTAAATTCGGGTCCCGTAACTCTACCGTGCGTTTCCTCGGAGAAAAACTTACGCTAAAGTATGAATGAGAACGTTTGTTAAACAAAAATTAAAGTGAAAGAAAGCTAGGCGTCGAATTTGACGACTAGGTATAATTTTTGATCGCGAAATGCAATAATGTAGTTCCATTTTATGGCTAACAACCGCCAATTTCTCACCCTGCGACACGTACATACACAAATCATTATTTCAATACTTTCCTTGATTCTGTGCGTTCGAAAAGCAGACAAACACGCGTACCATTTTTGAACGTTAATGAGATCAATAGCGTATTACAGCCGGAAAGAATTTTTTCCAAAAGATAATATATATATATATATATATATATATATATATATATATATATATATATTCATTTATTTGCGTTTAATTTTTTCGTTTGTATTTCTTCAAATGAAAATTTATTGAAGTATTTTGTTTTTAAATTGAAGATATGCAAATATATACATATATATAAAAATAAAGCAATTGGGCGGCATCGATTATTTGTTCTTACACGCTATTAAAGAGATTCAAATTTTCGACAGAATGATGAATGTTTAACAGCAGTTAATGCTCCATTTTCATTCCTATCGCTGGTAAAAGTGGAATAAATTCCTTTATTATGATAAAAAAAAAAATATTAAACAAGAAAACTCTTTAAAGTATCTTCTTTAATCTCAAATCATTCTTACTTTTTGTGCCCCTTTTCTTAGTAAATTTTATCGGAAATATATGCTTTAAATTTTCTATAAATTTGCTAAGAGACAATCATTTATCACTTTTTCTGTTGTCAATTTGTTATAATACTTCAATAAATATTTATGAGTTTTTGATTTAAATAGTTTTAAAATACTTCTGTAAAGCAAATTCGCTGTTTATAATATTTAGAGAGATAAATGATTATTTCTATAATTATAGCAAATTATATTCCGTTACTTTCAGTAGGTAAAGAATTCTATTATAGCAAAGTTTAGCAGCCATGTAAATTGTAAAAAACAAGAAAGGAAAAAATCATGTGTCAAGCATCTGTTATGAAACACTTTCCAACACATTCAGAATAATGTAACAAAACTTCACCGTTTTATAAGTTGAAGTATAATGTCTAAAAGAACCATTTGGAAATGCATTAACACATTTGAAAACACAATTTCAGCAATTTTCATCTACAGTCGGAAAACTATCCGAATTCTTTAAGCAGCATTGTATATGATATATAGATTTGTATATGTGAACTACATGGATGCAAAAATTTAGTTCAGTCAGGAAATACATACCACAGTTTAAAATTCCCCGTTAGCAGTTTCCGCTAATGAGGAGGATGTTACGTGAATTCTTTTGTGTATCCCTGTATACAAGGTAAAGAAATTATAGTCAGGAGGAGTAATTATGACCACTTTTTACATTTTCAACTTTGATATTTTTTTCTGCTTATTTCTATTTGTAAAAGTGCTGTTTTTAGTACATAGGAAGTAACTTTGATCCTTTAAGAACACATTTTAAAAGTTTTAATTCTCATAGCTGTTTTTCTTTTAAAGTTAAAAGGGTGGTTATAGTTACCCCGCCAAAAACTCACAATCACATAAGTTTGGGGGTAATTAAGACCACTAGTGGGGAAATTATGACCACTATATCTTCTCTTTATACTTGCCAATACACATTTGTTTGGGGTAATTATGACCAATTTGAACTCCAAAGTAACATATCCGTTTATCAAAAATTTTATAGACTTAGTTCCAAATTGCTATTTGGATCTCAAAAAGGTTTCAGACTAGTAATAAAGAATATCTAAGATGAAATATACATTATGAGGTTAATATCTAAGCTTGAAACAAAATTTTACCATCACAGTTTTCTCCAATGTGATGGCGGTCATAATTATCCCCTGGTCATAATTACCCCACCTGACCTTATATACAACGAGTAACATGCAAAAATATAGTTAAATTTAAAAACCCATGCCAAAATTTAAAACGCACTTTCAGCAATTAATTTTCAAAGAAAGTAGTACTTTAACCGATTTCCTTTTCTTGTCCCTGTAAATGAACGATAAATGCTATGAACACCCTATTCTATAGTAATGATCTTGTAGTGAAGTTCAGTGATTTATACCTATTTCGATACATTTCAAATTGCTTAATGTCATTAAAATCACTGCCAACAATTTTTTATCATTGACCATAATATAAAGGAATTCTTTTGATTGTCCATGTAAATGAAGTGCAGTAGCCTTCCTCTTAACCGGCCTTCTCTTAGCCGGAACTCTGCTTTAACCGGTCGACTTTTCCCCCCAACATCAGGCAAAATTCAGAAAGGAAAATTTCGGTTCCCATTTTTTTATGGTTAATTTATTCAAATTCACATAACGTAGAATAATTTCAACTTCTTTAAGGGAATGTGACAAGATTTTCGACAATTTAATTTGTATTAAATATTGTTCATTATTTGTTATTAGTAATAATTTTTATTTCAATTCAGTTAATTACAACTAGTATGCATTTCACAAAATATAGAAAATGTGTATTTTTTTTAAACTGCACAAATTAAACAACTAAGTACATCTTTCGTATTTAATTAATTAAATATGCAGTTACTTATTTAATTTATTTTTTACTTCTCCGGTTTAATCGGTTTATCTCTTAACCGGCTAATCCTCGGTCCCGTTTAGGCCGGTTAAGCAGGAGGCTACTGTATTAATGCTACACACTTCATATAGAATATTAAACATGCCACGGTAAACATAATTAACATATATCAATTGCATGAAAATCTGAGTATATTTACACGAGTTAAAACGTGGACAGACGGACAGACGGATAGATAGACAGAAGGTCAGACTGTCAGACAAACCGATTTCATAAACACTTTTCAACTTTGTTGGAACGTGTTTAAAATCAATTTAGGATATTAAAATAATCATTTTTTCAGAATTTTTATTAATGTATAATTTTGTGACACTCGGCGTCTTTTGCATAGAGAAATATTCAGAAAAATGTATTAAACTATAAATATAAATTAATTATACATTTATTGCCAAATATTTACTTTAAAAATCGTATGGTGATACACGAGGATATAATTATTTGAAGACCGCTACCTCATTCGAAGCGAAGTTAAAACGACCATAAGTGGTTGGGACAATGGGATTAGAGTCCTGCATCAGGCATGGTAACCCGATTTTACCCGAGCTCTCCTGCCCGTGATTCGGATCCTGCCAGGATTATGCTAATTTTTTGTTGTTGAGTGGTCAGGTTGGGCCAGATTTAATTTTATTGTTTCGGTTCAGGGTTTGACGCTTACGGATTCGGTTTACATTGACCCACTATTAAAAAAATCTGGAATATTTTTTTTCCGATGAAAATTGTATATTTGTATATGAATCAGACTACATATATTAGTTATTTTTATAACTTTAAATTTACATTAGAGGTATGATTGTAGAATATTTTCTTTCAGAATTGTACTGAATTATGTACCAATATTCTTTGATTTCGGGTTTCGGGTCGGATTCAAATTGAAGTTGAATTAATTTGGGTTCGGACTGTCTAAAAATTTTTTATCGGTTTGGAGCCAGATTACGGGTTGACGTTAAGTGTAATTTTTGGGTTTGTGTCGTCCCAACAATTCTTACATATTACATCTGTTACAAATTCAGAGTTCGGTTCTCGTTACTGTTCCTAATCAGAAATACTAAATTATGGAACTCCTATCAGTAAAATTACTCGTAATTTTCAGTAATCGTTCACCGTACAGCTTTAATTTATTTTTGAAAACCGTAGATGTTAATGAGAATTTGTAATGAATATTTCAAAGTTTCTATTTCATATATATAAAAATCTTTGTCGTCTCGGCCTACAGGCCGAAGTAGATTTCAAAGTTAAGTACTAATATCACCAACAAAAACTAAATCAAGGTTAGAGATAAACCCAGTCAAACAATTTTATCTGGCCGCTTTTGACGAATTTTTAATATCATTTTTCTGTTAGAGCTGGTTTTATCAGAATCATATTGAGGGCGTATTCAAAAAGTATTTTTCCGCGCTCAACAACTCGAAACTTTCTGAACATTTTCAGACTCATTTTAAAAAGTAAAAACATGAAACTTACTGACATGATTTTTTGAAGAGATTTTTAAGCGACCTGTGTTTTTATTTTTCGTCCAATTAATTAGAACTTGATTTAAAAGCAATCATTTTCTCAGTACGACCCCTTTTTTTTTCGTTTCCAGCACAATCGCTTCGGGAAATTCGGTTCAAAATGCCTACTTTGACCGCATTTATTTTAAATATATTCTGCCTCAATCAAAAAATCGACCAATACAGCACATTATTTAGTTTCTGAATAAGGAAACCTGCCAATTGGATGCGTTTGAGAGCGAAAATGAATGTAAAAATGAGTCCGAAAAAAAGCCGTTTGGATTTGAGTACGCTCTTAATACGATAATTTTTTTCGTCTATCCCTATTTTTGTTTAATTTGTTTTTTCTGTAATAGTTGATCCTATCAAAAACGTGTCAATATGAAAGTTGTAGATAATATTGAGAAGATGTATAATAAATTTAATCGAATTGGATATCTTGTGAATTGACGAAGTTATGAATTTTGTTCTAATTTTTTTCGTTGTTATTTTTTGCGGTAAGAGCTGGTCCTATCAAAAACTTGTCAGTATAAAAGTTGTAGACAATATTAAGAAGATTTATAATAAGTTTAAGTGAATGTGATATCTTAAGAATTTACGAAGTTATGAGTTTTGTTCTCTGTAAAACCGCATTTTTTTCGACACTTGGACAATTTTTAATTTTATCAAAAATCTGTGATACATAATTTTTTGTCGTTTTCCTAGAAGTAATAATAATTTTAAACTGATTTTATATGTATTATAATTAAGATGTTATGGATTATTTTTGGATTTCACAAAACTCCTCCCTATTACCGCCCCCTTGGTCCGATTTTCCCATTAACGAACTTGACCGTGATTTTCTTCCCCTTGATTTTATGTATCAGTTTGGAAGAGATTTGTGCATAATTATGAAGTTATCGTGTCCATAAAAAAGTGAGATATATATATATAAACACACACATATATATATGAAAAGATAAAAATAAATAAATATAAAGAAGCCCCTTTTTTAAAATTCAAAATTAAAATTAGATTTTTAAATCAGGGAACCCAACTTATTTTCCATACATTCTTAAATCAAATAATTAAAAAGATTTTCTTCATCATAAAAATCTTTGATACTAATTTATGTTTATGAAACGGGTTTGGAAAAGAAATTGCCCTTTATCGAAAGAAGACATTTATCATAAAACATAATAGATTATCTTGTAAGCATCATCATAGTTTATAGCATAAACAAACTGATTGTTTCATGCTCAGTTAAATCATAAAGCTTAATCAAATTTCTCCAGAATGACAGCTAGTAATTTCAGATCAAGAAATCAAAGTAAATATGTTTAAAGTAAAAAGTTAAATTTGTATCAAAATCAAATATTGATGATTACATTATAAGAGTTAAATCATAATTAACTTTTGTCTGATTTGACAGTTCATACTATGATTACCGCATAAATAATATTTAACATTAAAATTAGAATTAGCTGTAGGTGATGCAATACCTGTGTAATATTAGGAAACCCATCCTTAAAAATAGTCTTAGGCAATAAAACTAAAGGTTCCTCCTTTTATAAAGGAGAAGTCTGCCCTCTGGCAGAAGTAATGTGAACTACCCCTTATGTATGCGGAAGAGCAGGTTTTTGGGGGGCTCTTTCTCCCCATTCCAATCATGACATATTGAAGAGCGTGACCCTAGGATATCTGGCATTTGTTAGGGAAACCAGCCGGACCTGGATTAAAACAGAGTATGTAACGAAAAGCGAATAATAAAACAGGTCCCAAGAACTCTACTGTCTAGTCCATCGGCCACCAACACTAGAACACAATTCTCGGACAGTTCAAGGGCAAAGTAAGCCCCAGGATAGACGGCATGCGAGCAGTAGACCGAGACACTGTCATTACAAATATATAGATAGACAGATAGGTAGATAGATATAAAATTTTGAGCTGGGGGTGGTTTTGGGTTCTGGGGGTCATGATCGGCGTAGATCTGCAAATTTTTTTCAGAAATTCCAACATAGGGGAGACTACAATAGGTAATATTTCTTACGAAATCTACCTAAAAGTATGATTGTATATTTGCGGTTTCAGACGACACTCTATGAATAATCAGAATGCATATATTGATAGTTCATATTCTGATATATTTGATACGCAAGATGCCTGATCAAAAACATTTTACTGAAAATTTAGATTTGTTATTTTCATTTTTATAATATGGAAAGAAATTCCCAAAGTATAATTTTTATTTAATAGAAAACTTTGGGAAACTTCACAGGCTTTAGTAATTTTTTTGTTAATTACAGATTAATAAATAAAATCCTTTACTATGTTGAAACTTGAATTTGGTTCAATTACAAATAAAGTTATTGCTCTTAAAAATGTCTACATGTAGAAAATCATTTTAATTCGAAAGAGGTGTTTAATGTAACTTTGTTCTTTCTTTATTTTTGTGGACACATTTTTAAAACATTTGGTTCAATAGTTTGTAATTTTTCCTTTTTTTAGCTCACAGGGTATCAAAGCCTGAGAGCTAATGTGCCCGCCCGTTCTGTATGTATGTACGTATGTATGTATGTACGTAACGCGATAACTCTTGATAGAAACATCCGATTTGCTTCAAAAAAATTTTCTAGGTTCATTGTGATAAGGCGCTTTCCTGATTAGTTTTGGGAGTTCATTGATTAAGGATAAAGGGGGAAAAGGGGGGTTAGTCCACACCCCTTAATTCAGATAAATGGGTTTTCCATGCAGAATCATTCGATTTGCTCCGAATTTGGTATACCGGTTTATTATGTTAAGGAAATTCCCCTATTAGTTTTGGGGGTTCATTGGTTAAGGATAAAGGGGGAAGGGGGCTAGTCCACCCCCCTTAATTTATATAAACGGGTTTTTCATGCAGAATTATTCGCTTTGCTCCAAATTTGGTATACCGGTTTATTATGTTAAGGAGCTTCCCTGATTCGTTTTGGGGATTCATTGGTTAAGGATAAAAGGGGGCTAGTCCACCCCCTTAATTTAGATAAATGGTTTTTTTGCAGGATTATTCGATTTGCTCCAAATTTGGTATACCGGTTTATTATGATAAGGAGCTTCCCTGATTAGATTTGGAGGTTCATTGGTTAAGTATAAAGGGGGAAACGGGGGCTAATTCCCCTTGACTTATTTTTTTAAGGGGCTTTATTCTCTAAAATAAGAGTATAATATACAATTAGTGTGAATAGCCTGTGAGCTCAATGCCATCAGTTTAGGTGGGCACTTTTCTTTTTATTCACTCTCTACAAAAAATTAAAAAATATAATCTGACTTCTTGTTTGTTTCAATAGTGATAAAGTGATTTAGAACTTATTTACTTAAGCTTTATTTTATTTATAATTAGCTCGTTATTTAATGTTTCTTTAAATTAAATATGTTTGAAATCGTTTTAGTACAGAAACAAAAGATTATTTTATAATAAAGTATTACTTTTCTTTATAATTTATTATACAAAACATTATTATCGTCCAAAAACAAAACCATTAATTGAAATATTATTTCTCTAAAAACTACATATGCTAGAACCAATATGAAATATTCAATAAATTATAGCAATTACTAAAAATGAATACTCTGTCCCTGACTTAATTTTTTTAAATATATTATTTCGCGAGTTAGAACTGCCAACATAAACTAAATAGCTTTGTTAATTTCACTTTGTATTTAAAATTAGATTGGTTAAATTCTGTTTCAAAATTTGTTACTGAGAAGATAAACCCAGAATATTTAGCAAATATTCTTCGCAGAATAGTTAAAACTATAACACTTAATCATATATTAGAAACAAAATTGCATGAAATACGTTTAAATTATTAGTACTTACTAAATTTTTCAAATAGTATTCTCTCCCCATAACTTGCAAAACATAATATTAATTTTATTTAATGACGAAAATTTTGCGATAATTAAGATGAAGTTTTCTGTTTCTTTAAAAGTGGTATCTCTATGGTCTGCGGAACGCGTGCTTAAATAATAATCAATCGAACTGATTTAAATAATAATTTATAGAACAAGATCATTTCCTTAAAAATAGAATTCAGGTGTGCGCAAACTAAATCAAAGAAAATGCATCTTGAATGCAATAAACAAGTTTCGAAAAATCCTTTCATATTTTTAGCATTTCAAGGATTCGACTTAATTTTTTTTCACTCTTGCATTCTACCTTGTTTTTGATTACCATTAGTTATTCTGCAGACATTAGTGATATGATTGTATAATGTTTTCTTTAGTAAGTGCATTGAATTGTGGATAAATACCTTCTGATTTCGGGTTTCGTATCGGGTTCGGGTTTGTCGTAAATTATTTCGCGCTGTACTCATTTTAGTGTTTAATATTTCGCATTATTTAATATGCGCATTTAATTTACGCATCAGATTAATGAATATATTTTCCTTCATTTGCTAGTTTTCTCATTTTTTAAGATTAATAATATAAATTTAACTATTACTATTTAAAAAATATATACATAACCCTTAAACAAGTGTACGAAGCTGCATGAAATACATTTAAATAATTACACTGCAAATTCTCAAACACAAAAATAAACACATTTTACAACACTTTTTGTCACCAAATTAACAATACATTAATGTGTTGTGAATTAGAAAACTTCACATACAAAATATTTTTTGTGTTGTGATTGTGTTCTTAATATGTTGCAAAAGTATTTCTATCTAGAAATGTGTTCTTAATTTGTTGCAAAAGTGTTGCTATCTAAAAATGTGTTCTAAAAATATTGTTGTTAATTGTGTTGAAATCGTGTGATGAAAAGTGTGGATGAAAATATTTTCTTACGATAGTGCTGTGCTGCACAACACTTTGTCACCAAATTAACAACACATTGCAAACACCACACAATTTAGAACACCATAAAACAATACATGTAAATCACTTTCAAAACACTTTCTATATGGTACCTTTAAAATAACAGACACACGCACACACACTTAAAACATTCTATTTATTAAACATTTATAACACAATTTCAAAAATGAATGTTTTGAAAACACATTCTCTCCTCTTGTAATTTTTAACAACACTTTTTGCACAATCTTTTTACTTGCCACAACACATTAGCAACACATTCACAACGCAATTGAAAATGATATTAGTTAGAAGTGTTAATTATTATGTTCAGTTAGTGTTGCAAAAGTGTTACACGAATTTCCAGTGTATGCATCCAATTTATAATTATCAGATTAATAAATATTTTCCCCTTCGTTTTCTGCTCCTGTCATTTTATATAATAATATATGTATATATATATATATATATATATTACTATTTAAAAGAAGATACAACCTTTAATCACTTATGTCATATAAGGGTGCTTGAAATAGCGTTTAAATAATAAAGCATCTATAAAACAAGAAGTTTTTCTTTAAAACCGAATTCAGTAGTGCACAAACTATATCACAGAAATGCAGCTTGCTCAAAATAAAACAAATTCGAGAAGGCTATTGATTTTTTATCATTTCAAAGAGTCGACTTATCTATTTTTTTTTCTTTTGGGAGGGGAAATTGTAGCCTTTTGTTTCTGACATTCATTAATTTCTCTGAATATTAGAACATTATGTATTTACTCAACAGATTAATGTATATTTTCCCCTTTGTTTTCTATTCCTGTTATTTTGTTATAATAAATAAATAAATATATATATTTATTTCTATTTAAAAGAAGATACAATCCTTAATCACGTATTTAATATAAGGATGCATGAGTTTCGTTTAAATAATAAAGCATCTATGAAAGAAGAAGCTTTTGTTTAAAATTGAATTCAGCAGTGCACAAACTATATCGCAGAAAATGCAGCTTGCTTATAATAAATACATTTCGATAAAGCTATTTATTTATTTTGGAATTTCAATGATTCGCCTTCCATTCAAACTGTTTTTGGCATAGTGGCTTTCTGTTTCTGAGGTCCATTAATTTTTCTGAATATTAGAACATTCACATTTTTCTCTTCTTTCTTCCATTCTTCTTCTCCGCTCCAGTCCATTTAATATGCGATTTTCTTCACTAAAGTATATGTTTTCTGAACTATAAAAAACTTTTTAGGCACTATTTGATCTTTAAAAAATCGCTGCAAAAGCTGTTAATTTGGTTATTTTGAAGACTGTGCATGGCTTTTAAAGTATTATTTCAAAGCTTTTTTAGTAAAAAAAAATTATTTTTCCTGCATCTGTCAAAAATTGGTGTTCTAATATATTCGAGCTACAAAATAAAGATAACTTTCTTGCAATTAATTATTTACGATTTCCAAAAATAAATGTTTTTTCTATAATTTGAAACTTGGCTTTTTGAAGTAAAATAATTATTAAACTATATGCATCGAATACGCTAATTAATTTTGACGTCATTAGTTAATGTCTTTTTTATGCAAACTTTTTTATTTAACTTAATTATCTTCATGTTTTAAAGATGAAATTTTGTAGTAGGTTCTTCATTCACTTCCTGATATTCTAGAATTATACAAATTACGTACACTGTTAAAATTTTTGCAGCATTCTGGCAGGTCATTCGACCGTTTTTTTGAAAAAACGGTTTCATAACCATAATTTAACTATATTCTGACCATAAAATGGCCAACAATATGGTCAGAATAGTGTTAAAATTACGGTTGTGTAACCGTTTTCGGAAAAAAACGGTCAAATGACCTGCCAGAATGCTGCAAATTTTTAACAGTGTATACCAGTGTGTTTCTGATTACAATACATCATTGTAATATACAGTCGACGATCGTTATAATGACCCCTCACGTGCCAATGATAAGGGTCGTTATGATGGAAAGTCGCTATAACGAAAATGAACGGAAAATAAATAATGAACTCTCATCAGGCGCAGGAAAATTGAGATTTCAAAGGAATTTCTATAATACAATATCATTACAAATTTTGAATGATCGTAAATAAAATACTTTTTGGCATGTTAAATGTTTTAGCAATTTCAGATTTAGGCATCAATTTTTCATCAACCGCTGACAAAACTTCTAAGAAAGAGCCATCTTGGGAGAATGCACACATGCAACAAATTGAATGCGCCTGCGATCAAGTATGCGCATGCGTATGCTTGGGGCAAGGAGAATCAGATTTAAGCGAGTCCTTACTAAATTTTACCCCAGGAAGAAACTTATTCTTTCTACTCCCTGGAGATCTTACTTGTGAACTTGGCAATCAGTTCTTTGAGGCATAAAATGATAATCTTTTCTTAGAAAAAAATCGGGAGGAAAGTTCAACTCGGTCGCTGTATTGGGAAATAAGCTGCTGGCCGGTTGTTATACTAGATGCAAAAAAAAAAAACAAAAACAAAAAAAAAAAACATTGCATAAAGGGGATACATTTTGGGACATTTTGCATCGGTCGTTATAATGGAACGGTCGCTATAATGGAGGTATTTATAAGGATCGTTGGCTGTATTTAGAACTTAATTTAAAAATAAACCTATTGCCGTAGTGCTCAGCACGTCTAACAGCATGCTGCAGGTCGAGAATTTGACTCCCTGTTGAGCAAGGTTCACTCAACATTTCATCCCTTCGGTGTCGATAAAATGAGCATCAAGCTAGCTTGGGAATTAAACACAGAAGGTCCCTCCTTAAACTGACCGCCTGACCTGGACATATGCAGTATAGTATCTCGGGGACCACGTTCAAGAAAACAGGGATGGACGCTGTAGGCCCTGTTCTGTAGACCCTGTAGACGATCTTCATGAATCGTATAGCCACAGGTTTAGTTTTTTTTTTTTTTTTTTTTTTTTTTTTTTATGAAATAATAAATTATTTTTACGGTAACTATCCTTTAGCTAAGCGCTGGGTGTAAATCCTAAAATATCCTTTCTTCTCACTACATGTGAGTTACAACGACAATGAAATTATTTAAGCGAAAAACTACGCTCGCTAGGATAACTGGCTGTGAAACTGTAATAATCAAATATTTTAACAAATAGAAAAGTAAAAAACGAAATAGATATAAAAATAAGGATAATAATAATAATAAAAGATCCCTTTTTTATAGCATTGTTTTTGAAAATCAATGAAAATTAAACATTGTGCTATATATATATATATAATACAAATATATATGCTTAAATTCCGTATAAACTTTAATTCCTTAAAACAGGATGATATATGATATTAAATTGAGGTTAAAAATAAAAGCTTGTATTTTTGAGAAAAAGAAATAGTATCTCAAACAATAATCACCGATTGGGGAAGCTTATATCTCTGTATTTTCAAGAAATATGCATATGGGGATGATTATAAAAGAACAGACTACCCGGTGGATTCCTTTATTAAACTGAATCATCGATTTCGAGTATAGAACAAGTTAGTGTGTACAAGAGCTAGTTTTTTTTTTCCAGATAATTTTGTGCCTTTTGTGCCCATGGGTCTTTCTTTAGATAAAGATGCGTAATGTATTTGAGTTGTTTTAGAACTTATAGATGTTAGACCTTAGAAAATGTAATGTTTTAAACCTTACAATGTCTAAGAGCACAATCTATGAATATATCTAGTTTTATTCTTTTACAGTGTAGTATTTCAAACTTTTCTTGATAAATCTGCTTATTTCTACATTTTTGGAGAGCCATATAGATAATAAAACGCATATCTAATTTATATAGCTTTTCCATTGTTTTTTGTAGTATAATTGTTTAATTGCGTTTTTGAATTGCAAAAACTGTATTAGAAATGTTTTAACTACTAGTAGAAGAAACAGATTGATTTAAACTACTCTCACTGTCTTTTATTTAATGTCTTTTTGGAGGATTTACTCCATATAAATCTTTTGCATATTAGAATAAAATGATATTTTTTTCCAAGCATTTCATTTATTTATTTAAATAATAGATAATGTTTTTAATGAAAAAAATAGTAACTTCTTTCTTTAAAAATTAGTATGAAAGTGACTTATTTAATGGCATCATCTTTTGTAGGGACAAAGGGAAAACTAAATTTCAGTTTAACTGTTGTGTTATAAAATATGGTCTTTTCGTATACTTTAGCCATGAACAAACGTCTTGTGTATAAGTGAATGTATTTGTAATTATTTTATTTGTATTATTAAGTAAAAATTGTAAAAAATATTTTTAATGAAAATATTTCTTGGGCATTTTAGATTATTTGAAAGGATTTAAATTTTTGCCAGATAAAGAATAAAAAGAAGAGTGCCCAGTTAAACTAATGATATTGAGCCCACAAGCTATTCGCACTAATTGTGTATTATACTCTTATAATAAAAATATAATGCTCCTAAAAAAATACCCCGTTTCCCCCCTTTATATGAGCCTCCAATGAGCCTCCAAATGTCATAAGAGAAGCGCCTTATCGAAATAAACTGGTATACCAAATTTGAAGCAAATTGGATAGAAAAATCCATTTGTCTAAATTAAAGAGGTATTAGCCACCCGTTCCCCCCTTTACATTTAACCAATGAACTTCCAAATTTAATCAGCGAAGCGCCTCATCAGAATAAACCAGTATACAAAATTTGAAGCAAATCGGATAGAAAAACCCATTTATCTAAATTAAAGGGGGGGGGGTGTTATGCCCCCGTCCCCCCCCCCCTTTAGACAGACTTAAACAATGAACCTTCAAATCTAACACAGAAGCGCCTTATCAGAATTAACCGGTATACCAAATTTGAAGAAAATCTGATAATTCTGCATGAAAAACCCATTTATCTAAGTTAAGGGGGAATAAACCCCGTTTCACCCTTTATATTTAACCAATGAACTGCCAAAACTAATCAAGCAATACTAATCAAGGAAGCGCTTTATCAGAATGAACCTATAAAATTTTTTTAAGCAAATCGGGTATTTCTATCAAGAGTTATCGCGTTACGTATATACGTACATACGTACATACATACATACAGAACCGGCGGGCACATTAGCTCTCATGCTTTGATAGTCTGTGAACTAAAAAGTAAAGTGTGTAACACAAATAAAGGATTCTTTATCTCTTCTCTAAACTTAGAATGAACATTATTTGGAACTTTTAAGTACATATAAAATATTTGATTAAACTAACGAAATATCCCAAAGAACATTTTTAAGCTTTTATATGCATTATTATTTGTTTTAAATATATCCTAGCTTTTGTAAATACGTTTTACAATTACAAAAGTACTTCTTGATAAAATAATATGCGTTTCTTTTTAAGAAAAGACATCGTTATTGAGCAAGTTCGTTTATTTATTAAATCAATGCAATAAAAATATCTTTTATTTGTCATGTCTTGTAGAGAATGTAGAAAATTTATAGGATTAATCCAAATGATCTTGAATCAACATCGAAATTTCTAGTTGTCCGCAACATTTAATATAAATGTTTTTCAATATTATATGCATTAAATCGTATGCGATATATTAAAGATGAAGTAAATCATTAGATCCGAAAACAATTTGAAATTTTGTTTAAGGAGATTTTAATTTTCAGACGGCATTTAAATTTCCGCAATGATTTCTTAGAGTAATAAACGTCACACATCATGCAGGAAAGTAATTTAAACGTAATTGAATGGGAATTATTTGAAGATTTTCAGGAAATTTTTACATTACTTTTATAATTTATCTTTCTCATCTTTGTCTGTGAATCTATAATACCTAATCTCGAAGTATTTTTCCATTTTGTAAAAAATGACAGTCTTATCTAGTCTTCTTATTCTATGCAAATATAATATAATCAAGAATGAAAACCTACAATAATTTCTTACACTTTTACCCACTATTCCGAAAAGCGTCCTTGATTATTAGAATCCTCGAAAACCAATACATTTATGAGATTTAAAAGATCATTTATAGAAACAATGCTTCTTTTGCTGCCAATTATTTTCTGAAACGTTTCGGAGTAGTTTTACAGTGTATTAAACCGAGAGTTAGTCGCGTCTTTTACATAACAGTATTAATCGCGCTCTGTCTTTTTGCCGCCGCCCTCCGCATACAGAAAATGTAAAATAAGAAACGTTTTTCACTTAATATTCTAATATTACATTTCGATGAAGTTATAAATTTACAGTTTACTTAAGTTATACATTTTATTCATGACATTTGGAATAATGGGAAAAGTAAAAAAGAACTGACATTAGGAATTAAAATAAATAATCATTGTTTAACGTCCGATATACGATTTAAAAATAAAAAATATATTACAATTCATCAGAGATACAAGTAAAAATTACATAAAGACATTTAATACAATTAAAAAGCAAACGTTTCGAGCTAAATTTTAGCCCTTCATCAGTGCAATAAATAACATTCAAATGACAGAAATCTATATATCATGTTTACAGTTAAACATTACTAGCAGTTAAAATTAAATAAAGTATAAAATTTCAAAAGAATGCTGAGTATTCAGGTGGAAGTACACATGATTCATTTATCGGCGACGTTTGCTTACGAGTGAACACACCTTCCAGAAAAACTCTACTTTTAATATTATTGCAACCGGATCTGATAACTTTCATATTTGCGAAATGGGATACGGCCGGTATCTAAAGAATTCTGTACAATTTTAGACTGCAGGCTTCCAGATTTGTAGGCACGTTTATCTTCGTCAAGGCGAATGGCGAAAGTACGGCCAGTTTTGCCAATATGTAACAAAATGATGAGGGGCTAAAATTTAGCTCGAAACGTTTGCTTTTTAATTGTATTAAATGTATTTATGTAATTTTTACTTGTATGTCTGATGAATTGTAACATATTTTTTACTTTTGACATTAGGGATCTTTGCGTAAACTTTTCCACCAGTTTCAATTTTGCTTGTGAAAATGTACCTGAAGGAAAAACAGAGATGTCTAGTTACTTCAGTATGGTGTTGGTAAAACCTTTAAAGTCAGCTACAAGGTGCATCTACTTTGTATTTGTAAGGGGATATGAGTTAGGAGATGATAATTTATATGGGCAGAAAAAGGACCAACATGCGACTACTGCCGGGTTAAACAGATTTTCAAACCAGAATGTCTATTTTCAGGATGCTATCAATTGTTTAAACATTTTCAGCTGCGTCCTAGAATTTATACATGCCAAAGTAACAAAATAATATTAATTTTAATGTTAATTTTCACGCTGTTAATTTATCATGTTTGTCAGTAAAATATATTTGTTGAACATGAAAATCTTTACTCACGAATATTGTAGCTTCCCAAAAAGCGATATTTCAATTTAAAAAAGAAACTCAGAAATACACTATAAAAACTACTCGGAAAGGTTTCCTAAAATTAGAAGCAGAAAACTTTCTATTTATAACTGCCTATTTACGTTTCTAAAATACATTGGTTCCTGCTGTTTCTAAGAGTGAAGAATGCTTTTCAGTATGGATAGTATCTCGGAAGAGATTATTATATATTTTAGTTGGTGGTTTCATTGAGTTTGCAGTTATATTTTCCCAGTTTAATAAAAATCTGTAATGTTTTCTTACTGTATAAAAATTTCCTACAGTAATTTCTGTCTTTTTATAGATTATAATAAAAATATTTATCTTGATGATATAATTTTTATCATTATTATGGTGTTCAAAAGAAGTGGAAAGGCAACTATGCGCATTATACTAAAAAAAAGTTAGTTCCAGTTACACTATTGTTTCTTATAGTAAAATAAATTAATTACATTTTAACGCAACAATTTAAAATTTAGTTCAATATTCTATGTAGTCTAGAGAATGTGATACTTGAAACATCAATCAAATCATTAAATCCGAAAACAATTTTAAGTTTTACTTAAGGCGATTTCAATCTTCAGACTGAATTAATTCCATCATCAAATTCCGCAAAGATTATTTAGAATAATTAACGTAGAACGTCGTGCTTGAAAGTAATTTAAAAGGACATGAATGGAAATTGTTTGGAGATTTTTGCATTATCTTTAAAATTTATCTTTCTAATCTTAATGATTCAGTGAGTCATAAATACCTGGATTCGAACTATTTTATTAGAAGTTTTACTGATTACTCTGTATGCTTTTATCGATTATAATTAATATAATTCTCTTATGTGACGATACAAATTTCATAATTATTATGAATTTTAAAAGTAACGAATTGGCAACTATGCACATTTCATAAAAAGAAGACAGTTACAGCAATTCTATTGTTACTTACAGTAAACAAATTCTTAATATTTTAAGGCAGCATTTTGAAATAAAGTTGAGCTTTCTATGCATACAAGAAACATCAATCAAATAATTAAATCCGAAAAGAATTTTAAATTTTACTTAAGGTCGTCTCGAAATATATTTTAAATTTTACTAAATCAGATTTCAATCTTCACATGATTTAAATTCTATCATAAATTTCCGCAAATATCAGTAACAGTAATTAACGTAGAACCTGGTTATTGAAAAAAGTTTAAAAGGAATTGAATGGAAATTATTTGGAGTTTTTTTACATTATCTTTAAAATTTATCTTTCTGATCTTAATGATTCAGTGAATCATAAATACCTAATCTCGAAATTTTACTGAATACTCTGTAACCTTTTATAAATAATAATTAATATATTTATCTTATGTGACGGTACAAATTTTATGATTATTATGAATTTTTGAAGTAATGAATAGGCAACTATGCACATTTCATAAAAAGAAGATAGTTACAGTAAGACTATTATTATTTGTACTTAATAAATTCTTAATATTTTAAAGTAACATTTTAAAATTCAGTTCTCTATTTTATGCATACTTGAAATATGAATCAAATCATTAAATTAGAAAACAATTTTAAATTTTACTTAAGGCGATTTCAATCTTCACACTGGATTAATTCCATCTTCGAATTCCGCAAAGATTAGTTAGGGTAATTAACTTAGAACGTCGTGCTTGAAATTTATTTAAACGGAATTGAATGGAAATTATTTGGAGTTTTTTGCACTATCTTTAAAATTTATCTTTCTTATTTTAATGATTCAGTAAATCATAAATACCTCATCTCAAAATTTTACTGAGTACTCTGTAAACTTTTATAGATTATAATTCATATATTTATCTTATATCACGGTACAAATCTTATAATTATTATGAATTTTAAAGTAATGAATAGTCAACTATGCACGTTTCATGAAAAGAAGATAGTTACAGTAACGCTATTCTTATTTGTAGTTAATAAATTCTAGATATTTTAAAGTAACATTTTAAAATTCAGTTCAGTATTCTATGCATACTTGAAACATGAATAACATCATTAAATCCGAAAACAATTTTAAATTTTACTTAAGGCGATTTCAATCTTCATGCTGGATTAATTCCATCATCGAATTCCGCAAAGATTAGTTAGAGTAATTAACGTAGAACGTCGTGCTGGAAAGTAATTTAAAAGGAACTGAATGGAAATTATTTGAAGATTTGCGCAAATTTTGCATTAGCTTTATGGTTATCTGAATCATTAATGCTTAATCTCGAAGTATTTTATGAAGAGATTTTACTGAGTACTTCGTATGCTTTTCTAGATAATAATTAATTCATGATTGTACAAAGTTATCATTATCGTATCTTTTTATAGCGACATTTATTGAATCCAATAAGGTAAAAAATACTTTTTATTTATCATAGGGTATATGCATAGACTTACTTTGCATAGGGCATGAACAAAAAATGTGAATTACTGCAAATTTTCTAGCTGTACGTAACATTTTAAAAAGTATTATATTTCACTGTTGTATGCATAAAATAACCGTTAAAATAATGCTGTTGTTATTTCCAGTCGATACATTTGTAAATAACAGCAATAATGGAAATAAAAGGAAATAAAAGTTCTATTTTAATAATCACTGTTTAAATAACATCATTTAAACCCATTCGATCAGTTTTACGATCAAAGGTGTCATGTGATGCTATTACTTTTCGAACACGTTATATGAGGAAAGTAGATCATGAATTGCATGTGTAGTTGTGTGTGAGTGAATACGATAACGTCACAAACAATACTGCGATTGAGCTCCCATTTGGCGAGTGTATTAGAAACCACTGTCACAAAAAGTGCATAGATGTTTATAAAGTTCGACACTGGATTACGTATTTAATTCGATTTAAAAATCGATTTTGCAGCAAAAATCGTCAAGGACATGTGAATCACATAGTATATGTTATAAAAATAGCAGCGATATCATCAAGCAATAATAGCGCAAGGGTAACGTCTCAAGTTCCAAAACTTCAGGTTCAGAGCTCTAATCCAAAGAATTCCATTGTTTTATAAGTGTTTTCTAAATGTTTGGGAGTCGCAGTTAAATTTCAATATTGGCAGTGATGTAAGCTAAAACCATTTTGATATGCCGCCCTGCTCGGTTGAACGGGTCAAATTTTATGTGTAAGCGTTTGTTGAGTATTAGCCCAAACAAAAAAAAATTCAAAATTTTAACCCTCCGAGTGTCTTGCAAAAGGGTAAAATTGTAATGTTGTTTTCTTTGCATTGTGTTTTAAATGCTAAGTAAATATGATTATTTCAACATTATATAAAAAAAAAACTCAATTACAAGTATGAATATAATCCTTGAGAGTATTAATCATTCTTCAGTGCATTTAAAATGCATTAAATCTATAGAATTATATTATCTTAAATATTGATTGTATTGCTGTGAAACCTGGAGCTTAGTGAACGGAATATTACGCCCCAAACACTTAGAGTGTTTTAAATCGGTAAAATATAAGCACAGTATAAAAATTTGGTTAAAGGATTAAAAAAATGAATTTGGTAAGTGTACGTAAGAATTTAAAAAAAAGGTGGGAATGGGAAGGAAAAAAATAGTAACAATTTAGGTTAAAGAATATGCCAAAGTGTATGTACAATTCAAAAAAAAAAAAAATAAAAAATAAGAAAGAATGAATGAAAGGAGAGACAATAGTCATAGTTTTTGTAAATATTTCTATTTGGAATAGAGTTCGCACTGTATGGTGAGATGAATTATCTTGGTTAAAGTACTTATAAACATTTGATAAAAGATTTGTACTTATTATTTTAATTGTTGTATAGCATTTGTATTTTTATTTGTGTAATTAATTTCAAGAAAACTACGTGGAGGTTCAGTAGAAGTATGATATGGAATATATATATTAATGTATGTACTGCTATTTTCTACTCTATTTAGGTATTGTCTCTCTAAAAAAATGTCAGACTAATGCTAATTTGCCAAATTTAATTTCATCCGAGGTTAAGGGATTTCCCACCGTTTCCGTCCTTGAAAGAGCCAGACTAAGTTTTGGTTTAGAAGTCTTCATTTTAAGAGGTATTTTCAACTTGTTTGCCACTTACAGTTTAAAAACCTTTTTCGTAGGCCGCTTTGTTCGGTTGAACGTGTCAGAAATTTATATATATTTTTCCTTTACTGTATAGACAATGCTCGAGAATTAGAATGGAATCACTCCAGATTTTGGTTTACATATCATATACGACGAGCTCGAGTAGTAATGCTTCACCGGCCAGGAAAAATACCTGTATTCTGTTTTTAGCTATTAGGCGTCGTTTGTAAGCATACTGGGGTAAAATTCTGACATGCGACTTTTGTAATCATACTACAGTAGAACCCCTCTAAACCGAAATTCCGGTTAATCCGAACTGATTTTATTTATAGGGTGAAAGTCGGTGAAAATATGTAGTAGTTAGAATTAAACAAAAATGACAGTAAAGCATGTATTTTATTCTTTAATAAGCTTGAATAGAATAAACAAATACTTAATGATGTAAAAGTACAACATATGTACACGAATGTAAAATGAAAACGTACACTGTAGGCCCACTCGTAAAATCCATCTTAAAAATATCTGGAATATTAATTTGTTTGCCAGTCACTATAAAATTCTTTTGTAAATTGCAAAATGTAGTTAATTCAGATGATTAAAATTTATTTTTCCTTTCAACAGATTGATTTCTTAAATTATCTGCAGAAATGTTTCTTTACCCTTCGTCGACTTGTTGATTGAGTTACAGATTCGCGATTTTGAACCGTTTATTATAAACATCAGGAGTGATTAAACAATGTATACTATTTTTTTTCCGAAAGTCGTGCTGGATTATTCAGCCTGCCGGATTAGAGGATGTTTACTGTATTACTGACTGTTTATAATTTACATTTTTTAAGCATGCATTTTTTTCTTTTCTATTTTTGTCGGAATTTCGGGTAACCTGAATTTTTTGTAATCCAAACAGGCACTTGTCACAATTAGTGCGGATTATCAGAGATCTACTGTAATCTGAGTTTACGCACTTAAGACGCACTTAACAGTACATAAAAACAATTTTTATGTGCATAAGATTTGAAACAAGAATTTCAAGCAGGACTTTAAACAACAATTCATTATTTTACCTTATTTATTTTTCTGGCGTTGTTTATAACTGCATACTCTTACATGATATGTTTTCAAAGTCGCCTCTTTAATATATAAGTACGACTTCGTTGGATGAAATGAAACTACCAGAAGGAAACTATGTACATGGCATTAAAATGAAGTTATGTTTATATGTGATTTTAAACAAGGAATATTTAGGTATATGGATATACTAAATATGCTGTGAGAATGTGGTACTGACTCTTCCTCTAAAGAAGACATTCGGAACATCAAAAATTTGTTTCATTATATACCTAATATACTACGTAAAATTTTGCATTTGAAACAAAACATATCGCCAAAAGAAAAATAAAATAAATAAAAAAAAACTTACGTAATCAATATATTTATGAAAAAGTTACAACTAAACGAAAATTAAAACTTCTTAAAAGTTACCTATAAGAATACTTTTTTTGAGAATGTCTGTTATTAGTGTTTCATTTTGGTATTTATTTTTTAAATTACCGTTTTGCGCTACACAATTTGTTAAAAAAGCAATTTGTACTTGTTTTCAGATACAAATAAAACATGTAAAGAGTTTTCTAGACAGAGAGTAGCGCTATCTTTTGAAAATTATTGAGTGGGCTCAAAAAACTTTCAGTAGCAAACATATACGTATAACATATACTATATAACCATATACTATATACATATACATATATACATATAAACATATACCAACATTTACTATATAAGCATATATGTAGTAAACGTATGCAATTTTCCCCCTTTGTGCGTGCGTGTGTGTGTTTGGAAACAGAGGCGGAGAAGGAGCGAATGACCGAAAATGATAATAGGAAGTTAAATTATGTTTTTGCTAAGCAAAATATAAACTTATTCTAATTTTATAAATAATTTTAATTAATTACATTCTCATAAGTTCTTCCTTATAATTATGTTAATATTTATTATTATAAATAATATAAAATTCCTTTTGTTGGAAGGAAAAAAAAACTAAATGTCAAGAAACATATACAGTTTAGTCACCTAATTCATTTATCAATTCAAGGCATTAAAACAGATGGCAATATATATGCAGGAAATTTGTTTTTGAGAGAAATTTAAATTTACATCCGTTAAAGAGGCTTTCAGTGCCTGTAAGAGTAACTGGTGTTCTTACTATTGTACAAACAAAATGATTTTGAGAAAGTCAATAAAACTAAATTTCATTTTAGCGATTAAATAAATAAATAAATAACGAATTAAATAAAATGAAATTGTTTGGGCGGAGAGTTCAAATTATCGGGTGGGCTCACGGCACCTCCCCCCCCCCCCCCCCACCGCTCCAGGCCCATGGAAGTTGACGCCACTGTAGACAGCTTCGACTTCTTAACAGCAAACAAACTAAATAAATTTTACAAAGCAAGTTTTTCCATGTCTGAAATTTTGCATACATGTACTGCAGCAATTCCGTCAAATATTCATGTAATGCAACGTTAATTATGATGTACTGTTTGTTTAACTTTTTAAACTTTGTCGATTGGATGTCTTTTTAAAATGTATATATATATGACTTTCTTATCATTAAGGAGTCTTGTACCTTTTAAACGCCTCGAAAATTAACGAAAAACTTCAAAGTTTGAATTAGTCTATCTTCAAAACCTTTTTATGTATAAATATGAAATTTCGGATATTGATTAAGCAGATTGTGCTTTGTAATATACCACCAACAGAAAATTATTAACCCTTTACAGAATTTGTGTATTGTTGAAATGAAAATAGCTCTTTTTTTTACCCCATAAGTCATTGCGCGCATGATATCTTGAGAAAGGATTAATGGATTATCATGAAATTTGGTGTATATACTAAAGAAATACGTGTGTTTAAAATGATCTACTTATAAGTATTTAAAATGGTAATATTTTTACATATGACTATTTTTATTAATTAGAAATACAATTTTTTTTTATTATTATTTTTACGAAAATATTTTTTTTATGTAGTTAATGAAATAATTTTAGCCTAAGAGTAGATCATTTTAAACACACATATATGTTTAGTATCTTTACCGAATTTCATGCCAATCCATACATACCTTCTCAAGATATCATGCGCGCAATGACTTATGGGGTAAAAAAAGAGCTATTTTGATTTCAACAATACACAAATTCTGTAAAGGGTTAATAAATTTCTAATGGTGGCATATTACAAAGTACAATCTGTTAAATCAATATCCAAAATTCCATCTTTATATATAAAAAGGCTTTGAAGATAGACTAAATCAAACTTTGAAGTTTTTCGTTATTTTTCGACGCGTTTAAAAGGTACAAGAACCTTTAAGAAGGTTAAAAATTTCAAACACATTTTGGAAAGTTAAGTTTAATTCTAGTCTAAAATACAAAAGATTCTTTCCTTATTTTATATAGTGAAGAAAATTTAAAAGGTGCTAGAACGCTCTCCAATGTCATTTATTAAAATAATTTATTCTGCATTCAAAGTCTGTCTTGAAAAATAAATCTTTGTTCTATACTTTCAAAAATTTCACTCGAGTTTCTTTTTACTAAATAAAGTTATCTGCGTAACATTTGATGAACTCATATAATAAATCTCGCCCCAGTGATTTACCTGAATGCCATTTATATTATAAATAAGCGAGAAAGAGATAATTGACTTAATTATTCTTTGTGAAGGTTTCTCAGTGCAACATCTTGTAAATGACGTGTAATTGATTATCATGAATATTTGAAGTTGGATCATTATTTTGTATAATTAACTTGTTATAAGAATAATGATGCTCTAGATTTTCTAAACTTCTAATAAACTGCTTTTTCTAAATATAAAGAATCATTCACAATATAGTAGTACTCTAAAGTAAAATACTATATTTTCAAAATTTTCATTATTACTAAAAAATATATTTTCCAACTGAAGATATCATAGATGATAATAAAATTAATTAAAGAATATTTAGGAATTGTTAAGATATACTTCTTATGAGACTACTTTTGCGTATTTAATTAACCTTAAGGGGAAGGTGGCAGTTAATTTTTTTTTCATCATAGAGATATAAAATTTTGTAGAAACATACATTTCACCATAAGCATATAAACTACCTTAAAAGAAATTTCTAATCTTATCATAATTTTAAGATTATTTTTTAAAAATTCGAATTTTAAAGCGAAATTTTAAAAGGCTCCATGCGTCATAATTTTTGAGATATTTCCTCGATTTTGTATTTTAATCACTTAGAACTCTATTACAAACAAATTTATGCATCGATTATTTAATCCCTTGGATAATTAAATTTTTATCGATTTTTTCCTGAATTCGATATCGATTTTAATCAAAATTTAGCCTTTTCAGAAGCTAAAAATCAAATTTAATTATCTTAATGAAGTCAAATTTTGAAATGCATGCACAGTTTTTTGGTAAGCAATATTAGGATTCGTCATTAGTAATTTCATGAATTTTGATCAAATATTATGACGCATGAAGCATTTTAAATATCTAAAAACGTTGAAAAATCAGTTTTGAGAAAAATAGATTTAAAGTTTTTAAAGGACCTAAAAATTATTTGTGCACAAAATTCAAACTCTTATCGCATCTGCATGCAGTTTTTCGCAAATGGCTCAGAACAAACTGGAGAATAATAATATGAGGCAATTCCACAGAAAATCATCATTTTTGAGGGGGGGGGGGGGATCAAATTTATAAAACGTTTAATTTAAGGGTATGATTGTAAACTTGATATTTTTATGTTCTATACTAAAATCCTAATAAAAAGACATTGTAAAGTACTGTTTACAAACTAAGTTAAGTACCATTATTGTCTTGGTAAAGTCATAATGTTACGTCAGTTACACAATCCCTCGGATAATTAATTTTTTAGCAATTTTTTCCTGAATTCGATATCGATTTTCATCAAAATTTAGCCTTTTAATAAGCTAAAAATCAAATTTAATTATCTTAATGATGTCGAATTTTGAATTGCATGCACGGTTTTTTGATAAGCAATATTAGGATTCGTCTTTATTAATTTAATTATTTTTGATCAAATAATATGACGCATGCAGCATTTTAATAATCTAAAAACGTTGAAAAATCAGTTTTGAGAAAAATAGATTTAAAGTACATTAAAGGGCTGAAAAATTATTTGCGTACAAAATTCAAACTCTTGTAATTTTTCGAAACTTAATCGCATCTATCGGGTGTCCCAAAAATGATTGGTGAAATTTAAAATTGAATAACTTGCAAACGGTGACAGATATCTAAAAAATTTTTCCAGGATGGTTATGTAAGATGTCAGGAGTTTTTATGCTGCGATTCCCAGTTTTAGTTACAAATAGCAGCGATAGATGGCGCTGCAAGCAAAAGGCACTAAATCCAGGCTCAATTTTTTAGCCTCTCTCTTCTCCCATGCAAAAAAAAAAAAAAAAAAAAAAAAAAGGAGATTAAAATGTTTTGAATGGATCCCGAAGTACCAAAAATCGGGTCTGGAATTAGCACTTATTTCTCTCAGTGCCATCTATTGTTTGAAATTCGAACTAAAATCAAGAATCACAGTAAGAAAACTCCTGACATCATACATAACCCTCCTGCAAGAATTTGTTTTAAATATCTGTCAGCGTTTGCAAGTTATTGAATTTTAAAATCCATCAGTCATTGTTGGGACACCGATATAGCACAAAATTAGCACTCGCCACTCGCCAGGCGTCGAGTAACACTTAAAGCGTATCGATTAACTTTATTGTCCTCACTCGCCAACTCAATGGGTAATTCTCGCTAATTTCGATATGGTCACCGAAAAAAATCAATTTTGTCAATCGTTCGTAGAAAAAAATCGTCAATTCCCTCAAAGAATCGCGAAAAAACGTGAATTTCGCCCGAGGACCACGTAAAAAACGCGAATTACGCCAAAACATCGCGGAAAAAACAAAAATTTCGTGAAAAGATAGCGGAAAAAACACAAATTTCGTGAAAAGATCGCGGAAAAAACGCAAATTTCGACAAAGAATTGCGAAAAAGAATCACAAAGTTCTTCAAAGTATCGCGGAAAAACGCAAATTTCGTGAAAAGATCGCGGATAAAACGCAAAATTCGTGAAAAGATCGCGGAAAACACAAAATTCGTGAAAAGGTCGCGGATAAAGCGCAAAATTCGTGAAAAGATCGCGGAAAAAACGCAAAATTCGTGAAAAATCGCGAAAAACGCAAATTTCGTGAAAAGATCGCGGAAAAACGCAAAATTCGTGAAAAGATCGCGGAGAAAACTCAACTTTCGTGACAAAATCGCGAAAAAAACGCAAATTTCGTCAAAGAATCGCGAAAAAGAATCACAAAATTCCTCAAAGTATCGCGTAAAACGCAAATTTCGCGGATAAAACGCAAAATTCGTGAAAAGATCGCGAATAAGACGCAAAAATCGTGAAACGATCGCGGAAAAAAACGCAAAATGCGAAAAAAGTTCGCGGGGAAAAAAGCAAAATTCGTGAAAAAATCGCGGGTAAACGCAAATTTCCAGAAAGAATCGCGAAAAAAGAATCACAAAATTCTTCAAAGTATCGCGGTAAAACGCAAATTTCGTGAAAAGATCGTGCTAAAACTCAAATTTCGTGAAAAGATCGCGGAAAAAACTCAAAATTCATGAAAAGATCGCGGAAAAACGCAAAATTCTTGAAAAGATTGCGGAAAAAACGCAAAATTCGGGTAAAGATCGCGGAGACAAAGCAACTTCCGTGACAAAATCCCGGAAAAACGCAAATTTCGTCAAAAGGTCGCGGAAAAAACGCAAATTTCGTCAAAAGATCACGGAAAAAAACGCAAATTTCGAGAAAAGATCGCGGAAAAAAATAAATTTCGTGAAAAGATCGCGGAAAAAACGTAAACTTCATGAAAAGATCGCGATGAAAACGCACCTTTCGTCAAAAGAACGCGGAGAAAACGCAAATTTCGTCAAAGGATCGTGGCAAAAACGCAAATTTCGTGAAAAGATAGTGGAAAAAACGCAACTTTCGTCAAAAGATCGTGAAAAAAACGCAAATTTCACTAACAGATTGCGGAAAAAAACACAAATTTCATCAAAAGATCGCGGGGAAAAAACGCAAATTTCGTCAAAAAATCGTCTAAAAACGCAAATTTCGTTTAAAAAAATCTTGAAAAAAATTCATTTATTTTCAATGAATGGCGAAAAAAGCCACAAATTTCGTCAAAAGATTACAAGAAAACGTAATTTTGTGAAAAGGTCGCGGAAAAAACGTGAATTTCTTCAAAAGATCGCGGAAAAAACGTGAATTTCTTCAAAAGATCGCGGAAAAAAACGTGAATTTCTTCAAAAGATCGCGAAAAAAACGCGAAATTCGTTAAATGGTCGCAGAAAAATGCATATAAGTTAATGCCGAGGGGGTGTCCCCCTCTGCTGTAACCTTTCTGAAAATTTCTTGTGAATTTATTTCATTGCAGTTAATAGTAAAAATAAAAATTTTCACTTGTGTAATTATATCGAATGGTAAGTAATATATATTAGTAAATTACAATGTTGATAGTTAGAAAAAACACAATTTTGATTGGAGCGTACATAACTTTGTTATTGGCCAGTGGTTAAAAAAAACTGTCCAGTAAAAAAAAATCAGTGTACTGGCCAGTGGCCAGTGGGTAAAAATGTTAATTTTGACCTATAGACACCTAGTACATGCAGTTTTCCGCAAATGGCTCAGAAACTGGCGAATAATAATATATAACAAATATAATTTTCGATTTTTGGGTCGATTGCCGCTAAGATAAAGGTTTACGGTCCCCTTAATAAAATACTGTTGTGAAAATCATCAGTATGAGTATTTGTATAGGAATATTATACATATGAGGACGTGAGTTTCCAAATTCGACTTATCCTGAAAATCAAATGTTGGGTAATCGCGAAAAACCTCTAACTCCATCCATAAATTTTCATTGTAAACCAAGATTTTACAATGCCAGAAATACAGGATAAAATTAGTTTATTTGCACATTGTAGTGTCTTTTCGGTGCAGGTTTACCAGTAGAATAGATTGATACAGAAAACACGACTTATTTTAATTTTGGATAAAGCGAGTTTTTGAATTCAAGTTCTCATATATATGAATCGTTCAGTGCCAAATCGATTAACTCCGTTAAATGAAAATGTTCAGTATAAACAGTTAAAGTTGTTGTAACTATAAAAATATAGTATCTATATAATATTTTTTTATCGGGTTACTTTGATTGAACTCAATAATTTTATTTATATCAGGGATAACTTTTTATCAATGTATAAGTATATAGAAAATTTTCAAAGTTCCTTTGTTTAAATAAACGCCACTTAAAATGGAGTCAGTCGGATTGATTTCTGAACGCCTCACATTTACCGGGTGTCCTAAAAAGGACTGACTGTTTTTAAAATTCAATAACTTCCAAACGGTGACAGATATTAAAAAATTCTTGCAGGAGGGTTATGCATGAGATCAAAAGTTTTTTTACAGTGATTTTCGATTTTTGTTCGAATAACAAAAAAATAGATGGCGCTATAGGCAATAGGCACTAAATACAGACTCGATTTTTTGGTCTTTCTCTTCTTCCATGCTGAAAAAGGAGATTAAAATGTATTGAGTGGGTCCCGAAGTGCCAAAAATCAAGCCTGAATTTAGCGCCTATTGCCTACAGCGCCTTCTATTGTTTGTAATTTGAAATAAAATGGAAAATCACTGTAAAAAAACTTTTGACCTCATGCATAACACTCCTGCAAGAATTTTTTAAATATCTGTCACCTTTTGCAAGTTATTCAATTTAAAAATCAGTCAGTTCTTTTTAGGACACCCGGTATATGTTATCTTATGCACTAGTACAAATCAATACGCACTTTAAATCTATGTTGCATCAGCCTTTGAATTCCTTGGATTTAATATTAGAAAAATAAATATTTATAATTGCTTAAAAATGAAGCTATCTTAAAAAATTGCTATTATAAAATTTGTCCAGAACATTTTGAGTTCTGTATCATACAATCACTGGTTTTTAAAAAACATTCCTAACACCTTAATACAAAGTTTTAACAATAATCCTTTATGAAAAAATTGATTATTATTCCTTTTATGTAATACTAAGCAAAATTTTGTACAAAGAAGGATGAATATTTTTCAAAACTAAAGTAGTATTCAGAAAAGAAGAAGCAAAAGAAACTCAAGAAACGTCATCTGTGATGGAAGAAAATTACTGTACATAAACTGGCACGTTCTTTAGAATTTTACGCTGATAAGTTTTAATCTCCGTTTCCTGCATCCATTTTTATTTTTCACTTTGAAAATTCTACACAAAGAATTTCTCCCTAAGGACATACCGAGTCTGCTTATAGTTAGCAAACATTACATATTTCCTTTTATGAAATTGTATAGCAAAATTAAATTATGAAAAGTGTTCCGCGTTAGAATTATCAATTATAATATCTACTAATTTAGGACACATATCTTTTTCTTGATTATATCTTTTTTATTTAATTGTATTTGTATATCTTGATCAGGACAACAAAAGAAAAAAAATATATTTTTAAAGAACAATCTAAATGCATGCCTCTCATTGAAGATGCATATTCTATTCTTGCTTTTTTCTTAGTAGTGACGCACCACGGTGAATTAAAATTTTATGATTTCAGTTTAAGATTGATCCTTTGCTTTATTTATGGTTGTTGGCCCACTTGCATTATACAGGTGGTCCGAAAAACATTGATCTAGGCTTCCAAAAACATCGACATTTCTTAAATATTGAACATAGACATATAAAATAATTGCTACAAAGTTACATAAAAAAAGGTACATAATTCCACGAAATCGATTAAAATTTTCAGAGGATTAATTCTGAAGAATTACAAAATTTTAATTTTTCTACGGCATCGTACAAAAAATCCCCCAATGAATAAAATGCGCCCCATACTCTAATAAGGTCATGTACAAAATGACAACATTTTATCATAAAAAGTCGCAGAGATATGAAAATACATGAATGCTGAATTAAACAACTTTTCGATGCCTGGATATGAGTTCGCAAAGGGGAAAAATCCTGTCCGATGATCGTAGTTCAGGGATCGTACACAAATTACGAAAGAAAACAATGATTCGGCTGTAAACATTTTTATTTTGATTTATGATTAACTCCTCACCAAATTTGTTTAGAAATTCATCTCCGACCTTTTTTGATAAAATTCTAAAAATTTGTACATGACCTTATTGTACAGGGCACATTTTACTCTTGGGGAAATTTGGCAGTATAAAAATTTAAATTTTGTATTTCATTAAATTTAACCTCCTGAAAATATTAATCGGTTTTATAAAATTCTGTACCTTTTATTTACGTAATTTTGTAATTTATAATACACTCATGTTTTTGAAAATTGCAGTACCACGAAGGAATGACGCAATTGAGCTGCAAATTTCAGAGAATGCAAAGTTTAGTATGTTCTACGAATGATTCCAATTTCAGAGTCACCACGTATGCGGGGGCTGAAAAGCGCCCTGACTGCTGCTTAAACCGTATAAATAGAGGACTGTAGCTGGACGTTGAAATTTGTCTATGGTTATCTGCTAGTGGTAAAAATTAGGTGAGACGTAACTATCACTCTTCGACGAAAGAGGGTGGCATTTCAACAACTGACGGAATTTGAACGGGGGAGAATCATCGGCCTTCGTGAAGAATTCCTCAAGGATCCTTAAGGATTTTCCTATCGTGCAATAGCAGCTCGTATGCAGCGTAATAGCAGCAGAGTGATCCGAGTTTGGAAGCAGTCAACTGACGAAGATTGGACAACTCGGTAATTTGGGAATGGACCCCGGATGGTGACATCAACGCCGGATGATAGACACATGGTTCGCATGGCGCTGACGAACCGTACAACTTCATTTAGACAGTTGAAAGCACATTGGTCAACTGCTATATGTGTATCAGTGTCTGCTTAGTGAATTTGTTGACGTCTGCTGCACCGTAGACTGCGTGCAAGAACTCCTTTATACAGGTCCCCCCTCACTCAAAATCAACAACGCCTGCGGCTGCAATGGGCACATGAAGATACAGACTGGCGTATAGATTGGCAAGAAGTGATTTTTCTGAGGAATTCCGCTTAATTTGTGACACCATTATTGTTGCATTCGTGTTAGACGCTAACCCTGTGAATGTTCCCTTCCGGAGTGCATTATCGAACGTCATAGAGAACGAATACCCGGAGTTGTGATCTGGGGTGCAATTGCATCATGGACGATCGAAGCTGCTGCGAATTCTGGATAATCTGAACAGTAGCAGGTGCTTCAGTGAAATACTGGAGCTCGATGTTGTTCCTTTCATTCAAGGCATTTCTGGAGCTATTGCACACCCACATGTTGAAAGGAATGTTCAAAACTTCTTGTCAGCAGAAAACATACAGCTTCTTCCGTAGCCTCCATGTTTGCCGGATATGTCCCCTATTGAAAATGTGTGTGATTTCGTTGATCAGCGTCTTGCTCATGATCCTCATTCTGCAGCTTCTACAGATCAACTTTGGATACGCATGCAAACAATAAGGAATGCTCTTCCCCAGGCAGACATTCAAAATCTGTTCGAGTCCATGCCACGTCGTATAGCAAAACTTATTGCAGCGCGTAGTGGCTACACCAAATACTGATTTTGGACCCTTCATATTATTATTATTATTATTATTATTATTATTATTATTATTATTTGCTTTGAAAAAGGAATCATTTGTTTGTACCAATGACATTCGTTTGTGTATTAAATTTCATTTAATTCTGATGATTCCTTCATGGTGTTGCAATTTTCACAAACATGAGTGTATATTGTATATGTCTATGATCAATATTTCAAGAATAAAAGCCCAGATGAATGCTTTTGAGACAACGTGTATAAACAGTGGTGGTTCGTGACTGCCTTTTTGAAGGGCACTAAATGCATGTTTGCCAAATTTATTCTTTTTTAACCACTATTTTTCAAAACGAATCTTTGCTTTATTAATTGGTAGAAACTTTTGTCATTAAATAAGGAAAAGATTACTTTTAAAAAAAAAGGGTAAGAAAAGAATAAGTTTTTCAGCCATGTATTATACTACAATATGGTGGTGAAGGGGTTAATCTGAATGCCCATCGTTACGTATTTTTTATGGCAGACACAAAGAATAACACCAGACCATTAAGATTCCAGTCATTATTAAACTACTCCATTCCGTGCTATATATTCTAATATGAAATTAAAAAAAACACTTAAGTTGTTAAACCATATTCCAAGCATTTTTATTTTTATATATTTTCAATGGGGATTATGCGCAAATCCTCAGGAAGTTAGAAGTCGAGGATAGAATTTAAAGTATTATGAAAATAACACATCTGCAAACTTATGGCACACAGTTAGACATACAAATTTCATACAACGCATCATTCTTTAAAAAGGAAATTTCGGAAAAATAGTAAAATAAGAAGAAAAATAAATTTTACAGAATACAATAAATTTTATTTCAAAATTTGAAAATTCTTTGTTATACGATTTTAAGACTTTAAAGTCAAAAGTGAATGAACACAAACGGATTTACTTTTCCTTCTTTTCCTTAGCATAAGCCTTTCAAAAGTTTGCTGAAGTTATTTTGGAAGAAAAAAAGAATTTTGACGTGTGAATAATGCACTAGTATTCTCAATAAATACTTGTTTTTAAACTCTGGCATAATTTATATGAATAGTGATTTATGTGAGGCATAAAATGCGTGCATGTCTCATCAATACAGAGGTTTTTAGATGCGTTCATGATTATATAAATACGCAGCACCTATACACTGAAAAAAAAAATGAAGTACTCTAAAATGAGTAAATCGATGTACTCATATTGAATTGAGTACGTTTGGATAAAAAATAAACCTAATGCTTTCTCAATTTTGATACATCACATGTTATCAAACCAAACGAAACGATAATTTTATACTTTGTAGTGGTTTATTTCCTTCATGGCGGCTTAAAAGATGTCCTTTAATCGAAAAACAATGTAATATACGTGGAAATCAAAGGTATAATATTACATTTTTATTCCTTTGAAGGAACTATATCCCGTATCTCCTTCATAATACATAAGGTAAGGTTACATTGTGTTGTTGTTGTTGTTTATCAGTGCTTCGAAAATTCGGTCTGGTTTGTGTGCTAAGTGAGATGGATTTGTTCGTAAAAACAAAAATTAGAAAAATAGGATTTTCAATATTTCGCCGCCAACTTTGAAAGTAAGTGCTCTCTGTTAAATATTCAATAGTTTTTTTCCTTTTTAACGTAATCAGTTGTACCTTCTGTAAATATTATATTAATGTAAATATCAAATTATGCACGGTATTTTAAAATGATTTAAAGGTGCTTGGAAACAATGCTCCTGTCATAAAAGTAATTGGATATATGCAGATATTGGCATATCTGGATAATAATTTTGCTATTTTTTCTTCTTAAATAAACAATTAAATGTGTCTTGTTAATAATTTTGAGCGGGAAATAAATGTAAGAAAATTTTTACTTTAATCTGTAGTAAAGTGTCTCGGGGGGGGGGGGGATTTTTTCCCACTAACTTAGTTTAGTTTTGAAAGTGTTTTATAAAATGTGTGTCCTTTAGCCTAGTATTTTATTTTGGTTTGACACGTCTTACTAATCGCCCATTTTGGACGCCATCTTGTTTTAGTTCATATTTTTATGACAGAAGCGGCGTTTTCAAACACTTTTAAATTATTTTAAAATACTGTGTATAATTAATTATTTATATTAATGTAATATTTCCGTAAAATAAGAAAAAGATGCGTTGAATATTTAACAGACAGCGTTTACTTTCAAGTTCTTATTTGAATACATACATGGGTTCAAAAATTAGTACATAAACACTTCATATTTCAATACATGCATAAGATTGAAAATGAGTACCTAACGGTTCATATTTAAACGCATCCACAGAATCAAAAATGAGTACACGTATTTCTCAATTTTGAGTACATTTGGATCGGAGCTATGTTGAGTATGTGACGTATTTAAAAATGAGTACTTTTTACTCAATTTTGAGAACCCATTTTTTTTCAGTGTAGTCGTCGTTTGGTCCGCCCGTATGTCTGTCTGCATATAACATCGCAAAACCTACCCAACCGAATGGTTTGAAATTTAGTATAAAGAATCTTTACAGACTTTTGTCGAGTCATTGCAATTTTTATGAAAATCGAATCAAAACTTAAAAATACATTAATAAATGTTTTCTTCATTTTATTACATCCTACCATACGCAATTAATTCAACGATATCCCATGATAGATAATGATTCTAGGTTGCCATAGCAATTACGTCCCATTTAAGATGGAGTCATATTATTTCCGTATTACAGAATTTAATATATATATTCGTAATAATTTCGTACTCATGCATTTTGCATAAAACTGCAACAGCTATTGCTCCGACATCTGAATATTTATAAAACTAGTAATAGTACGCTTGATCCCCATTTGCCACGTTTGAAGTACAATTTACGACTTGTTAAAATTGAAAAAGAAATGGTTGATTGAACCTCCTTTTCAATATGATGCAATAATCTTAACACTTAAATGCCGGGTGTTGCTTTTCGGCACCATACCCAATTTACGCTTCTAAAATACTATTAGAATAATATTGAAGCTATAATGTCTAATGTTGCCAATAAAATACATTCTGAAAATATTATTAAATCGATTTTCGACATGTAGATGTCAACACTTGTGCTGTTTAAGAATAAAGATAGATTTATTTTTTCAATTGTTTCTAATTGTTCTTTTTGTTTTGTTTGGAAGCTTGCGAAATACCCTATTTTGTTTTGCAGTGAGCACGTAAAATTTCTTTCTTATTATATCCTAAAATTCTTGTGTGTTTAACATTATAGAATTTTATCAAGGAAAATTGTTTTTCCAGTTAAAGACCAGTATTGCCGATTAGTAACAAGCTGTTTTTTAGTCGTAAACCATACTTAAAACAAAATATGATTTTTTAAAGTATTTTTCTCATGATTTAATTTTAAAATGAAAAACATTATTACAATGATTTTTGAAAAATCAGTCATTTCAGGGTTAACATATAAAAATGCATAAACTCAAAAGCTATGTGATTTGTAGATTCTAGATAATTAAAAAAGATTCTTTGGAGTTTAAATAGGTTTTTTCTTTTTTAGTTTGTTGATTCTGTTTTTATTAATATTTTACATTCAATGCGTTTTCATAGAAAAGTGATGTGTTAGAGATGATGACTAATTTGAATAAATAATAATATTGAAAATGTAACTGGAAAATGTCTCATTCCCCTTTTGCTTTTGTATTATTTATTCAATATTTTCCATATATGCGACCGACCTTTTTAAAATTCAGTTTCTACATTAAAATGGAATTATTGTGTTTAAAGGAAATGTGTGAAACTTATTATTCTAAATAAACTGTGATCCAAGAAATACATTTTATTTTTATTCGCAAATCTATTCCTTAAGGCTGTTCTCAAATCGAAGATGGCAACTTTGTGACATAAGTTTTAGTTTATTTTTGTTAGGAAATGTATGAAACTAGCGGGTGTTATTGTTCAGAAACTATGTCATCGAACTGGGTTTTTTTCTTTTGTTTTTTTTTTGCAAACGCAATAGACCTTTCAGGAAATAGTGTCAAAGTGGGTGTTTTGAACCGAATTTCCGCGCGAAAGTAGAATAACAACTTAAGAAAGGACAAAAAAACATGTTTGTCACGTGATCAGAATTGCTTATAACTCAATTTATTGATCAAAAAATGGAAAACACGGCTCAATTCCAAATCGCTTCCATGGCCAGATTTTCCAATTTTCTATCTTTCAGTTAAAATATGAATTTGTAAATGTGTCAGAATGTTTTGCGCTTGTTGAGCAGAGAAGTTAAGAACAACCTTGATACGAAAACAAATTAATGTATAGAGCTATTTTTTTGTACCTTTAGCATTTATCTTAAAATGGTAAGTGTTAAGATATTTTACTAACAGGTCCTAAAATAGACTAATAAGCAGGGGTATAAAAATCTAGGGTGCCAGCGGGCAGTCTCTTACCACTAAATTTCATTCGTTATTTTCCGTCTAACATTTCATCTAATTTTTTTGTAAGAATTCTAATAAAATTTAAGCGAAGAAAACTAATAGAATTTGGTGGTGAGAGACTGCCTGCTGGCGCCTAGATTTTTATATCCGTGCTAATAAGAATATATATTCGATAGCATAGATAAATATACACAATGTTTATTAAAAACAATTACTAAAATATGAACAATATATTTAAATAGTTACGAAGCACACAAGAATTATTTGAAAAAACAACGTTTTGAATTTATTAACCATTTGGAAAAATGGTTATTGTCCTCTGTTAGGGTAGGAAATCAAAAACATATCTGAAGCGTTTTATTGGTTGAATCCGCATTTTATTCGTTTTCTGATTGATCTATACAGTAATGTGTATTTTTCCTTTACTTTCAACAGAGATGGATACTTCTGTTGCCACTATGACAAAAAAGTAATAAAAACTACAAAATTTATTAACCATTTGGAAAAATGGTTATTGTCCTCTGTCAGGGTAGGAAATCAAAAACATATCTGAAACGTTTTATTGGTTGAATCCGCATTTCATTCGTTTTCTGATTGGTCTATACAGTAATCTGTATTTTCCATTTACTTTCAACAGAGATGGATACTTCTGTTGCCACTATGACAAAAAAGTAATAAAAACTACAAAAACAAAATTAATAACTCAGAAACAAATTGAAATACAGCTTTCAAACAAATTGCATTTAAAAGTACATATTTTTCTCTATACGACGGTGTAAAAAGTAATAATGTGGGATGTTTAGAAGTTTAAGAATGAAACTTCATTTAAAATTGGACGATGGAAAAACCTTTTCCCGAACAGCCAATGAAACGTTTAGATACTACGTAAGTTTCAGGAAATTTGACGAGTCGCAGGCGATTTTTGTCGCTTGCAATTTTTACGTATAATAACACTATTAATGTTTAATTTATGGCGTACGTAATGTATGATCAACTCAGTGCTATTTTTTTTTAAGTTCTTCTTCAGTGATGTAAATAAACACAAGATCACGAGAGATGACATAATTCAACTTGCAGTTGAGAGCCTGTGCCACAAACAATTAAACACGGAGACGGGTAATTGAGGGAAGTGAAAATGTTATATTCCGATATATACGATGGAGATGCGATTAAAAGAACACAGGAATGCCTTTAATTCAAGAAACTTAATTTCTAAAATTGTAGCCCACTCCATAGAAGCAGATCATTTTCCAAGGTTTTGAGATGCCATTTTAACCTGACTCAATTTCCTGTCTCCGTGTTTAATTGTTTGTGGCAGAAGCTCTTCACTACAAGTTGAATTATGCCATCTCTCGTGATTTTGCGTTTATTTACATTATTGAAAAAGAACTTTGAATTAGTGCAAAACGTTTAATACTTTTTAAAATGATTTTTATGTGCTTTTTAGCTATTTAATTAAATAGCCCATATTTTTGTAATTTTTTTAATAAACATTTTGTATATATTTATAGATATAATATGTGATTAAAATATATATGTCGCAATCATTCCCGTGGATGTAACATACAGTCAAAAGTACAACTACGCACCATTGTAATGATTTTTCCTAAAACAGTCCATCTAATGTTATGTATTTAATAAATGTATATCAAATTACTATTTTGAATGCTATTTGCCATTAAGAATATATGATTAGCAATTAACAAGAATTTTTGCTGATTTGTGGGTTTTGTTTTTGTTCTCTGAAAATCTTTTCAATTGCTATGTTGTTATATTTTCCACCCTCCGTTTCATTTTCAAGATTTTAATTGCATTTCCTTTTTGTTTGGTTTTTACTTAAAGTTTAAATATTATATCTTCTATTTAAATTCAATTTATCTTATGTATCAGGAATTATTTTTACAAGTGAAGAAATTGAATTTGTTTGGACGTATAAGCATATGGAAAAAGCTTATTTAGTTTTCTGGAAATTGTTAGATTCTATTACATCATTGATGATACCGTAGAACTCGTTACAACGAATACCACTTTAACGAATTTTCATGTTAACGAATATTATTTGTTTTATTAAGGGGTCTCAGGACTCTTAAAATTGGTAAAAATAAGAAAAACGAGGCCATTTTCAAATTGTAATGTCTTAAAATGTATATGAATTTAAAATACGATTTTTATTGGGAATTAAAAATATTCTTTATATAATATTCTTTAATTTCACGTATTTAAAAAATTGCAAGATGCAGAATTAACATTTGTTAGCTCCAAACTGCCAAACATTTGACGAGCAGAAAATTGGTATGACAGCTTACGTGCAAGATTACAAAATAAATCTTGCAACTAGAAAGACATTTTACTGCCTACTTATACTTAATATTACAATAATTACCCTGAACCTAAGTAATTTTGTATTTAAAGCATTTTTATATTTTTAATACAAAGTTGTATTTAACTAATGCAAAATTTAGAAAATTTCAACAGTATAATCCCCTAAAAAAATATTTTTTTGAACAATAACAAGGAAATTTTAGGTTCAGTTTATACAAGTAACATGAAGCATGTGTTTTGAAAATGTTACGAAAAAAATATTCAGAAGTTTTTGAGATATCGTGCGCGTTATGAACAAAGACGTCGTTTGGAAAAAAATGACTTCGAAGTTTCGGAAACGCCGCTTCAGGTATTGAGCGGGTATAATTCTAAAGGCCATAACTTCTGTTCTAATGGGAATTTCAAGGAAACAATTATATCACAATGTTAGGAAAACACAGGAGTTTAACATCTGAAAAAAATTAAAATTTCGAAAATTTTGAAGCTTTAAGAGTCCTGAGACCCCTTAAAGAGAATCATATTTCATTATAATCTATTTCAATATAAAAATGTTTACTCAAACCGAATTTTTCAGTATAGCGAATTTAATCAGTGCTCCACAGAGATTCATTGTAACGAGGTTTTCTGTAACTGTTTGTTTGTATTTTGCCTTACATTAATTCATAACTTAGTATATCTTTGTCTGTAATAGTAATAGAGATTATAAAGCATAATAAATTAATAGTTGATGTTATGTGTGATATCTATATTGTATTGAATGCATCTGAATAATTTATTTTATCTCTTTCAGGTAAGTTACATTTTGTATACATTGAAGCTATATATGTAGGAACATATTAAAATACGTAAGTATATATATTTTTTTATACATGTTTATTTTATCAATAAAATTTTATAAAAGACAATGGATGTTTTTAATTTCAATTGAATTGAAATAACTACACTAAACCACAATAGCATAATTACGTAAAATACATTGTTTTGTATGAAATTCTTTCACTTTGTAGCTGAATGTCTAAGTATATCTTTAAAAGGGTACATGTGAATTTCTATCTTTTACATAATCTTCTTAAATCACAGTGAAATTATAATTGTACTGATCATTTTTTATTCGTAATTATCAGCTGCTGTCAACAAAAGGTTAATTTGTCTCTGAGAGCTAAATAAGGGAAAACGCCTCGAAGGTTAGAGGACATTCCCATTTTCAAAGGTTCATCTGAGATCTGTTGGCCAATTAAGCGGATGTTTTTATTCAAAAATCTACCGCTATTTCGGTACAATAATATTTGCTTTATTTAAGTGTAGATTAACAATACAAATTTAATTAAGTTAATTTTCGAAATTAGTTGTACATTGTTTTTCTAAATTTCGATAAATTCGTAATGCTGCTTGAGATACTTTAATGGTGCAAGTAAAATAACTTAATAAATTGTTCTACAATCTGCTTTCTTTCGTTAAACAAAAATGGGTAGCACGTTTTTATGTTCGATAATAAATATATCATGTGCTTTGCTATAATGTAAAAACATTATGTACAATTTTAAATCGTTCGTTTAAAAAGTTTAATAGAAAACGTCGAGAGACATCATGTTAAATTAAATTCATCACACTAATTTTGAAGAGAAAAAATGAGGATTTTCTATAAAAAGTAAATTTGTATTTCTTAAAACTTTTTTTAATTCAGTAATTCATTAGATTTTGAGTTCATGTTGTCATAATTAATGCAATAAAAAAGAGTTACAGCATAGCGTTATGTTGCGAAACTATATAACTTTTATTATCTATAAAGGATTACACAATCCGAGCCAAATTAGATGTAAATAAAGTTACAAGACATTTAACATGCCATAAAGTTTATTGAAGGAGCTTTAAACTCCATTAAAAGTTTCCTCCTAGTTTTTCGTTTTATAATATCATGCATCATTAATTTAATAAATAGAAAAACTTAATTTTAGGCTTTTGAATACAGGAAAATGCATTGTAAACTTGCGATGACATTTTTTATGCAATTAATAAAAATTAAGAAAGTTTCATTTTAGAAATTTTTTTATTATTTTACATTAATTTTTATTTTTATTTCTAAAGCTCTTAAACATAAAATTATTTTTGATTTAGGGCTAATACAACAATTTTATTTGTATTATATAAAGTTAATAATACTGTTTATTAATATTGATATACAGAATTTGGAAAATTGTTATGTATTCTGATATTCTACATTTTTTGAAATTTCTGAAACATTAAAGTGTACTTATTTTGTGACTGTTTAAAACTTCAATTCGTGATATTATAACCTTTTTGGGGGTATACTTAAAGCAGTATAAAATGTTATACCTGAGTGCATATTTTAAAGCAAAGTATAGCGAATTATATAACTTATTAAGTATAAAAGAATAGATAACCTAAGACAAATTAGATTAAAGTAATGTCACAATATCTTTAAAATGCCTTAAAGTTCATTTAAAGAGAGTTAAACATCGTTAAAAGTTTTCACTGAGTACTTTTGTTTTAGAATATCATGCGTCGTTAATTTAAAAACTTGAATTGGAGCTTTTGAAGGTATTAAAATGCAACCAGGCATGCGATGACTTTCCTTGGGTATTAGGGCATCATTTAACTTTAATTCTGCTATATACTTTCAGCTAGTTAGAGTTTAGAAGATATTTTATTATTTTGCATTTTCTTTTTTATGTCCTTTCTTTTACTTTTTTTTTTTTTTTGCTTGTGTTATCTAAAGCGTCTCTTTTAGACAGCATCTGATCTTATTATTCTTGATAAATACAGAAAATTTATGTGTGTTAGAACTATGTTTAAATATTTTGCGATTAGATTTATGGTCTGAAAATGGCGATTGTATTTTTATTATTTTCTGTACCACTATTTCTAAAAAATAAAAATATGTCTTGAAGTTTAGTAGAAATATACCATGAAGATAGTTGCTTTGAAATAATGGTCGATTCACAATCCACATGTGTCGCGAATGTGTATTTATTAGATTATAGCAACGTGCATTTTCGGAATTCTACAAATATCGCAGACAGAAATTAATACTTGAATTATATAATTTCTAGGGTCTGTTATAATAAAATGGTCTCTAACATGTTCTCAATGGTTTTTAAAATATCTCAAATGCCCATCCTACAACTAATAAAGCATATATCAATAAAATAATAATAAAAAAAAAAACATACACGCGAAAATGATGTAATAAATGAAGGAACAAACACGTTGTATGATGATACATTTCTCTTGTCAGTTCGGTATCATTTTGTTGAGTAATTTTTATTTATAAAAGCTATTTGTTCCTGAAAATGTGCTATTCCAGTTGCATTTATTTATTCACCTATGCACAGAGGACATAATTTAACTACATGCATTTATCTAGCACTTAGATACACATGTCACTTTATTTTCTTAATATATTAATATATAAATGTTTTAAATATCATTATGGATATATAAACGTTTTGGCACATTTTAAATTGCAATTATTCAAATAATTGACCATAATTTTATCCTGTGAAATCCACACGATTGTAGATTCGTACCGACCAATCTTTCAAACGTCGGCGTTTTTAAAAGCATGCTTTCATTAATTAGTCCAGTGGTAGGGGAACAAAAAAAGGCCGAATTCGGAATTAATTATGGGAAAGCTGGAAATTGTTTTAATCCCTTCAGTTTAGGTCTAGAATGAATATACTATGTTTTACCCCTCGTACTAGGTGAGCGTTAGGAAATATGTATAGTTTTATAGAAAAAAAACACGTTTTTTTACATACTATAAGAGTATCACCAAACAGCTAACTCTGTCAAAAACATTATTAATGCAAATGCTGTAGAGCTTAAAATTCTGAGTAAAATGAGTACCTACACTTAAAATTTTTGTTGAACATTAAGGTCTCAATTCCAGTTTAAAGTTTTAGACCCGTGTTCAGGGGGTTGAACTCAGAATTAATTAGGAGAAAATTGGAAATTGTTTTAACCCCTTCAGTTTAGGTCTAAAATGGACGTACGATGTTTTCTTCCTCGTACTTGTGTGAATGTTAGAAAATATGTACATATTTATTTTCGAAAAACGCGTTTTTTTTAATTACCTTAACAATATCTCAAAACATCTAACTTTAAAAAAAAATATTTCCATAAAAATATTGTAGAGCTTGAAATTCTGAATAAAATGAGTACCATCATTAATATTTTTGTCCAACATTAAGGTCGCAATTCTATTTCAAAATTTTGCCTTAATCGCTAATCAAGAGCTTGAAGCCAGGAGAGACCAAGTTAACTTAACAATATCTCAAAATAGCTAACTCTATCAAAAACATTGTCAGTACAAAAGATGTAGAGCCTAAAATTCTGAGTAAAATGAGTACCTACACTGAATATTTTTGTTTAATATTAAGGCCGCAGTTTTGAGATATTCTTAAGTTAACTCGGTCTCTCCTGGCTTCAAGCTCTTGATTTGGAAAATTTTGAAGTTGAATTGCGATACATAATGTTGAACGAAAATATTAATGATGGTACTCATTTTATTCAGAATTTTAAGCTCTGCAACATTTGTATTGACAATGGTTTTTATGGAGTTAGTTGTTTTGAGATATTGTTAAGGTAATTAAAAAAAACGTGTTTTTCGAAAATAAATATGTACATAATTTCTAAAATTCACCCAAGTACGAGGAAGAAAACACCGTACGTTCATTTTAGACCTAAACTGAAGGGGTTAAAGCAATTTTCAGTTTTCTCCTAATTAATTCTGAGTTCAACCCCCTGACCACGGGTCTAAAATTTTAAACTGGAATTGTGACCTTAATGTTCAACAAAAATATTAAGTGTAGGTACTCATTTTACTCAGAATTTTAAGCTCTACAACATTTCTATTGACAATGTTTTTGACAGAGTTAGCTGTTTGGAGATACTGTTATGGTAAGTAAAAAAAAAAAACGCGTTTTTTGACTATAAATCTATACATATTTCCTAACGCTCACCTAGTACGAGGGGGAAAACATAGCATATTCATTCTAGACCTAAACTGAAGGTATTAAAACAATTTCCAGCTTTTCCCTAATTAATTCCTAATTCAACCCCCTAACCATTGGTATAAATGTGCATTTTTCATTAACAAAATTAATTTTTTGATAAAAATAAATCTCATTGCTCGGTTCCACATTAAATTTTGTATAGGTATGGAATCCCAAATCGCACTACTGTCAAGGATGCAGAACTGAACCATGAAGTCCATGGGTTAAAATTACTCATAGACATTGAAAAGGGATACTATGTGCTGATGACTATCATAAGACTAATGTCAGACGGATGTCTTTTTTGCTGCTTTTTGGTTAAGTATTATCCATTCACAAGGCCCGTCTGACATTGGTCTAAATTTTAATGAAAATGGAATCCTAACATTTGGAGCTACTGTTTTTAAAATTAACAAATTATGCTTCAAACTCAGTGGTGACAATATGCTTTCGGCGTTAACGTAAACATAAACAAAACTAAACTCTGTAGCTAAACGATCCATGAAAGATATGGGCTACGGTGCCCATCCCTGTTTTCTTGACCCTGGGCAACGAGGTGTCATACAGCATATGTCCCGGTCAAGTGGTCAGGTTAATGTGGGATCCTCTATGTTTAGTTTCCATGCAAGCTTGGTACTCCTTTAATCGATCACGAAGTGACAAAAGGCTGATTGAACCTTGTTCAGCCGGGCGTTGAACTCTCGACCTGCAACGCAGCAGTCAGATGCTCTGACCACTACGCCGCTGGACTTCTAAAATAAACATAGCAAATTCATTTATCTTTAGAGACTTTTTATAACTTTTTTTTAAAGACATATCGGTGCTCTGTTTAATTATTAAAATAACAACAACAACAACAACAAAAAATTCTGACTTTCAACTCAAATAGAATATTTTAACGCAACCCTTTACTTCAAAGTAATTAACTTTTCATTATTGGATAAAACTTAAATGAACATTTTTTGAAAATTTTCATGGGAATTTTGCATCCGTTTTATGATTCTAAAGCACGTTAAATGTCATTATGGAGTACTTGATGAAGGCATTTTCTAAGTACTTCACATGCCTTTCATGTTTTATGATATAAATTACTTTACTTTTATGGTATCTATAAAGTTTAATATTGTTGAGCATAATAACATTAACTAGGCCCATTACGTGTTAGAAATTTAAAATATAAGAACTTTTATTTCCAATATTGTAGGTAAATTAAAGCTTAAAATAATCATTAAAAATATTTTTCTTAAATTTTGGTTATGCTTGCTGCTTTTCACAAGTAAATGTTAATAAAAAAAAAAAAACTTAATATATTTTCAGTGGTTTCAAAATAACAAACACTTATTTGACGGTGGCTGTTTCGTTTGATTAACGTGCTACATTCTTCATCAATAACATATTCCAATTTCGGGACAATCCATTAACATTACTTCTCTAACACAGATGAAACAGTGTCAGATATACAGGCCAGAAGCTCTTTGTAAGATCTCGATGAACGTAATATATGTAAGATGCAAAACCTTATCATTTAAAGGAAACGCCTTAAATATCAACAAGAAGAATATTGAAAATCAATGGAAATAGTAAGCAAACTCTGAAAACGATTGTGATTTTAAAAAAATCTTTTTTATGATGTTTGTAAGTAATTTTGTCTATATGCTAAAGTTTTTATTATTTTTTAAAGTACCGTTTCTCATTATCAGTCTATTAAAAATTGTATATGCATATTTTTTTATTCATTGAGAGATCGCAATCTCATTAACAACTTTAAAAAACTCTATTCAAGAAGTAAACATGAACCAAATAAAACAAAATAAAAACTCTTTCAATATTAAAGCATAATCTTTACCTATTTATATATTTTCTTAGAGAAGTTGTTAACTTGAAATGTTTTCCCTTTGTAAACATTAAAACACTGGATGTAGATTGTCTTGGGAAAATAAATCACTTTTCTGAATTTAAAAAGTTGAAATTCTTTTAAATTGTTATCACTATGTTCTGAACTCAAAAATACATTACATAGCTTGTATTCATATAACATACCTTGTCTTACTGATTTATCTGAACTCAACTTATAATACAAATATGCAAGAATGAAGTAATTGACTTAATTATTCTTTGTGAAAGCTTTTCAGCACAACATTTTGGAAATGAGAGTTGTAATCCATTATCGTGAACATTTGAAATTTGATCATTATTTTGTAGAAATTCATGTATGTTATACATCGTGAATGTGTGGGATGTTTTAAATTACCAAACTGTCTAAGTACACGGCATTTCCCATAATATTTTATTATATGTAATTTACTTGAAATATAGCAACTTATTTATTATTGATCAGAAAAATTCAAAATTTGAATATTTAAACACTACTTTCAGTTCAGGACTATGCATTTGAGGTTTTCATGTTACTAATCTTTTCAAAGTATTTTGCATCGTCCATGAGATTTTATTATTGAAAGGTAAATTAATACGTAGGTAGCATATTACTAAAATATCATCTGTATAAATTTAAGTATGAACCTTAATTATTTAATTTAATCTTTTGAGAAGTGCTACAGTTGAATTGAAAAATATGATATAAACTTTCAGCGACAAAAATTTTCATTTTATAGCTACCATTTTACTAAAAAATCCCTGCCGGCTCGGCCTAAAGGCGGATGTAGATTTCGAAGTTAACTACTAATTTCACCAACAAAAACTAAATCAAGATTAGAGATAAACCCATTTTAACAATTTTATCTGGCCGCTTTTGGCGAGGTTTTAATATCAATTTTCTGTAAGAGCTGGTTTTATCAGAATCATGTTAATACGAAAAAATTTTCTTCAACCCTTATTTTTGTTCAATTTGTTTCTTCTGTAAGAGTTAGACCTATCAAAAACTTGTGAATATCAAAGTTGTAGATAATATAAAGCATATTTATAATATGTTCACGCATATTTGATATCTCGTGAACTGACGAAGTTATGAATTTTTTCTTCTTGAATCCCCCCCCCCCCCTTTTGTTCGTTTTTTTTCGGTAAAAGTGATTGTCCTATCAAAAACTCGTCAATATAAAAGTTTTGGGACCGCCGGCTTTCTCAATTTCAACCACCTTCAGAATTTCCTAAGGGAAACACGTGTTTCTCGTTCCTATTCTCTAATAAGGACCTATGATACTGTGTACAGCAAGATTTACAATTGGTCCGCGATACTATCAACTATGACTAATATTCATGTGTCGGTGCTGTTAGGCATAAAAATTCGTTTTAATTTTAAAAACTTCTAATTTTTTATATTTTTTTATTTATTAAATATTTAATTTCTTCTCTTGTACTTGGAATTTTCTAAACTTGAGTTTTACTAAAATGCATTTCACGTAAATCACATATTATTTCAGAATTTAATGTTATACTTTATGTAGGAAGTTTATTCTCAGAAATACTTTGATATTAAATTAAAAATTTTTAGTGACTTTTTTAAATCTATTTAGATACATGAATACTAAGGTATACATTTAACAAGTTTCACTTATATTCACACGTCATATGAATTGAACATATTAAATAACGATTGTTGCCTAGAGTTTAAAAAAATTTTAACCTCGAATTTCATCCATAAATATCCAAATAAAATTGCTTTTCTTCTCATATTTTATTTTTTAACACATGTATCTCATCGATCTTTAAAGTAATCGCCTCAACAGCCTTCAGATACTTAGGTTTATTAACTTAGAGATTTATTTAACTTCTTACTCACCGACGTAGCAAAATCGTTAAATATAATATTGATTTTCAAAACATTCTATGGGCGTGTTCCAAGTTTATCATTTTTAACAATATTTTCATTTTTTACTATTTTTGTGATAACTAAAGTATTCATTAAACATCTATTTTTTTCTATTCATTTACTAGTTTCTAAGACCAAATATTTTTCTAAGAGGTTCTATTAAATTTATAATAAACAGAAGCAGATTTCGCTCATAATAAAAATTAATTCTGTACCAATATTAAAAGAAGATGTGTTTGGTATTTTCTTAGGTTTGCATTATTTTTTGTCAAGATGTTCATAGTTATGGTGATATTTCCGGATATTTTTTTTTTTTTTTTTTCGTGACGCTTACCGAAGAAGCGAAGTCTTTAAATGCAATATCGATTTTCAAAAGATTCTGTCGGCATATTTATTGGTTATCATTTTTAATAATTTTTTTTCGTATTTTAATATATTTCTGATAAATAAAGTACTATCTAAAGCCTATATTTTAAGTCATTTACTACGTTCTTTGATCTGAGGTTTTTCATAATGTTCTGTTAAATCTAATGAATAGAAGCTTTACTTTTAAATCTGACTCCTTATTTGAATAAATTAAATTTTGCAGTAATAGTTAAAAGTCCTTTTTTTATATTTTTTCGTATGTCCACATTCTTTTCTGTACAGATGCTCATACTGTAGTATGATAAGATAAAAAAATTTAAATTGTCACCCTTGCCATTTTCAAAGGTAGATAGCAGTCTGCAAATATTTGGCGCATGGTCAGACTACAGACCTGCTTATGTCGTCCTGCATGTTTTAGGTAGCTTTCATTACAAAAAGCTACCAATTGCAGCCGTTCGGAGGAAAGCGATTTCAAAAAAATTTGGTATATTTTCATCGATCATGACCCCTAGACCCCGAAACCACCCTCCGTTCAAAATTTATATATATATGTAGGATTTAAATTTAAACATACTTTATTTTCTTTATGACGTACATGATAAACAAATTAACTGATGCTCTGATATTTTTATTATCCATAATTTGAAAGCACGAGTAATGAAAATTCACAATCACGAGATCAAGGTTTGGGCATATTCAAAAATTAGAAAAGAGTCAGTCTAAAAAATAATGTTGTGCATGAAGCAGCGGCTCATTTGATGCCAAGGAAGGTATTGTTAAGCCTAATCAAATTATTCGTAAGAAATATGTTGTAAGTTTTAAGTAAGAAAGGTGCTGTATTTAGAAAAGTATCAACGAAGTGATGTAAAGTTACCCTTATAGAATTGTATTAAAGTGTACGTATTGTGATTCAAACGTCTACTTATTTAAATTATCTATATATTAACATTTTACAAACAATAACTTCTACAAAATTGGGGGCTCGGTGCCGGGATTTTAAGCGACTATTAGTGGAATAAATAGTAAAATATTAATCGAAGAGAAATTGTTGTCAATCGCCAGTGTCAAAAAATGGATTGTGAATGAACAAGGCAAGTGTGTAAAAACCGTAGTCATATTTATCCAAGTACAACTTTGAAAAACATGGTATCCTCAAATAAAGCTAAAAGAATTGATCTAATAGATCTCTGTGAGGAATGCGGAATTCAACCACCAGAAAAACCGACAATCCATGTCCTAATAAAGCTAATTAAAAACTGGGAAGATTACGATGAAGATTTTATAAAGGACCGCCTAGAAGTAATTGTGGCAGCTAGAAAAGCGGAATCAGAACTTGAAGAAAAGAAATTAAGAGCAGAGACTGAAGAAAAGAAACTAAAATCGCAATCGGAACTTGAAGAAAAGAAACTGAAAATGGAAATGGAAGAGAGAAAATGGAGAATAGAATTGGAAGAAAAAGATCGCGAAAGAGAATTTGAGATTAAGAAAATACAACTACAAGAAAATTCAAGACAGCACATCGATGTGGACACAAGGACAAATTCAGGTAAGCAATATGAATTGCTTAGATTATTAACAAAATACGATAGTACAAATGATATTAGTTTATACTTGGCTATGTATGAAAGGCAAATGGCGCAAACGGGCATTGATAAAAAAGAATGGGTCAACTATTTAATTAACCTAATGCCATTAGATGTGATTAATATAATAGCCAGGGAGAGTGAACCCGAAATGCAGGATTATGACTATATAAAAAGTATTCTTTTAAAACGGTACAAAACTATCGCCAGAAGAGTTTAGGCTGAAATTTTTCTCACTCAAAAAAGAGCCATCGGCTAATTGGCGCGATTTCGCTTATGAGATCAAGGTATATTTTAAACAATGGATCGACGGCCTTGAAATAGATAGCTTTGAGGAATTATCGGAATTAATTGTAGTTAATCAAATTAGGCATAATTTACCTGCGGAAACAAAGACACATTTTGCAGAGGAATTGTTAATAATAAAAAAGATAGACGAATTAGTAAACAAATTAGATATTTACGAAACGGCACGAAGGGTTTGCAATAAACAAGCTATAAGGAATACAAGTGGGAGTTTTGAGGATAAACGATCGAGAGTGGCTGACTACGCCAATTCGAAAAGGCGCCAAGTTGACAATAGGCACAATGTGAACCATGGAAGAAACGAGGCACATATAATATGTTATAATTGTGGCAGACCTGATCACGTGAGTAAGAATTGTACCATGGGAAGTAAAACACAACAAAATTATTCAAATTATAACCCGCAACGTAATCAAAATTGGCGAGAAACGAAATACCAAGATTGGAGCCAAAACACGCAAAGAAAAGTAGTTAATACGGGCACGTTAAATGGAAAGAAAGGAAGAATCCTGAATATTCAAGGAATAAAAACAAACATAATAATCGATACAGGGAGTGATATTTCAATCGCCAATTCAAGATATCATACGGCAGTTAACCAGCGACAGTATATCTATATCGGGCTTAGGTGGAGAAGAGATTAAACCAACGGGTTATTTCTTGCATAAAGTTTATGTAGATGGTATAGAAATACAAGATAAATTTTACGTAGTACAAGAAACTGACTATGATTTAATAATAGGTAGGAAAGCAGTCGAAGGCTTGACGTTAAAAGTAATAGAAGATGTTGTTAAAATAGTAAACGACAATTCAGTTCGAGTAGGATACATTAAAATTAATGATGTCCTTTCCAAAACAGATGAAGTAGCCACATCAAGTATAGATAACCATAATCGAGCTTGGGAAGATATGGTTAATATCAACTACGTAAATGCCGAGGTGGATTTGACTCATATTACAAATTTAACTAACAGAGAAAAAATACGAGAATTTATAGAATCATACAAACCAAATAAAACAAAGGATACTGGGTTAAAAATGAAAATACTATTAGCGGATGAAAAACCTATCTGTGAACGACCAAGAAGGTTACCTCTAGTGGAACAGGAAATAATCAGTAAGCAAATACAACAGTGGTTGGAAGATGGGATCATTAGACGAAGTTATTCAGATTTTGCGGCCCCAGTAGTCCTGAGTAAGAAAAAAGATGGATCACACCGGTTATGTATTGATTATCGGAAAATAAATCGGAAAATATTAAAAGATCGCTATCCACTACCGTTAATTGAGGATGTGATCGACAAATTGCAGAAGGCAAAAGTATTTACGACATTAGATCTCAAAAACGGCTTTTTCCACGTCGAAATTGATGAAAACAGTCTTAAATATACAGCTTTTGTAACACATGAAGGAGAATACGAATTTTTACGTTGCCCATTCGGATTGTGCATATCAGGTAATCAATTTCAAAGATATGTAAACACAGTATTCCAAGATTTACTACGAGAAGGCACTATCATTGTATATATGATGACTTTGTCATTCCCTCAGATGATGAAGAAGATGGGATAAAGAAGCTGAAACGAGTATTAGAAGTAGCATCAGCGTATGGTTTAGAAATTAACTTCAAAAAGTGCCAATTCCTTAAAAAGAAAATAGAGTTCTTGGGTTATATAATTGAAAATGGGACCATAAAACCGTCCGAAGCGAAAACAAAAGCTGTGCAAAATTTCCCTAAATCAACTACAACAAAACAATTACAATCCTTTTTAGGTTTAACAGGATACTTCAGAAAGTTTATCCCAAATTACGCCAAAATCGCCAAGCCTCTGAGTGATTTATTAAGGAAAACAATTTTTTTCAAATTTGAAAGAGAGCAGCTTGGAGCTTTTAATGAGTTAAAGAGAATACTATCAACAAAACCAGTTCTTCAATTATATAAACAAGGATCCACACTAGAACTCCATACTGACGCAAGCAGCCAAGGATTTGGCGCAGTTTTATTACAGAAAGGAGATGATGGAAAATTTCATCCATTACAATACATGAGCAAGAAAACTTCACCACAACAGGAGAAATATTCAAGTTATGAACTTGAAGTATTAGCCATAATAGAAGCTCTTAAGAAATTCAGAAATTACCTAATGGGAAATAAATTCAAGATAGTAACGGACTGCGCTGCGTTCCAGAAAACATTAAACAAAAGAGATTTAACACCTAAGGTAGCAAGATGGGCATTGCTCATCGAGGAATACAACTACGAGATAGAACATAGAGCAGCAACAAGAATGAAACATGTAGATGCATTAAGCCGAAACGTCCCGACAACACAATCAGTATTAGTGATAACAAGATCGCAAGGAGAAATAACGAAAAGAATCGCAATAGCGCAAAGGCTGGATGAATCTATACAATGCATCAAGTCGCTTATTAAAAATGGACCGTCCGATAATTACTTAGTAAAAGATGATGTATTATACAGATTCGAGAATGGAAAAGAAATTTTGGTGGTGCCGGAAGAGATGCAACGAGAAATTATACGAAAAATTCATGAAAGAGGACACTTTGCTATATCAAAAACGGAAGATCTAGTGAAGCAAGAATTTTACATAGCTGGATTAAGGAAGAAAGTAGAGACAATAATCGCGAACTGTGTTGATTGTATCGTATATAATAGAAAGCAGGGAAAAGCTGAAGGTTTTCTAAACCCTATACCAAAAGGAGACAAACCATTGGAAACCTATCACATCGATCACATAGGTCCATTACCTCTCACAAATAAAAAATATCAATATATTTTCACCGTAGTAGATGCATTTACGAAGTTCGCATGGTTTTACCCAGTGAAATCAAAGTCGGCCAAGGAAGTAATAGAGAAATTGGAACTACAACAAACAACTTTCGGGAACCCAGCTAGAATTATAACCGATAAAGGAAAAGCTTTTACTGAAAGCGAGTTCAAGGAATATTGTACAAAGGAAAGAATTGAACCTCTAGAGATAACAACTGGGATGCCAAGAGGAAATGGACAGGTGGAAAGAATACACAGAGTGATGATATCCGTTTTGTCAAAATTATCTAGTGATGATGAATCCAAGTGGTATAAGTATGTACCAAAATTACAAAGAATTATCAATAGCACCTTAACACGAAGCACCAAGTATAGTCCTTTTGAATTAATGACAGGAGTTAAAATGAAAGACAGTAACATGCAGAACATCAAGAAAATTTTGGAAGAAGAATTTACCGAATGTATGATGGAAGAACGCGAAGACATGAGAGAAGAAGCAAAGAAAAATATACTCAAAATACAAGAAGAAAACAAGGTGCAGTTTGATAAGAAAAGAAAACAGCCACGAAAATACAAAATAGGAGATATCGTCGCCATAAAGAGGACGCAATTTGGCAATACTATCAAACTTAAAGAAAAATATTTGGGGCCATATGAGATAACTGCAGTCAAGAATCATGATCGGTATGAAGTAAAGAAAGTAGGAGATCATGAAGGTCCAGGGAAGACGTCAACCGGGGCCGAATACATGAAGCCGTGGTCTATGGGTTAAACTCCTGGACGAGTCGGATAGATTAAATATACGTGTATGTGTATTGAACCTATAATCAAAATTTTATGTGAAAGAAAAATGTATAAAAGTCTCAAGAGTGTAGCTGTTTAAACATAAAAAAGAAATAATAAGCCAAGATGATGATGTCGGGACGCCATCATGTCAGGATGACCGATTTGTAGGATTTAAATTTAAACATACTTTATTTTCTTTATGACGTACATGATAAACAAATTAATTGATGCTCTGGTATTTTTATTATCCATAATTTGAAAGCACGAGTAATGAAAATTCACAATCACGAGATTAAGGTTTGGACATATTCAAAAATTAGAAAAGAGTCAGTCTAAAAAATAATGTTGTGCATGAAGCAGCGGCTCATTTGATGCCAAGGAAGGTATTGTTAAGCCTAATCAAATTATTCGTAAGAAATATGTTGTAAGTTTTAAGTAAGAAAGGTGCTGTATTTAGAAAAGTATCAACGAAGTGATGTAAAGTTACCCTTATAGAATTGTATTAAAGTGTACGTATTGTGATTCAAACGTCTACTTATTTAAATTATCTATATATTAACATTTTACAAACAATAACTTCTTCATATATATATATATATATTTGTCATACTGTAACGCTCGTATTTATGAACCGATTTAGATTAAACACGGTGTGTACATAGTACATACCAATGTCTCGACCGAGTTCGTTGGCCAGCTTCATCCGCCATCCTGTTTCAAAATGGCGGACCTTAAAAAAAAATTAAATTTAAAATTTGAAATGTGGTACCAAAAAATTAAAAATTGAAAAATATTTTTTTTTTCTTATGTGTTTGACATTGATACAAAGATTCCGGAGCAGTTTTTGTTTTGTCTATATCTTAAAAAATGGCTGAGTTATAGCACTTTGAATTTCTAGCGTGGCTGACATTTTGAAACGTCCTGATTTTTGTCACGCGATAACTGGCGTATTCATGAACCGATTTGGATAAAACTCGGTGTGTACATAGTACATGCCAATGTCTCGACCGAGTTCGTTGGGCAGCTTCATCCGCCATCTTGTTTCAAAATGGCGGCCATTTAAAAATTAAAAAAAAATTAAAATTTGAAATGTGGTACCAAAAAATTGAAAATTGAAAAATATTTTTTCTTATGTGTTTGACCTTGATACAAAGATTACGGAGTAGTTTTTGTTTCGTCTATATCTTAAAAAATGGCTGAGTTATAGCACTTTGAATTTCTAGCGTGGCTGACATTTTGAAACGTCTTAATTTTTGTCACGCTATAACAGGCATATTCATGAATCGATATGGATGTACCTTAGTGCGTACAAAGTACATACCGATGTCTCGACCGAGTTCGTTGGCCAGCTTCATTCGCCATCTTGTTTCAAAATAGCGGCCATTTAATAAAATTTAAAAAAATTTAAATTTAAAATGAGGTATCAAAAAATTAGAAAATGAAAAAGGTTTTTTTTATGTGTTTGAACTTGATACAAAGATTTCGGGGCGGTTTTTGTTTCGTCTATATCTTAAAAAATGGTTGAGTTATAGCACTTTGAATTTCTAGCATGGCTGACATTTTGAAACAATCTGATATTTGTCACGCGATAACACACGTATTTATTAACCTATTTGGTTGTAAGAAGGCATGTGGATAATATATAGCAATGTCTTGACCAAGTTCATTGGCTAGTTTCATCTGCCATCTTGTTTCAAAATGGCGGCCATTAAATTAAAAAAAAATTATATTTAATGTGAGGTGCAAAAAAATTAGAAATTGAAAAAGGTTTCTTTCTTAAGTATTTAACATTGATATAAGGATTCCGGAGCATTTTTTGTTTTATCTTTATCTTAAAAAATGGCTCAGATATAACAGTTTGAATTTGTTTATGTGGGTGACATTTTGAAAAATCCGATTTTTTGCCTGCGACAGCACTCGTATATATCAACGATTCCTATGTGAGTGAGCATTTGCACAGGAATTACTAAGTTCTCGACCAAGTTCACTGCTTAGCCTCATCCACCACGTTGTCTTAAAAGGGTAGGCACTTCAAGATATCGCCGAATTTGGAAACCAAATATGTTACTTTAAATAAAATCAGCTTGGATAAAGCTGACTAATTTCGCGAAATTCTCATTCATAATGATTTAGTATTGATAAAAATTAGTATTGAATCTTCTATAATCGGTTTCCACGAGCTTCGTGTGTTTGAATAATATAAGATAGGTTTTTAAAAATATGGAATATGAAAGCTACCTCTTCCTCCCGGCACTGGCCGGAAGGACTTTTTCATTATGGTTTTTAATAAACTTTTTTTTCGTATTTTAATGTCTTTCTAATAAATAAAGTATTAAATAAAAGCCTATATTTTATGTTATTTACTACTTTCTTTGTTTTGAGCTTTTTCATGTGGCTCTATTAAACTGACTTTAAAACTTTTAAAACTGACTTCTTATTTGAATAAATTTCATTTTGCAGTAATATTGAAGGGATCTTCTTTTATATGGTTTTAGTAAGTCCACACTTATATCTGTACAAATGCTCATACTGTAGTATGATAAGATTAAAAAATTTAAATTGTCACTCTTGCCATTTTCAAAGGTAGACAGCAGTCTGAAAATATTTGGCGCTTGGTCAGACTACAGACCTGCATGTGTCGTCCTGCATGGTTCTTGGTTATGACATTTAATAAACTTTTTTTCCGTATATTAATATCTTTCTGAAAAATGAAGTATTAAATAAAAGCCTATATTTTATGTCATTTAATACTTTCTTTGATTTGAGCTTTTTCATAAGGTTCTGTTAAATTGAGTTTAAAACTTTTAAATTGACTTCGTATTTAAATAAATTAAATTTTGCAGTTAATCTTAAAGGATATTTTAGTAAGTTCACACCCTTCTCTGTACAGATGCTCCTACTGCAGTATGATAAGATAAAAAAGTTGGAAATTCCACGTCAAACATGACAAATGAGGTGCGTTTGTACTATAATTAACTTTATAAATATTTTTTGTACCGCATATTGTATGAATGTATATTTTAACGAACTTCATAAGTGCATATCAATTTCACTCTGTTCGAAAGGCTGTTCGAAATCATTAAAATACCCTTGAGATAATTTTTTCCCATTCGCCGTAATGTAACAAAAACTTTTGACTGTCCCTGTAATTACGCTATAAATCCGATTTTCATAAAATCTGAAATGGCTCGACAAAATTTTGGCAACAATCATACATTTAAAATTTGAGACCACTCGGTTAAGTAGTTTTTGCTCTGTTATATGCGGACTGAAGGACAGACAGACGGACGGGCTGAACGAGGACTATAGGTACTACGTATGTATATAATTACGAACGCACCTAAAAAAATTAAATAGTTAACCTTACTATGTTGAAACGCAGACAGCAGTCTGAGAATGTTTAACGCTTGGTCAGGGCGAAAGTCACTGCTCTTGTCGGAATATACCAGAGCGGAACCCAAAATTCTGCTTAAAGACAATCTGAAATCCGACCTAAAACCGACATGAAAAAAAGTCAATATAAAACCCTGAGAAGAACCCAACGCACGTCATGCCAAGAACAACTCGAATCCGAAAATTTCAAACCTGAACCCGAAACGAACCCGAAGTGAAAGAAAATTATTCTGTATTAAAATAAAATTATGGAAAACTAGGTATTACATCTCTAATATCAATTCCACATTTTCTGTATAAAAATGGACATTTATGCACGCATTAGTAACAAAATAGATAGTTTTCCATTTTAAAAAATTTCACGACTTTCTTTTGCAAAATCGCGTCCGAGTCATCTCGAATCCAAACCGAAAAAGATAAAACTCAACCCGAAACCGACTCGAACCGAAAGATTTAATGTCAACCCGACTCGCAAAGGACATTTATTAGCGCCAACCCAATCCGAAACGAATTGTGGATCGGGTCGGGCTCGGATAAAATCGGGTTGCCCGATACGAGTCATGCCTCTTGTCAGGCCTCATCCACAAATAAAATAATATGTATGTTCTATAATACATAGCTTTGAGGAAATGAGCATAAGGAACTCGGTCTTCTTGTCATTAACTTTCGACTAATTATGTCGTCTGTTGTTCATTTAATGAATGTGGAATTTTTTAAAATAGCTGTATGAAAATTATATGAAAAAGAATGGAAATAAAGGTCTGGAATGTAAATAATCAAGAGCAATCTTAAAGAAGTAATTTTATGATTTTATGCTATCTAGTTCGAAAGAAGGATGAGGCAATTCTCTAACTTCAATAATTGTTATTTTGAAAAATTAAATTTCGTCAGACATATATTACTGTTGCATATTGCATTTAAGGATTCTTTACAGGTTTGAATGATTTAAAAACTAAAATTATACATCGAAATAAAATTAAAGAAAACTTACTAAAAAGATGCATTTAATGTCACAAATATAAAAAAGATGTCACAAATATAAAAGATGTTGTTACATAATAAACTGGTATTTAAAAACTTAAAAACCGAACGCTTTTGATCAGACCTTGATCGTTATCAGGGCATCTTTGATTCTTTAATTTTATTTCGATATCGTTTCAAGGTGAATGTGACATTCCAACAGTATATGTTTTTTGTGTAACATTATACATTTTAGCAATAAGTATACTTTAAGTTTTAAATTGAATTCCTCAAATAAAAATAAACACATTTAACATTCAATAAAAAAATACTTTTTCTTAACTCCGTTGTCTTTGATTAGATATTTTTTAATGATCCGGAATAGCTGAATAAAAGTTTTTCTCTTATGTAATGAAAGATTGTTTATTTAATACATAATAGTATTATTAATAAAATTATCGACTATTTCAATGACGGAATCATTATTAGCCTTATATAATATAAATATAAGATTATCCTATATCTGCGAAAAAAATCTGACTACTGCTCATTATACGTACAGATTTTAAGAAGTATAAATCAGAGTTAATCTTTAAAATTCCCCTTAATTGCATCACTATTGCCATATTCTCAAAGAATTCTTCACTCCAATTTCTTTTTCTAGAAAATATCTCCTCAACTTGGCTTTAAAGAAAAGGGATGAGAAAATTATACAAATTAATTTAAACATGGCATAATTGACGTTTCTTTGTCTTGTTGGTAATACAGTTATAGAAACTGTAGATGTAGGGAAGGATGCGAAAGTTTCAAGTTTCAATGGATAATGACGCACAAATCTTTTAAAATTTTTCGCTATAATATCATAATGTGCATGAATAGAAAAGAAGGAGAGCTATTTTTCTTGAAAATATGTAATTATATTTTAGTCGTTAAGCTTGCTTTACTTTTACAGATTTAACCCAGACATGAAATAATTTACACTAATGAAAGTAATTTAAAAGATGAATTATTTAAAGAAAGGCGTAATAAAATTATTACTTAAATTTATAGGTATAGTATTGTTCATACACTTTCGAATTTTATATAACACACATTGCGGATTAAATAAATTAGACTAAGTAATATGCAAATACTTAGTATAAATACATTTAAAGAGATTTGAATGAACTCTTTGTGTTTAATCACAACCTTTGAAAATTTTGCCCGAATGATGAATATATTGTGAAGTTAATATTGCAACTTGAAAACGAAAATGAAAAATTACTATCTTGTCATGAAAGAAAGTCTTTTAGCATAAACTTACAAGCTCCTTTTAAATTTACACTGATAACTTTTAATCTCAGCGTTCTGCTTTCATTTTTTTTAAATGTCTACTTCCAAAAATTTCTTTGAAAGAATTTTTCCCGTACTTACGGGGAGTGGGAGGTTGTCAATGACTAGCATGTAGTAAGTATTTCTCTTTCCAAAATGTGAAATATTTTTGAGATGAATCTTCTTTTATGTGATCATTAAAAAATAATTTATCAAATACTTAATCATTTTAGGACCAACTTTTACATGTAAAGGGATATATTTGTATTTAAACACTCTGTAAGAAGAGTCCTTCATTCATATCAGTTTGTTGAAATAGAATATCACATACAAATTCACTAGTTTGCAAGATTTGGGTTGTGTAATATTGTTTAGCTTTTGATAATTGATTCTTATGCATTTTGTAGCACTGAATCCGAAAATCCCACCCATTCTTTGTCGTCACGTCAGGAGTTTTTGCAAATCGTAACTTTCAAAGTTATAAAATCAAATAATACAAAATCTGATACTATAAAAAATAGATGTGATGGTTGCGTTTCTTAACCTTTGGTAATTGATTCGTATTCAATTTTCAATGCTGAATCCGAAAATGACCTTCATTTTTAACCATCACCACAGTAATTTTCACAAATCGTAAATTTCAAAGTTAAAAGTGAATCCCCCACCCCATAATTAGATCCCCGAGATGTTTAGCTGTAAGAATATCTAGTATAAGCCAAAAAATTGAATAAATTATTGAATTAAAAAGAATAATTTGAATAAAATTAGTTGTACATGTATTTTATAACATCAAATTTTTGCTATTTTTTTCTTACTTTTTAACTTTTAAATCTACGATTTGCAAAAAATTCTGACAAGATGGTTAAAAATGAAGACCATTTTCAGATTTAGTGCTAAAAAGTACATAAAAATCAATTATCATTTTTTTTAAACACATCTATCACATTTATTTTATAGTATCAGGATATTGCTATTTTTTGACTTTGAAATTTGCGATTTTCAAAAAATTTGACATAATGGCTAATAATGAAGGTAATTTAGGAATTCAGTGCTAAAAAGTATATTAACATCAGTTATCAAAAGTTAAGAAACACTTATAGCTCTTGTATCTTTCAGTATCAGATTTCCCCTATTTTTTTACTTTTTACCATTGAAATTTACGATTCGTAAAAACTCCTGACGTTATGATTAAAAACAGAGGCATTTTCGAACTCAGCGCAAAAAAATACATAAAAAACAACTATCAAAACTTAAACAGCACAACCGTCATACGCTTGTGACTTGAATGTTTATCAGCTTCCAAAATTTCTCTTCCTGGATTTCTATCAATTATTCTCAATAATTTATAATATGCTGATACAAATTTATCTGTAAAGTTTATTCTATTTAAATTAGTTGACTATCCCTGGTAATTTTTCATCTAGAATCGAAGATGCATAAAACGGAGTGAATCTTAAAAACTTCATTTTAGATGCACTATTTCTATACTCAAAATAAGCAGTTAACTCCAATTTATTTTTCTGGAAAATATCTTCTAAAGTGGTCTTTAACAAAAGAGATGAGAAAATTATTCAAATTCATTTAGACGGGCTATATAGTTGATGTTTAATTTTCTCTTTCGGATAATAGGCGTTAAAACTGCGTAGATAGGAAAGACTTCCGTTTTAATATAACGATATTTATGACTAAAATGAAAACAATTTTATTTATGGAATGTATGTATTTATAAAATAAATAATGTTAAACTTTGTATTAAAAAATTGTTTTTATTTATCAAATTTCAGAAATAGCTGAAATGAATTAAATCAATTAAAAAATTTAATGAATAAATTGGGTAAAGCAGCTGAGTAGAAATATTATCACAGGAGCACGTGAATTTTATTAAACATACTTGCTAGATGAGGTTAAAAAAACATATACATGTGTTTAGGATAAATACTTTCGTCAGTGTCTAAATATAGCTATTTATATATAATCATCGACAGGTCTTAAATTCTAACAAAAAAGTACTGGAACGGTACGTTTTTGCCGTAATAATCAGCGTACAGTTCTCCCCTGTACCCTCTACCTACATATTTCTAATTTCATGCATTATTTGCAAAATTTAAATCAATTTCATCTTCTGGAAAAGAAGAAAAATATTTTTCCATAATATCTTTATGTAATTATACAAAATAAAATCTAATAAATAAACAGAGCAAAATCATGCAAATCGAAAGTGAGTAATTTTCAGAAAATCCTACTCGATAAGGATTTCTTTATATCAACTAGCAAAATACAACACGCAGCATTGTTAGCTTGGGCTTCTGTACGTAATGTTCCGACAATTATTTAAGTGGGTCCGGGGAACAAAAATCTTCAAATTTTCGAAAAACAAATTTTGCATTAAATGTTTTTTTCTGCTTAAAAGCACACTTAAATGATGTTTCTGTCTTAATTGGAACAGGAAATATTAAATTTTTCGTTTTGGTTTGTTTTCAAAATCGAGTTGTCATGCAAAAGTTACTTCTTGTGAAAATGCGTTTTTCTTCATGATAAAATATTTACTTTTGAAAATATGATTTTTTTTAAAGTTACACAATTTTTTTATTTTTTATTTAAATATTTTTAATTTTTATTTAAATTCATATTTTTCAAAATGCTGAATGAAAGTAAAAACTTATATATTTCTGATTATTTAGATGAAAAAAAAGTTAAATTCTACAAATAATATTTCTCGTTGTAACGATTTTACACTGCTCAAAACAATTAAAGGATATTTGAAGTTTTATATAAAATAAAGATATAAACGAAATTTTTTTTGCCAAAAATAGAAGAAGAGAATCACAAATGCAAATTTCTCTGGTTTTCAAACTGTGGAGTATGCAAATTTTGAGTTCGACGTCAAAAACGTCGCTTCAGCGGCAGCGAATGAAATTTGACTTTCAACTGGATAAAAGAGAATGAAGACAAGGATGATCGGCATTCAGTGATTGCTTTGTTTCGATGAGTACGATGTCTCAGCGAAGTCATTTGACAGATTCAGAAGCTTTGAGAATTGTTGGTAGGTTAGAAGGGGGCCAAACTCAAGCCGAAGTAGCGCAAGCCATTGAAGTGTCACAAAGTGTCATTTCCAGGATCTGGAACCGTTTTTTGGAGAGTGGATGTGCAGGCCGAAGACCAGGGCAAGGTCGTAGACGGGCAACAACGCCCAATGAAGATCGGTATTTAGCGTTAACAGCTCGGAGACACCGAACCATGAACGCTACTCTTCTCCAACAACACCTTCGCTCGGCTACAGGCACCACGATTTCAACTCAGACTGTCCGAAACCGGCTCAATTCTGTAGGTCTGTATGCTCGCCGACCGATGGTATGTGTTAGATTAACATCAAGGCATCATCGCGACCGCAGGGAGTGGGCAACCGAGCATGTCAACTGGAGGAGAAATGAATGGAGCAATATTCTGTTTTCTGACGAGTCCCGTTTTTCTGTGCATCCGGATAATAGGCGTATTTTCATCTGGAGGGACCGTGGCAGTAGGAATAATCCTGCGTTCGTGCACGAAAGTGTCAGATTTGGAGGTGGAAGAGTGTTGGTGTATGGTGGCATCTCCATTGACGGGCGCACGGACCTCTACATCATTCGAGATGGAGCTCTGACTGGTCGCCGATATAGGGATGAGATCCTCAGACCTATTGTAGCCCCTTACGCTGCAGCAATCGGAGATAACTTCATTTTAATGGACGATAACTGCAGGCCACATCGTGCAAACCTGGTGGAGGATTTCCTTTTCGAGGAAGGAATCGTTCGAATGGAATGGCCAGCGTGTTCTCCAGACATAAATCCAATCGAGCACGTTTGGGACGCTCTAGGAAGACGAGTTTCTGGCCGCCAACAACCCCACAAACTCTCCAAGAACTGGAAAAAGCTCTTCTGGAAGAGTGGGGCAGAATAACCCAACTCGTCATTAATAGCCTCATTGAGTCCATGCCTCAAAGGTGTTCAGCGTTGCTGGCCGCCCGTGGAAACCATACCCCCGACTGAAAATGATTTTATTTGAAGAAAACACCTTTTCTTATTCTTTTTTTCTCATATGCACAAATTGTGTTTTTTTCCTTTAGTACACGAATGCGCAATCAAATGCATTTTTTTCTGCCAAACATGTGTAATTTATTCTCATATAACCTACTATGTCTGTCGACCATGTATCAATCAGCTAAACAGTTTACCAGATACAAAATCCACCTAAAACTGCAATATCCTTTAATTGTTTTGAGCAGTGTATATTACCTCACTTTTTTAAAACATTTTAAATTAATTTTTTTTTTAATAAGGAAAAGTTTTATCATGTGATTTTGTTTACAAATGATATGGTTAACCCACACAAAAAATTTCAAAATTTTAACTCATTAAATGAAAATTATTTTAATGTGTGTCCCGGACCACCTTAAATACAAGGGCAATCCAGAAAATAAGTTCCGTCAAGCAATAAAAGAAAAGAAAACGATTATTAGAAAAAAAATACTGCATAATGAAGTACCATACTTACATTATTTTTCAACATAGTTTCGATCAATGTTGAAGCATTTATCATAGCGTGACACGAGCTTTTGTATGCCCAAGTGGTAGAAATATACCGCCGGCGATGCAATTTTCTGGGCACAATTCCATGAAGAAGTGACCGAGAAATTAAAAAAAAAATGCATTGACAGTGTCTTAAGGGTAAATATTCAGTTCTGCGTAATCTTTTCTTCAACTTCTGTAAGCAAATCATTATCAATCAGATGCATGGGCTCTTTTCGTTCTTCATCGTGAATGTTTTAACGCCCTTCATTGAAACTTAGCAACCACGTCCTTATCATCGAATCACTCATTGCGTTTTGTCCGTAAACTTCACAAATTTGTCTGTGAATTTTAATGGTTTAAGTAATCAGAGAATTCAGACAGCTGGAAACAGGCCGTAATTCGCATGCGGCAGGATGTTCTGTTAGGTAGCTTTCATTACAAAAAGCTACCTATTGCAGCCAACCGATTTCGATGAAATACGGTGTGTACATAGTACATACTAATGTCTCGACCAAGTTCGTTGGCCAGTTTCATCCGTCGTTTTGTTTCAAAATGGCGGCCATTTAAAATTTTTAAAAAAATTTAAATCTTGAAATGTGGTACCAAAAAATTGAAAATGGAAAAATATTTTTTCTTATGTATTTGACCTTTATACAAAGATTCTGGAACAGTTTTTGTTTCGTCTATATCTTAAAAAATGGCTGAGTTATAGCATTTTGAATGTGTGGCTGACATTTTGAAACGTCCTGAATTTTGTCACGCGATAACAGGCGTATTTATGAACCGATTTGGATGTAACTTTGTCTGTACATAGTACATACCAATGTCTCGACCGAGTTCGTTGGCCAGCTTCATTCGCCATCTTGTTTTAAAAGGGTTGCCATTATAAAAAATTAAATTTAAAATTTAAAATGAGGTATTAAAAAATTGGAAAATGAAAAAGATTATTTTTTATGTGTTTGCCCTTAATACAAAGATTCCGGAGCAGTTTTTGTTTCTGAAAATTTGTTCTTTTGTTTATATCTTAAAAAATGGTTGAATTATAGCACTTTGAATTTCTAGCATGGCTAACATTTTGAAACGATCTTGTATTTGTCACGCGATAACACACGTATTCGCCTATTTCGATGTAAGAAGGCATGTGGATAGTATACATCAATATCTCGACCAAGTTCGCTGGCAAGATTCATCAGCCATCTTGTTTCAAAATGGCGGCCATTAAATTAAATATATATATATATTTAAAGTGAGTTGCAAAAAAATTAGAAATTGAAAAAGGTTTCTTTCTTAAGTACTTGATCTTGATATAAGGATTCAGGAGCATTTTTTGTTTATCTTTATCTTAAAAAATGGCTCAGATATAGCAGTTTCAATTTCTAATGTGGGTGACATTTTGAAAAATCTGATTTTTTGCCTGCGACAGCACTCGTATATATCAACCGATTTCCGATGTGAGTGAGCATGTGCGCAGCAATTACTAAGGTCTCGACCAAGTTCACTGGTTAGCCTCATCCACCATGTTGTCTTAAAATGGCAGGCACTTCAAGAAATCGCCGAATTTGGCAGCCAAATATGAGTTACTTTAAAGAAAAGCAGCTTGGATAAAGCTGACTAATTTCGCGAAATTCTCTTTCATTATATTGATAAAATTAGTATCGAATCTCCTATATTCGGCTTCCACTAAATTGAGCTTCGTGTGTTTGAATAATATAAGTTGGCTTTTTAAAAATAAGGAATATGAAAGCTACCTCTTCCTCCCAGCACTGGCCGGAAGGACTTTTTTAAACCATTTTAGCAATCAACATATAGCCAATGCTATGTTAACCTCTTCAGACCCCAGGGTTTATTATTATATTTTTTTTAACTTCAGTTATGAATTTATATTAACAAACCGATAACTAAGAAAGATTGAAAAGCGAAAAAAATTAAAATGTATTTTTTGTACATAAAATTCGATGATACATGGGGACCCAATAAGTACATTTTTTGACAGTTTGTTAGGATTTTTTATTTTACTTTTTTTGCATTGCATTGAAAAAACAATGCAAAATGTGAAATAATTATACATTTAATAATTTTTTATTTCTAAAGGATTCTACAAATGGTATTTTAACGTACTGAAAAACTGTTTACATTTTCGTTTTTGTAAATTTCGTGCATTTTTGCTGCAAGCCATTTTGATATAACACGCATCTCGCTAAAAAAGCACTATAAGAAAGAAATTGCTATTTTATTTAGTTCTGCTATCTGTAAGGCTCCATACACACCAATTTCCTTTTTGTTAAATATTATTTATATACGTGAAAAAAAATTGCAAAGGTGTGTATCCTATAGGATACATCAGGTCTGAGGAGGTTAAGCGACCTAAGAATAAATGCCAACGAGTCTGCAAAGAGTCTGCAACGAGTCTGCAACGAGCTCATGCATGAAATCACGAACACAGCTCTTCCGCAGCAAAATGTAGAATTGGAACTTACTTACTGGATTGCCCTCGTATTAACTAAAAATGAAGAAGTATCTAGGACGCGTTGGTGCGACACGCTACGTTACATATTTAACCTATTCTCTATACTATATTTTATATTACTATATCACATATTATCTTAAATGCGCGATTTTTTATTTTGTTTCAAAAAATTATTATATGATTCTCTGACAGGTTTATTACACAGGAAAAATAATGAAAAAAATCAGAGATACATTTTTCATATAATACGTCAATCTTTTCTTCTGTTGCACAAGTAAAAACCGCTGTCGTGTGGCTGTTTTACGTTAAAATATTGCAAATTAGTAAATATTTTAATAAGTTTGCCTCCAAATACCTTATTTTATATAATTATTTATTTTATAAAACTTAACCTTTAGCCATTTCATTTCCATGATAGAATACATTCTAGAAATGACGTGGTTCTGAGAATCTGACTTTACACCAGAAAGTTTCAATGGTTAATTTCGCTTTATTTAAAAACCGGATGCATGTTATTAATTAAAGCAAATGTTGCTATTTTAATTTTCTGGTGTGAATTATATACGAAAAAAAAAAACTGTTAAATTCAAAAAACTGTTGTTTGCATATATGCAAAGTTGCGCACTAAAGCGTTAAGTTCTTTGGTAGAAAAGGACGTAAAGCATTAAGGAAAGGAGAAAAAAAAGAAAAGGTAATATAGTCTTCGATTTTTTTGGAAGCTCTGTCCAGCGGGGCTCGGAATCGCAGTATTTATGAGCTCTAGCGAATTCAGACCAATATTTAAACACTGACTAAAAACAAAGAAGTACCGGAGCTGATCTTTGGTACGAATTGAGCACTGCTCATGGAACATTTTGTAAAGCTACAATTGCAACCTGAAAACGAAATTGAAAATATACTATCTCGTCATGAAAGAAATCAATTAAACACAAACCGGTAAGTTCTTTTGAAACTGATAACTTTTAATCTCAGCTTCCTGCTTCCCATTTTTATTTTTTACTTCGAAAAGTTTTGTTACACAGAATATTTCCCGAAGTTACTGAGTCTAAAATTAACAACTATGAAACATAAACATGTTTATTCCTAAAATGTGACATATTTTTTAGATGAGAGTTCATTTTATGTAATCAATTAAACGATAATTTATCAGATACTGAAACATTTGACGCAATGGACTAATTTTTATTTTCAGTCTTGTAAACGAAATAGACATTTTCGTCTAACTATGCTCTAAGAAAACCCATTTTCGTTCCCATATCAATTCGTTGAAATAAAGTGTTATGTAATTAGTTGAGTATTTATCAGATTTAAAGATTTTACATTGTTGATTTATATAAATTTTCCTCAATAAATGGTAGTCTGTTGTAATAAATTAATCTAAAGAGTTTAATCGATTCAAATGAGAAAAGAAATGGCGCTTACACTTTAAAAGAATCTATATAAACGCCTTTTCAGAAAATTTTATTTAGGATACCAAACCCCTTTTTTAACATTATTTTAATAAAATTGAATACCTTCACTTTAAAAAAATCTATTATTAAATGCTAGACATAGATTAGAGTTTAGAGGCCTTGCGTAGATGTCTAAAAGTATGCATTATTTATTTTGTAACATGAACTTGTCCCACTATTTGAGCTTCCAGTGCTGCAAAATATATAGTTAATGATTTTTTTAAACATTTTTAAATTTGGAAATGAAAAAATGTGTCAGGGGTTTATCCATAAATAAAAAATAAAAAATAAATTAACATATAGTTTATCGGTTACGAATATATATTTGCATAGTTGTCAACTTTTCGTTACTACTATTTTTGAACATAACTCTTTGCATTGTTTATAAGACGAAGATGTTATTTAAAAATCCTGATAGCGAAAAAGAAAAGACGATTGCATATTAATTGTAAAAAAGTGTTCAGATCTTACAAGGGAAAATGTCAGTGTCATGTAATTAGTAACGGGAAAATTTTAATGTAAAATCAGAATGTAATAAATACATAAATATACAAAAAATATATATAATTTTAATAATAAATATATAAAATATACATAAAATAACTTTGTATTTAACAAGTATATAATTTTTCCGTATACTGTCGAAGAATTTATTTCCCTTGGGTCCAAGCAATAGCCGAAAAAGGACCCCTTAAACCATCGGAAGTGAATTTTATTTGTATCTTCTAAATAATTTATTGGAATGAGCTACACTTTTTGCGCACCGAGTTTTCTGATAATGGTGATTCTTTTAATCTGAAAATTATTGTAGTTCAAAATTCATATTTTTTAACAATTATCATTTCAATAATTTTCGTAATTAAAAGTATGAGTTTGAAAGGCTAGATTTTGTTTTAGTTCATTCATTCTTTATTACTGAAAGATAAACATTTCAATTGGTTAATTAAATGAGAAGATATGAATTAAATATTGTCATGATGATTTAAAATTATACTCCTGAAATTTTAACCACTTATAACTGTATGAAGTTATACGAGAAATGCATTACGCTGTGCATGTTTTAGAACTGATTCGATCCAAGAATCTTAAATATAGTATCAGAAGTGTGTGTTACCATCTATAAAATATACTTTATGAAATTTTAAATATGCAATTAAAATGCTATCACAAACGTTAGTTCATGAATAACATATAACATTAGACGTAATTACCAATCACTGGGTACCAATATGATTTTTATACGCTGAACAAAAATACTAGGGAAGTATCTTTCTTTTTTCACTTTTCTTCCTTTCTTAACCCTTTGCACTCGAGAGGTGACTCTCTTGCTATGTGTCACGCTTATATCAGGACTTCAAATTCTCTGGACACCACTTATTTCTTATAGTTTATTTCGTCATCTTTAATCGCAAATAATTCTGCCATTAGATAAGACTAAGAAAATGTCTTTAAAATACTGGTGTCCAGAGCATTTGGAACTCGAATTTACGCAAGACACCTGGTAGCACGCATGTTCACAATACCTACTCGGTTCAGATCCTGAGCCATTCTGATTGGTTCTCTAGATTCGGACCATACTGAATTTCAATATCTTGGAATTGGCGATCGACTACATAATACAACACTTGTTTTTGATACTCACAATTTAATGATGATTCTAAATATATTAAAAATATGTAAATATATGCATAAATAACTTACATACATTTATCAAATTTTTTTTTTTCATTTTCTACAAAGGCAATAAAGTAAATTGTGGGCCTTGCGTGCTCTGGATAATTTTAGTATTTTTTGTGCAAGGGTTTGTAAACTTTGTAAATTAGTATTTTTTTTTTTTTGTTGTCAGTAATGACAGACCACCAAGAAAAAAAAACAAACAAACAAACAAAAAAAACTGCTGAATAATTGTTGTGTAGAAATCTAAAAAATGTACGAAATTTTTTAAAACCTCATTCATTATAACGAATATTTAAAAAAAAAAATCATTAATTGCTAATATTGTTTAAAATTATTTTTAATAACTTAATTAAATACTGAAAAATTTTAATTCACTGACCATCACTTCCAAAACATTCAAAGTCAGTAGGTCTGGATATCTGAATTTGGCAAACCAATCAGAACGGCTCGGGATCTGAAACGGGTAGGTATTGTGAACATGCTGGCAGCAGCACTAGTGGCGAATGAGAGTCCTCTCTAGAGTGCAAAGGGTTAACAACTGCACAAAAGAGTTATGTATTGCTAATCATGCAGCTTTTGTTTGCTTAAAATATTTCTCTTTTGAAATTATTAGTGTAGGTCTTTTTTAAAAATATTGCGACTTAGTAATATATTTTACAAATGAGTAGAACTTTTGATGCGACGTCATATAAATTCAATATTAACGTGAAAATGAAAATCACAAATTTTACTAAATGGTGTATAAAATGTTGCAAAGTCAAAAACTAAACAAACAGTAAAATAAAAACAGAATGATCAACGTTTCAGTCATCATCTATGACCATCGCCAGGAAAGAGTAGTTATATTGCTTTTAATGAACAAAGCCAAACAGTTTATACATGAAATTTATTATTATCTATTCAAAGTATTAATTTTTACAATCAATGTAAAACAAACAAACTTTGAAATATAAAATGTTTAATTAAATTAAAATTAAAATGTGCTTATACAAATAAAGAAACAGTTTTTTGCGTGTTTTTAATATTTAACTCAAATGAATTGATTTTAAATTTAACTTAGCTTTTACTACTTTGCTCTTTATACACTTTATACACTTTATACATTTTCAAAATTTATGTAGAATGTTTTTTATCTACGAAGTTTCAGTCAGTCATAATTTATATGAAAAAAGTAGTTTAACAAAGGCAAAAAACATTCCTCTCTCCATCTTTGAAAAAAGAACAACAACGTAAAATGCAGCGTTTTTTGTTAGAAATTTCAAAACTTCTTTGTAAATGCAAGATTTACTTATTTTAAAATCCATAAAGCCACTGAAGTATAGAGAAAAATATATTTCGTGTTTGTTTATTTTGTTTTTGCTTATCTTAAGCTCTGGAAAAGTTTTCAAAAGATATTTTGGATGTAAAAGGAGAATTCTTACGTGTGAACAATGCATTAGCTTCCTCAATAAATATTTCTTCGAAAAATCTGGTAACTTTTTTTTTAACAATAGGAATTTGTGTGAAAGAGAAAATGGTGTATTGTACTCTAATACCAAGGTGATGAAAAATGGTTTTGGATAAACAAATGATTACTTGAACTGCTTATCACTATGATATATGAACGTTAACTTACAAAGAGCAGATATCTAAATGAAATATTATTTTGACATTAAATTTCATGAAAGACGATGCCTAAAAGCCAAAATGAGCCGTTTGTAAACATCCACACCTTTGTATGGAGACTAAGCCTCGTATTTAGTTTCAAGATATATTGTTATCAGAATTACGGAAATAAATTTATATGGCAAATATTGATCTTTAGCTGTCTTTTTTCCTTTATTGTATTTCCGTTTTTTTTATATTTGTTTAGTGTTTTAAAATGTAAGGTCATTTTTCCTAAATGAGACGCGATTCCCCATAGTTTTATCGCATTTAGGGTATATTTTGTATTTTATGATATGAATATTTATTTTATTAAGCAGCAAATTATTGAATACTGTACCTATAATTCAAAAGTAACTTGTTTTATATAAATTTGATAAATATCAGTAGTATAAAATCACAGTATACGATTGTCGCAGTTTTGCAATTTTTGTCGCATGTACGGCAGTTAAAACCTAAATGAGACGTCCATAATCCTAAATGTGATAATGTATTTTACACGTGAGAATTAATCTGAAAAAGTTCATTTAATTCTTAACTGCTGTTGTAGAAAATTGCCGCATAACAATTGGGAGCAGCGAAAGCATTCGATTGAAAGATGTATAAAAGTCGCGATTAATAATAAAATACTGTTTTTGCACTAAACTATTTGTACAGTACTATTTCTAATAAAATTATTCAAACATATTCTTTCAAAAATTTCAAACAATTGTATTTAGACCAGTGTTGCCAGATTGGGAACTTCCCCCCCCCCCATATTGTTGAGTTTTTCAATAGAAATATTCGGCCTATTTAAAAATGGATTAAAAATTCTGAAAAATAATACGAATTATACTATTTTTAAAAAATGATGACAGTCATATAATCTGAATTAAAAATGTCATCAATCTGGCAACACTGACTCGGACTCCAAATGAAGCAAAATTTCACCGTATCGATAGTTAAACTGGAAATTACAAATTAAACTGTGAAAAAAAAAAAAAAAAAAAAAAGCAGCACTAACAGCAGTTAAGGGTTAATTGCAATTATTTTTGAATTACTTAATCCTTAAGTGCTACGACAGGAAATGTCGCTAAACTACTGTGTGCGGTCTCACAAACCGCTTGATTAAAAGATGAATGAAAGGCTCTATTAACTCACAGGGCACTGTTCCTGTACTAAACTAGTACAGGACTATTATATTAAACTTTACATATTAAGAATTTGTTGCAATAGTTCTAGGGCTCCATATGAAAGAAAATTTCACTAGTACTCATAGCTTAACTGGAAATTACAAGTTTAACTGCGAAGCAGTTAGCAGTTGCAGCCGTTGAAGCAGTTAAAGGTTTATAAAGAGTTGAAATACATAAAATTTAAGATAAAGAGCTTATTATTGAACTACTAAATAAACTTTATTTAATAGTAATTTAAATAGCAAACCATTAACTGAGATGCATAATTTTAAATAAATAATAAAACATCACAGATTTCAATATTCATACTTTACAGCACATCCGTCAAGTTTGAATTGTTTATCACCGGTGGCACATCACCGTTCCAATTTTGCACTGCTAATATGCAAAATCTCCGTGCTGTTATTTGAATGTTGTGTATAACGCTTCTGTTTCTAATATAAACAACCATCCTTCTTTCCCACAGAGCTGTGGCCATAACTACAATTAAATGACTGTCGCGGAAATCGTTTAAAATTCGCGAATTCGCACGTAGTGGTTACTATATTAACCCACAATTTCTACGCTAGTGCAATTTGGTTTTCCCTGAATTCAACTCCGTATAATTTTGCTCACAATTTAGTGATAATGAAATATAACTACATGATTCATATACGAAATTTAATAAGATATCAAAATGAGATATTGGATTTTTTCAAAAGTCTTATTTTGTTAATGAAAAATTCGAATTAATTAAAGCCTGTTTTAAATAACACCAACATTTTGGTCGGTGCGAAGTCGCATTAGTGTGGAGTTTACGGGTTAAAAGAGTATTTACAAGATATTTATAATAATATTAACATTTATTACACATAAATTTATTTATATGTGATTCTATAATGTCACATGATAAATTTATCAGACTTATATATAGATAAAATCGTACAATATTTCGAATAATTCTGATTAAGCCAAAGAGAAGTCCTGTGTCTGGCATTCTTTTGCCCCCCCCCCCCCCCCCACCCACCCACCCTCTTCACTTTAAAAAAAATTTAACATTTTCTGTACCTGAAAATACATATGTGGAAATATCTACTCATTTAGATAAACATAGTTTTATTTATTTTTTATCGTTTTCTAATTTAAAAGTAGAAAATGTCGATTATAATGAGTAAAAAGTGAAAACAGAACTGAGATATCAGATTTTAAAAAAGTGGTGACAAAAATTATGGGCTCTGAAACCAGGGCATAATTCAATTGCTTCCTGTTTTAATCAGGGACAGCATTTAAGCAACTGAATGGTATAATGTTGGTAAAATTAACTGACTTAACCGCATTAAAATAAACATTATTTAAGAGTTTTCAATTTACACAAGATTTTCCAGAATTTCAATCACATAAAATTATTGCAAATTCCGTAATGTGTCTATATTATGTTACTGGAATATACACCGCGTCTCTTATACCTTTTTTAAAATTAATTATTTTAATAAGCGTATTCTATTTTGACCATCTTAAAATACATATTTAAGTGCCTGGTTGAAGGAAAGCATTAATGGAGGATTATGCTGACTCAACACAGCTTAATTAAACATAATATTTGCTTTAAACATAATATACAAAACATGGAAAATACCATATAAACTTATCTCGTTAATCTCCTAAATGTGTCTACGCATTTACGCATTCTGTATGTCGCTATTAAGTACCAGCAGTAAACAAACTCTCTAAAATACGTAGATTATTTTAAATTCTATATCGAAAACTGGTCGTCGTTTCTTAAGTTTAACTGTTCATGTAACAGAATCAGACAACGTAGTTCTTGACTTTCATAAGGTTATTTGATCTTTAAAGTTAAAAAAGAAAATATGTGAGCCAATTTCGGGAATTTTTGTGGCATTTACGAAACATGGGACCGCTATAAAATGAACAATGTGTATTTAATTGAAAATTTCTTAAAAAAAAAAATTAATGCAGAAAAATGTTTCAGGTTTTGTTCATTAAGAACGGATGCCTCATACAGCATTTATTTATAATTCTTGCATTAAGATTTTAAGTAAAAAAACATTATCGCCATTTAGGGGTCATCACATTTAGGCACACTGATTTTTATTTAAAAAATAATTTTCACTTCAAAAATGGATTCCATTTAAATCACATTACGAATAAAGTATGGGGTTAGACTTTATTTTTGAATTCTAATTCTTACTAAATGAAAAATGCACAGCAAGGCTTATCCCTTTCTACGACCGCGCAGGTCTATCCGAAATCCCAGAAAACGTTTAGGCTTCTCCTACAAGACGCCTTCCAAGGAAACGCTGCGGGACCACAGCACCAACAACTCCTTCCAATTTTAATACTATTATCTCCCTTGTTTTCATGGACGTTCCTTACTGCGCCGTTTTCATTGCAATCTTTGTGGTGTCTCCCTCTCTTTTCATGGGCAAACCTACGTGTCTTTGTTCTCCTCTTGTCTTGTATCAGGTCATCTATACAGATTATCTTCTGCTCACAAACCCTTCCTTCTGCTGCTCATTATAGTCCAATCGTCCCACTCACATTCCAGGGATATAATAATACCGTTCTCGAATTTTTTTCATATCATCAATTTTAATGTCATAGGTAAGAAAACGTTTTTATAATTTAACTAAGTAGATAATAATACACCGATTAATATAATAAATAAAGAAAACATACGTCTCAATTTGACGTCTGAAACCTGACAATACGGATGGGAAAAAAATCACACTAATTCAATGTTAATTTTATTCGAAACTGGTGCAGGCGTAACCCGCACAGCTGTACGATAACGATGTCCCCCGATCCTATAACCGGAGATTCGTTTAATTTGTGGATGTTTTAAAGAAAAACTGACCTGTGGATCTCCTTTTAATATTGTATTTTAGTGATAAGTAAAAAAAAATCGGTTCAATTTAGTTTATTTTAGAGTGTTTTCGCGAAATCGAAAATTCATTGAAACACATAAAATAATTTTTTTCATTTATTCAGAATTTGTTTTATTTTTGTCATAAATAAAATTAACTTTCGGCAGAATTTCTGTTAATTTCTAGAAATGTAAAAATGCACATGTGCTTACAATTTTTTAATATCCATTTTCTTATTTATTATAGGCAGTATACAGTTCTAAATCAACATTTGCATCGAATATCAAACACAATGCAATCGGCTTAAGCTTTTTATACTATATAGGAATATATATTATCATTCTCTCGAAGTAGAATAATATATGGAATAGTATTTCATATGGGAATATCACATCGAATATTTATAGAAATATTGCGTCTCGGGAAATGTTTCCGTTATAGGTATGATAAAATTATTCTTATTTCATTCTGAGAAGCAAATATCAAGTTTCATATATACGTACTTATTACATATATATGCATGAGATACATATTGGTGGGCGTATAAGCAGGACTTACAACTGCATTATTAGTCAGCAAGAACGTATAATATTGAACGTAGAATATGAACCGGAGCATAATACAAAAATATTTCAGAAATGGAAGCTTGTTTTCATATTTCCTTATAAAACAAAAGATTTCATGCTGTATTTAAAAAAAAAAACGAAGAATCTAATGAAATTTCCATGATAAATCATTATTTCCTAAAACGTCTGCGATATCAATTTACACATGTTTTACCGTTTATTAAATTTTTCTAATCAAATTTAACTGTAGAATTAATGCATGTTAATGTTTTATATATATGGTTTTACATGTCAGATTGTTTATCCCAAATTCGCATTTTTAAAATACTATACATTTTGAAACATTTTTGAAGGATCTACTTAAAAATTTAAATTTGTATTTAGAAAAAGATAAATTACAAAGTATGGAGAGCCTTTTGCATGTTAAGGTTTTAGGTCTATGGTTTTACATGTCACATTTTTTAGCCCGAATTCGCATTTTTAAATACTAGTCTTTAAAAACATTTTTAAAGGATCTACTTAAAAATTAAAATTTGTATTAGAAAAGTTGAATTACAAAGTATTCGAGGTTTTTAATTTATGTTTTCTAAAATAACTCAATGTTCATTAAAAATAAAAAAATATTTCGTTAACATGCACAGAATACATATTGGGGGTACACGACATTTCGGTCCCGACACTTCGGTCCCGCCATTTCGGTCCCGCCGTTTCGGTCCCGAGACATTTCGGTCCCTGGCCATTTCGGTCCCGAGACATTTCGGTCCCTGGCCATTTCGGTCCGGAGACATTTCGGTCCTTGGCCATTTCGGTCCCGAGACATTTCGGTCCCTGGCCATTTCGGTCCCCAGCCATTTCGGTCCCTGGCCATTTCGGTCCCCAGCCATTTCGGTCCCTGGCCATTTCGGTCCTTAGCCATTTCGGTCCCTTGTCATTTCGGTGCCCACAACCTTATAACTCGTATTCTAATTGTCGTGGGCCGCCAAACGCTGTAATTTAAACATTATTTAGGACCTTTTTAATTTTTTTTAACACCCCCACCCCCCAAATTAAAAAAAAAAGCTGAATATAACAGTCCGATAAATTTAAAGTTTTATAACTCGTGATAATGAAATCACAGCGAGCTGAAAATTTGTTTGATTGAACAATGTGATATAATTTTACAGGGGACATTGTCTTTTTATTATTATTATTATTTAACAAAATGGATTTTTTAAGCTGTATTATTTGTTATTAATATTAGGTATTTTATATATACTATAAACTGCCATAGATGATTTTTTGGTTGTTTTCATACGTTTTTTAGAACCTTTAAATTATCATCATTAATTAAATAATTTAAAAAACTGTTCTTATTTTTTCTCCTTCTTACAATTAGATTAATAATAAATGTCTTCAATAATTCAATTGGACACTTATAAGCTATTGTAGGTAAATATTTCCTCAGATCATTCTTCTACATCCTCTCCTTTAATAATTCAGAAATGAGATATATTTATTGAAGCAAAAATATTTAATTTTTCTTATTACTTTTATAATACAAAGTTATAATTTTGTTTTCATAAGTTACTTTACCATTATAAACATTGGGAAAACAATAGTGATTTGGTAATTAGGTGTGCCAGGAAAAATATTTTGTTGTCAGAAAACTCCACCCACCGCTTCATTAAAAAAAAAAATAATTATTGGTTGCATTTTTAACAGTCTTCTCACCCATTGCAGACGATTTTTGTGAACTAATTTTATTGAAACTGGGCCTATTTCTTTGTAATAAGATGATTATTCTTTTATTTTATGTAATAGTGTAAGTATTATTTTAATTACTTTTATTTCCAATTTTTAACTGACAAAACTAAGGTTTTTAGGTGCGTTCGTAATTATATAAATACGTAGCACCTATAGTCGTCGTTCAGTCCGTCCGTCTGCCCGTCTGTCTCCGCATATAACAGAGCAAAAACAACCCAACCGAATGGTTTGAAATTTTAAATATATGATTGTTGCATAATTTTGTCGAGCCATTTCAAATTTTATGGATATCGGATGCATAGTTTAATTACAGGGACTGTCAAAAGTTTTTCTTTACATTACGGCCAATGGGAAAAAATTATTGCAAGTGCATTTTAATGATGTTACAGCCTTCCGAGTGGTCTGAAATTTTAAATATATAATTGTTACAAAATTTTGTCGAGCCATTTGAAATTTTATGAAAATCGGTGTATAGTTTAATTACAGAGAGAGTCAAAAGTTTTGCGTTACATTACGGGGAATGGGAAAAAATTATTGCAAGTGCATTTTAATGATGTCACAGGCTATGCACTCATGAAGTGCAAAAAAAAATATATATACATTCAGTACAATATGGGGTACAAAAAATAATTATAAAACTAGTTATAGTACGAACGCACCTCATTTGCCACGTTTGATGAGCAATTTCCAACTTGTTTGTATTTGTCGTTTATTTATTGATTTTTAATATTACCCTTTTCCTCCCACTTTCCCAGAAAAAAAATTAATAATTTTTTATTTCAGTTTTATTATTAATTATATTAATAGTTTTAAATTTCGGTGACTTTAAATATAAAATAAATAAACATGTAAAAGATAAATTTCAGTTTATAACTACTATATGATAAATTGAATATAAAATGTATTATGTATTGAGTTTATTTTAAAGTAAAAAAATGTAATGTATATTAATAATGTTATTAATTTAATAAATTAAGGATACATTAAATAAAAAATATATTTAATAAAATATTAATTTAATTTTTATACTAAAATTCCTAACTTTTTTGAGAATTAATTAATAGCAATTATTAGTAGCAATTATTAATAGCACTTAAAGTTTTTATTCAAAAGTTTTAATTTATAATTTCCAAAACATAATATAGGAATTTTTTGAAAAATCAGTCAGAAATATAAAGTCTAAGTAATAATTAATTAATTAATTAAACATAATAATAATAATAATAATAATAATGCAACATTGTGCAAATACGTAAAAATACCTTTTAACAGTGTTAGGTGATATTATGCAGATTTTAATTTTTTAAGTACAGTTATAATTTACAATTCGCAAAAAGTAAGAAATTATTAATTAACTAGTAAATCTGCAGATCAAGAGCCTCAACGTCAGCTCTGCAAGTCATTGTTTTTAGACACACTTTGGTAATATTCAATTTCCTGCAAACCGCAATTTAAAGTTTTCAAATTATGTAATTATTTATAAGAATAAAAAATACGAAGTTTTCAGACATTAGAAGCATTAAATTAAAAACGTCGTTATGGAAGAATATTTTGAAATAATTTTCATGATCTACTAATTCTTGATATTTTTTTAATAATAAAATAGATTTCTTCAGGAGGGGGTGGGCTCCGCCCCCCTGAACCCCCCCCCGTGGTCTCATTAATTTACATATGTAACTTTTTATTGATTGCGCTAATGGTTATCGCAAATCTTAAATTTCTTTTTACACTTCCGAGCCTTAATTTTTAATACTGATGGACAGAATATGATTAACATTGACGCAATTATATTAAAAGTTTAGGTTTTATGAATGAAAATATAATTTCCTTTTAAAAATAAAATAATTTTCATCCATATTTTCTGAAATGAGGCGGCATTAGGAAGTAACACTCGTCATAAAATATTTTTTCAGTCAATCTAGTCAATGATTGGTTTTTAAGAATGAGAAAATTTATTTCCCGATATAATGACGTCATTTTCGACAGCGATAATTTTGCGGTATATAATTTTGACATTTACTATATATTTGATTTTCAAAAGTTTTTTTTTTTTCTCATTGAAATTTTCGATTAAAAATTAACATTTCTGTTAGCTGTGTGCAGACGATAAACCATGAGATATTAGTAACATTTCTTTTAATAATAAGAATTAATATCATAACACAAGCCCTTTTTATTTCAACCTCAAAGCACATTAGTTTTATTTTTGATATATGAGATCAAATTCACCTTCTTTTCGTATTTTAGTTTTATTTCCAATATAAAGACGTATTCATGTCTATTTTTTATTTCATTTTCCTCTTGCACATGGAAATCTTTCAAATCAAAATTAACTGTTTAGGATAAATTATTATTCTGGGATTGGATTTTCTTGGCAACGGTAAAAAAAAAAAAAAAAAAAAAATAAATATAAAAAAAAAGATTGTTAAATTTTATAGCAAAATGTCGATTTGTTCCTTATGAAAATAATGAACTTCTTAATTTAAAAGAAAAAACTTTTGAACAAAATAAGTAGGACATAGTCTTTCTTTATTTCTGGGGTAAATTCCATCTATATGTAAAGTCACAAAGACATTAATTCGTCCCTTTTGACTTTGATTTGACTTCAAACAATTACAAATACTTTCACATTTACGATATTTTTAGGTGTAGTTTCGTTGCCAGGCAACAGTTGAAAGAAAATAAAAACAATGAAATATGTGCTTTGATAAAGTAAATTTATAAAAAGATATATTATTGGAACACATATATAAAATACCTCCATAAGTTAAACACCGAATTTAAAAACTCAGACAAATGTATACACAAAATTCCAAACTAATATGAATAATGTATGGTTCTAATTAGAAATTACATCATCCATAATTTACCATTTAAATCCTTCAATCGTATGAGCCATTTCCTTTCAACAAATAAAAATGGAAAAATCGTCTGAATTGCTATAGGAAAGCATTAAGTCGCAAAATAAAACGTTCTATATATTCCGAGCGCATGAACCAAATTTAACTAAAAACTATACAGCTAAATCCGGGGATTTTACCAACATGTATCCTGAATTTTAAGCTAATCGGATGCTTTTTACGGCAGTTATCGCGGAACAGACAGACAGACAGACAAACGGAAACCAAAACTTTTCGTGTCTCCACAGTAAGCCTTCACTGACGTTTCGGCAATTATAACTAGTAAATCTGCAGATCAGAAGCCTCAACGTCAGCTCTACAATTCATTGTGTTTAACACCCTTTGAGTAATATTAATCTTTCTACAAAAAACGAAATTTAAAGTTTTGAAATTACATAAACATTTATAAAACGAAAGAATATTTCGAAGGTTTCTGACATTAGAAGCGTTAAATTAAACCCCTTGTTATGTAATGGTATTCTGAAAATCTCATGAGCTACTTATTCTGGTAATTTTTAGATAATAAAGTAGATTTCTTCAGGGGGGCTCTGCCCCCCTGAAGCCCTTCGTAGTGTAATTTAATTTACATTTGTAATTATCAATTAATTGTGTTAATGTCCTGTAGTAAATTCTACCAATAGACGGAAACGTACATGAATTCTTTTCTATACAGCCCTGTATATTACGTGAAGATTTTTACGCGTCGTCTATAACATTTAAATTTAATGTAGACAAAAACCCCTCTTCAAACTGCTCATATCACACTTCCGAGGATTAGTATGCATAGTGTGCACCATATATCCAGTTTCTGCGGAGTCCTGTATATGGTTCTATTTAAATTCTGCAAACATTTGTTAGTATACTAAATGTAATTGGGCTGGGAAATACATAACTCAAAAAAAAAAAAAAAAAAAAAAAAAAAACACTGAAGCAATTCGCGCCCATTTTCATTTATACTTACGAATTCATTTGTGTATCCCTGTACATGGTCTATACAATATTTAAGCACTACTTATTAAGCACAAATTTACTTAACGTTAAAACGCACACCATAATCGAAAATGCTCTTCAGCAATCATCCCTAATAGACCAGAACTGTATCCGAAATTTTCTATGTGACCCTATAAATGAACGATAAATACGATACAAATCATATTCAAGCTTCTTGTAGTCAACCACAGTAATGTAATTTAATTTAATAATGTTTGAATTAGTGCAACATATTTAACACACTGACGACAGGCAATTTAATTAAATCTGGGTTTAAAAACAGTAAAAGCTCCTCCCTCTTCTGAAAGTGTCTCGGAAATTGGTTTCTGAGATATGTTTTTCATGTTTATGCAGCAGTAAATATCTTTCAATGTACGGATGTAATATATAATGTCTTACTATCTATAAAAAATATGGACAACACAATATAAATGTCTTTTCTGTAAGGTAGAAGTCACTCCCTTAGCCAATGATGTATTCTGAATAAAAACGAGAATTCTCGTTTCCCGTCGCTAATGTGTTAAAATACGCTGTGAAGAGTTTTTTTTCCCCCGTAGACCACATTTTAATCGACCACTTTTGTGTGACCCTGAAAAAAACATATGCTTTGCACCCCCATATACTACAAAAATGTTTCAAAAATACATATCAATTTTATTATTTTGTAACAGAGTAACATCATTAAAAAACGCCACAAAAGGATTTTCTTCAAAGATTGTAATATTATGAATACTTTTGAGTTCCCTGTACGCATGCTGTAAGTGCTACACATAACATATTTTATAGTAACCAGGTTCTAGTGCACCTTAATAAAGTATATAAATTTCATTACGTTTAAAATTGTGTAACATTATTAAAATACACCGCAGACGATTTTTCCCAAAGACTATAATGTAACCGAATAGTTTTGAGTGCCCCTGTAATTAAGCTATGAATGTTACACTCTTCATTTTTAATACCAAACATACTTTGGCAAACCTCAATAACGTATATCAATTACATGTAATCCCGACTATATTTACGCGAGTTAGAGCACGTAGAGAAACACGGCAGGCGACAGATAGAAAAACTGAAGTCATAAATACTTTTCATCCATGTTGGAAAGTGTTAAAAAGGATTTACATGCCTTTAGCTGTACTTTTTTTTCACTTATAGCATGGTTAAACATTAGTTTAAACATCCTAATCCATGCGATAGCAATAACATATTAAAAGACCCCCCAAAATATGCATATCTGGAGATCTATAAATCTACTGGAAAATAATTCATTATCGTGCCCACTGTTAATTGCATAAATTGTATCAATTTGGCGCGATAAAATATTTTTTGTGATAGCCTTTTAATAGTACCTGCAACAAAATTAACGTAATTTACTAACTTCATTCATATTTGACGCAATGATAGGCTACGAATAACAGTCGCTAGGCAACGAAGAAAAGGAAAAAAAAAATATGTATCATGTAAAACAAGAAAATTAATTTAAAAATTCTTTATATTATTGGAATACATGTATAAATGTCCTCAAAACATTATACACGTAAATAAAAAAATCTGATAGATATATTGATAAAACTTCAATATAATAGGAATAATTTGAAACCCTTATTTGGAATCTTAGTATCCATAATTTGACATTTAAATCCATTAATCAAACGTGCCATTTTCTTTCAACAAATCGAAATTTGAAAATCGTCTGACTTGCCGTAGAAAAGCATTATAAAGAAAAATAAAATCTTCCATATTTTCCGAACAAATGAACCAAATTTAACCAAACACTATACAGCTACGTCCGGGTATCTCACGAATATGCCCAATTAATTTCAAGCTGATCAGGTACTTTTTGCGGCAGTTATCGCGGAACAGACAGACAGACAAACGGAAATCAAAACTTTTCGTGTCTCCACAGTAAGCCTTCACTGACGTTTCGGCAACTAGTAAATCTGCAGATCAAGAGCCTCAACGTCATCTCTGCAACTCATTGTTTTTATCAAACTTTGCGTAATATTAATCTTTCTACAAAAACAAAATTTAAACTATTTAAATTACACAAACATTTATAAAAGGAAAAAAATATTTCGATGGTTTCAGACATTAAAAGCGTTAAATTAAACACGTTGTTATGTAAGGATATTCTTAAATTCTCACGAGCTACTTATTCTAGTAATTTTTATATAATAAAGCAAATTTCTTCAGGGGGGCTCTGCCCCCTGAACCCCCCGCTGTGTAATTTATTTTGCATTTGTAATTTTCTACTGATTGAGTTAATGATTACCCTATATCTTAGATTTCTTTTTACACTGCGATTTATAAGGATAAGCAATAATTCGGTCAAGCATTTTACGTTATCCTAATATCCATACAGCAGTATTTACTTGCCTGCTAACCACAAATACCTGTATCTAATGGATAAAGAACTTTTGGAAATGTAAACTGAAACATCTAATTTAGAAATCTAATACCTTTATAAATTTTGTTTATAAAAAAAAATAATTTTGATTACCATTCTGCAATATTTATATCTAAGATCTAATCTAAATATCAAAAAATGTACTCGATAGCATTAACTGGCTAAAATCACACTAAAGTAGGGGGGCTTCTAAACCTAACAGTTAATAATTCATCATCGTTAAATAGATAAACATGATTTGGCGGCTTTAAGTATTTTTTGTGATTTTCTTTTAATAGTATCTACATTTAATTTAAAATCGTGATGTTACAAATACCGTTGAAATTTGACGCAAACCTATGTTCAGGTCAAATTACGAAAGGTTAACTAACATTTCATTTCCCTTAGCCGGACTTTCTGTTTCATTTTTCGTAATAAGGATTATTTTAATAATTTAATTTCATAATTTTCAATACACTCTACAAGCTGTTACACGGACGTTGTTCACGTAGCATTAAAATAGAGATAAATGCATTAAGTAAAACATTTCACTCCCCACCAGACATACCAAGTCTCAAGCTTTTTGCACATCACTATTATCTTAGAGAAAATGTTCTTTTAAATCGCGCAAATGTTTCAATTAAATAAAGTAACATTTTCTGTATTAAAATACTGGTATCCAGAACGCCGGAGGCTTGGCAGCTCTGCTCCTCTTAGTAAAAACATATATGATTAACCAACACTTTATCACATTTTATAGGAGACAATACGGAATTTCTTATTTGTATGGCCTTACATATATCTCAGTCATAAAAATGTAAAATTTTGTGCCAATTAATCATATAATCATATCATATAATCCTAATGCACGCAATTGCGAAAATGAAATCGCAAAGAATGAGAAAAGGAAGGCCAAGTAAAATCGTGTAAATCGAGGAATCTTTCTTCGTAGTGCTGGGAAAATACTGCTACAAAAACTATTTTAGGTGGTATTTGGTGTGAAATGTTTATATGTATTCATTCCTGTCCTATATATCCTTTTTTTTATTTTTTATTTGCTTATTCTATTTTTCTTTTGCACGTGAAAATCTTACAAATTAAAATTAACTCTTTGGGAGAAATTGTTATTCATTTTTTTTTGGCAACAATAAAGTTTATAAAATTTAACAGAATAATGTCAGTTTATTCTGTATGAAAATAACGAACTTTTTCATTTATAATCAAATAGTTGAATAAATAAATGAAAATATTATTCTATATAGTATATAAATACTATTTTCATTTCTGCGTTTAAATAAATCTATATGCAAATATCTATACAAAGGCATTCATTAATTCATTCCTTTTGCTTTGATTTGACTTCAAAAAACCATACATACTTTCACATTTATGATATTTTTAGATGAGATGCTGTTGCTACGCAACGGTTAAAAGAAAAAATGAAATATAAGTAAATTCATAAAATAAAATGTTTTATATTATTCGAACACATGTATAAAATTCTATCATAAGTTATACACCTAATTTAAATGCTCTGATAAATGTTTTGACAAAATTGCAAACTAATAAGAATAATTTAATACTCTTATTTAAAAATTTCAGCATCCAAAATTTACCATTTAAATCTATTATTCATATGAGCGATTTCTTTCAACAAATGAAAATTTGAAAATCGCCTGACTTCCCATAGAAAAGCATTATATCACAAAATAAAATGTTCTGTATATTCCGAACGAATGAACCAAATTTAACCCAAAACTATACAGCTAAATCCGGGGAGCTCATCAACATGCCCAAGGAATTTCAAGCCGATAGGATGCTTTTTGCGGCAGTTATCGCGGAACAGACAGACAGACTAACGGAAACCAAAACTTTTCGTGTCTCCACAGTAAGCCTTCACTGACGTTTCGGCAACTAGTAAATCTGCAGATCAGGAGCCTCAACGTCATCTTTGCAAGTCATTGTTTTTTAACACTCATTGCATAATATTCAACTTCCTACAAATCGCTTTTTAAAGTTTTCAAATTACATAAATATTTATGAGCATACAAGATACTTCGTAAAGTTTCAGAAATTAAAAGTGTTAAACAAGTGGTTGTACATTGATGTTCTGAAATTCTGATGAGCTACTTATTCTGGTAACTTTTTAAATCAAAAATTGCATTTCTTCAGGGGGGCTCTGCCCCCCTGAACCCTCCGTAGTCTATTTAAATTTACATTCGTAATTTTTTATTGATTGTGCGGATGGTTATAGTATAACTTAGATTTATTTTTTTTACGTTGTGATTTATAAGGATAAGCATAAGTTTTTTTATAAATTAATAAAATTTAAATTTAAAATAAAATATTCATGTTAACCGTACACAGACAATAAATCTTGAAGTAACGCCAAAAATGTAACCTTAAAATCCGCTACATTCGGCACAACACAAAGACGTGCTTAAAAAAAAAAAAAAAAAAAAAAAAAAAAAAACGGATGAAGTCAAAGAATTTGGTCCCTGTTCCACGTGCTTGTTTTGTTTGGGCCGAATGAGGGCATTTAAATCTGAGCGATAACGCGCATCGTATTGCAAACTGTTTTTACGGCTTACAGCATCTCCATCTATCTCTTTCCTCCGTGAATAATAGTTAATTTTATTTTACCCAAGATCTTTTTATTCCAGCATCTTTGTTTTCGATAAATGACGTCTAATTCACCTGCTATGCGTACTTACTCAAAACTTTTCATCTTGTTATATTAAGAAATACTCGAGAGTTTCCTTTTTATTTTTAATATGCAGCCATATTAATTTTTCTATTCTTAATTTTATTTTTCATTTTCCTGTTTCACGACAAAACATTTCAATTGAAAATTGTTTAAAAGAAAATATTATTCCGGGTTTTGATTTTCTTGGCAACAATTAAAGAAATATTGGTAAATGTTATGGGAAAATGTTACGTTATTCTCTATGAAAATAATGAACTTTTGTATTTTTAAGCAAAATATTTCAATAAAATAAATAAAATAAATGAAATATTGCCTATTTTTATTTCTGGGCTAAAATCCTTCTATATGCAAAGATACAAATGCATTAATTCATCTGTTTTGACGTTGACTTTACTCAAGCATTATACACGCAATTATACTAATATTATTAGGACCTAATACGTTGCTAGGCAACAGAGAATGAAAAGAAAAAAAATGAAATATGCATTATGTCAATTTGATAAAACAAAATCCTTTATATTATTGGAAAACATGCATAAAATTCCCCCCAATATTATAAACCTAATTAAAAAAATCTCGCAAATATATTGACATAATTTATTGGAATAATTTAATAATGTTATTTAAAAATTTCAGCATCAAAAATTTACCATTTAAATCCATTTTTCATATGAGCCATTTCTTTCAACAAATGAAAATCTGAAAATCGTCTGACTTGCCATTGAAAAGCATTATAGAGCAAAATAAAATGTTCCATATTTCCCGAACGAATGAACCAAATTTAACAAAAACTATACAGCTAAGTCCGGGTACCTCATCAACATGCCCGGTGAATTTCAAGCCGATCGGATGCTTTTTGCGGCAGTTATCGCGGAACAGACAGACAGACAGACTAACAGACAGACTAACGGAAACCAAAACTTTTCGTGTCTCCACAGTAAGCCTTCACTGACGTTTCGGCAATTAAAGAGCAAAAATAATATTATAAGCTAACTAATAAATGAATAAACAACATGTTTATCTTCAGAACCCTTATCACTTTTATACATCCTAATGAAGTTAATAACGTTATAATAACCGAAAATTAAAAAAATATACATTTGCATTTACCCTATAAAAACTATTATATGGTTCATGTAATAGTTTTTAAACAAGCAATTGATAAATTAGTTATCTAAACAATTAATAATTAAAATAATTTTGAATTGATAAATACGTTTAATAAAAACAATTCAATTTTTGAATTTTTTTTTACTTAACAATATAACTATGAGTGTTTTCAACTTGTCGTGCAAGTTAAATTCATGCTGTATCAAATTTATTGCAAACTAACGGCAAACAAGTAAACAAAAATACTGCAAAGTAGTAATCTTTCCATATCACACTATAAGTTTAACACCTTCGAAGGGGTCAATAGACCTGATCAGGTCTATTGATGCGAAAGCGCCGTCAGAAGGCGCATGCATAGGTTTTATCACCATAAACAAGTTTAGGTAATATTTGTACTTTTCATTTCGAGCATTTTTTGGTATTTAATAAGTATAGCGTTTAGAAAAAATGGTGCCTACCGAATAAAATTTCTGCAATTTCTGCGTATGTGCTGATTCTCATTGTTGTTGAGTCTCTCAACAGAGAGATTTTTTGCTTTCGTGAATTAAAGACAGTCTTGCCATCAGTTTCACAACAAACTACTCATGCAAGTGGGTGAATGGTATACCTTGCGGGAGATTTGCTGCGAATTTCTCAATTCAAATTTGTCACGGCAAGATAATATCAGAAAAAATCAAACTTTCTGCTAATGTTCATGCTATCTGGGTTACCTCAAAAATTTCCATGGGGAGCGCGGCGGATCGCATGAACGGCTCATGCGATTGACACTTATGTGAAATCATTATCCAATATCTATTACAGCACAAATTCGTAATTCAATGGCAAGAAATTAAACATGAAAATTGCTGTTTTACACTTAACCACCTGACCCTAACTTTATTGTAGGCAAATGTTATGTAATATGAAACTTGATTTAACCCATTCGCTGCCAAAACTAAGAATTTTCAAATTTTTTGTTGAAGGTCGTTTGCCAGCACAAATTCAGAAAGATAAATTTCGCTTTACTGATACAGCGAAATTTCTGCCAATAAATGAGGCATTTTTTTTAATTCTAAAATAGTGGTGACAAAGTAATCAATAAATTAAAGCCACGAGTATACTCGTGAATAACAGCGAATGGGTTAATTAAATTTAACTCTTCAGTATGCGCTCATATTTTTACATCATAAGTTAATCTTTTTCACTGGTAAATATTAATGTAACTTGAATGTATTATTAGTTGCAGTTATAGAGATTGGCCTTATATTTTTTATCCATGCTTTTTTTTAAATTAAGAAATTAAATAAGGATATACCTAAATTCTTAAAGTTACTCGAAATACTTCTATCATATATACACAGTCAAGACAAGATTCCAAGGACTGGTAAAAAGCTCCATTTTAGACAGGCTTCCATGTAAAGAAGTGTAATTAATTATACTTCTAAGATACACTACATCAATAAGATCTATTGTTCGTTTCGCAGGGATTCTTAAACTCTTCCGTTTGAGACAGGATTCCGTTATAGAAAGATACCGCTTTCACAGGTTTCACTATGCTTCACTAAAGAAGGGTGAAAATCCCCTTTTCAGACAGGTTTTCAGCAAATTTAATTGTATCGCAATTCATATTAAGACCATGTAACGCTTACGTTAAAGACAGGATTCTGTTATAGACAATTACTATTTTGACAAGTTTTATTCTATTCATATGATATAAATAAGTATATTTATATAAATACACAAAACTTTTAAAAATGGAACCTGCCTATAACAGAGTTCTGTCTTAAACATAAATGTTCCATAGTGCTACGGAAAAGAATACTATACAAATACACCAAATAACACGGAAACTTGTGTAAAACCGAATTTTTCACCAATATTTACAATTTCATCTTGACAGGTTTTACTATATATATAACATGAAGGGAAAATTCTGGACCCCCCCCCCCCCCACCCCCCGAAACGAAATCCTGGCTACGCCACTGCATGTCGTCCCGGTTTTTTTAAGCCATTAATGATGAAAAATGCCGTGTGGCCACAAAAAAGCGCCGGCTGACTAGAACAAAGAGAGCGCGAGTAGAATAATTCTTCTATCTGGATCTTTATTTAGCATAATCAAATCGGGGAAGCCAGGACATCTGCACTTGACATATATATATATATACATGTATAGTATTATTTTGAATGAATAACATATAGATATCAAGAAAAGCCAAATATGTTTTCAAAATTGCCAAATTTCTTCATTGTGATATATTTATAAAATTTCTTAATTTAAAGTGAAATTTTACGTAAAAGTGATTCACTATACATTATTATTTTGAGATTTTATGTTATTTTTTTTTTTTTGTATTTTCATTTTTATTTTGTATTTGTCATATTAAAACATGTAGGCTGCTTTAATTCTAAGTATATAAGTCAAATAAATAACAAATAAATATTTGAAATACAGAATTAATTTTAAATACGAAAAGAATATTTTATGACAATAGAAATTTTAAAATTTTGATTTATGTTTATTGTGCTCGTAGTTTTTGAATGCAATAAGCATATAAAAGTCTTAAATATATTAAAAAGGATTTGTAATTGTTGCAAAGCACTTCACCGTCGACAGGTATGGGGAAAAAGTGCTTTTATCCCCGAGTTATCTCGGGGCAAACGGTGAAGTGGTTCAAAATTAAAAATATTTTTAAACTTGTCATTCGACATTGGTAGAAATAGCGGTAATATTATTGTTACATGTAAAAAGATTAATGCAAACTTTTAAATAGTTTTTCAAAAAATAGTAAATTAAAATAACTATTAAAATAAAATAGAAAGTTCTAGTCTGTTCCGGTGCAGAATTTAAAAAATAATGTGTTTTTATCACAATTCCATGTTAAGAACCCCCTTTTTAAAAAATATGTAAAATGGAATACATTTAAAATTGATGCGCCGTTAAATAATAGGATAAAATAAAGATTTGTAAAAATATTTGCAGATTTTTTCATTATTAATCACATAGTGTGCAAATTATATACAAATGAATATGTGCATTTTGGCATGGGCATTTGCATATGAAAATTAAAGCTCGACTTATAAATATTTTTAAATTGTCTGGACTTTATATTTATGATAGACTAAAATATGAGGAGCTTCTATAAAGAATCCACAGAACTCTCCCTTCCCCCACTCCTGAAAACGATTACTTCTACCATATAAAGTTTGCATGGGGTGCTACAATTTGATTGCGAGTTATAAGTTTTGCGGTTTTCGGGCCCTTATATTCGGTTATACTAAAATTTCAAGGGTTCAGTTAAAAAATCTTATAATGTACCTCCTTTTGTAAAGATTACGTTTACCGTACAAAATATGAGTGTGATTACGATAATTACAGAGAGAGTTATAAATGTTTTAATTTATCAGGACCTTATACTTAAGATACACTAAAATATATAAAAAGTCAACAGAGCCCCCCCCCCTTCCTGCCTTATAAAACGATTATGATTATCATAGGAAATTTGTGTGGGCTGCGACGATTTTGATCTGTGTTATAAGTGTTTGCGTTTTCGAGTCCTTATATTCGAGTTATACTAAAATTTAGGGAGTTCAGTTAAAAAATTTGATAATGTCCCTCCTTTTATAAAGTTTACGTTTACCATACAAAATATGAGTGTTTTGCGATAATTATAGATCGAGTTATAAATGTCTTAATTTATCAGACCATTATACTTATGATACACTAAAATATAGAAAATGTCAATCCCCCCCCCCCTTGTTTTTTAAAATGATTACCATACGAAATTTGTGTGCGTTTACTAAAATTTTAAGGCCTTTATTTAAAAAACTCTACAATGTCCCCTATAAAATTGTCACCTATTTCAAGTGCACAAAATTTCAGCTTGCTGGAGAAGGGACCGAAATATCTCGGGATCGAAATGTCTTGGGACTGAATTGTCTCGGGACCGAAATGTCTTGGGACCGAAATGTCTCGGGACCGAAATGTCTTGGGACTGAATTGTCTCGGGACCGAAATGTCTTGGGACCGAAATGTCTTGGGACCGAATTGTCTCGGGACCGAAATGTCTCGGGACCGAATTGTCTTGGGACCGAAATGTCTTGGGACCGAAATGTCTCGGGACCGAAATGTCTCGGGACCGAAATGTCTTGGGACCGAAATGTCTCGGGACCGAAATGTCTTGGGACCGAAACGGCGGGACCAAAATGGCGGGACCGAAGTGTCGGGACCGAAACGTCCTGCTTCCACATATTGGACCTTGTTTCCTTTTCAAATTTATTTACCAGACGTTATAATAAAAATTATCATTCTTTAAATCTGTATTATTTTAACAAATTTATATGAAAATTAATGAAATCTCATTCAATATAATGAATTAATCAGAAAAAAATATTTATGCCGGATTTTTTTCTACAAAATTATGTTTCTACAAAAGTTGCAATTGTATTGAATACATCATGGACAGTGTATGCCTATTCGGGAGACTTACTAATTATTGTAGAGTTTTACAAAGTAGCAGATAATTAAAAAAAACTAAACTTTAGTCTGAAATTAGAAGTAAATGACTGCAGAAATGTATGCGATTTTTAAAATTTTATCTCGTTTAAGTTTTTTTTCTGAGCTCCTTATATATGTGTTATAAAACAAAAACACGTCCGTGAGTAACAATGACGTCACATTGACAGTGACAACACTTGAACAATTAATTTTCTTTTAATTAATTTATTCTAAACTTATAAATAACAAACTTCAATTTTTGCACAGTCAAATAGGAAAGAAAAATGATTTTTTTAAAATGCAATTTGTTTGAAAACTGTATCTCAATTTACTGATATTGTATGGTTCTTAAAATAAGTTCTATGGATGACTTTTTAAAAATTATATCACTCTCGTGTGCAGCCCGATTCGAAAAGATTAACACATTTGCACTTAACACAATATAAATAGTTCAGCATTTGGTTGTCTTATATCTCATAACGAAATTAAAAATATATCAATCAATCAGCGAATAAAATAATAAAATAAAATAAATTCAACAAAAATTCAACAGACGTGTAATACTATGCGTTTAATCCCCGAGGAATATCAAAATAAAAAATGCAGCATAAGTACCGATCTTTAGTAATTTCTTCGTCTATCAATTTCTGGCACGCAGCTAATACGAAAGTATCGTGTTTAATAAATTTCAAAACTTTTTCAATTTTAACAAATAATTGATATTTTTTAATATAAAAATGTTTGTTGGTGTTATTAATGAACAAATATATATTAAATGTAAAAAATTTATTAGAGTTGTTAATTTTAAACAAAAAAATGTCTTCACTGATGTTCTGTAACCGGATGGCCGGGTTGAATCTCCAAGTCTTAAAGTAATGCAGTAATTTTACAATTTCTTTTTTAACCCATTTATGCCTAGCGTCCCATTTTTGGAACGTTTCGAAATTTAATAATTTTTTTAAATCTTCCTCTTCTTTACAACAGGAAAATTGTATGAAGTAATTGTCTATAAATGTCTTTATCTATTACCGAGAGATGGCAGCATAAGATTGATAGTTATTTGCTTAAATGAAAGCCTTTTTTCGGTGTTTATAGATTTTTCATTTTTCAAAATAGCAAAATGTAAGAAGTAAGTTTATTTGTATGTTTTGTATGAAGGATCTAAATAAATAAGTCATAATCTTAGCTTGTAGACTTCTTTGAAATACGTATTCTTTTAAATTGCGAAATTATATGTTAAGGCCTATTTTTTATGCATGTTTTAACGTACAAGATATAGGGCACGAGGCGCAAATGGGTACATATTTATGTTAGACATTTGGGGGACAGTTATTTATGTAACGCCCTTTTCAAGATGATTTTGAAATAAATTGTTTTTTAGCGATTATTCTTCATTTATATAATACTTGTAATGTTATTAGTCTCTGTAAAGAAATAGATATATTTTTTAAAAGTTCATTAAAATACTAATTATAGTATAAAATGGGCGTATTTTTCAGTTTCCCCAAAACAACTTAAATCTGTTGTAGAAAAAATATTTTAAACAGAATTGTATTTTAAAATGTAATATCAAATAAAGAGGTATGAAGTGTATTTTAGAAACCAACAGGGAAAGATAATTTACATTAAGATTATTTTTATAAGCATTTTTATGAAAACGCAGGAAAGACCTAAAGACGTTCGGAGGGTATAAAGTTAATTTATATAAATTTATACAAAATATATAATTATGCATTTTTCCTGGATATTCCCATGTTTAGTACGTTTACATTTTATAAAATAAGTACAAAAATATATTAGCGTAATTTTTTTTTAGTATTTTTCCAGTTTATTTTGCAACATTTTAAAGTGATTTTACTAACAAATTTGAGAAAACAAAAATTCAGACATAAAGGGTTAAATAAGGCCTACCAGCACTATTAAAATGAATGATGCTGCATACATAACATTAAAAATGTCAGGGGTAATCGTACAAAATAGCTGATTTTTTTATTATTTTTGCAGGTGAAAAGCATAGTAATTTGTGCTTGGAGTCAGTTTAGCACCTCTTTTTAAAGTCGCAATAAAAATCGAAATCTTTAGACAGGCTTCATAATCTATCAAACTTAATAGTTAAAAAAAAATTAAACCTTTTAAAACATTTTCGTAACATTGAAACGCATTCATTGTTCTATTTTATTTTCAAAACGTTTCTGCATAATGCTTTCTGAATTTAAATATGCAAGGAAAAATATTACTCTAAACCTTTATTGAATTGAAAGTCATTTTAGTTTTGATTTATTTTTTTCAATAATTCTCGAACACAAAATTCCACAGTTCAGAGAACAATTGCATTCAAATTTATCTTTAGAACGTAACAATTATATGTCGTTATAATAATGATACTCTGGGGAAAACCTATTTTTCTGTTCAAATTTTATCTAAAAGATAATGAAAAAAACTTAAATGTATGAGTCTATTATATTTTTCTTTGGAAGAAATCCTTGTATACTTGTAACTCTTTATGCAGGGTGTCCACTCTCAATGATGTCGAATGGTTAATTACTAAACCGTTAGTCATGGACATACAGTTCCAATTTAAAAATGTTTTAAATGAGGTAAAAAATTATTTAGAGGTCGTTTTGATCAATAAAAAAATTTCTTAAAAAGTTACGAAATTTAAATTTTTATACTCGTCTTGGTTCTTTAACCCTGAGCCTCATATGAGGCCCCTACTTGGAATTGCAATATTTGAAAGAAAAAATATTATTTTTGTTAATTCCAGCACCTAATAGTGATAGCATATATCGATAAGTTTACTTTTATGACTTTACTTATGTTTCAGCATTTAATAATAACAATATTTAAAAAAGTTTTACTAATTATTATTAAACCGTTGGCATTTCTTTTACTTCAAACATATGTTTCACTCTTTGAATTTAAATTAGGGACTCCTTTTCCGAATTAGCAATTAGAGATAAAAGATACAAAATACTACTAATATTTTTATGTTTGTTTAATCTGGTTGTAATACGACATTTTCGAAACGTCTTAAAAAATTCTTCCTTAGACTATTTTTGTATGAAAAACATGCAACATAACTACATTCGTTAGGTTTCTGTAAAGAACACATTCTATAAATTTCAGTAAACTGTAACTTCTGTTATTTCGATAGCTATTTTTAGTTTTGTTAGCGTAAAAGCAATTTTTCCCAAAATTGGAAAAAAAAAATTCAGTGCCGAGAGTTTTAAATGACATTTAGTACAAATTTCCTTTTGCACTAACAAGTAAGACAAAAAAAGTTCCATCCATCTAACACTAAAGTTGACCGAGTTTTGAGACTTTGAATTGCATGATTTGCCAATTTTTTACATATGAACACAGATGAGTTGGACATACTGCGAGGGATCGTACAGAAAGTCCTTAAAGTATTAGAAGAATTTGTTTCGCGTGAAGATTTCTGCATTGCAGCGGAAAGGAGTCACTTAGAGCAAGTTTTAACATAACTTTAATTTTTATTCATTAAGTTTTAAATTAGATAATCTAGTAGCGTTTTAAAAATATGTTATCATTTTGTAAAGAATTGCGACTGTTGCTTTACATCGTTTCATTTAACAAATATTCTGTTATTTTTTAACTTATATTTTTAGTACAAGCTGTATATTTTTCATTACTATATCAGGGTGAAAATTCTTTAATATATCAGAGTAATAATTTCAAATTTATATTGTAATGTTAATTTTACTCTCAGCTATATTTTTTTATATCTGACGATTACTTATATCTCTAGTAAATTTGTGAAAAACACATATTTCGCAGCAAAAAAGATGCTCCAACTTTAAAAAGCTATTACTAGGTGAGTTTGAATCACAGAAGAATGGGACTTTTTTGCCTTACATTTTAGTACAATAAGATATATTTACTAAATGTAACTTATAGGACCGGAGGACCGTATAAAAATTTAAATATCATAATTTTTTAAGAAATGTTTTTATTGACCCATATCACCTTTTAAAATACTTCTTTACCTCATTTAAAACGCATTTGTAATTTGAACTTTATGACTATGCTTAACGATTTAGGAATTAGCCATTGGACACCGTTGAGACTGAACACCCTATATAAAGTTTAAAGTAATTAGAAGAAAACATTTTAGTTTTTAATTTTGTTTCCCAAATATGTGAAATGCTTTGGAATGTTGCATGTACTGATCGTAAAAAAAATAATAATGGCATTGTCTTTGTTCCAGTATATTAAATTTCAAAATCATGTCAGCTTTTATATTACTTTCTAATTTAATTATTGACTGGTTTTAAATCAGAGTAGTAAAATACAATCATGTGATTTTTATACTGTTTAAACCATTATACACAGACTTCGTGGAAGATTTCATTATTATTATTACGGAATTTCGTATTTATTATTTAACTAAATATTTCTTAATTGGCTGTTTTCTATTTTCTATTTGTATATAGCAATCTAATTTCCTTCCATAACCTTTCTTTGTATTTTAGGATGCTATAAATGAATCCACATATAGTTATAATGACATTTCAATTAAAAATAGATTTATCAGCATTAGTATTTCACAGATAGATATATATATATATTTATTATCTATAAAGATTTCAGACTCTATACATTGATATCTTACTAAATTCGTGTTTTCTGCTAGACATTAATTTTTCGCTTGTAATGCTACATGTACTTAAATATATATACAATTAAAATATATTTACTATCTGCAATATTGTAACTAAGATTTGTATATTTTTAAAGACGTCTTTTATAATCCCACAGGCTTCCGAAAATGCTAGAAATATTTCATAGCACGAGAAAAAGACTAAATAATATTTGAATCAGTTTAACTGAAATTCGTATAATCCTTTAATTTAAAAAACAATATTTTCGTTACGACAGAGTTTTAGTAATTAGCAAAACATATTGTATGTTCTTCTTCTGTATGCTGCGTAAGCTCTTATTTTGATAAGATTTTTACGAAAATATTTTACGTATGCTTGTTTACGTTTAAGATTAAACGTCGTGATCTTATTTGTGTTTCAGCATTTTCTCTCCATATGCTTGATCTAATTTTCAACGTTTTAGTATTTTTAATAAATTATTTTTACATTTCATAAGGGTTGATTTGGGTTTTAAAATACTGTTTTTTGTGATCAATATAAGGTTAAAATTACTGTTTTCTGTGATCAATATAAGGTTAAAATTACTGAAGCAAAGTATTTTGCTGGTAGCATACCTGCCAACTTTTAAGCTTTTTTCTTACCACTAAAATAATAAAAAAAAATTACTTATTTAATTGCATATTTCTCCAATAAAATAAGGAAAAATATTGTTTTAAATTTTTGTGGTAAGAAAAAAGGTGTTAAAGATGACACCTATGTTGTAGGACTATTTTATTTTATTTTATTAAGGGAATCTAACATATTATTGGTGACAGGGCTTAATTTGCGCCGTAGCCCACCGGAGCCCGGCTCCGGTACTTCTCTGTTTTTAGTAAATATTTAAATATTGGTCGGAATTCACCGGAGATCATAAATACAGGGCTCCGGAGCCCAGTGCAATTGCGCTTCCGAAAAACCGAAGTCTAAATTACTTTTTTCTTTCCTTCCCATCTCCAAGCTTTTGCATTGTTTTTTACCAAAACATTTATATGTGACGCAATGTGTCGCACACGTAGAAGATGGAGATAAAACGGACTCAAAATTTTTATATCAGATTTTGGGCTTGGACCGACTCTAGCTCAATCTGTATTACAATTAAAATTTTTATTCATGTATAGAAAAAAACCTTATTCTCCTTTAATATTACTTATTATATTCTATTTCATATCATTTTAATGCTATTTTGATCAAAATGAAGGGGAAACAGCAATCGTATTTTGCTATTTCAAATTATTTCAGCGACAACGTGCTGTTAATACGACGCCACTCAAGAAACTGAACAATGAATTTGCTTTCAGTTCGATTTTCTTTTGTGACAGTAGGATAATTTTTTATTGGTTGGGTTTTTTTTAAATTTTAATTTAGATATCTAACCTGAAAAGAATATTTTCTGTTTTAGCCAACGAGCATCAGCTTGAGGTTTTGTTTGTTTGATGTTTTTTGTCTTCTATTGCGTACGAGTATAAAAATCACGTTAGTGATTTTTCTTTTTTTTTTTTTTTTTTAATCATGAACGCTACCCATGCTAAGGCTTTGCTCTGTACATTTACAAAATCACTTTCATTTGTAAGTAGATATAATTGCCATGTTATTGTTATTCTGATAGAAAGCAATCGAGCAGTATATCTCCTTTTTCTATAAAAGTATCGGTTTTTTCCGATAACGGTGTCAAACTTTTAATTTAATCTGATTTTCAGGGACTCGCCACAAAAGATTGTTATGCGGAAGAATCGATAATAATTTAAGATATGCACCTTTTATAGGAAATTGTAAAACATTGTTCCATTCTTCAGCATATAAATGTTAATTTCTGTAAATTTCATTCATTTTTTCTTAAAAATGCATAGCTGCGAATAATCCTTTTTCTTTGTGTTAACACTATTTCCTAATCAATAATCGTTACCATATTTAATCGCAGAATTCTGCAATTAATTAACTTTAAAATCAGGTAAAGATTACTATTCAGAAGGAGTGATAACTAAAAAGTGGAATAGTTGACAGTTAAGTATATGCTGATAAATATAATTAAAATTTTTATTTTGCTAAAGAAAAAAAAAAGTGCTTTAAATTTTGCAAATAATCTACGAAATAAAAATATGAAGATTGAATGACAGGGGGGAGGGGGGACGGTACGTTTGTTGTACCGGTTCCGCAGAATATTAGGGCTCCGGTACTTTTTTTGTTAGAAATTAAGCCCTGATTGGTGATATATTATTCTATAAAACCGTGTAAGAAAATCCCTTATTATAATTAATCTAAAGTTGTAACGTGTTAGAAGTAAAAAAAAAGTACATTTACAAGCATATAAATACTTTTTAATCTGATCCGAATGTTTCGTAAGTAAAAACGTCCACTTTATCAAGATGAATATTGATATAAAAAGAACTATTGGTGAGCCAACATCTAAAAAAACAGTTAAAATACATTATGTTTGTGAGCTGTGTTTATCAGTTACCTTCCAATAAAATAATTTTAAAAACCGGTTCAGTACTTTCAAACTCTATTTCCTACAACCAAACAACTGATTATTTTTTACATTATTAGTATAACTTAATTCCCTATAAAATTAAAAATACCGTTAAGTAATAATTTGGAAAACAATGGTTTAATATACTTAAATGTCATATTTGTACGACGAAATGAGGCTAAAAATACGAAATATTTTCTTACCTAGTTTTGCAATCATCATTCTTCATTACTGTCATTTTAATTATTTTTAGCAGTATAGCAGTTACTGGTACTTAAGTTCTATCCCAGTTGAGCAGAAAAATTGTACCTAACATTGCCAAAATACGAGGGTGGTTCAATAATTATTGTCCCGAGTGTCTATAAAATATTTGTACTGCGATGGTTGAAGTGGACTATTGAAGCCTTATGTCTTGGATGCCTATATGCTCAATTTCAGAACCGTCACTGCTATATTAATATATATATATATATATATCGTTTTAATTGTGAGAGGTGGCATCTAGCTTGAAAGGGCGGGGTTGGGGGGAAAGGCTAGTTTGGAGATTATGGGGCCAGGCCTGAAGCAGTTCTGTGATAGATTTGTGACAGTAGATGAGACGTGGCTACATCAATATGATTCCTTGTCCAAACTACAGTACCCACATATCATTCACTGTCACTCTCCGCAACATCCTCTTTCAAGCTAGGTGCGACCTCTCTCACCAAAAACGAAAACAAATATGTTAATATAGCAGCTAAAGTTTTGAAATATAGCATATAGGCATCTAAGACATTATGCTTAAATATTCCACACCAACCATCGCAGTACAAATATTTTATACACGCTCGGGACAATAATTATTGAACCACCCTCGTAAATAATTGATTCTTCGTCTTTTTCATTAAAAAATACAGTAGAGCGCCAATTATCCTAAGCCTGAATAAAGTGTTAATGTTTTAGTATAGTCAGGAACATCCCTTAAATTGTCTGTCCATTTATCGGAACTTTTGCTTATCCGAATTAGCGCCGGTCCCGACTTGTTCGGATAATCTGCGTTCTACTGTACATTTAAAATTACAATTATTGTTCATACGCATCTAAAAAGCTCTCTATGCAAAATATTTAGACTGAAGTTTTTGTTCAAAGAATGAAAAAGCAGATTCAATAATTTGACGATTTTTATCAGGACGACATTGATAAGACGAATGACACAAGCCAAATAATACTACCATAGCTATAATGGCAATCTCACTAAGATTTTGGGCGATTCATTTTTCTCCAAGATCGCTTTGACAAATGAAAAATTATTTTCGGTATGTCAGCAGTATCTACTGAGGCACTCAGGTATGTAGGTTGCAATACAAGGTGAGTACAAATGATGGACCTGATTTAAAAAAAAAATCATATTTGCATAACTACTTCACATATTACAATAAGTGATAGATGTATTTATAGTGAAATATACCAAGTTTTTTTCAGTTACAAAGAAGATTGTAATCAAATTGTTACAAAGAAGTTCGAAGTGTGACCCTCTAATTACACGGCATACGTGCAATCTCTAAGCCAATCTGCAATCATTCCAAACCTGCATGCCCCATCCATCGGTGCGGAAACTCCTCGTTCAAGTAACTACGTACCTGCAAAAACCAATGCGGTATGGCTCCATCCTGCTGAAACACAACATCTGTCCTCAAGCGGCTGATGATTATTTACCCTTAATCACATGGCCATCAAGATCTCCAGACCTAACACCGTGTGATTTCTTTTTGTGGTGTTACGTCAAATACATTGTTTATGTACCACCAACAGGGGCGTCGCCATGGGGGTGGTATGGGGGGGGAGCCTCCCCCCCCCAATATATGTGAAGTTGGGAAAATTGAGCTTAGAGTTGGGAAATCCTAGATTTTTGAGACATTTTCATTTTAAAAGTAATAGTAAAAAATTACGAAATTTGTATTGTTTTGGTGATTATTTTTAGTACTGCAACAGTAGACAAGTTAAATTATCAAAAGAAATACAAAAATAAAACAGCCACACTCAATCTATCATTGTATTTTTCAGTTCTACAAAAATACTGTACATCTACCAGACCTAAATTTCTCTACTCCTGTCCGTCAATAACTGACTAACCAGTTCCTTTATTTCCCCCAAAACTTTGTTCCTTTCTCAAAATTTTCACCCTATTTCCCCTTCTCCTCCCAAAATGGAATCCAGCTATTTTAATCCAAAGGGATGGCAGCTTATTTCGAAAATTGGAGATCACTTGTAGCACAACAGAAAGGAATGTAGTAACCTACTTGAAACACAGCTATGGGCAAGAAGATTTGAAGAGTTTTCACTACTTTTTTGACTAATTTTGCGATTTTTGGACAATATTTTACTCATTCTTGTGATTTTTTGCCGCAAAAATTAGTTAACCCTTCGCTGTGAATTAAAAAGCGTTATATGAGCAAATGCAGATATAAGAAGTCGTTAGTTTAGATAAATTTGTCACATTTTACTTTTATTTGTGTGCGGAAATATATATCAGTCCTGTTCGTTTATATTCATATGTGTTTATAAAATTTTAAACCAAAAGTCCAGTGTTCTGTGTTTAAAGGTGTTCTAAAAAGTTACTATAAATCTAAGCACGAAAAACCCCTTCATAATAGGAAAAGTGTTTTCGTGCAAGAGCATCTAAAAATCGATTCGAGGATGAAAAAGGTAAAAAATGGATGATTTTAATTTGGAACAGAAATGTGACCATGAAAGCAGTCCATCAACTGAAGAAAAAATCGACATGCACTGTAACACTGTCACGTTGCACTTGAATAAAATTTTGAAGAAATAAAGATTTCCTTACAGACAAGCTCACAAACAATTATGAATATTAGGATGGGACTGGAAAAGCTGAGTTCCGAAAGCACCGTAGGAAAAAGGTTTCACCAAAGGCAATAAATAAAAATAATAGCACAGCAATGGACATTGATACACATAAGTTTTACAGTAAAGAATTATAAGAAACACAAGAAAATTTCGGGAATTTAGTAATGGGCTTAAATGACAATGTTCCCTATATCAAGAGAATATTGCAGCAATGCATTCCATATTTAAATTACAATTGTTCAAGGGAAAAGTTAATAATGTTTCCACCTGGATATGAGAAACCGGATATACATGACTTGCAGAGTCAAATAGAAATAAACGAAATCCCAACTCACTTATCAAACCTTTTAATCATGCCATGAAATTCAAAGACTATTTGGGTCATGCCGTCAAATTATATACTCGTACCTCAACATTCACAGCAGCTTATCTTTATGGGGTTGCATCTAATGAAAGAATCTTTAGTCAAATAAAAATTAAAATATATATATATTGCAAGCTACAATGAGGGATGACAGACTTGGCAGCCTAATGCTTTTAAAATATGAAAGTGAAATAGGGAATTTTATTAAACTGAGCGATGTTATTAACAGGTGGGTTTCTTTGAAGACCACAAGAATTAATATTAAGTGAAAACTAGTCGGATGTGCCAATCCCAAAATTTTCTTCTACTCCATACATGTTAATGCCTCAAAATTTGCAATCATAGTGCCAAAATTAAATGACAATTCTTTGCCTATAATAACAAACTCTAAAGGTATAGATTTGTTGAATTGTGTGCATTTAAAAAGGAGATATAGGCATAGCATTTTTCAAACAAATCATTGAATTTTGGCACCCAGCTTCTTAGATGTCTGCAACCAAAATTCCTTACTCAAAGTGCACAAAAGCGATAGCTTTGGACAATATAGACCCAAGCCTAATAAGGATCTTTTTATGTGGAAGTGCTACTTATGTGGAATATGAAGTTTGATTAAATTCCGTGCATTAGTTTTTGAGATACAGCTATCGCAAAATCGTGAAAAATGTTGCATAGCAGCGCCACCTGCTATATGATATACATAAAAAACTAATCTTCATCGAATTATGTCAAGGTTTAACGGACTATGACGTTTGATCAAATTCCGTGCAATAGTTTTTGAGATATAATTATCGCTAAAATCATGTAAATCGTGAAAAATGCCGCATAGTCCTGTTGGACGATTTACACCAAAAACAAATCAGCACCAATTTTTATCAAGATACAGTCAAACCCCGTTAACACGAACTGTTTCCGATTGCCTCGTCCAGTTGTATGTAATGTAGTTAAGTTCCGATAACGCGAACTACTTTTAATACGAACAAAAATTTTCCCCTTGAGTGTTCGTTAACGAGGTTCGACTGTATAAGTGAATCGCTAAAGTTTTATCAAATTTCACGCATTAGTTCTTGTGTTAGAGCGCCCACAAAATTTGTATCACATATAGACAGACAGATATTTTCTAAAAACAGCCGTATCGTGTCCAGGATTTACTAAAACGCATAAATCAGTCTAAAACCGGAAGTCAAATTTTTTCATGAATCTAATACTTTCTTCTTGTAAAAATAGAAGAAAGTAAAAAGCGTATTTATTTTTTTTTTAGTAAACAAACCCATAATTAGAATTTTTATGGTTTCAGTTTCAGAATTTTTCTTTGAAAAGGATTTTTTTATGCAAAAGTATCATTAAAATTATTACACACGTTGTGCATATCATTTTAGTCGAAAATTGGAGCAATTTGTTTCAAGTTGGGAAATTTTCGAATTCTCCCCCCCGAAAAAATATCTGTGGCTACGCCCCTGACCACCAACGCCAAAAACACTGCCAGAACTTAAAGAATCCATTTGTGCAGTATTCAGAACCATTGACAGAGTGATGCTATAAAATGTTTGAAACGAACTAGGTTGCAGATTGGACGTATGCCGTGTAAGAAGAGGGTCACACATCGAACATTTTTAACTGAAAAAAAAACTTTGTATATTTCTTTTTAAATTCATGTATAACTTATTGTAATATGTGCAGTAGTTTCGAAAATATGATTTTTTAAAATCGGGTACATCATTTATACTCACCCTGTATTTTGCATAAACATTTCCACATGAGCATATGCACTGTGACTATATTCCCTCTTTCGTATTTATAAAGACGCTAGCACCATGGTAAATTAAATTGTATGTAGATAACAAAAAAGGATTGTTGCAAAAAGTACTCTATTATAACTCCGAAGGAATTCACGAATAAAGAAAGAGTCACTGGAAATATTGGTAAATTTTTTTTTAAAGTCTTGTTCTTCAATTTTTCCCCATGTGTAAACTTTTTACAATGTATATTCCACGTCATCATTTTTATTTAGCAAACTGTTCGCCAAAAAAATGTTAATAATTACTAATGTATCAAACAACAGAATTATTTTCCCTCAAACATATTGATAGAGACTGAAGATAATAACTTTTTTTTTCTTTAAAAAATCGTACACTTTTTATTTTAAATGAACACCTTGTTTTTAATAAAATGCACGTGAAAATATATCCATAGTTTAAAAAATAATTTAAAAAAAATGTGCTCCGCTCGCCTGCGCTATTTTAACTTTAGAAACCAGATGGAAAAAAATTGAAAAAAAGCCTCTTCAAGAAATTTTTCATGACACATTTTTTACAAAACATCTTTTCTTTTATCTTCTTTATTCCTGCCATGATCTAATCTATTCAGAAGGATGAAAGGACTTATTATCGCACTTTAAGATTTTGTGCTGATAAATTTCATGTTCTCGATTTATATCGCACGTTTCTATTCTATTCTTTATATTTAGTTTTGTGAAAGGAAAAAGAAAATTAATAGGAAGCATAGGAAGGCATCATTTTAAGATTATTGTAACGTTCTATGGATGAGTATGAAAGAAAAATCCTATGAGCAATTACATGATTACATTATCTATCTTAAAACATAACTTATGAACATGGAAAAAAGATCTATTATTTTAAAATATAGACAGGAGACAGCTGTTTCGGAGTTTATAAAACTTTTTTATGAATGTCAGTTCAAAAACATTAAATACAGATATAAGAAAATAATAAAAAAAGAGGAGGGACAAGCAAAGAAATTTATGACCGAAATTGAAATGGCAAATTAGGCCCTACATCCGAACTAGCCATTTATATTTTATAAATATATTGTCATTTATATTTTAATATATTGGTCATTTATATCTTAAAATATTGACACAAAGTGCATTCATTTATTTTCATATTTGACGTAAATCATAGGATCAAACCCTGTTTTTGATGAGGAAAAATAAGGCAAATGCTCGCGCATAATGCACGTCGCACCACAGGTTATCCCAAAATTCCCTGACACATTTTAAAATTCAATATAAAATCAAGTAATTGTCGTACAGGAATGCAGGTTTCAATAAAATGCTTCTCATGATGAACAATTTTCTTAAAAATAATGAAAATAATTAATTCTAAACTTCGATAATAGATGGCACCACTTGACCGTATGTTTGATTTGAAGCATGCGTTTTTTCTCATTTGCAGATTAGTTTTGACGGTGTTATACAGAAATGACAACTCCCAGTGAAAAAGCTAATTGCATAGATTGGTACGTCAAAGCCAAATCGAAACTAATTTTAAAATCAGGAAAAACTCATGTTTGAAACCAAATATACGGACAAGTGGAGCCATCTATGCTCGAATTTTAGAACTAATTTTTTTATTCACTTGAAGAAAACTTTTCATGGTGTGAAACATTTTAGTCTAAACCGCTCTCCTGTACGACACTTACTTGATTTCATATTGAATTTTAAAATGTGACAAGGACTTTTGAAACACCCTGTATTTTAACATCGAAAAGTTTAGAAATTTGAAGAAAAAAATCAGAAAATGTTAACTTACAGATCGAACAAATTAAAGAGGCATCAAGTTTTTAATATGTTTCTTTTTTCATTAGTAAGAGAATGACTCATTTCTTCTGATATCATTTCACGTAAGGCTGTAATACTAAAATCAAAAATAAATTAAACATAGTTATTCTGCAATCTTTTATTCAGTTCCTATCTTGAAATTCTAGTGATAATTTTATATCCGTATTCAAATTGTTATATATGCAGGGATACAGAAATCCGTTATTATTTCCTTAACTTTCGAATGCTCAGCTGTAGTAATAGAAATAACGTAGTAAAGTGACTATGGGCTTTTCGATGTGACTGCTTACATCGCTTCCTAGAAAAAAAAAATACCTTGGGTTAATGTATGTATCTCGAAAACTATGTGAGATATAGAAAAACAGTCAATTAAATGTTGTGTAGTTATCGCTTTAGTACATAAAGAATTCAATGCTGAGAAAATTAACCGTAGAATTTTATTTGTTTGGTTACGATTTCCAACATTTTTATGATTGCAAACATGTCAGAAAGAAGTTGATATTGTATTCGCTAAACAAAACGAAAATACATTATCGATTCAAACATTTCTGTTTGAGCAACACCTCTAAATACACTACGTGACAAATAACACCTTTATGATCCGTTTCATGACGTCAGTTTTCAAAAATAACACACAAACAAACAGTCTTCTACGCGTACTATTCTCAGCACTTGTATGCACAAAATATCATCTCTTACTAAATCTATGTTGCTGTAAATTTTTGTAATTGACTATATTTCTAATCTCACATAATTTTCAGGATCAGTACTATAATTCCTTACTTACCCGCTAGGGGGGGGGGGGGGGTGTAAAGAAAATCGTCAAATAGGGCACGGTCATTTTACTGCACACAGACACCATATTTATGACTGTAGATGCAGGTTTTCAAAAGTTAAAGGGATAATAAACGGCTTTTCTGAATATCCTCTATTTGCAATTTAAATACTGAAATCGCCGCTTTTCACTTTTCATTAGCTTGTGAATTGTTGTTTTATTAAATGGTACCCCAAATTTTGGATCATCCATTACGTCCTTTAGCAGTAGTTTTTAATCCTACCATTCACATTTGGATGTTTACACTTAATAAAAAGTGGTCAATCACTAGTGCGCGATGGTCAATTACTGGAAGCAGTTAGCCAATTATTGGTGCAATCTCATTTTATAACTTACACTGTTAATAGTTTAAATTCTGGAAATAAAACAGGAATTTTTTCGGAATTCTCATACATTAATTGTAGACCGAGAGCAGGCACCACAGACAATCACCTCATCGAGTTCACGTATGAAATTCTAGGACTAGTTAAATATTGATTCGCATGTTAAAACGCAATCGGTCTGCCAAGTCATATCTTGGTGGAAAACACCGGAAAACCTTTTTTTATTGGCCGACTCGTAGGTTTACCGTTGTGTTTTCCTGCACCAAAAGGTATGAAAACATGGAGGACTGGGAGCAGGAAAACATAATAGTAAACCTACGAGTCAGCCGCTAAAATCGGGTTCTCAGGTGTTTTTCACCAAGATATGACTTGGCTGACCGATTGCGTTTTAATATGCGAATCAAGATTTAACTAATCCTAGAATTTCATCCGTGAATTCGATGATGTGATTGCCTCTGCTGCCGAGACCCGGTCTATTGTTATTTAAGCATTTTTAAAGACAATTGTCCCAATAATTACATTACATGAAAAAGTAAAATTTTGAGGAATTTCCACCAAAAGATCAATTGCTGGTCATTTTTACATACTGTTTTCAAAATAGTTTTTACATGCGAATCTTTTTGTTTGTTTTAATCTAAAGACAATTCAGTCATGTTCTATAGAATATAACGTTAATAACATTTTTCTCTAATTTAAGTGAGATTTATTCTAACTCAAGCGACAAAAGATTATTATTTTTTTTTTTTTTTGGTAACGAAAAATGCATGACAGGAGACATAATGTCTAATGTACATGGCTGATTAAGAATTATTGTTATTACTTTTTATGGTATTTACGTATTTTCGGATCAGGGACAGATCCCCAAAAACTGTTGTCAGTTGTAAATCATACTTATCGTTGCGAATAACGTTCAAAGCAGTAATTTAACACCATTAAATACTTAACATTGTACAAAAATTGGTAAATAATATAAAATAAATAAATAAAATGCATTAAATGAACTATAATAAATAAATAACATGTAAACTTTAATAAAAAAATAATATGCAAATTATAAGAAAAGGTTTAAACCTGGTTTTATCTATCCATTGAAAATCAAGCCACATATAAGAATTACTGTAATTAGTATAATTGGCGCCATGCTTGGCGCATTTGTATCTGATTTGGCCAGGATTATACGTAAGTACCCTTTTTATTTTACTGTGTATTGAAAATGTGAGTATATGATTACTCGAAAATATTCCTAAAATTTAATAAAATTTATGTTTGAATAGTAAACATTACATTTCTATAGTCTATTTGAAAATATCTCATATTTAGTTTTAAAAACGTTTTAAATGTCATTAAATGTTATCTTTCTGCGTAGTCATTTAAGAACGTCATGCATCATTAGTTGTAAGTAAAATTTACGTAGTCCTAACTGAAAACAGAAAAATTCTTTGCAGAACTTCCACAAGATTCCGTAGATATTTAAGCGTCATTAAACCTTCTAACTGTAATATAATTTTAATGACTTGAATGAATATCTTCTGTTATTTGAGATGTTTTCAGATTAAAATTTTAGAAAATTTCACAATTAAATTCCTTACATGACCATATATATCCGCAAATCCAGTAAAATTTGGATTCTTTATGTATCTCTTTTATTAAAGTTATGATAAAAATTGCATATATACAGGGTTATTCAAAACAGATGTTGAGGCAATTATTCCTTAAACTGATGACGATAGAAACGCCAATCACAAAATGTATATAAATTAAGCATAAATTTTAGACATGGCAGTGTTTTTTTTTTCAAGAGACTTTATGCTTATTAGAATACGAAATTGAAATTTTTCGTGACCCACTTTTTCTATAACTCATATATATATAAATGGGTGATTTTCCAGTATAGGGGCCTTAACGATATAGGGAAAACGAGCTTGGCGAGTTAAAGAATTTTTTCATGCCTTTTTTCTGGCAATCTATTCATTGCTTTATGCTCAGAAGCGATATTTTCAATTCTGTGAAAGCACTTATTTTCGCCAGCCGTAATTTTCGCGAAAATGAAGATATCAGTGATTTCGCGAGCTGAAAATTTCGCGAATTTTACATGAATAGAACCGAAAGTTGAAAATTCCCGAAACTACCTAAATAGAACCCTTTTACATTTAAAGAAAAAGAAAGCATTTAAAGAAAATTCCTTTTGTCCGAAAAGTTCTTTCTATTAATTGTATTATTGTTTCTATTCAAGAAATTTTTGTAATTATTTCTTATTTAAATAACTGTAATCATTAAATTTTGGATAATTGAAAATTTTCCGATTTTTATTTTATTATTTGAGGAGGAAAAAATATTTCGCGAGGATTAAATTTTCACGATTACGACGGGCTCGCGAAAATCGCGAAAATTAAAGCCTCGAGAAAATAAGTGCTTTTACAGTATTTACACAATTTATTTAACATAAAAAAGTCATTTATCTATTTTTATATACATGCGGAAGTAAATTGTACATAAAAACAATAATAATTATATAAATAAACAAAATGTTTATTTATATATAAATACATGTATAAACAAGGATAAAAGACATAATGTTTCTATTTATATTTCAATCTAAAAAAATATATTACGTCTGTTCATAATTAAACAGTTTGAGAGCACATAAAATTAAAACAAAACTAACGTTAAACGTTTCGGACTTACTTAAAGTCCCTCATCAATAATGTAAAAAGGATGCGTTTGTTTAATTAAAATTACTGATGAGTGGCATTAAACAAGTCTTAAAGATTTAATGTTATTTAAAAAGAAAGTTTGAACTACTTTTAACCCTTTGTGTCCCGACGGTACTTTAAAATACCATTAAAATAACTTGTTATAAAATTCATTTAATACATCAGTTAGTAGTAATACATTTTAGAATGAGTTATAGATACTTTCTTCATCTTGTCCCAAAAGAAGTATTGGTTACACAGAACAACAACAACAAAAAATAAGGATGATTTCTTTTGCCTTTGCATCTCTTCAGCTTTCTTGACAATGAAAGATTGGTGTTGGAGGGGAATTTTCAGTACGGAAATATTTCTATATCCCTATTGTAAGAACATTATATTTGTACATTTCCTAATTCTACAAAATACTAAAAAAAAAAAAAAAAAAAAAAAAAAAAAAAAAAAAAAAAAAAATGAGTGGAGTTACAAATATTAAACAAAATCCCAATAAATTCAAACTTAATTAATTAACTCTAATTAGAAAAATCATTCTTAAATGTATTAAATGATTGTGTAAATCTTCTAATGTTTTAATTTAATGTAATGTAGATTCAAAAATTTATGAAAAAGGCCTTAGAAGACGCAATTTTGGGACGCAATTTTCATAATATGGGACATAAAGGGTTAAACTATTTAATTAAATATTCGGTATTTATGTATTTGTTTTTAATTTGTTTTATAGTAGTTTATATCATTTGGTAACAAATCTCTCTTTCTGAACCCCGAATTCCGCGAACTGATTTAAAAAGCGCCAAGGCTGCTTTACTGTGACGGTACCGAAAAATGTTGTCTCTCTCTAAAACGGGACATTAAAAACCCCTTCCTTCAGTACTAATATATTTGTCGATTTATGACACATTTGATGTATATCAACTTTTAGTGTTTTCCGCAATAAAATAGTGTCATTCCGTTTATGTTTACAGAAAACACTGAACATTCGATCTAGTCAAAATATTTCCTACATACTGTCAAGTTAGGAATCATAGTCAGTGCTCTATGCTTCGTATGTGCCGAGAATGTTTGGTTGGTTGTGTTTATGACGGCCAATTATCAACACGAGGGATTTGGGCCCTAAGGGGGGGAGTGCCCTTCTTGGGGGTCTTTCTAAGGGAACCTAATCCGTATTAACGCTGTGCCCAGAATGGAAAAAAATCATAATTTTTTTAAAGAATGTATTTTTTAATAAAATATTTAATTCTATTTTAAGAGAGGTATAGTCTCTGGCTCGGCGGTAAAACACTAAAAGATAATATTTATGTAAAAATATAAAAATGATTATGTTAAATTATTCTAGGCTACTTTTGAGGACCATTTTATTTTTTTTAACAACAACCAACTTTTTATCTTAAATATTCTTCTTTTATATGATTTTTTGGTACATGCAGTTTTCATAAATAAACGTTTCTGAACTTTTTTTTTCGCTCGTCGTTGTGAAACATTAACTACAACTTCAACTTCCAGCACTTCATTGATTTTTTAGTAACTTTGGCAACGTTCTATCATCGCGCTGTAAAATGCTTCTGCTTTTTCTATATAAAAATATCGAAAAATCAAAGTTTTCTTTTTGGAATATGACATTCGGGAAGCAAGAAAAATCTTAAATCAAAGCGGTTATAGAAAATCTTTAATTTTTTTACAGATTTTTAGTGACAAGATACTTGATTATCTTGTAATGTTTTCTCGTAATCTCGCGTTATTTTTTCTTCTCGTTTTCGTTCAATACAGCATGGATTTACTTTAAATTCCACGATCTTCATTCTACATGCCATTAATTAATGTAAAATTTTGTCTGATCAACGTGCGCTTAAAACGAATTTTTTTTTGTCTTTTTTTCTCTAGATAATGTTTTATTTAGTATAAGGTTTTATAACTCATAATTATCAATTTAGTTTTCAACCGACTTCAAATAATCGATCTTAATATTAATTTGCTTCTTTCTTTAAATGTATGTCCATTTACAAATGGATGCTTCAACACTGAGGGGGTATACTGGAAGTAAATAAGCACCTTAAGTGGATCTTCAGATAAATGAGTCAAATAATCAGCAAATCAAATTTCATTTGAAAATCGCAAATATTGTTCGCTAGAGAAATATGCTTCTACCAGAACTGGGTTCAGGCGATACTAGTAGGGAGTTAAATAATATCACCCAACTTATAATAAAATTACTACAATCTGTTTATTCGTTTTTTTTCGCGATACACTTTGCTTTAGAAGTATTATTGCAGTAAGTAAATCAAACACGAAGACTTATAAGATCATAAGAATAATATTCTTAATCAAGAGATATGTTTAGACCCATGTAAAAGACGCAAGAAAAACCCCATGCGGCCAAAAAGTTTCATCATTGCGTAGGTACACAGCTTTTAACGCGTTCAAATCCACTGTATTGAGGAATGTAAGGTGTGTGATATTATGAAGTTCTGATATTATTATATAAAAATTATATTGAATAAAATATATAGTATTAAAATGAACGTAAAATGAATAATAATGAATTAAAATTCATATCATATATAGTATTAAAACTGTTCATTTAATTTTATATAACTTGCTTGATATGGATAATTTATGGTTAAATATGTTAAGGGGTAAAATTTTGAAAAGCACACATTTCTTAGCTCTGGCCTTCTTTGCTCTTCTCTGTGTAGAATTTCAGCTTTATTACGACACTGACCACTTTCAGTCGTGTCTTTTACTTAATTAAGTCTGTAGAGCATAAATGTCCCTGCCGTTCCCCTTTATTGAGGTATAAAAAAATAAAAAAAATTCAGCCGAAGTTAAACCCGCCGATATGAGCGACAGAGGACGGAGTGGCCTAGGGGACACTGGCAAAGGTTGACCATAGGGAAGGCTTGACCGACTGTTCACTTTTCATATTTAAGTATCTGACTACGTTGAAAATGCAATTTTCGACCAAAATTGTCAAATTTATTTTATTTTATTTTATTAAAGACCAACTCTTTACCTTTCCAAAACTGTATTTGTTTTTATTGTTAGATAAATAGATCCGGAGTTATAGCGGTTTTAAAACTACTCAATAGATGTCACTCAAACCGAAAGTGCTGTTTAAAGGGCTTTAAAATTAAAAATTTTTAACTTTTTAAATTGCTTTTAAAGGGTAGTATGCTTGGAGAAACTTCGCGATTTTGGATGCATTTGTTTAATAATAATAAGTGTAAATAATATGCTGCATGATATTTAGATGTATATTACTGTAAATTCTTGTAGTAAAACATAAATCTAAACTTTAAATGCATTTTTTGGAAAATGTAATTTTCGGTGAAAATTCCATACGCAAAACATGATTTCTCAAAAAGTTATTGGAATATCACTATGAAATTTAAAATATATGTTATTTACACTGTTGTGAAGGCAATGACCTAAAGATTTAAATTTAGAATAAATATTTTTTGTTTTATGGATGGTTTTGTGGAATGACATCGATGAATTTTATGAAAATTAGCATGTAAACAGGTGCGATATGCTATAAGTTTTGAAATACTTAAAGAATCTCTTAGATTTTAGTTCATTGCCTTCACCAATGTCATAAATAGGAAGTGTAAAAAGGAAATTAAGATACATGCAGTAGAATTTCCTTTAGAGCGTTTTGCGTTTCGGGCCAAATTTCACTAAATTTTACCATAAATTCCTCCATTTACCAAACTTTTATCAATAAATGAAATATTTTTTACTTATTTTCACATTTTCTAGTCCTAATCTTAGTAAAAATAAGTTTAAAAAATAATTAAATAGCTTTTTTGGAAAAAATTGCTCCGTACGTAGGCAGGCACCTTAAAAGAATTTCAGAGTTTTGTCAATAGGTAGCAGCCAAAGCTAATGAAATGCTCAAACAATAGTTTTTGTTTCATGCAGATAATTGAAACAGGTTTAGAAAAATCAATTGTGAAGATTTTTCAGCTTAAAAAGTGTATTTTTAGAAACATTTTGTAAGATTTTTTCCGACATAGAAATTTAAGTAAGTAGGTTTTAAATAAAGCAGAAATATTGAGCTTTCATTACAGGAATAAAGATTGTACAGTAAATCAGGCTAAATAAAAGGCTCGTGAAGAATTTTTTTGGAAGTGATATATTTTTATAGAAAGTTAAGCGGAATCGAAAATGTGAGCAATATTTTTTTGTAAATTGAGATAGTTTGATAACAGGCGTTGTTATTAAGTGTATTGAAGTTAATTTTTTCTATAAAATCCATCCACAAAATATTTTCAATCACTATAATAATAAAATGTATTGTAAATTCATTTTCTTTTATAGTTAATATACAAGGTGTTGCCTGATTCGATAGAATAATTCAGAGGAGTGATAGTACGGATTAAGACGAATGTTAGCACTTTCTTGTGTTAAAAAGTTTAAAAAAAATTTAATATAAGCTGATACAACATTCATTTCTTGAGCATGTAAGTTCCATTTTGTACATGCGAAAATAAAACAAGTGTTATAGCCAATCGAATGTAACATTTTATGACAAAAAATATTACTTATGTTAACCTATATTATATTCTACATTTATACAAAAAGCGTAGTAAAAAATAGAAAAGTGACAAATTTTATAAATAATTTTCATTGCCAGTATACTTTGAAAAAAAATCTTAAGCTGACATGTAGCATTATACACGTAACCGAGAAATAAATTTATGATTCAGCATATTTGGATAACAGTGATTAATAACCAGACACATATACTGATGTAAAAAAAGGCAAATTTTAAGCTCGTATCGCTTATTTGTCAAATGGCTCGTCAAGAATTTTTTTGGAAGTGATATATTTTTATAGAAAGTTAAACGGAATCGAAAATTTCAGCACTAGTTTTTTGTAAAATGGGATAGTTTCATAACAGGCGATGTTATTAACTGTATTGAAGAGAGTTTTTTCTATAAGATCTATCCACAAAATGTTTTCAATTACTATAATAATAAAATGTATTGTAAATTCATTTTCATTTATAGTTAATATACAGGGTGTTGCGAATTCAATCGACAAATTCAGAGGACTGATAGTAGGCATTAAGAGTTTTATTACCATAGTACATAGAACCGCAAACCACGTATATAATCAAAAATAATACAGAGTGTTTTATGCTAACTCAATTTGGGTTGCCGTTATTAATTTTCAGAAAACTGAATTATATTTTAGTAAAACTTTTAATAGACATTCTCACCTTTATTGTGATGATATAAATAAACTGGCAGAATTTTCCATTATAGGCGCCAGCAGTATGCACTTGACGCTGCACATTTTGGACTGCGATTATCAGCTCATATGGTATCATCGAATCCTCGTGCACCCTGTTTTTCTAGAACGTTCTGTGATGTTATAACATTTCACACAAAACAAGGCACACATCGTTACATTTTCATTGCAATGTTTTTATTTTCCCAAATAACTATTATCGTCAACCCATGTTGAGTTACGATGAAATACCCCGTGTTTGTGACTGAATTAGTGATTTGCGACCCCACATTTCCTATGACAATTTTTCATCCACTTGATGAATACTACCAACCCACTAAATCTGTCGTTCGAATTCAGCAACTCTCTGTATATGTCACTTGCCTTTTTTTAATCTATTCAAATATATTTACCTAACACAATCAATCTTTAAACTACAGTTCATTTTTCTGGCTTGTGAATAATGTTCTAAGATCTTTTTTTGGCTACCTTTTTCAAAATTTTTATTTTGTAATTTCTGTAATATTTAAGGGGGCTCTGGGCTTGATCGATATCGCAAAACATGTAAACAGAGCTCTCGCTTGGAGTCCATATAAAAACAAAAGTATTCAATGTAACTAATTTAAACTTTCTGATATTTTAAAGGTATCTTTGTAGTTTTATAAAATTATAAAATGAAGTACTTCGATGTAATAAAATAAAAAATCTAACAAAATTTATGTAGCACAGTTTTCAAAAAAAAAAAAAAAATCATGTGTCATATCACCATTCAAAAGATATGTTGATGTTAAATTAATATAAGAACATAATTTTTGCTTTAAAATGATCAGGAAACTTTGTAGAATGAATTAAAGATATAACTATCACTCAAAGGAAACCTTATTTAAAAAACTCTCACATTTGAAAATTTGAAAAACCCTAAAAAATATTTTTTTTTATTAAAAATTTTCAAAATATTAAACTATCTAAAATACATTCATTCATTCTGGAGATAACGATGCTATATGCATGCAAAAAAAATTAAACCATTCCATCAAATAGTTTTTTTTTTTAAATCTTGTGGATAGTCGTCAAAAATCAAGTTTTGAGAAAACACGACTTAAAGTTGCAATTAAATGGGTGCGACTTTGAAAGTGATTGTTACATAAGTGCTTATAACTCCGTTAAAAATGCAACTATTTTGATGGGTTTTTATGCACTGTGTTCAGAATTAATTGAATAATCAAAATAGATATAAAAAAAACAATCGATTTTTTTAAAGTTTTCAAGCCCTGACCCCCCTTAACCAGCTTATTATTAAATTTGTTCTAAGTTAACCTACATTCTGTTACTTACGTTTATTCTTTATGCTCCTTCATTATTTTTAACAGCATATTTCTACTCACCTGAATTTTTCTGTCACGCTGACTTATCAAAGTCTAATCTTCGTCATTATCTACCTTTCCTACATTTCATGTGTTGTTGAGCTTTTACCGCTTCTTCATGTTTTAGAATTCAAGGATTTGGCAAAATAGTATAAAAAAGATTATAAAATCTTCATTTTTTCTTAAAATGTTTGTAGTCCAGGCAATAAAGACCGTATAGGGCTCTACCTAGCAAAATTAAAGGTAGTACTGAAAATCGGCTTTCTAGATGTTTTTTGGGTCGCTGAATCCGAATTTGTACCTTCCCACCAAAATTTCCCCCGGCAACCCCCCAAATTTTGGTAAAAAAGACCCCCAAAAAGGTTTTTATTAAAAAAAAAAACAATTTTTTTTTGTTTTAGAGAAAAAGTATCTAGAAATTCAGAAAGTAGACAAAATTTGCAACAAATTAGATATATGACATTATGACTTAGGATGAAGGGGAAGGGAGGATCTGCCTCGGAACATGCGCGCGGTGCTGCGTGAACTAAGCTGCGCAATTCCACTTAACCACTCACACGTTTACATTCGCCCTCCCATCTCCCCTCCGAACTTTATCTATAAGGTTTACTTTAACTTTTTTGGGTCGCTGAATCCGAATTTTTAATTTCCCCCCAAATTTCCCCCCCCCCAAATAGTTGTTTTTAACTTAGATTTCTTATTGTTTTAGGGGAAAAGCATTACGAAATTCAGAAACTAGACAAAATTTGCAACAAATAGGCTATATGACATTATGGCGTAGGATGAACGGGGAGGGGGATGGCTGCATCTGAACATGCACTGCAGCGCTACGTGCACTAAGTTATGAAGTCCAGGCAATAGGGGATTTTACCTGGCAAAATTAATACTAGTTCTGGATTTCGACTCACTTTATGTTTTTGGGTCGCTGAATCCGAATTTGTAACTTCCCACCAAAATTTCACCCGGCAACTCCCCAAAAAATTGATTTTTTGAAAAAATTTGGTTTTTCAGAAAAGCGCGCGGGGAATGTTCCGAGGCAGTCTCCTCTCTCCCCGTTTATCCTACGTCTAAATGTCATATAACCTATTTGTTTCAAATTTTGTCCAGTTTCTGAATTTCGTAATGCTTTTCCTCTAAAACAATAAGAAATTTAAGTTAATAACAACTATTTGGGGGGGGGGGTTCGGGGGGGGGGGATTTTGGGGGTAAGTTAAAAATTTGAATTCAGCGACCCAAAAAAATTAAAGTAAACCTTATAAGGAAAGTTCGGAGGGGAGATGGGAGGGCGAATGTAAACGTGTGAATGGTTAAGTGGGATTCCGCAACTTAGTCCACGCAGCACCGCGCGCATGTTCCAAAGCAGATCCGCCCTTCCCGTTCAGCCTAAGTCATAATGTCATATATCTAATTTGTTGCAAATTTTGTCTACTTTCTGAATTTCTAGATACTTTTCCCATATATATATATATATATATATATATATATATATATATATATATATATATATATATTTTTTTTTTTTTTTTTTTTTTTTTAATAAAAACCTTTTTTTGGTTTGGGGGTCTTTTTACTAAAATTTGGGGGAGTTGCCGGGGGAAAATTTGGTGGGAAGTTACAAATTCGGATTCAGCGACCCAAAAAAACATAAAATAAGCCGATTTCCAGAACTACCATTAATTTTGCTAGGTAAAATTCCCTATTACCTGGACTATTGTACAAAACTGTGACTTTTTGTGCTGGAGTTATTTTTAAATTATTTGCATAACCAGCATTTCGAAATTCAAATATAATGTTTTAATAAAAATTGCATTCTGCATTGCTATAAATGTCACAAGGTAACCAATTTTTGTGAAGCTCGCCCCGAAGGTATGGCATTGAGACCTGGTACAGATTATACCCTTACAGGTTAGAGAACAAAGTTAAAGTTAGAGAACAGAAAAAAATTGTCTGAAAAAATCGTATTGTATATTTTTTTGCATGCATTTAATTTTAATGCAATGAATTTATAATTATCAATTTATTTCCAAATGCGAGTTAATTCGCCAAATATGGTAATACGAATTTTACACCAGTTTCATCCTGCAAATTTCCTGCAATCAGAGAAAACAAAATTTATGAGCGTTTGCCCTTCAATTTTCACGGGCAGAAGCCTTATTTGATGAAAAACGATCTTATCCATTAAATAAGCGGCCTTATCCCTTAAATACTTAGAAAATTAAGGGCAATCCATAAATTTTTACAGTTCTAGCCCATCTGTTAGCAAAAATACGGATTGGATATGTTTTTTTTTTTTACGGTGTATGACTGGAAACTATGCTGCCAGCCTCTGCCCGTAATTTTACAGGGATATTTTTGTGTGTGTATGTGTACATATTGCACATGCACATGTTAGATATTATTCAGGTCACTTTTGTATTTCTTTGTTTGTTTGTTTGTTTTTAAAGGATGATAATTGATAGCAAAATTAAATTCGATTTCACAGTACGAAATTCGCAAGTTCTTGAAGATTAATTTGTAGTTTGAAGTACGGTTTTTTTTTTTGTTTTTTTTTCTTTTCTTTTGCTACGTTTTATGTTAATAGCCATAAGTGGCCTCAAAAGTTGCATTTTCATATTGTTATGCTGCTGTAAAATCAATAGATACGATTTTTGAAGACAAATTTTATCGGTCCTATAACTTTGTCTTAAAAGGCTATGCACCAGATCTGAGTACTAGATGCCAGATTCACTAAAAAGTGGTTCACTTGTCAGTAATAAATAAATAAATAGTTGAAAAAAAAATGAAATCAATTAAAACAATTAGCTACGCATGCAGAATATAGAGAAATATGAAACAAAAGAACAGTGCATTAGGATTATTATTTATTGCATTACATATAGTAGACATGTCTGTTCATACATTCGTTCAAAATTAGAATAATTGATTATCTCAGAGAATATTCTAAAGAAAAGTTAATGAAAACCCATCTTTTAATAAAGCAGCATTATCTAATAATTATCTTTATACCATAATGAGACAACCAAGAAAATTGAATAAAGAAAATAATTTCCATAACAAAAACTAGAAAAAAGTTCATCAGCATAAATACCAACGACGCTAATTTGTAGGGCATTTTTGTTTTCTGTTCAGGAATAAATTAATATATAATTAATACAGAACATTCCTGAATACTTTATTTTTCTTTCGTTTTTCCTATTTTTTTTTATATTCTAAGACTTTTTTTAATGGAGAGAATATAAGCCTCATAAAGTAGAATATATTTTCGATTGTTATTAATATCTAATAATAATTTTTTTCGGAAAATTTTGGGGTTCAGTTTTTCTATAAAAATATTGTTGGGGAGCAAACATACTAAATGTAGTACTATTTTGTGCGAGGATTTATATTTTTTATCTGTTATTAAATTCGCTTATACTACGTTTCTTTGTTATAAATAATGAATAGTCTACAAGTTGTTATGGAAAACAAGAAATCAAGATTTATTAGTGAATTTACATTACTGATGGGGAACTTTAAACAATTTTGATGCGTTTAATGTTATTTTTTAAAGATTTTTATGTGCCTTTAAACTGGTTAAGAAGTCTTATACCTTTTGAACGTGACGAAAATTAACGAAATATATATAAAAGTGAAATTTTGAATATTGATTATACAGATTGTGCTTTCTAATATGCTACCTTTAGAAATTGATTAGCCTTTCACCGAATTTGTGTATTGTTGAGGTTAAAATAGCTCTTTTTTTACTTCGTAAGTCGTTGCGCGCATATCCTTTGAACGTATGTATGGATTGTTATGAAATTTGGTGTAGATACTAAGCAAATATGTGTGTTTAAAATGATCTACTTTTAAGTATTTACAGTGCTAATATTTTTAGTTATGACTATTTTTATTCATTAAAAAATGTAAATTTGTGATTTTTTTTAACAAAAATATTTCTTTTACATAGCTAATGAAATAATTTAGAACTAAGAGTACATCATTTAAAAAATACATATGTGCTCCTTATATATATCAAGTTTCATAACAATCCATACCTATGATCTCAAGATATCATGCGCGCAATGGCTAACGGAGTGAAAAAAAGAGCTGTTTTAAATTCAACAGTATACGAATTCTGTAGACGACTAGTCAGTGTCTAGTGGTATTATATTAAAAAGCATAATCTGTTTAATCAAAAGTCAAAATTGCATGTTTATACATAAAACATTAATGAAGATACACTACTTCAATCTTTCAATGTTTTGGTTGATTTTCGACAAGTTTAAAAGGTACAAGAACCCTTAATTAAAATGTCTGTATCTTTGTATTTGTTCAATCAATTATGTCTCATTTGAATAAGTTGTTTATACATACAGGATTGCTTCATGTTTTAAAATTAGTAGTCTTGTCGTGTACAGTTATTATTTTTACAGAGACGCGTCAAAAATTTTATTGTGTGCCACTTACTGCACTACAAACAAGAGGCACATTGGGAACAATGTGGTTTAAATTGAAATCTTTTCCCATTGCGTTAAGCATCAGTAAACGTGTTCCCTTCGTTCTATTTCTCTACCTGTGGAGTTTTTTTAAAGTGTAATTCTCTATTGAAGTTTTCAACAGTGAGAAACACAGTCAATGCTGTAAAAAAAACGGGCTAAAATACGGAAATACTACTGGTATTTCCGTATTTTAACACAACTTTTTCCCGGTAAATTACAGAAAAATTTCCGTTTTTTTTTAATTTACGGGGGAAATCTTCCGTTAAAATACGGAAATAGTACTGGCGTCTCGATTGCCAGTAGTATTTCTGTATTTTAGTCCGTTTTTTTTTTTTTTTTTTTTTTTTTTTTTTTTTTTTTTTACCGTGAAAATATCGATTTTGAAAACAGTTTGTTGCATGTTTCATAATCGTCCGTTTTAATAAATATTTTTTTTAGTTTTTAAACAATTTTCTGGTAAATAGAAAGTGATAATTTAACAAAGTGATAAAGTAATTAAAGGTTTAGTTTTTGTAATCGTTAAATAATTTCTTCGAATCGATTATTTTTCATATGATCAAATTAAACTTAAAATTAATTGAAGCTAGATTTTTAAAACTAGAACACATTTTCTATTTGATCTAACTTAAATCTATAGTATTATTATGTTTTATAATTCCGTATATTCGCACTCTTTGTTGGAGCACTAAAACTTTCCACGATGACAATTTTCATTATTTATTTTTTTATTAAATTACTTGTTATTAACTTTTACATAATACTATCTCAGGTGTCAGAAGAAGCGTGCTAAAATTACCGAAAAAACAGTAGTCGCAATGTTTTACACTAGTTTGTAGTGTAGCGCGCTATATTTTGAAAAATGTAGTGTAGCGAGTAGAGTGATGAAAAAAATTGTAATTTGTAGCGAGAACTGAGACTACTTTAAACGCTACTTCAGAGGCAGGGGAGTAAGTGCCATACTACATATCACATAACCGAAATGTGATTATTTTGTGCAAAATCTCTTCTGCTCAGATTTTATTATTTAATACGTGTCTTCAATTCCAAGTGTAAATTGAATCCATTGATAAATTTGAAAGTTGCGAAGTAGTGACTTATTTTTAAAAGTAGTTTGTACTCTCTACTTTTTAAAACAGGTAGTTGTAGCTTTAGTTAGCTACATTTTAAATAAAGTAGTTGTAATTGTAGTCCTCTACGATACAAAAGTAGTTTTTTCAGCCGTTGTGATATTTAAAAAAATTTAAAAGCTCAAAAAAAAAAATTGTTTTGGGTTCCGTGTCCCCTTAATTAAACTCAAAGATTCTGCAAATATTTAGCATAATTACTTTAGTGACTATTTAGTTTCTATATGTAAACTCAGTCATTCGAAATTTTGCCACATTGATAACCATTTTGTAAAGATGATGTTAGAAGTGTTAGATAAAAAATGAGACTTAACGTGTGATAATAATAATCACATTAAATCACAAAATAAAGATAAGGTAAATCTCCTTACCTTTTGGTTCATGATCGTCCACGATAAAACCGGAACTTTCTTCATCATATCCAATGTGGGCTTTTATATATCCATTTGTTATCTAAATTATCTTTGCATGTTTATTAGGGTGGGTCGAAAAAACCGAAATTTTTATAATCGAAATGTAATAGCGCGGAAAAGTTGCCTTTTATAATACAGAATAAATTTCTAAAATATTACATCGATCGGTTAATATATTTTACCGCCGCAAGGGGCCAAAGTTTCAAAAAATCGCAAAAAACATATTTTTTTATCATTTTTTTAAATTATCCAAACATACTAATACAATTTTTAATAGAACGCAATAGCTACATGAAGATATGAGAAATGTCCCGGTAAATGTTCATTATGATGAAACCATATCTTTATTTGCCGCAAAAAGACCATATTTTTTTTTTTAATTTCAAAACTTTCAATTTTTTATTTTTTTTTCTAAATTTGTATAATTTCTATAATATGTCTAGAAATAAATAATTTTACTTTATATCTATTAATATATCATATTTTTTTATAACTATTTGTAATAGACTTGAAAATAAAGTTAATCATTCATTTTTCTTGATGATCGCTTCATCTACTGATGTTTTACTTCATAACAGCCAATTTATGCCACAGAAATTATATAAAATGAGCAAAATGTTTTAGTATTTTATTAATTAAAATATAGAGATGTTTAACCAAAACGGGTTAAATAATCTTAAAATGAAGAAGAATTAATGTAAATGAATTTTATAATATAACTTGCTTTCAGATGAAGCCATTATTTCTCGAGAGGCCAAAACTGATCAGATGTGATCCTCCCTCTGTTCTAGTAAACAAACTTTATCAGTGCTTCAATGAATAATTTCACGCATCTTTCTAGTGATTGAGTGGGACAATAAAAGTTATAATAGCTGGTATCTTTAATCGAACATTTTAAACTCACCAGTGTTTTTAGTCGATAAAGAAACCATAACAGGTGGTTCCGTTAGTTTTCAGTTTTGTCAGTAGACTAAAGCCATACAATTTTAAGCTTCAGTGTTGAAGTCTGCTATGATAAAGTGACGGATGGCACTATTCTAGTCCACAGAACTTCGTGCTTTTGCAATTTTCTTCATGGCTGGGGCCCTGATGTTCTCCTCTTCATATGCTATCATTCCAAAGAGGCTATTTGTATGATTTGCGAAATAGTCATTTCGTGAAAATACAGGAACTATAATCTTTCGTAGATTATCTGTCAAGTAACGCAAGTTACTAACTATAGTGCACAGATTCTGGAAAACATGAGTGATTCATTTTAATTTTGAACCAACTGATGCAGTACACTTTCAGGATGTACTCAAAGAGTATGACAAGTTAAGAAGAGGGTTTCTTTGTTCCAACGTAGAGTCTCAAAATTCAAATAGCAGTAATGATCCACCTTGCGTGAAATATTTGTCCAGGGACTCAGCAAAAAAGGTCAATTGTATACACGCGTGTTGAAAGAGCTTGCAATATTTCAGACATATGCTTCTGGTCAGTTGACAAATCATCTTTATCAACAGCTAGGTGATCAGATTAAATTGGCTTACATTTTGCAATTGGTAATAATTCGCAAATCGCAAGAGATCAACCAATTGGGCCACAATATGATAGAGAACCTGTTTTTTGTCATCAAGATGTTTGAAAAGATGTCTCAGTGGAAGCTCATTGAAGTGAGGTCAAGGAAGCCAATAAAGTGGTTTTTTAAAAGCTGTTCTCAACTAATACTACTATAACACCACCTTTGCATCCTGTTTTGAAGACAGTTCCGCGAAATTCAACTGCAATTATTATTCCAGTCGGGATTTCATTTTTCTTCAAAAAATCTATAATGTCATTGCATATAGAAGTCGCCTTGCCAGACGATGGGGTCAAATGACGAAAATAATTCAGACCTGGTTCTAGTACAAAGAGATATGTTCCTCCTTGACTTCGCAAAGATGAAACTTTGCCACCTCTTTAACATGGCAGATATTTCTATCTTTAGGGCCATGAAAGTATAGAGTAAAAGGAGTACATTACAAAAACAAAAAAAAAAACGAACAAAGTGAAACGTGGCCCTCTAGCAGCGAGAAATTAATTTTACGTGCAGGCAGCTTTCTATCATTGAGCAATTTTTTTTTATAGAATTACAATGATCATGGTTAACAATGTGCATGAAATTAACAACATAAAATGCCTTTCCCAGCCTATTAGAAATATAAGAAATCTGAAAACATTACAAAAGTTATGAAAATTGAAAAAATGAAAAACTTTAATTTTTAACATTTTTCAGAAATTTTGGCCCTGTTGTGGCGGTAAAAGCAACGATGTCACAAAAATGAAATGTTAATGTTACATTACTAATAACGTGGCTATTGCGTTCTATTAGAAATTGAATAAGTATGTTTGGATAATTAAAAAAAAAAAAATTGCTAAAAGTATGTTTTTTGCGATTTTTTCGAAATTTGGACCCCTTGCGGCGGTAAAAGATATTAACCAATCGATGTAATATTTTACCTATTTTATCTTTTTTACAAAAGGCAACTTTCCCGCGCTATTACGTTTCGATTATAAATATTTCGTTTTTTTCGACCCACCCTAATGTTTATCCTGTAAAAAAAAAAACTTGGTTTTTCTTTTATTCTTATGTGGGTTTTTTATGAATAATGTATCCCATGAATTTTTCAGAATTTTAGTTTAATGTACTATATTTTATATATCTTTAAAATTAAATACTGGAGCATACATTTTTGCTCCTATCTAGCTACAGTTTTACACACACACTAAAAAAAATATAACATACGAAAAAACATTATTGATATTTGATTAAATAACATAAATAAAAATTCTTGATTACTTATATTAACAAAACACTAAATAACATTTAAAGTCTTAGATTATTAATATAGTTCTTTCAGCTGTCAAAAATTGCATTCTTTTAATCTAAATGTTTATCAGTTTTTGATCGACATATTACACAAACAAGAAAGTCATTTTCTATTTTCCTGACATGATCGTTGAAAGAGTATTCAAGTCTTATTTATGACAGACATAATGGGCTTTTGAAAAACAGTTAACTTGATTTATAATGAGTTTATCTAATTCTGAAAGAGATTAGTATCTCCAACAAGAAACGGGATAGGAAAGTGGACAAATACTACTGTCGTAATACATTTAAAACAATCTGGCAAGTTCTTTTAAAATTTGCGCTGTGAATAATTTTTCTATCAGCTTCGAACTTTCATTTTTACTTCAGCAATTTTTGCTTGAAGGAAACTTTCTCGAAGTTACCAGACGATTACAACTACTAAACATTCCTCTTCCAGAAATGTGAAATATCCTTGAGACAAAATCTTACTCTAAGAGATCCTTTAAAAGATTAATAATTACTGCAGCATTTTAAGCTGTGGACTAATTTTTACTTTCTATCTTGTTGAACGGAAAAGACATTTGCCTCTAATCATACTCTGTAAATACCTAAGAATGCTATTAGGTAGCTTTCATTACAAAAAGCTACCTATTGCAGCCGTTCGGAGGAAAGCGATTTCAAAAAATTTTGGTATATTTTCATCGATCATGACCCTCAGACCCCGAAACCACCCTCCATTCAAAATTGACATATATATATATATATATATATATATATATATATATATATATATCTGAACTATGTCACACTGTAACTCTCGTATTTATGAACCGATTTGGATGTAATTCGATGTGTACATAGTAAATACCATGTCTCGACCGAGTTCGTTGGCCAGCTTCATCCGCCATTTTGTTTTAAAATGGCGGCCATTTAAAAATTTTTAAAAAATTTAAAGTTTGAAATGAGGTACCAAAAAATTGAAAATTGAAAAAATATTTTTCTCTTATGTGTTTGACCTTGATAAAAAGATTCAGGAGCAGTTTTTGTTTCGTCTATATCTTAAAAAATGGCTGAGTTATAGCATTTTGAATTTCTAGCGTGGCTGACATTTTGAAACGTCCTGATTTTTGTCACGTGATAACTGCCGTATTTATGAACCGATTTGGATGTACCTTGGTGTGTACATAGTACATACATATATCTCGACCGAGTTCGTTCTCCAGCTTCATCAGGCATCTTGTTTCAAAATTGCGGTCATTTAAAAAATTTAAAAAAAAATTTAATTTAAAATGAGATACCAAAAAATGGGAAAATGAAAATAAAAATTTTTTCGTATGTGTTTGACCTTAATACAAAGATTCCGGAACAGTTTTTGTTTCGTCTATATAAAAAAAAAATGGCTGAGTTACAGCATTTTGAATTTCTATTGTGACTGACATTTTAAAACGACCTGATTTTTGTCACGCGATATCAGGCGTATTTATGAACCGATTTGGATGTAACTTGGTCTGTACATAGTACATACCAATGTCTCGACCGAGTTCGTTGGCCAGCTTCATTCGCCATCTTGTTTCAAAAGGGTTGCCATTAAAAAAATTAAATTTAAAATTTAAAATGAGGTATTAAAAAATTGAAAATGAAAAAGATTTTTTTTACGTGTTTGGCCTTGATACAAAGATTGCGGTGCAGCTTTTGTTTCTGAAAATTTGTTCTTTTATTTATATCTTAAAAAATGGTTGAATTATATCACTTTCAATTTCTAGCATGGCTAACATTTTGAAACGATCTTGTATTTGTCACGCGATAACACACGCATTCGCCCATTTCGATGTTAGAAGGCATGTGGATAGTATACATCAATATCTCGATCAGGTTCGCTGGCCAGCTTCATCAGCTATCTTGTTTCAAAATGGCGGCCATTAAATTAAAAAAAAAAGTCCTTCCGGCCAGTGCCGGGAGGAAGAGGTAGCTTTCATATTCCTTATTTTTAAATGCCAACTTATATTATTCAAACACACGAAGCTCAATTAAGTGGAAACCGAATGTAGGAGATTCAATACTAAATTTTATGAATGCTAAATCATTATGAATGAGAATTTCGCGAAATTAGTCAGCTTTATCCAAGCTGCTTTTATTTAAAGTCGCTTATATTTGGCTGCCAAATTCGGCGATTTCTTAAAGTGCCTGCCATTTTAAGACAACATGGTAGATGAGGCTAATCAGTGAACTTGGTCGAAACCTTAGTAATTGCTGTGCACATGCTCACTCATATCGGAATCGGTTGATATATACGAGTGCTGTCGCAGGCAAAAAATCAGATTTTTCAAAATGTCACCCACATTAGAAATTGAAACTGCTATATCTGAGCCATTTTTTAAGATAAAGACAAACAAAAAATACTCCTGAATCCTTATATCAAGGTCAAATACTTAAGAAAGAAACCTTTTTCAGTTTCTAATTTTTTTGCACCTCACTGAATAAGTGTGGTATCGCGTGACAAATACAAGATCGTTTCAAAGTGTTAGCCATGATAGAAATTCAAAGTGCTATAACTCAACCACGTTTTAAGATATAAACAAAAGAACAAATTTTCAGAAACAAAAACTGCTCCAGAATCTTTGTATCAAGGCCAAACACATAAAAAAAATCTTTTTCATTTTCCAATTTTTTAATACCTCATTTTAAATTTTAAATTACATTTTTTTTTTAAATGGCAACCCTTTTGAAACAAGATGGCGAATGAAGCTGGCCAACGAACTCGTTCGAGACATTGGTATGTACTATATACAGACCAAGTTACATTCAAATCGGTTCATAAATACGTCTGTTATCGCGTGACAAAAATCAGGTCGTTTTAAAATGTCAGCCACAATAGAAATTAAAAATGTTATAACTCAGCCATTTTTTTAGATGTAGACGAAGCAAAAACTGTTCCGGAATCATTGTATTAAGGTCAAACACATACAAAAAAAAATCTTTTTCATTTTCTAATTTTTTGGTATCTCATTTTAAATTTATTTTTTTTTTATTTTTTTAAATGGCCATTTTTTTTAAACAAGATGGCGAATGAAGCTGGTCAACGAACTCGGTTGAGTTATTTGTATGTACACACAAGTACACACCAAGGTACATCCAAATCGGTTCATAAATACGTCTGTTATCACGTGGCAAAAAGTAGGACGTTTCAAAATGTCAGCCACGCTAGAAATTCAAAATGCTATAACTCAGCCATTTTTTAAGATATAGACGAAACAAAAACTGCTCCCGAATCTTTTAATCAAGGTCAAACACATAAGAAAAAAAATATTTTTTCAGTTTTCAATTTTTTGCTACCTCATTTCAAATTTAAATTTTTCTTAAAATTTTAAATGGCCGCCATTTTTAAACAAGATGGCGGATGAAGCTGGCCAACGAACACGTTCGAGACATTGGTCTGTACTATGTATAAACGAAGTTACATCAAAATCGGTTCACAAATACGCCTTTTATCGCGTGACAAAATTCAGGACGTTTCAAAATGTCAGCTTCGCTAGAAATTCAAAATGCTATAACTCAGCCATTTTTTAAGATATAGACGAAACAAAAACTGCTACGGAGTCTTTGTATAAAGGTCAAATACATAAGAAAAAAATAGTTTTCCATTTTCAATTTTTTGGTACCACATTTAAAATTTTAAATTTTTTAAAATATTTTAAATGGCCGCCATTTTGAAACAAAATGGCGGATGAAGCTGGCCAACAAACTCGGTCGAGACATTGGTATGTACTATGTACACACCAAATTACATCCAAATCGGTTCATAAATACGAGAGTTACAGTGTGACATAGGTCAGATATCTATCTATCTATCTATATATATATATATATATATATATAGATAGATAGATAGATAGATATCAATTTTGAACGGAGGGTGGTTTCGGGGTCTGGGGGTCATGATCGATGAAAATATACCAAAATTTTTTGAAATCGCTTTCCTCCGAACGGCTGCAATTTTTTAAAGTGAGGTGCAAAAAAATTAGAAATTGAAAAATGTTTCTTTCTTAAGTATTTGACCTTGATATAAGGATTCAGGAGCATTTTTTGTTTGTCTTTATCTTAAAAAATGGCTCAGATATAGCAATTTTAATATCTAATGTGGGTGACATTTTGAAAAATCTGATTTTGTGCCTGTGAAAGCACTCGTATATATCAATCGATTACGATGTGAGTGAGCATGTGCACAGCAATTACTAAGGTCTCGACCAAGTTCACTGGTTAGCCTCATCCACCATGTTGTCTTAAAATGGCAGGCACTTTAAGAAATCGCCGAATTTGGCTGCCAAATATAAGTTACTTTAAATAAAAGCATCTTGGATACAGCTGACTAATTTCGCAAAATTCTCATTCATAATGATTTAGTATTGATAAAAATTAGTATTGAATCTTCTATATTCGGTTTCCACTAAATTGAGCTTCGTGTGTTTGAATAATATAAGTTGGCTTTTTTAAAATAAGGAATATGAAAGCTACCTCTTCCTCCCGGCACTGGCCGGAAAGTCTTTTTATTACTAAAAAACAGATTTTCTCTTCTCGATCCATAACAATTCGTTGAAATAAAATTCTGTATACTATGTTTAATATTTATCAGACTTTAAAATTTCTCTCCCTGAATTTATACAAGTAATGAGATCTGAGTTAAAGAAATCTGAGTTTCGCCGAAAATTCCTTTTCGGCGAAGACTATCAGTATTCCAAAAATCTCGTTTCTTACTTCGGAAATTTTCAACAATTTTCTTCGATTTGAGCTTTATCCTCTGGCTCAAATGTGACTATTTCTTGTTACGAACTTCGTTGTGTTTAATTATCAGCCATCACTGACTCAAAACGTCAATACATATTATAAAGCAAGCAATGCATACATAACTAAACTTTTTCACGTGCTCCAGTAATAGAAAATTTTCAGTTTGAAACCGCAGAAGAGTTTCGAATGTTCTAGTGTAACAGATGATTATTTACAGAAAACATTATAAAAGATAAATCGAGGTGTATACATAAAACTAAAATATTTTTTTAATTAAGGGGTCTTGTACCTTTTAAACGCGTCGAAAATTAACGAAAATCTACAAAGTTTGAATTAGTCTATCTTCAAAGACTTTCTATGTATAAAAATGAAATTTTGGATATTTATTAAACTGATTGTGCTTTGTAATATGCTACCATTAGAAATTTATTAACCCTTTACAGAATTTGTGTATTGTTCAAATCAAAATAGCTCTTTTTTTTACCCCATAAGTCATTGCGGCGCATGATATCTTGAGAAAGTATGTATGGATTTGCATGAAATTCGGTAAAGATACTAATCATACATATGTGTTTAAAATGATCTATTCTTAGGCTAAAATTATTTCATTAACTATAGTAAGAAAAAAAAAAAAAAAAAAAAAAAAAAAAATTGTATTTTTAATGAATAAAAACAGTCATAACTAAAAATATTACCATTGTAAATACTTAAAAGTTGATCATTTTAAACACACATATTTGTTTAGTATATTTACCAAATTTCATGACAATCCATACATACTTTCTCAAGATATCATGCGCGCAATGATTTATGAAGTAAAAAAAAAAAAAAAAAAAAGCTATTTTGATTTCAACAATACACAAATTCTGTAAAGGGTTAATAAATTTCTGTTGGTAGTATATTACAAAGCACAATCTGTTTAATTAATATCCAAAATTTCATGTTTATACGTAAAAAGGCTTTGAAGATAGACTAATTCAAACTTTGAAGTTTTTCGTTAATTTTCGACGCGTTTAAAAGGTACAAGACCCCTTAAATGAAATTCATGTAATTAGAAAATCTTTCTGTGTCGTTCATGAATTAATTACGTTTTATTTTATATGAAAAAAAAGTTTTGGATCTAAGGCACAGAGAGGCAATTTGGGCCACACATATAATTAATTAATAATTATGTATATTTCATAAATACGCATAATTAATTTATTATTATGCATATTTAATAAATACGTATAATTAGTTAATAATATATTCATGCATGTATTAATTACTTTAATGCATACAATTTAAGTACTTTAAAAAGTTTTTGAACATTTTCGTTTTCGGCCGAAAATAGGAAGATCGCAAATTCGGCTTCTCTTTCAGCCTTAAAAACCTGTGTTCGGTCGATCCTTAATAATAATTGTATATAACGTTTCTATAAAAAAAAAATACTGGTGTCCATAAAGTTTTTACACAGTCAAAAATAAAGATTTTTTGCATAATTATGATTTTTCGCAATAAAAAGGACGCAGATATTTTCTGTTGACTTTTATATTAGTATTTCCACTTTATGATCAACATTATATTACCATTTCACTTGTCGCATTTTCAATTTATCAAAATTTTTACAGTTTTTGTCTGTCCTTAAAGTTTTTACACACACTGTATGTATTACTTATTAAAGTGATATCATTTTTAGCAAGTATTGAATTATATTATGTTCGATTAAATGTATCTGTAAAGTTTATTCCGTTTAAATACATTGACAATTCCTTAAAGGGACAGATTACCTCAAAACTGGTCAAAAAGTCGATTTTTTTTTTTTAAATGATTAAATGAAAACCTGTATAATTGTGAATATTTTGACACCTCATTTTTACCCATACGGCAATTTTATCGCGAAATATTGCAAATTTTGTTAATGCACCCAGCGCAATTACCGACACAAATTAAAACTTTAAATAGCTTTTTCTCTATGTTCATATTTTCTTCACTTTTATGTTTTTAAAATGCTAAGTCTTATTTTAGGTATTTTAAATAGAAATTTAAACTGTTTTGTACATGTTCTTTATTATATATGTGATAAATCTGTGCGTGGAATTAGCCTTTATGTTTTTTTTTTTATATATAAAAGTAAATGAAGATGTGTTAGTTTTGATCGTTTTACACTATATACTATCAGTGAAAAATTATATTAAATGTAATATTAGCTGTATTGTGTAATACACATTTCAAAATCCTTAGAAAAATTAAACACAAATATCAATATTCAAAAAGGCAGTAAGGATTTTAAAAACCTCAATTTTTTAAAACTTTTTAAAACTATTAATTAAATGTGCAGTTTTTTAAAAAACAGTTTTTTTTTCAAAATGTGCTTTTAGTTGAATATTGGAATGAATTATTTGAACCATATTTTAAAAAAATAAACAAAATTGTTGAAATAGTAAATTTTCCCTTAATATTATTTTCGTGTATATTTTCAGAAGCATTAAATGAATTAATCTTTAAAAAATATGAAATGTACTGTTGTTGCCGAATTCTAAATAAGTACTTTAACGAGATTCTTTTGTAAAATATATCTTCTGAGCTCGGTTTTAAACAAAAGAGATCTGAAAAAGAATGAAATTAATTAAGGCGTAACACATAATTAATGTTTAATATTCTTGTTCATAGTACAAGTGCCAAAATTGTACAGTTAAAAAATAATGGAAGAGATAATTAAGAAAGTTTCAATTGGAAGAGATGAAATGAATTACTTTGTCTAGAAAACATGTACTTATACAAAGTTCGTTAATTTTTTTTTATTGTTTTGTTTTCTTGTTTCAGATAGATCTGAAATGAATTAAATAAATGAAAATAATTAAATAAATGATTTACTTCACTGTATAGTAATAAAATTATCACAAACATTTTTTTATTTTGCATCTCAAATATTTTTCGAGTTTTATAAATAACACTTGCTAGAATAAATAAATAAATAATTTTTTAAACATTAAGCATTAATTCTACCGAAGAGTTTGTATATAATTACAGACATGAATGATTTCGAAAGAATGACGAACAATTTGTGAAACGAATGTGGGAACCTCAAAACGAAAGCGAAGAAAAAACTCATCTTGTCATGAAAGACATTAATTTAGCGCAAAACTGACAAGTTCTTTAGTTACTTACACTGATAACTGTTAATCTCAGTCTCCTTCTTCCATTTTTTGTTTTTTTTTTACTCCCAAAAGTTGCCTTTGAAAGAATTTTTCTCATAGTTACTGAGAGTTTGTTAATGATTAGGAACTACTAAAGTTTCCTGTTTCCGAAATGTTAAATATTTTTGAGGGAGAATCTAATTTTATGAGACCATATAAAAGATAATTTATCAAGAGTTTAATCATTTTAATTCAAGACTATTTTTTACTTTCGGTAAATTGAAAATATATTTTGATAAATGAGAACTATATTTCGCTGTAATCATGCTGTAAGAAACCTGTGTTCACTTCTTCATCCATATCAATCCGTTGGAAGAAAATACTATATGCTAAGTATAGAATAAACTTTGTGCGAATTGTAATAAAGAGCTAAAATCTTAAACAACGATATTTACGCACAAATAACGTACAAAACGATAAAAATACTCATACGATCGTTTCAAGGATACTTCGATCACCTTTCTCAGTGAGAAAAAAAAATCAATGGGTTTGAAGAATCCAAGGTCCCTATAGCCCCGGGAACTGGCTTATGGATTCAATCCATGGCTTTTGGATTATGGATTAATCATTCCATAAGCCAGTTCCCGGGGCTATAGTCGGGGGGTTCTTCGAACCCATTGATTTTTTTTTCTCACTGAGGAAGGGGATCGAAGTATCCTTGAAACGATCGTATGAGTATTTTTATCGTTTTGTACGTTATTTGTACGTAAATATCGTTGTTTAAGATTTTAGCTTTTTATTACTATATGCTAAGTATCAAATAATATATACTAAATAATATATTAAAAATGCAGAGATCTATAATAAAATAAGTAAGATTCAGTTGCTGGCTATAAACAAATTTTTGATAAATCTCTATTTAATATAATCATGTCTGTGACTAAAAATATTTTTTTTTTCTCTTTCAGAATGTAACTATACAATGTTTGTTACATTTTGTATCTTCAAAATCTTATACTTTCTTCAGATTGCAGAAAGAACTGTAATGAATTAAATGAAAGGATTATTTAATGCAGCTGTATTATAATATTATTATTTCAGATAAGCATTATTAAAATATTCATCAGAAAAATTTATCCTATTAAAATAGTTTAATAACTACTGATTATTCTATTCATATAGTATTCAAGGAACATGAAACATAATTATAAAAAAATTCATGAAAAATAATACTATTAACGTATTTTCAACGAGTGCTTTACACAAATTCCTTTTTCTAGAAAATGTCTTCTCAACTCGGCTTCAAAGAAGAAGGATGAGAAAATTATTCAAATTAGTTTGAGCGGGACAAATAATTGTTGTTTAATTTTGTTGTTCATAGTACATATATGAAATCGACGGATGTAGGGGGAAATATATAACAAGCGTGTAACTGTGGTCGAAGATCGCACAAAGGGTTTATTTTAACATTCCTTTCAAAACATTTTATCCTTTAATTACTAAGACGAAATCAGGAATATATAATTATTATCCTTACACAGGTCGCACCCGCACCACCATTACATTTAATTTTAAAAGAGTTACAAAAGAAAGCTATTTTTTTAATCAAACTAAAAATATTTAAGTCAAGTAATTTAAATAAAATTCAAAATTCCGATTTTTCAAAAATTTAGCTGAGGTTTAATTAAAATTGCAATTTCTAAAAACAAAAGATTGTTTAAACGAAATTGAAAATGATGAAATTTCTCAAAAATTTAGTGGATGTACAGTACAAGCAAAATTTAAAATTAAAATTTTCTTAAAAAAATTTTGTTAAAAAGGAATTTAAATTCAAAATTTTCAAAAATTTAGCGGAAGTTTAAACAAAAATTTAAATTTCGCAGTTTCTCATAAAAGAGCTTTTTAATTAATTTTTTTAATACTTTTCACCAGCTGTTTTTGCCTTAAAATGGGAAAACAAAATTATGGAGTCTGTAAAATCGAACCTATTCGATAATAAAATCTATTTCCGGAGGGGAGGGGGGGGGGGGGTTCAAACTCTGACGCCTGGCTTCAAACCAGCAACCTTTTAAATCGCAGTCAAACACATTACCACGGAGCCGTCTAGCCCACACGAAAAAACAGAAATTAAAATTATGTTTTAAAATTTATATCGCAAAAAGGACCGGGTGTAATCAAATCAGTTCCATTTATTAAAATAATGTAAAACTTGTCATAATTTTATGATTTGTCGTGTGATCGGGGGTATTTAGCTACAAGTATGCAAAATTTAATTTATCTAACTTATACTGTTTCTGAGAACGAACGTTGTGATAGACAGAAAGAATAGAGAAACGAATAGGGTTTAGTCAAAGCCCTAATAAAAAGAGAAAGTCAGTTGTTGGCTACAAGCAATTTTTTTTTAAATTCTATATTTAATATAACGTATTCATGACTAAAAAAATTTTTTCTCCAGGATAAATGTAATGTGCGATGTTTGTTGAATTTTGTATTTTCGAATTGTTATACATTCTTTCGACTTTAGAGAGACGACTATAACGAATTAAAGGAAAGAATTCGTTAAAGCAGCTGTGTAATATTATTATTTCACGGACAAATCATTATAATATTTATCATGTATATTTTTTGGCTTAGATGCCGTATATTCCCATGGCCGCCATCTTGGATGTTTTGAGATTTCTTGGCGATTTTATGTTGGCGATTTTTATCGATATGGAACCCGTGTGACGTGTGTGTTCTGGCGTGACGTGCTCTGGCAACACCGTTTTCCAGAGAGATTGTGCTTGAGAAGCTCGTTTTCGCTTGGGATTTTGTGCATGTGCTTTGATATCGTGTTGTATCTTTCTGTCTTTTTATTTTTATGTTAAATTTATTGGATGTATTTGATTGACTATAAGTTCTGTAGACCGTTTAAATGCTCTTGCTGATGTAATTAAGAAATATGAGGAAATTTTGAATGATAAAGGAGGTTTGTTTACAATGCGTAGTCATAAGCCTATTTTGGGAAATGAAGGTGATGCTAGGAGGTATTTCATGCTTGAGCTTTCAAGAAAGGAGATGTCTGTTAAGGTATGCTGATAATTTTATGTATATTTTGTTGTTTTGTTTTATAGTAATATTTTCTATAAGTCGCTTATTGTATATTTCTCATGCATTTCAGAGATTGGTGCACAGAAACATACGTGCATTTAATAACTGCGGCTTTAACGAGTTTTGTGCATTTTTGTGATTGCTGCAGAAGGAGTTTGCTGAATCCAGTGATGTTTTTTTCGGTTAATGAACGCCTAACTTTCATACGACATTTAATGATTGCCGCTTTAACGAGTTTTGTTTATTATTTACATTTTATTTTCGTTAAGACTAGCATGCGTATAAATCGGCACTTGGCTACATTTACTACTTGGCGGAAAAGGGGTTTTCACGCCAAGAAAAATTCCAAGATCACGGCCCCGGGAATTTATGACATCTGTTCCGTTTTTTTTTTAATTTATGAAAAAAATTACTACCTATAGAGTAAATTCAAAGATACTGCAAATATTTAGCCAACATTTTTGTGTGAATGTCTGATTAAAGCTCTTTGTATAAAATCATGTCAGATTTTATAAAGCAAGGGTTTGAAACTGAAAACTAAAGTGTAAAATTCTAGCTTGTCAAGAAAAAAAAAACAGTTTAACGCAAACAGAAAGATTCTTTAGAATCTTACACTTATAATCTCTGTTTCCTGCTTCCATTTTTATTTTCTTCTATCTTCAAAAGGAGAAAGTGTTGTGATCGAAATTTTTTCGACTTCCAATTTTCAACGGATTTACATGTTTTAAGGGTCACAGATCCCGAAAAACAAGTTTATACAAAACGACTGTCTGTCCGTATATCCGTGCGTAGCCATTGTGTAATCTAAAAATATATGAAGTTATGCATAGAATTGAAACAAATTTTGTGTGTAACTTTTTTACAATGGCCAACATGTCCTCCTTGAATTTGGAAATATCCCGCACGTAGGGGGCTGTAATAGCGATTTTTATGCAGTTTTTATTATTGAACCCTCGAAAAGTGTATGGAGTTATTCAAAGAATTGAACGAAATTTCATATTTATGTTTTTGGCTATGGCAAGCAGGACCTCCATGAATTTTGAAATACTCCGACGAAAGACGGCGCTGTAATTGCGATTTTTCATAACTTCTCAAGTTTTCGTAGTTTTATTGTACATCGGAGACTCGTGCAGCGACGGGAACTTCGCATCCTGGTAAGTCAGCTATTCGCAAACAGCTGATGTACCAAAAATAACGAAAAACAATTGTTTTTATTAAATGTCATGATCGAGATTAACTCGTTTTTTATTCCGATTAATTCATTGAAGCAGAATTTTAAGATGAAAGTCAAAGTTGGTATAGTTTTCAACTAATAATATTGAAGTATAACCATTTGCAACTACTTTTTGAAGTATTCAGATGAATGAGTAAGCAGAAAATTTTGAGATTAGCACATTCATCCTGTTATGCTTACTTCTTAAAGTTCCCCGTGAAAGAATTTATTCCTAAGTTACAGGGAGTTTGTTAATGATGGGCAAATGTCAAGCATTTCTCTTCCAGAAATGTGGAACATTTTTTAAACAGAACTTTGTTTTATGTGATTACATGCATTATACTTTATTCACTACTAAGGAATTTTAAGGAGTGCATTAATCTTTACATTCAATCTTTTAAATGGAAAAGATTATTTTTTCTATACAAATTCTAAGCAGTCGCATTTGCACTTCTTGAAACGTATAAATTCATTGAAATAAAGTACTGTATACTTTGTTTAATACTTAACTAATGTAAAAATGCTTATCCCTTAATTTATACAAATAATCCTCAAACAATTATAGTATATGTTTAATTAAATTTATCTCAAAAGTCTATTCAAATTAAATAATTTGAATACTTCTCATTACTTTATTCGTGTAGAGTTCAAGAAGTATAAAACGGAGTTAAAAGCTTTCAAGAAAGATTGTTATTAATGACGTATTATTCTCAACGAGTGCTTTATCCAATTTATTTTTCTAGAAAATATTTCCTCAAGTTGACTTTAAACTAAAGATATGAGAAAACTATTCAAATTAATTTAAGCTTATTAAATTAATTTAAGCAACATAATTGAAGCTTAATTTTCTTGTTCATATTACAGGTTTTAAAACTGTCGACGTACTAACAGATGACAAAGATAATTAAAGGAGATAGTTTCAGTCGGTGGTGATAAACAAATGCTTTAAAAAATCTCATTTTATTATAATACTCTTAATTAGAAAAGAAAATTAAATGAATTATATTTTGAAGTGTATATGAAACTATACAACAGTTGTTGGACATCGGAGTTTCAAATTGTTTTATGTTTCAAGATGCCAGCGAGGCATGACATGAACCAATGAAACCAAGTCGGAAGTTGCATATTAAATGTCGCAAATGAGGTGCGTTCGCACTATAACGAAGTTATATACCTTAGAAACCCTTATGAATTCGTTTGTGTATCCCTGTATATGATCTACATCATTTATCCACCCAACGTAATATGCAAAAACTTAGTTAAACTTAAAGACACATATCACAACAAAAAAATCACTTCCAGCAATCATCGCTAATATACAATATTTGGGATATATTATAGTATCCTGTAAATACTATGCACTTTCTATTATACAGGAATTAACTTATAGCAAACCTCAGCAACGTATATTAATTTCATTGTATGTGAAATAGTTTAACATAATTAAAATACGCCCTAAACAAATGTTTACCTCTATACCATTACGTAACGGAATAATTTTGTGCGACCCTGAAAAAGGAATAATAAATTTTCTTCGTAACGCATATTCGGCAAAATGCATATGTTAGTGTACTTCATAAATGCATATCAGTTTCATTATGTTCGAAAGCTTTTTAATATCATTAAAATGCACTTGAAACTATTTTTTTTCCATTTGGAAGTAATGTAACGGAATACTTTTGACTGTCTCTGTAATTGAACTACACATCCGATTTTCATAAAATTTGAAATGACACGACAACATTATGCATCAATTACATTTTTACATTTAATTAAATTTGGAGGTTTATTGGTTAAGTAAAAAAAAAGGGGGGGGGGGGTAGTCCGTCCCTTTAATTTAGATAAATGGTTTTTTTACGCTGAATTATTCGATTTGCTTCAAATTTGATATACCGGTTTATTCCGATATGGCGCTTCCTTCTTTAGATTTGAAGGTTAATTGGTTAAGTATAAAAGGGGGAAAGGGGGGCAAGTTCCCCCCCCTTAATTTAAATAAATGGATTTTCATGCAGAATTATCCAGTTTACTTTAATTTGTTTTCTATGTTCATTCTGATAAAGAGCTTTCCTGATTAGATTTGGAGGTTTATTAGTTAAGTATAAAGGGGGGGCAAGAGGGGTTAGACTCCCTCTATAATTTAGCGATAAGATTTTTTCATGCAGAATTATCTGATTTGCTTCATACCGGTTTATTATGTTAAGGAGTTTCCCTGATTAGATTTGGAGGTTCATTGGTTAAGTTTAGAGGGGGGAAATGGGGGCTATTCCCCCTTCATTTATTTTTTGAGGGGCATTATTCTTTGAAATAAGAGTATAATATACAATTAGTTTGAATTGCCTGCGAGCTCAATCCCATCAGTTTAACTGGGCACTTTTCTATTTATTCTGATTTTAAAGAGAAATGAAATTACTTAAATCAATAAATAGATTTTCATGAATGAATTAGTTAAAGCTTGAGTGTAACAAATGTTACCATAGACAAAAAAAAAAAAAACGATGAAATGGATTATTTTTCCTTAAAATGCATTTATATAACATTAAGTTACCCTTTTCTTTTCAAATTGTTTATATTTTTTCTGATTTAAAAAAGAGAACTAAATTGAATTAAATCAATAAATAGATTTACATGAATAAATTAGTTAAAGCATGTGTTACCACAGAAGAAAAAACAATGAAATGGATTATTTTCCCTTGAAATGCATTTATATAACATTAGATAACCTTTTTCTTTTCAAATTGTTTTATTTTTTTCTGATTTCAAAGATAAGTGAAAAGAATTAAATCAATAAATAGATGTACAAGAATGAATTAATTAAAGTACCTGCGTAATAATATTACCATAGAAGAAACCAAAAGATGAAATAAATTATTTTTCATTCAAATGCATTAATATAATATGAGATAATCTATTTCTATTCAAATTATTTCATTTTTGTGTAATAAAATTATCACAGGAGAAGAAAAAAGATGGAATAAGTTATTTTTCCTTCAAATGCATTTATATAATATTAGATAATCCCTTTCTATTCAAATTGTTTTATTTTTTCAAATTTCAAAGAGAACTGAAATGAATTAAATCATTAAACATTTTTACGTTAATGAATTAATTGAAATATCTTGGTAATAATATTACCACGGAAGAAAAAAAAAGATAAAATAAAATATTTTTCCTTGAAATGCATTTATAAAATATTAGATAGTCCTTTTCTTTTTAAATTGTTTTACTTTTTCTGACTTAAAATAATACTGAAATGAATTAATCATTAAACAGCTTTGCAATAATTAGTTAATTAAAGTATCTGTGTAATAATATTACCACAGAAGAGGAAAACGATGAAATGGATTATTTTTCCTTGAAATGCAATATCATCCTTTTCTTTTCAAATTGTTTTATTCTTTCAGATTTCAAATAGAATTGAAATTAAATTAATATATATGTCGTAGGCTAATTGAGAAATCCGGCTCTTTGCAAACAGCCTAGGCTCTTTCAACATATACATTAAAATGAGAGAATTATTTAAAGTATCTGTGTAATAATACCACAGAAAAAATAAACGGTCAAGTCCGAGTATTACTCACACTCAGAGAGTTCCAACACAATAAATATATGAATTATTAACCGTATTATTAAAAAAATCGTTTCTAAAAGAATAATAAGACTTGGTAAAAAAACTATACTAAGAGTTGGGTTACAGCTGTATATACCAGAAAAGTATGAATGGGTATACCATAACAGTTCAAAGAAATGTGAAGTCTAAATAATATCAAATATTGCTATTCTGTATAACTCTTTTTTTAATCTTATCCTAATCTGTTTATGATGAACTTAATTTTGTATTGACAGTAAAAGTAGTGCATCTTTAAACTTCATAAATATTGTAACTAAATGAAATAGATCCTTGCATTACTTTACAGATGATGAAAACTTTTCATGCGATGAATTATAATTTATCATGTTATTTATACAAAATATTAAATTGACAGATAAATAGCTTGTCAATGAAAATTATCTTCTCAAGTATAAAATTTCCTATTTAATATAAAATCAGATGTAATTTGTACAGAAAAAGAAATAGAATTTTTAAGTTTTTAATTCAAATGAATTGAAGTTATATTTAACTTAACTTTTATTACTTTGTATTTGCATTTTATTTTTAATTTTCAGTATTAATGTTGAATGTTTATTTATCTATGGAATTTCTATTCCCCAAACTTTTTGTGAAAAGGAAGTTTAACAAAGGAGAAATAAACACTCCCTTCCTCCCAAAAATGGCGAAAAAAGAACAGGAACACAAATTAGAATTTCAAAGATCCTTTGTAAATGAAATATTTGCTTTTTTTAAATACATAAATCCATTGCAGTATTGAGAAAAATGGATTTCATGTTTGTTTATTTTGTTTGTTTTTTATTTATCGTAAGCCCTAGAAAAGTTCTGAAAAGATATTTTTGATGTGAAAAGAGAATATTTAGGTTTCAACAGTCTCTCAGCTTTCTCAATAAATATTTCTTCGAAAACTTTGGTAGCATTTTTCTAACAATAGGGATTTATAGGAAAGAGAAAATGGTGTATTGTACTTAAATAGCAAGGTGATAAAAAACGGGTACCTGAACAACTTACGAGTATGATACATGAATCTTAACTTACAAAAGGCAGAAATCTAAATGAAATACTTTTACTAGGAGATTTAGTTTGGTGAAAGAAAATGCCTTGAATCTAACATGAGCTGTTTGTAAATATCCAAAATTTTATAAAAAAAAAGTTGAAGGACTTAAGTCGGTATTTAGTTTCAAGATTTGTTATTATCAGAAATACGGAAATAAATTTAAAGTGTAAATATTGATCGTTTTTAGCTTTTTGGTATTTATTCAATATTTAGATATATGTTTGATGTTTTAAATTTTATTTCTGCGTTTTCAAACTGAACGAAGAAAAAATAAATCTGTACTTAAATAAATTTTGTTAATGAAATGTGATGCTTGACATTTTTCTACCAAATTGACAATTCATCACTAAACTAAAAACATAATTAATATGCCGATCATGGCTTCAGTTTATTACTTTAAAAGTTTGTCTGGTTGTATATTTTTTTATTTAATCATCATGTTAACCCGTTGACTCCACACTTCGGTTCAGCATACCCGCAATCCAATGCAACTTCAACTGCGCATAACTTGTTAGCAATGTAGTGATTATGAAATATAATTCATGATTACGATACGAAATGTTATGAGAAATAGAATTTCGAAACTTATTTTTATCAAAATCTTCATTTTTTTGACGAAAAATGCAAATTAATGAAAGCGTGTTTTAAAAAAACGCAGACATTTGAAATTTTATTCTCTACAAATTTGCACTAAGTATAGAGTTCGCAGGCTGAATGCACAAACAATATTTTATTGTGAAGCTTTTACGACAGATTAGTATGGATGATTTTATATAGAATTACATATTAGAAGTTTTTAAAAATAATAAATATAAAATATTTTTACTAAGTTACGAAATAAAATTAAGAATTATCATTTATACTTAATATCCATCCAATATCGGCTATATCTTTGCTCAATATTGGATTAACATTGAATTTATTGACATGGAATATCTGTCAAAATAAATTTCAATTCTGAATGATTCTATGCAGAGCGCTTCTTTTAAGGTTATTGTTGGGTGAAATGCTAATTTTCCTCACTAATTTTTAAGTTATATGTTCAGAATTTTAAAGTATCTCCTCAGAAAATTAATACTTTAACTTATTACCCGACTGCCAAGAAGGATTATGTGTTTCACACGTATCTGGGTATGTGAATTTCTTTATACCCTCGAAACATCCCAACGACTGGATGGATTTTAATGAATGATGTCTCTATTGTTTCGTCTTAAACGTCCTATGGTTATAGGCTAAGTTTTGTTTTCATAAATTCAAAATGGTGGTCGTAAAATACAAAATGGCGGTAGAGACGGAAAACAAGTTGCGCACCCTATTGAGTGGTATATTATTGGATAGGTCTTTCAAAATGAAGACGATGTTTCATTGACTATTTTACAGTCAGAAGATCCGTTTAAATATTACACAACCTGGATGTTGTGTAGGTAGGATCGCTACACTGTAAAAAAAAATCTGTGAAGTTACTAAAGTTTTTCTAGGAAACTGGGATTCCTAGAACTTTTCATGTAACGGCAACAACAAAATTTCATGTAACAGACACACTTTTGCGCCGAAAATCAAAAAATCTGTAAGGTTACTAAGAATTTTTTTGGAAGCTGGGATTCCGAGAACTTTTCATGTAACTGCAGCCAGGGTTACAAATAAAAGTTTAGTAAGATTACTGAAATTTTAGCAGATTCATTTGTAAAGATACAGATTTTTGTAGCTTTCCAAAAACTAGTTTTGTAGATTAGCAGCTTTTTTCGTACAGTTACAGGTGAAAGTTTAGTAAGCATGTAACTTTACATGTGTAGAACTACAGATTTTTTTTTACAGTGTAGCTTTACTGCAATTCTAACCTTCATAGACATCTATAGGCCTCATCAAAACAGTTTTTAGAGATAGGAACTAACAATTATACACAACTTAAAAGTCATCAATACAAGTAAATAAAAAAAATAGGTAAGTAATGTAAAAAATAGTTTCCATTGATGCGGAGAAATAATTAATTAGTTCGCTTTTTACGCAGTCGGGGTTTTTGATTTTTTAAATTTAATTTCAATTATTTTTTCTGCATATTCTTCTCCAAGACTGACTCTCTCTTTCTCAGTTGACAAAATATTTTGACAACTAAAAGAGAAATATCCTTTAAAAATGAGCACACAGAAAAAAGAAGTTAAAATATTAATTTCCTGAAGAGATATTTAAAAAATAAGAATGCAATCCACGACCATAGATTTAACATTAGAGAAGGGAATTTGAGACTTGGCTGATCTGCAATCTTAAAATTGAATATGTCTTGGTGGAAATCACTTAAAACTGCATTAATACACGCACAAAAGCGGAAAGTTTTTACACTGTAGGGGAAAAAAAAAATCTGTAATTCTACAGATGTGAATTTACGGAAATCTGTATGTTTACTAAAATTCTATCTGTACACTGTACAAAAAAAGATGTAAATCTATAAAACTAGTTTTTGCAAAGCTACAGAAATCTGTAGTTTTACAAAAAAAAAAAAAAAAAAAAAATCTACTAAACTTTCAGTAATCTTACTACAATTTTATCTGTAACCCTGGTTGCATACTTACAAGCAAAGTTCTAGGCATCACAGTTTCCTAAAATATTCTTAGTAACCTTACAATTTTTTTTTATTTACGGTACAAAACTGATCTGTTACATGTATTTTTGTTGGTGCTATTACATAAAAAGTTCTAAAAATCCCAGTTTCCTAGAAAAATTTTAGTAACTTTGCAGATTTTTTTTACAGTGTAACACAGTGTAACACACGATTTTTATTTTAACTTTTAGATATTAGTTTACCGTGAAAACATATTAAATATAATTATTTACTTTTGAAAAAGTGTTTATCGTATTTTTCGGTAGTAAATTTACTTAATTTTAAAAAAATCTAATTGCAATATTAAAGTAATAATGTATCATAACCCACAGATTTACATCTATAATACATTTAGTTTGGTTCATTATCTCGAGGAATTTTACTCTTTTCATAATTTGAGAAAAATATTAATATAGTGCGATTTATCATTCAACTATTTGTACCCCCAATTAATCCAAGCGTACTCATTTTGTTTATTAGTTAAGTTTCTGATCATCATGAAGTTGTAGACGTAATTCTCGTCTATAAATAGCTCTTTTGCGATTCAGATCATTATTCCTCTAATTTTTTCAGATTTTCTGTCTCTTTTAATTTTTTTCTTTCGATCCATTAACCAAAACTACTCGTAAGTTCAATATAAATTAGTCCTGATATGTAGTGCTCAAAGTGTCATTCCTGATATGAAAAAAAAGCCCGTAAAAGCTAATCTTTTTTTTCTTTTCTTCCTAATGATAAATGAAGTGATAATCTCTCTTAATTACATATGATTATAAACTTTAATACAAAAAAGGAAGATTTATGTAATAAAATTTATGTAAGATAAAATATTTAAATATTAAACAAAAATTGTTTAGATTAATTTTTCTTTATATTAAGTTGAACAAAATAAAAAATATATAGATTTGAAACATTTAAAACATTTTTTTTTCTACAAATCTATTGATAATTTTGGCTTTTGACGAAGCTAAAATTTCTTATTGAAAAGACTGTGCTGTTAAATTCTATCAAAATAAACATGGACATGTCCCAAAATTATTTTAAGCTCCATTTTCCTAAAAGATGTAAAGCCAATATACAGTTTTATGTTAGCAGTATATTTGAATATGTCTAATATTAAACAATAGAGTCTAAGCGGCACATATGTTGCATACTGTATAATAATCTATTGTGTCATTCTTTTTAGTTATATATAAAGCCATGAGATAGGTTTGGATATGGTAAAAACACGTCAAATATTTATAAACAGGTTTCATGTTGTGAAAGATTTTCTTTATATATTAAAAAGTACTCATTTTGCTTATAAGATAAATATTTAATGATCATTAAATTGTAAACATACTTCTATTAAGTCTATAAATAGCTCGTTACCGAGTCTGATTAATATTCATCCAATAAGATTTAGGAGTCTTTTTTTATGCCTGTATAGATACATTAATCGAAACCCCTCATAACTGCGAAAACAAATCTTGATATAGATTGTATGTCTCATTCCTGATTTAAAAAAAAAATCTACAGTTATTTCACTCGACTTTCCAAATCCTGGTGAATGCTTATAGAAAGTTAAAACAATGAATTCGCTGCTGTATCCCAACCCACCCAACTCCGAACGCCCCCCGAGACGAATTTTAAATTCGAAACCTCAGTCTCTACGTATTCAGAACCCCTGGTCCTAACCTTCCGTTTTTCGATGCCTTTAATTTAATGAGTTTGGCTTTCAAATTTTTCCGATGTGCTTGTCAGCGTCTAAAAGAAAGTGGTTAGCGTTTAAAAGAAAGATAATGGACCTCTGACGCCGTTCTTCACGAATTCATGGTGGTCTCCTAGCCCACCCGAACCCGACTTCTGCCCGAGACGAACATTTAGCGCGAAGCTTGCAGCGGTCGTCCAAGGTATTCCGTGGCCCGGGGCGTAGTCTTTCCGGTTTTCGACATCTTTAATTTAATAAATTTGTCTTTCAAAATTTCCCAACACAATGGAAATCGTTCGATCTAAAAGCTGGACATCATGTTTTGAAAATCGAAACGTTACCTCTGAGTTAATAGAGCTTGATTTAATCGCTGCAGTGTATGGAGTTATCATAAAAATGAAACATTTATTGAAAAACTTAACAGTTATTTTTTTATTTATGGAAATTCCGTTAATTCCATGTCTTTAAAATGTTCTTATTATATTTTCCTATGATAATAAACAAAAAATTACAATTTTGATATTTAAAACAAAATATGTTTATAACATGAAACCATGTAGAATCTAAGCGGCTTATGAGTTTTACATTCATATAATAAGCTATTTTATTATTCTTTCGAACTAGAAGAATTCATCACATAGGATTTGATAGGGACCTATCACATCGCATATGTGTAAAAATGTTGCTCTTCGAGAAAAGTTTTATATACAGGTAATGATATTTATTCTCTTTTTATCCCATGAATCCAATATCAATTTCATATATGTTACTGCTAGTTTGCTCTATAGCAGTGAGGCTGATGCACTTCAGTTACAAAACTTAGGTATTTTTTTCGTAATTTAATGAAGATCTTGGTTATATATAATACAAAAATGCTATATACAAGTTAAGAAATAGAGGCAGGTTAACTTCATCTCCACTGCTCAGCTAGAAAGGAGTACAAATCCCCGAGACAATGGATTTTCGGCAGTATTTGTGACAACTTAGTAGCTGAGCTTGCTACATTTAAACAAGGGGATCTTATAGAGCAAGTTACAATTATGGAATGACAATAACCGCTAAGCTTGCTCCATTTCATACAAAAAAAGTATCGTCTACTCAGCTCCATTATGTGCTGACCAGGATTGTTGCTATGCACTTACATCTCTATTGTTGTTGATAAGCGCCTAGCGAACCTATTCTGTCTTCCCATATGATGTATATATGTACTTGTTACATAACCAGAGGTATATAAGCTACTTATTACTGTAGTGTTAGTCAAGAAGTGAGGTATTTGAGATAAAATATGACCTGTAGCATAATCCAAAAGAAATTTTGAAATGTTAGCGTATCTTTGCCATTTTCTTGTGAAACCAGAAACATATCAATAACTATAAAAACGTCGAGGCTTTTCATGAAATTTGCATTATAAATTACCATTTCACAAAAGGACATTATAAATATTAACGACACATTTTCTATACACACATTCATTTCATTGTTTGAGGTCTTTAGTTACATGAAAAGAAATTGTAAATTCTAAAATAAAAATTTTAGTTTAATAAAAGTATTCTAAATAAATAAATATCAAATTACTATGAGTTCAGGTATTACAGTAAAGGTTTTCCTTACTTTTCCATGTTGCTTATTTCTGTTTTAATATCGGAATTCAAGTTTCTGAGAGTGCCTTTTATGAAAAATAATTTTTTTAAAGGCTTTTGCAAATTATATTTATATATTTAAACGATCGCAATTACCAAAGTGTTGATTTTTGAGACATTTTTATTTATGCTAATTAAATAAGCTAATGAATGCTAAAAAAGTAAAATGTTTTATCAAACTACTGCATAATAGTAGTCGACACTGTGCAGTCTTAATTATTTTCATCAGTGTCTTTAGTAAAATTCAGAATGTTCTAATTCAGAATTACTTTTAAATTAATTAACATGATATTCAATAAAAATACCACTGAATGTTATAAATTATTATAAAAGTAATTTTATTTTGTGGAGATACTTTAGTTTTAATAACGATAGCTTTAAAAAAGACTTTACTCAAATGTATTATAATATACAATAAATTAATTAGGTTTTGGATTCAATATGACACTTTGTTAACTTAGAAATAAAAATAAAAGTTTAACACGTTTTCTTGTAAAATTTGGAAAATAAAAAATCATATAACATTTTTAAGTATCTTTTTAACAAGTAAATGTTTTTTTTTTTTTTCATTATACTATATTAGAATTTATAAGAAAAAGCAGAAAATTGCCATGTAAAGTTAAATATCCAGAAAGAAATTAATTAAATTGTCAGTCATTTTAATTTCATTTTCCTGTTACTCCAATAATAATCAAACACAAAATTTCACAGTTCAAAGAACAATTGCTTTCAAAATTTATCTTTAGGACGCAACAATTAAATGTCGTTATAATAATGATATTTTGGAAAAGGGCAAATTTTCATTCCAAATTTCTTTTTTAAGATAATGTAGAGAACTCGATTGCATGCAATTCTTTTTTGCACAAACATTTGCAAACTTTGTTTTCTATTATCTGATGTTTAAAGCAGTTAGCAGAAAACTATTAAACTTCCCATTTTTATGCTATAGTTTTAAATATTTGAAAATACTTCAAAAAGATGGGTTGAGTGATTTTAAAAGTACAACAATTAAATAAATAAAGAAACGTTTTTTGTTTGGTAAATTATATTTCAAGTTCTATAAAAAATTAACCTATTTTACATATATGATTTAAATAATGCCATCAATTTTATTGAAATATATTAAACTAACCGCCCTTGGCGACCTGTTTGGTCTCCCTTAAAATTAATTTTTGGGAAAGCATGTTAAGCATTCTATCATGTTACTTTTATTCAGGATTTAATTTACTTGCACTCCTTTAAATATAATTAATATAATCCTTTAAGCTAATATTAGTTTTTGTTGCCATATCTCAATTTGTTGATTTTCTGTCAGAAAGTTAACCCTATTGGTTTACAATGGATCTATGGGAATTTGGCGAAATATTAGATATCGCCAAGTTGGTGGCAAACTTGGCGGCATTTGGTGACAGAACAGTCCCCCCCCCTTTACGGTAACCCCGTTATAGGTATGGGGATGCATTAAATTCTGTTCAATAACCAATGAGATGCGTTTCATTCCGACTTTGCCATTAAATAATTAAAAAATGATCGCAATTTCTGTGCCACGTACGATAGCGTAATATACATATAGATTTTAACTCAGTTTTTTGCTTTTGCACTGATTGATTTCCATTCTGTGTTAAAAATACATTGTTAAGATTGCTCTACTGATTAACTCATAATACACTGGTTTCGTAAAAAAACGGATAACAAATAGTAAATTTATGTTAATTTTCTTATTTCACAGCAATTTTTTTAGTTGGTAATTTTCCGTTTTCTATTTTGGGTTCATGTTGTCGCTATCTAATTTGTTTCCATAGTTTTTAACTGTATCTATGAACGATAAAATTGGATCTATATACAAAAAAATATTGATTAAGTAGAAAACATGCATCGAGTTTTGATAACAAATTTTGAGAAAACTTTGTTCTATATCACTGTTATAAACTAGTTACGAAAAGCACAACAGCGCCAATCGATGCTGGATTAATTTGTACCCATGGATGCCGCAGCGTTCTGATTCATGAAGTTATTCCACCTTGTGCTGTGGTTGCAGCCTTGCCAACAAGAGTGAAGTGTGCCAGGCAAGGTGTGTTGTTCCAAGTGGCTCAGAGGTGGAAGAGCGTTGGTGCGCTGAACCAAAGATCCAAGTTCGAAACCTGGCCTGGGCACTTTTTCACACTGTTGGTTTTACACCTTGTTAGCGATGTTAATAAAAATTCACTTATTTAAAATTAGATTTTTCGGGCGCAAGTCATCGTTTAAAATTACAGTAGAACCTCTTTTATCCGAAACTCTTTTAACCGAAACTCTCGGTTAACCGAATCCTTTTTCTTTTTTTAACTATCACATTCCTTGTGTGCAAGTGGTTCTTTCCGAAACACGAGTACAGATAAATATTTTGAATCCCTTTTCTTAGAATTCCTTTGAAATTAACTTGAGCTCCCGTAAACTGGAAAATGAACTGGAACACAGTAAGAGGAGGGAGAACCGGAATGAGTGAATGTGGTCTAGGAGGCGAAGAAAACGAGCAAATTAGCATTTGAATGTTTTGCAATAGGTTTGTAATGGCTGGAGCAGCAGAAAGACTGTGATGCGGGTGAACTAATACTATTATGTGGTAGAGCTGCAAGGCAAAAGCAATCGAAACTGCGACAAACAAAACTATGTTTCAAACTTTTGTGAAATAAATTTCAAAATTAAAATTCAAGTAACTTATTTTTGTTTCTATTTTGGTATTGCTTTATTTTTATTAAGCACTTGTTACCATAATAGGAAATACCGTGTATATTTGTCCTTAATCTTAAAATTGTAGCATTCAAGATTATCCGAAAATTTCGATTTTCCGAAAGAAGGTCAACCCAATTACTTCGGATAATCGAGGTTCTACTGTATAGGTTTTAGATTTCTTACATCGATATTTATTAAAGTGACTAGTGTAAATGCCCGTCCTAGGACGGTGGGTAAAAATTGTGTTTTTCACTTAAAACTTGAAAAACTGATAAAAAAAATAATTGACAATATGGAAGCGTTTATACGAGCAAAGTTTGGCTAGTTTATGTTCTAATAAATACACAATTAGCATTTACAATATTTCTGGGTAAACCAGGTTTTCCGGCTAAAATACTACTATAACAAAATTAAGATTTCTTAATAAAGCAAAATTTTAATAAATATGCAATAAAAGTGCGTAATTAAAACAGTCTGCTGCAACTATTGAAATAATACTATTTTTTAATAACGCTTTGAAATTGTATTTTATCGTTTACCCCCCTTCCTTCCCCCTCCAAATTTTTTTTAATATGTATATTGATTAATAAATAAGTATCTCGGGTTGAATCTCAACCGTCAAATCACCTAAGCTTCTGTCCTCCTGATGCAAAGCTATAAATCAAAAATTATTAATTTTACTTTTCGTATAAATATTAATTTTTTACTTTTAAAATATGGGATATGTTTTTTTTGTTTGTTTTTTTAAGTTTAAATTTACATACACCTGTATATAGAAAAGGAAAATATAAGTAATGTGTAATTTAAAAATAAGTTACAAAATGCCAGGATATTATTTCGGGGAGGGTGTCTAATCCCCTAAGCTTCTGTCCCCCTGATGCAAAGCTATAAATCAAAAATGATTAATTTTACTTTTCGTATAAATATTAATTTTTTACTTTTAAAATATGGAATATGTTTGATTTTTTTTTAAGTTTATATTTACATATACCTGTATATAGAAAAGGAAAATATAAGTAATATGTAATTTAAAAATAAGTTACAAAATAATAAGCCTAAAATATTTAAATTGATTACTTTTTTAAAAGAAAGTCAGTTTTATCAATTTTTTGCAGGAAAAAAGGATATTTTTAAAAATACCATATCATTGTTTTCCATGAATCGCTTTATATGAGAAATAAATTAAAATTCCTTACATGTCGCAAAGAAAATTTAATATGATTGCAACTTAATACTTGAAATAATCTCAAGTGACACTTGGCGATTTATTTTGGTGGTGTAATGCGATGTGCCTTGCACTGATTTGTTAAGAAGAAGTGTCTACTACTGCCCAATTATCAGGACTTGTAACCTTGAGAAGTAATCTCGGGATTCTTGTTTCTTGTCAACCAATGGGAGAATGGATCCTTTACCCCTTGAGTCTCTTCCTGGGAGACTGGTAAGATTGATGGATTCGCCCCGCCCAGCGTTACACTGGCTTTTATTATATAGAGATGTTTTTTACTGGAAATTAAATTTGCGATTGGAAAACTAATCTCACCTATATTTTGAAATAAAAGTAAATAAAACGTTTTTTTATGTTTAACATACCGTAAATACTAGGTGGAGCAAAAAGTTTGGGAAATTTGTGAAAGTTGCGTTGTTATGTGCAAATTAACCACAAAAGCAACAAGGACTATTCTTCAAAGTAGAAAGCATCATAGTCTATGACTTTCTACCATCGTTCTGCCAGATTCCGGATTTGCTGGAAGTACCATGGCGGATCCTTGGAATGGAAAAACTCTTGACATGCTTCTTCAACTTCATTAATTATTCAAATCGACGGCCCTTGAAAAAAAAGTTGTATTGATCGAAAGAGGACATAATCCGATGGAGACACGTCTGGACTGTAGGCGGGGTGTGGAAAAATTTCGACGCCGCCCAACTGTGCTAGATACGATACAAATTCTGGTAAATATTAGATTAGAAATTTTCCAGAAATTTTTGCTCAACCTAATAACATATATTTTTAAGGCCTGTTTTTTTTACAGGCCGTCAAAAAATCCAGGAAAATTACTAAGTTTCTTTAAGGGGACCATGGACCTTTATTTAAGTAGAAAAATTAATTTTGTTCATATTATTATTCTCCTGTTTCTTCTGAACCATTTGTAAAAAACCGCATGCAAATGCGATTATTTTTCGCAAAGTTTCAAACGTTTGAATTTTGTACACAAACAATTTTTCGGCCTTTTAATATATTTTAAATCTGTTTCTCTCAAAATTGATTTTTCAACATTTTTAGATTTTTGAAATGATCCATGCGCATAATTTTTTTTATCAAAATACATGTAATTGATAAGTAAGAATCCTGATACCCTTACAAACAAACTGTTCATACATTTTAAAATTCGACTTCATTAAGACAATTAAATTTGATTTTTAATTTTTTAAAAGGTAAAATTTTGATGAAAATCGATATCGAATTCAGAAAAAAATCTCTAAAAAATGAACTATTCAAGGTATGAAAAAATCGATGCACAGATTTGTTCGTAATAGAGTTTTAAGAATGCAAAATCGAGGATATATCTAAAAATACATGACGTATGTAGCATTTTAAAATTTCGGTTTAAAATTTTAATTTTTTTTTTAAATCTTAAAATTCTAATAAGATAGGGAATTTCTTTTAAGGTGTTCTATATACTTACGGTGAAATGTATATTTCTACAAAATTTCATAACAATAATATAAAAAAAAAAAAAAAAAAAAAAAAAAAAAAAAACGTCCATCGTCCTCTTAATAGTCGTCAGATAAGAAGACTAAATAATAATTGAGTTCTCGGTTAATCTGAATTTCATAAAATATTCTATATTAAATTCTCTGTTTACATTACGATCCTCTTTTAATAATTATGAAAACATGCTGTATGTTTTTCTTTTGCATGATAAATAAGTTCTTATTTTAAAAAAAAGATTTTTGCAAATCTAACTTATGTAAGCTTATTTATGTTTAAGATTAAATGTCCTACTATCATTTACGTTTCAGCATTTTATAATCAATTTCGTGAACTAACTTTAACTTGTCAGCATTTTTAATTAAATTATTTTATTAATTCAGATGGATTATTTGAGAATTTAGTACACCGCTTGATGCGTTTCATATAAGGTTTTCATTAATGAAGAACAGGATTATGCTGATAGGATTATTTTACTTTAAAAAGTAGAGCTAACATAATATTAGTTTTAATTTATTCTTTCATTATTTTGCTTCTTGGATAAAACGGTTTCGCAATTTTATTTTAATGCCATAAACTGAAATATTAAGAATAGCAGGGAAAAAGGATTTATGAGTAATAGAATTTTAAAACATTAAAACAAACAGAGAAACCTGATATTTAAAACCCGATATATAAGCAAAAATTTATTAGTTTTTGGCAAATACGTTTCTGCCAACACTATTTTAAGCTTTTTTTAATATGCAGCAGTATCTAAAAAATGGACTTATTTATATGTGTCATTGATGTTTAGAAATTAAAAATGTATGTAAAAAGTATGGTAATGTAAATTACACGAACAACAATGTTTCGCGGCAATGTCATAAACTGAAATACACCAAGAATAATTTTATGAATATATTTTGCGTGTATTATTGTATTCAATATGTTTTTATTAATTTAATATATAAAGGCCTTTAAAGTTATGTGTTTGTTTTAAGTTTCTTGAATAGTTAAACGCTTTTGCAGCTTATATTTCATGACATCATTTTTAATAAATACCATTTGCATTCACTTCTATAAAATGTCTATGAATGAGTCTGCTGTAGAAACACCACTGTTCTCGTTAAACATAGTAGATAAAAATTGTCGATAATAATTTTTTGCAATTTTATCCGAAAAAAACAAACGCACAATTTCTTTTTGAAATGTACTCCTTGAACTTAATACGCTTTTATGAAATTTATGCATTGACATTTTTAAAAAAAATTCTTAAAAAAAAAAAATGCTTCTCTGTAAAATTTTCTATTAAGAAACAAGATATTAAAAATAAAAAAAGACCCTGTTCAAGGAATTTTAGATCAGTATTTTTTACAAGACATCTTTTCCTTTATACTTTATATTGCTATCATGATCTAATCTACTCAGTCTGCAGAAAAGACTTATTATCACACTTAAAGATCTTTCTGATAAATATCATGTTCTTGATTTATATCACGAGTTTTCTTTTTATGCTTTATCTTTCTTCTTGGTAAAAAAGGAAGGGAGAAAGATGGGAGAGAAAAGGGAATATTTCTTAGAATTATTAAAATCTTTACATATGTGAGAGTGAATCTCAAAGAAGTATCTAATGGTTTATTATTTAAGATGGTAACTATTAGTATAATAAAGAATTTGTCAGTGATTAAGGGATCTTCTACCTTAACAAAAAATTCAAATTTGAATTAGTCTATCTTCAAAACCTTTATATATATATATATAAAAAAAAAAAAAAAAAAAAAAAAAAAAAAAAAACATGAAATTTTGGATATTGATTAAACAGATTGTGCTTTGTAATATTCTACCATTAGAAATTTATTATCCTTTTACAGAATTTGTGTATCGTTGAAATCAAAATAGCTCTTTTTTTTTTTTACTTCATAAGTCATTACACTCATGATATCTTGAGAAAGTATGTATGGATTGTCATGAAATTTGGTAAAAATACTAAACAAATATGTAAGTTTAAAATTATCTACTTTTAAGCATTTACAATGATGATATTTTTAGTTATGACTATTTTTATTCATTAAAAATGCAAAATTTTGATTTTTTTAAACAAAAATATTCTTTTTATATAGTTAATTAAATAATTTTAGCCTAGTTTTCTCTTGGCTAAGAGAGCGAAAAAGTGTCCATGCACAGGCAAACTATTTCACTATGTTGGTTGTTGTACTGCTCTTAAGCAAGTCTCCGCACCCAGATCTTATTTACTGTTTTTTCCTTCCATTATCGGTAAGTCAAATTTTTGAATTATAGGGTAAAAATTATTTCTGAAATTGCAGCATTTGATGTTTTTCGGATAGCACATGAACGAAGTCACAAAAACAGTTAGCCTAAAATAATAAAATCAGAAATTTGTCTGTGGAATAAAGAGTTTCGCTGGTGATGCATGGCGATGGTTTGTTGCCAAATGAAAAGCTTGACTGGTGATTTCTAAATTCGTTTGATGCCAAATAAAGAGTTTATCTAATGATGTCTAATGTTTATTTAATGACATAGGAAGTGTTTGTCTCTAAACACTGTTGAACGGTGACAGAAAGGTGTACAGCTATGAAACTTAGACAAATGTACATGCAAAAATTAAGAACACCTCAAAGAGATTTTTCTTTTAAATTTACAGATTTTGCATTTAATATTGATTTTTTTATTTTTCATTTTAATATTGATTTTCATCTGCATTTAATATTGATTTTCACAGTCGTTTCTTCAGGTCATTCGCTATCGCTTTTAAATATTACAACACGGTAAAGCAGAATCGATTTTTTTCCAAAGTAATTTCCCATTTTTTGGTCGTTTTTCAAAGCGTCTATACGATTTATTTTCATTTTAATCTAACGAAAATATCAATTAAATTCTGGATATAGAGAGATTTGTCGCATTCTTAAATCGCTAAAAACCACCCCTGACTCAAAATAAGTTGTATGCCTGTTTCGAAATTACTGACGTGCAGAAAACTTCGCGTTTCTTATACATTTTCTGAGATGATGTCCAAATGCTGAGAACTTAGCATGCTGAATACAATTATATTTCTGTGGTATTGGAAAACTATTAATAAATGCTCTTTCTTTTTTTTACAACATTATATTTATATTATGGATAGTCCTAGTAATGGAAAAAGACGAGAGACATTTCTCACACGCCTTTTTAAATCTGTATATTATTATCAGAGGAAAATTGATATAGTAATTTGTCCATTTTTTAGCACATGGCGATTTTATTTGGTGTTGTTTTATGCATTAAAGTAAAATCTGCATAAAAAAAATTCACCAGAGAATCTCTAAACTTTACTTTCGAAAACAAACAATAAATAAATAAATACACAATATAACATAAAAATATCGATTAATCCATTTGGAAAATATGCTTGAACAAGTAGAACATTGTAGTCATTTAATAAGTACGAGCTGTTTTTTTTTTTTTTTTTACACATACGTTTATTCATTATATTAAAAAGCGGTTAACCGGAGTCAAATTTTTAGTTTATAAAATACAATTTTAAAAGACTGATATAATTTCTTCTTGAATTAAAATAAAATAAAAAGCTGTTGGGATGTTCATTTTAAAAAATTGTGCGATAAATATTAGGAATTGGCCACTGAAATACTTTCCTTTCTGGGTATTTTTTTAAATGTCCAATGCTACACTGTAAAAAAAGACAGATGTTTCGTAATCTACAAAACTGTACTATAATCAAGAACGAAAGAACACAATAAACTCTTCTAAGTCACCGAAGATTCCATAAAGTTGTTCTTTGCCTTTAAAAACCTCAGAGAATCTATATATTTACGAAATTTAAAGAATAAGTTATAAAAATAAATTTTTATTAGCTCCCGTCTTTTTCGGAAATGTTTCTAAGTAGCTTCACTGTAAAACAAAACGGACTAAAATACGAAAACTGTACTGGCAATGGAGACGCCAGTACTATTTTCGTATTTTAACGGATATTTTATCCTGTAAATTCTAGAAAAACGGAAAATTGTCTGTAATTTATGGGGGAAATTTTCCGCTAAAATACGTAATTTACGGGCGTCTCGATTTCCAATACAATTTCCGTATTTTACTCCATTTTTTACACAGTTATACAGTGCAATAATCAGCTTCTCAAATCGGACTATCACTTTTTTGGATGCTATCAATTCTCAGGTAAATATTTTGATATTCAGAAAACATGTTTAACAGACAAACATAATAAGTTAACAGCATTAACATCAATATGAAAATTAACATTATTTTGTTTCAATTGCATGCACAAAATCAGTTATGCAGCTAAAAATGTTTACTTAAGACTTGATAGAATCCGAAAAACCAATTTTTCGGGTACAAGAACTGATTAATGCATTGTAAAAGCTACTAGGAAACGTTTCCGAAAATGTCGAGCAGCTAATAAAAGTTTATTTTTTATAAATTCTTCTTTAAATGTAGAAAATAAACAGTTTTCTGGAGTTCCTAAATTTAAAGACACACTTTTCGGAATCTTGCGCGACTCGGGAGAGGTTATTATATATTCGCGTCCGTGATTATTGTACATTTTCGTAGATTAAAACAATATTTGTACAGTGTACATGCAAGAGTAACAAAACAATGTTAGTTTTACAAAATAATGGTACAAAATAACCTTTCTTTTTGCAGCATATCTGAGATTCCCCTTCTTCTAACTGTCTATCAATTTCATTTTAATGTTCTTTTATTTTATTATAGAGTATAACTGCATATCCGTTTTATCACTTTACTATGTCTACAGCATAAAATAATACACAGCATAAAAATGTAACCTCTTATGTAAAATTTGAAAAGAGATTTGATTTAAGGGTTTTGGATATGAATTTATATTCCATTCATGTAAATTTTATACTGTATAATTTATTTGTAAATCAATAATCATTTGTAACTAAAAGCGACGCAAAACAACATTATTCGACTCCCTTTTTTACGATTTCGTGTATCTGATCATTTAAAATTATTTGTAAAATTTAAGTGGGCACAGGACCTTTGAGTTCGTCGAAACGATCAAAAACAACGTCTTTTTCAAAGTACCATAACGCAAATAATATGCAATAAAGATATTTTTTCCCTTTCTGCCTAAATTATATATTCTCAACTATATTATCCAGAAAAATAAGTGTTGTATATACAAAATTAATATTTAAATTTTAAATTTAAATATTCATCTCACTAATGCGTGAATTAAAATCATTAAGTGCTGCGCGCATGATAAAACTCTAAATTATGCATATAGAAAACAATTTTGGAACAAAATAGAATCATGATACACGTACTTCTAAATTAAAACCAAAATATATACAAAAAGTTTTGCTTAAAATTTAATTTTGGCACAAAACATAAAAAAAATACAAAATTTTCAAAATGTTTTTCAAGTTTTCAAAATACAAAATAACAATAATAATAATAATAATAATAATAATAATAATAACCAAAATATGTTAATTTTTTGTTTTAGTATAAAGACTATAACGGAATGCATATTTGGCTAATTTTTTAAAGCTGTAGCTTACATAGTTTGAATGTAAGAATGCGCGCAAACTCCAAATTTACTAATCTGAGAAAACTCCTTTTACAGTTTCAATATGAACTGAATTTCAGTTGTACTACTCACCGTCTATAAATGATTATAACTCAAGAAATAATGATGATTCTTGAATGGGTTTTTTTTTCTTTTTTTGCATTTTGTTGAGAAATTTCTTAAAATTTTGAATAAAACAAAATCCGGAAACTGATTTTTTGAAAGTTTAGAGGTCCTATGCCCCCTTAATGAGAATTACTTTTGAATAGTTTGTCTGTAAATATAACGTATTGATTTTTGAAAACGCTATTAAAAGATTTGTATCGGGTTATTCAATTAAGAATGCCATGCATCATTAATTTTAGTGTAAAGAATAAACTTTCCTTAGATCCAATAGAATGTAGGTAACATTACGTGTTGAATTTCGACAAGATTCCCCAGATATTTATGCATCATTAAACCTTCTAGCAGTAATATAACTTTAATGACTTGAACGGATATCTTCGATTCTTTTAGATGTTTTCAGATTAAAAATTTTGAATTTCATACATAATCATATTTTGTCGGAAAAATTAGATAAATAAGGATAACACACATTTCTATTTAAAAATGTAAATGATAATCACTACAAAAATACCATGCGATTCAGAATAGATTGTAATGGCTGAGGATTGAAACATTTTTTGGATTACAAACTATATACAAATAACGTATAGTTATTATATATGTCATTTATTTTGCAAAGATCTATCTATACATTGTAAAATGCCAAATTTACTTTTTAAAACGGGCACTTTATATAACTTACATTTAGATAAATGTCGCCCTATGTCTAAGAAGAACATTACAAAAAATCCCTTTATTTTATGGCCACAACATATTCAATTAGCATGTTTTTAATTTTATGAAATTTCAGCGTTTTCCAGCACTAACATGGCGTCTTTCTTTTTTAAAAGCACTGGGGTATAAAGAGATATATCTGTATTTAAAGAATTCTTGATTTTTCTTTTGGTAGTTATCAGTTTTACCCATGCTGTCAAAAAAAGCAGAAAGTCATGCTAGAAAATAGTAACCCGAAATATTGTTTTATGAAAGAAAATTAGCAAAAATAAGAACAATAGACTTTTTTTTTTTTTTTTTTACCATCTCACACTGTTAAACTGACTTCTTATATTTGCAATTCAAGTTCTTATTTCAAAATTACTCTAATTTGCTCCCAAACAAAAATACCTAATTTTGAAAAACTCGTGCTGTTATTCTTGAAATATATCCTCTTCTCAGAAGTGACTCAACATAGGCACACTTTTTTTTTACTTCCAAAGTTTGACAACAGTTTTTGAAGCGCTGTAAAACAATATATCTTTCTAAAAAAATAAACCTGCGGCTCTACCTTCCACTAAAGACCATATCTCAAAGTGCCCAGCCTTGTTTTTTTTACCATAAGTCCTGAGGTGCTGTACAGTATATATCCCGGCTGGGTGATCAGCGTAACGCGGAACCCTCAGTGTTGAGTTCCCAAGCAACTTTGCGCATTTCATCGACCCCGAAGGAATGAAAGTCTCAGAATATCTTGCCCGGTCCGCAATCCGGAATCAAACTGGGGACCTGTAGCAATATTCACCCAACCCATAGTCCAGTTTTTTTTAATCGCGTGGCGTACTGTGCGTGCGATTGTATCTAGCCTATAGCCTAAATTTTGGTTTACGTTCTTAAAAAACACAATGTAATGTGTTTAATAAATAGTTAATCGAATTCTCAGTTACTCCATTACGCGCGAGATGTATTTCCTTAAAACTGTAAATGAATCCCTGTTCTAAAAAAAAAAAAAAATCGTAGAAATAGCCGTCATAAATTATGAACGTAATGATGCTACATAAACCCTTTATTAATTATGATTTTTTAAAAATATATTTAGTATTTCTGTAACTGTATATTTTAAGTACTTAAAATTTCGAACAGCGAATACTCAAATTCGATTAAAATTACTGCACAAATAAAGCCGACCTCTGTTCTCATTTTCAAGCCCTTATCTTAAGAATATGGTTATGAATATAAATTATAATTAAAATAAATTAATATTTAGAGCAAAGTGTTTTTACTATTTCTTGAAAGTGATCAAGTTCATCCACATTTTTAACGTATGGCGTACGGATAAACTTTTTACATAAAAAAAGACAAATTTTTACTAATCTACTAAAATATAACTAAGGACCAAAATATATAAACACTTTTTCCGAGTTACCCACGAATCCAAAAAGACTTCTTTATCTTTAGAAACATCAGAGACTAATATACTTTCTAAATTTAAAGAATCTTTCACAAAAATAAAAGCTCTTTTGCTGCCACTGATTTTCAAATTTTTTTCCGAGCAGATTTTATAGTGTGTTAAACAGTAAATAAATAAATAGAATGCTAAATTCATCTTTAAAAAGTTAAACTTAAAATTACACTATGTGCAAATTACTTAAAAGATGACAAAGTATTTAGAAAGGTGTTAAATTTCTTTAATACTTCTTAGTACTTTTAACTATATACATAGCTTTCGTTAGGGAATACAAAAATACTGTTATTAGTGTCTTATTTTCAAATTATACTTAGTTGGTGCCGAAAGCAGCGAAAGTGAAAGTCAATTTTTAGATCCGAAAACATTGGAAAAATAAAAATATTGATATAGAGGATAGTGGAATATTACATGTTTTATGATTCTTTAATCAAACTGAGTCAAATTCTGGATATGTTGTACGATAAAACACCATTACAAACAGTATTTTCTTTAGCAATAATTTCTATTATTTCACGGGTAATTAAATCATGATAATTCTTTAAGGAATAATATATTCTTTAAAGAATATACAAGTTATTTTCGAAGATACAAAAATTATATGCCCTTAAAGAATTATCCTGATTTAATTATCCGTGAATGAATAGAAATTATTACTAAAGAAAACTTGTAATGTAACTGCTTGTAATGACTTTTTATCCTACAACATACCCAGAATTTGGCTCAGTTTGCTTAAAGAAATCATAAAACAGGTAATATTCCACTTCCCTCTATATCCACATTTTTATTTTCCCAATGGTTTCCGGATCTAAAAATTGACTTTCACTTTCACTCCTTTCGACACCAACTACGTGAAATTTGAAAATAAGACGCTTGTATTTTTGTATTATCTGACGAAGGCTATGTATATAGTTGAAAGTACTAAGAAGTATTAAAGTAATTTAACGCCTTTTCAAATGTTTTTTGTCATCTTTTAAGTAATTTGCATATAATGTAATTCTAAGTGTGTTAAACAGTTTTCTAAATGATAACAGTTTTCTCAGTGTAATAAAGTATTAATTAGTAACTCAATATTGATTTTTAAGAATGCTATTAATTTTCAATGAAATAATTTCGGCTGGATTGTTAATTGAATTTATATATGCAAGAGAAACAGAACAATATAATTGTAATGTTAATAATAATACTGTTAATTAATCATGTTTCTCTAAAAAACTTGTTTATTGTACATAAATATATTTTCTTGAGAATTGACAGATTCGCAGAAACCTATATTCCCGGCGGAGAAAACACATTAACACTTTATGTACTGAATTATGAATTCGTGAAAATTTTATCTTCTAAAACATTTTTTTTAATTGTTTTATGTTAGGCGATTTACATAATCATTTAATATATTTTACAAGGATTGAAGAATTTTGTAGGATTAATTAAATTTGAATTTTTAGGGATTTTGTGCATTATTTGAAACCCCACACAAATCTTTTATTTTAAATATTTTTCTTAGTATTTTGTAGAATTAAGAAATGTACAAATATAAGGTTCTTAGAATAGAAAAATAGAAATATTTCCGAATTGAAAAATCCCCCCCCCCCCCCCCAAACGCCAAGAAAGCTGAAGAGATGCAAAGGTAAAAGGATTCATCCTTTTAGAAATGTTTTTGTTTTGTGTAAGCAGTAATGCTTCTGGAACAAGATAAAGTAATGTATCCATAAAATTCATTCTAAAGTGTATTACAACTAACCGATGTATTAAATGAATTTTATAACAAGTTATTTTCATGGTATATATAAGTAACGTCGGTAGATAAAGGGTTAAGAGGCCTCAGGACTGGCTTCAAAATATTCGAAATTTTAATTTTTTTAGATGTTAAACTCCTACCTTTTCTGAACATTTTGATGTAATTGTTTCCTTGAAATTCCTGTTATAACAGAAATTATAGCTTTTTGAATTATATCCACTCAATCCCTGAAGCGACTTTACGTCATTTTTCTCAAAATGACGTTTTTGGGCATAACGCGCATGGTATCTCAGAAACTTCTGAATATTTTTTAATAAAATTTTCAAAGCATATATTCCATGTTAGTCTGTACAATCTGAACTTATTTCCTTTTTATTGTTCTAAAAAATATTTTTATTAGCTGATTATATTGTTGAAATTTTCAAAATTTTGTATTAGCTAAATACAACTTTGTATTAAAAATATAAAAATGCTTTAAATACAAATTTATTTATGTTCTGGGTAATTATTGTAGTCTGGAGTAATAATTAGGCACGAAATATTTCATTCTAGTTGCAAATTTGTTTTGTAATCCTGCGCGTAAGCTGTTATACCAATTTTTCGCTTGACAAATGTCTGACACTTTGGAGTACCCTATAAATACTAATTCTGCATCTTACAATTTTTTAAATACAAGCTATGAAAGAACATACTTCTATCTTTCATCTCAATAAAAATTGTGTTTTTAAATCATATAAATTTTAAGACATTAAATGTTGAAAATGGTCTTTTTTTTATTTTTTACAATTTTAAGTGTGCGTAGACCCCGCGTGTTGATAATTGGCCGTCATAAACACAAAACCAAACCAAAACCGTAGACCCCTTAATAGGCTATACGAGTTACTGGGAAATGTTTTCGAAAGTGAGTGGCAGGAAAATAAACTTTACTTTTATAAATGCTTATATTAACCGAAATCGAAACTATTTTGCTTTTTTAGGTTTCAAAAGATGACGAACGCTTTTCAAATAGTGGGTAGCTCAAGAAATGTTACTGTATGTTTTTCGTTATATTATATTTTACTAGAAACATCTGCCTTTTTTTACACTGTAAGCCATCCTATTTTTTAAGTATTTAGAAAGTAATTTTTAATCTTAAACGAAGGGAATTAGCGTCAACTCTTATTCAGAACTGTGAAATAGAATAGCGTTTTTCATTTTTCGGTAAAAACAACTGATTCATGAAACTAATTAGTAAAATATGGCAACTTGCACCAAATTTCCGGACGTGACTGATCGAATAAATATTGTCACGAGACAACAATATTTTGTAACTGGAAAAGTATTGCATCCATTGAAAAGAAAAAAAAACATTGTCATTGTCGCAACAGAAGTACCCATCTCTGTTGAAAGTAAAGGTTAGTGTATAGACCCGTCAGGAAACGAATAAAATGCTGATTAAACCAATAAAAAGCTTCAGATATGCTTTTGATTTCCTACCCTGACGAGGACAATAACCATTTTTCCAAATGGTTAAAAATAATTCACGTTTACAAATTTTCCATTTTTAGATGCGTTCGTAATTATGTAAATACCTAGCACCTATAGTCACCTAGCACATATCGTTCAGTCCGTCTGTCTGTCCGTCCGTTTGCCCGTCCGCTAATAACAGAGCAAAATCTGGCGAACCGAATGGTCTGAAATTTTAAATATATAATTGTTGCAATATTTTGTCGAGTCATTTCCAATTTTATGAAAATCGGATGTATAATTTAATTACAGGGACAGTCAAAAGTTTTCCGTTACATTACGGCCAATTAGAGGTCTGCACGGGCCGGAATTTCCGGGCCCGGCCCGAACGAAAGCTATCTTGGCCCGGCCCGCCCGGTGTAAAAATTTAAAGTTCGGCCCGAGCCCGGCACGGCCCGTTTGCATTTTTACAGTTCTTGGCCCATCCCGGCCCGTACAAAAATTAGTGAAAACAGGCCCGGCCCGTTTCAATCTCTACAAAAAAAATCCGTTTTTTCTCGACATACAATTAAGATTCTATTAATGAATACTGCGTACATATTTATGGGAAAATTTCACAGTATATTTTAGATTACTATGTGTTCGCAAAGCAGAAAAGACACAATAGTAAACATTACCGATTACACAGTGTTTTAGTCATCGTCTCTACAGACATTTCGAAATTCCAATAAGGATTCATTAAAAAGTTAATGTAGTTCAGAATAAAGAATTAAAAACATGATACCTTTTGAAGCTGTATGATAAAAAGTAGATTTGCGAAAATATTTCTCTCATTTTTAAGGCTTTTCTCAAATCGAAAGAAGTTACATTTCGATACATTTGAGAATTCATTTCTTGTCGGAAACGCGTAAGATTGGCAGGTATTCTTATTCAGAAACTATGTAAATGCCGTCTTTTTCATAGATAAAGGCAATATATCTTTCTCTGAAAATACTGCCAAAGTTAGCGTTATGAATCGAATTTCCGGAAGCGATAGCACAGGAAAGGAGAAAAACGTACAGTCACATGACAAGAATCTCTGTTATCTCTGTAAGTAATTTATCAATTATGGAGAAAGCTATTCGTTTCCAAATGCCTTCAATAGTCAGGCCTGTGAATTTTATGCCTTTATAGTTAAAAATGAGTCAGAAAATGTGTTTGAAAGTTTCGCATTGTTGAACAGTGAATATGAGAACCCCTTAAGGTATATTTCCAAAGATACTGTTAACAGAAGTTCATTATCACTATCACTATTAATACTTTTACAAAACATAATGCCTGTCCTACACATCCTGAGATCGATTCAGACCAGTTCCGTCCCGGCACGAGTCTGCTGAAAAAAAATTAAACCCTTAATCAGACATCTTGTAACTGTACGATGCCGATCTCTACGATGGACATGTTACATATCTGTATTGATGTTGTTAAACTCGCATCGGCTCGTGACGCACATTTATACTTCTCGAGAAAATCATATTCATTGAAAATGGCTCGTATTTTATCTGCTTCGCTTGAATTCTTATATCGGGCCGATAGGCCCGATTAATTTTTTTTATCGGCCCGGCCCTGCAGGCCCGTTCAATTTTTTTGCCGGCCCGGCCCGTTGAAAAAAAGTGTCCTATTCTGCCGGCCCGGCCCGTTGGAAATTTCGCCTTCATTCCGCCGGCCCAGTCCGGCCCGCGGGCCGGGCCGGGTATGGGCCTCGGGCCAAGCCCGGGCCCGTGCAGACCTCTACGGCCAATTGGAAAAAATTATTTCAAGTGCATTTTAATGATGTTACAGCCTTTCGAACAGAATGAAATTGATATGCACTTATGAAATGCACTAAAATATACATTCAGTACAATATGCGGTGCAGAAAATATTTATAAAGCTAGTTATAGTACCAACGCACCTCATTTGCCACGTTTGATATGCGATTTCCAACTTGTTATGATTGCAGTTAATTTCATTATGCTTGTGTTCGCGTGAGTTTTTGTTTTTGTTTACTAATTTTTCAATTTGAATTTTTGCGAAAATCTTTTTTATTTTATTTTTCTTGAGAATGTTGCCTTCTGATGCAATGAAACCTGTTAAAATGTAAATAAATAAAGGTATTTTGCCGTTTTAAAATTTGTGTTTATCTCTTATAGCAATTAATGAGTACTTTAAAATTCTGAGTATATCAAACAAAAAAAAAAAAAAATATGTAGTGTGTCAATATTCTCGGATTAATTTTAATGCCTATATATTCCGTATTTTTGTTTTGAACCAAAATTTTATCAAAAATATCCTTCAGTTATTTGATTTTTATGCAATTTTTAGAAATTGATGTATCCTCCACATCCTTCCCTCTCATTCCAAAAACTTTTTTTTTGTCTAGTAATTGTGAAACATTAACTACAACATCAACTTCCTGGTACTTCATTGATTTTTTGGAAACTTTTGGCAACATTTTTATCATCGCGCTGTAAAAAGCTTCTGCTCTGTCTAGATAAAAATATCGAAAAATCGAAATTTGTTTTTGGAATATGACCTGCAGAAAGAATGGGAGAAAATCTTAAATCGATGTGCGTGTAGAAAAACATTAGCTCTTTTAAAAAGATTTTTAGTGGCAAGTGACTTGATTATTTTGTAATGTTTGCTCGTAATCTTGCATTATTTTTCAAGCACTTCATTCTGCATACTGTTGATTAATGTAAAATTCCGTCTTATCGAGTTGCGTAAAAGTGAAAATAAAATTTCCTTTTAGGCACTGTTTAACTTAATGTATATCTTTATGATTAAAATTGATTTTCGTTTTGTTTATCTAATGAAACTAGTATGTTGTGGCCATCACAAAACTTTCTTCTATATAAATCACGTCAATTAAATCATTTAAATAGTAACAGAAGTTACATCAATTTAGAACCAATTCGTATCAAAGTATACCTGAATTTGAAGTTTGATGAAAATTCATGCATTAGTTATTGAGATAGAGCTGTAGGGGAAATTCTGAAAAATGCAGCATAGCAGTGCCACCTATTGAGAGATTTGCACCAAAACACAAACAGCACTAATTCATATTAAGGTATACCGGAATCTGAAGTTTGATGAAAATCGGTGCATTAGTTCTGGAGATAGAGCTATTGTGGAAATCACAAAAAATGCAGCACAGCAGCGCCACCTGTTGAGCGATTTACACGAAAAGGTACAAAACATCAATTCATGTCAAGGACTAACTGAATCTGATGAAAATCCGTGCATTAGTTCTGGACATTGAGCTATTGTGGAAATCGTGAAAAATGCTGCATAGCAGCGCCACCTGTTGAACAATTTACACCAAAACATAAGCAGCACTAATTCATATACAGGTATACCTGAATCTGAAGTTTGTTGAAAACCCAAGCATTAGTTCTTGAGATAGAGCTATTGCGGAAATCTCAAAAAATGCAGCATAGCAGCGCCACCTGTTGAACGATTTACATCACAAGGGGCAAAACGTCAATTCATGTCAAGCGCTAATTGAATCTGAAGTTTGATGGAAATCCGTGCATTATTTCTTGAGATTGAGCTATTACGAAAATCGTGTAAATCCTGCAAAATGCAGCATAGCAGCGCCACCTGTTGGGCGATTTGTACCAAAACGTTACCAGCACCAATTCATATCAAGGATTAACGTAATGTGAAGTTTTATAAAAATCCGTGCATTAATTCTTGAGATACAGCTTTTGCGGAAATCCTGCAAAATGCTACATAGCAGCACCACCTGTTGGGCGATTTACCCCAAAAACTAATCAGCACCAATCTATATCAGGGACTACCAAATTCCGTGCATTAGTTCTTGAGATAGAGCGCCCACAAAATTTGTGTCACATACAGACAGACAGACGGACAGACAGACAGACAGACAGGCAGACAGACTCACAGACAGACATTTTGTAAAAACATGTTTTTTGGAATCTGTGACCCATAAAACGTGTAAATCCGTCGAAAACTGGAATTCGAAAATTTTCATGAAACCAATACTTTCTTCTTGTCAAGATAGAAGAAAGTAAAAAGGAATCTTTTAATTACTGTGGAAAAAATAAAATACTGTAAAAGCACTTATTTTCGCGAGCCGTAATTTTCGCGAAAATGAAGATATCGGTGACTTCGCGAGCTGAAAATTTCGCCAACATCATATGAACAAAACTGAAAGTTGAAAAATCCCGAAACTACCTAAATAGAGCCCCCTTTGCTTAAATATTTAGAGGAAAAAGAATATGTGGACCTGCGAATATCGAGACTAAAACCGATTTATTCTTCTTGGCTTGTGCGCACATTTAACGGTGTTAAAAGCCAAGCATGTGATAATTTTGAATGGTTTCAAAGAAGCTGGTATAAATATTGTAAGTCAATGAGCTGCATTCTATTAGTTGTATTATTGTTTTTATTCAAGAAATAGTTGTATAGTATTCAAGAAATAATTGTAAGTATCCAAGAGATTTTTTTACTTATTTCTTACTTAAGTAACTGTAATCCTTAAATTTTGGATAAGTGAAGAATTTCAGATTTTTTATTATTATTTGAGGCGAAAAAAAAATATTTTAAATGGCTTAAATTTTCTCGATTATGATGGGCTCGCGAAAATCGCGAAAATTCAAGCCTCGCGAAAATAAGTGCTTTTACAGTATTCAGTATACAAATAGTATACTGTTTTGTGCTTTTATATGAGGCAGACGGAAGGGCCAGATGAGGACTATAGGTACTACGTATTTATATAATTACGAACGCATTTAAAAATCTTTACTGTTGTATTAATTCATGTATGTTTCCAGGTAACAGTTCTTTAATTATTATCAGTTTACTTATTAGTTCATTTATGCTTTTGTTTACAGTTTACTTTGCATTATTATAGTAACAAATGATTTTCTTACTCATAAACTATATGCGGATATTTTTGCATATTTTTTAAACAAGTTTTAGATTACTAATAATATCTTCCTAACTACTTAAATTTTATTTTAGTATTATTTTTAAATCAAATCATCATTCTTTCATCATAAACTACATGCAGATATTTTTACATATTTATTTAAAAACAAGTTTAAGATTATAAATATAATTTTCCTGACTGTGTAAGAAATAAATTATGCCTTAATAATTCCAGAAAACCTTACCTGCATGAAACCGAGCATTAAATATTTCCGTCGGCCAAATGGAGGAATTGTATTATTGAGTAAAATCGAAATTCCAATTTAGAATTCAGTTGTTGAAATTCAGCCAGTTGCTTCTTATAATTTGAAGTTACGAATTATTGGTATATTGAAATTTCAAATTTGATTAAAATACTGTGAAACCCATATCGTTTCAAATTATTTTATACGATTTGATGTACCGGGTGTCCCAAAAATAATTTTAAAATTCAATAACTTGTAAACGATTGCAAGGTATTAAAAAAAATTCTTGCAGGAGTGTAATGTAAGATGGCAGGAGTTTTTATGCTGCGATTTTCAGTTTTAGTTACAAATAGCATCGATAGATGGCGCTGCAAGCTATAACCGCTAAATCCAGGTTCGATTTTTCAGCCTCTCTCTTCTTCAGTGCGAAAAGAGGAGGTTAAAATGTATTGAATGGATCCCGAAGTACCAAAACTCGTGTCTGGACTGAGCGCCTATTGCTCTCAGCGCCATCTATTGCTTGAAATTCGAACTAAAATCAAGAATAAAGTACAAAAACTCCTGACATCATACATAACCCTCCCGCGGGAATTTGTTTTAATATGTGTCACCGTTTGGAAGTTATTGAATTTTAAAATCCATCAGTCATTTTTGGGATACCCAGTATATACTTATAGGAAAACGAGAATGATGAAAAAAATATGTAGTTAGTTTGCTTAACTTTTATTTTCATCATGTCAAATAAATTTTTTTATACATTTCTTAGCTTAAAACTTATGAAAATAAAAACTGAAATATTGAAAATTTATCACGTCGACTATAATCGACGCCGAACCTCAAAATATCTGTACATTCGGCTCACAAATATTGAGATAGATATAAAGTGAAAACTTTTTAATAGCGCGTTAACCCGAGAGTATTCGCGTCTTTTTAGGTGCTTTCGTAATTGTATTAATACGTAACACCTATAGTCGTCTTCTGGTCCCGTCCGTCTGTCTGTCTTTCCGTCTGCCAGGAGCGCCATTTCAGAAATTTCTCGAGGGGGGCAATGTTTCTTCGGACTTTGTTGAGTATATCTGAGGATCACTATACATTGTATTGTTGAAGAGTAGCATTATTGATACAGTTTGATTAACACTCATCTTTTAAAAATTAGCCAAAGCACTTATTAATAATAACTGCATCTCACTTTGAGAATCTTCAATTAACAAAGTTTTAGAAAGTATTATTTTTATGATAATTGTCAATTTGTGTGCTCAAACTGTATTTTTAATGATATCTTTTTATTTTCCTAAAATCTGACATTATTTCGACTTTTGTGCAATTTAAGGGGAAAAAATTGAGCAACACGTGATGACTGATACATTTTGAAATATCAAATTCCTTGAGGGGGGCAATTGCCCCCCTAGCCTCCCCCAATTGGCGCCCCTGCCGTCTGCTCGTATCACCGCAAAAACAACCCAACCAAATGATTTGAAATTTAATATATGTAATCTTTGCAACATTTTGCCCAGTCATTTAAAGTTTTATGAAAATCGAATCAAAATTTAAAAATATATTAATAGAAGTTTTCTTCATTCTAATAAATCCTATGATAAGTAATTAATTCAATGATTTGTCATGATGGGTAATGATTCTAGGTTGTCATGGTGATTACGTCCTATTTAAGATGGAGTTCTATTATTTCCGTATTACTGAATTTAATTTATAGAATCGTAATAAATTTTGTATTCATGCATTTTTGGATAAGAGTGCAACAGCTATTGCACCTGTATAAGATGACATTGATAAAATCTGAATATTTATAAAACTAGTTACAGTAAGAACACACCTCATTTGCTGCATTTGACTTTCAATTTCCGACTTGTTTTTGAGCGCTGGTAGTCACATTCACTCCAGTTGCCAGTAGGTCGAAAACAGAAGGGAAATTCGTTTACTAGATAATCGAAAACAGTGAAAGTATGGGGAAAATATTGTTGGAATAGGAAATGATGATACATTTTACAGCAATTATCATTTATTTTACTTAAGTATATATTCAGTTGACATTTAAATAGATGCTTTGAATAACTCTCTTTTTGTTTTGCAAAATATATCATTATAAGAAAAATTAATACATAATTTGATCGAATTTATGACGATAGAAATGAATTACTAATCAGACTAAATTTACATTTATAAATTTGAAGCCTCCACCTAAGTAAATTACATATATAAATCATATAAATGTAAACTTTATTTTCAATCGTTTGTAACCAGTAACTTTCTTCTATTATAATTAGTTGCAGATTTAGTAGGGATTGTTTATTTTTTTCCCCCACGATTGTACGGTATTTCGCACATTGAAGTGAAGCATTTTGTGTGAGGATTATCTTCAAAATCTTTCAATGAATGAGATTATGAAATCATTTTTAAATAATTTTTAATTTAATGAAAGTAAATATATCACCAGTTTTCCTTTATTCTTTTAAAATTTCTTTACCTAGAAAACAATCTTTCAAATAGATTTTATTTCACTGTTTATGAATAATGTTTTAAGTATTCTTTTCGATCTTTTTCTTAAAATATAATTTGTAATTATTAATTTAATTTATTCATTTTTTTTCTTACATTTATCCTGTCGTAGGATACTTGCTTGTGTTACCTTGTTTTATCCCCTTTATTTTGTATATGAATAGCACTTAAGTGTTGCATGAGCATATGTATGTTTTATTTTACTCTGCTTTATATATAATGATCAGAGTAATAATCAGTGTTTTCTGACTTTCCTATACATCATTTATTACTGAGCATTTAAGAACACTCTGTTTCACTACGCGAGAGTTTGTAAAAATGCAAAATTAGTAATCAAATTTTTTTTATTTTATGTTACTTTTAAATAGAGCTATAAGTTTTTAGGACATTGCCATTATAATTATTAATTATATCATTATTATTGGCATAAAGAGCATTTAAAAAAAATTAAAATTATAGAGTCAGATTTAGAGCCAAATCGAATAGGGGTGTTAACATTTGACGTTTATAGCTACTATATTCTATAGGTATTTAATAAAAAATAAAACAGTTACAACATATATATTATATATATATATATATATATAGTATATATATATATATTTCACAATTTATGTATAGACGTATCGACCAACAAAATTTCTGTAATGAAGATCCATATATTTAAGTTGGTGTTAAAAGTAATGTAAAATACAGTTAATAGTCTCACTTACAATAAGGCTCAATAAAAAAAAAACACAACAGTTACATTATCTAAATATGTTAATATGTGAGCCAATTCAATATCTATGCATGCACAGAATAGAGAAAAATGAAACAAAAGAGAAGTGCATTAGAATCAATATTTATTACTTTATATGTTCTTAGAAAACTCTATTAATATCGTCCTACACAAGTGAAATAATTGATTGTCTCTCTGAGTATTCAGAGGAATGAATGTAATGGTAAATCCTCTTTCAAAAATGCAGCATTATTTAATAATTATCTTTGTAACACAACGAGGCAAGCTAGGAAATAAAAATAAAAGATTCTTCATAACAAAAGGTAAAGAAAGTTCATCAGTATAGATATACATGACGCTAATTTAGAGGACATTTTTGTTTTCTATTCAGGAATGCATTAATATTGTATATTAAACATTCTTAAATTCTTCATCCTTCTTTCTTTTTTTCTCTTTTCTTTACTATTAATATCTTCCTACAATTAAAACAATTGATTGTCCCACTGCGTATTCAGAGGAATGAAGATAATGATAAATCCTCTTTCAAAAATGCAGCATTATTTAATAATAATCATTATAACATACCGAGACAAGCAAGGAAAAAAACATAAAAGTTTCTTGATAATAAAAGGTAAAGAAAGCTGATCAGCATAGATATGAATTTATAGGACATTTTGTTTTGAATTTAGGAATGCATTAATGTTGGATATTAAACATTCATAAACTCTTCATCCTTGTTTCTTTCTTTACTTTCTTTTCTTTTCTTTTTTTTTCTTATGTTCAACGCATTTTTTACCCAGTGAAAATGTAATCCTTATAAAGTAGGAAAAAAACGTTTTACATTGTAACTAATGTCTAATTATGATTTCTCAGAGAATTTTAGTGATCAGTAATTCTGTAAAAAAAAGGGTAACAGATATCGTAAATGCTAGACTATCCCTTCTTAATGTTTAAATTGGTTTTTGTGAACTTTAAGGTTCATTTATACTATAAGATTTGTTTTTTCTTAAATTAATTAATATTTTATGTGTTATTATCGAACAGAAACATTTCTGGCTCGCCATTCGAAAATCCATACAAACCAATTTTTAAGGAATCTTATAGGATGATCTTCCGAAATATAGTAAATGGCATTTAAAAAAATAATTATGCACGGCTGAAAAATTTATGTTTCTGCAAACTTTTCAAAAAAAATTACACTGATTCTATAAATTTTTGGGGCTCTTATTTCCTAAAGGACATCATTCCTACCCCTTTCCATGACGTACAGATTTTCACAATCTGCATCATCATGTGTTACATTGATACAGATATAGCCTGCTGAACATAAAAAGGGCTAATAAAGAAAATTATAAAACTAAACAGATAAAAGAGTACATAAATAATGAATTAAAATAAATTTAGGTTTATTCATTTTTTTACTCAAATGTCTTATAATGCATTTTTCGCTGTTTCGAAAATCTGCGTTGTTATTTTATTTGTGTTATGTAACGTTTCTGCATTTTCATAAATGAATATCCAACAACAATCGGCAATCATATTTTCAATTGATACTGGTGCAATAGGTACAGAGACATGTTTGCTCTTATTATCATAATAACAGTTTTAAGACATATTTAGTATAATTAATAAAAATGTACCCATTCCTGAGCTTTTATTTATCTGATGCTTCCGCATCGATATACCAATATTCTTGAGTAAATTTAGCCACTATACTGTAGAAAGTAACACCTATTCTCTGTTTATATACACAGTAGTAGGTGCTTTATTATGTATAAAGTTTTTCTTTTTGTCAGTAACTTACATTTCAGACCATCTTTTAGATAACCACAAATTCTCGATTAAATGAGATTGACTGAAATGTAGAGGGGCATCATTATTTATAATAAAGTGAAAATACTCATTAGCAGCATCAGAATCCGCTGAGGTTTTAAATGTTTTGTGAAGGGCATTCAGAAATTTGTGGACTGTGTGGAACAAGTATAGCTAGGGAAGATTTGGGTACATAAAGGCTTTCTGGTTTTTAGACTGATAACCACTAACACTACAAGAATATCACCAGTATTGTATTTAAGTTATTGTATTCAAGATTTGGGTGCATAAAGGATTTCTGGTTTTTAGACTTATAACAACTAACATTGCAAATCACCAGAATTGTATTTAAGAAACCAATAAGATACAAAATCTGAATGCTGTTTTTACCTTATGGTCAACAATATCAAATCGTATATACGACATGACAAACTTTGTGTGGAGACCATCGTCTCTATTCTGATTTCCAAAGTTCACTCCATAATAAATTAAATAATTTTTCCTAATGAAATGAACTAAAACTCTTTATTAAACTTGTTGACGGTAATCTATCAGAATTTTTTTGTGTTATCCTCTAGTATAAGTATGTATAAGATGGTAAGCGTCGAAAATAATAATAATATTACATTGCTATCGGATTTAAGTCAGTATGTAAAATTTAACTTCGATCGGACATTTGAAAGTGAGTTAAAGTTCGAGAACCAATTTTAAACTAGAAAGACGATCGTTGCAAGTTATTTAAAACCTTATGAAAATAACATAACTTTTGTTAAAAGAAACCATAGCCTCAAATCCTTACAAAATAAAACATATGTTAAAATATAATTATTTTAACTAATCTGAAACGTAACTAACTCAACTTCATACTTTTAAATTTGTGGAATAACAATTTTTTTTGATAAAAGAATGACTTTCCATGTAGTTTAAATTAGGCGTCGTTATTGCAATTAGCAGATTGTAAAATCCGTTACATATCATAAAAATCAATTTTGCTTTAAAATGTTTAGTTATACCCTATTTTTATTGAGATTTACGTTCAGAACTAAAAGTTATATTAAGAACAGCTATTATTATACAAAAAAATTTTCATTGCTGTTCCATGTTATTTTACAATTGGATGATTTTTGCGAGTTTCTGTTAAATCTTTGACCAAAGAGTGGAAATATCAGTTTAAATAACAATAGCAGTTATAACAATAGCATCATAAGTCAGAATAAAATTTTTATCGAAATTTATATGAGAAAGCTGTAAAAACAAAATAAAAGTAATGGACAGGTTTTTGCTTCTCTCCTCACCTTCATCTCTCTCTCTCTCTCTCTCTTTTTTTTTTTTTTTTTTTTTTTTTTTTTAATCAGACGTCGTATTCAAGATGTTTCCCCATTTTATGGTACTTTCACATTATAGAATGTAACCTACTATATAATGCAGTTAATAAATGTAGATAGATGTATTTGTACTAGCTCGCTATGACTTTAGCCATAAGGCTTAATGTTTGATGCTATGGGTTTGAAGTATTATATTGTATTGCACCCTGATATCAGCATCTTTCTTACGTGTGAGTTAAAGAGCAAGAGAATAAAAGTAACTCAGTTTTTTTTTTCATTTATATGTTTTGTGTTTTATATGTTTCATTATTGATATTTTTATTTTATGGTTTATTTTTTTACTATTTTATTCATGTTCAAATAGCACAAAATCGATTTGGCGTTAATTAAATCGTCGAAATCGAACATTATATCCTTTTAGAAGTCTGCACGGGCCGAAATTTCCAGGCCCAACCCGATTCATAGAAAAAAAAATTAAGGCCCGGCCCGATACAAATATTAAAATTTCGGCCCGAGCCCGCCACGGCCCGATAAAGAACTCAAACGTTCGGCACGAGCCCGGCCCAGCCTGAGTGAATTTCTACAAAACATTGACTTTTACGTCGATTTGGCTAAAAATTTGTCTGGTACGAGGAGTTCTGACAAAAAATATTTATCTTAACTTTCTTTTCATGTTTATAATCTTTATTTTTATAGAAGTGCCGCAGGCTGCGATATTTATTTTTTTTAATGAATCTCTATTTCTGGTATAGAAATGTTTCAGTTATCATTAATATTGTTAATCCCTATTCCATGCATTGAAGTGTTAAAAATCTGAAAAATGCTATACAGTAAAATCTTCTAAGACGAAATTGCATAGAAAAGGGGAAATGCGTGTTAGACAAGTTCCCTTCTTAGCAAATGTAAATATATTATATATTCTTTTCTTATGTATTAGTATATTAATTGTTCATGGATCAACGCGTTTTTCAGTTTAAAACAGGGTTCCGTTATAGGCAGCTTCTCCTTCAAATGTTCTACTAGATTTTAATTTAGCAATATTTTAATAAGCGTATAATTATACCATTCTTTAAAAAGAATAAATTTTAATGTTTAAATGTAGAATAATAGCATTTTTTTTTTTTTTTTTTTTTTTTTTTTGGCCAGACCTAATTTTACTGACCTTTGAATCGATTTGATCGAATCGATGACCTTTGATCGATCGAAGACAAAGATTTTCATACAGGCTGGGTCAAAACTAGGACTGAGAATTTTGGGTCGTAAAGACTAGGAATGAAACCAGTTCCGGCCCGAGTGCCGTGAATTAAAATTGGCCCGTGCTGATCTCTACCTTATATGTTTGACATTAACTGTACAAAATGCTGTGTTCGATCGTTGACTTTCATTTTCGAAGTAATTACTACGATTCTGTTTCAAACTCATGTTATGTAATGCTTTTTACCCGACTGCCAAGAAGGGTTATGTGTCTCACGCGTATCTGGGTTTGTGGATTTCTTTATACCCTCGAAACATCCCAACGGCTGGATGGATTTTAATGAATGAGGTCTCTATAAATTCGACATAACCGTCCGATGATTATAGGCTAGGTTTTGTTTTTATAAATTCAAAGGGCCGGCCGTAAAGTACAAAATGGCGGTAGAGACGAAAAATTTTTTTACGCATCCTATTGAGTGGCATATTATTAAATAGGTCTTTCAAAATGAAGACCATGTTTTATTGACTATTTTACAGTCAGAAGCTCCGTTTAAATATTACGCAACCTGGAAGTTGTGTAGGTAGGATCTGCTTTACTGTAAGTCTAACCTTCATAGACATCTATAGGCCTCATCAAAAAAGTGTTTATAGATAGGAACTAACAATTAAAAACAACTTAAAAATCATCAATACAAGTAAATGAAAAAAAATATGTAAGTAATATAAAAAATAGTTTCAGATTGATGAGAAATAATTAATTAGTTCGCTTTTTACTCAGTCGGGTTTTTGATTTTTTTTAATTTAATTTTTACTTGTTATATTTATATCATTATCTAGGTTGCAACAGAAAGTTTTAATGGAAAATAACAGATTACTGAAAATAAATTTTATTTTGCTTGGTCAAGCTTTAGATATATGTTTTAGAGATCACATTTCACAAATTCAAGTAAATTTGCAAGGAAAAAAACCTACCAGATAAGGAAGGCATTCGTGTGTGGATTATTTTCACAGATTTAAGAGCTTTTTGAAACACAAAGCTCTAACTTCCATTGTCTTCTCATGATAAATGGGTATTTGAAGATAAATCAGTCTGACCTATCAAATTCTTTTCTTACGTTTAAAACTTTTCTACCACCAATTTTTATCTGTGCGTGGAGATGTTTTTCAGAATTCAGATAATTTTATTACCGAACTATATTTTTCCTTTTTTGTATTTGAAAAAACGTTGAAGATAAATTTTTAAAAAATCATATCAGTTAATAGGTTATTCAGAAATGAATGATAAAACACACGTACAAATATACCGGGTGTCCCAAAAAGGACTGACTGATTTTAAAATTCAATAACTTCCAAACGGTGACAGATATTAAAAAAATTCTTGCAGGAGGGTTATGCATAAAGTCAAAAGTTTTATTACAGTGATTTTCGATTTTAGTTCGAATTACAAACAATAGATGGCGCTGCGATCAATAGAGGCTCAATTCAGGCTCGATTTTTGGTACCTCGTGGCCCGGATAATACATTTCCATCTCCTTTTTCTGCATGGAACAACAGAAAGGACCAAAAATCGAGCCTGTATTTAGCGACTACTGCTTACAGCGCCATCTATTGTTTCGAATTCGAACTAAAATCGAAAATCACTGTAATAAAACTTTTGATCTTATGCATAACCCTCCTGCAAGAATTTTTTTAATATCTGTCACCGTTTGGAAGTTATTGAATTTTAAAATCAGTCAGTCCTTTTTGGGACACCCGGTAGGTATAAAATGTCGTTTTTATTCAAAAATATGAATAATACAAATATCATTAATATTAATTTAGTTTATGCGTTTTAAGTTTCATTTCTCTTAAATGACTTTATTTAAATAATGCAAATGGGAATAGTCAATTAATTTATATGAATACAATAGTTTATAGACATGGGATTTTTTCGTATGCAGTTAAATTAAAATTGAAATTTTTCTTGGTATAAATGGAGGCTTTATAAATATGTATGGATATTTTTAATGAATAAAACATGTTTCAACATATTTGTTGCACTGACTGCCATTCCAGACTTGGGTCATCAAGACTTTAACTTTGAAAATACATTCTATAGCATATTTAAATATATTTTCACGATATATTTTCTTTGAAGCTTTTACTTTGGAAGTTAAATTATCAGAAACAATGTTACCTAATAACGCTGAACAAATTTTATTATCTTGACAGGATGAAAATTGTGTTTCAAATTTATTAATTTATCTTTTCTCAATTGCATCTCAATTCAAAAAAAAAATGCAGAATTTTGAAATTCTTTAATGGAAATTTACATACAAATTCCTAATTTTAAATAATTTTACATACATCTTTTTACTAGGTAATTAAAAGATTGTTGCTTGAATATAATTTAAGAAGTACATTTTACGAAAAAGTCAATAATAAGGTTTTTAAAAAATTGATAGTCTAAAATTAATCTATGTGGCGAACAGTTATGTTTTCTCAGATTTTTATTTTATTATAAATAAACATCATTGAACACAGCATGTTGCCTTCAATTTTATGGAGTAAATTTTATGGAGTAGTATGTGTAATTAATAGTACACATTGGTAAAACGCAACACGAGTTATATCGGTTAAATTACTCAATAAAGTGGAGACAGCTAGGCCGCCACCAATTTTATCGAGTTACATAACATAACGAGTTACGTTACCTATTTTTTTTAAAGTGCACTTTAAACATATAACAATAAATCCCTTAAATTTTACTGATAAGTCATGAATTTATTTACCCATTTTCGGGACGAATCCAAAATATGAGTGTAACATAATAATTATATTATACATTAAAAAGTATATGTATGTGTCATAATTGCATTAAAACACCAATATAATTACCTCAGCTTAGTTCAGCAGTTGCAAAACAGTGTTTCCACAAGAAATTTGTACTCCAAATGTTATGCGTGGTTTTTAATACAGGATTATTTTATTTCCGTGATTTTAAGAAGCTTTAAGAAATTGAAGGCCCTAAAAGCAACGCATAGAAGGGTAACAATACTTAAAAATATATAAACTGGCCGGCTATGGTTTGAACAATGAGGTTTAATGATTGATGCCATGGATGTGAGGTATTCTGTTGTATTGTGCTGTAATAACAACACATTTCTTATACAAGGGTTGGACAAAAATATAGAAGCACCTCGTGAAATGCATGCTTGAACGTAAATGATGATTCTACCCAATCCTGTTTGTGGTGCTGTTGTATTTTCCCAATAACGCCACCTGCGCAATGCCCTCAATACGTTGCAAGTGTCAGTCGTTGTCAGATCAGTGTTCTGTGCAGTTGTGACCGCTTTGCGTCTGAGTTAAGTGAATTCGAACTTGGACAAGTTGTTGGTGCTCGTATGGTGGGTGTTTTCTTTACCAAGGTAGCCGAAGTTTTTCATGTTTCAAAAGTCACCGAATCGAAGATTACCGCCTGCATTCACCAAAAGCGGAAAACATCATCCGTTAAGTCGCAATGCGGACAAAAGTGTGTATTGGATGATCGGGACAAACGGTCATTAAAGTTCATTGTGACAAAAAATAAGATGACAACAGCTGCAAAAGTCCCTGCTGAACTAAATGTCGAACTCATAAAGCCTGTCAGCACCAAAAACAAAAAGAAGGGAGCTCCGTAAGAAGAGATTTTCAGGGCATGATAATATGTTTTTTTTAGATGTTCCCATATTTGTGTCCAAACTATGTATGTGAGTTAAAGAGCTAGAGGATAAAATTAAATAATTTTTTCTCATCTATATGTTTTGTGGTTTAAATTTTTCCCTATTAATCATTTATCTTTCGGCATTAATTATTTTTTACTATTTTACTTTTGTTCTAGGAGTACCAAAGCAAGTTGACTTTAATCAAATCATTAAAAATGCACATTATACGTTGTAAAAAAAAAAATTCTGTATTTTACAACAAAAGGTGCTGGTTCTTCGGCCTGCCAACACAGTTGCTGTAAAATTTCTCAAGTATGGAGAAAATCGCGTTGTTATTGGCTGCGTAGTGTACGTGACAGAAATAATTCGATTTTTGCTTCCCTTGTTGCTTGAATTCGATTTCAACGCATCGGTGCTTGAAAATTACAACAGAATGCGCTGTAAAAATCACAACATTTTTTAAAAGTATATTCTTTAATATTTGACTTCCAATTCACAAAAGTGGTGTGTTTGATAAATTGAAATTAACTTTTTATCCATGTCACATAGCAAGGTTGCCACGCTTCAGGGAAATTTCCAGAAAAAATACCAGTATTTGTTTATAGAAAAATAAATCTAGGTTAAATTCGCGAAATTTCGCCTTATTTAAAGAAAGATTTTCTGTAAGAAAATACTGGTATCGAAGAAATTCCCTGAAGCGTGGCAACCCTGCATATTTTCTTTTATATTTATGGGCATATTAGTCTTGACTGTGGATATTTTTAAGTTCCTTTACAGCATTACCTTCAATGCTTGAAAAAACTAATTGTTATAAAAACAATAAACATAAATAAATAAAGGTTTCATACGACGATTAGAATATACAGATACTATACACAGAAATTAATATATCAATAAATCAATAATTGCCAATTTAGTCTTATGGAACATCACCCGTATGCGTTATATCGCCTAACAAAATTTGTTGTACCCTTAAAATTCTATTTATTGCGCACTACATTTTATCCTTTCCAACTCACTCTAATATTTACATGTTTTAGTAACAATGGCACCCAAAACCAGTGGAGCAATATTAAATTTCAAAGAGTTGAGAAATACGAATCAACTTCTAGTAACAGAAAACGGAAATAAATCATCCCCTTAACACGTTCGATGCCATTTTCGGGAATACTCGTAATTGGCAAACTGAATTTTCTTGCCAAGTGCGAGATAACTCGTTATTGATCTCCTTATCTAAATCATCTATTCCGAGTATTTCCATAGAAAATTCATGCAATGTTTAGGTTGGCGCATAGGAAGATACTAAATAATGCACTTTGTGTACTAAAAGGGATCATATATATTTATCAAAATCTAGATACATTAACCAAATGTTTAGAATGCAAAAACATATATATTCAGAATATATTTTGAAGAATACAACAAATAAAAGTTATTTTTTCATATTATGTTGAAATTTTAATAATATATTTAAACAAAATTATGTATGATGAGTTTCAAAATAATTATTTAAATAATAAAACAATATAAAATAATTTAAAAACATACAAATGCTCATATGGTCTTGGCGTGCGTGAACAAATGCACCATCAGCTTTGGAAGCGAACGTGTTAATAACCTTTTCACAAAGCCAGTCGGCATTCTCATTTAGTTCTGTTTGGAATAAGGGACAATGTACATAACTATTATTATCAATTATGCATTGAAATTACAATAGGATTTATCAAAACTCAATGCAAAAGTGACAGACTTCCGTTTATGCTGAAAGTTAATTATTCTGAGACGAGAGATACAAAGATTTTTGGTCTAGCGATTCAATGATTTCATTGTTGAGGGAATACATATGCACAATATTATTATGTGGAAAACAACTCAGGATTTGGGAGTATATTATATAAAAAAGAGTATTTTTAATAAACTTAAACTATATAAGAAATCGATATTCGCTTTAATGATTCGGTTTATGTGATAAAAAAGGTATTCTAGATAAGACTATTGTGATAGAAACACGATGATTTTATAAGTAAGTTTAAAGAGGAAAGAATATTTTTAATTGTTCTATGAAATCACTTTTCCCCAGTTATTTAGTTCGAAAGCACGATAGTATTTCATTTCACTCGCTGCAATTTTTCAGCGAAAATATTAATTTTTCTGTAAATTTACTCTTGATTTCACAAAAAATAAACGAGGTTTGAATAATCTTATCACATTTTGAAAATGCAATAATGGTGAGAAAATAATTTCTAATATTGAAAGAAACCTTTACTGATATATCACAAGAAAGGGGACATTTGTTTGTTCTAAATGGCTGTGTAATATTTTTTTTTTTTTTTTTTTTTTTTTTTTTTTTTTTTTTTTGCACATTTGGCATTTTATAGTTAATGAAATATTTTTATGATTTAAAGTTTCTTTACTTTGTTTCTTATAACTAAATATTGTTTCCACGTTTAAGGTTTTACGTTGTTTAACTTATATTGATTACACATTTTTCATCGTTATTTCTTGAAAATTACTAATGTTTCTTATTTCATCCACCTTGAGTTGCTTGGTCAAAAATTGCAGTTTATAAACTGCTTTAATTTTAATTCTTTGCAAACTTTTGACATGTTGCTTTATATGGCACTGTTTTGTAACACTAGGGGGCTCTGTCCCCTACGAGCTTCGCTTGCCAACCCCCGTTCAGACTCTAAAATTCCGTTAATTTGATCGACTTAAAAAAGATTACGGAAGATTGAACTATAATTAAAAAAACAGTGGCGATATCCCTGTAAACGTGTTTCCATTTATTTATCTTTAAATGAAGGATTTTAAGGCCAAAAAAGCTGCTGTGAATTGCTGTTTTCATGTTTGATTAAATAAGATTAGTGTCTATCTGATAGTAGATATCTGAAAATTAGCTAATGTAAAATGAACTAAGTAAACTAAATCTTTGCTTCCAGGTATTTTTTAATATAGCAATAAGAAAATGATTTTAAATCACACGTCTAAAATCTGACGTAATTGTAACCAAACTTTTCTATTTGTAATATTCAGCAGGAAATATTTCAATTGTTAGAAAGGAAATATTATTATTTGCGCTGTCTTTGGCAACAAAGGCTATAGTTAAAAAGGTTATCTCGAAATATGAAATAAATCTCACGTGTACGTGTAAATATATATTTTAATTTAAACTGTTTTGCAATATCATTTGTCTATTTAAAATAGGACGTAATTCCATCCGCATTTACTGCTTTTAACACATATTAAATAATTAATTGTTATATAGTTTATTTTTCTTTTTAAATATTCACGTGTATGAACAATTTTTATGACGTAATTTTTTATATTTCCCTGCTTTTAACTCGTAATTATTTAATTCTAATATCATAGAGTTCTTTTCTGTTTATAATAGTCACGTGTAAATAACTTTTCAGTTTAAAGGAAATATTATTATTTAAGACGTTTTTACAATTTTGGCAACAATTTAAAATAATAATCTTTTCTAAAATATGTAAAAAATATCTCTGGAAATGCTGAAAATATGAATTTAAAATGGAAATAAACCCTCAAAATATGAGTCAAATTAAAAACGTAAATGCTTTCTGCACACCGGGAACTTCTTCTGCACAGTATTAAATTCCTATCTATAGTTTTTGCTACTATAAAACTTTTTTAATGGAACGATTTTAACCAACTTTAACATTAAATATCTCTTAAAATAATTCTTGGATTTGAAAACTGTCAGCATTAGCGTATTTATCAAACATTTCTCTGTAATACCATTGATTTTCGTATTTTTGTATGCAGTAATTTTCTTACTATTAACGAAGAAAGACCCCAGGTCACAAAAAATTCAAAACCGGCGGCGACGGTGACTGCGTTAGTTACTTTTTTTTTAGAATAGAGAGATACCAGATTATTTTCTAGCATTTTTCTTATTAAAAGCATCATTTAATGAATGTAACAAAAAATCCATTTACAATTTTGTTTTTAACACTTTCCAATATTGTTCAAACGTGTTTAAGAATTCGGTTTGTCTGTCTGTCTCTCTTTATGTATGGCTGTCCGTGCTCTAACTCGGTTAAATATGGTCAAATTGCCATGAAATTAATGTATGTTAATGGTGTTTACGGTGGCATACTCGATATTTAAAACGAAGTGTATAACGTTAACGATTCTTTTACAGGGACACTCAAAAGAATCCCTCTACGTTACGTCCTATGGGGAAAATCGTTTGTAGTGTATTTCAATTATATTACTCTATTTAAAATATATTGAAATTTGTATATATCACTGAGGTGTACTACAAAACGCTTACTGTAGAACGTGGTGTGCATATGCATTATCGTTTATGTACAGGGACAAACTAAAGTATTTGACTACATTACTGCCTATATAAAGAACAGTTACTGGACATGCGTTTTTATTTGTAATTTGCATTTTAAAATTTAACTACGTTTTTTCCCATTACAAGGTGTGAATAATTTTTATAGATCATACACAGGGTTACGCAAAAGATCTCAAATACATTTTCAAATATTGACGAAAATTGTTGAATAGGAAATTTCAGCTGTGCTATGCGTGTAATTGCAATAACTTTTATCATATGAAATATACACGTGATCTATAAATCATATACAGGAATGCATAAAACAATTCGGATATTTTTCGTCTATTCATGATAATTGCAGAAATCAGGTTTTTAAATGCGTAATGCATTTTTTTAATTTTTTATTTAGGCGTCTTTCACTTTAATAGATTGTAAACTTTTGTTACAGTATTCTGAATGTGTTGGAAAGCGCTTCACAATCTATGCTGGATGCATGATTTTTTGTTCTTGTTATAATTATATTTATGGTTTACTCTACACACTTTCATGCCAAAAGATAATGTTCTTCAGTAACATTTCCTTTTTAGAAGATTGCTTCACGACTACGTGTGTCCATAGGAAAAATGAATTGCGTATTGTCATTCTTCACAATGTTCGTTCTTTTTTACTCATCTTAACATTTTTAAGAAACGGTGATTTCTTTCTTCTAGTAATAGGTCTTATCTAGCAGCAAACGTCGAATTTCTTTGTTGCCCTATAATCATTGTCTCTGAAATGAAAAAGATAATTCTTGGCAATACTTGGTTTTGGGAACAAATTGTTGCCTCCATTTTCATCGTTCATTGACAATCGATAATTGAGACATACGGAAATGTTGGAAGATTTCCAAAACAGCTATGTTCTCCGAAAAATATCTTACCATTTCTCGATACAAAAGCAATATTGAATGTGGTAGATAATTCTCGTGTTTTTCATATAGAATATCATTTTTTGTTTTATTTTCTTAATTTCTTTATTGAAAAATTTTAATAAACAAAATTTTCTTATTGATACTTTTTGCCTTGTATTTTTATACTCAAAAGTCGCTCTGCTTTCTTTTGACTAATGTTCTCTGGACATCATAAATATGTTGTAAGCACTGATGTAAAAATTACATAAATGGTACACAGCACAGAAAAATTTATTATACTAGTTTCTGCGATTCAAAGAATTTACTTCGCTGTGTGTGTTTTAAATTTTTATTTTTAGGTGCGTTCGTAATTATATAAATACGCAGCACCTATAGTCGTCGTTTAGTCCGTCCGTCTGTTCGTCCTTCTGCCTGTCTGTCCGCATATAACAGAGCAAAAACTATCCAACCGAATGGTCTGAAATTTTAAATATACAATTGTTGCAAAATTTTGTTGAGTCATTTCAAATTTTATGAAAATCGGATGTATAGTTTAATTACAGGGACAGTCAAAAGTTTTCCGTTACATTACGGCCAATGGGAAAAAAATATTGCAAGTGCATTTTAACGATGTTACAGCCTTCCGAATGGTCTGAAATTTGAAATATGTAATTGTTGAATTTTTTTCGAGTCGTTTCAAATTTTATGAAAATCGGATATATAGTTTAATTACAGGGACAGTCAAAAGTTTTCGGTTACATTACGGCCATTGGGGGAAAAAATATAACAAGTGCATTATAAAGATGTTACAGCGTATGCAATTATGCAATTATGCAATTATGCTAAAATATACGTTCAGTACAATATGCGGGGCAAAAAATATTTATAAAACTAGTTATAGTACGAACGCACCTCATTTGCCACGTTTGACGAGCAATTTCCAACTTGTTATTGATTTACTTTACCAAGCAAGGACACCGAATATCTTTCAATAACAGTACGTGGATCAGTCTATTTATCTTTAGAAATAAAGTTCAGTAAATGTGAAGTCATATTAACACAATCACAGTAAAATATTTTATTTTCTTGAATGAAATCTATCTTTCCAGAAAAGCAGTGGCTCCCAACCTTTTACTGAACACACCCCACCAAATTATCATTTAAATCTCTATGCCCCTCCCGCCCCCATTAACTCTGTAAATGTTGTCGCTTGTTATTTAAAACGTGAACTCTAATTCCACAGAGAAATCGTAAACAATAACTATAACTGCGACTTAACAATAACTATTTTTTATCCTACTGCCAAGAAGGGTTATGTGTTTCACGCGTATCTGGGTAAGTGGATTTCTTTATACCCTCGAAACATACCAACGGCTGGATGGATTTTAACGAATGAGATATCTAACGATTCGTCTTAACCGTCCGATGGTTATAGGTTTGGTTATATTTTTATAAATTCAAAATGACGTCCGTAAAATACAAAATGGCGGTTGACACGAAAAAACCTTTTTACGCACCATATTGAGTGGCATATCATTAGATAGGTCTTTCAAAATGAAGAGGATATTTCATCGACTATTTTACAGTCAAAAGCTCCATTTAAATACTACACAACCTGGAAGTTGTGTAGGTAGGACCTCTAGCTTTACTAAAACTTATATACTGAAACATCATAGACATCTATAGGCCTCATCAAAACATTGTTTATAGATAGAAACTAACAATTAAACACAACTTAAAAGTCATCAGTGCAAGTAAATAAAAAAAATAAGTAAGTAATATAAAAACTAGTTTAATATTTATGAGAAATAATTAATTAGTTCGCTTTTTACGCAGTCGGGTTTTTTGATTTTTTAAATTTAATTTTCACTTGTTAAATAATCAAAGGAATGAATCTTTTGTCGCAAATGTGTTTTTAACATAATTTTATTAAATGCAATGAGTCTGCACATATTCGCTTTTGTGGCAAAAATAGTATTGTTGTACTATTCACAAAATATCTTGAAGAGACACTTACATTTTGCATTAAAATTGATAACATTCACACATTTTATAATTCACTTTTGTAACTTATTAAGAGTTGGTGGAAAAATTTTGGACACCAAATTTTCTTTCTAGCGTTAACACAATACACAAGAAACATTTCAAGATACTTATCCTTATAAATTTTAAGTAACCATCTGCATCACAGCATATTTTCCCCTGATTTCCCTTTCAAATATCGTTGTCTTCCATTTATTAACTGATTTTAAAATTTAATATGTCATCATGTAAATTTATTTACTTTTTAGCATGCCTGTACTAGAGTCATGGATATTTACTACCTTAACCATTTCCTTTTCTAGTGCTATTTAAGATTTATGAATTTTGTAAAATTGGTTGTCAACCCTTTAGATATTTCATATATTTTGTTGTGTTAGATATGTTCAAGACTATCAGTTTTTACTTTTAGTAGTTTAACGTGTAAAAGATTCTTTATGTGACATAGAGCAGAGATAATAGAAAAAGAAATCTCATGCAATAAATAATTGAAAATGTTGAAAATGTTACAAAGAATTATAAAATACTATAACAATCAGAATATTTATAGAGATTTTAATATTTGAATAATATGTTGAAATTTATTAAATAATTGCACGTATAATTATTCCGGTTTTAAATCTATTTATTTTTTTAAACTTCTGATTTAATTTTTTTTTTTATTTCAGTGAAAAAACTGATTTCTTAAATTTTGCTTGTATTTCATTTATTTTCAGTTTACAACATTCCCTTTTTTAAAGGGAAAAAACTCCAGTATGAATGACTAAGTGACAAATTTGCAATTGCCCCCTAAAAGATCAAATTGCCCCCCCCCCCCCGGTGGGGCGTACGCCCCACAGACTGACGTCATGTTTACCACCGGAATCATTTCATACTTCCAATCATAGAAACAAAGCGTCGTCTCAATAGTGCAGGAATGGATTATACCGTGTGATATAAAGAACATTTTAATTTCTTAAAAGAGTGGGGGAGGGGGGATCCTTATATAATGTATCTATTAAAACATTTGTAAAGGATTTGAAATTATTATTGATTTTTCATTAAAAAAATAAGTAAAAGGCGGTATATTGAATTGTAAAACTTAATTCCACATACAAACAGAAGCTTTTTTAATCTCTAATATTCAAAGAAAAAATACCATTGTAGCATCAAAAATAGTAAAAGTTAGTTTAACATACTCTAAAGATATACCATAATTATACTTTTTTTTTACCTTTATAAATTTCAAATTGTTGTTAAGTATTAAATTTATAGTTGCAATTGCTATTTTTTGTTGATTTTGCGATGGAGTCTTGATTCTGCATGTCTATTTTTAATTAACCCTCACCGGCGTGGAGTAATTATTTTTGTAAACTGATGAAATAATGGATTGACACCAGAATTTATAAACGAATCTATTAGAAAATACAAACTTGCTTATTTTCACGTACATTATGAAAGGAAAAATTTAATTAAATATTCTTGATGTAGTTTGTCAGTTTTGGAATTAAAATTGGGTGTCCTTTTTTAAGGACACCGCCCTCGAAAGGGTGAAAAAGCTTACTGAATTAATTTGAAAAATGCATATCCTTTTTTCGATACATATTTGGAAGTAATTTTCTACTTATAGTCAGACTATTTTATTGTTTATATCACTAATATTACTTATGGTACCCATCCATATCGGAATGCATTAACATTTACAGTATTTTTTTAATATTTGATGCAGCATTTCATCTTATTAAAGGAAACGTAGCTACTGCATAACGAAAACACCTATTAAGTTCTTTTAAAAAAGCTACAAGAAACTAATATTAAAGCCAAATACTTTCCAAATATTCCTGTTAAATCTTCATATGTATCAGTGATCTAATAGTAAACTTTTGAATGTAAAAATAAGTTTTTTTATACGCCAATCGAAAATCATTCATGGACTTCGGAAGTTTATGAAACACGGACAGGACAAAGTATTGCAAAATCAACATACAATTGGTACATTTTGTGAAAGCTGAATATTTCCATAACGAAACATGTCTTAACTGCAAAAATGTATAGTCCCAACGGAGGAAACACCGTAAAATTACGGATATCTTAAATATATACAGGGTTATTCTAAATGATGGACCCATTTTCGAAAAATTGCATTTATTAAAGTACAAATCCAAAATGAAAAATCTTTACACCTATGAAAAGAAGAAGTTTCAAAGTTTTTTAAAGACATTATAAATGTTCAATGTGTCCACCGTTCATACCGAATTTGGTACGAAATGGCCGCTGCACTGCAATTTGCTACTCACTTCTTGCGAACTCAAGAACGCAGAAAACCTTGAGCTCCACAGTAGCCATCTCATTAACAACTGACAGTGAAACGAAATAACGGCCTATTGCCTTTACTGGGCGCTTCTGAATGATCACCACTTTGAAAGCCGTGCACTCAGTAGGGGAGACCGGAGCCAGTTCGTTACAGGGGTAAGTAGGCGCAGTCCTCATAAATCGCCAGTTTGTGGATAAATTGTGCAACCAGTCACAGTGTACCTTTCTTCTAACTTTTTACAATCCTCAATGTAGTTTTGTCGCGTTATCTACGTGCAGTGGACATTTATTACGATTTTTCTGTTTTTTGCACTCATAAGTAATTTTTTGTTGCTTCATTCTTTTTCTAATTTCTAATACTTATCTTAATAATTGCGATTTAACTTGTGCAGTTTTTCTTAGTGTATGATTAACTGTACCAACCCCATATGTGATTTACTTGGATTATTTATGCTTAGATGGTTATGTGTCCCTTTTGAGCAAAAATTTATTATGGGGCTAGTAGGCGCATTGAACAAGGGGCAAGTTAGTTCGATGTCTGGTGTGTGCTGGGAGCTTGAAAAACAGCAAACACCGAGAAAAGTTCTTGCAATGCAAGATTTTGGGCACACGAGGCTTACCCAAACGGAGATACTCGATTTTGTATTTGTGACGACTGCAACTCTGATGATAATATCGGGTAGGATAGAAGTTACTCAATGTTAATGTTTTATTCATTATTTTTATATCTGTATAATTTAGAATTTACATTGTAAGGCGATAAAGAATTTGTTTAAGCTTGCTGGTAATAATGAAATTGATTTCCCTTAACTGCGTGTCTTATTTGAGTATAATTTAAATTTTTATAAAGAGTGTGCCAACTTACCTCATAGGCATAGGCAATTTGCCTCGTGACGGGGTACGTTGGCGGACAATTTTTTTTTTTTACTTTAGGCTTCCACTAAACATAAACTACAAAAGCTACAAACTCAAAACTCCGAGTATTTATAGCCCAATGCCTGTTCTTTAAAAGTACAGTTAAAGTTTCATAAAAAACTTAAACAAAAAATTAATAAAAATCAATGACTAAAAACTGCGCCTACTAGCCCCGGTCTCCTCTAACAGCAGATACGCTTTCTCGTGTGTGGGACGAGTTTTGCTATCGCGTAGATGTTTGCCGTGCAGCACACCCTCGACAATGGAACATTTATAAAAACTTTTTAAACTTCCTCTTTTCATTGGTATAAAGATTGTTCATTTTGGATTTGTACTTTAATAAATACAAATTTTTGAAAATATGTCCATCATTTGGATTAACCCTGTATTTATATAGCTCTTGAGATGCCGTTTTTACTAATTTTACTGTGTATTTAAAATTAAGCAGAAGAATGATAATTTGCAACAATAATAAACAAACAAAAACTTTAGTACCCAAAAATTTTATTCACAAGCCTGCAAAATTTGGGTTGCGTCATATTGCTTAGGATTTGATAATTGATTCTTACGTATTTTGTAGCGCTGAATCTGAAAATGGTCTTCATGTTTTACCATCACGTCAAGATTTTTTGCAGTTTGTTTACTTTTTAACTTTGAAATTTACGATTTGCGAAATATTCTAACGTGATGGTTAAAAATGAATGTTATTTTCAGATTTAGTGCTAAAAAGTACATAAAAATCATATATCAAAATTTAAAAAACGCAACCATCACATCTAATTTATTGTATCAGAATTTTGCTATTTTTGGTTTTTGAAATTTACAATTTGCAAAAAATCCTGACTTGATGATTAAAAATGAAGGCCACTTTCGAATTCAGCGCTAAAAAATATATATAAATCAGTTATCAAAAGTTAAAAAACACAACCATTTCCAGAATCTTTCAGTATCAGAAGTTCTCTATTTGTCGACTTTTTACCATTGAAATTTACGATTTGCAAAACATCCTGGCGTGATGATTAAAAATGAAAGTCATTTTCGGATTCAGCGCTAAAAAATACGTAAAACAATTATCAAATGTTTAAAAACAAAACCATTGCAGGCTTGCGAAATTGATAAATTACATCAAAACGTTTCAAAAATGTCCGAAGAACTTCTGTAATCTATGATCAATCGGGATTTTTTTTTAAACGGAATTCAACAGAAAATAATAAAGGCCTCATAAACCACCAAGTCTATTAATCTTAAATACTGTGTATTTCTGTTAAAATTTCAAAAAAATATACTCACATTTTAGTCGTTCCCAACACAGTGGTTTTCAATCTTTGTGGTCCATTAACTCTCGGAATATAAAACTTTTTCCATTTTTCATTTGGTATATTTTTCTTTTTTCTATCAAATTGGACACTTACTTTAGAAGAACAGTACAGCTTTTAAGCTTTTCTAAAATTGCTTAAAATAATGCTGAGAATAATGTTTTTATTTGATTTTCTTGTAACATAAAAAGCTTTTCATGCTGGTTCCCATTCATTTATTTATTTATTATTTTTTGGATAAAATGTTATGAAATATCTTTTTCATAAAAATTTATGTTTTTTTATTTACAAATATGTTATGTTTCAAAATAAGTAATGTTAGATCATTTGTTTTGAGGATCGAATTTTATTGTTTAAAACGTCTTCTGTTGTACAGATTGATTGTTTATATGGGTTTGATTTCTCGTTAAACAAAATTGTAATAAATAGTTACACAACAAATTAAGTTTATTTTATTATTCGTACAATTAATAAAAAAATATGCGTACGCTCCTTACTTTTTAGTACCAGTATATCTGAATAATAATCTTCCTTCATTTAGTTACGCAATTGACATTTTTTCTACGAATTATTAATGCGAATATTTTTATTATTCGAATATACTGGTGCTTAAAAATAAAAACCGTTCACACTCTGCATAGTCGGCATTAGTCTGATCAATATTCTTTTGTTAGTGTAAACTTTATTTTCAGTAGACAATACTAAATAAAAATTACTTATTTACGTCGTGTAATACATAAATGTTACATTTTGTTTATTTTTAAACTTTATTTTGTCGTCAAAAATACTTTACTCCTATAAATTAAAGGCTATATCATAAATAAAATTACAAGACGAAACGCAATTTTTCACCTTGATTCATCATAAAATATATAATATGAACATTTAAAAGGTCCACAATCTTACTTACAAGGCGACTAATGTAATGAAAAAGATGTTACAAGGTTGAAATATACATTTTATTTAAAACTTCTTAGTACTTTCAAGCCTTCCAAGCTCATCATCAGAGAATATCTTAATAACTAAATGTTGTTTATTAATACAAATACGTCACTTTGTTTTAAAAATGAGCGAGCCAATAATTACTAAAATTGAAAGTAGAAGTAGCAGTAGCAGTTTTTTTGGGTTGATATAATGAAATTCAATCTAAGAAACCAAGGACAATTTTTCGAATGTATTTAGCGAATCTTTAGCAAAAAGAAAGATTTGTCTTCTTACATTGTAATTTAGCATTTTTCATATTACTATGGCATATATTCTCCTTCATTTCAGTCTACTAAAATTGGCATTTTGTTTTTCCTTCGTTGCTATTCCTTGCACAAGCAAAATAACTTAAAATATAATTTTATGATTTTTTCAAAACGCATATGCTTTCCAATGAAACATGAAAAAAAATGATAATTTGTTTAATGATAAACTCTCGTGTTAGCTTATTAGATAAGTATATTTGCTCGTTACCTAGTTATACAGTTCTGTAAATTGTAAATTCCAAACTGTGTTTTTTAAAAGAACAAGTATTTTGTATTACACATGTTTGCAAGCAAGCGTCTTACATTTACATAATTAATTAAGTTGACAGAAAATTTCAGGATTAAAACGCAAGCTCGTATATTCTTATTTATACAGATATTTGCTTTTCATTAAAGAGAAAAGAGAACATTCCCTGTTGACTGATTACCTGTTGATTTTAGAACGGCTTTAGCCCTATTATTCGATTACTAAGACACTAAAAACTGTATAAATTTATTAGCATAGAATAATTATTTATAGGTACTAAACAATCAAAATCAAAAGCATTATACGAAAAAAAAATGATAATGAAACGACAAAAGGCACGGAATCTTAACCTAGTGCTATATGTTGTTATAGTTTTCGACACGATTGAGTATACGTGATAACACTCCGAAAGTTTAAACATTTTTCGCGAATTGTTTTAAATAAAAGGAAATTGCATTGATAAATTCAATTCTTTCGATACAAAAAATACACTTCTTTAAAATTATTGAATGCTTTCTAGATTTGAAATGTTAGAAAAGGTGATAATGCTCAAATAAAGTAAAATATTACTTCTAATTAAAAGAAACACAAAAATAAAGAAAACTATTAATTAAATATAAGTAAAACGCATGTAGTTAAATACTTGTAAGATTTAAAAAAAAGGGACAATACAATTTAACTAAGTTGTAAACAGGTGATTACCTCACCCAGTATATACTTTTATGTTTCAGTGCAAGTGCAAGTTAGTTCAGAAACTAATTCTTCATAAACGAGTATTTTGAAGTAAGCGTGACTATGTACGTGTACTTGACCACTGCTGGTCATCACACGGTGCCCTCCAAAAGGGCCGCCACGGCACCCACTGCAAGGGGGGTCCTACGAGAACGGGCTAGTCATTCTGACCGTGCACCGATATATCTCATAAGTAGGGTCCCAAGCAGGATTGTCCCGCTTTGGCCTCCTCTGGAGCATTGCACAATCGGGGAACCACGGACCAACACTCACGTTGGTCAATAACGAACCCCCGAACCTCCCAATACCAAAGTCCGAACGCTGACTAAGCAACCCGGCTCAATAAATCTCGAAAGAGGGGTCGGAACAAGTTCGACCTGATGCAGAGCCACCGTTACGTCATCGAATCCTAATCGCGGGACACTTCATAGGAAGAGCCCGCGCTCGGAAACTAATGAGGGGGACTCTACACCAGCTTGCTTTACCGCGTGCCGAAACTGAGAAACTCCTATAAAGGTTATCTCTGCGATTTCAGCCCGCGGATGAAAGGTTAGTAGATAGTAAAAAACAGGAAAGTTAGACTCAACCCACAGCTAGCCCACAGCACACTCGTTTGCTGAGGGAAGATGGCCAGCTATGAGTCAAGGGAGATGCAAAAGATAACACAAAACATAAATTTAATCTAAAACACAAACACGTCATTACACCATCGGACCAAGAACGAAAGTAGGGGCTTTACCTCACGACCCCGGACGAGGTCAATATCGGTGTAATGATAGGCCTTAGAGCCCAGGAAGTCCCGGGCAGAGTCAAGGCAGAATACTGAAACGTGCGTAGGCGGACGAACCGCACGCGACGCACTTGATCGGTCCACCCCTTGACTCTACCGAGGAAGACCCGAACCCACAGGAAGACAACAAAATAATACACTTTAAATATAAAAATAATATAAAATAACTATTTACAAAAGGCGAGTCCGTGCCCATGAGGACCCGTGAGCAACGCGTCCCGTGGGGGACCACGCCACCCACTAGTCAAGGACTGAGCCCGGACCCTAAGGCGACCCTACGGACCTAGAGGCTTCGCGTCCCCTGAGGGACTCTCCCACCTCCAAGTCAACATCGGGTCATAGGTTAGTAAAGATAGAATAAAAAATAGGAAAGTTAGAACGCATAGGGCATCAGATCCACACGCCGCAGCAGTGCGGTCAATTTGTCCGAGGAGTTAGCGCCGTATACGCCCAAGGAATAAATTTACAAATAAGCAAAAAGGTTTCGGGATCTGATCTGACCTCGTGAGCACGGAGGGGGACTAGACCTCCCAGATGTTCAAGGACCCACTCAGTCAATTTCCAGATCCCGAGGACTCCACACACAACACAGAGTTAGTAGATAGATAATAAAAAAAGGAAAATTAAAAGTCCAACACCCGATCGGATCGTCCACAAGGGGTCGCTAAATCCCCTAGGACCATCATCCAAGGAACCCCAAGGACGACAGCCCACCCAGTGGTCAATCCACTTCCGGGTGTTGAACCAAGAGAAAAAAAAGCATAAACTTTGGTCCGACCGGACCCTGTGGTGACCGCCTGTGTTCCGTTCGCTCACCTGCCGCCGACATGCCCACCTGCTTCGACGATCCAAGGGCATTTGCACCCCAGACCACACAGGTTACCTTGGTTTCCGACTCGCAAGCCCTTTGTTTTCTGAAGCATAGGGTTACGACGCTATGTCGAGCCCCTCTGAGACACCGCAACGCTCGGCAGCCTTGAAGATTCACATCAAGGCAGCTCCGAGCCCCACCCACATGCTCGCTCAGAGAAGGCTGGACCGCACTCGCCCCATTCACCTCAGTCAAGCCGGTAACTGCCCGTCGGTCCCCAAAGCAGTCGTCTCCACACGATGACATGCCAGCGACAGGCTACCCAAGCCCACGTTGTGCCCTCGGACGTAGTCCGGGCACTGGACGTGGAACTCCATCGGCCACCTGAACCACTCTGGGTCCCCGCTTTAGTCTCCTCTCCGAAAATGGAAAAGGACTGCCACGGCGACCTCGGCCGAGCTCTCGGTCATCCTTCCGCGCCAAATGCCGGATTGATTCGGACCACTCGGGGGTTCACGAACCTTTTTTTTTTTTTTTTTTTTGAAGTAAAATAAAATTAGACGATATGCATTACAGCATATTTTACTTTGTGTATAGAAATTAACATGATTTATGTTTGGCAGCGCACCGTAAATGTACACAAACTGATTTAAGGGGGTCCGGGACACAAAAATCTTCAAATTTTACAAAAACATTTTATATCGTTAAAAAATTTTCTATTTTTCCCTGCTTAAAATGATGCTTAAATCATGTTTCTATCTGAATTAGAACAAAAAATATTTTTTTTTTCATTTTTGTTTATTTTCAAAATCTAGCTTTCAAGCAATGGCTGTCATGGAAACGACTTCTTGTAAAAATGCGTTTTTCTTTATGATAGGTTTTTTTCACCGTTTCTCGTATTTAAATTCTTATAATTCGAGAACTATCAAAGATAAAGGGTTCAAACTTGTAACATATAATTTTAAATTGTTTTACTTTAATTTTGATTAGCATATTAAAAAAAAATATTTACTTTTGAAAATATGATTTTTTCTTAAAAAGTTGCATCACTTGTTTAAAAATTATTTAGTTAAATATTTAAATTTTTTTAAAAATTAATATTTTTTTAAATGCTGGATCAAAATTCAAATTTATATATTTCTGTTTATTTAAATGGAAAAAAAATGAAATTCTATAAATAATATTTCGAGTTATAACGATTTTAAATTACCCCACTTTTTAAATAAATTTTAAATTCAAATTAAAAAAAAAATTCTGAGAAGTTTTATCATGTGATTTTGTTTACAAATAATAAAGTTAACCTTCTCAAAAAAAAAAAAAAAAAAAAAAAAAAAAAATCAGAATTTTAACTCAATAAATAAAAATTATTTTAAATGTGTCCCCGACCCCTTAACCTTGGTGTTTACGTAGACCATTCCTTCGATTCTTTTAGCTTCAAGTATCTTTTCAACAAATATTGTAGGTTGACAGAAATTATTATTGACCATAGATACAAAAACATTTAATAAGCACTTCGAATTTTTTTTTTCAGCTATGGATGCCTCTTTGAAATACAGGGTGTCTACAAATTAGTTGGACAATTTCGTAAGTTATGAACTTCCGAGAAGTTTATTCATAGATGGCGTTAGATGTCATAACTGACGCTATCGACGCTTAGCGCGCGGTAATCATTCATGTTCGTCATTACGATAATGGAGACGTACCACGGTGCTGAAAAAGAAAAATACTGTCTTTGGTTACATGAAACTCATTCTGCTGTGCAAGTACGACCCCAACGTCATCTAAGGATAAACTTCGGAAATGTTAATACTAGTCTGACTTTCAACTAGTTAATTTCGTTTAATATTTCAGAAGTTCTTAATTTACGAAATTGCATAAATGATTTGTAGACACCCTGTGTTTTGAACCAGTCAGAAATTCTTTTTATTTAGGCATAAAGACCTTCAATGAATTATAGCATCTCATACCAAGTTTCAGCCAAGTCTTGACACATCTGCAAAAAAGATATCTCTGTAATTATAAATAGTGTGACCTTAATGCCACAAACATACACTGTTGACTTCTGTGAGGCTAAGTGTTACCATGTATCCCGATTTATGCGGCATGTCCCGATTTGCAGGGCTCAAAAACCCTGCTCCGCGTAACCACTGCGCGGGTACCAAAAGTGCCGATTTTGCGTGTTTCATTTTTTTTTAACACTTTCCAACAAAGTTGAAAAGTGTCTTGCCGTCTGTCCACGCTCTAACTCCCGTAAGTTTACCCGAATTTTCATGCAATTGATAATGGTTATTTAGTGTCACCAAAGTATGTTTGGTGTATGACATTATGCTATTTCAAATGTATTGAAACTGATATATCGTAAATCACTAAATTTCACTACGATCACTTTAGAAAGGACATTAATAGCATTTTTATTCATTTACAGGGACACACAAAACAAATCTGTTACAGTACTGTCTTTGAGTAATAATAACTGGAGTGTACTGTTTAAAATTCGGTATGCTGTTTTAAATTTAGTTAATTTTTTACATGTTACTCGTTATATATAAATTCTATACCTCATATACAGAGCTGCACAAAAATATTCAGATGCCGTTCTCCTTATTAGATGAAATTGCTGAGGGGGAATTTTCAAATGAATACATGTATTTCTTAAGTGAACTAAATTTTTGCATGCATGTAGATAATAGACACAAATCTATATATCCTATACAGGGCTGCTGAAAAAATTTGGATAATTTTACGATTGTAGATGGGAACAGCTGAAAATCGGTTTTGAAATGTGTTATGCGTTTCCATATGGTTGAATTAAACATAATATTTTAATTTTTTAAACTGTACAGTTTTGTTACATAATTCTGAATGTGTTGGAGAATGTTTCATAATCTATGTTTGACGCATGATTTTTTTTCTTTCTTGCTTCTGTATCATTCATTCTATTCGTAGGTCTGCAACGCGTCAAGAATAGTTAAAATAGTAAAACATGTGCAGACAGAATCAATGTATCAGTAGCGGAAAAGTTTTACAGTCCCTTTCAGAGGAATACCATACAAATTTATCTGCGTAGACGGAAAGCTCTTAGAACGGAATTTTTTGCGGTTCCTAGCTATCATGTTTTTACAAGTTTTAGTGTACTTGGTACAGTAATCCATGTGTAAAACGTGATATGTTTATAACGGAATTTTATTTTTTAATTAAGAATTTCATTAAACTTACGATAGGAATACTGTACAATCATACTTGCTAAACTGGATTTTTGTTTTAGTTCCTTGCAAACTTGTTATATTTATTTAGTATTATATTATTGTTATATTTATTTAGTATGTTAGAGTTAGCTGAATCAGAATAGCAGGAACAGTAGAAAAATTCCGTTTTAAGCAGGCCTTCTTCTAAACAGGCTTAACTTTATGATAATCCTACCGTTGAGACAATAACATTTTTACTTTTAAGACAAGATTCCATTATAGGCAGATTCCGTTTTTATGGGGTTTACTCTACTTTTATGCTCCGATTTCGAATCCGATGTCCCGCTTATTTTCTTTTCCTGTCCCGCTTTTTGTGACAATTAACCTAGTAACACTAGTGAGGCTGAGTAACACTAGTGAGGCTGCATTAAAATTCTACTCTCATATAAAATAAGGAATTCTGCCTATTGTTCTTCAGTCCAGTTTCAGTGGTCCAAAAAATGCTCATTATTTTTCAACATTATTTTGCATTTCAATTTGGTTTAACTGTCTGAAAAACATATACTGGGGCTGCAGAATTAATTATTTGAATTCAGAAAATACAGGTAATTCTTCTGGCTATTATCATTACAAAACGGTCTTCCATTACTCGAGTTTTTAAAAATAGGTTAGGCCCAAAATATATCATAAATATATATATATATATCATATATTATATATCATTTATCATTAAAATATATCAACTTTAACAAACCAAGTATAGTTTTATCCAGATTGCATCGAAATTTAAATGCTAAGATAGACTTTGAAAAAGCTAAAATAATCATTTCAACATCTAACCATTACTGTTCAATAATCTGTGAATCCGTTGAAATTTTACATAGAGTGATACTGCTTGTAGCGATGTCCTGTCTTCTAATATTCCTGCGATTTGGATTAATATTCTGGTATTTCAAAAGCTCCTGAAAATATGACATGATCTCTTCTTCCCTCTTTAGAGCAATGGACTGAGTTTCGCTTGCGCGTGCGTAGTATTTTGTTTTGTTTTTAGGTATGTTTTCTATTCCAATCAGTTATATTTCCCCTTTGAAAATAAACGCGCACTGTAAAAAAAAAAAAAAAAAAAAACGGACTAAAATACGGAAATACTACTGGCAATCTAAACGCCAGTACTATTTCCGTATTTTAACGGAACTTTTTCCCGATAAATTACAGAAAAATTTCCGTTTTTTTTTGGAATTTAACGGAAATTACGGAAATTTTTCTATAATTTACCGGGAAAAAGTTTCGTTAAAATACGGAAATAGTACTGGCGTCTAGATTGCCAGTAGTATTTCCGTATTTTAGTCCTTTTTTTTGACAGTGCGTGTGCCCTTCGGAAGATCTCAGAGTTATATTAACTAATACCTTTATATGTTTTTAACACCTTATCAAAAATATACGTTACTTTACAAAAATCTTAATAATTAAGCAGTATTTAGTTTTAAGCTGTTATTTAAATTATGGTTTTGGAGTACTTAACAGAAAGTATACCGTTCTTATAATTTTCAATATATCGGCACTATAAGCAGACAAGTTAAAATATCCTTATAATGGCTTTAAGAATGGAAAAATTACCTTAGAAATAAAAGGTTTTATTTTATTTAATAACAGACTGAATTACTATTAAAAAAGTTTGGTGCTAATTATTTCAATTTTAAATAAATCCAACTTTGAGTATTTTATTTTTTCTATATTTAAGAAATATGACAAAATGTAGGTAAATTGATCTGTTGTTTTTATGAGCTCCATACTCCATCTAAAATTCAGATAAGAAAATTCAGTTCTTTACGACATACATAAAATTATGAATTTTACAAATAGATATGTTATTGAAATTATTTTTATTAGGTAAAGTGTATTTATAATTCACTATTTCACTTGGAACCTTTTGCTTTTCACATCATTCGAAAATTTAGCAGATGTTTTATGAAAATTGCCTTTCTTTCTTTTTAAAAGATCTATGATGTACATACAACATTAAATTGTATTTCTTCATTGTACGAATACGTATCACAGGAAACACGATTTCGCATAGATAAATTTATTTATTGAGCCCTAAAACAGTTTTTAAAGTTTAGAAATAATTCGGTTTTCACACATTATTTAAGTAGCACTGCGAACTTCCACTGCAACTGAATGAGACTAATTATCACTTGCATGAGTGTAACCGAGCGTAAATTATCCATTTCCCAAAGAGACCTTTTCTCTGAATTCTGATAATTTTCTAAGGTAAGGCAAATTTGACATAGAAATTGTTTTAGAAGTCATTAACAAACATGTTAAAAGCTTTTGTAAGTTTAAGGTGCTAGTCAGCTAGAGAATAAATGCACAATATAAATAATAAATGTATTTGCTATAAGTTTCAAATTGTAAAACACTCTTTGAAAAAATCAATAGACAAATATTTTCTTATTAGATATGAATGAATATTTCTTGGTTTGAACCTCCAAACGTAGAAAAAAAGAGAAGTCTTTTCCGTAACCTTGTTCGTTGCCAACGTCAAATTAACGCATTGTATAGAAACTTTTTTGGGAAAAATCCTGAAATGCAGTCATGAAATTAGGCGAGTTTGTGAAGATAAACATTGAGTGCTTTTTAAACAGTGTATTAAAAAAACTGTTTTTACTTTTATACTTATTTAAACCAAAGCACCATTTATGCGTTTTTTTCAAAGATCATTTAGAAAGATCATTTAACCCTTTGAGGGGCAAGCAATAATGTCTCTGTAGTATTGGATTCTCACCGGAATAATGGAAAACTTTTTTTCTAAAATAAGGAAAAGCAATTTTTCAACAATAGTAATTTTTCCCTCAAAGTAAAAGTATAAAATTTAGTTAAAAATTTCTGGTAGGAATCTTGTTTAAATTACGAGGGGCCCTTCAAGGGGTTAAATTTTACAGCAGATCATTGCAATTTTTCAGATTATTAATTTTTTTTTTCGCACAAGAAAACAGCAAAACTATAGAAGAATATTTGTTATTTTCTAATGAAAGAATCGTATACGGCTTACAAAATTTGTCATGGAAAGTAATTCTCTTGTCAACGTATTATGGATTATTTCCATCACGAATTCTACCCCAAAAATAGAGCACAGGCAGCAAAGTATTTAATAGCGTGAACTCTTGTTATTAAATTTTAAGTTAGTACATTATGGCAATATCAGAGATAATCTATAAAATTAAAGGTCGTTACAAGTAATACATTAGACATCTATTTTGGTTAGATGTCTGTTGAAGTAATTTGGGGGAAATATTTTTAAACACTACTGTAGTTTTAAAAACCTCGTCAAAAGCGCCCTGGTTAGTTTTAACATCATTTTCGTTTATACGATGGTTTTAAGCTTTTAAACACTATTATAGTTTTAAAAACCTCATCAAAAGCGGCCTGGTTAGTTTTAACATCATTTTCGTTTATACGATGGTTTTAAGCTTTTAAAACCCATGTAACTACTTTTAGCGTATTTTTAATAAAAATTAAAATCCATTATTTTTATTTTATATACGTAGTTTAATTTTTTATGAGACATTTGCGTATTATTTAATAAGGCAAGTAAAATTGTAAAATTCTGCGCTTATACTATACTGATAAATGCATCAATATGAACTTTAGAGTTCCCCTCATCTTTAATGACGAAAATCTTGTAATATTCTCATTGCAGTAGGTGGCAACACGTATTTTCTTGTAATTCAAAGAAAGTCCATTAAGTATAATCAAAAGAGAAACTGAGTTTAAAGATTTTTGCATACACATCCTCAATAAACCCGTGCTATAAAGCTTGAAAGATTTTAAAATGTATTTTTCGGAAAAAGTGCAACGATTTTTATTTGTAAAAAATAATACCCCAGCACATTTTTGACAGAATGATGAATGTTTTGTGGTAATTTTAAAAGAAATAATGAAATGCGAATATTTTTTTTTATAGTGAAAGTATTTCATAGAACAAGAATTTTCATACCCGTTAAAGAGTTTTTGAGTCACAGTTTTACAATGTCTCTCATAATACTTTTTCAATTTATATGTAAACAAGCTATCTTAAAAAAAAATTTAAAAAGTTTTTGAGGGTTAGCTAACAATTAGAAAGTGCCTTTAGTGTTATGCTTTCAAAAAAAGTAAAATGCTAATATCACGATGCAGAAAATTTCTATCACTTTCCAAGCATGAATAGTTTTTTTAAAAAATTATGAAACAGTTTTATGGTTAAGAATTAAAAACAGTAGTGTAATATTTTCACTAAATATTCAATTTTCAAACTTAATTTTTAAGATTCATTTCACTCCATCTGTACAGCTTTTTCGTTTCAGGATTTATAAAAATTCATATAACAATTGGATTTTAATTTTAATTAAAGGCTTGAAATTGATTGTATAATTAAAAATATATATATAATTTCAATTTAGCATTCTGGAATTTTTATGTTGAAATCTAAATTATGGGAAACTAAGTTAAAGATAATCGCGATCAAATTCTGTTATAATAGGTACAGGGCCCGGGACTAGCATAATTTTGGAGGCCGCCCTTCTATCTATCCATAGAAATTATTGGCGTATAATGTGGAAGTGACTAGTACTAAACTTCATACATGTTGTATGTACGCATAAATTTCGTACCAAGAACTATTCACATCTGTATAGAGGGTATCAGAAAAAGATGGTCACAATTTAAAAAAAAGTACTAGTAGGATAATAGAAGAATAAACGGTCAAGTGCGAGTATTACTCGCCATCCAAACCGTACAATAAATATATGAATTATTAATTGAATTATTTAAAAAAAAATCTTTGCTAAAAGAATAACATGACTTTGTAAAAACTATACAAAGTCGTGTATAGCTGTAAAAATATGAATTATTAATTGTATTATTTAAAAAAAAATCTTTACTAAAAGAATAACAAAACATTGTAAAAACTATACAAAGTAGGGTATAGCTGTACATACTAGAAAAGTATGAATGAGTATAGCATAAAAGTTCAAAGAGGTATGAAGCCTAAATAATATTAAATGTTACTACTCTTTATAGTTATTTTTTTTATCGTATCCTAAACTGTTTATGATGAACTTAATTTGGTACTGACAATAAAAGTGGTGCATATTTAAACATAATTTGGCATTTCATCAGCATAGTATGAATCTTTTATTTTTTCAGTGTAGCTAAATCAAAACCCTTGTTCAAAGTTTAAACTTGGCATTGTGCTAAGCGCGCTTCGAAAGGAGGTCGCAAATTGCAACTCTGCCTTTGTCAGCGCCGCGTTTTTCCAGATAGGTTTTTAATTAACTTTTAAAGACACTGGAGGCGTATTAAGATATCCACTCAATGCAAACTAGTCGCGAATCCCATAGTATTTATGTGATTAATTTTAATTAAATTTGCGTGTTTTTAACAATTTGACGTCTGTTGCTTTTATACTGCTACTGGGCATTGCATTGCACAAATATATCACTAAATGTTGCTATATAGGCTTTAAAAGCCGTTGGTACATAGAGTACGCCGCCCATGTCATTATATTTGTTCAAACCGTCCGTTCCTTTAAGGGTTAATATCTAGGCTAATTACCGATGGGTTTTTTTTCAAAAATGAATTTCAACAATGCTTTTATACTTCTGATACGATAGGTACTTCCAGCACTTCTCAACACATTTGCTGGATGCCCGCAAATCGAAATTTGTGTGTAACGGAAAACTGCGCTTTTCTCAAAAAATGTGTGACCTGGGTAATCGCTATAGTTTTCCTGCAAGGTTTGAATTAACGTCTACTACCTCTACTTTTTCATAATTTTAATTTCAGTAGATTCGGAAATAGAGGGAGGGGGGACCATATTTTTGCACTACATTTTCGACGATATCTTTGAAAATGTAACACCTAAAATGAAAAGAAATGTATTTCTGAGTTCAGCGTTACGAAATCTTTCAAACAATATCCAACATGATATACAAAGAAAAGATTTTTTTTCTAGTATCTTAATTCACCCCTCTACATTTTTCCTAAATATATTTGTGAATGTTTAATAATCTATAACTATGTGGGTCAATAGTCTTTATTGCTTCCCCCAATTTGAACTTTCCACGTTCCATGGTTTACGAGTAAAATGGCTGTGACAGACAGACAGAGGAGTGATCTTATAATAGTTCCTTTTTTCACTTTTTAAGTAAGGAACCCTAAAAAATACTACTGACAAATGTTCTACAACAATCAGAAATATCTTTTAATCTTAACCACAAAATTTAAATAAGCGATAAGCATCACACAAAATTTGATTATATTATTTATATTATATACAAAGAATTTCCTTGTCACGACATGATTAATTTTAACATTTTCTGATTTACCTGCTAAGCTTGCAAACCAATGATTTTCAATAACAGTGCTCGAATAAGTATATTCATGTACCGAGATAAAAGTTTAATAAATAAGAAGCCACATTCACACAATCATGGTGAAATATTTTTTTTTTTTTTTAAAGAAAATGCATCTTTTCTATTCATAATATTATTGTATTTTGTAGAACTTTTTTTTTATCCTTTTCCATATAGATTGTTAAATTCTCGTTATTAAAACACAGTAATTCTCAATAAAAACTCAGTTAGATTCTCTAGTACACTTGAATTTATTCACAATATAAAAAATTCGCTGCTCACGGCTACCTCAAAAAACAAAACATTCTCACAACTCGTAAATTGAACGAAAATACAAAGTATAAATATGACCGAATATAGATTATACTAAAAGGGTTTTGATACACAAAAATAAATTAAAGAAGAGAGAAGAAACTCCTAAAATTATGGGCCTTATATTTTTAAACATTATATCTTTAAAAAAAAAAACACCACAGCGCTTTAGTAGCAAACCGTTATGGCATCTGAGTCCTGCATTGGTTGGTTAGTACACTATTAAAACAGTATTCTTAAAAATAAGTAAATTGTACTAATTATTAAGCACTTCCCGATCTTAAAATAGCTCCGAGTACTTAACTCTTAAATTTGAAAAACGCATGTACTCATTTTTTTGAGTATGTACAGGGACTCGAAAATAAGTATGTATAGAAACACACATACACTATAAAAAAAAAGTGAAATTACAGAGAACCGACAAATCACCATTTTTAATTACGAAGAACTAAAATGTTTGGAGTAAAGAACAACGAATTCACTATTTTAATTCTTGAAATTTTGTGTATGAGCCGCCCCGTGATTTGAACTCGAGTCCTCTAGGTTGGAGATCGGTATTGTACTGACTGTGCTATAAGAGCAGCTACCAGCTGCTTCCAAATGACACCTTTTATGAATCAGCGACGTAAGATAGCTAACAGCAGAGATGAACTATCCGTTTCTTAAATATTCTAATTTGTAATAAAACAATTTTTAAATTAAAATCAAGCCGACAAGCCTCATACCCTCTAAAACGATTAGCAGCGTGGTGTCTTAACCACTCGGCCACGGAGGCCCCATGGCGATGTAATAATATGATGTTTACATTGGAATTTGAAAATATACCGCAGATGTCGCTGCGATCGGCTCTTTGGATTTGAGTATCATTGTACATTTTAGAGATACAAATTTTTAGCGCTGTTTTGATAGCGGATTTCCACACTATTATTCTAGGAGCTATGATTCTACAGTCGAGTGCGACTCAGATTGGTCTTTATTTGTTATTCATTGTTTTTCAATTCGGGTTTATCCCAAATATCCAAAGATTTTCATTTACTTTAAATTCTTACGGGTCACTTGATTCTGCATGACTGGTACTTTGTTGAATCAATGTAGGAAATTTGTGTCACAATAGAAAATGCATGCAATAGTTCCCTTAATAACATTTCCTTATTCTGCTTCTTAAAGTTGATTCCTGTTAAATTTTCAAAAGTAACATTTACGTTTTCAGTCGCACCTGGGCCAGTTTTTTTTTTTCAATCTTTGAGTTCAAGTAACTATCTTAATAATATTTTTTTTCTATCTTTCTTTACTAAAAAAATTAAACTATGTACTTTAAAATATACACTTATTTATTTTATACCACCTTAATTTTGTATTGGTTACATAAACAGATATAAATACAGAATTAACTTGTTTTTTAGCATTTTTCAAGTAACTATCTCAATATTAATTTTTTTTTATTCATTCATCTTTCTTTATTAAAAAAATTAAAGTATGTCCTTTAAAATATACACATATTTATTTTAATCCGCCCTAGTTTTGTGTTGGTTACATAAACAGATATAAATACATAATTAACTTGTGTTTTAGAATTTATTTTTGTTATTGTTTAAAAAAAAATAATAAAACAAAGCTTTAAACTATGCGAACTGTTCTTTTCAAAAGTATTTATCAAACCTTTAGCGTGGAAAAAAAAGTAATTAGATTTATCCTCTTAAATAGTAATGCAACACATTTCTCGTAGATTTAAGACTGTCAAAACTGTATGGAATTTTGTTTCTCTGTCGTTGCTATCATTTACTCAAACAAAATAACAAATAAATTATTCATTTTTAGAAAACAAATCTCTTTCACAATGAAACAGAAAAAAACATCTTTTAATCACAAAATCTCATGTTAGTGAATAAGAAAAATATTTGTCCTCGTAGATACTGTTCTGTAAATTTTAAATTCCAAATTGCGTTCGCTAAAAGAACAAGTATTTTATGGTACAATTGTTTCCAAACGTATATCTTATATTTACATAATTAAGTAATCTGGAAAAAACATTCGAGATTAAAAAACGAGTTCCTATATTGTTATTTGTTTAGATATTTGCATTTCATTAAATAGAGAAAAATGCATTCCCTGTTAACTGTCTAACTGTTGATATAAAGGTACCGGGTGTCCCAAAAAAGACTGACTAATTTTAAAATTCAATAACTTCCAAACGGTGACAGATATTAAAAAAATTCTTGCAGGAGGGTTATGCATAAAGTCAAAAGTTTTATTACAGAGATTTTCGATTTTAGTTCGAATTACAAACAATAGATGGCGCTGTAAGCAATAGTCGCTAAATGCAGGCTCGATTTTTGGTGCTTTCTGTTGTTCCATGCAGAAAAAGAAGATGGAAATGTATTATCCGGGCCACGAAGTACCAAAAATCCAGCCTGAATTTAGCCTCTATTGATCGCAGCGCCATCTATTGTTTGTAATTCAAACTAAAATCGAAAATCACTGTAAAAAAACTTTTGACTTTATGCATAACCCTCCTGCAAGAATTTTTTCAATATCTGTCACCGTTTGGAAGTTATTGAATTTTAAAATCCATCAATCATTTTTGGGTCATCCGGTATATGCATTAGACAATTGAAATCAAATGTCTCTTTAGAAAGAAAACTGATAATGAATAACCAAAAGTCGCAAATAACATAATTCAGCGACATGTGCTTTGACAGTTTTCTACACGTGAGAGCACTCAGAAATGTTAAACAATTTTTGAAAGACATTTCTAAGATAAAACAAACATTGCATTGATAATTTTCGTTCTAAAGAGAATCCTCAAATTTATTGTACAATTTATGTATTGAACAAAATACAACTAATTAAATGTAGAATGTTTGAAATTAAATATTTTTAACATTGAAAAAGTGTGTTGTGATTTTCCAAATTGGCGAAAAATAACCCGGGCAGGATTCAAACCACCTATCTATTGGCTGAAGCTGCCAAGTGAGCTATCCCGGACGAATCTGCAGGACCTAATTCACACAGCCAACCTTATTGCTTATAGCGTCTGGCATGATATATGCATCAGCTCAACAGAATAAATCATAGGTAATGGAACTCCAAAAAACGCTGGATACGGAATATCACTAGATTAATTTAAACACAATTATTCTAATTGGTAAATAAATAATATTTGATAATATTATTGTACACCAATATAGCAAATTATTCGTGGTTTATTCACACTTCATTTATTTAAATTTTGATTATTTATGGTAATAGTCCAAAATTGTTTATACTTTTAATACAGCTTTTAAATTCAAAATTATGTTTACTGACAGAATAAGTATTTTAAAATTACAAATGTTTGTAAATGTTTATCTTATATTCGCATAATTAATGAAACTGAATAATTATTTCGCTATGAAAACGGCAAGTTCACATGTTGCTACTTGTAGAGATATTTTGCTTTTTACTAATATTGTAATAGTCCAAAGTTGTTTATAGTTTTAATACAGCTCTCTAAATTTTAAATTCAAAATTATGTTTACTTAAAGAATAAGTATTTTAAAGTTACAAATGTTTGTAAATGTTTATCTTTTATTCGCATAATTAATGAAACTGAATAATTATTTCGCTCTGAAAAAGGCAAATTCATACGTTGTTACTTATAGAGATATGTTCTTTTTACTAAATACAGGGGAAAACATACACAACCAACTAATTGCAGATTTGATGTTAGTTTTATTCATAATATAACGTTCAACATTTATAAATACGAGAAGAACATATTACGAAATTTTGAAGACTGGGGGGAAATGACCATCATTAGAGACGAAGTGGTGAATTTAGCCGGTGTCACAAAGGTGCACTTTTACTCTGAAGCACCAAATTTTATCTCCCTCCCGAAATATTTAAGATTTATGGCTTATTAATGATCCAAAATGTGAATTTCCCCTCCCCCTATACACCATTAACTACACAATGATATCCCTTAGAGCTGATGATATCCGCCCCGGAAAAAATGTCTGATTTCTACATTCGCAATTTATATAAGGTGCAATAATAGCAGTTTGTTAGAAGGTGTGTTAGTGTTGAAGTATGGGAAAATTAACTGGAAACGATATAATTTTATAGAAGTATTTTGCAAACGAGCAGTATAGCTTATCGTTCAGGCAGATGATATGAGTTAAGAACGTAAGGGAAACTTGGCGCATATAATTAGAAAAATAACAATTCCTTAATCATGCATTAGTAGCCAAATCGTAAACTTTAAGTAAAAGTTATTCAATTTTCATGTAATTGTAGAATATTTTTTAATCTTAATTATTGAATTTAATAATAAACTCAAACTTTACTTTTTTATTTTTTTTTTATCTTTTACGAAGTAGAAAATCACAACATACATGAAAATTTATCTGTAGTTTTATATAAGCTGTACATAAAAGCTGAATATTTTTCACGATTAGATTGATAAATTAATACATTTTAGAAACTTAAAGAGTGTATTTCACTAAAAACTGGGTTTTATTTTAGGAATAAAGAGTATTTGTCGTTCCATGCTTTACTTATGTTTATAACATCCTTTGCTATTCAGAAAAATAATAATGCCTTAATAATGCTTCAGTAGTGAAAACGTAACATTTAAGTAAAAATACTTCATTTAATCTTTCAAAATATCTAAATAACATTAATAAGGAATTATTGAATTTAAATCTCCTTTTTTTATCATTTACGAAGTGGAAAATTGTAAAATAGGTGAAAATATATCTGTTGCTCTTTATAAGCTGTACATAACAGCTCAAATATTTTCACTGTTTCATTGACAAAATAATACATTTTTGAAATGTAAAGGGTCTATTTTACTAAAAGAAAAAAATTATTATGAAATAAAGTGGATTTGCCGTTAAATGTTTATGCTCATAACAGCTTCTGCCATCTGCTCTTCACACCTTGTCTGTCAAAAACTTTGGCGTATATATGTAAATTACTCTTTTAGTTTTGAGGAATTCTGTTATAAATTTACGGCAGTTCATAATCGCATGCAACATAGGAAGCATTATTTCGCATTGAAGAGTTTATTTATTAAGGCTGAAAACAATTTCAAAACTTCAAGGAAAATGCAGTTTTTACTAATTATTTAAATTTCATTGTGAAGTTTTCCAGAGAAGGAAGAGAGTAATTATCATTTCACGATACAATCGTGTACTTAAGTGTAACTGGAATGAAGTTGTCTATTTTTCCGAGAGGATTTTCCTCAAAATTTCAGCAATTTTCAAAAGGTGGGAAAAATTTAACTTAGAAATAGTTTTGGCAGATATTTACAAATATGTCAAGTGCTTTTGTAAATTTAAGATACTTATCAGTTTATGAATAAATTAGTAATATATAACAATTTATCCCCTTGTAATAATATATTATTTCTAATTGCTAAAAAGGTGTAAGCTTAAAACTTTACTAACAGTAAAACAGTTTTATTTGACTGTTGACGTGTTTCAACTCATCCAGAGTCGTTTTGAAAACAAATAAATAATGATATTCTGAAATTGCACGGTCTATGATGCAATGAGCTGAAACGCCATCATTCAGTTTCTCATGTAACGTACAGTCGTGGAGGGAAAAAAAAAAAAAAAAAAAAAAAAACATCCCTTTCTAACTCAGCAACAATTTATCGTAGAAGAAAATTACTGGTACCGAACGATCGGAAGTAAAGTCTACTTTTAAATGATGTATATAAAATTTGCTTAGGGGGCCATCTACATATTAAAACGAACCATAACTTCTTTTTTTTAATATCAATACCCAATTCTGACAGCATAAATGAACTCTACACCCTTCAATTAGCCTAAAAACAAATTTTTATGTAATTCGTGCCATAAGTTTCCGAGAAATTAATTATTTTAAAACGAGCTTATTTTAAGGGCTGTATCCAAACTGAAGTTGGGTACTCGATTGCTAACCGAGAGAGCCCCCTTCTTGATCAAGGCACCTTAAGCAGTAAATGAAGAATGTTAGATAACAAGGCAGCAGAAGAAATTTCAAAATATCTACTCACTTCTATTATAGATGCCCCTTAAACCATCATTTTGCCGTTTTTTAAGCATAATTTGAAAACTATTTGGAAGAAAATGTGAAATTTTGGATTTTCGTAAAGCAGGACTTAACAAATCTAAATCCATCAAAAAATTGTAGGTTGCAATTCATAATTTTTTTCGAATATTAATTTCATAATTCATAATTCATATAATAAAATTATAAAAATTGCAAATTCAGCGTATTTATGTTTGGGCACATTAGTTATATTGCTACACAAAAAATTAGCACATTAGGAACATAATTTTAGGAGATATAAATAAAAATATGAAAATGTAATTTAACATTACAAGCACTAAATTTTGAATGCTTATAATTCAAAAACTTATGATTCATATGTCTTGAAATTTGATTTCTAGGCATAGTTTGAACCGAAGATTTGAAATATCTCGTTAAAATTGGGTATTGCCATTGAAAAAAATGAGGTTTGGGTTCGTTTTATTATGTACATGACCCCCTAAGCAAATTTTATATACATCATTTAAAAGTAGACTTTATTTCAAATCGTTCGGTACCAGTAACTTCCGTTTACGATAATTTGTTGAAAAGTTATAGCCCAGGGGAAATGTACCAAAAAAGGGGGGTTACCTTGCAAAAGATTTTTTGTTCTGAATTGTTTATAATGATGCCAACATGGAAAAACCAAGTTTTCTAACAAAATTTCTTAAGGCTAAATTTTCTGTGGCCCAAAAGCAAGAAAATTTTGGGACATTTTTTGGTTTTTTTAAAATATCTCGAGATTCGTTGCCGTAGCATTTTATTTGTCAATTACAATATTAAAGAGGATAAAATTCTCTACAACTTTCACATTTACAACTTTTTTATACACTCAATAGCAAGCGCAGTACACCATTTCAAAAATAGGACAGTTTTTTAAATTTTCTTAAAAACCGTGAAAAACGCAGTTCTGCCCCGATTATTCAAATGTTTCCCATGGATTTAATCGTGTATGTCAACTTCTATATATTAGTAGCAGTAAAGTATGTGTTTCAGGGCTAAAACTAGCCTTTTTTGCACCCGTGACAAACATGGATTTTGGCTCCCCCTCCACCCCCCCTCTTTTAAAAAGAAAATTTAAAACGGGGATTTTAATAAATCTCTAATAGCAATTTTGGAAATTTTAAGTGTGTAAGCATTAAACACGTAGTGCTGAACTACGTAATCAGCTTTGCCAAATATTGTTTCATTAAAACCTTGAAAACCGTACCGAAAGGAACCGAAATATATTCCGCTTTAAACAGGTTTTTATCTTAGCAGTTATAATTGTTCATATTCCTTCCCTTGAAAAAAATATATACTTTTCTTTAAAGAACGAATTCCGTATGTACAGATTTCTTTTTCAAAGATTTTACGATAGTTGTATTGAGGCGTTTAAAGTCACAGTTATGTGAATTGTAGGACTAAATTAGTCACACGAAGACATTCGCAAGGTACATTTAACCTATGGGAGCGTTCTTGACAAATATTTCCCTCGCATTTTGTTACTTTTAATTTTTTATTTTTTTCATGGGATACCCGAGATCAATATCTAATGTTGCACTTTTGTACTTTTTCGGGTTTGGTTTCTTTTTTTTTTTTTTTTTTTTTTTTTTTTTTTTATTAAATATATTCGGACAATTTCGTTTTTGGAAAACTGTTTGGAACCCGTTCTGAAATTTAAAGTATCCTGTTTGAGCTTTAAAGCAATTAATAGGTAATCTTAAAGTTTTACATATTTTTGCATGCTTAAATGATATAATCTCTTGTTATATTTATTAAGTAATTTTATAAGTGGAAAAAATTGAAAATATATTTTAAAACTTATATTTTAAATATTTTTTATAAAACTATTGATCTCAAATATTTTATTAACAGAATTTATAAATTTTACGAGATATAAATGCATAACATTAGTTAGTGAAATAATCTGGTGTCATTTTTATTGTAGCTATTTTATAAGGTAAAAGTATTTCTTTCATAAAATATATTTATCTTTTGAGTCCCCCCCCCCCTTTTATATGGAATTACAATTCAAAGTTGGCTATCTTTAAAATAATAAAATATTAAAACATATGTTATCAATAATTGGTAAACAAAATATACGATTGTAGTGGGGAATAAAATATGTTTTTCGCAAATTTTCATACCTGGGTGACTTTAAAAAAAAAAGTCTCATATTTTACTGTCCTTTCACATTTGCACAGAAAAATAGTTAAATATCATAATTTTAATTATTGCATTTTAACTATCGTGTTTTTTAAAGGTAATTTACAGATATATTATTATTTATAAAAAATTTAAAAATAAGAAATATATTCTTTTGTAGTCAAAATATCATTACCGTAGGCTGTCCCAACATTCAATTTATTAGGTAAAGATTTGACAAAGTTCTATTTAAAACAGATGGTTATAATTTTTTAATACATTTTTATTTATTAAGATGCTACTAATTAAAAAAATATTTATTTTCATTAATTAAACTTATCTATAATTCTTTTTTTTAAACCGTGTCCCAAGAAAGAGTATCATTGCCATGCGTCTGACAAAAAGTTACTCCGGATTTTTTTAGAGGACAGCACATGCCTTTTTATCAAGCCAAAGGTACTCCTTAAAAATCAACTTGTTATCAGGTTTAGGTTAATAGAATAAATAGTTTTACAGTTTCAATAAAACAGGCAAAGACTTTGAAAGTTTTGGTGAGTATACTTTAGTAAGTCATTACCGTACCCAATTCTAATTGATAATTAAATGATGTTTTATTTCTTAATCTGCTTTCATTACATGAGAAATAGAAAATCATTGTATAGGCCAGAAGATATAATGGCTGCCATTTATGCCTGGGGGAAAATAAAAATATTTTGCTTAATTTGTCATTACCGTGCTCACTTATGTCATTATACCAAGTGCATTAAAATTTAAAAATTAGTTTTAAAATCTTAAATTAATAATTTGGTCTCTGCTGATGCTTGTATATTAATGTTTATGAGGTAAGGTATTTACAAACAATTAAAACTTTCTGATTATTTCTAAAAATTTGATTTTGTTATTCCAAAACATGGACGGATTTTGAAAATGACTCACCTATTCCATTGATACCTGGAAAAATATGTATGCATTATAAAAATTATTAAAATTATAAAATTTATTAAAATTAAGCAAGAAATATTTTTAATTGGAACTAACGTGCCAATAAGTTACTATAGATTGAAAAATTCTTTTAAACAATGCTTTGAAGTTAACATTGTATACACTTAAAGTTACTGTCAAAATGTGAAAATTGTCTCATTCATCTACACTCTGCCCTACTTTTAAAATTATATAAATTTATTGAATGTAAAATGTCTATTGAGATGAAAATAGAGACGTGAGTGTGCAAATAAGAGAAAATTTACGATTATCAATTGTTAGAAGCCAACATACACGATTAAATCTGCGGGGAACATTTGAATAATCGCGGCAAAAATCCGTTTTTCACGGTTTTTAAGAAAATTGAAAAAATTGTCCCATTTTTGAAATAGCGTACTGCGCTTGCAATTGAGTGTATAAAAAAGTTGTAGAGAATGTTACCCTCTTTAATATTGTAATTGACAAATAATATGCTACGGCAACGAATCTCGAGATATTTCCAAAAAATCAAAAAATGTCCCAAAATTTTGTTGTTTTTTGGCCACAGAAAATTTAGTCTTAAGAAATTTTGTTATAAAACTTGGTTTTTCCATGTTGGCATCCTTATAAACAATTTAGAAAAAAAATCTTTTACCCGACCTTTTGCAAGGTAAAATGTACATATTCCCTGGACTATTTATTAGTAGGGGGTGTTTACTTTTCTTCTATCTTTAGAAGAAAGTATTGGATTCGTGAAAATTTTCGACTTTCGGTTTTCGACGGATTTACGCGTTTTAGGGGTCAGGGATTCTGAAAAACATGTTTTTACAAAATGTCTGTCTGTGAGTCTGTGCATCTGTGCATCTGTGAGTCTGTCTGTCTGTATGTGACACAAATTTTGTGGGTGCTCTATCTTAAGAACTAATGCACGGAATTTAATAAAAATTTATATTCAGTTAGCCCCTCATATAAATTAGTGCTGATTAGTTTTTGGTGTAAATCGCTCAACAGGTGGCGCTGCTATGCAGCCTTTTTCACGATTTCCGCAATAGCTCAATCTCCATAACTAATGCACGGATTTTCATCATACTTCAGATTCAGCTAGTCCTTGACATGAATTGAAGTTTTGTACATTTTGGTGTAAATCGCTCAACAGGTGGCGCTGCTATACTGCATTTTTTACGATTTCCGCAATGGCTCTATCTCAACAACTAATGCTTGGATTTTCATCAAACTTCAGATTCAAGTATACTTTGATATGAATTAGTGCAGTTTGTATTTTGGTGCAAATCGCTCAACAGGTGGCGCTGCTATGCTGCACTTTTCAGAATTTCTATTATAGTTGTATCTCAAGAACTAATGCAATAATTTTCATCAAACTTCAGAATCAGTTATTCCTTGACATTAATTGACATTTTGTACATCTTGGTGTAAATCGCTCTACAGGTGGCGCTGCTATGCTGTATTTTTCAGAATTTCCACTATAGGTGTATCTCAAGAACTAATGCATGAATTTTCATCAAATTTTAGAATCAGTTAGTCTTTGACATGAATTGACATTTTATACAGTTTGGTGTAAATCGCTCAATAGGTGGCGCTGCTATGCTGTTTTTGTGATTTCCCCAATAGTTCTATCTCAAGAACTAATGCTTAAATTTTCAACGAACTTCAGATCCATGTATACCTGGATATCAATTATCTGTTTATGTATAGGTGGCGCTGCTAAGCTACATTTTTCAGAATTTCCGCTACAGCTCTATCTCAAGAACTAAGGCACGAATTTTTATCAAACTTCAAATTCAGATACACTTTGATATGAATTGGTGCTAAATGGATGTAATTTCTTGTTCTATTTAAATGATTTAATTAACGTGATTTATATAGAAGAAAGTTTTGTGATGGCCACAACATACTAGCTTTATTTTACTTGGATGTTTATTTCTATTTTTTTAACTCTTGAGTATTTCGAGCCACAGTTTTGAGTTTTATTTGACTGTTGACCATGTTTCAATTCACCCAGAGTCATTTTCAAAACAAATTACTCGAGCTGTGCCTCGATAATAATAAAATATATATATATATATATAAAAAAAAAAACTGTGGCTCGTGGTACTCAAGAGTTTAGAAAATAGAAATAAACATTCAAGTAAAAAAAAAAAAAAAAGAAAAAAAAAGTAACGTGCGTTACATGAAAAACTGATTGATGCCGTTTCAGTTCATTGCATCATAGAGCGTGCAATTTCAGAATATCATTATTTATTTGTTTTGAAAATGACTCTGGATGAGTTGAAACATGCCAATGGTCAAATAAAACTATTTTACTGTTTTCAAAGTTTTAATCTTACACCTTTTTAGCAATTAGAAATGATATAAATGGGTAATTTTGTGAAATCAATATTTTGAATAAATAACAAGATTATGTTTGGCAGTTGCAAGTGAGAGCTCTATTTAGAAAAAAAAAAGAACCGCCAAGAAGTACAAGGGCTTCAAATCAGTACGAGGGCCTTTTAATAAAGAATGATCATAATTTTTTTAATATCTCACTTTATTACACAGAAATTTACTTTTATGTTCCATTTTATGTTCCATTGCTAGCTTAATATGTAATCAAAATCTGGTATCCCCCCCCCCCTTTATATCCAATAGTACGTTGTCGGTAGCCATGTAAGTTTAGATCTGTCAGTATTGCCAACAAAAACAATACGCAATGAGCAGTATTCTCTCTCCGAATGTAAATTTTGCTTTCGCCTGAAGAAATCGTCAGTCGAAGAGTATGCAATAAAAGACTTATAGAGAGTATTTCCTTCCCTGTAGCACAATTAGAAGAGGGTTTCATATGTTTAAGGGGTCTGTGGTTACTCAGCTTCCAATCCCCTCCTCCCTCACTAATGTAAAGTCCATGGGCATTTGATGCATTCGTATATTTAAAATATCCCCTCGGTAAATTACTATTTTCAACTTCTGTTTTTTTGTGTACATTTCCTAAAAGGTCTCTCTTTTTTTCTTAGTTATCAAAATATTTCTAAAGTATACACTTAACTTTATAGGAAGTGTTAAAATCTTACTCACAGTTGGCTCGCTTTTAACGCATAAAATATAAAATTCAGCATATATTTTAGAAATATTTTGAAAACTAAGAAAAAAAGAGTGATCCATTAAGAAGAGTAAACAGGAAAAAGATGTTAAAAATATGAATTTCCCAAGAAGCTATTTTAAATATACGAATGCATCAAAAGTCCATAGACTTAACATTATGGAAGAGAATTCCGAAGCTGAGTGACCAGCCGCTTTAAGAGTTGGTTGATTGTGTTTTTGACGGCCAATTATCATAACGAGGGATATAGGCCCTAAGGGTGGGGTGCCCTCCGTGGGGGTCTTTCTAAGGGAACCTAACCCGTATTTACTCTTGAAAAACAAAGGATTGAAGAAAACCACGAAAACTCAGAACTATTAGGCCGACGGCCGCGATTGGGATCGAACCCAGCACCTCCCGTCTACCAGCTTAGAGAGCAGAACCTCTCTACCACTGGTGGGGCACCGCTTTAAGGGAGAGAAAGACTATAATTTTCAAAGGAAGATGGGCCCGGAATTCCTGTAATTGCGCTTACATAAGTTAACATTAATACCGTCGCTATTGTGGTCCGAGAAGATCGTTAGATATGATAACTCTTAAAAATATTGCATTTACAATGCCGTGCAATCCACACGTTAATAACAGAAAAGTAAACATGAGATGTGTTTTTGCGTTGTGAGTTCTAAGACTCCTCATACCCGAACGCACTCCAACGCACGTTCGCGTTGGAGTTTTTTTTTCAAAATTGAAGGTGATATTACAGGAAGATGAGAAGAATTCCCTAATGTGAAGAAAAACCTTAGTGCAAAGTATTTTCATCATTAGAAGTTTGATGTTTGTTATATTTAAGGAAGAGAAAAGCTATCATCTTCAAAGGAAGATGGACCCGGAATTCCTGTAACTGCGCTTACATAAGTTAACATTAATTCCGTCGCTATTGTTGTACGAGAATATCGATAGATATGATAACTGTTAAAAATATTGCAGTTAAAATTACATGCGACCCACATGTTGATAACAGAAAAGTGAACATGAGATGTGTTTATGGGCTGCGAGTTCCGAGACTTCTCATACCTGAACACCAGCACGTTCGCGTGGAAATGTCTTCAAAATTAAAGGTGGTATTAGTGTAAAATGAGAAGAATACCGTAATGTGAAGAAAAACATTAGTGTAAAGTATTTTCATCATTAGAAATTTATGTTTGATTTGTTTAAGGAAGAGAAAGACTATCATCTTCAAAGGAAGGTGGACCCGGAGTCCCTGTAATTGCTACATATGTTGCTTACATATGTTGACATTAATGCTGTCGCTATTGTTGTCCGAGAAGTTCGTTATATATGATAACTGTTAAAAATATTGCAGTTACAATTGCGTGCGACCCATACGTTGATAACAGAAAAGTGAAAATGAGATGGGTTTTTGCACTGTGAGTTCCGAAATTCCTCATACCCGAACAACAGCACGTTCACGTGGAAGTTTCTTCAAAATTGAAGGTGATTTTACAGGATGGTCAGAAGAATTCCCTAATGTGAAGAAAAACCTTAGTGGAAAGTATTTTCATCATTGCTGAAGACGACGGAGGCGATTTTGAGGGACCTATTTAAAAAAGTTGTTTCCAGCATGTCTTTAGAAGTGTTAAAAATGTGGTATAAGTGTATTGCATTGAATATGAACTACCTTGAAAAGCACCATTAAAATTTAGGCGATAAGTGAGGATATGTTGATATAATAAAATTATGATAATTGTTTATTGAACAGCATTCTTAGTCATATATTTTAAAGTTAAATATGACTGAAGGTCTTACGGTTTGATTTGCGCACTTTACCTCAAATCACGAAAAACTCTCCAGTTTAAGCCGCGTTTCCATGGAACGTCATAGAATTTCCATCAACTGAGATATCCATCAGCATATCCGTTTTTGAGGGCCGATTTTCTGTTTTTATCCGGCTGCCAAGAAGGGTTATGTGTTTGACGCATATCTGGGTACGTATGTGGATTTCTTTATACTCTAGAAGCAGCATAACGGCTAGATGGATGTTAATGAATGAGGTCTCTATCAATTCGTCTTAACTGTCCGATGACTATAGGCTAGGCTTTATTTTCATAAATTCAAAATGGCGGCCGTAAAATACAAAATGACGGTAGAGACGAAAAATAACTTTTACGCACCATATTAATTGGCATATCACTGGATAGGGCTTTCAAAATGAAGACGATGTTTCCTAGACTATTTTACAGTCAGAAGCTTCGTTTAACTATTACACAACCTGAAAGTTGTGTAGGTAGGATTTCTAGCTTAACTGTAACTCTAATATTCATAGAGATCTATAGGCCTCATGAAAGCAGTGTTTATAGATAGGAACTAACAATTAAACACAACTTAAAAGTCATCAATACAAGTAAATAAAATAAATAGGTAAGTAATATAAACTAAAAATTCGTCCATAAAATATTAAATTAAAAAAATCAAAATACCCGACTGCGTAAAAAAATGAACGAAAAAGAGGGAAATAAGATGACATTGGAAGATAGTAGAGTGTGTAATGGAAATCCTTTTTTACTTAAGTTATTGCAACATGTTGGAGTCAAACATGTAGGTAGAAGGAGCCGCAAAACATACCTAAACATGAAAGTACATACCTAAACAGAACATTCCTAAACTGATGCATCCGACTGCAATTACTTAATTAAAAAAAGATTTCCATTACACACTCTCCTACGTCATCTTGTTTCCTTCTTTTTAGTTCGCTTTTTACGCAGTCATGTGTTTTGATATTTTAATTTATTTTTTTATTACATTTTTTTTCTCAAATTAACGGAAACTTCGTCAATCTAAATTAATGCTAAGGAAAATTTCAAAAATCAAATGCCAGAAATCGGGTGCAAATTGACTAAACGGTAACTTTGCTTTTATATGTTATTATTATTATTTTTTTAAGAATAAATTCTTTTTCTAAACAAAATTTAAAAAATGAATGCTATAATCTTTTAACATAAATAATTGAATATATTTACCATAATGCTTATATTCTAGGCTGAAATTTACTTTCTCTTAAAAATAAAGCGTTTTGATAGGCTCAAACATAAAACATTGCAAATTATGCCCTTTATATAGTTTTACAAATACTTTTTTAAATAAATAGGTGAAAAAAAATAGACTTTGTTAACAAATAATAGGATAATAACGAAGGAAAACTTTAACAAATTATGACCTATATAACACACACGTTACATAGACATATGTTATAATGGGCCGTACTAATAACACGTCATAATTATACACACACATTATAAAGGCCAACAGTAACATGCAAAAAAATGCGTTCATAATTTAATTTTGTGAATTACTCTTACACCCTCTTTACGAATTATAAAATACAAAAATAATTGTAAATTTTAAAGGAAATTAGTAAACAAAATCATGTAAAAAATTTGTATTTTTGCTCAACATTTTGTATTTTTTTTATTTTAAATTCCATACCCATGAAGGGCATTCTCCTCTATGGAAAATACTGACCATGGACACTGAAAAATATCCGTTTGTGAAAATACTAAGTTCTAACCGCAAAAATCATTCAATTTTAGCTACAGGATTCTTATTTAATGAAGTAGAATCATTTTGTTCAAGCTGAAAGGTTTTTAAGTTAATAATAAAGTTTTACAATTATAAATGTAGGATGTTGGATAAATCTTTTAAATTTACAAAGGAATTTTCGTTAAAGAAAATTTTTTCAAGTAACGCATTTAAATTAACGTAATTTCAAGTAACGCAACAAAAATTCTGATTCTTATGTACCAGATTCTTATATAAAAATAGCAAATAAAGCCTTCTTCTTAGCCATATTCTTATATACCTGAGCACTATTTGTACGCTTCTGAAACGTTTCTGTTCTAAATCAAGAATAATTAAAAATGTACTGTGGTTACTTATTATCTTCCTGGTTATTGAAAACTTTGAACTTTATAACATATAGAAGGAAACATGAAACTTCTGATAAAATATTTCTAATTTTTTAATGGGAGAACCGTATACTGCATACAAATTTGCCGTGGAAAGTATTTCCCTTGTCAACGTAATATGGATTATTTTTGCTACGATTTTTTCTCCTAAAATAGGGCACAAGGCGGTAAAGTATTTAATAGCGTGAACTCTTGTTATTAATTTTATCTTTGTACGATGTGGCAATGTCATATATAATGTCTAAAATTAAAGGGAGTTATAAGTAATGTATTAGACATGACCTTTGAAAAGATGACTGATGAAAAAAACTTTTCTTTTAACAATACTAATTCCTCTTTAAATTGAAACAAGAATATAGTCTACGTTTTTAATGTGGTTTACAATTCTTTAAATATCAGTTTGAATGGCAAATCAATTGTTATTGATGGTATATTAGGAGAAATACTCTATCTGATTATGAGCCTTTGCACGGTCACTGTTAGTAACATAAAGAAGATATGCCTTGTCTTACGAAAATATTTAATTTATATTCGTTTTGTTAATTTTTACTACACACACGTATACATGGTGTATCTGAAATGCTTCAACAATCTTAAGGGGATGATAGTACCCATCAAGGCGAACAAAAAATTTAATGGAACATGGGGTCGCAAATAACGTTTAAAGAGTGAAAATCGCAAACCTAATAAAAAATATCGAAATCTCGCATGCTGCTTTTCTGCAGAACTGCCTAGTAGCACGAAGCTGGTTTTCCTTTCACTTTGTTCATATCCGATCAGAAAGAGATAACAAAAACTTGGAAGAAAGCCAAACATATCAGTGAGCAGATATCCACGTATGCAAGTTTGAGCATGTCCGCCGGTCGTTCCTCTGTAGATGTACTCTGTGTAATAATGTCCGCGATCGACACTTTGAACAATTGTTGTAAAATATTTGTTTTCTCGAGTTATGTTGTACCTATTCTGTGCAATAAATAATTTTCTGGAGTGTTTATTTCTTGTCTCAGTTTGTCCATTTCCAGACGCATTTTTTCGACTTTGATCCTTTAAATGTCATTTGCGACCCCATGTTCCATTGCATGAGTACTATCATCCCTCTAAGTTTGTTGAAGCATTTCATAAACACCCTGTATATATATATAGTGTGTCATGGTTTTGCTCTAGTAATGTCAAAATATTGGATCATCAGCTTCCAAAAGACACAATACAGTTGCTCAAAGTATCAGTTTGATGAAAATCATTAGAGTTTTCCCAGTAAAGAGTTTAGTTTGATAGGAAACATTTTATTAGTAGTCAAAAATATCGTACAAGAATCTTTGGAGAAGTTAGATATTAATATTCTACGGAAAAACAGTTGACGTGACTTTACCAGACTAAAACATTCCGCACATAGTTCTATTTTGACCCAATGCAAGAAATTTATTGGTTACAGCGAAGAAATACAAAACCCGCAACGCGCAAGACTGTAGCCAATAGTAGAGACCAATATGGCGAACGGAGAAAGAAGCAAAAAGTTCTCAAAAAGCGCGCGAATACATCGAAGCGTTCTTCAAAAAAAGTTTGTGATCAAGGAAATGAATATTCTTAAATCAAATGATTTCAAAGTGAAAAAAAAAAAAACGTGTATCCAAAACAAATTATGAATAGAGAAAATGTAAAAAGAAAAAGAGATAAACATTGTAAATAGAAAATAATAAATTAAAAGGAAATAAATTTAATTAAATGGGATAAAGAATTATATATATATATATATATATATATATTCACACATAGACATACTTACATACACAAATACATGAATACATGAATGTGTGTGTGTGTGTTTAATATGTAGATAATTGAATTCGGTTAATTGTATCAATATCAAACGTCCACCATCTTTAATGGTGACGTGTTGTTTCATCACCATCACAGTAGTCAATAACACTTAATTTCTGCATTTTCTCCTTAAATCCATTAAGTATGCTCAAAATAAAAACTAAGTTTGAAAATTTTTGCATACACAACCCTCAATCAACCCGTGCTTTATAACTTGAAAGTGCTTGAGATTTATTTTTCAGGAAATGTTCAATGGTTTTTATTTGTAAATAATCACACCCATGCAAATTTTTGACAGAATGATGAATGTTTTGTGAAGTTAGTGTTAGAAAAAATTAAAGAAAAGAGAAAAGAAAAGTTATTTATGGTGAAAGTATTTTATCGAACACGAACTGTCAAACACTTTAGAGACTTGCTGTGTCAAGTTTCTATTTTAACTTCCGTAATACTTTTTCAGTTTAAACATGTGCTACCGATGGCCGAAGAAATGTTTAAAAACTTTTTAGGAGCTAGCTAATAATTATCTTGCGCTTTTACTGTTTTGCGTTAAAAAAAGTTTCAGTATTACGATGAAAGAAAAATGCTTATGTTTATCAAAGCATGAATAGCTGGAAATAAATTCTAAGAAACTGATTTATGGTTATGGGAAATAAAAAAATTAGTTATATTTTGTAATTAAATATTAGACTATCATATATTATTATACAATATTACAAATATTATTATATTTGTAAACATGCTTAAAGCTTTCTGTGTTACAGCTCTATAATAGTTACAGAAGGAGTTTAATTAGAAAATTATGGTTATAGATAAATTATGCTATAGACAGTTTAATTTTTAATTAGGATATAAAAAACTGGTATAGTTTTGCTGATATCTTGACATTTTCAGATATAACGATTTTTTCTATTTAGTTTTTTGTAATACTAATAAAATCAGTTGATTATATATGTTGATTAATTAGATCATCGTGTTTGAGTTTAATAGGTCTCTCTAATCGAAAAGTAATTAAAGCAAGTAGAAACTCAGTAACTCAGTAAAATGATGAGACACTTCGAAAATCTAAAATTGCCGATTAATTAAAAAGTATTAAAAGAAGTTAAAGTGATTTCTGCTTTCTAATAAAACATTTTTATCTTCAGGTTTATACGTTATGAATATTATCGAGAACAATCTGATGCTTAAAATTACTAATTTATTTAAAAAGGGTAAATAAAATATGTCACAGAATTTATTGGAAGAAAACTAGCTTTTATGAATACAAACATGAAATCTATTATATTATTACCTATTAAATGGAACTGGCAACAAATTTGACAATCTTTTGCCTATTTTATTAAAATAATTTTAGTTGAATATGGAATATTTTGCATTTTGATTTTATGTGTTGTTCCAGGAAAGGCATTACGCTGGACTTTCCGAAATTTAGTTCTTGGTTTGCATCTAGAAAAAAAAAAAAAAAAAAAAAAAAAAAAAAACATTTAGCAGAAAAGTTTCTGAAATTTTTAATTTAAAGAGTTTGGAAATTAATCCTTGCGCCAGTTAAATGCCATTCAGTACTTACAGTTCAAAATTTTAGAAAATCTGGCAAACCGTTTGAAATAGCACATAATCGAAGTCGCATTACTATCTGAAATCTATTTAAAATCCAGATGTAGGCTTTTACATGATTTTGTAAACTAAAGGCATAAGTATTTGTAGAGAAAACATTGGAGAAACGCTATGTGAAAAAATGCATGATAATAATAAATCTGACATCCGACTTTTTCCACCTGTATATTGCCTTTACTGCATGGATGCTGCACACCCAGAATCGGTCGTAATTAAATGCATTTGTATGTCAAAACAATCAATTTTACTTACTAAAAAGTTTTTAACTAGCAAACTTTTATGTTTTCTGAAACTGGAAGAGTATTTCGTATAGTTTAAAAGATATAATAATTTTGCTAAAAATTTGCGCACGCGTAAGAAAAGTCACGGATGGATTCGAATTTTTAAAAAAATGTTTAATCTTATACCAGGCCATACAGACTGGTAAGTGGTTGATAGTGTAGCCAGATGACCGGCTTTATAACTGAGTTATGTTGACCGCTCTAGATGAGCTTTAAACGCGCATAGTGCTTAAATTAATTGCACACATTTTACTATGGTGGTCCATTGTGTTGGAACTGGTAGGATAATTTTTTTTTATGTTCTGACATGAGTTTTCAAAAACATGTTATCTGGGTTACTCAGCGTCATATAACTAGTTTCTTTCTTTTTACCTTTTAAATAAATTATTCAAACATACGTGGGTAACGCATTTGTTTATTTCAATCTAATAAAATTATTAGACATGCGGATTTATCTTGCAAAACAAATTTACTCGTACATCAACAAAGTCCGAAGATCCTCCTTAAAAACTAAACGTTTGGAAAATATATATTTAATGAAATTTCGGGTGATTTACTGTTGTGCTTTACAATTGGACTTTCTATTAGCCCACCGGGTGTTTCCCGGCCCCGATATATTAACCTTAAATTTACTTAAAATTGCCTTCCATTCTCCAGAATTGTTTTAAATGTATCGCGCTACTCTGCGCTGGTCGGAATTTTCCAAAAGAACCTCTTTTCATTCGCGAAAAAATAGCTCCGGACTATACGAGGTTACGTGTGCTATCATAACAACGGTCTTTGGCGATAATGGGGTACTTAGAAAACCAACTCTGGAACTTTTTTCTCTTTTCCTTTGCATTTCCTTTGCATTTTAAAGAAAAATATTCTGATTTTCCTTTAATAATTGTTAAAGGAAAATCAGAATATATTTATTTTTTTCGATTAATATAAAATTATTCAATAGTAAATAATTTTTAAACCAATTATAATTAGTTTAACAAGTATTTATTAATGAATAATTTTATGTTATTCGATTCCCAAAATTATTCTCCGTACAAAGATAGAAAATATAAGACTGGGGTGGAAACGTTATAATAAAAACCAAAATATCACTTTACTGGGATACCAGATTCAATATGGTTTGTTTTTAAGAGTGATCAAAATCGCTGGTAAACTTCGAAAATCCAAGAAATACGCGAATTGTTCAGTGTAATGTAAAAAGAAAAACAATATCTGAGACGTCTCAGGACAATTTGAATCTATCTTCGTCTATCTGGAACCAAATATTCAGACCTCTATGTACAATAGATTTCCCATACTTATCATTAACAAACAGGTAACATATAAACACATACAGACAGTTAAAAGCTTTTTCCTATGTGAAAGGTAAAGCGGAACTATACCATAAAAATGAAGGATAAATTATAATATTTCAATGTGTACACATACGATATACAAAATAAATTAATTAATTAAAAAATCCTTACAATGTGTTACATTTATTTATTATAAATACTGAAATGGACATTTTTTAAGTTATTATGCAAAAACATTTCAAATAAAAAGCAAAAATAAAAAGCAAATTTCTTGATCCCCATTAACTCCATTTCAGAACCGCAAAATCCGTACGAGTAATGTACCATAAAGAACAATGTCTTCTCGTTTGACATTAAAAAAAGCATGCACAATCTCTTAAGTTTTCTTGCAGTTAAGCCATATAAAAGATAATCAAAAAATGCCATTCACTTGATTAGCAATGTTTTTAATGATTATGACACTGTTTCAGCTTAATATTCATGAATCTATAAATAGCTTAAGATTCACATCATTATCTTTTGAAAGCGTCTCTGCATACTTATTTCGTCTTGTTTCGGTTTATTAACCAAAACGATTTAACCTTAAAATGGCAACAGCGGTAATGTGTCACCCCACCCTAGCTAAAATTGCAATAATCATGTTATCAGCGGGTGATTAAAATTGCAAAACAAATTAGTCTTCAATAACGAACATTTCTCAGGAGTTATTGTTAGTTTTATGTAATGTTTAGAAATATGGGAACAAAATATTATTTTGCATTTATGGGTAGTAATTAAAGCTATCACTGTGCGCACTTAAAAATCTGCGAATTTAAACATTAAAATAAAGTACAAATAACAACATTTTAGTCAATTTATTTTCTACTTTTTAAGGAAAAAGTACTTTCTTAACCTATCCTAATCGCCTTTTTGCATCACGTACTTTTTTAATTCAAAGGCTAATATAACAATAATTTTATATTAATGTGCGTTTTTGGCACTGCACGAGATAAATAAATTTTAAAAAAAAAACATAATTTTGAGAACAAATGGGAAAAAAACAAAAACAAAAAACAACAACAATTTATTTCCTACATTGTTTAAGCTCGAGAACAGACAAATATTAAAATTTCATTCAATTAGTTCTACATTTAATGTTACATTTTTGTAACAAATAGCTTAAACCAATTGAACATTACAAAATAAAATTAAAATTCATACAATATGATACTTTTAAAATCCTAAAAACTTAGACACCGTTCAAATGAAATCAAAATAAATCTTAGACATTTTTTAAAGTTTTGTATTTTTTGTATTTTACATGTATCTTATCATTTTATGCGCAATCATTATAAACATAATATAAAACTTGCAGTACAAATACAGTAAACCCTCGATTTAACGGACCTCGGTTCAACGGACTTTGGATTCAACGGACTAATTAAAAAAAATTAAAAATTAAAAATTAAACAAAAATTAAAGTAAAACAAGTGGGTAAGTGTGATCGCAGATCGCACAGAGGGTTTTCGTTTAATATCCCTTTTAAAACACTTTAGCTTTAAATTAACAAATCAAAATCGTTAATTTAAAATTATTCCCCATCCCTAACCTGAAATTCAACGCCCGTATTTCAAATTTTTATATTTGACAAATGTCAAATATTTATTTATCCCTATTATTTACTGGAAGCCTCCATGATAAAACAGCTTCTAAAACGATGAAACACGCTTCGAAAAAAAAAAGTATTACTGCCCTACCCTCCCTCCCCTACTTGAGAATCAACAGGCAACCCTCTTTTAAGCTTTTATATGTAAAAAATCAAGCAATGAACAACGACAAAGCATTTCTTTTTACTATTTTTAAAAAGCGATTTCTCGGTAAAATAAAAAAAAATATCTATTATATCTGTGGCGACACAATGTCTCGTGATCAAATGAACGAAACCTTAAAAAAAGGGAAAGAACACGAAACGCCGAAAGCGCGCGCTTTGATTCTCACTGCAGCGTTCTAAGCATGCGCAATGATGCTGGCGACCTATGCGGCCATGTGATATGCTTTTCGTTCTATGCATGCATAAAAGTTGCATATGTGTTAATTCGTTTGTATTTCATTACCAATATTGTATTATTAAAAGTAATGTATTCTGTTTATATATATATATATATATATATATATATATATATATATATATACAGTAGTATATACGTATATACAATATATATTTATATATATATATATTGAAAATTCAAAATTCATAATTTAGTACACGAAAAAAGCATCTAACAAACTGTAACTAAAACAATAATTAACAAAACCAAGAGTAACTAAGAAAAAACCAAACATGAAGACAAGTGGCCAAGACTTATGACTTGTACTGCGGGGCTTATATATATATATATATATATATATATATATATATATATTGTATATATACAATACATGTATATACACTGTATATATTGTATGTATATATTATATATATATATGTAATTCGCACTGTAATGCATATGTAATTACAAGTACGCAATAATACGTAATAATACAAGTACGTAACTATGTACTATAATTATAATAAAATAATATTATAAATAGTACTTTGCGATTTAACGGACTTTCGATTTAACGCACACATCTTAGTCCCAATTTGTCCGTTAAATCGAGGGTTTACTGTATTTACAACTTAAGGGGGTCCGGGACACAAAAATCTTCAAATTTTGCAAAAACATTTTATTTCATTAAAAATTTCTCTGTTTTTATCTGCTTAAAATGACATTTAAATCATGTTTCAATCTGAATTAGAGCAAAAAATATTAATTTTCCCGTTTCGGTTTGTTTTCAAAATCTAGCTTTAAAGCAATAGCTGTCATGGAAACGACTTCTTGTAAAAATTTGTTTTTCTTCATGATAGGTTTTTTCACCATTTCCCGTATTTAATTTCTTATAACTCGAGAACCGTTAAAGGTAAAAGGTTCAAACTTGGAACATATCTTTTTCAATTGTTTTACTTTAATTTTGATTCAGCATATTTGAAAAAAATATTTACTTTTGGCAATATGATTTTTATTTTTTAAAGTTGCCCCACTTTTTTTAAAATTTTTTGGTGAAATATTTTTAATTTTCTTATAAATTAATATTTAAAAAAATGCTGAATCAAAATTAAAACTTATATATTTCTGTTTATTTAAATGAAAAAAAAAATGAAATTCTATAAATAATATTTCGAGTTATAACGATTTTAATCTACCCCACTTTTTTAATAAATTTTTAATTATGAGAAGTTTCATCATGAGATTTTGTTCACAAATGACAAGGTTAACCAGCACAAAAAAAATTCAGAATTTTAACTCAATAAATAAAAATTATTTTAAAATGCGTCCCGGACCCCCTTAAAAATGGAAAAAAGTCTAAGATTTATTTCCATTTCGCTTGACATAATCGTTAAACATACATGAAGAATTATCAAAACGTCTTAAGTCATTTCACATTAGATGTTAAATCTTTCTGTTCATAATTACGAATTCTGGAAAATTTAATCTTCTAAAGCATTTTTCGTGATTTTTTGATACTACGTTAGAAGATTTAATAAACTGTAAGAGGATTTTCCCAATTAAAATTAATTAATTTCAATTTATTGGGATTTTGTGCAATATTTATAACTTCACTCAATTCTTTTATTTAAAATATTTTTTAGTATTTTGTAGAATTAAGAAATGTACCAATATAATGTTCTTATAATAGAAATATAGAAATATTTCCGAAGTAAAACTTCCCCCCACCCCCAATCTTTCAACGTCAAGAAAACTGAAAATATGCAAAGGCAAAATAAATCACCCTTTAAAAATAGTTTTGTTTTGTGCAACCAATAGGAGGGTAAAGTGCCCTAATTTCGTCCCCTTTCCTAATTTCGCCCCCCTTTACTTCTCCGGTTCTACGAAAGTGGCGCCACTTATGACGCAATGCACAGGGAACGAAAGGTAAAAGGGGTCAGTAGTGAAAGTTTCGTTCGCCTTGACACATACATATATTAAAGGCGGCGGACTTCTAATTTTTAGAAGACCTGAGTTCTTATTACGTCGTTTGTAAAACGTTATTTACTGTACTGTAAATATTTATTTCTTATTCACTGCATGTATCTTACTTAGGTAAGATCTGCAGTATACAGTGCAGTAGTATACAGTCTGCAGTAGTATATCTGCAGTAGTATACAGTGAGTTTTAGGACGCTCAGTTCATCTTACGGGAACTGAAGAGCCGCCCGTATCCCCGTAGTCCCAATTTCGTCCCCGTTGCAGTTCTTATTTTCATCCCGGGGACGAAATTAAGAATGCTTTTTCATGACAATTTTTTCCTCATGTTTGGATGGTTAGGCTAATGTCAGACGAACGTCTTTTTGCACGCTTTTTTCCCTACATATCATCTCTACATAATGCCGCTAGCATTGTGTACGGATGATATGTAGGGAAAAAACAGAGTGCAAAAACACGTTCGTCTGACATTAGCCTTAATGTTTCGCTATGTTATTCTTCCACAGGTAATTAGTACATTTCTTTGTGCCTTAATTTAATGTAAATTAAATTTCTTACTCATTTAGAAATAAATTTTGATTTAGTTATAAGTTCAGCCTTGGTGTTTTGGATTTTTTGAGGTGGACGAAATTGGGACCATTTTTTTTTCTTTTGACATAAATAGATGCTTTTGAAAAAATTAAAAGTTTTTTGTACAACATTTGCCCATGTTTCTATGTGCGTGGGTAGTTAGTCTATGTAAAATACAAATTTGGTCGGTTTTCACTGAAAATTACAACATTTAGGGCCTAAAAGTGTCTTGGGGGACGAAAATAGGGCACCGTACCCAACTTTTGGAATAAGATAATGTAAAATATCTGTAACTCATTCAAAACTGCATTACTACTAATCGATGTATTAAATGAATTTTATAACAAATTATTTTAATGATATTTTAAAGTACCGTCGGGGTATAAAGGGTTATAAGAGATATTATTCTTCAGCCAGTGACGGAATATTGCTGATTTTTTTTTTCGAACGGGTGAGTTCGGTATTTTTGATATCTGTTAAAGTGTACGATTTTTTTAAAATTAAAACTTTTGCTTATACAGCATCCAGAAATATTTTTTTATTCACTAGCATTTTTTTAATAGCACGTCTTCTGTTTAATTGATAACATCACTATATGAATGAAATTACAATCTATTAATAACTTATATACTTGGTAACGTTTTAGTTATTGCGTCATTGTAAAAGGGAGATTGATTCTAAAATAATTGAATAAAAACGTCTTTAACAACATAACATTTTTTTCAGCTGATGATTTAACACGTGTTTTAATACATTTACAATGTATTTTTTAAAATCTATGTTGACTACACTTAACTTTCCGAACACAGTTGTACGTATGCAGAAAGCAAATAAATTTACAGTAATCCCTTTACATTCGCTGATTTAACCCCTTGAGGGACAAGCAAAAATGTCTCTAAATTTTGAATTCTTACCGCAATAATCGAAAATTTATATTTTTAAGTTAGGAAAAGTAATTTTTCAACGATTTTCCTCCAAAGTTAAAAATATAAAATTTACTTTAAATTTTCTGATGAGAATCTTGTTTAAATTAGGTGGGATATATTTAATCCCACCGCCACTCAAGGGGTTAACATTCGCGCGTTTTGATTATTTTCGAAATAAAAAATGAAGAACATTTCAACATTCGCGAATACTCAACTTGATTATTCGCGAATTTCGTGTTATAAAGAATATTTTTTTTACAAAGTAAACTTGCTTTGTTTTGTGAATTTTATAATCTGATACTGGACAGCTACATTGTACTGTACAGCCGAAGTTCCGAGAACTTCAACCATTATGCTGAGAGAAAACATAGATAAGTAATTCCGAGAAACCGGAAAAACTTGATGCTAAAACTAAAAAAAATCCTAAATTTTCTTAATTTCAAAATTTTTATTGCAAGTGAAATTTTTTCTTAAAAAATTTGTATGGGAAATTTAAAACTTCAACAACAACTTGTTGAGAAAGCAGTAGAATCCACTCCTAAAAGGGTAAGGAGCCTTAAATTTGAAAAAGAAATCCAGAAATCGAAACCACAATTTCTTAACGGAAATTCATAAACAAAAGATCTGTTCTTCTAAACAATCGTATATCAATAATTTTTTTCAGCCCTCAACTAGGAACTAAACTTTGTACAATATGTTTATAATTATTCAAATTTATTTACAGCCTGTACTACATAATGCTTAATGAATATATTTTTATGTTTCAATTGCTTTTTTCCATTAAAACAATATCTTAAATCCCAAGTCCCTTTTATGCACGGGAAGACAGTCTCAACATTCGCAATTTTGACATTCGCGGATGTTTCTGCGAACATTAAGTGATACTGTTGGGCATAGAAGCTTAAAATTTGGCATGGTAGTAACTTATATGATATAAATGCTCGTTATAGAAAGAATTCAAACCGCAATGCATGCATTAGAACTAATTCCACAAAAATCAAAATTATAGAAGACTAAATAAAGCGGACAAATTTCTATAGATGATCTAAATAACGGAGTACATGAAATTATTAGGAATATAAAGATGAAAATTTGCACTAATGTTGCTTTTAAGACGTAAATACTCGCAAAAGAAATATTTCTAAAAAATTCGCTATGTAAAATAATGCAGGAAAGAGAAACATTCGAATTTGTTTTTTATTTCTGTGCTATTGCTGACCTAAAAACTTTTTATCGGGTTGAAATTTTTGGACGGGATATTTTTAGGATGTAAATGCTCTTTAAGAATGGCTTTTAAAAAATACAAAATTAAAAAAAAGATAAAATTAACGTAAAACGTTCTAAATTACCATTCATATGCATTGTTAGGTATAGAAACTTTAAATATTTAATAAAACCTCGCGAATGTTAAGTGATTACTGTATATAAAAAATAAAATCGGTCAGATTCGTATGGTGGATCTCTAGATTTGAAACTGGAGACGTTACTCCATCGCTACAAATGCTTGATCTTATTGTCGCAGTGTTTATCCTTTATACTCTATTCTATTTCCTTGGTGATTTTTCCTGTAGAATCGGTGATAAATTGGTTTAAAAATAGATTAAATACGAATAACGTCGGCCGATTTGTATAAGAATCTACGGTTCCTGCAATAACCCTAAAGACCTCACCTACACAATTGTGTAGGTGATACTAAGGAAAAAGAAAAAAACATTTTCCTATTTTTTTGTGACTTAAAGCCGAACCTGCCTCCATATAATTGTTTGGATCCTTTTTTTTTGACGTAAACTGACATCGTAATTTTTTAAAAATATTTTTCCCTTCAAATAGGTTCTATTATTTAGGGTTAAACACCAAGACATTTAATTTCTACCAAAAGGACTGGGTCTTAAAGGGATAATGGTATAGTAGTATATCGTATTCTTGAACTTGGAGGCTCTATCGAAAGTATCATTTCGGAGCTATCATGTTACTTACACACACCACACACGCAGATCATGATTACAAGAATTTCATTACACTATGTGATTGTAAGGAAATAGTTTAATGATTCTTCAAGATTTCTGAGAAAGTGTCATGTTACTTTTGTACGAATACAAAAAATAGCCGATTGTTATGTGGAAACATTACAAAGTAATAAAAGTAATAAAAGTAATAAAATATCCCATAAACAATAGTATTTGACCGATTTAACATAAAATAACGCATATAGATTCGTAAGTTCCGCAGCAGTTAAGGGGGTAACCTAAGTGAAAGGGCTGCTTTACACTAAATGTAACTTTTCTCCTAAACCACTCATACAATCACCACATTTTTTTAAATATAACTTTATTGAATCTATATTTATTAAATTAAAAAGGATTTTTTTAAAGAATAAATATATTTTATTTAGATTGTGAAAAAAAAATACTTTTGTACTCTTTTTCATTTAGAAAAAAAGAATGAAAAAAATGTTTCTTTAAAATTTCCTCTATTCAAATAATGTCCAATGATACAAACCAACAGAGTGTAAAAATATGAAGATGACTATTATGGTTATGGAGAAAAGTCACAAACTGTGATAAGAAATGCTACTTTTCAAGAGAAGCAAAAAACCATAGGCTCTAATAAAGAAATTTATTGTATATCCAAAGCCCATATCGAGATGAGAATTTTTGCATTTTGAGTAGAACATTGTGTAGAATAATATTATGCAAAAAATGAACGGATTTTTTTTCGAGTCCCATTAAAATCATATTAAAGCTAATCGAAAATTCTATTCGAGAATTTTCTTTCTAATCCGGAATAGAGAATTTTGAATATAAATACAAAATATTAAAAGTATAAAGCTTTGTAATACAAAAAAAAATTCCGAAGCATAAAATCTAATTTCTTAATCTTCCTTCAATGCGTCAGGAGAATGTGAAGCTATACAATTAATGTTCCGTGAAGTACAATAACTGCCTATTTAAACACTTAAAAACATACATAACTTCTTAAATACTGAAGCAGTCAAACTATATTAAAGTTAATTAAAAAATCCCATTCACTTTACTAGCAATCTTTTTTAATGATTATGAGACTATTTCGGCGCAATTCTCATAAGATAATAAATAGCGTGGTTCTGATTCAGATTGTTACGCTTCGGAGGAGTCCATGCCTGCTTATTTCTTCCAGTTTCGATAAATTAACAGAGGCGATTTATAATTGCAAAACAAATTAGGCTTGCATATGAAATTTTTTCAAAAGTTGTTTCAGTTTTAAATAATGACTACAAAAGACACAAAGTCCTATTTGATTTTAATGGGTGGTAGTTAAAGTCATTTTGGTGCTCTCTTTAAAGTATATCAATGTAAACTTTAAAATAATGCGTAAAATAACGACATTTTTATTCATTTACCTTTGCTTTACTTAAAGAAAAAAATGCATAACAGTGCAGCATATTAAATTATTTTCTATCAAAGTTTAAAAGAGGAAATATTTTTCAGCGAGTGATTTTAATAAAATTATTATTATTATTTTTTTTTTCAAAAAAAACTAAATTTGCATATTTGTGTCAAAATTTCTAAAGCTTACGTAACAATTTGGACTACCTAAAAATTAAATTTCCAAAAGTTTATATCTATTTTTGATAACGAGACATTTTGTTTTTAAGCATTTAAATTCTAATTACACTCTAAATTACTATTTGGTGCTTATTTATTCTTTGCATTATAAACTTCTTTTTTTATGCAAGTGTGGTATTTATTCTTATTGTATCTATAAATGAGTTTTTAATTCAGTGTAAAAGGAAGAGTTTACATAATCGGGATATAAAGAATATACCTCCCTCTTGTTGCTTACAAATAATTCCTAATCACTTAATTTTAAAGGTATACTTCCAATTCGGGAAAAGTTTAAAATTTTGTTCATCATACTCTTAGTAGCAATTTACAGGGCTCACACTGCTTTTACTTTTGAGTCCACTTTTTACAAATTGTAATCATTGCTGTATTTTCTATTATTCTCCTATTAAATAAGATGAAAATTACGGAAATAATGGTACTTTAAAGCAAGAATCGAGCGAGACCTTTGATTCAAATAGTTATTTTTGCTAAAGATACAAAAGTTAAATTTTATACTGTCTCTGCGTTTTATATGTTACTTTATATACCGTATATTCTAAAATTATTTTTTATGACAAAATTAATCAAGTTACGATGCTTTGAATTAAACTTGTTTTTACATTTTTACATTCCTTAGATGTGAATGCATAGCGCGACAAAAAGCAATTCAATTGTAATTGTATACATTTAATGAATTGAATATCACATGTTTTTGAAAACAAATCCTCTTTTTTGGAAATATCTGAGCAAAACATTTTGTAGTTTTCTTTTAATATTTATTATTATTCAGCAATCATATTCTATGTAATTAATTATACAGGAATAAATTTTTAAGAAAAAATATTCATTACTGACTTGAAGGGACTCTTCGTAGAACTGTCTAATCTTGTCAGTCTTAAGAAAAGAATATTTTCTATACAAGAATGTCCTATGCAAATTTTTATAGTTCAGTGAACAATTTATTCTATAATTTATTACAAAGCGCAACAATTAAGTATTATAATTATCAGCTTTTGGAAAAAAGCCAAGTTACTGCGTTTTATGTCCAATAAATATGTAGGTCACTTCAATATATTGGCATGAAGATTTTCTTGCTTGAAACTGAGGTCGTCATTTTTTAACGAAAAATTTAATATAAAAAAACAGTAAATACTTCATTTTTTTACCCAGGGATGTAAAAATATACAAATTCTTTTAATGCTTTGAACTTCTGTACATCACGAAAGCATTTAAATTACATAGAAAAATGTTTCAATTGTGGAAATTATAATAAAAAAAAATCAGAGCTTTGTACACTGGACCTAATTTTTTATCGAAATACAAATCAATGATAATTGACGCCCTGAGTAAAAAAAAGCGTTAAATGGCAATTTTTCTCTTCTTATGTATGAAGGTGTTATAAATAGAGATCGACCGAAAATTGGAATACGTTTTCATTTTCGGTGCAAAATCTGAGTTGCTGCCGGCGACAATGCTGCCAAAAAGGTGGCCGGATAGAAACTTGACCGAGACTATATGTATTATAAAATTCCCTTTTCTTCCTTGAGTAATTTTCAACGTAACTCATTGATTTGAGCTTTATCGGCTCCAATGAGGCTCTGTTTATTTATTGCTATGAACTTCACTGATTATAATTATCAGTCATGACTGACTCAAGATGTGAGTGCAAAAAAGGCATATATGACTAAAATTTGAATACACTTTTCAAGTGTTTATTAAAAGATGCAGACTTAACACTAATAGAAAATTTTTAGTTTGAAACCGCAGAAGTGTTTCGAATTCTCCTTGAGAAAGTTCTAGTATAATAGGTGATCACTTACAAAAATCATTATAAAGGTAAATCGAGGTATCTATACCTAAAACATTTTTTAATTAGATGAAATTCGTATAATTAGAAAATAATTTTGTGTCGTTGATGAATTAATTGCATTTTATTTTATATGGAAATAAAAAGTTTTGGTCAGAGGCACAGAGACTTGCCTACACGTATAATTAATTAATAATTATGTATATTTATGTGTGTATTAATTACTTTAAAAACAATTTTTGTACATTTTCGTTTTCGTTTTTGTCCGAAAATAGGATAATCACCGAAATTTGATTTCGGTATCGGCTTTAAAAACATCTTTCGTTCGATCCTTAGTTATAATGCAATCTACAGTAAACCTAAAATGCTACGGTGTCATTAAACTCAGCGATATGATACATAATGTTTTGATATTTAATAATGGGATAAAGTTCTTAAAGTGGGTATGTCGCCAAGTTTGGAATCAAACAATATTGATGCTGTGAAAAGGTATGGTGGGAGTTTATAAGGTAGCAAGAGTATTAGAACAGTTATGTGTCATAAAATGTTTCCATATGTACAGAATAATTAGGAAATATGTACCTAATGTTTAGTTAATTTTTTATAAGAAAGTTTGATTCTGCTTGTTAACATTTAAAAAATTTGATTACGAAGTAGAAAAGAAATCAATCAAATTTAGAATAAAAAGCTATCCAGTTTCCTAAAAATTTAATTTTTGTTATATAACAACTTCGATCTCCCATTCTAGCTATAACGCAAAAAATAAATAAATAAATAAATAAATAAATAAATAAAATAAAATAAAATAAAATAAAAATATAGAAATCCTGCAAAATAGAAAATAGCAAAGGCATCGGCTTCAGACTTTCAGATTTTCAAAATATTTAAATATTTCTATTTCTACATAATCTAGAAAAAACGAGAGAAAAACAGCACATTAGTTAGCGATGAAAATTGCCATTTTGCTAATCTTACGCATTCGTTTTGCATAAAAATATATTCCCTTGCTTGAAAGGATTTTTTAATTTTTTTATTAAACTTTTAATGTAACCGTTAAAATTTTAAATGCAGCTTTGAATTAACTAATTTTTATTTTAATTTAAACTACGTCTATAGAAAATTAGTAGCTGGTAATAGGTTTTCCTTTATATTAAGTAAAGTTTTTTAGACTTATCATAAACTATATATATATATATATATATATATATAACCAATAATTAAACATAACCTACCACCATCAAAAACCGTAATATTATGAATTAAAGCTGTAAGTATATAACGATTAAATTAATTATAAGAATTATTATGGAATAAAAATAAGAAAGTGGACACCGACAAATAATGGAAATGCTTTTATATTGAATTACGTTTTCAAGGGCACAGAATTCAATGATATAAGCAAAATGGTTGTTTTCTGTGGGAAAAATAAGCTAAAGCTAAAAGTTATTTTCCCCTGTGCCCAAACAACCATTAAAATCAAGTGAATTGATTAAAAATGAAAACAGAATAGAAACAAATAATATGAAATGGAAAAATCAATAAAACCTATTTAAATATTTATAGGATATAAAATGAAATAATAAACACCATACCGTTTAATATTTTAGAATAAATCCACGCGCACATGGCACCAATAATATCGTAAAGATTAAGGTGAATAAAACAGTTAAGAAATCACAGTAATTGATACCATAGGATGCAGTTAATACATATTGAAATAAATGTTAAATAACTGTTAATATAATATAAAATAATATAAATAGAAAGTAATTACATAATTAAAATGCACTATTAAATTAATTAAAAACCGTTAAACAATATCGTCAAAATTTAGCTAAAAATTCCCCCTTGTGTAGTAAATTATAACTGAAATGTAGCTGGAAAAAGTAAATATAGAACTTATCGGAAAAAAAACACAAATTGTGGTGCTGTCATCTAGTATTACTTTTATGATTTAATTGTCAAAAGACAAACAGTTGTAAGCAATTGAATGTAACAATTGTTTTATTAACAGCAAAACCAAACATATCCTTATATATAGATAATTATAAACAGAATATAAACCACACAATGTATTTTTAAAAAACTATTGTTAATAAAATTTAAAAAGCATACAAAATATTCTATTAGCTAACTTATTTAAACTACACTAAGAATTTAAATAATTCTAGAACATCGATAATATATAGCATATAGCTATATGCTATAAAACAAAATAAATTCATTAATAATTAATATAAATAATTATTAAAAATATAAAAATCTTTAATAAAAACTATTATATATAAGATAATTATAAAATGAACAGGAAATAAAAAACATATGGTAGTATAAAGAAGGTGAACAGATACTTAAATTCCGATTACCTAAAAAGCACAAATATAGTGTGTGGATTATTTTATACATCCATAAAAATCCTATATATATATATATATATATATATATATATATATATTTGCTTCATATCGTTGATATAAGATTTTTAAAAAGATCGTTAAATCATGTACTAAGTTAATGTGGCCAAATGTACCCATTTTAAAATTAGATTTAAATGCTTGTAAATAAACTGCAAAGAATACTAACAATTTGTGCTTGATTTAAAATGTATAGGTTTCATAGTTTCTTTAGATATAAATCATTATAGTTTATTGACAACGAATTGAATTAAATGAAATGACATTAACATCTGACTTTGGGTGCTCTAAAGGTTCTGTGATTCTAAAATACAAAGGTAGACAATATCTTCGACATATCGCAGCTTAGCAATGTAAAGCATCGTCTGATTCATGATTCAACCGTAATCCAAAATTCCACCCTCTCTCGTACTATATTTTTAATTTTCCTACGCGCAAATTTTCTGGCGTATATTAATACTTATGCAACCATAAATTATCTTTCAGTGTAAATATTCATGTAAATATCTGTACCTTCGTAGAAAATGGCCAATTTCCATTATATCGAGAAAGAGCATTTTAATTTAATGTTTTTTATTATTATTTTTAATTATTACTAAAAAAATAATCTTCCCGAGGAATTAGGGTTTATTTCTGTTATATCTATGATTATTGTGAAGTAGCTGGTGACCATAGAAAAAATAAATATGATAATTGTGAAGAGGTTGCGGAGCATACAAGAAATAATGGTTATTATTATAGATCGGTCTTAATTTAGGAATGATAACCATTTAAGAATATATTAAAGGGGCACAACGGGTTTAACATAGAAAAAATAATTATGATAATTGTGAAGAGGTTGCAGAACATACGCGAAATAATGGTTATTATTATAGATCGGTCTTAAATTAAGAATGGTAATTATTTAAGAATATATTAACGGGGGAACAACGGGTCTTTTTCTGTTATATATTTATTAAGGATCGACCGAAACAAGTTTTTAAGACCGAAACCGAAAGCGAATTACAATAATCTTCCTATTTTCGGCTGAAAACGATAATGTCGAAAAACATCTTAAAGTAATTAATACCTACAAAAATATACATAATTAATAATTAATTACACGTATTTATTAAATATACATATTTATTAATGAATAATTACGTGTTTATTAAATATACATAATTATTAATTAATTGTACGTGTGGCACAATTTGGCTCTCATTGCCTCTGATCAACACTTTTTCTTTTCATATAAAATGAAATGTAATTAATTCATCAACGATGCAAAATTATTTTTTAATTATACGAATTTCATCTACTTAAAATATGTTTTAGGTATACATACATCAATTTATCTTTTATAACGATTTTTGTAAATAATCATCTGTTATACTTGAACTTTCTCAAAAAGTATTCGAAACACTTCTACGGTTTCATATTACTATTAAGTCTGCAGCATTTAATGAGCACGTGAAAAGCGTCTTCAAAGTCTATCACGTTTTGAGTCAGTCATAACTAATAATTATAAACAGTGAAGTACATAGCAATAAATATAGTGTCTCATTTCAGCCAATACAGCTATATTTTATCATCAATGCATTACATCAATGAGTAATGTTCAAAATTTCCGAAAGAAGAAACACAAATTTTGGAATACAGATAGTTTTGGTCGAGTTTCGGTCTGGCCGAATAATTTGGTGATTTTGCCGGCCGTAGATAGATCTGACCGTTTTTTTAAAAAGGTTGTCATAATTTACGATGATCGAAGGCATGGTTTTGCTGTCGAGTATTGTCGTGTAGCTAATGATGGCAGAATGAAATGCACTGAAGGTTTTCTCAAGGAAAAAACACTCATTTAGGAAAGAACGAATGTTTTTCGGTATATGGTCATGTACACGGTCATGTCACGAAAACACCTTCCACAACATAATACTCTGAATATACCACAGCGGCGTTAAATATAATCGATGTAATAAAGGATCCAATCATATTAGTACGATGTCCTTAAAACCAAGCAGCGATCAAAAAATAAGGAAAAAGGACTTTTCCTAACCTTGTGCACGCTAATTTAAGGGAACTTGGTGCGGAGAGTTATGAGGCCATGGGCGAATCAGGAATCGGTGCGAGCCAAATAATCCAATCAGGCGGCCGGAATTAATTCTTATAAGCGCACCAATTTGGTAATGAAGAGGAAACCGCGCGAATGGGGAAGTTTAGAAATAAAAAAATTCGAATTGCTTTAGCGCCTATGTTTTAGCGTTGAGAAACGTAATAACTTTAAGAAAGATTTTTATAAAGAGGAAATGCTTTTTAGATTAGAAATTGGAATAAGAATAATATAATGCGCGTTTTAAAATAAAAGGAGTTTAAATAGAAATAATGAATAAGATATCATTAAGAGACAGGGAAATAGTGACTATGCGCGAAAATACTTTAATAAAGATTTGGAATATTTTTTTTCTATAGATGGTTTTTTGCATACCTTTTTTTCTATAAATGTATATGTCGAAAAATAACTCACATTGAGCTATTTGTGTCATGGTTGTTAAGGACGAGGAGATAAAAAAGTTGTATGTACTCATAGTATATCTTACTTTTAATTAAAGAAATTACCTAAAATGAAATCCGTGATTTAACAGACAATGCTAATAAAAATTTTCCAATAAATCTAAGAGGATACTCCTCAAAACTTTTAATAATGAGAGACAAAATTGGCAAAACAAATAATAAATGGCTCCTTAGTTACTACACTTTTAATAAAAGAGTTGGCTTTTCTTCTGTGGGGACAAGATTAAAGGAGTATCAGTCTTATAAATCACATATTATTTCTATTGTGAACATCCCTTTTTCCCTTTTTTCATAACTGATATGTAGCGTATAACGATGAATGAAGTATCATCGTATAGGATTTTTTACCCACATCTGAGATTTCATGATTAGTGTACAACGATGGATGAGGTATCATAAGATATGTTTTTTTTTTTTTTTTTTTTTTTTTTTTTGCGCACATCTGATATTGCATTCTGAATTTTCGTTAAAAGACTTTATTTGTTTAAAATATTCTTAAATAAAAAAAAAAATTGAGATATGTGGGGATGTGGGGGGAGATATAACGGAGGGGCGGTGATAATGTAGGGGGGAGGTGCAAGACATCTAAGTGGGAATTGTTCGCACGGATCCAGTGGATAATAAATATTAATAAGGAAGTCAGTGGTTTAGAACAATAACATGTTAAATCAGTTCACACCAAATTTGCGAATGGATTATGAGGAAAATGTTTTTCGAAAAAGATGTTGGGTGAAGTATGTTTAAGTATATATTATTCAACACTCTTACGTCTATAATTATACAAATAATATACACTTCGTCCTAGACCATATTAATATCTCCATATATAATTCTTTCTTCTTTAAAAACGTAACATTTGATGAAGATTTTATCAACCTATGTTAGTAGATATTCTAAAACTTCTAAAACTTTTTTATGGTCTTCGTGATTTTTTCTTTCCTCCTGTGAAGAAAAATGACCTATTATCACTTTTAAGGATCTTTGACAGAAAAAATTGTCGTTTATTTTTACCCAGGTTTTATTCTTTTTATCACCTTTCTACACTTTATTCTATGTTTTGAAGCAAGAAAAAATGATGAAAGGTGCATATTTTTAAAAAGCGTATTTTTCGCATCTTGGTCAAGATCAATAATGCGTTATTAATGTTGGGTTAGAAAAGCATTTTTTTTTCCTTAGCGTTATTTTCTTGGAATTATTATATTTTATCTATGCACGGCTTAATGTCATAGGATTACAAGACAGTTTATTACTTAATAAATGTAATGTTTTTATATGAATATTATTGCATCAGGCATTATATAACTCATTTCACATACAATTTTAATTTTTTTGTATATGTATTTCATAGACATTGTCGCTGTTTGAGAATGAGTCATAATACTGTTTTAACTTCCATGCTTATGTAGTTTAATTACCTGCATTTTAAAAAAATGCTGCATTTATATTAATAAATTAAGTCTGTATGCTAAATAATGATGTTTTACATGTCTACGGCAGATCCACTTTTTTAATGTATGGAATTAATAAAAAAATATATAACTATTTATCGTATTCCCTTGTAAAATATGATTTTATAAATAATTCGATCATGCTCTACAATTTTGTCTTTAAATGTTTGTTGGGGATACGATCACTAATTTCAGAATTCGCAGCCAGGTATGTCAATATTTATTGTTATTTTACTATAATTAGATATAATTTTTTGCTTTTTTCTATGTATAATAGAAGAAAGTATTGTAATCGAAATTTTTTTCGACTTCCGGTTTTCGACGGATTTACACGTTTTAGGGGTCAGAGAAAATAGGGGGTCAGTTGTGAAATACATGTTTATACGAAATATCTGTCTGTAAGTGTGTCCGTGTTTCGCCATTGTATCATCGAATCGTATATGAAGCTATGCATAGAATTAACCCACATTTTATATATATTTATGTTTTTGGCTATGACAAGTAGTTATCACTTGAATTTGAAAATATTCCGCCAAAGAGGGCTCTGTAACAGCGAGTTTAGTGCCATTTTCATTATTGTATCATTGAAAGTCTATGAAGTTATGCATAGAATTGAACAAATTTTATATACACTATATGGCCAAAGGTGACCAGTCGCTTGCGATTTTTGATGTTTTGTTAAATATCTAGAAAAATACACGAAGAATTGACCTGAAACTGCAGTTGTGTAAACAGTATAGTATAGGTCATATATTTTCGCGAAGAGTTTTTCCCGAAACCCCATAAAGAACCGTTAACAAATTGAAAAAGAACGAATATCTTTTGGATAACCCTGAAAAAAGTAATATATCAAAAGCGTTCAAGCTCGAGATTATTAATAAGTGGCTTATTGTAATATACCGTGTACATTTTTATGAGGATAGCATGTACACCCATAGAGAAATTAAGGTTTTAATAAAGACAGTCAAAATTTCGCCAAGTTTTTTGCTTATAATTAGCAGAGTTCTTAATATTGAAAAAAGTTATTTTCAGAAAATATGACAAACAACATTGTACACAAAACGCTGCAATCAGAATTAAAAATTAATAAAAATTGGATCAAAAATGACTAGGTTTAATAAAAGATGTTTCACTGCGCATGCGCGAATGCAAACAAAATATAATATGCATAATGTATTAGCTAAGTATATAGAGCAACTTTTGTGAAAGTCTCAAAATCATAGCTTGAAAATTCTGAAAGTGATCGTCGATAGAATAAGCTCGAAATCCGTTGTTCCCAAACAGAAGCAAAAAGATGAGGGGCTGTATCAAATATCTGTTGATTTGTGCCAAGATAGCTACTATACAAGACAAGCGTACTACTACATTTGGATACAAACCCTCCTCTTTTTGCTTCCTTTTGGGAACAACGGATTTCGAGCTTATTCTATCGGCGATCACTTTCAGAATTTTCAAGCTGTGATTTTGAGCCTTTCACAAAAGTTGCTCTATATACATAGCTAATACATTATGCATATTATATTTTAATTGCATTCGTGCATGTGCAGTGAAATATTTTTTAATAAACCTGCTCATTTTTCATCCAATTTTTATTATTTTTTAATTCCGATTGCAAGGTATTTTGCACAATGTTGTTTGTCATATTTTCTGAAAAGAACTTTTTTTAATATTAAGAACTCTGCTAATTATAAGCAAAAAACTTGGCGGAATTGGGGGCTGTTTTTATAAAAACCTTAATTTCTCTACGAGTATACATGCTATCCCCATAAAAATGAACACAGTATATTACAATAAGCCACTTATTAATAATTTAGAGTTTGAACGCTTTTGCTACGTTAGTTTTTACAGGGTTAACCAAACGATATTCGTTCTTTTTCAATTTGTTGACGGTCCCCTATGGGGTTTCGGGAAAATCCTTGCGGAAATGTATGACTTATACTATACTGTTTACACACCTGCAGTTTCAGGTTAATTCCTCATTTATTTTTCTAGATATTTAACAAAACGTCTAAAACCGCAAGAGACCGGTCACCTTTGGCCATATAGTGTATAAGGTGTTTTTTAATTAACCTGCAACCTTAAAATGAAATAACACAGAATCGTCGCAGTTAGCACAGCAAAAAATTTTTTATTGAAAAGAACGTCGAAAAGGTAATTAATGCATTATGTTGATACAGAAGTAATGCACAAGTGAGAACCTTAAGAGGCGATACAGTAGCGCAACCTAGTCACAAAGTTATCAGTTACTTGTTCAAATGTTTATCTTTTAATGCTTGCAAACAAGTCAGTAATGGATTTCTTGAGGCTATAGAGGTCTATCGGCTTCTTCTTGTACAGCAAGTCTTTCATGTGACCCCAAAGATAGAAATCGCACGGATTCCTATCCGGTGAATAAGGTGGCCAACGCAATGCACTAAGATGGTTGATCGAGTATTGATAAGCAATAATCCGGGTTCCAAACACACTGTTAATGGTGTCAAATACTCTGCCTGTTCTATGCAGAGGAGCACCGCCCTGCGTGAACCAATATTCATCGGTGTTCATACCCAGATTACAAATTTGGAGAAAAACGACTGTGTGAGATTATCTTTAACATTATCAATCCTTTCAAATTTTCTTATCAGATCTCTTACCATTGCTCTAGAAAGGCTTAGGTCAATATTTGAATGTTGAAGCCCACATCCGTAGCGAAATAGTGTTTCACTTTCAGCACGTAAATACCAATTTTTAATAATAAAAATACGATCTTCAGTAGAATATGATGCTTTGGTAGATATTTTCAAAGTTGCATGGAAGTGACATTAAACAAATTCCTTTTATACCCTCTCTCACTGCACACATTCGTGCTGCCATCTAGTGAGTCTCCGAGAAGTTATTTCAGATTAAAGTTGTAGGTTAATTAAAAGTCACCCTGTATATGCTTTTAGTTATGGTAAACAGTGCAACGTGAATTTGGAAATATTCCACCGGAAGGGGGCGCTGTGATAGCAATTTTGTATAATTTTCTCGGTTTTTTTTCGTAGATCTGTTGTACATTTGCTGTTGTATTTGTAAAATATCATACATGGTATGCTGATACGTGGGTACAATCTGAAGCAATTTATTCATTATATTTAATTTTTTTTATCAGTTATTGATTATAAAGTCTTTTATTTTTTACACGATTATGAAAATGTTCTGTAAAAAGTACTTTCACTAAATAAAAACTAATTTTGATTAACTTTTTTTCAGGTAAGTTCTGAATTTAAATTGGCGATCAAGTGCTTTTAATTAAAATGTAAGTATTAAATTATTGTTATTATTCATGTATGTGTATTGCTAACTAAATTTCATAGCAGAATGAACAGTTCCACTAAGAAAATCAGTCAAACCTAAATATTCTATCATTCCATCACAGTAAAATAATGTAAATTTGCATAATCTATATAAACTATTCAAAAATATGAAAATATTGTACAATATTGTATTCTGTAAATTTGAAGAAAATACTAATTGATTGCTATTGTGACCTTACACGTGTTCTTCATTAGAAGTAACAATTGGATATTTTGACATATTATTTCGGAGATTTTTTGAAAATAATACACAAACGGTGAGTTATGGGGACCGTGACCTTTATTTGAGCAAAAATCGATCCCAAAATTGACATTTCTTTGTGTGTGTATTATTAGCTCACAGGCTATCAAAGCCTGAGAGCTAATGTGCCCGCCCGTTCTGTATGTATGTATGTATGTATGTACGTACGTAACGCGATAACTCTTGATAGAAACATCCGATTTGCTTCAAAATTTTTTTCTAGGTTCATTGTGATAACGCGCTTCCCTGATTAGTTTTGGGAGTTCATTGATTAAGGATAAAGGGGAGTTAGTCCACACCCCTTAATTCAGATAAATGGGTTTTTCATGCAGAATGATTCGATTTGCTCCGAATTTGGTATACCGGTTTATTATGTTAAGGAATATTAGTTTTAGGGATTCATTGGTTAAGGATAAAGGGGGTTAGTCTACCCCCCCCCTTAATTTAGATAAATGGGTTTTTCATGTAGAATTATTCGATTTGCTCCGAATTTGCTATACCGGTTTATTATGTTAAGGAACTTCCCTGACTAGTTTTGGGGGTTCATTGGTTAAGGGTAAAAGGGGAAAGGGGGCTAGTCCACCCCCCTTAATTTAGATAAACAGGTTTTTCATGCAGAATTATTCGATTTGCTCCAAATTTGGTATAAGGGTTTATTATGTTAAGAAACTTCCCTGATTCGTTTTGAGGATTCATTGGTTAAGGATAAAGGGGGGCTAGTCCACCTCCTTAATTTAGATAAATGGTTTTTTTGCAGGATTATTCGATTTGCTCCAAATTTGGTATACCGGTTTATTATGTTAAGGAGCTTCCCTGATTAGATCTGGAGGTTCACTGTTTAAGTATAAAGGGGGAAACAGGGGCTTATTCCCCTTCCCTTATTTTTGAGGGGTATTATTCTTTAAAATAAGAGAATAATATACAATTAGTGTGAATAACCTATGAGCTCAATGCCATCAGTTTAGCTGGGCACTTTTCTTTTTTATTATTTTCCAATTCGTACTACGTCATTCGTGAAAAACCGCATGCAGATGCGATTATTTTACGCTTTACAAGTATTTTAATTTTGTTCACAAACAATTTTTTTATCCTTTTAATGTACTTTAAATCTGTTTTTCTCAGTACTGATGTTTCAGCATATTTTTTTTAATTTTTGAAATACTCTCAGCTACTTAATTTTTGATCAAAATTCGTGAAACTGATAAGGAAGAAATAATCCTGATATTGCTTAAAAAGAAACTGTGTATTCATTTTAAAATTCGACTTCATTAACATTCAATTTGATTTTTAACTTAAGGCAGATTTTTGATGAAATTTGATATGGAATTCATAAAAATATCTCTAAAAATTAACTATTTAAGGGATTAAAAAATCGATACACAGATTTGTTTGTAATAGAGTTTTACGTGATTAAAAAATCGAGGAAATATCAAAAAAATTAAGACGCAAACAGCATTTAAAATTTTGTTTTAAAATTTTAATTTTTAAAAGATCTTAAAATTATAATAAAATTGGAAATTTCTTTTAAGGTGGTCTATATACATATGGTGAAATGCATATTTTCACAAAATTTCAAATCTCTATTATGAAAATTAAAAGAAATTTTTTTAACCCTCTGAGCGGTTTGGACGCATTTTTTCGCTTCCCAAAAACAACTTTAAGAGGCTACTTCAGTTAAATGAAAAGACACATTCGCTAATGCTAATCCTATGGAAGAAATTTATAAAGATATCTCGGTCGCATTTCAATATTTTTAAATGATTTCTTTTGCATTGAATAGTTGAGATCGATCTGTATGCAGGCCGCTTTTTACTTTTTCGATTTTGACTGCAGATATTTTTTATGAGGATGCTTTTACTTCGGAAACCGGTTCCGAAAATGAAAGTGTTCTCATAAGAAATACCTGTAAACAAAATCGAAAAAGTAAACAACGGCTTTTATACAAATCAATCTCAACTATTCAATGCAAAAGAAATTATTTAAAAATATTGAAATGCGAATCTTTATAAATTTCTTCCATAGGATTAGCATTAGTGAACGGGTCTTTTCCTTCGACTGAAGTAGCCTCTTAATCTGTTGTAGACAAAACATTTTTCAACAGAATTGTATTTCAAGATTACTATCAAATAAAGGGGCATGAAGTGTATTTCAGAAACAAACAGGAAAAGAGAATTTTAATTAAGATGATTTTAATTAGCATTTTTATGAAAATGAAGGAAAGCCCTCAAGATTCTCGGAGGTAAAAGTCCACCGCCCCCTTAAATAAACTAAAATTTCCAATTAAAAATTACCGTTAGGTATAAAATCAAGGATTCTGAAAATGTGTGAGTCATGTATGCGCGAAGGAGTTAACGTTGCATGTTTTGTTTTCTGCTACCTTAAAAATTGTTAAAAAAGTAGATGAACGGAATTCATTTGTTTTTGTTTAATACTTTAGTTGTTAAAGTAAAATACAGGGTTATTCTAAATGATTCATCGGGTTTCAAATATATGTTTATTTACAAGTGTACGTCGTACAAAAACGGGTGATACGTGAAAAGATACATACAATCATCAAGTTAATGGTACATACTACAAATTTTCAATGCGTGCGCCCTTAGTCACCCGGCACACATCCCAACGGTAATCCAGTTCTGACACCATACGTTCAATACAATGTTTATGTTAATGTCCGTCACAGCAGCAGTGATGCGTTCGTGCACACGAGCCACGAATCGGGCTTTTAAACCTGGTGAGTGTATGTATCTTGTCATGTATCGCCCGTATTTGTAGGTCATATACTTCTCAATACACAGTATTTTGAAACCCGATGAATCATTTACGCTAACCCTGTATACAGTTATGAAAAACAAAAAAAAAAGTTTTACCGAACCAATTTGGATGAATATTTAAAAAATAAATATTTCTATTTAACGTGCCTTAGGACTCTTAAAACTGGAAAAAAATGAAAAAAGGGCCATTTTCAACATTTAATATCTTAAAATGTATTTGATTTTAAGACACAGTTTTGCTTGAAATGACGGTATGTTGTTTCACGTCATGTATTTTAAAAAATCGCAAGTTACAGAATTAGCATTTAGAGGGGGCTCCAAACTGTCAGACATTTGATGAGCAGAAAATCGGCATAACAGCTCACGCGCAGGATTACAAAAAAATTTTTGCAACTAGAAGGAAAATTTTGGTACTTATTAATACTGCAGATTATTATTACAAAGTTGTATTTAGCTAATGCAAAATTTAGAAAATTTCAACAATATAATCACCTAAAAATTATTTTTTGGAAAATTAAAAAGGAAATTTTAGATTCAGTTTATACTGACTAACATGAAACATGTGTTTTGGAAATTTTATGAAAAAATATTCAGAAGTTCTTGAGCTACCCTGCGCGTCCATACGTTCAATATCATGTTTCTGTCAATGTACGTCACATTAGCTGTGATGCATTCCTACAATGCTTGCAGCGTTGTTGTCATTGGGGGTATATAAACTTTGTCTTACTTAACCCACAGGAATTTTATATCTGTTTAGTCTCGATAATCAGATTTTGTCAGCGTGGAAAAAAATACAAAATGTTTAGTATTTTGTGATGCTTTATCCTTTTTTTAACTAGTGTAAAATGATGTTTATAAACAAAAACATCAAAGTTTTAGTGAAAAATTTATACATTATATTCTGGAAAAACATGTATCATAAAAAGAGAATTATACACTCATGGTAATGGAAGTTTAAATAAAGATATTTCGAAGAAAGTCTATGCTCATTCGAAAGAAAATTCAAAATAGATTAAATGATATCTAAAATCTTGTATAAACCTTTTTAAAAAAAGTTAAAAGAATTTAAATAAAATAACACTAACATTTTTTATGTATTTTCCAAGCATCATTAATTTCAGATTAAGATATAAAACTTTCACAAATCTGACTGTAATAGGATTATTATGAAAATATTATTGCAAACTTGCTAAAAGTTTTTAGAGGTTTTCAAGCATCATTACATATGATTTACATACTTATGCATATATATTTAGGGCATTTACTTTTTTTTCAAAATATTTTACTTTATGATGCAAGTTTTACAAAACTTATTCTGCAGATTTTTTGTATGTGATATACATATTTCTTGAATTATTTTTAAATGGTATTTTTAAATACAAAATTCATTTCTTCTTTCAAATCGTATTCTAGATTTCTTTACACATTTTCTGTTTGATTGAAATTGGAAATGTTTTTGAATATATATATGTCGTAGTTTGGCAGGTTTAGTGTAGATAAGCACATGTCCGAGTAAATAATCCGCCATCGGGATGCTGTCATCTGTTAAAACTAACTCGGTCGAAGATTAGTTGCAGTCGAAGACCATGTTATGGTGACCAGCAATAATCACTAAAGAACGGTTATGCAGTTGAAGTAGCTAAGTGGATCACACCGATCATTCCTCCAAAAGAATACGGATTTATCATTAAAAGTGAACAATTCTTTATATATAAAGCACATGTCCCAACTTCCATGCATTATAGTCGGCAAAAACGCATTACAAGCGCGCGATGCAGCACGCTGACATTCAAAAGATGTTGCTTACGCAATCCTCCTATTCTACGAAGTCATAAAACACCAGATAGCTATTAGATCACAGGTGAGTTGATTTGACGAGAGATTTTGACACAGGTGAAACTCTGCGAAAATCTCTGAAATGTGCGTTCCGAGGGTGTTCAGGACGGTCTTGTTAAGACGGCGCACAGTGGGGCAGGAAGCCTCCAAAGTTGGCAATAAATAAAATTTACTTTGAACAACAAAAAAAAATAAATAAATAAATAAAAAAAAAAACACATCATGCATTCTTTTATAGACTTTGCGTAGTAAAACTTAAAAGTTTTACATAAGCTGTAGAGTTTTTTATTAATTAATTTACAAAGCTTTTTCAAATATTTTCTATACAAAAATAAGTTAAAATCAAGAAATTAAGATAGTTTTATGCAAATTAAGTATTTATAAATCATCCATAATATCGCATTAAAATGCAAAACAGCTGTTTTTGAAAACTCAATTAATAACTTTAATGATTATGAATCACACCTTAAAGTAAATATCAGCGACCCGTTTTGAAGGAATGAATCCCCCCTTTCTCAGGCGAAATGTATGTACTACTATCAAGACAGCAGAAGCAAAACTGTTTCTGATGCCTTAGTAGTAGCACACACTTTTTGTCTGAGGTAGAAGCGTTCTTTCCTTCGAAACACGTTGCTAGTATTAATTTTATAGTGTGTTTTAAAAATTTTAGAATATTTAATCGACATCTGTGTCATCATCGTTGTCATTATCCTTATCACCAGATACATTGAGAAATAGAGTTTTTAACAAATGTAGGGCTTCTCGTTGCAGATGTTCTAACTTTTCCATCTTTTCATTTGTTTGCTAGTGCTCACTGGATCCGAACTTATAAGTAAAAAATTTAAACTATCTCTGATAGTTTTCTCTCGGCTGTACTTTCTGGAGTACTCTCTGTATCTTTTAAAGTGTTTATTCCTCGTTTCTTGTGCTTCCTCAGTCATTTGTTCCTATAGGCAACAGAGCCTAGCTTATATTTTCTGGTCCGTGAATCAAATACTTGTGTAATGTCGTGGGCATGTTGTACCAAGGATACTTTAAGACAAAATATCTGGCTGTATCACGCGCAAATGCATGATAGTTTTCGACGACACAACATTTTTTTTTTTAAAGTCTATAGAACTACTACATTCTCAGTTTGTCCTATTCTGGAGCTCTTTTACCAAAAAATCATATTACTTTTCAAAATTTTTTTCTTTCGAACTTTTCATGATATTAAGAAGTTCTCTTTTGGCAATATATAATGTATTTAAATTTGTGCCTAAAAAAACAATATGTAATCATGTTTATGTACAGTCGTGGAAGAAAAAGTAAACACCCCTATTACCAAACGATTGGAAATAAAGACCACTTTTAAATGATGCATTTAAAATTTTCTTAGGGGTTATCTACAAATCAAAACCAGGCCAAATTTTCAATTTTTCAATGGCAACACCCAATTCCGGCAATATCTTTTAAATCTTTGGTACAAACTATGCTAGAAAGAAATTTCAAGTCATTTGGCTGATAAGTTTTCGAATTATAAACATTCAAAATTTAGTGTTTCTAGCGTTAAATTACATTTTCATATTTTTATTAATATCTCCTGAAATTATAATCCTAATGTGATAATTTTTCTCTTTAATTATAATACCAAAAAATCCAAACATAAATACATTGAGTTTGTAATTTTTAAAAATGTTATTATATGGATTACGAGTTATGAAATTAATAATCGAAAGAAATATGAATTGCAACCTGCATTTTTTTGATAGATTTACTTTTCTTATGTCCTGCTTTATGGAAATTCACAATTTCAAATTTTACTTTCAAGTAGTTTTCTAATTCTGAGTAAAAAAAGGCAAAATGACGGTTTATGACACTAAGATGTCCAGAAAAGCATAATTTGAAAAAAAATATATATATATTACTCATTTTAAAGAAACATATGGAAACATTCTGGCGATATTCGAAACATGTTAAGCGAATGTCATGTTTATATTGGCAAGAAATAATACATTAATAAAAGTGACATAGTCATTCTGCAGTATTTCAACAATCGAGTACCCAACTTCAATTGGGATGCAGCCCCTAAAATAAGCTCATTTTAAAATAAATCATTTCTCGAAAACTAATCATATGAATTTCATGATAATTTGGATTTAATCAAATTGAAGAGTGCAGAATCTATTTATGGTGTGAAACTTGGGTATTGACATTGAAAAAAAAACAAAGTTTGGGTTCATTTTCATATGTAGATGGCCCCCTTAGCAAATTTTATATACATCATTTAAAAGTAGACTTTATGTCCTGTTGTTTGGCACCAGTAACTTTCTTCTACAATAATTTGTTTCAGAGTTAGTAGGGGGTGTTTACTTTTTTTCCCTGACTGTGTGTACACTAACAAAAAATTGAGAATGATCAACTATAAAAATGACCATATAATTAAAAAAGTTGCAAAAAGGAGCAAAATTTTCTGAAATATTTACCATCCGAAAACTCAAACCTAGTAGAAAAAATTATAGTTTACACTTAATTTGCTTTAATTCATAACTAACCTTCAATGTTTGAAGACACTGTGAATTTTTTTTTTATAAATTTCAATACTATATATTATAAGCATCACTTTATATATAAAAATCATATTAAAAACAAATTAAACGATAGTGTATTTTTGTTAGATATCTGAAGTTGAAGGTTCATAGTCAAAAAATATTATCTTTAAATTAATACAGCGTAATTAACAAACGAATGTTGAAACAAAATTATTGATTTTTTTTTCATTTATTATCATCGTGCGATTTGCAGTTTAACATCTTACTTTAATAACGACCAAGATAACTTTGCGCACTTTTTAATTCTAGGCAGATGCTTATTGAGATCTGGTCTATTAAAGTGACGTATGTCAGTAGTTCAAAATAGAATTTCATTAATGAAGGGAACGAATATTTTTTCCAACTGGATTATATCATATTCAAAGCTGGAGTAGCACCTAATTATGACCTAATTACATGGTATACAGGAGTTTCCGTGTTAAAGTAGTTTCATCATGTAAATGCTATAGTTATAGCTCGGATGAATGAAATAGCGCTGCAGTTCGCAGCCAAGTCCAACTAATAAGTGTGAATTATGTCAGCCAGGTATCGGTCCGGATAGCCTAACAGGTAAGGCATTGGCACGGCACGCCAAGTATCCAGGTTCGATCCCTGGTCTGGACATTTTTCGCTCTGTTGGAATAAACTTCAACTGTGCTACTCCAGCTTTGAATATGAATAGAATTTCATTTTTTGATATTTTGCCAGATTTGAAGGTTTCTTGCCCCACTGTGCGGCGTAAAGATACATTGATTACATAGCACGCGAAACGAGCGAATGAAAAAGGGGGCGCTTTCAGACGATTGTCTGGAACCAATCGGGAGAGAGTGCGAGGCTTAAAATAAAAAGAATTCCAGCTTTAAGATCGGAAGCTTTTTATGCTGAAAAGTCAAGAGCGGGAAAGATGTTTCGTAGAATGAAAATTAGGAAAGAAAAGTAAACGGCTTTTGAAAATATTCGAATATAAAAATTTTAGATAGAGTAGTTTTTAAAATTTATGAAGGAAGCTAAAGCTTTAAATTAAGGTTTTGGAATAAGATGTTATTGATATACGCGTTTTACATTAAGGGTAATTTAAATGGGAATAAATGATAGATATTATTAAAGTAGGGAAATATTGATTATGCCGAAAAATAGAATAATTTAAGGAATATCGTGAGAAAAATTTTTATATAACATATATATATGTTTTCTTATATATACAAAATTTGTTTTAAGTTTCGTATCAAATTCTATAATGCAGGCGTACTCGACTATTTTTATACTTTGTTTCCAACTTTTTTTCAAATCAATATTCGTACCAGATTTACCTTGCACATATTATAGAAAACTATCACTAGAATTTTTGTTTGGAAATAATGATATAAAAAATTATAAAAATAGTCACCCATGTAACATCTGATATTGATTTCTGTATATTTTCTGTTTACTTGCATTAATATTTTAATAATATTTTGAACTAATATTTTTACATATAAAATTAAGTTTTTACCGGAACAAAAACTATATATATATATATACATACACATATGCAAATATAGCAGAAAGAATAGGCCGATAGGCGCTTAGAAACAGCTATAAAGATATAAGACAATGGAGACAGCCCGACTCAGCAAAACTCTTTTCAATAAATGTACCTCGAGTAATCTAAAAATGGAGCAAGCTCATCAATTGTTCTGCCATGCCAGAAATGAAGCTTGTTGAACTGAATTTCCTTGTTATATTTTAGCAGACTAAGAAATGAAAAAGTATTGTGTCATTAATAGCTGAGCATCTGCTATGTAGATATTATGTCTATACTTTCCAAAAATATTCCCCAGTATATAGTCTCTGCATTATAACCAAGAACTTTTATTAAATATCCATGAAAAGCATAGAAGACTTATTACTTACATATATATGTTTTTAATCTAATATTTTTAAATTTCTGTTAGAAGTTTAAAGAGCTAAAATTATATTTTAATAATTATTCTGACCTGAGAATAAATTCTCTTTGATGTGTGTTAGATATGCATGTTATGCTCACTGAATATCATATAAATCCATGCATTATCAATATTTCACATTTAGATCCCTTTCAAGATTCCGTTGTATTTGACAACATTCCGAGTCAAATAAGAAATACTATAGCTCAATAGGTTTCAAATTTTGTAAAATTCAATAATGGGTCTGTGTGAATTACAACAGGTGGTATTCATACCCATCTGACATGATGAAACAATCCTGTTTCTTAAGATATCAGATATACAAAAAAAATTATTCGACGTATAAATGCGAAGCAGTAAAATTCCAATAATACGAAATCCAGCCATCCGAGTAGCGAAACATCCGGATCGATATCAAGAAAAAAATATGTATGCATTCACTAAAATGTAATTTCTTTGAAAATTATATCCAAAGTAACGTTAATATTTTCGTTTAATTGGATATTTTAAAATATATTTAGATAACAATAATTTGCTATTCACCAATTTCAGAGTTGCAATACATTCTATTGTGTTTATATATTCAATTTTCATGTTTCAAGATACTTTGAAAATTTTATTTTTTGTATTAGCCAGAATGCGGCCACGGACAGTTTAGGAAAATTTACTCTTAGTATTTAAAAAATGGCTTCAATTGAACCGTAAACAGAATTATTGTTAGTGATGCATTTGTTTGTTTGCTTCGAAGTGTGTGGAGCATCAGTCAGAATGGGACAACAGACAGTTTCCAAAATTTTACTTTTAGTAGTTAAAAAATTGCTTCAAATGAATCCATAAACAGACCTATTGTTAGTGATGCATTTGTTTGTTCGCTTTGAAGTGTACGGAGCAACAGCCAGAATGCGACCACGGACAGTTTCGAAAAAATTACTTTTAGTATTTAAAAAATAGCTTCAATTGAACCCGTAAACAGATATACTGTTAGTGATGCATTTGTTTGATTGCTTTGAAGTGTACGGATCAGCAGCCAGAACACGACACCGGACAGTTCCAAAAAATTTACTTTTTGTATTTAAAAAATTGCTTCGATTGAACCCGTAAACAGACATATTGTTAGTGATGCATTTATTTCTTTGCTTTGAATTGTACGGAGCAGCAGCCAGAATGCAACCATGGACAGTTTTGAAAAATTTACTTTTAATATTTTAAAAACTGCTTCAATTGAAATGGCAAACAGACTTATTGTTAGCGATGCTTTTGTTTGTTTGCTTTGAAGTGTATGGAGCAGCAGCCAGAATGCGACCACAGTTTCGAAAAAATTACTTTTAGTATTTAAAAAGTTGCTTCAATTGAAACGGTTAACAGACTTGTTTTTAGTGATGCATTTGTTTGTTTGCTTTGAAATGTATTGAGCAAAACTCAGAATGCGATCATGGACATTTTGTTTCTGTGAAATATTTCTGGGAACTAACAACTCAGAAATGAATTTATATCACATAAAAATTAACTTTGATGGAGATGTTTAACTAAACCCTCTGAATGTGAGCAAATATTGCACTGTGTTTTTTTAATTGTTTATTGAAAAAGTCACCTTATTTTCATTGTTCATTAATTCTCTCTGTTTTATCAAACATAAATGATTTTAAAGTTTTTTAATTGCACAATTAAATGTTATTTTGACGTTTGTGTTGTATATCACAACTTAACGTTATTTTATGATTGATTGCAATGAAATGAAACTTTAAATATTAAAAGACACTGTAATGTAAATATTTTAATAGAAGTTAAAGAGTAATTACCATATCTTAAGTAAAAAAATTATTTTAATTAAAAAAAAAATCTGACAGTTAGTATCAGTGACTGGTTTCTTGGTAGGCACTAAATGCGCAGCTGCGAAAATCATTCTTCTGTTGCCGCTTTTTCTTTAAAACGAACCTTTGTCATATTTTTTAGTAGAATGCTCTATCATTAAGCAAGGTAAAGATTTTGTTTAAAAAGTTATGGTTAGAAAAGATTAAAATTGCATTCAGAGCATTTAGTGCCCCAAAATATGACAAGCCCGAGCGCCACTCAATAATATTAATATAAAAAAATTTAAAGCATTTGATAAATGATTATTGAATAAACATAAGAATATTATGCGTAAAGCATAAATTACAAAACAATTCGTAACTTCTCCAGCACTATAAAAAATGACATATGTTACTTGATCTGCGAAAATGTAAAATAATGACGAACGCAAATATATAATAACCTATTCTGAGTCACCCAAGATTCTGAACAATGTTCCTTTATCTTTAAAAACCTCAGAAAACATTTTTATTTTCGAAATTTAAAGAAGAATTTACAAAATTAAATTTTTATCAGCTGCCCGTAATTTTCGGAACCGTTTCCTGGTAAATTTTACGATGCATTAATCAGTTCGCTGTACCCAAACAATCGGTTTTTTTTTATTCTATCCATTCTCATATAAACATTTCCAGCTGCATAACTGAATTTGTGCATGCATTTGTAACAAAAGAATGCTAATTTTCATATTAATGTTAATGCTGATAATATTGTATGTCTGTCACGTGTTTTCTGATTATCAAAATATTTACCTGAGAATTGATAGCATCCGTAATATGATATTCCGATTTGAGAAAACTGATTATTGCCCTACAAAAGCTACTCAGAAACATTTCCGAAAATGACGGACAGCTAATAAAAATTTATTTTTATAAATCCTTCTTTACATTTCAAAAATAAATAGTTTTCTGAGATTTTTAAAGGTAAAGGAACGCTTTTCGGAATTTTCGGTGACTCGGAAGAGGTTATTGTATATGTTCGTTCTTGATTGTAGAACATTTTTGTAGAGTAATAAACATCTGTCATTTTTTACAGTGAGAATACTGTAACTCAACTTTACCGGTTAATAAGGTGATGGAAGATATCTTAAATAAGCAGTTTAGAAAATATATAACACATTTGACAACTTAATTTAAGCAATTACCGTCTATGTGTGGAAAGGTACCAGAATTATTTTGTGCTGCCCTACACATAGATATTTGATTTGTATAAGGACTACATAATTCCGTTTAGTTAGAGAACCCGTAACATTGTTGAAAAAGCACCTTCAACCATTCCTGCAAATACACAAAATTGTACTCGAAATTTTTTGTGCAATCCTATACACTATATGGCCAAAGGTGAACGGTCACTTGCGATTTTAGAGTTTTTGTTAAATATCTAGAAAAATACACGAGGAATTAAACTGAAACTGCAGGTGTGTAAACTGTTTAGTATAGGTCACATATTTCCGCGAAGATTTTTTCCCGAAACCCCACAGGGTACCGTCAACAAATAGAAAAAGAACGAATATCTTTTGGATAACCCTGTAAAAACTTATGTAGCAAAAGCATTCAAACTCAAAATTATTAAAAAGTGGCTTATTGTAATATAGTGTTCATTTTTAGGAGGATAGCATGTATACTCGTAGAGAAATTGAGGTTTTTATAAAAACAGTCCCAAATTTCGCCAAGTGTTTTGCTTATAATTTGCGGAGTTCTTAATATAAAAAATTCTTTTCAGAAAATATGACAAACAACACTGTACACAATATTCTGCAATCAGACTTAAAAAATAATAAAAATTAGATGAAAAATGAGCAGGTTTACTAAAAAATGTTTCGCTACGCATGTGCGAATGCAAACAAAATATAATGTACATAATGTATTAGCTAAGTATGTAGAGCAACTTTTGTGAAAGTCTCAAAATCATAGCTTGAAAATTATGTTAATACATGGAAATTATCCATGTATTAATATAGTTTCTATCGATGCTGGATTTAATTATGTTCCGTATTTGCCCCAGTTCGGGTGCTCACGTTGAATATTCCATCTTGTGCTGCGTTTGTAGCCTTGCCAACATATAATAGTGAGAAATTTTCCGTACTGGGTATCGTTCCAAGTGGTTTAGTTGGTAGAACGTCAGTGCGCTATACTGATGGCCCGGGTTCGAGTCCCGGCTTGGAATCTTTTTCACTATGTTGGCCTTTGCGCCTTTTAAGCAATTACTTTGTACTTTGAAATTTGATTTTCATTTGAAATATTGAAAATTATCGTCGATAGAATAAGCTCAAAATCCATTGTTCCCCAAAAGAAGCAAAAAGATGAGTGTTTGTATCAAATATCTGTTGATTAGTGCCAAAATAGCGTACACAATATTGCACGTACTGCTATATTTGGATACAACCCCTCATCTTTTTGCTTCCTATCTTTTTGCTATACTGTTTACACACCTGCTGTTTCAGGTTAATTCATCATGTGTCTTTCTGGATATTTAACAAAACGTCTAAAATCGCAAGTGACCGGTCACCTTTGGCCATATAGTGTATGTTATATCTACAGATTTCTATGTGCATCATATTTTACGCTGAAATTTAATTCAGATATAAATCAATTTACTTTTAGCCTGCGAACATGTTTTAGTGTAATAAATATAACTAGCCACTCTTGGCAACCAGTTTGGTCTCCCTTATAATTTATGTTTGGGAAAGCATGCTAAGCATTGAATCATGTTACTTTTATACATAACTTAATTTAATTGGACTCCCCTAAATATAATTAAGCTAATATTAGTTTTTGTTGCATTAAAATCTCATGTTGTTGATTTTCTGTAAGCAAATAAACCTTATTTTTTTACAATGGAAGTCTATGGGAGTTTGGCGAAATATTACAGATATCGCCAATTTTGCGTCACTTTTGCCGTCTAAATTGGTCACCAAATTCCGCGATATATCGCCAAGTCGGTAATTGGCGGCATTTGGCGACAGAACAGGGTCTACCTAATGGTAACCCCCTTATAGGTATGAAGATGCATTAAATGCTGCTCAATAACCAATGAGATAAGTTTCATTCGGGCGTTGCCATTAAACAGTTCACAAATAACGCGTTCTGTGTCACATACAATAGCGTAATATGTATATATATATATATATATATATATACAGCTGAAAAATGCATTACACAATTAAAAGCACTATTAAGCAATCCACGACCATACAAAAGTAGTGCTGTCCAGGGCTTGAAATATAAGGGGGAAAATACCGCAGCTCTAATATTCTGCAGTATCCGTAGCTTATTCCCCCGTCACCTCGGCACTCATATTTATATTTCATGCATAAGTCTCAAAATTTAAAGCAATTTATTTCATTTTCAGCAAAATAAACGTTTTAATATATTTTAATTATATCTATATGCATTTTTATATAACAAAATCTAATAAATGAACTGCGCAAAAACATTGAGTGGAGATTTTTAAGACAACAAGAGTGGAGATTTTTAAGAAAATCCTACTCGACAAGGATTTCTTTGTATAAACCAGGAAACTACAGCGCACGGCGCTGTTCCGGTTGGTATGAGTTTGCTATATTTATAAGTGCCGGTGGGTTCAAACTGTTATTTAAATATTCACTAAAAATAACGAAATTCTGGAACTACGCGCGTGTAAGCTTCGGCAAAAATTAAATACTGCGTTGAGCTAAAAAGTTGATTAGTCAGAATATTTTACAAAAAACGGACAAAAAGCAGCAAGTAAAGATAATACGGTCGCAAGAAAAAAAACAGTACATGCTGTTGTGATTAATTCTGATTCTGGTATTCTTCGCCGCCTTTCGGAAAGTTTTGAGGCAGAAAACATCTACTACATATTTTTGAACGCTAGATAGAAATGTGCTCTTACAAGCGCGATACGCTGCAACATATATCTAAGTACTTTTGGTAGGAAATAATGCAAAGAAAGGTTATTTAGGCTTCGGTTTTCGGAAGCACTGTTCCACTGGGCTCCAGAGCGCAGTATTTATGAGTTCCGGTGAATTCCGACAAATTTTTCCTGACAACGCAGAAGTACCGGATCCGAGCTCCGATGAACTCCAGTGCAAATTAAGCACTAGTGCTGTCGTATTTTCTTGTGTAGCACTGCATATGATCAATAAAATTTATATTCAACATGCAATACTAAAAAAAATAATAATAATTAAACTTAAAAAAGGAAACCAAAGATGAAAACACTATTCCAGCAATTGTCGCTTATAGACAATACTGTAACCGAATTCTATTGCAGGTTCCTGCAAATAAGTTGTATTTGCTATGCATCCTATATTCTACAGTAAGAGTTTTGTAAAGTGCACAATAGCTCTTTCTATAATGTATATAAATTTAATTATGTTTGAAAGAGCGTAACATTATTAAAACGCGATGCAAACATTTTTTTCCCGTATAACATTATGCAATTGAATTATTTTGTGTGAATCTGTAAATAATTAATAGATGTTTTACACTCCATATTCTACAGAAAACGCAGGTGCACTAAAATCCATATGTTGGTGCACCGCATAAATGTATATCAATTCCATTCTGTTTCAAATAGTATAAAATCATTCAAATACAATTCAAACAATTTTTCCCTCAAACACAGGCCCTTACTATCGCACGAGCAGACACGACATTTCTGAGGGGCATGACATTTTTCGTAACTTCATCTAAATTTCTATTAAAAAATAAAATTGTGAAAAAATGTGATATTTGAGATATTAATACAATGACAAAAATATACTCAATATATAGTTAAAAACCCATTTATATAAACAATAGAATAAATATTTTATTTTTATTCCTGGAACCGTTTTTTTTAATTTTCCGGAAAACCTAACTTTTTGAGTTCATACTTTTCGAATAAGTATGTAACATGTAAAAAAAAATAGTATGAGTAAATCAACCAATCCAAGAGGGCACGAAAAAGGGAAAGTTCCCTGAGTACAGAAATTTGCTCGTCGGGCCATGGGTTATAGATCGAAATGTAACGGAATTCTTTTGAGTGTGTCTACAAAAGAACTATAACTGTAATTGCTTTCAATAGGGGATATGCCATGGTAATTCTCAGTAACATATATCAATAATTTAGAAATAGAAGTATATTTATGAGAGTTAGAGCGTTGACAGGCAGACGAATCGAAATGATAAACATGTCAAAACTATGTTGTTAGCGTAATAAAAATAGAAAAGAAAAATCTTGAATAAAAAGAAAGCTTCGGGTTTGAACCAAAACCACCCATACAAAAATCCAATCCCTTAACTATTCGGTGATTGCGATCGTCTTGTTGGTGCTTCTAAACATTTCAAGTAGATATAATACAACATCATTCTCAAGATTTTTTAATTTATTTCTCTTTTTTTATATTTTGGACCGTTTCCACCTAATTACTTCAAGATTATGTTATATATTTCGAATTCTACTAACCTACAATATTTTTTAAAAAATTCGAAATCCTGACGTATGGTGCTCTCCTTGTCAGAGAAAAATATTTTCTGAATACAAATTACTTTTAAAAGTATAACTTAGCTGTCTAAATTTGTTTAATTGTTTAAAGGATTTTTAAGCAAATATTTTCCGACACGGCGACTTCACGTAGGAAAAAAAATTGTAATTTTATATTTAAAAAAAAATAAAGCTATATGTTCTTTCAAATATATATGTACCATTAACCATAGCAACAACTACTATTCCCGATTGATTTTAGTGAACTATAGCAACAGTACAGAAACTCATCTACAAAGCGTCTGTACTGTTTAGATAAAATATCCGCAAATCGAATTTGTTTGGAAATATGATTCTCGGGAGGATTCGGAAATCTTAAATCGATAAATGTAAAGAGAATATTCAATTAGTTTATAAATTTTCGATGTAAGAAGTTATTTGATTTTCTTGCGTTGTTTTTCCAATAATCGTAGATAAATTTTCTGTTCAATTTTGTATTTACGCGTGTTGAATTACTTTTAATTTTGTCTTGATTGAAAAATGTACTTATAACATAAACAACATTCAGATTCGTCACTATATGCTTAAAGACAAAATAAGGAAACTATTTTCCTCACTTAAATTATCCTGCTGTTCTCTATTGTTTTATAGAACATAATTTTGTATTTCATAAATTAGCACTTAAAAAACAATCACGGATTATCTCAAATTAGCCTTCTTAAATATACATTTATTATACCCACTGGATAATTAAAGTGAATGTTTGAGTATTTTGTTCTGTGGGAATTAATTAGAAAAACAAATTTCATCATTTAAATTTTGTCAAACCTTATCATTCCTAATTGTTTAACTGAACATAATATTGTATTTCATAAATTAATATTTACAAAAGCAACCACAGATTATCTCAAAGTAGCCTTCTTAAATGTACATTTATTATATATGTCACAATGGATAATTAAAGTGAATGTTTTGATATTATTTTGGTGTAATTTAATTAGAAAACTTATTTCCTTCATTTAAATTCTGAGAACCCTATAATTCCCTAAAGGAACAAAATATTCTATTTCCTAAATTAATATTTATAAAAACAATCTCGAGGCAGCCTTCTTAAATATATATTTACTATATACACTGGATAATCAAAACTAATGTTCGATTCTATTTTAGTGTAATGTAATTAGAAAACTAATTTTCCTCATTCAAATTCTATCCAACCCTATCCCTTCCTATTATTTTAAGAATATAATGTTGTATTCCATAAAGAAAAATTTATAAAAAATAATCATGGGTTACCTGAAGGTAGACTTCTTAAATATATATATTTATTAGATACACTGGATAATCAAGGTGAATGTTTGACTATTTCTTTCGGTGTAATTTAATTAAAAACCAATTCTCCCGATTTAAATTCCGTGAAAAGCTATCATTCCCTTTTGCTTTACAGAACATAATACTACCCTTCAATCATCAATAATTCTCTGCCGTTTTCCCATTGAATTGTGATAAATTTGAAGCAAAATCCGGTTCTAATTTGCTATCGGAATTGATAATATTAATTAAGTACGTTTCCATTTATTCAAAAAACAAGTAATTGATTATTCTGGCTTCCTAGGGAAAAAGATTCTTTGGGAGAGCATATTATACCCGATTTTCCTTAAACGAAATTGATTAGAATTTTCTCACCTGTTTGAATTTTGATTTTTTTACTCTGGCTGTTGTTGGTTTTATAAACAAACGAGATGAAAGTATTGTGGAGAATTCATAATGGGTCAAGAACGAAAATTCATGCATCAGACATAGATTATGAAACACTTTAAAACACTAGCAAAATAGTATGAAGGAATTTCATGTTTTTATACAAAGTGATATCTAAATAAGCTAAACTAAACCTTTGGCTAAACAATCCATGAAGGTTCAGGGTCAACAGAGCCCAATCATGTTTACTTAAGGGGGCTCAGGGCTTGAAAATTTTTAAAAAATCGATTTTTCTTTTAGTATTTATTTTGATTATTTAATTAATTCTGAACACATTGCAAAAAATCACATAAAAATATTTGCATTTTTAACGGAGTTATGAGCATTTATGTAACAATCGTTACAAAGCCGCACCCATTTAATTGCAACTTTAAGTCGCGTTTTCTCAAAACTTGATCTTTGACGACTATCCGTAAGACAAAAAAAAAAAAAAAAAAAAAAACTATTTGATGGAACGGCTTAAACTTTTTTTTCCATGCATATTATCATTATCTACAGAATGAATTAATATATTTTAGATAGTTTAATATTTTGAGTATTTTTAAGGAAAAAAAAAGTTGTATTTTTTAGGGTTTTTTTAATTTTTCAAATTTGAGATTTTTATAAGGTTTTCTTTGAGTGACAGTTATATCCTTAATTCATTCTATAGAGTAAAGTTTCCTGATCATTGTAAAGCAAAAATTAGGTTCTTTTGTCAATTTAACATTAAGATATTTTACGGATGGTGATATGACAGCTAATTTTTTTCCGAAAGCTGTGTTACATAAATTTTGTTATGTTTTTTGTTTTATTATATTGAAGTACTTCATTTTATAATTTTATAAGACTACAAACATACCTTAAAAATATCAGAAAGTTTAAATTAGTTACATTGAATACTTCTGTTTTTATATTGACTCGAAGCGAGAGCTCTGTTTACATGTTTTTCGATAACGATCAAGCCCTGAGCCCCCTTAAACCTGAGCAGGCTATGTGCCGGCCAGGAGGTCAGCCTAATGCTTGACCCTCGGTATTTAGTTCCCAAGCTAGCTTTGCATTAATTTTATTCACCCCGAAGGGACGAAATGTTGCAATCTAAATAAGCAATTAAAAAAAAAATGCTCAACATAGTAAGAATCCGTTTTCAGCAATTGCTTGCCCATGCGCGGGCAATACGTGAGAATTGTTTCGTGCAGCTCTATATAAAATCTATAGAACTTATACACGTCACGCAATACAGTAAAAAATGCATAAATTTCTAAAAGCATATCACGGTAAATTTTTCAAAATGCAAACTTTTTTCAGCAATCATCGGACCTTGTCAGACCTGTATCCAATTTCTTTGTACGTTTCCATAAATGACCGATGAATTCTACGCAATTCATAATCCATAGAAATTGCGCTGTAGCACACTTCACTAATAGTCAAACGCACTGTAAACAATTTTTCTTCATATATAATAATGTAATGGAATATCTTTGTGTGTAACTGCAAACGAACTATAATGCTTCCAGTTCATTTTCAATACCGAACTGTATATGAAAATCTCAAAAATATATAAAAGTTACATGGCAATCTGTTATAAGAGTTAGAGCAGAGTAGATGGCCAGACAACCAAAATTCGTAAACATTTTCAACTATGTTCGAATGTCTTAAAAATAGATAGAATTCTCTGCATTTAAATTGAATTTATAATTTATGTATGTTATGTGAATACTTTAGCATGCAATAAAGGGGAAGGAAAGGGAAATCGGAACCGTAGCTCCAAGCTGTAAGCCTGATGGGGTGTTTTGCTACGGACGGCCGAAATCCGTTTGTCAGTCTATCCTTTTGACAGCAGTTTTAAAATGGTTGGTCAATGTTTATATTTATGCTTTAGTAACACAAAAAATTGTATGATTCTCAATATAGCAGCCCGGTTCAAAACATGACGATTTATAATAAATACAAACTATTAATAACAAAAACTCTAGTTGTAATAGCTATAATACCAATAATAATAACGATAATAATAATAATAATAATAATAATAATAATAATAATAATAATAATAATTAATGTATATATGGGAAAAATATTTACAATGGAAACAAAGAAGATAACAAACAAAATCATAAAACATCGTCTGTAGAAGTGTACAAGAGGTATGGATAATTATTCTAAAAATGACTTCTTTTTTCTCTATAAAACTCATTAGTGCTGATATTCTGATCACGAGAACAGTACTTTCACTAATATAATTAACCCAATCCGGAATCGCTATACTTCTGTGTTTTTTAAGGTGGTAATATGTTGTCAGAAGACAATCTAGTACCTAGTGCAGTGAGGTGGAGGGGAGACCATATACTTAGCATGCAATAAAAGATATTAAGCATGAATGAATGTCATTGGGCAAGTTGTATAAAGCCATGCAGATAAAATGAAAACAAAAATTCAAGTGTAAAGCAAAGCTAATGAAACCCTTTCCAATATTTTCAGAATACGGTAACCAAACACAACATATTCATAAGGTGAAAGATGATACTAGAAAAATTAGATAAGTTTCAAATTGTACTTCTGAAAATACATGTTGTCTACCTAAAAGATGTATATCTATTCTCATTATGTTGATATATAACATCAATAAAATTCACTACAAACGATATTGTTTCATTGACAATAATATAATGAAATTATTTTGTGTGCCCTTGTAAATGAACTATAAATGATACATGCTTCATTTTCAATACCAATCACTCTATAACAGTAGTAGTACACATAGAAATTATATGACATTTTGAGTATATTTACTTGAGTTTGAGCATGGACAGATGGCCAGACAAACCAAGTTCATAAACACTTTTCAGCTATGCTGGAAAAAGTTAAAAATTGATCGAATACTTAGCATATAAATTTTATTCACAGTTTATGTTATATGAATAATTTAGTATGCAATAAGTACAATAAGCGTGATTGATTTTCGTTGCGCAAGTAAGCTTGTAAATAAAACAATGAAGCTGATTGCCACTTTTCTTACCATAACTAACTAACAACCTTAGCTTCAACATAACGAATTATAAAACAATCACCTAATTCTTAAGATTATTTTAAAATGTCACACTTTAATATGTACATACACGGCCAGCGAAACGTTGCGAACACTGTTAAAACACTATTCTTAAAAATAAGTAAATGTACTAATTATTGAGCACTTCCCGATCTCAAAATAGCTCCGAGTACTTAACTCTTAAATTTGAAAAACGCATGTACTTATTTTTTTTTGAGTACATACCGGGACTTGAAAATACGTGTGTATAGAAACACACATACACTATATATAAGAAAGAAAAAAGGGAAATTACAGACAAATCACCATTTTTAATTACGGTAATTTTGAATTGCTCTTTGGAGTAAAGTAGAACGAATTTACTATTTTAATTCTTGAAATTTTGTGTATGAGCCTCCCCGTGATTTGAACCCGAGCCCTCTAGGTGGGAGATCAGTATTGAACTGATTGCGCTACAAGAGCAGTTACCAGCTGCTTCCAAATGACACCTTTTATCAATCAGCGACGGAAGATCGCTAACAGCAGAGATGAATTTTCCCTTTCTTATTAAATATTCTAATTTCTAATAAAACAATTTTTAAACTAAATTTTCTTCTTTAACATTTCTAATGAAATTGTAAATAAATTTGAAAAGTGTGTATTATAAATTAAAAATTATAACAAAGATAGACATATCTTTAAATAAAAGCTTGGAAATCTCTACTGTCAATTCGGTATAAGAAAAGGGTTTATCAGAAAACTCATATTTTTGAGCACATAGGATTTAAACATGAATATTAAGACTTTAAAATACAAAATATATATATTCATTTCTGCATACATTTATAAATCAAGTATAATTATACACAACTTCAAAATATCATGTACTCGTTTCTGAATTAATTGTACTTAAAAAAATCGAGTACAAAGAAATTTTCATTTTTAAGTACATTAATGCTCCTTTTTGAAACAATTGTACTTAAAAATTATGAGTACATAGAAATGCTCATTTTTAAGTAGATTATTTTTAACAATGTACTTCTTTTTGAAACAATTGTATTTAAAAAAACACGAGTACATGGAAGTTCTCATTTTTAAGTAAATTATTTTTTAAAGTGAAGGGTCCTGGAAAATCAGTTAGTGGGACACAACATATGCTGCTATCTTGGACTAATAAAATATATTTTTAAATTGTATATATCATGGAATAATGTATAATAAACATAATAAAATGTTCGAAAAATACCACAACTTTAACATTTACTGTGCATAATTGTTTTCAATTTCGTAAATTCTTCTATCATTTTCAGTATTTTAAAACTTTATTCTTTTGTGTTCACGGTTACTTTCAGGATCTGTACAAAATCTATACAATCACCGACAATTAAATGAACTTTGTCTGTAAGAAATGAAGTCATTTTATGAAGTCAAAATACTGATTTATTTCTGACAAAAGAACATTTAAAAACAAATCTAGAGCAGAAATTATTATTAATTTATACAGAGGAAATGTTATTTAGAATTCTATAGAGGTAGTCGGGACTTCTAACAAAACCTCAACATGACAGAGGGCCCTGGACAGCCACCCCGTTTTCCCAATAATTGCGCCGACCATGTATACATTTATTAAACAAAAACATAATTTGTAGAATAAATAAAAAAAAAACAAAATTTATTTCCTACATTGTTTAAGCCCGAGAAGGGATAGACATTAAGTTATTTCATTCAATTAGTTCTACATTTAATGTTAAATTTTTGTAACAAATTAGTTAAGCCAATTGAAGATTAAAATATAAAAATAAAATTCATACAATATGATACTTAAACAACCCTAAAAAATTAGATTCCGTTCAAATGAAATTGAAAAAAATCTTAGACTTCTTCCATTTTTAATTGAAAATATTTGTATTGCAGATTTTGTATTATGTTTATGACAACTGTGCATAAAATGATAAGATGCATGCAAAATACAAAACATAAAAAAAGTCTTAAGATTTATTCCCATTTCATTTGAACGGAATCTAAATTTTTAGGGTGTTTTAAGTATCATATTGTATGAATTTTATTTTTATTTTTTAATCTTCAATTGGCTTAACTAATTTGTTACAAAAATTTAACATTAAATGTAGAACTAATTGAATGAAATAACTTAATATCTGTCCCTTCTCGGGCTTAAACAATGTAGGAAATAAATTTTGTTTTTTTAATTTGTTCTACAAATTATGTTTTTGTTTAATATGTCAATTTTTTAAATAACTACTGCACTCAGACGAATGCATTTCAAAATTAATAGAGAGTATCATCATCAGACTTTGACGTATAGGGTATTGCATCTCAATATGGGATGCAGTTTACCAATGTGTAATTCAAAATGTTTCACCACTGTAGTAATGCAGGTTGCGGTAGTTTGGACAAAAGCTTTTAATCGGAACGCGAAGAAACTATAATGAAAACATAAAAAATTAACTTCACTTAAATTTAGATACCTTATTTCCCACTCAGGAACGCTATGAATGTAAATGTAAATTTTGTTGAATCCTTACTGCTAATATTTAACAATATTATAGCTGTGATAAAGAAAAAAATAAAAGTTTTACTTAAATTTTTAAACCTTATTCTCTCCCAAGGGGTGATGTAAACACATCAGAAAATTATTACCTAAGTTTAACTTGGGGTATAAATAGTTCTCATCTCGAAAAAAAAAATAAATTTTAAAATTTAAGTTATGTAATTCCCCACTAAGTTCGCTACCTGCGTAAAAATAGCTATCCATTAGAAATTTTTACTAAAATATAAACTTGACCAAAGCATAAACTTATTCTGAAAATATCCTTTTTATTTCTACTATGACGCCATATTCACATTTTTAATAAAAAAAAAATCTAGCTCAATTTAATATTTCACGTGAAAATCTTTTAACTGGAAATAAATAAATTATTATTACGGCTTTTGAAATTTTTGCAAAAATGAAGTAAAAATGTTACATTTTCTGTGAAAAATGTCCGTTGATTTTCAATGAAAAAAGCGAAAATTCGAATTATTAAGAAAAATATTTGAATAATGTAAAAATAAATTGGCCCATGTTTCTCTCTGGGTTATAATTCACCCATATGCAAAGGCATTTTACCATTCGTTTTGACCCTGACGTCAGGCAAACGTTTTTACACTTTAAATTTATAATATCATTAGAATTAGTAAAGAATAAAAAATGAGTGGCATCAGGGACAAAAAGGTGGGAAGAAAAAATGAAAAAGTTATGATCTCCATAGGCTTTTCCATGTTAAATTAACATTGAGAAGTGACACTGGAAATAAATTAGTATTGCGCTGCCACGCAATACTTAAATTATAGTACATACTGGATATTTCTAAAGATTGTTAAGGGGTCTCAGGACTCACAAAGCTTCAAAATTTTCGAAATTTAATTTTTTTTAGATGTTAAACGCCCATCTTTTCTGAACATTATTATAATTGTTTCCTTGAAATTCCCATAACTGAAGTTTTCGCTTTTAGAATTATAACCACTCAATAGCTGAAGCAGCGTTTCCGAAACTTTGAAGTCATTTTTCTCCAAATGAAGTTTTGGGGCAAAACACGCACGATATCTCCAAACCTTCTGAATATTTTTCATGAAATTTTCAAAATATACGTTTCGTATTAGTCTATAAACTGAAAAAATTTCCTTTTAAGTGTTAAAAAAAGGGATTTTTTTAGATGATTATACTGTTGAAATTTTCAAAATTTTGTATAAGCTAAATGCAATTTTGTATTAAAAATATAAAAAATGGTTCAATACTACTTTTTGAAGTTAAGAGTAATTATTACAATCAGAAGTATAATTAGGAACATAAAATCCCATACAAGTTTCACAATTTATCCTGTAATCCCGCGCACAATAAGCTGCTATACCAATTTTCTGATCGACAAATGTCTGACAGTTTGGAGCCCCCAATAAATACTAATTCTGCATTTTGCAATTTTTAAAATACATTAAATGAATGAAGACACTTATATCTTTCATCCCAATAAGGATTGTATTTTAAAACCATTTACATTTTCAGATATTAAATGTTGAAAATGGTCCTTTTTTTCCAATTTACGAGTCCTGAGACTCCTTAAACAAACGGACAGAGATAAATAAAGAGACATATTAATTGCTATGCATATCTGTATGTTTCAGTCTCTGACAAATATATATATATCTTTATATTTCTTAGTCTCTCTTATAATGTTCCTATTATTGATATAACTTTATTGATATTCCATTTCCTTTTTTGACATTTGTATTCTTGATTCTAAATATTTTTTTATCATCTTAGTAAGATGAAGTAAGGAGGTAATAATCTTAGTTTATAAGATATTTCAGTATTTTCATAAACACATTTCAACATAGTTGAAAAGTGTTTATGAATTCAGTTTGTTTGTCAATATGTCCATACTCTAACTCCCGTAAATATGCCCGTATTAACATGTCAGTGACATACGGTAATGAAGTTCAACATAGAATGTTCGCTATTGAAAATGAAGTGTGTAGCATTTACAGTTCGTTTACAGAGACACACAAATGAATTCCGTATACTATTGTCTTTGATGAAAAGTTGTTTTCGGTGCATTTTATTTAAATTGCTTTTTTAGAGGTATAATTTCATTTTACGTAGAAAAGAAATTCCTTAATAATATTATGTAAGTGTTGGAAAGTGTTTCAACATCTATGCCAGATGCACGATTTGTTGTTATTGTTTTACTACTAGAACAGAACTGAAGGTTTATATTAAATATGTTAAAATAAATACTTATATGTCGAAAATTTCCATGTAAAATTTATGTAATGCTGAAAAATGTTAGATATTTTAAAATTAATGTTTAGGAATATTTAAATATGCTCATTATAGATTAGTTTTAGAAAATCACGCTTTTGAATTCATGCTACTCATTTTTCGTTACAATATATTCCTAAAATTATATTCATCAACAAAACCTCTGAATTATTCTTCAAAAGGATATATGTAAAATTTATTAAAAATCATAAATTATTATGGAAGGTTTCATTTAAAAATCCCAAAGGTTATGTAAAATATTTATAACTAATATGAAATTCAAAAAGGATAATTTAATGAGTTTCAAGCACGTTTTCTATCATATTATATTAATAAAATTTATTCAGTCTTATACGTACTTTGTTTCTGATAGTTTAGTTTCAACGTAAAAAATCCAAAGAAAATTTATTTTGAAAAGATGTTTAGATATGTTAGGAAATGGATGTTTAGCTTTAAAACTTGAATAATCTTAGATTAAGATTGCAGGCAGTAAATTAAATTCGTTTTAAACATTATTTTTTATTCTTTATTTATAATTGTAAATATGTAAAATATTTATTTCCTGTTACATATATAATAAATTAATACAGTTTTAAAAATGCCTAGTTTTAAAACTTGTAAAAATTTTATTCACATGAAACTGCTTCTAAAACTTTCATATGATATCAAGATTATATGATACAGTATTAATAAAATAAAAAAGCAATTTACAGATTACAACGGACATTTGGAAAATGATTTTTTTAAAGACTAAAATTTAAGACATAAAAAATCGCACGGAGTTGATCATACATTACGTACGCAATGAATTAAATATTAATAGTGTTATTACACCTAAAAATTGCAAGATTTCCTGAAACTTACGTATTATCCACCTGAAACTTACGTATTATCCAAGCATTTCATTGGCTGTTAGAGAAAAGGCTTTTCCATCGTCAGATTTCTTGGAAATCTGACGATCAATTTTAAATGAAATTTCGTTTTTAAACTTCTAAACATCCCACAATATTTCCATTTACACCGTCGTATAGAGAAAAATATATACTTTTAAATGCAATTTGTTTGAAAGCTGTATCTCAATTTGTTTCTGAGTTATTAATTTTTTTTGTAGTTTATATTACTTTTTTGTCATAGTGGCAACAGAAGTATCCATCTCTGTTGAAAGTAAAGGGAAATACAGATTACTGTATAGACCAATCAGAAAACGAATAAAATGCGGATTCAACCAATGGAAAGCTTCAGATATGCTTTTGATTTCCTACCCTGACGAGGAAAATAACCATTTTTTCAAATGGTTAATAAAAGTTAAACCCGAATTTATTTTTTGAATTAAGGTATAAATATGCTAATACAATTCAATTCTACATATTTTCTTGATTTCAAAACACATGTTCTTCAGCGCATAGCTATTTTTTTAGTTTGCTTATTTTAGGCTTCTTTTAAGGGGTCTAAGGACTCGTCAAATTGGAAAAAATGAAAAAAAAGACCATTTTCAACATTTAATATCTTAAAATTTATTTGATTTTAAGACACAATTTTTAGTGGAATCGAACGATATAAGTATGTTCATTCATTCAATGAATTTAAAAAAATGCAAGATGCAGGATTAGCATTTACATGGAGCTCCAAACTGTCAGATATTTCTCGAGCAGAAAACTGGCCTAACAGATTACACGCAGGATTACAAAATAAATTTTGCAACTAGAATGAAAATTTTGGTGCCTACTTATACTTCAGATTGAAATAATTAGCTTGAACCTAAATAAATTTATATTTAAAGCATTTTTATATTTTTAATACAAAGTTGTATTTGGGTCATTCCATGCAAAATGAGCAAATGAGCTTTGGCAGACATGTCACAGATTTTAATGAAAATCAGTCTATATGTAGATCATATCTATTTATGAGTAAATGTAAAATAATAGATTTCAGGATTGTTTATTTAAGTATTAAAATATACATTAAAAGTGAATGCAAAATCTAGGTACTGTCTACATGCTTAAAATTTCAATTCTGATTATTAGCCTTAGGAATGGAAAGACTATATTAAAAATTATTTATAATTAGGAATGAATAATAAGTAAAAGATTGGCGCAAGTTAGTAATTGTATTTTTATTCCGTAATGAGAAAAAAAATTATATTTCAAAAATTTTGAAGTAAAAATGCAATATTTCTACTGCTTTTTTAATCATGAAAGACAGCTTTGACAATGTTACCTTTTTTTGGCAGTATAGCTAAATGTATATATTTTAAATATCGGAAGTTTCATTCATGCCTTTTTATTCCTTAATAAGAAAAAAAATTAAATAGTAAAAAATGTTGAGGTTAAAATGCAATATTTCTATCCCTTTTTTTTAAAGTAAAGGAAGGAATTAGTAAACTTTTAAATTATTTGATATTATAGATAACAGTGCATATTTCAAATACAGAAACTTTTATTCTTGCTTTCAGTTTTTTTTGCCTCAAGAGAATATTTTAAATTAGAGTAGAAAGAAATGACTGTGAAAAAAAAAAAACTATATATTAATTCGAAATTCAAATAAAAAAAACTATATGGCAGCACTGATTTTTTTTCCATGAAATCGTGCAATATTTTAACAAACGCGGGTGAATTCAAAGAGGTATAGCGAATGTAATGTAGAAAACATTACTATTTTGAACCCATTTTTGTTATGTTACGAATCAAAAGGTAATTTTGTATTTTTTGGATCATATCATGGACTTATTAATCTTTATTTTTTGTGCAATATTATTAATGTCGATCCTGTCCTTTATTTATTTTTTGCTCATACAGAAGACGAAAAATCATGATTTTGTAATTTTTTTTAAGTTTCTAAATTTTTTTTAAGATGAAGGAAATAAATGGCGACTTTCAAACTTGGGAAATTCGATCTCCATATGTCGTACTGCATCAGGCATTAATTTCACAGATGTTTTTTAATTCCTTTGATTTTTATAACGTTTCTAATTTGCTCAAAATTCACAAAAATTCATTTTTTACAACCAATTTATAAATAATCATGATGTTACTGGATTATTATTACCCAGTAAATAAAAAGATAATTTTTCAGATTTTAGAAAATTATAAAAAAAAAAAATCCTTTCTGTTAAATAGTTTTCAAGATACAGAACTTCAAACTTGGAACTTTGAACGATTGCACTCATGCCATTCTATATCACAAGTTTTTAAATGTCCAAAACTGCTAAAAAATTTTATTTTTTGTCAAGATATTTTGCAGAGCATTACTTGAATATGAATTGAACCTGTGCATCGAATTTTATTAAAATTGGTTAGTATGTGGCCATGCCTTTTTTTTTAAATTTTGCCCATTTTACGTGGAATGACTTATTTAGCTGATGCAAAATTTAGAAAATTTAAACAGTATAATCACCTAAAAAATATTTTTTTCAAAAAAAGGTAATTTTAGGTTCAGTTTATACAGACTAACATGAAACATATGTTTTGAAAATCTTATGAAAAAATATTCAGAAGTTTTTGAGATATCCTGCGCGTTATGCCGAAAAACGTCATTTAGAGAAAAATGACTTGAAAGTTTCGGAAATGCCGCTTCAGCTATTAAAAATGTATAATTCTAAAAGTCATAACTCCTGTTCTAATGAGAATTTCAAGGGGGAAAAATATTAAAATGTTCAGAAAAGAGAGGAGTTTAAATAAAAAATTTCAATTTCGAACATTTTGTAGCTTTAAGAGTCCTGAGTCCCTTAATTTTTCAATTTCTGGATTTCAAGACAGGTGCACACAAATGCTTCGACGACTGCACAATCCCCATATTGTGATAATCTGTAAACGTCTTTTTTGATGAGCTAAATAGTAGTTGCATAATAAATAGACGCAGTATTCCAAAGATGTTTAAAGAATTTCTTCCAGTATTGCTTGATTTAAAATTACTTTTAGGCTAGTTTATATTTATGCTAACAGTTAAAGTCATAATTGAAGAGCTGAGTGGATGAACATGTTACGTTAAATTTTCTAAAAAAATTTTTTATCTTTTGGATGAAAGCGTTATGAGGTATCCTATCACATGGTGAAGCTAAAATACTAAGATTCTATTTAATCTTGAAGATTTAAGACATTATTCTTTAATATTTAATATTTTAATATTTAATAATGTCAATAACATTACTAATTTTTAATATTTGAAAATTAAATATGAATAAGTTTTTCTGAAAGAGTTTAGTACCATACCTGTTAATTATTAAACACATGGTATCAAACAAAAAATAAATCATTAAAATTTACAGCGAAAACTTTCACTTCAACTGTAATTTTTGTTACTTAACATGTTCTTCCAATTAGCTCTTCAATTGTGGGCAGCTTTAGATTAGCTTTTATTCGTGACAACCACAAGTGGTATATCTACGGCCAGCTTCAGGCTAGTTTTTATTCAAGATAGCCATTCGTTGCATAGCTGTGTCCAACTGTCATTCGTAATTACCACTAAAGGCATAATTATGGCCAGGGTATTTTCAATTTATAGTAATCATTAGGTTGTGAGCATCTTCTTCTACTGACGGCCAATTGTTGATCGGCTTCATTGTGGCCGGTGTGACAGTTCTTTGACGGAGCCTTTACGGCCAGTGATAGAGGGCCCTAAGTTACAGCGCCTAGAAGATACAGTGTGGAAAACGGCTATTCCTATAATGCTTTAAAAAGTACTAAAAATTTGTATCCCATAAAACTCCAACAATGCTCAGCGGCAATATGCTGATACGAGCGCCATCTCGTAACTCTTTTCAATATAAACACTGTGTTTTCAAAAATTATAGAATGTTAAATATCGGAAACTATAAATATAAGATATTTTGGTCTGTTATAAGCTAATTTAGTTAAGGAATGACGTGAAATAGGTTAAAGAGTCTCTTTTAGAATGACTATCGTTTTTAAATCACTACGATGGCGCTACGATCGACATCTTGTTATTCAGCATCGTTCTACATTTATGGGATTCAATTTTTTAGCACTATTTTGTAGCCGTTTTCCACACTTTATCTTCTAGTCGCTGTACCTAAGTGTTGTGAGGTGTTACGATTTTTAGGGGCTTCAAGAACTGTTCCGCGTAACCATTGCACGGGACGGTAAATGTCCCGAGATTTTTTATGCATAATTATTTTTAATTACTTTTAAAGGGACAAGGGACCTTCAAACTCACTTTTTTTAAATTTTTTTAATATTACAGCTTAAATGTTATTCCAAGTCACACTATATGGCATATATTTATCGCACAAGAAATTAAAAAAAAATTGGGGCGGAGAAAAATAAGAAGTTTTCCTGAGTATTTTAAGCGTTACCAAGAACTTTCAAAATATCTCAACCTCACTCCATATCAATTAAAATCCCGAATATTTTTTATGCCACTTTTGTTTACATGTACAAATAAAACTGTGCATAGAATTATTATTTAATGAATAATGGCGTAAAGTGTATAACGCTTCCGAAGTGAACTCATCCGGATCTTGATAATCTTTCGTTAAAATCAGCCATTTTATTTCGGTCATGTTAGGCTTAAGCATTCCAATGCCGTATTATAAGTCGAACAACTGCCTTATTTAATCTACGCTGTATAACATCTATCCTTCTTCGGTTTTTTAAACCCTTCAAAAACTATAAAATCATCATATATATTAAAACGCAAAGGTAAAATTTTAAGTAGACCCATATCGAGACATCTGCACATGCATCAACCCTGCTCATTTTAGAGGGATTGAAAACGAGTTCTCGGTGGCTGAGCGTTCTAAAGCAGCAGTTTAAAGCGCCGTTGTTTTGTAGCGGGTGGCAGGTTTGAACCCAACGCCCGGCAAAATGATTTCTGTAATATTTTTCGCGATAAGCTATTTCAATAATGACATATTTTATTAGGAGGAGAAGTTATATGATTTTTATTTTGTTATTATTATTATTTGAATGCTTTATAATGAAATAAAATTTAACGCTAAAAAATATTTGAAATAATAATAATAACAATTTTATATTTAAAATATTTAAGCTGAAATATTTTTAATGTAATTATCAATTAAATAAATTGAGCTGATCTATAATTTTTGTTATATCTTCTGACCATTATCAAGGATAGATGTGTTTGCGTGTGTCAGAAAGAAAAGTTTGACTTTCTTTTCCTTAAAAAAAGAAAACAGAAAGAAAGAAAGATATTCATATAAGAACATAAAAAAAATTACTTTGATATCTATTGTTTAATATTTTAAAAATGTACAAAAATGTAAAATAAAATTCAAGTAATAAAAATTATATGCTGCACCAAGTTCCAAATTTGAGCTGTTAGAGAATGAGACTGATAAAAATAAAATTCATGGCAGCTTTTAATGGTCATGTAGTTAAAAAAATCATAATAAATAAATAAAAATAAATACTCTTATTTTTTCGAAAAAATGAGACCATAGTAAATAAAAATAAATGCTCTACCCACTATTTTTAGTTCAATTTCTGGTAAAAAGAAGCATAATTGGTTGTAAATTATAAAGTTACAATTCTGTGACTTCATTGAATAGGTTTGGCTGACTGTACCCTCTATCGCTTTAAAGAAATAGGAATCACTTATGCAATACAGAAATTTGTCACAATTTCAATAATTAATTTAAAAGCAATTCATTAAAAAGTCAAGAATTTTTCTAATGAAACATTCAAGTTATTTTCCGTCAAATCTTGACGTGTACCATCTAGTATATATATAAATATAAAGATAAGAAAAAATATTTTCTAAATTTTATGAAATTTTCAGCATTTTTGCATCATATTGCACTTAATTATTCCAGTTATTATTGAGAATTTTAATTGAAACTGCGTGAGGTTGGGACATTTTGAAAGTTCTGTACAACACTTCAAATATCTAGGCAAATTTCTTATTTTTCTTCAATTTTTTTTTTAATATCTTGTGTGATAAATATATTCCATAATTCATATAGTGTGCCGTTGAATAATATTTAAGTGCAATTAAAAAAAAAATGGATTTTGAAGTTACCTTGTTCCCTTTAACACCTTGCTATACGTTTGTCTGTATCGAGTGGAACTGAATACAGTAAAACCTGCTACGACAGAACCTAACTACAAGATAATTTTTTTACAGTCCCTTCGAAACGAATTCCTTAGAAATCTACCTGCATACACTTGTTTAAAACCTGCATAACTTGTTTAAAACTAATTTTTTTGCGGATCCTAAAAATTCAGTTCTTACAAGTTTTACCCTACATAGTTCAGTAAACCCTCTCTAAGCGAAACCTGTTTATAACAGAATTTTGCTTTAAAAGTAAAAATTTCATTGTACCTGCGGTAGGAATAGTATATCTTCTTACCAGACAAAACCTTCGTCTTCTAATACGGAATATTGTATTAGACTCTAGCGATTCCACTGTAACAGGTTTTACTATATAAGATTGTTGTGTTTTTTTTTTTGTTGTTTTTTTTGTGTAATAAAACCTGATGAGACGAAGTTAGGGATAGGAGAAAATTCCATTTTTACCAAGCTCTCATCTTTCAAGGTATATTTGTGTGTTATTCCTACCGCAGGAACCATAAAACTTTTAAGTTTAAGGCAGGGCACCGTTATAGATAGGTTCCGTTTTCATAGAGATTACTATATTTTTTCTTTCCCGATTTAGAAGCCGCTTCCCGCTTTTTTTTTTGTTTGTTTATCTGTTCCTATTTAGAAACCGCTTCCCACTTAATTTTTTTCTCTGTCCCACTTTTTGTGACACTGGATCTAGCAATACTGGTGGTGTTTCTTTGTTTCTATTTAGAAATCGCTTCCCACTTTATATGTTTCTCTGTCCCACTTTTTGTGACACTGGATCTAACAACACTGGTGGTGTTTCTCTGTTCCTATTTAGATACCGCTTCCCACTTTATATGTTTCTTTGTTCCGCTTTTTGTGACACTGGATCTAACAACACTGGTGGGCCCTATCAAGCAGTGAGATTCAAGACTAAAATAGCCGTCAATGGCCCACGAGTTCTGTGTTTGTTGGATTGAACAAACATTTGACGCAAAATGCAATAAAATAAATTTATAACTTTTTTTTTTTTTTTTTTTTTTTTTTTTTAAATAAAAAAGCAGGAGTTTTTGAAGAAATGTAAAATGATCAAGAAGTTTCTTTTTTCTTAACACCTTTGTACTCTGATTACTCGAAATTGCAGTTTTATGCAAATGATGCTGCATTTTTCATACTTTTATTTTAATCGTAAACAGCAGTACTAAAAATATATGTATTTGTTCTTTTTTCTTTTAACATAAACAGTTTGCACAATCGTTTACAATTTTAAAACTTTCTATTTTTCTTTTATTTGTTTTTGATACATCGAGTTTCAAAGGAGTATTTAAATTTGAAACAAAATCTAAAAAAATGTTTGAAGTAGGTTGTATTGTAATACAGCCTAGCACTTGGGAAATAGAATCATTCATATTGCATCCTAAAGTGGTCGTGTTGATGCTTTTTCGATTTTGAATTCTTGAATCTTTAATACATTTTCTCATCACATTTCCTTTGCTATAGAAACAAAAGATTTTTTGTATTTGTTTGATATTTTAAATGTAGAAAATACAAAGGGTTTTTAGGCATAATTTTTTTATAGAGTGAAATTATTTTTAGTATTATGCATTTGTATGTTGAAGTTTTGTTTTTAAAAATCACATAAAATTTTAATTAGCGATCACCACACGTGAAACTGTGTGATCTGTGCATGCATTTTTATTCTCAAATTAGTATTTATTGTGTATGTGATAATTTTTGCTATAAAAAAACCTTTTTTTTTCTCTTTATACATTACGAGTTGCACGTATAAGATAGTTTTAAGCGCGATTATTTTAAATATAGTATTTGAATATATATTATCTATACGTGTTTTGAAATTTTCCATTGGGGCTGTGCATATATAACGTTATCATTTTAGGGGGGAGGTGGGTCTTTTCATGATATCATAAGATATCTTTAGGAAAAGGGGGGATTTGTATTTCGATATCGTTATCATATTTGATACAACCAAAATTTTCTCTTTTAATTTTAACCTGCTCTTTATATCAAAATAGTCTGCAATCTATTTTTAGTCTGTCATCTATTTTTATGAAAATATAAAGTTATTATTAAAATCATTAAATTATTATAAAATTATTTAATTCCAAAATATGGAATTTCCCATCGTTTGTTACTACTATTCTTTTTTCATATGTGTATGCATAGTATATAATCCGCTGTTCGAGAAACCAGGTGCAACGTATATTTGAAATGATACTAGTTGTGTTTACAAATAAGGATAAATTATAAGGATAAGGACAAATAAGGATAAGGATAAGAGAAATAATGCTGTCTACCTATATTTTTGATAAAAAGTTTTGCCCCCATTCCTCTGTGTGCGGGCGAATGCAAAAAGGCATTATTACTTTTGAAGTTGAATGCATTATGTAACAAAAATCTATTATTAAATACTTTTAAATAGTAACTGTTTCTTTTAAGTGTTATTTGATTTAAAATTATTTCATATATAATAGTGATATTTTAATGACTTCTCTTCATTTTAATCAATAAAGTATGCAAATAAATGTATAATATGCATATCACTGCAAACAAAAGAAAAAAAAAGAATTGTTAGACAACGATAACGATATTATTAGGGAGGGCAGGAGGAGTTTCGAGATATCATAACGTATGATATCGTAATGGCGGGAAAGGGTCCAAGGCCGAAACCTTAAGAGGAAAGTGTCTAGAACATACAAACGATTGCAACAAGAAACCTAACCCTTCACTAAATTATTACTGGATAAAAAAGGGTAAACCTACGAATTAGTATCATGTCTATCCAGATTGATAACTTCTTCTCCTTTCTATCATCAGCAATTTTTAAATTGATGTCGTGTCATTTCGAAATAAATAAGACTATCAGATAATGCTGCATATTTGAAAGGCTAAATTTTCATTAGTATCATTCCTTTGAATACTCAGTGAAATAATAAAATAATCTAATATCTAATGGCTCACACGCACTGGGCGGAGCTTACAATACTTGTGGGGATTTATCCGTCTTTAATTGGCTTTTGGCTAACGCTCGTGGGGGGAAAATCGGGAAGTGGATTAGCTAGATAAAAGAAAAGGTCTCTGTGACGTTGGATGACGTCACAAATGCTTGTTATCATTGTGGAAGAAGATATGAAAAGAACTGTCTAAAGTAAGAAATAATTATCCTAATGCATAATTCTTTTGTTTCCCAATTATCCATATTCTACACGCATCGGGGACATATATTTACATATTTGATGGCTGTATTTTTTAACTGTATTTTTCTCATCTGAACCTATTATCTGTACGTTTTAATAAGTCTTTATATTTATATTCTACAATGCTCGTTGTGCAAAAGATCCAAGCAATCTAATATCATTGCAAAAATGGGTCTTTAATTCAAAGAAAAAGCATAAAATAAAGAAAATTTTATAATTCATTTATAAATCATTAACAACAACAAAAAACAAGCAGTGTCAAAATCTCAATAATATTTGCATAATACGACATTCAGCTCATAAATATCAAGAAGGAAAAAAACTGATGGAATCATGCCTGTACATGTAACCTTGAAGTTAAAGTTTCCTATTCAAATATAAGAAAAATATATTAAAAGTTTACAACACAAAGCATGAAATAATAAAAGAGAAAAATGTAGAGAAAACATGTATGCACAAATTGGAAATCGCTAAAGAAATAGAAAAAATTCTTTTAAAATAGGTTTCCGTATTAATGGGTAAATTTTTATGGCCGCTGGTTTCTTTTTCAAATGTTTTATTCCATAAACAAAATGAAAGACTAAAGCGATAAAATGAACAAAACAAATAAAAAATTAACAATTTGATTAGAAACAAAATGTGACGTAAAATTATCCATAAAATAGAGGATTAAAATATTAGCTCAATAGTTTTCAACACTTTCCAACAAATTTGAAAAGCGTACCGTGCGATTCATGTATATTACTGCAGTTTACTATAGCATGCGCGGTATTCAAAATGAAGCATATTGGGTTAATACTTCGTTTTCAGGGACACTCAAAATATTCCGTTACATTGCAGTCAATGGAGAAAAAACTTTTGCAGTGTTATTTAATGCTGTTACACAAATAAAAAAATATTGAAATTGATCTAGATCACGCAGGGGCACTACAAGACGCTTATTATAGAGTAGTGTGTGGTAAGTATTCACCATTCACCTACAGGGACACACAAAAGAATTATGTTACAGTACTGTACATGAACGATAATTCCTGGAAGTGCGTTGTCTTTTGTGGTATGCGTTTTCAAATGTAACTAATTTTTTGCATAATACTTGGTATATGTAAATTCTATAAATAATATACAGGGCTGTATGTAAGATCTCGAGTACTGTTTATTGGCGGACATTTTCATCTGTGCTCATGTATTTCCTAACCGAACTAAATTTTAGCATATTACGTAGTACATATATAAATCTATATATCCTATACAGCGCTTCATAGAAGAATTCGGATATTTGATGTTAATTGCTGAAATTTACTTTTCAAATTTGTTATGTGTTTTCCAAGTTGTTTATTTTGCCTTTTTAGACGGCGAAGTTTTATTAAAGTATTCAGAATGTGTTGGAAAGCGTTTTATTATCTATGCTTGAAACATGATTTTTAATTCTTAATTTCGTTTATGGCTAGATACAGAAATTTGACGAAGTTTAAATAAATATTCGGAATGTGATGCAAAGAGTTTTATAATCTAAGCTTGAAGCATGGTTTTAAGTTCTTGATTTTGTTTTTTGCTAGATACAGAAATTTGACGAAATTTTATTAAAGTGTATTCGGAATGTGTTGGAAAGTGTTTTAAAATCTATGCTTGAAGTAAGATTTTTAGTTCTTGATTTTGCTTTGGCTAGATGCAGAAATTTCAGAAGATTAAAGAAATATAAGTGATGTACGTATTATTCATGAAAAAAAAATCATATACATTTTTATAATTTTATTAAATGCAAAAGTTTTGATGACATATATATCTAACATAACATAAAAATAACTTATTTCAATCTGCAATTTTTTTTTTTACTTTTATTTATAATATCAAACTTTTCGAAAACGTAACGCTCAAATTTCAGATTACGTTTGACTTTTCATAAAAATTTATTGCTTGTAGAAATTTTTTGTCGGCTGACTTGACAGATTAGTGATACAACATAAAAGCGGCTGAATAAAAAATATTTCGTACCCAAAGATTAAAGTTTACTGTTTTTAACATCAATGTATGTGACCTGGATATAGCAATTACTCAATGTTATCCAAGTTTAGCCGAACCGCATTTTTTTTCTCCGTTCATTCAGCTATGCAACGTATCAGTTTAAGAGTTTTTTGAAATTTTTTCGATGACGTTGAGAAATCGTTTTAAAAATATGGTTTGTTTTATTTTCGTCCAATAAATCTAGTCCGTTTTATAAATAAAGAATATAATATGGGTCAAAATATATAACACATTGTATCATAAAATATTATATTCAAGCTGTTATTGCTGGCATAGAATGGAAAATGTACTGTTGAAATAATGCTTTTATCTCATATTTTCAGATGGAATGATGCATTTTTAACGTTCGTATTCTTATATTTGCATAAAATAACTTATTTCGATGTACAAAATAATTAACTTTTTCTTTAAAATATCGAATTTTAAAAACGTAACTCTCGGATTTCAGGTTACGGTTGACTTTTCGTAAAAATTTATTGCTTGCAGAATTTTTTTGTCTCCTGACTTGACAAATTAGCGATACAACATACAAGCGACTGAATAAAAAAAAAATATTTCGTACCCAAAGATTAAAGTTTACTGTTTTTAACATCAATGTATGTGACCTGGATATAGCAATCACTCAATATCATCCAAGTTTAGTCGAACAGACTTTTTTTCTCCGTTCAGTGAATTATGCAATCTATAAGCTTAAACGTTTTCTGAAAATTTTCGATGACGTTGAGAAATCATTTAAAAAATGTGGTGCGTTTTGTTTGTGTCTTACAAAACTACTTCGTTTTATAAATAAGAAGTATAATATGGATTAAAATACACGGCGTCTATAAAATAATGTCCCAGTTTCAATGGTATTATAACAGTTTAGACTATTTACAACAACTCATACATCAAATTGAAGGTAAGCTAACCTAGTTTTTCTTACAAATGCTCAATATGTGCATCTACAGTTATATGGCACACTTACAACTCTTCTTCCCACACTTCTGTTAACAACTGCGGAGTAATGGAAGCAATAGCCTATTCAATTCTTTGCCTCAACTCTAGCAAATCATCATCGTTAGCAAAATATCAAAATACTCGATAATTGCTACAAGTGATAAACATGGATTTTTAAAAAGGCAAAATACCCTTATTTACTTCCATTTCGACATGTTTCATTGAATCATTCGTCAACATTCTCAAGAAAATAAAATAATAAATATATTTTCTCAAAAAAATCAAATTGGAAAACTAGTAAACAGAAAAACAAAAATCACGGGAGCACAAGTATAATTAAATTAACTGCAATATAAAAAGTGGAAATTTGTGAACGTGAATTATTTTACATTCATTGTTTCATGACTATATGTAGTACCAAATTTTAGGGACCTCAATTGATACCGAATTATTGCAAGTAATCTCATTGTGTAAGAAGATCTCTATTGATTCTCTGATGGTCGATGGCAAATAAGATCGTGATGGATCAATTATGCTCTATGTTTAAAATCTATTTGTAAAGGTCCTCTGTTATATATAGTCTGGCCAAAGTTGTGGTTTACTTGTTATATTTGATGTCTGCATCATGTTCTTTCATCCTAGTTTTGCGCTTTCTATTTGTCATACCTATATAAAATTGCACTGTTCCATCTTCTTTGGTGAAAGATGTTTCATATACCCTGATAAATGATTTGGTTCTATTCCGTCTATTTTCTTACATACTATTTTTTTTTATTTTGCGGATGGTTTTGCCACAATAGAGACATTGTATTTATTGAGTTTCTATTTCAATCTTTCGAAAAAATCTGGAATATATGTTATATAGATACATATTTATATTTACATAATAGGTATATATGTTACATTATTAGATCTAATTCCGTGATTTCCTTATCTTATTCTAAATTACTACTTTATATTCACTAAATCCCTATCCTTAAATAATCTCTATCGTTAACTCTGTTAAATTCCCTTTAATTTAATGTCTCACTTGTCTTAATCGCTTAAATATTACGTTTTTAGTATTTTTAAATTTAATGTTCCATTCCCGCGCTTTTTTCTTTTGAGAACATTCTTTTAGCTTCCATTTTTACTTTCCCGCGCATTTCTGATGTTATCCTTTTTTCCTTCAAATTCATCCGCTAGCTCTGTTCGCACTCTTTATATGACGTGACGTTCTTAATTTTTCATTGGTTGAGAGCGCGATCTACGTCATATTTGTATCCTTACACGTGAGGAACAAAAAGTTGATACTCACTGTGTTTCAGCAGATTTTAGCAGATTTGAGTCGTATTTCCAGTTTTTATCCATCCTCTGGTCACCGTCCTGTTATTCGATTATCTGGAACTTTGTTTAAACCTAATTACTACTACGGAGTGATGGCTAATTATCTTGGTGGAAACTGCACTTTTTGAAGATGTTCTAATAAAGTGCTTAGCTGATATTATGAGTTGTTTCAATTTCTTCTGGGGAAACTTCACGGAACGATGTATTCCATTGGTTTTCACTCGACAACTGCATTTCAACCATTTGTTCTACTAATATAACAGATTCGAATTATCTGTTCTGATCACTTCTTTTACGCCATTATCGCTGGATGAGATCCACAGCTACTATCATGACAGCCAGTACGGCATTTTCAACGATAAAGCCAATCCAATGTTGCTAGAATGCAACATATATATGTAACATTTTATTTTCTTCAGAATGTTGCCGTATGTAACATGTCGAAATGTAAATAAATAAAGGTATTTTGTCTTTTTTTTAATTTATGTTTATCACTTATACCAATTTGTCGTGTATTTTGATGTTTTGAAGTGATTTTTATACATATAGTTTATAAGATTATCATTAGGTTGCGGCGGAAAACAGATACGATTTTTTATAAAGCCCCAAAATAATAAAAACTTATGGCTCTAACGACTTTTAAATTTTCAGCCCAGCAATAATGCTTTACGCTCAGAGTTCACAATTTTGCAAGAAATAATATACAAGCGACTAAATAACAAAGCAGTACTCGCGCATACGCTTATCTAAAACTGTTTGAGTTACTTTCTATTTGTAACCTTGAGCCATCACTCTATAATGGTAACAGTTGATGCTATTAAAATTTATAACTGGGACGTTCTTTTATTGGACATCTTGTATGTAATACATTATGTCATGAAATATTATATTTACTGATATATATATATATATATATATATATATACCGGGTGTCCTAAAAAGGACTGACTGATTTTAAAATTCAATAACTTGTAAATGGTGACAGATATTTAAAAAATTCTTGCAGGAGGGTTATGCATAAGGTCAAAAGTTTTTTTACAGTGATTTTCAATTTTAGTTCGCTGCGATCAATAGACGCTAAACTCAGGCTCGATTTTTGGTACTTCGTGGACCGGATAATACATTTCTATCTGCTTTTTCCGCATGAAACAAGAGAAAGGACCAAAAATCGAGCCTGTATTTAGTGACTATTGCTTACAGCGCCATCTATTGTTTGTAATTCGAACTAAAATCGAAAATCACTGTAATAAAACTTTTGACCTTATGCATAAACCTCCTGCAAGAAATTTTTAAATATCTGTCACCGTTTGCAAGTTATTGAATTTTAAAATCAGTCAGTCCTTTTTAGGACACCCGGTATATAACTGTTGTTGCTGATATAGTATGGAAAATGTACTGCTTAAATATTGCCTAAATCTCATATTTTAGAAAAAAAGATGGCTTTTAACGTTCGTATTCTTACTTTTGCATACTACAAAATAAAGTAACTTTTATTTAAACTATCGAATTTCCGAAAAACGTAACGCTCGAATTTCAGATTACGTTTGACTTTTCATAAAAAATTATCGCTTCCAGATTTTTTTTTTGTCGATTGACTTGACAAATTAGCCATGCAACACATAAGTGATTGAATGAAAAATATTTTGTAACCAAATATTAAAGTTTATCGTTTCTGACATAAGTATATGTGACCTGGATATAGCTATTATTCAATGTTATCGAAGTATGCTGAACCGCATTTTTTTCTCCGTTCAAAGTGCTTTATGCAATATATCAGCATCAGAGTTTTTTGAAAAATTCGATTACATTAAGAAACCGTTTTAAAAATGCGGTGTGTTTTATTTGCATCCGATAGCACTACTCCGATTTTAAAGTAGGACACATAATAAGATCAAAATATGTAAAACATTGTATCATAAAATATTACATTCAAGCTGGTATTGATGATATAGGATGGAAAATGTACTGTTGAAATATTGCTTAAATCTCATATTTTTAGAAGTAAAAATGCGTTTTTTAACATTCGTATTCTTACTTTTGCATACGATACCTTATTTCAATTTACAGAACAAAGTTACTTTTAGCTAAGCTATCGATTTTCCGAAAAACGTTACGCTCGAATTTCAGATTACGTTTGAATTTTTCATAAAAATTTATCGCTTCCAGAATTTTTTTGTCGGCTGACTTGACAAATTAGCGATGCAATATATAAGTAATCGAAGAAAAAATATTTTGTAGCTAAATATTAAAGTTTATTGTTTCAAACATAAATGTATGTGACCTGGATATAGCTATTAGTCAATGTTATCGAAGTATGCTGAACCGCAATTTTTTCTCCGTTCAAAGTGCTTTATGCAATATATCAGCTTCAGAGTTTTTTGAAAAATTCGATGACATTGAGAAACCGTTTTAAAAATGCGGTGTGTTTTATTTGCATCCGATAATACTACTCCGATTTTAAAATAAGGCATATAATTAATATAGATCAAAATATGTAAAACATTGTATCACAAAATATTAAATTTAAGCTGTTATTGCTGTCATTGTATGGAAAACGTACTGTCAAAATATTACTTAAATCTCAAATTTTTGGAAGGAAATATGCCTTTTAACGTACGTATTATTAATTTTGAATTTGACATGTATCTAATACTTGAGACTTTTGAATTTATATTAAAATTTGAAGCACTGCATATGTAAATATATGTTTTTTAGATATACAGAAACAATACTAAAAGTAACTTAGGCGTGTTAATTAATATTGGGTCGTTCGGAAAGTCGTATCCGTTTGGGAAAATCAATTTGTACCAGAAAATTCTGCCCGATAATTTTTAGACATTAGGTATCGGAATCAATGTCTAATAATTAAATGATAGAATTTTCCGGTGCGAACTCATTTTCCCAAAGGGACACGAGTTTCCGAACGACCCAATAACACATAATATTCTTGCAACATTTTATTAATATTCTACTATACTGTTAAAATATTTCAATTAATGCTACACTGTAAGTTGTTTTATAATTTTGGAGTATAATACTGTCAGCTGAGGCGCCAGTATTATAATGTAAAATTAGCAATAATAAATCGTAAATAAACAGAAGTATACCGTCTAATAAACGAAAATTCAGTAATATACCATATATTACTACTTAACGGTATATAACTGTTTATTTTACAATTTAGCATTGCTAATTTTACGATATAATACTGCCGCCCCCGCTGCCAGTCTTACTCTGTAAAATCAACTTTTTTTTTTTTTTTTTTTTTTTTGCAGTGTACCTTTGTTTAAATTTTCAGTGTTTATAATTTATTTTGAATTAAGTTTGATTTTTCATAAAAATATATCATTTACAGGATTTTTCTGTGTTGACTAACTATTCAAATTAGCGATACAACGTAATGGGTGTCCCAAATTCTGGAAAGAAATGATTTTGATAGAAAACACAGGTTCATAATACAAAATTGTAATTTTTATTGATTCATAAAGTACACAGTATAGGGTTATGTATTGAATAGCATATCGGGTAAATGGCCTCCACGGGCTTACTTTGTGTCACAAAATTCCCCAAAATTAAGATTTCAATTTTGCTTAAGGCTGTTCACAAGTGTTCTTCTCAACAAGTTCAAAATGTTTTGACACATTTACAAATTCATCTTTTTACGAAAAGATATAAAATTGGAAAGCCTGACTATGGAAGCGATTTGGAATCGAACTGCGTTTTCCATTTTTGGATAAGTAAATTACTTATTGAATTATAAGAGATTTTGATTACGTGACAAAGACTTTTTCACCCTTCCTTGAGTGGTTATTCTTCCTTCGGTTCAAATCGCCTACGTTGGCAATATTTTCTGAAAGATCTATTGCGTTTGGAAAAAAACGGAAAACACAGCTCGATTATATAGTTTCTGAACAACAACACCTGCTAGTTTCATGCATTTCAACAACAAAAATAAATTAAAACATGTCATAAATTTGCCCTTTTGAATTTGAGAACATCTTTAAATTGTAAGATATGGATGTGGACGATATATGTTTTCAAAAAGACGGTGCCTCGTGCCATAGAGCCGGAGAAATAATTTAATTACAGCATAAGTCATTTCCTGGCCGTGTAATTTCTCGTTTTGGTGATCAGAATTCGGCGCTCAGATCATAAGAGTTAACGCTGTTGGACTTTGGTCTTTAAGTTTTTTTAACGTCTAAGGTTTATGCCAACAATCCCACGCCCCCCTACGCCTTGAAGGGGGAGATTGAGCATTGTATCAACGAAAGTCAGTCACATTTATGCAAAAGGGTCATGGAAAATTTCAACAAAAGAGTGCATATGTGCCAGCAAAGCCATGGGGGTCATTTACCCGATTTGATATTCCATACATAACCCTAAACTGTATATTTTATGAATTAATAAAAACATTTCAATTTTTAATTAGAAACCTGTGTTTTCTATCGAAATTACTTTTTCCATGAATAATCCTTTACAAGTGACTGGGAAAAATATATTTCAAATCAAAAATGTCATAATAACCGTGGATTTCTGAATCCTTGCCTTGATATCTTTAGAAAAGTTTAAGTAAATAAGCATTCAGAAACTTCGAAGAACAAAAAGAAAAGAATGTATCTCCTTATAGTTACCTCGAAAAGATTTGTTTGGAATCGCGAATTATTAAATACTGACAATGCTTCATTTTACTTCGGTGTAAAAATTGTCAGGAGCATCACGTTATACGAAACAACTATTACTGAAATGAATTATAATGCTATAATAACCTAGGATTTCTAAAACCTTTCGTTTATATCTTTAGAAAGCTTTATGTAAATAAGCATTGAGAAAGCTCGAATAACAATAAGCTTCTGAAAGTAACAGAAACTCCGTTCTCAATATTTACTAGACGAAAAGAAATTTTTTGAAGTTTTCTATGAACACGGGAAACATGTTTTGTGAAATTTCTTAATGCTCATTTTCCAAATTGTTTCTGGATAATGGAAAGATTTTCAGAGGTATCTCTCAGATAACAATAAATTTTTGTAAACGTTTCTGCTAGATCGGAAATGTTTTTCATTGATATTTTAGAGTAGGTGGTTTAGTTTTTATTTAAAAATATGTATGCATTTTAGCTTTTTAATTTATATTGCATTAACCTCCTTATCCCGATTTTTAAGTAGCTTCCATTACAAAAAGTAAAAAGCTACTTATCGCAGCCATCCGGAGAAAAACATTTTGGTATATTTTGACCAATCATGACCCCCAAAGCCCAAAATCACCCTCCGTTCAAATGTTGAATTATATATACATATACATACACACACACACACACATATATATATATATACAGGGTGATTCATAAATATCGAAACAATAGGCTATTTCCTTAAAATGTGCCCCTAGACCCATACTTCCAATTGGAAAGTTTCATAAAAAAAAGGTGCAAAATTTAATGACATAAGTTGCAACTCCATGGGGGTCTATTTGAAAAAATATGAAAATTAAATTTTTATACGGTCCCCGTAGGGTAAAAATTCCAATTAGGAAAACTTTCCCTATCCATTCCTGAATTAAACACAAAAAACTGCACCTTCATATCTGCAAAACTCACAAAGTTATGTCCGTTTAAATAATTCATCAGGTTTTAAGGGATTAGACACAAATTGAAATGCGTGCAATCCAAGAAACAATGTTACTTTAAGAGTTCTAGGAAACCTGCAAAAATTTATTTCTTGAGTTAGAATTTTGATTTTTTTTTTTTTTTTTTTTTTTTTTTTGGTTTTTTGTAATGGTTAACCATATAATTTGCAAACAAAATCACATTCTAACTGTAGGGTCAGAACCCATCCTCCCGCTGGCGTTGCCAACAGAGGTCGTGCTCGGCAGCACCTTTTGCTATGGAGGAGGCTGTTACGGGAAAAAGAGGAGAGAAGGGACAGGACGAGAGCCGAGCTAGGGTCTCTCTCTTGTAGTTCCATGTTATGGTTGATGCACTAAATATGTATATATAACCTTTATTGTTCGTGTGATGTCTATTCGTAAATAAATGTCAGTGTTTCATTTAACCAAAAGAATAGTGGTTGTGATATTCTACATACAACACACGGCATACTTCTACAGTGGCGCAGCCGGCAGGATCGAGACTAGCCTGACCAGCGGGTGGTGAGTTAGCTTCGATTTTTTTTATTATTTTTTTTTTTTGTAATTAATAAGGAAAAAAATGTTGAAAGGCGCGAATAAAGGGGACCTCCAAAAGTTACTAGAGGAACTCAATTTGGAATTTCCCCCAGATTCAAAAGTAATCCAATTAAAAAATATCCTAGAAAAGTCAGACGTTTATACGAATCAGAAAGATTTTGTTGAGGACACTTTAAATACAATTATTAATGAGAGAAAGGCTGAAGCGGAAAAAAATTAATTAGAAGAAAGCAATAAAATTGAATTGGAAAAAATTCGCGTTGAAAAATTAAGAATAGAAAATGAAGTGGAAAAATTACGGCTTGAAAAACAATTTGAGCTGGAACAGGCCAAACTTAAATTTAATGGAAATGCCTCAAGTGAGGCATCAAGTGATGCGGGCGTGAAAAAAATACCTATAGAATCGCTATTAAAAAGCGTAAAAACTTTAACGATTCCGGTCCCATCAGAACCAGAAATTTGGAATTTATTTTTCACCTCTTTAGAAAGGGCCTTCAAAATTAAGGAGGTACCCGAAGACCTCAAAGCGGAAATGCTTATTAATATATTAGGAGAGAAATCGAACAACATATTAACATACATTAGTGACGAACATATCACTAATTACGAACAAGTTAAAAACATAGTGTTGAGAGAGTATGAAGCTACCCCGCAAATATGTTTAGAAAATTTCCGTACCGCTGAAAGGAAGCCAGGAGAGACCCATATTCAATTTGCATCGCGCTTGACTACCAATTGGGAATATTATTGTAAGTTGTGGAAAGTAGAAACCTTCCAGAATTTAAAGGATCTAATAGTTTCAGACAAATTGTTCAGTACATTAGATCAAGAAACCGCGACGCATATAGGGATAAGACAGGCTGAGGATTGGTTCTTACCCCCTCATCTTGCGAAAGAATGTGATATTTACTATACTTCTAGAGGGAAAAACTTAAATGAGGTGAATTCCCCCAGATACGTTCCCCCTCCATTAAGAAGCGATAATAATTCACGCGGACGAAACCATAATAAAACCTGCTACATCTGCGGTCTACATCATTTCGCAAAAGATTGTAGAAGGCGCTCAGATAAGATCGGGAGCCAAGAAACGGGGAAAAGTGAAAAATTAGAAGATAGACCAGTGGTCGCTAAAGTTAGATCATTCGGAGATGGTATGCCGACCCCCTCCTTTTTCCCCGTAGAAACGGTAACTTTGAACATAGTAGGGAAGGAAGTTGAAAGCATCCTGGATTCCGGAACTGAATATACGGTTTTTAAAGAATCATGTATTCCGCGGGAATGTTTAGAAAGAAGTCACGGTCGGGTTCAGCTGAGGTCAGCCTTCGGCGAGACTATTGAAGCTAAGTTGTGTGTTATTCCAATAGGAATTTGGTATGGACAAGGCCGGATAAGTAAGCCCGTTGATATTGAAGTCGCTGTAACTGAAAGGCTGGATTTTCCTTGTTTATTACCGCCTGAAATATACGAACTACTGAAAGAAAATACAACCCCCAATATCCAGACTATAGAGGTCGGGGAGAGAAATGATGAGGCAGAGACTAGCGGAGCTATCGGGGGTTTACGAACGGAATTTTTAAAGAATGAGAGGAAATTTTCGAAGATTGAGATATCGGATAATGATGCGCTAAGTAAACCGATAACTGTAGAGTGCGGAATTAAAGCAGCCGCACTCAGAAGCAACACTTTAGAACAAATATCCACTGTTAACCTTTTTAAGGAAGAGCAAGCTAAATGCCAAACCCTTAAAAACGTACGTAAAGATCTAGAGATGGGAAAAGGGAATTTTAATAGTATTGACGTGTTGATTTATCATAAGGATAAAGTTATAGGTGAATCGGTGTTTCAACTGGCGTTACCCCAGAGTAAAAGAGAAGAGGTCTTGAAACTAGCACATGAATCAATTTTTGGCGCTCACTTGGGTTACAGGAAAACGAAAGAACGGATTCGTTACAATTTCTTTTGGCCTAACATGTCTAAAGATATAATGGAGTTTTGCAAAACATGCGAAAAATGCCAATTAAGAACCACTGAAAAGATAAGTGATAGAGCCCCAATTACCCCAGTTTTAAGACCGGAACTCCCGTTTGAGGTGGTGAACGTTGACGTAATTGGACCGATTGATCCACCCTCAGGAAGAGGACATAAGTATGTTTTAAGTCTCATAGATCAGCATACTCGATGGCCTGAGGCCATACCTATGAGATCTCTTACTGCAAAGACAGCTTGCGATTCATTATTGCAAGTATTCTGTAGAACAGGTATTCCAAATATTATTGCTAGTGATCAGGGCACCAATTTCACGTCCGCATTAACTCAAGAATTTCAAAAAAGATTAGGATCCAGCCCCCGATTTTCTTGCCCCGGGTATGCGGCCAGCAATGGTTTGATTGAACGATTTAATAGGGTATTAAAAAACATGTTACACCATGTTATTCGAGAGGATCCGAGAGACTGGGATAAGCAGATTTCTTTTCTTTTATTCGCATATCGTGAAGTGCCTAATTGCACCACCGGGATCTCTCCATTCAAATTGTTATATGGTAGGGAAGCGCGGGGGCCGTTAGAAATCTTAAAGTCTACCTGGGCGGGAGAAATACATCTTCCAGTAAATATAACCGAGTCTTCAACCGATTATCTACAAAACCTTAAGATTAGAATGGAAAGAGCTGCTGATCTTGCATCTATTACGGCGGCGAATAGGCAAAAAACTTATACTGACTATTTCAATAAAAGGTCATCTATTAGAAAAAATTCCGTAGGTGATCAGGTATTTCTTCTCATTCCGGACTCTAATAATAAAATATATGCGCGGTGGACAGGTCCTGGGGAAATTCTAGAATTTTGTCCCCCACACGTGTATAAGGTAAAATTACAAGATGGGACTATTAAGAAAGTGCATGTAAATAAAATTAAGAAGTTTTATCCTAGAATTAATGCTATAGGGATCGTTTTCGAAGAGGAAAGTGACTTCGGGGATATTCAGGCTAGTCCCGAGAATATGCAAAATGAAAAGAACGATGTCTTTGCTGACATTAAATTGTCTCACCTACAAACTAATGAAAAACGAGATTTGGAACAATTATTGAAGAAATATGAGATCCTATTCAGAAAGAAGGTCAGAGTTGAGGCGGTAGATCCTCACAAGATTCGGTTAATTACAAACGCAGAGAGAAAGAAACCATATGTTTATAGGATTCCAGAGACATTAAAATCGAAAGTGGATGAACAAATAAATGAACTCCTAGAGTTAGGTTTGATTGAGGAGAGTTCGGCAGAGATAGCACACCCAGTGGTGTGTGTGCAAAAGAAAGACGGTAATATACGCTTATGTGTGGACTATCGAGCTCTAAATGCTGTGACTAAATCTGATGACTTTCCCATGGAAGATGCGACGAGTTTAATGTATAGCATCGGACAGGCTAACATTATTACAACCTTAGATTTGCTCAAAGGTTACTGGGCAATCCCCATGGAAGAAGAAAGCCGTGATTTTACATCCTTTAAGACGCACCGTGGACAGTATAGATTTAAAGTAATGCCGTATGGGCTTAAAAATGCGGCTGCGAGTTTTCAGCGTTCAATGAATAAAGCCCTTCGAGAATTTGAAGAATTCTCTCGTACGTATATTGACGATATTGCCGTATTTTCTACAGACTGGCATTCACATTTAATTCATCTAGATACCGTGTTAAATAAACTTGATGAACTGGGATTCACCGTCAATATTGACAAGTGCTCTTTTGGGAAAACCGAAATTAAATACTTAGGACACTTGATAGGCTCAGGTAAGCACCAACCTGATCCCGCAAAAATTGAAACAATCGAAAAATTATCGACTCCAAAAACAAAAACTCAACTGAGAAGTATCTTAGGCCTGTGTAATTACTACCAGGATTATATATCTCATTATTCTGAGGCTGTTCTGCCTCTCACCGAGCTTACGAAAAAGAAATTTCCTGCATCTCAATTCGGTATAGGAGCTTGCATTTCCCAGGAAATTAACGGGAAAGTCCGCCCGATTTCTTATGCGAGCCAGAAATTGACTCCAACGCAACAAGCCTGGTCAACCACTGAAAGAGAAGCATACGCGATTGTGTGGACACTAAAACATTTTGAAACTTTAATTTTTGGTGCAAATATCGAACTGTATACTGATCACAATCCATTGACTTTCTTGACAAGAAATGCACCACAGTCATCGAAACTGCAGCGATGGGCTTTAGCTCTCCAAAAATATAACATAAATATTCAGCATTGCCCAGGTTCAAAAATGACGAATGCAGATGCACTTTCACGATTGGTATGATTGTACTAAGCATCTTTTCGTCTGTCATTTATTACTATTTTTATTATTTTTTTTTCTCGTATGATTATTATTATTATTATTATTTTATTGTGGCAATGTAACAAGGCATCTTTACGTCTGTTCATTTTTCATTTGTGTTATTTGCTGTATTTTGCTTTATGGTAAATGTTTTTTTTGTGTATTTCATATATATATATATACGGGAGAATTCGTACCATTATATTTGAGAAGAAAAGAGCCAAAATTGTTCATTTTGGGGTATATTCTGACCTATAGTTCAGATATGTGTTTGTTGGAGAAACATCCCCAAACACTCATCTTGCGGGGGGGGGGGGGGGGTGTAGGGTCAGAACCCATCCTCCCGCTGGCGTTGCCAACAGAGGTCGTGCTCGACAGCACCTTTTGCTATGGAGGAGGCTGTTACGGGAAAAAGAGGAGAGAAGGGACAGGACGAGAGCCGAGCTAGGGTCTCTCTCTTGTAGTTCCATGTTATGGTTGATGCACTAAATATGTATATATAACCTTTATTGTTCGTGTGATGTCTATTCGTAAATAAATGTCAGTGTTTCATATAACCAAAAGAATAGTGGTTGTGATATTCTACATACAACACACGGCATACTTCTACACTAACATTTCTCATAAAGTTTTTTTTTTAAATTTAAATGATTAGAATTTTTTTAAGCGAATTTAATTTAAAATCTTCATAACTCAAACATTAATTCATCGGATTGCAATTTTTATTCATTTCATTAAAGAGGAAAGTATAATTTTAGTTTTGTTTCAGGATTTTTTTTAAGTATTAATTTTAAAAATATAAAAAATATTTATTTAAAAAATTATGTAACTTATTTTTTAAAAAATCATATTTTCAAAAGTAACTTATTTTTAAAAAAATCATATTTTCAAAAGTATTTTTTTTTCAAATTTGCCGAAACAAAATTAATATAAACTAATCAAAAAAGGCATGTTCCAAGCTTGCACCTTTTTTATTTACGAATCTTGACGTATAAGAATTTAAAGACAAGAAATGGTTTAAAAAATAAATCATGCACAAAAACGCATTTAAAGTTTTAAACATAGATTGGCTCTTAATAAAATGTTTCAATGCTTTTTCAAAAGTTGCATGTGTCAAAGTAACTTCTTTCTGTTGCTTAAACTTCCGATTCAGTTAAACTTTTGCCGTTTCCTCCTCCTTTTTGTACTATTTAAATGTCCATAAATAAATGTTAAGTGTGTAATTTGAAATAATTCTTTGTCTAACATGCCGATTAAGAGTTTTTCCTAATTTTAGCCCTCACAACTTCAGGCTTTTTATCGTCCCGGTGAGGCCGTTAAAAAAAACTCTGTATTAACCCCGGACTGGCTTCCTTATTCCAAGGTCTCCACGGGGCGAAATTTTCAGTCGCGGTCTCGAGACAACCCGTATTAAAATCATTGTCTCTCACTGACCTAATCCGTGCAAAAATAAATACAATTTGGCTCAGCACAAAAACTTTTAAGACAAATGCATATATTTTTAAATGGCCATTATTTTACAATAAAACTTTAAAATTAATATTTTTAAAGGATAGTAGATTTTAAGGCAAAAAAATTAAAATATAGTAAAACTAGTGAAAAAAATCTGCATATGACGGAATCCTTTCTTAAACGGAAAAATCTGTTGATCCATGGAAAATGAATATAATAATACCTGAGAAAAAATAGACTACATTTACAATTCCTAAGAAGGGAACTTGTCTATAACGCTTTTTTTTTTCTTTCCTATGTGATTCCGTCTTAAAAGATTTTACTTTATAGCATTTTTCAATGTCTCCAACACATGGAATATGGATTAACGATATTAAAGGAGAAGTGACTCATTTACACATCAATAGAGATTCATTAATAAAACAACTAATCACAGCTTTGGACGCTTCTTTAAAAATAATAATTATAAACATGAAAAAAGAAAAGCTATAATAAGTATTTTTGGTCAGAACAACTCCTCCATACGAAACAACTTTTAACCACATCGATGTAGAAAACTATGTAGAAATTCAGTCAGGCCGGGCCAGGCTACGATTTGAACTTTTTTCCAGGTAGGACCGAAATTTTTTCCTATGGGTCGGTTCGGGACCGAACCTAGATATTTCGACCCGTGCAGACCTCTAGTGCAGACCACCAGCATATTTTCAAAGCAGGTTTAACGTAAAATCTATACGCAGCCTATTTTATATATAAAGGAAAGGCACTGTCTTAAATCGACTTTTAATAGTGTACAATTTGTGGATCATCCCTATCTTGCATTCAAAATGAGTCAAAAACTCGTCGTTCAGAGGCATGGATAAATAGTGCAAGTCACGAATTTTGGATTTTGATATCTCTGCGAATTTTGAAAATATAGAGATGAATTTTTTTGTGTTTATTTCAGGAATGGATAAGGAAAATTTTCCTAATTGGGAATTTTACAATACGGGGGCCGCATAAAAATTTAGTTTTTGTATTTTCTCAAATAGACCTCCCATGGAGTTGCAACTTATGTCATTAAAATTTGCACCTTTTTTATGAAACTTTGCAATTGGAAGTATGGGTCTAAGGGCAATATTTAAGAAAAGAGCCTATTGTTTCGATATTTATGAATCACCCTGTATAAACACAGATAAGTATCTTTTTAACGGTCAGATACCTTTAACCCTTTATCTACTGATGATACTTATAAGTACCATTAAAATAAATTGTTATAAAATTCATTTAATACATCGATTAATAGTATTACAATTTAGAATGGGTTATAGATGCATTACTTTATCTTGTTCCAAAAGCATTATTGGTTACACAAAAGAAAAGGAGTATCTTTTGTTTTGTCGAAAACTTAAAAAATGGTTTATAGCAGTTTGAAATTCTAGCGTGATTGACATTTAGAAACAACAGTTTAGAAAAAAAATCAGGGATTAATTTATAAATGTTAGAGAACGTCATTTACGCAAACTATTTTTCAATGTTGTAATCATTTTCCTAATCGTATGCATAAATCTATTAAACAAAAACATAATTTGCAGAACAAATAAAACACAACAACAACTGAAAATAAATAAGCATAATGTATTAATATCCGTTTGCTTCAAATTCTTTGCCGACCAAAAACAAGTAATCCTAAATGATGTCAACTTGTCTATAGCTTACTAATTTGGCGCAATTTTAATTCAAAATCTGTATTGTATAATATTCTCTTATCGAGTTCTTCGCATTTTAGCTTCTTAAAATTTGAGTAAAATTAGATTCGAGTAAAATTATCAAAATTTTAAAACCAAGAAATGAGGAAGATATCTTTTCTACCCGGTACAGGCTAGAAGAACTTTTTTTATTCTCCTGATTAGATTTGAGATCTTCAGATCCAATCTTTTTATTATTTTCAGTCTTTTTAGTTGGAAGGGGAGGGGTGCGTTATCATTGATCAAATATTCTTGAAACATGAAGTTTTTATAGTCGGAGACACCGTGCCTTGAAGTTGTTCATAAATATGTTAGACCATAAAAATTGAAACGAATTAATTTTTTAATGTATGGAAATTTATCAATATTGCTTAAAAAATGATAAACATCCTCAATTTCTTGCTCTAATTAAATGTTTAATAGTTTTTAGGGTTTTTTAAAAATTTAACCAAAATATTTTTTGCCTTAGTTTTATAGATTATATTGATTGAAATAATGGCATTTTCATATTTTAATTGTCTCGATATTGAAAAAGTATTTAGATGTATGACATGCATTTAATTATTTATATTGTCTTATTTGTTACATATTTTAACTGATAAGCACTTTCGTGACAATTTTTTTTTCTTAATATGATTTCCAACTTTCATGACACGAAATAATGTAAAAAAATGTTTCAGAGCAATTTGTCAGTATTTGCAGTAGTTGCTTTTCTTTAAAAAAATTCTAGTTTTTTATTGTAATATATGTCTCATTTGCGACACTCTTTCTCATATTTTTTTAAAAACCTTTTTAGGGTTCCGTACTTAAAAAGTAAAAACGGAACCATTATAAGATCACTCCTGTGTCTGTCTGTCTGTCTATCTGTCTCTCTGTCACAGCCCTTTTACTCGTAAACTATGGAACGTGGAAAGTTCAAATTCAGAGAAGTAATAAAGACCATTGACCCACATATTATCAGATTAATAAACATTCATAAATATATTTAGTAAGAATGTAAAGGGGCTAATTATGGTACTTGAAAAAAAAAACTCTTTTCTTTGTATGTAGCGCAAAAATATGTCCCCCTCCCCCCATCTAATTCCGAATCTACTGAAACTAAAATTATGAAAAAATTAGTGATAGTAGACGTTAATTTAAACCTTACCGAAAAATTATAACGATTACCCTAGGTCACATATTTTTTGAGAAATTCACATTTTTCTGTTACACACAAATTTCGATTTACAGGCATTCAGAAAAATTGTTGAGCATTGCTGGATGTACCTATCGTAGCAGCAGTATTAAAGCATTGATGATAATGAATTTTGAAAAAATCATCGGTAATTAGTTGATATATTAACCCATAAAGATACGACCAATTTGGACATACACAATGACAGAGGAGGCGTACTCTATGCCTACACTGTTAAAAATTTGCAGCATTCTGGCAGGTCATTTGACCGTTTTTTCCAAAAACAGTTACACAACCATAATTTTAACACTATTCTGACCATATTATTGGCCATTTTAAGGTCAGAATATAGTTAAATTATGGTTATGAAACCGTTTTTTCAAAAAACGGTCTAATGACCTGCCAGAATGCTGCAAAATTTTTAACAGTGTAGTTAACAACTTTTAATGGTATATATGTGTAATGTAATGTCCAGTAACAGTGTAAAAGCAATACATGTCAAATTGTTAAAAACGTACTACTTTCAGAGGTCCCAGGACTCTTAAAAATTAGAAGAAAAAAAAAAGACTATTTTCAACATTTAATGTCTTAAAATGCATATGATTTTAAAACACAATTTTAATTGGGATGAAAGATAAAGTATGTTCTTTCCTTGAACGTATTTAAATAATTGCAAGATGCAGAATTAGTATTTATAGGGGGCTCGAAACTATTAGACATTTGTCCGACAGGAAATATTCATAACAGTTTACAGGATTGCAAAATAAATATCGGAACTAGAATGGAAATTTTAGTGCTTTTTTATACTTCAGATTGTAATAATTACCCTGAACTTAAATAAATTTGTATTTAAAGCATTTTTATATTTTTAATACAATGTTGCACATAGCTAATACAACATTTTGAAAATTTCAGCAGTATAATCACCTAAAAATTATTTTTTGAACAATAAAAAGGAAATTTTAGGTTCAGTTTATACAGAATAACATGAAATATATGTTTTGAAATTTCCATGAAAAAATATTCAGAAGTTTTTGAGGTATCCTGCGCGTTATGCCCAAAAAAAGACATTTGGAGAAAAATGGCTTCAAAGTTTCGGAAACGCCGCTTAAGCTATTGAGCGGGTATAATTCTAAAAGCCATAACTTCTGTTGTAATGGGAATTTCAAGGAAAGAATTTTATCAAAATGTTCAGAAAAGATAAGAGTTTAACATCTAAAAAATTAAAATTTCAAAAATTTTGAAGCATTAAGAGTCCTGAGACCACTTAACCCTTTCCAGCGCGGAGTAATTCTGTTTATAAACTTATGAAATAATGCACTGACACCAGAATTTATAAACGAATTTATTAGAAAATACGAACTTGCTTATTTTCACGTTGTTGATAAAAGGAAATTTTTAATTAAATATTCTTGGTGCCGTTTGTCTGTTTCGGAATCAAAATTAGGTGTCCTTTTTTAAGGACACCGCCCTCGAAAGGTTTAATTAGAATGAATAACATAAATACTGTGGGATTTGCGACTAGTTTGCATTGAATGTATCTCTCAATACGCCTCGAGTGACTTTAAAAGTTAATTAAAATCCTATCTGAAAAAACGCGGCACTGACCAAGGCAGCATTGCAACTTTACGACCTCCTTTCGAAGCGCGCTTAGCACAATGCCAAAGTTAAACGTTGAACAATAGTTTTGTTTCAGCTACACTGTAGAAATAAAGGTTATTACTAGGCTGAATTTAGTTTTATGAAATGAGAAATGAAGTTTAAATATGCACTGCTTTTGTTGTCAGTGCCGAATTAAGTTCATCATAAACAGATTAGGATAATATTAAAAAATGAATTATACAGAATAGCTATATTTGATATTATTTAAGTTCCATATCTGTTTGAACTTTCATGATATATCCATTTACGCTTTTCTAATATATAATGTTATACCCAATTCTACGTTGTATAGTTTTTTTACAAAGTCTTAGTATTCTTTTAGCAACGGTTTTTTTTTTTTTTTAATAATACAATTACAAATTCATATATTTATTCTACAGAACCTTCTGTACGCGAATAGTACTCGCACTTGACCGTTTATTTTCCCTCATAAAAGGCTATTTTTTTTACCTCTTTAATTTCATGTCAGTTATTGTAGAGAAAAACGAATTAAACAATGCATGTATTTTCTTATTCAGTTCTTAAACTCTATTAGTCCTTTTTTATGCAGGAAAATGAAATTCTTTTATTAGTTTTTTTTTTTTTTTTTTTTTTTTTTTAAATAAATGCAAATTTGTTACGATCTCTAGATATCAGATTATACTTAGTGAAAAGTCGAAAACAAATCCGTCTTATTTTATAATAAGGCTATATAATAATTGTCAATTATTGTATTTCTTACTAATCATTATTTTTTTTCTTATTTTATTTCAATTTCTAGCGCATTTTTAAATTTATTGTGATGCAATGTTGCATATTTTATTAGAAAAATAATTGCTCTTGCTTTTGTCCCAAATTACATTTTGATTTGTTTTATAATTTCTCCATAGTTAAGAAATCGAGAATAATGAATATTGCATAATTATTCATTCTTGCAAATTTCTTCCATTTATTATGATCATTTCATTTCGTTCTCGTATTGTTGCTATAAACTTAACATATTATATTAAAAATCGACTGAAAGATTCATAATAAAATCTGGTATGCTGAATTTTTCACTGTCTGTGCAACTTTTAACCCCTTGGAAACTAGACACCGATATACATGCCACTTAAAATGATCAGAATCCTTCATTATTCCCGCCAGTTATTTTTTATTGTAAAATTTACATTATTTAATCAGACATTTTCGCGATTCAACTACAGAAGATTTTCTGTTTTGTAAAACCAGTGGTAAAAGTTTAAGGGGACGGTGAAGCTTAAAATCCTTAAAAATAATTTCTTTTATTTTTGTAAATTTCAACTTAAATATTATTCAAGGGTACATTATACACATTATGGCATGCATTTATCACAAAAAAATTTAAAAAAAATTTATTTTTGAGAAAAACATGGAATTTTACACGTTGTCTTAGAAATCTTCGAAATGCCCCATGCGTCTTCAGTCAGAAAATCCCCAATATTTTTTATAAAAGTTTGCTTTATATATACAAATAAAATCAAGCATCGAATTTTATATATTTGAATTTAAAGGTAAAAAAAAAAAAAAAAAAAAAAAAAAATTCAAAATTTCAAAAATTTTTCGAAAAAATTTCAAAATTTTTCAAAAAAAATTTTGTTTAACCTTTAAATTCAAATATATAAAATTCGATGCTCTATTTTATTTCTATATATAAATCAAACTTTTATAAAAAATATTGGGGATTTTCATTGATATGGAACGCGCAGGGGGCACTTCGAAGATTTCTAAGACGACGTGTAAAATTCCATTTTTTTGTCAAAAATAATTTTTTTTTTACATTTTTTTGTGATAAATGCATGCCATAATGCATATAATGTACCCTTGAATAATATTTAAGATAAAATTTACAAAAAAAAAAAAAAAAAAAAAAAATTGAAAAAATTTGAAATTTTGAAAATTTTTCGAAAAAATTTCAATTTTTTTCAACTTCTTTTTTAACCTTTAAATTCAAATATGTAAAATTCGATGCTCTATTTTATTTACATATATAAACAAAACTTTTATAAAAAATATTGGGGATTTTCATTGATATGGAAGACGCATGGGGCATTTCGAAGATTTATAACACAACACGTAAAATTCCATTTTTTTCTTAAAAATAATTTTTTTTTTAAATTTTTTTGGGATAAATGCATGTTATAATGTATATAATGTACCCTTGAATAATATTTAAGTTGAAATTTACAAAAATAAAAAAAAATATTTTTAAGGATTTTAAACTCCACCGTCCCCTTAAAAATTAAGAAAAGGGTTCTCGTCGCAAAGGGGTTAACGACATCGAATGAATTTTAACTTCAAAATCAATAAAGAAAATCGTTCAAAATTAATCAAGAAATGTTCAAAATTAATCAATGTTCAAAATTAATAAAGAAAATCGAGATGTTGAGTAAAAAATATTGAGTAAAAACATATTTCCTAATTTTGTATTAAACAAATGTTATTTTAGAGAATTTTTCTTTTGCCGACATTATCTTTTTTCGTTATCCATCCCCATTTGGCAAGATTACGTACTGAACACATAAGTCCGAAAAATTAGAATTTTTAGGTACATTCTGCTGGATAAGATAGCAACTCCGCTAAAAAATCGTGTCAATTATAGGTAACATCTCCTTTAACAGTAGCTGTCAGGTGCGAAAGAAAAAGGGGGTGGGGGCGGGTCTGAGGAATTTTAAAGCTGCGTTTAGACGTTTATTTTGCTTCCCCGAACGCTTCTCTAAGAAAAGCTATTAACACCAATCCTTCACAAACCATTTGTGGTTATTCACAAAAGGATGGGGAGATTCAAAAATGACTCAACAATCAAAAAAGATTAGACTGACTTGAAGAAAAGACTTTTTTTCCTTCAGAATGCTCGTCAGTTGACTTCTAAAGATATTAAAGTTTAAAAGAACCGCATGACCACAAATAAGACGCCGATAATTGAAAATAGTTGAATGATACGCCTATTCGCACCTTAAAAGTGCATTTGTATCACGTTTTCGACAATTCGCGACAGAAATACATAAATTTTCTGTTGACCGCTTCATACTTCAAAACATCTCAAGACGTTACAAGTTTTGGTGTTGAATCGCCATCATAGGGACGGAATTATAACGAACATAATGAAGTATGATTTTAAAACTATTTGATTAATCATTTTTTTGGAAATTCCAGTTATAAACAGTTGGAAGGACTTAAGATGCGCTTGTATTACGTTTTCAACAATCCGCGACAGAAATCTGTAAATTTTCTGATGACCGCTTCATATTTCAAAACATCTGATGACTTAGCAATTTTTTGCGTTGAATCGCCACTGCAAGGAGCGAATTATAACGAATATAATAAAGTATGATTTTAAAACTATTTGATTATTATTTTTGCTTTTTTGAAATGTTAATATCTTAAACAATATAATAACATATGCAAAGAATTTATAAAATAAAAGAATTCTAAATATATTCCTAAAACTGGAATGAAAGTATTAAATGATGTACAAAAATATAATTTTCATATACAAGTAAATGATAATTTTAATAAAGAGAAATTCGAACTTAATTCAATATAAATTAATGACGTATAATATATATTTAAAAAAAACTGTTTGATTATTTAAAATAGCTCTAAAATTGTCTTAAACAAGTACTAAACTATCGGGATAGCATAAGTGTTGCTTATAATATTTTCATGATCAATGTTAAGATGAGTTGAAAGTGTTTTTCAGACCTGCGGTATATCTGCGAATGGTTTGAGACTATTTTCACAAAAAAATCAGTTAATCCAAATGTGACAAAATGAAGCGAAAACCGACACTTTTCGTGACTTAGGAAAAGTAACAGGAGAACAAAATGGTTAGAAACAAAACTGAAACGGATTTTAATTGCAGAATTTTTGTCTCCCCCTAAATAGCAAAAAGTGTAGCTTGTCACCTCGGTGTGAGTCCTGTATTGGAGAATATCCATTTAATCCAAGATTTTCACAAGCTAATTTTTTTGCCGAAATTCCAGTTAATCAGTCTTAGAACTTTTCTTCGTGATTAGATTATTTTATTCTTGGTACAGCATATTTTACGGCCGAAAGTTTTTACTCTGGTGTTGATAAATTTGAATAAGCACAACAAGATAAAAAAATAATTGCTAATTCTATTTTTTACACCTTTAAATATGTACATATATACAGTCTATTTACAACGAAACACCTGCGACTAATACTTGTATAAACATTAATTGTTCTTCTCTGGGAACCCAAGCTAATATTTTTTATAAAGCACGAATATTAATTTTCTTCCATTTTGAAAGACCTAGAAAAAACTGCAGCTTACTTGCTCGATCGAATTTACATAAAAAACAACAACTAAAGAACAGATATTTTATATGAAATCTTTAGTAGAACACGTGGTCCCTTGCGCCTCCAGTCTAGCTGAAAAAAGTCCCGCGAAAGGGAGGTGCGAAATATAACACAGCCTGTCTTGATATCATGACGTAAATAAAGGATTACTGTACGTAGAGGTTAAAGTTTGAAATTTACGCGGTAGCTTATAAATGCAACGAATATGATGGTTGTAGTTATTGTAAAATGTGTAATTCGGGAAATACTTTTCTTGTTCCCGATTATTCACGATGTAACAATAAGTTAATGCATATATAATTTACGTACTGTTTTTATACTTGTTCAACAAATATATCTTCGTTTGAACTTCAGTCTACAGTTGTACTTGGTATCGAATTCTGAGGAACTTGGTGTCAATACATGGAATATTAATAATTTTATAGGCATATTTTTATCACTTTTTGAAGAGGAAAATAGATTTCAGGAAAAACAAACTAACCCTGCAGTATCACATAATTTTAAAATCTATAATGCATATAAAATCTGAAGTAAAACTTTATTCAAAAGAAAATACTAAGCAGTCTACCTTAAATTTTGTAGTATAATTTTATTCTTTTTAAAATATATCATCATTAAATATCAATTTATAAGGTAAATTTGTATTCTAGTATTGTTATCATTACTTTATTATTATCACATAGCTGCTAACTTTCTATTTTTTTCATACTAAATAGTTTTAAGCCAGAAAATTTATTTAATAAAAAGTACCTTGTAGTACTTCTTTTGTTTCGTTTAATAATCAAAATTTTTGGTTCAAAATATTTTCAAAATGTAAACACCCAGTATTTCACGAGCATTGGGACGCTATTGTATTCAGGCTTTTCTTTTCCTGAATTTTGACAAACTTCAGAATTTCAATTTTAATAGCTGGTATTTTATGATATTTTTCTGTGTTACAATTTCTCCTAGTAAAGATCCGTAACAAACTTTCATCATTTTGTGTACTGTACATAGTTTATCCCACATTTTAGTGCCTAAAATGTGAAAATTTTTCGAATCCCTTTTTATTTTTTTTTCGTTTTTGGTCAAAAATTCCTTTCAAAAATAAAGGGTGCGTGAATTAAACGAGAGCGCAATTCATAGAAGTAAATACGTTAATCCTATTTCTAAAATTTTAATTTATTTAAACTTTTCTGATATTTGCTGACGGTTTAGAACATTCAGCGAAATCAAAAATTTATCTTCTATCGTTTGACTTTAATTAAAGCCGAAATTAAAACTAATTTTATTAATAAGGAGTAACATCCTCGTGAAATGTTTTTGACAATTTCGTCAATAAAAATATGATAAAATGTTTAATTTTAAGAATTTTCGTTTGTCATTCGTTCTCTTTTTCAAATGACTATTTCTGTAAATACATTTTGAGATTAATGTTCGCAAAACATCCAAATTTCCGTTTCGTTTGAAATCTAATTATTTTCAATTTCAGTGGATTACAGAGAATTATTTAAAAGACGATTTAAAAAAAAATCTCATGCTCTGAATTCGTTGAAGTAGTAAATTCAATAATTTAAATTAAGAAAATGATTTCAGATTAAGTTATTTTTTAAATAGAAAGTAATTTAGTAAATTCAATTTTTCTATCAAAACATGTTAATATAACAGATTAACACCCTGTAATAATATATTATTTATAATTGCTAAAAATGTTTAAGATTAAAACGTCAAAAACAATAAAATAGTTTTATTTGGCTGTTGACATGTTTAGACCCTAATAAATGATAATATTCTGAAATTGCGCGGACAATGATGCAATAATTTGAAACGCCATCATACAGTTTTTCATGTAACGCAAGGTATTTTTTTATTTACTTGGGTGTTTATTGCTATTTTAGTAAGGTATTTTTTTATTTACTTGGGTGTTTATTGCTATTTTAGTAACCATTGAGTAACTCAAACCATAGTTTTGGTAATTTAAATGGTGCTGCATCGTTACATATGGAATTGTTACGCGTAGAATCTGAATTATTTTACTTATAATGGATAGAAGATACACTGTAAAAAAAATTCCGCAACGTTCCTGGGAAAAAATGGGCAGCTGAGTTGTCCATTATTTCCAAGAAACATTTCTTGAAAATGACTGGAACTTTACTGTATATGTTAAAAACTTTCTACAGAAATGCCAGTAAGTTTCCTGCGAAATACCAGGAATATTTCTGTTGACAGCAAAACATTACTGACATTTCACAGCATGCGGGATCCGCAGACGATTTTTACATTTCCAGTTGACAATTTTCGCTTTATTATCGTTATTTGTTAGAATGAAAACATATTTTGAAATTGACATCAAAATTATTATTTATAATTTACACGAAAAAATAAATTTTCAGTTAAAATTCAATAAAGTAAATATATATATGATATATTGTTTCTGAACTTTGCTTAAAATATAAAAATATATAAATGTAAATAATAATTAGAAAAAAAATCTAGACATAAAATATTTTGGATTTTCGTCAGTAATTATGTTAGTTTACAAGTTAGATAAAATACATATAAATTTTCATGGAAAAAAAAACTTAAACGTAATTGTATATTTTTTCCGAAAATAAAAAAAAAAATCAAATTTGCAGCAATTCAAAGTGTCAAATATATATCAAATTTAAATCAGATTGTAATAAAGTGTTAAAATATAAAATTAATTAAAAAAGAAAAAAAAAAGTCCAGAGGTAGCATCGAACTCGGGCCGTACGGGTGGCGTGCGAGCTTTCTGCGTCCACACCACGAAAGACACGTTGAGAGACGCAAACTAATGGGTATTTGAAACGTATGCTAAACCTCGGCATCTAATTTCTGAAAATCTAAGACCCATTTGAAGAAATCCTTTCACAAGAATAATTAGAGATAAGAACTCTAAAACATACTTTAAATTAATCAAAATCGTTGAAAATCATGTTTGATGGTCCCCTGGTTAATGGAGATCGAAATAATAGGTGTATTTTTTTTACACGGTCTGCTCCTTAAACATTCCACAGACAAGTACGAGAGATAATCTCTTAGCGATGTCACGGAGGTATTGTATTTTCATCTGAATTGTCTTGACAATAGAGACGTAAATGATTATGTCGTCTATTGATTTATTTGCATTCCATATTGATTTTTTTACATTAATTTAAGGAATTCTTTTTCGACACTTGCGCGCGAGCAACGGATTATAACAAAAAAATAATAAATGGCGGCCGCAGCGTTTTGCTGTTTCCAACTTTTGTTCAGGAACGTTTCAGATAAGAAAACCAGAATTTCACAGGAAAGAGCTAAATTATTCTGAAAACCTGAGAAAAGGCGAAACGTTCCTGGATTTTACATGGAACGTTACCATTTTTTTTACAGTGTACAGATTGGACGAAAAAATTATCTTGCTTTCATTGAAAGTTATTTGAATGATTTCTCCATGATTGTCATGGCAAATGTTATGGATAGAATAGAATAGAATAGAAAAACCACAGCCCTGGCAAGAAGAAATCGTCCGAATAAATTTCAATGAAAGCAAGAAATTTTTTTCTTCCAATCTGTATTATCCATACATTATAAGAGAAACCATAGAGATTCTAATACGTAAAAATTCCATATGTAACGATGCAGCATCATTTAAATTACCAAAACTAAGGCCCGAACTAATCAAGGGTTACGAAAATAGAAATAAATATTCAAGTAAAAAAAAAATCATGCGTTACACAAATCATGCACATATAAAAAACTGAATGATGGCGTTTCAGATAATTGCATTATAGCCCGGGCAATTTCATAATATCATTATTTATTTGTTTTGAAAGTGATTCGGGTAGGGTCGAAACATGTCAACAGTCAAATAAAACTATTTCAATGTTTTTAATGTTTTAATCTTACACCTTTTTAGTAATTATCAATAATAAAAAAAATTTAATTTATAAAATTAACTTTGTATCTAATTTTGTTTCGGTTGTACATTTATACATTCTGCTTTCTTAAAAAACATAGTTATGGGATTTCGTAATGTAACAAATTGTTTTTTAAATAGAAAGTACTTTTGTAAATTTAAATTTTGATCAAAAAACGTTTAATTTGTAAAATGGCTTGGTATCCGATTTTATTTTGTTCGTGCTTTTGTATATTCTGGATTCCATAAAAAAAACATAGTTATGGGACTTTTCCCAAAAGAATGTACCATTAATCAGAGCAAAACCCCCTTTCCCCATTGGTTATATTGAATTACAGCAACCTTATACCAACACGCCAAGCATCTGTTCTGTTTAGATACAATATCCGCCAATCGAATTTGTTTGGAAATATGACTTTCGAAAAGATTGCAAAATCCTAAATTGATGAGAATCTGGAAATTTGATTATTTTTCTTTCGTTGGATTAAAGGGATTTATTTAAAAGACAATTAAAAAAGTATCATGTTATGAATTCGTTGAGACAATAAATTCAATAATTTAAATTAAGAATGTAGTGTAAATGTTTTTCCGATCAAATATTTTTTTAAATAGAAAGTACTTTTGTATATTCAATTTTTTAAAATCAAAAAGCGTTTAATTTATAAAATGAACTATGTATCCGATTTTATTTTGTTCGTGCTTCTGTAAATTCTGGATTCCATCAAAAACATAGTTATGGAATTTTTCTCAAGCTATGTACCATTAGTCACAGCAACACCCGTATTCTCCATTGGTTATATTGAATTATAGCACCATCACATCAACACGCCAAAAAGGATATGTTCTGTTTAGATAAAATATACACTAATCGAATTTGTTTAGAAATATGACTTTCGAAGAGATTGTAAAACCCTAAATCGATGAGCATAAACTTTAATTCGTTTGAGCATTTTCGGTAAGACGTTTATTATTTTTTATATTTATTTATTATTTCTATATTTTTCGCAAAGCAGACAGTACTAAATTTAACACTTGCGGTGGAACGAGTTTTCTTTTCCGTCAATATAATTTCACACCCCGTACAATCTCTTCAAATGTCTTAACATACAATGATTAATTCTCGACGGAAAGCTAATGTATCACGTTTGGTGGAGTATTGTTGGTCGAAAAATCCCTGCACTCTTGTAGCAGATGAAACAAAAATAGATAGGAAACAAAGAACCAAATAGGCTCTTTTGGTTACGCAAAACAAAACTGAAATTAGACATTGTCACTCCCAGTCAAACTTTACATTCGACTTCGACTTCGAACACTGTTTTAATGAGGTTCCTATGGACACCTTCACGCATCCCCGGAGTCAGGACAGATGCAGAATAAGTGGACAGCTCTAAGTCGTGAGATTGTGAAGCCGTAAGTGTGACGTCACCATTACAAGAAATTTAAAGTAGACATTCGCAGACAGTCTCATTTCTGAAATCAAAATTTCTAGAATGCATTTCAAATGATCAAACTCGTGCTCCTTTACTTATTTAATAAAAACTAGATTAAATATAGGTATTTACAAGTAAGGTTTGGAGTTGAACAGACACGGTCCTACCACCGCAAAACAGTATTCATCCTGACAACAGGGGAAGTCTGATGTTACAAAGCATCTTGAACAGTATTTAAGCAAAATAATTGATGATAAAACTACATCTTAACAAGGAGATTGTGCTGCGTGTGGCTAATTTTCTGGTATGACGCCAAACGCTGACATTGCTCTTTTCCTTTATATGGAACTTCTGTTGTATCAGTGCCATTTAATGTTGACTCTGTCTGTTTCTATGCCATGGGTTGCTGTTTCTGAATGTGTGATGCATCACTACTATCGGCCGATGACGTAACCAATTACTAACATATATGTGGTTAGAATAACATGAAATGCTATTTCATTATTTTAAAATAATCCAAAAATGCTTCATCTGAAAATTATACGCTATTTTTAATCACATTGTTTCAGAAATTTTCTTTCAATCAAATGTAGTAAATGGGAAAATGAACATTCAAAGAAATCAAAAAATTATTTTCTATCATTTGACTTTAATTAAAGCTGAAATTAAAACTAATTTTATTAACAAGGAGTAAAATTCTTGCAAAATGTTTTTGACAATTTTATCAATAAAAATATGATAAAATGCTTAATTTTAAGAATTTTTATTTTATCATGCATTTTTTTTTTTTTTTTTTTTTTTTTTTTTTTGTCATTCGTTTGCTTTTTGAAATGGCAATTTCTGTAAACACATTTTGTAATTAATGTTCGCAAAACATTCAAATTTCTTTTTGGTTTGAAATATAATTATTTTCATTTTCAGTGGATTAAAGGGAATTATTTAAAAGACAATTAAAAAATCTTATCTAATGAATCCGTTGAAACAGTAAATTTAATAATTTAAATTAAGAAGATAGTGTAAAATGTTTTCAGATAAAGTTGTTTTTTAAATAGACAGTAACTTTGTAAATTCAATTTTTCTATCAAAAATGCTTATTTTATAAATTGAACTTAATATCTGATTTTGTTTTGTTCGCGTTTTATTTTTAATTCTGGCATCCATAAAAAACATGATATGGGATTTTTCTCAAAACTATGTACTATTAATCAGAGCAACACCCCTATCCCGAATTGGTTATATTGAATTACAGCAACATTATATCAACACGCCAAAAAGCATCTGTTCTGTTTAGATAAAATATCCGCTAATCGAATTTGTTTAGAAATATAACTTTCGAAAAGATTGTAAAATCCTAAATCGATGAGAATATGGAAAATCTTTAATTCGTTTGAGCATTTTCGATAAATGTTGTTTGATTATTTTTGAGTTGTTTTTCCATAATCGCACTCTAGTATTCTTTTATTTTTCAAAAAAAAAAAATAGTAGTTGTTCCTGTTGAATTAATTTTGTTGTACCGTGTCATTAAATTTTGCTTATTATGACGCACAGTGAGGGTTAAAACAAGTCGAAAATTGTACGTTAAACGTGACACATGAGGTGCGTTCGTACTATAACTGGATTTACAAATATTCAGATCTTGGTGCAATGGCTGTTTCAATCTTAAGCAAAAATGCATGAATACGAAATTTATTACGATTCTATATATTAAATTCAGTAATGCGGAAATAAAAGGACTCCATATTAAATAGGGCGTCAACACCATGGTAACCTAGAATCATTACCTATAATGTGATATCTCTGAATGAATTACATATGATAGGATTTAATAGAATGAGGAAAACTTTTATTAATATATATTTAAGTTTTGATTCGATTATCATAAAATTTGAAATGCCTCGACAAAATTCAGCAGCAATTATACATATTCAATTTCAGAATATTTTGCGCTGTTAGATGCGGACAGACAGGCAGGCGGACCAAACGACGACTATAGGTCCTACGTATTTATAAAATTACGCACGCACTTAAAAAGGAAACGCCTATTCTTACGTATTGATATGTTATTTCAGATATAGTATTAATTAATAATTTTAAGTAATAATATAGGATTAATAAGTTTTTCAGTAAGAGTCAAATTCCTTATGAACCTTAAAAAAATAATAATAATTCCCTTGATCAAAAAATACCTCCATTTCTGTGCATTAAAAAAAGTAAATGCTGTCAATTCTTTCCTTTAAATTTGTTTTAATTTCTATCAATGCATATTTTTTTTCTTAAAGAATTTTAAAAAAAAGTCAATTTGAATCTAATTTCTCTTTCGAAATTTGTTCTTCTATGAGTTTTGGATTTTTCGAAAAAATTTTAGAGATTTAGACATAAGGAAGTAAAAATATATACAAACGCGAAAAATAGCATTAAATTTGAAGAAAAAAAGAAAAAATGATTAGGGAAGAGTAGGGTGGAATGAGACAGTGGGAGGAATAGGATAGTAGGATTTTCTCTTCATGTATCATTCTAAACATTTCATCAGTCACACACTAGATGAAGCAATTGTAGCACAATCTTCATTTGAAAAAAGTTGCTGATCGGCATAAACTTGCAATTGTATAAAGTAAAAAATTATTTCAAGAATCAAAAGTAAATTTTCTTCATATACTTTTTATGCTTTCTCTATATTAATGACTTGTTTATGCATACATGTAATAGTTTCCCTATTTATGGAACATTATACTGTAAACTATCCATAATTTAAACTAAGCCTTCAAGCAGCATTTTTGTTTATACAAGAAGTTTAATATAAAAGAAGGTAGTGGGGTGGAATGGGACATGCCAATAAAGGCAGAAATGGAACACGTCCAATTCCTTCTTTTTAATAAGATGAATGTAAATTGCTAATATGCAAATATTTTTAGAGGGTAATATACTAATTATACCATTGAAAATATCTTCATTTACTTCAAAACGTAAATAAATTGAACTGGTTATTTTTTAATGTCATTTGTGACTGACAATCCTGAATTTTCCTTCCAGTGATGAAGATACTGGAATTTAATATTGTGGCACAAACATTATCAACCTACAATCTTTGTTAGACTGTATATCTGGCCGACACAAGACTATTTGTGACTTATAGCTTTGTTTTATAGCTGTCCCATACCTCCCTGTTAGTAGGGAGATATGGGACACATTTTGACATTTACAATTTATTTAATTATAAAATTGTTTATCCAAATACTGTTTCTATATTGTTCAATGACATTAAAAAGTGTTTTATTTTGTATTCTATAAATTGAAAATTTTGTTTTTGTGTGAAACAAAGTTGATTTTCTTATTTTTATAAAAAGTGTCCCATTCCTCCCCACTCTCCTATACTCAAAATAAGTGAAACTGTTAAAAAGAACAGTAATGAAAACCATCTAAATTAATATGAGATAACCATCTTATATTAATTTCGATTAGTAATTAACAATTATTAATTATTAGTAGATTAGAGATTTTAAGTGGAAAGAAAGTCCTAAACAACTGGTTGATTTAGCTGTGAGAGCTGTGATAAAACAATTTAAAGTAAATCCAGCCACAAGTCTTGTCAGATCATATAGTAATATCAAGCAGTTATCAGGAAAAACAGACAGCTCAAGTATATAAGGTAGCTTTTCACTAATCTAAAAGGATAGATCTAAAAAACTAAAAAGATCTAAAGTAAATAGCAAAAGCATCTGCGTGTTCATAGTATGAAACTTTGCAAAAAAAGTCTCTCCAGCTAAGGAAGCATACTTTAAACGTTTTTACAAAGAAACTACAAAAGATAAAGAAAACATAGACAATTGTATAACTGAGACCTGGTGACTGAAATTCGATGTGGAAATGTAAGGCAGCAACAAGTTCCAGAAATATAGTTCATTTACCAAGTCAGCAATGTATAAAATTCTGATACTTACGCATTTTGAGAGGAAATATTGTCCGAAGCATATTGTTGGAGTGATGTCATATTGTCGGAGAAGTTGGCCTGACACAACAAGCTTAAGCTTTCGTTGTAAATAATGAAAAAATGGCTGTTATATGCTGCCTTTGTTTAATCCGCAACAAACCGCAGATCTTAAACCATTAGGCCGTTTTTAGTATATTTCGTGAAAAATTACGTCAATGAACTACTTCCAATGAAACTGAACGATCAACTGTAATCGAAGGATGACCTAAAATTCTGCTATAATAAAATATCTGATTGAATGTACGCATAAAAGATTGAAAGATGTGTTAGAATGGAATTGAAAGCAGACCCAATGTAAAATGATAATTTACATTTTGCACTTAATTTGTGTTCTCCACATTTGCTGTTTTCTTTTATCTGACGCGTAAAAATAAATATATTTTTGGTTTAAACTGAATTATTTCTTAATGATTTTCTTTTGGTTTCACATTTATAAAGTGTAAAAGTTTCGCTAAAAAATTCTTAATTCTACATTTTAAGTCAATAATATAGTTGTAATAAAACATTTAATCTATGGAAAATGGTTGTTTATAATATTTTGGTCTCACTGTATATAAATTTAACATGTAACGTTTTGCGCTTACAGACAAATTTAATTTCATGTATAGTGTTTCGTATTTCGATTTGTAACTCTTCACCTAATTTAGGTGAGAAAATTTTCCATACGTAGATGAAAACTTAATTATGCGATTTCTTGTGATTGAATTAATAGGATAAATTTCACATTACTTTTAAAACAGTTTTAGACAGTTTTTTAAATTATATTTGAAACATTATGCATTAACCCCTTAACTGCCTCGTACGTATATATACGTCTTTAGAAAATGCATGCATCTATTAAAGGGATGGCGAATTCCAATTATAGCGAGGCAATTTTCACCACTTGAGCCATTATATATAACAGTATAACATGTGCATTTTCTTACTGTTATTTCAGAAAACAATATACACCTTCTATAACTTCAGAAATATGCGATTTAATTAAGGCACTGGAGATCGCGCAAGATTTCGTCAGCAGTTAAGGAGTTAAGTTGAGTGTGCTTGAATACATTGCTGAAGTTTATTAATTTTTTTCTTTTACTTTTTAATTATCATTTTTAACTACTGATGTTTTTTTACTGAAGTCTACTTACCTGAGCTTTAGCTACCAACTCACTTCCAACTAAACTATCCTGGGCAAATCCGACAGAAAAATACGACTGTTTGAGTGAAATGTGTCCGCCGTATTTTTTCAGAATTGCTTAGTTGGTAGAGCACGGGCAGCTCAATCTAAGTTCCTGGGTGTTCGAATCCCGAACTTGTAACTTTTTCACTCAGTTGAAAAAATTACAACTCGAATTATCTACTTCCTTTATGCTGCTTAATTACTTTTATTGTTCCCTAAAATTGTCTTCTTCAAGTTTTGTGTCAATATGCTGTATGATTTACGTATTTGTTTATATTATTTTTTAATATTACATTTACACTTATCTGTGGTTATATAATGAAACGTTTAATTTACAATTATTGATTACCCGTGTTGAGCAAAAAAATGTCCTTTCATGGCAATATATAAGCAGCAAAATTACAATGGCGTGTTCAGCGGTGTCAGGTACCGTCGAAGCTGACAAATTGCGTGAAAATGAACACTTGGTATGGTTTGCTGTAATTTGACACCTGATTAACTTTCAGATATGAAATTTTAAACACGCAATTTCGAATTGAGCACCCCCCCCCCCTTCCACAACGCCAAGAAAGCTGAAAAGATGCAAAAGCAAAATAAATCATCCTTTTAAAAATATTTTTTTTTTGTGTAACCAATAATGCTTTTGGAACGAGATAAAGTAATGCATCTATAACCCATTCTAAATTTTAATACTATTAATCGATGTATTAAATGAATTTTATAATAATTTATTTTAATGGTACTTATAAGTATCATCAGTAGATAAAGGGTTAAAGGTATCTGACCCTTAAAAGGATACTTATCTGTGTTTATATAAGGAAGCGTTTCATTTGAAATTCTTAATTACTTGTATTGTGCAAAAAAATGTCCTTTCATGACAGAATATAAATAGCCAAATTACAGTGGTGTGTTCAGCTTAAGGGCAGTTGGAAGGTCAAAACCTAAAATATATAGAATTTTCGATTTTTTAATATTTTGAATATACCATTTCTCCTCTTTCTACCGATATTTTACTTTTGCTTCTACGGCAATCAGAAGTTGGAAAATTTTTAGTAATTCTGTTTGTTTATTTAATTTACTGCTAGTGCGTTTATTACTTTAAACTTGATTTTCTCAAAATCTTGTTTTTTTTTAACTTACAAGGACAGGGCCAACCTTGTTAATCACAGATTTTGATTATTTTAATATATGTTGTAGGATAGAGACCCTTTAGTATCAGGTTCAACGGATTTTATCTAACGCTCCTTAGTTCTTGAGAAACCGGGGGTCTAATAGTAGTACAAAACTTAAATACTTACTTTGTAACAAAAAGGATAGGTTGGTCGTAGCTTAGTTGGTACGGCGTTTGCTGGCTGAGCTGTGGGTCCGGGTTCGGTACCCGAACGCGCTACATTTGTTTTTCTTATTTTTTGTTTTATAAATCTACTTGTAATTATAATTTAATAATTTAAATTAAAAGTTTTATAGTCGTGCATTAATTATAATGTTAACAAACTTAAATTTATCATTTTTTTTTATTTTTAAACTATTATTTCTCATCCTTTAAAGAGGTTTAAACAGAAATTGGATCTATTATTGAATGATGAAAATTCCAAAATCGTGACAAAACCTGTTGTGGTGCCATCTAGTTATGATAAAATAAAAGAATATTCAAATAATAAAAAAAAAATTAGAAGATTAAGGGGAAAGCAAAATAATTGAAAGTGCAAGCATACACGTATAACATATTTAAAAATCTTTAATATGCAAAAAATCGGTTGTAATTTAATTCTGATGCTAATTTTTAATATAATTATGCTTGTTACTTTAAAAACAGAATAATAGTATTATCGCATTGACTTCCTTTGTTAAAGCAATGCGTAAATGATGTTTCTTTAAAATCACGAATTAACAAAATTTCTCAATATCATCGCATCGATAAAGAATATATGAAATACATTTTAAAAGTGATTTTAAAAAAATAACAGGTCTATGATGTTTTATACAACTATTTAGTTAAAAATAAAAAATTAAATAGGTTAAAATTATAATTGATATACAATATTATACATTTTAATTGACAATGAGATTATTAAGTTATACTTACAAATATATTTATAAAACAAAAAATGAGAAAAACAAATGAAGAGCGTCCCGGTATCAAACCCGGGCCCGCGGATTAGGGTTGGGTTGGGTTGATTTTTGACGGCCGATTATCTACTCTTGGGATATAGGCCCTAGGGGGAGTGCCCTCCGTGGGGGCCTTTCTAAGGGAACCTAACCCGTATTTACGCATGGAATTCCAAGGTTTCGAAGAAAACCCCGAAAACTCCGAAACGGTTAGGCCGACGGGCGCGATTGGGTTCGAAACCAGCACTTCCCGCCTACCAGCTTCGAGAGTAGAACCTCTCAGCCACTGGTGGGGCCCCGCGGATTTGCCGACAAACACCATACCAACTGAGCTACGACCAACCTATCCTCTTAGTTACAAAGTAAGTGTTTAAGTTGTCTACTACTATTAGACCCCCTGGTTTCTCAAGAACTAAGGAGCGTTGGATAAAATCCGTTGAACCTGAGACTAAGGGGTCTCTACCCTACAACATATATTAAAATAATCAAAATCCGTGATTAACAAGGTTGGCCCCCTCTTGTTAGAGGTACCTTTTTGATAAAACTATTATACATTATGCTTTGAAATTTTGCTTGAACATTCTATACATATCCCTGTTTAATTTGAGGAAAATTGTTTAAACTCATAAAAAGAACTTTTTTTATTATTATCATTATCTTTAAAAAAATTGCATCTTTTTTTAAATTTGAACGTGGTTTCCACTTCAGATTTTTTTAAATATCTAAGCGTTGTTTAATCGTAAATTTAACTTCAAATTATTAAGAATTGTTTATTTTATGCATAAAAAAAATTCAACTCCATATCTTAAGTAGTTTATGAGAAAAGGCACATTAATTTAAAATGGCAGGTATAGGGATTTCGACTACCCTTAATTTTATTAGAAAATTGAGTCTTTATTCCTTCATACTCTTCGTAATCCAGACATTCATTGTGAAAGGGAGTTCCTTCCTTGATCAAATCATCGACACACCAAATGGATAGCTTTTATATTTGTTTCTCGGTATTAACTTTAGTTATAAGCTGAACTCTCTGCTGTTTTCCTATTCATCTTGGATAAATAGGGAGGTGAAATTCGATTCCAATTTGAATCAAGAGTTGATAATATTAATGAAATACATCTTACGTTATTCCAAACGGAACTAAATGAGAATGCCGACTGGCTATGGAAAGTGTGCCTGTATATGGTGTGGGCATGGGGTATTTCCATTATCTCGAATGTGGAGTAGGTTAGCATTTTCTCATCTGTTTGAGTTTCTGTTATATTCGACTGGTTGCTGTTGTCATTATTATTGAATATGTCAGGAAATTATATGCTGAATTTAAAACGGTACAAATTTAATAAACCTGCAGTTAAATTTAGTTGCATTTATAATTTATAACACACATATATATTTTACTATCCAATTAGTATGCAAGTCTTCATGGCAAATAACAATGATCTACATTATGATTTAAAGACTCATTATGCTACTTATCGATATACGTTAATTGACCTATTATTTCTTGTGTATAACATATGTACATTTTTATTTTTGTAAAAAATGAAAAAAAAAATTATTACTTGGATTGACATTTTTTCTATTAACTTATTGTTATTTAACATAATATTTCAATGTGATATTTTTAGGATCTTCATTTATTTATTACGAATTATATATATGCATATGCAAAAAACTATACATAAATAATATTATCAATTTTTGGCAATTTTTGAACCCCTTCCCCCCCTTATGATATCGTATGTTATCATTCCTTGACGCCCTCCCCCGCCTTCTTCTTTTTAGAAAAATCTTCTTTTTAAATTTTGCAGACACCAACCAAGAATGTAATTTTTGTTTAAAATGCTGTAAAAACGTAATGCGAAAATTTTGTGTCTCAATAACTAGGATTCAAAAAAAGATCAGTGGAGGTTTGTTTCGTGTGATAAAATAATAACATTTGTTTTGACAGCATAACTGCTTACCAAAAATCACAGCAATAACTTCTAACACCCATTAATTTTAGTGAGATATAGTAGCAACATAATATCAATATATATAAAATCTTTTGTTTAGGTTAGATAAATCAACGACAAATCGGATATGTTTGGAAATTTGATTGGCGGAAGGATTATAAAATCCTTAATTGCTGAGTGTATGAAAAAACTTTAATTTGTTTGAACATATTTGATTATTTTGTGGGGTTTTTTCCCCATATTCACACTCTAGTTTCCGGTTTTTAATTTAATATTTACGTGTCTTGTATTAATTTTTTGTCTATCTTAAATAAAATAAATTGTTTACTTAGAGCAAATATGATTTTTTTAATTGGTCGCGGTATAGTTAAAGGCAAATTTAATTTTTTCTCTGTCGTTCCTAATTTTAATTTTAATTTTATTATCTGAATTCAGTCGAATCTATATTGCACATTTAGATAGAAACTTTATTGATTTTGTGACATATGTTTACTTGGATTTAATTTGTAGCATAAATTTCGCATTACTTTTATAGTAATTTTATTTATATAGGAACATACTGCATTTTCTTGGATATGTTTGACTACATTTCTCAAGATAGTAATTTAATCTTTTTATTTTTCACATTTAATTTCACATGAGTCTGAACATTTTGAGAGAATCCTCAAACATGCTGATTTTATTTTGTAAATTAGTTTTCTTTTTTTTTTTTTTGTATTTTTGCATAATAAATATTTGATAAGTACTTTAAAATATCCTTGTATAATAAAATTTTTTTATATTTTATTTAACATAATTGTACAATAAAATTTGTCTTTTCACAGTGCAATATTAACAACGAAAATACTGTGATCTGTTCTTCACTACAGCGAACTCTAGAAAAGAAACTGTCAGGTTTCTGACGCTGATGCGCAGATAACTAATTAAGATTACTATTATCTGTTATTATCTTTTTACTTGTTTATTGTATTTCATATGTATCACTTTCTGAGTCTAGGCTTTAAAGTAATATTTTTCCTTATCTTGGAGTTGGTCCGAGATGTTTTTAGTTAGATAGGATTGCATGAACAAGTTCATTGTATCAATGCATGCTAGCTTATCTTGTTATTCAAGAACGCATACCTCATATAAGGCAATTAAAGTAATTTCCTATTTCGTAAGTAGTGAAGGCCATATGAGGGAGAATTTTTTAGATAAGAGAAGGGGTCCCTGTTCACAGGAGAAGATCCGCTGGGTTTGGAAGGCATCGCTGAGAGAGAGAGAGAAAGCAGTTTTGGCGTAGACCTCAACGTAGTAGGTTGGTATTTCCTGATTGGAGTTTTCGGGGAAAGAGTTTGAGTTTCTTGCGCAGATATCCGGCGAAACGCTGAGGTCAATGGTGATCCTCCGATAAAAATTCATGAGTTACCATAGTGTGAGTGGGAAATAGAGTATTTTAAAAAGTTAACCCAGTGCGCAGAAAGTAATTGCTATATGTAAATTAGTATCGGGTCGGATTGTCTATATCCGAGATCTTAAATGTAAACAATGTTTTATTTATATGTAAATAATTTGTAAATAAATTGTTTGTTAATTTTAATTGAATAAATTTAGCATTTTTTTTATAATCCTTCTCACAACGTGCCCAATATCAGGTATATATATCGGTGGTGGCTGCATATCAAAATAAAAGAACATTATTTCTAAGTCTGTGCGAGAGGTGACCGTGGGTCTAGGAAAATGCATCAGCGTGTGGAATAAGGAAAGTGCTACAAAAACAAACTTTGGTCCTATTGAGTTGTCAAAATGCAGTTTAAGAGAGGAAGAGCTCTATTCCTGATAAAGTTTTATCGAGAGGGGGGGGGGCAGAGCTTCTTAACGAACTGTCTGCGATTCAACTGTTGTTTTGTCTAAGCGGACACGCGGACAGTCAAAAAAATATTTAAATGGAGACTATTAAACAGAAAAAGTTTTGTATAATCTTATGTAAGGCCAGAACATTCATATGTATGGAGATCAATACATTTTGTTACCCTGATGAAGAATTATTTTCAGAAACTTCACACAAATTAACCTATACTAATTTAGAAAAGTATTTAATATTTTTCTAAAATTATGCAGCTGTGGAAACATCTACTCTATAAGCTTTTATTATTTGACCACCCACCCTTATTTTGAGAGTAAACGATTAGTAACTCTGTCATAAAATAAAAACTCAAAACAAAATCTAAAGGAAAAAATGATTTTTAGAAAATAAAATTTCGGCAGAAAGTTCCTAAACAAAATATAAACATATAAATGTATAAATATAGCATAAAATAATACATTCAATCAACATAAAATGTAGTGATGGTAAATAACTGGAGTTCCTGTGTCAGAATCGCAGTTAATGTAAATCTTTTTATTTTATCATACATAACGCCGATTTCATTAATATATATTTTAAGTAAATTACCATATCACTGTTTCTTCCTTTCTAAAAGTAGGCGGTACGAAACACACCCGAGATTTTGTAATAGTATTATTTATTTTCTAGAAGGACAAGAAATGACATTCTTTAAGATGAATATTACATTTTAATAAATTAATTATTAAGATTAATCAAACTATTTACCAGTTTCAAAAGTTCGCAAGTATTTGTGTAACTGGGATAATATATTCATTTAGGTTCTTTCGTAGTTATATAAATATGTATCACCTATAGTCGTCATTTGGTTCGTCCGTCTGTCTGTCTGTCCGCATAGGACAGCGCAAAAACTACGCAACTGAATTATTTGAAATTTAGTATGCATTATTGTTGCAGATTTTTGTCGAGTCATTTCAAATTTTATGAAAATCGAATGAAAACTTAAAACGATATTATTAAAAGTTTCTTCATTCCATTAAATTCTACCATACGTAATTTATTCACTGATATCCCTTGATAGGTAATGATTCTAGGTTTCCATGGTGATGATGTCCTATTTAAGGTGGAGTCCTATTATTTCCGTATTACTGAATTAAATATACACATAACCGTAATAAATTTTGTTTTCATGCATTTTTGCATAAGAGTGCAACCGCTATTGCACCAACATCTGAATATTTATAAAACTAGTTATAGTACGCATGCACCCACTCTCAGAAATAAAGCTCTCACTTTTGACGATTCAGCAATCCTCGAGCTGTATTTCGTCGTTTTTCTTGATCATTTCCTATCAACATCACGTGACTTTTAAAACGAACGTAAACTCTCAAATATTTGACGAAAGATTTGCCTCAATCACGGTCAGATTAAATGCATTTTAAGAAAACAGTTGCTTTACCTCCTCAAATCCTACGATTTTAGCAAGCAGATATTTGCTTGTTTATGTTAGTCCTGTAATAATTTATTTTAAAACCGCACTTTTTAGTGCTTTTCAGAAAATACTGAAATATAGGTAGTTATTGTTTCTTCATTAGTTACTTTTATAGCTGTTAGAATTTTTTGGAATGTTTATTATTTTTTCTTATTTATTTATTTATATGTTGTTGTGCGTTATGCTTTAATTCGAAAAGAATAAATTTCCTGTGTTCTTCAAAACCATTCAAAAAGAAAATTTGATCAATAAAATTCCAAACTTCCAGGATATCTTTTTTTTTTTTTTTTTTTTTTTTTTTAAGAAGTATATTCTGTTTTCAATCAAATTTAAAATAAACATAATTGATCCCTCTCCCCTTTATAAACAGTAAAGTGTTAAAATCTTATCCACCTACTCAAAGTGATAAAATGTCACGCAATATGCACTTCACAATTCGTTATTTGTGAGCAACAAATTAACCAGACCATATTCCAACCATTCATTGATCAAAGAAAATTTCACTAGTAAATTATTTAATCAAGCCATATTATAATTATTCATTGACATGAGAAAAACATAATAATAAATTAGCCTTACTTCAAACTTTCAGAAATTATAGCAGCGCCGATAAAATTGCAATCTACCTTATAAAAATATAAACACGCAGTAGAATTCCTTACACCAGTCTAAAGGCACATCCTTACACTTCTCCAGTAGCGACGGTCTCCCACACCAAAGGTCGCGGGTTCGAATCACGCCGAGGAAAGCGAGAATGGATTTTTTTCTTACTCCTGTCCAATAAATACTGAAGCATCCAAACTGTTTGATAGATGGCGCCACCAGCCCTCTTTTGACGAAACTATTGACGAAATTTATATCGTCAAGCAAGTGAAGAAAGTAATTTCATCAATTTGACGAAATGTTCGCTCGGAGCATTTCCCAGGAAACCGTTTCGTCAAAAACAAAGAAAAGTTCGTGAAATCTGAGTATTCATTTCTGAGAGTGCCTCATTTGCTAGGTTTGATGTACAATTTCCAACTTGATTTTTTAATTTCTGGAGCATTATATAATAATATATGAAAAAAAACTCTTTTTTATGCTTTGAAAAATAAAAGCAGTTTAAATAAAGTCTTATATGAGATGTATATCAGTATATCCCAAAGTCGAGGACACAAAATAAACTTTTAAAATGTTTCTTAGTGGATATTACTTGTTTATCTAATATAGAATATACGTTTCATGCACTCCGAATTTTCGCCCATTTATTGATATTTTGAACTAAACGTTCCACGTTGAATGATAAATGTTCAATGAATACAAATCAGCGATTATATATCACAGTATTGATAATATTGCTGTACAGTCAGAATACCATACAGTTGTGCAGCAGCTGAAGAAAACAGATTGCAGTGAGAAATAATGAATAAATAATTTAATTCCAAATAAACGAAATAAATATTGAAAAATCAAAACTCTGGGGATACAATGTAAGTTTTTTTCATCATTATAGTTTTGATTTAGAAATTATGGCAATCTTTCTTAATTTCCGAAGTTTTGTTTTAACTTCTTCGGCCCCTGTGTCACCAAACGGGGACCTCTGTTCTTTTCCTTATAAAAACGAAAATATCCTATTTTTTTACATTTCCACATCACTTCTGAATATCTGAACGATTTTTGCGTTCAAAGCAAACGAATAAATGGCAGTATCTAAGCTGATTCCCACATAAAATAAATGTTATTTTCACCTGAGTTTGCAAAATGTCTAAAAATGCCCAAAAGACCGTATCACCAAGAAAGTGAGAAATTTTCATGAATATTTAACTTGAATCTTTTTCAATAAAAAATTTAGAGAATTTGTAGATTATTTACCTGTGTCAAGCTCTTAAATTTGCGATTGCGTTAGTTTAGGTTAATTGTTATTAAATTGATATTTTAACGGGGTTTGTAATTTTAGATCAGTATTTTTTAACCTAAATTACAGAGCCCCTAAAGGACCAATTTCAGAAAATATATTTTTTCTGTCATTTAAGATGTTATTTTGTTTTTAAAAACCAATTAATAAGCATATGTATTATTATTTTAGCTTCGGAACTGAAGAGGTTAAAGGTACGGAGTGTACAAAATACGCACGGGTGCAAATCACGCGAATAAATACGGCACATTCATGGTTTGTTAAAAATAAAAAATCGTGCTATATGCTCCGAAATTTCTTGCTGATGAAACACTGATTAAATGACGTTATGATACTTCCGGTTAGTGTAGTCGTTCCATGCATTTTTACTTCCTTCTATATACTCAACAATACGAGTCATGAAAACCAGAAATGTAAACTTCCGTGTTTTGATGGAATAATTCGTTTTTGAATGACCTGAGTTGACCTGAATGACGATTCGGCTATTTTTGAAAAATGTCTGTGTTTGTTAGACTGTTTGTAAGTGGATGATACAAATATTATTACTCTAACTTGAATGAATATAAGACTTATACATTGTGCAATACAAAAACCGCTAAAGAATTAATTTTATCTCATACGATACATAGATGGTAAGAACATGTGTTGTCAGGAAATTGTTTTTTTTTTTCATGAAATAATAGAAACATTCTTTATTTAATAAACTATTTTAAATATTTAACATAACAAAAACATATTAGAAAATTATATGATTATTTCAAAAGTAATACAAGGTGTCCGAAAATTACTTGACACATTTTAAAGTTCAATATAAAATCAAGTAATTGCCATACAGGAGTGGGGTTTGGACTAAAATTGTTTTTCAGGATAAAAAGTTTTCTTCAAGCGAATTAAACTAATTAGTTCCAAATTTCGATCATAGATGATGCCACTTGATGCATCATGTCTGTGTAATAAAGTCAAAATTAATCTGAAAAGCAGAAAAAACCGATGTCTGAAATCAATCATGCGGACAAGTGGCGTCATCTATGATTGAAATTTGAAACTAATTATTTTCATTCGCTTGAAGAAAATTTTTCATTCTTCGAAGCATTTGAGTCCAAAGCGCACTCCTGTATGACAATTACTTGATTTTATATTGAATTTTAAAATGTGTTGAGGAATTTTTGGACACCGTGTAGTTTCAAAAATACTTTTGTTATGTATAACGCACAATCAAATTGAATATCTGATCATTTCTTTAGCTGAATTTAGTTAGAAAATCGTCTCTTTCTTCCATCATATACTTTAACATTTTACTGGCTTTCCAGAAAATAATACATATTCATTCCTTCGGTGATCAAATCATCGAAATGTTGAACGGAAAATCTTTATCTGTCGCCTCTGAATTAACTTAAGACGTTAACGAAATTCTCTGCCGCATTTCTGTTGAGTTCTGGTAATTTCGAAGACAAGATCCGATTGAAATTTACATTCAGAATTCATAATATTAATTAAGTGCATCTTCACTTACTGGAAACAAGGCGAAATTAGAATGCCGACTGGCTAGGGGAAATTAAGTATATAGGAGAGAATTTATCCTTCTTCTTCTCTTATGTGAAGTTAATTAGCATTTTCTCACCTGTTTGAATTTTTGTTATATTAAGCTGGTTGTTATTTTCACTGCAAGGAGGTTAAGCAACATTGTTGTATTATTGTACTTTGTGTATATTTCTAATGTTATTATTGGTTAGTGGGTTTTTTTCCACAAGTTGTTTTCAGTACAGTTATACAAAGCAAAATAAAAACACATTTGTTTTCTTATTCAAATTAACGTAATTGGAGTTGCAGTAAGATTGAACAGTTAAAGAACTGAGTTGCTTAACCCCATAATCGTCACGCCTCATACGTTAAATCGAAGCCATTTGTGAACAAATTTTATCAGGCACGTGATTCTCACGGGCTAACCATCTCACAACTTTAGCTAATATATTATCGTTTCTTCTTTGATTTGGTCAGTTCCGGGATTATATTAAATGCTTATGTGCTTAATAGATGTCAGCACTGAATTGACAAATTTCATTCTAAGATCGGTACGCTTAATTTTAAGAGTTTGTAGGCGTTAGAAGATGTGTATGAATAAAAAGGGCCCACCTTGGCTGAGTGGTTAAGGCACCACACCGCTACTGTAGGTTGGCTGTGGGTTCAACTCCCACTGGCTCCATTTCACACTCTTTGTTGAGATCCCGGCTGTAATTCTCTGGTTTGGTCTCGTCTTTATGCATGACGATGACTTATAAGCGGGCACCTGATGTCAAGCATACAAGTCAGATGTATGCGTTCAATAAATGAATAAAAAAATCGACGAATATGGAACGATTTATAGGTATATTAGATTAGATAATATGTTGGTGAATATTAGGTAACGATTAAGGGGTCAAAATTAAATAGTGATATTATGTTCTTTCAATTAACTTTAATCGTAAATTTACAGATATTCAGACAAAACTAAAACAAATCTGTACTGACTTCAGTTGACTTATCGATCACCATGGTACTACTTAAGTAAAAAATAGCATTTTATAAATTTCATGCACAATGGAATCGACTGGAATCGAAACAGGACTTCCCGTTTTGAAACTGGAGACGCTAAAAAGGCTTGATTATATCGTCGCAATATTTACAAGTTATAAGCTATCACATTTCCTTCATGATTTCACCATAGAATCAGTCGCAAAATGGTTTGACAAGGGTTTTAAATGGGATTGAATATACCTAATCCATCGGCCAATTTTTACGAAAAGTTACAAAATGTTCACAGTTCTTGCGAAAGTTCTTTTTAACACTTTAGCCAAATGGGAGCACAATAGCAAGTACGTTTGTGACTTACCATGTTCACTCGCACACACACATACATTATTTCAATACTTGACTTACACTATGTGTTCGGAAAATAATAGTCACATTCTTTTTTTTAGGATTATGATTTCTATGGAATTATACAAGAATAAATCACTTATTATCCTTAAAAAATATGCAATGAATCAGCCTCCTTGAATTTGCCGCGAAATGCTTATAAATTTAAAAACAAGATAAAATGGATCACATTCATAGATGATCATGTTTATTAAAGATCTTGCATTCGTTACATATGATAGCTGTTATATCTCAATGATAGTAGAAAGTTGTGAACAGAGATGGGCCACAAAAAGAGTAGATTGGATTGTGAACTCATGCAAGCGCGACGATTGAATTATTTTTGGATGTAAGAAATGACTTGAGAATAAGCGGCTTCATATGAAGCCGCTTGTATACATGAAATATAATATTCTGCGGCTCATGTATATTGTATAAATAAACTTTATAATTAAATATAGTTATGCTTCCATGCAAAAATTATTAAGTAGTACAAAGATATAAAAGTATCTCGTGATGTTTGATATCATATACTTATGATGGCGAAAAACGTTTATTTATCGTTACTGGTATTGAGAATGTCGCCGTCTGTGTGTACGAAACTAGTAGGTTTGTTTATTAAAAGAATTTTAAGCTTTATGTTTGATATAATTAATATTAGAACACACGCAAACATGTATATAATATGTTAATTATAATTCATTTTACTTTTACAAATTCAACCTAATTTTTAATTAAAAAAAAAAAAAAAACATAAGAAAGGTGATATGATGCAAGTCGTGTAAAATGGGCAAAAAAAGTATATCTTTGTTTCACACTTTTGTATTTAGATTATTTGAAATTGAAATTTTATGCAAATATTGCTACATTTCTGAAACTTTTATTAAAATTAAATACAGAAAAATTGTCTATTTTCCTCCTAAAGTAAACAGACGCAATCCTCCCTTTTTGCGTTTTAAAACTTTTATTTCTTCTTCTTTTACTTGTTTTGGATGTATCGAGTTTAAAATGTTATTTGAAATTGAAATAAAATAAAAAATATTGTTTGTAACATAGTCTAACATTGGGGAGGTTTCCTGTGTTGATGCTTTTACAATTCTAAATTCTTGAATTTTTAATACTTTACGACAACTTTATCAATCTTTATCAAACTCAATACCTTACTAATACTTTAATACGACATTTTTTTAGAGGTTGGATTTTTTTAAAGTATCAAATTCAAAACAATTTTATACATGATATTTTATAGTATGTTTTTTGTGTGAATATCATGCATTCTTGTTATGAAGTTTTGCTTTTGAAAATTGCACACAGTTGTACTTAATAATCACGCAATTAAAAAAAATTATTTAATTATTTTTATCATACCCCTTTTTATGGGTATTAAAACATATCATATTTGTGTATCTGTTGACAAAAAATTATCAAACACGTATAATATTGATAATATAGAATCAAATCTAACATTCAGTAACATTAAAATATTTGAGAATATAAAGAATTAAATGGCATTTTTAGTATTCAGACTATTTAATTGTCAGTGGCGAACAGTTTTCGGCAAATTGGAAGCATACCACAATTTTTAATAAAACAAAACAACGAGAAGATATCTAGATGAAAATTATTAAATTGTTTACGTGGACAAAATAATTGATAAAATACATAGGTAGAAACTCAGCTTTTTAGTATGGTTATTAATGAAGTGAATAAAATTTCGTTTTTAAAAAATATAATTAGTGGATTTTGTATTTTAGAACTACAAAATATAAAAGAAGTAAAATTAATATATATATATATATATTTAACCGCTAGTATTTCTTCCTCTGAAATAATTTCGACAGAACAAAAAAATAATTTGAAGATTATATTTCATTAAAAAGAACATCACTGATGAGCGTAACATCTTCACATGTCGAATTTTCGTAAACAAAAATATCTATAAATAATTATTTAAATTATTTAGTAACAAAACCGCTGTGACGTCCGAACCTTGATGCCAAAAATGATTTTTAAAAAGTAATATACTATAAAAATTTTTAATATAATGACTTTATAAAAGTGTAATGGTATGCGTACATACTGCTACTGTATGTACTGTAGGCGTATGCTGAGTATGCAAGTTTTTGCCTAGTTTAGTGTAGTTATCCATCTTACAGAACTAACTTGGAAGGACTCGCTTGGAGTTTTTTGAGCGATGAATCACTACTTTTTGGTAATGGCGTATTGCTCACCACGTATTACTTATGTTCACAAATTTCAGGACCAATAAATTTTTACTACTTCAATGTCGCTTCTGTGATATAGAAAAAAGGTCCAATTTAGCGTAGCTAGAAAACCTCGGTTTAGTGCTTTAAAATTTATTGCAAGACGTAAGTCGCAACACATAGTATTATATTTTTAGGCTTTTTCAGAATTGCAAATAATTTACTAAAGAAGATGTAACTTCTTTAAAGATGAAACGTTTCCTTTCTTAGATAAGATTCCAAGTACATATTTACCATACGAGAAGTTTTTTACATGTCAATCGGATTAATATTCAAATACAAATTAATGATTAAAAAGAAGTTGAAGTTAAAGTTTTATGCTTGAAATTGCTTTTGAATATCTGAAACGAATGTGTATACGAATTTTCTAACATACCTATTCACTTTAATTTTAACTTTAACTTTTTACATGCTTTCGTTAAACTTACAATTCTGTTTGTATATTTGTATGTGGCAGTCAAATCTTGTGACTCATTTTTCACCCACTTCCTGTTGACACAGAGATCTGAAATTTGGAATATGTATGTATTCCTGGGGGCAATACAGGAATCAAACATTGATTTTTTAATATTCTATCCCTAAGGGGGGCAACGGGGGGGGGGCAAATTAAAAATTTAATAAAATCATCCTATCTCGTAAATTAATAGAAATAAAATCTTGTAATTTGACATTCCTATAGTATAACTAAAAATAGTAAACATGTTTCTTTTTATTTCAAAACTCGACTCCAAAAAGCGCTCTCCGTTTTCGAAAGACATTGCAAAGACACTAGTTAAACTTAATGGTTACTCAATTATAATTTGATTTCCCATGCAGAAATCATTATCAGTTTCAAAAATGAGTATTTTTTTAAAGTACAAATGGCATGGTTACCACAATAGCGCCAAATTTTGGCCAACGTGGTGAAATATTGCCAAATTTCGTAGTTCAGCTTTAAAAAAATATATATTCTTTTTCTACATTTTAGTGAATTTTAATGAAAGCATGTTTAAAAAAATTACATTTATATTATTATTATTTGCGATTCTACATTCATACTTATTTAAAATATGACATAGCGCGGTCGAGTGTATATTCAGCAACTGGCTTAGTTAAAAAAGTTTTTGTGCCTAAGATTAGATAATGTCATAAATATGAAACACACTATGTCACATGGGAATGAAATTAATCGCAGTAAGTCGTACTGTGAACAAAGGCAATTTATACAATACTTGATACAGCATTTATGTGCCGTTAAAGTCAAATGTTATGTGTTTTAGTTTTTGCTAGACATACATATATCAAATAATGTGGAGATAAGTGAGACATTTAATGAAGAAAAATAAGATTTACATCGCAATATATGGCACAAAACACATAGGTAAATAAAAACGCTGTTTTACTTTCATACTCTTGTTAGTAAAATATAAGAAAGATACTAATTTGAAAAGATGGAACGGAAGAAACTTGAAAAAAAAAATCTATTTTTTTCTTTGTTTACAGAGCAACCTTATTCAGATTGCTATAAATACTTCATCTTGATTTATGAAAATAGTGTTATTTCATAAGTTTATTTAATTATTTAATAAGCATTATTTAAATTGTCTCTAACTATTTTATTCAAATATTAATGAAAAAATCATTTGAATATAACGTAATTGTGAAAGGATGCTATTTATTGCATTAATGGGGCAATGACATTTTCAAAATTATATGGAAAAGTGCTTTTATTTAAATAGGTTTTTTTGGAAACTACTGAAGTGATTATCAAACCTTTTTCTTGCATTATTTGACTCTCTAATGAAACCTATATTGCAGTATAGAAAGGAATCGGACAAATTTATGTTGACCCTTTAATGCATAATTTTTTATTTTGTTCGGAAAAAATTATATTTTAGTCTACTTTTGTTAATTATCTACTATAAATATGATAAAAAAAATAGTTATATTTCTGTTCGACATTATGTCATAATGTCACCTTTGAGTTACATGAAAAATTGCTTACTTTAAAGTGTTTACACTGCATAATAACAACTATTCAGCGATATAATAATTTTTATACTTCTTTTAATAGTTTGCAGAATCAATAACGACTAACTTATAAAGATGCAGAAAAAACGCCAGTCGAGCACATTGCAAGCAGTATCAACAAAAGAGGTTATAACTTCCCAGCGATGACAAATCAGAACCAAAGCAGACTTTACGACCTTAAATCTATGTCATTCCACGTATGTAATACATAATAATGCACTAAAAGAGCAACAGAAAGCGCCAAATGGCAAAAACAAATATCATGTAACTTATGAGTTACACTATACATTTAAGGGTTAAAGATCACTGTCGCAAGAACTTAATTTTTTCTTTTACTTTACGTAAAAATCCGCCGATGGATTGGTTATATTCAAAGTATATATAATGGTTAATATACTGCTTTTCGTTAAGGCTGCTCATACTCACGATATATCATTTAAAAGTAAACAGCCGCCGCTGAAAAATTACTACCTTTTTACTTTCTTCTATCTTTACAAGAAGAAAGTATTGGATTCATGAAAATTTTCGACATTCGGTTTTCGACGGATTTACACGTTTTAGGGGTCAGAGATTCCAAAAAACATGTTTTTACAAAATGTCTGTCTGTGACTCTGTGAGTCAGTCTGTCTGTCTGTCTGTCTGTCTGTCTGTGTGTATGTGACACAAATTTTGTGGGCGCTCTATCTCAAGAACTAATGCACGGAATTTAATAAAATTTTATATTATGTTAGTCCCTAATACAAATTGATGCTGATTAGTTTTTAGTGTAAATCGCTCAACAGGTGGCGCTGCTATGCTGCATTTCCCGCGATTTCTGCACTAGCTCTATCTCAAGAACTAATGCACGGATTTTCATCAAACTTCAGATTTAGTTAATCCTTGATATGAATTGGTGCTGGTAACGTTTTGGTGAAAATCGCCCAACACATGACGCTGCTATGCTGCATTTTGCAGCATTTACACGATTTTCATAATAGCTCTATCTCAAGAAATAATGCACGGATTTTCATCAAACTTCAGATTCTGTTGGTGCTTGACATGAGTTGACGTTTTGCACCTTGTGGTGTAAATCGCTCAACAGGTGGCGCTGCTATGCTGCATTTTTTGTGATTTCCGCGATAGCTGTATCTCAAGAACTTATGCTCGGGATTTCAACAAACTTCAGATTCAGGTATACCTGGATATGAATTAGTGCTGTTTATGTTTTGCTGTAAATCGCTCAACAGGTGGCGCTGCTATGCTGCGTTTTTCTCGACTTCCACAATAGCTCAATGTCCAGAACTAATGCACGGATTTTCATCAAATTTCAGATTCAGTTAGTTCTTGACATGAATTAATGTTTTGTACCTTTTGGTGTAAATCGCTCAACAGGTGGCGCTGCTGTGCTGCATTTTTTGTGATTTCCACAGTAGCTTTAGCTCCAGAACTAATACACGGATTTTCATCCAACTTCAGATTCCGGTATACGAATTAGTACTGTTTGTGTTTTGGCGATTCCGGTTTACGATTCCGGTATATGAATTAGTACTGTTCGTGTTTTGATGCAAATCGCTCAGCAGGTGGCACTGCTATGCTACATTTTTCAAAATTTCTCCTACAGCTCTATTTCAATAACTAATGCACGAATTTTCATCAAATTTCAAATTCAGGTATACTTTTATATGAATAAATTGATGTAATTTATTTTACTATTTAAATGATTTAATTGACGTGATTTATATAGAAGAAAGTTTTGTGATGGCCACAACATACTAGTTTTCTGATATCTTCAATAATATTTGAGAAGCGATCACTAAATTCAACTCACTAATAGCTACAACATCAATGGTCCACTACTTAGTGAATATTGACTTATCCACCCGTGGTGCATCTCCCATTTGGTTAACCGCACGTGCATCCATTAACAAATAAAATTACTGGATAGATTATAGACTTTCCAGACTATCTTTTTATCGGTTAAAGAATTAAAACGCCTGATACATAAAAGAATAAATACAGTAAACGCACACAACGAATCTGTAATGACATAAGTATTTACTCCTAAAAAATATTTCTACGCATTACTATCACTGATATCAATTAGTTTTTACAGTTGAACTACATTTTTTTCATTCAAATTGCTTGATTACTACAATTTTTTGAGAAATAAATATTCGCTTTATTTAATACCAGATTAAATAAAGTGAATATAACTATTAAAAAAAATGGTAGTATTCAAGATTTCTAGAAAAAAGAGTATTCCAACTTGCAACGCTGATATCAATGCAAATAAACTTTTTTATTTTTAATTTGAAATCCATATTTTGTCTTCATTAGGAAGTAAAAATAATTATTGGATAATGTTGCATTTTCCCAAAAAGGATTTTTAATCAGCTTCATTCCTTTGAATAATCAGCGAGACGTCCATTTATTCTAATTGTATAGGAATGTATGGAAAGAACTGTATAGAATGTCATAAATAATTATCGAAATGCATTATTGTTTTGTTTCATATCTCTCTATATTCGGAACGTACAGCTAATTATCTGATTCATTATATTTACATTTTTTAGCAATTTTAAATGTCAAACTAAGTTAATAATTGCTAATAATGATAAAAATACACTTAAAAGCAGGGCTGAGGAGTCGGAGTCGGACTCGTGGAGTTGGAGTCGGAGTCGTCCATTTTTCCCACCGACTCTGCAGCCCTGCTTAAAAGGCAAATACCGGTTATCCCAAAAATGACTGATGGATTTTAAAATTCAATAACTTTCAAACGGTGACAGATATTGAAGAAATTCTTGCAGGAATGTTATGTAAGATGTCAGGAGTTTTTATGCTGCTATTTTCAGTTATTTACAAAAAGCATCGATAGATGGCGCTGCAAGCAATAACCGCTAAATCCAGGCACGATTTTCCGGCCTTTTTCTTCTTCCATGCGCAAAAGGGAGATTAAAATGCATTGAATGGATCCCGAAGTACCAAAAATTGGGTCTGGACGGAGCACCTAATGCTCTCAGTGCCATCTACTGTCTAAAATTCGAACTAAATTTAAGAATCACAGTAAAAAACTCCTGACATCATACAAAACTCACCTGCAAGAATTTTTTTAATATCTGTCACCGTTTGCAAGTTATTGAATTTTAAAATCCATCAGTGATTTTTGGGACACTCTGTAAATATATTTATTCAGATCGGCATGTTTCATCGCTCAGAGGATGACATTAAAAAAATCTATAATGCTACATATATTTTCGCAAAAAGTTTTTTTAATTGAAAATTGGTAAAAATAAATCACGAGACCTCATGCATAATGAAATCAAGTGCAATGACAGAAATGGATATTGGTGAAGTGAATTCTTATTCTGCACAGCATCTCTTTCCAAATTTTAGGTAACTCCGTGGAGGCAGTAAGAATCATTGCATATATTGAATCACTGCTAAATTATATGCTCACTGTGTATAAAGACCTCGACTGTCGGATAATGGATGGCAATAAAAATCTTGGTGGATAAATTATTCTGCTATTATTGAAATCAATCTGTAAAGGTTCTTTGTTATATAGTCTGGCCAAAGCTGTAGTTTTCTTGTTGTATTTGATGTCTCCTATATGTTTTTTGAAACTAGTTTTAAGCTTTCTGTTTCTTATTCCTATGGGGTAAAGTACCCATATTTCGTCCCCCAGTCACTTTTAGTCACCTAAATGTTGTAATTTTCAGTGAAAACCTACCAAATTTCGATTGTACATAGACTAACTACCCACGCACATAGGAACATAGGCAAATATCGTACAAAAAAATTTTAACAATGCGGAAAATTGCTTTTTCAAAAGTATCTAAAAATACAAAAGAAAAAAAATGGTCCCAATTTCGTCACCCCGAAAAATCCGAGGCTTACCTTTTAACTAAATCAAGGTTTATTTCTTAATAAGTAAGTAATTTAATTTACATTAAAGTAAGGCTCAAAGAAATGTACTAATTATCAGAGGAAGAATAACATAACGAAACATTAGCCATCAAAACATGAGGAAAAAATTGAAAAAATTGTCATGAAAAAGCATTCTTGATTTCGTCCCCGGGACGAAAATGAGAACTGCAAGGGGTACGAAATTGGGACCACCCTACTTCCCAATATGGCGGGGCTTCAGTTCCCGTAAGATGAACTGAGCGTCCCAAAACTCACTGTATGCTACTGTCAGCATCGTAGCATATTACGTAGTAACTACGTAAAATACAGGCAATGAATAAGAAATAAATACTTACAGTACAGTAAATAATGTTCTACAAATGACGTAATAAGAACTCAGATCTTCTAAAAATAGGAAATTAGGCGTCTTTAATTTATGTATACGTCTTGGCGAACGAAACTTTTAATACTGATCCCCTTTACCTTCCGTCCCCTGTGCCTTGCGTCAAAAGTGGCGCCACTTTCGTAGAAGTGGAGAAGTTAGGGGGGACAGAATTAGGAAAGGGGACGAAATATGGGCAATTTACCCTATAGAATTCAACTGTTACATCCTCTTTGGTGAAAGGTATTTCATATACCCCTGATAATTGATTTGGTTCTATTTGAACTATTTTCTTACAGACTATGTTATTTAATTTTACTGACTTACTTTTACTATTTTTAGCAAGTACTAAGTTTGAGGATTTTAAGTGATTTTCGTGTATAATTTTATGTTTTAAATGTTTTTTTTCGTAACTAAGAGTTATTGTAGGCCCGACTTCAGAATTCGGCCAGACTATGCATTCTGAAACGTTTGTTATCCAAAACATGTAAAATAATCTAATGTCAATGACAGAATAGTTATAGATTTATATAAAAGTAGCTAAATCGTCTTTCGTCGCTCTGACTTGGGATAATTTACAATTGGAATTATACTTTTCAACCATTAGTTAACCTAAAATTCCACATCACTTCTTTCACTCGCTGAAGGAAAAAATCCTCACGACCGCGATAAAGGTGTAACTTCGGAAACCAAGTCTGAAATTTTTGGACTTCCTTTCTTCGCTGCGTCTTAGAGAAAAATTCGATAGTCTTACTTTCTTTAATAATTAAATATAAAAGAACCATATTTCATACATATGTTTATAATATATATTAAGTGATTCCCCAAATCTTTCTTCACACCGAGGTATGAAATATAAGATTGGACAGATAAAGTATCAAATGGGAATTGGTTGATAAAATATAAATTTCTCATTTTCGGCAAAAAGCAGACTTGAAAATAACCACTGCGTGAATTCCGAATAAACTTTACTAAAAAAGCACAAAAAGAACTATGACGTGCAAAAGCATAGAACTTGTATTATTTTATGTTAACGTGATGATGACACGTTTTGCATCATACAGGATGTACATAAATAAATATCTCCACTTTAGAGGTCTATTAATTAAAAGGAAACAAAAAGTAAAGTACAATCGTGTTGTTCATCGGAAATAAAAAAATAACAGTTGAAAGTTTAAATTCAACACTGCTATAAATGTTCAACGTCAACTCCTCCAGAAACACGAACGATATTTAGGCGGTACGACAACACATTCCACACTTTTCACAGCATAAGTTTTTTTTGTGAGGCTTCATCATAGGCCGAGAGGCGTCAGCACAGGCAATCACCTAATCGAGTTCACGGATGAAATTCCAGAATTAGTTAAAACTCAATTCGCATATTAAAACGCAATCGGTCTTCCAAGTCATATCTTGGCAGAAAACACCTGAGAATCCGATTTTAGCAGTTGAGACGTAAGTTTACCATTGTGTTTTCCTGCACCCAGAAGTATGAAAACATGTAGGACTGAGATCAGGAAAACACAATGGTAAATCTACAAGTCAACCACTAAAATCGGCTTTTCTGGTGTTTTCCACCAAGATATGACTTGGCAGACCGATTGCGTTTTGACATGCGAATCGAGTTTTAACTAATTCTGGAATTTCAGCCATGAACTCGATGAGGTGATTGTCTGTTCTGCCGCCTGCCGTCTATCAAAGATCAGGTGTTTGTTCCACCGCTGCTAACTGACATTGATGAACTTAGGACACTCATATCTGCAGCCATTCAAAAGGTCACACCGGACATGCTGAAAAAAGTGTGGGATGATTTATCGTACCTCCTCCAGATCGTTCGTGTTTCTGGAGGGACACTTCTGAACACTTATAACTGTGTTGAATTTAAACTTTCAACTTTTATTTTGATTTCCGATGAACAACAAGATTGTACTCTTTTTTTGTTTTCTTTTAATAGACCTGTAAAGTTGGGATATTATTTATGTACACCCTGTATATACATAAGAAATGATCGCAGTAGGTTGTAACCCCTTTATCTACTGACGGTACTTATAAGTACCATTAAAATAACTTGTTATAAAATTCATATTTAATACATCAATTAGTAGTAATACAGTATAGAATGAGTTATAGATGCCTTATTTTATCTTGTTCCAAAAGTATTATGGGTTACACAAAACAAAAATATTTTTAAAAGGATGATTTATTTTACCATTGCATCTTTTCAGCTTTCTTGGCGTTGGAGGGGGGGAGGGGGGGGGGTGGATTTTTCAATTTGGAAACATTTCTATATTTCTATTGTAAAAACATTATATTTGTACATTTCCTAATTTAAGAAAAATATTTAAAATAAAAGGTTTGATTGGGGTTATAAATATTGCCCAAAATCCCAAATTTAATTAATCCTTCTAAATCCGTCAATCCTTCTAAATCCTTCTGAAATTTATTAAATGATTATGTAAATCTTCTAATGTAGTTTCAAAAATTCACAAAAAATGCTTTATAAGATAAAATTTTCATGAATTCATAATTCAGTACATAAAAGGTTAAAAAAATTAATTTAGCTGTTGCCGATAGGTTGTTTTCTATTAATAAATATGCAACATTTAAAGAAAAATAAATGCCACATATTATCCAAGAATAGAAATTACTTTCTTATGCATTTTTTTATACTTTTAATCGTTTAATTTTTTTTTTTTAAGTTGACACAAAGAGACACATATGAATCTATGAAATAATCCCTACAATATTTCATAAATTTAGTAGCGCATAAAATTTAGATTAAGTTTGACCTTTCATATATATATATCTTCCAGAAAATTCTTCTCAACTGACGTGTCAAATTAGCAATGCAGCATAAAGTAGCTGAATCAAATCTCTCTTAACCAAAGACTTAAAGTTTACTGTTTTTGGCATGAGTATACGTGACCTGGATATTGCTATTACTCAATGGTATACAAGTAGGCCGAAAAGCATTATTTCTCTGTTCAATGTATTATTCAATATATCAGCTAAAATATCTTCTTTGCAACTTTTGACGATGTTTAATAATTATTAAAAAAATTGTTCAAGTTTAATTTGTGTCAAATAATTCTGCTCCATTTTATAAATAAGTAATGGCGAATTAAAATATTTAATTGTTATTGTTAAAAAATATTAGGTTGAATCTGTAAATTCGACATAGTACGAAAAGTTGCTTAAAATAATCTCGTATTTTCTTAAGGAAAGATGCACTTATGAAGCTCGTACTAATTTTTTTCTCATTTGTTATGTATCATAAAAGCATGAAATGTTTGTTTATATGTTAAATGCTCAAACACTGGATGTTTTATTTTGCTGAAAGGTCCAGTTGAGACGCCATGGAGTTCACCAAACGGTCACAAATGCTACCTCATGTGTTTCCTGATAAGTTTGTGAACTTTGTCTACCATTTAGGAAACAAAGAGATGTTTGTGCATTGTAGCCAAAAGCGCCCTATTCCAATAGCGAACCACCACGTTGTTGCTTTCTGAATATGCTGTTCGGATCTTACCTCAAGGCACGCCAATAGAATGAAAAGTCATTTGAACCATACAAATTCCATTTTTTTTTTATCAGAAAAAATAACACCAATTCATTAGTCACGATAACAAATGTTCTGTTTTGCCTATTGAAGTCTTGTTTGTTTGTGACACGGTTTCAGAAAAGGCTTAAGAGCTATTTTTTGTTTTTTGATTAATCCTGATTGCTTATTCGTCTACGTGTGGTGTCAAGTGATAGTTTTGATCCAAGTTGATTTTTTATCTGATTAAGAGACACATTGCTAGTTACAGCCAATCTGTTAATTTTTCTATCTCACGAAATGTGGATTCACTCTGCATTTCTGAGCGATACGCATTTTTGAATTGCTTTCCACGTTGCAAAACCCTATAAATACCACGTTTTGAATGATTTAAAATAAGCGAAATTTCCAAAATGGAATAACCTTCAACTTTCAGCTTCCAATCTTCTACAATTTCTTCAGGCGAGAGCTGCAGAGATTTCGCCAATTTGATATAACTCGTACAGCGATCGTTACATTTCATAATCTAGAAAAAAATCTCGCCGATCCTCCACCTAAAATGATTAAAGAGATATTTTCATAAAATCTCATTTGTGTACCATTTGTGACATCACAAAAAATGTTTTTTCTAATTTCTAATTTTTGTAACGATGATTTCTTTCCAAACTTGAGATATATAGTATTTATCATCCATGTGTTCACCTACAGCGGATATTTGAAAGCATTCCGTTGTACAAATTTATTTTTATTAAAATATTTGCGTTGTGCTTAAATTTTTGCGCCGCACTGTATAAAAATAATTACGGAAGTCCACCGCTTTAAATTTTCTTTAACACTTCACCATACTCTGCATTATTAAATGATGATAAATAAGGTCTTCGATGATACTAAATATGACATCACTTTCTGATGACTTTTGTAGATTTTAAATAACTTAAAAATACAAAAATCCAGTCTCCATATCTCAAGTCTGTTAATAAATACTAGCCAGCGAAGAAATTCTTACTTCACTGCGGGGAGTAATAAGACCAATGAGAGCGCGTATAAGCACGGACTCTATTTCCTAATAGCAGGAGAAAATCGAGATGTAGCGTTCTCTCAGATAAGCTGAAAAAAAAACTGAAAAAAAGAAACGGCAAATCTACATGATATGAGCAGAGCAAGCAATTATAGTAGAATTCATATCGACATTTAAGATAGAAATAAAACTGAAAGGACCTTGAAACTAAAATAAAAATACCTAATTTTAAAAAAGAATTTTTAAAAGAGAACTAAAATACGGTCATCAAAATTAAAGGATAATGAGAAAAAATATTCCCACTAAGTCAATGTTGCAACCAATTCCAAATGCTGCAATTAGTTATGATAATTAAATACTATATAATACAAAATTGCATTTCCACGCATAGGTTAGCGTTATGGCTCAAAGGTATCATTTAAGTGAAGGTCAAAATTGGCGAATAATTGATATAATTTAGAAAGGTCAAACACAAATGGAGGTCGTCCAAGATTTGAATATCCGTCAAAGTGTTATATCAAGAGCTTCGAGCCGCTTTTTAAGCACTGGATCCATTGATAGACAGCTTGTTCAAGGGAGACCAAGAGAAACAACTGCATCCGTAGACCGTTTTCTTTAATTGCATCTCCAAGAAACCGCGAAGCGACTACAAGAGATTTAGTTTGAGAGATTCAGGCGGCCACAGGAGCTCGAATTATCCATTCTACTGCTGCACGAACGCTTAACAAGGGTGGACTGTATGCGAGAAAACCACTAGCTTGTGTCCCATTCACTTCACTTTCCAAAGGAACTCGTTTAAACTGTTGCCCATGTCATGTTCAATGGAGCCAAGAAAATTAGGCTCAAGTATTGTTTACTGACGCGTTCAGATATAGTCTGAACACTGATTCTAGACGTGTTTTGACCTGGAGAAAGGAAGGAATACGCAACTTGCCCTCTCTTGTCCATGAAATATTCCGGTCGAGCCCAGTCTTCTTGGCTCCATTGAACATGACGCCGGCAACAGTTTAAACGGTCTCCTTTGGAAGCTGAAGTGAGTGGCACACGAACTATTGGTTTTCTGGCATACAGTTCACCCCGGTTAAGTCTTCGTGCAGCAGTAGAACGACTACTTTGAGTTCCTGTGGCAGCCTGAAGTTCTGAAAACAAATCTCTTATAGTCGCTTCGCGGTTTCTTCGAGCTGGCAATGACAGAAAACGGTTTTCGGATGCAATAGTTGCTCTTCGTCTCCCTTGACCAGGCTATTTATCAACGGATCCAGTGTTTAAAAAGCAGCTCGAAGCTCTTGATATGATACTTTGAGGGATAATAAAATCTTGGGCGACCTCTAATTGTGTTTGAACTCCCTCGATTCCACCAATTATTAGCCACTTTTGACCTTCACATAAATGATGCCTTTGAGCCATAACTACTGAAAAGGAATACTGATCACTCTCAGACACCTCATTCATTTTAAACAACACTACAGACCAGAATTCCAACATACGTCCATTGCGCACCATATTGTCAATCATCTAATTTGCATATTTCCGACGCTAACCTATGCGTGGAAGAGCAATTTTGTTTTCTATAGTATTTAATTGACATAAATAATTGCAGCATTGGGCATTAGTTGCGATATCAACTTAGAATAAATTTTCTCATTATCCTTTAATTTTGATTAATGTACGCATTTAGATAGAAAAGAAATGAAAGTAAAATAAGTGATTGGAATATCTTTAATGAGGAAAGAATTAGATAAAGAAGAGTTATACAATTGTGTTCGAGGAGAAAAACTTTTAGAATACTTTTAAGATGACCGGAAATTGAAGTTTCGTAATATATCTATCTATCTATCTATCTATCTATATATATATATATATATATATATATTTGCTCAATTTTCAGATCTTATATAGTAAATCATACATCTTCTGAGAAATTAATTGTTTCTCACTGTTTCCTACATAATATTTCTCATATGCATGTCTTAAATGGCTTGGTAGCATAGAAAATGCACGAGCTTAGTTTTACTCAAATTTGGATTATATTTTGAAACACTTTTTATACCGAAACCAAATATAATTTAATAAATTCATGGCATATAACCCAAAAAGAGGGAAAAATTTTGGCGAGAAGTACTAGAATCATGCATCGGGTCAGGAAACCCGATTTTACACGAATCCGACGCGATTCGCGTTTCGGGTTGTGTTGATGTTAATTTGTTTTGTTGCGAGTCAGGTTGATTTTAAATGTTTTGTGTTCTGGTTATGTTCTGCATCTTTTGGGGTCCGTTTGAATGTGACCCGCTTTATCAAAAGAAAGTTCTGAATATTTTGCTAATTTAAAGCTGTATAGTTAAATTTTAAAGAGCGGATATGTGTTCTTTTTTACATAAAAAGATAAAATTCATATTAGAGATGTTATTGTGGTCAACTTTTACATAACTTTATTAAAATAGGATTTAACTTTCTTTCAATTTGTGTTTGTGTTATGTTCAGGTTTGACTATTTCGTGTTCCTGTTGATTTCAGACCGAAGTGCTTGGTGGTTCTTCTCGGTTCTGGTTGAACTGTGTAGAGTTCGGATTCGGGGTGCTGAATGTTTTGTTGGTGTAAGGTTCGGGTCGGGATTAGGCTTGGTTTTAAGCATAAATATTGTGTTAGTCAACCCGCGTACGGCTCTAAGAGGTACTATAACTTTAAAAGTATAACAACGCATATCAAGAATGTTGAAAATGTCGATCGCCAATATTTTTATGTTGATTACGAATATCTGCGCTCAAAACCGTTTATTTCGAATGAGGGGGTAGAAAAACGCAAAAAAGGAATACGGTATAAATAGTAGATATGGTGACGTAAACATTTTCATGTACATATTTTGATTGAAACGAGTAAAACTCTTATTTATTCCCTTCTCTTATTATCCCTTTATCGAATATTTTTTTAAATAATATTTACTAAAGTTTTCATATACTTTCATACAGAATCAATAATGGTAATATTGGATAAATTGATGTCCGATATTTCATCAATGAAAAATATTTTCCATGAAATAAACAGTATTGGTTGAACATTTGATTTATAGATAAAATATCGGCAATAAAGTGTCAAGGAGTTTCTTGCCTACATAAGTACAATATTGGGAAAATGTAAACACTCCGGATCTATCAAGTGTTAGGGCAGTATTTTCTGTCAATCCAATCTATTCGTTCTCCATATTTTTTCCGATATACATGGCCCAATATTATTTTGATAATATGTTATAAACTGTCAGTATATCTAAAAATTGCTAATTCCTGCATTTTTAAAAAGTTAAACGTCTTAATTATTTTAAATACGTGATTTTTATTGATATTAATATAGAATATTTTACGTTGTTTACTTTTTTCTCTTTTATTTGGTTTATTTTTAATGGACAGTATTCCTGTGACGTAACATAAGGTAAAATGGCGATTTTTATAGCCTCGAACGAAAAGGAAGAATAGGCTTCATTTATTTATGGATTATTAGTTGGAAAAAATGCTAAACTATTTATATTCTTTTAAGTGTAAACGAAATTTTCTGAAATCTCTGCATGCAATAAGTACGATAGATAATATTCCTGTGACGTCACATAAGGTAAAATGGTGATTTTTATAGTCTCGAACCGAAAGGAAGAATAGGGTCCATTTGTTAATTCTTTTATCCGTAATAATGTCCCAAAAGAAATAATCTCGTCACAAGCTTTAATCATTTTGTGTATTGTGCAGAGCTAATAATATGTTTTTGTGTATGAAGAAGAAACATAAACATTGCGTGTTCTCGTTATTATTGTGATGTGTCCCTGTTTGTCATGTTAAACACTTTACACAGCTTAAACAGTCATATTTTTAATAAGGACGACACAAAAAATTTATACAAATTCGCTAAAGCGCATAATTGAAATGGAAGATACATAAATTCGGCTATAACACATTAAACTTCTCTAGGTGAGATACATTTCGAACACACACCGAAAGTCTACAAACCTGCGCAATCATAATTACTTAAATTCACTTCACATCATATTTGGCAATATATCTCAGGATATTTTGCCGAAAGTGGCAACAGCGGCATCTATATGCCATAAAAATCAGGGAAGGCAATCATTTTGTTACAGTGATGTATTTAAGAAGTATCTGTCAATTGTACAAGTTAGATATAATTATTTTAAATGATTCCTTACCCTGAACATTTTAATTTTTTGACCATTTAAGCTAGATTTAGAATTATTCTATACGAAAATGTATCGTTGCTCAAATACCCAACAACATAAATTAAAGTCTGTCATTAACTTATTGATTTAAAATGAACATCATAAAAAAATCAAATCTATATTAATCAATGACCAAAAGAATTTTCAAACATAATATTCTATTGATTTGAAAATACTTGTTAAAACTTAAACAGCAACAACATTATAAATGTTCGATAATCAAAAGGAAATTTTCCATTATGTTTCTTCTTTTATTTATTTGTTTGCTTCGTTTTTAATTAATAATTTTTCTACCGATACAATTTCTCAGGGTAAAGAGTCTCGTGACAAGCTTTTGTTATTCTGTATATTGTATACAAAGTTGCGAAGTCATGGAAAACAAGCTTATCATGAAATGATATGCTTTACTTTTCACCCATTCGTTCATTCCAATTATCTTATTTAATGAAAATATTGTCAAATGAAATTCGATGACAATGGATGCTGAGGAAAGTTAAGAATCAATGCAAAATTGATGTATTCTTTAAATTTGTTGACTTGTAATTAATGTTTATGTTTGTGGAAACTTTTAAATATATTAAGCACTTAAATATTTGCTGTAAAAGTGATTTATTTTAGGATGTTTTTTGTGCGATCATGTGCTTTTTTGTGATTGCTTTTGCACGTTTACTGTAGTGTAACGAGTTCTCAGTTTGTGATGCATGCATATATAATCGTAGAGAAATTTAATACTTAAGAAAATACTTTATTAAGATGTATTCGGTTAGCTGCTTTTGTTTTAGTTAGAATGCAGTTTATAAAGTTTCTATCAGCAAAATATTTTGTTAGTTATTTATATTACGAAGCTATATTCTTTTTCTATGAAATCCGATCAGAGAATTATATAAAATGTCAAAAAATTCGATAAAATATGCAAAATATGTAGATCAAAATCTTTATCAAAAACAAGTATAGTTATTTCACAAATCTGTTTTTTATTTAGACACCGCAAGAATTCGGATTTCCTCCTTACATCCTTACATATTTAGTGAATGATAATATTTTTTATAGCTTTAAGACTAAGGACGGATCGAAGGGGGGAGACCACACGGGCCCTAACCCTCCTCTGTACTTTTTTTTAGAAAAATACATTTTTGAAATTTAAAGATATATTAAAGTTTTCTAATTTTTTTTTCTCTTAACAAAATTAATATCTCTGATAAATACATAAAATTATTTTTTGTACCGAAATGCATAAAATTTGTAGACATTACTCTTTAAAAAGCAAAGAACCGAACAGCGTTTTTCATTTTCCTATAAATCTCGTAAAACTTTAATTATATCCAAGTTGTTCGCTCATAATTACCACTGTACAACTCCAAATCCCTAAATTAGTTTCATGTCAATTCTGCGAACATTTCCTAAAGATTTTCTGTTTTTAAAAGGAATTGGGAAGCTGTTTAAATATTGGCATTTGAATAGAACCTGCACTCTCAGAAATAAAACTCTCAATTTTGACGATTCAGCAATCCTCGAGCTATATTTCGTTGTTTTTGACGATCATTTCGTTTCAAAATCACGTGACTTTTAACGACACGTAAACTCTCAAATATTTGACGAAGGTGTTTCTTCACTCCCGGCCAGACTCAATGCATTTTAAGGAAACCGTACCTCCTCAAATCCTGCGACTTTAGCAAGCAGATATAATATCTGCTTGCTAAAGTCGCAGGATACAAGCAAACATAAACAAGCAAATATCTGAGATATTTCCTTTTTTATGTTATTCCTGTCATACTTTATTTAAAAAATTGCACTTTTTAGCGCTTTTCAGAAAATGCTGAAATACAGGTAGTTATTGTTTCTGCATTAGTTATTTTTTGAGCTCTTAAAGTTTTTAAGAATGTTTATATTATTATGATTATTTTACTTTGCTCGCTATGGTTTAATTAGAAAAGAATAAATTTCTTGTGTTTTACAAAATCGTTTAAAAAGAAAATTTGGTCAATAAAGTTTTAAAGTTCAAAGATCCCTTTTTCATTTAAGAAATGTATTTATATAACTATCAAATTAAATATACATAATTGATCCCTCTCCTTTCTCTTCTGTAAACAGTAAAGTATTAAAATCTCAACCACATACTCAAATTGATAAAATCTCCCCCACATGCACTTTAAAATTCGTTATTTCTGAGCAACAAATTAACCAGACCATATTTTAATCATTCATCGAGCAAAGAAAATTTTCCTAATAAATTATATTAATCAAGCCATATTATAATTATTCATATTAACCATAGGAAATAATAATAATAAATTAGCCTTACTAAATAAAACTTACAAGAATTATAAGTATAACAACATCGATAAAATTACAATCAACCTTATAAAAATATAAATATACAGTAGAATCCATTACATGCATCTAAAATCATATCCCTTCGAGGACTCGATAGCGTAATAGCTAGAGCGTCCGTCTCCCACACCGGAGGTCGTGAGTTCGAATCACCCCGAAGCTATTATTTTTTCTTCTGTCGATACAAGAGCTTCTAAACTCTTCAATAGGTGGCACCACCAGCCCACTGATTGCGCTATTCAAACAAGCACTTTTGACGAAATTGTTATCCTCAAACAAGTGAAGAAAGTAATTTTCTCAATTTGACGAAATATTCGCTCGGAGCATATCCCAGGAAATGGTTTCGTCAAAAACGAAGAAAATTTCGTGAAATCTGAGAATCCATTTCTGAGAGTGTGCAAAGCTTATATATTTACGAATATACCTGTAAATTTCATAAATTTAAGACTGACACTAATTTGCGAATAAGTTATAAAAAAAACCAATGTGGATACAACATATAATAATTGCTCACGAATACATGCGAATCGCCCTATACTCCAAACGGACGACTGGATCCATCTCTGTTCAAGACTTTATGTAGTTTCCTAAATAATTTGATTAAAATGAAAGAGTTTATTTAACTGAAAGAGTGTGGTTCTTAGCAATCAATTTTTTTTAAAATTAAATAATTTATTAAAATTTTAAGTTATCAATTTCAAGTTAGCGAAGCGCTTTCATCCGTCGAACTCAACAGCGTTCTCTGCTGCCTCAACGCCGCATTTCGGCACCCATATTCTTGTATGAAATCTGTTTACTAAGATCCCCCCTACCTGCCTTTACATTTCTGACACATAATTTTGAAACACCCTGTATATCATTATTTTAAATGATTCTTTAACCTGAACATTTAAATTTTTTGACCAATTCATTTAAACTAGATTTAGAATTACTGATTACGGAAATGTATCATTGTTCAAATAGTTAAAGTTTGTCATTAACTTACAAAGTTTAAATGAACGCCATAAAAAAAATTAAATCTATGTTAATCAATAACTAAAGAATTTTCAAACATAATACTCTATTTATTTGAAAATACTTATTAAAACTTTAACAGTAACAACATTATAAATATTTGATAATCAAAAGGAAATCTTGCATTATGTTACTTCTTTTATTTATTTGTTTGCTTCGCTTTTAATTAATAATTCCTCTATCGATACAATTTCTCAAGGTAAAGAGTCTCATGACAAGCTTTTGTTTTTCTGTGTATTGTATACAAAGTTGAGAAGTCATGGAAAACAAGTTTATCATGAAATGATACTTTACTTTTCACCCATTCGTTCATTCCAATTATCTTATTTAATGAAAATATTGTCAAATGAAATTCGATGACAATGGATGCTGAGGAAAGTTAAGAATGAATACAAAATAGATGTATTCTTTAAATTTGTTGACTTGTAATTAATGTTTGTCTTTGTGCAAACTTTTAAATATATTAATCACTTAAATATTTGCTGTAAATGTGATTCATTTTAGGATGTTTCTTGTGCGATCTTGTGTTTTTTTGTGATTGCTTTTGCACGTTTACTGTAGTGTAACGAGTTCTCGGTTTGTGATGCATGTATAGATACTCATGGAGAACTTTAATTCTTAAGAAAAAACTTTATTAAGATATATTCGGTTAGCTGCTTTTGTTTTAGTTAGAATGCAGTTTATAAAGCTGCTATTATTAAAATATTTTTTTAATTATATATATTACGAAGCTATATTCTTTATGTCTTTATGTATGTCAAACAATTGGATGAAATTGCAAAATAGGTAGATCTAAACCTTTATGAAAAACAAGTATAGATATTTAACAAATCTGTTTTTTATTTAGATACCGCAAGAATTCGGATTTCCTCCTTATATGTATATTGTGAATGTTAATATTTTTTATAACTTCAAGACTAAGGATGGATCGAAAGGAAAAAGCCACCGGGATCCTAACCCTCCTCTGACCATTTCTTTAGAAAATATTTTTTTGAAATTTAAATATATATTAAAATTTTCTTATTTTTTTATCGCTTAACAAAACTATTATCTCTGATAAATACATAAAATTATTTTTTGTACCGAAATGCATGAAATTTGTAGATATTACTCTTTAAAAACCAAAGAATCGAACAACGTTTCTCATTTTCCTATAAATCTGATAAAACTAATAATATCCAGTTGTTCTCTCGAGCATTATACAACTCCGAATCCCTAAATTAATTTCAAATATCAATTTTGCGAACATTTCTTAAAGATTTCCTGTTTTTGAAAGGAATTGGGAAGCTGTTTAAATATTGGCATTTGAATAGAACCTGTAAAGCTTATATATTTACGAATATACCTGTAAATTTCATAAATTTACGAATGACATTGAATTTGTTAATAAGTTATAAAGAAAGGCAATTTGGGTACAACATATAAAAATCGCTCACGGATGCATGCGAATCTCCCTTTCCTCAACATGGACGGCAGGATCCACCTCTGATCAAGACTTTATGTAGTTTCCTAATAATTTGATTAAAATGAAAGAGTTTATTTAACTGAAAGAGTGTAGTTCTCTAGCAACCAAACTTTCTTTAATTAAATAATTTATTTAAATTTTAAGATATATATGTGGTTTCACTACCAGACCGACAAACTTTGGTGGGTAATAGTAGACATAAAGAGAAGCCTTATTAAATAGGAAACAATGGGGCGCAAACGTCTTCTGTAGGAGCTAGGGGCCATTAAAGTTTAAGGTCAAAAACTGCAAAAGATAATAAAAAACGGAAACAAGTTGGAAATTGCTCTTCAAACGTGGCAAATGAGGTGCGTTCGTACTATAGCTAGTTTTATAATTATTTTTTGCACTCCATATTGTACTGAATGTATATTGTTTTGCACTTCGTAAGTGCATAGTCCGTAACATCATTAAAATGCACTGCAATATTTTTTTTTCCCATTCCCCGTAATGAAACGGAAAATTTTTTACTGTCCCTGTAACTAAACTATACATCCGATTTTCATAAAATTTGAAATGGCTCAACAAAATTTTGCAACAATTATATATTTAAAATTTCAGACCATTCGGAAGGCTGTAACATCATTAAAATGAACTTGAAATAATTTTCCCCATTGGCCGTAATGTAAAAAAAAATTTTGACTGTCCCTGTAATTAAACTATACATCCGATTTTCATAAAATTTGAAATGGCTCGACAAAATTTTGCAACAATCATATATTTAAAATTTCAGACCATTCGGTTGGGTACTTTTTGCTCTGTTATATGCGGGCGGACGGACAGACGGACTGAACGACAACTATAGGTGCTACGTATTTATATAATTACGAACGCATCTGCAAAAAGGGTCGATTCGTTTGAGGTTTTCGCTAAAATCATTCTTTATATCACGATTTTCTTATTTTTTTTTTTTTTTAAAGGTTACGTTCAAAAACTATCGATAGAGGAGAGCGCTTTAGACTTTAGAGTAACGAACAACTACTTTTTACCGTTATATTTTGTATGGGGTTAAAATTATTCTGAAGTTTAGACTTTATCTTAAATTTTAAGTCCAAAATCGAAAACATTGGGATCGGGTAACTAGCGAAAATTGAACTGTGAACTGGGGGGGGGGGGCGGTTAAATGCTCATAAACATTGAAGAAACTAATGGATTTTTTTTTTGCGATTTGCGTGTAGGTCATTCTCTTGGTAATTATTTTATTCAAAATGACCTTACAGCTTTGTTGTCCTCATTTTTTGATAGGGAGCACCTCCGACACATCTCCGACAATTCAATGACATTACTGATGGGTGTTTTATACTACCAGGTCAACATATTTCCAGGAAGTGTTAGGGATGCAAAGACGACTTGGAATCACATAGGAATGTAACGTTGGAAATGTCTTTTTTGCAAATTATGGTTAACAAAAGCAGAGAAAAAAGCAACAGAAAGAAGCAGAGAAACAGCAGCACGTTAATGTGACAGAAAACAGTTTGTTTAAAGGTTTTACTATAAAAGGTTTTCGAAATTACGACCAGAAGTAGTTCAGTAAGCTTGACAGCGGTGTCCATTGGAATTCCTCAAGCTGTGGAAGATTCCTGGCATCTCTGATAGCTTTCTGGCAGCTACAGAAATAAGAGCCGCGAGCAGTGGCGTGGCGTGAAAATTTTCTGTGGTCATCGCAACTATTTAAGTTTATGGTGAAAAATTATTAACTCTAAAATTCAATGGTTGAATGTTCAAAAAAGAAACTTTAAATCTTACCTTCACTTATACATGAACTCCAAATGTTCTGCTAAAACTGGATCGTAGAGTTTTAAAAGCTTATTAAGAGTTTTAAAATATTGCTTGGTCATCGCCGCATCCAGCGATGACCGGACGCCACGCCATTGGCCGCGAGGTATTCGCAGCGCCATCTACCGTCGCTGTCAAGCTTGCCGGACTATTTCTGGTCGTAATTTCGAACACCTTTTGAAGTAAAATCCTTAAATAAACTGTTTTCTGTCACATTAACGTGTTGCTGTTTCTCTGCTTCGTTCTGTTGCTTTTTTCTCTGCTTCTTTTAACCATAACTCGCTAAAAAGGCATTTCCAATGTTACATTCCTATGTGATTCAGAGTTGTCTTTGCATCCCTAACACTTCCTGGAAGTATGTTAGTCTGGTAGTAAATTACCCAGGCGTAATGTCATTGAAATGTCGGAGATGTGTCGGAAGCGCCCTCTATCAAAAAATGAGGACTTGAAAGCTGTACGACACTTTGAAAAAATAATTACCTAGGGAATGACCTACACGCAAGCCGCAACAAAATCGATTAGTTTCTTCAATGTTTATGAGCGTTTAAAATTCCCCTCTCTGCTCACAGTTCAATTTTCGCTAGTTACCCGATCCCAATGTTTCGATTTTGGACTTAAAATTTAAGTTAAAGTCTAAACTTTAGAATAATTTTAACCCCATTCCAAAAAATAACGGTAAAAAGTAGTTGTTCGTTACTCTAAAGTCTAAAGGGCCCTCTATCGACAACTTTTGAACCTAACCTTTACAAAAATGTTTAAAGAAAATCATGATATAAAGAGTGATTTTAGCGAAAACCGCAAACAAATCGACCCTTTTTTCCATTTTTTATCATCATTTGAAATTTTGGGCCTTAAAATTTAATGGCCCCAAGCTCCTACAGAAGACGTTTGCGCCCCATGGTTCCTATTTAATAATGTCTGTCTTCATGTCTACTATCACATCTCAAAGTTTGTCGGTCTGGTAGTGAAACACCCTGTATATAGTTTCATTCTTTCAGAAAAATAAGTTACTGTTCATTTACGATAAATTAGCTTATAAAGTATTAGTAGTGTTGAACATATAAAATATGACATGTATCATATGTTGTTTTGGCCATTTATTAGGTGCGTTCGTAATTATATAAATACATATTAGGAATATTAATCGTCTTGTCCACCCGTCTGCCGGCGTATAAGAGCGCAAATCTACCCAACCGAATGGTTTGAAAATTACTGTATATAATCGTAGCAGAAATTTGTCTTGTCTTTCAAAATTTTGTGAAAATGAGATCAAAACTTAAAAAAGTATTATTAAAAGTTTTCGTCATTCTATTCAATCCTATCATGCGTAATTAATTCAATGATATTCCATAATAGGTAATGATTCTAGGTTGCCATGGTGATTACTTCGTATTTAAGATGTAGTCATATTATTTCAGTAATCCTGAATTAAATACATAGAATCATAATAAATTTTGTATTCATGCGTTTTTGGATTAATTCAACAGCTATTGCATCAAGATCTGAATATTTATAAAACTAGTTATAGTACGCACGTACATCATTTGCTAGGTTGGACGTATAATTTACGACTTGCTTTTTTTAATTTATGGAGCATTATATAAACTACTGATGAAAACTACTATGAAAACTACTCTTTTATGCTTGGAAACATAAAAGCAGTTTACCATCTTATATCAGAAGTACATCAATATATCCTAAAGTCACAAAATTAACTTTAAATTTTTTTCTTAGTGGATATCCAAAATATTAAAGCGAAAACCTGATTCTTTAAGACCACGATCAGTAAGACCAATATTGACACATTTGCGCATGCGTCAACTTTTTATCGAAGCTCTTTAACTTAGTGGAATATTGAGGGAATTCCTGGTAGCGCGGGAGAAGTTGTATGATTTTTATTTTGTTATTATTATTAATATTTGAATGCTTTATGATTAAATATTATTATTATTATTTGAATGCTTTATAATTAAATAAAAATTAATACGCAACAATATTTTAAAAAATAATAATTTTTTATTTAAAATATTTTGCATGTAATTATCAATTAAATAAATTGAGCTGATCTACATTTTTTGTTATATTTTCTGGCCATTATCTGATCTACATTTTTGCTATATTTTTTTACCATTATCAAGAATGTGTGTGGCAGAAAAAAAAGTTTGCCATTCTTTTCCGTAAAACATAAAAGGGAAAGAAAGAAAAAAAATATTCACATGAGAATTATAAAAGAAATTACCTTGATATCCGTGATTTAATATTTAAAAAATAAATAAAAATGTAAAATTCAAGAATTTTTCTAATGAAACATTTAAGTTATTTACCGTCAAATCTTGACGGGCATTATCTAGTTACTTGTTAATCTAATATCGAATATACGTTTCATGCACTTCAAATTTTTATCGATTTACTGATATATTCAACAAAGCACTCCACTTCGAATGAGAAATGTTCAATGTAAACAAATCAGGGATTCTGTATCTCAGTATTGGTGATATTGCTTTATCAGTCATAATAACATACAGTTGTGCTGCAGCTGAAGAAAAAAGATTGCAATGAGTAATAATGAATAAATAATTTAATTCCAAATAACCTTATTTGCCACTTTTCAAGAACAATTTCCGACTTGTTAATTATACAGGTTGTCCCAAAATTCCCTGACACGTTTTAAAATTCAATATAAAGTCAAGTAATTGTCGTACAGGAGTGCAGTTTGGGCTAAAATGCTTCTCACGATGAAAAGTTTCCTTCAAACGAATGAAAATAATTAGTTCCAAACTTCGATCATAGATGGCGCCATATGTATGATTGTTGCGTTCAAACATGCGTTTTTTCTATTTTTAGTTTAATTTTGATGCTGTGACACGGAAATGACAATTTCTAGCGAAAAAATTAATTGTGCAGGTTGCTACTTCGAAAACAAATCAAAATTAATCTGAAAATCAGAAAAAAATGCATCTTTGAAAACAACATACGGATAAGTAACGTCATCTGTGATCGAAGTTTGGAAATATTTCTTTTTTATTGGCTGGAAAAAAAAAATTTTCATCGTGAGAATCATTTTAGTCCAAACCGCACTGCTGTACGACAATTGTGCTGTACGACGTGATTTTATATTGAACTAGCTAAAGCACCCGGCGTTGCCCGGAATTTTAAGAATGTCTGTTTTGAAAACTTAATTTCAAAATTAAACATACTGTATAAAATAAACAATAAAAAAAGCAATACAACCATCTTTATTTCAGTTCTTCACTAAGAATCAGCTCTAGGGACCTAAAACTTTGTGTAAATTCTAATGTACATGCATACACACACGCATATACAGGGTGTCCCAAAACGACCACATAAACTCTGCACAGCTAGATTCCTCTTTGGGAGCACATAAAAACTGCCCAAAGAAGCGTTTCTGTACGATTCATAGTTTACGCGAAAGATACGAAAAGCAAAGTATGACGTCACTGCCGGTGCAAGAAAAAAAACACTTTATCGGACATATCAACAACAGTATTTGCATATCTTTCCAGACGATAATGTTTAAACACACAATTGTGCACAATTTAAAGTCAGGTACATGTCGCAGTAGTCACGAACGGAATACATGGCCACCATACGAAGACTACCGGTAGCTGCAAGATGCAGCCTTTTAAAAATACGAGTTCAACGTAGGCTTAATGTCATTCCATGGCGCGCGCGCATGCATGACGCGATATGCGCAGCGAACGTTTTAAACATTAACGTCTGGAAATATATGCAAATACTGTTGTTAATATGTCCAATAAAGTGTTTTTTTTCTTGCACCGGCAGTGACGTCATACTTTGTTTTTCGTATTTTTCTCGTAAACTATGGATCGTACAGGAACGCTTCTTTGGGCAGCTTTTATGTTCTCCCAACGAGGAATCTAGCTGTGCAGAGTTTATGCGGTCGTTTTGGGACACCCTGTATATGGAATATATTTAAAAATGGCGAAAAGAAATTCAGAGAACCTCAAAATGTTAAAATATGCCACTATTTCCATAATCGGGTTTTTATCATGTTTCAATGCGTTTTTTCAAATCATTTGACGTTACATATTTACATGCTGACGTCCATTGTATTTCCAACATGACGTAATATTCACTTTGTTTTTTAATTAGCCAAACTATTACACTGTGACTATTTCATTTTCATTTTTCAAGTGGAAATTTTGCAAAAAGTGTTATGACATAATATTCACTTTTTTTTTTTTTTAATTCTTCAAACTATTTATTTCATTTTCATTTTCACGTGGAAATCTTGCAATAGAAAAGTATTTGTTGTGGTAAGAATTTTATTGTGAATTTTTAATTCTTGGCAACTACTATAACAAAAAATGTTTCAATTTGATAGGAAATTGCTGTTAAATTGGTGGTTTTTTATTAATTAAAAATTAACTATGAATCATTTCAGCCGTCTTTTAATGCGCACGTACGTAACATTTCTCAAATCTGGCTTCCAAACTGTAGATTTGTATAGAATTACAGACACACAGACAGACAAATTTTCATTTTTATATATTAGATTTTAAAAAGTATCAGGGACTTTTTGGGACACACTGCATATTAAATTGTAGCTTATTAGTCTTATTAAATGGCCTCTTTAATTGCGAAATCGATTATTGGGTGCTAATAAAAATTATATTCAATAAACAATTTTTTTTTTCATAGAAGATTTTATTTTAAAGAAATTACTTTGTAATATTAACCGAGAAATTTAACGCTATAAATAACAGAATTTCCAAGAAGACTGCCTAATTAACTTCAGTATAAGATTTTAATTATGTACGTTACGTGTACATAAATTAGATATAAATATGTATTACGAAAACTATTTTAATTAAATAGCTCAACTGATTTAAATTAATTAAACATCACGAAACATTTTTGCATTTCACAATATTTATAACAGCTTATCGCTTTCGAAGGGAATATTCTTGATTGCTTTGCTGAAAGGTTTAGTAATTAATGCTTTTTCTAAAATTTCATTCATTTAATCTTTTATTATATGTCCTGTCTTTTTAGCAAATTAAAGATAATTTAAACTTTATCTTAAATAAATTAATTGTATGAGTAGTTAAACACTCGTGATAATTTCTGGTAATATTACCAAATAAAGAGAAAATAAAGTATTACTTACAAGGGAACCACTTTTGGTGTTGCTCGCATCTAGCATTGAGACCTGGTGCATTTTAAAACCCTGTATTATGAAGTTTGAGAATCGATAAAATTTTTTGTTAAAATAATATTTCTTGATTATACAGCAGCATAACTTTCTGAAAATGCAATTTTTGAGACCACTTATCGGACTATTAACATTGAATTTTTTTAAAGAAAAGCATTTAGAAAAAAAAATTAGTTAATAATAAGTATAAAATATTGAAAAAAGTTTGAAAACTCCTTCAAAAACCCACGAATTTGATTTTGAAAAATTGCAACTTTATATTCATATTTTTGGCGGGGAAACAGTTGGCGTTTATTTTCAAAAGTAGAGCTTTCCGGCAACCCTAGCCAAATGTCATAGCTGAATTTGTAATAGCTAAAAATTGCAATGTCCGACTTATTTCGCCACAGTAATTTTTCTAAATTGTGTAAAAATATTAATTTACTTTATGATTACTTTTACCGAAGGACCACTTAATACAGCAACATTTCATTTTAAACATTCGAAACTTTATTTCATTCGATTTCAAAAGAATATAGGTTTCTTATTTTGTATTTCACTAAAAAATAGTTTTCAATGATCTTCGAAGCTTTTATAGAATTATATTTATTACTTATATATTTATCGTCTGCATAGAAAAAAAATAAAAACCTAATATTTGTTTATTATTAAAAAAATCGCAATCTGATCGATATAATTCTAGTAATATGTTTTGTACATTTTTTCTTTACATAAAGCAGACGAAAAAATTGTAGCGCCCTATTTGGCGTGAAATAAACAAATAAATATGTAATAATAAAAAATTAAATGTATAAAAAAAGTATATAAAATATTATTTTAACAGAGAAATTTTTTCGGTTCTCTAACTTTTATGTATAGGGCTACAAAACGCACCAGGTCTCGATGCTAGCTGCGAGCAACACGAAAAGTGGTTCCCTTGTTAGTTAATAATTATAATAATAGTAATTTTGTAATGTTTTATTCGTCTTTTTTAAGTGATAATCTATTTCAATACATTTTGGAATTATTACGCAAATCTGTAAAATTTCCTTCTGATGTCATATCTACATTTGTCATTTTCTAGTAATTAAAAGTGATTATTAAAATGACAATTTGAAAAATATTTCTTATTTTATAAATTTGTGGGAAGACAAAATTCATTAATTTAAACTAAAGAGGTAATGTATAATGTTGTCGTATAAGGATATTTTTAATTGCGTTTAAAAAATTAATTTTCTTTCCAACATTTTCTCAATAATTAAATCAATCTTTTTGTCAGATTTTGGTTGTATATGTAAAGTTTTAATTCCATATGATTGGATGGTTGGTTGTATGAGGTTTTATGGAGAAAAATCCCTTAAGGGACATGCTCCGCGAAATTAGTAGGCTAAAACAGCAATAGGTGAGACAGAATCAGTGATTCCATATGAATTTTTAGAAGAGATATTAGTCACAACTACAAATAATGCAGATACTTGTGAATAGTGTTGCCAGTTCCATTGTCACAAAAAGCGAGAGCGGCGGACAAAAATATCTAGACAAGGGCTTCTAAATAGGAACATAAAACAGAAAACCCAATTAAGAAAAGAACTTTTCTGTAACGGAATCCCGTCGTAAACGTAAAAAGTCATTGTCCCTACGGTAGTAGTACCATGAAATCCGCTAAGATACGCTAATCCGTGTCTTTCTTTCCCTCGCTTTTACGTCTTAGCTGGTTTTATTATATTAAATAATCACAAGTATTGTACAGTAAAACCTCAGGAAACGTAATCGTTAGGGACAAAAAATCGAAATTTCAATTTAAGAATTTTGTTCAACTATGGACCAAATTCAATTTAGCTGGTATAATTATATATTGTTCCGATCGTAGGGATAGTAAGAGTTTTACTTTTGAAACATAATTCCTTTATAAACAGGTTCAGTTTACAAAGAATTTACTGAACAAAATGCAGTAAATCTCGTGAAAACAGAATCGCTAGAAACCATAATAAATTACTTTTAGACAGACTTCCGTCTAGGCAGAGATAATTGTAAAGTATTCCTTTGTAAAGGACATTAAAATTTTTCGTTATAGACAGGTTCTGTATTTAGAGATTTAACTGCGTGAAATTCGGACTAACAATAACATGATTAAACCCTCGTAATACTAAGATCTAAATATTATGTAAATGAAAAATATAGGGTATTCTAACCAGAACCTTCATTAAATAACAAAGTATGTGTCTCCTCGATAGACATACCGCGACGATTCATTTCGTTGAATAGTGAAATTTACACACAACCGAACATAAGAGCAAGATATATCGCAATGATGGAGGCGCTTACACTGGCTTGCATGCAAACCTTCTACCCACAGCGCCATATAGTGAACTACGTTTGGCAGAGTGCCAAAAATTTTCCTTTTATCGGTTCGTATTTCCCTCTCCTCCCCCTTTTCCCCTTCTTGAAACGTGATAAATGATAGAAAGCTTTCATTTACTCCCTGAACACCGAAGATGGGATCAATGTGACCCCATTCGCAATTTCTATAAATAAATAAAGAAATTTAACTGTGCGAAACTTACTAAGTGGACAAAATTATGAAAGAAACCTTTATAGGAGAATACCTAGAAAATAATTTTAGCATACATATTCTATGTAGAAAAAAACTGCAAAATGTCCAAATGGGGTCAAATTGAACCGATCTTAGTACTGCGACGAAATCTTAGTACTGCGAAAAGAAATTTAAAAGAATGTGTGCATCATGAAAAATCGTGACTTTTGGCGTCCCGTGCAGTTGTTATGCGGGGCAGGTGTCTGAGCCCCTGAAAATCGGGACACCTGGAAACAGTACTCACGAATGAGCATCTGAGTCAGGAACGTACAGAATAACTTCCTTTACGATGGCAATTTTAAAAAGTTTTTATTGCAACATCTATCCTTCCAAAGAAAAAAAAGTAATTTTATGAATTAAATTTTACAGCAAAAATTGTTTAACTATTAAAGATAGATTTTTATCAGATTCTTTTTATTAGCTAGAAGTCTTGATTTCATACGAAAAAACAAAGTCATAGAAAAGTTCTCATAACAATGCCTCACTAACCTCAGCAACAATTTTTTTCCCATTCATTTTATAGGCACTCCAAAAAAGCGTAAGTAATATTTAGATAAATTATCCACAAATAGAATTTGTTTGGAAATATGAGTCTCTGAAGGATTGGAAAATCTTAAATCGATGAATATATGGGAAATCGTTAATTTGCCTGAGCGTTTTCGATAAGAAAGTATTTGATTATTTTGCGTTGCTTTCCCTCGATAGAACACTACTTTCTCTCTTTAGCCCAGTAGTTAGGGGGTTGAATTCGGAATTAATTAGGGGAAAGTTGGAAATTGTTTTAATCCTTTCTGCTTAAGTCTAGAATGAATATACTAAGTTTTTCCCCTCGTACTAGGTCTGCGTTAGGAAATATGTATAAATTTATAGTCGAAAATCACTTTTTTTTTATTTTAAGTACTATAACTCAAAACAACTAACTCTATCAAAAGCATTGTCAGTACAAATGTTGTAGATCTTAAAATTCTGAATAAAATGAGTACCCACATTAATGTTTTTGTGGAATATTAAGATCACAATTCTGTTTCAAAATCTTGCCTTAATCGCTCATCAAGAGCTTGAAGCCAGGAGAAACAAAGTTATCAATCCACCTTGCCTCAAATTTTTATGTACATGTTATTTATTTATTTATTTATTTATTTTGAGGCCTTCATGATGTTTTTGCAATTATTTTAAAGTTTTAGCCGCTACGAGAAAAAATTAACAACTAAAATAATTCATTTTTTCATAAATTTAAGCATATTTAAAAATTATGGAAAATACTGTTTGTTATTTTCGATATAGTATTTCAAATATTGAGTAATATTTCATATGGCATAGTATAGTTACCGGATGTCCCAAAAATGTCCGATGCTTTTAAAATTTAATAACTTGCAAACGGTTACAGATATTAAAAAAATTCTTGCAGGAGGGTTATGTATGATGTCAGGAGTCGAATTTCAAACACTAGATGTCACTGAGAGCAATAGGTGTTCAGTCCTGATCCGATGTTTGGTACGGGATCAATTCAATACTTTTTAATCTCCTTTTTTTTGCATGGAAGAAGAGAGAGAGGTCGAAAATTCGAGCCTGGATTTAACGGTCATTGCTTGTAGCGCCCTCTGTCGATGCTATTTGTAAATAAAACTCAGAATCTCAACATACAATCTCTCTTACATAACTCTCCTGCGAGATTTTTTTTTATTATCTGTCACCGTTTGCAAGTTATTGAATTTTAAAATCATCGATCATTTTTGGGACACCCGGTATTTAGGGTGAATAAAAGTGCACACATTTTAGAATTAGAGAGTTTGAAATAGTCTGGAAGGAGCAAACAAATGAGAGTGCAAGAGTTTTGTTTCTAGAAGGAATTTAAGGTCAACAGATAGAACGACTTTAAATTTCTGTATGTTACGGAAAGAGCTAAGATATTTTAAATAAAAATGGTTTTGACTGATTATCATAGACAGGTATAGGAGCGTTTTAAGTTATATTAGTAAACGTTTAAAAGCTTTGGAATATTGAAAAACAGTATTCATAGTTGTTACGCAAAAAGAAAAAAGAAAAAAAAAACGTTTTCTTTTAAATCTAAGGTTATAGAATGGCGATAACAATTGAAAAATTACATGTAAGACAGCTGACATTCATGTGTCTTTTTCACGACAACTACTGATTTCAATACTTTTTTTTACTTGTTTTGGTAGGAGCTATACTATAAATTGGATTGATCATTTGGCAAAAAAATAAATAAATAAATAAAATATACAATTGCTATGTTAATGTTGGAAGGAAAAACTTTTTTTTAATCGCTTAACTATTGTATTTTTTTATTTTTATTTCTTAAGAAACGATCAATTTATAAATCAATCGCTAAAATAAATAAATAAATAAATAAAAATATTATGTCATTGCGTTTTGAGCGCTTACGGAAGTTTTAAATCTGGACGCATTATTCAAAAAAGTAGAAATTCTGTAAATTTAAGATCTGTAATAAATCTATTTTTTCGAAAGTATAATAAGTGAATTTAATTTTAAAACATAAGCTATTCAAATATGTTAATTTATGAAAGAGGACTACGTAAGCCTCGCAAGTTAGTATTTTATTACTTAATGGCAACCCTTTGTTACGGGTGTTGGGAAATATGCCGTCCACAAAATTGTGGTACCCGTGAATACAGAATAAATATCGGTGGTGCTAGCCCGTAATGGAGAGGTTAAATCATAATCCTCAAAATATCCAAAATAAAGCCCTAAAAGAATTACAAAAACATCGTGAAAGCCTCACTAAAATAAAAATATACATTTATATAAAAATTGGTGGCAGGGTAGACAGATAATTTGCTCTGTTTTGGCTTCAAGCTCTCGATTAGCGTTTTATGCAAAACTTCGAAGTAGATTTGTAAGCTTAATATTCAACAAAAATATTAAGTGTGGGTACTCAGAATTTTAAGCTCTACAACATTTATATTGACAACGTTTTGATATTGTTGTTTTTTAGATAATGATATGGTAATTAAAAAAAAATGTATTTTTCGACTATAAATCTGTATGTATTTTCTAACGCTCACCTAGTACCAGGGGGGAAACTTCGTACATTCATTCTAGACCTAAACTAAAGGGTTTAAAACAATTCCAAGCTACCCCCAATTAATCCCGAATTCGGCCTTTTTTTTATCCCCTAACACTGGGCTACTTTTTGACGTAATATATACATATCTTCACTTAATGTTAGTGTGCTTACCTACCCTAAAAAGTTTATTAACTTAGTAGCATATAAAAATTTCAAAATTATCGTTGTACCCGTACAGGCAGATTCACCTTCATGTATAATGTTTCATATTTTAAATTCGAATTATTTCATGATTAAGGGTGTATTTCAATCCAAACTGCTTATTTTCTGATTTATTTTTAATTTAATTTTTGCTCTTAAACGCATCAAACTGGCAAATTCTCTTATTTAAAAACTACATAATGTGCCGTGCTTGTCAGGTTTTTGATAAATGCAGAAAATATTGCAAAAAATGCAGTCAAAGTTGGTGCTTTGAAACGAATTTTTCGAAACGGGAGATCTGAGAATGAAAAAAAAATGGTCATACTGAGAAAATAATTGTTTAAAAATCAAGTTCTAATTAATTGAGTGAAAAACGAAATCACATAGCCTCTTATACATCTCCCCAAAAATCACCTCAGATCACCTATCATGACTTTACTTTTAAAAATGAGCCTGAAAATGTCTCAGAAAATTTGGAGCTGTTGAGGATTGAAATATATTTTTTCGAATACACCCTTCAGTGAAAAAAAAAGTTTTAAACGTATGGCTAGAAAATTTATAATTTTATACGATATTTGTTTCTTGAGATTAAATTTGTAGTATATATTTCACCTTAACTTTAAAATATTTTATTTTTAATTTCGTGACATTATATTATATCACGTTTTCTGTAATTTTCGACTATAAATCTGTACATATTTTGTAACGCTCACCTAGTACCAGGGGAAAACTTAGTACATTCATTTCAGACCTAAACTAAAGGGATTAAAACAATTCCCAGCTTTCCCCTAATTTATTCCGAATTCGGCCTTTTTTTTATCCCCTTACCACTTCCCCTACTACTTTTTAGCATAATATATACATAACTTCAATTAATTTTAGTATGATTACGAACTCTAAAAAGTTTATTAACTAACAGTATATGTATAAATTTCAAAATTATCGTTGTACCCTTACTGGCAAATTTAATTTCATGTTTAATGTTTCATATTTTAACTTCAAACTTCTTCTTTGATTAAGTAAAAAAGAAAGTTTTAAACGTATGACTATAATATTTAATATTTTATACGATATTTGTTTCTTGAGATTAAATTTGTAGTATACATTTCACCTTAATTTTAAAAATATTTTATTGTTAATTTTGTGACATTATATATACTGTTTCGTGTTATTTGAAACTCTGTCCGAAATATTCTGAGAGGCTTTTAACGAAAAAAGCTAAATATTCATTTATTTATTTTCTAGAAGAATTCAGCTGTGTAAACACAACTATCTTTCGACAGTAAAATAGAATGTTGATGGTTATTTTTTATTCCAATCAAATTATACAAAATTTATCGATAAAATAGTCTTTAATACACGTTTAGAAGTTAACCATATTTTGTATGTAGCACACGAAGGGAAAGAGGTATTGTGTTGCAAGATATATTATTTTATGGGTGAAGAAGTTATTAGGTAATCTTTCACATTATAAATAGGTAGACAATGAGACCGAATCAACCGGCTGAAGGAACCTATATAGTTTAGGTTCTAAGCAACCGACCAAGCAAACTGAAGTTTTATCCGAGATAGAAAACCCGCCCGAGAAGATTTTTTTTTTTCATATGGAGAAGCTAAAATACGAAAATTCTAATTATTCTTGAAGAAATAAAATGTTACTTTTTAATATCTAATATTTTTTATATTAATAGATTTTTGTAAGATATTTTAACTATTCTGTAAACATTCTGAATATATGATAAAAAATAAAAAGGAAAATAATAGTAATAAAAAAATCTTACAATAAGAAACTTACACTTCGATTATCTCGAAATTTAAATTTTGTTACAGAGCACATTCTTTCACTTGTGCCTGCAATTCTGGGAATAATTTCTAATAGTTACAAAAATACTAATACATAGCTGCCTGCGAACATCTTATGCTTTTTTGTACCACAAAAATTTTTTAGCAAATTTTACTTTTTTTAATCGCTGTAATTTGCCGATTAAATAAGGCAAAAAATTCTATTAAAATTTTCTGGTACAAAAAAGCGTAATAATTGGTAGCTATGCTAATAATAATATAAATTTATTTAATTCGAAATATTTTTTAGAAATATAAAACATTATTTTTTAATATTTAATAATTAAATATTATTCGATTGATCTGAGAGAATTTAATACATAGATAATTCAATACATTCATATGTGATTGTTTTCTAGAAATATATTATATTTGGAATCGAACAATGTGTGACGTTTTATCTGAGGACTCAGAGACCAGATGCCCCTAACGAAATAAACATCGTTAAATTGCAACCTCCAGATGCCTGCTATAACTTCACATGTCAGTTTCACCAAAAAACCAGATGGTGCATGTAAACAGTTTTAATCATGTAAATATCTGGAGAAAAAGTGCTGCGTAAAAATGTTATAAACTGAACTTGTTGACTAAGATGAGTCAAGACCTCGTGGGGTATTTCGGAGATGAACTGAGGTCAGAAAAACAAGGCCCCGTAGAGGGAGAGTATCTGCTGTGACACGACCCCAGACGGTCGAGTTCTCGGTCCTGCCGAAAGGAGCGTCTCGCTCCGGAAAAGATTAACTTTTTGCCGTGTAAATATTACGTGTGCTTGTTATGTGTGTGTCCCGTATCGTCTAATAAAAACTCTGAAAAAGAAACGAACGCCAAGTTCTTTTAATTTCTAGTAAGAGCCTTTCTTAAGTGAGTTCTTATACGTTGGTACAATTGATAGAAAATAAATGTATTACACAACGTTTGTCGGCAATAAGAGACGGTTTATACGAGGAGAATGTTTTCGGGAAATGCGAATTTCATTCATGTTTTAATTTATTTTAAATATATACTTACAATACAATCCTTAAATAATATATCCCAACGTAACATTCTTAAGAATGTTTTTATTGCATACGCTGAATAATCAAAGTGAAAACATGATAATTTTTTTTATTAATTTAATTATAAAACTCGTTATTCCACCATTCTTATCAAAACCCACACATACATTGTGCATGCGCATTCACTCAGTGATCAAATCATCGAATCGACAAACTGAAAATCTTTATCTCTGCATTCTCAGAATTAACTTTAGACATAAACGGAATTCTCTGCAATATTCCTCTTGAACTTCGATAAATATGAAGCTGAAATCCAATTGCAATTTACATCTTGACTTGATAATATTAATTAAGTGCATATCCCCTGATTCTAAACAGAACTGAATGAGAATGACGGCTGGCTATAGAAAATGAGGCATAGAAGCCTCACTTATTTAAAGTTTATTATTTCCTCACCTGTTTGGTTTCTGATATATTCCACTGGTGGCTGTTGATATTATCATTGAATAACAGGAGTACTGTGATTAATTTAAAATGGGAAACTACAAATAATTGCCACATGTTTAAGTCATATTTCCTTGCTGCATGCAAAATATTTTTTTCTCATAATAAGCATTATATAAATATTTTAGTACGTAATATTTTATTAAGGATGTCGGTATGACAAATAAAATTGATCTTTACCATGATTTAAAATGTAAAAATATGTCTTATTGCCATATGTTTAAGTTATTTTAATGTCTATACGTTTAAAACTGCATTTGATACTTGTACTTATAACTTGCATTATATAAATATTTTAGTGCGTAATATTTTAGTAAAAAAGTTCATTTGGTAAATAACATTGATCTTTACCATTATTTAAATTCCATAAGTTTAATTTATTTTACTGCCTCGGTTTGTAATAAAATAACTTTTACTTATAATTTTCATTATATAAATATGTAATATTTTAGTAAGTAAATCCATATGGCAATCAGCATTGAATTTGATTTCAAATGAAAAAATACGTTTAATTGCTATATGTTTATGTTATTTTAATATATTTTCTCTTAAAATAACTTGTGCTTATAATTTGCATTATATAAATATATTAATAATAGTATTTTAGTGAGGATATCCATGTGGCAAGTAACATTATTTTAATGTAACTTGTATTTATAATTTGCACGTAAGTTTTTTCCCATAAGTTCCAATTAACCGAACTTCCAATTATCCGAACAGCTTATTTCTCTCAAAAAATTTTTTAACCGAGGAGATTTGAAGAATCTTAAGCTATGAAGAAAATGAAATTAACGTGTTGTTAAATCGTGACGTACATGACCCTGGATATCAGATTTTAAATGATGATGAGAATGTGGATGAGATTCAAAATGAAAAAGAAATTGGAGAAAATGAAAACGAATGCTCTGGAAATAACCCAGGTACATCACATAACGAAGCCTTTCAATATTTGGAAGAAGCTATGAAATGGCTCGAACGGCTAAAGAACTCTGATTTGAATCAACTGACGTATTTAGGAAAAATTCGAGATATAGCATCATTGAAAAGAATGTCTTCTTTGAAGCAAGCGACAATCGAAAGCTTTTTTGCTTAGCTTAAGATATCTGGCGATCAGAAAATGATAAAAACAGAAAAAAAAATGATAGAAAAGTAAAAAAAAAATTAATAAGTAAAAATAAAACGACAAAAAAAAAATTAAAACAATTTTTAAACACGCCAGCACTAACTGCTGCTGCCAGTCCTAATCCTAGATAAAGTGTGAAGGTCTTAGTATAGTCAGGTACATCCCTTAAATTGTCTGTCCATTTATCCGAACTGGGGTCAGTTCCAACCTGTCCGGATAATCGGCGCCCTACTGTACTTTCAATCGAACTTAACGCTTGACCACAACTTAGAAATTTCTAAGATCGTTACATTTGTTAATTTATCACTTTGAATTCTGTTTCTTCCAACGACTATTTCGATCCAAAATCAAATAAAATCAATCTACACATTTTTTCACCGAAAAACAAAAGAATGAGAGTATTATTTAGACGAAGAAAATCAAAAAGAACAATCCTTCGTTTTTCAACACTTTCGTATCCAGCTTATTCAAAATCGAAATTTTATGCAAATAATTCTGCATTTCTCAATTTTTTACTATAATGGAAAACAAAACCATTCTAGAAAATTTGTTCAGTTTTATCTCCAGGTAAAGAGAAGCAATCGTTTGCATTTTGGAATTTTACATTTCTTTTATTTAACTTGTTTTCGGCATATCGAGTTTGAAGTGTTATTTAAAATTGGAATAAAATGTAAAATCAAGTTTGGTATGCACTGAAGTGTAACTGAATCTAGCGCCATGGAAACAGTATCCATCACGTTGCGTCCTAGAATGTGGTTTTTTAAAATTCTTTTTGAGTTATAAATTCTTAAGCGCTGAATACTCTCCGCGCATTATATTTTCTCTGATATACAAGCTAAAGATTTTTTTGTGTTTGATCTTTAAAGGGGGAGGGAGGGCAGGAACAGTGGCGAAATCCCGTGGAAATTGCCTGATATTGAATTACCTGTTCTTCGAGAAGTAATGAAGTGATTTCAATCTATTTTTTAATAGTTTTGGACGTAGCTAAACTGTACAATGTTCGTTCGGAAAAAAATAAATGTAAAAAATACAATGGTTATATGTTTATAATTATAAGTTTTTTTAAAAAAATAACATTACTATAAAAAATTTAATTACAAAAAAAAGAAATATTGCAAATATTGAAATATAAACCGACGAACTTTTATTTAGTTAAATAAAGACACACGACCTTGCTTAATGGTACACAAAACAGGAACTTTAAAAAGATAAAAGATAAATTCTACGTTTCGAGCTTTATTTAGTTGTTTGATATTTTAAGAGTAGTAACAATTAGGTAGTATTAACAATTGTGTGAATATTGCGCATACGTATTTATAAGATAAAGAATGCAATGAATGTAATGTAAAAAAACACGAAAGTCCTGAAAAACAAAGTACCATGACTTACTAGCTCCCGCAGTTTTCATATCAAAATATGACTGGCGACAAACGATTAGTAATAACACTACCAATCAATGCTACACTTAAATTTTGATTAGAGAGTCCTGTATGTATAGAAATTGCAACAAACGTGAAACTTTTCAATATCAACTCATAATTTTGACATCATATTTGACTTTCTTGGTAACGTTTAACTTTGGATATCAAACGGTAATCCATTCTGTTTAAAGGTTAGAATCGATGAAGTTTTAACCCTTTATGTTACGTATTGTCATTTCTCCAACTGAGTAAAAAAGTGTCCAGGCAAATTGTTCTCCCAGGCCAGTGTTTTTATGCAGCTTATTTTGAGAGAAATATTAATTGCAATCACGTACATTAATTTGAAATTATCCGTTTGATTGGTAAATTATTAAAAATATATATAAACATAAGAATTTCGAATTGATAAGCTATGAATTTAGTCATAAAAACACCAGACACTGATAAAGAAGATATCAGAGTAATACTGTTTGCTGCATAGAGCAGCAAGCAGTGCATAAGGGAAAAAAAAGACGAGGCGGGTGGCATTTTTTTCAGAGAAATAAACACCTTTATGGCAACCACGACTTAGTGATTACTTAATAAAATGTAAGATTTTGTTTAGTGTTATTTTGTCTACATAGTCTTGTTAACTTTTTGAAAAACCTTACGTTATAGTAAGAAAAGTTCGTAAATTTTAAATTCAAACCGCTTTGAAAAATATTAAACACATCTGAAATAATGTAGAAATATAAAAATTATTAATTTGCAGGGTTTGTGTATTTGTTCGTTACATAAAAATTGGCATGGTGAGCAATGTATTTTTCCGTTTAAAACAAGAAATCATGATTTGCAAGGAGAATAGATGCATGCTGATTGTTATAAAATAAATAAAGTATGAGACCAAGAACAATCCTAATCATAAAAATAAAATTTAAATTTGATAAGTTTGAAACCAAGAACCACCCCAATCATAAAAATAAAATTTAAATTTGATATCTAAAACAATATATTGAACTTGACTAGACGACTATTCAAATTTGAGTTTTTTAAATAAAAGTCAAAAAATTAAATCTTAATACGTCTTTAAAAAATCGGACAATGCATTATTTTCTAATCATAACTGTTTCGAATTAAACACTCTATATTTACATTTGCATGAATATTTCATGATTAAATTTTCCGCACTGTAAAAAAAAAAATCTTACTCCATAAATTGGTGGTAACATGTAGCCTCCAATTTTATGGAGCAATCTAACTTCTATAATGATGTAATTTAAACTGATATAACTGGTTTAATATTGCATATTGAGGTAACGTAACACTAGTTATATCGGTTCTGTTGCTTAATAAAATGGAGGCAGTAAGGCCGCCACCAATTTTATGAAGTAAAGTTGCATTTTTTTTCCCACTGAAGTAGTATACTCGTTTTTCAGTGACCTAGGGAGTATGCTCGTACATACAGGTTTTCATACTTTATTGCTTGAGGACTAAAAACGTATTTTTCAACAATGAATGTCAAATTAAACCTAACACACTGAACACATAAAATAATGTGACCTTGTGAAAAACAGCTGATACATAAGTATTAATTTTGTAAAATAAATTAAAAAAATACCTTTAACCCTTCACTGCACGACGTTCCACATCTGGCACATACCTAAAAACACTATATTTCTTATTAAGTGACCTGAATTTGGCCAATATGATCTCTATCCCTATAACGGTTTTCCCGTTATATATTCATTTATCCACCTCTGCCCTCAAAAATCAACATTTAACCTTACTGGTTCATTATAAATTGTCATTATTCTCTCCCCCCCCCCCCCTTCAAATAAAATATTTAGTTTAAATTTGACATTTTAATACTTAATTTCATATGTCGGCATTCATTCATCCCCCCCCCCCCCTCACACTACTGTAACTTTCATTTAGACTTTAAAAGTACGTTTTAAATGCATGCATCATTTATCAGTCTGTTCCTTTTTTCTTTCACTTTGACACGGATAAGAATATATCGTAACCGCAGGGATTTTCCGTTGAGATAAAATAAAATAATAAAATAGAAGTGAATTTCTTTCGCCTTCCAGCCGACCATATGTGATGCATATTTTCTCAGCCTCTTGGCTTGCATTAATAATCAATTCTCACCCTTGTATTTTGTCGGATAAAAGCCTGTATTTTGTCGCCCCCTTGCTGACTAATTTCAGCTGTTGTTAAATCTGTAACGTACATGTAATATCACGTGTTAGCTATGCCTTCAATCACCCCGCTTTACCACAGCAATTTTAAAATACTTGTAACCATATTGCCCGCCATGGCGTAGGTTTTAATTCTATGTAATACTTCGGGGATTCTTCTGATTCCTTTGTCCACGCCACCGATATTCATCGCCAATACAGTACATATGTTCCTATTTATCTCGCCAATGAGAGAGTGGTTGTAATGAATATTTTACCACTACTCCCTCTGATCTTGAAGGTGACGGACCTCGGATTTCCGCCCTTCGGGACCGCCCCGTCGGGAGTCTTGTGTTTGACTTCTCCCCGTCTCTCTGTACATCTTCACGGCACTCCTTCTAAAAGTTCTTTATAATAAAAAGTTTAAGTCTCCTAAAGCATTGTGTTGGAGTTTTTTTAATGTTCTGTGAGCCTGGGTATACGAAATCACTGTCATATAAATTTGGCGCCGTTTGCCCAGTTTTCTCCCACATAAAAAGAAAAAAAAAATCCGTCTCAGCCTTTACCAGCGACACGAAAGGACATCCATAGATTTTTTCCCACTGGAGTTCCCGCTGCCTGCTCCGACTCAGTTTTCTTACTCCGACGTCAACTTCAGGGGGCTTTCTCTTGCCTACTCGCGCCACCCCAATGGATTTGGACAGTGCCTCTTTCTTGCTGACTCTACCCTCCCCTAACCAGAAGCAAGGTTTAGCCTGCGGTGCCCCCAACGGGTCATCGAACGATGTCGCCTCCTGAAGCGGCTCTTCTTTTTTTTCCTACGATGTACGACACCTGCATCACTTATTTCTCCTGCGTGAAGTTGTTTCTTCATACTCCTACTCATTTCTATCGGAAAAATCTGTCAGTACTCAGCTAGCGCATCACTCCAAAACGGAAATCACGACAGTTCTGTTTGTGAATACATATGCATATGCACTGCGCGTCGGCAAAAAGATTATCTGTGTTGTCATACCTAAATATGTGCAAGGTTCCATTAGCAACAGTATGTCACTACTGCAAAGATCAAAACTTCTCAACACATCTGTTTTGTTTTTGTTTTTTTTTTTTTTTTTTTTGTGCGCTATCTTCAACTTGAAACAAACATGTTCGTGCTACCAGTGTGAGTGAAAATATATTTAGTGCGAAATGTTTTGTGAAACGAAAAAGTGACTTCAGTTAAAGGTCTTCGTTGTATGTTTTTCCTTTTGATCTACAACTTAAGTAATGTGTGATTCTCATTTATACAAAAGGTCGGCCCAAATTCTATATAAAACATCATCTAGTGGTTTCTACAAAGATTCATCTGTTCTAGATATTTTCTAGAACATTGTGAAATATGCTATAATCATCATGAGAAGTTTGTGAAATTTTGTGGGTGATATTGTATACGAAATCACCGTCATAATCTCTGATCAAGAAAAGTCCAAAGAATAGAATGGCACTTATTTTGTCCATGTCAGATGGCTGCATTTGACAAAAAAAAAAAAAAAAAAAAAAAATAGAATTTGTTCTTCTGAAACAAAAATAAATCGATGAAGATATTAATGGAAAATTTACTTTCATTATTTTTAGTGAATACTTAAAAATATTAATACAAAAACAGTTGCAGAGTGCTAAGCAGATAAAATTAATCAATTTAAACTCATTTAGTTGTAAAATATAGCAATACAATAACACCATTAAAACCCTAATTGTGTACATAGGGTACACGCCATAACATATCAAATTTAAGTGAAAATTTGAAAATTATTTTTTTTTTACTATTTTTCCCATTATTAGACCGATATATAGATTTCAAATAATTTTTTTCATAAAAATAGAAAAAATCGTGTAGTGAAGGGTTCAAATATTCACTCCGATGCAACGAAACAAGTGCTCATAAAAAGGTTAATATTTGAATGGATTTTCAAACTGTTATTTTTTATGCTGAATGCTCCTTCAGTACTGAAAATAATAGGATAAATTTTGCAGTAAAAAAATTTTCATGCTGAAAACATTCGGATGCTCACCTAAAAGTTATCGTAGAAAACTAGACATCTAGAAAATTTTTATATGTAAGACTGAACTTCTTGAAATGCAGCTTTATCATGACGAGAAAACTCCACTGTAAGAAAATGTTCCGTATATATGGGATGATTTTATGGGAAATATCGGTGTTTTAACGGATGATTTTAATTTTGATTAGAAGGTGCGTATATTCCAGGAACAAACAGAAAATTTCCTTTATATCCCTTCTCGTTTAATAAAAAAAAAATGCTTCTTCTTAATCAAATAAACGGAAATGTTTCTTTTCAGTTGAGAGAAAATGGTAATGGTACAGTTAAATTTTCGTTATTGATATTTAAGCTTGTACATTTTCAATTTTTTTGCGGATTTTCTTTTACAGTGTTAAAACTTTATATTTTGCAAAGCTCTTAAATATGCCAAAATAATCCACGTACTAACAGTTTTCTTACATAGCTTTTTTCTGATTTATTTTAACTTGTTCAAAATGATCTCACATTCATGCTAACTTAAATCATGATAAAACACGATGGAATGTATTTTCAGTAGTCGAATGTTTTTATTAGAACGTCTGTATCGCTACTTGGATAATCGCATACACACGAATCACATTATATGACAGGAGTACACAACATAATTCTTACAAGTGCTACGATAAAGAAAGGTAATTTATAAAACACATTCCTTTACATGCAATTCCCAACATGCGTTTCTGTATCGTTATTACAAAATATTGTCTACTTTAGTTTGTGCTATACACTCGCATATAGCAAATAATATCGGTATGAAAAGGGCATTTAATGCAGCAAAATAGGATTTGTGTGGGATATAAAAGACACATAAGTAAATTTAAGCAAGCTTTTTTACTTTTTTGATCGAAATATTAAAATATGTAACGCAGGAAATGCTAGAAAATAGCGCATTATATTTTCTTTGTTTATAGATACGTCTCACAGATTGCAATAAGTACGTCATCTATCTTATTTTATAATTCAATATCTTGGCTTCTGTAAAAATTATCGCTATTATTATTGTTACCATTATTAAAGCTGTTATTTCCATTATTTTAATCACATATTAAGTTATAAAAAATATGAAATATTTCTATTATTAAAAAGAACAATTGTGAAATTGTGTCATTTTAAGCATCATATATCTTTTTGTTGTTGTTGCTGTTGCTGTTAATTTTATAATATTTACGAAAACATTCTATTTTCATGCTGGATGTCTGCACATTCTGACTATCAGTTTTTTAAATTTAGCTTGAGAGAGAAAAAATGAAGCTATCTACTCTTTTTTAAATCACAATTAGCACTAAAATTTCTTTATGTAACAATGGCGTGCTTTTTGGTTTTTATTATAACTTTTTAAAGCTCTTTTTACGATTGTTCATTTGAATTTTTTCAGTTATTTTTAATTGTTTGTTCACATTCTTAATTAAAATGTATACCTAACGTTTAGGTATACATTTTCAGATGCTGCAATGTGTAACTTTTTTGCATGCACTGTAAAAAAAAAAAAAAAAAAAAAAAAAAAAAATTTGTAAAGTTACGAAAGTTTTTCTAGGAAACTGCGATTCCTAGAACTTTTTATTTAACGGCAACAACAAAAATTCCTGTAACAGCGTCTGTTACAGGAAGTTTTGTTGTTGCCGTTACATAAAAAGTTCTAGGAATCCCAGTTTCATAGAAAAACTTTAGTAACTTCATAGATTTATTTTTACAGTGTGGTTTTCAAAATATGAGAAGAAAATATTGATCAGCAAGGCCTCAATGATGTATCATTTATGTTAAAATAAATAGCTAACCATCCCGGATTATGCGGGACAATCCAAGAAAAGCTATATTGTACGTTATAATTATTGGCTAGAATTTCCTGCAAAACATTAAATGCGGCTCAGAAATTCCGATCCCTGATTGTTTTTAACTGCAACACCAATAAAAAAATATCCTAATTACTACAAATATATGTTTTTTGTGTTATGTTGTATAAGTAAAAAAACATTTACTAAAATTACGTCATATTTTCGAAATGTGTAATGTAAATAAATAATAAAAGAATGAAAACCTGAAGGTGATGATGGGAACCTTGAGGAAACCTCAAATCCGTGAAGATTACTTGGCAGGTTTGGCGAAACTTTTCCCATCTACATGCCTAAAACGACGTTACGTGAACGACCATGCCGAGTGAACAACGACAATCTGTTGTAATAAAAGAAAGTTTCGCTCTGTATGTGTGTCCGCGATAGCCAGTGAAATTTACGCAAACAGAAGTCTCTAAAATGCCACATTATATGTGCATTTTCCGTAAGCGAGGCAATACGTCAGTTGAGAATCAATTTTAAAAAAACTTGCAAGAATTTATTCCCTATAAAATATCGCAATAAATCAAATACTCCTATTCTGAAGCTGTAAGTTAGAATGAAATGGATTACACCTGTAATTTCCTCTATACAAAATTTTCCGTGCAAGAAATTATTTTTTTTAACCAATCTACTAAAATCGTGTGAACTAATAGATGAAACATTTTAGTATAATATTTGATGTAAAATTGCGAACAATCTCTGTTTATTTTCTGTATTTGCACAGACTGTTTAATCAGCGTGGACACTTAGTTTCGATAATGTATAAAATAAAATGCATTTTACACCGTTTTTAAATTTTTAAGGACTTTTTTCGTTCTGGAAATTGAATCACTGTATATAGATATAGTTACAGTTGTTTTTAATCTGAAATCGTGCAAATTGTTAAACATTCTTATACAATTTTGAATAATATGTAAGACGTATTTGTGTTGCGTAATACGTAGATTAGCCATTATTTCATAACAAAGTAAACCATGTAATAATTGTTGCTTCGGAATTCTCCTCCGTAATGTTAAGTCTATGGACTTTTGATGCATTCGTCTATTTAAAATATCTTCTCGGGAAATTCATATTTTTAACATCTTTCTTCTGTGTACTCTTTTATAAGGATGTCTCTTTTTTTCTTAGTTTTCAAAATATTTCTAAAATCTATGCTGAATTCAATATTTTATGTGTTAAAAGCTGGCGAACTTTTAGTAAGCTTTTAACACTTCCTATAAAATTAAATCTATACTTTAGAAATATTTTGAGAAATAAGAAAAAAAAATGACACATCTTTTAGGAAGTGTGCACAAAACATAAAAGTTAAAAATATTGATTTCCCGAGGAGATATTTTAAATATATAAATGCATCAAATACCCATAGCCTTTACATTAGGGGTGGGGGGGGGGGAAATCGGAAGCTGAGGGATCAGCCCCCTTAAGTGGAATTTAGGGAAATGGTGCAGAGGTAACATAGTTGCCAGCTTTTAGTTTCATGGGTAACATTATTTTCGAAAAGAAATTTTTTGCTTTTTTAATGCAGAATTTCTGCAATTAAATAAGACAACTAAACAAAAATACTTCGTGTTGGTAGTTTTGATACAACTTAAAATTTGCGATATTTTTAGATTAATATTTATACTGAGATTCCTTACATGCACAGTGTAACTCAGGAGTTACATGATCTTTTTTTCTGCAATTTGGCGCTTTCTATTGGTCTTTTGGTGAAATATTATCTGTGACTTACACGCGATAGCGTGCATTTAAGATCGTGAAGTCTGATTTGTTATCGCGGGGAGGTTATAGCATATTTTGTTCATACTGCTTGCAATGTGCTCGACTGGCGTTTTTTCTTTATCTTTATAAGGTAGTCATTATTAATTCTGCAAACTATTAAAATTATTGTATCGTTGAATAGTTTTTATTGTACAGTGGAAATACTTTAAAATAAGTATATAATTTAAAATTATTATTTTTTGAGGAATTTTCGTTATGTAACTCAGGAGTAACATTATGACATTATGTCCAAGAGAAACATAAATAATTTTTTTCACTATTTTCCTAGTGGATAATTAACAAAAATAGACTCAACTATATTTTTTTCCGAACAAAATAGATAACCATATATTTAAGGGTTAAATCCAAATAATCTGTGGAAAAAAGACTATTAGTCATTATTTTCAATGTATATCATAACTTATTTGATAAGACGTTTTCATTTGCATCGGTTAAGAAAAAAGTCCGTGGAGCAAAAAAAATAAAATAGAAATAAAAAATAAAAATAGCTAAAGAAAAACGAAAGATGAAAGATAAATATAGCTAATACCTAATCACTTTTTAAGTCATTTATTAAAATAAAATAAAAATTCTACACATTAACATCACTGATATCTGATTCAAATGACGTTTTTTATTTAAAATTCATATTGTGTGTCTTTACAAAATAAAGATAATTATCAGATAATGATGAATTTTTGAAAGAACATCTTTCATTAGCTTCACATTTTTAATATTCAGTGAGACTATTATTTATTCTAATTGTACACGAGATTTAGACAAATATATCCATGAATATTTAATATAGTAAATAATGATTCTCAAGCATTACTTTTTTGTTTCACATATTTTTGTACTCTTCACGTACTGCTAATTACCTATTTTTTTATATTTACATTTTCTAGCTATTTTAAATTATTTTTTTACTAAGACAATTTTTAACTTGGACTAGTTACTGTAATTTAAATAATTCTTTAGAATATGATTAATGTGGAAAGCATCCAAAAAAGATAACGTCAAGGGGAAAACAACATGAAATAATATAAAATTTCACATATTAATCCGAAAATAAAAATCACAAGTATGCTAAATGGTGTATAAAAAATGTTGTAAAGTTTAAAAAAAAATCTTTAAAATAAAATTATAAAAATCGACGTTTCGGTCACCATTTATGACCATCTTCAGGAAAGTGTAGTTACATTCTTTTAAAGTTTTGAAGAAGTTCTCGAAGACTTTAAAAGCAATTGATATCTCTGTGTATATAGATATAGCACAAATCTATTAATCATAAAGAAAATAAATAAACCAATCTAGAACGTAATAATAAAGTAAAATAAAACTGTAATAAATAGTAATAGTTCTGAAATGGTATAGTAACGAAAACAGAAATGTTATTATAAACAAAATTTTGAATAAAAATAATTAAGTAAAACAAGTAATTAAAATTTAGGATTTTTTGAGAAGAGGCAGAAGAAAGTTTCAAAAAATTTAAATAAATAAATAAAAACTATATAAAATTGTTGCTGATATATTGTTTAATAAGTAAACAAAATGTGGAAAGTTAAGTATTAAAAAGTTGTAAAAGTTAAATGTATTATCCATGATAAAAAATTTATTTAACATGCATTCTATATATTTTGTATTTGTAATTTAGACAAAAAACTCATTTAAATCTACAAAACAAATCACTATTGCATTTCATAAAAGCGTTACATTCAAATTTCTGATTACGTTTGATTTTTCATTAACAATATATTGCCTCCAAAAAATTCTTGTAGACTGCCTAGAAAAGAAAAAAAAAGTGCATTTTAGAAACGGTGAATAGCAAAAAATATCATAACCAAAGATTAAAGTGTACTGTTTTTGACATCAGTGTACGTGACCTGAATATAGCTATTAGTCAATGTTATTCGAGTATGCCGAACCGCATTTTTTCCCCGTTCAATGCCATTTGCAATATGTCAACTTAAGCGTTTTTTTTTGGTTTTTTTTGCAAATTTCGATGACGTTGAAAAATCTTTTTAAAAATGTGTCGCGTTTTATTTGCCTCAAATAATTACACTTAGTTTTATAAGTAAATAATATAATACCCTTTAAATATGCAATGTGGTGCGTCATAAAATATTAAATTCAATTTATTATTTAAGACAAAGTTTAAAAAGTGCTGTTCAAATATTACGCAAATTTCTCATTTTCAGGATGAAAGGTGCATTTTATAACACACGTATTATTTTCAAAATTTTAATGAACCATTAATTTAAATTATCGAAGTAGTGCATATGGTTCATTTTTGAGTTTTTGGTGAGCTATATATTTTTAGTTATATTTTAAGCATTGTGTTTTCCAACGTAATATTTTGCATACTCTTTCGAATGTTGTCTGAATGGCATAGCAAAATCGCACATTAATTGATCCACATATCTAAATTGTGTATTATTTAGATTTGTAGATAATTGTATACTAAGCCTGAATACAATGGAGTAAGGTTAAATAATTTGTTATCTAGTAAAGTTTTTTATTATCTTGTATGCCATGTATTTTTGGGTAACTGCTCAGAGCTATAACGAGCTATTTGTTTTAAACTATTGAAATCTTTAATTCCAATTTCTATGATAGAACAATAAATTAATTCAACTAGAAAATTTTAACGCTGGAGAAATCGCGCATAACCAGGTTATGAAGGGTTCTTGCCCTGTCAACAATAAATAATTATCGTCACCTCATTTAGTATGAGGCAATTGTTAGAAATTCTTCGACAAAGTAAATTGAAGTTTATTTTTGGAGAAATAGTGGTGACAATTGTAAAAACTATACGCACCCTCGCTATGTCATACACGGCGCAACTATTCAAGGGATAAAGAATTTCTTCCATTCTTAATTCCTGTAGCTACTGAATATTTAGCAGTTGAGTATTTATTAAATTTTTGCCCGTCAACATTGTGTAATTTCGTCTTCAACACTTTATTTACTGACGGTACTTATAAGTAACATTAAAATAATTTGCTATAAAATTCGTTTAGTACATCGATTAGTAGTAATACAGCTTAGAATGAGTTATAGATGCATTACTTTATCTTGTTCCAAAAGCATTATTGGTAACATAAAACAAAAATATTTTTAAAAGAAGTATTTATTTTGCCTTTTCATCTTTGCAGCTTTATTGGCGCCGTGTGTGTGTGTGTGGGGGGGGGGGGGGGGGGGGGGGGGGGGGGGTATTTTTCAATTATAAATGTTGCACAAAATCGCTATAAATTCAAATTTAATTAATCCTTCTAAATCCTCAAATCCTTCTAAAATACTTCTGAAATTTATTAAATGTTTATGTAAAACGTGTAATGTAGTTTAAAAAATTCACGAAAAATGCTTTAGAAGATAAAATTTTTATGAATTCATAAATCAGTACATAAAGGATTAATCCTTCGACGATAACGTGGTAGATAATTAAATCTAATTTAGGTGGATTTACCCGTTAATTAATTTGACAATCAGTATTAACAAGTAGATGAGTGTAGCGGGTATTCAAATACGCATATACTGCACCATTTGTGTTTCTTAGCAACTTTCTTTCCACTTGGCATCGGAAACTCTCCAATGTCCTTGGCCTAGTTTTCATGGGACGTATTTAATTTATAGTCAAACATTTTTACAGACATTCCAAACATATTAACGGCTAAAACGGTTTATAGTATCATCCTCAGAAAACATCGATCCCGAAGTATTTGCGTTGATTATTACTTCACTGAAATATTTTGATTCCCAAGACGACAAATGGATATGCTGGAATATTTTTATCAAAATACATTGCAATATACAGTAGCGCTCAAAAGTATTTTGACAAAGTTAATAATTCACTTAATTGAAAAGAATAATGAAATACAAAAATCAATAATTTATTTTATTTATCCATATTCAGTGTTTTAATTTTAATAAATTAATAATAAACATTAATAATATTAATAAAATTATATATATATATGTGTGTGTGTATCCATATATACATATATATTTATATCTGAATTTTGTCATGCTGTAACTCTCGAATTTTTTAACCGACTTTGATGAAATTTTTCATATGCATAGTACATACTAATGCCTCGACTGAGTTTATTGGCCAACTTCGTCCGCCATCTTGTTTCAAAATGGCGACCATTTGAATTTTGTGAGCGCGTTTGGAAATTTTTAGATTTCCTAACTTTCTCTTTAAAATGACCCATGTTGTTAACTTACACTGTGTGGCTCTTTAAAATATCATTTAATGTTTCTAACATTCTGTTTAAAATGATAAATAAGAGTTTGCATTTTTTGAAACGTAACATTTTCTATTAGTATGCAATGTTAGAAAACATAAAAAAAATTCAAAAATTCCAATGGCCGACATTTTGAAACAAGATGGCGGATGAAGATGGCCGACGAACTTGGTTGAGACATTAGTATGTACTATGCATATGAAAAATTACATCCAAATTGGTTCAAAAATTCGAGTGTTACAGCATGACAAAATTCAGATGTAAATATATATATATATATATATATAATTTTATTATTATTATTATTATTTATTGTTAATTTATTAAAATTAAAACATTGAATATGGTTAAATAAAATAAATGATTGATTTTTGTATTTTATTATTCTTTTCAATTAAGTGAATTATTATCTTTGTCAAAATACTTTTGAGCGCTACTGTATATTAAGTTTCTTTTATTTAATTCAATAACTGTAGAGATAAAATTTTAATTTTTTGTTTAAAATGACTAGAAAAATACGAGGGAGGATCAATATGTAATGCCTCATTTGTCTTTAAAACTTTATTAATGAACATGCAAACACAGAAGTTACTATAGATCATAGTCTGAACTGTCGTCTACACAAAACTCCCGTTCAACATAGTCACCATGCATTTGAACGCATTTGCGCCATTTGTTAACACAGGCATAAAAACCATTTTTGAAAAATTCAAGGTTTTGCTTTTAACAGGGATTTGCTTTTTTTCAGGGTTTTTCAATTATTTCTTGGGCAGAGCCATACGATACGTTCATGCATCATCAACATTCTTAACTGTAACGCGCCAGTCTCTACGAATCAATTATCAGCATGTTCTCGATTTGCATATGTGATTGATGTTGTCGGCCGGCCACTTCTCGGTTTATCTTCATTTTCAGTTTCTCCGTTTCCAAACTTCTTCACCCATTGCCGTACATTGCTGATGTCATTTATAGCGCCACCATAAACATTCTTCAATCTATTATGGATTTCCATAGGAGCACAATATTCTTTTGCCAGAAATTCAATGACGACTCTTTATTTTATCTTCAGATCCATAGTTCTAATCAGTGAATCTGAAAAGGAAAATACTGTACAAATAGAAAAAGGTTACCTCTATAATAGCATGCATAGATAGTGCATAGATAATGCTGTGAAAGAAATAAAATTTAGATCAATGGAGGCGTTATTTTTTGATTCCCCCTCGTATTAAATATAGGTCATAATTCATTTTTATTTCAGTACGTTTCATATCTTTTTTTGTATGTATTATTACTCTAATATTACTTTAAAATTATTACATCTTAGTGCGGCATTAGAAACAGTAAAAAAGGGAAAGAAAAATGAATTTCGACGTTCGATAAAATTTCTCTGATTTATACAAGGGTTTTCAAATTTGAAGCAGTCGATGTACCTAAAATTTTTTAATTTTTATAATGTTCAAATTTTAACACAAATCCTCTTTTATTTTGATAGTCAAAGAAGTATTTTAAATATAGTTTCCCCCTTGTCGTTTGAATTTGCTTCATTTTTAATTAATGATTTCTTTACTAACAATTCCTCAAAGTAAGGTGTCTCGTGAGAAGCTTTTGTTACTTTGTCTATTGCATAGAGTTCTAAAGTCAGGGAAAACAAATTTAAATTAAAATATATATACTGATCTCTACGCACACCATTCATTTCTCTTCTGTGCTCTAATAAATCTAAAGTTAGAATATAAAAAGCCAAGGCAATAGCTGAGGTGAGAAGTCATAATATAGCCAATAATGTTTTCTTCGTACATTTGTTTACGTGTAATTAAAGCTTCGCTTTGTAGAAGCTTATTAGAATATTAATCATCTAAATATTTAGTGTGAAAGTAATTTACTCTGTGACAATTCTGAAAATACCTTTTGCTTTTTTGTTAAATAGTTCGACGTTTGCTGAAGCGTGTTCTGAGATTCTGATAATGACATGTATAATTATAAAGAAATTCAGTTCTCGAGCAAATATTTTATTCAGTTGTATTCCATTTACAGCTTTTGTTTTCGGTTATAAATGGAATGTATTTTATTTAAAATGTCTCCAAAATATAACAATCATCGGTAATATTTCATATTTAATTACAGTAGGTTTCACATTTTTATTTAATATGTCGTATTGTTATACTAATTTTAAATTACTAGTTCTTCACACAACGTCCAAAACATTTTAAAGGTAAAAGAAAAGTCAATTGCGATGTATGGTTTTTATTCTCTGAGGTATGCTAGAATTTTCAAACGTAAAACAGAAGATTTACCTGAAAATGATAAATTTCATGATGTAAATACTTTAACGCAGATCATGTTTTGAATGTTTTAATTATATTGATATTCAGAGAAGAATTTTTAATAATGTTTCCCTCTTTTCATTTTCATTTTCATTTGTTTCATTTTTAATTAATGATTTCTTTATTTACGATTCCCCAAAGGAAGGTGTCTCGTGACAAGCTTTTGTTACTTTGTCTATTTCACAGAGTTCTGAAGTTATGAAAAACAAGCTTAAACTTGAAGAGGTATTCTTATATGTACACACATCCATTCATCTCTCTTCTCTTTTTTAATAAAACTAGAGTTAGAAAATGAAAAGCCAAGACAATAGCTGAGGTGAGAAGTCAGAATTGAGGCAAAATTAATGTTTCCTTTGTACATTTATTTACGTGTAATTAAAGCTTCGCTTTGAAGAAGTTTTTTAGAATATTAATCAGCTAACTATTTGGTGTGAAAATAATTTACTTTGTGATAATTCTGAAAATACCATTTGCTTTATGGTTAAATAGTTCGACGTTTGCTGAAAAGTGTTCTGAGATTCTGATGCATGATATGTATAACTATAAAGAAATTCAGTTATCGAGCTAATACACTCTAAATTAAAATGTCTGAAATTCAGACACTTAAGTGTCTGAAATGGAGTGTTCAATTTTCAGACATTTTAAAATGTCTGAATTTTTTCAGACACTTTTTGCGTCTGAATTTCAGACACTTCAAACGTCTGAATCGCATCCATTTTTTTGTAAGCATCATACGTAGCCATGTTTGACCACGTTGAATCCTGGAAAAATATTTGGCTGTGGTCCTGCCCCTCCCCCCCCCCCAATACAGCATGATTTTTTTGGTGCTCTCAGTTTTGGTATACAATTTTCGTTACGTTGATAATTTAAATCTTTTACGACATTGTACTGATTATAATCAATATCTTGAACTTCAGGAGTAGAACAAGATTAAAAAACAAAAAATATTTATCTAAATATTAGATTTTTTTAAATTTATTTTGTTTTTAACCTTATTTTACTTTAAAAGTTCAAAATATTGATTATAATCAGTACAATTTCGAAACAGATTTAAAATATAAGCTTTACAAATATTGCACATCAAATTTGGGGGCACTACAGTCGTAGGGGGACGGGGCACTTCCCAGTTTGCCCTTCCTTTAATCAAGAAGTACTTTTGCAAAAAACACAACCCTGCTTTATAGTTGTCTAAATTGAGATGTCCGGTATTCGGAAGTATCCGTTGTGGAGGTTAATGGACATTCTCGAATAGCGAACACCTCTATTTAACGAATAATTTTTTAATCAGCAGACATACATATTTGTATATTTTTACCTCAAAAAAGTAGACATCTCCAATTATCGGACAAATTCCGCGGTCCCGAAGTGTTCGCTATTAAGGGCTTTTAAGGTACATAGATAAATATATATATATATTTTATAATCTTGTCCTACTCTAAAAGTTCAAAATATTTATTATACTCGGTTGAATGTGGAAAAAGATTTAAAATATCAGATGTACGAAAATTGCAAAAATCCCACCCCCCCCCCCCACCCCCCACCCCCCCAAAAAATGAAAATATAAAAAAATATATTGCCACATAGGCAGTTTTACATATACATCACTTGATAATCACAACAGCCATTTAACTATGAATAATGAAAATAAATAAATAAATATTCTACTTTAATAACATTGGGGAAAAAATGACTTTGGTATTTTGTTAAATATATTTGCGTTTTTAAACTTGTCCTACTCTAAAAGTTCAAAACTTTCATTATAATCAGTGCAAGATTTAAGATATCAGCTTTACAAAAATTCATGCAAAATCCTCCCCCCCCCCCCCCCCAAAAAAAAAAAAAAAAAAAATGAAAATACTTATTTAAAAATTATGTTTTTAAAAAATTTATATTTCCACATGGGCAAGTTTTTATGTAGATCAGAGGGTACTCACAAAAGCTATTCAACTATCAATAAAAACAAATAAGTACATATTCTATATTAAAAACATGAGGAAAAAATAACTTATGATTTCCAAACTTCTTTCGTCTTAAATATATACAGTAACATCTGTCATTTTTGTATTTTTCGTATAAGTGCATATAAATAAAGTTACCACAATTTTAAATACGAAATCTAGTTAGAGGTTTTTACTTTTTCCCATTATAAATTTCAAATTACTTTTTTATTAAAAATAATAAAAAAATCAGTATTAGAGTTGATTGCAAATCAAATACATATGTATATTTTTACAGGCAGCTTCATATAATAGACCAGTCTCATTTACTTTATTTATCTTTTTTTAATCTGCGGTTTTATGCCAGGAAGTAAGAAAGCATTAGGTCATCTTTCAAAGTTTTTTTTTTCTTTACTTCCTTGTGGCCGTCATTTACTGCGAGATAAAAATTATCCATTGAAACTAAGAACTGACATTGAATATATAATTCGTAATAAAAAAGAACGTCATAAGTTTAAAAATATATACTTCTAGAATTAGTGGGGTTTTTTGCGAACAGATTCAAAACTAATTAAATTTCATGCAGGATTTTGTTTAGTACAATAAATAAAATCATAAAATACACTAATTTTACTACTATAAAGAAACTTACTTGAGTTGCTGCAAGAGGTAAGAAATATTCCTCGATTTGAAATTTTAAAAACTACCACAACCACAGTGAGGGAGAAAGACTTTCATCAGTTTAAAAGGTAATCCCATAATACATCCGACTAGCCATATTTAAAGAATGAGATGTTTCATCCTAAAAACAGGACCCGCCAGACAAAAGTTTCTTTTTTTTTGCCAGCTTCGACAGGACGAAGATGAATAACACAATATTATTGATATAAATTGATACGAGTTAACACTAAGCCCAGCACACGCTTTGTAGAATTTCCGGGTGTAATCTTCAACCGTCGTCTACTTCTGTTCTGTGTCTATCCCGCCCTTGTATCGACGACAGCTTCTAAGAGACATTTGATGTCGAGCACACACGTCAGATGTATGTATTCAATAAATAAATAATCCAAGTTAATACGAATTAAAATCACAGTACTTCACATTTCGCAAAAAACGAATTAAAATACACGCGTACATAAAAACAAACTTTGTTTGAATTACAACGTATACCACTTCGAACGAAGACATCTAAAACGCATGCGCAACTGGGAGTGCTAGTGCCCCCTGGTGGTTATTGCGTCGGAAGAATCAAAACGTCTTAAATTAAGACACGTTTAAAGCAATGAAGTGTCTTAAAATAAGACGTTTGCGGATATTTTAGACATTATTCTCAGTTCGTTTACACCATGTTCATAGTAAGACGCTTATATATCTTAAATTAAGACATCTATAGTGTCTTAATTTTCAGATTAAGACACTTAAGTGTCTAAAATTCTTTTTCAGTCACATATGTGTCTAAATTTAAGACGCTTCTATTTGCAGTGTATTTTATTAAGTTTGTATTCTATTTACCGCTTTTGTTTTCTTTTATAAATAGAATGTAATTTTCAATGTATTTTATTTAAAAGGTTTTCAAAATATCAAACATTGGTAGTGTTTCATATTTTATTACAGTAGGTTTCACATTTTTATTTTATATGTATTGTTGTACTAATGGTAATTTTAAATTACTACCTCTTTCTGAAACGGCCGGGACGCTAAAAATAAAAGAAAAGTCAATTCAACTTTAAGGTAAATTTTCTCTGAGGTATTCCAGAATTTCCAAACATAAAACAGACAATTTACCTGAAAATGATAAATTTCAATATGTAAATACTTGAACGCAGATCATGTTTTGAATGTTTGAATTATACTGATATTCACAGAAGAATTTTGAATAATGCTTCTCTCTTTTCATTTTCATTTGCTTCATTTTTAATTAATGATTTCTTTATTTACGATTCCCCAAAGGAAGGTGTCTCGTGACAAACTTTTGTTACTTTGTCTATTTCTCAGAGTTCTGAAGATATGGAAAACAAGCTTAAACTTGGAACAGTATTCTTATATGTACACACATCCATTCATCACTCTTCTCTGTTTTAATAAAACTAGAGTTAGAAAATGAAAAGCCAAGACAATAGCTGAGGTGAGAAGACAGAATAGAGCCAAAATTGATGTTTTCGTTGCACATTTGTTTACGTGTAATTAAAGGTTCGTTTTGTAGAAGCTTTTTAGAATATTAATCACCTAAATATTTGGTGTGAAAGTAATTTACTCTGTGACAATTCTGAAAATACCTTTTGCTTTATGTTTAAATAGTTCGACGTTTACGGAAACGTATTCTGAGGTTCTGATGCATGATACGTATAATTATAAAGAAATTCAGTTATCGAACTAATATTTTATTAAGCTGTATTCCAGTTTCTGATTTTGTTTTCGGTTATTAAAAGAATTTTATTGTTAACGTATTTTATTTAACAAGTTTCAAAATATTAAACATTGGTAATATTTCATATTTTATTACAGAAAGTTTCACATTTTTATTTTATATATATTATTGCACTAATTTTTATTTTAAATTACTACCTCTTCAGGCTACGGCCGAAAGTTTATAAAAATAAAAGAAAAGTAAATTAAATGTACATAAAGCACAAATAAAGCGTACTAAAATTGCTTTTCAGTACATATATATAATATAAAATTATTTGAAATACATTAAAATACCTTAAAAATACTTTACAAATCAAAGCAATTAATGTGTTTTTAAGGTATTTTAATGTATTTTATATTATAGTTAGGCACCTAAACGGAATTTTAGTAAGTTTTATTTGTGCTTTATGCGAATTTAAATTATTTAATCAAGGTGCACTTAGCACTACAATTTTCACATTCCTTTACTGTCAATTTCGATTTTAGGTAAATTTTCTCTGAGGTATTCCAGAATTTTCAAAGATAAAACAGACGACTTACATGAAAATGATAAATTTCAAGATGTTACTACTTTAACACAAATCATGTTATGAATAATTATATTATATTGACACTCAAAAAAAGAATTTTAAAGGATGTTCGGTCCCCCTTTTCGCATTAATTTGCTTCATTTTTAATTAATAATTTCATTACTTCCCTAACTGAATTGCTCGTGACGATCTTTTGTTGCTTATTTTGTCTATTGCACACTGTTCCGAAATAACACAAAACAAATCTAACTGGAAATGATATACTTCTCTTGCGCTCCCCCATTCGTTCACCTCTCTTCACTGTTTCAATCAAACTAAAGTTAAAAAATCAAAAGTTAAGACAATAACTGAAGTGGAAAGTTAGAATAAAGCCAAAATTAATGTTTTCTTTGCACATTTGTTTACGTATAATTAAAGTTTCTCTTTGTAAGAAGCATTTTAGAATATTAATCACTTAAATGTTTGGTGTGAAAGTAATTTACTTTGAGACATTTTTGGAAAGACCTATTGCTTTATGTTTAACTATTTTCAACATTTAGTGAAATATGTAAGGAAGTTTTGATGCATGATATGCATAACTATAAAGAAATTGAGTTTTCGAGCAATTATTTTATTAAATTATATTCTATGTACCACTTTTGCTTCCGGTTTTAAATACTCATTTTTTAATGATATTTATTTGAATACGATACACATTGATATTTCTTTCGTTTAAATACATGAATGTATTTATACATTTTCATTTAAATAAATATATATTATATGTTCGTGGATGCTATGATATATACATCTCATCTTACTATCATTTTGTGAAGGTATTTTTTTTTTTGTATTTACGAGTATGTAATCCTATCAAACAAACAATATTTCAAGCATCTGGATAAAATATGTAAAATGAAGAGTTAAACGTTTGGCGTGAAAGTATTTTACTCTGTGACAATTCTGGAAATACCTTTTACTTTATGTTTAAATAGTTCGACGTTTACTGAAACGTGTTCTAAGGTTTTGATGCATGATATGTATAATTATAAAGGAAATCAGTTCTCGAACAAACATATTCTAAGGTTGTATTTTATTTACCACTTTTATTTTCGGTTATAAATAGACTATATATTTTAATATATTTTATTATTCAAAATGTTTTCAAAATATCAAACATTGGTAGTATTTCATATTCCATTACAGTAGGTTTAATATTTTTATTTTATATGTATTATTATACTAATATTTATTTTAAATAACTACCTCTTCAAGCAATAATCGATACATTATAAATATAACAGAAAAGTCCATTTGTATGTTAGGTAAATTTTCTCTGAGGTATACTAGAACTTTGGAACATGAAACAGACGATTTACCTGAAAATGATAAATTTCAGGATGTTCATACTTTAACACAAATCATGTTATAAATAATTAAATTACACTGATATTCAAAGAAGAATTTTAAATGATGTTTCTCCTTTTCGCTTTCATTTGCTTCATTTTTAATTAATAATTTTCTTACAATTCCCTAAAGTGAAATGTCTCGTGACAAGCTTTTGTTGCTTTGTCTACTGCACAGTTTTCTGAAATAACACAAAACATGTCTAACTTGAAATGATATACTTCTCTTGCGCACCCTCGTCCACTTCTCTTCACAGTTTTAATCAAACTAAAGTTAGAAAATGAAAAGTTAAGACAATAACTGAAGTGAGAAGTTAGAGCAGAGTAAAGCCAAAATTAATGTTTTCTTTGCACATTTGTTTACGTGTAATTAAAGTTTGTCTTTGTAGAAGCTTTTTAGAATATTAATCACTTAAATGTTTGGTAAGAAAGTAATTTATTTTGGGATGTTTTTGGAAAAGCCTTTTGCTTTATGTTTAAATACTATTTTCGACATTTACTGAAACATGTAATGAAGTTTTGATGCATGATATGTGCAACTATAAAGGAATTCAATTCTCGAGAAAATATTTTATTAAATTATTTTCTATTTATGACTTTTATTTTCGGTTTTAAATATGCATTTTTTAATGTGATTTATTTAAATATGATCCTTATTGGTAGTCTTTTATTTAAACCTTTCAGGCCACTATTATTGTAAAACTAAAGAGAAAAATACTAGGGCACTTAACAAAGTTATGAACATATTATTATACATTTTTATACTTTACACAGGGCTCGGAACATTCCTAAAATTTTAAATTTTTTCTACGAGTACTACAAAAACATAATTTTGTGTTAATTTTTTTTAATTTTTAATTTTTTTTTTGCAGATGTTAAAGGAATGTCTGACGAAAATTTTTGTGTTAAAATAATGGCAGGAACGGTAGAAAATTTTAGAAACAAACTCTTTATACATTATCTTCCATTGTTTTAAAAAATATATATTTAATATATGAATTTATATAGATTAAAATAAAACTTTATATAATTTTTTTGTTTTCCTTACAAAATACTGCAATAATGAACTAATTTTGTAATTTAAATCTGAAAATTTGAAACTAAAATTTTCTTAAGACACAACTTAATTACTTTTGTTATAAGAAATTAATTATCTCAGTTACATCTTTCGTTGGCGTGAATGCAGTTTATAAAAACTAAATTCATTAAATTTCTCAACTGCTTTAAAATAAATTAAATATGACAAAACTGTGTCGGATTGCAAAATATTTAAAGCAAATTCTCGCCAGCAGGGAGAATATTCTTACTTAATTGCTTATTTTTTATGTTATATTTAAACTAATATATTCTATTTCCAAAAGTTAATTAATTTAGATTTTATAATGAGTCACGGTTTTCTAATATGTATAGAATAACCGCAGATTTTTTTCTTCTATGATTTGGCTTCAGTAAAAGTCGAAATTAAAAACCATTTTTAATTGTGAGTGTTTTTCGAGAAAACCCAGAAAAGTTTACGATTTTAAAAGATTACCGGTTTAATTTGAAATATTCTGATTTTGTCTGTTTTTATCTGCTTTTGAAACGGCAGTTTATATAAATATATTTTGGGATTAATATTTGGAAATAATTTACGTTTACTTTTGTAATCAATACCTTTTTTTAATTATTTGTAATTCACTTGGAAGATCGTGTAATTCACAATTTGAAAATATTTCTTATTTCATAAATTTTGTGACACAATGGATTCATTAACCGGAATTATCTTTCTTATTTTAAGAAAATAATTTATAAATACGTATTGGACAATTGCTCCATAAAATATACTTAAAAACTTTGTATTAAAACTAAATAAAATATTCTAAGTGGTACTCATAACATATACATTACATTACAAAAACATTAAAATGAATTAAAGCTCTACGTTTCAAATCGCACCCACGACCGTCATCAGGATAAAATGATGTTAAACAAGTTTAAAAGTTCCAAAACTGACACAAACGCCTGAGAGCACGCAAGAATACTTGAAAGGAGAGTACAAAAACAGCAGTGGAATTCTATTATTTTCTATTTGATATTTGCAAGCATTGAATTAACTTTAGGTTTATTATCTCATGAAAATTTGTTTAATTATAGCTCATATAAATGTTTAGCTTCAAGTTGCACATTTGCATGTTCATTTAATTTTCCATGTGTTTCTTATATCTGAGTAATGTGCAAAAAAAATTACCCGTGTGGATGAAAGACGTTTTTTAAATAAATTTGTTTATTAAGATTGAATTTGACAAAAGTAAAAAAATCGCTTTATTTGCCTTATTGATTTTATTACATTCCAGACATTATGCAGTATGTTGATTGTGTTTGAGTGTATTTATTTATATGATAACTAAAATTCTGTTAATCCATGTCCCCAGGACCCGTAGGATCTGTACTGACAATGCAAATACATGGTCCAAATTGGCTTAAAACATAATTTGATGTTTTTATGTCAGATTTAATTTTGTAGAATAATTCTTGAAATTATGAAACTTTAAAAAATTAGTTTTACTTTATATTATATGTATTCATAAACTATTCGTTTGATAGGAGAATAATTCTTTCAGAAAATCAGAAGTTAATACTTATTTTTAATTCATTTGAAAAATTTTTATTTAAGAAAACAATCACTTATGTCATGTGATTATCTGAAAGTAACATTTTAAATAAACTTTTATTATGCAATGATAATAATTAAAATGAATGTTTCATCGAATAATTTAGCTTCATTTAATTAAAAAATCAAATCTCCATTTCATCATAATCCTTCAAAACCCAAGCTTGTTTTCAACATCGTAACAATTTGCATATACATTCCTTCAGTGATCAAACCATCGAATCGCTGAATGGAAAATCTTTATCTATATAGTCTCATAATTAACTTTAGGAATAAAAAAAATTCCCTACCATTTTTCAATTGAGTTCTGGTAAGTGTGAAGGTGAAATCCGATTCTAATTTGCATTCAGAATTGATAATATTAATTATGTGCATCATTCCTTACTCTAAACAGAGCGAAATTATATTGCTGATTGGTTAGGCAAAGTGTGTCTTTGAGTGGTGGGAAGGGGATAATTTATCCCTGTTTTCAATGACGGGAAGTTAATTATCATTTTCTCACCTGTTTGAATTTTGATTTATTCCAGTTGGTTATTTAATGAATTACTAAACAAATTATTAAACGTTAAAGAATTAGTTTTATTTTATAACATATGTAGGGGAAGCTGTTGTACCTCTGACCGTATTGTTCCTTTGACCACCTAGGCCGTAGTGCCATCTAGCAGCATTTTATGAATTTTGGTGTAATTAGTGCATAGTTCCTTCACTAGAGTGCTTGTGCAACCTACTGTGGATTATTCAAGTCAAAGAGGATTTCTGTGAATAATATTAATCCATTTCCATCATAAAAATGTAACTATTTATTTGTTAATGTTTTTCCTAACAATATTTTTTGTGCTATATCTTTTTTGATAGAAATAATTTGACATGGTAGCTATAGACTTTTATAAATATGGTGCGGCTTGTGAAACTGATTATACTAACCCTAACACTGTAGCATGCTTTGTAATTTGCACTAGCATGGTGTTGTACCTCTGACCATTATCAGTTGTTGTTCCTTCGACCAGGTCAAAGGTACAACACTCTTAAAAGATTTTCTAAACATTTCAATTTTTATGACTTACTTACTACAACTGTCTTGAAATTAGTTAACGATATTTTTTACTTGAGTTGTTCATAAATAATAAAAAAATATGTAGACTGGGATAAGCACAGTTGATGTATCTCCTGAACTCATAGGCCTTAAACGAAAAAAAAACAAGTTGGAGATGATAACGTATGCCATAAGGGAACAACTATCACTATGATTACTGCTGTTAGTGCATCCGGAAACATCATTCCCCATTTGTTTGTTTTCCCCGTGTCAACTTTAAACCATTTATGCTTTACAAAACGCCTCTTGGATCAATCGGGGCTACAAACTCATCAGGCTGTTCAAATGACACCATATTCCAACAGTTTTTTCAACATTTTCTGAAAAATGTTAGACCTAGTACTGAAAGACTAGTATTGTTATTATTTGATAACCATCAATCCAGTGATGTAGTCGTAAAAAACCCAGAGGGTATACGTTCTAAGCAGAGGGTATACGCTCAAGGCAGAGGGTATACCCTAGTGTATATATACTATAGCTTTCTTGAGAAACAGAGGGTATACGGTGTTCCTTAAAAAAATCCAGAGGGTATACGGCGTATACCCTCGTATACCCTCCACTACATCCCTGCATCAATCTCATATTACCATACCAATAATTGAGATAGCCAAGGCTAGTGGTGAGATACTAATGACGTTTCATCCAAACTCTAGCAATGAAATGCAACACCTTAATAAGGTTGTTTATGGTTCTTTTAAAGCCTTTTATAATTAAGCTGTAAATAATTGTATGGTTGCTCCAGGAAATGTTAAAAAGCCTCTTACAATCTAAAACATTGCTGAACTTGAGGGCATAGTAGATTCTAAAACCATAGTTACAAACAATATTATGAAAGGTTTTAAGGTCACAGGGTTTGTGCCTTTCAATGAGAACGTTCCTCTGATGAAGAATTTCTTGCAGCTACTGTAATACATAGAGAGATGCTGTATGAAACTGATTTTGATGAACCATCAGCGGGTGGCGCAGCTCAAACTGACAATATCTTTCCTCAATGTAGCAGTTCAAATTTATCGCCACTTATCATAACACCTGAAAGTGTGAGGCCTCATCCAAAAGTGCAAGCAAGGAAAATGTCAAATAGAGATGTCTGCATAAAAAATAATAGAATCAAACAGTCAAATAGAGTTGTCTGCATTGTCAAATAGATAATGTCTGCATAAAGAGAAATGTCGTATCCTGACTGATACTCCTGACAGGCTAATTATTGAAGCTGAAAAAAAAGCAACAGTCTAAACTCAAGAAACAGTGATATCGAATAAAATAATTTTCTTTCTTCATTGCTGTGTTATCTAATTGGCTGGTCAGAGGTACAACACCTATATGTTGTACCTTTGACCCCAATGTTATTATTTTTTTAAATGAAATTAAACATAATAAAGGTAAAGCTAGAACCTTGAAAAAATTGTATATGATAAACCAGATGATACTTATTATAATAAAACAAAGAAATTGAATTTAGCTTTAATAGTTAAGCTACGAAAATTAAAATTTTGCAAAGTCGTCAAAGGAACAACATCTCCCCCTATTCACAAATTGATGGTTTGATAGGAGAATAATTCTTTCGCAAAATCAGAAGTTAATTCTTAAAGTTTAATTCATTTGAAAAAAAAATATTTAAGGAAACAATCACGTAAATCATATTATTACCTTGAAGTAACATTTTAAATGAACTTTTATTATGGAATAATAATAATCAAAATGAATGTTTCATCACATCATTTTAACTTCATTTAATTAGAAAATTAAGTCTTCACTTCATCGTACTCTTCAAAAGTCAGATTTGTTTTCAATTGTAACAAGTTTGCATATGCATTCCTTCAGTGATCAAATTATCGAATCGAATCATCGATGAACGAAAATGTTTATCTATGTCGTCTCAGAATTAACTTTACGCATAAAATAAATTCCCTACATTTTCCCGTTGAGTAATGATAAATGTGAAGGTGAAATGCGATTCCAATTTGCATTCAGAATTGATAATATTAATTATTTGTATCATTCCTTACCTTAAATAGAACGAAATTATAATGCTGATTGGTTGGGGAAAGTGTGTCTTTGAGGGGAGGAAGGGGATAATTTATCCCTGTTTTCAATGATGGGAAGTTAATTATCATTTTCTCACCTGTTTGAATTTTGATTTATTCCAGTTGGTTGTTTCATGAATTACCAAACAAATTATGAAACGTTAAAGAACTAGTTTTATTTTATAACATATGTATTCACAAACTAATGGTTTGATAGGAGAATAATTCTTTCGCAAAATCAGAATTTAATTCTTAAAGTTAATTCATTTGAAAAAAAAATTATTTAAGGAAACAATCACGTAAATCATATTATTACCTTGAAGTAACATTTTAAATGAACTTTTATTATGTAATAATAATAATCAAAATGAATGTTTCATCACATCATTTTAGCTTCATTTAATTAGAAAATTAAGTCTTCACTTCATCGTACTCTTAAAAGTCAGACTTGTTTTCAATTGTAAGAAATTTGCATATGCATTCCTTCAGTGATCAAATTATCGAATCGAATCATCGATGTACGGAAAATCTTTATCTATGTAGTCTCATAATTAACTTTACTAATAAAATTAATTCCCTACCATTTTTCAATTGAGTTTTGATAAATGTGAAGGTGAAATGCAATTCCAATTTGCTTTCAGAATTGATAATATTAATTATTTGCATCATTCCTTACCTTAAATAGAGCGAAATTATAATGCTGATCGGTTGGGGAAAGTGTGTCTTTGAGGGGAGGAAGGGGATAATTTATCCCTGTTTTCAATGACGGGAAGTTAATTATAATTTTCTCACCTGTTTGAATTTTGATTTTTTCCAGTTGGTTGTTTAATGAATTACTAATAAAATTATGAAACGTTAAAGAATTATTTTTATTTTATAACATATGTATTCACAAACTAATGGTTTGATAGGAGAATAATTCTTTTGCAAAATCAGAAGTTAATTCTTACAGTTTAATTCATTTGAAAAAGAATTATTTAAGAAAACAATCACGTAAATCACATGATTACCTTGAAGTAACATTTTAAATAAACTTTTATTATGGAATAATAATGATCAAAATAAATGTCTCATCATATAATTTAGCTTCATTTAATTAGAAAATTAAATCTTTATTTCATCATACCCTTCAAAATCCAGACTTGTTTTCAACAGCGTAACAATTTTGCATATGCATTCCTTCAGTGATCAAATTGTTGAATCGCCGAACGGAAAATCTTTATCTATGTCGTCTCAGAATTAATTTTAGGCATAAAATAAATTCCCCCCATTTTCCCATTGAATTTTGATAAATGTAAAGGTGAAATCCTATTCCAATTTGCATTCAGAATTGATAATATTAATTACGTTCATCATTTCTTACCTTAAATAGAGCAAAATTATAATGCTGATGGGTTAGGGAAAGTGTGTGTTTGAGGAGCGGGAAGGGGATCATTTATCCCCGTTTTCAATGACTGGGAGTTAATTAGAATTTTCTCACCTGTTTGAATTTTGATATATTCCAGTTGGTTCTTTAATGAATTACTAAACAAATTATGAAAGGTTAAAAAATTAGCTTTACTTTATAACATATGTATTCACATACTATTGGTTTGACAGGAGAATAATTCTTTCGGAGAATCGGAAGTAAATAATTATAATTTAATTCATTTGGAAAAATTTTGTTTAAGAACACAATCACGTAAATCATATGATTACCTTGAAGTAACATTTTAAATAAACTTTTACTATGCAATGATAATAATCAAAATGAATGTTTCATCACATTATTTAGCTTCATTTAATTAGAAAATGAAATCTTCATTTCATCCTACTCTTCAAAATCCAGACTTGTTTTCAACAGCTTAAAAATTTTGCTTATTCATTCCTTCAGTGATCAAATCATCGAATCGCCGAACGGTAAATCTTTATCTATGTCGTCTCATAATTAACTTTACGCATAAAATAAATCCTCTACCATTTTCCCGTTGAGTTTTGATAAATGTGAAGGTGAAATCCGATTCGAATTTGCTTTCAGAATTGATAATATTAATTATGTGCATCATTCCTTACTCTAAATAAAGCGAAATTATAATGGTGATTGGTTAGGGAAAGTGCGTCTTTGAGGGGCGGGAAGGGGATATTTTATCCCTGTTTACAATGACGTGAAGTTAATTATCATTTTCCCACCTGTTTGACTTTTGATTTATTTCAGTTGGTTGTTTAATGAATTACTAAACAAGGAAAAATATTAATGTGAAGTTGAAACAAAGAAAAAAAATGTGTAATACTTTGAGCTTAAATAAATAAAGTCGAACTGCAATAATCATTTTAATTTGTGTTCTTCTCAGTGTTTAAAGAACCAGGGAGTGAAAACTCGAGGTGATTACAGTGTGCTATATTGTTGTACTTTTTCCCTTTATTTTACAGTCCCACCCCCCACCCCAAAAAAGCACATTCCAACAGAAAGATAATAAAATAAAAAGAAAATTACCACTAGGCTGGAAATTGTATTCTTAAAATGTAAATTGCAAAAATAGTTTTAGAGGGTGGTCTTCATACGGAAATATTGTACCAAACTCTGAAAATTCAATACGAATATGTAATTTTGAAATCATTTTTAGATTTTTTGTTAAATGTTTCCTTACTATACCAAGCGGTAAATCACTACGTGCAGTTGTTTAGTAATTATCAAGGTTTAAATTTTTGAATTCGTAATGTTAAATTCATTGTTATTTTTTACAAAACAATTTATAACAGAGATAGGTTTTTTTTTTTTTTTTACCAAAACTCAAGATCTAGTGGGAAGAGTAAAATATAATTTTTTATTACCATATTGTAAAGCATCTGCAAATCGTTGTCTGTAACAAAAATTCATATTTTAAAACTTGTATTGTTCTCGAAATTTACATTCAAATACATATGTATTTTGAAAATTTTTAGAGTTGTAAATATTTCTACATATTAAAAAATTTTTTTTCAGAGTAAATTGCACAGATCTTTGTTCATGTATTCTTTTAAATACTTTTAAGTAAAAATAAATACAATTTTATTTAATTAAGAAATAATAATTTTGATAGGATAAAGGATTGGTATACTTTAACTTCGACCTAAAATAATAACCAAGTTTCCAGATGAAAATATTTTCTCAGACAATTAAACCGTAAAATAAAAAAAATTACGATAAAACTTCAAAAAAATTAAATAAATAAATATTACAGGTACTTACTTAAACATAGGTAGAGGTTATAACAATATACAAAATACAATATAATACAAAATATTAGATTTCTTTGTTTCTTAGTTTTGGAAAAAATGATGCGCGCAATGGGGAAAATATCTATTTTGAGAAAAAATACTTTAAAGTTCAATTTTACCTCGTTTTGGTTAGGTATCATTTTACATATTTTATCATAAAATCGTTTCTAATTGGAATCTCGTCATATTTTTTTAAAGTTTGGTAGCATGATATTTTTTAACAATAGAACTTTTTTTTACATTTTAAAAAGTTTTAAGGTGATTTCCACCTTAAGTTATAATGTATTAAAAAAGTTAAATATGATGTCAATATTGTGTATTCGGCACTGAAATTTTGGAAATTGATACACATCTATGCCTGTTTTATAATATACATTTAAAGAAGTTATAATTACCTCTCGAATTACATGGCTATTTTCTCTTTTTTTCTGGAAGAATTTCGTGATTAAAATGTACACAGAGTTCTTCCCTTTTTTTGGAGACTTGATTTAGCCAATATTGCTATACAAATCCAAATTAAAACATGTAATATTTTTCTACGAATATAATACTAATAGCTATAAACACACTCTACGTTTAAACCTTTACGTGCTGGAATTAAAAATCAGATATTTGCTCCCCTTCAATAGTTATCTTCATTAATGTCTGAAGATATCCAAAACAACTTATATAATAACAATTTTGTTTTTAGACAGATTTTTAAACAAAACTTATTTAATAAATCGGTAGCTAGAGTTTTTTTGTAAAATATTTACAAGAATAATTACATTAATTGACAAAAAATACTGTTATGGAAACCTCACGATTCTTAAAAGAACAATGTAAATAAATGTATTGTGATCCTATCTGTAACTGAGAAGTATTTTGTAGCTGCAACCTTTTCGTAAAAGATTTTTAATAGGAGAAAAGCTAAATCCATGTAAATGGTTGATAAAATAACCACATTAAAAAAATATTTACTTCTGGCTGTTTCGCTGTGCTTACTGACTGCGATCCAGCAAAATATTTTGTACGAATAGCACCATATACAGCAGAACCCCGCTAATCCGAAATTCCGTTTAATCCGAACCGATTTTATTTTCGAAAATTATATTTAAGAGATTAACTGAAAACATTGAATTATTGTACTAAAAAGCAAAAAAAAAAAAAATACTTTTTACTCTTTTTACTGCGAAATTTTCCGGATTACAGGATGAATGTTCGGAAAAACGTGTAGAAGTTAGAATTAAACAAAAAATGGCAGTAAAACATGTTTTTTATTCTTTAAACAGCTTGAATGGAAAAAAAAATTCAATAATGTAAAAATACAACATATGTATACGACTAAAAAATAAAAACATGCTCTGTACGCCTACTCGTAGTGGCCACCTTAAAAAATCTCGAATATCTGCTTGTTTGCCAGTCACTATAAAATATTTTTTTTTAATGCAAAAAGCATTTAATTCAGATGATAAAAAATTATTTTTTTTCAACAGCTTGATTTTGTAAATTATCTACTGAAATGTTTTTTTTCTCCCCCCTTCGTGGACGTGGGGACTGAGGTATTTATAGATTCGAGATTTTGTACCGTTTGTAGTGAGTTGTTGCGTAATTTCTTATTATGAAGTTCCATTAGATTATATAAACTTAAAGAGTGAATAAACAAGCAATACTTTTTTTCTGAAAGTCGTACCGGATTATCCAGCATGCCGGACCTTAGGAGGTCGGTTTAGAGGATATTTACTGTACTACTGAGTTCTTATAAATTTTATTTTCTTTTAGCAAACAACTTTTTCTTTTCTATTTTTATCAGAATTATTGGTAATCCGAAATTTATGTAATCCGAACACGCACCGGTCCCAATTAGTTCGGATTAATGGTGTTCTACTGTATTTGTATTAGTAAGCGAATTAGTTAAATTTTATGTTGCATTTTCTTTAGTGGGACTTAAAAGTCCCGTCGAAGCATAATAGTTCAAGGCAGAGAAATTTTCAACCTTAAGTATAAAAAATAATTTCATTCAATTAATTTTAATCGAGAATATGTGAACAATCATGCTCAAGCGTGCTAGAACCGTTAAGTTCGTTAATTTGCCATTAAAATTACTGTTAATTTATCAATAAGTTATTCGCCTTAAAATCAAATAAAGTCTTTCTGTATCTCTTATTAAATATATGAAACTGGGTACTTCAGAAAACGACGGTAATTAATTTTAATCGAGAATATGTAAACAATCATGCTCAAACGTTCTAGAACCGTTAAATTCGCTAATTTGCCATATGATTAATGTTACTTTATTAATATGTTATTCGACTTGAAATCAAATAAAGTCTTTCTGTATCTTTTCTTAAATATATGAAAGTGGGTGCTTCAGAAAACGACAGTAATTTATTTTAATCGAGAATATGTAAACAATCATGCTCAAACATTCTAAAACCGCTAAATTCGTTAATTTATCTTTATAATTATTGTTACTTCATTAATATATTATTCGTCTCAAAATCAAATAAAGTCTTTCTGTATCTTTCAGTAAAATATAAGAAAGTGGATTCTTCAGAAAACGACGTTAATGTGAAAGGAAAAAATCAATTTCTCTTTTAGAATTTTTGTACTCGGATTATTCGAAATCGAAATGTTATGCAAATTTAGCATTTCTGATACTTTTTCTATAATTTAGAGTAGAATTATTCCGAAAAATGTGTTAATTTTTCTCTTAAAAAGACCAGAATCAGTCTTTTTTTATTTTAGAATTTGTTTTCTTACTTTCATTTTACTTGTTTTGGGTATCAGTATTATTTAAATTTGGAGAACAAAAAAATTGTAAAACATTCTTGGCAGTGCTTTGTATTGTAACAAAGATTACCGTTGGAGATATGGAATCATTCATATTACGTCAGAAAGCGGGCTTGCTTTGTTGATGTTTTTTCAATTCTAAATTTTAGAATATAAGGGAAACAGTGGACGTTCAAAATTATTTTTTTCCTTTTTCACTCAATTGTGCGGAAGTTCTGCACACGCAATAATTCATACATTTTCTCAGTAAATTAATCCATTTTATTAAAAAATGTGTCACTATATCACGTTCCACAGAATATAATTAAATAAGTGCGAAGACACGGATACAGTCATCACACGTTATATCACGTCTGCCAGAATACAATTAAATATGTGCGATATATCAGAAAACATTAAAAAACTAAGCAAGCTAATATTCAAGAATATGTTTTGCATTTATCTCCCAAATGTTACTTTTTACATTTGACAGGGGTCGGAAAAACTCCTTCTATATTGTAGGGAATTACAACAACTACTTTATCAAAAATATAGATTACTATCACTACAATTATTTATTATAAAAAAATAGTGACTGCAAACTAGTCACTACTTCACTACTTTCACATTTTGTCAAAGGACTCAATTTAAATAGAAGACATAGATACAGTGACCCCCCCCCCCCCCCCCCCGTAATATCGCGTCTGTTGGAATAAATTTAAACAAGTGCTAAATAGCAGAAACCATTAAAAAACGACGAAATATTATTATGGAAGAAAATATTTAATGTTTATTTCCAAAATATTACTTTATATATATAGTACAAATTTCTTAACGAAATTAAGAGAGATACATACTAGAATCAATATTTAAATAAAATTACTTCAAAAATTCTAGATAATCACTCGACTTTCCGAAAAATTTACAGAATATTGTGTGTTAAAATAAATAGTTATGTAGCAATAAATAAAAACTTAGTTCCTGATTTTAAAAGGATGAGCTCTAGGGACCTAAAAACATGAGGAAATTTAATTATGCAAACATATATGCACATACACGTATAGAATCATTGTAAAAATAGCTAAAACGGAATCAGAGCCCCTCAGAATGTAAAAATATACAAAATATTAGTTAATTGAACTTTTCAATACACTATGAATATGCTAATTGTGTTGGGTTGATATTATATGGATTTATCTGTTTGATTTTGAGATTATATGGATACATATACAATCGTTGTAAAATTAATTAAAACGGATTCAGAGATCCTCAAAATGTAAAACTATACAATAGATTAGATTATTTAACTTTTCAATACATTATTAATATGCTAATTGTGTTCTGTTGCGAGTATGTGGATTTGCCTAAATTTATATTCTTGAAAATTACAGAAATACAACTCTAAATGCAAACAATAAATAAACCTGTAAACAAATCAAATAAGAAATCTGACATTGAAGCAAGAAGATTTAATAACGAATAAATAGACAAGTGTTGCCACCCAAAAAATAGATTTATTTGGTGAATTAATACTTCATTTTAGAAGCAAGTGTAAATCGGAAAAAACTATGACTTCAGGCGATGCGTTGCTATACAGTATATCATCATACATAATACATAATACACAGCATAATACAGATAGCTGTATCAGAAGAGATTTGTTTCTGAGATTAACAAATCGTTGAGCAAAAAAATTTTGCACAAAAGAAGACAATTACGGCCACGTGATTTTTAGGATGACATAATTTTCACTGAAGTAGTGTTAAAGGTGGCGTCGGAGCTCGCTACAATCTTGGGATTTTTCGTATCCTGCAACTCGCTACACTACATTGTTCAAAATGTAACGTGCTACATTGCAAAATAATGTAAAAAGTGGCGAATATTGTTATTTCACTACTTGTAGAGAGTTACTTGTGACCCCTGGACACAGATTAGCTTTCGGTTAGTTGAACAAAAAATGTGTCAATTTTTAAAAAACCACTCGTTAAAAAAAAAAAAAAAAAAAAAATATGCAAATTCTGGAAAGAAAACACACATTATATAAAACTAATACTAAATGAGCGAAATTTAATAACACTTTCTATAAAAATTGCTACATTGGGAAGTTTAAAACATATAGCGATATTAAATGCTATAGAATACTTCAATCATGTAGAAGAACTAGGTATAAATAATGCAGGGAGTAAGAAATTGGTACAGCACTCTCAAACAAATTTTTCTCAAAAAACATACAGTCAGCAAGTTGCCGGAACACCTCTGTGATTGAAAGAGATTTTTCTGTTTTTTGGAGAAATATCTGTCTTTTGATAGGAGAATTTCAGGAAATTTTTATAGCAGATTCTCGATTTTTTCTTATTTTAAAGGGAAAAAGACAAAATACAATGTATGTTTCTAATATGAATATGTAGTAAGCAGTACAGTTGCCGTAATAACGCTGTAATTTGAGGAAAAAGTCGGAGGATTTTAGGTAAGTTTTACGTCAGATTGGTGCCTGTATTTTGAGAGTAAATAGTAAATCAAAACAGATTTTTTTGTCTTTTAACGAAATATAATCAACGGATGCATCGGTTCCACTCACAGATTTTTTTTTTTTTAGTGTCAAGTATATTTAAAGATAGAATGACGCATAAATTATCAAAAAAAATTAAAATGTTGATGAATTATTATTTGTTACATAAAAAAGTGAAGTGATTTATACATATGATACATTATTTAGTATACGTTTTTATATTTTTAATCATTATTTTTTTATGTTACATCTTACACAAAAAGACACCTTTCAGTCTACAAAATAAAATCTCTATCGAATTTCTCAAAAAAGTAGCGTTTAAATGTCCGATTATGCTTAACTTCTCTAAAAATGCATATCGCTTTCAAAAAAATTCTTCTAGACTTCCATAATAAATTAGAAAAGCAGCATGCAAGGAACTGAATAAAAAATGTCTCGTCACCAAAGATTAAAGGTTATTGTTTTTGACATCAGTATATGTGACTTGGATATACCTGTTACTCAACGTTATACAAATATGCCGAACGGAATTTTTCATTTTTTACTTGCCTTATGCAATATATCAGCATAAGAGTTTTTGGAAATTTCGATGACGGTGAAAAATTGTTTTAAAATTGTGTCATGTTTTATTTGCGTCCGATAACACAACTCCTTTTTATAAATACTGAATATAACATGGGTTAAAATATGTAACACATTATGTCATAAAATATATGATTCAATATATTATCCTTGACATTTTATAAAAAGAATTTTGAAATATTGCTTAAATCTTGGAGTTTCATAGCGAAAGATCCCTTTTAACGTTTATATTATTCATTTTGCAATTGATCTATATATTATAAAACTTCAGACCTTCAGACTTTATATTAAACTAGCTGGAAAAGCCGATGCGTTACATTTTTATTGGATGAGATCTTTCGATTTTTGTAGAAAGAAAAAAAAATCTAATTTAATTCTACATTGAAGCGAGAATTATTATATTGATTTTATTATTTATTTATTATAAGTAAGAAATCTTGTTTAGAATGCAAATGAACTGAAAATTACGAAAGTTGTATTTAGCAAGTTACGTAATTTTCATTCAGATATAGTAGGATGCCTTTATCAGAAAATGGCGATATACTGGCAATAAAATTCGATAGGTCCCGAGGATTTTGAATAGAAATGTGAAAAGAATTATATGCATTATTTATTATTATATACATTATTTATTATTATCCATTATTAACAAACTACGCTTGTTTACTCGTCTATCGCGTCGAGACAAATTTCCTCATTTTCGCTGTCATTTGCTTCATTTTTAATTAAGAATTTCTTTAATTACAATACTCCAAAGTGCAGTGTCTCATGACAAGCTATTGTTACTTTGTCTATTTCACAGAGTTCCGAAGTCATAGAAAACAAGTTTAACTTAAAGTGATATATCTTTCTGTACACCCATTCGTCCAGTTCTATTTTCTTATTTAATCTAACTAATGTTCGAAAATGAAAAGCAAAGACAATAGTTGAGGTGGGAAGTTAGGGTAAAGTCAAAATTAATGTTTTCTTTGCACATTTGTTTACGTGTAATTAAAGTTTCCCTTTGTGGAAGCTTTTTAGTATATTAATCACTTAAACATTTGGTGTGAAAGTAATTTATTTTGGGACAATTCTTGAAAGGTATTTTGCTTTCTGATTCCGACAACTCTTATATATTTACTGAAAGCAGTTTTTGATGCATGGTATGGATAATTATGCAGGAATTTAACTCTCGACCAAATATTTAACTAAACGTGTTCTATTTCCATACACAGAATAAAGGTTCAAATTTAATGCATTGTGATACAAAATATTATTTTTGCTTAATTTCCATTTATAATATAGCAATAGAAAAGAAAAAGTAGTTATATTAGAGAAAGTGTTACATGATTGTAAGAACAAACAAAAATGTATTTTTTTCGAAACTCATACCTAAAAAGTATTCAAATTATCAAGGATTTCTCAAGTGTTTCGCCAACGTATTTTAACTAAAATTAAAGAATTATTTTATAAATAGGCCATAAAAATAGTAAAATATTGTTTTGTAACTGGCAACACAAAAAAATCCAAATTTCAAACAATTCTATAAAATATGAATAGCGTACAATCCTCTGTATTTTTAATTGCTTAAGGTATAGGGTGGTCGCCATCTGTTGGTTCTTTTTTGAACTATGAATATTTCACAGGTTATTTGAGTCAGCTTTCATGTGTCATGCATGTATGAACTTTCAAATGTATGTCATTTGTATGACAAGCTGGTGTAACGGCATACACTGCTCGCCAAACCATCCACTTATTGAGCGAGAAATTTCCAGATCGCATAATTACGAGAAATTCTGACGTAAATTAGCCTCCAAGATCGTGCGATTTAACCCAACGTATTATTTTCTTTGGGGGTTTCTGAAAAGCAAAGTATACGCCAATGCACCCCCGCACAATCCGATACCTCAAATGTTACATTCGGATTGAAATTTTGGCCATGTATCTGGTCATTCTGGGAAATGTCATAGAAAAATTTGATGTTCGGGTGATGGCATGTAAGCGGAGCCGCGGTGGATACATGTGCGATATTGTATTCCATACATAAATGACATAGACCCTTCCATGTTCAATTTTTTTTTCACTCATAAAAAAATGCGTTTTCTTTCATAATAAAAGAGAACCAACAGATAGACCACCCAATATCTGCCTACAACAGGAGCACTTTAAAAAAAAAAGTATAATACTGAATAAAAACACGTATTTTTAGTTCAATTGTAGAATCGAATGATGAAAAAACATAAAATCCTAGCAATATCTTCATAACATTTTAAGAAACTGCGGGGTATTTCCTTTATTAAGACTTTTCTTTTATTACGCCAGACGGCGTACACTCAATTCAACTAAATATATTTCAATTTTTTTTGTACTACATACTGCTACTAGACTTATATCTGTGTACTGAACTAGAAGTTTTACAATATCTTAAATATTAACTGAAATGTACTGAAGTATGCCAAACAGTGCACATTTTTCATTAAAAATCACCATTTTTAATGTTCGAGTACCTATAAAACGAATACGGTGTCACACAGACCTCAAATTCTATTTAACTCATTTATGCCTAGCGTCCCATTTTGGGGACGTTTCGAATTTTAATAATTTTTTTAATTTTTCTTCTTCTTTACAACATGAAAATTGTATGAAGTAATTATCTATAAATGTCTTTATTGTTAGATGACGACATAAGATGGATATTTATTTGCTTAAATGAATGCCTTTTTACGGTGTTTATAGATTTTTCATTTTTCAAGATAGTGAAATGTAAAAAGTAAGTTTATTTGTATTTTTTGTACCAAGGATCCAAATAAATAAGTCATAATCTTAGCTTCTAGACTTCTTTGAAATACGTATTTTTTTAAATTGCGAATTTATTTGTTCAAGCCTGTTTTTATGCATGCTTGCAACGCACAAAATATAGGGCGCAAGGCGCAAATGGATATATATTTCTATTAGGCATTTAGGTGGCAGTTATTTATGTAAATTCCTTTTCAAGATGATTTTGAAATAAATTGTTTTTTAGCCTAAAATACGGTTATTTTTAATTTATTATTAATAATACTTATAATGTTATTAGTCTCTGTAAAGAAAAAAAATATTTTTTTTAACAGTTCATGAAAATACTAATTATAGTATACAATATACAATTTAAAAGCTTAATTTATATAAATTTTATACAAAACATATAATTATGCATTTTCCACATATGAACATTCCCATATTTAATACGTGTACATTTTATCAAATAAATACAAAAATATTTTAGCGTAATTTTTTTTAGTATTTTTCCAGTTCATTTTGCAATATTGTAAAGTGATTTTACGAACAAATTTGAGAAAATAAAAATTCAGGCATAAATGTGCTAAAAACATAATAATATGGAAAGCATTCTGTCAAAATTTCACTAAAATATGTTTAAAACATTTTGTGTGTTGAAGTTTATCGTACAAGGAAATAACGAAAAAATTGATTTTCGAGAAATCGCATTTACAGTTCTATTATCTATATTATTTCTTATCTATAAAATTATTCTAAAAGTATCAACTAAGGTTTATTAGGGTTGTTATGTAAAAAGTATGATATATAAGTAAGACCTATAGTATTTATGTGATTAATTCTATTTAAATTAGTCTGTTGTTAACAATTTGACGTTCATTGCTTTTATGCTGCTACTTGGTATTGCATTACACAAATACATCATTAAAAGTTGTTATCTAGGCTATAAAAGTCGATAGTGCATAGAGTACGCTGCAGTTGCCATTATGTATGTCCAAAACATCCGTGTCTTTCAGGGTTAATATCTCGGCTAATTGCCGACGGATGTTTTCGAAAATCATTACCAACAATGCTTTTATACTTCTACTGCGATAGGTACCTAAAGCTCTCCTCAAAACTTTTGCTGAATGGCCTCAAATCGAAATTTGTGTGTAACGGGAAAATGCGCTTTTCTCAAAAACTATGCGACCTAAGGTAATCGGTGTAGTTTTCCTACAAAGTTTAATAATTAACGTTTACTACATCTAATTTTTTCAGGATTTTAGTTTCAGTGGATTAGGAAAAAGAGGGTGGGAGGGGGGCATATTTTTACGCTACATTTTTTATGATATTTCTGAAAATGTAATATCTTAAATTAAAACAAGTGTATTTTTGAGTTCAGCGTTACGAAAGCTTTCACACGACATACATAAAAGAGTTTTTTTTTTTTTAAGTAACTTAATTAGCCCTTCTACATTTTTCCAAAATATATCTGTGAACGTTTAATAATCTGTAAATATGTGTGTCAATAGTTTTTATTATTTCCACCTAATTGAACTTTATACGTTCCGTAGTTGAGGAGTAAAATGGCTGTGACAAGCAGACAGACACAGGAGTGAACTTATAATGGTTCCGTTTTTAACACTTTGCAACAAAGTTGAAAAGTGTTTATGACTTCGGTTTGTCTGTCGTCTGGCCGTCTGTCCGAGCTCTAACTCCCATACATATACTCGGACTGCCCTGAAATTTTTGGATGTTATTAACGTTTACAACAGCACGTTCCCTATTTCAAATGAAGTTTGTAGCATATTTAGTTCATTTACAGGGACAGTCAAATTTTACCGTTACATTACGGCCTATGGGAAGAAATCGTTTAAAATGATTTTTAATGATGTTATGCACTTTGAAACATAAGAAAATTGATATGCATTTATGAAGTGCACTAAAATTTGCATTCTGTAGAATATGCGGTGCAAAGAATAGTGATTATTCATTATGGCCACACAAAAGAATTCCGTTACATAATGATATATGGGTGGAGGGAATTGTTTGTGGCGTATTTTAATTATGTTAAATTATTTCATGTATAATGAAATTGATATACGTCGCTGAGGTTTTCTATAACCTATTTCATGTATAAAAAGAAGTGCATAGCATTTACAGGGACACACAAAAAGTTTCAGATACTATATTACTATATTGCATCCGAAGTACTGTGCAGTAGCAATGATTGCTGGAAATGCCTTTTTAATTATGGTATGCGCTTTTATTTCCACTACATTTAAGCAAAGTATATGGTGCGCATAAATGCTATAATTCATATACACGGCTACACAAAAGAATTCGTAATGGTTACTGGATATGAGTGCAAATTGCTTAAAAGTGGTTTTTAAATGAGTTATGCATTTTTACGCTGAACTGCATTTTGTTTACTAATAAATGTTTGTAGAATATAGATAAAATGATATAGAGAGTCACGCAAAGAATTGGATACATAAATGATAATTTCTGGAAATGTGATATCAGTAGCTTTAAGGGTGTTTTGGTTTGAATTAAATTTTAACTAAATAGTGGCGTGTAATAAAAGTACTAGGTTAACTACAGGGTTGTACAAAAGTATACAAGTATGTTTCCATCTATTAGTATAAATTGCAGAAAGAGAAATTTCAACCTGGTATGCGTTTTCTTGCTGAACTAAATTTCCCCATTTCCCCATATATATATATATCAACCTACAGATCAAATACAGAGCTGTTCAAAAGAATTAGAATAATACATATTTGCTATGGACGGTAACTGCTGAAATCAGTTTTTCAAATGTTTTCTGCGTTTTCAAAAATGTTTACTTAGTTATCTTATATAACTTATTTCCCTAAATGACGAAGTTTTGTTAAAGCATTCAGGAAGTGTTGGAAATGTTTCATAATCTATGCTTAACGCATGATTTTTCTTTATTGTTACTTTTTAAGTACGGAACCATAAAAAGACAATATTAGTGCATAACAAAGATAATGAAGAAGTACAAACAATGTAGATAATTCAAGTTGCAGTTTTTCCAACTGAAAGAAAAAGTGTTCGGTCCGGGAGTCGAACCCATTGACTTTAGCTTGAATTGTCGATGCTCTATCACCTAAACAGTCCTGGAGAAATGCGGCGGGCACATTTCACTCAGACTGTCTTATATTCCCATTCGATTAGCCCAGGATAGTTTCATTGGAAGAGAGTTGGCAGCTAAACCCACAGAAAACCAGTGTTAACATTTCTTAATTATATTGCACTATTTTATTTTTACAAAATTAAAATATAATCATCTAACGAATAAACAAATAGAGTTGCTTGAATGAAAACTGACAAAAATCTTTAATCTATTCAAGAAATAAAAATAGTCATATTTCTAGATTTATTTAAGAAACAAAACTTGCCATTCTATAAGCCGTCAAAATAAATATTTCCAAAATTGATATTTATATATGAAATTTTTCTGTTTTTGAATTCAAATGACAACTTGTCAGTCACCTAAATTATATTTTCAACTTTCAAATAAATTCCATTTAAATTGAATTCTTTCGAGAGATGGGCATTGATAATTTTATTTTATTTTTTGTGTAAAAAAAATAATTCTCGACAACTGATTAAATTCAAAATTTCAACAGTGAAACTTTTAAAACTGATTTGTTTTATACGAAAAAGTATGTAAAATTAAACGTATTCTGTTAGACTGCAATTTTACGGTCTTGGATAAGTAAAAAATTATTATTTTCTAGGCTCCGCTAAATAACTATTGACAGTTTGAAAATAGACAGATTTCCCTCGCTTTAAGCGGTTTACGTTAATGTGACTTTTAGACAGAGGAGTAATTTTTACTTTCTTCTATCTTTAATCGAAGAAAGTATTGTAAACGAAATTTTTTGACTTCCAAATTTTGACAGATTTACACGTTTTAGGGGTCATAGATCCCCCAAAACATGTTTATACAAAATGTCTGTCTGGCCGTTTGCCCGTGTGTCACCACTGTACCATCGAAAAGTGTATGAAGTTGTGCATAGTATTGAATCAAATTTTTGTGTATGTTCTTGGCGATGGCTAGCAGGTCCTCTCTGAATTTCGATGTATTCCGCCGAAAGAGGGTGCTGTAATAGCGATTTTTGAATAATTTTCTCGATTTTTCGTAGTTCTGTTGTACATTGGTGGCTCTTCAAGTGCGGGAACTTCGCATTCTGCTAATCCGTCAATTAGAAAATAGCTGGCTTACAGCAGAATAACGAAAAACTATTGATTTTAATAAATATCGTGATTGATATTAACTCGCTTTCACTGCGATGAATTGACTGAAGCAGAAATTTAGGATGAAGGTGAAAGTTGGTATAGTATTGAACTAATAATAATGAAGTATTAAGATTTTTAACTACTTTTTGATATATTAAGATGTATGAGATAGGAGAAAGTTTTCGGATTGGCACATCCAACTGGATTTTTTTTCAGATGCTTCTTCAATTAATAGAGTTTTAGTTAAATTGAATTTTAGTTAGCGCGATAATTTTTTTTTTCAGACGCTCTTCCAATTAATGCGGGGAAATTTTCTATTACTGTGCAAAGAACAGAATGTATGATCCTGTTTCTGTCAGTCAAACAGCTGCAAATAAATCATAAATATGACAATAAACGCAACACGTGGCATGGCCATCAGATAAATGGCTTTGTTATGTAGGTTTAAACTTAAAACTGATTTTTATTGTATTTTCATGGTAACTTAATTAGCTCATATTCCAATGTCGATGGTAGCTCACGCAAATTAGATAACTTTTTATTTCAAATCATGCTGATATTTACTTTCTTACAAAAAAAGCACAGCCAATATCGTAACATATTATTATAGTGCTTATTTTGTAGTGTGTTCTTGTCTTTCACTCATAATAAATTATTAGTTCAGTTTTAATTATTCTTAATTTAATTATTATCCAATTTAAAAACAAACAGATGATTATTAAGTCCTATATAAGGAATTTGACCTACATGAGCACGGGGCATTTCTTTAAAATGTGTAATCCCTCTTAAATTTTAATGTTCTTCACTTATCACTGGTTCAACCTTTACAGATCAACTTAACTGGCACAACCACTGGATATTTGGCTAGCTGCAGAGCTTACTCAAAAGGACAGCCTGCCACGCGCAAATCAACTATTAAATACACTTCCAGCAGTTTCAGTTAAGACTTAAAAGCCATATTGAAGCATTTTTCTCAAACACTGTTTTTCTCGAAATTTAAATAAATATACTTTAGTGTACCATGCATATGCAACCACTTTATCGTTAAATAAAGCATGAATTATATTTACAAAGCTTTAGAAGGCATTTTTGAGCAACTACAGTATAATACACTTCCATGTGATAATAAAATTTTTATTTTAATTAGAAAGTTTTACAACATACTTCTTTTAATTTAACCTTAGATATTTCTTAAAACAATTAGTCAAAATTACTACCCTTATTTTACTTTTATTTGAGGTATTTGTAAAAATCATGTAGAACATCCATTCTCTATAAAAATTATCTTACCCTAGAAACATTTTCATTTTTCTATTGATTCATTTAATCCATTCAGCCCTTTATAACAAAAATACGACACAATGACATATTTCAAATGAAAATGTAATTAATGCCTTGTCATTCTTCATTCTGCTTATACGCTTTCAATGATTAGAGTTCTCTTTCTTTTCGTAATAGGTCTTATCTCTCGACAAATGTTCAATTTCTCTATTGCCGATAATTACTGGATGTAAGTAAAAGATATTTCTCAATAAATCATGATTCTGAGGAACAAATAGCTTTTTTTCATTCGGATCACTTTAATTAGTATCTTAAGAAATGATCAGAACTGACCCATTTTATTCGGCCATTCAAAGCTTTACTGAGCAATAAGATATATGTCTTGAATAATTGTCATTTTATGTGTTATTTAAAAATAAGATCTGAACTAATTGCAGTTTCATTGTTACGATATTTTACTTAACTACAATAGAAAAATTATCACATGTATACATTTTTACAGGGTGTCATGAAGTATTCAATAATATTATCATTCACAAAGACGAATCTTTGTATAATTCATATAATACAGGGTGATTTAAAACAAGTGCTTTGAATACATATGGTAGTAGTTTCAGTGTACAAAAATGATTCAACGTAAACATTTAAATACAATGCTGGAGAAAGATCAAATATTTGATTGCGTAACTCATAACCTAAAGTCCATTTCATAAATTGTATGTTGTGAAGCAGGTTTTAAGTCACTGATTTCAGTCACTGTATCAAGTTTTTGCCTCATCCATATTTGCAATATAATCAAATAACGGCTGCCTGCAACAATTTCACCAGCAAAGAAAAAAACTATCGCGCAGGCTTGCTTTTGAAATCACACAGAAAACGTTGAACTAAATGATTCCGTTTGACAAACAAAATTAACTTAAATACTTACTCCTAAACTGCCGAAGGAATGCATATTTGAATCAATTAAAGTTTACAATTAAAGTCGTCAATGTTTGTTAAATAAAATAAGTTCACAGTAACAACTATATTTAGAAAAATATGTTATCCTTATGTAATTACAAAAGTCAGATATGAAATAGCTAACGTGTAACATTTCCCTTTCAAATTTGTGGTATTTATTAAAAAAAATTGAGCATAAAAAACATACTTCTAATGAAAAATTTCGGGAAGTGTAAGGTTAAAATATGCAAACAATTTTTTGTATTTCCTTCTGTGGTACATTCATTTCTTCGTTTCTCTACCGTTGTTTACAACATGTTTAATTTAACTAATTAACGAATTCCCTTTAATGTAAAGACAATACTTTGCCAAAATTGGCATTACATTGGAAGTATTTTCAATAATTGCAACATTTAACATCAGTATAAATTTCAATTCAATATCTTTTAATTTGATAATTTTACGACAAACTGCTTTTAAGTTAGTCAGATATTTCTTAAGAACAATTAGTCAAAATTACTAATATTACTTTACTTTTATGAGAGGTATTCGTAAAAATCATGTAGAACATTCATTCCTGATAAGAATTATCTTACTTACAAATATTTTCATTTTTCTATTAATTCATTTAATCCATTCAGCCATTTATAGCAAATATATAACACGATGACATATTTCCCATGAAAATGTAATTAATGCTTTGTCATTCTTCATTCTGCTTATACGCTTTCAATGATTAGAGTTCTCTTTCTTCTCATAATAGGTCTTATCTCTCGACAAATGTTCAATTTCTCTGTTGCCAATAATTATTGGATGTAAGTTAAAAGACATTTCTCAATAAATCATGGCTTTGAGGAATAAATAGCTTTTTTTTTCTTTCAGATCGCTTTAATAAGTATATTAAGAATTGATAAGAACTGGCCGATTTTGTTCTGCCATTTCAAAGTTTTACTGAGCAATCAAATATATGTCTTGAATAAGTGCCATTTTATATGTTATTTAAAACATTGATTTAAACTAATTGCAGTTTCATTTTTATGATATGTTACTACCAAACTGCAATAGAAATTTTTTCACATATATGTATTTTTACAGACTCAAATAATACAGGGAACAAAAATTCAAATAAATCATCATTTACTAATTTGAATCTAAGATATTTGAATCTAAGGTATAAGAATGATTCTTATAATACCTTATACATATAATACCTTAAAATAATTCGTATAATAGAGAATGATTTAAAATAATTGTTCTCATTTCAAATTAAAATAATTTCGCTATTTTAAAAATAAATCAAAGTAAAATTTTTAATACAATGCTGAAGAAAGGTCACATTTTTGTTTGCGTAACTCATAATTTATAATCTATTTCATATTTTTATATTGTCAAGCAGGTTTTTAGTCACTGATTTCAGTCATTGATTTCATTCACTGTATCAAGTTTTGGCGTCAGCCATATTTGCAATATAATCAAATAACAACTATCTGCAACATGTTCACCAGCAAAGAAAAAAGTACAGCACAATTTTGCTTTTAAAATCACACAGGGAACATTAACCTGATTACGTTTAACAAACAAAATTCACTTAAATACGTACTAGATGGTACCCGTCAAAATTTCACAGTAAATAACTTGAATGTTTTAATAGAAAAATTCTTGAATTTTTAATTAATCATTGAAATTGCGGCAAATTTCTATATTGCGTCATTGATTCCCATTTCTTTAAGAGGATAGATAATGCTGTCATCCAAACCTATTCAATGAAGCAGTCAAAGGATTTTAAGTTTATAATTTACACCAAATTTCGCTTGCGTTTTATCAGAAATTTAACTAAAAATATTTGGTACACTGTAAAAAAAAATCTGTAGTTCTACAGATGTAAAGTTACATGCTTACTAAACTTTCACCTGTAACTGTACGAAAAAAGCTGCAAATCTACAAAACTAGTTTTTGTAAAGCTACAAAAATCTGTAACTTTACAAATGAATCTGCTAAAATTTCAGTAATATTACTAAACTTTTATTTGTAACCCTGGCTGCAGTTACATGAAAAGTTCTCGGAATCCCAGTTTCCAAAAAAATTCTTAGTAACCTTACAGATTTTTTGATTTTCGGCTCAAAAGTGTGTCTGTTACATGAAATTTTGTTGTTGCCGTTACATGAAAAGTTCTAGGAATCCCAGTTTCCTAGAAAAACTTTAGAAACTTCACAGATTTTTTTTTTACAGTGTAGAGCATTTATTTTTACATACTACGGTCTCATTTTTTTGAATAAAAAACAATATTTGTTATTTACTATTTTTATTTAACTACACGACCATTAAAAACTGCCATGAATTTTATTTTTATCAGTCTCATTCTCTAAAACCCCAAATTTGAAACTTGATGCAGCTAACAATGTATAATATATGTTTTATTACTTGAATTTTATTTTATAATTTTTTATGCATTTTTCAAATATTAAACCATGGATATCAAGGTAATTTCTTTTATTGTTCTTATATGAATATATGAATCTTTCTTTATTATATGAATCTTTTATTATATGAATCTTTCTTTCCCTTTCATTTTTTACGCAAAAGAAATGCAAACTTTTTTTCTGACACACACACATATATTCTTGATAATGGGCAGAAATTATAACAAAAAATTGTACATCAGCTAAATTTATTTAATTGATAATTACATGCAAAATATTTTAAATATTAAATTATCAATATTATTTCTTTTAATATTGTTCAGTGTTAAATTTTATTAATTATAAAGCATTCAAATAATACTAATAATAAAATAAAAATCCCATAACTTCTCCTCCTAATAAAATATGTCATTATTGAAATAAATTATCGCCAAAAATATCACAGAAATTCTTTTGCCGGACGTTGGATTCGAACTTGCGTACTGTACAAAAATTCAGAGCTTTAAACTGGGTCTTAGACCTCACCGCCACCAAGAACTCATTTTGCTTTCCTCTAAATTGAAGAAGTCCGAAAAAGAGCTTTGGCGCACGCACCTATGGCCAAAAAATCGATACTTACAGAAATAGGTTTGTGTTTTAATATATATGATTACCTCTGCTCTGCTGCAGCAATGCATATATATATATAACTTACGATTTGACGTTTAATAAATAAATTCAGTGCCCAGCAACCACTGAATTAAAAAAATATATATTCTCTTTATGAACAAGTACTGAAAAGTTAATCTTCTTTGAGGGGGATTCCTAGTTGCAATGAACTTCACGCCCAGTATAAACATAGAATACCTTGCTATTGGTTGAGCCATTTGGAAATAGTTAAAATTTAGCTAAAAACTACTTAAAAAGGTGAAAAATATTAAAGGAAAATAAGAATTAGAAAAAAAGAAGAAAAAAAGAAGGTAGTTAAAAAAAAATCTGAAGTAATATAAAATTTTAATTTAGAGTTATAAAAAGTATATATTGCACTAAAAGAAAGTTTAAATTGTCATGTAAAAAAGTGAGTATAACTGTAGTTATGAAAATTACTGCATAAATGAAAAAAAAAATCTGAGTTTAAAAGTTTAATGAAAGGAAGTCAGTAAAACTATAACGAAAAAAACACATCAGCGCACGGCAAAACGCATCAGTCTAAGCAAATGAGGTGGCAAAAGCCGCACTGCAAAACAAAGGCACTTTTCAGAAGTTTTTTTTTTAGTTTATAAGATATTAAAAAAGAAGAATAAAGATAGTCAGAGCTAGTAGCGATCACAAGTTCATTGGGGATCTATAAAAAATGATGTATTTAGGCCGTTTCCGATTTTGGAGTTCAGAGGAATCATAATCCGGTAGCTCCACGACAATTTCGTAGGAAATATCATAAATGTTTAAGTAGAAATTTTTTAGAAAGATTGATTATGCGTTTATTTAAGGCGGTTGTTTTAAGATCTCTACGCACAGTAGAGTTGAGGAGGTAACGGGAAGCATTACGAACTGTCCTAAGAATTTTATTATGCAAGCGGCTAAGATTGTCCATACAAGTATTACAGTTATAGCCCCAGACCGGACAGGCATAAGTTCTAATAGGCAAGATGCAAGAATTGCACAGAAGAAATTTGTTATGAATAGCTAAAGTTTTACTATTGAAAAGAAGTTTAAGTGCAAGAAATGCTCCGATGACTTTACCTCTATAATTGCTGCTATTAAATAAGCCAAAATTTTCTATTTAAAATTTCTGGTATGTAGTTGAGAAATTGTAGTTGAGTTAAAAATTGAGTAGAAAAATCATACTTTCAAAAGAGAAATTTGAGCAGAGTAGCGTAAAAATAGGCAAACAAAAGTTTGTATTTCCTTCTGTGTTCACTTCTTCGTCTTTCTGTCGTTCTTCACAACATGTTTAAGTTAACAAAATAACAATTTCCTCCAAATATAAAGACAATATTTAGCCAATATTGCCAGTACATTGGAAGTATTCTCACTGAATTCATTATTAAACATCAATATATATTTCAATTTAATTTCTTTTAATTCGACAATTTTACAACGTAGTGTTTTTAAATTAAATAGACTCTTCTTAAGAACAATTAGTGAAAATTACTAATATTATTTTACTTTTATTTCAGGTATTTTTAAAAATCATATAGAACATTCATTCTTGATAGAAAATTATCTTACCCTAGAAACATTTTCATTTTATCCATTCTGCCCTTTATAACAAAAATACGACACGATGACATATTTCCCACGAAAATGTAATTAATGCATTGTCATTCTTCCTTCTGCTTATACGCTTTCAATGATTGGAGTTTTCTTTCTTTTTGTAATAGGTCTTATCCGTCGAAAAATGTTCAATTTCTGGGTTGCCAATAATTACTTGTTAAAAGATATTTCTCAATAAATCATGATTTTGAGGAACAAATATATTTTTTTCATTCAGAGCTTTAATTAGTATGTTAAGCAATGGTCAGAACTAACCCATTTTATTCTGCCATTATATTGATCGATAAGTCTTGAATAATTGCCATTTTGTATGCTACTTAAAAGATAGTTTTAAACTAATTGCAGTTTCATTGTTATGATACGTTACCAAACTACAATAGAAAATTTATCACAGATACGCATTTTTAGGTCATGAAATATTCAATAATATTATGATTAAATAAGCCGAATCTTAGATCTAAGAATAATTCGCATAATATCTTATACATATAATACCTTAAAATAATTCGTATAATACAGTGTGATTTAAAATAAATGCTGTCATATCAAATGACAATAACCTCGCTGTACAATAATAATTCAGAGGAAAATTTTTAATACACTACTGCAGAAACTTATCATTTTTTATTGCATAACTCATAACCAATAGTTTATTTCACATTTTATATTCTGAAGCATGTTTTTAGTTACAGATTTTCATTATATGTATCATTATATATGGCATTAGCCTTATTTTCAATATAATCAACTAACTGCTGACTTTAACAATTTCAACAGAAAAGAAAAAATGTACCATGCAATTTTGCTGTTGAATTTACACAGGAAACGTTGACCCAAGTGATTCCGTTTGGAAAACAAAAGTCGCTTAAATACATACACCTACACTGCCGCAGTGATGTTTATATAATCAATTAAAATTTATCTTTTAATAAATAAATTCAGTTCTTATGAACAACTATATTTAAATAAAAATAATTATTTTATGTAATAGTAAACAGGTGAACAGTTGAGACGTTGAGGGGATACCCGGTTGCAATGCAACTCCATTCCCTGTGGATGAGTATTTGTGTAACGCATCTTAGAGTAGCCATAAAAGTCTCTCTCTTACTGTAGGAGTCTCACTATAATACTATCAATGTGCTACAATAAAAATAAAACGATGTAATCGTATAAGTGTGCCATTAAATCAGGTAAAGAATTTTTCTTTAAAACTTCTGGTATGTAACCCTATGTATATGAGTGTAAAAAAACATGTTTCCAAAAAAGAAAAAAATATGCAGTGCATAGTAATAGTACGCAAACAAAACTTTCTATTTCCTTATGTGTTATGTTGAATTCTTTGTCTCCCTATCGTTCTTTACAACACGATTATATCAGGAAATTGATCCAGAAATTTTTATTTTATTCCGAATATTTTCAATAGATGCAATATTGAACATCAAAACTAAATAAAACAGGGTGATTAAAAAAAACATTTACAAAATAACATGGCAAATCAGGCATTCAGTAAGGATAAAAAGTCAGATAGAAACATAGGGTCTCAAATGCTCTCCGGAGCTACTAGAGGGCGTTTAAAATAATACTTAATGCAAAGACCAAGAAACAAAGCCATTCCAATTCATTTATTTATATTAGACACATGTTACAAATGAACGACCACTACAAGAGATAATCAAAGTTTTTGCCAGATGCATGAAGACACGCCTGACATCGATGCTGCATTGTACGGGCGCACATTCTCAAAGATACCAGGTGTATCTCGAACACATACTGCTGCCTCAACAATTCTTCCTATTAAGTCTTCCGGCGATGACATAGGGGTTTCATAAACAAGTCCTTTAAAAAAACCCAGAGGAAAAAATCAATTGGAAACAGATCTAGTGATCGTGGTGGCCATGCGAGGGGTTCAACTCGACCAATCCAGTGCCCAGGGAAAGTAGCCTACGGATGCGTTCTGAGTTGCAGGTTGAAATGCGCAGGTGGTCCGTTGTGCTGAAATCGAATGCGTCGACGAATATCCATAAGAACATCATTAAGCATGTCCGGGAGAGCCTTTTGCAAGAATGCAAGATAAATGCAACCATCAAGTCTTTCTGGGAGAATATATGGACCAAGTAAACAGTTTCCTACAATATCAGCGCACATGTTAAGTAAATTTGCGTTGTAAGGCTTGCTACGTGTAGCATGTGGGTTTTCATCCGCCCAAATATACAAGTTGTGAACGTTCATCACTCCCTGTAGTGAGAACGTAGCCTCATCAGTGAAGAGGACACTTGCTGTGAAGTTTCGGTCTGCAGCATTTTCTTGCATTTATTATAACTGTTATATTGTGTCCTACTTGTATATTGTTAAAATTTTTAATTCAACGTTAAACCATTCAACGGTGTAATTAGACAAACCGCAATATCATTAAATTTCCAAAAAGACTTTTTCACAGTTGAACCTATGATTTTAACTTTCAGCAAAAATGGATTTATTCCACAGTTGGATAAAACACATAGTTCTATGCACCTTCAATATGGTGCTTTAGAGCCCGAAGGTAATGGGCTGCTTCTTTTGTTGTTAGACTGCGGCTGCAACTCAAGAAGTGTGAGGTAGGAATTCCGGTTCAAGCTACGAAATTCCGTAGTTACGTGTCTCGAACGTCTGTCCGTGTGTCATTAGCTCTGAAATAGCAGTCTCAGTCTGATTTGTCCCAAAGGATAAAAGTAGCTAATTTATGCTTCATTATTTTACCAGTTAAAAAGTGTATGAGCGAGCAGTTCATCAGAATTTACCAGCATTTCAACATTTTACTACCCCTTAAATCAATATTTTGTCAATTTTACATGGTTCAATACTTAAGCGAATTATTGTTGAATTTGCACAAGCTTTTAGTTCGAATAAAAGAAAGTATGTCTCAATATTGTTTTTTTTTTTTTTTTAATGGTTGATTTAAAGTACGAAATACTGATAAATTTGCAGCAACTGTCTGATTTTTGCAGCCACTACAAAACCGAAATTTGGTCCATACCCTTTTTAAAAATGTAATTAGTAGAGGAGAAGGTCCAAATACCGGCTACTAGGTGTTCTGAGAACTGAGCGCAGCGCAGCCTAGCGGTGATAGGCAGAGTTTGTAACTTTAATTGAGAGAATAAAGTTACGAAAAGTACGTCGCTGAAGTCTGTGTCATTTACAAATAGTAAATGCAAAAGTGTCGAATCTACGTAATCTGGTACATCAAAAGTTTTTCAGATATGTGTTTCTCATTTTTTTTTAAATATACTGATCGTATATTGGCTTGAATTGTTGATTAAGTTATTTTCTAGACATATTTATCTCTCAATTGCCACGCATACAGTATTGGTATTTTATTATATGAATGAATAATACCGGTTTTAACTCAAACATAGCAGTGGTCCGAATACCGACTGCCTAGAGTGGTCTAAATACCGGCTAGCCGGTATTTGGACCTCTCTCGGTTGCTCCGCTTGAAGGGGAGGAAAATAAATTAATTTAAATAGTTCCATAATTAATAAATTAATTTAAATGGTTCAAAAATAGTCCCCGTCCCATTTCGCAATATGAAAAAAGCAACCATGGCCGTAATTGGACACTACAAAATTGCCTCTAATAAATGTGAAGAGAAAGGAAAAAAAATGACGGAGTAAACCAGGCGAAAGAGGCAGAAATTTGATTTTAACCCTCTTGCTGCTCAACCCGACATTTCCTTGGGCATCGTAAAAGTAGCAAAATTTGCGCAACCCGAGATTTCCACGGGTATGTATTTTTTCCGTCTAATTCACCCACCTTGATTATTCCCACCAGTTATTTTTATTGTAAATTATGCCTTATTTAATCGGAGCATTTTCCCGGTTAAATTAGACAAAAAACTTTTGTTTTGAAAAACCGGTGACAAAAGAATAAAAATTCTTAAAAGACGCTCGTCGCGAAGGTGTTAAATACACAATTTTTGAAGCTATTTTGATAAAACAATTATGCCACGAGAGGGCTAAAAAAGTGAAAAAGAAAAATATCCAACAGAGGAATATGATAAATTTGTGTCTTCTGCATGGGTGCTTTCTCTGTGGACAAGAATGGGGGAAGGGATTCTGGGTTAAATGTTAAGAATGCGATATGTGGGCTGATAGGGACTATACCGACACAGAGAGTGATATTATGCTTTTGATTTTTTCAGATAAAATAATTCTCATTTCAGTCAGCAAGCTTTTGTTTTTGTTTTACACGTTAAAAAGCAAAATTAGAAGCATAATGGGAAGCAGACTGAGAGATAGTCGTAAAGGATTTTCGAAATTTGACAAAAATACTTATTTATTAAAAATTGCGTAATTTTTTCTGTACATAAGAAATGTTATTAATCAATACAATTTATTAAAATAATATTCTTATTGCTTAATAATTGTCATTAGCTCTATTTGCGTCATCTTTTGGAAAAAAAAAACTTAGGTAGCCGGTATTTAGACCCCATTTTAAAAACTCAAAATTTGAAGACTTTCGGAATTTTGCTTCTTATAAACAGAAAACGCTTTTTAAACTGATTTTTTTCTCTAAGCAGGTGTAAGACGTGTCAAGGTACCCTGCTGTCACTTTTTATATTATTAATTTAAAAATTGTATGATCTAGATTGAAAACAAAATTGGCAGCCGGTATTTGGACCTTTTCCTCTATTAATTTGCTATTGGGACAGATTTATATTTTCTAAAATCTCAGTTATCTTTCGAGGCTATTTTGCATTTTCGATTTACATTTCAAATAAAAACAATATTTTCTCTGAAATGATTGCACCACATTTTTCCTCAAGAGAATTGATTTTCCAAATTCTAAAAATGTCTTTCCCGAATATATCTCTTGTGATGAAAGATAAATAGTTTCATTTTTATCGTGTAGCGGAAATCAATAATTAAAATTCAGAAATTGTAAGCCTTTTTTGGAAGATATCCAAATCCAACATCATTGATAAAAATATTTTAAATTTTCTCATCATTTTAATCGACATGTTTGCACCAATTTTATTTTTTGCATTTTCATTTGTATATTTTTATTCGAAATGAAATGTCACATCGTTTTACATTTCTTAAATTATTGCGAAATATTTTCATTTTAAAAGATTATGTGCAATGATTAAAATTTAGCTTTTACTCTTGTTTATTAATTTCGGTGGATAGAGTAAAAATCATATGATTAAAATAATGAAGTTTACTCCCACAGGCATTGGGATAAAAAGTGAAAAATAAATAGAAAATGTGATGTATTTTCACTTTTTTAAACCCTTATACTTTATTTTTCTGCTTTGAATAATATACATTCTTGAAGATGTTTTTGATTTTAATAACCGACATCAAAGAGAGGAAGTTATATAATTCCTATAATGTTTATTATTATTATATGCTTTTGCACTAGTTCTGGCGGATGCTCCAATTTATTTATTTTTTCTTTTCAGGGGACGTAATTTTATTTTAATTTAATGTATTCCGCAGAATTTTATTTGGATTCAAAATTGGTACATTTCTCTGTTTTTCTTTCTTTTATTTTTATAACTGACTTCAAAGCAAGGACATTACATAATTTTATAATGGTTATTATTGTTATCGTTATTATTATTATTATTATTATTATTGTTACTAATAATATTATTATTATTATATAATCGCGGACAGCATTTTAATGAATACTTCATTTTTATTTTTATTTTTTTATAGAAGGTAATTTTATTTTAATTAATTATATTTTGATTCAAAATTGACACATTTGTCCCTTTGTCCGTTTTTCTCTTTTTCGGGACTCTAGATTTCCTAAAAACGAAATCAATCCCCCTACAATCCAATTATGCCGTCAAAGGTTCAAAATCATCTTCCAGGTTGCCGTCAATTTCATACCTTTTTTACATTTAAAAAACAATCATCGTTATGTATGTGGTTTAATAAAGAGATACATAAAACATACCGATGTAATTATGATTTACTCTTTGGGAAAATTATCTGGAATCGTTGCGAATTTGAATATTTTCATATATAAACCATGATATCTCTAGACAGTTACGCAATCATATTTTTACGCATACGCTTTTAAAATGACGCATCAAAATTTCAAGTATAGTATTATTTACATAACTGCATAATTTGTATAAGACTTCACCATGTGTATCGCCTTGATCCAATGAGTATTTTGTAATTATTATTTCCATAATCGATGAATATTTTTCGATGTCAGAATAAATGAAAATTAGTGTTGCATGCTTACCGCAGTGGTTGTGGTTCATGCGAAAAGCTTTCAATTGTTGCTTTTAATAGTATTGAATGCAAGTTGATAGACATTGATCGTGCTATCCTCAGTTCATTATCATGACAAGGGAAATTAGCCCAGATGTAAATTGTGTTCGCAGGTTCTTTATTCCTGCTCTTAACTTTGGAGTTGCAGACTTCGAAGATATCATCGACTGGCAAGCTTGTTGTATGACATTTCCCTCAGTTCTCTTAGAGATCAGTTCTCAAGAACTTCTGAAGATGATACAGGGCAGTATGCCAATGGACTGCTGGGAATTTAATAATATTTCCTTCACACATACAATCAGTTGAGTGAATTGTGAAACTAGTCACTGCAGTTTCCTGAAAAACAGTTTGGTCGCAGAACAGCAATAGATTTATTAGAGCGATACAAGAATCCAGAAAACACATGTCGAAATTTGAGACCAAAAACGATTACAAGCAATAATGCTTTTGCCATTTGTATGTTCGAAAGATAAAATAAAGTTTCTGTTCGCATTAAAATGAGGTAAGTGTGACGTGTATTTATTTAAAATATTTCTTTCATTTTCAGAAATTTGGTGTCGATGAGCCGACAGAAGATATTAACCTATAATTCTAATTTTTTTACTGGTTGTTGTTGTTAAAACATAGTAACTTTTAAGCAATACCCTAAACCAATCAACGAAATCTGTGATCATAAATTAATTGTTTTGTTTTATCATTTTTTGCCCCATTGAGGTGAAAGAAGATATCAACCCAGTGTTTTAAGATTTCGCACACTATTTAATGAAAGGTGCTCACAACTTTTCTGCACTACTCCAAAAAGATTTAAGAAATTTCGATTTTTTTCGATACGCCCTGATTTAAACAGTTTAAATAAAACAATAACCTTTTTAAAATTCATATTAGATACTTTATATTTGAAGCAAGGTTAAATATTGAATTTCGTCTTATGATTTTATGAGCAACGTAGTCGATACTGGACACACCTTTAGAATGATGTATAAGAACAAAGTGATCTAATAAAATAAATGGAACTGCAATTAATTAATTTTCTCTAATTAATTTCAATCCAAAAAACTGCTACTTCTACTTTCAACTCTATTAATTATTGACTCTCTTATTTTCAAAACGAAGTGACGTATTTGTATAAGTAAACAACAATTAGTTATTATAATATTCTCTGATGAAGGGTTTGGAAAAACCCAAAAGTACTAAGACGTTTTTTAAAATAAAATATATATTTTAAACTTGTAACATCTCTTTTATTATTTTAGTCGCCTTTTAAGTAAAACAGGGAACTTTTAAAGTTTATATTAGATATTTTAAGTTTGAAGCAAGGTGAAATATTGGATTTTGTCTTATGATTTTATTTAAAAATAGATTTTTTAATTTAAAAAAGTCCTACAAATATTTAAAATGATAATAATAATAGCTTGAAATAAATATATAAAACATTATTTTTAAATCATAATGAAAAATAAACTGTAACACTTCCTTTTCAACTGTCTCAAATTTAAAAAGAATCAATAAGATTTTATTTTTTTAAATATTGTAATATATATATATATATATATATTTTAAAGCTTCTTATTTAAAAAAAAAAAAGAAAAAAAATACTATAACGAGCTATTTAAATATACATACAGAGATGGCGCCATAACTTTTATAGGTTTCGCTTGAAAACCCGTGTAAAATCAGCACTACTTAGCCATTGGACATTGGACATATTTTCAATATAGAGCCACATTATCCGATATTGAGGTGGTATTGAAAATTATATCACTGTAAGACAAATACATACAACAATTAATTACTTCTTTCCAAACATGCCAATTATTTCTGAACATCATTTACGGAATCTGTACTGTTTTGTAAGCAACACAGAAATATTCCGTGAAATTTATAGAAAACTTACTGGATTTATACTGATTGATAATCTCATGATATCAATTACGGAAATTGTACTGTTGTCTTAGAAAAATGAAACTATTCCATGAAATTTTACCGAAAAAATTGTGCATATTGACGGATATTTTTTTACAGTGTAACTGTATCTGTGTGTTAATTAATCTATGCCTGTTCTTTGTTTTAAAGAAAAAATGGATAATTTTAGACTGCTTTTCCATAATTGTACCAAAATGTGGATTCTTTTTCTTTCACTTCGTATTTGGATATTTCGGGTTCGGGTTGAAGTATGTCGGTTTCGAGGTCCGGTTTCGGTTTGACGAAATTACTTTTGTCTTTTCGGGTAAAGCTCCTGGTTGGCTCTAAGCAGAATTGCTATTTTCAGGTCAGGTACCCGATAATAATTAAATATTATAATATATAAACATATTAATTAAAACATACTTTACATTTTTAGAAACTTGTCGTGTTGCACATTCGGTTTAAGAATCGGAAGAAATAGCATTATCTAAAAACAATTATTGAATTTTTCGCATAAAATGTATAAGCGCGTTTTCCTTTGTAGCTATTAATAGTTTTTCTAATATTATATTTAACGACAGAAATCCTGTTAAAATATTTCTTGAATTCTAATTGTTAATTTTATTGATGTTTTATAATTGTTCGTTTGTATTGTCTTCTTACAGCTTGTTTCAGTAAATTTCATTTATTTTTATTTATTTATTTCAGGTAAGTTGAAAATTCCGTACCATACCGTTATGAGAAATGACCAAATGACAGTGAGTATTCTAATAAATTTGAAATTTGTATTGCTTTTGATCTATGTTATTTTATAATATTTTTAAATATTTTTTCAGTAAGTAACATACATAAAATTTTACAGTGGTTAATACAAGGATAAATATTTATTTTTAAAGGAACACATGTAATTATCAACTAAAACAGTATAGAAAAAATATAAATGCTACTTATTAGAATGAACTATAATTTTAAATTCGTATATTTAAATTTTCTAAACATAGATATCTTGAAAAAAAGAAGTAAGTGACAACTCATGTTTGTTTTTTTATTGTTTATTTATTTATTTATTTATTTATTTATTTATTGAGAACATATATTTTTTTTAAACTCATTTCGAAAAAGATATAAATTGTATTCTATAAATTGTTATTAAAGAGAAATGGATTTGTAGAAGCTTTATATATGTGAAACCAAAATTATAGCTCATCTCTCGAGAAGTATTTGTACTATGCTTTAAAAATTACCCGCATTTCAGTCTGTTTTACAATAATCACAAATGAACTTGACATTAGGAGTTCCGAACTGAAAACCTTTATAAGTCCTAAACTACTTGATTTCCTGTTTGATATCCCTAGTTAAAATTTACCTGAAAAGTCAATTAAGACGTCGAAAAGAGATGATCGTATTGGAAATTTCAATGTTTGGTAAAATTTCAGTATGAAGATAACCCCTAAGCTTTTTTTAAAACATAAATTGACAAAAGACATAACTTTTAGTCGAATGGCTATTTCGTGTTTTTTTTTTCTGTAACAATTTAAAGATTAAAACATATGGCGAGCTCTTTTTTTTTTTTTTTTTTTTTTTTTTTTGGTCGAGTTTACATGTTTTAAAAATAAATAAACTTTATAAGGTTGTAGGGTATAAATAATTGGCTCATTCAAATAAATAAATAACAAATGTTGTTTTGTTAATTCCTGTATTACATTATACATTTAAACTTATGCATCAAAACTGTATCAAAAATGGGTTATCCATGCATGTCTGTGCAAATAATACTTGGTAAATAGTCATAATGTAGTTACTTATAAACGCTTTTAATTCAATACTTAAAATAAACTTATTATTGTTTTATAGAAAAACATGCTATTTTCATTTTATTTGTAAAAACAGTACTTTTGTGTTGTTGAATAAAATTCTATATATTTCAAAAACACAATTCTCATATATCCATCTGTGCTAAAAAATTCTTATGAATATCTTTAAAGTTCATTAAAAAAATTCTGTGTCCTTTAAAACTACTAAAAATGCACAAAAAACATATTCGTTAACACATCAGGCAGTATCGCCATTTTTTGAAAAAAAGTTTCACTTCTTTCTGAGGCATCTTCAGTTCCGAATGAAATTTGCGTTATGTATCTGACCGAGATTTTTAATCTTTTAACTTTTTTTTCTCTCGTTTTCCATATACGTCTATTATCCCGTTTGACGTACAATCTCCGACTTGTTTGATACAGTAATGCCTGGTGAACATCGGTATAAGTGTAAATGCCTAGATGGCTATTTTTAAAAAATTCACATTAATTCAATTTAAAAGGGTGTTAACATATGCATATATATTACTAATAAGAAAGTTGAGTGATATGATCGATTATCTTATTTAAGATGCTTATATTTCTCATGGTGTTGAATTAATTCAAAATGACAGCAAACATTTACATTACTCGAGAAAATCTTTCGCTTTTTGGGGGGGAAATGTGCAGAATAACAAAGCAACTCAAAGAGTACACTGTTAAAAAATTTGTGATACGTTGAACCAATTTTTGGTGCTCCAGTAGCTGCAACCATAAGATGGTGAAATCTTGAACCAACCTTTAGAACTAAGGTTGAATCGGAGCTCCAAATCTTGGAGTGAGATTTCACCACCTCATGGTTGCAGCTACTGCAGCACCAAAATTTGGTTCAATCTACTACAAAATGTTTAACAGTGTAGTCATTTTTAATATAATATTTTATTCATTTTAATCTTTCCATACTATTCATTCGATATAATTATTAAATCTTTTGTTTGTTGAACGTCTTTATTTAAACAAGAACTGATAAAATTATTATGTTTGCTTTAATTATGATTTAGATCATTAATTTTGCACGAGCTTACCCATTGTTCGGCTCTTGTAAAAAAAAAAAAAAAAAAAAAAAAAAAAGAATATATATATACATATCTATAGATTCTATAAAATTAAAGAAAAATTCATTAAAGAAAAATTATTTACATAAATATAAAGTACAACTACATTTATTAATTTAACCAATCTTTCACTAATTTTAAATAACTTCATTACATAACAGATGCTTTTACCTTCTTTCCTGCTTTGCTTCATCATTAAATATTTCGTTCATATTGAACTATGACGCAATTTTTCCTTTTTAAATTAAAGTTTTCTGTTAATCTCCATTTTTAAGCTCCATTCAATTTGACGACAAAATTTTAATTAAAATCTTATGGACGTGATTATGCAGATTAAGTTGGAATTTTCATTTGCAGTTTTAAGGATTATGAATTATAAAACATTGCTTTTGATTTCGATTTTATAAAAAGTGCCAATGAATAGATTTCTGATACTTGAAATATTATTCCGAATTAATAACTCGAATGTACAGTTTCACAGAAATTTTCGTTGAATTAATTATTTTTATAATTTTCTTCACATTTAATCCTGTGAAAGAGAATACTTTCATTGTTTCCGCACTAAGAATTTTTTCTTGGTTTAAATATTGTTAAGTTTGTGATTGAATAAAAGGAAAAAAACTTTTTTATAAGCAACAGGGTTCACAAGCATCAAGGGATTCATTGGATATTAGGTGTTTTCTTAACAGAAATTTCGTAAAGTACCGGTCGGTATATCTGAAGTTAGATTTTTTTCAGTAGGTAAGACATATGTTACTTTATAAAATTTATGGTACAAGGTACTTGAAAGTCCTTGAAGCTTACGAATCCTGAGTATTTTTTTTTTTTTATCTAGTTGTGGTTGCAGACTTACCGACATATGGGAGTAAGAGATACGAAGCTGGGTATCGTCCTTGTACCTTAAAGTTAGAGCATTGGAACGCTATTCCAGGGAAACGGGTTCGATTCCCGGCATGGACATTTTTTCATTCTGCTGGTTTTACGCTTAGTTGACAATGTAAAATATCACGTATTTAATATTGAATTATTTTATTTGTCATTTATATCAAGCTTGCCCAACCTTTAACCATCTATATCCTAACGGTACTTTTAAGTTCCTTTAGCACATTCACGCCGGCGTGCATCACCAGCGGGTCACGCTTGACTGTCCCATCAGTCGGCGTGCATCACCGGTGGGTCACGCTTGACTGTCCCATCAGGCGGCGTGCATCACCGGTAGGTCACATGCAACTGTTTCATAGAAGGCGTGTACTAGAGGTGGGTCAAACTCGACTATGCTATAGACGGCGTGCCCTACAGATGGGTCACACTTGAATGTTCGAAAATTCAATAATAAAAGCAATTCATCATTATAAACTTAGTACATTCACGACGATTCTACCTTACAGAAATGCATTTATATCATGCTGACCGTATTTTTTTAGATTGTAAGACATTTTATATTAAATTCGTACATATGTTGTCAATAAAATCCTTTCTCTAAGTAATTTGCTTACTTCTTACGAACTTCCAGACATTCACAATCAACTCTGCTTGTTATATTCGAGTTCAATTCAATAAATATGAGAGGGACGGATCATTACATACAGTGTGTGAATAAGCGACAGTACCGCGCAGCCAGATGAAGCGAAAAATGAATTCGAGCACCATCTCACATGGAAAAACATGAATATCGGCGCCGGCGTGAACGTGTTAAAGAAAATTCAATGTAAAATTTCTTTAATTCGTCTACGAATAAAAGTATATTGCACTTTTCATACAAAACAATTTGCTCAATCATTTTTATGAAGAACAGTTAAACAGTCGAAGCTAAATACATTTAAAGTGATTATTTTCTCAACCCTTTACCTAGGTGTAGCTTTTATCCTATTAAAAACATTTTACGAAACATTATCTACTACAAAACACTTCTCTGCTACAGATAGAATCACAATATATTTATTTACACTGTTCTTATAAGAATTGTGAGATTTCCATAACACTACCTTTTGTTATATAATCTAATTATTCTTCTCAATATATTGTATATATATTTTTTAAAAAATTCAAAATTTTTCAAAAAAAAATTTTTTTTAAACCTTTAAATTCAAATGTATAAAATTCGATGGTCTATTTTATTTCTATATATAAACCAAACTTTTATAAAAATTATTGGGGATTTTCATTGATATGGAACGCTCAGGGGGCACTTCGAAGATTTCTATGACGACACGTAAAATTCCATTATTTTTTCAAAAATAAATTTTATTTTTTATTTTTTTTTGTGATAAATGCATGCCATAATGCATATAATGTACCCTTGAATAATATTTAAGATGAAATTTACCAAAAATTAAAAAAAAAAAAATTGAAAATTTTTCAAAAAAATTTCAAAAATATTCATTTTTTTTTTTACCTTTAAATTCAAATACATAAAATTCGATGCTCTATTTTATGTCTCTATATAAACCAAACTTTTATAAAAAATATTGGGGATTTTCATTGATATGGGAGACGCAGGGGGCATTTCGAAAATTTCTGAGACGACGCGTAAAATTCCATTTTTTTCTCAAATATATATATATATATATATATATATATATTGTGATAAATGCATGCCTTAGTGCATATAATGTACCCTTGAATAATATTTAAGGTGAAATTTACAAAAAAAAAAAAAAAAAAAAAAAAAATATTTTTAAGGATTTTAAACTTCACTGTCCCCTAAGCAGGTTGCTGGTAAATAATGAATGGCCCCTTTATTTACATGACTGAAAACATACAGAGTTAGTCACTTTGTCTGTGTTAGTGACGCAGACACGCTTTTTAAGCATCCATCTCACAGTAATAGCCATGACTACGTAGACATAAACTGCAGAGAAAATATAAATCATAGTAAATTTAGAATTATATTTACCTGGGAGGAGCTTATCTCAACAATTTATGCAGTATAAGAAGCTAAAAATCTTCATACTGCCTACAATAAAAATCATTATTCACATGTTAAATAATTAAAAACAAAATATTTTTTAAAATAAATTTTTATTATTCTATTAATGATAACAACATGAAAACTTCAAAAGGCACAGACACGTCTTATTTGATGCGCATTAATCTCATAGTTATACCTAATCACAAGTTTAAATGCGCTGCAGAGAAACTATAAATCATAGTAATTTAATAATAACATTTACCTGAGAGGGGCTTATCTCAAAACTTTTGTAGAAAAAAAGAGTCATAAACCTTGGTGTAGCCAACAATAAAATAAAAACGCACAAACATTATTAATTAAAAAATTATAAGCATTTTCTAAAATGAATTTTGTATTTTTTTTAAAAGTTAGTAACAGGAAACACTTGAAAGGATACAAAGAAATTCATCAAAGGTCGCCATGACCCCGACGTGCGCTTGATTGGTCGGCCCCGATTAATACACAAGGGAAGGTTTCGTTCGAGAAGGAACGTTCAGCTGCAAAGTTAACCCTTATCGGAAGCTACGCATGATTCCGTTTTTATATTCTACTTGCACCACTATATTTTAAAAACAAATTGTATAACATATTGCTCTTGCACATGTTGGAAAAGTACAACTAAAAGTGTGTCTTAAAAAAAAGTGGTGCTGACTGAATAAAATTCGTGTAAGAGATGCTGGTTTTCGATGTCACGCGGGAAACCGATAAAGGATTAAAATATAGGCTCAATGTGTAATCAACACTAGAGATCTGGTTCAGCTGTAGCCCCGATATTTTTGCTGTTAGTCGGGACATTAAATGTTCCGTGTTCGGGTTGACCTGCTTTTTTTCTAAAGAAAGTCCTCAATCTATCAAATCTCCTCTCTTGGAAAAAAAACACCATATATTTTAATATTAATTATAGAATACATGTCATTTTTTTATTTAAAAAATATATAATTGATGTAATAGACATAATTATAGACAACTTATCAATTGATTACATTAACCCTTAAATGCCTGATTTTTCAAAAATAATTGTAATAATGTTTTTCGGCTTTCATTTTTTAATAAATCATGGGAAAAATACTTTAAAAAATCATATTTTGTTTTAATTATAGTTTAGGGCTACAAAACAGTTTGTTACTAATCGGCAATACTGGTGTTTAATTGAGAAAATAATTTCCCTTGATAAAATTCTATAATATTAAACACACAAGAATTTTAAGAACTATAATAAGAAATAAATTTTACTTGGTCACTGCAGGTCAAAATAGAGTATTTTGCAAGCTTCCAAACAAAACAGAAAGAACAAGTAGCAACAATTAAAAAAATAAATCTATCTTTATTCTTAAACAGCGCAAGTGTTACCATCTACATGTTGAAAATCGATTTAATAATATTTTCAGAATGTATTTTATTGGCAACATTTGGTATTATATCTTCAATATTATTCTAATAGTATTTTAGAGCCTAAATTGTGTATGTTGCCGAAAAGAAACACCAGGCATTTAAGGGTTAATGATGTGGGCGGTTTTTCTTGATTTCGGCATTCTGACTCGCGTTTGGGTCAAGGTTCAGGGTGACGATTTTTTTTTAAATTTTTTGTTGGAAAGGGGGTTGTAAATTACTGTTAATTTTAACTGTTTTTTGTTTTCGATTTGAATAGTGTATAACCCGACCGTGCAGGACTCTAATTTATGCAGGCCTAAGGCTTTCTGGTGGTACTACAAAGTAATAGAATGCAGGGTAGTTCCAAACTCATGCTACAAACTTTAAGAATTGGTAGAAGACATTTTAACAATTCTTTATTGTACGGGAATGCATGATCGCAAGTGATGTGTTGAAGTACAAACACAGGAAACAGACATGGAAAGACACAGCGTTCTTGAAAGTGTTATGTTCGCACTAAGTGTTCAAAATTTCGTCAAATAACAGTAATACATGCCTGACAGCGTCGATGGAGTGATTCGCGTACAAATTCAAAGATACCAGGTATTTCACATACCGTGTACCAATTTGTGTACCAATGGCTATTCAAACGACGAGATCGTCAACAGAGACAACAGGAGTCGGATAAACAAGACTCTTGAGATGGCTCCATAACAAGTAATCACGGGTTTATAAATCGGAGATCGAGGTGGACAAAGGGCTGGTCCACCACTTCAAGATATTTCGATCGCCATTCATAAGCCACTGTGGTTTCAGCATAATGGTGTGACAGCCCATTTCAGCAATATTGTGTGCAATTACCTGGCTGCCCCGTTTGGGGAGCGATGGATTGGGGTTGCGTTTTATGCGACTTTAAGGAGGATCTCGTCGCCTGGAGGATAAATCGCAGAGGGTTTCTCTTTCCTCACGATAGCGTCAAGCTTCATGTTGCTTTAAGAGGTCTCAGGACTTTTAAAAATTGGAAAAAATGAAAACGTATAACTCAGTAAAACATACAATTCAATTAATGATCTACCAAGACCTTTTTTAAATATATATCGTTAAAATTTTGTTTCGCTAAAAAGTTTCAGTTACCTTTTTCATCGAAAACTGAAATTTCATAAATATTATGCTCCATAACATAAATTCCTGAAAAAAGAACAGAAAAATAATAAATGAGGTACATCAGAAAAGTGGAGAAAGAAAGGTTATTTTATTATAAAAACTTTATAAAAAATATATTTACACATTTTATTTAAAAGAAATGAATGAAATCGTGTAAATCATTCATGAAAAACATTTCCGTTGGAAACTGTTTCTTACCTTAAGGCTGTTCTCAACTGCTCTTCTCAACAAACGCAAAACATTTTGACATATTTACAAATTCATTTTTTAACGAAAAGATATAAAATTGGAAGGTCTGACTGGGGAAACAATTTGGAATCGAACTGTGTTTTCCATTTTTTGATCAATAAATCAACTGTTGAGGTATAAGCGTTTTTGAACACATGACAAAGACGTTTTTCAACCTTTTTGAAGTAATTATTCTTCTTTCGCACGGAAATTCGGTTCAAAACACCCACTTTGACACTATTTTCTGAAAGTTCTATTGCGTTTGCAAAAAAAACCCCAGAAAAAACAGCTCGATTACATAGTTTCTGAACAATAACACCTGCTAGTTTCATGCATTTCTGAACAAAAATTAATTAAAACTTATGTCATGAAGTTGCCCTTTTGGATATGAGAACAGCCTTAACAACAATTATTTTGGGGTGCTCTTTTTCTGTATCAAGACATGACACATTAAACTAAAGTAGCCCCTTGCGTTAATGTACTTTACAATTTGAAATTATGCCCAAAACTGGAATTTTCTAGTGCAGTTGGCTGGAGAAAACTTCACTCAGATGTTCTCGAGCTAGCTTGAGGGCGAGTGAGCAGCACAATGTTTCATAAATAGAATAACTTCGTATTTTTCTCTTCCTATATGCGCGTCTAGTTTCTTTAGCCAACTGTCCATGGCTGCCTGCGTCATCCACGCTTATAGATTTGCCTCATAATCCGTGAAGAACGTGATTACATATTTAGGACAACGGAGCTTTTTGTATTTTTCAGTGGCTAAGTGTCGTAGCTTATCGGTACCGTCAAACGCTGTTTACTTTGCATGCCGGTCCTGACGTGAGTCCGGTCTTGTCTGTGATGTAATCATGTTTCGCCTAACACCCTTGAATTAATTTTGGAAGTTCCTGATTTTGATGTGATCAATTGTGCGATCATCCACGGCATTCTACTCGTCGCATATATGCAACCAGTAATATCATGGTGGTACTTGAATCCTGTAAGCTAACCTTGAGAAGATTTGAATACTACTAACTCGAGGGCTTTTTCTTGCAACAAATTTCAGATTATCAGTATGTCAGCAGAACGCTTAGACTGAAACCACAATTATAGAGGTTTTTCCCAGAAACCTTAGAGAAAAAATTCGGCAAGGGGTAGAAAAGGTTCGGAAAAAAATATTTTCTGCAAAACGTATAAGTAAGATAAAATTTCATCCGGGGACACAAAAACAAAACGCACAACTGAGGGAAACGTATATTTCAAAAACGTATAACTCAGCTAAATTTTAATGACAAATGATCGGGACCAGTGACTTTAAACGTATAACTGTGGGAAACGTAGAACTCAGGTAACGTAGACTGGAGTTCCACTGTATTTCTAGTTATCCAAAAAATGAGGATTCGTGAGAATTCATTGAATATTTTATTTACAATGAAGATAGAAATGTCTTTTTCGATATGAAGTTACAGAAATTTTGTTCTCGAATAATTCTATATCGAAAAAATATATTTTTAGAAAAAATCGACGCTTTAGTTCGAGACTAATGCATTTCCTTAAAACATTTTCAAAATATCTAAGACTATTTGTAATACTTCAAAATTTCATGACATATAAGGTTACAGTGCTCTATCTTTAAGAATGTTTCTTATACCGTCTCAATTTCTTGTTTATTTTGTATATTTCAGTTATATAATGCTTATTTTACATTAAAATTCACTATTTGTCTACTTTAAAGCTTCTTTGATATTGTAATAATCTAATTCGTAAGATATATTTGTAAATATAAAACATCAAGCGTATATATGTTTGTTTGTGGAAAATTATAGGAATTTGACGACGCATGATGATTAAACTTTCGCTTAGGAAAAGTATTTTTTATATCTTTTTAGTAGATCTTTTTGGAAATATATTTACATTTTTACTTGTCTCTGAAAAATATTAGCTTATTACTTTTATATCATTTTAAAACATGAATTTAATCTAATATATAAAAATGAAAATTTGTCTGTCTGTTTGTTTGTACGTAATGCTATACAAATCCACAGTCGCTATACAAATGCACTTTTTAGCAAGCTTATTTAAGTTTGTTTTACTTGATTAAAAAAATTCTATACGTCAAATTCTATATTAATTAGTTGTCAACAAAAGCAAATTGCGAGTACAATATGATTAGTAAAACTAATTAGATCCTCTCCTGATCCCATTGATGAAAAAAGGGTATTTGCAGGGCCTTGGTGGGGATTTCCAAGAGTTGATCAAAACAGCGGTTTTACTGTCAAACAATAATGTCCTTCACCTTTTGTGCACCTTGTTGAAAGTACTTATGATTTCACTACTTTTACGTACAAAAATCCTGTCATAATTAATTATGCCAGAAATTCCTGCCTTTGATAGCGTTTCAAGGATTTTCACGCTGCATTTCACTTCTTTCTGTTCTTCCAAAAAACAAAAGGGCCAATATCACGTGATCTGTTCGGTTCGAGGGTATAATTCCTTTACGTTTCTTGATCCTCGTGATAAGAGCTTTCAAACTATAACACTCTTGTCAAAATCTAGAACTCGCAGTTGGGCATGTTCTCTAGTAAGTTAATAGTAATTGCCTTAAATTAATGGTAAATATATTTAGAAAATGAAATGTTGCTGCTAAGTTTGGCGAAATGTTATAGAGGTGTTACAATTTAACTACTTGGATTGTTTTAAAATTAGGTCTGACGAATTCTAATTCGAAAATATCTATCGTTAAATTCACAAACATCCAAACGCGATCGTTTTCCATATCCATTTTATACTTTAAACCTTCCATTAACACTTTACTAATTTTTATGCCTTGTATTTTCGTTATAATTGAATCTAGTAGGTAAAACAAATATAAAAATTATTTCTTAAAATTTTTAAACTACCTACTTACTACTCGAATATTATTCTTTACACAATTTTGATAATACTGTCGAATGTAATATCTATTAGAAACACATTATAATAAATATTAGTTCGCTTTCATTATCAATTCACAAAGGATTATATTAATATTTTTCCTTGAAGAACTTTCTGTGATAAAATGGATAAATGCAAATGCAGAAAAATATCATTAAGCCGTTCCGATTAATCTCAAATATTCAGCGGAGGGAGTAAAAATTATCCTTCTACCAAAGTTGTTTGAAATTCAAATTTGTGTGTGAAAAATTTAATCGTATTCTTGCGTACAGATTAGTGACTTAAAGATAGTAACAACGTGTTGGTATTCTTAATATCTTCCTTCGTAATAGATTTACTGAAAGTAGTTTAGTATCGTATATATTTATTTTCGTTACGACTTGTGTCTGAATGATTATCAGATTATTTAGATTGATGTTATAAATGTTTTTTTTTATAGCAACTTAATGTGATCAACATATAATCGTAGCAAAGGATATTTTCGTATCTTAATAATTATGACAATATAATTTATTATCTACAAACTTGCTGATCATAATGATAAAGAGTTTTTTTTTTCACTCCTTGAAGTATTGTAGTTTTATTAATAGAGGAATTAATGTTGTGCACAGGTTTTGTATATAGTTAATGTAATAAATAAACTTCAATATTTCGATAAAACACACGGAATATCAATTATATTTGTCAAATACACTATGTGAAAATAGTATCGTATTCCTGCGTGACTTAAAGACTTAAAGATTAGTGACTTAAAGATTGTAACAACGTGTTGGTATTCTTAATATATTCCTTCATAAAAGATTTACTGAAAGTAGATTAGTATCGTATATATTTATTTTCGTTACGACTTGTGTTTGAAGGATTATGAGATTATTTGGATTGATGTTATAAGTGTTTTTTATTTTTTATTTATTTTTATTTATTTTTTTTATAGCAACTTAATGTCATTAACATATAACCTTAGCAAAGGATATTTTCGTATCTTAAAAATTATGGCAATATAATTTATTATCGACAAACTTGCTGATGATAATGATAAAAAAAAAATCACTTCTTGAAGTATTGTAGTTTTATTAATAGAGGAAATGATTTTGAGTACAAATTTTGTATATAGTTAATGTAAAAAGTGAACTTCAATATTTCGATAAAATACACGGAATATCAATTATATTTGTCATATACACTATGGGAAAAATGTAATCGTATTCCTGCGTACAAATTAGTGACTTAAAGATAGTAACAACCTTTTGGTGTTCTTTCCTTCATGAATGATTTATTGAAAGTAGATTAGCATCGTATATATTTATTTTCGTTACGATTTGTGTTTGAAAGATTATCAGATTATTTGGATTGATGTTACAAATGTGTTTTTTATAAGAACTTAATGTCACCAACATATAATCTTTGCAAAGGATATTTTCGTACCTTAATAATTATGACAATATAATTTATTATCTACAAACATGCTGGTAATAATGATAAGAAGTTTTTTTTTCACTTCTTGAAGTTTTGTAGTTTCATTAATAGAGGAAATGATGTTGTGTACAGATTTTGTCTATAGTTAATGTAATAAGTAAACTTTGATATTTCGATAAAACACACGGAATATCAGTTATAATTGTCAAATACACTATACATAGGTGCCAAACTCAAACTAATCTTCCGTAATTCTTACGTTAATTTGATCCTGGTTTAATACTTTTCGAACCAGAAATTTCTTAAGAAATTAAATAAAATATGTTCCACGTAGAAACCTGCAGTTAAATAAATAAGCATTCATGAAATAAATTTTCTGGTTCGAAACGTGGTTAACCTGGGTCAAATTATTACAGACGGAAGATTAGTGGAAGGTAGGCAGCTATGATTATACATAAGGTTAAAATCGTGGATCTTCATATGAGTTCTCTTGGATTCTTGACCCTTTCGAATCGATCGTCCCTCATACAACTTTTTCTTTTGAGTCATAGTTTATGAGCTTAAATAAAGCGAAAATTTCAATTCGAAAATAGTTCTACTCAAGAAAATGACTGTACAGCTATACGACAGGTAAACAAAATATTTGTTTCAAAGTAGTGAAGATATTCAGAGTTGATCTAAAAAAGTACGTTTCAGAATAAGAACATAAAGAAGAACGTTTGGAAAATAATATTTTATTTTATTAAATTCATCTAGGAATAGCTGAAGCGCCCGGAGTTGCCCGGATAATAGCCCGGGATAATTTGCCGGGATAATAACCTTAAATATATCTAAAATACGTGTTGAATTGAGGCATTTTTTTTCGAAACGAATTTAGTGTTCGAATTCCCCCTGTTTTGTATGATAGTATATTTTTAAACGACAATCTATCCAAATGAACATAGTCTTGGGTAGCCACTATCTTCGGCAGCGTATACTCGTGCATGCTAGGCACGTTCTGTTCTGTTTTTGCAAACGATCCTTGAATTCGTATGATTTTATATTTTATAAAGAAAATCTATCCAAGCGAATTAAGGGGCGCTCATTATAGTGGTTGACAATTTAAATTCTCACTTACTTTTATTTATGTTACATTTTCAATTTTGAACATAAATTCCAAAAGGAAAACAGAAATAAAAAAACAAAGGGAGCTCACTAATGTTAGTGATCTTCACGTAATACATCTTGTTATTTTTCTTTCTTTAAATGAAGATAATTCGTTAACAAAAACCCTTCAAAATAGGCCAATTACCTGCGGAGTTATTAAACGATGACATTTTAAACAAAGCGAAAAAAAATCTATCCGCTCAATCTCTCACCCTCTTTCAAAACGCGAAATGATAGCTACGGATGATTCTCGGGACATGCACAGAAGGAATCACCGGCACAATAATATGCTCATTTTTTGAAAAGGCGAAATGATATCGACGAAAACGGATTCTCAGAACAAAAGGTGAAGCTTAAGAAATTTAGACAAGTAGTAATAGGTTTCGTAATCATAGGATAGTGCAATAAATTTGCAACTACTATAAGATATATGCCAGATTAAAATTATTGGATTTCATTTTGGTTTATTTCAAAGAAATATGCTATATTTGAAATTTAATTATTAATATAAGATAAAGGAGAATCAAATATACATATAAATAACAAGGAGTAGTAAAATGTCATTGTAAATGATAGTGCACACGTCTTATCGTCTTATGTTTTCCATGTTATTTAATCTTTTATTTCCTTAAATTAAATAAAAATATACAAGCATAGATATTCCCAATTTACTTTAACGCTAGAAAATTAAATGCGTTCTTTCAAAATCTGTCAGTTGGTCTTTTCAAGAAAGAAAAAAAAAAGAACGCTATTTTGCCTTTTCCATGAAATCGTATTCTGTTTTCGACTTTTAAAGGAAAGCTTTGTAAATTCAAAATAGCAAGTTACACTTCGTTTTTACTGAGCAAGTATTCTCAAAACTGACTATGTTTCTCTTGTTTAAAATAATAGTAAGCTCGACAAAAAATTTGAAATAACTCGACAAATTTTGCAACGCTTATATATATTAAGTTCAAAACATTTGATTGGGTAGTTTTTGCGCTGTTATATGCGGACAGATGGAGAGACCAGACGACGACTATAGCTACTATGTATTTATATTATTACGAACGCACCTAGAACAGAGATTGCTAATAACATTCACGTAACATATTTTCCTCTCTTTAAATGACGAAAATTCATAAGCAAAACCCTTGTAAATACGTCACTTACCGAGTTATTAAAGTATGACATTTTAAACCAAGCGAAAATAATCTGTGGCTCAATCCCACGCCCTCTTTCAAAACGAGAAATAATATCTACAAAGCATTGGCAGGACATACCTGAAATCATCACCGGCACAATAGCATGGTCATTTTTTTAAACGCGAAATGATATCTGCCAATGTTGAAAATGGATACTGAGAAGATAAAGAGAAGCATAAGAAATTTAGTCTAGTGGTGATAAATTGCATAATCTTTGAAGACTGTTATATATTTATAAATACTAAAAAAAAGTATTCTAGATTAAAATTCTTTGATTTCACTTTGGTTTGTTTAAGAGAAATTGGTTATATTTCTCATTTAATAATTAATATAAGATGTAGGAAAATCACATATAAATACCAAGAAGTAGTAAAATACCTTTGAAAATGACAGTGCATACGTCTTAACGTCTTATATTTCCAAAATTATTTAATGTTTTATTTCCTCAAATTAAATAAAAAATATACAAGCACAGATATTTCCTATCTACTTTAAAGCTAGAAAATGAAATGCACTGTTTCAAAATCTGTCAGTTGCGCTTTTCAAGAAGGAAAAAAAAAGAATGCTTTTTTGCCTATTCTATTTAGACTTTTAAATGAAAACTTTGTAAATTCAAAATAGCAAGTTAAACTTCGTTTTTACTGAGCAAGTATTTCCAAAATTGACCGTGTTTCCCTAGTTTAAAATGCGTTTTACGCATCGCCTGTGAAAATTCCTCCTGTTTTAAAAATTCTCTAAGCACTAAATCAACAGACAAAAAGTTACTGAACGATAAATCTTGGGATGCTTTACATTTTTGAATTACATTTTGTTTATCAAGCATTATCTCTCTTTTTTCCTATTCTTTAAAGACACTTTTTACACTATGCCATTTTCAATATACTGTAAAATATTAAAAATATTAAACAAATTATATTTCGAAATATACATACATTTAGCGTGTGGATTTTAAATGACTAAATAGAATAAAGAAAGAAAGACAGACTTGAATACATTTTAAAGTAAAACTTTATACAATTTTTAAAAATACTAAAAACATTAAAAATACATTTAGTATATGTTTCGCCAAGCAACCACAGTCCATCAGCAGTACAAATTAACCATTGTAAAAACAAACTACAAGACAAATCAAGACAAATGATTTGCCTTGTTGTTTCTTTTTACAATGGTTAATTTGTACTAATGAGGACTTACGTTTGTTTGGCGAAACGTATACTAAGTGTAATTTTAGTGTTTTTAATATTTAAGACTAGAAAACAGGAATTCTATTTTTCAGAATCTAGTGTCGCCCCCGATGAATATATATATATATATATATATATATATATATATATATATATATATATATATAGTTCAGTTTCAAAACTTGAAACACGCGCTTTTATTTTATAAAAATGACGTCATCTGCATCCGCTGAAGAATTCCTCATTTACGATCCAGTTTTTAACAACATCTACAGTAAAATATGCATAGGACGTGATTATCGCTGAATAATACACAAATCCCTAAAAAGAGATTTCGTCATTCAAGAAACTGGACAAAAAAAATAGGTTAGCTCCTGATTCATATGCCTTGATTTGTTTGTAATATTAATATAGATACTTGAAATTAAATTTAGTTTATAATAGCTACATGTTCTATCAGAAATAATTCATTTATATTTTTTTCAAAATAGCACGTATTTTAATTACATGTTTTTCAGTTTTTATGAGAAAATGGCAACAAAAAGATATAATTGGTATTTTCCAACTATTTTCCCTTTACTTTCTATAGAAATGGAGTACTTGAGTTGCCTAAATTAAACAAATGGTGCTAAAAACTACAAAAAATTTTTCAAAGTTCAGAAACCAATATATCTTCATAATTTAATGAAACATTTATATATATATATATATATATATAAACCTTTTTGTTATTGTCATTGAGATTAGGAAACGGTTCCGACTCGTTTTTATAGCGTATTAATCAGTTTTCTGAACTTGGCATATAGGTTTTTCGGATGCTTTCAATTCTCAAATAAACATTTTTTATTCGACATCGACCGAAACTGCAAAAAAAAAAAAAAAAAAGTTTATTTAAAAAAAAAAAAAAAAAAAAAAACTCGTTTCTTCCTGCGAAAATTTTCACCAATATTTAATGATTTCGGCTATATCGGCCAAATGCGCCACTCTTTATTTATTCCTATGAACTTCACTGTTTATAGTTATCAATCATGACTGACTCAAGACGTGAGTGCAAATTATAAAGCAAGCAATGCATATATGACTAAACTTTCGAGACGTTTTAAACGTGCTCTTTTAAAGCTGCAGACACCAATAGAAAAGTTTCAGTTTGAAATTTAGTTCGAAAATTTATTTTGTAATCCTGCGCGTAAGCTGTTATGCCAATTTTCTGCTCGAAAAATGTCTGACAGTTTGGTGCCCCCTATAAAAACTAATTCTACATCTAGCAATTTTTTTAAATACATGAAATGAAAAACACACTTATATCTTTCATCCCAATAAAAATTGTGTTTTAAAATCATATACATTTTAAGATACATTTTAAGATATTAAATGTTAAAAATAGTCTGTTTTTTTTTTTCCTTTTTTCCGATTTTATGTGTCCCGAGGCTCCTTAATAATTTTTGCTTTCTGATATCGCCCAGTTTGGAAAAAGTCATTGTTGTTAAATTGATTTTATAGTGCTCCAAAACAGTGTAAGCCTGTGGATGCGCTAAATAACTACGAAAGAATTTTGAATTCAGCTAAATCGTTATTCACGGCAGCGAATAGAGCAAGTTGGAAATTGCCCGTCAAACGTGGCAACTGAGGTACGTTCATACTATAACTAGCTTTATAAATATTTTTTACACTACATATTGTACTGAATGTATATTTTACAGCACTTCATAATTGCATATCAATTTTATTCTGTTCGAAAGGCTGTAACATCATTAAAATGCACTTGAAATTAATGTATTTTCCATTGGCCGTAATGTAACGGAAAACTTTTGACTGTCCCTGTCATTAAAATATACATCCGATTTTCATAAAATTTGAAATGACTCGACAAAATTTTGCAACAATTATATATTTAACCCCTTCTGGACGAGCGTCTTTTACAGAATTTTTAATCTTTTATGACACCGGTTTTTTAAAACAGAAATCTTTGCCTACTTGAATCGGGAAAATGCCCGGATTGAATAAGTCAAAATTTACAATAAAAATTTACTGGTGAGACTAATCACTGATTCTGAGCAACTTACGCGGCACAAATACTGGTCGCTCGTCCCCAATGGGTTAAAATTTTAGACCGTTCGGTTGGGTAGTTTTTGCTGTGTTATATGTGGACAGACGGACAGACGGACTGAATGACCACTGTAGGTTCTACGTATTTATATAATTACGAACGCACCTAAAAATACAAAAAAAATCGACTTTCGCAACTGAAAAAAATCAAATCCATCCATGTAAAATTGCGGTAATTCCAAATAAGCTAGCTGTACATATTGTAGTTTTTTTGAAATATTTAAAATAAATAAAATTTGGTGTATGGCTACAATCCTCAAATATATATGAATCATAGCCTAAAAAATATTTCTATGATTTCCTTCCCATTCTCTATTATTCACTAAAGAGAACTCTTGTCTTATTTTTGCAAACTGCAATAATTCTTCATGGAGAAGGAAAAAAATAAAAGATTTATAACAGGCACTTTCTTCACTGGAGCGTAATTATTTTATATGACATTCACACTCAAAACTGTAAGGTGCAGATAACTTTTTTAATATATGCTTATGTACGTTCTTGCTTATGAGATATTATTTTGAATTCATGACATTTATATATTTTTTAATAACTATCTTTCTGGATGTTTTCTGACATTTTCACTTATATAATCCTGTCGCTAAAAAAGAACACTTCTAAAAAAAAAACATTCTGTCTGAATCATAAAAAAACCCTTTAGGGAGTGCAGAATGGTATTTTCAGAGAAAAAGGTGGCATTACGTTCATGTTAAAATTAGAGCTTTTTTTTGTGTTTAAAAGTTTTGACACGTTTGAAAATTTTCCATCTAGTAGATTAAAAATCTATTTCTGTTTTCGCAAAAACATAAAAATGGTATTAATTTTTTACATATTTTAATTGAAACGGGGTGGAAATGCCGTACAGTTGGCGAAAATAATACAATTCCAAAAATTCAATAGTGAAACTTAACGCATAAAATTCTACTAACATGTAATTAAGGTGCTATTCTAGTCACGCGGATAAACTCGAACGTTAATGTAAAGTCTATGGGGGCGTTATTTTTAAGTTTCTCCCTTTGATTTTAATATTTTTAAAAGCTTTTTTTTTTCTTTTTTTGCATGGGATACCTGAGCACGATTTACAACCGGGCTAGCTTTTACTTTTCCGATTTTGGTTTTGGATTTTTAAAAAAAGCTACTTTAACTTTCGGAACCGGTTCTCAAATTAAAACTATCCTAATTAAAAAAAAAAAAAAGTAAAAACTTTCGGTGTCGACGATCATTGTTCAGTTGTAGATCGTCCTCAACTATCCTATGCAAAAAAAAAAAAAAAAAAATCCAAAAATATTAAAATCAAAGCGAGAAATTTGAAAATAATGCTCCCATAGGCTCTTAGGTAATGAAATGGCACGTTATCTTAATATTTAAAAGTATGTATTGTTTGTATGTATTTAGATGGCTTAAAATAAATGAACAATTGCTTTTTTACGAATTATTCGCAGAGTCAATTTGCAGGGTAAATATTTGCTGTTATGCTATTAGATGTGCTATGTTCAAAAATCTTAATATTTGGTCTACGCTCTTTTAAAAGTTAAGTACAGTAAATTTTGTCTAAGGTGGACTCTGTGCAAGCCGGAAATCTGTCTACCGCGGAAATTTTTTTAAGTCCCGGCGAACCCATAGAAAACATTAATTCTTGTTGCATAAGCCGCAATCTGTCTAACGCGGAAACGGAAATGTTTTTAAGATCCCACCAAAACCAAAATTTTGCATAAGGCTGAAAAAAGGATATTTTAAACATGAAAAGCGCTCCGTTTATGAAACTATAAAACTGATATACATACGCCATATACTCAATGCCGAGAATTTTAATTAAATTCCGTAATAGTTTTAAAAAGTTAATTTAAATAACTATAAACTGTTTAAATTTTAAGGAATTCTTGCATTTAAAATATGAAATAATCATTTTTCCTATATAAATTTGCATGTAAAAATTATTATTATTAGAAGGATGCACATTTATGAAAATAAGTATTTTCTAAAATACAATAAATTATGCTTTAAGGTTGTACTCAAATTCGAAGTGATAGCTTACTGTCTCATTCCCGAAGTTGTTTTGTCTGTGTGTGTTGTTTGAGTGTAAATTTCAAATTTGCAAGTATTACAGCAGTACTAAGAAATTGAATAGCATTTCTCATTTATCTGTAAAGACTTTCAGAATTTCAGTTTTCAACCGATTTACGAGTCAGGACAATCAATGAAAGATCATCATCGTCGAGCAGTTTATTACAACTCAAAATCCAACCTGTTTATCGAAAACATAAAACGCTATTCGATTGACGTATGCTTCATTCCAATAAATCGCGTGTTCAGAAAACTCGATCACTGCACGGGTTATTTGTTCTTCGTCGTTTTATCTTGTCTAAGGATATTAGTAAGTGCATCGTAAAAGTGGCTTCGAAATCTAAACCCAATACTCCATCGCTGCAGGATAAAGTCGAAGTTACCAAATTAAAAGAAAAATAATTATTCTATAGGAGATCTTTGTATTAGGTTTAATTATGGTAAAACTGAAATTTATGATGCTTAAAAAGAAAGAGTTGAAAACATCCAATAGAAAGAGAAAACGTGCTGTGAAAGATGAAGACATCAATGCATTAACTTTTGAATGTTTTTCGATTCCCAGAGGGAAAATTTTGCTCGCATCTGGACTATATTGCTAAAAATAGTTAAAATGGATTTTAAAGCTTCCAGTGAATGGTTAATGAGTTTCCATAATCTGAACAACACTGCCATGAGAAGCATGCTTGCTGACACCCGAAATATGTCCCACAGCATGAAATTCGGGAATGGAAAGGAAACTTTTATCTACTGATTGAAAGATATCAAGAGAAGGACATATATCGTTGCGATGAGACTGTACTATTTTATCTTGTGTGTCAAATAAGTCCCTTGTAAAAAGATGAAGCTAATGCCGCTGAGGTAAAACCACCAACGAGTTGTGTCACTGTTTTGCTTTTTGCGAATTTGTAGAGTAGTTTATAAAAAAAGTTAGTGACTGGGAAATTGAAAACGATGTTATGTTTCAAGAATGCAAATATTGTTAAACTGCCTGTAATTTGGAGATCTCAGAAAAAAATACTGGTTGTCGATTGTTTTAATGGAGGGCTGGCTGAAGGGGTTCAATAGACAAATGATTGAAGAAACTAAAAAATAAAATTTGTTCCTCGATAATACATCTTGTTATGCCGAGGTCAAACTGTTGAATATAAATTTATAATTTCTTCCGGCAGATACTTACTGCAGCGACACAACCAATGGATCAATGAGTTATTAAAATGCTGAAACCTGCTACAAATGATATCTGTTGCGATCGATTATTGCGTCTTTTGATGGTTGTTCTTTAGCCACCGACCAGACAAAAAACATCAGTGTTTTCGATGCTGTTAAATGGATTGTCAAACTTTGCTCAGAAATGCCGGCTGAAAAGATTAACTGTTGTCTTGGGAAAGGAAATGAGGATGACCACGCTTCTGAAAACGTTTAAGAGAGCGGTGCAATTCAAACAGGACGGCTTGAGAACAATTAGGTACCTCGAAATTATTTTTCTTGTTCAGAGAAAAAAAATACCGATAATAAAAGACGCGTTAATGCAGAACGCATGGTAAATGGAAATAAAAAACAAATATCGATAAAGGATTAATTTTTGATTTTTTAAACTACCATGAGAAATATAAAGTATGTAATTGTATTTATTAAATTAAATGATTTTCATTAAATTTCAGAATTAGAGCAATTTCGCATTGGTAATATTTATTTTTGTGTTCAAACAATGTGTTTCGAAATTATTAAAAACGTTAAATTTAATAATAATCTAATTTCAATTAAAAATTTCATTTTAAAGAACATTACTAAAAGTTACGAGCGTAAAAAAAAATACGATTTGCACATTTTTTTGGAGGGGAAGTGGAGCTCTTTTGCATAAGCCGGAATATTGTCTACCACGGAAAATTTTCTCAGTCCTGACCAAATTCCGCCTTAGACAGAGTTTACTGTATACTGCTTTGTTATTTAAGTTCAATTGAGCAATTTATTTAAATTTTTGGATTGTAAACATGATATGGTACTTCTGAAAATATTGAAAATCGCTTTCAAATACCCTATCTTAGCAGAGAACATTGATCTAGAATCAGCGTTAAATGTACCCATTTTCCCCCCTATGGACCACATAGATATAGCGAATTTAATTTTTAGAGCGTAAGTAATGTACAGGGTGTCTTCAAATTAGTTACGCAAAAAGAATAATTTATTCAGTGCAAGTGACAAAAAAAAAAAAGGTTAAAGTACATATTGTTGTAAGATAGAAAAATAGTTCAAGTTTAACATTTCGAACAAAATTTCGTCGTACTTGCACATCAAAATGAGTTTCATGAAATCAAAGACAGCATTTCGCTTTTTCAGCACCGTTGTACGTCTCTATTATCCTAACGCCGAACAAGAATGATTTTACCGTTCGCTAAGAGATAGCTTCAGTTATGCCACCTAATGACTTCTATGAATAAATTTCGGCAATATTACTACTAGTCTGACTTTCAACTAGTTAGTTTCATTTCATATTTCGGAAGTCCTTAACTTACGAAATGGCCCAACTAATTTGTAGAATAGACAACCTTTGTTATACAAATAAATTTCAGCGTGTCTATAACTAAGTATATAATTGAAACTGGTGAATCTTTACCGCATAAATCACCCAAAATAAAATATTGAGAAGCTTGATTCTAATCACACAAAATCATACAAATACTTTCATAAGTGGTGCAAGAGAAAAAAAAATCCGTAGAAGGATACCGAATTTGTTCTTTTAAGCAAGAATAACAAAAAGCAAATCATACGTTTAATTCTTTGCAAGTTTAAAAATGAAAATAGACACAATACATGTAGTTATATTTTCATGAAGTATATTTCAATAATTCAAATTGTCTCGTATTATTCATGTACTTTTCAATTTTATAAACATTTTGTCAAACTTTGATGAAGTGTGTAAATATGTCGAGGAGGGAGGTTAAATTATTGGAGTAAATACTATATTTTTAATGTTAATTCAAATTAACCCTATATCTGCTGGCGATACTTATAAGTACTATTAAAATAACTTGTTATAAAATTCGTTTAATACATCGATTAATAGTAATACAGTTTAGAATGAGTTACAGATACATTACTTTATCTTGTTTCAAAAGCATTATTGGTTACACAAAACAAAAATATTTTTTAATGGATGATTTCTTTTGCATTTGCATCTTTTTATCTTTCTTGGCGTTACGGGGTGGGGATTTTTCAATTCGGAAATATTTCTATATTTCTATTGTAAGAACATTATATTTGTACCTTTCCTAATTCTACAAAATAATAAGAAAAATATTTAAAATGAAAAATTTGAGTGGGGTTATAGGTATTGCACATAATCCCTATATATTCAAATTTAATTAATCCTTCTAAATCATTTAATCCTTCTAAAATTCTTCTAAAATTTATTATAAGTTTATGTAAATTTTTTAATGTAGTTTAAACAATTCACGAAAAATGCTTTAGAAAATAAAATGTTCGTAAATTCATAATTCAGTACATAAAGGGTTAAATAATGAATAACAAAAAACAAACCATAAGTCTGATTCTTTGCAAGTTTAAAAATGAAAATAGACACACTACATGTGGTTAGATTTGCATGCAGTATATTTCACTACCTTGAATTGCCTGGTATTATTCATGTATTTTTACATTTTATAAACGTTTTGTCAAAATTTGACAAAGTGCAAAAATGTCGCAGTTTCAGTTTAAATTATGGAAGTAAATACTATATTTTTCATGTTAATTCAACTTTAGAATTACAAAGCAACGAAAAGTATTAGGCTTCGCTCTGCTACCGAATTGTTTTACATCCATTAAAATTTTAAAGTTTTAAAATAAGTGTTAAATAAAAAAAAGAGGGAAAATTCGCTTCTCATAACATTTGTATGCATTTATTGTAAATGTGTTTCATTTTAATATAAAAAAGAGCATGCTGAGAGGCGAAAAATTTCTCGAAGGAAATAAAGATTTTTAAATAGAAAAGACGTATATTCAAATACTTATAAATATTAAATTCCTGTTTGTTATTTCCTCGTAGCTATTTTGTAGAGTAAAAGGATTTAATTTCCGTAATATGAAATTTGCATTTACTCTTTTTCTAACACATTTCCCAAGTAATCTGTATAATTCGCATCTAGATAGACCTAGTGAGAAGAAAATATGCATTTTTTCATGTCAAGCGTTTTCACTTATTTCTATCGCGTCACCATAGTTGGATTTTGAGAGTTTTCCTTTCTTAAAAAATAAATAAACTAACACAGTATTTTAAACAATAATGACAAAACATGTATCAGTCATAGAACATGAAACGATTTTAACACTAATAGGATATTAGTGTTTTTGTTGTTGTTGTTGTTTTTATGGAATGAAATCCGATCTAAGCAACATAAAAAACATATAATTCAGTAAAAATCCGATGTTGTAATCATATATTATGTATAATTTAATGATTTTAATGTGTTAAAAATTAATTAACTCCCTTAGCTTTTAATGTTAATGCTTTCCGGCTTTGCTTTTTAAATGGAAATTCTCTTTTGCTAGTAAGAATTCAATATCTTTTAGAATATTTTATCCCAGTTAAAAAGCTCGTCTTTCAGAAAGATGTTCTAATGTAAGTCGTTCTTTCAAATGTTTGTGTGTTTGTGGTTTTTCAATCATAAAGGAAAATTATTTCCTGCCTTGCCTTCTGTTTGGCTCTGCATTATAGATGTATGCCTTCTTAACGTTCTGCGGTTATCATAACAAAAGCCCGAGATATTAAAGTTCACCGTGGGAGCAATCTGCAGTTATCAGCTGCTTAAATTTAGGGCTGTTTGTCACTGCCCGGTAAGTTGATTAAAGATGTAGACGCCAATTCTAGTTGACGTTTGGCACTTTTTGTTTTAAAATTTAGGATGCATTTCTTCTTAACGTAATTTTTCTTGGTGCACATGACTCGATTTGGAAAAAGTTTGTTGGCTTTATAAACTTCAGTTCTAATCGATTTTTCAAGATGTAAGATTAAATTGTCTCGATGCTGGGGGTGCAAATTCATGTTATTCATAATTTGCTTCTCAGAAATTAAACTCTGTTTCCATGGAACTCTAGTAATTTATTGGCAGTATTTTCATTCAGGAGATAAAACCTGTGTCAATGTTTTACAAAAACGATGTAGTATTCTAAATTATGGTATGCTTATAGGTTTTATCCACATATCACAGACGGTATTCACGAAACGCTACGACTATCAATCCACCACATCATAAACCCCTTTTGAGCAATTGTTGTTCATATCCGGCAATATGTGTGAAATCTTTCGTGTATGCAATATTTTACATACACCGAGAAATACACTCAAAATTAGATCAATTGAAAAACTCATACCACAGAGGAAACACACGCACTTCCCGAAATTATGGATTTTGGTCAGCACTTTAACAGAATTCGTTTGTGTGTCTCTGTAAATCAACGATAAATGCTATGCACTCTGTAGTCTATAGTAAACATGAAGTGCATTCTGTGATTTCGTTACCCTAGAATCATCATAACATTATAAAATAGCAGAGCAACTAAATTTTTCATATTTCATAACGCGAAGGGAAACTTCTGCACGTCCCTGTAAAGGAACTACAAATGCTACTTAATATATATTCTGGAGAAAACTCCATCTCAGTGATTTACATCTATTATGCATATTTTTATACAATGAAATAAGATACGTAAATAAGCAATTCAAATAAAATTCAGTGTAAAAGAATTTATGTCTTAGACAACAATAGTTTCGTGTTTCCCTGTAAATATACTATAAATATCGCATACTTCATTTTCAATAGTGAAAATTATAAGCTCATTAATATCTAAAAACTACGTACCATTACAATAATATTTATTTAAGTTAGAGCAAGATAGACAAACGGACAGTCCACCATACGGCCAGGAAAATAAACAAACCAAAATCATAAACATATTTCAACTAAGTTACAAATTGTTAATAATTAATGTTAAAGAACATCGTGCAATGAATACTGTTTTTAAAATATTATTAAAATACATATAAAGCACAAATAATTGTACAAAAATTACTTTCTTGAGCATAAATATAATATAATTAACATAATATTTTTATTATATGTATGCACCTGAAAGCAATTTTTGTACAATTATTTGTGCTTTATATGTATTTTAATTTTTTAACTCAGGGTAAATATAGCACTAGAATTTTAATTTTAATTTATTGAAATTATTAAACTATCATTATTACTTTAATTTATCTTCATTGCAACATTTTGTTAATAGTTCTAGTTCCAATTTATAGTGTAAAAACTTACTCTTGCAAAGCCGTTTTTTTTTTTTTTTTTTTTTTTTTCGTTTATTGTGCATTACGTGAGTGTCATGATTTTCAATTAAAAATATAAAGCCATTTTTCCTCTTAATAAAATTTTCCAGTTGCAAGATAAAAATCTGTCATTGATATATTTTTACTTTAATAAAATACGATATTTAAAAGAAAAAATACTGCGACAGTATTTTTAATTATCATATTAATTAAAACCTAAAGTGTATCGGTGAAAAGTGTTCTACCTTTTTTAATTAAAAATATCGTATTTTTTCTTCTGCCAATATTACATGTTAAAATAGTGATTTAGAATTTTAAAAAAAGTGGAATTAATTTGTTTATTTTCAGCGTTTTTAGCACTACTTTGAGTTTCATTAAAAACATTCTTTGAAGGATTATTTATCAAGTGTATATATATACATATATATATATATATATATCAAAATTATTGTGGTTATTTTTTTAATACGGAATAAAACCAGGGACTCTGATGTGAAGAAAAAAATTATTTTTCAACACTCGTTTTACGTATATTTAAATTATGCTTTTCAAAAGTATTTAAAAATATATAATTTAACGAATAATTTAATATCACTAGATATTTAGTTACAATAAAAAAAGACAAATGTGTAATTAAAATACCATAATGGATAATACGTAATCCATAGATTGCGTTACTTGAAATAAGATGATTATTTTTAATCTTACACTGAAATTCATAATTATTTTCTTTAATTCATAAAGGATAAGAAAATTCAATAACTTTAACTTAAAAAAAATATATATATATATATATTACAAAAATATTGAAAAGCAGAAGAGTTGCATTAATACGCTAATTATTTAAATTCAAAGGAAAACATAATTGCCTAAGAGATTTCAAATTTCTTAATGTCTCCGTAATTAGTTCCAGTATAAAAAACGAACTTGCAGATTTCTTTTTAGTTTTTGAGAGCATAATTTTCTTTTAAATGTCGTTATTAGTGTTTCTACCGCTTTAAAACAATTAAACGTAAAGAGATATTTTCTTTTGTAAAAAAAACTTTAATAATGGTCTATACTTTAGTTTAAATTTTCATATTTAATTTTATATTCTATGTTAATCTACTTAAAACCTACCTTTGTAAATTAATTCGTCAATTCATTTTAATTTTTTTTTATTGTATGGGAAAAGTTACCATCTTGATATTTTTTATACTATATTCTTATAATAAAATGTAAGATTTAAATTTATTTTTATTTCATAACAAACGAAATTCTGATGAATAAATACTTTGATATAGTCCAAGAGCTGTTAAACATTTTAGGGAAGGTATTTGAGGCATCCTGAAAATTTGTGCAACACTTCTTTTGTAATGGCTGAATACAAAATCGAATGTCTGGCTGAAGGATCGTGGCCCAAAAACTGTGCCAGACAAGTGTCAAGTGCCATTTTTTGACTACCCACAAAAAAAGGTATTTGAGGCACGCTGAGATTGAGACAGAATAATATTTATACTTAGAAAAAAATATTTTGAAAACGACAGACACTTTAGTCGGCCCAAAAACTGTGCCAGACACGTGTCAAGTGCCATTTTTTGACTACCCAAAAAAGGTATTTGAGGCACGCTGAGATTGAGGCAGAATAATATTTATGCTTAGAAAAAAATATTTTGAAAATGACAGACACTTTAGTCGGCACAAAAACTGTGCCAGACACGTGTCAAGTACCAAATGGCACTTGACACGTGTCTGGCACAGATTTTGGGCCACGATCCTTCAGCCAGACATTCGATTTTGTATTCAGGCATTACAAAAGAAGTGTTGCACAAATTTTCAGGGTGCCTCGAATACCTACTCAAAAATGTTCAACAGCTCTCCTACTAATACTTTTTTTAATTCATACAATACTCCTTTATCAAGATCTCGCATTAACCATTTTCTGAAACACGTTTTTAATGTTTCAGGTATTTTTAAAGATTAGTTAAATTACATTTTGCATAAGGGTAAATTTGACTTACAACATTTGGCAATTTGGTTGTGAATATTTTCGATATTCGGTTTTTTTATATATATATATATTAATGAAAAAATATATTTTATAAAAATATATATTATAAAAATATATATTATATTTTTATATAGGAGCCTTGGCATAATTCAATCTTATGAAAGTACAATAGCGCGCCAAATATTATAAACCAGGAATCGACAGCACAGACAATCACCTCATGGACTTCACGGATGAAATTCTAGGATTAGTTAAATCTTGATTCGCATATTAAAACGCAATCGGTCTTCCAAGTCATATCTTGGTGGAAAACATCTGAAAACCCGATTTTAGAGGCTGACACGTAGATTTACCATTGTGTTTTCCTCCACCAAAAGGTATGAAAACATGGAGGACCGTGAGCAGGAAAACACAATGGTAAACCCACGAGTCAGCCGCTAAAATCAAATTTTCAGGTGTCTTCCACCAAGATAGGACTTGGCAGACCGATTGCGTTTTAATATGCGAATCAAGATTTAACTAATCCTAGAATTTCATCCGTGAACTCGATGAGGTGATTGTCTGTGATGCCGGCTACCGGTCGAATTCGGATATGAAATTGAATACGGATTTGAAACGGCAACCAATGAAAAACAATTGTAACTTATATGGTTTACTTATATTATTACATATATTATAGATTGCATTGTCATATGGCCTTTTTCATGTGTAAATTATATAAACGACTTCTCCGTGTATATATTAAATTATGTAAATTAAAAACAAATAGTTTGTGCATTTGATATATCATTCTATTCATTATACACTGTAAAAAAAATCCGAACAGTATTCCTGTAGGAATCGGAAAAATAGTTGCCCTTATCGTACCGAAAAATTTTCCGACCCAGCTCGGAATAAAATCCGTAAAAAAAAGGGGGGAAACATTCATTAGAACGGTACTTTACGGATTTTATTCCACTTTTACGGATTTTATTCCGATTTTACTGATTTTATTCCGAGCTGGGTCGGAAATTTTTCCGGTAAGATAAGGGCAACAATTTTTCCGATTCCTACAGGAAATCTGGTCCTATTTTTTTTTTTTTTTACAGTGTAGACATGTAAAAATGTCAGCTTTAAAAGCGCCAATAATTTTAAATTTTAAGCATACCGGCTGCGGTAGCATATAGCAAACCGTCCTTAATGCTCTCAGTGCTCTGAGGACGGTATGGTATATGCTACCGACACCGGTATGCTTAAAATTAAAAATTATTGGTGCTTTTAACGTTGATATTTTTTCATATCTATTATATTGAACCAACTTCAATCTTTATATAATAATTATTTTATTCATTTTTTTAAAATATATATGTAAATATTTGCTGCCGTTTCTTAAATGTCAGTACTGTTTGCCTGAAAGTGCTTTTGATTTTTTTTTCATTTCTCATCAAAGTCGAGCTCGCTTTTTTCTTGCACCCCCAGACCCTCTAGAAAAAAAGTACCATTAGTTCAACGAGTCCTATAATGAACTTCATGTTTTTTAAAAGTAATAACAAGTAAATGAAGACAGCTAATGAAGTTAATTTTGCACGAGAGAAATGTATGAAATTAGGAATGTCTTTAATACGCATTAATGTTTTATTTCCAAATATAAACACTAGATGGAATTGAAACTGAAAGGTTATTTTAAGCAGTATTACAGTTTTAAACAGTGCCCGGCTATCTGTCAGTTATACTTGAGACTAAAAGCAGGAAGTTTTGCAAAAAAATTACAGCTTTCACCCACTAATCGCCTGCATAAATAACTTTAATATTTGTTACTGTTTACTTCTTATTGAGTTTTAAAAAGGATCAGACCATTTTAATCCTTTGTGACTCAACAAGTCCGATTTGAACAATATTTATTCAGATGTTAGAATGCATCCTATGTAATATATATATATATATATATATATATATATATATCTTGTGGGTACTATGAAAATTCATTATAAGTAAAAATTTAAAAGAAAATAAAAAGTTTTAGCAGTAAAATGGTAAGGAAAATTAAACTCGTAAGTTTAACTTAAACCTCAATTAAATTTAAAAAAAAATCGCTGCTGACCATTTTTTCTTTATTTTGAATCATTAAGGCATTCGTCTATCAGATTAAAATGTTATTTTAGCAAGTTTAATGTCACCAGATTTTTATTCTTGAAAGTCAAAAGATTGTGAGATTGCCCCATATACCCTTTGGGAAACGATCTTTTTATAGTAGCCCTCCCCTGTGCAATAACATGACATACTAAACAAGTTTTCTTGAACATGATTTACACTTTTACTGCCACAGAATGTGACGAAGTGATTTCTTTGTCAAACAATTACAAAGCGGTTTCCAATGTTTATTGAGTCCATCCACAATTCCCGATCGCGGAAATGTTTGTTAATTTTATACATTTTTAATTCAAAAGTATCAAATTTTAGTTGCTTTCATACATTGAACACGAAACACAAGCCACTAAACATGCTTGGGAGAGCCACGGGTTCCTCCTTTCAATTCATGTTAATACATTATGAATAGTCCAGTTTCATAGAATAAATTGCCTTCAATGAAAAAAATTGATGGAACATGTATTCGTTTGATATAATGCTCCGGGATATATTTCTGAGGCACGCATTTGTGTGCCATGGCGGACAATGTTTTAAGTATGCACATGCAGGTCTAGTAGTTGAAAGAGGGCAATTTGAATTTCTATTGTACTTTACAAGATAAACAAATACTTTCTATGAGATTTTTTATAATTTTGTCGAAATTTCACTAGCGTTTTGAGGAACATTTTCTAAATACATATGTATAAAATCTTGTTATCTACGAATACACTGTAAAAAAAATACTGCCAGTTTACCGGTAGGAATCGGAAAAATAGTTGCCCTTATCGTACCGGAATAATTTCAAACCCAGCTCGGAATAAAATCCTTAAAATCGGAATAAAATCCGTAAAATACTGTTTTACTGACTATTTCCTTATTTTTACGGATTTTATTCCGAGCTGGGTCGGAAACTATTCCGGTACGATAAGGGCAACTATTTTTCCGATTCCTACCGGAAAACTGGCACTATTTTTTTACAGTGTAGGTACCGCAGCTATTAATTTTAAAAGAGTTTTGTTTGAAAGTTAAACATGTAATAATGTATTTTTTATTTTCCTATTAGAAAACATAATGTATGATCTGCAAAATCATACAAAAAAATAAATTAACGACTTCGTACCAAAAAATAGGTAACTGTATTTTTTTCTAAATTAACAGACTTTGCTTTTCAAAATATTGTAAAATAATACTTTTTAAAACGTTCGCTGCAGAACAGTTAGTGTGGTTGAGGTAAATTATGGTGACATGAATCAGCAGTTGAATATTCTGCAGCGAACTTGATGAAAATGTGTAAGATACTTATTATAATTCATGCTGTTTTGAGGATATTAAAAGTATCATCTGATAAAATCATAAGGAAATTATGTCAAAGTAATAAGCCATAAAGTCATAAAAAAGCATGATTGATGGTGTATTTTTAGAAAATTTAATTTAATAAAGAGTATTAAAGAGTGATATATGAAAATAACATCAAACTCACGAAGTTTTTTGAGTACTCTACAAATGTTTTATGTGTGCCCCTGAGTCACACGGCATATGTCCTGGCGGAAATTAAACTCACTCCACCGATTGTTACGAACCGCACCTGCGTACGCAGGTGAAAGCTAAAAATATATCGAACCATACCATGTGAGTGAGTACGTGTGTAGCTAAACAGAGCCTAAGCAAAAACTGTCAGTGATGCTCGAATTCTTGTAAAGAAAACAACCTGAATTGTTCATGAGGCATGAAATAACGTTTCCTTGGAATTTTGGATTTTATGTAAATTTAAATATTAAGTTGTTTGCTTTATGTTGTAATGTGGTGTTGTAAAAATACAACAAGAAAAAGGAAAAGAAGTTCATTATGGATTAGATAACACAAATTAGAATTTTAGGCACTTTAATTAAAATTTCTCACGATTCAGTAATTTTACACGAGTATTTTTACAAGAATTTTGGTTACTACGAATTATTGCGAATACTTTCGGTGCATTTAATCACTTCAAATATTTCACCCAGATAACTTGGATGCATCATTTTGTTCTCGGATAATTATATTAAACTACTTGGATTTTTTACCCATTTCGTAACGTCAAACTGCCTATAGTCATCAACGCAGCTTTGATCTGTTCCCTGAACTATTCTAATGTTTTTCATAGTGCGGGTACATAAACAAGATCGGTCCTTAATGTGCCCTCCATTGAAGAAGTCAAAAGGTTTTAAATCAGGTGACCAGAAAGGGGAGTGGGCAAGGGAACAATGAGAGGCATCCTCATCGACACGCCCAATCCACCTGATGCACAAATATAAACTTGGTGCGTTTGCGGTTATTTTCCTATGTCACACGTATGTGTACGCGTTATACCTTTGAATATATAGCAGCCTATAGCATTTTGAAAATGAATGAATCTTTTATAGTATTATAAAGAAATGGCTGTCTTATTCGATTAATTGTTGAGTCGGATAAAACATACCTTTCATTAAATTACTCTTAAAACAAAGGATAAGGATTTTTATTCTTCAGGTTACATATACATTTTTTTTGTTATATAAACAAGGAATTTGAAAAGATTGTTTAAATAGAAGTACATGATTATTCTTTTATATTCTGTACTTGTTATCAAGCAAAAAGTAATATTTGCGTAGAACTTGTTTTCGTGCCTTTATAATTGTGCACTTAAGGGGAGATCTACTGATAGAAGACCCTAAAAAGGGTATTTTTTAGATTAAAAAAATAGGAATGAAGCTTTTTTGTTATCATTTTTATGTTATGAAGTTATTTATTATCATTTGAAGAACTTTTGAATTATTTTAATCAAAAATTCATGACGTGCACTAGTTGCGTGGGTGGATGGATGTCCCAGCGTGTGCGTGGGGAAGTACTAATCGGGCGAGATCCGTCCAAAGTCGTCTGCAATCACTTTTCGTTAAGGTTTATGAAAGTAGATTAAAGGAAGGTAGGTCTGTAGGAAAGTAGTCTAAAGCTTCAAGCCTTTTGAGGTCGAAAAGCATTTACCAAACTTATTGACTCTAAAGGCATAAAACGTATATTACTTTTTTAATTTCTGTTAAAAGCGTGTTTCTAATAAAATAAAATTGCATCATTTATCTCGGTAGATTCAAAAAATGTTCCCTGTGATATTCTTTGCTTGAAAATTGAAAAAAAAAGCAATATCCTGCGTGTGCTTTGTATAAAATCGAAACATATAAAATGCAGTTTTATTAACCTGTAATAACTTTTTTTGCTCATTTATTTACTACAGATAAAAATATATTACGGTGACACTTTTTTGAAGAAAAAATACAAAGATTTATACTTGCAATCAATCTTCATACCATCTCATCCATTTTTGCCTACTCATGTAATCTCTTTCTATGATTACAGTATTGTTCTTTCTTGTAACAGATTATATCTTTCACTCAAGCTCACGTTCTCTTTTGCTTGTAAGTATGAATAGTGACTAAAAGGATACTTATCTATAAATTATGGCTTTAAGTGAAAGAGTATTTGCCTTTTCTATCGTCTATTCACAGATAGTAAGAAATGTAGAAATTTCAGAAGCGGATATATTACGGTTTCTGTATAAAATTCTTTGTTAGATTCTTGAACCTTATAATTTACATAACCAACTATATGAACCTCAACAAAGTTATTCTATATATACCTGCTTAATATTAAAGCATATTAATAACTACAATATATTGTTACAGTTTTCTATGAGGGTTTAATTAGACACTCGAATGATTTATTTATTATTTATTCAGACTAACTATTCGGAAAAACTAATACATTTCAGTATTTATTAGGGAAGAGTCTATTTTAAAACTTAACGAGTGAAATTAGTTTTAATGTCTTATTAAACTTTATCAAACTTATTCTTTCTAAAAGCATAAAATGTATATTATCTTAAATTTGTAATGTGAACATTAAAATTCCACAATCTTACTTAAAAGGCGACTAATGTAATGGAATAGATGTTACAAGTTTAAAATATACATTTTATTTAAAATCTTCATAGTACTTTCACACCTTCCAGGTTCATCATCAGAGAATATCTTGATAACTAAATGTTGTTTATTTATACAAATACGTCACTCTGTTTTGAAAATGAAAGGGCCAATAATTACTAGAGTTGAAAGTAGAAGTAGCAGTAGCAGTTTCATGGATTGAATTTAATTAGAGGAAATATATTATTATTATTATTAATTGCAATATTATAATTAATTTTCAAAACAGAGTGACGTATTTGTATAAATAAATAACATTTAGTTATCAAGATAGTCTCTGATGATGAACCTGGAAGGTTTGAAAGTACTAAGAAGTTTTTAAATAAAATGTATATTTTAAACTTGTAACATCTATTTCATTACATTAGTCGCCTTTTAAGTAAGATTGTGGAATTTTAATGTTCACATTACATATTTTATGTTGAATCAAGGTGAAAATTGCGTTTCGTCTTATGGCATTATTTGTATATTATCTTTTTTAATTTCTATTAAAAGCGTATTCCTAATAAAATCAAATTTTATCATTTAACTCGGTAGTTTTAAAAAATTGTCCCTTGTAATATTCTTTGCGTGAAAATTGAAAAAAAAAATAATATCATTCTAGTGCTTTGTATAAAATCCAAACATATAAAAATTCAGTTATATTGACCTGTAAAAACTTTTTTTTGCTCATTCATTTACTACTGATAAAAATATATTACTGCGACACTTTTTCCGAGAAAAAATACAATGATTTATACTTGCAACCATTCTTCATACCAGTTCATCCATTTTTGCCTACTCGTGTAATCTCTTTCGTTGATTACAGGGTTGTTCTTTCTTGTAACAGATTATATCTTTCACTCAAGCTCACGTTCCCTATGCTTGTAGATATAAATAGCAACTGAAAGGATACTTATTTATAAATTATGGATTTGAGTGAAAGAGTATAGTATTTTCCATTTCTATCGTCTGTTCAAAGATGTTAAGAAATGTAAAAAATTCAGAAGCGGATCTATTGCGGTTTGAATATAAAATTCTTTGTCAGACTCTTGAAACTTATAATTTACATAACCAACTATATGAACTTCAACAACTTTATTCTATATATACCCGCTTAATATTAAAACATATTAATAGCTACAATATATTGTTCGATTTTTTTATGAGAGTTTAATTAGCCACTCGAAGAATTTATTTATTATTTATTCAGTAAGGAATTTAGAAATTTCAGAAGTGTATACATTACGCTTTGTATATAAACTTATTTGTCAAACTCTTGTAACTTATATTTTACATAACTAACGATATGAGCCTCAACAAAGTTATTCAATATATACTTGTTTAATATTAAAGCAAATTAATAACTGTATTATATTGTTCGAATTTTCTATGAGGATTTAATTAGACACTAGAATGATTTATTTATTATTTATTCAGACTAACTATTCGGAAAAACTAACACATTTCATTATTTATTGGGGAAAAGACTATTTTAAAACTCAACGAGTTAAATTAATTTGAATTTCTTATTGCATTTATCAAACTTATCCACTGTAATGGAATAAAATGTATATTACTTTTTTTAATTTCTATTAAAAGCATATTTCTAATAAAATCAAATTGTATCATTTATCTCATTAGATTCAAAAAATGTCTCCTGTAGTATTCTTTGCTTTAAAATTAAAAAACATATATTAATATCATTCATGTACATTTTATGAAATCCAAACATATTAAATATCAGTTATATTGGCATGTAATAACTATTTTTGCACATTTATTTACTACTGATAAAAATATAATACGGCGACACTTTTTTGAGGAAAAAATGCAATGATTTATACCTGAAAACATTCTTCATACCATCTCATCCAGTTTTGTCTACTCATATAATCTATTTCGATGATTACAGGATTGTTCTTTCTTGTAACAGATTATATCGTTCATTCAAGCTCGCGTTCTCTGTTGCCTGTACATATAAATAGGATACTTATCTATAAATTATCGCTTTGAATGAAAGAATATGGTATTTTTCAGTTCTATCGTCGGCTGAAAGATGGTAAGAAAATCAGAAATTTTAAAAACGGATACATTAGAATATGTTAAAATAAAATCACCGAAATATAAAATTCTTTATGAAAACTTATGCAACTTATATTTTACATAACCGACAAAAACCCTTTTCTAAGTTATTCTATATCTATTTGCTTAATATTAAAGCACATTAATAATAATAATACAAGATGACCATAATTAATCTGCCAGTAATCAGAGTGTTCTATAGCGCGATCTAATAGAGAGAATGACGCCAGATTTTGCAAGAAGATTAACGAAGACGCAAGATGAAGAATTGCAGAAAACACACCGTGAAAAAAAAATTTAGTCCAAACTCACCGCTATGGGAATATGTGGCGCTATGTAACGGAAAAGAGATTTTAAATAATACAATTAAATTTAAAAAATCAAAAAACCCTACCGCGCAAAAAGAGAACTAATTAATTATTTCCCATCAATGTTTATTATATTACTTACCTATTTTTTTATTTACTTGTATTGATGACTCTTAAGTTGTGTTTAATTGTTAGTTCCTATCTATAAACACTGTTTTGATGAGGTCTATATATGTCTATGATGGTTAGAGTTGCAGTAAAGCTAGAGAGCCTACCTACAAAACTTCCAGGTTGTATAATATTTTAACGAAGCTCCTGACTGTAAAACAGTCAATGAAACATCGTCTTCATTTTGAAAGACCTATCCAATGATATGCCACTCAATAGGGTGCGTAATTTGTTTTCGTCTCTACCGCCATTTCGTATTTTACGGTCGCCATTTTGAATTTATAAAAACAAAACCTAGCCTATAACCATCGGGCCGTTAAGACGAATTGATAGAGACTCCATTCATTAAAATCCATCCAGCCGTTGGGATGTTTAAAGAAAGGTATAAAGAAATCCACATACCTAGATACGCGTGAAACACATAAACCTTCTTTTCAGTCGGGAAAAAAAAGGCAGAATCCATACTAAATTCGTTAAATGTGCTAAATAAAAGGTAAATTTATTTCAATATTGATTCTGTATTTTTTAAAACTCTCCTTTATGTTACACATCGCCACACATTCTTCTAGAGGTGACATTTGGAACTTTTTTTTTTTTTTTCCGTGGAATCCTTCTTCTCCCGTCTTGTTTATTCTTCTTACAAATTTTGCGTCATTCTCATATTTAGATCACGCTACAGAACACTCTGAGTACTGCTAGTTTAATAGCGGCCACCTTGAATATTGAATGAATTTCCAATGAGTGTTTAATTAGACACTCCCATGATTTATTCATTATTTATTCATAGAAAAATTAATACATTTCCTTATTTATTAAGGAAAAATCTATTCTTAATGATCTAATGAGTTAAATTAATTTGAATGTTTTATTGCGTTTATTAAATTTATTCACTCCAAAGGGATATGATGCATTTTTTTTTTTTTTTTTTTTTTTTTTGATTGAATGTCATAACGAGTGACGAAAAAAAAAATCAGACGGAATTAATGAGCTTTCCCACTATTAGCATGATCTCCAACATGGTAGCGGTTCGATAGGGTTATGTGCGGGGGGGGGGGGGGGGGGGATTTTTAAAAAACGTTTGACGCCCATTATTGGTCGTCAAAACTCTTCAAAGTATCAAGAGGCATCTGCCAATTACTTTCTTTCTGTTGGAATTATTGTTGGTGGGCAGTTTCAACATATCAACGATTTCAACATATCAACGCTTCAACCCATATCTCGAACTTAACATTACTGTGGCTTAGATCGAACATGCTATGTGTTATGAACTAACCAGAACTTAGTCATGGTCTAAGCCCAATAGAAAACGTGTTGGATATTCTCACTTGTGCAGTTGAACAAAATGGTAAACAGTATTCTTCAGTTAAAGACATGAAATCGGCCATTGAGAACTCTTATTTTAAAATAAAGCCTAAACAATCCAGAACCTGATTTTAATGGCAGAAGCACTGTGTATTTCAGCTCATTAAATTTCATGCAGCAATATCTAGTATTAAGTTTTTATTACTATACTTCTATAAAAAATAAATAAATAAATAAAGACTTGCTTCAAATTTTGGTTTACAATTTTTTTCTTTTCTTTAATTTTACAGTTTCTTATCAAATTTAAAGTATAATCTTGTTAAATATATTTTTAAACTATGGTTGGTATCACATACCGGGTGTTCTAAAAAGCACTGACTGATGTTAAAATTCAATAACGTGCAAACGGTGACAGATATTTAATAAAGTCTTCGAGGAGCGTTATGTATGACAGCAGGAGTTTTTTTACTGCGATTCTTGAATTTAGTTCGAATTGTAAATAATAGATGGCGCTGCGAGCAACATGCGCTAAATCCAGACCTTATGTTTGGTGCGTCTGGACCCACTCAATACATTTTAATTTCCTTTTTTGCATGGGAGAAGAGAAAAGCCAAAAAATCCAGCTTGAATTTCGTGCCTATAGTTCTATCTATTGTTTGTAATTAGAACTAAATTCGAGAATCACAATAAAAAAAACTCCTTACATCATACATAATACTCCTGCAAGAATGTTTTAAATATCTGTCACCGTTTGCGAGTTATTGAATTTTAAAGTCGGTCAGTCCTTTTTAGAACACCCGGTATGAACCTGTATTTAAATTAGAGTGAATAATTAAATGATGTTTAGAAAACTGATGTTGTGCTTAAACTTTTAAAGTACACAGTAATAAAGAATGAAATGTATACAAAAATCAAATACATTAAAAAATAATCAGGCAGTTATAAAATTTCTTAGAAAAGAACGGAGTATACTAGGGTTTTTGAAGTCTTATCTTTCTCAAAAGTAGATAAAAACATGCGACTGCAGATATTTCCTATCTACTTTAATGTTAACAAATTAAATGCATTTTGGAAAATCTGTGACATGATCTTTTAAAGAAAACAAATTGCTTTTAGCCTCTTCCGTGAAATTCTACTCTGTTTTGGCGTTTTAAAGAGTTTTGTAAATTCAAAGTAGCAGGCTAAAGTTTGTTTTTTAGTGAGCAGTATTCCCAAAAGTAACTGTGTTTCGTGCTGTTAAAATGCATTTTATACGTCATAGGTGAAACATTTTCCTGTTTTAAAAATTCTCTGAGCTCTAAATCTACACAAAAGTGTTACTGTAAAGTAAATTTTGTGATATTTGACATTTTCATGTACTCTTTATTAAGGTTTGTCTAGAATATTTTCCCTATTATTTTATTATGCAGTTATCCAAATGGTGTTGTAAAATATAATTAGTATTAAAGTATAATCAGCATTGAAATATATTCCTTAAAATAATTATGTTTTATTATTTAAAAATATCCTGCATTCTATTTTTCTCATTTTTTTTAACGTGACTATTCAAATACTGCATGATATAAGATTAAACATTACAGCAATAAACCATATATACGTATATTCTATTCATCATGGAATGTTTAATTAAATGTGCTATGTGGAGAAATGTAGATTATTTATCTTTAAAATGTGTGTAAATATTTAAAATAATAACGTTAACACAATATATTCAGATCGCAATAGTCATATTTAAACTAGGATATACCATACTTTTTTCCCAGAAACAATACAACTTTTATACAAACTTTTAATTTGATTCAAGAACTGCTGAATATTATTTTCGCTATATATTTTCTTCCATGCATATAAAAGTATGACTACGATACGTAATTATTGTAGATTTTATGAGTAAGAATTTAAAATTAAATATTGCAAGTTTTACAAAGATTAATTACCTTAAAATGATAAATACTATCTAAATTTTAATAATTCACAAAAAAATTTCAAAGAGACATTGATGATTTGTGATTTTTAGAACTGAATGTTTAAAACTAAAACCCCTTAATAAATTGAAAATGTATATATTTTTTTTACTTAAAATAATTAATTATTTTCCAAATAAACACAAATTAACGTAAAACATAATTTACCCACTAAACAGTTTTTTTAATTAATTTTTTGAGCTGTGCATCTTATTTTTAAAATAAGAATTAAAATGGAAATGAGTGTGAAACGGTTACCCTTCCTTATTCAATTCTGCGGTCAATTTCTTTCTCTGTACGTAGACTCATAAATGAAGAATTATTTAAATATTAAAATGTTACGTGAATGCAGAAATATTTTTGCTTTTACACACACTTTTAAAAATATGAAAAAAAACAATTATTTTAATTTAAATATTATCTAAAAATTTGATACGATAGACCATTGCAGTAATACGTTGGAATTATCATGTTAAATGACAGTTTCATGCTATTATAGTTAGATAATTATATTTTGCGAAAGGAATTTCTTGATAACCAGATCTTGAAATTAGTGAAATAATGTCACTGTAATGGTTCCTATGTTCCAAAAAAATTTCGATGAAATAAGGGTATGGATTTATTCTGCTCATTTCAATTTAATCACTAAACAGGAATGTCAACACTGATAACACATTTTACTGCTGAACACCAATTGAAAAATGAAATGATTAACTTAAAAAATTTCCTTCTGAAATGTTGTGTATTCCTATACATATTATTCTTTTGTGGTAATTCCTATGTAATTTGAAATATTTTCTTGTGAAATAATATATGTATATATCATTCCTATGTCGATTCTGCACACGTAGTTCTTCTGTTTTGCTTTTTCGATGTTTCATATTTATCTGATAAATTTTTGCCATTTTAGTTTTTTTTCATGGAAAAAGCAAATCTAATTTGCTTCATGATGTAAGTTTAGAAATATATAGATGTGCATTCCTATGCGTAGATTATTTTTTAAAGTAATTCCTATCAAATTAAAAGCATTTTATTAGAAAATAATATATATTTCTCTCTCTCTCTCTATATATATATATATATATATACAGTGTGTCCACGTATAACCTGACCGACTTTTATTTTCCCAACCATTGGTCCTAGATGGATACTTCCAAATACAAAAGTGGTCAAAATTAGGTGCAGAGTTAAGATAAAAAAGTTTGAAGCGAAAAAACAATTTAGCGAAGAATTACAGAATTTAAATTTTTATACGGTCCCCCGGTCCTATAAGTTATATTTACTAAAATTTTCCTGTTACACTGACAAGTAAGACCAAAAAAAGTCCCGTTATTCTACGATTAAAATTGACCGAGTAATAGCTGTTTAAAGTTGGAACATATTTTTTGCTACAAATTAGGGGTCATTCACAAATTTAGTAGAAATATAATTATCGTAAGATATATTGAAGAAATGGTTGAGAATAAAATTAGCATTGCAATATAACTTTGAAATCTTTAATCATTCTGACATATTACTGTAAAATATACAATTTGTACTCAACATATAAGAGGATAAAAATGACTGAATTTTTGTTAAATAGAAGGATGAAAAACAACAACCTCAATTCTTTACAAAAATGATACATATTTTAAAATGCTGTTATATTACACCGTCTTTCAAATTTTGGGTTGTGCCACGTTTTTTAGCTTTTGAAAACTGATTCACGTGTGTTTTTTAGCGCTGAATCCGAAAATGACCTTCATTTTAAACCATCACGTCAAAACTTTTTCTCAAATCGGAAATTTCAAAGTTAAAAAGCTCAAAGTTAAAAGTGATCCCCCCTCTCCTCTCAACCTCATCGGACCCCTGAGCTGTTTAGCTGTAAGAAACCCATTATAAGTCACAAAATTGAATAAATTATTGAATTAAATAAAAATAAACTGAATAAAAAAGTCTTACATCTACTTTTTAGTAGCAGATTTTACGCTATTATTTTAACCTTTAAATTTACGATTTGCGAAAAATCCTGACATGATGGTTAAAAGTGAAGGTAAATTTTTTATTTAGCGTTTAAAAATACATAAAACATAGTTATAAAAGTTAAAAAACACAACCATCGCAGGTTTATGTTATCTAATCTAAAACCATTTCTTAAACTTGTTGACGGTAATTTATCCAATTTTTTTTATGTTATCCTCTAATATAAGTATGTATAAGATGTTAAGCGTCGAAAATCTTAATAATATTACATTATAATCGGATTTAAGTCAGTATGTAAAATTTTAACTTCGATCGGACATTTGAAAGTCAGTTAAAGTTCGAGTACAAATTTTAAACTGGAAAGACAATCTTGCAAGTTAAATAAAACCTTATGAAAATAACATAATTTTTGTTAAAAGAAGTCATAGCCTCAAATCCTTAGTACAAAATACAACATATGTTAAAATACAATTATTTTAACTAATCTGAAATTTAACTAATAAAGTTAACAGCCGTAATAATTGTACGATTTATTTCAAGCCGCAGATACCTTAAAATAAGTTTAAGTACTTTATATACGATCCCTGAAAGCATGGTCGAAATCATCTGTTTAGATATGCAAAAAAGTGATATAAGTCATGCATTTCAAAGTTTCATAACTCGGTCAATTTTAATGTTAGATGAATGGGACGTTTTCTGTCTTACTTGTTAGTGTCACAGTAAATTTTTACTAAATATCACTTATAGAATCGGAGGACCGTATAAAAATTTAAATTTCGTAATTTCTTTATAAATATTTTTCTTGACCCAAATCGCTTTAAAAATAATTCTTTATCTTATTTAAACCATTTTTGTAGTTGGAAGTATGCATCTAGGACCAACGGTTGCGAAAATAAAGGTCGGTCAGGTTATACGTGGACACACTGTATATATACACTATATCATTCGTATGTAACAATTCCTATGTACTTTAAAAAAATTTATTATGAAATAATATTTATTCCTATATACATTATTCCTATGTAGATTCTTATACCTGTAGTGCAGTCATTTTTATTTTTAGGTTCATTGTATTTTCGTAATAAATTTATGCTAATCGAGTTTTATTCTTATTATTATTACTACCCAATGGATAGTTTTTTGACAAGTAAATAGTTAATAAAATCAAATTTCCCTTTGGAAAACACCCTGTTAGTAATAACTGGATTATATGGAATATTTATAATAACTAAATATGATAATAACATCCTTTTTTTTGTTTAAATTATACATGTGCGTTTGGAATAATTTTAATGAAAGCAAGGAGATTGATAGACATATCAAAGATAATTAACAGATATGTAAATTAAAGAGTTTTTTTTTTCAATTTTACCACTTATTTTTACCTAAAAAATAGATAGTCTACGAAAATCGGAGATTTCACAGGTTTAGATGTAAAAGGTTTTATATTGAAATAAATCAGTAGTATGTAATATAGAAAGTCACAAACAATTGCCATAAATTAATATATGTATGTATGCAATGCATATGGAATTATGAGATATAACTTCATTACTGTTTAAAGCGCATTTACACCATCTCCTTTCAATTCTTCAAAAAAAGTGCTTTTCACTAGCTGAAAATTTTTATGTTTGACACATTTTTTTAATATTGTAAAGCTGTAGTTTTTCTTCCTGGAAGAAATTAAAAAAGGAATTAAAGGAGGTTTACGACTGGCACTTTCTTCAGCGGAGCGTAATATATCATATGACATTCACACCCAAAAATGTAACATCCAGATAATTTCTTTTAATGCATATTCTACATGCCTTTTTATTCTATAAGGTAACGTTCATGACAAGTATATTCTTTAAAATAATTATCCTTCTAGAACTTTTTTGACATTTTTAATTACATAATCTAGCCGCCGAAAAAGAACATCTCCTAAAACAAAAAACAAGTTTTCATCTGAACCATACAAAAAAAAAAAAAAAAATTAAATGATTTAAGTGGGTTTCTCTCAGTTAAAAGTGAAATAAATCGTTCATGTTAAAATATGAATTTTTTTAATGCTTACAAACTTTTTTAACTTAAAATTTCTACGCGTAGAATATTAAAAATCTGCTTTTCTTTCATATTATTATATTAACAAATATATATTTTTTATACTTATTGCATTTAATTTCACTTATTTTTTAATGATGAAAAATTACCATATAATTAGCGAGCTAAATACGATTATATACTTGTAACGCGAAAACACCATGTATAAAATTCTTTACATTTTTCACTGTTTTTCTGTACACGCGGGTGTAATTCTTTTAATGGCATATTATTTTATTATTGGAAAGTAGATATTATTCATATTTGTTTATTAGCAAAAAATGAAGCATTGGCATTTTTTATTAATTGTGTAATTATGTCTTTTTTTTTTGCACAAACAATATTTGCCATTTAAAAAATAGACGTATTATGTGCATAAAAACATAAGAATCTACGCACTTTTCAAGTTTGAATATGTGTTTCAAATGATACATTTGCACAAATTTAACAAAAATAAAGCAAATTATATTCAACATATAAAGAAATGTTTAGCAATGAAACAAGTAAACTTTTAAAATTGTCCTACAGTCTTAAAAATGACCATACACTATACAGGGTGATTACAAATGATGGAGCGGATTTTTAAAAAATCATATTTTCGAAACTACTCCACATATTACAATAAGTTATACATGAATTTGAAAAGAAGTATACCAATTTTTTTTTCAGTTACAAATGTTCGATGTGTGACTCATTTGTTACACGGCATACTGCCAATCTGTAATCGAGTTCGTTCCAATAATTTTGTTGCATCACTCTGTCAATGGTTCTGAAAGCTTCACAAATGCGTTCTTTAAGTTCTGAACACTTTGTTTTCGGCATTGGTGGTACATAAACAATGTCTTTGACACTGCCAGAACTTAAAGAACTCAATTGTGCAGAATTTAGAACCATTGACAGAGTGATGCTACAAAAAGTTTAGGAGGATGCTACAAAAAGGACGAACTGGATTACAGATTGGACGTATGCCATGTAACAAGAGGGTCACACATCAAACATTTGTAACTGAAAAAAAAAAACTAAGTATATTTCTCTTTAAATTCGTGTATCACTTATTGTAATATGTGCAGTAGTTTCGAAAATATTTTTTAAATCTGGTCCATCATTTGTAATCACACTGTATTTTAAACGAATCTTGCATTAGTACACAATTCATTGATGGGGTCAAAATATTATTTTCTTATTAATAGTATTTTTTTAAGAAATTTTTTTCCTACAATGAATATTTTTTATAAACATTACTTTTCTCACAGAAAACTTCAGAAAACTTTGAAAATTTGTTTAATTTTTTTTTATTTAAAACTTTTGTTAATTTTTTTTTAATTTAATGTTCGATATAACTCTTGAAGCCATTTGCCCGATTAAATTACTTTTTCACTATTGGGTACAGTAAAGGTTTCTTATTAATTTGGTCTTCAGGATTTAAAGAAAATATTGCTTAGAAAATTTATAATAAATTTAAAAGCAAAAAAAGAGAAATTTTTAAAGCGAGTTTTACTTCGATGGATACTTTTTCAAAATTTTCGCATGACATAAAAATTCCCGAAGGCAATTTATTAAAAGCTCTGTACAGGATTTTATGCATTTATCTTGCAAGAAAGTTTAGATGTATTTTTTTTAAACATGACAAATTATGACAAAATCTAATCTGGTATAAATGGACTTAAACTTTTAATGACTGACAGGACAGAACTGATCGTAAGAAACAAAAAAGTTAAATCTGCTGGTAGAAGTATAGTAAAATTATACGGCTTGATTTGGTTAATTTACTTATCTTTGTCGTATTTTATTGGAAGGAAAACAAAAAAAAATTACATTTTAAGAATTCTTACCCTCGAACCCCCTTAATAAGGATTTAAACTAGAATCTATTGGGTGGCTTCAAAATTTAGTGTCCTATTTCATAGATGGCAGAAACTGAAATTTTGACTGTACTTACGTTTTCTTTATAACCATCTATCAATTGACATTCGTCTACATGTGTTGTGAGTAAACATAAAGTTGTAAAAAGTTTTCAAATCAATTTGTGTGCAAGGTTAGTATTCAAAATGGAAAATGAAAAGTTACATCTTCGTCGTGTTATGTTATAATCAGTTTAAACAAGTGGGTAAGTGTGATCACAGATCGCACAGGGGGTTTCGTTTAATATTCCTTTCAAAATACTTTATCCTTTTGCAAAATCTGTTAGTTTCACATTTTGCAACCTGGGGGCGCACTCTATTATAAAGAAACCTCTATCCGAACGAAACTCTGTTTTCCAGCCTATCCGTAGTTTTATTAGTTGAGGGTATCGGGCCCATAACACCCGAGAGGGTTAGGCGGCCCCTTGCGGTAAAAAGTGGAACTAAAATATGTAAGGCTATGGTGCATAATATGAAAGATTGGGCAAAAGGGTGTCGGCAAAAGTTAAAAAAGTACCCCCGGTTGAAAAGGTTGGAGAAAAAGAAATAAAAATCGTGATTAATTATTCCATCTAAGTGAACTGTCCTTAATTTAAAATTAAGGAAAGGTCTCTTTTAAGTCACTACTTGAGTCACCGTTTTTTTTTTTTTTTTTATTATTCGAATAAATTCATTTTTTATATCACTAATTTTTATCGTATTTATATAATTTTTACCGTATTTAGAATTGTTATATATAAAGGATATTATATATATATATATATACTGATTAAGGAAAAACAACAAAAATAGCGATTCCTCAAATTATTACAAATATATTTTAATAAAACTGAGACACAATTTACAACACATAGTAAGGTATAAAATAACATTAAAAGAAATTTCCAGGCGATTGTGGTGTTTTAGAAATTAATGCAATTATAAAATAAACAAAATAAACGTCTCAGTTTGGTATAGGAAAAGTACCTTTAACATGGAGTATGATCTCCCCTAGAAGCAACACAGCACATACAGCGAAGTGTAATACTGTCAATTCTGCGATCAATAAGTTCGCTGGGAAGTGGGAGACATTGCTCTTGTAAAGTAGTTGTAAGCGTGGCAAGGGTCTGAGGAGGAGGACTGAGAGCAGAGACCCATCTTCCTAAAGCATCCCAAAGATGCTCGATGGGATTCAAGTCCAGTGATCGCGCTGGCCATTCCATGCACTGAATTGTTTGCGGCTGAAAATAATCTTCCACGATGCGAGCCCTGTGCGGTCTAGCGTTATCGTCCTGTAACAGGAAATCATTACCTATTGCACCGGCATAAGGGTGCACATAAGCATCAAGAATGTCACCTCTATAGACGTGAGCATTCACAGTTCCACGTGGAAAGACATGGGGGTATGTACGTCCGCCCAAAGAGATACCATCCCTAACAAAAACACTGCCTCCTCCATATGAGTCTCTTTTACGAATGTTTGGTGGATGATAGCGTGTTCCCTGTTCTCTTCAAATCAAACAACGCTTACTATCGCTTTGGAGGCTGAACAGAGTATACGCCTGTATTGATCAGCCGTCAAGGGAACATGCTGACGTTCCCTTCGGTGACGTGATGTGAGCGGCACACAAATGATGATCGCCTCAAGGAAAAGCCATCTTCATGGAGCCTTATACGCACAGCAGACGTTGATACAAACCTTCCAGTGGCTGCAGCAAGGGAGGCTCTAAGATGAGAGGGTTGCTGTTCTATTCCTTCGTACACATAACCGCAAATATCGGTCAACGTTGCGTGTCGTAGCTCATGCCCGGTTGAGTCTTCTGGAGACCAAACCAGTGGTTTGAAATTGTTACCAAAGCTTATGAACAGCAGAAGGACTCACATTTAGCAATCTGGCCACCTCTGTCTGACATTGAACTGCCTCCAATCTTCCAATAGCTCTATATCGCAGTTCTGCGTGCAAATAATACCTCGAGATCATACTAATCAATTGGCTATCTCAGGTTTCTTATCTCATAATCACAAAGACACCTGCAGCCGTACTCTCTAGAATGCATTTTTATGCTCCTCACAGATGACGCAATCCGTAGCAGCAGCACGAATTTGCATTTTGTAATTTGATTCAGCATCGTTTAGTCAACAACATATCCAAATTTCATGCAGATAGGTTTCTTTTTGAACCAGTTATCGAAAATTATTTTTTGTCATTTTTCCTTAATTTTTGGAAATCAGTGTATATATTTACTTAAAATTAAGGATAAAAATATAGTTACATTAGTTTTTTTCTGATTCTGCACTGTTTTTTTAAATATTGCATATTAAATTGATAAGTTTGAATTTTTAGATAAAAGAGGTAATTATGTTTTTTTTTCTTTTCGTAATTTATACATATATTTTTTAAGATATAATTTACTTTTATTAGGTGTATGATTTATTTCGTTATTATTCTAAGACAAAAAAAATTAATCAGGTTGCTTTTTTTAAGTAGTAAATTGAAATTCATTATAATTTTTATCAAAAAATAAAATAATTCACGTAAGGAAATTGGCTTACAATATTCAGTTTATATAAGTTTTATTTAAATTTAGCATAGGCTACTTTGAAAATTAAATATTAAGGATAACAATCACTTAAAAATTAATTTGGGTCGCTTTCTATTTACAAAAATTCTGCAAAATACTTCAAAGATATAAATTAAATTAATGTCTGTAGAATACGAAAATACTATACCTTGTTATTTCTTGGATTGCGTTATTATAAATAAGTTAAATTTCAAATTGACGGTAATTTTTTTATAAAACCATCATTAACATACTGAAAGACGAAACAGTTTTTCTAATGTACTAATTATCGAAATGGAAGGAAAATCGTAATTGCTTAAGGGATATCAAATTGCTTAAAACCTGCGTAATTACTTCCCGTATATTTAATTGAAATTATACATATCATATCATTTGTTGAGAGGATGGTTTTTTTCATTATCTTTATTAATAATTCTACCGCTTTAAAGCAATTAAATGTGAAAATAAATTTTCCATTATAAAAGAATTTTGCAAACTTGTGTGTGATTGTTTTAATCTATTACTTCTAGCTTTTAATGTAGCTTTTAATTCTATCTTTTAATCTATTTCTATCTTAACTTTGAAATGTAAATCGCCTTTTATTTCATTTACGTGGTATATCATTTTTAAAATAATAATATTTTGTGTTTTAAGACTATATTCCTTTAATTAATAATTAATAATTAAATTGAAATTTATTTCTTGTTCAAGACAAAAACAATTATGCTGAAAAAAAAGCATTAGCTAAATAATCTAATTCTAAAGTATCAAAAATTTCTTTAAATAGAGTTTGTATTAACAAATTCCTGAAACCCATCTTCTAACTATTTCTTAAAGCTTAATTAAATATTTTCGGGGATAAGATTATTTTTTCTCTTTTGCGAATTCCGTAAAGTACTATCTTCCGTAAAGTTCATCTATGATGATTAATTGTAAAAAGTATTTATAAAAAACTGAAGTCTCTCTTTCTGAAACTGAAATTTCTCTTGTTAAAATATAAAACTTAATTAAAATTTATTTCTCAGAATTTAAATGTATGTATAAACTCTTGAATGTACTTTAAAATGTTCATTTTTTTCTCTAGCATAGTTCTTTTTTTATTTATTGAAATTTTTATAATAGTTAATAAAAGTGTGTAAAGACATAAAGTTTGTATTTAATAGTAAACTCAAGGCTAGAGTTTAATGTGTATTTATTCTAGAGCGAATATGTATTTCTTTTATTCGGAAGTGTTTATAGATATATAATGTATGAAAATAAATATCTTAATAAATTAAATTTCTATAAAGACTAAGCCATTGAATCTTTTACTTTTGCATAAATATATGATTTAATTTTTTAAGAGAACTATAAATTTTGCTTATACTTTGCTCCTTTTTTTGTTACAAGATATATTTCGTGCAATTTTATGCATTTCACAAATCATAAAATTGCAAATTATTAATTGCATTAATTATATAAATTTATTTTTTGAAGCATCTTTAAACGTTATGATGAATACGAGACGTTACATTATAACGTTATTGTATACGAGTGGAATTTCCTTGTGCATAAGATGTATATATTTTTAATGCATGGAAATTTTTACTTTGGCTTTATATTTATATGATTTTATTTTTTAAAGAAAACTATAAATTTTGCTTATACTTTGCTCTTTTTAGATTAAAGACCCCATATCTTTTACACAATTTTACAGAAAAAGGTGTTTCAAACTTTTAAGTTCTTTTTAATCTATTTAATAATCCGTACATTTGTTTTACTTTGAACGGAAACCATTTCATATAACTTTCCTTACATATGAAAAGGAAAATTGTAAATAATATCATCAATTCTGATTTTCTTTAGTGCATTCAGAATAGTCAGAATAGCAACACATTCCATGGGTTTTATACAGATCATTCAGATAATTTACGAAAAACTTTTCAAAGGAAATAATTTAAACGACATGGAAAAAAGTGGTAATTCCAATTTAATAAAAATAAATCGTCAAGTGCGAGTATTACTCGTGCTCAGAGAGTTCCATACAATGAATATATGAATTATTAACTGTATTATTAAAAATATCATTGCTAAAAGGATAACAAGACTTTGTAAAAAACTATACAACGTAGAGTACTAGAAAATATAGCTTAGCTTTTATAGCTATACTAGAAAAGTATGAATAGGTATACCATAAAAGTTCGAATAGATATGAAGCCTATATAATATCAAATACTGCTATTCTGTACAACCCTTTTTTTAATCTTATCCTAATCTGTTTATGATGAACTTAATTCGGTACTGACAATAAAAGTAGTCCACATTTAAACTTCATTTGGCATTTCATAAAACTAAATTTAGTGCAGTAATAATATTTTCTTTTGCAAAGTGTAACTAAAACAAAACCCTTGTTCAAAGTTTAAACTTGGCATTGTGCAAAACGCGCTTCGAAAGGAGGTCGCAAAGATGCAACGCCGTGATCCGTGACGCGTTTTTCCACATAGATTTTTAATTAACTTTTAAACACACAGGAGGTGTATTGAGAGATCCACTAAATGCAAACTAGTCGCGAATCCCATAGTATTTATGTGATTAATTCTAATTAAATTAGTCTATTTTTAACAATTTGACGTTTATTGCTTTTATACTGCTACTGAGTATTACATTATACAAATATATCATTAAAAAGTTATTTTCTAGGCTTTAAAAGCCATGGTACATGGAGTACGCCACCCCTGTCATTATGCATGTCCAAACCGTCCGTGTCTTTAAGGGTTAAAATCTCGGCTAATTACCGACGATTTTTTTCGAAACTCATAATCACCAATGCTTTTATACTTCTGCTACGATAGGTACCTCCAGCGCTCCTCAACATCTTTTATGAATGCCCACAAATTGAAATTTGTGTGTAACAGAAAAATGCGCTCTTCTCGAAAACTATGTGGTCTAGGGTAATCGCTATAATTTTCCTGAAAGGTTTAAATTAACGTTTAATACCTCTAATTTTTTCCTAATTTTAGTTTTAGTAGATTCGGAAATAGATAGGGGACACATTTTTGCACTACATTTTCGACTATTACTCTGAAAATATATTATCTAAAATTAAAAGAAATGTATTTTTGAGTTCAACGTTACGAAAGATTTCACACGATACCCCACACAGTATGCAAAGAAAAGGTTTTTTTTTCAAATAACTTAATTATCCCCTCTACATTTTTCCTAAACATATTTGTGAATATTTAATAATCTGTAAATATGTGAGTCAATAGTCTTTATTACTTCCCCCAATTTGAACTTTGCACGTCCCATAATTTCCTTGTAAAATAGCTGTGATAGACAGACAGACATAGGAGTGATCTTGTAGTCCAATGAAAATAAAAGACAATAAAAATTGAAAATATGAAAGTTTTGGTGTAGTTTTGATATTTGGTGCCTTTATGCTTTTGGAGTCGCTGAACACGAATCTGAAGTTTTCCAACAAAATTTATCCCGAGAAACAGTTAAAAAGAAAAAAAAAAAAAAAAAAAAAAAAAAAAGAAAAAAAAAACGTGCAAAAAAACGGGATTTTGTTTGTTTTTTCAAAATAACTTCAAAGTTAAGCATTTTACGTAAAAGTCCTCAATACATAAATTAAAGAAGATAAATTTTCCTACATTTAATGCATTAAAAGTTTTTTTTCTCTGATCAATGGTTTAGCCGTGACAGCGCCGCAAAAATGGGTGTGAAAATCAAAAAATTCTGAAAAAACGGGAATTACGGCACTGTGCGTAAATTTAACATGAAAACTGACCATGTTACTCAAACTTTGATCATTAATGATGCTAAATATAATATTATTGATTGCATTTTATGGATCTGAGGTTCATTTTTTCCTTCATAACTAAAAAAGATAAAATGAGCATACAAGTAATCAAAATCTTCATTTGCTATTACAAAATAATGATAATAATAATAATAAAGCATTTCTTAATTTGACTTTTAAAAAACAAAAATAAAATATCTAGCGAAAACAGACTTTCGCTGATAAAAGCTGACTCGGACTCCAGTTCTTAAAGTTTCACTTTTAACCTAAACAGACGATTAGGGCGCGGGGGGGGGGGGTCTCATCATTTGACACAGAGGAAAGTTACGGTGATCTTTGTCCTTGAAAAACGGCTGTATGAATCCCATCTGCATTCTCCCACTTGGTTGAAGGTGGTGTGGAATAGCGTTGGAACATCCTCGTCCTACATGCTATGAGCGGCTGCGATACAACGTCAACACTGTTTATGCAAGGGAAAATGAAGTTCCTCAAAACTCTTGTGAAGAATCCACATCTTGCCGACGTTGTTAAAGGATTCAACGACTCCAACGCTACTCAGGAGATGATTGCAGCTGCTGGGGAACGTTTCCTTGCCTCACTGTATGGTTATAGTGGGAAAAATGTGCCTTTTCTAAACGACCTAAGGTATATTTTGTACAAGAAATCAGCCTTTAGATACAACTCGAATATTGCTGCATTACCACCATCTGCAGCCGCAGTACAACAGCACTCTTTAAGAGTATATCACCAATTCCAGCAATGGCTTGGGGTTGAAAAAAATGCTGATGAGTGGGGATGGAATAGAACAAATACTGGCCTTTAGCCTGTGTTTACTGTACCCCCTGATCCCCCTGCTTTGTTGAAGCTTCTATCCTGTTAATGTAGAAAGAACTGCCAACGAAATTGTGGGTGCAAGAAAGCAGGGCTTTCTTGCTCCAACATGTGCCTCAACTGCGAGGGGAATTGCAACAATATCGCAATGGTGAGTCAAGACAAAGAGGACGACCTAGACATTGAAACCGAGCTGGAAATGAACCACCCAATGGACATGTGTGCCCAATGGAAGAGGAAAAAGTCATCTCACAAGGTATCAAATATTGTGAAAATAAAATATATATTTAATGATATATATAATATATATATCAGAAAATGTAGGAAATTTTATCTTCTTTAATTTCTGTATTGAGAACTTTTACGTAAAATGCGTAATTTTGAAGTTATTTTTAAAAAAAAAATCACGTTTTTTTGCAAGTTTTTGGGACAAAAAACGTGTTTCCCGGGATAAGTTTTGTTTGCAAACTTCAGATTCGTGTTCAGCGACCCCAAAAAGATAAAGGCACCAAATATGAAAACTACACCAAAAGTTTCCCCTATTTGTCCTTTATGAGCACCTAATGCCTGGACTATTATAATGGTTCCGTTTTTACTTTTTAAGAACGGAACCTTAAGTACGAAGTACGGAGTACGGAACTTTAAGATCTAAAAATATAAAAATTCCGACCGAAAACTACATAAAAGCATGAATCCTTGTGAAAATGATAGTATTTAGTTCACTGAGGGTGATTAACGAAAAATTTAAACGAAAAAACTGCTTCAAAGATTCATTTAATGCTGTTCTCAAATGCAAAGGATCTACTTTCTCATACATTGCTGAATTAATTCAAAGAATGAAATTGGTAGGTGTTCTTATTTAGAAACTATGTAATCGATTGGAAATGTTCCAATTTCTAGAAAACGCAAAAAATCTTCCTGGAAATACTTTCAAAGTTGGCGTTTTGAACCGAATTTCCGGATGCGACCGTGCTGGAAAGGTGAAATACCTGTTGCCATGTAACAAAAATCGCTTTTTACCAAAAAAGTGGAAAATGACATACTATCAGAATTTGTTTCAATAGTCAGTCCTGCGAATTTTATGCCTGTACTTTGAAAAATGAGTCAGAAAATTTGTCAACAATTTTCGCGTTGTTGAGCACGAAACGTTGAGCCAACTGCCTTTACAAACTCACCAAAGTCTATATCGTAAAATTAATATTTTAAAGTTTGTTTATAATATATACAATATATATTTTTATTAGCTTTTCAACTTTCTCTAAATGTATAATTTAGTGTTTAGAGATTACAAATATCAGTTTATTAAATTTAATTCAATAGGTTCCACAAATATAAACTTGAAAATAACATAAAAACATGGATTTAAACCTTCCAAAAATTACTATTTAGTTCACTGAGGAATTTCAACGAAATATATCTAACAAAAATTTTACTTGAAAATTTGTTTTAACAAACGCATCAAAGTTATTATCGTATAATTAACATTTTAAAGTTTGTTTAATGAAATGGTACTTATTCCACATAACGGATGGATAATTAATTCAAAGATTATTTTTGGTAAAAAAGGAAATTGCAGTGCAGAGAAATTTTCTTTTACAAAGTTCTCGAAACAGGAATTAAACTGCTGAAAAATCTTTAAACCATTTCGCATTGCAGGCATGAGTAAAATGGGCGAACAAAATCACTCCTTACGTCAAGTTTTCAGGTGAGTCATCAAAATTTTCTGTGTTCCTCTTATATCTATTTGCCACGCTTCATTCGCTTCAGATTTTCTTGAAGACATCAGCAGTTTTCTCGGATTTATTTTTAGCTGAACTAAGAACAGATTTCTATTTGCAATATCTGCCCCATGTCACGAATTAGCAAATAAGGTCGAACACATATTCTCTGTTAGCTTTTATTTTTCGTTACTACAATTTTTCTTATTAAATAACGAATGAAACTAAAACATTTCATGAACATTCGCTGAAATGCATTTTATTCTAGTCCCTGTCTGTCACGCACTCAATTAAATATTTCTGTAACGTGCTCGTAAATCCAATTTCTTATTGTTACAGAAAGAGTTAATTGGGATATTTCTTATTCCTAAGACTAATTACGCACATTCATATGGTAATAAATTCATTGATTACGGAACCAAACGTTTTCATATAAAAGCAAAATCTTATTAGGAAAACATTGTAGTAATTGAAAGATTTCTTATTCTCGATACTAATAACTAAGATGTTGATATTAACAAATTACTTTATTAATGAACCAAATATCAATGAATTACGTTACCAGTGATTTTCTTAATTAGAAGAATATTTCACAGTTATATGAAAATCGACATTTCTATTGTCTACCGGGCTGTTATTATGACCATCATGCTAAACTTTACAGGACATTCGCTAGAATAAAGCTGTATTTTAAAATGTAGGCTATATTGGATGTAATTTTTTTTTAGTATTGCAGGAGATATACATAAATTTTTTAAAGTTTTAATAAGAAATTTTCTTTCATTTCAGTATTTATTTAACATATTTCCATAATCATGAATTTTAGTCTAGTGTGTTCTTGACACGCAATCCAATAAGATATTAAGTGCACTTGAAAAAGCAATTTCTAATTAGAAAAACAAAGAGTTAATTACAAGCTTCTTGTTCCAGAAACTAATTATGCACTTTCATATGGTTATAAATTACCCCATTACAGTACCGAAATATTTTCTGTAATGGATTACTTAATTCAAAAAAAACTTATACTATTACCTAAAACTGTACTTTATTTTTAGTCTTTATTAGTCTATTTTCCCCCGAATAGCTCTAAAAATGAATGATGCATTTAAAAATGAACATAATCTATTACAGAACTGAACGTTTGCATATAAAAGAAAAATCTTATAGGAAAACAGAATATTAATTGAGAGATTTCTTATTCTTGAGACTAATTACTAAGATATACATACTAACAAATTACTTTATTTCTGAGCAAAATATTAATTATTAATGTTTGCAGTGGTTTTCTATTATTAGAAAAATATTTCACTATTATATGAAAATGCAGATTTCTATTATCTATTGGGCTGTTATTATGACAAACATGCTAAAATTTCCAGGATATTTGCTTGAATTAAGCTTAATATGAATTTTAAAATGTAGGCTATATTGGATGTAATTTTCTTCATAATTCCAGGAAATATACAAGACAAATTTTTTAAGTTTTAATAAGAAATTTTCTTTTATTTCAGTTTTTATTTAACCTATTTCCATAATCATGAATTTTAGTCTAGTGTGTTCTTGACGCGCAATCCAATTAAATATTAAGTGCACTTGAAAAAGTAATTTCTAATTAGAAAAACAAAGAATTAATTACGAGCTTCTCGTTCCAGAAACTAAGTATGCACATTCATATGGTTGTAAATTACCCTATTACAGAACCGAAATAATTTATTTAATGGATTACCTAATTAAAAATATCTTGTATTATTTCCTAAAACTGTACTTTTTGTTAGTCTTTGTTAGCCTATTTTCATCTGAATAGCTATAAAAATGAATGATGCATTTAAAAAGGAACAGAATCTATTACAGAACTGAACGTTTGCACATAAAAGCAAAATCTTATTAGAAAAACAGAGTATTAATTGAGAGACTAATTACTAAGATATGCATACTGACAAATTACTTTAATAAACCTGTGGCTGTATGATCCGTGAAGGATCAGGGCCTATAGTACCCACCTCTGTTTACTTGACCCTGGGCACCAAGGTGCTCTGCAGCATATGCCTCGGCCGGATTGTCAGCCCAACGCGAGACCCTTGGTATTTAGCTCCCAAGAAAGCTTGGTACTCATTTTATCGACCCCGAAAGGATGAGTGAACCTTGCCCTGCCGGAAGCAGAACTCGCGACCTGTAGCGTGGCAGACAGGCGTGCTAACCACTGCGCTACCAAGCTTCTAAATTACTTTATTACTGAACAAAATATCAATGAATAATGTTTGCAGTGGTTTACTCTTATTAGAGAAATATTTCAGTATTATATGAAAATGCAGATTTCTATTGTCTACTGGGAAGTTATTATGGCAAACATACTAAAATTTCCAGGACATTTGCTAGAATCAAGCTTAATATGTGGGCGGTATTAGATGTAATTTTCTTTAGAATTCCAGGAGATATACTATAAAAAAGTGTTAAAAGTCTTAATAAGAAATTTCCTTTTATTTCAGTTTTCATTTAGCATATTTCCATGATAATGAATTTTATTCTAGTGTGTTCTTAACTCGCTCTCCAATTAAATATTAAGTGTACTTCAAAAAGAAATTTATTATTAGAAAAACAGGGAATTAATTACGAGCTTCATGTTCCAGAAACTAATTATACATATTCATACGGTTATAAATTACCCTATTACAGAACCACATTCATTTCTTTAATGGATTATTTAATTAAAAATATCTTATACTATTACCTAAAACTGTACTTTTTGTTAGTCTATTTTTCCATAATAACTCTAAAAATGAATGATGCATTTTAAAAGAAATTTTACCAGAAAAAAAAATTACTATCGAAATTAATATATGTGACAGAGCCCGAAAAAAAGGAAAAAAATAAGTGTAAAATAAAATTTTCAAATAAAAAGCTTTGGAAATTTGATAACACTGAATCAGCTTTATGCAGAATATGAAGTGTCAGTCTTTGTATATCATTTTAGATGTTTATTCATTTATCTTTTTAATATTCTATATTATGCTTGTATACGTCGGGAGAAATTCTCACGTCCCACATGGTTGCTGTTTAAAAACACTTTAAATGACAAAGGGCAAAAATTAATTGATTTTGTAGAACACATAAGGATGTGCAGAAAATTGGATGTAAAAGAGTAATGTTCAATGTTATCAAATCAATAAAATATGATAACTGGTTTTTCGGTGCATTAGGTATTTTTTTCCGGCACTACCACATATGACTATATACGATACAATATGGTTTAAAATATTACTATAAAATTGGAAGAAGAAATATGAAATAATTTCTCAAAAATATTCAAAATGTAATGGAAATGAAACATACATAAAACATAGACATACGAAAGAATGCAAGAACTTTATTTAAAAAAAAAAAAAACACGCTTAAAATTACACCATAAACATGTCAGAATGGCTTGAACAGGAAAGTATATATCGTCGGGGACAAGCGGGTTACCGTATTATTAGCTCACGGAAAGAAATTAAATATGAATAGTCCTGGCGCATGGCGGCTGGCATTCCTAATAGCATGACCTCAGGAAACAGCTACGTATACTTTCTTCAGTACAGTGGTGGGTGAAAAAAAGTATACACCACCTAACTCTGCAACTAGTTATAATAGACGAAAGTTACTAGTACCAAACGATTGGAAATATTGTCTACTTTTAAATGATGTGCATAAAATTTGTTTAGGGGGCCATCTACAAATCAAATACAGACCAAAATTTGTTTTTTTATGGCAACACCCAATTTCGACAATATATTTTAAATCTTCGGTTCAAACCATGTCTATAGAAAAGAAATTGCAAGCCATTACGTAATACGTACGTAGCGGATGATAAGTTTTTGAATTATAAACATTCAAAATTTAGAGCTTCTAATGTTAAGTTACATTTTTATGTTTTTATTAATATCTCCTGAAATTATAATCCTAATGTGATAAATTTTTGTGTGGTTTTAATACTAAAAAACCCAAACATAAATACATTGAATTTTTATTTTTAAAATTTTTATAAAATGAATTATGAATTATGAAATTTATATTCGAAAAAAAATACGAATTGCAACTTACTTTTTTTTTAAGATTTATTATTATTATGTCCTGCTTTATGCGAATTCTGAATTTAAAATTTCTCGTTTAAGAAATTTTCGAAATATGATTAAAAAAAGTCAAAATGACGGTTTAAAGGTCTTCTATGATGTGCATAAATGTATAATTGAAAACAATATATTTTACTAATTTTACTGAAATATTTGGGCTGGCAATAGATGAAACATATTAAGCAAGCGAAATGGTCATATTGGCAAGAAATAATACATTAATACATATGACACAATCATTTTGTAGCACTTCAACAATCGAGTATAGAACTTTAATTTGGATACAGCCCCTAAAATAGATTTATTTTAAAATAATTAATTTCTCTTAAACTAATCGTACAAATTTCATGAAAATTTCTTTTTAGTCTAATTGATGGGTGTAGAATTTGTGTATGTGTCAAATTGGGTATTGGAATTTAAAAAAAAGTTTGGATTCGCTTTGATATGCAGATGCCACCCTAAGCAAATTTTATATAAAAATAGACTTTATTTCTATTGTTTTAGCACCAGTAACTTTATTTTAGAATAATTTCTTGCAGAGTTAGCAGGGGGCGTTTACTTTTTTTTCCTCATTGTATATGACGCAGTAGTAATTCTCTAAATGTTTGGTGGGTGATTGACTTTAATGACAAAATCTTCCTGGCCGTTCACCATAAGGTCACAAACTCAACAAAATATCAAGAGACGATTGAGCAACATTTACTTCCGTTTGTTGATATCTTAGGGGTTCAGAGTGGAGTTTTCAGCACGCCAATGGTTCAACCCATAACTCACATAGTAAAAAAAAAGTGGCTTTCCGCGCAAAATGTTAACGATATAGATTAGCCACGTTTAGATCCAAACACGAACTCAAATGAGAACATTGGTTCTACCCTAACAGTGAAGTATACAAGAATAATAATAAATGTTACTCTACTGAAGAACTAAAAGACGTCATTGGAAAAGCATAGTATTTGTTAATAATATTTCAAATAATAATTGCTTTAAGCGAAACATAATTATTTAAAGTTATCCCAAACCAGCGAACCACTTTTAATCAGTAGTATCATTTTAAATGTGTTAAATAATGTCTTCTATTGATTGTACTTAAACTTCTGAAACACTATATAGTTACAATTCTTTCATGAGTTTTTTTAAAGCAAAAATGATGTACCTATTTAATCATTTTGATAGACGTTTATTTGAATAATCTTAAAGAATCTAATAAGTAAATAGTACGTTTATGTTTAAATGTGTATTTTTAAGGGTTCTCAGAAGTCTTAAAGCTTCAAAATTTTCGAAATTTAAATTTTTTTAGATGTTAAACTCCTATCTTTTCTGAACGTTTGATATAATTATTTCCTTGAAATTCCCACACTGTTAAAAATTTGCAGCATTCTGGCAGGTCATTTGACCGTTTTTTACCCAAACGGTTAAAACAACCGTCATTTAACACTATTCTGACCATATTATTGGCCATTTTATGGTCAGAATATAGTTAAATTATGGTTATGAAACCGTTTTTTCAAAAAATGGTCGAATGACATGCCAGAATGCTGCAAAATTTTTAACTGTGCATCAAAACAGAAGTTATGGCTTTTAGAATTATACTTGCTCAATATCTGAAGTGGCGTTTCCGAAACTTTGAAGTCATTTTTCTCCAAATAACATCTTTGGGCATAACGCGCACGATATCTGAAGAATTTCTGAATATTTTTTCATAAAATTTTCAAAATATATGTTTCATGTTAGTCCGTATCAACTGAACCTAAAATGTCCTTTTTATTATTAAAAAAAATATTTTTTAGTCGATTATGAAGTTGAAAATTTCAAAATTTTGTAATAGCTAAATACAAATTTGTATTAAAAAATGCTTTAAATACAAATTTATTTAGGTTCAGGGTAATTATTGCAATCTGAAGCATAGGTAGGTACGAACATTTTCATTCTAGTTGCAATATTTATTTTGTAATCCTGCGCGTAAACTGTTATACCAATTTTCTGATCGTCTGATGTCTGACACTATGCAGACCCTTTTAAATGCTAATTCTGAATCTTGCAGTTTTTTCAATTCATGAAATGAAAGAACATACTTATATCGTTTATCTCAATAAAAATTATGTTTCAAAATCATATACATTTTAAGATATTAAATGTTGAAAAGGATCCCTTTTTTAATTTTTTCTAATTTTAAGAGTCCTGAGACCCCTTTAAAAGCTTAATATTATTCTTTATGCTTAAACTTTTGAAACAGACGTTATCAATCCATACTTAAAACATTGAAAAAAATGGTTTAAAAGCATATGAAAATCAGATAATTGATAGTTTTAAATGTAAATTTGCTTAAATTTAAAAGAAGATAATATAATAACAACGTGTAGCAGTGTTTATTCTAAATGATTCACATTAAACGCTTTCAATATGCGTTTATTCCTGAAACATATTTCATCATTCCCTGCAATATATTTACATCATCTCCTTTCTATAATTTAAGAATATTTCCTACACTTTCTGATTTTTTTAAAATTTTGACATTTACTTTCCTATCGTAAAGCTTAAACTACTCTTCGAAAAAAAAAAAAAAAAAAAAAAAAGAAAGAAAAAAAAAAGAAAGAAAACGAAAAGAAGGTTTATGACAGTCACTTTCTTCACCGGAGCGTAATATTTCATATGACATTTGCACTCTTAACTGTAGAAAGCAGATAAAAATTTTGTAATGCATATTTCACACTCCTTTCATTTTTATTAAGTGATATTTTTAATTCATGAGATATATTTTCTTTAAAATAATTATCCGTTTCTGACATTTTTAATTACATATGTCAGGCACTGAAAAAAAACAGCAGCATCTAAAACAAATGCAACGTATTATTTGAACCAAGAAAAACATGTTAAGGGAATGTGGCAGGATTTTTACGCAGATAATAGTGCAATGTTTTATTAATATTAAAATTAGAACATTTTTTTATTTAAAAAGTTTTGACAATTTTAGTATATTTAAGTTTAATTTTTTTAATGCGTGACGTTTCAATTTCACATTTATTTCAGATTACTATATCCGTAAATAACTTCGTACTATTTTTCATTTAAAACGATAAAAAACCTTACTTAATTTATTGAATTAAACACAATTTTAAAATTTTAAATCTAAACATTTATGTTTATTTGTTTATTAATTTTTACATTTCCTTCTGTTTTTTTTTTCAGACATAGTTAAGGCCTTAAATAAATGGCACAATACTTTAATACTTAAAACGTATTAGACTGGAGCTGGCAGCACAGACAACCACCTCATCGACTTGGAGGCTGTAATTCCCGAATTAGCTAAAACTCGATTCCCATATTAAAATGCAATCGGTCTGCCAAGTCCTATCTTGGTGGAATACACCTAAAAACCCAATTTTAGCGGTTGACTCGTAGGTTTATCATTGCGTTTTCCTGCACCCAGAAGTACGAAAACATGGTGGACTCGAAGCAGGAAAACACAATGGTAAACCTACGAGTCAGCCGCTAAAATCGGGTTTTCAAGTATTTTCCACCAAGATATGACTTGGCAGACCGATTGCGTTTTAATATGGAAATCGAGTTTTAGCTAATTCTGTAATTTCAGCCTCCATTTCCATGAGGTGGTTGTCTCATGGTTCGTACGCCTCCTTGAATTTTGCAGACCAGAAAAATTTTCGGCACCAGTATTGTCTTATAGAAAATCTCTTCTTAAAAGAAGACGAAATTTTGCGCGTTTAAGCTAGATTTCTTTTTCTGTAAAAAGATACAGGTAGTTTTCAGAAGGAAAAATAACGGTATCCGTACGAACCATGTGTCCATGCTGCCGGCTCTCGGTCTATATGTTATTCATATATCTATTTACACAGATATTATGTATTGTACTGCGGCATCTACCCCTTACGAGCAACGCTTGCTGAACCCCTCACTTAATTCAGACACTGCAGGCTCTAATGACACGTTAATTTGCTCTATTTAAAAAATATTACGGAAGATGGAATTATAGTTAAACAAAAGATAGTTATCTTATATAATCGGGTTGCGATTCACTTCCCTTTGATTGAGGAATTTTTCGGTTATTATGGCTGAATCAACTGCTGTTGGTACAGCTAAGGTTTGGTGATCGATTAAATAAGATGAGTCAATCATTGGAAAATCAGCTTATGTAAATGGCAGTGTCACTGATTCCTGGCATTTATAACAATGCAATAAGAAAATTGTTTTAAATAAATCATTTTAAATACATTGCTTTAGATATGTCGTAATTTTCACGAAGATTTTCTTTCTCTTTTTAATATTCACGTGAAAATGTAGTTTTTAATTGACGGGAAATATTATTATTTGTGCAGTTTTGCATTTTGCAACAGTAGATGTAACGACTTTTTCGAAATATGAAATAAATCTCACATGTAAATGTATTTTAAGTCGAAAAATTTTGACATTATTATTATTTGATCATTTTAAATATGCCATAATTCCCCTCCCGCCATTTACTGCTTTTAACACGTGATCATTTAATTGTTATTTTAAAGATTTCTTTCGTTTTCGTTTGCGCTATTTTAATATCTGGTTATAGGTACAAAAAAGACTTTTTGGGATATGAAATAAATTTCTATTCAATTAAATAAAAAATTTCAAACGAAAACCCTTAAACAATTAGCGAAATTTAGAAAATAATCACACACAGCACAACACAAGTTCGTCAAGTATGCCCCTGCTAAAGATTGTTAAATTAATATGCATAATTTTAGATTTTCTGAAACTTTTTTAACGGAACTAATTTGAGCGGCTTCAACATTAAATAGTGTTTAAAACAATTATTTGATTTAAAAACTGCCTTCTTCAGAGTGTATAGCGAACATTTTTCTATAAAACTATATATTTTCATGGTTTTATATGCAATAATTTTCTTTACGTTAGTTTCCTTATTTGCCTAGGAAGACCTCCAATTACAAAGAAAATCATTTATGGCAGGGAGAGCATTGGTTACTTTTTTTAGAATAGAACGATATTTCCAGTTATTTCTGTCAAAAGGTGTGCTGCAAGACATGCTCGGTCAAAACACTAGCGTGCAAAATTTGGATTGTGTCATGTTTTTTCAGCTTTTAATGCAGTAATTGATTCTTATGTATTTTCTAGTGATGAATCAGAAAATGACGTTCATTTTTTACCATCACGTAAGGATTTTTTACGTATCGTAAATTTCAAAGTTAAAAAAGTAAAAAAAAATAGCGAAAATCTGATATTATAAAATAGATATAATTGTTGCGTTTTTAAACTTTTTATAATTGAGTTTTACGTATTTTTTAGCACTGAATCCGAAAATGGCCTTCATTTTTAACCATCATGTCAGGAGTTTTCGCAAATTGTAAATATCAAAGTTAAAAAGCTAAAAGTTAAAATTGAACCTCCTCTCCCACCTCATGTACAATCCATGTACAATCCAAAAAATTGAATAAATTTTTGAATAACATAAAATTAAATTAAATTAAAAAACGTTTCAAATCTATTTTATTACATAAAATTTTCGCTATTTTTTTTAATTTTTTAACTTAGAAATTTACGACTTTCAAAAAATTCTGACCTGATGGTTAAAAATTAAGGTCAATTTCAGATTCAGTGCTGAAAAATACATGAAAATGAATTATTTAAATTAAAAAAACACAACCGTCAAATCTAGTTTACAGTATCAGATTTTCGCTTTTTTTTTTTTTTTTTTTTTTTTTTTTTTTTTTACATTTGAAATTTACGATTTGCGAAAACTCCTGATGTGATGGTTAAAATTTAAGGTCATTTTCGGATTCAGCGCTAAAAAAACCTAAAAATCAATTATAAAAAGTTAAAAAACGAAACAATTACATGTATTTTATAATATCAGATTTTCGCTATTTTTTGACTTTTTAACTTTGAAATTTACGATACGTAAAATATCCTTACGTGATGGCTAAAAATGAAGGTCATTTTCGTATTCAGCGTTAAGAAATACATAAAAATCAATTATTAAATATTAAAAAACACAACCATCGCAGGCTTCCGTTATATAAGTAAACACGATATATTTTCCCCAATGATTTAGCTTAAGTGGCAGATATACAAAATATCAAACATCACGAACCTACTTTTCTATGTTCTTTTCTTACGTGCTTTTTTTCTTCGTCCATTTAGAATTAAAATATTTAAAATAAATGTTTAAAAGGAAAGATGGAAGAATTCGCTTTGCATAACATTTCAATGCTTTTATTACAAGGAAATGTATTTCATTTTAATATAAAAAGAAAAGAGGTCTTGTTAATAGTCGAACAATTTTACGAAGCAAGTATTCAATTTAGATGCAAAGGCTGTATATTCTATTACTTCAGCATTTTCACTTTCTATGTGTTGTTTCATTGTAGCTATTTCGTTTCTAAAAGCATTTGATTTCCGTAATATGGAATTTATATTTATTGTTTTATCTTGCTCAATTCCCAAGTAATCTGAGTATTTTTCATCTATATATATTTATTCAAAGATACTGAAAAAGAAATTTGTGCATTTCATATATATTTGTGAAAGCCTTTTTTTTCCTTTTTCGATTGCGTTGACTTTTTCGGATTTTGACTTTTTTATCATAACGAATAAATAAAAAAAAAATGAATTTTCTATTAAACAGAATAAAACAAAAACAACATTTTGTAGATGACGGTTGAAAAAATGGTAAATAGTTGTATTTGCTGCAAAACATTTAAGTGTTGAACCTGTTTACAATTTACCGATTTTTTATGAAATATTACATTTTTTTGTACCAAGTAATACACAATGAATAGCGATTATACATTGAATATTGCTCTTAAACCATATTAGTGCATTTGTTTATTTTTTTTAAATAAATTAATTTTTGAAGATTTTTTTAAATTTTAAATTTAAAAAGAATTTCTAAATTTTTACGTGTCATATATGCATTGGTGGACAAAACTTAAGGACGAGTCACAAAATGCAAATTTTCAAGTGATTTTCAAGCGATAATTTTCGCGCGAATACTCAAAAGGAAGTAATATAATTGCAATAATTACTATCCCTGCAGAACAGCTAGTCCATATAACATCTCATTCAGGTCACACATGGTCACAAGAGTCACAGTCACTACGGCGAAACAAAAAATGGGAAATTCCATACGCCTCTTTTATGAGTCTCAAATGATTACTATATGTGACTCCACTGACAGGTCACTGTGACTGCTGCTTTTTGGCGAGTCACTAGGTGACTTTACAATCTCGTTTCATTGAGACTCTCGTGTGACTGTCATCAGGAGACTCAATTTCAAAGTCATTTTGAACGTTGCATTATGATAAATCACCAAATAATGTCACATTAAAGTCACATGGTGACTTTTCACCACTTTTCACAGTGGTGACTTCATAGTAGGGTCTCTGTCACCATTTGACAAAGTCATGGGACAGAAAGTCACCATGTGACTTTAATGTGACATTATTTGGTGATTTACCATAATGCAATGTTCACAATGACTTTGAAATTGAGTCTCCAAATGACAGTCACATGTAAGTCTCAATGAAACGACATTGTAAAGTCACCCGGTGACTCACCACAAAGCAACAGTCACAGTTACCTGTCAGTGGAGTTACATATAGTAGTCATTTGAGTTTCATAAAAGATACGTATAGAATTTCCTATTTTTTTGTTTCGCCGTAATGACTGTGACTTTTGTGACCATGTGTGACCTGATGAGATGTTATATGGATTAGCTGTCCTGCAGGGATAGTAAGTATTCAAATTCTATTACTCCCTTTTGAGTATTCGTGTGAAAATTATCGCTTGAAAATCGCTAAAATTTGGCATTTTGTGACTGGTCCTTAAGTTTTGTCCATCAGTGTATATCAATCGGTGTTATCTTGTGCCATATTAAACTTTTATAAAAGTAATTCTACATTCTATTTTTTATATGTTGTTACTACTTAAATATAAAATCAGAGGACATTCGGATCGCTGGATTTTTTTATTTAATGTAATTTTGATATTATATAAATGTATATAGATATATTATTCGCATTATTATATGATTTGAACCTGAATGCTTTTTCTTTGTTGTTTTTATTGTTATTATCAGAGACGGAAAATTATCGGTTATTACTTCTTAGTAAGAAGTAAAATTATTACGTTATTTTATGCATATAAAAAAAGTGTTTTTCAATATCGAGGTCTACTTACATTTTTTCTTATGTCCCAGTTGAAACTACTACTGAAAAAGGGTAATTGACAAACAATTGTTGAAAACACAAGAAATACATAAATTAAATTCTTTTATAAAAAAATGCATTTGATATCTCATTTATTCTTAGATTGCATTAGTTTAAATATGATGATAAGGTTTAATCTTAAAATTTGTCGTTTGATTTTTGTAATGCACAAATGAAATACAGTTCAATAAGCATATCTTTTTTTGCATAAATGTGATTAACATATTGAAAGACGTAACAGTTGTTCAAATGAATTAATTATTGGAATTCAAGGAAAAGCATAATTGCCTTAGAGATTTCAAATTGCTTGAAGTCTGCGTAATTGCTAGTATAAATTAATTAATTTATGCATATCGTTTCTATTTCTTCAGATGATAATTTTTTTTTTAATATCTTTGTTAATGATTCTACCGCTTAAAAACATTTTAAGTGCAAAAAGAAATTTTGTTCTTCGACTGCTTTAATTAAAAAACGTAAAGCATTTTAATTGCTTACAGATTATAAAAAAAAGCAATATTTAAAAAATTTTAATACTATTTATGTGTAATTAAATATAAATTTGAAAATTATTTCTGGTTTACAGCGAACAGAATTCTTTTGAATATTTCTTTTAATATATATTTTAAAGAATTCTAATGCATCTTTTTTCATGATTTTGCTTTGACAACTTTTTTAAACCGATTTCTTATTATTTCAGTCAAACCTTACAATTTAATTCAACTCTATTCTGCATAAGATTATTTTAGCAGTTTTTTTTCTTTTGCAAATTCGTTATCAAATTCAAGAATTGTTTCAATTATGATGGTTCGTTGTAAAAAGTACTTATCCAGAAACTGCAGCTTACTCTTTTTAAAACTTTTAGTTTTAAATCTTAATTTGAACTTATCTTTCGAATTTTAAATATATGTGTAAATTATTGCACTTGTCGCATCGCCGCGAATATAAAATGATCTTTTCTTTGTGTGACAAATATTATTTAAAAACGGAATAAAACAGTAAAACTGTTAGTGTAGTAAGATATACTCGTATATAAAGTAAGAGAAATTACTACATATAAAAATGCACATATTTAATTAAAAACATAACTAAGCAACTGTCTGTCTGTCTGTCCGTCACAGAGCCCGTTCTCAGAAAATATATATGTTGGAGACTCGAAATTTTGCAAACTTATAGCTTGACATCTGAAATCAAACTACAAATCATAAAATTTTGATAAAGTCGTAATTAACGGACGTTATTAATTAAAAACTCCCAATTTTACGTCTCATTAACGAAGAAACGGTATAAAATGAATGCAGGCACGAACGGACTCTTGAAATATTTTCAGTTCTCCTTCGGGTTGCCACACATCTGCACTTCGGAATTGCAGGTTTGCCTTTAAGCAAAAAAGTGTACTGAACATTTTTAAATCGACTTGTATCTCAGAAAGTTTTTGGGCGAGACATTTTTAACTTACACAGATATACGCAGAAAAAAATTTACTTTCATTTGGTATACAGATCGTTTCTCTGCGCTGTGTATAACACGAAAAATCTACTAAAAATCGATCGATAAAAATTTAATTTCTTTATTTGCAAAGACAAGGAAAACAAACTTCATTTTCTCGGGAAGCAGCCATGATGGCGCTTGCGATTTTCTGTAGTAGAATATTTTAATACGAAATTTAAACTTTTAAAATATTAAATTTTTAGATTAAATTTTCAGACATACCGGCGTGAAATTCTTCGCTGATTTCATTGATGCCCATTTCTAACTCATATCGTAATTACAAGCTGAGATATTTATTATTATTTAATTAATTGGTTTTATTTCTATCAAATGCGTATTGTAATAAAAAAACCCTAATGAAGACACCTGATTTCAAGAACCGCGATTTTATTTAAATTAGGAAATCTAACAAGGCAATCTGTTTGAAACTTGAAGATAGTTAGTTCATAACACATAAGAAAATTTTAAATAAAGATTGGCGCGTGAAATTTCTGGTAAAGAAGGGGAGGGGCGCTAATTTCACTAACTGGTTTATTTCTATTATGTACTTATTTTAAAAGGCAGTCTCGTGATGTTTCATTGCAGTATTCTTCTGAACGGTGTCCGATTTTTAAAAATACAGCATAAATGTTACTTATGCCGGATAAAAATTTATGAAGTATTGATACCACTATTTTCGAATAGTATTTTCAGCAAAAATATTAAATTCTTGGTTAAGACCCCCCCCCCCCCCTCCGACCCATCTATCTACCGATAGGTTGTGTAAAGGAGTTTCGTTCAGATACACTTTCGTTAAGAATAGATTGCGATTCCTGGTGGTGGAATGTGGAACTCACAGACCGCGATTTTATTTTAAGTAGGAATTCCAACAAAGCAATCTGTTTGAAACTTTAAGATAATTTATAACAAATACTACTAAAAGATTATAAGAAATAATGGCGCGTCACATCCCGGTTTGGGGGGGGGGAGGAAATGGTAAGAGGCACGAACAAAATTGGGCGGTATAATAGGGCTTTTTGTACTGTTTTGCGTGCGGTTTTTTGATGACGTGATGAGATAACTATTACTAATTCAATATAAAAAAAATTATAAGTGTTCATACCACTATTTTCGAATAGTAATTTAAGCAAATATCTTAAATTCTTGGTTAACACCGCCACCCCCTCGACTAGTATATATCTCCTGATAGGTTGTTTAACGAAGTTACGTTCAGATGCAGTTTTGTTAAGAATAGAGTGCGCTCCCTCGTGGTGGAATGTGAGACTAACAGACCGCGATTTCATTTAAAGTAGGAAATATAACAAGGCGATATGTTTGAAACTTTAGGATAGTTTATAACACATAAGAAAAAGTTTATAAAAAATGGCGTGTGAAATTTCTCGCTGGTGGGGGGAGAGGAGGGGCGAAATATTTATTTTTTTTACCTTTGCGTTTCACACCGTTTCAGGTGCAGTTTTTTGGCAGAGTCTTGAGATACATGCTAATTATTAAATATAAATATGTCAAAAGTTAAGTTACCACTATTTCCGAATAGGAATTTCAACAAATATCTTAAATTCTTGCTGAAGAATGGCACCCCTTCGAGTTACATATCTACTGTTAGGTTGCGTAAAGAAGTTTCGTTCACATACGCTTTTGTTAAGAATAAAGTGCGCTCCCTGGTGGTGGAATCTGGAACTAACAGACCGCGATTTCATTTAAAGTAGGAAATGTAACAATGTCATTTGTTTTAAACTTTAAGATACTTTATAACACATGATAAAAACTATAAAGAAAAATGGCGCGTCGCATTTCGAGGAGGGGGCGTTGAGGGAGGGGCGCGAACAAAATTAGGAAATATAACTGGACGATCTGTTTGAAACTTTAATATAGCTTATTAAACATAACATACATTTTTAAAATCAGGCCGCGTCAAAAATCATGGTGACCATCTGCCCCCTCCAAGGGGGGCACTTTTCTAAATTTGGCAGATACCCGTCATGTGATATATCGTAGCATTTCGGGGGGGGGGGAGGGGCACGAACAAAATTAGGAAATATAACAAGGCGAATATGTTTGAAACTTTAAGATAGTTTAGGATGGGTTTGTCAAAATTTAGAAGGTATTTCATGGCGATAAACGTACTGAACGTTTTGAAAGGAATATTAAACGAAACTGTGTGTGCGATCTATGATCACATTTACCCTCTTGTTATCTTTTTAGCACTGTTTGGGAAGTGCTTAAACCACTAATCTGAAATTGGGGTAGATTGAAAAATAGGAGGTGAAGCAATTGTTTTCGCAGCTAGGCGCGACGAAAAGGCTAAGCTGGCAACTTTAAAAGGTGGCGTTTTCCAAAATTTTTGATGCAGTGAAAAAATCTATCTGTCGAAAAGTTTCCGAAGCAATCAAGCGGTTACGGGAGAACAGTAATAGAAAACGTTGCGGACATAAATCGTTGAATCAAGTAGCTAAAGAAAAGATTGCGAGTCAAGTCTCAGAGTCCAGTTATTTAAAGGGGTCCGGGGCTCAAAATTCTATTTTTTATAGAGATTTTGTTATGAATTTTTTTTTTCTGAAGTAAGTTTTAATATAATAAAAATATTTCAATGTAAAAAAAAATTCTGAAAATTTTTAAATATTTTTTTTAATTTAAATTTTAAATATTTAATTTTTGATTTAACTCTGGAAGTACTTACTCGATTTACAAAATTTTTACACTTTTGTGTACAGAAAATGTGTCATTTTAATTTTTCTTCAGGATTTCTTAAAATATTGATTATGAATTTTATAAAAAAAAAATAAGTGAAAAAATGAAGTTTTTTATGAGTGAGTTTTGCATTAATTAGCATCTTTTCACAATTATCACTCAAAATTAAAACTCCCGAAGACAATTTGTTGGAAATATGGCATAAAATCTCTGTTGAAAATTTCATACATATATCTTGCAAGGAACTTTAGATATATTCTTTAAAGTTGACAAATCGTGAAAAAATTCATTCTGAGATAAATGAAGTTACAGTTCTCGCCAGAGGGCATCTGATGCATCGCATCTCAAGGCAAAAGGTGTTATATCTCTGGATCTAATGAAGATAAAAGTATGCGGTTTGCGGTATTTAACGCTAAAAACGCAGTAATTTTTTTTAGCAAATTAAAAAAATTGCATTTTTTTTTAGAATTTTTAGCCTTGTACCTTCCTAAAGAAAAAAAAAATAGAGCGATGGTGCAGAGAACAAAATACAAAATCCAGGTCGAAAGGAAAAATATGCAGTACAGTGGTAGAATAACAAACCTCGTTATCCAGTGAAATCGTGAAAAAATTCATTCTGAGATAAATGAAGTTAAAATTCTCGCCAGAGGTCATCTCAATGCAAAAGGCGTTATATCTCTGGATCTAATGAAGATAAAAGTATGCGGTTTGCGGTATTTAACGCTAAAAACTCAGTAATTTGTTTTTAGCAAATAAAAAAAGTGCATTTTTTTATAGAATTTTTAGCCTCGTACCCTCCTAAAGAAAAAAAAATAGAGCGATGGTGCAGAGAACAAAATCTAGGTCGAAAGTAAAAATATGCAGTACAGTGGTAGAATAACAAACCTCGTTATCCAGCTAACGTAGAATAAGCATCGGAATTAAATTCTCGAAATCAAATTCGGAAACCAATGATCGAAGTTAATATTTGGAATCCAGCGAACGAAGAATAAACATCAGAATCAAATTCTCGAAATAAAACTCGGAAACCAGTAGTCGAAGTTAATATTTGGAATCCATTGTTCGATGAAAAAAGAGAAATTAGAAATTAGAAACAGCAACAACGATGTATGAATGAAAAAATAGCAATATCAAGTGGTCCAATCAGCAGCATCGAAGAGACTAACAATTAAAGAAAGGGTGATTTCGTATATGTCGAAACTTTATTGAATGTCAAATGAAGGAAAGTGGAGTGCAAAGAGTGAAATATGAAAATAATAATGAGCTAACTGAATGCGAAGTATTTGCAAAGATGTTTATCTGAAATGTCATGAACTAAACAGTGACAACTCTTTAAAACAAGGAAAATACAAATACAAACGAGAGAAACATTGTTGGATGATCCGAGGACAGAAAAAAAAACTAGGGAAGACCGGGGAAAGATGACTATGTTAACAATTTTTGTTGTTTATTAATTTATTTTTAAGTGCAGTAGAATTAATTTTACATGAGCTGTTAATGTATTCCTTTGTAGTATTAAATATATTAACATTTAATTAAAAAAAAAAATAAAGGATAATTTTGTTTTTTCATAACATTACAAATTGTCACCTTGTCCCAGTACTGGTGCAAAATGACTTTGGCCTTAGGGCAAGATGACAGCACTGAATAAGGTTGAACATATTTTATCTTTTCAATATGTTACATGGTTTAACAAATGATAACTGTGCTTTTACATCTTACAAAGTATCAAACTAAGCATAATGCATTGTAACGTAATGCTGAAGTGTTTAGTTGTGCAGCTAACAATAGTCACAAATAAAAATGCCATTTTTATAATTGGAACATTCCTCATGCCACAACTCTTGGCATTTGCAGCACTGGATCCATTCTTCTGTTGGTGGGTCACAATTTACTCGTCACAAGCAGGACATCTGAAAGCACCATCCTTTGAAGTTAATACAACTGGACTGTTTAGCCTGAATTTAATAGACTTAGGCCTGCAGGAACTTAGTTTAATTTTTTTAACTCCCTTTTCAGTTTCACGAGCTTTTTTTCTCTGTTTTTTTTAAACGTTCCTGTTCTTCCTTCTGCTTTTTCCTTTATTCTAACATTTCTTTGATGGGTGTGCTGTGTGCTTGTAAGAATGCTTGAACGACACCTCCCCCGATCCGATGCGCCCCTTAGCCCCAGAGGAGATAGAAGCGCAAGGTCGCGGGAGAAACACACAGACAAACAAGCGTTTACAGGATTTAAATAGAATGGACAACATAGTTAGTTTAATAAATTCCGAAACACGGGGCAAGAGGACTCGACAAGGCAAGAGGAAATAACTCGTCATCTTTCCCCGGACTGCCTGTTTAAAAATATTCGTTTTCATTGCCATGAAGGAAGGCGATTAATTGACATTTATTCATGGTAATAGGTAGTATTTAAACTAAGTTACTCATAAATATATAAGAGAAACGATATACCTTACCTGTATTTGTAGCAGAGCTTATTTACACATGCATAAAAGTTATAACGTGGTAACGGTAAACAATCAAAGCTTCGCAACTAACACAAAAATGGTGATTTCAGCGTCTTTATACTATTGTTTAGCGAACGGCCGATAGGAGAGCCACTAGTGTCCGGTTGATGCTGCCACCTAATGGAAAACGGAAAAATTAAGACATTCGTCATCTTGTCCCGGTCTCCCCTACTGGTTTTTATTAATAATTGAAAATTTTCCAGAGCGAAACATTCGTCTTGCATCCAATGTTTCAAATGAAAATCAAATTTCAAATTAATTGCTTAAAAGGTGCAAATAGTCAAAAAGATTCCATGCCGGGACTCGAACCCGGGCCATCAGAATTGTGATTTTCATTTAAAATATTATATGCAAGGCGAATGTTTTTCTCTGAAAAAATTTCCAAGTATTAATAAAGTTTCAATCGATGCTGGATTTAATTATGTTTCGTGTTTGTCCCATGTCGGTGGCTCACGAAAAATATTCCATCTTTGTAGCCTTGCCAGCATGTAATAGTGAGAAAATTTCTAAGCTGGGTATCGTTCCATGTGGTTTAGTCGGTAGAACGTCAGTGCGCTATACTGATGGCCGGATTCGAGTCCCGGCATTGAATCTTTTTCACTATGTTGGCTTTTGCGCCTTTTAAGCAATTAATTTGAAATTTGATTTTTTATTTGAAATACTGGTTTTTATTCCAGCTATGTTGAACCAAGAAGTTTATACTCTTGGTTTTCAAAATAACTTTTACATTGAGAACTATTATTATCTGCAATACGCAACTATTTACTTACTTTGATATATACAACTATTATTCTTTGTAGCAGTCCGTCTTTTCAACCCAGATTTATTAAAAGTTTAATTACAAAAGTCATTTATAATAGAAATCCGTTGCAGGCGTGAGCTAATAAGAAAGATTTGTTTTATAAATCATGTATAAAATATTTTTAAGAAAACTAATTAATTTAAAATATCCAGAAACAGCTGAATACATGAAAAAATGAAAAATGTCTGTATTTTAATCACGTTAAAATGCTGCAATAGTTCTATTTCAAGAGTTATGATTCTTGAATTATATAACGTCTTCTATTATAAAAGATTGATTTTATGTTTCAGGTTTCATATCACAATAACATTAATAATTGAAATTCTGTTTAGACCGCTCCATGTTACACAAGGAATGTAATTTTACCTAAAATAAAATTTCTTTTATACCTTTTTAAGGAAGTTTAATAAAACACTTAAGTAAGAAAAAGATTTTTTATAAATTTACTTTTCTTGGATTACTGACTTTAAATTTATTAAAATAATAAGCCTTACTGATTAAAACTAATATTTTCCGATGCAAACTATCGTTGATATAAGAAGAAACAGCCCAATAGTTTCCCATGAAATCTTATTTTGATAAAGTGTGTGGGTTTACGCAAAACTTTTTATTTTTTATTTTTTTTATGTTTTTTATTTTTATATTTCTGAAGTAATTTATCAATAAGTTTACTAGAATCTAATATCTTCGTTAATTAGAAAATATTTTCTTTAAAAATTGCGAAAATCTGTTCTTTAAATGAGGGTGAATTACTACTACTTCTTTCTAAACTCCAATGCTTATATTGTTGTATATTTATCAAAGCAAATTTAGAAGATATATAACGCAGACCATCTTTAATTTCAAAAAGTTATATATAACGTACTGCTTAGAAAAAGTCTTTTAATCTGTTTCATATTAATAAAAAAGCATTTTTTCATGATAGTAAAGATATAGTATAAAGAGAAAATAAAAAAGAATTTAATGTGACCCATTCTCTAAATTGTTTTTCTTATCGGTTTAAATATTTTTATCCCGCAACTGCCTTTAGCCATTTTTTTTCTTGTATTGTATTTATTGTAATATGTGAAATAATATGATTTTGCTTAAAATATGGAATTGTATATAATACAAAATATCATAACTGGGAGGTTTTCATGTTTTATGCTCACTTTTATCTCAGAAACTTATGCATGCACGGAGATTAAAGAAAGATTTCATTGTGCCTTTTATGCGTTCACTCCAATGATTACTTTATGACACTACTTCATCTAAAATGTTCTAGCTATGTCCAAATAATTCAGCATAGTGATACTTGCTAAGGCCTGCATGGTTTTCGTAAATAAATGACGCAAATTATATCCTTGAAAAATAATTATGCATCATAAGTGCCACAGACTTAACCAAATAAGTGGCAGAAAAAGAAACTTTGTTTTTATAAAAGTTTCTTTTTTTAAAATCTCGAACATATGATGGTTTCTGCTATTTCGAAAGATAAAGAACGTTTTCCGGAATAGTTGTAACTTTAATAAAAAAAGATCTTGTTGTATAATTTCGTACGCAGTTTTATTATATTTCCGAACATTAAGAAACAATTGTCTTTTTTTAGTGCGAGCTGCATTATCAAAATATATGCATTTTAAGTTATTAATTTATTTTTTACAACTTTCATAACGCATAGTTACGCTTGTTTCGCAGTTTTAAAAATCTCGTGTACTTTCCCTTATAAAGTAAATAAAGAACGTATTGAAAAATAATTTCATCGTTTATTTCTTCCTTTTTACATTTTATGAATTCAGAATAGCAATAAATTTACTGCATTCTGTAGATTTATATTAATATTTTGATTTATAATTTTTTTGTTTTTGTGGTCATCTATTGATAAAAATACGCTTCCATGGGACCAGTTTAAAAAAATCTCTTCTACTTTTCCTTATGAAATAAATAAAGGGGGTACTGAAAAACTAATTTTACCATTTACCATTTTCCTTTTACATTTTATCCATTAATAACAGTAATAAATTTATTTTAGTTTCTATATTTATATTGATATTTTGACCTTCAATATTTTTCTGTGGTCATCTATTTATAAAAATACATTTCCATGAGATCAGTTTAAAAAAAAAAAATCTTATCTACTTTTTCAAAATACGTAAAGGGAGTTTTGAAAAAATAATTTCACCATTCATGCCTTCCTTTTTACATTTCATGTATCCAGAATAGCAATAAATTTACGGCATTCTGTATATTTATATTGATATTTTGGCCGTTACTATTTTTCTTTGGTCATCTATTGATAAAAATAAATTTCCATGAGATCAGTTTTAAAAAAATATGTCTACGTGTCCTTATAAAATAAGTAAAAGCTGTATTGAAAAAAAATAGTTTTACCACTCATGTCTTGCTTTTTACATTTCATGTATTCAGAATAGCAAAAAATTTATTGTATTCTGTATCTTTATATATTGATATTTTAACCTGCAATATTTATCTTTGATCATCTATTGATAAAAATATATCTCCGTGAGATCTTTTTTTCCATGACAGAATACTATAATTTATACGTATAATAATACTTCACGCTATTTCATCTATTTTTACCGGTTCGTCGAAGATATTTCAATGATTGCATGATTGTTATTTCTTGTAACAGATTATATCATTCACTCATATTCGCGTTTTTGTTGCTTGCGGATATATTGCACGCAAGTGGATACTCATCTTTAATTTATGACTTTTATGGGATAAAAGATAGTGTTGGTCATTTCCACCGTCCGTAGATATATAATAATAATAAATATAGAGATGTCACAAGCGAATATTTTCAACGTTATATGTTAAAAACTATTCGCTGAAACATGAAATAATTCACGATTTTTTTGTTATATTTTATATAAGGTAGTGCTTTGATCTTTGACTAAGTTGTTCTAGATGCATCAACTTAAATATTAACACAAATTAATTGTTGATCGAATGTCACAAGCGAATGTTTTCAACATTATATGTTAAAAATTATTCACTGAAACGTGAAATACTTTACGATTTTTTTGTTATATTTTATATAAGGTAGATATTTGATCTTCCAGGTATATAGGCTCGAAGATTAGGCTCGAGGTATATTCGAGGCTTTGATATAATGTAGATATAAGGTAGAATATTTGATCTTTGACTAAGTTGTTCTAGATGCATCAACTTAAATATTAACACAAATTAATTGTTGATCGAATATCACAAGCGAATGTTTTCAACGTTATATGTTAAAAATTATTCACTGAAACGTGAAATATTTTACGATATTTTTTGTTATATTTTATATAAGGTAGATATTTGATCTTCGAGGTATATAGGCTCAGAGATTAGGCTCGAGGTATATTCGAGGCTTTGATATAAGGTAGATATAAGGTAGAATATTTGATCTTCGTCTAAGTTGTTCTAGATGCAGTTACTTAAATATTAACACAAATTATAATTATATTATCTCATTCTAACCTTTTATGAATCGAATATTAAGGCACTCATTATTATTACTATTATTATTAATTATTTTAACACAATCATACTGATTAACAGAGAAAACATAAAAGTTGTAATTTTTCCAACTGAGTGAAAAATGTACAGGCCAGTATTCGAAGCCAAAACCTCGACTTCAGCTGCCAACGTTCTTCCAACTGAGCTATCTTGGAAAATATCGGCCTACACATTTCATTCAGACAACCTTTTGGCAATGACACCCAGTCTTTTGTTCGAATAATGCAACAGAATAAATAATAGACAGAGGAACTCGACAAAACATTAGATATCTAATTACAATTAATTTTTTATGAGAATTCTACTGATTGGAAAAGATAATGGTTGTAATTTCTCAAACTAAGCAAAAACGTATCTAGAATTTCCAGGATAGCATACTTGAAAGAACATTTGTAACTTTAGTCGAGGTCCTGGGATCGAATTCCGGTTTTGACACACGTTAATTCAGTTCGAAAAATTACAAATATTACGTTTTCTTTACTAATCAGTATCCAACTCTTTTTATTATTATTATCATAATTGAAGATTTTTATACATTTTAGCATTTGTTAGAAGAAAAAACTATTGTTTTATTCTGTGACTAATATTCTAATTTTAGGTTGTTAAAAAGTAAATAACTGGCTGATGCAGAAGGATACGCTGTAATGTGATAGAAAACTATATCGTACTTTAATTAACAATTTTAAAAAGCAGAAAACACAGAATATTAAATCTTCATGGCGCCGAAAACATTATTCAGTTCGAATGTACAGACTATAGCGTCGATTAAAAACATCGCAGAGGAGTTGTTTAAATTATTGGAGCATGTGTACAGGACATACCAGTGTTTCGACCGAATTCGTTAGACAGCTTCATCCGCTATCTTATTACTGAATGGCAGCTATTTAATAAAAAAAAGTACATTTTAAAAATCAAAAAAGATTTACAAAAATTAAAACTGAAAAAGCTTTATCTCTTAAAAGTTTAACCATGATGACAAAAATTCCAGAGCATTTTTTGTTTCTTCTTCATCTTAAAACATAAATGAAATACAACAGTTTGAATTTCTACGGTGTGTGATATTTTGAAACAACTAAATAAAATATATACCATAAAATCTAATACAGAATTACATTTTTTCGTCATTTTAAACCTTCCTGACCTCTTAAGATAAAAAAATTCTTATTCTGTATAAGGAATAGATAATTCCACTAAAGATTATTTTTCATAAAAATTAAATAAAATCGCAGTGCAGAGAGATTTTCTCTCACAAAGTTAATGAAATACGGATTAAAATGCTGAAAAATCTTCAATTCATTCCGCATTGCAGACATGAATAAAATCGGGAAAAAAAATTATTCCTGACATCAGATTTTTAGGTGAGTCATCAAAGTTTTCCGTGCTCTTCTTATGTCTATTTGTCACGCTTCATTCGCTTCAGAACTTACTCAAGACCTCAGCCGTTTCAAAGATTTATTTTTAGCCGAACAAAGAGCAAAGATTTCTATTCGAAATATCTGTCCCATGCTGCGAATTAGAAACTATGACCGAACATACATTCTATATTCGCCTTTATTTTTCGTTACTATAATTTTTCTCATTAAATAACGAACGAAAGTAAAACATTTCATGAACATTTGCTGACATGCATTTTATTCTAGTCCTTGTCTTTCAAGTATTCAATTAAATATTTCTATTAGGTGCTTCTAAAACCAATTTCTTATTAGAAAAAACAATGTGTTAATTGAAATATTTCTAATTCCTAAGACTAATTACGTCCATTCATATGGTAATAAATTCAATCATTACAGAACCGAACGTTTGAAGATAGGAGCAAAATCTTATTTAGAAAACAAACAGCTAATTGAAGCATTTCTCATTCTCGAGACTCATTATAGGAACTTGTATAAGACTTGAAATATCTGCTGTAACTGATTTTACTATTTGATAATTATGTAATGGTTTTCTATTTGTTAAATGTCTGATTTTAAAAGTCTTTTAAATTGAAAAATTGTATACTTATTGAATTATAAATTTCATTCTTCGATAAAATTGTAGTGAGGACCTATATAAAAAATTCGATATTATGCATTATTCGATGTAGTTATTTTAATGTAAAAATGTGTTTCGTTTAAATACAGATATTTTTTAAAATTCAATTTTTCATGTATGTACTAGTGTGATTCAATAATTATTGTCCCTAGTGTATATAAAACATTTGTACAGCGACGATCATTGTGGAATATCGAAGCCTAATGTCTTAGATGCCTATATACTTAATTTCAGAACCATAGCTGCTGTATTCACATAGTTTTGGAGGGAGGAGTGAAAAGGGGGGAGTGGGGGTGTAAGGCTAATTTTTAGCTTATGGGGCTACATTTGTCACAGTGGATGAGACATAACTACTGCCGTTTGGACTCGAGATCATAGTGATGTAGTCTCATCTCATCCACTGTCCAAATGTAGCTTCATAAGCACCGAACTAGCATTTCACCCTCGCCCCCCTTCTTAAAAACTCCCCACGAAATAGGTCTTTAAAACTTCACCCCTCCCTCCAAAACATATGTCAATATAGCAGCTACAGTTCTGAAATTGAGCATATAGGCATTTAAGAGATTAGGCTTCGATATTCCACATCAACCATCGCAGTACAAATATTTTATATAGATTAGTGACAATAATTATTGAACCACTCACGTACGTCTGTCTCAAACACTCAAATTTTTAACGAACTTCTAGAGGGTGCTTTAGTGTATGCATTTCTTTAAACCAATAAGCATTATTTAAATCTACAGCTTTCAACATGGTCATTTTTTTTTAAATTGTCACTTAGAAGAAATACATATACAGGTTGTTGCCGAATTCGACTCAAAAATTCAGGGTGATAGTAGGCATCAAGAGGTTGAAAAATTGTTATACAACATGACATCGCAAAGCACTTATTTAGAGTCAAATACAGGGAGTTTGATTCTAAGTGAACTTGAGTTCACGGTAATAATTTTGACAAAAAATTAAATAACTGCAATGAAAATACAACGATATGTACCTCGTTTTGTGTGAAATGTGCTAACATCACAAAAAGTTATGGAAAAACAGGGCTCTCAAGCAAACGTTGATACCATATGAGTGTGGTAATTGCGGTTCAAAATGTGGAGTGTCAAGCGCATACTGCTGGAGCGTATAATGGAAACAGCTACCACTTTGTTTTAATTATCACATTCACAACAATGATGAGAAGGCCTGTTAAAAGTTTTATTATGATATACTTCAATTTTCTGAAAGTTATTACTATGGAGTCGTTTGATTCTTCATGCAACGGTGGTTCAAGGATTCGATGGTATTGTAAGATTTAAAAAAAACTCCAACATTATAGGTGAAAGAAACGTTTATTCATTTTCAAATGAGAACAGACAATCCGTAAAAACATCATATGTAGATATATAGTTATCCATGGCAAAGTGCTCCGTAACGTCAAAAAGGAAAAGAACAGCGGCCCTTTATCGGACCTTACAGCACAGGGGTAGGGAGCCATTTGAACTTTTTGCATACGGAATCACATGACTTGGCGTATTGCATTATTGCAAATTTACAAAGTTTTTGACGCCGGAATTACAGAGACAAAGCATTGGCGGCAGGTTTAGCAGAAAATAATGTGGCAGACCCCCTTTCAGCACACACTCACGGGATGTAAAGCAACACTACATATTCCATGAGTAAGAACGACATGAAGTCTGGTTTTGTTTACTTTAAAAACAGATTGCGCTTAAATGTGATTGTGAAATCTTTAACGAATATATGTAAAATGCAGAAGGCATATGTGCTAAGATAAATGAAATATAATTTGAAACCGCAATTCCCATAAAATACTTTATTTTTTTCTTTATTTTCTTTTACCCGTCAAATTCTAATAGCAATTAAGAGTGACTTATTTATAACGCAGATGAAATAGAATAAAAGAAAATGAAAATGATTGCACTTAGGTTTATGTGTCCGTAATTACTTTTAAATACCGACCGTTAAGAAATAAAAAATAAAGATGCGAGAATGGGAATTTTGAATAAAATCATATATCTTTATATTTGAACGTGTTAAGTTAAGCCCGCTGTGAAAAGGAGAGATAAAGAAATATATATATATGTTAGATTATTCTAACATTGGAAGATTTTTCTTGTGAACGGAATAACTGGTTGTTATGTTACCAGTAATGCAATGTTGAAATTAATAGAATCACAGGTAGAGTTGAATCCTCGTCGACTAATATAACGTTTCTCATCCTGCCGACTAATATAACGATATTACGTTAATGGTGATTCGAAAGTGTGGTTAGCTTCGATGTCATAGTAGATGAATAATCAATCTGGAAGCCGTACATTAGATTAAGCTGAAATAGGATGTTTCGTAGTAACTCAACATGGATATTGGAAGGTTGTTGCAGTCATCGAGTGGTAGGCCAGGTAACACATTTATCAAGTGTAGGTTTCTCCGGAATAATTGAGACAATGCGTAATTTAACTCAGGGTTTTATTTAAAGAGCTTTCGGCGGTGCAGTTCCCACCAATTCAATTTAAATCAAGCCATCGCTACGTAGTATTTAATCATGGGTAAGCAATTATAGATAATAGAAAATATCAGACGGCGACCAGGGGAAGTTATCAAAGTAGAAATACGGCAAATTCTGCTGAAACACAGCGAGTATCTACTTTTTGTTCCTCCAATGTAAGGATACAAATATGACGCAGATAGCGCTCTCAACCAATGAATAATTAAGAATGTCACGTCATATAAAGAGTGCGGACAGAGCAAGCGGATGAATTTGAAAGGATAACCTCAGAAATGCGCGGGAAAGTAAAAATGGAAGCTAAAAGAATATTCTCGAAAGAAAAAAAGCGCGAAAATGGAACATTTAATTTAAGAATACTAAAAGCGTAATATTTAAGCGATTTAGACAAGTGAGACATTAAATTAAAGGGAATTTAACAGAGTTAACGATAGAGATTATTTAAGTATAAGCATTTAGTGAATATAAAGTAGTAATTTAGAATAAGATAAGGAAGTAGCGGAATTAGATCTAATAAAGTAACATATATGTACAGGGTGATTCATAGATGTCGAAACAATAGGCTATCTCTTTAAATAGGCACCCTAGGCACATACTTCCAATTGCAAAGTTTCACAAAACAAGGTGCAAAATTTGGTGAGATAAGTTTCAACTCCATGGGGGGTCTATATGAGAAAATACAAAAATTAAATTTTTATACGGCCCCCGTAGAGTAAAATTCACAATTAAGGAAATTTTTCCTTATCCATTCCTGAATTAAACACAAAAAAATTGATCTCGATATCTTTAAAATTCGCAGAGATATCAAAATCCAAAATTCGTGACTTACACCATTTATCCATGCCTCTGAGCGACGAGTTTTTGACTCATTTTGAATGCAAGATAGGGATCAGCCACAAATTGTATATTATTAAAAGTCGATATAATACAGTGCCTCTCCTTTGGACATAAAATAGGCAGCGTATAGATTTTACGTTAAACCTGTTTTCAAAGTATGTTGGTGGTCTGCACTAGAGGTCTGCACGGGTAGAAATATCTAGGTCCGGTCCCGAACCAACCCATAGGAAAAAAAGTTCGGCCCTACCTGGAAAAACTTCAAATCGTAGCCTGGCCCGACCTGACTGAATTCCTACATAGTTTTTTACATCGATATGGTTAAACGTTGTTTCGTATGGAGGAGTTCTGACCAAAAATACTTATTATATATTTTCTTTTTTCATGTTTATAATTATTATTTTTAAAGAAGCGCCAAAAGCTGTGATTATTTGTTTTATTAATGGATCTCTATTTATATGTAAATGATTCACTTCTCCTTTAATATCGTTAATCCATATTCCATGTGTTGGAGACAATGAAAAATGCTATAAAGTAAGATTTTTTAAGATGGAATCACATAGGAAAGAAAAAAAAAAGCGTTATAGACAAGTTCCCTTCTTAGGAGTTGTAAATGTAGTCTATTTTTACTCAGGTATTATTATATTCATTGTTCATGGATCAACAGAGTTTTCCGTTTCAGAAAGGATTCCGTCATAGCCAGATTTTTTTCACTAGTTTTATTGTATTTTAATTTTTTTGGCCTTAAAATCTATTATCCTTTAAAAATATGAATTTTAAAATTTTATTGTAAAATAATGGCCATTTAAAAATATATGCATTTGTTGTAAAAGTTTTTGGGCTGAGCCAAATTTTAGTTATTTTTGCACGGATTAGGTCAGTCAGAGATAATGATTTTAATACGGATTGTCTCGAGAACGGAACTGAAAATTTCGCCCAGGGGAGACCTAGGAATAAGGAAGCAGCCCCGGTTCGGTATAACCAATGGCCGAGAGGTTCTGCTCTCATGCTGGGTTCGAACCCAACGCGCCCTTCGGCTCAATCGTTCGAAGTTTTCAGTGGTTTTCTTCGAACCTTGGATATCCTTGCGTAAATACGGGTTAGCTTCCCTTAGAAAGACCTCCACCGAAGGCCCCCCCCCACCCTTCGGGCCCACATCCCTCGTATAGATAATTGACCATCATAAATCACACCAACGGTTGGTATGAAAACATACGTTAGGCACGGCCTGGCTGAGTCTTCAGAAAAAAGTCGACAATCCCGGGTCTGGCCCGACTCCTGTATAGACATTTAATTAGGAGCCAATCAATGTTTAAAACTTTAAATGCATTTTCTGCATGATGTTTTTTTAATCGCAAATTAAAAAGGTGCAAACTTGGAACATGTCTTTTTTGATTATTTTACATTAGTTTTGTTTCGGCAAATTGAAAAAAATTTTACTTTTGAAAATATGATTTTTTTAAAAATAAGTTACATAATTTTTTAAACAAATATTTTTAATATTTTTAAAATTAAATTAAAAAAAATTCCCGAAACAAAACTAAAATTATACTTCCTCTTTAATTAAATGAAAAAAATTTGAAATCCGATGAATAAATGTTTCGAGTTATAAAGATTTTAAATTAAATCCGCTTAAAAAAATACTAAATATTTATATTTTTAAAAAACTTTGTGTGAAATATTAGGATGTGATTTTGTTTGCAAATTATATGGTTAACCATCACAAAAAAAGAGAAAAAAAATCAAAGTTCTACCTCAACAAATATATTTTTTACATGTTTCCTAGAACTCTTAAACTAACATTGTTTCTTCGATTGCACGCATTTAAATTTGTGTCTAATCCCTTAAAACCTGCTGAATTATTTAAACGGACATAACTCTGCGAGTTTTTCAGATATGAACATGCAATTTTTTGTGGTTAATTCAGGAATGGATAAGGAAGGTTTTTCTGTTTGGAATTTTTACACTACGGGTGCCGTATAAAAATTTAATTTTCGTATTTTTTCAAATAGACCCCCTATGGAGTTGCAACTTTTGTAATTAAATTTTGCACCTTTTTTATGAAACTTTGCAACTGGAAGTATGGGTCTAGGGGCAATATTTAAGGAAATTGCCTATTGTTTCGATATTTATGAATCACCCTGTATATATATATATATATATATATGAAAGTAGAACTACGTATTGTTTTAAGGGGTGTCAGGGCTTTTAAAGCTCTAAAATTTTCAAAATTTTATTTTTTTTTTAGATTTTAAAATTCTATCTTTTCTGAACATTTTGATATGATTGTTATCTTGAAATTCCCATTAGAACAAAAGTTATGGCATTTAGAATTATACTCGCTCAATAGCTGAAGAGGTGTTTCCAAAACTTTGAAATCATTTTTCTCCAAATGACGTTTTTGGGCATAACGCGCACGATATTTCAAAAACTTCTGAATATTTTTTCATGAAATTTTCAAAACATATGTTTCATATTAGTCTATATAAACTGAACCTAAAATTTCCTTTTTATTGTAAAAAGGAAATATTTTTTTAGGCGTTTATATTGTTGAAATTTTCTAAATTTTGCATTAGCTAAATACAACTTTGTATTAAAAATATAAAAATGCTTTAAATACAAATTTATTTACGTTCAGTATAATTATTATAATCTGAGGTATAAGTAGGCATCAAAAATTCCATTCTAGTTGCAAGATTTATTTTGTAATCGTGCGCATAAGCTGTTGTGCCGTTTTTCTGCTAGTCAAATTTCTGACAGTTTTGAGCCCCCCCCCCCCCTGTAAATGCTAATTCTGCATCTCGCAATTTTTCAAATATTTGAAATGAAAGAACATACGTGTATCTTTCATTCCCATTTAAAATTGTTTGTTAATATAAAATACATTTTAAGATATTAAATGCTGAATATGATCCTTTTTTTCATTTTTTCCAATTTTATGAGTCCTGAGACCCCTTAAGAAAAAAAAATTAATTTAATGATTTTACTTGTTCAAAGTAGATTTTGAGTAATGGGGGGCGGAAACCGATATGTTGCAGAGAAAGCTGCCACAATTACCATCAACCCAAGGTAACTTATAGTAGAACAGCCTGCATTTTTCATTAAATAAGTGGTTTTCGACCCTATGTTCTAAGGTGTTTTTTCATCCTCTTGATGATTACTGTCCCTTATCATCTTAGTACTATTACCTATCATCTATTACCTATTATCTATCATCTATTATCTACACTTATAATCTGACTACTATCATTTCATCCTAACTGAACTTGGGCTGACTGCAATAATTTTAAGAAAAATAAAAGAAAATGCAACGATATCTACTTTGTTATGTCAAATGTTACAACAACACGAAAAGTTCTTGAAAAACAGGCTTCTCAAGCAATCAATGATATTATATGAACTGGTAATCGCAGCCAAAATGTGAAGCGTTAAGGGGGGGGGGGGGGGGGGGTAGGATACCTTTGAACACATCGAAAAAGAAAAAAATACCAGTATGTTTCTTCAACTTGTGTAATAAGTCAAAAATAAAAATCAAATTTCATTTAAATATACTGCTTATATTTATATTTATATTTTAAAATATACCGGGTGTTCTAAAAAGGACTGACTGATTTTAAAATTCAATAACTTGCAAACGGTGACAGATATTTAAAAAAATCTTGCAGGAGGGTTATGCATGAGGTCAAAAGTTTTTTTTTTTTTTTTTCCTTACAGTGACTTTCGATTTTAGTTCGAATTAAAAAAAATAGATGGCGCTGTCATCAACAAACGCTAAATTCAAGCTTGATTTTTGGCACTTCGGGACCCACTCAATGCGGTTTCATCTCCTTTTTCCGCATGGAAGAACAGAAAGTCCAAAAAATCGAGCCTGTATTTAACGCCTACTGCTTACAGCGCCATTTATTTTTTGTAATTCGAACTAAAATCGAAAATCACTCTAAAAAAAAAAAACTTTTGACCTCATGCATGAACCTTCTGCAAGAATTTTTTAAATATCTATCACCTTTAACAAGTTATTGAATTTTAAAATCAGTCAGTCCTTTTTAGGACACCCGGTATATATACTTGTAAATTGATTAATAAATATTAAAATGATAAGTTTAAAAATATATGATAATATGAGAAAAATATCTTGCGCGCATGATAAAATCTGAAAATATGCATATAAAGAGAAAAATTTGGTGAAAATAAATACATAATACTCTTAAATTTATTCTAAAACCAGAATACGTAAAAAATATTGACTAAATTAAAAAAATTAACAAAAAATTAAAAATTTTCCCTTTTTTAAAAATATTTTCAATGTAAAAAACAAAAAATAAAATAAAATCTTACCTTTTTCTGGTTTCAAGTTGTAGATGATACAGTAATGAATATGTGGTGAAAAGTTTTTTTGATTGCCATGCGTAGTTTTTTAGTAACACTGCGCGCAGTATCAAAATTCATCGTTTTGAATAAACACAATGCAAAGTTTAATTATTCAATGTAGTCTTAATATATAGTCTTAATAAAACTGCCACAATTAGTAAACTAATGGGAAGTTTTTAATGCGTTTTTTTGCATATTGTTCAGAAATGATTACGGAATCAAAATATGTAGTAAAATTTTTTTGAAGACTTTGCAGGTTTAAAGGTATCCTACCCCCTTAAGTGCATATTGCTGGCATGTATAATGGAAATTTTTTACCACTCGTTTCTATTATCTTATTTTCAACAAAGGTATGACTGTCTATTAAAAGTCGAGTATTATTAAATTTTTATAAAAAGGGCAAATTTTTTAATATTATTCTAAGGAATTCTTAATACTAGTCTAAAGAGATTTTTTTTAAATGAAAATAAGTATTTTATTCTATATAATGGTTCCATATTTTTATATATTTAAATATATTTTTATATATTTTAATGTAATTTAAATAATAAAAAGAACCACATCTCTTGTATTGATAGGTATTATAATTCTTTTCTTTGCAACTTGAGTCGCCTAACTAAACACAGAAATTCTTATTCAATATTATTAAAAAGATTTGATATTTCGATGTTGCAAACAGAATTGCTTTCATCTGATCAAATTTCGACATTTTTCACTTGTTTGAAATTTACGTATAATTAATTGAGTTTCGCTTTTTACTTGTTTGAAATTTACGTATACTTAATTGAGTTTCGCTTTAAAAAAAAAATCTTTTTTATCAATTCTCTTCATTATCTCTCTTTTTTTTAGCAATCATCTTATTACAATATATGTTCCAAATGGAAAAGTCAAAACATATATTAAAATATTTATTTGCTTAAAAGATTACTAGCTTTTTTATCAGTAACGTCTTTTAAGCAAATAAATACTTTAATATATGATTTGATTTTTCTGTTTGGAATATATACTGCGATATGGTTATTAACGGATGTAATTAAGGATTATTACTCGTACTTACTTACATTTGAACCATCTTATTTTTCTCGGCTTTACCTCAAGAATGTTTCTAAGCGATCAAAATGAAATGGAAAAAATGACATAGACATTTTTTGCTCATTTGCATATTTTTTTAATTTTCAAGTGTTGTGGTTTTAATATTACTTTATAAATTTTGCAGTCTGTGTATAATCGCCTTATTTGACGCGGCTATTATATGATTTTGCTTTTTTTTTTGCAAAGCAGTGTTTAAAGTCATAATTTAGGTGCAATTTCATATCGCCTTAGACTATAACTAGAGTTTTGTATTACCTTTTTGAAAAGCTTGATCTTTAAATTTAAATATGTCATGTGTAGATAAATTATATTTCTATATTAAAATTCAGAACAACATTTCCTATATTATTTTCTTTTCAAATGAACTTCCATTTGAATATGTTTCGTTTAGCCCTAAAATGGCAAAAATAAATTTAATCATTAAGATGGTAAATTACAAAACTGAATGCACTGAATCATTACTACATATCGCAGCATTAAATTAAAACTTCGAAGTACAAAATTAAATATGAAATATAATCATGAGTATTTAGTTATTAGTAAACTGCACAAAGGATTTTTGAATGAATCGTACATTAATAATTTTTTTAATGAAATATGTATACTTATTATACGTATATGACAGAAACATCATATTTTCATAAGATATTATCCATGTTTAAATTAAGCGAAATTTATTAAGCTGAAGTGTCACTTTTAATATGTTCTAATTAATTTTGTTATATTAACCCTTAAATGCCTGATTTTTCAAAAATCATTTTAATAATGTTTTTCGGCTGTCATTTTTTAAATAAATCATGGGAAAATACTTAAAAAAATCTATTTTGTTTTAAGTATGGTTTACGGCTAAAAAACAGTTTGTTACTAATCGGTAATACTGGTCTTCAATTGAAAAAATAATTTTCTCTGATAAAATTCTATAATATTAAACACAGAAGAATTTTCAGAACTATCAAAAGAAATAAATTTTACTTGCTCACTGCAGAACAAAATAGGATATTTCGCAAGCTTCCAAACAAAACAAAAAGAGCATGTAGCAGCATTTGAAAAAATAAATCTATCTCTATTCTTAAACAGCACAAGTGTTGCCATCTACATGTTGAAAATCTATTTAATAGTATTTTCAGAATATATTTTATTGCCAACATTAGGCATTATAGCTTAAATATTATTCTAATAGTATTTTAGAAGCCTAAATTGGATATGTTGCCAAAAGGCAACACCCGGCATTTAAGGGTTAAAATGCTTTATATAGAGGAACGTATTTAGCTTTTATAATACTTTCAGCACCGTGCGAAGAGAAAACTGCGCCCTGGGCAAAGTTTCAATTTGCACCCTCCCCACACTCACAAACACAAACTTTTTCTTTGTGAAATGTATCACAAAATTGAAAGGTGCAGAAACAGAAATAAATTCTATGGAACACATATTTCGAGTTTCTTTTGGAACTTTATGTTTAATTTTAATTCAGAAGCTCCAAACAACAAAATAAGATAAAAGAAAATTGCACGTATGTTTCGGCAAGAGGAATCTGGGAAATGGGTGTAGAAAAAATGCATCTAACAGTACAGTACAGCAGTTTATAACCCTTTTGTATTCCCAGACGGAAACCCCATGCTATTTTGAGAGTATAGGTTTTTGTCACAAACACAGAAAAATTACAGACTCAAAAAAGAGAACGTTACCGAAAGAGACTAAGACTTCAGACTTAAAAACAAATTTTGAAGCAAAAGAAGTCTGTATTCATAAATTTGTATTTAAGTCTAAGGTAAGAAACACTGAAATAACTTTGACAGAAAAATTAACGTGCTTTTGTTTGAAAAAAAGTTCCCAATATGTAAATATTTAATGTTTTTAATAAAAAAGAAGAAGAAAACTATGTTTGTAGTATAAATTTGGCGCCCCTCAATTTTCGAGCCCGGAGCGAGTGCCCCTTTCGCCCCCCCGCTTTGTATGACCCTGAATACATAATTGATCAGAATATCTGTTTAAGAAACTAAATAGTTTTAAAACATTACCTGTATATCAATTTGTTAATATATTGGAAGGAAAATTTTCTTAAGTAATTGATTTTTGCGTTGGCTATAACTAATTTTTTTTAGAAAGACTAAGTTTCGACATTACCTTTGTAAAATATATAGTTGAACAAAGAGCGATAAATTCCATCAACAGTTATTTATTTATTCCTATAAATATTAAATAATACATGTCGTATTGAAAAATTTATTGCATTTGAAAAATACTGAAAGAATACCCAAAGAAAATACCCAAAAGAAAAATACCCAAAGATGATTATTTCACAAAAATACAGGATGATTCATAAAAAAGTACATACCTTTATAATGCTGCAAAACAAAAACGTTTTCATTTTATATATGTTTAAAAAGATATTACTATTTTAATGAAGCAATGCAATTTAAAAAATATATTTGATTACTAACATCATATATATTTAGAAGAAATTACAATTTTAATTATGTAATAAAATTAAAATAATTATTTGATTATTAACATCAGATTTCCATATCGTTTTGTTAGAGATAACATAAAATATCTCATATTGATCTTGCTTTATAGTGCTTTAAGGGGGTCCGGGACACATTTTAAAATAATTTTTATTTATTGAGCTAAAATTATGAATTTTTTTGTGATGGTTAACCTTATAATTTGTAAACAATCTCGCATGATAAAACTTCTCATAATTTTTTTAATTTAAAATTTAAATTCAAATAATTTCAAAAGTAAATATTTTTTTCAAATATGCTGAATCAAAATTAAAGTAAAACAATTGAAAAATATATGTTCCAAGTTTGAAGCCTTTATCTTTAACGGTTCTCGAGTTTATGAGAATTTAAATGCGAGAAATGGTGAAAAAACCTGTCATGAAGAAAAACGCATTTTTACAAGAAGTCGTTTTGTTGCAGCCATTGCTTGAAAGCTAGATTTTGAAAAGAAACCAAAACTGAAAAATTAATATTTTTTTGTTTTAATTCAGATATAAATACGATTTATATGTCATTTTAAGCACGAAAAAAACAGAGAAATTTTTAATGAAATAAAATGTTTTTGAAAAATTTGAAGATTTTTGTGTCCCGGACCCCCTTAAAACCGTATATTTTTTTGTGGATCACTCTGTTAATTTTGTCCTAATGTATCGAATACATATAGGACTACAAATATTTCTCCTACCTTTTTAAAGCTTATTTTCAAAATGCGTTTAATTTCTCAAAAAATTCTGATTTTTACAGATTCCGAACTTTGTAGAGAATTGTAAAAGAAAGAAAATCCTTCTTGAGTTTTTCTTATTTATTAGCACACTTAGAAAGAAAAACAAATCTTGAGAAATACATACTTCCAAAACAATGAAAAATACAGTTCTGGTTTCAGAATCAAACCGCACTTATTCAAATAAAATTTATAATTAATAAACTTTCAAAAATACTTTCAACACATGAAAGTTTTGAGTTACATTATAATATACATTCTCTGCAAATACTAGGCGCGATAAAGTTAAAAAGAATATAAAGACAATACATCTTTCATGCCTTGCAAACACTTCTATCATCCGTACTCAAACTGACTGACTCTGACAGAATTCTTAATTAAAACAAATAATGCACACAGGCACTGCCTGTTGTCAAATAGAGCAAGTAAATCCTAAATTGTCATAAAAATCTAAATTAATTCTTAACAGTCTTCACTCAAGACCAATAAAAAATAAAATACATATTTTATTCAGTTATTCGGTTATTCTTCTGGTGACAATTAAAAAAATTTAAACTAGATGCAGTAATTAATCTTACTGATTACCATAATTAAACATACTGATAACCATGTATTTATTATCATGATTAAAATTATGTCATGATAAAATTATATCATGAAATTTACAATTATGATCAAATTTTCCAACATTTTCTTGAACCGCAGATTTAGAAATTTTAATATTTAGTTATACGTGATTCTGAGCTCATACTTCATCTACGATTGAAAAAATATTTTGAATAAAAAATTAAGAAACTGGATAAATGGAAAGAAAATTAAAAGAGAGAAATTAATGTTTTTGGAATTGTCGACTTCTTTGAGGAGTAAAATTACTCCATGTTTATTAAAACTTTCCTAGGCATTAATTACTTCAGCAGTGTTTATTTAAAATAAGTTCATTGCAGATTTATTCTGTCAAGTCCCTATAGTACATAAAACTTTTGTTCCAAAATGTGCTTTTGGCATATAATCAAATTTATAGTATCTGCTTGTTTTTTGTTTGGTTGAACGTAGACGCATTTTAAAATTATTTTATTTAAAATATTTTTGCATTATATGTCTCTATTGGATCAAAATAACGGAGCGATATTTTATTATTTTTGGTTAATGCATACCATGAATTGTTCATACAGTAATCAAAGTAAAGCGGTACAGAATCAAAAAGATACGTATACTTTACGAAAATTAATTAATTCAAAGATCATGCAATTATAAGAACAGAGGAATATACCTGGTCTTCCCGGGTTACAGAATATAGATAGAAACCATATATTTAATTGATAAATATATTAGATTTTTTATATTTAATATTTTTTTAAATACGCTTTAACAATATCATATTTATACGAAAAATGGTTATTAGTTTAAAAAAAGTTTTGAAATTTATTAAGAGCTGTACTTTTGTATTGGTCTCGCGTCAGGAGTTATCAGCCGAAGAAATCGCCAATCTCTATTTAAAATCAGCCTTTCATTCTGATCATTTTAGCGGTTTAAGTGCATAGTTTGATCGCATATCTTATGCATTTTGTTTATAGTTTATAGTTTAATTTAGTGATTGATAAATGTTTTAATTTAGTTATATCAAATAAGCTGGAAACAAATGCTGAGCTATATAAAACATTACACACACATACCAGAAAAAATTGCTTTGTGTTTATAGTTTAAGAGGCTAATTCTAAAAATTATTTAATTAATAAAACTATAAATTCGTGGTTTCCTCTGTAAATTGAAACAAAGAATATATACTGTTTTTATAGGGTAACACAAATATTTTAAAATCGAAGATAACTTTTATTTTTCAAAAATGATAATTGATTTTTATGAAAACTAATTCTTTGCTTTCGTTTTCTATAAGCTAATTAAAACTCACTGTTGGAAATTCAATCAAAACCAATAAATGTAAATGAATTTTATGAAAAACAACGATTATAATCATGATATAATTACAATTTTATATTGTAAACAATTGTTTATATTTATATAAAATTTAGATTTCAAACATATAGAATTTCGTCAAGGAAAAAAAAAAAGACAAGAGCGTTTCAATATTTTCACTGTAAGAAAAAGTGGTAACTTTCTACGTAAATTCCGGGAACGTTTCGCCTTTTCTCAGGTTTTCAAATAATTTACCTCTTTCCTGTAAAATTCTGGTTTTCATATCTGAAACCTTCCTGAACAAAAGTTGTCAACAGCAAAACGCTGCGGCCGCCATTTTAGGTGGATTTCGTATCAAATACTACCTATTGGGATCGTTCCTATGTTGGAATTTCTGAAAACATTTTGCAGATCTACACCGATCATGACCCTTAGAACCCAAAACCACCCTCAGTAAAAAACTTTATGTATCTATCTATCTATCTATCTATCTATCTATCTCTATCACTTTCTTCTGGACACGATAACTATCGTAATTCTGCGCCAATCTCTTCCAAACTGATACATAAAATCAAAGGGCATAAAATCTCGGTCAAGTTCGTTAATGGGCAAAATCGGACCAAGGAGATGGAAAAAGAGAGGGGTTTTGTGAACATAGAAAAACCCCCATGATTTCTTAATTTTTGTACATATCAAATCAGTTTAAAGTTTTTATTGCTTCTAAAAATAGGGCCAAAATTTTATGTATCACAGATTTTTGATAAAGTTAAAAATGGGCTCAAAGGGGCGCAAAAATAGGGTTTTGGGGAGCAAAAATTCATAACTTCGTCAATTCTCAAGATATCAATTCCAATTAATTGTATTATAAATCTCCTTAATATTATCTACAACTTTTATATTCACAAGTTTTTGATAGGACCAATTCGTACCGCAAAAAAAAATTAAAAACGAAAACAAAAAGGGGGTTTGAAGAAGTAAAAAATCCATAACTCCGTCAATTCAAAATCCCCATGAATTTATCATATATCTTCTTAATATTGTCTACAACATCTATATAGACAAGTTTTGATTAGGACCAATTCTTACAGCAAAAACAAATTAAAAATACATAGCGGTTGAAGAAAAAAATCATCTAAGTAAGGGTGTATTCAAATCCAAACTGCGTATTTTCTGACTCATTTTACAATTCATTTTTGCTCTCAAAGGCTTCCAATTGGTACGTTTCCTTACTCAGAAACTATATAATGTACCGTAATGGTCGATTTTTTGATAGAGGCAGAATATATTTTTAAAAATGCTGTTAAAGTGGGCATTTTGAACGGAATTTCCCGAGCGGATTGTGTTGGAAAAATCATTGCATTAAGGAAGCACTCAAATCCAAACTGCTTATTTTCTGACTCATTTTTAAATTCATTTTTGCTCTCAAACACATTTAATTGGTAGATTCGCTTATTCAGAAACTATATAATGTACCGCAATGATCGATTTTTTGATAGAGGCAGAATATATTTCAAAAAATGATGTCAAAGAGGGCATTTTGAACGGAATTTCCCGAAGCAATTGTGTTATCACTTTCTTCTGGACGCGATAACTTCCGCAATTCTGCACAAATCTCTTTCAAACTGATACATAAAATCAAGGGACATAAAATCTCGGTCAAGTTCGTTAATGGGCAAAAGCGGACAAAGGGGATGGAAATACGGAGGGGTTTTGTGAAAACCGAAAAAAAAACCCATATCTTCTTAATTTTTGTACATATCAAATCAGTTTAAAGTTTTTATTACTTCTAAAATTAGCACCAAAAATTCATGCATCACAGATTTTTGATAAAATTTAAAATAGGCTCAAGGGGCGCAAAAAATAGGGTTTTGGGGAGAAAAAAATTCCTTACATCGTCAATTCTCAAGATATCAAACCCAATAATTTTATTATACATCTTCTTAATATTATCTACAACTTTTATATTCACAAGTTTTTGATAGGACCAATTCGTACCGCAAAAAATAAAAAAAACAAAAACAAAAAGGGGGGGGTTAAAGAAGAAAAATTTTCATAACTCCGTCAATTCACAAGATATAAAATCTCCATGAATTTATCATATATCTTCTTAATATTGTCTTCAACATTTATATAGAAAAGTTTTTGATAGGGCCAATTCTTACAGCAAAAACAAATTAAAAATACATAGCGGTTGCAGAAAAAAATCATCTTATTAAGGGTGCATTCAAATCCAAACTGTCTATTTTCTTACTCATTTTTAAATTCATTTTTGCTCTCAAACGCATCCAATTGCTAGATTCTCTTATTCAGAAACTATATAATGTACAGTAATGATCGATTTTTTGATAGAGGCAGAATATATTTCAAAAAAGGATGTCAAAGTGGGCATTTTGAACAGAATTTCCCGAAGCGATTGTGTTAGAAACGAAAAATATTGCCCTACTGAGAAAATAATTGTTTATTAATCAAGTTTTAATTAATTGAAAGAAAAATAAAAACACAGGTCGCTTATAAATCTTTTCAAAAATCACGTCAGCCTCAGCATGTTTCATATATATATATATATATATATATTTTTAAATGAATCTGAAAATGTGCCAGAAAATTTCGATTTGTTGAGTATGGAAAAATATTTTTTTTAAATATCGCCTTAACATGATTCTGATAAAACCAGCTATTTTATAAAAAGGAAATAAAAACTCGTCAAAAGCAGACAGATAAAACTGTTAAAGTGGATTTATATCTAATAATGATTTAGTTTTTGTTGGTGAAATTAATATACTTAACTTCGAAATCTACCTCTGCCTGTTGGCCGGGCCGGCAGGGATTTTTATCATTTTACTGTTGTCCGCCGCTCGCGCTCGTCTGTCGAAAACGAATTCCTTATACGAATGTCAAAAAGTCATTGTGGAATGCAAATAAATGAACAGAGGCCATAATCATTTCCGTCTCTATGGTCAAGGTCTTTCATATGAAAATGCAATAACTCTGTGACATCGCTAACGAGAAGAGTGCCCGAGGTTGTTCTCACCGAATGCGATGAATATTTGTATTTCCATAGAGTATAGTTAGTACATAAATATATGACTGCCATAAAGCGCAACCCACAGGAGGTCTTGAGAAAATAAATCGCAAATTTAAGCTATAGTTTATAACCGGATAAATTTCAATCTTTCGCAAGCAGCTCCGTGGAATTTTTGGAAGCATGCTGGATTTGAGTTTTTTCTACCCGGGATCAAACCCGGCTCGGACTTGTTTTTTGGAAAGAAATTTTTTATGAATCATTTTCGAACCGCAATTGAAATAAATAAACGGTCAAGAGCGAGCATTACTCGCGCACAGAGGGTTCCGTAGAATAAATATATAAATTTGTAATTGTATTATAAAAAAAAAAAGAAGAAGAAGAAGAAACGTTGCTAAAAGAATACTAAGACTTTATAAAAAAGTATACAACGTAGGGTTGGGTATAACTGTATATATTAGAAACGTGTAATTGGGTATACCATGAAAGTTCAAAGAGGTATGGAACCTAAATAATATCAAATATAGTTATTCCTATAACTCTTTTTTTAATATTATCCTGATCTGTTTATGATGAACTTAATTCGGTACTGACAATAAAAGCAGTGTATAGGTAAACTTCATTTGGCATTTCATGAAACTAAATTCAGCGTAGTAATAACCTTTATTTCTACAGTGTAGCTAAAACAAAACCTTTGTTCAAAATTTAAATTTGGCATTGTGCTAAGCACACTTCGAATTGAGGTCTCAAAGTTGCAACGCCGCCTTGGTCAGTGCCGCGTGTTTCCAGATAGGTGTTTAATTAACTTTTAAAGTCACTCGAGGCGTATTGAGAGATACAATCAATGCAAACTATCGCGAATCCCACAGTATTTATGCGATTCATTCTAATTAAATCTTTCGAGGGCGATGCCCTTAAAAAACGGACACCTAATTTTAATTCCAAAACAGCCAAACGGCACCAGGAATATTTAATTAAAATTTTCCTTTTATCATGTACGTGAAAAAAAGCAAGTTCGCATTTTCTAATAAATTTGTTTATAAATTCTGGTGTCAGTTCATTATTTTATAAGTATATAAATAGAATTACTCCGTGCCGGAAAGGATTAAGTGGTCGCAGGACTCTTAAAGCTTCAAAATTTAAGAAATTTTAATTTTTTTAGATGTTAAACTCCTATCTTTTCTGAATATTTTGATATAATTGTTTTCTTGAAATTCGCATTAGAACAGAAGTTTTCGCTTTTAGAATTATAACCGCTCAATAGCTGAAGCAGCGTTTCCGAAACTTTAAAGTCATTATTTTCCAAATGGCGTTTTGGGGGCATAACGCACAGGATACCTCAGAAACTTCTGAATATTTTTTCATGAAATTTTCAAAACGTATATTTCATGTTAGTCTGTATAAACTGAACCTAAAATTTTCTTTTTATTGTTCAAAACAATATTTTTTAGGTGATTGCTGTTGAAATTTTCAAAATTTTGTATTAGCTAAAAGCAACATTGCATTAAAAATATAAAAATGCTTTAAATACAAATTTATTTAAGTTCAGGGAAATTATTACAATCTGAAGTATAACTAAGCACCAAAATATTCATTCTAGTTGCAACATTTATTTTGTAATCCTGCGCGTAAACTGTTATGCCAATTTTTTGTTCGACAAATGTCTAACAGTTTCGAGCCCCCTATAAATACTAATTCTGTGTCTTGCAATTTTTTAAATACGTGAAACGAAAGAACATATTACATCTTCCATCCTAATTAAATTTGTGTTTTAAAATCATATACATTTTAAGACATTAAATGTTGAAAATTGTCTTTTTTTCATTTTTTCCACTTTTTAGAGTCCCGAGACCCCTTAAATTAGTATGTTTTTAACAGTTTGACGTTTATTGCTTTTATACTGTTACTGGAAATTACATTACATATATATATATATCATTAAAAGTTGTTAACTAGGCATAGAGTACGCCGCCCCTGTCCTTGTGTACGTCCAAACTGACCGTACCTTTAAGGGTTAATATCTTGGCTAATTACCGATGACTTTTTTTCGAAAATCATTATCAACAATGCTTTTATTCTTCTGCAAAGATAGGTATATTCAGCGATGCTCAACAATTTTTCTGAATGCCCGTAAATCGAAATTTGTGTATAACAGAAAAATGCTAATTACTCAAAAACTATGTGACCTAAGGGTAATCGCTATAATTTTCCGGCAAGGTTTATATTAACGTCTACTACCTCTATTTTTTTTCATAATTTTATTTTCAGTAGATGGAACATATTTTTGCGCTACATTTTCAACAATATCTTTGAAAATATAATACCTCAAATTAAAAGGAATGTGTTTTTGAGTTCAGCGTTACAAAAGCTTTCACAGGATATCCCACATGCTATACAAAGAAAATATTTTTTTTTCAAGTAGCATAATTAGCCCCTCTACTTTTTTACTAAATATATTTATGAATGTTTATTAATCTGAAAATATGTGGGTCAATGGTCTTTAGTACTTGCCGGAATTTGAACTTTCCACGTTCCATAGTTTACGAGTAAAATGGCTGTGACAAACAGACAGACGGACAGACACAGGAGTGATCTTATAATGGTTCCGTTTTTACTTTTTAAGTACGGAACCCTAAAAATGTGTATAATAAATGAAATTTACGAAAAATACGAATTTAATGTATCTTTTGTAGCATATAAATGCTTTTTTTAACTACGAAATTTTGCATGTGTAAATATATAATGAAAAAAAAAGCGCATATTTAATGTCTATAGACCAGAATATTTGTGTTGTTATTTAAAATTATTTACAGTTATTTTAATGAATACAATTTTTAACAGAGAAATAAATAAAAATAAGTGAACAAGTATATTAGTTTCATTTTGTTTCCTCATTCAAATACTTCAAATATTTCATCATTTGAAAAATATGCTTTTACATTTTTAATATGATTTTTTAAAGTCTGGGATTCTTGATTTTTAATTAGAATAAGTGTCTATGTAATAATGTCTTTCGGAAATCATTTTTTTTTCTTCTTTAATATTTTTATATAATGCAATTTAATTATATAAATACAATTTTATGTGTGAATCTTTGCATGTTTATTTAATGAAAAGTAAAGATAACATAAATAAACAATAATAATAACAAACTAAAAATAAGACAAATAGAACTTTTATAGACTATAAAATTAAGCTAATTAAAAAAATTATTTACTGTTATTTACATAAATAAGCGACTACTTTTCACAGTGAAATAAATGTATCATTTTTTACCAACTAGGTTTTTAACTTTTGATTTTTTTAAATCTTGGATAATTATGATTATAGTTAGAATAACTGTCTTTTTGCTTAAAAGTAAGTTCTAAAAAGATATTGAGCTGCTGAAAATTGTTGTTATGTAGGTAATAATTACAAAACCAAATATCTGAAATAAAAAAAGTCAAATTAATAATTTTAAAAAGGTTATTAAAAAAAGTCATGAAATATTCGAAATACTTTCGTATAAAAACGAAATTAAAGTAATATAATTATTCTCGCATTTATATCACGTGTTTTAATTTGCTATATTATTTTTAGAACAAATTTTGTTTTAACAAATATATCTATTAATATTATTTATGTTTTAATGAGTTTCGATTTAAGAATTATATATTTATGTCTAAGATTTTAAATTAATATTAATCTATATTTAGCTATTGTTTTCTGTTTTTTTTTTTTCATTTTCACTCTATCTATATAACATGCAGTTGTATAGTTTTATTTGTGTTGCTCAGTAAGCTCTTCTTTTTTACGCAGTTTATTTGCTTATAAAAAATAAACTTTAATAATTTTTATTCATTTACATTTTATGAGAAATAAATAATGGTTTCATTTTTTAAAGTAAAATGTTTACTATTGTAACAGCCATAAATATTGATTTTATTGTCACTTCTCACAATAATGAACAGACTTTATTGAACACTTCTGAAACGTTCCATAGAAAATAAGGTTTGTGAAATATCAGTAATCCTTTGTTTTTAACAGAAACATTCCTGGTATTTCGCAGGAAGCTTACTGGCCTTTCTGTGGAAAGTTTTAAAGTTATACAGTAAAGTTCCAGTCATTTTCAAGAAATGTTTCTTGGAAATAATGGGCAACTCATCTGCCCATTTTTTCCCAGGAATGTTTCGGAATTTTTTTTACAGTGTTTTAATTACAACATTCTCTGGGTCAAAAACGAAAATACGAGGGAAAGCCAGTAAATAGATCAAAAACTGATATGAGAGAGGTCGTAAATTAGTAGTAAATTGTTTCCAAATATGCCAATAGGTGGCAGCATAATCCATCTATAAGATGCTAATTTCGAATTTATGAGACAGCATTTGTACAAGATGAGCAGGGTCGTACAAAAGTTTTTGACGATGAGCTAAGTGGTCGTCTAGTTGAGATTGCGGCAGAAGAATCAGTGTGGAAGATTGAGGAAATTGTGGTTATGGTGTCTATTGTTGTTCGCATGTGAGCTTTAACCATTTCCTCAACCTTCCGCGCTGTGTTTCTTCTGTCGCAAACTCACCTGGACGACCACCTCTCTCTTCGTCAACAACTTTTGAACGACCCTGCTCATCTTGTACAACTGTTGTCTCATAAAATCGAAATTAGCATATTTTAGTTGGATTATGCTGCCATCTATTGGCATATTTGGAAACAATTTACCACTAATTTCTGACCTCTCATATCAGTTTGTGACCTACTTACTGACTTTCCCTTGTAGCATTCCGATTCGAATTACGTCTTTTTTCAGTTTATATTTAAAATAAAATAAATTTAGGGAGCGATCCCCTTACTACAATTATAAAAAAGTTAGAAAATTTCACTATTAAGATCCAATTTTGCCATCATAATTGATTTCTTCGGTAAATTTTACTTCCTGATGACAAATGAGAAGTCATTTGGTAAAGTAGTTCAGGAATTATACGAATGTAACATTTGGAACTCCTAATACTAAATTACTTTTAAAAATAGTTAGAAGACACACTGCAATGTGAGTAGTTTTTTAAGAGGTCATAGGACTCTTAAAGCTTCAAAATTTTCGAAATTTTAATTTTTTTACATGTTAAACTCCCATCTTTTCGGAACATTTTGATATGATTGTTTCTGTTGGAAGTACAATCGAAATATGTCAGTCGATATGTAATCGTAATCGTTTGAGATGCGTGCGCATCCTGTCGCATCCTGTCCTGAAACTGTAGAACAATTTTAGTTGTAGTTCGGATTCTGTATTTGTTGTTTTGTGTTCCGTGCCGTCTTTTGTGTTCTTCAGAATAAACTTTCATGTTTAAAAGTAAAACCTGCTGTGGTTATTTAGTAATATTTAAGGCGCACTGTGTTACAGGTTATGGGCCCAGACCCAAACCTATTAGTAGAAATATTTTGAAGTAAATAGTAATTGAAATTTTTGTAAAGTTAGTTTTCCGAATGTTGTTTGAAATGGCCGGAACCGAAGCACAGCAGGGACAGTTTATTAAACTGAATGAAAGTAATTGGAATGTATGGAAATTCCAAGTTAAGGTCACGCTTATAGCTAAGGAACTATATGATATAGTAACGGGATTAAAAGTAAAACCGGAAGCAACTGATGCTGGACATTCTGATTTCATTGTCAAAGATGCAAAAGCGCAAGAAATTTTGGTTTCACTTATGGAAGCCGGACCAATATCGCATATAATTTCATGTGTTACAGCAAAAGAAATGTGGGACAAGTTACACACTATTTATGAAAGAAAATCAAATGTAAGTATTCATTTGTTACAACAACAGTTTTTCAATTTGAAGTTTGATGACAACGTGATGAATTTTTTATCTAAAGTTCAGAATATGGTTGCCGAAATTAAGCAACATAACGAAGTGATTCCTGAAAAAATGATCATTAGAAAAATAATTATGGCTCTGCCCGAACAATATAAGCACTTCTCTTCAGCCTGGGAATCCGTAGCAGAAGAACAGCGAACTTTAAGTAACTTAACTGCTCGTTTGTTAGTTGAGGAAGAAAGATTAAAAACGAAAGAAGAAACTGTTGCTCTTACAGCTAAAAATCAAAGTAATATCAAGTGTTTTTCTTGCGGAAAATTAGGTCACAAGAAATTTCAATGTAGGTATGGTAATAATGTTTCTAAGAACAGAAATATTGTTTGTAATTTTTGTAATAAGAAAGGGCACGTATTTAAAGATTGTTATTTTCGTAAAAATAAAAATATGAAGTCTAATGGTGAAAATGGCAAAAGTTTTGCACTTATGGGAATTATAAATTGTGAATCAGATGTAGAATTCTATTTAGACAGTGGAGCTTCAGAACATATGTGTAATGATGTAAGTCTATTTGGAAATTATTTGAAGTTGAAAGGGGCTAAACAGATAAAAATAGGTGATGGAACCTCTATAACAGCTATTGGAATAGGAACTATTTATGTTCAGTCATATAATGGTGAAAAATATATTAAAACTGAACTTCAAAATGTATTGCATGTCCCTCAATTAAAAGTAAACTTATTTTCTCAAGGTAAAGCTCTAGATAAAGGTTTATGTATGTCATCCAACTCAGAATGTGCTAAATTTATTCATCAAAAATCTAAAGAAATAGTTGCTATAGCTAAACGTGAAGATAAACTTTTTAAAATGATATTTCGCTTAGATAAAAGCAGAGTGACCATAGAAGAAAATATGAGAGAGTTTGAAAATCTAAATAAATGTTGTGTTGCTGACAGTAGTGTTAAAAGTAAAAAGAAAAGTCTCTTATGGTGGCATGAAAAGTTAGCTCATCAAAATTTTGATCATGTCAAGAAGCTGCTTACAGAAAATGAAATTACCTGGGAAAATTCTTCTGATATTCCATTCTGTGAGGCATGCATTCAAGGAAAGCAACAACGTAGTCCCTTTCCAGAAAGTAAATCGAAATCTACTGAAATTTGTAATATAATTCATGCAGATTTATGTGGTCCAATAGAAGTAGCATCAATTGGAAAGTCTCGTTACATGTTAGTGTTAAAAGATGATTACTCTCACTTTAGGAAACTTTATTTTCTCGAAAATAAGTATCAAGTGTATGATAAATTGTTAGAGTTCATATTGATGTGCAAAAACCAGATGAATAAAAATATCCGGGTAATATGATCTGACAATGGCAAAGAATTCCGGAATGATAAAATTAAAGAACTTTTGATTCATCATGGCATAGAGCATGAAACTTCTGTCCCATATAATCCACAGCAAAATGGCCGAGCTGAACGAGAAATGAGAACCATCATGGAAGCTGCAAGAACTATGTTGGTAGCAAAAAATCTAGATAAGAAGTTCTGGGCAGAAGCTGCGAATACAGCTGTATACATAATTAACAGAACAGGTACTAGCACAGTGAAAGGAAAAACACCCTATGAATTGTGGAAAAACAAGACTTTCGACATTAGAAATTTAAAGTTTACATTTGGATCTGAAGTATGGGTTCACATCCCGAAAGAAAAACGTAGAAAATTAGATGTTAAGAGTGAAAAAGGAATTTTTGTTGGATATGGTGAAAATACTAAAGGATTCAGAGTCTACTTCTCAAAAACAAACACAGTGACATTACATAGAGATATAATAATTAATCCAAATGAGAAACCTTCCTATACAGTAAAGAATGAAAATTTTGTTTTGGATTTAATTGAATCTGTGCAACATCAAAGTTCAGAATTTGATGAAGATAAGGATACTGACATGGATTCGGATAACTTGGCCAATAATCAACAACAAGATGATGATGACAACTGCAGTACAGATTCACCTGCTCCCCAGTTAAGTAATACCAAAATGCACCTTCGAGCAAGGGATAACTTGAGGAAACCATCGAGATTTGAGGACTTTGAAACAAGCTATATAAGTATAACCGATGTGGAAGAACCTATCACTTATGAAGAAGCTATGAACTCAAGTTCATCGAAAAAGTGGCAAGAGGCCATAAATGCTGAACTGAAAGCCCTCTCTGAAAATGACACTTGGGACATTGTTGATGAACCAAATGACTGTAATATAATAGACAGTAAGTGGGTTTTTAAAATTAAGCGGGACAATAAAGGTAAGATTTCATTATTTAAATGCAGATTGGTTGCTAGGGGTTATCAACAAAAAGGGTTAATATTTGAAGATGTATATTCTCCTGTAGTTAAGTTAAATACTTTAAGAATGTTGTTAGCAATTAGTGTAAATTTTGATTGGGTTGTATATCAAATGGATGTATGCAGTGCTTTCTTACATGGGAAAATCAAAGAGGATGTTTTTATGTATTTACCTGATAATTGTAATTTACCTGATGGGAAAGTATGTAAGCTTAAAAAGGCTATATACGGGTTAAAAAGAGCACCAAAATATTGGTATGAAAATTTTCAGAAATTTATGTCTTCTCAAAATTTTGTAAAATCTGAAAATGATCAATGTTTGTATTTCAAATTTTCGAATGATTGTAAACTTTATGTATTGATATATGTTGATGATTTGATTATCACAGGTTCTTATAGCAAGCAAATAAATGATTTTAAATGTGAAATGAAAAGAAATTTTAAAATGAAAGATTTTGGTCGTATTTCTTACTATTTGGGTATATCTATTTCTCAGAATGTAAATGAAGGTATTTTAACATTAGATCAGTGTAACTATTTAGAAAATGTGTTGAAAAGATTTGATATGTTTGAATGTAAAAGTATCTCTACTCCTATGGACACTAACTTTAATTATGAATGTTTAATTAATGAAAAATCAGAAAATGTAAATGTGGAAAATAAATGTAGAAAATTAATTGGTTGTATCATGTATGCAATGCTAGGAAGCAGACCTGATTTATGTAATTCTATCAGTATTTTGAGTAGATATCAAAACTATGCAAGTGAAAGGTTATTGTTGTTCTTAAAAAGAGTGTTACATTATATTAAAGGTACAGTTGACTTGAAGTTAGTGTATAGAAAAAATGTAAATGCTGAATTAGTTAAAGGTTTTGTTGACACAGATTGGGGGGGGGGGGTGATACTATTAACAGGAAATCTACAACAGGGTATTGTTTTCAAATTTATAATTGTACAATTTCATGGTGTTCTAAACAACAAACTTGTGTAGCTTTATCGTCTACAGAGGCGGAGTACATTGCCTTGAGCCTATGTGTAAGTGAAGCTTGCTGGGTTCGAAATTTATTGATTGAATTAAATTTAAATGGTTGTGGAAATTTTGTTGTACCTCTCTATGAGGATAATCAGTCAGCTATTCGTATCAGCAAGTCATGTGAACAACCTAAAGGATTAAAGCACATAAATGTTAAGTATCATTTTGTGCAAGAAAAAGTAAGAGATAGAACTGTTTCAATTAATTACATTCCATCTACAGAACAGGTTGCTGATTTATTAACTAAGCCTCTAAGTAAAGTATTGTTTGAAAAATTCAGAAAAATAATGTTCGATTAATTTTTTTTTTATGTTGTATGTATAATATATATATATATTGTATTGTATGTTAAGTGTTATGATTTTTATGTTGGACATATTTAGATTGAGGGAGGATGTTGGAAGTACAATCGAAATATGTCAGTCGATATGTAATCGTAATCGTTTGAGATGCGTGCGCATCCTGTCGCATCCTGTCCCGAAACTGTAGAACAATTTTAGTTGTAGTTCGGATTCTGTATTTGTTGTTTTGTGTTCCGTGCCGTCTTTTGTGTTCTTCAGAATAAACTTTCATGTTTAAAAGTAAAACCTGCTGTGGTTATTTAGTAATATTTAAGGCGCACTGTGTTACAGTTTCCTTGAAATTTCCATCAGAGCAGAAGTTATGGATTTTAGAGCTATACTTGCTCAATAGATAAAGCGGCGTTTCCAAAACATTGAAGTTATTTTTCTCCAAATGACGATTCTGGGTATAACGCGCAGGATTTCTCAAAAACTTATGAATATTTCTTCATGAAATTTTCAAGACATATGTTTCATGTTAGTCTGTATAAGCTGAACCTAAAATTTCATTTTTATTGTTAAAAAGAAAGATATTTTTCATGTCATTATGCTGTTGAAATTTTCAAAATTTTGTATTAGTTAAATACAAGTTTGTATTAAAAATATAAAAATCATTTAAATACAAATTTATTTAGGTTCAGGATAATTATTGCAATCTGAAGTATAATTAGGCACAAAAGATTTCGTTCTAGTTGCAAAATTTATTTTGTAATCCTGCGCGTAAACTGTTATATAAATTTTCTACTTGACAAATGTATGACAGCCCCTTATAAATACTAATTCTGCATCTCGAATTTTTTTTAAATGCATGAAATGAAAGAACATACTTATATCTTTTATCCCAATTAAAATTGTGTTTTTAAATAATATACTTTTTAAGATATTAAGTGTTGAAAATGGTTTTTTTTCCAATTTTAAGAATCCCAAGTCCCTTAAGCACAACTCAAAAACAGCTTGACGAAATGATGCTATAATTTTGGATTTGAATTTCACGAGATTTGAACCGATGCGTAGTCTATACCACAGATCCCTGAAAAAAAAAAAAAAAAAAAAAAAAAAAAAAAATATGTTGCTTTTGGAGTCCAAGATCCATGAGTCAGTGACGTCAAACACTAAGATGTAATGAGTAGTTGTAGGGAACGACCCTTCCCGGTAAATAGCTGGAAAAGCCAGTTCCACAATTTAAAAAAAAGGCCTTTTTCAAGGGTCCATACGTTATTTTACATTGAGAGAAAAAATATATACACAATACAAGTTACAATTTTCCTCAATAGAAAGAAAAGAAAAGAAATACATATACAGAATTATTAACTGAGAAATTAAATTTTCCTTATTTACAATTTTAGTAAATTTGGACATGGCAAAATATCTATTTAAAGCTTTTATAATTCGAATTTTCTACAAAATTGTTGTTTACAATATATATATTTTTTTTCAAATTTCAATTTCAAATAATATATCTATTTTTGAAAAAAAAAAAGAATAAATTTGCACATAAGAACTTCAAAAATAGTGGCCAATCAAGGTTTTGCATAGTGATAACAATGTTCAGAAGTTTATTTTAATAAAGAATTTCACACTTTCATTCCAGAATTATTTTCATTATTGTACAGTTTAACATGATCATCCACTGTATAAAAAAATCAATTACCTTTGTATTTTCAAAAATTTTAGTTTCCAATTTATATTTAGCAAAATTTATGGGTCCTTCCTAATAGACACAAACAGAAATATTTTATTTGCAGAAGTTTGCCCTTTTAAGCTACTTAGATTTCTACATCCTACCTTAATAAGTTCCTTATCCTCATCCTACCCTTTTACTCTTTTTAAGTAAGTTTTATATTTTTGTGCTTCAAAAAAATATCTCTTTTCAATCAACTATTTTATTTAACTCCATTTCCTGTTAACGTTGCGAAAACGTACAATTTCATTGATTTTTTCTTATGAAAATAAATGTTTGGATCAGCAACAATATTTTTCTTGAACAATAAATGTTTGTTTTAACTAATTAAGTTTTTTAGTTAAAATTTTTAAATTTATGATATTTAAACGAAATTGTGAAATAATAGTTTTTGATTCATTGGGGGAAAATGCAACGTGTCATTACAATCTAATTGACTTTGAAATATTTCATATACAATTAAAATTTTAATTTCCATGAATATTTTAATTTATTCAGAATTGATTTAAATCATACTTAGTTTTTTTTTGTTTTATCAATACCTTATTACCTTATCCTATTATCTTAAAATTTTGTAATTCCTACTTATGGTGAGTTTTTGCACCGTTTTATAATTCTTATATTCATAAAGTTTTTTATTTTTTTATTTGTAGTTATTAGCTCTTTCTCGTAAAATATTTGTACGACGAATAACAAAATAAATAAAAGGTTATTGCGGCCAGGAATGGGTCAAACTTAAAAATTATGTTATTGTTCGTATGCCTCAGGTATTAAAATGCCAGACTTTTTGTAAAGTAATGATCGCCATATTTAAACACAAAAATTTTCAATAAATTAAACAAATATTACTTTACGAAAAACCTGGTATCCAAATCACCCTGCGCTTACGAACGCTATACCTATAAAGAGATATTTCTCAGACAAAATTAGGGTAGGCTGTAAATAAAAGCATGATTATTGAAATTTATTTGTCTAAAATTGATTGATCACTATTCGAAAGATTGATAACGGCAGTGAAAATACAAAAAATAGGAGAAGAAACACATCTAAGAATTCTTGAATATCTATCTAAAAACTGTTAATACTTAACCAACATATAAATATATATACAATGGTGGACAAAAAAAATGCATAAGCTAGAAAAATACACCTTTTGCAAATTTAACGCATTATTTTGTTTGTCTAACATTTATTTTATTGCTGAAACGCAACGCTTGGCATCATTGCACGTCACTATCGCATCATGCAACAATTACGAAGTAATCCATGAATCAATTTTCATAATTAGAACGCCAATCTTAGAGAATGACCAATTGTCGTGATTTTTTATGCTGTGAAAGAATGTTTTCATACTTTTGACTTACACCTTGGGAAAAAAGAGCGACCGTTGCTTTAAATAAAAAAGGGTTTTTGACATGTGTGATCACCAAATTAATAGGATGCCATCAGTCTACAAATTCTACAGTGATTAAAAGGAAGCTTGAACCCAGTAATGCTAAGAGAACAGCCTTATCAGGCAGAAGAAAGGTAACATGATGTCTGAAAACCGATATTTGAGCCACATGTGTCTCTGTAATTGTCTTGCAAGTGCTCGTGATTTAAAAGTCGAATGTTAAAACGTCCGTGGCGTAAGTATAAAAGCACGAACTGTAGAAAGTCGCCTGACGTAATGTGGTCTGCTTGCTTATAGCACCCCCAGAAAGGAATATTTCTTACAAAAAATTATGCAGAAGCTACTTTCTTGGGTTCAAAAACATGTTTCATGGACTAGATGTTAGGAGACGAACAAGGTAATATATCATCAAGACTGTATTTCGCTGACTGTGAAATTCCTAGTGAGCCAATAGTCCAAGCAATAAAGACCGTATAGGGGTTCTACCTAGCAAAATTCATGGTAGTTCTGGAAAAAGGCTTACTATATGTTTTTTAGGTCGCTGAATCCGAATTTTTAACTTCCCACTAAAATTTCCTCCGGCAACCCCCCAAAAGTTTGGTAAAATGCCCCCCCCCCCAAAAAAAAAGAAAAAGGTTTTTATTAAAAAAATCAATTTTTTTATTGTTTTAGGGGAAAACTATCTAGAAATTCAGAAAGTAGACAAAATTTGCAACAATTAAGATATATGACATTATGACGTAGGATGAATGGCTGAAGCCGCCAGGAGATCCCTGGTTCGAATCCTGGTCCGGACATTTTTTTGCCCAGTTAGAAGTTTACATCTAATATGATTTATTTACCAATTAGAATAATTTTCTTAAAATTAATCTAGTGTAATTTCGTATCCAACGTTTTGTGGAGTTCCATTACATGAGATTTATTCTGTTGAGCTGAACCAGGTTTCAGACCAAATGCTATAATCATTAAAGTTAGCTGGGTGAGAAAGTTCCATCAGATTCGTCCGAGATAGCTCAGAGGCAGAGCACTGGCGGCTTCAGTCAGGAGATCCCTGGTTCGAATCCTGGTCCGGACATTTTTTTGCCCAGTTGGAAATTTACATCTAACATATATCTTATTTGTTGCAAATTTTGTCTACTTTCTGAATTTCTAGATACTTTTTCCCTAAAACAATAAAAAAATTAATTTTTTTAATAAAAACCTTTTGGGTGGGGCATTTTACCAAAATTTTGGGAGGGGGGTGTTGCCGGGGGAAATTTTGTTGGGAAGTTACAAATTCAGATTCAACAACCCGAAAAACATAAAGTAAGCCCATTTCCAGAACTACCATTAATTTTGCCATATAAAATCCCCTGTTGCCTAGACTACAAATGATTTGGAAACCATATCTAGCAAAGGGAATTGACGACTGAAATTATTACTGAACACAAGTTTTCACCGACAGTTTGAAGTAGTGTTTAAAGCCAGTTATTCGAAATAATTTTTAAGTTGCAGAAAAATAGATTTAGACTTAGTACCTTTAGACTTTTAGTACTTTAGTACTTTTAGACTTAGTAGCAAGACTTAGTACCATGCCATGCGATGAAATTAGTAAGTAGAATCTAATTTATTCATAAACTATTGTGCTGTGCCATTTGCAAGTTTTTATCTCCTTAACCTAAGATACATTGATAAAGTAATTTTCCACCTATTTTCTGGCTTTTAGCGCAGGCCTATCTAAAATAAATTTGGTATTAAAGCTATGGACTGGCCTGATCGTAGTCCTGATCTTAACCCATTAGTGCCTGAATATTTTTTTCAACTCAATATGGTTTCCTTATTATAGTAAATGGTGAAAAATGACCGTAAAAAATAATAAAAAAATTATCTTTGAAAAAATATTTATCTAATATATAAAAATCTAAACGTTCCAATTTTGGGACAGTAGGCACAAAAGGGTAGGGGTTTTTTCCGTTACTGTCTAAGCATTATATCTATGTTTTATGCCATTTAATTTGTTTCAAAATGGTTATATATCATTCGGGTTATTATTTGACTAAAAAAATTTCTTTATTATTACGATAAGGCGGGAGGGCTGTGCTTGGCTCAAGTTCAAAGCTCACCACCCTCAACTATTGGCATAATAAAAATTTATATAGTAAAAATTTATAGTAATCAATAATTACTAATAGAGTACATATACCGTATATACTCACATATACGCCGACCCACTAACTTTTGAATGCAAATTCTGCAAAAAATCAAAAACTCGCGTATGTCGACCTCCTAACTTTTAACTTCAATTTCGCACAAAATCAAACCAAAGATTTCACTTATTAATGCAAAAAATTAGTAAGTAAACAAAAACAAATCATTGAAATTTTTTTAATAATAAATTATTGTTATTTGTATATTTTATATATTATTTTATTATTTATACACATAAAAAATCAGACTTTTGCAGTATTCGAAGGGTTTTTTTGGCTTTTGTAATTGATTCGCGTATAACTCTACCCTCCAATTTACTTGCAGAAAATTTTTAAAAATTCTTCGTTTTACGCAGGAGTATATATGGTGCAATAAAACTTCGATTATCCGGTCCTCGTTTAACCGGAACACTCCGTAAACCGATGTCGATATCCTGAATTTTTTCCAACGGTTATTTTTTTTTCTTTCACATTCCTTGTATATGCAAGCGTTCCTTTCCCAACCACGAGTAGAGAAAAACATTTTGGTTCCCCTTTTTTCGAATTTCATTGAAATTAGCTTGAGCTCCCGCAAGATCCCATCCCTGTATAATTCTACTCCCCCCCCCCCCTCCTCCTCCCCTGTGTACACGTCCCTGTTCTAAATAGATAAAATTATTTTCATGCATAATTTAAATTTAGATATTTATTAAGCAGTTTAAACAGCCCAAATAGCAGTTCGATGACGATGTTACATATTAAATTAAATGATTATTGATAAATTCTCGATTATCCGGAAATTTCGATTATCCGCTGTCGGTTCGGTCCCAATTACGCCGGATAATAGAGGTTCTACTGTATATATTTTAGTAACCTCAGGATGTCAAATACTAAACTAGTACAAAACATAACGGTATGATATAAATTTTTGCTAAGCCAATAGCTAAGAGTGGGGAGGGGTGGGTGTCTTGTTCTTGAACCGAGACCAGCCCCAACAGCCCCCCCCCCCTAAAGTAATAACAAAGAATTGCCAAACAATATTCCGAATAATAATTTTATAGTCAAATAATAATCCATATGGTATGTAACCATTTTGTAACAAAATAAATGGCATAAAACATACATTTAATGCATAGACAGTAACGGAGAAAACCCCTACCCATTCGTGCCTAGCGTCTCAAAATTGCGACGATATATAAAGGTTCAAATTCGAACAAAAAAACAGAAATCTGAAAAAATGCAAAAATGCGTATTCTAAAATAATGTTTCGTCTTATAAATAATACCACTTATAAAATGATTGATAAAAAAATAAAAGAAATATCTTCCCTTTTCTTACGCGCCATTTCAAGAAAATCCAACTTTGCGCTACAACAAACATTTATTTCACCTTTGTATTCTTAAAAATGCGCTGCCATTTATGGATAAATATTGAAAACAAATACTAAGGATATATTTTACAAAGTTTTGAAAGGATATCATAATTCCATTTGTAATGGGAATTTTTTTTAAGAAAACGTCCCAAAATTAGGACGCCAGGCACAAATGGGTTAATCCAATTAAATCTTTTTGGTTTGTGAGGGGTGCTAAAATTGCTAAAAAGAAGCGTGACTACCAATATTAAACTATCGGAAAGCATTATTAGGATTTCGTACTATGAAATTGGGCACGGTTACATCAAGAAGTTGATTTCTTCCAAGCCGGACGGCTGCAAAGCTGTCATCGCCAATCGCGGATAATCTACAAAGTATTAAAGCTGCTTTTTACGCATAACCACATCAATGGGCATATAACATGGCAGCAGTTATGTGAAATTCATTCTTATCTATGTGGTTAATTATTTTGTTTCTTGCTTTGATAAAACAGTGCATTTTTCCCTTTCAGAACTTATTCAACATAATTAGGTGTTTGACAAAATTAATTTTTATGGCAAATTGATACTACACGTTTATTTTAATGTAGCAACATTATTCTTACATGAAACATAAAAATAAAATACATTATTGCCACATTTTTCCATTTTTTTCAAGGGTGATCAATTTTTTTGTCTGCCACTGTATATATAATATTCTAATTTTTTATCTACCTTATATTTATTATCAAACATTTTGTTTTGCCGAACTGTGGAACAAAATGCATAAAATTTTGATGCATTGTAGACTTTATACTTAAGGTTGTTCTCAACTGCTCTACTCAACTAGCGCTAAGCATTTTGACACATTTACAAATTAATTTTTTTTACGTAAAGATATAAAATTGGAAGGCCTGACTATGGAAGCGATTTGGAATCGAACTTTTTTTTCCATTTTTTGATCCATAAATTACCTGTTGAGTTAAAAGCGATTTTGATCACGTGGCAAAGACGTTTTTCTCCCTTTCGCTGACTGGTTTTTCTGCTTTCTTCGGGAAGTTCGGTTCAAAACGTCAACTTTGACACTATATTTTGCAAGATCTATTGCGTTTGCAAAAAAAAAAAAAAAAAAAAAAAAAAAACCCAGCTCGATTACATAGTTTCTGAACAACAACAACTGCTAGATTCATGCATTTCCGAACAAAACTTTATTTAAACTTATGTCCTAAAGTTACCCTTTATGATTTGAGAACAGCCTTAAAGGAAAAATAAAAGTTGCATATAAAATATAAATTTGAAATTTCATTATAAATGCTAAGTGAAGTAAGTTTTTTCTTAATTTAGTCTTACATCTTAGAAAAAAATTTGTATTTTCAATGTACTTTTCAATCTCGGTTTTTATAAATAAAGATTTCAAATCATTTTGTTTATGTTAAAGAAGATTCAAACCAAAATAAATAAAACAAAAGACACTTCATCAACAATACTTCGCATAATTTAATAACTTTGGAAACTTGCTTCGAATATTTTTTTTTTTCGTTTAAACAAATCTCATAAATCTATTCAGAGAAAAAATATATAAAACAAAAACTTTCATTATCTTTGGTTCTTTATTTCAACAACAGAGGTATGTAGATAAGAATGTGTGTAAATATTTGATATTGGAATTTTATTTGAGTAAACAAAATGAAATTGAATTTGTTTAGTGCGTCTAATGCAAATAGAAAATACCAAGTTCTAGTAAAATGTTCTTGTTGTTTTTCAATTTTTTTTTCTGTTTAAAGCAGGTTTTTAAATTTTAATCAACTACCGTAATATATATATATATTTTTTATTATTAAAAGCAATGTTTTTATTAAGTTTTCATTATTAACAATTACAAAGCTATAATATAATTGTTAATAAATTAGTATCTAACAATTTCTGCCAAAGGGAAACTTTTTGATAATATTTATAAAACATATACGTAATATTCTAAATCACAAAATTGCTGTTTGCTTAATTTATAAAATTCTATTGACATATGATTTGAATTAAATAGTTTAAAATAAAGGCAAAAAGCTTCTTAATAACAACATAAAATTAAAAAGTGCGCTTGGAGTTTCGGTAGAATTTTGACTTTCTTCTTCAGGTGCAAAAAAGATGTGCTGCACTTTAAGGGCAGGAGGAAGAAAGAAAGGAAATGGAAGAGAAAAGTTAAGGTAACAGCTAACAAGAAAGAAGAAGGCATGAGCCAATCACACAAGAGCATCACAAATAAAAAACAGAGAACAGAAGGAGAATCACTAAGCAAATAGAATAAAAACAGAGTCAGATAAGATAAAATAAATTAATGAAAAAATAAGCATAATAAACAAAAAGTAAAAAAAAATAAATTAAATTAAAAAAAACAAATTAGATGTAATAAAACATAAATAAAACATAAATACAGTAATCTCATCACATTCGGGAGTTTTGATTATTCACGAATTAAAATATGAAGAACATTTCAATACTTAACTTTGTTATTCGCGAATTTTGTTTTGTACGGAATATTTCTTTTACAAAGTAAACTCGCCTTGTTTTACCAGTTCCATAAACTATTTGGCACGGCACAGCTGTATTGTACTGTATAGCCAAAGTTTCGAGAATTTCAACCCTTTTATTGAGGAAAAATGCAGATTAGTAATTCCGAGAAACTTAAAAGATGACCTGATTTAAAAAAAATCCCTGCCGGCCCGGCCTACAGGCAGAGGTAGATTTCGAAGTCAAATATACTAATTTCACAAACAAAAACTAAATCATGATTAGAGATAAATCCACTTTAACAATTTATCTGGCCGCTTTTGACGAGTTTTTATTTCATTTTTATATAATAGCTGGTTTTATAAGAATCATGTTAGGGCGGTATTCAAAAAAATACTTTTCCATGCTTAACAACTCGACATTTTCTGGCATAATTCCAGATTCATTTTTAATATAAAAAAAATATGAAACTTGCTGACGTGATTTTTGAAGAGATTTATAAGCGACCTGTGTTTTTATTTTTTGTTCAATTAATTAAAACTTGATATATAAACAATTATTTTCTCAGAAGAACAATATTTTTCGTTTCTAACACAATCGCTTCGGGAAATTCCGTTCAAAATGCCCACTTTGACATCATTTTTTGAAATATATTCTGCCTCTATCCAAAAATCGATCATTACAGTACATTATATAGTTTCTGAATAAGCGAATCTACCAATTAAATGCGTTTGAAAGCAAAAATGAATTTAAAAATGAGTCAGAAAATAAGCAGTTTGGATTTGAGTGACAATGATTTTTACAACACAATCCACTTCGGTAGATTCGGTTCAAAGTGCCCTTTTTAACAGCATTTAAAAAAAATTTATTCTGCCTCTATCAAACAATCGACCATTACGGTAGTTTATATAGTATCTGAGTAAGAAAACGTACCAATTGGAAGCCTTTGAGAGCAAAAATGAATTGAAAAATGAGTCAGAAAATAAGCAGTTTGGATTTGAATACACCCTTACTAAGATGATTTTTTTTCGTCAACCGCTATGTATTTTTAATTTGTTTTGCTGTAAGAATTGGTCCTATCCAAAACTTGTCTATATAGATGTTGTAGACAAAATTAAGAAGATATATGATAAATTCATGGGAATTTTATATCTTTTGAATTGACGGAGTTAGGGATTTTTTTCTTCTTCAAACCCCCTTTTTGTTTTCGTTTTTAATTTTTTTTTTTTTTTTTTTTTTTTTTTGCGGTACGAATCGGTTCTATTAAAAACTTGTGAATATAAAAGTTGTAGATAATGTTAAGGAGATTTATAATAAAATTAATTGGATTTGATATCTTGAGAATTGACAAAGTTATGATTTTTTTTCTCCCAAAAACCCTATTTTTTGCGCCCCTTGAGCCCATTTTTAACTTTATCAAAAATCTGTGATACATAAATTTTTGACCTTATTTTTAGAAGTAATAAAAACTTTAAACTGATTTGATATGTACAAAAATTAAGAAGTTATGGGGGGTTTTCTGTTTTCACAAAACCCCTCCCTATTTCCATCCCCTTGGTCCGATTTTGCCCATTAACGAACTTGACCGAGATTTTATGGCCATTGATTTTATGTATCAGTTTGGAAGAGATTGGTGCAGAATTATGAAAGTTATCGTGTCCAGAAGAAAGTGATATATATATAAAGATAGATAGATAGATACATAGATAGATAGATAGATAAAGTTTTTTACTGAGGGTGGTTTTGGGTTCTAGGGGTCATGATCGGTGTAGATCTGCAAAACTTTTTCAGAAATTCCAACATAGGAACGATCCCAATAGGTAGTATTTCATACGAAATCTACCTAAAAACAGTGGTGGAAAATTGGCGCAGAGGAGGAGCCTATTGACACCACTGATATTTTATCGTATTCTTCATCTTAATAAAAGCTGTCATTAGATAAGATGAAAAATTCTACTAAAATTTAGTGGTGTCAATAGGCTCCTCCTCTGCGTCAATTTTCCACCACTGAAAAGAAAAAAAAAAAATCCTAAATTTTCTAAAATTCAAAATTTTTATTGCAAGCGAAAATTTTCCTGCAAAGATAGTTTGGAAAATTTTATAGCTTGAACAACAACTTGTTGAGGAAGCAATAGAATGTGATGCTTCTCTGATGAGTAGTGTTAAATGTAAAAGTGAATCGGAACATTTTCTTATCTGGAAATTCATAAACAAAAGATCTATTCTTCCAAACATACATATATCAATAATTTTTTTCATCCATCAACTAGCAACTAAACATTATACAATATGTTTATAATTATTCATTTTTTTTTACAATATGTAATTTTTAATGCTTAATAAAAATAGCTTTACAATGCAATTGTTTTTTGCCATAAAAAAATCATAAAACCTAAACCCCTTAAGACAGGAAAATAGTCCCAACATCAGCGATTTTGACAATCACGGAGGTTTCCGCGAACCTAACTCTCTCGAATGTTAATGGATAACTGTATAAAAAATTAATGCAAATAAAATATAGATTTAAAAATAACAATACATAGAAATATAAAAATTAAATACCAAAATATAAATAATAATATTTTTTTAAATAAAAATAAATATATGATTGAACATGATAAGTTTTTCAAAGCTCCAGAGAGCGTGGTAGAATCGTATTTTTCATTAACTATAATGATAAATAGACGAAATGTTCAATAAAGTCCGATTATGAGTGCTGTATTGGACCCTCAAAAACCTCTAAAATTCATAACGCACGTTTGACATTATACTATTGTTTTTAGGTGCGTTCGTAATTATTTAAATACGTAGCACCTATAGTCGTCGTTCAGTCCGTCTGTCTGTCTGTTTGTCCGCATATAACAGAGGAAAAAGTACCCAACCGAATGGTCTGAAAATTTAAATATATAATTGTTGAAAAAATTTGTCAAGTCATTTCAAATTTCATGAAAATCGGATGTATAGTTTAATTATAGGGACAGTCAAAATTTTTCCGTTACATTACTGCCAATGGGAAAAAAATATTGCAAGTGCATTTTAATGATGTTACAGCCTTCCGAATGGTCTAAAATTTTAAATATATAAGTGCTGCAAAATTTTCTCGACTCCTTTCAAATTTTATGAAAATCGGATGTATAGTTTAATTACAGGGACGGTCAAATTTTTTCCTTTACATTACTGCCAATGGGAAAAAATTATTGCAAGTGCATTTTAATGATATTAAAGCCTTTCAAATGGTTCGAAATTTTAAATATATAATTGTTGTAAAATTTTGTCGAGCTATTTCAAATTTTATGAAAATCGGATGCATGGTTTAATTACAGGGACAGTAAAAAAAAATTCGTTATATTAAGGCCAATGGGAAAAAATATTTCAAGTGCATTTTAATGATATTAAAGCCTTTCGAACAGAATGAAATTGATATTCACTTATAAAGTGCACTAAAATATACATTCAGTACAATATGCGGTGTAAATAATTATTATAAAACTAGTTATAGTACGAACGCACCTCATTTGCAATGTTTGACGAGCAATTTCCAACTTGTTTCATTAGTAGATAATATTTGTGCATAAAAATCAAATTACGTATGTATGTGTATACCTTATACCAATCTACATTTTTTGGCCGATTTCCACCAAACTTGATATACATATTTTTTGGAACCAAGTGTAAAATTTGTGTCTATTTTACAAAATTACTATTATACCTTATTTCAAAAACATACCATAATTTATTTTTATACAAATCTATTTTTTAAATGGATTTTTGTCTTTTCTATTGCCACGAAGAGAAACTGCGTATGGACAATGTATAAATGCTGTCAATAAAAAATCCAGTCTTATTCGCTGTATTTTCGTATCAACAGCGACGTCATTCTGAGCAGATTTCATATGCCGTCAATTGCATAACGAATTTAATTTTGTTTCTGTTTATTTTTTTCAAATGCATTTTTTGTCTTTTCTGTTGCCACAAACAGAAACTGCTTATGGAAAATATATTTAACCCTTTAGTTCGCAGCTTTGCACATATGCAAACAAAGGTGTTTTGAATTTAATAGATTTTTTTTCATATATACATAATTCACAACAGAAAATTAAATAGTAATACTTGCTTTAATAGATAACAGACATTTCGTATTTAAATAAAGTAAAATTAACCATTGAAACTTTCTGGTGTAAAGTAAGATTCCCTGAACTACGTAATTTCTAGAACATATTCTATCGTAAGAATTAAAGGGTTAAAGATTAAGTTTTATAAAATAAATAATTATATAAAATAAGGTATTTGGAGACATGATTATTAAAATATTTACTAATTTGCAATATTTTAGCGTAAAACAGCCCACACGACCGTAGTTTTTACTTATATTGCAGATGTACAGTAGAAGAAAAAATTGACGTATGATATGAAAAATGTATATATGATTTTTTTTTCCTATGTAATCCTTTTCCTTTTTTTTTCCTTTCAGAGAATCATATATAATTTTTTCGAAACAAAATAAAACTCGCACATTTAAGGTTTAAGTCAATAAAAAATCCGGTTTCATTCGCTCTGTTTTCGTATCAACAGTGACATCATTCTGAGCAGATTTCGTATGTCGTCAATTACATAACGAATTTAATTTCATTTCTATTTTTTTTTTTTTTTATTCAAATGCATTTTTTGTCTTTTCTGTTGCCGCAAGCAGAAACTGTGTATGAACAATATACTTAAGTCAATAAAAAATCCGGTCTCATTCGCTATATTATTGTATAAACAACAACGTGTCATTCTGAGCAGATTTCGTATGTAAAAACTCAATTCCATAACGAATTTAATTTTTTCAGAGGAATTGCCATTGATCATAGTTTATCTATTCGGTACATTAATAGAATCATTATGAAATCTTACAGCCCTTTAGTTCAACATAGAAATGTAGATTTCACCACGAGAATTTTTCGGAAGTTTCAGTATGTATCTATTATGTTTGAAAGGGTCAGAAATTTTTTAATTAGTTTTAATATATAGCCACCTCCTCCTCCTAGTTTAATGCTTTTTTTACTCGTCAAATATTTGGACCCCACTCCACACAGATTTCGATTCGACATATATGAATTTCCAATTACAACTGTTGACAATAGCAGGACATATTATATTAGGTATGACTAGGAGGAAGTTTGTTGAAAGGTCAAAACAGCACTGTAACGACATAAAAACTCAAAAAACATCTACAGCTCTGTCAAGATATTATCTTAATAATTATAATTACCGCGTTAATTTTAAGAGTGGTGAGATTATTTATTTCAGATAATGTCACACTTAAGAATTTAATTAGAGAATCTATAGAAATTTTATCAACACCGTGGAGACGAGCATCTTTTATAGAATTTTTAATCTTTTATCACCGGTTTTTCATAACAAAAATTTTGGTCTAATTGAATCGAGAAAATGCCTTGATTAAATAAGGCAAAATTTAATATAAAAAATAACTGGTGGGAATAATCAAGGATTCTGAACACCTTGTTTGGCACGTACACCGGTCGCTAATCCCGAAGGGGTTAAAAAAAGATGAAGTATGTAATGATAATACGTCATACAACATTCCAAAACTTCGCTTCAATATCCTAAGAAATATTTAATTTTGAGCTATGTAGTTCACTTGTATTGTCACATATAGATGGTAACAGAGTCTTTTGTAAGACTTGTGTTATCATCATATCCCAAGAAATGGCACCTGTGAAATCTGCAATTTACACCGTTTTCGTGCTTTTTGATTGTTTTTTCCCATTTGTACGATTTTCCGTCAGGCGAGATTTTGATACTCTTGATCAAACTCTATATTTACATTCCTGAGTATGGCCACGGGTGTGAGACGAAACCGTAGAAGATTTTAGTTTTTTTTTAATCTATATTAAATGTTTTACACCAATATACCAAAGGATTTGTGGTTTATTCAAATCTCATTTATTTAAATAAACGAAATAATGTAGCATTTTCATTACGAAAACAAAAATTATACTTTTTCTCCAGATCTCGTATAATAAAACAAAAATTTCATTTAAAAGTAGAATAATATTTGTTAAGATTTTGAAGACATAATTATATGAAAAATAATTTTTTCATCTAAAAATGTTTCATGCTTAAAGTTGTCTCTTGTGGTTATTTTTTACAACCTAACTAAGAGACTTCCTATATAAATGTGCTTTTAAAACTTTCTCACATTTTTAATTAAGTAACTGTAATTGCTCTAAAAAAACCTTTAAAAGGCTGAGTTGCTTGTCGACAAAAAAATGATAAGATAACAACTTTTAAAATAAATGGCTTAAATATTGGATTTTATAGAAGAATTATAAAGCTAAAAAAAATCTGTTAAAATGAACATTTGAGACCGGCCTGGCATATTACAATTAGTTATGATGCATTTGTGTATATTATTAGCTGTGTCATGTATATTTCTAAATACGTCATGCGTACTCAAGTTGGATTTATTTTCTTTTATATATATATATATTCATAGGAATACTTCATTTAAAATTTTTGGGGAATTTTCATTTACTTTAATTTATTATTAAAGAGTCTCTGGACTCTTAAAGCTTCAAAATTTTCGAAATTTAATTTTTTTTTAGATATTAAACTCCTATCTTTTCTGAATATTTTAATATAACTGATTTAAATAAAATGGTTTAAATACAAATGTATTTAGGTTAAGGGTAATTATTACAATCTGAAGTAGTACAAAAATAGCAAGTAGGCATCAAATTTTTATTCTAGTTGCAAAATTTATTTTATAACATCGCGCGTAGGCTTTTATACCAATTTTCTGCTCCTCTAACGTGTGACAGTTTGCAGCCCCCTGTAAATGCTAATTCTGCATGTTGCAATTTTTTAAATGCACGAAATGAAAGAACATACTTATATCATTCATTCCAATAAAAATTGTGTTTTAAAAGTATATACATTTTATGATATTAAATGTTAAAAATGATTTTTTTCCTTCATTTTTTCCAATTTTAAGAGTCTTGAGGCCCTTTAATAAAATAATAATTGTAACGACTAAAAGACTTACTTTCTTTGTCTTCTAACCTTGTTTAAAATAAGCGGGTAAATATTTTTCCTGTTTACAATTTTTTATAGAAATATACACAAAAGAATAGGTGTTTTATGTTTTGATATATGTATTATATATTTATAAGTTTTATGTAAAAATAATCTTACCCATATTTTAATCTATGACTTCTTTTTACGCAGAAATTATTGTCATAATCTGTATTTATGAATCTTTATTTCGAATTAACATTAAACGAAAGAGTTTCAAGTTTTAAATTAAGAAAGTATTGTTTGGATAATTGCATATGATAATGTATATATAATTTACTACATTGCAACATATTGCAATGTAATTATCCAAATTATGTCATTGTTATTTGAAGATGCGACTACTTGTAGATACATCATCTTGAATAAGATATTTATTATTGTTAAAATCCATTTAAATTCAACTGTTTTCAATATGTATTCATAACTAAAATTTATTATTTCTTTTACAAATTCTTTTGGACGCTAATAATTTTATACAATATATATAGATTGTTTCTTAAAGGATATCCTAAATTTAAAATTCAATAATTCATTAACTATAATGAAAGTGAAATTGAAATAAGTGACATGTTTAAAAGGTAGCTCATAAATTTTGTTTCAAAACTTTAAAATTAATTCAAATATACGAGAATATCATAAGCTGAAAGAATACTCAAATTAACGTCAACCTTTTCTTAAATCCAAACAGCTCAACAGAAAAAAGTAAAACAAAAAACGAAAAAACTTTTCTGCAGTTTTGCACATTTTAACGCGTTGACTGCCACGCTACGAGTATACTCGTAGCTTTAATATTCGTGGTTTTAATTTATTACTTTCTCACCATTTAAAAAAATAAAATAAAAATTGCCTTATTTATTGGCAGAAATTTCGCTGTATTAGTAAAGCGAAATTTTTCTTTCAGAATTTGTGGTGGCAAACGACTTTCAAGAAGAAATTTGAAAATTCTTACTTTTTGCGGCACGGAACGTGTTAAAGTATCTTCATAGTTTACGACATCGCCATCTATTAAAGAAAATGTTAACTACATTTAAAATTACTGTATACAGAATATATGAGCTGCATAATAAAGTTTTTATGTTTTATTATTAATGAATTTTTAAATTTTATATTTATGTAGTCGTTTATTAAACAACCTGTAGATAAATTGTATAGTCTTCAAATATCAATTTTAAATAATAACATTTTCAATATTTTTGTATTGATTTGTTTAATGTTATTCAAGAAATAACAAATATTTCAAATGCATTATTTTTTCTAGAGAGAAGCTGTACACTGTAAAAAAATCCGAGCAGTATTCCTCTAGGAATCGGAAAAATAGTTGCCCTTATCGTACCGGAAAATTTTTCGACCCAGCTCGGTATAAAATCAGTAAAAAAAAAAAAAAAGGGAAATAGTCAATAAAACGGTATTTTTGTATTTTATTCCGGTTTTACGGATTTTATTCCGAGCTGGGTGGGAAATATTTCGGGTACGATAAGGGCAACTATTTTTCCGATTTTTACAGGAAAACTGGTCGTATTTTTTTTTACAGTGTTCTCTTTTATATTTTAACACTTTCATTTAAAATAAAAAGTATCAGTCAAGTACATTTTTTACTGGATTACAACAGAAAATTTTAAAATATCTAGAAAGGGTGAGTTCGCGATTAGCTTGAAGCTAAGGACCCAGTATAAATATAAAATTGTTATACCAAAAGTATTTACATCAATAATGAAAGATAGAAAGTTTTTTCTTACCTTTCTGGTAACTGAACGCAGAGTGCTTGACTTCTCACGTTGATCACCTAGAAACACTCGATTAATTTTATTTGAAAAAATGTGTAAGTGGTATTCATTGATGAGCAGAAGTGCGGAACAAAACCATTTAATCTAATGCTATATCTTAGTTACATAAGGACGCACACTCACACTATAAAAGAAGAATAAAATAAGATTAGTAATGTAATATGAATCATGATATTGAATCCACGCAGATACAAGGTTTTCTTTATAACAATAGAACAACGCACAGAAATTCGTGCGCTGTTGGCCCGACAACATCGGCCATTCGAGTGAGAAGTAAAAAGGGGCCCACAAGAGTTAAAATAGAGTAAAAAAGCCTGAAACAATAAAAACTGCTTAACAAGCATAAAAAGGTTCTAATTAAATGAGTCTATCAGAAAAGTTCTCTAGTGCTGCTATCTGTTGTCGCCTTTTCGAAACATAAATCTTTCACACAATTGTTCGCTAGTCCGTGATCTTACGAGAACTTAGCTCAGGGAAGTGTCGCCATCTTGGAACATATTTCACAACTAAAAAAAATGAAGACGCGTTGCACATGTCATAAGGAAATTGTCATTTCACAAGCGAGGTGATGTTGGACATAAAATCACTTACACTGAGACGTTTTCCAACACCCCGCTTTTTATGTCAAACCGACGAGCGTAAAATGTTTAACTTATTTCTCAAACACTCGAAATCAGGCTTGGGCAACGGCTTGGTGAGCACGTCTGCCAGCATTAACTTCGATGGGCAATAAGTTATTTTGATTATGCCATTCTGGCATAGATGTCTGATGTGGTGATACTTAACTTCCACGTGTTTAGTTCTTGTGTGTGCCTTTTCGTTTTCGGTCAATCTTATGGCTGATAAGTTATCTTCGTACAATGTTACGGGTAGTTGTTGACATAGTTCGAGGTCATTTAACAAGTCTAATAACCATGAGATTTCTTGACCTGCATTAGAGGCAGCGATATATTCAGCCTCCGTGGACGAGAGTGCTGTGCAACTCTGCTTCCTCGATGACCATGCCAATATATTATTTCCTAATTTAAACAAGTTTCCAGTGGTTGATTTCCTGTCTATTCTGTCGTTCCCCCAATCGGCATCGCTATATGCCGTTAGGATTGGAGGTTTTGTTTTATCTATGACGAATTTAAGATCTTTGGTAGTAAGCAGATATCTAATGAATTTCTCGATAGCTTGCCAATCGACTTCCCTTGGGGATTCATTCCTTCTTCCCAGGATGTTAACGACTGATGCTATGTCGGGTCTAGTTAAAGTTGCAATGTATAGAAGCCCTCCTATAGCCTGTCTAAATTTTACGTTATCTACTATTAGTTTCCCGTTTGGATCTAGATTAAAGTAGTTAGTATTCATGGGTGTATACGTAGGCTTACCATTTAACAAATTGAATTTTTCTGCGATTTGTATTATTTTGTGTTCCTGGTCTAATTCTAGATTACCGTTTGCTGTTTCCTTTATGTTTATGCCTAAATATTGTGTTACTTGACCTAAATTTTTGATTTCGTATTGCTTTGATAATTCAGTGTATATTTCGTGTGTGTCTGTTTTGTCTCCTGCGACTAAGATGTCATCAACATACACTATTATGTATGCGGTTTTTCCATCTTGGACTCTTTTGTACAGACATTTGTCTGACGCGCATTCAACGAAATTTAGTTCTTTTAGAGATTTACTTATTTTTTGGTTCCACGCCCTAGCTGCTTGCTTAAGGCCGTAAATCGCTTTGTTTAAACTACACACTTTATCTTCTTCCCCTTTTGTTATGTTGCCCTCTGGCTGATGCATATAAACCTCCTCTTCTAAATCACCATGCAAGAAAGCAGTTTTGACATCTAGGTGAGTTATTTTAAGGTCTTTGTACACCGCTGCGTTTAAGAATGCTCGCAGGGTGGTATTCGCTACAACGGGTGCGTAGGTCTCGTCGAAATCGCTTCCATATTTTTGAGCATATTCCTTAGCGACCAATCTGGCTTTATATCGCTCTATAGACCCGTTGGCTCCCCTTTTTGCCTTAAACGTCCACCTACAACCTATGACGCGTTTTCCCGGGATAGGTTTTATTAATCTCCAAGTATTATTTTGCTTCAGAGAATCTATTTCCTCACTAGTGGCTTTTAGCCATTTATCTTTAGTTTCTGCGTCATTGATATTTTGTAGGTCTGTCCATGACTTTGGCTCCTGAATTTGACACAGGTTTGCGCTTATTCCATAACGGTTAGGTGGTACGCCACGATTTTGTCTTTGCGATCTTCTCGGCTCAAGGGATGTGTCGGTCGGGGTGTTATTCTGATCATCGTCGCGTTCTTCTAGATCAATTTCAATATTATCTGCGGGAGTTTGTTCGTTGTTTTGATTTTCTTTGGCGGGTTTAATTTCCTCATCTTTTATACCTTCTTCGAAGAATTTTACGGTTCTAGATATTATAATTTTATTTTCACCCGTATATATCCTATAGCCCTTGCTTCTGAAATCATATCCCAACATTATTCCCTCCATGGCTTTCTCATCTAATTTATTTCTTTTAGGTTTGTCGACATAGGCAAATGCCTTACATCCGAATGTTTTGATGTTCGAGAGATCGGGTTTTCTTTTATGCCAAAGTTCATAGGGTGTCATGTTATTTTTGTTAGCTTTTGTTGGTAGACGGTTGATGAGGTAGGTGGCGGACATGACAGCTTCCCCCCAGAATTGCTTAGGTAACTTGGCGTCCGACAACATGGTTCTAGCCATTTCCACTGTCGTTCTATTCTTTCTCTCTGAAACGCCGTTCTGTGGGCTAGAATAGGGAACACTCAATTGACGCTCTAACCCGTTTTCTATCAGGCAGTTTTCAAATTCATCACTGATATACTCTTTTGCGTTATCGGATCTTATTACCTTTATCAACTTGCCAAATTTATTTTTTGTTAGCGCTATGTATTCTTTCAGTTTGATAACGGCTTCCGATTTATGCGCGATTAAGTATGTTATTGTGTACCTGCTATAATCATCCGTGAATGTTATAAAGTACCTTTTCCCTCCTATCGTTTCAGTATTCATGGGGCCACATATATCGGTATGTGCGAGGGTACCGATGTCTTTGCCTCTGTTTGTGGCTACTTTAGGGTAGGGCAGAGCGGAAAGTATCCCTTCAATGCACTTGGTGCATCGCGTGTCATGTTTACATTTGTTAATTGTTATCCCATTGGCTAATTCATGATTAACAAGGTATTTAATATCATCAAAATTTTTGTGTCCGAGTTTTCGGTGCCACAATGAAATACAATTTGTATTGTTACAGAAAGTTTGAGTACTTATAGTATAGCCGTAATCATCTTCATGGTTTAATACGTAGAGATTATCATTTAATTTAGCTGTCAAGATTATATTATCATCTTTGACAAATAAACATGTATTTTTCTCGAAAATTACCTTTATATTATTTTCAGTGGCTTTCTTTACTGACAATAAATTGCCCTTTAGTTCTCGACAGTACAATACGTTTCTTAGTGTAATGTAGTGGTTTTTGTCTGTTTTTATTTTTACGTCGCCCATACCTTCCGAATTAAGCCTTTTTCCATTAGCGATGGTTATATTCCCAAAATTCTCGGCTGTGAATGTAGCAATTTTTTTTTTTTGCTGATGCAACGTGCCTGGTACAACCCGAGTCAATGATATATGTGTTTGGATCTGTTGTTTGTGTTTGGTTAATTTTTACTGACTCAATTTCAAAATTGTTTTCCACTGGGAAGAGAGGAATGATCGATTGGTTGACCTCATCCTCTATATTTGACTTGCTGTTGAAGCAAAAATTCGAGGAGTCGGTTTTACTACCATTGTGTTGATTTTTGGGGTTTACCGAATTGGCTTTAAAGTTGGCATGGTTGTTAAATTTATTACTGTTATAATTTTCACTTCTTTGTAATTGTTTTTCTGTTTGTTTTTCAATTTGTAACATTCTGAACGAGCGTGGCCATCTGGTTGACAGAAGCTGCAATACTTTTTATTGCCTTTATTTACAATTTTATATGCTGTGTCCCTTGGTCGTGTGCTGGTGTTTTTGTATTAGATTCGATGAGAGTACTCATCGATGAGTTTGTTTTTAACAAACTCGATGTCTAGATCCTTTTCGTCTCTAGCCTCCATGCTCGTTATAAGAGGAGCGTATGACTGAGGCAAGCTGCAAAGCATAAGAGCCACAGTGTGCGAATCATTTATGAGCTCTCCAATGGCAGCGAGTTTGTCGCGGATAGTTAAAATATTGTTGATATGTAAATTTAAGTCTCCGCCCTCGTTGAGCCTTTGCGAATATAGTTTCCTCAAAAGGAATAATTTGGATGATAAATTCGCCCTTTGGTGAACACTTTTTAATCTTTCCCAAATGTCTTTGGGAGATGTCAAATGTCTGATGTGCACAATTTGTGTATTTTCAATGCACAAACAAATTATGGCTTTCGCCTTAGCCGCGTTTTTAGTATATGTATCATCGGGTGTGGCAGGTGGAGATTCTGTTATATATTTGAATAAATCATCTTTAATTAACAGATTTTCTAATTTAAAACATCAATGATAATAATTATTATCGTTTAATTTCTCTACTGCCGTAATTTCTTTTGAGGCAGACATAGCGTGTTATTCAAGTTTTATAAATTCTTTCATAACAAATATATTTACTATAAGAAGTTTGTGGCTTTCTTAAAATAATTTCTTAGAATATATTCATAAATATAAATAAAATGATCATTTATTCATAATAATCAATCAATATTCATTCATAATAATACCTTTTTTTGCGATATTATATATATCGTTATTTATTCATGCACGTTTATTTTTATTTTCATGTATATATTTCAATATTTCATATCTCATATGTGCATCTTGTTCATCATTTTATCACAATCAGATAAAAAAAATTTTTATTACTGGGTTTTTTATTTATTTATTTATTTATTTATTAATTTTCCCCTTCAACTCAGCCTTCATAATCTTTTAAAATATCTAGAAAGCGTGACTTCGCGATTAGCTTGAAGCTAAGGACCCAGTATAAATATAAAATTGTTATACCAAAAGTATTTACATCAATAATGAAAGATAGAAAGTTTTTTCTTACCTTTCTGGTAAGTGAACGCAGAGGGCTTGACTTCTCACGTTGATCACCTAGAAACACTCGATTAATTTTATTTGAAAAAATGTGTAAGTGGTATTCATTGATGAGCAGAAGTGCAGAACAAAACCATTTAATCTAATGCTATATCTTGGTTACATAAGGACGCACACTCACACTATAAAAGAAGAATAAAATAAGATTAGTAATGTAATATGAATCATGATATTGAATCCACGCAGATACAAGGTTTTCTTTATAACAATAGAACAACGCACAGAAATTCGTGCGCTGTTGGCCCGACAACATCGGCCATTCGAGTGAGAAGTAAAAAGGGGCCCACAAGAGTTAAAACAGAGTAAAAAAGCCTGAAACAATAAAAACTGCTTAACAAGCATAAAAAGGTTCTAATTAAATGAGTCTATCAGAAAAGTTCTCTAGTGCTGCTATCTGTTGTCGCCTTTTCGAAACATAAGTCTTTTACACAATTGTTCGCTAGTTCGTGATCTTACGAGAACTTAGCTCAGGGAAGTGTCGCCATCTTGGAACATATTTCACAACTAAAAAAAATGAAGACGCGTTGCACATGTCATAAGGAAATTGTCATTTCACAAGCGAGGTGATGTTGGACATAAAATCACTTACACTGAGACGTTTTCCAACAGAAAATAAAGAATAATTTAAAAATATATTTGATTCGAACTTTAAATATCAAATTCGAGGTATTTCTCAGTTTCTGTATGTTTTTATGGAAGCTAGAACTAAAGAAATTACTATATGGGTGATTTTTTGTGCAGAATTTTATTTATGTTTGTATGTAAGTATAAAATCGTTTTATTATGTTTAAATGAAAATGCTTTTTCAAGGAATCAATGAATTAGTGCAACGAAGACTTAAATTATGAAATTTTTGAATTTATGTATAACAATTAAATTTTCTCGTATGGGAACCTTTTTTCTACATATTTCAGCAAAAATATGACTTTTTTTTTTTACAATCCAGATTTAATCAAACCATATTTTTTTAAAACATTTAATAAAACCATCTGTTAAGATGTAGTGTTTCTAGCATATTAATTAAAAAATAGCAATGAAACATTTAATTAAAAATTAGATATGAAACGCACAACAGTAGCATAATACATATTTTTATTTTTTTTTCTCCGTGCAAATGTCAGAAAAAAAATTTGGAAAACGTTATAAGAGTTTACATTACTCTGAAGTTGCGTTTCGTATTTCCGCTTTCAGCTAAAAGAAAAATTACTTTCTGGAATAAAAATATAAAACGCCTAATGAATAAGAAAAACGAAGAACTCGAAATTAAACTTTTCCGCGTTTTGTTTATTTGTGGTTAAAGTTAATATTTGTCTTAGCACAACTTGATAAGATATTAATTTCGTAACTGTGTTTGTTTAAATTAAATAATGGATATTTGCCCTCTGCAAATTTACTGTACATTTTGCTTCAATGCTTATTTTTCATTCAGTATCGGTGTTTAATCTTCAAATCTTTATGAAATTTTACCATGTAGAACGACTGATTTAGATTCATTTTATATAATGTATTGATTAATTAAAATAATACATTGTAAAAAGAACGGCAGTACTATTTCCGTATTTTAAAGTTTTTTTTTTCTTTTTTTTTTTTTTGTAAATTCTAGAAAAATACCGTTTTTTCACAAAATTTACGGAAAAAATTCCGTTAAAATACGGAAATAAAATTGACGTTTCGATTCCCAGAACAATTTCCGTATTTTAACAGATTTTTTTTTTTTTTTTTTTTTTTTTTTTAACTATTTGGAAAAATGGTTATTGTCCTCGTCAGGGTAGGAAATCAAACTCATATCTGAAGGTTTTTATTGGTTTAATCATCATTTTAATCGTTTTCTGATTGGTGTATACAGTAATCTGTATTTCCCTTTACTTTCAACAGAAATGGACAACAGAGTGTTGCCACTGTGACAAAAAAGTAATAAAAACTACAAAAAAAATTAATAACTCAGAAACAAATTGAGATACAACTTTCAAACAAATTGTATTTAAAAGTACATTTTTTTCTCTATATGACGATATAAAAAGTAATATTGTGGGATGCTTAGAAATTTAAGAAATAAATTTCATTTAAAATTGCCCGTCAGATTTCTTGGAAATTTGACGATGGAAAAGCCTTTTCCCGAACAGCCAATGAAATGCTTGGATAATACGTAAGTTTCAGGTGGATAATACTTACGAGTCGCAGGCGATTTTTGTCGCTTGCAATTTTTACGTGTGATAACACTATTATTGTTTAATTCATGGCGTACGTTATGTATGATCAACTCCGTGCTATTTTTTATGTCTTAAACTTTAGTCTTTGAAAAAATCATTTTCCAAATGGTCGTTGTAATTTGTTAAATTGCATTTTTTTTTTACAGTGTACAATCCATGTCATCATGATTTAAGTTCAAATTAATGAGCAGTTTAGATACTTTTTGATTAAAGTCTATATAAAGTTTAAAAGTAAACAAATAATAAATAGATACAGTAAAAGCTCGTTACAACGAATGTCACATTAACGAATTTTTCAGATTAAATAATATTATTTGGTTTGTTAAAAAAAATTCCATTATCCTATTTCATTATAAAAATATTCACTTTAAACAAATATTTCAGTATAGCGAATTTAATCAATGCTCCCCAGAGATACTTATTCTAACGCGATTATACTGTAATATACTTTTAAGGCGATTATTTTTATTCTAAAAAGAAAATCTATTTTAAAAATATTAAAAGAATTTTTCCGGTACATTTAAGTTAGTAGGGCGCAAATCTCGCCGATTGCATTTTCCCCTCAAATAGTATATTTTATTTTTTGTGTGTCTATATTAAAAATAACACTTTCATAATGAAATAATATGTTTTGGTTTATAATAATAGTAATATTGTTATTATTATTATTATTTGTATTTTTATTGTAATATCATTATTATTTGAGAGAGAAGTGGGTGAAAGACTTGTATTTTAAATATATTTTAAATGTTATTTGTATTTTAAATGACAATTATGTATTTTAAATTGAACGAGTGAATGGTTAACCTTTTAAATAAAATGAATGCATGAGGAATGATGACGATGGAAACAATATTTGCCTATTTATCACGTGCGCCTTGATAACATAAAAGTACCATATTTTCATTGGCATTATAATAAAATTTTAAACAGAAAAAATTTAATTTTTTAATATGTAAGTATTATAAAATTATTTAACTATGCCTTAGTACCACTATGTTTACGAGACGTTTTATAAACAAAATTAAACAGTTATATTTAAATGTTATGCATTTAAAAAATGCTATGTGCTACTAGATCAATCTTTTCAATATTAACTAAGTACTTTCCGAAAATGGAAAATAAAAATAAATTATAAAAATTGAATGGAACAAAAAAGGAAAATACTCTGTTGTTTGAAAATCGAAACCAGCTATGTCATTTATAACATTATTATAAGTAAAATAGAATATTTTCTAGAACACAATAAAATCAATTTATTCTACAAATCAAATAGTTTGAATTTAAATTCAGTTAACCATATATGTCTACCTTATTCCAAATTTTATGTTTCGACATTTATTCCCTTAATATCTTTCAAATGCAATGCCTTAAATCCATTGAATTTCAAAATATATTTCTTGGTATAACAAGTAATTTTGTCATAATAAAATCGGCTTTGCTGTTTTCAAATGTAATTTAATAGAGTTGTTTATTATTTAAGTATTTATGATTCACTAAAACAACACGAGCGGAAATATAGTATACGACATTAAAGTATTTTTCATTTGACGAATCACTTTTAATAATTTGAAATCCGGATATTATTTATTCATTATATATGCATTCGACTGGAAGCAGTAGAAGGATTTTTATCATAGATATATACTTAATTTATTTTAGTTTAATTAATTTGATTTCCATTTTATTTATTTTATATCTTTTATTATGTAAATTATTTTTGCATTTCATGGTTTAAATCATCTGAACCATTTTGTCTGGCGCAGTATTTCCCATTGAGGGCAGTGTGCTAATAAAAACCAACCAATTAACCAACCAACTATCGATATACGATCGAACCTCGTTAACATGAACACGCTTAACGCGAATTACTTTTAGCACGAGCTATTTCCAGCTGTCCCGTCAAATTCTATAGGCAGTTATTGTGATTTTAGTTATTTTAATAAGAACACACTTAACGCGAAATATTGTTTATCAGGAAGTGAAAAGGATCGGCCGTTGAAATACATCCTACTCCTCATATCACGAATGAAGCAAGTTTTCCCAAATTTTCGATTCAATTGTACTGAATTCTTTTTTTTTAACTCAATTTTTTCAAATATTAGTCTCGGAAGGGGAATGTCTTTAGTTTTGATAGCCGCAGACCGCCGATTGCAAAGTTGTCAAACGATTCCTCCTTCTACCAATTCAAAAGTTTAAATTATATAGCAAGAATTGCATCGAGGTTTGAAAAAAATTACGTAATCCAAATAAAATTTGTTTCCTTAAATCTGCTTACGTACGCTTATTAAACTGAGAGATCGATGTAGCGGTGATGACTTAGGTTCGAATCAGCTAAAATACTTCGAATTGGCCGTCTTGAGCGTTGGTGATTTTCTTCGGATGTAGTGTAAATATCGGCCAGTTCTACTTTTAAAAAGTTCCATCGAGGGATATCCCGTGGGCTAGGTCTATATTCTTCATGGATGGATCGTAGAAAATAAAAGCAACACCAGCAACATAGCAGATTTTGAAGGTACTTATACAAATTTATTCTTGTTACATGAAATATATAATATTTTTAATGTAAGCATAACGCGAACTATTTTTAACATGAACAAAAAAAATTTCCCCGCGAGTGTTCGCGTTAACGAGGTTCGATTGTATAATTTAAATATTGTAAAAAAATATCATTTTACATATTCACAAAATACTTTCCTTAGTGAACAAAATGCGAGTTTTAAAATGTATCTCTCCTGAAGGATCTCTCACTCTAATATTTCTCTTGTCAGTTTTTATAGATGATTAGCCCTTAGATGCTAATTAGTTTATTTTTAATTTTAAAAATGATTATATTTCTATATGCAAGACCTATGTAAACATTTGTCAAACAATTATAAAGCAGCGGTAATTATTTTGTTGAGTGTCTTACCCTTATAAGTCTGATGTTCAGAAATTTAAAAAGACTCTTCTTAAGTTTAAATTGCAATACTTATTCGTGTGTATGCGTACCATGCTATCTTAAGAGCGAAAAATACGAAATTTAATTACAAAAATTCTGTTCTAGTAACAACTCATTTTTTTTTCCTCAAACTGAAAATACAGTAACATATATTACTCCCTTTTTTAAAAATATCATAAATTTAAAATTCTAAATGTGTACTTTTCTCTCTTAGGATACATTTTTTAAAAATATCCTACGATATCGTATATTTGCTCATAATTCCACATTTATTTTTTCGCGTAAATATGTAAATGTCACTATTTATGTCTATTATACAAATAATTTCTAGTTCATTTCCTCTTATTTTTGTGCCTGGCTGTTTCGATTTAACATATAAAATTCAAAATTGCATATATCATATATTCACTACTTACAAAATAACACGATTCTGACAAATTTTGCTGCATAAAAGAATATTGCTTATGGTAAGAAAATATTGATGATAATAAAAAAACTCATTAATGAAGCAATTTTTTTGAAATCGATATTAAGTTCTTAAAAAATTAACTATATTTAAATGGCTAATAGCTCAGTGGTTGGGATTTAAACAAAAAAGCCGAATTCGGAATTAATTAGGAGAAAGCTGGAAATTGTTTAAAACCCTTTAGTTTGGATCTTTAACCCTTAAATGCCTGACTTTTTAAAAATCAATTTAAAAATGTTTTTCGGCTTTCATTTCTTAAATAAATTATGTGAAAAATACTTTAAAAAATCGTATTTTGTTTTAAATGTGGTTTACGGCTAAAAAACGGTTTGTTGCCAATCGGCAACATTTGGCTTTAATTGAAAAAATAATTCTCCTTGATAAAATTCTATAATATTAAACACACATGAATGTTAAGAACTGTGATAAGGAATTTTCACAAAGTGCTTTATAAAAGTAATTAATTCTTATTACAAATACAAAAAATTAAGGTAAAACATTATAAAAATCAATGTGGAATACAAAATAAATTGTTTATTTTATGATACTTGATAATATGAGTACAAATTATTTAGTTAGGCAATTGTATGGAAATTTTTGAAATAATTATTATTTCTATTAATACACTGTCAAACACCACATTTTTCCTATTTTGTTACAATTGTATCCTTTGGAATTTGGGAATTTGCACCTCATCTTTTTCTCTGCATATAGAGGCATATGTCCTGTTTGGTCGAATCGACATCTTTATGTGAGTACTGTAATGGACCTCTATGACTTTTTTATCCAGAATTTCTTCTTCAACCATCGATGAATGTCTTCCACACTTAGGGCCCCACCAGTGGCTGAGAGGTTCTGCTCTCGAATCTGGTAGACGGGAGGTGCTGGGTTCAATCCCAATCGCGCCCGTCGGCCTAATCGTTCGGAGTTTTCGTGGTTTTCTTCGAACCTTGGATTTCCAAGCGTTAATACGGGTTAGGTTCCCTTAGAAAGACCCCCACGAAGGGCACTCACCCCCCTGGGCCTATATCCCTCGTGCAGATAATTGGCCGTCATAAATACAACCAACCAACCAACCTTCCACACTTAGGGATGTATTTACTTCCCACCATGCATAACTATCTTGCAAATTCTGGATCTTTGATTGAGGCATTATCGCCGATTGATGATCATTAGCATTCAACTCTCTTTTGTAGAGAAGCCATGCGTTTACTGTAGTGAATTCACGCAAATGGGAAAATATTCGTAGATACTATTTGCGATTACGATTATTAATTTTGTAGCGGGTCGTTAAGTTATCCAAATCGGTCAACTCCTCCAATATGTCGCTTTTATTCCTTAATTACATATGGACTATCTATTTTAATGATTTTCTTTTGACTCCTAGCAACACGACTGACTTTTTTTACAGGATTTGTTCCGGCGGAAGAAGATACAGCATCGTGACGAATTTATTGTGTTTCCAGACTAGTGATGAAATGTCGATGCCATCTACAGTTGTAGTATATTCGAATCAAGAACCCCGATCTAAAACTTTCAAGGGTTTTTCATCGGGTAGTTTGCATCAAGGAATTCTATTTCTTCTGACTGTATACCCAATGTATGGATGCCAATGTTTGCCAAATGTACAATCAGCAGCAAAGCCGTATAATAATTATCAAAATGCAACTTATGGTTTACTAATCTTAGTATTCTTCTTCACAGTCTTTTGAATACGTTGCTTGAAAGGCCAAAGTCGGGTTCAGTAATTGGTCCCGTTGGCATATTTTCTTGACCTGAATATACTTCTAAGTTACAAGCATTCCCAGAAATACAAGCAAGTACAAAAAGTTTAAATCCCCATCTATGGGTTTTATTTGATATACAGGGTGATTCTGAATTCATCATCAATATTTGGTGGGCAGGTAGGGAATAGGAAAAGAACACTATTTCACATAGGAAAGCATAGGCACAAACGAACGCATGACGGTGTAGAGGGCGCTTTGTGTCCGCATCTCCCATGAACGCGCATAGCTGTCTGCCGTGTGCAGCCAGTCGTCATTCGACAAGGTGACTTCGCAGAAGTAACATGAACCGGTATACGTTTCAAGAACTTGCAGATATGCATCTAACTTACGGTGCCGCAGGAGAAAGCTGTCTTAGAGATAGGCAAATGTATGCAGAGCGCTACCCCAACCGGCGCGTGCCACAGCATCAAATGTTTTCACGTGTTCATCGACAACTGTGCGAAACTGGATCATTTGCTGGTATTAATGTTGATCGAGGCAGCCGCCGATCAACACGGACAGTTTCAGTCGAGGAAGATGTCCTACAGTCTATCGAAGAACAGCCAAGTTCTAGCACACGAGGTATTGCTCGCCAGTTTGGAGTTTCACAATCAACAGTGTGGCGGATACTAAACGAGGAACGTTTACATCCTTTTCATTTGCAAAGAGTGCAGTTACTGGAAGCAGAGGACTATCCCAAGCGTGTTACTTTTTGTCAGTGGTTCATGCAGAGAACAGCCGTTGATCCCAGTTTCCCAACGTATGTTCTTTTCGCAGATGAAGCGTCCTTCACTAGTGAAGGTGTCTTCAACACATACAAATCGCATGTGTGGGCTAATCAGAATCCACATGGTACGAGAGTTAGAGCTGCGCAACAACGCTTTGCCGTCAATGTGTGGACTGGGATCGTCGGCGACTGTTTGCTGGGACCGTATTTACTACCATCCCGTTTAGATTGCGCAAACTACCTCATATTTCTTCAGACCGTGTTACCGGGTCTTATGAACGAGGTTCCTGCTGTTATTCTCCGGCGAATGTGGTTCCAGCATGACGGCGTTCCAGCACATTTCGCAAATGATGTGCGTTGTTACCTGACCAGAAAATTTGGAGCTCAATGGATTGGTCGCGGTGGACCGGTTTGTTGGCCACCACGGTCACCGGATTTATCTCCAATAGACTTCTTTGTATGGGGTGCCATGAAAAACATGGTGTACGAGACCCCTGTTGCCAGTGCTATGGACCTTGTAGCACGCATATCGGTTGCCGCCGCAAACATCCGGGAAACGCCAGGCATATTCCAGAAAGTTCGGTTGTCCATGCAACGTCGTTGTGAGGCATGTACTCTAGCAAATGGTCCTAATTTCGAGCCCCTCTTGTAAGTCTGTACAAGAGATGCACAAATAAATGTTTTTTTCTCTTACCACTTTCTTGTTATGTTTTCTTTCCATCATTTAACCGGATTCATATTGCCCTACTACATGACGTCTGCGTCCATACTTTCCTATGTGAAATAGTGTTCTTTTCCTATTCCCTACCTGCCCACCAAATATTGATGATGAATTCAGAATCACCCTGTATATTGCTTCATGTAATGTCGAAATTTCATATTGCACCTTTGCTCATCAATTGGGAGATTTTGCTTAAAAGGGTTAGAAGCAAAATGATTGTTTAAAATATCAATGATAGGTCGAAATTTGTGTTAATCTATCATGTTTCGTATCATCTCGAGGTAGATGTTTTTGGTTGTCATTGAAATGAATAAATGTTCGGACTCTTTCAAACTAATCTCTACTCATTGTGTCCTGAGTTAAAGGAAAACCAAGTTCATGACTCCAATAGATCGAAAACTGGGCAAATGCCCTAAAGACGTGTATAATATTATCCCCATAAATATCCCTTAGATCTTGTGATGTAAAATTCGTAGGTTTATAACGATCTTTTTTGCAGGCATATTTAATTGCGTTCACTGACAATTTTTTCTATAGCCTCATCTGAAGAGAAATATTTGAAAAAAGCTAGTGGTGTATCCAACTCATTCACGTTTGGTGAATAATCTCATTTCCACTAAACTTTATCTGGTTTTCATTTACCTTTATGTTCTCTTTTTTCAAACAATCTACCTGTTTGGCAGTTTACATTACTTTGAAATCTCTTTACTACATTTCGGAATAGCCATTTCAATATCATTATGAGAGTAATTATGAACCAATTCTTCTATTTTGTTTTTGAGTCAAATACTTTTTTGGAGGCATTCTAAAAATGATAGAGTAAAATTTGCAGAAAATAAAATGTAGAAAAATATCTTGCATACATTTAAAAAAAGGTGAACTACAATTATAAACAACTAGAAAAAAAACTACTTCTATTGAATATAGAAGAAAGTAAAACTAAAACTGCTCATTGTTCTCCAGGATTAGTGGAACACTTAATGCCTGTTGTTGCCAATTGGCAACCCACTTAAAAATCTGCTTACAACAAATATAATAGAGTTAAATATCCAAAAGTAATCATAAATACGGGCTACATACCTTACTTTTCTGTGTAATAAATTTTATTTGATCACGACAGAACAAAATAGTGTATTTCACAAGCTTCGAAACAAAACAAAAAGATCATGTAGCAACAATTAAAAAAATAAATCTATCTTTATTCTTAAACAGCATAAGTGTTGCCATCCAAATGTTGAAAATCGATTTAATATTATGTTCAGAATGTATTTTATTGGCTACATTAGTCATTATAGCTTCAATATTATTCTAATTGTATTTTAGAAGGCTAAATTGGGTATGTTGACGAAAAGCAACACCAGTTATTTAAGGGTTAATGAACTTAATATGCTTCCCCCTCGTACTAGGTGAGCATTAGATTTATAATAGGAAAACACTTTTAGGTAGGTTTCGTAAGAAATACTACTACCTATTGCAGTCGTTACCATGGTGCGACTTTTGAAAAATTCCTTCATAACTTTTCATTATAGGACCCCAGGAACCCAAAACCACCCCTACCTAAAAAGTTTATATATATATATATATATATATATATATATATATATGTATGTACGTACTACATTTTGTCTACGATAATCTACGATAAAAGTCGCAATTATACACGGATCGTCTTCAAACTCGCCAACAACTTTGAGATGGCTAATATCTCGGCGGGGATTGAAAATGGGCAAAATCGGCCCAAAGGAATAGGAATGGGGAGGGTTCAAATTTTTGAATACCGTCTTAACATGATTCTGATAAAACCAGCTCTTACACAACAATGACAGGAAAAAAGAAATATTTTTCGTTATAGCAGTTGCCAACAATTAAAAAAAAGCAATAAAATTCTCACCACAACAATTGCTTTTCTATTGCAAGGTTTCACGTGAAAAATTAAATAAATAGTTTGAATAATTGAAACAAATTGAATATTACGTCATAAGTTTTCTAGAGCAAGATTTCCGCATGAAAACTCAAAATGAAATAAATAATTTGACGAATTAAAAAATATATATATTGTATCAAATTGGAAATAAAACGGACCTCAGCAGGTGAATATGTAACGTCATGTGAGTTTGAAGAAACGTATTAAAACATGATGAAAACCCGACAATGGAAATATTAGCTTATTTTAACACTCTGAGGCTTTCTGAATTTGTTTTAGCTATTTTTTAAACCTATTCCATATACATACGTGTATGTATTCGTGTGTATTAGAATTTTTACAAAATGTTTAGCTCTCTAGAGCTCATTCTTAGTGAAGATCTTGATTTAAGTTTTGTTGGTGAATTTAGTACTTAACTTCGAAATCTACCTCCGCCTGTAGGCCCAAGCCGGCAGTGATTTTTTTTTCTTTTTTTAGTAAAACAATTTTTTAGAACAATCAACTGAAAAAAATTGCCTGCAGGATTGTTGTATAGCTTAAAATTCTGAGTAAAATGAGAATCCACACTTAATATCTTTGTAGAACATTAAGCTCATAACTCTATTTCAAAGTTTTGCCTAAATCGCTAATCAAGAGCTTGAACAGACCAAGTTATTAGTCGAACCTGCCTCCAATTTTTATGAACATGTATTTTTTTATTCTTAATGAGTTCTTCACGATGTTTTTGTAATTATTTTAGCGCTTTATTTTGGATATATTGAGGATTATATTAGGGGGAAATGTCACGGAAAACTTCAGCAGTGTTTGAGAGGGAGATAGAAAACAACAACATTCATGTTAAACACTTATTATTTAACATAATCTGAAGTAATATTATACACTTTAGAAATTTTTGCATTAATTTAATTTTTTTAGATATTAAAGGGATAAATTTCATATATTAAATATAATCATCAATGTCAGTTTGTTCATTGTCAAATTTCTTCACTTGCACCTCTTCACACTCTACCTCCTATAGATCAATTTCTTCTTAAATTATCTTCTCAATGATATCGATTTCCTTCTATAGTTAGGCTGAGGCGATGTCATCATTCGCCGGAGAGTTGGCACATGCCTGCTTTTTGCTGTGGTAGCAAATTGTAGAAGAACTGATGGCAGCTTTTCCACAGCTGCAGAGTAAAGTACACACTTGCATGATATCACAGAAAGAAGTGTTGAAGAAGCTGTTTGATTGTGGGTGGTGGCTGGGAACAACCCATTTATTTTTCATGTCAATTCCAATTCAAAGGATTTTTGGCAAATCTAAAGTTGAACCTATAAGTATGTACAGAGAGAGTGTTTCCATGCAGCGGCATAAGTGAAGGAGCAGAGATGCTAAATTTAAGTTATTTTTCATCAGCGATTTTTGAGAAAGCCGAAATTTCAAAGTATCTGATGTTTATTCACTATCCTTTCCCCCATATACAAGGGTATAAAAAAATGTGCATCTTGCTTCAAAGATGTTATCTGTGGAAACGTGTTCATCACGGAAAATGCTCACAACTTGTTGCAGTACATTAGTGTTTAGAACTTTGACAGTTTCTTTCTTCCGTTGTCTAAAAAGAGCGGATGAGGTATCGCAATCACTGAACGCAAGGAGAAACAAAATGTTGTATCTTATGTGTGGAGAAATGTTCAGAGTTGCTGAAGAATATAAAGCAACATCTGTCTTACTCCTTCCAGGCTTCAATAAGAAAATATTTTCGGAAGTAGTGGGTGCTACCGTTATTACCACAAGGTCGATATCTTTATGAACTACCACAACAAATTGTAATTGGATTTACTAAACCAAATCACTTATAATTACTAGACGGTCAGCGCTTCACAACAAAACCTTCGTTTTATAACCACACATGGTTATAAACTGATGGTTCTTCTTATCATTTGATAGAAAAATTAAAAAAACAATGTTTCCGTTAAAAGACAGACATTTTAGATAAAATGATCTGCATATTTACAGAACTTTTTTCACAGTGTAGAGGAACTTTTATTTTTTATCCATTAAAACATTTTCCTGCTTATCATTTTATACCGGCTGATCCAAAAGTCCGAAAAGGAATAAAAATTCAATCATTCAAAATGTATAGAATGTATCGGAATACGGTTTTCATATAAATGTACAGAAACACATGGTATTTTTAATGACAAAAATTCTATTGACAGAATAATTATAATTATTAGGAACAAGTGGCGTATCAGTTCTGTCAGCAATTTTTACAGCATTTTTACAGATTGTTATAGAAGTATAATACTAACATTAGCAAAGAATATACAATTCAATTAATTTTTCAACTACTGCTAACTAACATTAGCAAAGTGATAATTCACGTCTTTAATATTCAATAATTTTAAGCGTAACATCACTGCTGAAAAGTAGTTGAAAAATTAATTGAATTGTATATTCACCTATGCTGGGTTCATTTGCGTAAGACTTTTCCATCTAATAGCTGCGGTAGCAGACTTATCGATTTATGTGAGTGAGAAATGTCGAGCTGGGCATCATCCTCGTGGCTTAATGGTAGAGTACTGGAGCGCTGTTCCAGGGGCCCGGGTTCGATTCACGGCTTGGACATTTTTCATTCTGTTGGTTAACGCTTAGTTAGCAAAGTGATAATTCACGTCTTTAATATTATAAAATGTTTATTTCGTATGAATTTTTTTTTTTTTTATCCCTGCATATATTAGTACTGGAATGGGCAACATGTAATACGCTAAAATAAATTGATCAAAAAAACTTCTTTTTTTTTTTTTTTTGGTCTATTTATCTGAAAACTGTTTCAAGCTACTATCTAAGCTTTACAAATTATTGTATTGATTTTTATTTCTTGTGTAAATTTGGAATCATCCTGTACATTTTAGTACTGAAATGATCAAATAATACAAAATACCCTAAAATAAATTTGTCAATTATTTCCCCCCTCGTTTTGTGCATTTATTAGAAAACCGTATCGATCTACTATCTATACATTTAGAATTGTTGAAGTCTTATTTATTGTGTAAATTTTGGATGACCTTGTACATTTTAGTACTGAAATGAAAGTATAAAATGTAATACGCTAAAACGAACTGTTAAAGTTAATAAAAAAAACCCAGACATTTAGACTTTTTAATATATACCATTAAACACATACGCCTTCCTTTTCGACTTTCAATTTGTCTTTTGCCTTGACTCGAAAAGAAAAAAAACTGTTACTAGATTAAATAAAGTTCATAGAAAAACAAAAGGTTTAGTGAAAAATAAATAAGCCAGAGGCGACGCCATCAACCAAAGTTGACATATTTTAATACTTTTGGTTTCTAGCTGTGTGAAATAATTTTTTTTTTCTCTAAGTCGTAGATAAAGAAAATCGTGTATTCAGAAAATAAAAGGGGAAAAAGTTTTCCTTATTTTTTTTTTTTTTTTATTCCTTATCCAGACGCCACGAAGATTTAAATGTAAATAAACATTTTATATCCAAAATTGAAATAACTTTACCAGAATAGAGTATATTAAAAAAACTGAATATTTAAACCGCATGAACAGAATTATTAATAATTGAAATGAAAAAAAGAAATATATAAATAAGTATATTTCATAATAAAACACTCATACTACAATATATATTAAAACACACATACACACATAAATAACGCCTGCATTCAACAGTTAAAGGTATATATAAATATTATACAGACATACAAACAATAAATATAATAAACCCAACTGGAGTGAAAAAATAGCCAGAGCCAGGAATCGAACCCGGGACCACAGTATACAAGAGCAGCAGTCTTGTATACTGTGGGTTCGATTCCTGGCTCTGGCTAATTTCTCACTCCAGTTGGGTTTATTGTATTTATTGTTTGTATGTCTGTATAATATTTATATATACCTTTAAGTATATTTCATGTTTCGAAAATTTTATTTTTTTTTTTATCTTACGGGATATCTTTTTTTATATTGTTGCTTTTGTTTAATAATTAAATGTTAATTGTTTTAATATTTTTTTCAATTAAAAATTTCGAAGCATGATTATTTTATATCAGAAAATACATTTTAAAATTACTACTAAATAAAAAAATACATACTGTTATCATACAGTATAATTAACCATAACCATATTTATAATACCAAAATTAATATTTATTATAGTAAAATTTTCTTTATGCCAAAAGTACTTTAGTGTGTACACTCTCGAATTATCCGTGAATTGAAGTTTTTTTTTTTTTTTCCTAACACGAAAATGCCCAATTTGATTCGACCATTTTCCTCCAAAATATAAAATATTCACTATTCTAACGTAATAATTACTTAAAAATCTCCGATCTAAAGTTGTATTTTTGTGAAATCACGGTGGTGTTCCGGCAACAATGATGCGCAATACCTTTTCGTATTAAAAGTGAAATTTTTTGTATGATTTTTTTCCCTGAAAACAGGAAACGTTTGCAAAGCGAAGTTCAAAGTTTTCTGAAATTCTTCAATTAAAAGTCGAAAATTTCTTCAACTAACAGAAAAATCTATTTAAATTAGAGGGGTGTTCTGGCAAATTGCTGTCTCAACTTTTATGTTTTCAGACAAATTGTTGTTTTGAAAGTGTACAGAAATGTATAATTTCGATGCGATACCAATAATTAAACAGAATTTAAATAGATAATACACTTATGATATATTTATGTAGATATAGATAGTAGATATAGATACATTTATGTAGAATAGATAATACATTTATGGTTACACACACAAAAAAAACCCCTCTAATATATAGCATAAAGACGATGGCAGAAAATCTACGAAATATATACAGTGTACAAAATGTTGTGTGTTGTATTTGAGCTAACATTTCTGAGTATAATATAGAGCCAACTGTAATTTCAGCTAAAGCTACATATGAGCTAACACTAACATGCTAAATTCGTGTTAATCTTTAAGTTAATGCTAAGTTTAAATTTTGATGCTAAGTTTAAATTATACAGATATTGCTAAGCTTAGGGCTAATAACTAATTCTAAATATCCTAGATTTTTTTTTTTTTTTTTTTTTTTTTTTTCAGTTCTGTTCCCAGTAGGCGGCATACTACTCTTAAACTATGAAAAAAGGTGGATTTTTTGAGAAGCACATATATGAATGAGCACCAATTTCTGCACATTTTAAGATAAAGCGTATAATAAATTTCTTATAACTACCCAGGATATGACGAGAAATGTATCGGGCGTTCCGTTTATATTTAATCATTTAAAAAATACATTAAAGTTGTTTATTTTAAATTTTTGAAATTGCATTTTTTTTGTATGTATGTGTGTGTTCTTTATTGCGGACACGATTTTTCTTGATCCTCTTAATACTTTTACTTGCAATCTTCACGAAGTTAAGTTATATCTAAATCTTAAGACTGAAACTATTATTACATTTAAAAAAAAAAAAAGGTTGAAAGTACTGCATGATATTTTTTTAGAGTTTATGTATGGAAAATAAATGTAGGTAAAACATTAAACATATTTAGATTCAGTTTTGAGATCTAGTTATAATTTTGAAATCCGTGAAGAAAGCATATAAAATTATTAAGCGGTTCAGAAAAAAAAAAAAAGGCCACAGTTAAAAAAAAAAAGAGCATTTTCGGTATTTTGAATTAAACGACTTTAAGTGTTCTTTTAAGTATTGGTTACATAGGGATAACCTGATATATCTTTCTAGTCATAACTCGTATATATATAATATAGAAATTTTTGTATGTAGTTTGTTTTAAAATGTGCAGAAAACTTTGCTGTTTCACATAAAGTATAAATTCGAAAATACGATATTGTCGGGACCGGCACTCAGCCGGATTTTTGAAAATTCCGAATTGCTGAAAGAATATCAAAAGTACTTAATGGTGCTTTTATTCATAATTTAATTCTCAGCTAAGTGATATTTATGTGAAAAAAAAAAAACAATTAAATATTTTAAAAACTTACTTTATTTGATATTTGCTAATAATTGATAAGGAGCTCGACGCTGCTGTGGTCGTTCGGTAGCTTCAGGGCCCCGAGCCCTACCTTCCCGCTCTTCGGTGCCTTTAATTTGTGTAATTTCCCTTTTAAATTTGTCCGGTTTTAATTTTTGATTTTTTTTTCTTTTCAACCTGGCTTCCTCAAGAGTGTCGCCTAAAGGACACAGGCAGGGACGTTGGACGGACACGCGGAACTACGCTGTATCTACAAAAAATAAATCCCAATAAAGTGACGTCATTTCTTCTCGTGTAATTTCCAAAATATCCATGTCAATTTTATTTGCTTCAATTTTTTCGGCCATTCATTAACAAGTTTTTCTTGGATTTTATACACGTGAAGAATATCGATTTCCGAAATACAGTCTTGTTTCTATACAGCAGATATTCAGTTTTCTATTCAAACTTTTTCATTTTTCTAGCGACACATTTTCTTTTGCCAGCTCCTCGTTTTCGGTCCTCTAAGCTGCTACCAGCGTTATCGGTGGTTCTATTTAGCACAGCGTCAGCGATATCACTGTCCGCTAATCCATCGCTTGCGATTTCGAGGTTTCTAACTCGTCAACAATTGCTATTTTTCTTTCTTCCGTAAGTTGGAAGTGTGAAAAAAAAGTGTGGGGAATTCGATGCCGGATTTTCGAGGTCACACTGAGTATATGTTTTTCACAAATGTATGTACCGATGTTATACTGCTTATTGTGCAGTTAAAACTATTAAAATACACAAGAATGTTTCTTACATTAACTATTATTTTTCTTTATTTTAGGTAAGGATATTTTAACTTATTGTTAATTAGAGAATAACCCCACTGGTGAGTGATTTTTTTCGTATTTAAATATTTTCTTTTTTCAGGTTTGCTGTGTTAAAACAAATATATTTATTTTATCTTTACATATTTACTCAAGTGTTTAATTATGTATATTTTCTAAACGGCGAAAATTAGCCTTATTTTTAAAAGAAGGATTAACGTTTTTCTTAAAAAAAAATTATTTAATGATGCATTTAAGCTCAGAAAAAGAATGTTTAAAAAAAAAAAAACTCGGAGAAAAAACTTAAAATTTTACAAAGCAGTGATAAATTTTTCATCTAATTGCACACATATTTGTAAGTTGTATGAAGAAAAAGTCACATATTTTATATTATGTATTTTATATTTTTTTAGCTGATATCCTCAATTAAAAAAAAAAGACTGTTACTGCATGAATATTTTTTAAATTTGTACAGGTATGTTATACATGCACTAAACAGCTAGTGAAATATTTTTTTTTAAGTTCGATCCTAGTTCTTTTTTATTGAATTTTTCATGCCATGGTAATCTGTCCTCAATACGTACTTATTATTCTAAGTGCATAAATACCTAAGAATTAGCGCTTAAAGATTGTGGATACTGTGTCCTGATGTTCGGAAGTAAATAGAAAATGGTAAATTAACGGGTGTGCTATAAGTAGCACAAATCATCCAGTATATAAAATTTCGAATATAGTTCCTCAAATAGCTCTTCATGTTTGCAAGTAAACTGAAAATGAACGATTAACGTGTGTGCTAAAAGTAGCTCAAATCATCCAGTATCTAAATTTTCGAATATAGTTCCTCAAACAGCTCTTCATGTTTGCAAGTAAAGAGAAAATGATCAATAAACGGGTGTGCTATAAGTTGTACAAATCATCCAGTATCTAAAATTTCGAATATAGTTCCTCAAATAGCTCTTCATGTTTGCAAGTAAACTGAAAATGAACGATTAACGTGTGTGCTAAAAGTAGCTCAAATCATCCAGTATCTAAATTTTCGAATATAGTTCCTCAAACAGCTCTTCATGTTTGCAAGTAAAGAGAAAATGATCAATAAACGGGTGTGCTATAAGTTGTACAAATCATCCAGTATCTAAAATTTCGAATATAGTTCCTCAAATAGCTCTTCATGTTTGCAAGTAAACTGAAAATGAACAATTAACGGGTGTGCTAAAAGTAGCACAAATTATCCAGTATCTAAATTTTCGAATATAGTTCCTCAAACAGCTATTCATGTTTGCAAGTAAAGAGAAAATGATCAATTAACGGGTGTGCTATAAGTTGCACAAATCATCCAGTATCTAAAATTCCGAATATAGTTCCTCAAATAGCTCTTCATGTTTGCAAGTAAACAGGAAATGATCAATTAACGTGTGTACTATAAGTAGTACAAATTATCCAGTATCTAGATTTTCGAATATAGTTCCTCAAATATCTCTTCATGTTTGCAAGTAAAGAGAAAATGATCAATTAACGGGTGTGCTATAAATAGCACAAATCATCCAGTATCTAAATTTTCGAATATAGTTCCTAAAATAGCTCTTCATGTTTGCAAGTAAACAGGAAATGATCTATTAACGGGTGTACTATAAGTAGCACACATTATCCAGTATCTAAATGTTCGAATATAATTCCTCAAATATCTCTTCGTGTTTGCAAGTAAAAAGAAAATGATCAATTAACGGGTGTGCTATAACTAGCAGAAATCATCCAGAAATTTCGAAAATATTTCCTTAATAAGCATTGTATAGTTTTCTGAAAAATGGAAAAAATATACAGGGTGTTTTAGCACAGCGGTTACAAAGTTTCAGAAGAAATAGCGTACACATAGACGATGAAAAACCACATTGCGATGCAAGGTCGAAAACGCTTTCCTAGCGCAGTAGTAACGGCAAAAACACAAGAAAGGAAGGACATGAACGAACATGATAAGAATACATGTTTATTATTCTCTGTACCGCAAAAAACTGGGACACTGCTGGACAGGGCTGAGGAACATGTTGCATGCAATCGTGGCAGCTGATAAGGAAGTCCGGGACGCGCCCGATAATTTTGAGAACGTTAGATATTCCATGCACCGGAGATGTGAGGTCTGCATCGCGGCCCGGTGTCGTAATTTTGAACACCTTCTTTGACGACGATCGTTGTCTCTCTTTTTGTTCTTATTTCTTAGATTTTTGCTATACTAAGTATAATAAACATGTTTTTCCATGCTGTTCGTGTACTTTCTGTCTTGTGTTTTGTGTCGTCGCTACCGGACAGGAAAGCATTTCTGACCATGCACTGCTATGTATTTCCCATCGTCTAGGTGTACGCTATCTCTCCTGAAATTTTATAATCACTGTGCTGAAACACCCTGTATAATTTGTGGTAATTCTCGGAAAATGATGATCAGTTCTCGCTTTATGTGGTCTTAAATTTGTTATTTGATAATGCTTTTTACTATGTGATCCATACTTTATTTCCGCAATTATCGTTTACGCCAAACAACGTATTCTCTTATAAATTATTAGCAATAAACCTTTGAAAACATTTTAGGAATTAAGACTTCCGTGTGAGGCAGCCGCGATTTCAGCGAGTTATTATGTTAGAGGGCTACTACGGTTTATGTAAAGTTCGCGGGCGAGCTGTTCCCACAATCGCAGTTTATTATTTATTATTTGTCTACCACTGTTTTACAAAAATAATCTTGCTGTACATTTCTACCAGAAATAAGTTGTATTCCACTATAAACATATTAGAATTATTTTTGTTTCCAAATGGTAAATCAGAAAATAATAATAAAAAGTCGCACAAGCGACTATTATAAACCGTCTTGGATAAAAATAAACTCACCAGCCACATTATATGTATTTTGAAAAGGCAAATACTATTAAAATTCTTGTTTTACATTGATGCCAATCAGTTCACGCATGTATTTCACATTTCCTGATGCGCTTTTTCCATTAATTTTCCATTAATGTTACATATTAATTAATTTTACATTAATGTCACAGCTGTTGGCACAGTCGCAGTTTATTTATTATTTATCAACCACTGTTTCAAAACACCTAATCATGCTGTATATTCTAATCTTGCTGCTGCTCTTCTATAAATAAGTTCTATTGAGTTAGAAATATATTAAAATGATTTTTGTTTCAAATGGTAAATTACAAAGTAATAAATAAAAAGTCCCATAAACGTCTATTGTAAACCATCTCGGATAAAAACACTGCAGCCTTCTTAGATGTATTCTTAAAAGACAAACACTATTAAAATTTTTGTTTTACATAGATGCCGATCAGTTCATTCGAACCTTTCGCATGGAGCCTTTAATATTTTTCAAGATGCGTTTATCCTCCATTAATTTTACATTAACTGCAATATTTATTCAAACAACGTGTTTTATCGAAATTTGAGTGTAGTATGTGAAAGCTCTGTTAAAAAAAAAATCTTTCCTTTCTTATCACATTCACCTCTGTTGATAGAAAAGAGATCTTTACATGTGAAGTGATATAATATATGATTCTTGAAAAAGTTATGAAAAATAGTATACAACATTGATGAAAAATATTGAACATTTCCTTAATTTTAATATATTATTTAAAGTAAATGTCAGATAGAAATTTTGAACTGTATACAATTATGATTTTCTTTCGGTGTGTACAAAATGACAGGAAACGAACAATCTGTTTTTTCTTCAATGTTTAACAACGAGGTTTTTTTTTTAAGTTAACTACTTTAATTTTTCAGAAGTTTCATATTGGTCTTATATGTAATTTAGTAGATTATCATGAAAATTAGAGTAATGCTTTCAGGAAATGACAAAACATAAAGATTATAAAACAAGAATAAATAAAATATGTAAATAAAATATTTCTTTTTAACTTATACTTAATTCTTTTATTCATTTTATTAACACATATTATAAATTATAATTATAATAAAAAAATTACATATACATTTTGAAAAAGTTTTCTCCCTTTACTAACATTAAAAAAATTTCTTTATTTTCGTTGCTGCAGGCTAAATTCTTTTTGTTTTGTCATTTTCTGCAAGAATTATTCTTATTTTCATGGTTATTTCTTAACTTGCTTAAAACAACAAGAATTCTCCCAATAAAATAATGTAGATTAGAACACAAAAAAAGAAACAACTCTTATTTTAAAACAAATAGTTTAAAGAAAACGGTTAAATAAAAGTTGAGTTTTCCTTCTACTAGCATTTTTTACAAAGAGTAGCAACTTAAAAAATAAAAATATAATTGTATGAAGTTCAACATTCGTATCAGACAGCTACCGAAAAGATACACAACAAATATGTTAAGATGCAACATTTTTTATCAGAGCTGTACATTAATAGAAAATAATAATAATAATAATAATAATAATAATATTAATAATAATAATAATAATAGTAGTAGTAGTAGTAATAATAATAATAATAATAATAATAATAATAATAGTAATAATAGTAATAACAATAACAACAATAACAACAGCAATGATAATAATAATAATAATAATAATAATAATAATAATAATAATAATAATAATAATAATAGTAATAGTAATAATAGTAATAACAATAACAACAATAACAATAGCAATAATAATAATAATAATAATAATAATAATAACAGCAATAACAACAACAAAAACAACAATAATAATAATAATCTCGTATTTCAATACCGAATGTATCAAAATCGAACCGTACTCGGAGGGTCAGTGTTTATTCAGAAATTCAAAATTAGAATTCTCGGTGAATCGATCTTCATTAACTATGATGACTTAATTGCCCTTGTAAAACGTTTTTGTTGTATCCTCAAGAGATTCGTATTTAATCATTAATCAAACAGCTGCTAAAATATCATTTGTGTTAGAAATTTATATCCGAAACCTTTTTTTTTTTTTTTTCTTTGAGAGCTGCGTCCAGATTTCATTAGAATTTGCAATAATAATCCATTTCTAATATTGTGTTATGAAACATTTTTTCAATTAATTTTTAGTTTGAATAAAGAAATCACTTTTTTGATTTTTTAAGGAGATATTCCTTTATCTGAATGGGAGGGATTGAATGTTCTGCTCTTCTCTTTTACACATACACATTTTTAAGCATGTGCTAGATTTCCTAATTTCAATGACGATATTTTTATCACTTGTATGCATTTTTTTAAATTATTCTTCATTAATATTAAGAGTTTTTAGAGAACGGTTCACAGAGGTATGTTTTGACGATCTAAGTGGACAAAATTATTGCGTTGAAGTTTAATTAGGTTTTGCTAGATTTTCGAATTTATCACTGTTAAAATGCTCAAACAATGATAAGAATTTGGTTTATTTATTAACTCTGTCTCAAAATAAAAATATAATACATTAGAAAGAGTACACGAAACACATACACACACAAAAAAGCGGAAGGACAGCTTTAAATGTCTCTTCTTTTGGGTTAGCCACTCATAGGTCAACAACAGATTTACGAAAAATTTGTGTAGTCATCCTGAAAAATAAAAGCTTTAAAATAAAAATATATTTTTTTAAAAGAAAGCTTTTCTGTTTTGTGTGACAGTTTAAAAATTTTTTATGCTACTCAAATTATTTTCAGTTGATAAAATTCTGTTGTGTAAATAAATAACTTATATGAGCTAGGAAGCTCAGCCCTCTGCTTGCTAACGCTTGCCAACATCACGTGCATTGCAACGCAATTCACATTGGGACCGCGAGTGGTCCCAACTCGATTCGCCCGATCGCAGAGATTAGCCAGAAGGAATATTATCATAAATCCTTTTAAAATATGAAATTTACAAATAGTGCTAATATACTCGTATTAAAAAGAATGGTCTCAGTGCAAACGCAAATAAAAATGCATTTTTTTCGCCTGTAATATTGCACAGCATGACTTAAAATCATTTAACTCTTTGAAAAACACTACGCAGGCGCTATGTATAACGCTAACGAAATGTAAACAAAATGCTCTCTGCTGTTTCTGAAAGACGATCTTGATCAGAAATCTGATTAGCTGAAAGCACACGTCTTTGTAAAATGAACCAGTGACATTGCTATTCCTACATCACAAACGATCTGTCTTTAAAAAGTGATTGAATGTTATTTGCTGAATGTGTCGGTTCATGAGACCGTAAATTACCGTATATTTCCGTATATAAGCCGAGAATTTTCGGCCACCTTTTTGACTCCAAAGTGTGTGGGGGGGAAGGGGGGCGGCTTATACACGAGTGTAAAAAAATTTCCGAAATTGATATTCTAAAATAAAAAAGATCGTGACTGTAAAAAATACAAATTTCTAAAACTATTTTAATACGCCATGCTTTTACAATGAAAAAAGTCACCAATCACCATTCACTATCAAAGTCAGTATCATAATTTTCAAGCAACTCCTTAAAATCGCTTTCTTTCATTAGTACATCAATATGAATATCGTCAGTGTCTAATTCATCATCTTCCCCATCTTCTTCAAAAATGGCATCATCCTCAATTCTACCCATCTCATTACTGATGCAAATTTTTTTTTTTTTTTTTTGAAAGATCGAACGATCATTTCTTGGGGTAATTGAAACCAAAAATAGGAGTTTTGGTTTTTATGAACGACCAAGTTATAGGAGTGTGTACAGGACCCAATTAAAGAGATTTGGCAGCGCGCCAAGACAGATTTGGAGGAATCAATAATTTGGAAGGGCAGATATTTTTTCTATTAACTGTGCACGGAAAAGCGCTATGTTTTCAGTCGCTGAATTTTTCATCATTTTTTTTATTATACGGTTTTCCGATTTTGGACGATTTTTCACTGAAAAGTAGAAGAAACGAGATTATTGGAATACACACAGTTTCGGTCTAATTTCGGTCTGACAGAATTTTCTGCAGCGTTTTCGTCGAAACTCAGATTTTGGGCCAAAAAGGAACCGAAATTTCGGTCGATCTCTAATAAAAAGACGTAAAGATTCATTTTGTATTTTTTTATGAATGAGATCACATTCTACATCAAAATAATAGTAACATTATATTCGATTTATACTATGTTATTTAAAATTTTTTATCTACTAAAAACATCTTTTACGAAAGAAAGCTATGACCACACTAAATTGTAAAGGGTGAAAAAATTCTTGGTAGACGTTTAAAGTTCAGTGTCTCTGGTAACGACCAAAAATCTGCAATCTTATTGTGCTTAAATATATGGCTTGAAAATTGTGGTTTATACTTTTTACTTTTTTTTTAAACATTACGGTTCCCCAGTAAATCTCTATGGCAAATATTTTTTTTTAAAATAATGGGAAAAATATGAAAATATAAAAGTTTTTTTAAAACAGGTTTTTGAGAAAATAAATATTCATCAAAGTAAAATCAGTTAGATAAAATCACAATTGCATATTAATTTAATTTCGAAGACAGTTTATCAGCGAGATAGAAATTTGAGGATTCATTTCTAAAATTATAATGATACAATATTTTTTATGTACTTTAATACTAATTGTTACAAAAAGATAACTTATTATATTTTTGAAGAACAATTCATATTGTCTTTGGCTATTGAATGTAGATTCAATTTATCAACTGTTCCATTTTTTGAGAAAAAGATAGAAGAATTATCCAATAATCCAATTATAAAAAAAAAAGAGCGAGATTCTGTATGCCAACTATTTCCATTTCAAAGCACCAATGCATATTAATAAGCTTATTAGTTGGATCATTTGTTATCTTTAACTAAAAAAATACTGCCCGAGTTCTTTTATTAGATTGTTATTTTATTTATGTTAGAAAGAACGTTCGTTTTAAAAAGAAATTGAGGCATGTTCTAAATGTTATTTAAAGTAATTAAAATGTTTAACAAACCAATGGGAAAAGGTAAATTTAATAACCTCGAAATATATTTAAAAAATAAATATTCATTTTCTTGAGATTTTATATACGTATCTGTATTTTTACTTCATCTATTTTTTTAATGGCTTTGAAGCTATATTAAATTTTTATGAAGTAGCGTAAGAGTAACTTTCTTGTTTTCGATGTAAATAAAAGGAAGCGTTCGTTTCATAGACATCGTTTAAAATTTCAAGGAACCTAGAATTTTAGTTTTTAAATCTAATTTAAATTTAAATCTACTACTTTTCAATAAAAAGTCATAAAAAAATAAAATATTACAAATATATTTCATTTTCTGCAACATGTTCAGGACATACGACTGTTTATTTTTCAATGCCATGATTTTAAAATGTAAGCTTCATGGTATTAAATCACAAAATACTGCAATTAAATAAGTGAAAATTTTTTATTAGAAAATTGTTGTAATGAGAATTGAGCACCTGTACAAACCCTTATTTTACCGAATATATTGAACGTGTTGAAATATTAAAAAAATATTAATTCAAATGTCTCATAAACATAATAAAAAGGAAGTTTTTATTTTAGTAAATTTTTAAGCATTTAATCATTATGTCATCAATATTTTTAGAATGATTCTTTTATATTAATTTAAGTATTGTTATTCCATTTTAAACTTTGTAGAGTTTACATTTCAAAACGTCGTGACTTTGTTTTTAGTACCATGTCAAGTTAGTTACATTAATGAAAAAGTATATATACAGTGGCGGTCAAAAGTTTCCGGCCAGTATAAAATTTTTGGTTAATTTGTAAGTATACCCATATGAAGACGAATCTCAAAGACTTACGGACTTTATTGACATAATAGTTAGGAACATATTTATGGAATAAAAAATAAATATCAATAAATTTAATTGTCAAAATAAATTGCAAAGGAAAACGCATATTCTCAAAAGTTTCCGGCCATCTTCGCAAGTTTGAAAAAAAAATGGTGTTATAACAGAAAATGACAGTGATCAACAACATTTACAATCAGTATTTTGTCTTCGTACATTTAAGAATAAGTACTGCGGCGCAGCGACGCGGCATCTATTCAAAGAACGGTTCAAAATCGTCTATGCTAAGTTTTTTCCACGGTTTTTGCAATTTTTGGGAAAATTCTGCTGAATTGGAATATTTGTAATTCCGCGCACGTTTTCAAGTTCGTTCCAAAGATTTTCTATTGTTTTGTAATCGTGTGATTGTGCTTTCCATTTCAAATGCGGAATTGTTTCGTGCTAAAGTCGCTGCTTGACGAGCTTGCATATATGATTTGGGTCGTTATCATGCTGAAACAAATAGTTGTGACAATAATTATTCCTCCAATAAGGCAGCAAATGATCTTCCAATATATCTTTATACATTGCACAATTCATCTTGCAGCGAATTTCAACTAACGGACCGACACATTTTCCAGAAAATGCTTCCCACAGCATAACGTGCCCTCCGCCATACTTCATTGTCGGAATAAAATATCCCGAATCTTATCTTTTGTTTTTAGGTCGTCGGACGTAGTGTCTGCCATCATTCCCCAAAAGGTTGAACTTCGATTCATCGGAAAATAGTACTTTTCTCCAGTTTACGTTTAACCAGTCTTTGTGTTCCTTGGCAAACGCCAGTCGGGTCCTCTGATTTTTTTTTCTTTTTTTTTATGCTTATGAATGATTTTTTTAACATCAACTCTTCCATAAAGTCTTACGTCACGTAAGCGTCTTGACACGGTGGGCCGACTTATTTCAATAATATTTTAACACCGTAAATCGAGGGGAATTGCAGCGGCATTTTTATGCGGGTCATCAACTGCTTTTCTCCTGATAAATCTGTCCACACAAATAATCGTTTTCCGGGTCACTCGGACCATGGCAAGTCCTGAAGGACATGGTCATATTTAAATATTTTTTTTAATATTGTTCAGAGTAAATATTCAGATCGATAGCTTTTCCGCAATCTCACGAGAGGATTGGCCCTTTAGCGACAAACAAACCACTCGTTTACGAACAATAATTGTTGAACTTTTAATTTTTGAATTTCAAATACGTTATTCACGTTGATTAATTAGCAAACACGGTCAAAAAACACTTTACCGGTAGCAAAAGCTAACGAAACATGAATGGCCTGAAAATTTTGCACACCCGGATTTTAAATTCCTCCCCTTTGCATCAAGTATCTTCAGTATCCAATCAAAATGATCACGGGGTCAGTGGTCATTTGCTTACCCCTAACTTTTAAACCAATTGTGCTTCTTCTTTGCTGAAACGTTCTGGCAAACAAATCAAACAAACTAACTGGCCGGAAACTTTTGACCGCCGCTGTATATTGGAACAAATAGTGTTTCCCTTATGATGTGAAGTGTAAATATGCAAGGATATATATGTATATTGTAAGCGTAACTATACTTATTTAAAAAAAGAAATCCAATTTGTCTTATTTGTTTTAAAAATAAATATATAAAGAATATATTTAGAGCTCCAAAAGCACATAATTCTTACTAAGGAAAATGATATAAAAACATAAATGAATCAGATTAATTTGTTAATAATTATGGATCGTTATATACTTTTTGAATGATTTATTTAAAATATACTCGTCAAAATCATAATACTGATATTTTATTTTTTTTATGAATTTGAAGCTGGTTATAAAAATGTTTTTTTTTTTTTTTTTCATATCTAAAATTGCAATTCAAATCATGAATCTAAAACTTTCGTAGAATAGCACTTTTTGTTCTTTTTATCTTAGTTTTATTTTACTATGTTCTATGACTGTAAAATATTTTTAATTTTCTGCTGTGCAATTTTTTTTTTTTTTTTTTTTTTTTTTTTTGAAATGGTATATTACCGAAATATTTGAAATTATTTGTTTGAAAGTAGGAATTTCAAACGTTTATTCGATGATGTTAATCAAATTAGTTGACATTACATTTTTATTTTTATAATTATGTATGCGTATAAAATTATTTTAATGTTTTTCTTCTGCTTTAAATAAAAACGATTATGCTTATTTAATGAAAATATACAATGAAACCATGAAATTATATCTCTATATTGCACTCAATGTACTTAATTATTGCATTATATAATAACTATAGCAAGTAAAACCTCTTGACCAGTTTCAAAAGCCTTAATTTCTCACAGTTATTTAAGTAGCTTTAACTTTTTTAAAATTATACATGCTTTTTATATTATTTCTGAATGATTTAATCTATATTTGACATAATGAACAAATAAAAATTATAAATAAGTCATACTGTATAAGTAAAAGTTAAACTCGAGATAAATGTGCTATTTCATACTCAATAATTTGCTATTTTTTCATGCATATCACAAACAAAAAAAAAAATTTCAAATTTCCTAGACAATAATATCAATATCAATAATGATAACAAGAAGAATTAGAAAACAAAATTTATCCCACTTTTTCAGTAATTGTCATTCATCTTAGGGGCTGTTCACACATAACGTTATCACTTTAGGTGGGAGAGGGGGTCTGGCACTTGGTATCGCAAGATATCTGTGGGGGGGGAGGGGTTTCGTTGATATCGTTATCATTTTTGATCAAACAAAATTTTCTTTTTTTGGTAAAATTTTTTACATCAATATAGCCTGTTATCTTTTTTTTTTTTTTTTTTTTTTTTTTTTTTACTCTGTTATCTATTTATATGGAAATAAAAAAATATTATAAAACCATTAAGGGTCTCAGAATTTTTAAAATTGGAAAAAATGAAATAAAAGGTCAATTTCAACATTTAATATCTTCAAATGTATATGATTTTAAAGCATAATTTTTATTGAGATGAAAGATATAAGTATGTTCTTTTATTTCATGCATTTAAAAATTTGCAAGATGCAGAATTAGCATTTATAGGGGGCTGCAAATTGTGAGACATTTAGAAGAGAAAATTTCTATAACAGCTTACGCGCAGGATTACAAAATAAATATTGCAACTAGAATAAAAATGTTGGTGCCTAGTTATTCTTCAGATTGTAGAAATTACCCTGAACCTAAATATATTTGTATTTAAAGCATTTTTATATTTGTAATACAAAGTTGTATTTAGCTAATACAAAATTTTGAAAATTTCAACAGTATAATCACCTAAAATGATATATTTTTTTTAACAATAAAAAGGAAATTTTAGGTTCTGCTTATACTGACGTTTTTCCCCAAAAGTTTCCCCACGAACTACTTGTCCCCAAAAAATTCCCCTAGAGGTTCAAAATTCCCCAAAATGGAGACAAAATCCCCAATCTGGCAACACTGATATACATTCAAGAACTGTGAATAAATAATCGTCTGCTGGAAAAAAAAAATATTTTACTAATAATATTTCTAAGTAAAGTCAGACGATATCTATATTTATGGGACAGGCGATATTACATTTATTTTTTTTTCATAGATTTTACGTATTTTCTAATTCTTTTTACAATAAATCCAAATAAATCAATTAAAAAATTAATCTGAATCATTTCTGAAAATAGATGAAAGCTAGTTTAGCTTGGAAAGTCATTTTTGATCTTTGTCTATATTTTTGGGACACACTGTAATTCGTTGTTAGAGAAATCAACTTCGAAATGATACCTGCCATGTTACTAGCAAAAAATGGATAAGAACGCTGCCCACCTGTTTCGTTTGTAAGACGTTCTGCTTAGCACCGTTCGGGCGCAAGTGCAATAAGGCAATGCTGCTGTTAAATGCATTATGTAACAAAAAGCTATTATTAAAAACATTTAAATAGGAAGTATTTCTTTAAAATGTTATTTGATATAAAGTTATTTCATATACAATTGTGTTTCAATTTATTAACTTTTTCTCTTCATTTAAATCAGTATTATATACACTGTGGTCAATATGATAAGTATGCGTATAATTTTATATATAAACATACCTGTATATTATTGCAAACGTATAAAAAGAAAGAAAAAAAAATAGTAAAAATGAAAAGAAATTTTAGACTCTGATAACGATATTATTAGGGAGGGAAGGGGTTCGAAGAATGATAAAATATGATATCGTAAGGAGGGAAGGGGGGTCCAAAATTGCGAAAAAGTTTATAACGTTATATATGCACAGCCCCTTACTGTAGACACTTGATGTCTTTGTAGCTATCTTTGTACGATGGTATTATATTCGTATTCGTATAATCTAAAATTTTAGAAACCAAAATTTTAAATCAATAATTATTAAATATACATTTTGTTTACATTTTCATTGGTGCATATGTTATAAGCCTTAAATCAATCTGCAATCTACATACTATTAATTATAACACATACATATTAATAATTTTCTTATAATAGCCATGTGTATTTAAAGCATATTAAAAGCTTACCTTACATGCCGTTTTCAATTATGGAGATTTGCAATTTGCAGAAATTTTCGATTACAGGAAAATAAATTCATTTATGTAGAATTATTTTGATAACGAAAATTCCGTTGTTCAGGCTATAATAAATTTTTATTTCATTCATAATGAGAAAAAAACTTTTCCAGTGAACTCTGTTATTTATAACTAATATTAAAAAAAAGTAGGATTAAGAAATAATTTCATCTAACATTAGTTTTAATTTAAAGAATTACAGGTGCAGAATTTTAATTTTATAAATTTACTAGCTGACACACTTGGCATTGCTCTGTCCTTGACAATAATCTTAAATATACCTAGAAATTTTGAATTAGGCGTTTTATACGATAGGGATTGAGAGTTAGAGATCACTTGCCTTCGGCTACGTACACTTTCGAATTTGTATGATACTACATTTTAAAACAAAAATCAGGCCAAACAAACACAGAGTTGGGGGACGGTACTGCCTTTGGCAAAGTACACAAGGTGTACAACGCACGCCCCGATTTGTTTTTACAAAGAGCCCTTAAATTTGCATGATTTTATATTTTAAAATGAAAATATTTCCAAACGAACGCACAATTGATGCCCTCACAGCGTTTGACAGCTTAGCCCTGGAATATGTTTGAATTATGTCATAAATTGTCTGTCTTTACTAATAATTTTATTAATAGTATAGATGAGTAAATTATGCCATTCCATAAGATCAATTCTTATAATAACAATAATACAAAACATATTTAGCTTCTTTAAATTAGGTATTACTTTGTTTAAATTTCTTGTAGAATATTTAGAGCTGGTCAATTCCATCGTAACTGACGTAACACTTTATCTCGTTTTCAAAACTGTGTAGAAAATTTACTAAAAAAGTTAGAACAAATTTTTACAATTTAAAATATTTCTTACTAAGGACTTAATACCCAAATACCTGCAGATTATTTCAATTTTTCTTTTAGTGCAAAAAAATTGCAATTCAAAATTCTCTAACTGTTGTAACATAAAGTAGACAAACATTTTTCCGCATTCATTAAAGTGTAAAAATTATCAAAACTATCCCGCTAAAAAAAGTGATTTTAATGTTCTCAATAACACTAAGTAATGACAAATCATAACAGTAACTTGTTAAATTAAATTCTGAACAATAAAAAAGAAAAAAGGGTATTTACACATGTAATCGACGTAACTTTTATTGTGTAACTGGCGTAACATTATGACTTTACAAAGACAATCATGGTACTTAACTTAGTTTGTAAACAGTGATTTACAATGCCTTTTTATTAGAATTTTTTTTATACAACATAAAAATATCAATCTTTCTAATCATACCCTTAAATTAAACATATTATAAATTTTATTCCCCCTCCCCCAAATGAGAATTTTCTGTAGAATTGCCCAGCTATTAAAATTTTAAAACCCTTATAAGACATTCTTTGACTTAATGATTTTTGTTTTCAATTTTTAATGAAAAATCTCATAGCAGTTTCGATTAATTAGTTTATAGGCATATTACTGCACATTAAGTTTTCTACTTCTTTCTGCATGTAAAATTGATTATACATATTTTAAACTTTATCACAAGAAATCATTTTCTGATCCCGATTAATTACACTTTTATGCACACACGCCTTTGTAAATGATATGACTACAAAAAATATATCTTTCTGAAATACATTTAACTAATTTTAGTATTAAGTATTATGTTATCTTGAAAATCGATTATCACCAGCCATCAATCGTAAAAAAATTTTTCAACATTTTGACAAAAAGAAAAACAAAATTGGGTTTTTTCTTGTTTCGTTTCTACTTTTTCTGTTTACTCGTATATATTCTTTCTTTTGTTTATTTTTATTAGCGTGTTTAATTCAACCTAATTAATGACATTTTGATGCGATAATTTTTTTTTCTAATGAGAAGCTGACGTTTAGATGTATTATTAATTAAATTTCAGGCTTCGGAACAAGGTATAAAATTAATAATCTTTTATGTTTATTATTCATCAAACCTAAGCTGGTATAAGAAAAAATATTATTATTATTCTTTTCTTATTTCATGCAACTTTTGGCATTTATGCTTATTCTTAACGGATATTCAAAAAATGATCTAACCGTAATATACTGGGTGAGTCAAAAGTTCGTTAGAACTTTAGAAACTCATAAGAAAGGAAGAAATTGTGATAAAGGAGTGCGGTTTGCAAGAAAAGGCTCACAAGGTAGTCGGTTTTTTATAGCAGTAAAAAAAAATTAGTTAAAAAATCACATGTAGAGGGCGCTGACGACTCGAAACATGATGAACAGGACAACGATACGCTCCATTCATTTGTTCCTCCAATAAAAAATGCTCAACATGACCTCCAGAACATTCTACGACACAACTGTTGTCCTGTTCATTGTGTTTTGGGTCGTCAGCGCCTTCTACATGTGATTTTTTAACTTTTTTTTTTTTTTTTTTTTTGCTTAAAAAAAATTCGACTAGCTTCTGACCCCTTTCTTGTAAACCACACTCCTTTATCATAATTTCTTCCTTTTTTATGAGTTTTTAAATTTGTAACGGATTTTTGACTGGCCCGGTAACAATCCCCTTTGTTTTTAAATTACTTCGTTAAGAATTCATATAAATATAAGCATTTTACACAATGAAACTGCAGAACATTTATTAGTAATTCAGGATTGCCATTTCTTTTGAAAACACCTTATTTTTCAATGCGATATATGATTGTTTGGTAAATATTATATACTAAAATTAACAAAATTGCGCGTTTTTCAGGGTGGTAGTTTCATAGAAAGTTTTTTGAACTAGGCTTTTATACTTATACAAACTACTTCTTCAAAGAAATTATATTTCAATAATAATTCCGAAAATAAATATTACAGTGCAGGCAATCAAAGGATTTTAATCCACATATGGTATAATCTTTTTTTGTATTAAATCAAATAAACTGGTGCAAATAGGTTTCATTTTTTAATTTAACACTTTGGCTGTCGCCCCATTTTTCAAAATCCTACCCCAGGTGTTACCTATTTTTTCTCTTCCTACATAATTCTTACAACTAAAAAAAGCCTTACCACGGTACTTATAACTATGTATATATGTTGTTTTAATTAATTTGTTACCTGGTCCGACGACCCTTCGGATCTGTCACACAACATATCTTTTTTTTTTTTACCATATGCTAATTTCGAAGGTGTGTCAGACAAATTAAAAAATTAATTACCTTATGGCACAAAAGAATAGGCGATACTGATTGCCACCCTAAAATAGAAAGAGCTGAGACAGGTGCCGGTGGTGGTATGTGTGTGTGTGGGGGGGGGGGGAATCCCCGCAAATATAAAGACGCGCTCGGGAGGTTGTTCGGACCCGGCACACAAGGCCATATCTTTACCTCGGAACACGCTGCGGACCTGGAAGAAAAATTACTAACATTCACTCCTCGCCAATGCCAGCAGATACACCTAAAATATAATGCCGATTGAAGCGGAGAACAAATGCTCAGGTGCAGCTATTCTTGCATCTGACTGGCGTGAGATTGGTTGCGAAAGTGTAAAGAAGTAAAATAAATATTTGTAATTTATAAGTATTTATTTTTTCTTAAAATAATAGGAAAATTCCCCTGAAGAATTAAGCCGCATATAAATTAGAATATTGTTGAATTCGATCTTCTAACATTCTTGTGCAGATTTTTCTGCAAGTGTTCAATTTGTGTCTTAGTATAATACTATATTTAATGTTTTTCAAGTCATCCATCTGAGCAGATTTTCAGGTTACACACACGGACGGACGTGTTTGTAAATATGTATCTATGTGTATATGCGGAGTGAATTATTGATTAATTATTTACAGTATGCGAGCGTAAATGTACTTCAATTGAAAAAGGATGAACTTTACATCCTTTACATTAATTCCTGTTTCTGTGTATCACTCATCCGCAAGAAAAAAGGACACAACTCCAAAATACTCATTTTCTATATTATTCCTGTAATATGTCTGTCTGAAGTACGGATTGTCCTAGTAAAATGGCCATAAGTTTAGTTATCCGGAATACTGCTAGATTCCACAATGTCTCATTTTGTCACCCCATAGGTAAGGGGTGGTTACTAAATAATCCCTATCTCTTCTATATCTTGATTATTAAGGGTTTTACGCCTTTAGATACGTTTTTTACAACTGCAAGAGATATGTGATATAGTTTTATGTTACAGAAGAAAATCAATCTTCCATTTCTTTTCCTGAAAATGCAGTATATTTTAGTTGTGTCATTCTACTAGCGGATGAGACATATGCTCACAATTTTGACTTTTCGATTATTTTTGTACCGAATCCTCTTTTACTCAAAATTTACTTATTTGGTAATGTTAATCTTTCACAATCTATATTTTTAACATGCACATAAAGCGATCTTAAAATGTTTAAATTTAATTGATTGAAATTTTAAAATTGCCAACAGAAATTTAACAGAAGCCTACCTCTCAGATTTATCTTCAAAATTGTAATAAACATCCGGCTTATCAGTTATTTCATGTACTTTTACCGAATGACAGTAAATCTACTCACTTAGATGAAGTATAAATTATTCACTTTCATGTAAATAAATCGCTTTACTTTTATTTTCTAAGCTGAAGTAACTGACTTAAGAATTAAATTTGAAGTAACTCGATATTCAATTAGGGAAAATATTGGAAAATGAAATTGTGGATATGATATTTCTTTAAATTGGTGAAACTTTCGAAAGTGAAAGTTAATGTAATGCTGTCGAATTTTATCTGGAGTTTATTTTAATTCAGAATTTCTTGAATAAGATTAAATGAATAAATGAAAGTTAAAATACTAGCACTATATCACCTTGAGTTAAATAATTAAAATACATATAAAAGCACAAATAATTGTGCTTTCAGGTACAGTCGTGGAAAAAAAAGTAAACACCCCCTACTAACTCCTCAACAAATTATCGTAGAAGAAAGTTACTGCAGTAACTTTCTTGGTACCGAACGATTGGAAATAAAGTCTACTTTTAAATTATGTATGTAAAATTTGCTTAGGGGGCCATCTACATATTAAAACGAAACCAAACTTCATTTTTTTCAATGACAATACCCAATTATAACAAGATATTTCAAATCTTCGGTTCAAATTATGCCTAGATACCGAGCTTCAAGTCATTAGAATGATAAGTTTTTGAATTATAAATATTCAAAATTTAGTGCTTCTAATGTTAAATTACATTTTCATATTTTTATTAATATCTCCAGAAATTATGCTCCTAATGTGCTATTTTTTTTTTTTTTTTTTTTTTTTTTTTTTTTTTTTTTTTTAGCTAATATACCCAAACATAAATACGCTGAATTTGCAATTTTTATAAATTTATGATATGAATTATGAATTATGAAATTAATATTCGAAAAAATTATGAATTGCAACCTACAATTTTTTTAATGGATTTAGATTTATTAAGTCCTGCTTTATGGAAATCCAAAATTTCACATTTTTCTTCCAAGTAGTTTTCAAATTATCCTTAAAAAACGGCAAAATGATGGTTTAAGGGGCCGTCTATAATAGAAGTGCTTAGATATTTTGAAATTTCTCCTGCTCTATTGTAATCTAGCAAGCTTCATTGACTTCTTAAGGTGCCTTGATCGAGATGGGGGCTCTCTCGGTTAATAATCGATTTCCGAACTTCAATTTGGATACAGCCCTTAAAATACGCTCGTTTTAAAATAATTAATTTCTCGGAAACTTAAGGTACGAATTGCATAAAAGTTCGTTTTTAGGTTAATTGGATGATGTAGAGTTCATTTATGATGTCAGAATTGTGTACTGCTATTGAAAAAAACAAAGTTATGGTTCGTTTTAATATGTAGATGGCCCCCTAAACAAATTTTATCTATATCATTTAAAAGTAGACTTTATTTCCATTCGTTCGGTACCAGTAACTTTCTTCTACGATAATTTGTTGAGGAGTTAGTGGGGGGTGTTTACTTTTTTTTTTCCACGACTGTACGTGTACATACATATAATATACAGATATTTAAAAGATATTAAGATATTTTCCAGCATTTTATTTTATATACTTTATTATATTATATGTATATACCTGAAAGTAATTTTTGTACAGATTTTTGTGCTTTTATATGTAGAGTAGAAGCTCTTTAATCCGGCACGTTCGGCACCACTGCCGTGCCGAAGTAGCGATTTTTACGGATTATCGAATGTCAATGCATTTTTTGCGTTTACCTGCATTATGTACCTGTGCAAATTGTATAAATATCTGACAAACACTGTTCTGTTTTTCGTAATTTTAATAACTGTGAGAGTTAAAGGCAAACATAGAATACAAAATTAAATTCCAAAAATTTAATATATACTGTATATGTACATAACATTGTAGATGTAGTAAAAAATTAATATGAAAATTACATTTTAAAAAAGTCACTGATAGCACGTTGTTTCCGCGATTTGATTTCTTCTTCAAAAAATCATTTGTATTGTACACAGATTTATCTGATTAGAAAAAAATCTCATAGAGAAAAAAAACCCGTAGGCTACCGTGCTGGATTATAGAATGTGCCGAATCATAGAATACTGGATCAAAAAACTTCTACTGTATTTTAATTAAGATTAAATAGTCTAATATATTTTCTCTAGGTTTTTAATTTAATCCTTTTTAAGAACTCATATCTTATCATCTCTTTTGAAATTAGGATTTTTTTTTTTTTCAAATTCAGAAATCTGTTTTATCTAATTTTTTTGTTTACAGAGCTTGAAAAATTTAAGTATTTATTGATTTTTTTTTAAATCAATTTTCATGAAAATAAGGTAAAAGAATTTATAAAGTAGAGAATTTTGATTTGATTGAATTTCTTTGCAGTTCTTTAAGTTATTTAATTGTTTAAACGTCATTTGTATATGCACTAGTTTTATTAGTAAATGCTACTACAATAAAAAGGTTGGGAGTCAGTGCAAATATCTCTACTCAGATTGGAGAAGAAGGGATCTGTTTTAATACATTGTAGATAGGCACATTATAACTTTAAATATTATGAAGAAGTACATTCTGAGCTGTTCTCTGACGCAGTACGCCCGTAGTCCAGGATTTATCCAGTCAATACATGCAAGTGATTTGCAGTCGCTCGCGTTCATCGAAAGAAATCATTTGCTGAACAATATCCGCATAACAGATTCTGTCAGCATTTGGAAATTTATCGGCACATACTGCAGCAGGTCTATGGCGAGAAAACAATGTATTTAAAAGCATTTCCATAGGGTGCCGTTTGAAGAGTGCATAGAAGGTTCAGGAAGCTCTGATGGCCCCAGTAAAGGTCATCTCACCCAAATTATTTCAAAAATATTTTTAGAAATTGTAATCGTGCTGGAAGACGGGGATAGCATCAGCAAGGGAGTACTTTGAAGGAGTTGCGTGTAACACATCATATCAATAAATCATATCCATTGTGAAAGCCAATCTGGAAACTTTTTAATACCTAGTAATATGTGTATCTGACCAAAAAGGTATTGACATTATTTTTTGTTTCGTACATGCAAAAATTTAAAGAAACATAACGATAAGCATGACCTTCCATAATTATATAAGTAGATAATACTCATTCCTAACTTCTTATCAACCGATGTAAATTGCTGCTGTCTTGTAATAGTTACTTACCTAACCATATATCATTTCATTTTCCTGGAATTACATCATATCAATAAACCATATCTATTGTGAATGCCAATCTTAAATCCTTGTAGTATGTGTATCTGACCAAAAAGTTATTGATAATATTTTTTGTTTCGTACATGCAATAATTTAAAGAAGCATGGCAATAAGCATGACCTCCCATAATTATATAAGCCGATAATAATCATTCCTAACATCTTATCAACTGATGCAAACCGCTAATGTCTTGTAATAGTTACTGATTTAACCATATGTCATTTCATTTTCCTGGAATTATCCTAAAACTAAACACATCAAATTAAACTGATTTGTAATCTTTATTGTTTTAAATTAGTTTATAGAGGATTATGTTAATTATAGTTTTAAAGTTTAAAAAAAAATAATAATACACAATCATTTTTTGCTGTTTTATGCACAATATCACTCGAAATACGAGGGCAGTATGATAAGTACCTGGCCTCGGCCAGAGATGGTGCTGCTAGAATTTAAAAAAGGATTTATTTAGAAAAAGTGATATTTCACATCAAATCTGGCCATTTTCCAAGTCCCTAAGTTGTTTAGTTTGTGAGTGGAAGCCATTTGAATAAAACAACTTTGGTAATATTTCAAAAATGAAAAAAATTGAACATTGAGCAGTGATAAAAAACCTGTTTTTGAAAAAGAAAACAATTGATGAGATTAAAACGATACTCAGAAAAGTTTATGGGGACTATGAACCTTCGTTACCAACCATAAAATACTGGACAGCTGAATTCAAACGCGCCGTACAAGCATTTTTGATGAAGAACGTCCAAGTCACCCAACTGAAGTTACGACATCAGAAATGATTGAAAATATCCATGATATTGTGATAAACGATCAGAGAGTGAAAGTGCACGAGATTGCTGAGACTATGGACATCTCAATTGAACGGGTGTAAAAATTTTTAACAACAAATTTGGATATGAAAAAGCTTTCCGCAAAATGGGTGCCGCAATTGCTCACTATTGACATTAAACACACTCGTATGCCAATTTCAAAATAATGTTTGATGAAGTTAAAGTGAAATCCAAATGATTTTTGGCATCGATTCATAACTGTTAACGAAACATGGATTTATCACTGTACACCAGAAACTAAAGAACAGTCCAAACAGTGGGTTTTTCGTGGCCAACTTGCGCCAAAAAAGGCTAAAGCGACTTTATCAGCAAACAAAGTCATGACTACAGTAATTTGGGATTCATGCGGCATATTTCTCGTCGATTACCTTAAAAAAGGTAAAACGATTAATGGAGAATATTATTCCAACTTATTGAATAGTTTCAACCATATTGTGAAAGAAAAACATCCGCATTTGGCGAAGAAAAAAATTCTCTTTCATCAAGACAATGCATGCGTGCACACTTGTGTCCTCGCCATGTCAAAATTCTATGAATTAAGATACGAACTGCTTCTGTATCCACCATATTCGCCAGATTTAGCCCCTGCGAATATTTTCTATATCCAAATATGAAAAAACGGCTCGATGGAAAAAATTTTGGCTCTAACGATGAGGTTATTGCTGAAAAAAAAAACACTTATTTTGAAGGGTTGGAGAAATCGTATTTTTTAGAGGGAATAGAAAAAATAGAAAAACGTTGGTCTAAGTGAATCTAACTAAAAGGAGATTATGTTCAAAAATAAAATACATTTTTGACATAAAAAGTGTTTTTCTTGTCAAGGCCAGGTACTTATCCTACAGCCCTCGTAATACGTAACTCTACGAGAACGATCGGCAAAATTGCAGAATAACTGAAAAAAATTGATCAAAGGAAAATAAGGTTAAAAAAAATTGAATATAACTACTGACAATTACTATAACGCAATTTCGATTTTTTTTTTTTTTTTACTTACGAAACTGTAAAAAACTTCAATTTCAAACGCAAGAGTTGAGAATTACCAATCCTTCAACCCGGTATCACGTTTTGAAATAAATATTTAAATTTCAATATTACACATTGTACTAGTTCATAAAAGACATAGGAATAGTAATGAATTTTTTTTCATATAATCCTCCCTAAAAGTATTGAGCTAAATTTTTATAAAGAATCTTCATTTATCAAATGATTAAATGTTTATTAAAGAAATTTATTTATTAAAGGCGGCTTCTTAAAAGCTACAAATAATATAAATTGAGAACGACCGAAAATTCTGTTTCGTTTTCGCTTTCGGCCTAAAATCTGAGTTGCCAATAATTGGAACGGACCGAAACTCTACCGAAATTGTTTGTATTTCAAAAACCTCGTTTTTCCCTTCGGAAATTTTCAACATTACTCATTGAATTGACCTGTGTCGGCTCAAATAAGATAGTATTTATTGCTATGAATTTCACCGTTTATAATTATCAGTCATGACTGACTCAAGATTTGAGAATTATACAGCAAGAAATGCATATATGACTAAACTTTGAAGACGCTTTTCACCTACTCATTAAAAGTTGCAGACATATTAAAAATTTTTAGTTTGAATCCACAGAAGTGTTTCGAATACTCTTTGAGAAAAATCTAGTATAACAGATGGTCATTTACAAAAATCCTTATAAAAAATAAAACGAGGTATGTATACCTAAAACCTTTTATAATTAGATGATATTCGTATAATTAGAAAATCATTCAGAATCGTTGACGAATTTATTACATTTTATTGCATATGAAAATAAAAAGTTTTGGCAGAGGCACTGAGAGTCATACGTATAATTAATTAATAATTATGTATATTAATTACTAAACAGTTTTTTGACAATTTTTGTTTTTCGTTTTCGACAGAAAATAAAAAGATTACCGAAATTAGTTTTCTTTTTCGTTTTCGGTTTAAAAACCTCGATCCCTAAACATAAATATAGTTACAATAAAAAATTACATAAATTAATGTCATATCTATTACATATTTTAAATAAGATTTTGTAGTTTAAATCCTTAATTGACTCAAAATATCTTGGCATATTTCTTGATGGATTTCTAACTTTATTAGTTTTACTCTGTAGGAAATTATTTAAAGTTCTGACAGCAGCTGATAAAGCAATTGGATTAATACTCTTTCATACTTTACCATTTAATCAAAATTAAAGGAAAGTTCTGCCAAAAGACTAATGTGTTGTATTATTAATGTGATCGTAGTAAAATGTGTCTCTACTACTTTATCATTTGACATCTGTATGGAAACAAGCATTTTCACTCTGTTATTCATAAATCTGAAAAGACATCGGCCGGAATAAAATGAGAAATTTATGCCTGAAAGAGACTGGAAGTAAATAATGTTTGCAAATCTCTCAGTTTGTTCGGAAAGCCATATGTAATTTATGTTAATAGTTGTACCAAAGAAAAAATATCTATGGTTACACCTAAAAGGTAATTTTCATCGTTAATTTTATCTAAAGATACGTGTTGTATTGTTTCATTACTTGTGTTGAGATCGAATTGTACTTTTCCTATTTCCATAATATTAAATTTATATGTTACAAATATTTTTATAATGCAATGCTGAAAAGACAGATTTATCAGTATATCTTAAATCTTTGGTCAAAATTAATTTTTCATAAAAAATAATGAACAATCCAATCTAGCAGGAAATGTCTTGTCAATTTTTATTAATATTTTATCTTACATTTACCAAGTATGATCGGAAAACATGCGAAAGGAAAATTGCTTTCTTTTCGTCTTCTTGAAATATTATTATTTTTTTAATATATATTTTTTTTCATTGTACCTTTTTAAAATTATGAAACTTTTAACTCATTTGGTATATTAATGTTCCGTACTTAAAAAACAAAAACGGAACCATTATAAGATCACTCCTGCGTCTTTCTGTCTGTCCGTAGGTGACAGCCATTTTACTTGTAAATTATGTAATGTGGAAAGGTCAAATTCAATGAAGTAATAAACGCTATTGACCCATATATTTATAGATATTAACCATTCACAAATACATTAAGAAAAATGTAGAGAGGCTAATTAAATTACTTTTCTTTAAAATTATTAAATTTTTTCTTTGTATATCGTTTGAAAGCTTTCGTAACAAAGAACTTAAAAATACATTTCTTTTAATTTTATGTATTATATTTTCTGTCATATCATAGAAAATGTCATAAAAAAATATGCCCCTATAACAACATATAATAACATATGTGATTATAACATATAATGTGTATAATAACATATAATTGTCCATGTGAGAAGCAATCAGTGTCTAGGTCTACACCGCAAAATTCTAAAAAGTGGCCATGAGCTTTGCTGATGGTGATTGCAAACACCAATCAAATCGCGAATTGCAATCTCTTAAATTGAAATGGCATATCCGTTGGAGGAATGAGGACAGGTTCACCTTCGAAAGGTCCAGTCAATATTGTTGGTTCTACGACGCTGCTTTTTTTTTTTACTGCAAACCGCGTTCCTTTTCAAAGCTTTGGTTGATGGATAAATGTTAATTGGCATGCCGATTTTCAATTGCAGTACGTGCAGAGGCAGGTGGATCCAGAGAATTCAAAAATTCTGTTGCCCAATTAACCGCTTCATCTGTCTCCTTAACAGTGTTAACGGACTTGTATGTGAATCCCCTACTTTGAATGTTAGACTCATTAATGTAGTTATATTCCTACACTGTTAAAAATTGTGTAGTGGGTTGAACCAACTTTTGGTGCTGCAGTTGAAGTAACTATAAAATGATGAAATCCCACTCCAAGATTTGGAGTTCCGTTTGAACCTTAGCTGTAAATGTTGGTTCACCATTTCACCATTTTATGGTTGGAGCTACTGCAGCACCAAAAATTTGTTCAACGTATCAGAAAATGTGTAACAGTGCAGACGTCTTCGTTCTTGGCCATAAGAATAGTTTGATCACTCAGCCAATCGTGATTCTTATAATTGGATTCAAAATATTGGGAAATACTTTTTCAACCAGTTCTTCTTTTCACGTCACTAAATTGCAGAAGTTAGAGGCAATTAAATCCGTCTTGAGGTCCGATCCACCGGCATCTTACCGTTCCCAAATTCCAGCAATTGATCTCAGATTATCTCCGCTGATCGATCGTTTTGCAGCTGGACACGTATATTTGTAGTTAATTTTAACGTCTTTACGTGTAGCCATAAAGTAGGGTATTGCAGGGAAGCATTTATTTCATCCGCTGGTGTCGATCGAGGAATTACAGGTAATATTTGCCTGAAATCTCCTGCAAGGAATATTAATGCGTTCCCAAATGGTCTGACGTTTAAATGCAAATCTTGGAATGAGCAATTAAGAGCATCGAACGGTTTTTTTTGTGCGCCATTGTGCTTTCATGTCAAACAAAAAATTTGCATTCATCCCAAACAATTATTTCGCATTTTAGAAATACTTTTCCCATGCCGGATGCTTTGGAAGTGTTGCACATGAGAGTTTCAATGATTTGCATGTTTAATGGCAATTTCAAAGCGAAATGAGCAGTTCTTCCACCTGGTAGCAGTGTCGCAGCTATTCCATATGAGCCAAGCGCTAACTCTATGTCATTTTGGGATCCAATTGCTGACAGAATCAATCTAATTACGAATGTTTTACCAGTTACTCCCGGTGCATCCAAGACGACGATTTCTCCAACCCCGTTATTGATATTTTCGATTATTTGATCGTAAATGCCTTTTTTTCTCAAGCGTTGGCATTAGAATATTTGACAAAAGACCACCCGTGTTGTAATTTTGTTAACGACGCAATTCTGCATCAAACGAAACAGCGGCAGATCGATTTGGTCATGCAATTCCCAGTTCATTGAGAACTTTGTGATTTCTAAGCACAAATCTCCAATCATTATCAACGCTTCGTCATAGATTTCTGCTGGGAAATCCATGTTCATATTTGAATTTCGGAGGAAAATATCTTCAGCCATGTGCGATTGATATTTCTCCATAACTTTGTATTAGATGAAGGAGAGCAGGCTGTCAATGCGAACAATGCATACATCCAAGAGTCGGCAGTTCTCCGATAAATTCACAGCTTTACATGCACTGCGGAATGTGTCATATGTAACGCCGTTGAGAATGCTCAATTGCTGTAAAGGTGTTGAACCGGGTACATTTACCAACAATATGCAAAGAAAGAAGAATTTATCTTGATTGGGATGTGCGGTGTACAGCCCGTCTATTGTAGTTCCTTTGAATATGCCAGGTTGTACTCTTCTCAATTTTGCGTCGTTCAAATGATTTTCTACACGCATTCCATGTCTAACACGTAGGCACTTCGAATACAGCAATGTTTTGGCAAACATGTCATTTAGACATAACGCGAAGAAAGCAGTTAAAGTTATAGCAGGGGGATTCAGGGCTATTTGTTGCACATTTGCAGCTGTGAAATAAACGCGTTGTCGATTTTCTAGTTGTACTGCCAATTAAACAACAGCTGGACTCCGTTCATGTATGGAAAACGAAAGAATTCGCCATACGCTGCCGTTATTAACGAACTTAAAAATGTACTTGATAGATTTAACGGAGTTACAGTATTCCACGTTTATGTGAGCTTTGTATGTTTTTGATGGCAAAGGCTAATATGGAACAACACAATGGCTACCTAATTCGATGTCACCCTTTCGCATTTGCATGGTTGATAATTTACCGCCATCTTCTGCTGATCTTCTGTATAATGGATATCCATTGTTTACAGCGTGAATTTAATTCATCATTGCTATCACCAATGAAATACATTTGTAGGAATTTATGTTTACCATATGAGAACGGATAGAGGGAGCTGGCTTTATGATAAATCTGTCCTTTCTCTTTAAAAGTTGGCATAGTTTGCGCTTACGATTTCTGCGCCGAATGACGTCATTTGGAAGCATGAGTTGTATTTCCTGATGTTAGGTAGGACAATCTTTGATTCGGCAATATATCCCACCAGCAGAGTTTTTAATGGCTCTGGCGGTTCTCCAAGTTGAGGCTGTTTACTTTTTCCGGCGGAGAAACACATTCCTATCGTTTCACCATTAAATTTCAGAGCTTGTAATAAGAACACACTTCAGTCATAGTATCCATGACAACATGCCTGCTCAAACTATAATCATCAGCTGGGTTATACCGGAATGCAAGGCGATTGTAATTGCGTGATTGCTGAGCACAGAGTAGCGTTTGGCACGGATCTGCTGTTCCTCGTTGACGTCTTTCAGCCACTCTCATCCTGTCGTGTTCATTCTTTTGAGAACGAAGCAGATCTGAAGCTGCAGAACGCGCTTGCCGTGTATCGACAAGACTGGCTGCACATCGCTCTATTGCTTCCTCGGCACGTATTATAGCCATGCTTTGTCTGTTTCGTTCATTCGCTGATGCCCGTTCTTCCTCAGTGTGGTTTCCAATTACTTTTTTCACTGCTTCCGCTCCGCGAGTACGACGAGCTGAGTTTGATCTTCTGCGAGGCATTATTTGGGTGAACAAAAGCAGATCGATTGCCCTGAAAAAGAAGAATGTTATAAGAAAAGCATACAAAATTGCAAAAAATTAAAAAAAGTAAAAGACACCAACTAAAAAACAAAGAAAAAAACATAAAACATAAAAAATGCTAATGAAATACTAACGAAGGGGAAGGAGAAAGGGAGGTGTATAATATGAAAGAGTGGTCAAAGGGCTTTCTTATGATATACCACATAATGGGTGTCGGAAAAAAATTAAAAAGTGCCCCGTGGGGGTGGGGGAGCGAGGTTCATAATAGGTATATAAAAACACGCACGTATTCGAATGCAAAACAATCGGTGAATATTAAAGCAAGCGATAAAGAACTTTCGGAGATTTAAGGTTTTGTTCAAACGAACATTTACATTTTATTTACATAGAAATGTACACCAGGAGGGAAAGTGGTGGAAGGTGGAGGGGAGGTGCATAATATGAAAAAGTGTCAAAGGGCTTTCTAATGATATACCACACGATGGGTGTCGGAAATAATAAAAAAAGCGTCCCCTGAAAGGGGAGAGGCAAATTGGGGGAGGGGTGAGCGAGGTCCTTAATTTTTTATCTTCTTTTCATCGCAATGATATATTAGGATATTTTTGAACTGGTGACAAAGATTTTTTTTGTGAGGATTTTTATCCTCAATGGATGTTTTGTTAAAATGTAGAATATACAATTTTTTGAATTGACATTTTAGAGTTATAGTTTATAAGTTACAAGGAGGTACTTCAAAGACTCTTGAAGTGGAAGTTACAATGGGTATAAAAATCCGATGCTCTTCTCCTTCAATTATTTTATAGGCAACTATAATTTTTAAAATTGCAACAATTTTTATCTGAACTGAAAGAGTATACATGTGCATTTACTATGTCTTAACTAAGATTATTCTTTCTTCTCAAACGTACTTTATAACTAAATCTGTGTTAACAAACTCCATTTGCAAAGTGCAATTTATTTTGAATTTAATTTTTTTTTTTCAGAAATTTCATTCCTCAGCTTTTTTCCCGGATTGATTGAGATATCAATTTGCAGAAAAAAGTATTCGTTCTTTCTCATTTTTCTTTGATATCAGAACACAGCATCTTGGAAAAAAAAAAAAAAAAAAAAAAAAAAAAAAAAAGACGAAATATTTTAATTTCCGTACGTGTCTCTTCAAAAAATGCAATGGGTATTAAGCCTCTGGGTAATAAACAAATTTTTATTCTATAAAAGTCTAATCTAATTAAAGTTTTGACGATATTGTTTTTTTATTCTTTTACTATCAAATAAGAATTTTGTGATTTGAATTAAATTGCTTGAACGTTGATTGAAATAGTTATATTTCATGTAAATATACGGTGCATAATATTTTATAAAAATATATATTAATATAATATTATTAATTTATAAAATATATTAATCTTAAAAATTGTTGAACTGCAAATTTTAGTATAATTATATCTTTGATTAGCACAAATAAAATTTAGAAGTTGAATAATTATAGGACTATCGATTGAAAACAGTTGCGGTTGGTTGTTGGTTGTGTTTATGACGGCCAATTATCAACACGAGGGATATGGGCCCTAAGGGGGGGGGGTGCCCTTCGTGGGGGTCTTCCTAAGGGAACCTAACCCGTATTAACGCTTGGAAATCCAAGGTTCGAAGAAAACCACGAAAACTCCGAACGATTAGGCCGACGGGCGCGATTGAGTTCGAACCCAGCACTTCCCGTCTACCAGCTTCGAGAGCAGAACCTCTCGGCCACTGGTGGGGCGAAAACAGTTGCGGAATACTGTTTATATATTTTTAAATGGTTTGGAATATTATAAAATATATCAATTGAAATATTATATACTGAGTGTCATATTTTTTATGTGATTTTCTTGCATAAAATCATTTAACTTTTAAATGCATTAGTATATCTCCTGCATTTTATTCTGCATTTTTATTTATTTGACACACACATAACTGATTCAGATGACTGGAATTAAATGATATTTTTCCAATAAATATTATCTCAAAGCTATAAAATTAATCTTTGGTAATATTTTTCTGGAAAAACTCATTCACTATATGCACGATATTTAAAAAATATTAATACAAATATTTAAAGGAGATAGAGCACAGATAGAAAATCTCCAATTACAAAAAAAAGAAAAAAAAAGTCCTTCCGGCCAGTGCCGGGAGGAAGAGGTAGCTTTCATATTCCTTATTTTAAAAAAGCTAACTTATATTATTCAAACATACGAAACTCAATTTAGTGGAAACCAAATATAGGAGATTCAATACTAATTTTTATCAATACTAAATCATTATGAATGAGAATTTCGCGAAATTAGTCAGCTTTAACCAAGTTGCTTTTATTTAAAGTAACTTATATTTGGCTGCCAAACTCGGCGATTTCTTAAAGTGCCTGCCATTTTAAGACAACATGGTGGATGAGGCTAATGAGTGAAATTGGTCGAGACCTTAGTAATTGCTGTGCACATGCTCACTCACATCGGAATCGATTGATATATATGAGTGCTGTCGCAGGCAAAAAATCAGGTTTTTCAAAATGTCACCCACATTAGATATTGAAATTGCTATATCTGAGCCATTTTTTAAGATAAAGACAAACAAAAAATACTTCTGAATCCTTATATCAAGGTCAAATACTTAAGAAAGAAACCTTTTTCAATTTCTAATTTTTTTGGATCTCACTTTAAGTATAATTTTTTTTAATTTAATGGCCGCCATTTTGAAATAAGATGGCTGATGAAGCTGGCCAGCGAACTTGGTCGAGATATTGATGTATACTATCCACATGCCTTCTTACATCGAAATAGGTGAATACTTGTGTTATCGCGTGACAAATACAAGATCGTTTCAAAGTGTTAGCCATGCTTGAAATTCAAAGTGCTATAATTCAACCATTTTTTAAGGTATCTGACTACGTTGAAAATGCAATTTTCGACCAAAATTGTCAAATAGATTTTATTTTATTTTATTAAAGACCAATTCTTTACCTTTCCAAAACTGTATTTGTTTTCATTGTACGTGAAATAGATCCGGAGTTATAGCGGTTTTAAAACTACTCAACAGCTGTCACTCAAAAAGAAGGTGCTGTTTAAAGGGCTTTAAAATTTAAAATTTTCAAATTTTTAAATTGCTTTTAAAGAGTCGTATGTTTGGAGAAATTTCGCGATTTTGGATGCATTTGTTTAATAATAAGAAATGTAAATAATATGCTCCATGAAATTTAGATGTATATTACTGTAAATTCTTGTAGTAAAACATAAATCTAAACTTTAAATGCATTTTTTGGAAAATGTAATTTTCGGTGAAAATTCCATACGCAAAACATGATTTCTCAAAATGTTATTGGAATATCACTATGAAATTTAAAATGTATGTTATTTACACTATTGTGAAGGCAATGAACTAAAGATTTAAATTTAGAATAAATATTTTTGGTTTTATGGATGTTTTTGTGGAATGACATCGATGAATTTTATGAAAATTAACATGCAAACAGGTGCGATATGCTATAAGTTTTGAAATACTTAAAGAATCTCTTAGATTTTAGTTCATTGCCCTCACCAATGTCATAAATATGAAGTGTAAAAAGGAAATTAAGATACATACAGTAGAATTTCCTTTAGAGCGTTTTGCGTTTCGGGCCAAATTTCACTAAATTTTACTATAAATTCTTCCATTTACCAAAATTTTATCAATAAATGAAATATTTTTTACCTTTTTTCACATTTTCTAGTCCTAATCTTAGTAAAAATAAGTTTAAAAACTATTTAAATAGCTTTTTTGGAAAAAATTGCTCCGTACGTAGGCAGGCACCTTAAGATCTAAGCAAAACAACAAATTTTCAGAAATAAAAACTCCTCCAGAATCTTTGTATCAAGGCCAACCACATAAAAAAAGTCTTTTTCATTTTCCAATTTTTTAATACCTCATTTTAAATTTAAAATTTTATTTTTTTTAATGGCAACCCTTTTGAAACAAGATGGCGAATGAAGCTGGCCAACGAACTCGGTCGAGACATTCGTATGTGCTATCTACAGACCAAGTTACATTCAAATCGGTTCATAAATTCGCCTGTTATCGCGTGACAAAAATCAGGTCGTTTTAAAATGTCAGCCACAATAGAAATTCAAAATGCTATAACTCAGCCATTTTTTTAGATATAGATAAAACAAAAACTGTTCCGGAATGTTTGTATTAAGGTAAAACACATACGAAAAAAATCTTTTTCATTTTCCAAATTTTTGGTATCTCATTTTAAATTTTAATTTTTTTTTAATTTTTTAAATGGCTGCCATTTTGAAACAAGATGGCGGATGAAGCTGGACAACGAACTCGGTCGAGATATTTGTATGTACTATGTACACACCAAGGTACATCCAAATCGGTTCATAAATCCGCCCGTTATCACGTGACAAATATCAGGACGTTTCAAAATGTCAGCCACGCTAGAAATTCAAAATGCTATAACTCAGCCATTTTTTAAGATATAGACGAAACAAAAACTGCTCCCGAATCTTTTTATCAAGGTCAAACACATAAGAAAAAAATATTTTTTCAATTTTCACTTTTTTAGTACCACATTCCAAATTTTAAATTTTTTTAAAATTTTTAAATGGCCGCCATTTTGAAACAAAATGGCGGCTGAAGCTGGCCAACGAACTCGGTCGAGACATTGGTATGTACTAACTACACACCGAATTACATCCATATCGGTTTATAAATACGAGAGTTACAGTGTGACAAAGGTCAGATATATATATATATATATATATATAGATGTCAATTTTGAACGGAGGGTGGTTTCGGGGTCTGGGGGTCATGATCGATGAAAATATACCAAAATTTTTGTGAAATCGCTTTCCTCCGAACGGCTGCAATTGGTAGCTTTTTGTAATGAAAGCTACCTAAAAGAAGAAGAAAGCAGTGATATATTATCTTTTATGATACAATGATGAGTAAGTATGTTTTAATTTGAATTGTTAATTTTATCTAACTTAAATGCATGCGTATATTTTCTCCCTCGCGTAAAATATACTTTACACGTTTTTCATAATATGTTTGAACTTTTCTGGAGATTGCGCATCGTGTTTAAAATAGAATTTATAGCTTAAATAATAATTCAAAGAAAGATATTATTAATTTCTAGAAGTACAAAAGACTCTCTCAAATCCGCAACATCCACAAACGCGTAAAATCCGCACATCATCGCAGATGTAAACAATGAAGCTTTCAGTTCGGATGAAGGACCAGAATTAGGACCAGAATTGACTTTTTTACTTATATATCATTCTGTACATATTTTAACCGCAATTCAAAATATTGCTGATACCTTTGGTAATCACTATCGTTTTATCAAATATATTTATGCATTAATCAAACTTTTTCTGTCATTAAGTATGGCTATACCTGAAATAGAACTTCCTGATTTTATGATTTTGATGTGAATTAGTAGGGTACCTATATGGGGAAAGATGCATAGAAAAATTCAAGAAGAATGTATCTTTATGGTGCATATTTAATTATACATTATTAATTATTTACACAATTTTACACAATTTACACAATTATTTACACACTTATTTATAATAATTTAATCATTTTTACAATCCTCTTAATTTTCATTATTTTAGTTTATTAATTTACTTAATTATTTTAATATTCTGCTATATTGTAAGCATTCATTATAATTTCGATTGCTTTATTACATTCAAATTATGTTAAAGAAATGTAAACAAAGCAATAACCAGAAATCCACAAACTTTAAAAATCCACACAACCTTTGGTCCCAAGCAGTGCGGTTTTGTGAGAGTCTACGTATTTTATTCTCTATTGCCAAAACTTTATATTGTCGTGCTTTAAAAAATATTTCTGATACGGATTACTCATAACAAATTCGAACAATGCCAATATCCAAACATTCCACACTAATTTTACAAAACGTATAGTTAAGATTTTATCTATATAAATAAATGAAACCTAGCACAATTTTTACTCTTATCAAACTTTGATAATTCTTCCTATATTGAAATTACAATAGTTTTTAGAGTTTTGTAGCATTACATTTAGTATTGAACTATGTGTATATTGCTAAATATAGTACATGTAGACGACAAAATATCCGCACGGGCAAAATAATCTGTTACAACCTATATAATTCATTCCTACCAACTCCTTCGAAATTTTGTCACCAGCAACTATTATGATTAATCATTTCCTATTTTCTCCCAAATTTCCGCTATTATATAACGCGACGAGGGCTTATTTACTTTTGCCGGTATTTCGTACTCACTCCGTATTTATTAACATTAAAATATGTTGCAACACAAAAATATAATTCAAATTTAACTTGTAAATAATTTAAAAACAATTTAATTTTCAATTTAATTTGAATTTTCTTTTGCTGCAGTATATATTTAGAAGTTTAATCTACAATTCGAAATAAAATATAATTATTTTATTATACCATTTTATAATTTCCGTCGTATTAATTACACTTCACAAATAAAAAGGTAGCGTAAAAGTATATTTTAAAAGGTTATATTTAATTGCTATTCACATTAATAGCATGAATGAAAGCGCTAATTTTTTTCAGAATAAAAACTGGAAAATATGTCATTTTTGCTTAATATTTTGGGAATTATATTTTAATTAGCTGTTCATTTTTAATTATGAGTTTAGATAAAACTATTCTGAAATATAATTTTGTCTTTCTTGGCACATTAAAAATGAATTAATTTAATATCAGTATGAATATACTAGTTTCCTATTGCTCGGTATGGAACATACATTCTGTTTCAGATGTATTTTGATGTTTTATTTCGAGTAGATTTTATTTATTTCCTTTTTGAAACTCACGAATATACACTGGTTAACAAAAATTAAGGAAAAGTCATAAAATGCTAATTTTCAAATACGCGAACACTCAAAAGGAAATAATATAATTCGAGTAATTACTATCTCTAACCACACAGCTACTCCACATAACATCTCATTCATGTCACACATTGTCACAAGTGTCACAGTCACTACGGTGAAGCAAAAAAATAGGAAATTCCATACATCTCATTACGAGTCTGAAATGATCAATATATGTGACTCCACTGAGACGTCACTGTGACTGCTGTTTTGTGGTGAGCTACCATGTGTCTTTACAAAGTAGTTACATTATGACTCTCATGTGACTGTCATTTGTAGACTCAATTTCAAAGTCATCGTGAACGCTGCATCGTGATAAGTTACCAAATAATGTCACATTAAAGTCACATGATGACTTTCAGGTGACAGAGAGACTACTGTGAAGTCACCATTGTGCTCTTTTGGGAAAACTCTCCATGTGACTATAATATGATATTATTTGGTGACTTATCATAATGCAACGTTCATGATGACTATGAAATTGAGTCTCAAAATGACAGCCACATGAGGGTCACAATTTAACTACATTGTAAAGTCACCTGGTGACTCGTCACAAAGCAGCAGTCACATTGACTTCTCAGTTGAGTCACATATAGTGATCATTTGAGACTCATAATGAGATGTATAAAATTTCCTATTTTTTTTGCTTCACCGTAGTGACTGTGACACTTGTGACCATGTGTGACATGAATGAGATGTTATATGGGCTAGCTGTGTGGTAGAGATAGTAATTACTCGAATTATATTATTTCCTTTTGAGTGTTCGCGTATTTGAAAATTCGCATTTTTTGACTTTTCCTTAATTTTTGATAACCAGTGTATTCATATAAAGTGTATATCCTACTCGAAACAATAAATCAAATATTGTATTTATACATTCTGTATTGAATGCAGAGTGAGTACAAATGATGGGCCCAACTTAAAAAAATCACATTTTAGCAACTACTGCACATATTGCAATTAGTGATGCATGAATTTAAAGAGAAATATATCAAGCTTTTTTTCAGTTACCAATGTTCGATGTGTGATCCTCTTGTTACACGGCATACGTCCAATCTGTAATTCTGTTCGTTCCAAACATTTTGCAGCATCACTCTGTCAATGGTTCTGAATGCTGCACAAATGCTTTCTTTAAGTTCTGGCAGTATTTTCGGCTGCATAAACAATGTCTTTGACACTGCCAGAACTTAAAGAACACATTTTTGCAGCATTCAGAACCATTGACAGAGTGATGCTGCAAAATGTTTGGAACGAACTGAATTACAGATTGGACGTATGCCGTGTAACAAGAAGGTCACACATCGAACCTTTGTAACTGAAAAAAACTTTGTATATTTCTCTTTAAATTCATGTATCAATTATTGTAATAACTGCAGTAGTTTCGAAAATATGATTTTTTTATCGGGTCCATCATTTGTACCCACTCTGTATATTGAAAAACAAAATGACGTTCTTTATGTTAAAAATTAAACACCACTATTTTTTAAGTACGACTGAATTAAGGGTATGCAAAATACCGTGGCTTTAAAAGTGGGCTACAAAGCCGAAAAGTGCTTATGAATTCAGTTTGTCTCTCTGTTTGTCTGCCGTCTATCCGTACTCTAAATTTAGTAAATATAGTCATATTTCCATGAATTTGATATATGTTACTGGGGTTTACTACGGCATGTTCGGTATTGGAAATGAAATGTATAGCTTTTGCGTTCATTTACAGGAACACTCAAAAGAATTCCGTTCAATGACTACGGTCTTTGGAGAAAATCATTTGTGTGTTAAAATTAACATATGTGTTTGCATATTACCCGGTGTGTATGAATTCCATAGAACATATACAGGGCAGCACAAAAGTTCTCAAATATATCTTCGTTTGTGGACGAAAATTACTGAATGGTGTTTTTTAACTGTTCTGTGCATTTAGTTGAACTATCTTTTTGTATAATATGTAGTATAGTCAGAAATCTATAGATAATATACAGGGATGCACAAAAAAAATTGGATTGTCCCCCCTCTGTTGATAATAATTCCAGAACTTTGGTTATCAAGTGCGTTATGCGTTTTCCGAATCGTTTATTTAGGTATCATCTTTCACCTTAATAAATTGTATTGTAAGTTTTGATACAGTATTCTGAATGCGTTGGAAAGTTTTTCATAATGTATGCTGTAAGCAGGACGCATCATTTTTCGTTCTTGTTAACACTTTCTGACATAGTTGAAATGTGTATATGAATTGGTTTTGTCAGTCTATGTGTCTGCCATCTGTTCGGCCCTAATTCAGGTAAATATACTCGGAATGCCATGAAATTGATGTGTATTATTGAGCTTTACTACGGTGTGTTTGGTATTGAAAATAAAGTGTGTAGCAATTAATAATTCCGTTAGATTACGGCCTGTGATAAAAAATCCTTTGTGGTATATTTTATTGATGTTACACTATTTCCAACATATTAAAATGTATATACAGGGTGTCCCAAAAGTTCCTGACACATTTTAAAGTTCATTATAAAATCAAGTAATTGCCGTACAGGAGTGCGGTTTGGACTAGAATGCTTCTTACGATAAAACTTTTCTTCAAGCGAATATAAGTAAATAGTTACGATTTTGATATTAGAGGTCGCCACTTGTCCGTATTTTTGGTAATCCCCCAGACTTAAACCCACTCAGTATTAAAAGATCTTTTCAAAACACCTTAAAAAACTATTAAATGCACTAGGCCTTTCGAAAGATCTGAGTCTTTCTTCGTCAGCCGAAGAGAAGACATGCTTCTACTATGAAAGCAGATGCAACACTGAAATGAGAGATAAGGTAAGGGAAACAAGCTGAAGAAACAGCCAACAGGAAATTAGAAATCAACAGCCAATAGGAAAGCAGAAGACAACAATTAAGTTTGTAGCAATTATTAATTCCTTAACATTACGGCCTATGCTAAAAATCCTTTGTCGTATATTTTATTGGTGTTACACTATTTCAAACATATTGAAATACATATACAGGGTGTCCCAAAAGTAAAATTCTCATAGTTTTTACATTTCACATTAAGGTTTAAACAGTGGGAATTTTACTATTTCAAAAAAGTGCTGACAAAGAAGAAATCCGAATTTTAAAAAAGTAGGCCTGAAAGATCATTATGCGACAGAATTTTCCGGAACCCCTATTAGTTATTAAAACATTTAAAAATTTATAATGATCGTTTTAAAATGCCATTTAGATAAATTTCAGCTATGGAAATTTTTATTTACATGAAAAAAAAAAAAAAAACCTGTAATTACAAAGGTTTATGAAGTGTTCCAACACTGATTTGTTTATTCAACTCTGTATACATTTTATAAGAGAAACTTAAATTTAAATAATTATTAAATAACTGGATGGCATGTAGCATTGTATGCAACTATTACGGATTCTAAACGCTAAATGTTTAGATTGGTACGTTTAATTGCTTTTTACTGTTTTATCAATGCTTAAACAAAAGACATAAAAGCAAATATATTGTAATTATAGCCCTACAACATCGTTGTTTAGACCAATGTCAGACGGGCGTCTTTTCTGCTGCTTTTTTATTCTTAAGTATTATCCATTCACAATGCTATAGCATTGTGAATGGATAATACTTAAGCAAAAAAGACGCCCGTAAGACATTGGCCTTACTCTGAAATTTACAGTATCTAATCTAATTTGTTTAGCTTCATAACTATATATATATATATTTCTTATTAACGTTTTTCTAATAAATAAAACAAACTTGCAAACTTTTTGACTTTATTTATTTTTTTATTAAAAGATTTGTTAAAATACAATACATCTAAACCATGGCATCAAGCATTAATGTTATATTTAAAGCTGTGGCCGGCCAGTAAATTACATTGTATAAGCTACACTTTAAATGCATGAAAATACAAAAAAAAAAAAAAAAAATGTCATCCCTCTTCAGTAAGAAGTACGATACAGAATTATTTTCCATTTACAATGTTAATCTTTTTTACTCTAGTTTCATAACTGAAGGAACATCCTTAAAATTGACTGTTTGGTCAAATGTATGCTAAATGCTATGAGATAGATAGAGATTTTCCATTTGATATATTAATAACTTTCAGCTAAAAATAACCTTTAGATAACTGAAATAATTTACATTGTTATATGAAAATTTGGCTTCATAATTGCCTATTTTGTAATGCCAATAATTTAAAGAGAAATCACATCATTTGATATAAATCAACTTGCACATTTAGTTTGAAAATTCTTCTACTGGGACGTTACACCGTTTTCTAAATCAATCTGGCCGAAAATTAATAATTATCTCTTTTCTTTATGAAACTTGCAACGCATGTAGCATATAATACACCTTTAAATCGTCTCTGTTTATTCTAAAACTTTACTTCTAGTATGCTAACAGTTCTATCTACATAATGAATTTTCTTTCATCTTCAACCACTTTTTTCCTGTTGAATTAAAAATTCTATTAAAATAAAATTTTCCAAATATATTTAACTTGCATAATTTTTAGGTAGATTTCGTAAGAAACACTCTATTACATTCCCCCCTATGTTGGAATTTCTGAAAACGTTTTGCAGATCTACGCCTATCATGATCCCTAGAACCCTAAACCACCCAAAGTTCAAAATTTTATATATAGATATATCACTTTTTTATGGACAAGATAACTTCCATAATTCTACACAAATCTGTTCCAAACTGATACATAAAATCAAGGGGCAGAAAACCTCGGCCAAGTTCTTTAATGGTCAAAGTCGGACGAAGAGGATGTAAATGTGTGTGGGGTTTTTCTGAAAACAGATAAAACCCCATAACCTCTTAATTATGATGCGTATCCAATCACTTTAACGTTATAATTACTTCTATGAAAATGGCCAAAAAATTCCGTATAACAGATTTTTGATATTGTTAAAATGGTCTCAAGAGGCGATGAAAATTGGGTTTCAAGAAGTAAAATATCACAACTTCTCCAATTCTCAAGTTATCAAGTCTCTAATCTTCCAATTATTATCTATAACTTTTATGTTGGCGAGCTTTTGATAAGACCAACTCTGACAGTAAAAAAAATTAAAAGCGAAAAAAAGGAGGGGGGTAGAAGAAGAAAAAGATTCATAATTTCAATATTATCTACAACTTCTTAATATTATCTATAACTTTTATATTGACAAGTTTTTGATACGACTAAATCTTACAACAGCAAAAAAAGAAAAAAATGAGTGAGGAGGGTTACAGAAAAAAAATCACATTAACATGATTCTGATAAAACCAACATCTTACAGAATAATGAAATTAAAAACTAGTCAAAAGCGGCCAGATTAAATTGTTAACCTATGTTTATCTCTAATCTTGACTTAGTTTTTGTTGATGAAATTAGTACTTAACTTCGAAATTTACCTATACCTGTAGGCCGAACCGGCAGGGATTTTGTTTTTCTCTTGTGAACAACCATAAGGTGACATATCGATAGAAGATTTTTTAAACTTTTATTTCATAGTTTTATGAGTTTTAAATGTTACGTGGTCAGATTTCGCATGATTACATTCCCCCATTAATTTGATTGTCAATACTTAATGCAAATTTTACTTTTTTACCTGTACTTATTATTAACTTTTAATATAAACGTTATAAATACATTCAAGCCTTATAAATGCATAAGTAATTTATAATTAAATCCCCAAATCAGAAAGAGATTCAGAAATAAATTTCCTTGTACATGTCGATTTGTGTAAGGAAAAAAACCATGTTGGATAAAAAGTACTTTCGCATTATAATTCGATAAGGGACTCGGGGAATGAAATTACCTAGAATTTTTTTGATGGCATTAATGGAAAAAAAAATCGATAAATTGAATTTCATAGAAAACCACGAAAGTATTTTTTATTTATATTCATAAAACTAAAAAAGAAACGGAATTTTTCTGGCATATAAATCACTGAGTTAAATTCAGCGCCTGGATTTAGTTTGGAAAGCTCTTTTCTGTCATGTTTTAATTCCGTCATCTATAGTAAAATAGAAAATTCAAATTTGACACTCTATGTTAATAGAACGTGATTTACAATATAAATTCTAGCTGGTGCATTGAGAAAGATTTCGAAATATTTTTTTTTTTTTTTATATAGACATCAAAACTTACTTCATAAATGATTTTTAATCATCTGTAACTCAAGAAATGTTAAATCACTTATTTTTTTACAAGGTTTTATTTAACTTGCATTGTATACCAGTTTGGCGCAAATCTTGCAATCCAATTTTGAGACAGTTTCTGATCTACAATTGACATTTTTGGCAGTTTGAAGTATTTCCGATGACAATAGAATACTCTTTGAAAGAAAAAAAAACTGAAATTTGCGTCCGTAATCCCTCAGGGGGTAAAAACATTTGCCCAATAAGGTTACGTAAATTTCATCATTCAAATTTTCAGTTTAAAACTTTATATCCATATAATTTTATTTTAAAAGGAACTGATAAAAAATCACTTACAATTTAATTTATTTCATTTAATTAAAAAAAAAAACGACTGCGTAAAAAGTGAACAAAAAAAGAGGAAAACAAGATGACGTAGGAAAATATTAGAGTGTGTAATGGAAATCCTTTTCTTTTACTTAAGTAATTGCAGTCGAAGGCGTCAGATTCATGTTTAGGTATGTACTGCGGCTCCTCCTACTTACATGTTTGCCTCCGACTGCAATTACTTAAGCAAAAAAAAAAAAAGGATTTCCATTACACACTCTACGATTTTCCTACGTCCTCTTGTTTCCCTCTTTTTAGTTCGCTTTTTACGCAGTTGGGTTTTATTTATTTTTTTTTTTTTTTATTGACGAATTTTTAGTGTATATTACATACCTATTTTTTTTTATTTACTTGTATGGATGACTTTTAAGTTGTGTTTAATTGTTAGATCCTATGTATAAACACTGTTTTGATGAAGCCTATAGATGTCTATGAAAGTTAGAGTTACAGTTAAACTAGAGATCCTACCTACACAACCTTCAGGTTGTGTAATATTTAAACGGATCTTCTGAATGTAAAATAGTCTAGGAAACATCGTCTTCATTTTGAAAACCTATCCAATGATATGCAACTCAATATGGTGCGTAAAAATGTTTTTTCGTCTCTACCACCATTTTGTATTTTATGGCAGCCAATTAGAATTTATGAAAACAAAACCTAGCCTATAACCATCGGATGATTAAGACGAATCGATAGAGACCTCATTCATTAAAATCCATCCAGCTGTTGGGATGTTTCGAGGGTATAAAGAATCCCCATGCCCACATACGCGTCAAACACATAAACCTTCTTGGAAGCCGGTTAAAAAGGGTAATTATTTCAATATATTGTCCTTCGATATTTCTTTTCTTTTTAGTTCATTGTAACAAAAGATTGTTTTTTTTTTTTTTTAAGTAATAATTTTTCTCATACATTCACACTATCATCAGCGAATGTCTGGTCATTTCGATTCAATTAATTGCAAATTAGTAATTTTAATCTTTTTAAAAACATTTACATAATTAAGTTTCCCGAAGTACAAGTACCAGTATTTTTAAGTAGGAGAACTACTCGTTTTATTTAAGTACAGAATCCTGCGATTAAATAACGTTACTATTGCTATTCGTAAATACTGTACGCAAAAAATTGGAAAAATTGATAACTGCGCATTTATTACTCATCTATATGGTGAAAAGAGAAAGAGATTTTTTACTGTAGTGACCGTTCAGTCACATTTTCATTCATTTTAATTAAAAGTTAAAACACTAACTTACATATTATAATATTTTAAACTACTTGAATATTAGATAACGTCAGCATAAAGCAGTTTCTCTATTAAATCTTGCCTCATAATTTTAAATTCTAAATATACAGGGCGATTCAAAACTTATCGTTCAAATTTCGTGGGTAGGTAGGGACCGATTTTGGATAAGAAAGTATGTACGAATGCGCATGTAGAGGGCGCTGTGCGTACCCAACCTTCCATTGCATCCCAATCAATGTTTTTTCTTTCCTAAAGCTAGTATTATTTCTTCTCCTACACTGTTAAAAATGAAGTTAGATGTTTCACCAAGAAAATGGTGAAAAGTAGCTGAAATTTAGCTGCAACCGAGATATTAGTGATATGTTTCACCAGTTTATTGGCGCTTTCACAAATACCATTATATTGGTGAAATGTTGAACCATGATTCGGGTTTTTTATAAATCCAATTTTCTGGTGAAAGGTTGAACCATAATTCAGGATTTTTTTAAATCCAATTTTCTGGTGAAAAGTTGAACCATGAATCAAGGGTTTTTTTAAATCCGATTTTCTGGTGAAAGGTTGAACCATGAATCAGTATTTTTTAAATCCAATTTTCTGATGAAACGTTGAACCATGAATCAGGGTTTTTTTTAATAAAATTTTCTGGTGAAAGGTTTAACCATGATTCAAGGTTCTCTCTATTCCAATTTTTTGGTAAAAGGTTGAACCACGATTCAGGTTTCTCTCAACTTTATGGGAAAAGGTTACACAGGATTGTAGTTTTCTTTTTTTCCCCTCGCTTTGGAGTGAAATGATTAACCAGGACTTTGGTTTTCAATTTATCATTTTATGGTGTAATAATGAACAAAATTTCAGATTATGCGAAATTATACTGCAGTACGAAAGCATGATTTTTTTGTTTTCATTAAACTGAAAATTATTAAAGTTTTAATTATTGATTCTATTGTCTTTGAAATATATTTAAAAAAGAAATGTAGTTTGATCTAATTTCACAAAATAATCGCTTTTTTTTTTCCTTCTCTTCCACGAATATTACCATTCTGTCCTTGTACATTTTGGAACATTTCTCTGCACTCAGTTACACTTATAATCCATTTAGTGTTTGCTTATTCACAAACCATTCATAATGAAGATTTTTTTTTTAAATAATTTTCTTAGATTTAAATACATATCCTGTTTTTATTATATTTTTAATTTAAAATCCAGGAAATAAAAAATATTTTTAATAAACATTACTTTAAACAATGCTAATTGGATTTCTTTAAACAATATTAATTTTTGCACAGGTTTGAAAAAGTTTGTTTTCATAATGCACTTAGCTGCTACTTTTATGGTTGGTTGTATTTATGTCGGCCAATTATCTGCACGTGGGATATAGGCCCTAAGGTGGGGGAGTGCCTTCCGTGGAGGTCTTTCTAAGGGAGCCTAACCCGTATTAACGCTTGGAGAACCAAGGTTCGAAGAAAACCACGAAAACTCCGAACGATTAGGCCGACGGGCGCGATTGGGATCGAACCCAGCACCTCCCGTCTACCAGCTTCGAGAGCAGAACCTCTCGGCCACTGGTGGGGCCCGCTACTTTTATGATCTGTAGATTTTTTTTGTTTTTATATTGTTGTGAATCTAAAGATGCTGAAATTTTGATATTATAGTGTTTTCAAATTTTTACCTTCTTTTCACAAAACAAAAAATAAAATATTTCAATTAGCAAAAAATATTTTTAGACATTTCCTCATATCGTTAATATAAAGGTACAATTGTTACACATATGAAAATTTCACAAATCACTATTTTAAGTTATATACATTTTGATAGTACTATTTTTGAACCTTTGGACAATAAAACACATGTTCTGTTCCAAAATCCCAATTATGAAAAATTATTACTAATACATTTATTTTTAAATTAGTATTAAATAAAAATTTGATTTTTTTACTATTGCTGACACATATCGACAGTAACAATAATCCATTTCCCCTTTTCCTCAAATTAAATTATCGTCACAATTTTTTTTATGTCGTTAAAAGGGGAAAAATTGTAATTTCAAGTGCAATTAAATTAAATCTGCATTTCAATTTACTGATTTTTCATGTTTTTTAAATTAATTTTCAAGCACGGTTCATTTAAAAATTTATATTGCACACAGTTCGATTATGCAAAATTAACTCATTTAAATATAAAACAACAACAAAAAGTTCAGCATTCATTTCTGTTTAACACTCAATAATGAATATAACATTTTTCAATAAATAAATAAAACACAAACATAACGGATACATAATCAAAATACAGTCTGTCTAAAGTGGAATCGAGGCAATTTTCTGTAGTCGACAATATTCCGCCTTAGACAAATTTTACTTTATACCTATGTATTCGCAGGGACTTTAAAATCTTTCAGAGTTAGACAGATTTCCGTCTTACACAGAGTTTACTGTATATGCGTAAACACTGAATTAATCAGCATAAAAAAACGCAGCTATAAGTAGCAGAATCCTTCATTTAATCTCTAATATCAGCTAACACAAAAGTATTACTTTAAATGAATTTTAAAGCTTTTTTTTTTTTTTTTTTTTTTTTTTTTTTTAATACACAATGTGCTTTCATATTATATTAAATACTTAATTTACAGGGTTAATTTAATAACAGTATTGTCGCCAAAAGTGATTAATTATTATTGCTTATATATGTATTTTTTCAGTATTCCTAAATGATAATCTATGATGATTTTTTATTATTTTTTTAAATAATAGTAGTAGAAAAGGAAAATACTCACCAACAGCAGCCTTGCAATAGCTGAAAAAAGAAATGGTCACAACAATAAAATAACAACACAATTAAGTTGGTTTGCGGTATGCCGCTCCATTTATTGAAAATACAAATTATATAATCATTAAATTATATGTATATACATATATATAGTATGTCAGACTAATATTTACTGTAAATATAATGCCATTTTACATGCAGAGTTTCTCTCCGACAGTTTTAGGAGGGTGCAGTACTGTCTGACCATTCATTTAAAAAAATAGCCTCTTTCTTCCCCAAATGAGGATCATAAATATGACGAGGTCATCAAATATAAAGAATTCTTGAAGCTTAGTATCCAAGTATTAGCAGCTCCAAGCATCAGGTTAATTTCTCCACCTGTTTTAAATGAAAGGGTAAATATTTTAAGACATAAAATTGTTTTTTGTGCAGACATAATAATAAAATTTCACACAGGGAAAATAATCCAAAAACAGCATATCAATCAAATTGTCTTTTACAAGGAAAAGTTTCAGCATTTGAAAAACCAATCTGCTTTTGAAATCCTTTGTAGTCCGCTGGTCTGAAACCACCAAAAATTCAATTGGACCAGTAACTTCACCCCCCCCCCCCTCTCTCAGAGGGTCACAGGTAAACTTAAATTTTCCCATCCCTGAGAAAACCGCAACCAAACATAAATCACACAATTTATTTTATTTAAAAAAATAAAATTGCATTGAACCTTAGTAAATTGAAATAATCAGAAATAAAATATCTAATTGATAATTTTGTAGTTTTTTTTTATGTACTGTTTATTTAATTTTTAGTAAATTATAATTTTACATTTTATTATGCTGAAAATTTCGGATAACTGCAAAGGAAGTTTGGTTTATTCTAGGAGAGAGGGGCCACTCAAATGGTTAAAGGGACTTAATAGAATTTTATGTAGCAGGCCAGTGATGATGAATGCGGACCATTAAATTCTCATGCTTAAATAATCAATTCTACCACTGAATCAATGTATTGCAAAATGATTAAATTCACTGGGTACAGATTTCTGATTCAAAATAAAATTTGGGAGGATGTGTTGTAGGAAAACAAGGTAATTTGAACTACTTGAGGAGTTCGGGCAGAAGGTACCGTCCCAACAGATGATCTCCAAGAATCCCTCCTCAGGCGTTACCGAACTTGCGGTGCACTTCGACAAGACAGTGCAGTGGGGATTTCTGGACCACTACATATGATGACCACCACTACATATGATGACCACCACTGCATATGATGACCACCACCACAATGACCATGACATCGCTCGTAAAACAGGGGTGGGAAACTGAATTATTCTGTATGACATCAAGCATCTAAATATGAACTCACCCAAAGTGGGTAATCAGCATTGAGTAGGAGGAGTTTGATATTCTGCACATGGAAGGAAGGCATGTTTTCTGCACGCAAAACCTTCCACACTATTTCATGCTGAATACCCAGTTCAGCAGCAAACGACCGTGTATCGGTCGACAGGGAAATGGCAAAAGTGAGAAAAAACAATCTAAAAATTCTTTAGTCAATCTGGTGAAAAAAAAAAAGCAAAATTTGTCGATTGCTTGTAGACACCCCTTTCCCATACCAGGGGTCTGTCCAGATTTTTCTCACAGGGTCCTGTTTTTGTGAAATTGTGAAGTTTTTTTTATTTCTGTGAAAATTCTAGTCACAATTTTGTGAATTTTAAATTATCGATGTCTTCATGTTCTATCCTTCATACATAAAAAGCTAAGTAATATGCCCTTTGGCAATTTCAACTGCTTACTTACAGGCCAGATTTTATTTTTAAATGACTAAATTTGTGAAAAGTTCAATTTGAAGGTGAAAAAATTCTGTGAAAGGTCTATTTAAGAGACAAATAATTTTGTGATGGGTCCTGTTTTGGGATAAAATGTTTTGTGAAGGGTCCTGTTTGGTGATAAAAAATTTTGTGAAGAGTCCTGTTTTAAGATAAAGTATTTTGTGAAGGGTCCTTTAAAGGACCTAAAATTTTCCTAAACATATCTCTGCATACACACAATTTTTGCCAATCAGTGTTAAGAAAAAGCTGTAAAATTCTTCAACTATTAGGTAGACGGAAAATAGTATGAAATTCTTAATCCAAATATGTGGAAAAATATTGCGAAAAGCATAAGTTGGTTGAGGGGTAAAATTTTACAAACGATCATGATTAAAAACTGATTTTCGCCATTTGGCCACAAGAAAAGCCCGCAAAATTCGCCAAACGTCAAAAGAAAACTATTGCAAATTTCATTAATAGGTCACTGAAGATAATCATGAAATTCATCAGTCAATTGCGCGCGTGTGTGTGTGGGGGGGTCAAGAAAGTCAATTGCTCGCAAAAATTTTATAAAATTCTACTGATAATTCGAAATTTTTTTAAAATATGGCAGATTGCTCTTTTTGAGAATACATTCTGTTTTCTAGAAGCAACACTACCAATCTGAACAAAACCGGACAAAATACTCTCCGTCGACATTAAAGGTTTGCACAGCCCGAGACCCATGCAGGCAAAATGATGGCGAACTCTCAAACGGGCCAGGACGATAAAAAAATTAAGGGGCCTACTAAACTAAACTAAAAAAAAAAAAAATTAAACCTGTGGCTGTACGATCCATGAACGATCAGGGACTACAGTGCCTAACTTTGTTTACTTGACCCTGGGCCCTGAGGTGCTATGCAGCATGTGCCCCGGCCAGGTGGTCAACCCAACAAGAGACCCTCGGTGTTTAGTTCCCAAGCACGGTACTCATTTTATCAACCCCGAAGGGATGAAAGGTTGAGCAAACCTTGCCCAGCCGGGAGCAAAACTCGCGGCCTGCAGCGTGCTGATCACTACGCTACTGGGCTGTGAGCGGGCCTACTAGCCAAATATAAAAAAATTCGACAAAAACGATAAAATATGGGCCATTTTCAATTAATATGACTTTTGCGAGAATAAGTATAAATGTGCATTATGAGCCGATGAGAGTTTGACAGCATCAATACAGAAATGTAACATGTCCAGCATAGAGATCAGCATTTTACATGGTATCTGATACCGGGCTTAATTTTCTTAGTAGACTCGTACCGGGCCGAGATCAGGCTTACATTTTTTCCCCTACATCACTGACGGTGAACGTATGGCACGCGAAAGAATAAATTTGGCACGACATTGCTTGTGGCTCTAAATCAAAATAAAATGAGATTACATAAAATTACATCTTTTCTAAATTCAATTAAATGGAAATTGAAAAAAATATTGTGGCATATTATATTCCAATCTGATTAATTATGGTCTCAAAAAATTTTCAAACAAAGACGATATCTGAAAACTATCAACACGAATTGGTTGTTAGACATTATTAAATTCTAATGATAAATTTATGGAAACTTTGAATTTATTTCAAAGCTATTCAAAGAAACTGGTGTTTGCCATTTTAACAGTTTTTCTGTCTATCTATGCTTTCAAGCCACTGTTCTCACAAATGAGTACTATCAAAACTCATACTGAAAGCACTTGTCAGATAAATCCGCCATTTAGTTTGCATTAAAATTAACCTGATATTAAGATGCAGCAACAGAAATCAAATTACATAGCATTAATTTTTTTAATTACTTTCTAAAATATATTTGTTGCCATAATTATCATAGTGTAACCTACATGTATGTTCCTCATATTTTTTAAATCTTAATAGAAAATTTTAAGCAATTTTAATCCATTATTTTTCCACCTACTAAATTTGTTTTTTAGTTGGCACGTCATGGTCACATAAAATATTTTTTGATCAAATTTGGCATGCAGCAACAAAAAGATTTGCCGACCCTGCCCTACATAGTCTGGAACTGGACTTATCATTCTCGGGATGCGTAGGGCAGGCAATATGTTTTGTAAAAAAATTAATAGCAATAATGAGCTTATGTTAACAGAATATTTGGAAATATATATAACCTATATTTGGAAATATACATTAAAGTAGGTCTTAAATTCACTGCTAAACAATACGAAATTTTCTGACATTTTTAACTGTAAAGGCATCACAAAGAATTCTTGAAATTTTTATGTTAGCTGGATGCAAATCTCGCCAATGGCATTTTTAAGCTCCTTTAAAAGCTGGTCCTCATCAATAATAATTCATATTTTAAAGGAATAAATGAAACTTGTTTATTTGGAAAAGGTATGAAATGAATTAATTATTGTTTTAATGATAATTAAATAATGAATTAAAACCAGTATTATTCGCACTCAAACAAGATATTAAAAAGAGAAATTTTCTTTACTTTTTTAATAGTAAAAATTCAAGATACAAATTTAATTGTAAAATAATCCTTATTTGAGAGTAGAAGATAACAAGTATCACAAATATTCAGATTTCTTTTAAAAAGGGGCAAGACTTTTTTTTTAAAAAAGACATTTTTGTTGAAAAAAATACTTTCATTAAGTAAAGGGTTACTTTTTGTTGAATGAATGGGTGCTTTCATTACACTTCCCATTGAATTATTTGTCAACATAGATCTGTGTTGGAATCTGACATTTTCCTTGGAAAGGAAATTTCACATCTAAATCATTAACAGGCATAAAATTGTAAATCTCCTGAAGGTGGAAGACATTTCAATGCACTGAGAAGGGGGATTTTTCACTGGTCCACCCCTTGAATATATTATCAAAGTACACTAAAATCATGCTATATTTTTAAGAATCTCATAGAAAAAATTAAATCCCAATTTATGAATACCTATGAGTTTGGTTTGCACATGAGAAGTCCACCTTCTTTTCCTCCCCTTATTTCAAAAATTTTTTTAATGTCTTGTGCAAAGTCTGATTACGCATTGAGTTGTAGAACAACAGACAACTTAACCTGGAAGTAGGGGCGCCATTTGAGAGGGGCCTTGGACCTCCCGTAGGAATTTGATATTTCAGAAAATTTATCTGTCATTAGGGATGCACCGAATAGTGATTTTGGCCTAATACCGAATATTCGGCCCACAGGTAAACTGAAAAACCGCATATTTGGCCTACAGGTAACCGAATACCGAATATTCGGTCTACAGGTAAACCGAATATTTGGGTAGCCGAATACTGACCGTTAGGCTGAATTCAAAGAAAAAGATATTAAAAAATTAAATTTTAAAACAGATTTTCATAATATTTAACACAGATATTTCCATTTTGATAAACAAGACCTTTACAAGTAAACTTTACACACACACACAAAATTTCTGGCACTTCTCATGATATCATGTGTCACAGAAATCAAAGTAATTCTTTTGAAAATATAGTTAACGATATCTTCATTATCGTTAAAGTAATAAATGAAAATCTAAGTTTGACATGAAGTGAGATGAGATACACTGTATTTTTTTATTTTGACTGATGAAGCGGATTGCGTTACTGGTTTCTTGGGCGAAAATGATCTGTCTTGACGTCTATTATCACATCTGAAAGTTTTCCCATTTTCTTTAGAAACACTCTTTTAGCGAAAAAGCAAAAGACAGATTATTTACAAGACATTGTTCAGAAACTTCCATTTGTGCATCATTTATTTCTATGAAGGTCATCATTAAGGCTAATGTCAGACGGACGTCTTTTTGCATGCTTTTTTATTTGCGTATTATCCCTACACAATGCCGCAAGCATTGTGTAGTGATAAAAAGACGTCCGTCTGACATTATCCTAATGGTTATTTGTTTTTAAGTGACACTTATCAAACCGCAAACAAATAATTTAACGGCATCATTCTGTTTTATTTAAATATGATTCTGTTTTCAATTATTCTGAATATCTTTATGAATCGACAGTTAAAAGTTTTAAAGGTTTTTAAAAATATTTTTAAGTATTCGGTTTGGCTGAATAGTTCAACATTCAGCCAAACCGAATATGCGGCAGGCCGAATAGTTCGATATTTGGCTAAGCTGAATGTTCGGCAGAACGAATAGTTCGATATTCGGTAGCATGACCGAATACCGAATGGATACCGAATATTCGATGCATCCTTATATGTCATCATAGGTCAGACTCAATTTTTTTTTCATAAATTGCTCAAAAGCTAAAATAACTTCTCAGATTTTATTACAATAAAAACGCATGCAATAAATAAACACTTTAGACTAATAGTTATCAAAAATATTTTCTACAGACTTTGCTATTCCAACATTCTCAAGGCGAACCATTTCTTATTAATCCGTATTTTGGCTAATTTTTAAAAAGGCATGTGAAAAAAAATTCTATTTATTGCTTTCCAGCCGTTTTCAAAATAGATCAAATGAAAACTCGTGCCCCTCAGGGCTAGAATTTTCGCTGTGAATTTCCCCTTTAGCCAGAAATTTACAGAGGATTTTTCTTTTTTTTAAGAAGAGGGTTAATTCAAGTTCTTAATTATTTGAATTTTTTATTTTGCATAATTAGTGTCACATTATATTTATTGCAGTCATTACAACGCTATCAAATCATTTGCTTTATTAAATCATATTATATACAGTACGTTCTTAATAATCTCCTCTGCCGAAACAAAAAAAGAAACGTCAATCCGCCTTGATATATGTCGGGGATCGGATCGTGTCGGTTTTGAGAAAAATCGGGTTGGACAACCCAATGCAGACTCTACCTGAGACCAAATATTTTGCAAATTTATGAATTGTGTGGGATTTAGATCATAGTCTCAAGAGATTCGTCTTTTATTAATCCCTTAACTGCCCCGCACGCATATGTGCGTCTTTAGAAAATGCATGTATCTATTAAAGGGATGGCGAATTCCAATTATAGCGAGGCAATTTTCACCACCTGAGCCATTATATATATAACAGTATAACATGCGCATTTTCTTACTGTTATTTCAGAAAACTAATATACACTTTCTAAAATTTCAGAAATATGCGATTTAAGTAAGGCATTGGAGATCGCGCAAGATTTCTTCGGCAGTTAAGGGGTTAAGGAAATTTTTTACTGGCAGGAAATCACACGTGAAAATTTCTTATCCCTATGGATCACAAAATTTGCAAACTTCTTGACGTGTTGACCATGTTTGTGTGCTGATTATCTCGTGACCGATTGAATTTCACGATTTTTTTCCTCGACCGTTTGACGAAATTCGCATTTTTTTCCCGTGATCGTTTCACGGAATTCAGAAATGTTTTCCGTGAACATTTGTCAATATTTTTTGTGACCGATTTACGAAATTCGCTATTTCTATCTGAGATATTTTGACGAAATTCGTGATTCTTTTCTATGATCATTTGTTGAAATTCATTTTTTTTCCCCGCAGCCGGCTGACAAAATTTGCAATTGCTTTGTACGATCGTTTGACGAAATTTTTGAATTTTTTGCGCGATTCTTTGACTAAATTTGTGATTTTTATCTGAAACCTTTGATGAAATTCTTGTTTTATTCCTTGGTAGATATTCGAAATTCACAATTTTTTTTGCATGACTGATGGGCAAATTTGATTTTTTTTCTGTGACTGAATGTTGAAATCTGCAATTTTTTCCCCCGCAACCGATTAACAATAATCGCTGTTTGTTTCTACGATCTTTGCAATATTGTTCCACGGTCCTTTTAGGAAATTATATTTTTTCTGCGACTACATTGTGAAATTGACTATTTTTTCAAAGTTCAATTGGCAAAATTTGCGACTTTTTCCGCAGTCGATTGGCGAAATGAGTTTGCGTAGTTCCGCGGAAAAAAAAAAAAAAAAGAAAAAAAAATACTGCAGTCTTCCACGAAAATCGAAAAATATTCCTGGAAGAATCCCATGATTTTGATAGACATTAAGTGGGCAAAATCACACTTGTTCACCCCCCCCCCCCCTCCAAGGACCTCTTGAAATGGCTCCCCACCCCTGCAGCAAAACCTGCAAAGAAGAAGTCGAAAGGTCAGGAAAAAAGCTCCATTTTAGACAGGTTTCCGTCTTAGCAAGTATAATTATACGGGTTTTTTTTTTTCATGGAAACGTGATGTTTTTTCCGTTTCCGAAAGAATTTTTTTTTTTTCCGACATGTTTCATTTTTACAAGTTTTGCAGTAAATGTTATGTGCCTAAGCTCTTCAGAGGTTTTATTTAAAACCTTTTTGTTTAAAAGATGTTTTAAAAGCATTAGATATACTTGTAAAAATGGAAACTGTCTATAACGGAATACTGTCTTAAATGGAAAACCTGAGTCAGTATCTTGAAATTATACCTGCTAAGATGAAAACCTGCTTAAAACGGAATTTTTAATCGGTTTTCGTTCGAAGAGAAGAGGATCCCCCCCCCCCCCCGAACCTCACTCTTGGCTATGCTACTGTCCGCAAAAAAAACTTTGCCCTCCCCAAGAAAGTTTTGAAATGGCGCCCCTGCCTGGAAGGAATCTATAATAATAAAAATAGAAGTTTTTGTGCGTGTCTGTGTTGTGTGGAGACCAAAGTACTACGGGTGATTCTGTGTAAAACAAAAAATTCTGAAATCCACAGCCAATTTTCTGAAATGTTATGGCAGACTGTGGTGGGGAAATCTTCTCCCGATGCTAATTATTTTTGTTGCAGGTCGGGTTAAACCATTTTTCAAAAGTAAGTTCAGTACATTGTTTCTAGGGATGTACCGAATACAAATTTTGGCCGAATACCGAATATTCGGCAAGCCAAATAGTAACTGCTAGGCTGAATATTCGGAATGTCGAATACTTTTATATTTCAAAGTTTAAAGACATTAAAATGTTATTTTAAAACAATTTTACATAATATTTAAAACAGAAACTTTCATTTTGATAATCAAGAGCTTTTTCAAGTAAACTTTATGTTGAAAAAAAAAATCTACCTTGAGTTATTTAAGAAGAGGATAGTTATAAAACTTTTTTAATGAATAAAATTTAAAATTTCATGGCTTCTTCTGTGAATTAAAACAAATGAATTATTAAATTCTAAAACAAACATTTTAAAATCAAAGAGAAATTGTAAAAAAACAGAAGAAAAATTGTACAGGATCATATATTATTTATTTGTCAGGAAGAGACTAAATTAAATAAATAATACAATATGATTGATTGATTGTCTGATGATGAATTGATAATGAATTGATTATTTTTGTACTTGTTATTTGCTATTATCAATGAAAATTATTTTAATTAATCAAATTAATACAGTAGACTCCCTCAAATCCGCAAACACCTAAAATCCACACATCATAGATGTAAACAATGTAACTTTCAGGTCAGATGTAAGGACAAAATTACAGAATTTTTTAGTTTTATATCATTTTGTGTGTATTTTAATATGTAATTCTTGATAATATGACTGAATACGTGCTTTTCCACGAAGGAAGTATAAATTTATTTCTGAAAAAATCAAGATATTGCTGCTATCACTGGTAATCACAATCTTTATACCAAATTTATTTATGTATTAATCAAGCTTTTTTGGTTATTAAGACTGGCTAAACCGGAAATAAAACTTCCTTACTTTACATTTAAGAGGAAAATTTCATTGAATAATTCACAAAAAATGTATTTTATCTTTATTATGCATATTTTATTTAATTATACATTATTAATTATTTACTTGTCCTCTTTTAATAATTTAATCATTTTTTAAATTATCTTATTTATTATTATTTTAGTTTACTGCTTTACTTAATTATTATATTTAACTATATTGCAAGCACTCATTATAATTTTTATTGCATTATTCCATTCAAATTACCGTTTTAAAAATGTAAACAAAGCAATGACCAGAAATAGTAGAACATCCTTCTTGCCTTTCGGTAAAAAAAATTGTGCCCTTACTGCTTTTATCAGAGTTCATTCTAGGATCAAGGGCAGGCAGGGTGCACTTTGCAATAAAAGGGCACTTTAGAGAAAAAAAAAGGGCACATTAATGTAATGATAAATAATCAACTAATAACTCTTCCCCTCCTGACCCCACCCAGGGACGGATCCAGAGACTTTTTTTTTTTTTGGGGGGGGGGGGGGAGCGATACCAAATGATATATAATCAACACAGTCATAGTTTCTATTGGTTAAATCATTCCTCGCAGTTAATTATTATATGAATATGAAATAATTAATGCTATTTAAAATTACTATAGACTCTTGATTATCCGACGATCAATTAACCGACACACTTGGTTAACCAACCCTCTTATTATATAAGTCCCCTCTCCTCAAAATGTGGCTTGTTGTTACTTATTGTGTCGAAAAATTAAAAATGTTACCATAGAATTTATTTATTAAATGTCTTTTTTTTTTTCATGTTTACTCTTTTACTCTGGTAATTATTTATCTTATCGGTTTATTCAAAAAAGGGACAATAAAAATCTTTCAAAAGTCAAAATGTGTCATCTAAGCAGTGTGTATACTTCTTCATAATCTACTCATAGTCCATCAAGGTTAACATTTGTTATCGAGACCCAGGTCTGTTTCCATAACTTCTCTACAAGAGGTAGAAAGACAGAGAAAAATGGTAAACCAAACAACGAACGGTGGGTGACAGTAGAGCGGTGGGTGACAGTAGAGCGGCATTTTCTATTCAAATCACCTAGAAAGCCTTTCATTAATTCAGGTCTCCCAAATGGTCCGCCAACTGAATACCAATATTTTTTTAGAAAAATTTTCTTTTTAGATTTTTCTTACAAACCGCCCCGGAATCACCTTTGAAAGTTAATTCTAACGCAAACCTACCATAAAATTTTCTGTTAAAATTTATTGGTATTCAGTTGGCGGACCATTTGGGAGCGCTGTTGATAAAATACATAAAGGAAGAACTGATTTACCAAGTTGATTTTAAAGAAATTAACACACCATATGCATTATAGCTTTTAACTGACTAAGGCATAATCCTTTTTTGTTCATTCATCAAATACCGCTTGGAATTCACCAATGTGGGTGGCAATAGCAGTACATTTTTTAAAAACATTAGTAGCTTTTTTCAGAAAACATTAAGATGCTTGAATAAGTTTTAAAAGGTCCTTTCTTTTTCCTGTTTTTTTCTTGCTTTGGAAATTGCTATGAATCCCATTCTTTTCTCAAACAAAAGAGCTCTCTGCAAAAATATTATACAGAAATTAGAAGTGCAACTTCTTTGAAAAGATGAAAAAGTTTCCACACTTTAAAGGAATCAGCATAAGGTGTCAATTTTCTGTTGTAGAAATTCAACAAAAGATACACGAAGTGGCATCGTCCCATGCCTCAACCCATAGTGTAAAAAATTATGGCACCATATGCCTTTTGACAGGACATAATCCTTTTTTGTTCATTAATTGATGAAACGTCAGTGAGGTTTACCATTGACACCCGAAAAGTGTTTGGTTTTCGTTTGCTTGCCTGCATGTTCTGCGAAAACAGCCGTTAAAAGCGTTGGATTTATATCTTGAGCGGGGGCACGAGCGCCGCGATCGCACCCCCTGGATCCGCGCCTCGGGATTCTCCTCGTGGCACTAATTATGCGGGTTTTTTTTGCAGCCCTTTGACAAATTTCACGTTTTTTTCAGCGATTCTTTGGCGAAATTCGTGTATTTTTTCGCGATCCTTTGACGAAATTTGCGTTTTTTCCGAGATCTCTTGACGAAATTTGCGTTTTTTTCCGCGATTCTTTAGCGAAATTCGTGTTCTTTGCGATATTTTGACGAAATTTGCGTTTTCCGCGATTTTTTTGACCAAATTCGCGTTTTTTCGCGATTCTTTGACGAATTTGACGATTTTTTCTGCTAACGATTGATGAATTTTATTTTTTTTTCGACGACCATTTGTTGGAATTCGCGATAAGAGGTGAATTTATATTTTTTGGGGGTGGACGAGCGCCCTGTTCGCCCCCCCCCTGGATACACGCGTCAAGGAATCTCCTCCTGGCGCTAAATATGCGTTCTTTTGGCAGACCTTCGACAAAACTCGCATTTTTTTCAGCAATTCTTTGGCGAAATTCACGTATTTTTTTCGCGATCCTTTGACGAAATTCGCATTTTTTCTGAGATTTCTTGACGAAATTAAAGTTTTTTTCGTGATTCTTTAGTGAAATTTGCGTTTTTTCCGAGAATCTTTAGTGAAATTTGCGTTTTTGCGATATTTTGATGAAATTTGCGTTTTTTCTGCAATTCTTTGAAGAAATTCACTTTTTCATGCGATCCTTTGTCAAAATTTGCTTTTTTTCCCGCGGTCTTTTGACGAAATGCGTGTTTTTCCGCGATTTTGGACGAAATTGGCATTTTTCCGTGATTCTTTGACGAGATTGCCGTTTTTTGAGCGATTCTTTGACGAAATGATTTTTTATGCGAATAATTGACGAAATTCATTTTTTTCGGCAACCATTTGTCTGAATTCGCGATAAGCAATGGATTTATATTTTTTATTGGGGGGGGGGGAGACGAGCGCCTTGAGGAATCTCCTCCCGGCGCTAAATATGCGTTTTATCGTGGCCCTTTGACAAAATTCAGGTTTTTCCCTTGATTGTTTGGCGAAATTCGCATTTTTTTCAGAGATCTCTTGACGAAATTAAAGTCTTTTTTCACGTTTCTTTCACAAAATTTGCTTTTTTTTCTGCGATCTTTTGACGAAATTCGCTTTTTTTCTATGATCCTTTGTCGAAAGTTGCGTTTTTTTCCTGGTTCTTTGACGAAATGCGCGTTTTTTTCGCAATTTTGGACGAAATTCGCATTTTTCCGCGATTTTTGGACGAAATTGGTGTTTTTTGCGCAATTCTTTGACGAAATTCATTTTTTTTCGGCGACCATTTTTTGGAATTCGCGATAAGCGGTGGATTTATATATATATATATTTTTTTTTGGGGGGGGGTGGGGGGGAGGGGGACGAGTGTCTTGAGGAATCTCCTCCTGGCGCTAAATATGTGATTTTTCGCGGCCCTTTGACAAAATTCACGCTTTTTTCATTGATTGTTTGGCGAAATTCACATTTTTTCCCAGCGATCTCTTGACGAAATTAAAGTTTGTTTTCGCGAAATTTGCATTTTTTCCGTGGATCTTTAGTGAAATTTGTGTTTTTTGCGATTTTTTGACAAAATTTGCTTTTTTTCTGCGATCCTTTGACGAAATTCGCTTTTTTTCTACGATCCTTGTAGAAAGTTGCGTTTTTTTCCCCCGGTCCTTTGACGAAATGTGCGTTTTTTCAGCGATTTTGGACGAAATTCGCGATTTTTTGACGAAATTAGTGTTTTTCTGCGATTCTTTGATGAAATTGGCGGTTTTTGCGCGATCCTTTGATGAAATTCGAGATTCTTTGACGAATTTGATGATTTTTTCTGTGAACGATTGACGAAATTGATTTTTTTTTTCGGCGATCATTTGTTGAAATTCGTGATAAGCGGTGAATTTATATATATATATTTTTTTTTTTTTGGGGGGGGGGGTCGATCGCCCCCCCTCCTCCCGTGGATCCGCGCCTGATCACACCCCCCAAAAAGTCTTTGCTACTACCCCTTTACCACATTCATGACACTTTGCAGTGCAGGGGTTGATTCTTTTCCAAAAATTAAAAAAAAAAATCTGTCATAAATTCGAAAATTTGGACAAACTATATCGCAAATTTTGAGAAATGTTCGCCTAAGAAAACCAATTTCGTAAGAGAATCGCGAAAAAATGCCAATTTCGTCGAAAGACCTTTCCGGGGATTTTTTTCTTTCTTATTTCGGCTGAGTTTTCACGGTAGCCGAAAAATGGGATGAAGAGACAGAGAGAAATTTATGACTGCGTCGGTGCTGGAATTTTACTGAAAATAATTGGTGTCTGTATGAGGATGTTGGGGTGGGAGGGGGGAGTGAAAAGGAAAAGATTAGGTGCAAAATGGGGCTAGGACATTATATAATGTTTACAAATAGTTTACATTTTGCTTGAAATAAGCGATGAAAATAACTTAAAGGGTTACAATGATGATGAAAATAACTTAAACCTTTTTCCCTCGGTCGATTTTCCGAGTGATAGGGCTCGCAGGGCGGGGATTTCGGACAGTGGGGGCATTGGGGTGTCAAATTTTGTAAAGGGCAGGCAGGGCTCTTTCCGCCTGGCCCGCCCCGCGAAAAGCGCCTAGAATGAACTCTGATCAGTAATAATTTGCATTTTTACTGTTGAGATTGTCCTTAAAATGTTGGGAGTACCTACTGATTCATTAGCACGTTCAATTTTTTGCAGATTATTTTTGACAAACTAGGAATTTTAAAAAATGTGCTGTTTTTATAACTATTTTACCCCACCTGATCCTACTGCTAATTAAAAAATAATAAAATGTACTTACATTAATTACACAATCCAGAAATCCGACTGTCGTCATAAACCTGCAGGTTCTTAAGGTGGCTGGTGTCCCACAGTTGGGTAAAGCCTATGGAAATTTAAAAGAAGAAATTATAAATTCTGTTAAATTTATATTTAAATATATAATTTCAAAACGGTTTTAAACTTCCATTTGTAAAATAAAATTTTCAAAAAATTAATGCAACAAAATATCTGTTTTCTTAAACTATTTATAAAATACAATTTTACAGACACATTGCAAGAATTTGAATTAATGAGCACAATTTTTACAAGTGCCTAAATTTGTGTTTTCACAATTTCCAATTTTTATAAAATTTCCTGTTTCAAAAACATTAAAATATTCTTTGCAATTCAGTTAAAGTTTCTTATTACTTCACATCAGAGTTCTATAATATCAGACACACACGTGCACGGAAAATTGGCGAAGGAATACAAAAATGGTGTCAAAAGATAGTTTTAGCATCTTACCAAATTTTTCAAGGTGGCAGAACACATTGTTTTTAAATATTTATAAACATATATAACTATTTAATAAACATTATACATGTCAAAACAATAAATATGTTTATATAAATAATATGTATTATTTTTACGCATATTATCTGCTTAGGAGGAAGGGGGTTTTGTTTTTGATATTGCTATCAATTTTGATACGCTGGGCGGGTCAGCTAATTTAAAAATAAAACTTCAAATTTAAAGCTTGAAAAAGATACTAATTTTTTCTTTGGCAAAAAAGTCACTCCAGAGACACAGAAGTTCATCAAGAATCACAGAAGAACATCAGATATATATCCAATGATGTTTGACTATATCAATGAACCTTACTTTCAATACAGTTGGCGATTTCCAACCAAGGTTGCTTCATGTATCTATTACATTATTTATAAAATAAAACTTTTCATGAATAAAATGTTAAAAAAAAAAAAAAAAAAAAGAGGCTATAAGCAGTTTTGTCTACTTCATTTTTTACTTTTATTTAAAAATGAGAGGTTTAAAAATCAAATAAATCTTTTTAAAATTTAATTTAGTCATATACAGGGCTGAAACTAAAGGGGGGAAGAGGGGTAAGTGTCCCAGACCCCAGAACGGAAGACGAAGATGACACCAAAGATTTTGTTTGTTGTTTCTTCTCACCTCTATGTTCAGCACTGTGTTATTAAAACTGTACTTTCTGGGGCATGTCAAGACATAGAAGGATCTAAGGATCCTTGTATAAAACAGATTTTTTTTTTCAGTTCCTTTCGATTCCGTTTTCAATGTTTTAATGAAATCAATATTTGACAAAGCTGATTACGCAATTCAGTATTACTTATTTTAAAAACAGTCGGCTATTAGAAACTTGGTAAAATTCTTTTTGTAAATTTATTTTGCTGAGGGAGGGCAAAATCTATGTTTGTCCCTGGTGCAAAAAAAGGCTAGTTTTGGCCCTGGTTATATAAAATAAAATGCCATAAACATGCTTAAATATTTTTTAAAAGACAGTCATACAAACATATATCAAGAGTTTGTAATAAAAAATATCATTTTTAGAAAAACAAAGATTACCGTTCCATTATTACAGTTTTAAAAACATTAAAATATTCTTTTCAATTCAATTATTGTTGCATATATGTATTACTTACAAAATAAAAGTATTTATGAATGTAAATTTAAATATCACAGAAAAAAAGGAAAATGTCAACCTCTTTTTATCAACATCATTTATTATTTTTTTTAACTGATCGGTTTAAAAATCATTTAAACCTTTTTAATTTAATTTAGCTGTATAAAATGCCTGAAACATCCTTATATGTAATGTAAAAGATATAGTTATGCAGTAATATATCATGATTTCGTAGTAGTAAAAGCGCTTTTTTGCGTATAAAACTTATGCTAACTGCATATTATTAAGTAAACACAAGCAAAGCGAAAAAATTAAAATTGGAAACTAATTTCGTTTGCATAAATGCTATAAACGAATTAACTAGCTATACTTAACTTATTAAATATATTACTGACATTAATAACTTTATAATAGTTACATATTTCTGACACAATGCATAATAATTTCTGAATCGGTGCTAAAAAGTCTAGGCTTAGGGAAAATATAGATAAATATTTCTAGGTAAATTTCGTGTGCGAAAGAAACATTATATCATTAAAATATGTTTAAAAGTAAAATAAACAATAATCATTATGAACTTGCCTTGAATATTGAGAGAAATTGGTTCTTGCTACGAAATTCCACGAAATCAGAAGAAAGCCAGAAGGAAGCATGGACGCCGCCATTAAAACTTTAGGTAGCCGTCTTTCGCCGTTGCCACACGACGATAACAAAGATTGAACCAGAAAGTACGTGAAATCAGAAATCAGCAGATCACAGTCATTTTAAGAAATCCAAGTTAGTGGTTATTTCTCTTGAAGGTCCATTGATTAACCGCAATATTGGTGAAGAACTGAACCTGTATTTTTAACAGTGTATTTCCACTTCTCATTTGGATTTCCACGAAGCCTTTTACATCTTTAAAAACACCAAAAATCTCGTTAATAACGTTTAAAAATTCTGGTGTGAAACAAAAATTTAAAAATTCACGAACAAAAAAAGTTAAAAACAAAGAATAAAATAAAATAACGAAAAATAAATAAAATGAAAATGAAAAAAAAAAATTGAAAAAAAAAAAAAAGTTAAAAGAACCGGCAAGAACAAAATTAAACAAGAAGTTTCCCGGCCTCAGATAATGAGAGCATTAAATGGTCATAATGAGGTCATAATGAGATTTTTGGAGCTTTTAAGGGGTCTCATGTCTCTTAAAGCTTCCAAATTTTCGAAATTAATTTTTTTTAATGTTAAACTACTATCATTTCTGAACATTTTTATGTTATTATTTCATTGAAATTCCCATTAAAACAGAAGTTATGGCTTTTAGAATTATACCCACTCAATAGCTAAAACTGCATTTCCGAAACTTTGAAGTCATTTTTCTCCGAATGACGTTTTCGGGCATAACGCGCACGATATCTCAAAAACTCCTGAATATTTTTTCATGAAATTTTCAAAATATATGCTTCATGTTACGCTGTATAAACTGAACCTAAAAGTTTCTTTTTATTGTTCAAAAAAATATTTTTTTAGGTGATTATACTGGTGAAATTTTCAAAATTTTGCATTAGCTATATCCAACTTTGTGTTAAAAATATAAAAATACTTTAAATACAAATTTATATAGGTTTCCGGTAATTATTATAATCTGAAGTGTAAATAGGCCGAGAAAATTTTATTCTAGTTGCAAAATTTATTTTGAAATCCTGCGCGTAAGCTGTCATACCGATTTTCTAAACGTCAAATGTCTGACAGTTTGGAGTCCCTTGTAACTGCTAATTCTGCATTTTGCATTTTTTTAAATACATGAAATGAAAAAACATACTTACATCTTTGATCTCAATAAAAATTGTATTTTAAAATCATATACAGTTTAAGATATTAAATGTTGAAAATAGTCTCTTTTTTTTTCATTTTTTCCAATTTTAAGAGTTCTGAGACCCCTTAAAGGTGTAAAAGGCGTCGTGGAAATCCAAATGAGAAGTGGAAATAGGAGAAGAAATAATACTAGATTTAGAAAAGTCAATACAATGATTGGGACGCAACGGAAGGTTGGGTACACACAGCGCCCTCTACATATGCATGCGTACATTTGCGGACATACTTTCCTATATAAGATCGGCTTTCTGACGTATCCCCTACCTCCCAAGAAATTTGAACGATAAGTTTTGAATCACTCTGTATAGGTTTTCATGTGATAATGTTATGAATTTTTAACACTTTCTAACATAGCTGAAAAGTGTTTATGAATTCCATTTGTCTGTCCATGATCTAACTCGCGTAAATATACGCGCATTTCCATGCAATTGATATATGTTAACGTTATTTACCATGGCATGTTCGGTATTGAATATGAAGTGTGTAGCAATACTAATTCATTAACAGGAGCACACAAAAGAATTCTAGTATATTATGGTCAATGGGGAAAAATCGTTTGCAGTGTATTTTAATGACATTACACTATTTCAAATGTATTGAAATTGATATAAATCTCTGTATTTCTCTACAAGATGATTACAATAGTATAGGACATCCATAGAATTTATCGTTCATTTACGGGGACATACAAAAGAAATCGGTTACAGTACAGTCTTTGATCAATAATTGCTGGAAGTGCGGTTTCAATTTCGGTATGCGCCATTAAATTTAACAGATTTTTTGTATGTGACTCGTTCTGTATAAATTCTATACCTCATATACAGGGCTGCACAAAAGAATTCACGTACCATTCTCCTTATTAGCGGAAATTGCTGAACGGGAATTTTCAACTATGGTATGTATTTCATAACTAAACTAAATTGTTGCATACGCATTGGAAAGTGTTCCATAATCTATGTTTGACACATGATTTTTTATTTCTTGTTTTCCTCTACAAGAAGCACGTAATTTTTAATCCAAAATTTCCGGAATACGATTGAGTAAATAAATAAATTTTCGCTTAATTAAAAAAAAAAAAAAAAAAAAAAAAAAAAAAGCCGTTAAATTACATTTCAAAGATTAAGTTTATAAAAAAGAATAAACTTTTAGATTCAGAAAATGGTTTAGAATTATCTTCTTAGAGTCACTTTATTTTAGCATCGTCGAATTACTTTTAAAAAAATAATTATCGTCGTATTATTTACAAAGATGTCACACTACGGTATAATGAAACGCTAATTTTTCGTTTAATTGGAAGAAGAAAATGTGCTTCCTTGAAATATTTATTTATAAAGAAAGTATATACTTTCAGTTCCAGAAAACATATTTTATAATTACATTTTTAGATTTATTTTTTTAGCCTCGTCGAATTAATTAAAAAACATATAACATGATTCAAACCATTTTCTTAATAGTAGCGGCAGCACAGAGAATTACCTCATCGAGTTCACGGCTGAAATTCCAGAATTAATTAAAACTCGATTCGCATATTAAAACGCAATCGGTCTGCCACGTCTTATCATGGTGGAAAACACCTGAAAACTCGATTTAGCGGTTGACTCTTAGGTTTAGGATTGTGTTTTCCTGCTCTCAGTCCACCATGTTTTCATACCTTTCGGTGCAGGAAAACACAATGGTAAACCTACGAGTCGGCTCTCTGTCTATAAATAATCACTCACAGGTAATGGAATACTCATTTAATTTTCAAATAAGTCTGCAGCTAAATATACCTCAGTAACACCAAATAATAATTTAAAAAAATTAAAAAGCGGAGTAAGTTTATGTTAAATGTCCAATTGTGCGAGTATATTGAAATACTCATGGTCGTTGGTTCAATTACGAAACAAATTATTAATTTAATATTTTTTATATATACAATATTATGTAAAGTTTCTATTTACATTTTGTCGAATGGAATGTGGAACCAGCGAACGCACCATAGGTTCGCACCATGGAGGAAAGAGATAGATTCAGATGCAGTATGCCGTAAAAACGGTTTGCAATATGATGCGCGTTATCACTTAAATTTAAATGCCGTCATTCGGCCCAAACAAAACAAGCACGTGGAAAAGGGACCGAATTCTTTGACATGACCCCTGCATTTTTTCTCTAAATGAAAGTAATCTGCTTATATTTAAGCATTCTAACCGAGCCTTTCATTGTATTATGAATCAAAAGCTGCATTATTAAAAGTTTTCTTTCTTTTTTGCGAAACCATGTGGTTATGTTTGGGCCGAACGTAGCGGGTTTAGGGTTACATTTTGGGCGTCACCTCCAGCCACCACACTTCATCTCTATTCTTTCTCTTTACTCTATGGTCCGCACAGACGACAACTGACGATTCTTAGATATTGCCAAACGGCAAAACCCAAATTACAGTATGCGGCGTGGAGGCGTGTGCGACAGTTATTGCTTTTTTAATGTATTCTATTACGGATAACAAGGACCACTGTAGTATTAAATTCTGCATGAATATCAAATTCATAATTTTTATTTTTATTTTCTTTCAATTTCATAAAAAACATCCGCAAAGTTCGCTAAATTTAAGCATTTGTTTGAAGATAAAGTATTTTATATGAACTATACGAAATTTAGAAATATATTAATAATAATACTTTGTTCAGCTGTGTAAATACGTTAATCAGAGACATGTATAAGTTTTAAACCTTTTTTTTATATTTAAAAATTTTATTGCGTTATAAATAATTTCCATTGAAGAAAAATATTTCAACATATATTCTATTCACTGATAGCACTATCAAAAGAGAAATATCAATGAGTAAGCTGTAAATCTAGTAAATCTATATGAAATGAAAACATTTTCCACATAATGCACAATTTGTTATATAAGACCACTATATATGCACATAAGTAGCTTTTAATTCCCTCTTTATGGATCTAATATTCATTAATACAACGGTTATAAGCAGCTATAAATGTATTATTCATATTACTAATCATGTCAAACATCCGACCGGCTAAGGCATCGTAATTTTATAATCGGGTAGATATTATGGTATTACTTTGATAATAGAGAGTATAATCGTAGTGTTTATTTATTGAACACTTCAAAAGGGAATATTTCCCTGAAAGATTAATTTGTCAAAAACCTTTTCCCGTCCGTGTACGAAGAAGAAAAATTAATAATGATTTTTAATAAGAAATAACTGAGATTTTCATTTTGACTGAAAAAAAACTTTAAAAATTTACATATTTATTTTATATAAGTTTATAGAAAAATGCAAATAAATGTATCATCATTACTTAAAGGTGCGTACAACACAATATAAAGACATTTGAAATACATTAACCGTTTATCTACTGATGATAATTATAAGTACCATTAAAATAACTTGTTATAAAATTCATTTTATACATCGATTAGTTGTAATACAGTTTATAATGAGTTATAGATACATTATTTTAATTGTTTCAAAAGCGTTATTGGTTACACAAAACAAAAATATTTTTAAAAGGCTTCTTTTGCCTTTGCATGTTTTCAGCTTTCTTGTCGTTGGGGAAGGTGGAATTTTTCAATTCGGAAATATTTCCATATTTCTGTCGTTCCATTTGTACATTTCCTAATTCTACAAAATACTAAGAAAAAAAATTTAAAATAAAAGATTTAAGTGGGGTTATAAATGTTGCACAAAATCCCTATAAATTCAAATTTAATTAATCGTTCTGAATCCTTCAATCTTTCTAAAATCCTTCTGAAATTTATTAAATAATTATGTAAACCTTCTAATGTAATTTAAACAATTCACGTAAAAAACTTTAGAAGATAAAATTTTCATGAATTCATAGTTCAGTACATAAAGGGAGGAAGTCCTTTAAAATCAAAACGTTTTCAACCGAAATTACTCTGCCTTCATCAGTGACTTATCACTAACTTCAAGAACTTCTTATAAACATCATAAAAATACATAAATGTGAAAGGTATTTTAGAAGAACTTAGCCATCTTTTATTAGGCGTGAAAAACACGTGCTTCTGTTTTAAAAGCATGAGCAAGACTAAAAGGAAAGTTTAGGGAAAGGTCATAAGTTGAAGAAAGAGCCAATAGAAAAGCAGAAAGTATCAGCCAATCACACAAGAATGTGATGTGCCTGTGGAGGGCTAATGAAAAGATGCCTTAACTTCAATGCGTTAATTTATAATTTACATCTAAAAATATTAAAATGTTCTGTTGTCATAGAAAACATGGACGGCTTACACATGACGTCACATGTTCAAAAGAATCTGACATTGCTTCATATGGCGCCCAAATATAAGGCGAATGTGGCCTCCATTTGACTTATTAGACTTATTAGCACTATAATAATGAAAATAAGAAAAGTCTAAATTCAACAGAAAGACAACACATGCTTTTAACGATAAAGGGGGAGTTCTGACGTTCCGAGTAGGCACTAGATGATAATACAAGATTAGAGCATCAGTCGTTGCTAATAGCAACTTGACGTCTATCCAAGCCGTCTATAACATGTGAACGTAATTTGTATAATTCTTCCATATCAGGACAGAGGTTAAAAATCGTTTACAAAATTTCACATTTACATAAAAAAAAAACAGGTTGCGTTTAATAAAAGAGCGTCAAATAGACATCATGATGTGCCCTCTGATAAAAAGTGTTATAAAACAAGTAAAGTTGGCTTTTTTTTTTATCTTTTTCAAATCCAAGCTATACATTTGTAATTTGAATTTTGCCTTACACTTTAAATATACTTATTTTGCTAATAGACAACTTTTCCCCAAAACTCTATTCTTATTCTGACTAAATTAGAGCTTCAATGTGTAGTATTTGTCCCAAAATACACTATATGAACTTTAAAAAAGCTCACTATTATTCTTAAAAGGCGACAAAAATAATAAAATTAATGTTACAAGTTAAAAATACACATTTTATTTAAAATTTCTTAGTATTTTCACCTGTAATTCATCGTAAAGAAATATTTTTATTATTAATTGCTGTTCCATTCATACAAATACGTCACTTCGTTTGAAATATATTCATTAGGGTAGCTGAAAACAGAAGTAGCGATTCCAGGGATTGAACTTATGAAGAGAAAAATATTTAACTGCAGTTCCATTTATTTATTAAGTTACTTTGTTCACACGCGTCACTTTTATTTTGAAATGCGTAGCTGGATCGTAGTAGAAGTTGCCGTTTTTCGGATTAAATTTGCGTAGAGAGAAGCATTTAAGTGCCGCACCATCCACTTTAATACGTCACTTTTTCTCAAGTTTTCAGGAAATATATTCAGGATATTTAACCATATATTGTTGGTATTGTATGATAGGGTGTCGTTACATACCTGTTATAGTAGACTAGACTCCCTGAAATTCGCACAGCTTGGGACCGAAGGTTGTGCGATTTTAGAATTTTTCAGATTTCTGCTCATTGTTTTGTTTACATATTTTAAACAGTAATGTGAATGCAATAATGCAATCAAAATTATAATAATTGCTTGCAATATAGTAAAATATTAAAATAATTAAGTAAAGTAATAAATTAGAATGATAAAAAATAAGCTAATTTTTAAAATGTTTAAATTGTTAAAAGTAAAGGTCAAGTAAAGTAAATAATTAATGTATAATTAAATATGCATAAAAAAGATGCTATACATTATGCTTCAATTATTCAGTAATCTTTCCTCATAAAGGTACCTGATTAATTCGCATCAAAATCATAAAGTAAGGCAGTTTTATTTCAGTTTTAGCCAATCTAAATAAAAAAAAAAACTTGACTAATACATAAATATCTTTAGTAAAAAAAGATTTTGATTATCAGTGATATCAGCAGTATCTTGATATTTTTTAGAAATAAATTTATACTTCCTCCATGAAAAAACAAAAGTTCAGTCATATTACTGAAAATTACATATTAATATATATATAGAATGATATAAAATTTGCACCTACGTCTTAACTGAAAGTTTCATTCTTTACATTGACAATGATATGCGGATTTTAGGATTGCGGATTTGAGGGAGTTTACTCTATTTATTTTATTTTATTTATATATTGTATTTATGTTTTTAAGCAAGTATTTTTAAACTTTTCACTGCCTTCTGTTTTTTTTTCCTTTAACATTGCATTTATGTTTCTCTTGAAAGCGAATTCGCAATTATTTTTAAGAGTAAAACTCTTAAAGAGATTTATGTTTGCAGACATTTTTAAAAAGGAAAATAAATAAAATGAACCGTATTTTCATTTCAGAAAGGAATGTTATATTACCTGAACGATTTTTTTTTCTTTGTAAACTGGATTTTTGTATACATTCGGCATGTCACATCAAATACTGTACTCAAATAATATATGCTTGTGAACATAAAATGAAATTCTATGTTCAGGAAAATGGGTTTGAATTTCTAGATCTTTTAGAGGAGTACTGAAATTGACACCTTTTCTCTTCTAAGGTTTTTCTAACAGGAACTTTCATTTTCTGTGATTTCCTTTTTTTGTTTTTAAGCTATTCACTCAAAAGCACACAGATATTCTTAAGGCTGCTAGTCACTCAGTTTCCGAATTCCCCTCGGTAGTGTTAAGGGGTCTCAGGACTCTTAAGGCTTTAAAATTTTCGAAATTTTAATTTTTTTAGACGTTAAACTGCTATCTTTTCTGAACATTTTGACATAATTGTTTCCTTGAAATTCCTATTAGAACTGAAGTTATGGCTTTTTAATTTATACATGTTCAATAGCTGAAGCGTCGTTTCGGAAACTTTGAAGCCATTTTTCTCCAAATGACGTTTTTGGGCATAACGCGCACGATATCTCAAAAACTTATGAATATTTTTTCATAAAAATTTCAAAACATATGTTTCTTGTTAGTCTGTATAAACTGAACCTAAAATTTCCTTTTTATTGTTCAAAACAATATTTTTTTAGGTGATTATACTGTTGAAATTTTCTTAATTTTGCATTAGCTAAATACAACTTTGTATCAAAAATATAAAAAAGCTTTAAATACAAATTTATTTAAATTCAGTGTAATTATTACAATCTGAAGTATAAGTAGGCACCAAATTTTTCATTCTAGTTGCAATACTTATTTTTTAATCGTGCGCGTAAGGTGTTATGCCGATTTTTGCTCGTCAAATGTCTAACAGTTTGGAGCCCCCTGTAAATGCTAATCCTGCATCTTTCAATTTTTTAAAGGCTTGAAATGAAACAACATACTTATATCTTTCAATTTCAATAACAATTGTGTCTTAAAAGCAAATACATTTTAAGATATTAAATGTTGAAAATGGTCTTTTTTTTCATTTATTCCAATTTTAAGAGTCCTGAGACCCCTTAAGTCTATGGGCGTTTGATCCATTCCTATATTTAAAATATCTCCCGAGAAAATTAATACTTTAAACTTCATTTTTCAGTTTTCTCTTCTTAAAGAATGTCACCTTTTCTCGTAGTTCTAAAAATATTTCTAAGATCTACGCTTAATTTAATATTTTATGTTTAAAAAACTGTAAAATTTTAACACTTCGTATAAAATTAAGCGTAGATTTTAGAGATATTTTGAAAATTTAGGAAAAAAGTGACATCCTTTAAGAAGAGTACACAGAAAAGAAGTTAAAAATATTAATTTCCCGAGGAGATATTTTAAAATATACGAACGCATCAAACGTTCATAGTCTTAACATTACCGAGGGAATTCAGAAGCTGAGTGACTAGCAGACTTAATACAGATTGCACATTACTGATTATCCTAAATTTTTCAGGGCTATTAAAAGAAAACAAATAAGTAGAACCTTGTTTTTCATCGAAATCAAAAATAATAGTTGAAAGTTTAAATTCAACACAGTTATAAATGTTCAATGTGAGACCTTCCACAAATAAGAACGATATCGACAAAAAAATCATCCCACACGTGATATTTTTTGTGGGGCCTCATGAAAGTTCAGGCATTTGTCCCACTGCTACCAACTGACGTTGACGAACTTGGAACACGCATATCTGCTATCATTCAATGAGTCACATCGGGAGTGCTTAAAAAAGCGTGGTATGAGTTATCATATCGCTTCGGTGTTCGTGTTTCAGGATGTACTCACATTGAACATTTATAACTGCGTTGGATTTAAACTTTTAACTGTTATTCTGAGTTTCTGATGAACAACAAGGTTGTGCTTTTTAGCTCACAGGCTATCAAAGCCTGAGAGCTTATGTGCCCGCCGGTTCTGTATGTACGTACGTAACGCGATAACTCTTGATAGAAACATCCTATTTGCTTCAAATTTTTTTTTCTAGTTTCGTTCTGATAAGGCGCTTCCCTGATTAGTTTTTGGGGGTTCATTGGTTAAGAATAAAGGGGGAAAAGGGGGTTAGTCCAACACCCCCCCCCCCCCCGCCTTAATTCAGATAAATGGGTTTTCATGCAGAATTATTCGATTTGCTCCGAATTTGGTATACCGGCTTATTATGTTAAGGAACTTCCCTGATTAGTTTTGGGGGTTCATTGGTTAAGGATAAAGGGGGAAAAGGGGGGTTAGTCCACCCCCCCCCCCTTAATTCACATAAATGGGTTTGTCATGCAGAATGATTCGATTTGCTCCGAATTTGATATACCGGCTTATTATGTTAAGGAACTTCCTTGATTAGTTTTGAGGGTTCATTGGTTAAGGATAAAAGGGGAAAAGGGGGCTTAGTCCACCTCCTTTAATTCAGATAAATGGGTTTTTCATGCAGAATTATTCGATTACCGATTTTGGTATACCGGTTTATTATGTTAAGAAACTTCCCTGGTTAGTTTTAAGGGTTCATTGGTTAAGGATAAAGGGGGAAAAGGGAGGCTAATCCATCCCCCTTAATTTAGATAAATGGGTTTTTCATGCAGGATTATTCGATTTGCTCCAAATTTGGTATACAGGTTTATTATGTTAAGGAACTTCCCTGATTAGTTTTGGGGATTCATTGGTTAAAGATAAAGGGGGCTAATCCCCCTTCACTTATTTTTTGAGGGGCATTATTCTTTAAAATAAGAGTATAATATACAATTAGTGCGAAGAGCCTGTGAGCTCAATGCCATCAGTTTAGCTGGACACTTTTATTTTTTATCTTTCTTTCAAAATCCTTGTATAAAGTTGAATTATACATTTATATACACCCTCTATTTTTATAGTCCTATAGATAAAAAAAAAAAAAGCATTAGCATTATAAAAAAATTGTGTAAAATCTAAATTTATATTTGGTTTAAAAAACACATTATTCGCGTTATAATGACCCATAATACCCTATTTATGAGAATTCGACAACATTTAAATGCATAATTTTTTGTGATAACTTATGTTCATTTTAAACAGACATACTAAATTAGAGAACTGTTGGATAAAATGGTCTAGTTATATATATGTGCATCGTAATAGCTTCAAATTCATAATTGCTGTAAAAATAAGTTATATTTTCGGATGATTTCAAGCATAAAATTGGAAACACGTCAAATTGACAGGTTCCGTAATTCTATTGTTAATGCGACACCCTGTATATAAGTGTGTATGTGGAACAATTTAATCAAAAGTGCAGATATCTTATCTTTGCTTTTCTAATTAAAAAGACACCAGTCTGAGCATATTGGTAAAAATAGAAGTGTAAAATACTAATACAATTTGCTATGCGTTATTTTCTTATTAAATCTTTTTATTTATAATTGACTTGTATTAAAAGCACACTGCTGTAGTTAAAAACCAACTTTTTAAGAAATACATTTTAAGAAGGTCAGGATGAAGCGTTATTAGGATTTTATGTGCTTAAACCCGTGTTTTTGAATGAATGTCTTTTATGAGTGTCATTGCCTTCTGCTTTTTCTTCATGTTCTCATTTGTGTTTTTATGAGAATGAATTCGCATTCTCTTTTTTTAGAATAAAACTTCGTATGAATTAGCATTATAAGGAAAATCTTAAATCTAAACTTATATGTTTGTTTTAAAAAACATGGTTTGAGCTGTATCTTTTTTTAACCTTAATTAAAGCTCCTACATACCTTAAATAATACCCTTTTGGACCTTATTGAAACTTTTAATAATAGAATTTATTACTGTACCGCTTCTTTACTAAATTTGCGCTTTAAATTTTAAATTCGGGCATCAGTGGATTAGTTGGAAGTACATCAGACTCGTAGCGGAAAGATCGTGGGTTCGATGCTCACCGTCAGCTAAAAATCCGCCATGTATGCTAATGTTGCCTGGTGCGGGTAAAATTCTTTGTGGGTGCAAAGTCCTCCAAGTTTCCTATTAGTTATACCTCTGGAGGTGCCTATTCAGGTGAAGATCTCATCACATGATGAAGGTTCTAAATTACGAGATCGACTCGAGTAGCGATGACCGCCCTTCGGGTGCTCCTAAACAAGTGGCCGTCACGTCTGGCCTTGTTATGGCGAATGGCCTGGTTGCCAAGTACCCGCCGGACAGAGGAGTATTTTATGAGAAATGTGGACAAAATTATTTTCTGAGCTATATCAAGTTGAAATGTTGTAAAAAGCTATTTAGAGTCATTATATATAATTTTTAAACAAAACATATAATTTTTTTGAGTATTTACAGAATATTTCTGCTTTTAAAATGTAAACTATCTATTTAAAATAATTTAGAATAAATATTTATGATATTTAGTGAAATATTCAGTTTATGTATATACATATATATAAAGTTCTTTCTTTAACTTACTGTTCTAATCAGATTCATCTTCATCTGTTTCATCTTCATCCTCATCTTCCTCTTCTTTTGGATGTTGTCCGTATGGTGTTTCTAGAAAAAGGCTTGCTTTTTTCTTAGGCTTTGGGCTTGAACTACTTATAAAAGGATCAGAATTTAGTAAAAGTTTGTTCAAAACATCTTTAATACATTGCTCTCAAAAAACGTTTCGGGAAAACTTATGCCTATATTGGCGGAAATGTTTGTTTCCAGCTTCAGCAGCCTCCTCCGAAAGTTGACCGATAGACATATTGCATGTTTAATTACTGTGACTCCATGTACTAAAACTTTATGTACTGTTGGTGACATTGGGTGCCACGAATATAATTCGACATAAAGCTATGTAGTTTCTTGAGTGTATTTTTCAAATTTCATAACATAAATTCTATGTCCACTGGACAATGCCTCTAAAATTACTTTGAACTTCTTATAAGGTCAATATTTATTCAAGTGATTCGGGAAGCAGTATTGGGTCCACAAAATATCTTCTTGATGTTTTTCCATCATTCGTGTGCCAAAACCTGTCTTCGGAATATCTACTAGAAGAACCATTTCTTTTTTGAAACTATTTTGAATTAGTTTTTTTTTTCTGCCACAACTTTTTTGTTTTCATTGGTTCTGGCTTGCCACTTTTTTAAAGGAATTTTGTATGTCAAATGCAAAAGTGACTCAAATAATCAAATCCGTGCATGAAGAATTGATAATCCAAATCTTAACGCATCAGGATTCTCAGGATTCTTCTTCTCTAATTTATTAATTTTTTTTTAAGTTTCTTCACATATATATCTTATTGTTTATGAAGTATTTATCGCAGCATTGCAAACCTTAGCATCTACCACAATAGGTATCAGCGTGTGTTTTACGTAATATAAACTACCATTAGTAATAGGTATATCAGCTTTCTTAAGATTTTTAACTTGATTTTCAATATAATGAATTTCTTCTTTAGTAATATCGATCGTTTCATGAACAAAAGGCATGCTTATTGGCCTGCAGAAAAGGAAGGAAGAGGAAGGAAGTCTTGAAGAAGGTAGAAGGTTCTGCAAACAAAATATTATTTTGGTCGCCAACTTTGCATATTAAACTTAATAAGGAAAATGAGAATTCTGAAATATATTTGCATCGCTGTCAGAAGTATTCTGAAATATCTGTTTAAAATATTATTCTTGAGAACCATCGCAACCCCATTTAGATATTAGTTCTAAATTGTGAATTTCTTCTTCTGTATTATTTTGAACGACTTATTCTAAATATTTACACAGTCTTAAAGAGAAGAAGATCCTGTAGGTTAACTTCAGCGCTTGTTTCTCTCATATCCATCGACTCCTCACTTGGATAACAATCTTTCTTCGCTTTCTTAGTTAGAGAATAACAAGGATAGATATTCTTATTTGCACTATGAATAATTTCCCATTGCTTTCTCGTTAGACCAGCTTCTATAAAAATTGATATGGATTCTGATGTTGTATGCTTCTTAGTGGGTTTTTTTTTCTGCTGAAGTTATAACTTTTCAGTATGTGGTAGCTGTTGTTGTACTTAGAGTTATATGTTTTATGAGTGTCGAGGCATCAATATTACCAACAGCCCGTTGACTTGTACTAGATGCATATGCTGATTTATCAAGAGCTGCTTGCTCCATTAAATATCTTGTTTTTTGTCGCTTGCTTCTGTCACATGATTTGGCGAAATCTTTTGTTGGTCGATCTTGTTTTGATGTTGTACAGGTAATACCTTCTACAGCTAATTTTTAGGTGCGTTCGTAATTATATAAATACGTAGCACCTATAGTCGTCGTTCAGTCCGTCCGTCTGTCCGTCCGTCTGTCTGTCCGCATATAATAGAGCAAAAACTACCCAACCGAATGGTCTGAAATTTGAAATATAAGATTGTTGCAAAATTTTGTCGAGCCATTTCAAATTTTATGAAAATCGGATGTATGATTTAATTACAGGGACAGTCAAAAGTTTTTTACATTACGGTCAATGGGAAAAATTATTGCAAGTGCATTTTAATGATGTTACCGCCTTCCGAATGGTCTGAAATTTTAAAGATATAATTGTTGCAAAATTTTGTCGAGCCATTTCAAATTTTAGGAAAATCAGATGTATAGTTTAATTACAGGGACAGTCAAATTTTTTCTTTACATTACGGCCAATGGGAAAAATTATTGCAAGTGCATTTTAATGATGTTACAGCCTTCCAAATGGTCTGAAATTTTAAATATATAATTGTTACAAAATTTTGTCGAGCCATTTCAAATTTTAGGAAAATCGGATGTATAGTTTAATTACAGGGACAGTCAAACGTGTTCGGGGAATGGGAAAAAAATTATTGGGAGTGCATTTTAATGATGTTAAAGATTATGCACTTTATGAAGTGCAAAAAATTATACATTCAGTACAATATGGGGTGCAAAAAATAATTATAAAACTTGTTATAGTACGAACGCACCTCATTTGCCACGTTTGACGAGCAATTTCCAACTTGTTTGGAACTGTTAAGACAATGTTCATTTATCTTAAGAAAGCGATTTTTGTCCTATTGTCAGCCTGCCATTTTTCTTTCAAATCGGATTTGAAACGGCTTAACTAACGTTTTAATGATTCTTGTTCATCTACCGGGCATTTCGTCATTTCTATAACGTTACTTTCCATGAAACATAATTTTTCATCTATTTTCTAATTAACACATTCTTTCACAAGGTCAAACATAAACTTTTTTTAAACATCTTTTGCTGTCACTGAAGTTTCAAAAATAAAATGAAGGTTTTCAGTTTTCAAAATATCGCCATCTTCTGATACCATGTTTTTATAAAACGGTAAAAAAAGTTCGGGCAAGATTTCATTTTTTGAATATAACAAGGAATATCTGTATTTTATATTCTTACAAAAAGTTTTGCCGGGAAAAGGGCGGAACGTATTCATAAATCAATAATAATTTAAAAGAACTGACAAAACATACACTTATTTTTAACGATAAAACAATGTGGCTATATTCATAATTATATTCCTATATAACTAAAAATAAGTACATTATTTAAGCTACATACCTTCCACTTCATTGTCCATAAAGATTTTTTTCAGAACTCCACTGTATACAATGATAAATGCAATTAAATAATGCGCTTCTCACCACAGCACTGTCAAAAGAGACATCTACGATGCACGACAGCTGTGTTCAGACTGATAACGTGACGGGAGTATTATCGAACATTTCTAAGATAGTGTTTACGTGAAGCACTGACTACTAAGCTATACAAACAAGTAAAATATTGTAGTTTTTAAAGAAGTTCATTTTTCGACTTTTGTCCAGCCTTTTTTAGAAATACTCCTCTGTGCGCGGGAAAAAAAATACATATATATACAAATAAATCTTACTAAAAATACACTGTTATCGTTAATAAATAACTTCTTCAGAAATATATTTTTATCAGCTCAAGATAAAGCTTCTAGTAGTATATTATATGTTTAAACGCGTGCTTTTTAAGTTTGCATTGCCTTATACGTTTTTCTTAATGTTTACATTTAAGTTTTTCGTGAGTATGAATTCACAATCTCTCTTTTTTTTTTAAGAATAAAACTCTAAAGCGTTTTAGTTTTTGTAGAAATTTGAAATAGAGGAAATAAATAAAAAGTCTTCTGTTTGCATTTCACAAAGGAATTTTGTATTACCTGAAAGTCACTGAAATTCTGTTTCCTTGGAAACCGGAATTTTGTACACATTTGGCATAGCTCTTCAAATACTATTCTTAAAGAATGCATGCTCGTGAATTCATGCCATGTTCAAAAATATGAGTTGAATTTCTAGATAATACAGAGGAGGGCTGAAGTTGTCTTCTTTTCACTTTCGAGGTTTTTTTCGATTGGAACTTTCATTTTCTGTGATATTTTTCTTTTTTTTTCTGTTTTAAATCTATTCAGCTAAAAACTTACGCATACATTCTAAATATTTTGTAGTTTTATATTATAAAAATTGTTATATTTTAACATTATAAAAATGAGTGTAAAATATGAATTGATACTTGATTAAAAAAAAAAAAAAACATGGTTTAGTTAACGTTTTTAGACTTTAAATAAAACTCCTTTGGGGCTGTGCATATGTAACGTTATCAACTTTTTGTTAATTTTGGGCCCCCTCCCCCCTTCCGATATCATACGTTATCATCCCTCGAACCCCTCCCCCCTTCCGATACCATACGTTATCATCCCTCGAACCCCCCCCCCCCGCAATGATATTGTTATCCATGACTGATTCTTTTTTGGTTTGTGGAATTTATTTCTTTTGTTTGGAATGATATACAAAAATCGCTACACTTACTTTTCGGATACTTTACTGGTTCAAATGAAGATAATTCAATAAAATATCACTTTATATATCAAATAACTTTATATAAAATAACACTCAAAAGAAATAGTTACTATTTAGAAGTATTTTATAATAGTTATTTGTTACATAATGCATTAGACAGTAGTAATGTCTTCTTGCACTTGCCCCGCACGGAGGAAAGGGGGAGTGGATGATAGAAATTCTTATCAATAAAACAGGTGGACAACATTCTTTCTGTTTCTCTTTTATTTATTAGCAAACACATGTTTCATTTCAAATATACTTCGCATATGATTTCTCGAACAGCGATTATATATGCAGACACATATGAAGAAGAATAGGAATGTCAAACGTTGAGGTATTCTACATTTTGGAATTAAATAATTTTATAATAATTTAGTGATTTTAATAATTACTTTGTATTTTCATAAAAATAGATGATAGACTAAAAAAAGGTTACATACTATTTTGATGTAAAGATCACGTTACAGATAAAAAGTGAAAATTTTGGTAGGATCAAAAATGATATCAATATCAAAAGACAACCCCCTCCCCCCAGAGATACCTTACGATATCATATACCAGACCCCCCCCCCTCCCCCCTAAAATGATAACGATATATGCATAGCCCCTTTATATCTGAAATAAAACATTTTTGGACATTATTGAAGGTTTTAATAATATAATTTAAGATTGTGTAATTTCTTTTTAAATCTACGCTTTAGATTTTAAATTGACATTTACTAAAAATATACTGCTATAGTATAATTTTTTTTTCAGAAATCGATTTATGTCAGGCCAAGAGAAAGTCTGTAGTAGTATTTTATGTGCTGTGTTTAAGCATATGCTTTTAAAGTATGCATTGACTTTATTATTCTTTTTGTTTCCGTTTTTTTTTTTTTTCTTTAAAGTCTGCGATCGATTTTTTTAAAACTATTGAGTGAAAAACTAACGCAGACCTTTTTCAATATAAAGTTCTCCCAAATTAAAGTAAGACTGGCGATTGTGCATACGCACTTGAAAAGGCGGATCGCTGCGCATGTGGCAATAGAAAACTTGGTGTATGTTAAAGGTAGATGGTGTCAGCGGAATGTGGTACCTGGCTGTGAGTCCACGTGGAAGCAAAGTGACGTAAACAATTCCTATCATGGATGCGTCCATACATTCTCAGCGTTATCTGCACCACCTTACAGATGATTGAAAGAGCAATCAAGAATCGTCGACATGGCATACCGCCCACAAGCGTATAGCCGCCGCACAGCGGCACAAAAGGAGTGATTTAATGGACATGGCTGTAGAGCTCATAAAAGAAGTCGAAACGACTTGGTATTTAATAAATTTATGTTGTTAAAAGTTAGGAACGCGAATGGTAAATCGGAATTGGGAAATTCTATGACGAAATGAGGAAAATCAAGGATGTTATGCTTAAATACTGTATTTCCAAAAATCGACTACAAAATTTACTTTGAACGTGTTAATTAGTTTCGTGGACCTACCGAACCCAGACAAATTGCGGCGGATGTAATTATTGTGAATTTCTCTTACCCAATACTTCAAGTAGAAAAGAACAAAGTCTGTGTTCTGGAATAATTTGTAACTTGTTTTGAATCGCTGTCTTTGAAAAAACTATATTTAAAAACACGTATTTTTTTATAAAAGAAAAAAAAAAGATGCTAAACGCTACAAAAAATACTTGTTAGAGCTAAATTTTATTTTATTGAATGCCGCTGAATGACTGAAAAATAACCTGATATTTGATGAAAGGGAAATATAAATTGCTAGCTACAACTAAAAAATTTTGCATAACATCAAAATCATGCAAAATTATTCCATAAATTGGTTTAAATGTTCTATTTTTGTCCTCTTCGCTGATTTCTTATAAACTCTGGAAAGCATTAAAAACGTTCATCTAATTCTTCGAGTCATATATATACTATATTGTAATTTTGGCTAATGTCGCAGATTTTGGGCATTTCGTATTACTTTGCGTCCTTGAAGAATGATTTCGCAATCAGACCGGGAATATTGTTGCTCAAGTTATTCACAGCCTTTAAGATCGCTGGGACGCCTGGTTCAGTAAATCGCGGCAACTATATCTAGTCATTATGTTCTCTTATGCACCGCCATTTATTCTGTTCGCGTAACTCACTGATACAGTTAAAGTACTTGCCAAACCGACAGTTCTCACTTTCATATGGTCTACCCTTATATTTTTGTAGTCCTATAGATGACAGCAGCATTTTACAGCCGTTTGGCCTATTTAAACCTGTTGCTGTTTCAAGTATCGTGCAATTGTACGCGCTTCAGCGAATATTTGACAAATTATCTCCCGTGGTGAGCTAAATTAAAAAAGCCTTAAAATAAATGCATTACTTTATAATTAATTTCTAAAAATATTAAAATGTTGTATTGTTATCTGAAACACTCCTGCTAAAGTAATTTTTATATATCAAGCATATCAATAACGGGGTTAAAAATCGATTAAAAAATCCTATCATTACATACAAAAACCAGGTACAGTTCAATAAAAGTGTAAAAATGTTCAATCCACTTTAAGGTAACTTGTATCTAGTGAAAACGTCAATGAAACAATCAATGTTATATATTTATAATGTTTTGAATAAAAATATGTACCAGTATTACCCATGTATAACATACGTAAGGAAATAAAACGAACATTTTAATCTTTGCTTAACAATGGAGGAGAGATGTTTCTAAAATTTTTGCACATATGCATGGTTCAGGTACAAAGTTTCAAAGGTAATGAAATGTAAATAAAAATGCCTCTAAAGCTTTAGATTTAATTACCGAGCTTAAGGTCGTTATCAGAAACTATAAACACTAAAGCCTACCCTTGCATAGCGAATCAATGTGCCTTTCACGGTAATAAACCGTCGTTATCTTCTAACTCTGTTCAAAAATAGCTGCACTGTATAGATTACTTTCGTGTCATGCACAGTTAATAGGAAATTTTGTTTTATATCCTCAAAAGAGAAACATTTGGTTGCGAACTCACGTTAATCCCCTTTGATTGAAAAAGAGTAACAAAGTTTCTGTTAACATCGATTAATCTGTATTTTATTATCGATGGAGAAAATTATTTACCGACTTTATGACCTACATACTTGGTAATAAAATACGTGATAAATCTTCAAAATTTCGATTCTTTTGTTTTTCAATATAAAATTTTTTTAATGATTTTGAAATAATGAAGCGTATAATATACGTGATGTTCACGTGAAAGTTCCGGCTTTTAACTGAAACTGTTTATTTTAAGTGGAAAACGTAGATTGTCCTGGAATAAACGGAATTGTCTTTATACTTATTCGTTGAAAGGGGCAGTTGGAACTACAAATTCTAGAAAAAAATCTTTTATTTTATGAATGTAAAGGAATCTTTCGTTTTCCCCCTTTCAAATGGTATATTACTTTTGTTTTCACGACAAAAATAAGTTAAAATTTAAGTAATTCGTTTTGTTTACATCATACATGCACATTACATACGAGTACATAAACCACTAAATTCAATTTTCTCAAAATGCTTTTTTTTGTTTTTTTAACGTCGATGTACCTTATTATATACACTGCATATTATTATTTGTAATCTTGACTGAATATTTTACATATATTCCTGATTAATCCGAAGTGAACTCTTTTCACAAACATATGAATAAAATTTTTATAAAAAAGTTTTATTTGGAAAAATGCAAGTTTTTTGTTATTTAAAAGTAGTTTTTATTCCAGATTTTCTTAAACAACTAAAAAGTATCTACATGTACCAGTACAGCTTATAGGTGCGTACACATAAATATTTTAAATACATTAAAAGTCTATTAAAACCGTTATTAGCCAAACGTACTTTCAGTAAAACGTTTTCAGCTGTCATCAGTGGTCATATGCTTTAATGTATTTTAAATGTTTCTGTGTAAACACCTGTAAGCAGTAATTGTACATATATTTGCACTTTTTTCTATGGATTTATTGGATTTACTATGATAACTACTAGGTTGAGCAAAAAGTTCTGGGAAATTTGTGAAAGTTTAATTTTTATGCGCAAATTAACAACTTAATCAACAAGGACTATTCTTTAAAGTAGAGACCATCATAGTGCTCGACTGTCTGCTACCGTTCTGCCAGATTTCGGATTTGCTGGCTAAGTTTGGCGCCGTTACCACACTCTAAAAAAATGTGTAAATTTACACATAAAAACAGGTATATCGATGATACAAAAACGATTTGTCTATATGTGTAAAGTGGTGTGTAAATTGCCAAAATACACACCTAATGTGTAAATTTAAAAATACACATTAAAATGTGTAATTTGATGATAACACTAAGTGTGTAAAAGTTATCTTTTCGCTCTTGAAATACGCACTTTAATGTGTATATTGCACAAGTATACACATATTTCTGTGTAATAGTGTAACACATATATCTGTGTAATATTCTGTAATTACACATATTTTTGTGTATTATGCAAAATACACAAATTTTTGTGTATTATGCAAAATACGCACATTTTTGTGTAATATGTAACACACATATTTTTGAATAATATGAAAAATAACGATTTTCGTGTAATATTCTGTTCTTACACATATTTCTGCATAATACGCAAAACACAGATTTATATAATATTCAAAATACATAAAATTTCGTGTAATAATAAAAATAGACATGTTTTTGGCTACATAGCTTTATCTTTATACTTTAGTATGTGTGAATTGTGAACTAAATGTTTTTTATGATCGGAAAAAAATATGAAGAACAAGCTCATACGCTTGATGCGGTTTTTTTTCTTTATAGTATGTTTAAGATCACAAACAGTGTACTCCACTGTATTTAGGTAATTAACACACCACATAAGACAAACTGTTTTCCTATCATCGATATACCTGATTTTTACATAAAACAGGATCATTTAAAATCACAATTACTACAAGTCATCTTTCTGTTTGATTTGATTTAGTCTTAAGTCACAATTTATGCATAGAACCTGTATAATCAGAATAAATATCCACTTAAAGTGTGGCGACTGTCTTCAAATTAAAGTTAAAAAGACAATTTCCTTCATGCAGCTTTACAACTGTAACCTCTCTTGTTGTTTTATTTTAAAAAAACATTTTCTTTCAAAAATATTTATATATCCCTTCCCCCCCACCCCCCACACACACACTGAAAATTCCCTAGCTTTAATTACATTTATAACTGGCACAAAATATTATTTAGAAATAGAATTTTTTTCAAACGTATTCAGAAATTTTCCTGCATTTTATAGAAATGCTTCAGAAATTCAGACTAAATTATTTTAATTCATTTATTTTTGTTTGATGCTAAAATAAATATTACTTAATCTGAAATATTTCTAGCAAGACAATTTTATTAAAAATCTTTTGTCTGCAGCATACCTAATTTAAGCTTTTTCAGAGAACGGAAAGAAATATGCAAGCTGCTTATATGAAGTATCGTAATATGAAGAATTTTATGACACCTGGTCTAGCTTTCGTATTTCGAATCTCCATAGCTGACGTTACTATTACTGTCGGCTGTGCGAACCGCCCGCTCTGTCCGGTATGGTAGAAAAGCAAACAGCGTCGCAGTCTCCTAGTACGGTGTGCACATCACCTAAGGGGCTATGCAAATATAACGTTATCATTTTAGGGGGGAGGGGGAGTATGGCACATGATATCGTAGGATATCTCTAGGGGGAGGGGGGTTTGACTTTTGATATCGTTATCATTTCTGATCCAACCAAAGTTTTCTTTTTTTATTTGTAACTTGGTAGCTTTTCTTTGTAACATCAAAATAGTATGTTCATTACGACTATCTTTTACAATTGTTATAAATGCACGTTGCAATTATCTGTTTTAGCTTATTATCTACTTTTATGAAAATACAAAATTATTACTAAAATCATTAAATGATTATAAAATTATTTATTCCAAAATATGGAAAACCCCAAACTTTGGAATTCCTATTCTTCTGTATGCATGTATAATCCGCTGCTCGAGAAACCATATACGAAGTATGTTTGAAATGGTACTTGTGTTTGCTACTAAATAAAATAGAAAGAATGTTGTCCACCTGTTTTGTTGATAAAAATTTCTGTCTCTCCCATCTCCTGCGGGAAAGTTGCTAGAAGGCACTATTATGTTGAATGCATTGTGGTGTAACAAAAAGATATTATTGAATACTTTTAAATAGTAACTATTTCGTTTAAGTATTATTTGATATAAAGTTATTTCGTATATAAAGTGACATTTTATTGACTTTTCTTCCTTGGAATCAATAAAGTATGCGAAAAATAAATGTAACCATATTTGTATGTCACTCTAAGCAAAAGATAAAAAAATTCCTAAAATGAAAAGAATTTTTATACATTGATAACGATATAACGATATCATTACCGGGGGGGGGGGGGGTTCGAGGAATGATAACGTATGATATCGTAAGGGAGGGAGGGGGGTCCAAAATTTCCAAAAAGTTGATAACGTTATATATGCACAGCCCCTAACGACCGTTTCCCGAAGCTATAACACGAAATACGCGAACTAGACCAGGTGTCACAAAGTTACCCCACCTGTCCAAAGTAACGGTATTTATTATATTTGGATACAGAATCGCAACAAGGATGGGGCGAACGGTGCCCCTGCATCAGGCATCCCTAATTAAAATAGCAGGCTTCATCGGTGCCATCAGTTATCTTTAATGATGCGTCAATCATCAACGTAAAAGTTAATGAAGTTTTTGCTCCAGTACTCAAATAGTGTTGCTGCAGCTCTGCTTAGATATTACAGCTTGAAATTAAATTATTTCTAAAGCCCCTTTAAACTAGTATGTTGTGGACATCACAAAACTTTCTTCTATATAAATCCCGTCAATTAAATCATTTAAATAGTACAAGAAATTACATCAATATAGCACCATATCATATTAAAGTAGTATATCTGAATTTGAAGTTTAATGAAAATTCGTGCATTAGTTCTTGAGATAGAGCTATAGCAGAAATTTCAAAAAAATGTAGCATAGCAGTGCCACCTGTTGAGCGATTTACATCAAAACATAAACAGCACTAATTCATATTCAGGTATACCTGTATTTTAAGTTTGTTGAAAATCCGTGCACTTGCTCTTGAGATAGAGCAATTGCGGAAATCGCAAAAAAATGTAGCATATCAGCGCCACCTGTTGAGCGATTTACACCAAAATTTATGAAACGTCAATTGATGTCAAAGAGTAACTTGATCTGAAGTTTGATGAAAATCCGTGCATTAGTTCTGGAAATTGAGCTATTGTGGATATCGTGAAAAAGGCTGCATAGCAGTGCCACCTATTGAACGATTTACACCTGAAACTGAACAGTCCTAATTCATATCAAGGTATATCTGCATCTGAAGTTTGTTAAAAATTCAGCATTAGTTCTTGAGATAGAGCAATTGCAGAAATCGTAAAAAAATGCAGCATAGCAGCGCCACCTGTTGCGCGATTTTCACCAAGATGTAAACGTCAATTCATGTCAAGGACTGATTGAATCTGAAGTTTGATGAAAATCCGTGCATGGAGATTCTGGCATGGAGTTCTGGAGATTGCGATATTGTGGAAATTGTGAAAAAGGCTGCGTAGCAGCGCCGCCTGTGGAACGATTTACACCAAAAACTAATCAGCACCAATTTATATTAGAGACTAACTGAATATAAATTTTTATTAAATTCCCTGCATTAGTTCTTGAGATAGAGCGCCCACAAAATTTATGTCACATACATACAGACAGACGGACACAGTCAAGAATCACAGACAGACATTTCGCAAACACATGTTTTTCGGAATCTCTGACCCCTAAATCCGTAAAGCACGAAAACCGAAAGTCGAAAATTTTCACGAATGCAATACTTTCTTCATGTAAAGATAAAAGAAAGTAAAAATTAATTTTAATAAAATAGGCTCTATCACAAAATTACTTTTAACAAAACAGGTCCCTTCACAAAATTTCTCTTAATAAAAATCTGCCCCTTCACAAAATTTCTCCTCATAAAATAGGCCCCATAACAAAATTTAATTTCATAAAAACATACTCTTCATTAATTATTTTTTATTTTGTTAGATTTGAAAACGTATATTTTGTTAATAAAACAAGTTTATCAGAAAGCAAAACGTTAGGAGAAGGGCTTGAAAAGGTCATTATTAATTAATATTTGGTTCGAATTTGAGTAACTGGATTTCATCTTTCGTTATTTTTTACAAAAATATAAAAAAATAATTTCACGAAAATAAATTTTACTTTACACAAAATAGGTCCCTAGGAAAAAAAAAACCTTCATCGACCCAAAAGTAAAGCCCATTACTATTTTTTTGTACCGCACTATACTCGCTACATTACATTTTTTCCAAAAACAGGGTGCTACACTACGAACTAAGAAAAATTGCAACTAGAGAAGTTTTGTCACTTATAGCATACTACTTTTTAACATTGGACATAATGTACCGTTTAAAAATAATAGAAAACCGAAAATAATGCAGAATTGCTATCATAAAAAAGGGAATCAGAAAGTAATTAAGACCAAGATTACTGATACACCATACAGAGTAGGTGTGCCAGTAATGGACACTCTTAAGGAATTTGCTTAAGAATTATTTTTTGTTTTATTAATAGTTATAATTATTATATTCTAGTTATTTCAATATTATATTAATCTATCAACAATATTTAATCATTCATCTGTAAGTCACATTTCCCAATGTGAACCTAAGTTTAATTGTAAATAATTGAAATAACTTGGACACTCATTGTTCCAATAATGGCCAGTCTCTGTTCCAGAAATGACACCTTGCAAAAGAATAGCTATATAGGTTATTTTGATTGTATTCTGAACAAGAAATTAATGAAAGCATATTAAGAAAACAAAATAGTTATTTTCAAAGATTATTTCCAAATAAATTTAACAACTAAGATCAAAATAGAAAAATTAATCTAAGTTAAACACGCAACATTTCGCCTTATTTAAAAAGAGATTTTCCATAAGAAAATATTGGTAACGAAGAATTTCCTGTCTTGAAATCTCAGGACACCTGCTAAATTTTTATTGTTTATTTTTTTATAACGAAAAAACTTTGAAGGACGTAAATTACTGATACATCTGCCCTATATATTCACATAGAAAAAGCACCCAGTTTTATAAAACTATGAATCATATCTAAAAAGTAATATACTTTTTAACAATAAAAACTTTAATACTTAACACCATTTTTTTTCATTAGATTCAAATATTAACATACCTTTGTAATGATTATCCATTTTTTTCCCGGCGATAAACGGCAAAGAATGTAAAAACACAATTAAAAATACACAATGAGAATATGATTATTAGCACTACACTGTTATAAAAACATTTCATCATAATCCAGTAAACTTTTATTATTATCACCTTAATATATATATTTTTTAGAATTTCGACTGATAAAGCAAACTTGTGTTCCGGCATCTCCTTAAAAATGGCAGCCTTTTGAGAAGCAGATGTTTTTTTCTTTTTTTTCATTGTTCGCCAGTTTGTTTGTGGTCAGAGTCAAAGCAGACGATTTTTCTACATTTACACACTTATGTGAGTTTATCAACCGATAACAACTGACAGACTTAATTAATACACATTAAAACAGGTAAATTTTTGTACAAAATGCGTAATTTTTATGAACAGTGGGTGATTTTAGAAATTTACACACTTATCTGTGTATATATAATTATGTGTAAATTATAATAACACATCCATTCGTGTAAATTTAGGGATTTTTTTTCATTTACACATTTATTTGTGTTTTTCAAGTGATAACAAATTAGACACTTAGTTTCAAAGGCTAAATACACATAAAAACATGTAAATTTTTGAAACAAATGTGTAAATTTTTGACAAGTGTGTAATCTTAGAAAATTACACATATATATGGGTAAAATTATCTACTTTACATATTTATTTTTTAGAGTGCAGCACCTTCATCCTCATTAATCTCATCGACGGCTTTCAGAATCGTTAGGCCTTTTTTATAATAATGCCGGGTCAACACACGCAAATCATACTGTTCAATTTTTTTGTGAGCCAAAGTTTCGGAACTCTTGTGAATATACCACTACTACCCCTATATATGATACAAATTCTGGTAACTATTAGATCAAAAATTTCCCAGAAATTTTTACTCAAACTATTATTTAAGCAAGGTGAATTTAGCACTGTAATTTTAACTCTTTATTTAAAGAACATCATTTTATAAAGTTGACTTTACTTTAGTAGGAATTATTCCTATTATGTACATACAAAATTTCAAGTTAATATATTTGGGAGTTGGAGGATTCATTTCTAAAATTATAATGATACAGTATGTTTTATGTACAGTCGTGGAAAAAAAGTAAGCACCCCCTGCTAACTCTGCAACATATTATCGTAGAAGAAAGTTACAGGTACCAACTGATTGGAAATAAAGTCTACTATTAAATGATGTATAATAAAATTTGCTTATGGGGCCATCTACATATCAAAAGGAACCCAAACTTTGTTTTTTTTTCAATAGCTATATCCGATTTTGACATCATAAATAAATTCTAAAACCTTCAATTAGCCTAAATCCAAATTTTCATGAAATTCGTACGATTAGATTTCGAGAATTATGTTAAAATACGCCTACTTTAGGTTACTTATTTATTGTATCGAAATTGAAGCTCGTTACTCGATTGTTGAACTGATACAGAATGACTATGTCACTTCTATTAATGCATTCAATTAATGTATTAAAGTATTTATTGACAATATGACCATTTTACTAGCTTAATATGTTTCGACTATGGCCAGCTCAAATATTTCAGAGAAAGGAATAAAATACATTTTTTCAAATTATACTTTTCTGCACATCATAGACGGCCTCTTAAATCGTCATTTTAACGTTTTTTAATGATAATTCGAAAACTACTTGAAAGAAAAATTTGAAATTGAGAATTCGCGTAAAGCAGGACATAATAAAATATAAATCTATCAAAAAATTGTACGTTGCAATTCATATTTTTTCGAATATTAATTTCATAATTCATATTATAAAATTTTTAAAATTACAAATTCAATGCATTTATGTTTGGGTTTTTTAGTACCATATTCACACACATAATTATCTCATTAGTATTATAACTTCAGATTAATAAAAATATGAAAATCTAATTTAACATTAGAAGCTTTAAATTTTGAATGTTTTATAATTTAAAAAATTATCATTCAAATGACTAGAAATTCCGTTTCTGGACATATTTTAAACCGAAATTTTAAACTATAGTGCCAAAATTGGGTTTTGCCATTGGAAAAAACAAAGTTTTGCCTGGTTTTTGATTTGTAGGTGCACCCTAAGGAAATTTTCTATACATCATTTAAAAGTAGACTTTATTTCAAAACATTTGGTACCTGTATTTTTTTTTCTATTACTAGGGGGCTCGGCCCCCTACGAGCTACGCTCGCCAACCCCCCGTTCAGACACTGCAGTCTCTAAAAGCACGCTAATTTGATCGGCTTTAAAAAGATTCTGGAAGATTGAATTATAACTAAAAAAATAAAGGCGATCTCCCTATAAACGGGTTTCTATTCATTTCTCTTTGATTGGGGAATTTTACGGAAAAAATCAGCTGCTGTTAAAAGATACAATGGCATTTCAAAATCATCTAATATAAAATGAATTAAGTAAACAGAGTCTTTGTCTCCCGGTATTTTTTAACAAAGCGAAAAGAAAGTCCTTTTAAATAAGACATTTTAAATATATCGTTTTTAATCTGACGTAATTTTCACCAAACTTTTCTTTCCCTTTTTAATATTCACGTGAAAACACTTTTATTAGAATTGAAATATTATTTGCGCTGTCCAAAAAAAAAAAAAAAATAGTTGAAAAGTTCATCTCAAAATATCAAGTAAAAGTCTCGCGCTATTTTTAAATTTCAACTGTTTTGCAATATTATTTTTTGTTCATTTTACGTAATAAGTGTAATGTGACGTAAATGTGATGTAATTTCTCCTATTTAAGACTTCTAACGCATGTTAATGAATTTATTATTTTACAATATACTTTCTCTGTTAAAATTCACGTGTAATTATAGATGAAGTAATTTTCAATAAGTTCCTGCTTTTTATACGTAATCATTTAATTCTAATTTGAAAGTTTTTTTTTCTGTTTATAATAGTCACGTGTAAATAAATTTTTAATTTGAAGCAAACATTATTGTTTCCGTTGTTTATAGAGTTAGCAACAGGTTAAATTAGTACAATTTTCTGAAATAAGTAAAAAATATCTCTCGAAATGCTGAAAATTTGAATTTAAAATAGAAATGAAACCTCGAAAAATGAGTCAAATTAAAAAAATAAATTAATTCTGCACACTGGGAAATTATAACGTATAAAATGATCTAAAAATTATTAAATTCCGATGTATAGTTTTTGCTCCCATAAAACTTTTTTAGTGGAACGATTTTGTCCAAATTTAGCATTAAATATCTCTTTAAATAATTCTTCGATTTGAAAACTGTCTCCATCAGCGTGTTTATCAAACATTTCTGTATAATACTACCGATTTTCATATTTTTGTATGCATTATTTTTCTTAATATTAACGAAGAAAGACCTCCTGTCACAAAAAATTCAAAACCGGCGGCGGTGACAGCGGTAGTTACTTTTTTAGGGTTTCGTTCATCTGACGAAACCCTATTCGTCTCGCTCCTCTGTCTGTCTGTCTGTCTGTCTGTCCGTCACCGAGCCCGTTCTCAGAAACTATACATGTTAGAGACTTGAAATTTTTGGTACTTATAGCTGAACACCTCACATTAAACAACAAATCATAAAATTTTGAAAAAGTTGGTAATTAACCTAATTACGGGCTAATTAAAGTCTAAAATTAACCAATCAACCTTTTGAATGCAGGTGAAAATGCACGTTATCGAAATCCTCCCCAGTTTCTCCTAATGGTTGACAGTAAACTCGGCGGATGCTCCGTCAAATCAGCCGGTGCAGGGTTACCACGGAGTACTTTAAGCAATAAATGAAGTGGACCTTCAAAAAGCAAAATTGGATCTGCCGAAATATCGGTCGTACAAATTCGTAACAGGTGTAGAAATACGCGGAAAAAATTCTACTTTATTTTGGTATAAATTTCAAATTTCTGTGTAGGATAGAACGCAAAAAATCCACTAAAAATCGATCGATAAAAATTTAATTTCTGTGTTTTTAAAAACAATGAAAACAGATTTCCATTCACCGGAAGGCAGCTGTCATCATTTCTCGACATATCGGCGCGGGAGAAATTTAAGGGGAGGAAAGTCTAATACGAAATTTAAACTTTTTAAATATTAAATTTTTCGATTAAATTTTTTGACATCCGGGCTGGAAATTTCTCGCAGATTCCATACATACCCGGTTCAAAGAGATTGCTTCATTACGAGCTGAGATATTAATTATTATTTTATTAATTCCTTTTATTTCCATCAAATGCCAGATTAAGATGGAGGCACGTGCTTTTTTAACAGAGATTTAATTTAAATTAGGAAATTAACAATTTGCGTGGGGTGTTTCGACGGCGCGCTATGAGATAAGTATTAATTATTCAATATGAAAAAGTTTATAGGTTTATAAGTGTTCATCCCACTATTTCCGAATAGCAATTTCAGGAAATATCTTAAATTATTGTTTAAGACCGCCACTCGATGTCTTCGAAACTTTAAGATACTTTATAACACATAAGAAAAAGTGTAAAAAAGAATGGAGTGTGATATTTCGAGGAGTGGAGGGGGGGGGGGAGGGGTACTAGATTTATTTATTAAATCTTAGCGTTTGTTATCGCAGAAAATGTTTTAAATTGTTGGTTAAGACTACACCGCCACCCTCCCGACCATGTATCTACGGAGAGATTGCGCAAAGGAGTTTCGTTCAGATATGCTTTTGTTAAGAATAGAGTGCGCTCCCTGGTGGTGGAATGCGGAACTAACGTAACGCGATTTTGTTAAAATTAGGAAATATAACAAGGCGATCCGTTTGCAACTTTAAGATACTTCATGACACATAATAAAAAGCTTATAAAATAATGGTGCATGCAATTTCCTGTGAAGGAAGGGCGGGGGAAGGGCGCTGGATTTCTTTTTTAAAAAATAGCGTTTACGACCTTTTTAGGTGTCGTTTTTTGAGCACTGTGATATACTCAGACACGTGCTGCTTAAGAAATATAAAAATGTCAAAATTTTAGTTACCACTATTTCTAAATAGTACTTTCAGCAAATTTCTTAATTTCTCGCTTAAGGCCGCCACCAACTCCAGTAACACATCCACTGATAGGTTGTTTAACAGAGTTTCGATCTGATACACTTTTGTTATGAATAGTGTGCGCTCCCTGGTGGTGGAATTTGCAACTAACATAACGCAATTTTGTTAAACTTATGAAATCTAACAAGTCGATCTGCTGGAAACTTTGACATAGTTCATAACACATAATAAAAAGCTTATAAAAGAATGTTCCGTACAATTTCCTGGGGCGCCTACCTATCTCGGGTGCTATAGACCCGATCCACTCGACTAATATAACTACGGATAGGTTGTAAAACGGAGTTTCCTTTGGATAGAGGTTTATGTAGAATAGAGTGCGCCCCTGGTTGCGAAATGTGGAACTGACAGATTTCACAAAAGGATAAAGTGTTTTAGAGGAATATTAAACGAAACCCTCTGTGCGATCTGTGATCACACTTACCCACTTGTTTTAGAATAGAGAGATAATGAGTTGCAGAGTTAGTAGGGGATGTTTATTTTTTTTCACGATTGTACAGTCGTGGAAGAAAAAAAGTAAACACCCCCTACTAACTCCTCAACAAATTATCGTAGAAGAAAGTTACTGGTACCGAACGATTGGAAATAAAGTCTACTTTTAAATGATGGATATAAAATTTGCTTAGGGGGCCATCTACATGTTAAAACGAATCCAAACTTCATTTTTTCAATGACAATACCCAATTTTAACCAGATATTTCAAATGTTCGGTGAAAACTATGCCTAGACATAGTTTTTTAAAAGACACCAAATTTCAAGTCATTTGAATGATAAGTTTTTGAATTATAAACATTCAAAATTGAGTGCTTCTAATGTTAAATTACATTTTCTTATTTTTATTTATATCTCCAGAAATTATGCTCCTAATGTGCTAATTTTTTGTGTACCAATAATACTAATATACCCAAACATAAATACGCTGAAATTGCAATTTTTATAACTTTATGATACGAATTATGATTTATGAAATTAATACTCGAAAAAATTATGAATTGCAACCTACAATTTTTCATGGAATTAGATTTATTAAGTCCTGCTTTATAGAAATCCAAAATTTCACATTTTTCTTCCAAGTAGTTTTCAAATTATGCTTAAAAAACGGCAAAATGATAGTTTAAGGGGCCGTCTATAATAAGAGTGACTAGATATTTTGAAATTTCTTTTGTTGTCGTGTAATCTAGCAGGCTTCATTGACTTCTTAAGGTGTCTTGATCAAGATGAGGGCTCTCTCGGTTAACAGTCGAGTTCCGAACTTCAATTTGGATACAGCCCTTAAAATACGCTCGTTTTAAAATAATTAATTTCTCAGAAACGTATGGTACGAATTGCATAAAAATTTGTTTTTAGGCTAATTGAAGGGTGTAGAGTTCATTTATGCTGTCAGAATTGTATACTGCTATTGAAAAAAACAAAGTTACGGTTCGTTTTAATATGTAGATGGCCCCCCAAAGCACATTTTATCTGTATCATTTAAAAGTAGACTTTATTTCCAATCGTTTGGTACCAGTAACTTTCTTCTACGATAATTTTTTGAGAAGTTAGTAGGGGGTGTTTACTTTTTTTTCCACGACTGTACAGTTACATGTACTTTTTTCTATGGATTTTAACTATTTAAGCAAGGTGAATTTTGTGCAAATTTGAATGCGAAGGAGATTACCTACGGTTTATTCTTTTGTGCTGTCTACATGGCAGAGCAGTTGTTATTTACCAATAAAGTTATCTGATCGAAATATGCTCTTAGGTTGTCAGCCCAGGTAGCTTATACGGTAGATTATTGACAATGTAAGCCGAGGTTCGAGTTTCGGTTTGGGCCTTTTTTCACTCAGTTGAAAAAATTCATTTCGTATAAAAAAGCTGCTACTTTTCAAAATGTCATTATTATTTTTTAACTTTATACTTTTTTCATTATGTTAATGTTAAATAAATACATCTAAACTATAAATATAAGTTATAATCATACGAAAGACTTCTTTTGCTGTATATCTAGGAGCTTTTTTTGGTATTTTCTAATAATACTATCATTAAATCATGTAACGCAAATTATCAAGTTATGTTTACATTAATTTGGTTCTGAAAAAAAAAAAATCAAAGGAATAGAATGTCTGTAGTTTTATTTACTTTTGATACTGAAAAGTCAAAAGAAAATTATTATTATTTTTTTTTAAGGAATAAATAAAATTACATTTCAAATTTCCTGTTTTAAAAATCTAATTTACATAATAATTTCGACATTATAGGTTACATTACATTGCTTCTTTCTCTATTCGCCTGCATAAGACTTCTATTTAAAATATAATTGTTGACATTTCTTCAGTGTTTTTTTTTATGATTTCAAGTTTCAGTTTATGTTTTTTGTTCAATGAATTTCAAAGCATATATTATAGAAACTAATATTAAAAAAATGAACTGTAATTTATGAATATTTTAACACGAATCGATTTCTCAAAAGCTTTATATGTACGAATCCATAATTACAGCTCATTCTGTCCAGTAAGCCTTGACTTAGGGTTTAACGCTACCTGGTTTTGCAACTATTTTTAATGAAATTTATATTAATAAGTCTCAGGACTCCTTAAATTGGAAAAAAGACCATTTACAACATTTAATATTTTAAAATATGATTTTAAAGCACAATTTTTAGAGGGATGAAAGATATAATTGTGTTTTTTCATTTAATCTATTTAAAAAATTACAAAATGCAGAATTAATATTAATAGGAATTTTGAAACTGTCAGAAATTTCTCGATCGGAAAATTGGTATGACAGTTTACGTGCAGGATTACAAAGAAAATCCTGTAACTACAATGGAAAGTTTGGTACCTAATTATACTTCACATTGTAATAATAGCAGTGAATCTAAGAAAAAATTGTACTTAAAGCATTTTTACATTTTTAATAAAAAGTTGTATTTAGCTAATACCTGATTTTGTAAATTTCAACAGCATAATGACCTAAAAATATTTCTTTTAACTCTAAAAAGGAAATTTTAAGTTTAGTTTATATAGACTGACATGAAACATATATTTTGAAAATTTCGTGAAAAAATATTGAGAAGTTTTTGTGATAGCCTGTGTATTATGCCCAAAAACGTCATTTTGAGAAAAAATTAATTCAAAATTTCGGAAACATTCCTTCAGCTATTGAGCGGGATGCTATTGATTGTTCTAAAAGCAATAATTTCAATTCTAATATGAATTTCAAAGAAAAAATTATGTCAGGATATTCAGATAAGATAGGAGTTTAACATATAAAAAAAAATTTAAATTTCAAAACTTTTGAAGCCTTAAGAGTCTTGAGACCCCAGAGTTCTAAATTTTACATCTGGATAATTTCTAAAGTACTTCAGCGAATGACTTCCGGTTTGATGTCCGAAAGTAAAGTTAAACGAGGAATCTAACTCTGATGATGTCAAAATTTCACATTCGTTTAAAACATTTCACAGTTTGTTAAGCTTTCAATAATGGTATGGTACCCTAAACTTATTTTTTAACATAACTTACGAAGGAAAGCATTATTCACAATGGAATTGCTATTTTAGTTTTTCTCTGCAGTAATTTGAAAATTAAAAAGTGTAGGATAATCGCTCTGTCTCTTTTTTTTTTACGGCTGTGCACGTACAAGAAAGAGCGAAAAATTGATGGTAACTAAATGCACATTATCACGAAAGTTACAGCTCATATTCAAAATATTAGAATAATTGAGAAAAAGTAATAAGAAAAAAATATTTTTCATTTATTTATTTTTGATACTAAGTAAATGCAATTAAATTTCTTATAAATTATATCTGGAATGTTTAGATAAGATTTTAACATTTACAAAGTATAAAATACAGTACAATAAATTAGGTATAAAACTTTCTGAAACACATCAAAATATTAGAATACAATTTAGATTGGTTCAAAATATTAGAATATTTTATTTTACGCAACAATATTACCGTATGAATATGAAGTAAATGATAGTTAATATTTTGTAGCAACCCCTTTAGCTTTCATAACAGCGTACAATCGATCTTGCACACTATATACAAGGTGTTTACAAACATTTCTATCAAAATTAGCCCCAAAAGACTTTATACGTGCCACTAACTCAGTTTTACTTGAAGGAGGATATTTTTGGAGTTTTTTCTTCATTATACGCGGTAAGTTTTCGATGGGATTAAGGTCTGATGAGTTCGGTGGCCAAGGAAGTACCTTAATGTTGCTTTAGCGGAAGCCATTCTTGATTGACACCGAGGTATGCGGTGACGCTAAATCTTGTTGAATCATGAAATCATCTTCAGACACATCTTCTGATGATGGAATCATGTAATATTCCAAATTTTCTGGATATATCTGAGAGTTAAAGTTTTCGTAGACGATGCATAACTTTTCAGGTCCTTCTGCACTCATGCAACCCCAAACCATGACACTAGCAGCAAATTTTACGGAACGTTTAAGGCATTGTTTATGAAATGCTTCTTGCTTCATTCTCCAACCTCGAATACCTTGATTACCATATGAAACACAAAACTAACTTTCATCACTAAATACTATATTTTTCCAATCTTCTTCGCTCCATAAACGTCTTGATTTACACCAATTCAATCTTATACACTTTTGTTTTCAGTCATGAGAGGCTTTGTTTTCGGCACACGAAATTCAAACTTAAATTTATGGAGACGTCTTAATGTTGTCAATGTGGGAACTTCAACTCCTTCTTCTTTCCATTTTCGGTGCAAGAATCGTACACTTTTAAAACGGGTTTTCTTAACTATACACTTAAGTTTCCTGTCATCTGTAACAGATTTTTTGGTTTTCGGCCGCCATTTCGGGGATTATTTTGAAATTTCCATTTTTTGAATATTGTGTTAGTAGTTTACCAACGCGTGATTGCGAACAATGTAAATAATTCGCTATATAATATTGATTTTTAGCATGCCGATACAAATCAACCATACGAAGTCTAATAGATTCAGGAATATCACTCACACAGCACATTTTAAGACGAAAGTGCAAACAAACTGCGCAAAGAATACTGATTAGACGTCTTAAATACAATCATCTGAATTTAATCAATGATACCAGCAGTTTTGAATTGGTGATAATTAAAGGAGAATTAATGTGAAATATTCTAATATTTTGAACCACTTGAATAAATATTCTAATATTTTGACATTCAAAATATCTCTTTCAATTAATCCTTTCAAAAATGATACTATTTTTTAGATAATAAATAAGTTTAAACAACAATAAGTTCTTAATAAAAATATCGTTTGCATATTTGCATTAAAAGACATTAAATTACCAAACGATATTTTCAATTTGTAATAAAAAGTTATTTATTCTAATATTTTGAATATGAGCTGTAAATGGTGAAAACGATATCTGCTTACAACTACACATTAAAAAATACTAGACATGTCTTTTTTTTGTTGTTGTTGTTCCAGGAAAAATAACAATTTTTATCAGATATTCATAATAATCATTGTTAAACATAGCTTTGGAAAACACCAAACAAAATTAAATTACTGAAATGGAAAGGTTGAATTTTTTCGTAATTGTTATACAAGAAAAATAAACATTTGAGGGTACTAAATGCTTCTTTTAGTTCGTTTAAATTATTGATGAGAATATAATTAGCTTTTATTGCATTTGATTCTAATTAATAGTATACATATAACTTATATTTATATTTTTTTAATAATAATGAATTATTCGTTATTAGTAGCCTTTTTGTTTCATATATATAACTTATTTTTACTCAAATACATGTCACCATTCCCTCGTCGGTGTAATAAATTTCTTTTTTAAATAACGTAGATTATATGACGTAAAGGAGTATAAAATCTTAAATGTGATGAATAAATGAATTAATCCGAATCCCTTCGTTTAGAAGCTAAATTAGTTTATTTTCTTAAGATATATTTTTTATTTATTTAGTCACTGGAAAGGAGCGTAATCATAGTACCGATTGAAATATGTACTCTATATACAGGGTGATCTCTAATAGTGTTGTCTAAAAGCTAATTTTTAAATGGTTAGTTTTAGAGATATAATTTCAAATGCAGAAATACTTCAGATTTCATTTTTCAGCATATTAAAATTCCTTTACATCAAAATAGTAAAAAATTTCAATTTTTATACTCTCTCTGGGTTCTATAAATAATATTTAGTTACTTCCCATGCTTATTAGAAGCAAAATATATCTATATATATATATATATGTATTGTTACGACCCTAACTCACCCAATTATAATACAAAATATTTAAGTTTTAGTGCCTGAAAACACTGAAAATTCATAAAATTCAAAGTCCAATTACTCTATCAGTTTTAGTCGTACAGAAATGATTTTTTTTTTTTTTTTTTTACATGTGAAATCTAAAAACTGTAATTGTTACAAATTAAGTTAAAAATTGTAATTTGTGAGAAAAACATATACTGCGAATATATCTTATATTGAATTAATATATGTTTAAAGCAATTTTCTGAATGTTACCATATCATGGACGATCTATCATAAGCTAAAAATTCCAATCATCTTACAAATAGGATTTAAAAATTAAGTTGATTTAATTTTGTCAAAATATTATTCATTCCACATTTCAATGAAAATCGATATTACTTAGGACGCGTGTTATTTATACTTTAGAAAAAAATAATCAGGAAAAAAAAACAGGTCCCTATTGTTTTATTATTATGAAAGTATTTAGTGGGGAAGATTTGTGCATACTTAATTAAAATATAACTTTTTGAAATCTTTTTTTTTTTTCGGTGGTTCATTTTTTTATCATTGTAAACATATTTTTATTCCCTTTTGAGAAAAGAAGCTGAACTCAATTTTCTATTGTAAATATTAGTTTAATAATAATTCTTTTTTAGCTGAAATACGAAACTTTTTAATTATTTCTAGCAATGGTATTATGGGAATACATTCAATTGCATTTTAATTAGTTATTTATATTCCTAAGAAATAAACATAGAGATAGGATAAAAGAATTAAAAATAAATATGTAAATTTGAAGAGCATAAAAGCTTTTATATATGTTTTTAATAAGATTTGTTTAAACAATAATTAATGTAGAGGAAGTTTGGGTATTGCGGAATACCATTTATATTTTTATTTGTAAGTCAACAGAAAAAAATTGAGATACATTAAAAGTTAGCAAAGAAGAAATTTAGACTATTTCTGAATACATATTTAATGCTTTTAAAGTGAAAAAAAATATATATCAATATTTAGTCTGTAAAAAAAAGTTACACTTTTCCGGTAATGGCAACCAATCGGGTAACTTGGAATAAGTAATATTAAAACTGCAAGAAAAATCACGATTTGCAAGAATAACCAAAATTACTATATATACTCGCGTATAAGCCGACACCCTAATTTTCGAATGCAAATTCTGAAAAAAATCAAAAACCCGCGTATAAATCGACCCCCTAACTTTTCACTTGAATTTTGCACAAAATCAAACCGAAGATTTCACTTGCCAATGCAAAAAGGTAGTAAGTAAACAAAAACAAATCATTGAAAATTTTTTAAATGATAAATTATTATTATTTGTATATTTCCATAATTTTGCAGTATTCGAAGTTTTTGTTTTTGCTTTTTTAACTTACTCGCGTATAAGTCGACCCCCAAAATTTGCTTACCAAAATATTCCAGAAATGCCTTGACTTATACGCGACTATATAGGGTATTTATTAAGTCAACATTAGTACATCGAATCAACAAGTCATCAGTATAAATCATCAGATTTCTCGAAAAATTGTTTTCATTTTTACAAAAATCTCAAATGTTGTCCATCCACAAATCCTCGCCCATCCTCTGAATATTTTCTATCGCAAAACAGGTACGCTACATCTTCCTTATCTGATGTGAAACTTTGTAAAAAGCCCATCTCAGATGATACGTTTGATTGGAATGATTATTCATCTTCACTAGACTCGTCTTGAAATAGTTGTCTAGATTGTGTTCCATATTACATGACACGCCATTTAAAAAAATATATATATATCTCTTTACTTGTCAACAATTTATCATAGAGATAAACTGGCTAATACAGCAATAAATATATCAATTCAACTTAATACTGAACTTGATTAACATCATTTACAATGAGATTTTATAATTAATACGAATTTTATAAAACTTACCTCGAGCTGCAACAATTGGGATAAGATTTGTTTTCACCGCGTCTCTCCAACAACTGCTATACACACAAAATTCATCTCCATGCATCATGGGAGTACTAGAAAATCAGTTGGCAGTTTTATGCACGGTTGCAGTAGCGTACGGGTAAAATATTGAAGTATTCCATATTGCCCGACCATTCTATAAAACCAGAACTTCATCTATATTATCTTATTCCTGTATTCCAACAACACAAAATAAACAAATAATCCTTTTTAAGGAAAGTATTAAAATGAGTATATCTTTAAAAATATTTTTATAAGTCACACTTCTTCCATTATGCATAGGCAAATATTGATATATCTGATGTTCTATTTCACATTATGTCAAATAATTTATAACAAATAAAAAAACTTTTTATCTTATAGTTGGGTCATTCCATATAACGTGTAGGAGAGCTCTTCTACATATTACTGCTGTTTTAATAATGTTATTATATCCTCAAATTAAAAAACCCTGCTAACATGAAAATCTAGAGATTTTTGTTATTTTTAATGTATAGTTTATGTTTTAACAATTTATAAGTCTTATAAGTCAACTTATAAGTCAACTTATAAGTCAACTTATAAGTATAGGTATTCATGCAAGTATCACGCGCAGGATATTTTGTCAGTTTTACATGGAATGGGCCCTGAAACGGGCAGATTACTTAGGTCTAGCATGTAAAATGTAGAGATTATTATTATCTATTATTTTATTATTTATTTATTATTAAAAACGGTCTGCTTAATAAGGTCTAGGGTTTAAAATGTGGAGATATTTAAATCTATTAAAGGGCAATTCCATATAACGTGTGGAACAGCGTTTCTGCATATTAATGCTGTTTTAACAATACTAATCCTAAAATTAAAGCAACTATGCAAATAAGCAAATATAAGTTTTTTTGTTAATTTTAATGTATAGTTTATCAATTAAAAAACTCCTTAACGGATTAAAAGTTTGTGACGCAGCACTTTATCTTATTGCTATAAGAATTTTAAATATGAAACTTAAAAATAATGATATCAAATTTTAAGGGGTCTTGTACCTTTTAAACGCGTCGAAAATTAACGAAAAACTACAAAGTTTGAATTAGTCTATCTTCAAAGCCTATGTATAAACGTGAAATTTTGGATATTGATTAAACAGATTGCGCTTTGTAATATGCTACCATTAGAAATTTATTAACCCTTTACAGAATTTGTGTATTGTTGAAATCAAAATAGCTCTTTTTTTACCCCAAAAGTCATTGCGCGCATGATATCTTGAGAAAGTACGTATGGATTTGCATGAAATTCGGTAAAGATACTAATCATATATGTGTGTTTAAAATGATCTACTCTTAGGCTAAAATTATTTCATTAGCTATAAAAAAAATATTTTCGTAAAAAAAAAAAAAAAAAAAAAAAAAAAAAAATTGTATTTTTAATTAATAAAAACTGTCATAACTAAAAATATATTGTAAATACTTAAAAGTAGATCATTTTAAACACACATATTTGTTTAGTATATTTACCAAATTTCACCACAATCCATACATACTTTCTCAAGATATCATGCGCGCAATGACTTATGGGGTAAAAAAAGAGATATTTTGATTTCAACAATACACAAATTCTGTAAAGGGTTAATAAATTTCTGTTGGTAGCATGTTACAAAGCACAATCTGTTTAATCAATATCCAAAATTTCATGTTTATACATAAAAAGGTTTTGAAGATAGACTAATTCAAATTTTGAAGTTTTTCGTTAATTTTCGACGCGTTTAAAAGGTACAAGACCCCTTAAGTGACGCTTTATTATTTATTTCATCATTTTATTTTGTTTTATTTATAATTGCATGCGTAAGAATTGTTAAATTTAAAAGGACGTATAAAAATTTATCCATTGATGCGTTATCATTCAAATTTTTCATAAATCCAAACTATGAGTTTTAAAAGATATGATATCAAAATTTAAGTGACGCCTTGATGTAGCCTTAAACAATTTTTTTTAAATTCAATTTTAATTGTTTTCGATTTGGCTAAATATATTTACACATCTAACCAAAACTTTTAATTTTCCAATACACTGTTAAAAATACCACTTCCACTGAACATATACTTCCACTGTAATGTATTTATATGAATAAATTGATTTATCTTTTGTGCCACGCTATGCAAAATCAAAAGTAGAATTTATGTAAGTGATTACTTTGCGTCATAGTATCCATTTTCATATATTTAGGTTAGTTTGGATACAATGACGCAAAGAAATCACTTACATAAATTTTACTTTTGATTTTGGATAGCGTGGCACAAAAGATAAATCAATTTATTACAATCAATCCGTTCGAAATATAGGAAATACAGTAAATAAATAAATAAAAATAGTTTTAGGTATATACCTTGTTATATAAAATCAAAAGAATTTTCCATCGATTTTAAACTAGTACTTCATTCTAAATTAAGAAGCATTTTATATATATATATATATATATATATATCTTAGATATAGAATCTGATATGCTTATCATAAGATAAATTTCGGAATTGAGAAATGGAAAATGCTTTTTTTCTGTAGAAAAGTTGAAGAAAGCGAGAGTAGGTGTGGAGCATTGATCACCAACTTTTGCGAAAAGTAAGTTTAATGTATTTTCTTGACTCTAAAACTATTGCGCACTCATATACGTTGACTTCTTTTTGTTGGTCTCAAATTTTGGGTCGTACGTATCAACCTGCAGACCGGAAATTTCACATTATGTTCTATAGCCACTGAAGAAAAGGAACAAACTTATCCGCACACTTTCTGAAGTCACCGGATGAACCTTTTAACCATTTGAAGGGCGTTAGAATATTATTCCCCTTAATTTTAATTAAAACCCGCACCAGAAATTTTAAACAACAATTTATTTTTATAATTTTGGTTAAAAAAAGTCCTGTAAAATTCAATTACTTTATTTCGAAATAAAAAATTTTCAAAATCCAACATTACAGAGACATGATAACTGACCCCAGAAAGCTATAGTATGCGTAAACAATTACTTTTTAGGGTATCGTTTGTCTGACAAAACCTAGTCTTACTCCTATGTCTGTCTGTCCGCCACAGAGTTCGTTATCAGACACTGTATTAGTTAGAGGCTTGAAATTTTGCATACTTATAGCTGATTACCCCCGATAAAACGACAAATCATAGAATTTTCTATAAGTCTTGTATTATTTAAATTATATGAATTAATTTAATGACATCTCACCATTTCTGCTATTTAGATTTTAAAGCAGAACCTTAATTTGAGTTTATTTCGAGTGGGTTAGATGGCTCCGTGGTAACGAATGTATCTGCGATTCAAAATGTACGCGGTTCAATGCTGGGCGTAGAATTAAAAAACTTTTTCCCCGGAATAGATTTTATTATCTAATATATTAAATTTTACAGAATTTTCGTAATTTTTATGTGATTTTAAGGACAAAAGTTGTTGAAAAATATTTTAATTATTATTTTTTTTATATATTGTTAATTATTATTTATTTATGTATTTTTAATTATTTTTTATATATTGTTTTCATTATTATTTTAATTCAAAAATTATTCTCTGAATTCGTATGGTATATTGTATTCATGGGCAGATATACAGACCACTGAATTCAATGCAACAGGTTAGGGAGTTAGCGCTTCGCAAATGACCCGATACATAGTTGAGCAAATTTGCAATTGCAATGTAATTGCTATTTAATTGTATGTAAATAATTATAGTTCCAATTACATCTCGTAAAAAATTATTGCAACACTGTGGCCGAAACCGCCCCATCCCAATGATGCCATTTCTGGGCTTGAATGTATGTAACTATAATCAATTACATATAATTCAATTACAATTACAAATTTACTCAACTCTGTCCCTGTAAAGTGATGATGTGGAGTGTTATAAAATCAAAAAATGTGGCAGATGCAAACTTAAAAAGCCCCCCAAATAATCACGAAATGAAAATGATACACTTTTTTTAACCAAGCACTTGTTGTCAATACGAACTTTAAACTATTGTGCACAAATAAAACTCAAAACATACTGGGCGAAATAAAATATTTTCCTTTAATATTTTAATGAATCCTGCTTTTAAGATATTAAATTTTCTCTAATAACAATAGTTTTCAAACATAACTTTGCATCCTTCTTTCATCCTCATTTTCTTAAAAGTAACTTATTAAATGAGTGTTCATTAAAATACGATTAAGTTTTGAAGAGCTAATTAAGGAATTTAAATGCGAGAAATCACTTTATTTGAAAATATTGAGAAAACAAATTTTTACACAAAACATAACTTCGAAATGAAATTAACTAATAAGATTAATCAAACTAATAAGAAATTAATTATTTTACATTTTTAATTAATTATATATTTCCTTCACTAGCTGTGATTTTAATCATTTATCTCAAAAGCAATAAAGAACATAACAAACACTTAAAATTTTTATATATCTAACCATTGTCATTCTAAGATTTTAATACGTCTGTATCAAATTGACATTTCAAAGCTTACTTTTATTTACAATTAGTTGCGTATAAGCAAAAATGTATTTACTTATTATCTGTCTTTTGTATGCATTAATAACTATAATTTTGTAAATTAGTATCTTTTGGAGTACTATTATTATCGTTTTTAAAGTGCCAATTATGAGCGTGAAGTGCGGAAAAATTGTGTCATTAGAAAATTGAAACTTGTCATAGTTGCAATTGTTAATTCAATATTATAGAGTAATCGAACATTTTACATATTAAAACAAATTTAATTCCCAAATAATTTTTGTTATGTGTATTATCTATTTCTGTTTATAAATTAATGAAATATTTCAATTAATCTATATTTAAACAGAATCTCAGTTTGTAATTAAACTTTGTAATTTGTAAAATATTTGTTAAGTTTTCAAGTAGCAATTAATTTATTGTGGAAGAAAAGCTTTATTTTTGAAAGAAAGAAAAAACATGAATTGAAGCCATGAAATTAGGCGAGATTTTCAAGATGAACATTGAGTGCTTATAAAAGAATGTTTTTTACTCGACTGCACAGAAGTGTTATGTGTTTCACACGTATCTGGGTATGTGGATTTCTTTATACCCTCGAAACATCGCAACGGCCGGATGGATTTTAATGAATGATGTCTATATCGATTCGTCTTAACCGTCCGATGGTTATAGGATAGGTTTTGTTTTTATAAATTCAAAATGGCGGCCGTAAAATACAATATGGCGATAGAGGTGAAAAAAAAATTACGCACCCTATTAAGTGGCATATCATTGGATAGGTTTTTCAAAATGAAGACGATGTTTCATTGACTATTTTACAGTCGGAAGCTCCGTTTAAATATTACACAACCTGGAAGTTGTGTAGGTAGGATCTCTAGCTTTAGTGCAACTCTAAATATCATAGACATCTATAGGCCCCATCAAAACAGTGATTATAGATAGGAACTAACAGTTAAACACATTTTAAAAGTCACCAATACAAGTAAATAAAAAAATAGGTAAGTAATATAAAAATAGTATAACATTGGTGAGAAATAATTAATTAGTTCGCTTTTTACGCAGTCGGGTTTTTGATTTTTTTTAAAATTAATTTTTGCTTGTTAAAAACAAATCTAGTTTTATTTTTATACTTATTTTTAACTTCATTTTATTCAATTTAATTTTTTAACATTTATAATTTATAATATTTTTTTTCGTTTATTCAATTTTTTCAAGATTTAGAAACAATGTAAAAATAAATAAGAAAAGTTGTTAAAGACACCATAAAATTAAGAAATGCGCACGGTCTTTATAAAAAACCATGTCTTTCTTCTTTGTTAAGACTAATTTCTTAAGGGATGGTGGACATTTTTTTTTTCATTTTCATCATAGAGATATGAAATTTTGAGGAAGTGTACATTTTATCATGACTATATAGAACACCTTGAAAGAGAATTCCAATAATATTATTATTATTTTAAGACTTTAAAAAAAAATAATTAAAATTTTAGAACGAAATTTCAAAATGCTCCATGCGTCTTAATTTTTAAGAGAGTTCCTCGATTTTACATTTCAGATACTTAAAACACACTATTGAAAATATATCTGTTTATCATTCTTTTAATCCCTTGAATTGTTAATATTTTACAGATTTTTTCTGAATTCTATATCGACTTTCATCAAAATTTTGCCTTTCCAGAAGTTAAAAATCAAATTTATCTTAATGAAGTAGAAGTTTAAAATGTATACACAGTTTCTTTGTAAGTAATATCAGGATACTTCCTTATCAATTTCATCAATTTTGATTGAAAATTAAGACGCATGGAGCATTTCGAATATTTAAAAACGTTGAACAATCAGTTTTGAGAAAAACAGATTTAAACTATTAAAGAACTGAAAAATTGTTTCTGTACAAAATTCAAACGCTTGCAACTTTTCAAAAAGAAATAATTGCATCTTCGTACAGTTTTTCACAAATGGCTTAGGACAAACTGGAGAATAATTATATGCGCAAAAGTAATTTTCGATTTTTAGGTCAATTTTTTCTCAAATAAAGCTCCGCAGCCCCCTTAATTACCTAGTGTTCTTAAGATCTTTTCTGCTTTATTTATGTATCACACCATTTTGTTCGTTTAAAATGTAAAGATAGATCGTAGGCACCGTTTTCCAAATTCCCACCACAAATTTTAAAAGTTAATTTTGCTTTAATTAATCACAGTTATTAAATAGGACAAAAAGTTATGCTAGTCATATTTATTCTTATACATTTTTAATTTATGGCAATGGATATTGTCCCCTTTTTTATAGAGATAAGTAGATTTTTTTAATATCTTGCCTTTTTTGCTACGACGAGGTATAACGAGCTATTCGACAGTTTTAAACAGTTCAAACTTTTTATCATACATTAAAATTTTTTAGATTAAACATTCCAGTTATTATTCTGTCTTAATATTTAAATTTATAGCCATATTTTCTCAATTTTCCTACTTTTTGGACTTTTTTGTTAATTTCAACGAAGTTCTGCTTCCAAAACTCGGATTAGACAATCTGAAATTATCGCACTTTTCTATTCTCCTAATCGCTTCGTATTCTATCTCTGAGATAAAGGCACTGCTGTATCTCTTTAGGTGCATTCGTAATTATATAAATACGTAGCACCTATAGTCGTCGTTTTGTCCGTCTGTCTGTCCGTCCGTCCGTCCGTCCGCATATTACAGAGCAAAAACTACCCAACCGAATAGTTTGAAATTTCAAATATTTAATTTTTGCAAAATTTTGTCGAGTCATTTTAAATTTTATGAAAATCGGATTTATAGTTTAATTACAGGGATAGTCAAAATTTTTCCGTTACATTACGACCAATGGGAAAAAATTACTACAAGTGCATTTTAATTATGTTACAGCCTTTCGAACAGAATGAAATTAATATGCACTTAGGAAGTGCACTAAAATATACATTCAATACAATATGCTGTGAAAAAAAATATTTATAAAACTAGTTATAATACGAACGCACATCATTTGTTACTTTTGACGTGCAGTTTCTAACTTGCTTATTTTTATTGCAGTACATCTATAGTATTACGGTTAGATTTCATTTTTATGGTTCATCTAAGATGTGTTGCGTAAATACTCATCCATACTGTGTGGAGTTGCAATCCAACGGGTATTCTTTCAAGGTATCAACTGTTTACTGTTTAATAGGATAGAAAACTTTTTTTTTTATTTGTGTTAGAAGAACAACTGGTTACCTATCCCCCCCCCCCCCCCCCCCCGTGAATTCGGTGCCTATGAGTAAATTAGTTTTTAAACTTTCAGATTACTAACACCCTTAAAATACAGATTTAATTATTGATAACATAAATTAGGCAGTAACAAGTTGAAGGCCTTTAATTAATTAAATGTTCTACAAATCCTCAAAAATTTTATTGTAATGTGTTTAAGTTAATTAATTATGGAACTTTCTTCGACGCACTGTCTGGAATGTATTTTGAAAACTCAGATGATAATAACACTTATTGTATGAGGAAATAAGCGTCAGTTCTGCCATTTATTGGTTTTGATCCAAAGCCAAGGACATTGAGCTATATAGAAGTAAAGTAAAAATTAAAAAAAAAAAAAATCAAATAGTTTAGTTTTTATCCTCCTCGGTTCGGAAGTACCACGTGATACTTCCGAACCGAGGAGGATAAATGGCATTTGGGATAGGGAAATGTAACATAACATACTTGTAATTTTCACGGTATATTATTCAGGGTGTTGCCGAATTCCACCGACAAATTCAGATAGGTGATAGCAGGGATGAATGGGATGAAAAATTGCCATAGAACATGGGGTCACATAGCACATGTTTAGCCACAAATAAAGGGTGTTTCATCCTAACTGAAATCTGGTTAACGGTAATAATTTTGAGAAAAATAATAATATTGCAATGAAAATGTAGCAATAAGTACCTCATTTTGGATGAATGTGAAAAGTTCTGAAAGCAGAGTGTTCATACAATTAATTAAACAGTATGAACTGGTAATCGCAGTCCAAAATGTATAGTGTCAAGTGCATACTTCTGGCGCATATAAGGGAAACTTCTACCCCTTTTTTTATTTTGTCACATTTACAACAAAGGAGAGCATGTTTATTAAAAGTTTCCTTGGAAGATACTTTAATTATCTGAAAATTATTACCATGAACACAAGTTGAGTTACGCTAGAATAACTTGTATTTTTTATTAAATTGGTTGTTTACGACCCCATGTTCTATAGTAATTTTTGATCATCTTGATGCCTAGGAATTTGTGACACCTCCACTCTGAAGTTGTCGGTCGAATTCTGCAACACCATGTATATGCATACACTTTATTCTTGCAGTCAAAATAATTGAATTACGAACATTCTACTTTTTATAATCATTATTAATTACTGAAATAAAAGTTTCAGAATTAGTATGTACTACAGTGATGGTCAAAATTTTGGACATTTTTTTTTTTTTTTTAATTTTCATGTTTTATAAATTTGTGTGCTGATAGAATATATTAATTCTCATTTAAATACAAATATTTATATATAGAATTCAAGGAAATTTAATGTAGAATTTAATTAAAAAAACAGAATTAAAATATCTGCATTACAAAAAAAGTATCACTTACTTTAGTCTAAAATAGAGACGCAATTAGTCAAGAATGCTGAAGTGTATTGTAATAAAAGCTTCCTAGCCAGTCACAAAGACTATTTTGAGAACCAATCGAGTGTCGGTAACTAAACTGTAGTACGTTTTGATTTTTAAAAGCGGTATTTTGCTGGATTGAATTTTGCAGAAGGATGAATACTAGTGTAACTAGATAGAATAATGTTTTTTTTTTTAATATTTCTATTTTTTAATGCAAATAATTTAAAACAATGTCATCAACAACAAAAACACATTGGGCGCCTACAAAAAGAATCAGAATTGCCATATTGAGAGAAAATGGTCTCTCCTATGCTGAAATTGCAAGACCGGCTGGTGGATCAGTCACTTTATTTGTGTACGAAAGTTGTGCTTACGTTATGAAGAAACTGAATAAATGATAAATAAGACAAGATCAGGCCGAAAAAATGCACAAGTGCTCCTGACGATAGAAAGATAAAAAGTATATGCCTCAAAGATAGAAGAATTTCATCAGATGCTGCTGGATGTGAAATGAATGCAATGAGTATTTCAGTTAGTTCAAGAACAATAAGGAGAATATTAGCAGGTTTTGGACTGAAAGGCAGAATTCTGAGGGAAAAACCATTTTTAAGCAACTGATTTTTAAGCAACTGATGAAGCAAATAATCTGGATCGATGAGAGTAAAATATCGCTCTTTGGTAGTGATGGGCGAAAATATGTGAGACGTAGAGTAGAGGAAGAGCTGCATTCTGATTCCATTGAAGGTACTACAAAGAACACAACAAATGTCACTATTTGGGCCTGTATGTCTGCAGATGGTTTGGACTGCATTTAAGTAATTCTGCTAGCATTCGGAATGGAAAAAAAAAATACGTCGAAACTGTACTGGAACCAAAATTGATACATTCCATCACGAATCTCTTCCCCAACAAAGCATTATTTATCTTTCAGCAGGATTCAGCTCCATGCCATACGGCAAAAGTATGCATAGAACGGTTTAAAAATAAAAGCATACAATTTTTACCTTGGTCAGGTAACAGCCCTGATCTGAATCCTATAGAAAATTTGTGGCAACCATTCAAAATCCTTGTGCAAAAAAAGCGCCCATCTATTAAAATGCAACTAATTGAAGCTATAATTTATTGGCATCGTGTGATTAAAAGTGATAAACTCCAAACACTAGTTCTCTCAATGAAAAGACGCTGTGAAGCAGTAATAAAAAACAAGGGTTATCCTACTAAATATTGAATGTGTAAGTGTAACTTTAAAATATAATGAAATCTAAGATAGATCTTAATTTTTGTAAGCGTAACTTTTTTTTTATGCAGATATTTTAATTATGCTTTTTTTTTCATCTAATTGTACATTAAATTTCCTTTAATTTGATACATAAACATTTGTATTTAAGTGATATTTATTATATTCTTCAAACACACAAAGTTATAAAACATGAAAATTAAAAAAAATGTCCACAATTTTGGAACAACACTGTACATTTATTTCTTCATTGCATACAATTTAAATAAACGAGAATACTTCTCAAAATTCGTGTTATTGAAACGTTAAAGAACATTTGAAAATATGTTAAATGTTAAATAATCCTCTATTAAAAAAATAACTGCATTTTAAGGGCATGTTTGTTAGTAATTAATTCCATTCGTGTTTTCGTGCTTTTGATCTAAATCTCTCTACAAGAGTTTTGCGAGCAGAATCCATATTGTATAAATCTGTTGCACTTTATTCTAAATAAATATTTACTTATTTCGGGCTGCTTTAGTAGACAAAAGGAGCTACTTTAAAGACTTCCATCAGACATTTAAATAAGTGTTACACCATACGTAAGAGCTATAAAATTTAGGCTTTGATGTTTTGCATAGCAAATATTGAGGGATGTCTCCTCGAAAATGTATGCTGAAGATTTTCAGGTTCTTTGCTGAAATCTTAAAGCTACTTTATGTTAGAAAAATATTCTTTCGAAGATAATTATAATGTAAAAGGAATAAGCATATTTTTAAGAAACCGCTGATGTTTTAAAAAGGCAAACACGTTAATGCAAATCAAAAGTTTTAGATCAACCTAAATACTTTCTATTTTTTATTTTTATTTTTATTTATTTTTTTTTTTTGTACATATCTGTTTTCTCTTTTTTAATCGCTCGGTACTGAGACTGCTTCTTTTTACTGTCAGAAAGTTTTTTTTAGATTGATAAATATAGTACTTAATACTTATACAGAGTGTCCATAAAGAACATCCTAGTTTCAGTTGGATAATATAACAGTTTAATTCAGATTATTTACAGTAAATCACATATCAAACTGAAGGTATAAACTAACCTAGTTTTCTTACAAATGTTCAATATGTGCAAAGCAACAGATTTCTACAGCTTTACAAAAACTAGTTTTGTAAAATTACATATTATTTTGTACAGTGTACAGACATGATTTTAGTAAGTATACAGATTTCTGTCAATTTACATCCGTAGTATTGCATTTTACAGTGTAAAAGCATTTTATGGAGATTCTATATCACGTCCTTTTGTTAAGTAGTTCTTACTTTGTTCTAAATAAATGTTTACTATTTCAGGCTGCTATACTAGTCAAAAAGTGCAAATTTAAAAGCTCATGCTAAAGATTTATATGGTGTTACGCAAGAGCTAGAAATGTTAAGCTTTGATGCTTTGTATTTCTAACGTTGAGATTCTCTGTCTGAAAACAATAAACATATTTTCGGTTACTTTGATCAAAATGTTAAAATACTTTATATTTGAAAAACATTATTGTGCGGATAAATTTTGTACTAAAAGGACGAATTTTATTTTAAAGGAATAGAAATGCGGTAAAAGACTAAGCAAACGAGTGTTTTGAAAGTTTTTGATTATGAATTTATATTTTTAAGAAGTTCTTGAGGTTGCAATTAAAATTAATTATTTAATTTAAGGTCAATTCATTATTTTAAGGTCAAAATTATATGCAATATACTTACAGGGTTCAGACACTTCCTTTTTTTTAAATTTTAAATTTTCGATTTTTTCTTTTTTTCATTTCCAAGAAAAAAAAAAGCTTGAAGGACATTCCCTGAAGAAGAGAGCCAGGACGTTACACCATTTGTCAGTTATTGAATATCTGCATTACTAAAAACTTAAAGCATAAAAACAGGGACACATGCATTTGTAGTATGATGTCATATATAAATAAGGTTTGAGCATTTTCTTTTTACAATAAAAATTAAAGTATTTTTAAAGCATAAATTTCTTAAAATATAAAATAACTTTTTTTATATATTTCCTAACGAAGTATCAGACCGCTTCCCTTTATGTCGGTTATTGTTTTTTTCAAAATGGGTTTGGTGTCAGTTACTCAGTTACTGGAGTTATAGACAATATTTTATAATTACGAAAAAAAAAAATTAATTATGCAATACATAATTCGAGAATTTTGCCAAAAGTAATTCTTTTACTGCGATTTTAAAAAGAAAAATGTGTATAAAATAAATATCAAATTTTGTAAAAAAAAAAAAAAAAAAAAATCTCAAATTGACAGAAAAAAACTGTTAATTTCTGCGCCAGTGGAAAACCATTCAATTTACAGAAAATATCTATAATTTTTTATTAAAACAGCTTTTTCTGTAAAAAATACGGTTTTTTCCGTAAAAGTTACGAATTTCAGTTTCTTTTACTGGAAAAAAGTGATTTCCTTTAAAACAGTTTTTTTCTCTAAAAAATCCTTTTTTTCTGTCAAAATTACAGATTTTTTACAGTGTAATAGTGATGTAAAGAAGAAAGGATCCTTAAGGTGTCAGTATCTGGGGGTTTCATCTTATATTGGTTTCTGAGATTTCTAATGATAAAGAAAACTTTTTGGAATCACAGATTGGAGATTATGGTACATTTACGTTCTTTATTACAATATAGTTTTGTATAATACAGATTTCTTTCTTTTAATTCTTAAAAACGCAAATTTTTAATGCTTGTATCAGATACTTGATGGATTTTACTAAACAAGCATGAGATTGCCAATTTAGGTTTTAATGTAATGGATTTTATTTTTAATGAATCAGCAGGTTTCTTCGTTAAAATTTTAAAATACTTTTTATTTTTAAAATATTATAATATAGATAACTGTTGTGCCTAAAAAAATTCTTTAACAAAATGTAATTTTTTAAAAGTGGAAACAAATATGTAGGTTTTTTAAAGTTTAATATGCAGCTACATACTTTTTAGTGGTAGTTTTAGTTTTTTTAAAGGTTACCATTTCATTTATTTTCGTCTGTTCAAGACACAAAAAATGCATCAGTCCCTTATGCGAAGGACGTAAATTTTTACAGCTTGAGGGAAAATCGATAACTTATTATTTTTAATATTCAAAAAGATAAAATGAGTCATCCATACCAAACAAATCTATCTTAAACAGAAATTTATATATTTTTTAATATTTAAATCTACGAATCTTTTTTAAAATGTTATACACTGTAAAAAAAGATGTAATTCTATAGATGTAATGCTACAGAAACCTGTATTCTTACTAAAATTTATGTGTATGCTGTAAAAAACGTAAATCTACAAAACTAGTTTTTGTAAAGCTACATAAATCTATATGCTTACTAAAATTTTATCTGTAACCCGGGGATAATTACATTTTTTTTTTTTTTTTTTTTGCAGTTACATAATACGTTCTAGAAATCCCTTTATCCTAGAAAATTCTTTGAAACTTACAGATTTTTGTTTTATAGCGTAAACATGAATCTGTTACATGATTTTCTTTTCTTGCAGTTACGTAAAAATTTCTATGCATTTCAGTTTATTAGAAAATTCTTACTAAATTTATACTTTTTCCCTACAGTGTACTCATCGCTGTTTGTTGAGTGACAATGCATTTTTAATTTTTATTTGTCATATTTTAGCAAGTGCTTTTTTTATATTTTATTTTTCTCTTACTATAGACTGAAAACCGAGTTCGTTTTGTAATATCCTTGCTGAAATCTATTTATTCATTTCGAATATTTTGTTGACTATAATTTTTAAGATTTTTGATTGTAATATTATTTTTAATTTAAAATAAATTACAATATTCTTTTTGAAAAAAAAAATCATTTTTTAGTTTCACAGTTGAATCTACATAAACTATGAAAACCGTTATTCAGAAAAATTTAATGTAATTCATTCACCCATATAGTCGGTTTCTAAGGCAATTTGTAGAAAAATGTTTCAACTTTAAATTTTAATCTATGCATCATATATGTGTCTTGAAATACATCAAAATTGCAAATTGCATGATATTGTCAAATTGCATCATATTGTGTCTTGAAATTATTTTTGATACATAAACATAGCTCTGTAAAACATATCGGAGGTGTTGAACATAAACTACATAAACCGTTTATTTACGGCCTTTACAGAGACATTCTGGCATATGGAAAGCACATATAGGAGTTGCATATATATAATACATATTTTTTTCTAATAAAAAAATCCTGAATAACTAAGTCTTTCGAATTGAAAGAATTTTATTTTCAACTAAGTGAAATGTTTGCAAGCCATCAGTCAAACCTGGATCCTCTGATTTCACGTGCCAACGCTCTACCAACTCAGCTATCCTCGACAACTCAGACCGACATAAGTAACCCAAAACAAGCCTTTGGAAAGGTGAAACATTGACATAAATCTTTACAATAAGCAACTTTATGTCGTACCTCATACTTATAAAAAAAGGGAAAAACCCGGCGATCGAGAGCGTGAAATTGTATATCTGTCACGGTGAGTGGGGGGTATGTGTTCGACTCTCTGTAACTCCATTGCACACATTTAGAGCGTGTTCACGGACCGCAACCTGAGTTACATAGGGTTACATACATGTGTAACCCGAAGTGTTCAGAGACCGATATCACGTGACATTTTCGGGTTAAGATAAGGACTTCAGGTAACACACATTATCTACAAAATTTTGTTTGGTAAAGTGATTACCTCTTTGTTTGGTAAAGTGATCTCATTTTATATCTTAACTGTGACTGTTAACCGGACTATTTCGGTTTTGATTAATTTTTCCGCGCAGTTTTAGTTAATTAGTGCATACATTTTACAAAATATAAAAATAAGCACGATAATTCGAACATAGCATATTTCCCACCGAATGAATTCATCTCCGATTCAGCCTAAAATGGCTAGCAAAATCTCTATCAGAAATGTTGAGACAGTATTTTCCATATAAAGATTACGTATTGTAATAGTTTCCTTTCTAAGAAGAGTGTTAATTGGGAAAATGTTATAATATTCCTCATGTGAGGAATAATAAAAAAATATTCAACTCCTTCCATGTTTGTAAATGTGAGTAAAAATCATCCACAACTTTACCCAGAAGCCATTTAGAGCCGTTTTAACCCAACCTTACACTAAGAAACCAATATCAGGTCATTCCCCAATTATCCAAGTAAACAGTTTTTCGGTCTCTGAACGCGCCCATAGTGTGGAGTTCACGGCTGTTTTCGTGTCGTCTTCCAAAGTACCTGTAATAAGACGGACATCCAGACTTCTTCTGCATAGATTTCGGGATAAAATAATATTAAGCATAAGAAGGTATGCATAAAAAAAAATCTGTAACATCACTTGTAAGTGTTCAACAATTATGTAATACGAAAATATCATTCGAGACAGCTGACAAGATAGTTAAAAATCTGAAAGCAACCCCCTGTCAATGTCTAAATAAAGTATATAAAATAGAATAATTTTAAAAGTAAATTTAAAACCGTATTCACATCTAAGTTAAAACGGTGAAGCCGAAAATTATACTACTAACTTAAAATTCATATATCTTGTTTTAAAAAAATCCCCTTAAATTTATCTATTAAACAATTTTATTCAAAAGGCTCTTTAGAACAAATGAGTATTTGAAGACCATGAACGCAAATTCTGCTAATACCTCTAATCATGATTTCGATGTTGATTGATCGTAAACTCCTTTGAAGTACTTACTTTATGATTCAATCCGTGGAAAAATTACTTAGAAAATAATCTTCTTCCTTTATAAAGAGCGTCAAATGCTACTTTCAAAGGTAAATACTTTTTGATGAGTATATAAGTAGTCACATAAGATTGAGATTATTTAATATTCTCTAAAGTTACTTTCTAGAAATATAACTTGTATAAATCTGAAAATTAATTTATTTTACGTTCTTCTATTAAACACTAAGTCAAATAAAAGGAACTAGCCAACCCGCCCGGCGTTGTCCGGGATCGCAATATTCTTAAATTAATCTTAAATTTTTATCGCAGGTCCGTAAAAAGTGTGTGTGTGTGTGGGGGGGGTGGGGGGGGAGGGAGACGGTGCAAGTTACCAGGGCCGGACTCTTGTTCAGTTCCAAAGTTGTGTAAAGTCACAGGTTAAGTTTTTTAATTTTTATATGTCTCATCCCAGCAAAGAAAGAAACAGTGGGCCATCAGCTGGAAAAAAATGGCAGTCAGCACTGCCTTCAGCGGTAAAGTGCAGTGGTGCCATTACTTAAACCTGTAAAAAAGTGTCCGTGCGGAATGCAGCTGGCCCATCAGGGATGGCCAACAGCAGGCTAGCATTGGTATGCCATCACATTACTTCAATCCGGCACTTTTCCTGCAGTGCTAGCACCTATCCCACTAATATTCCTTTGCTGGCACAGCACTTTACCTTACAAAAATTTCTTATAGAATTCTATAAAAGAAGAAAGTATTATGGCTCTTTTTTCTATAAGCTGGATTCCCCAAGAGCTATAGAAATATCTATTGAAAAATTTGAACCTGCAGCGGTTTCCATGTGGTTACCCTCCCAAGTACTAACCGCGCTCGATGGTGTTTGGTTTTCGTGATCGGACATGAACAGGTACTCTCAGCGTATGCTACGACCGCTCGTAGTTTTCAAGCTCTCATTACACTATTTCAAGTTCGTTTCTTTTGTGATTTACGTTCCAAATCATTAAACTTGTATAGAATTATTGTATTGTATAGAAAACCTATATGTTTTATACGCTTTATTTTATTTTATTTATTTATTTTTTTTTTGAAAATTTTGTGATATACGTTCAAAATAATTAAACTGGTATAGAAATCATTGTATTGTATAGAAATTCTATATATTTTATACGCTTTTTTTATGATTGATTCTGAACTGTGTAAATTATGAAAACCGAAATCCTTTGTAACTTAGTAAAACCAGATTTATGGAGAAAAAAAAATGTGTTGAAATAAAGAATTTATTTATTTATCCATTTATTTATTTATTTTGTTGGTGGCAGTGGTGCTATATTATTTACAGTTTTAAAAAAAATTAGCTTCACAGCTTAAATTGTGTTAAGATATTCATTTCAGATTTGTCTTTAAATACTCAATGTCTTCGATATTCGCAACGCCACCTAGCATAAGGGTTCCCAGCAAAAATACTGCAAAAGTTCGTGCACTTCCATGTAGTGGTGGGCCAGCGCATGAGATAAAACGGATGCCCACCAGAATTTTATCTAATGATTTCCAATAGCAAAGTTGACTGAAGCTGTCCAGCAGTGGTCATGCAGTGGTAGACCATTAGCCAGCACTTCTACATCATTGCCAGCACCTATCTTGCTGCTGGCAGTGGTGCTATATTATTTACAGTTTTAAAAAGTATTAGCTTCACAACTTAAATTGTGTTAAGATATTCATTTCAGATTTGTCTTTAAATACTCAATGTCTTCGATATTCGCAACGCCACCTAGCATAAGGGTTCCCAGCAAAAATACTGCAAAAGTTCGTGCACTTCCATGTAGTGGTGGGCCAGCGCATGAGATAAAACGGATGCCCACCAGAATTTTATCTAATGATTTCCAATAGCAAAGTTGACTGAAGCTGTCCAGCAGTGGTCATGCAGTGGTAGACCATTAGCCAGCACTTCTACATCATTGCCAGCACCTATCTTGCTGCTGGCCAGCAATTTCCTCTTTGCTGGGATACTTTAAACTTTTTCATTCCAAATGAATTCATGAATTCAATTAAAATTTAATTATATTTTCAATATTTTAATTTTTTATGTAAAATTTTTAGATGAAAAAGCAATTACAAATACAATATAAACTGTAATACTGAAAAAGAAATAATAAAATTGTAAGCAAATGTTACTATATAAATTAAAAAAAAAAAGTATCATCCAGAAAATATATTTTCTAATGGAGTAAAGCCTTTTTATAATGCTATATAAATGCATTGTTCAATTTAAATGACTTGCATAAAACGGAATTTATCACTGGTCGTTTTCGTTTCCGTCTAAGCAGGTTTTATTGTATCTTACTTCTGATGGGCCCGTAATAATATTCTTAAATGAGCCTGAAATTTGTATCGCAAGTCCGTACAGAGGAGGACAGAGACGGTGCAAATTACCAGGGACGAATTTGGACACAAATATTTTATCAAATCAGGAGTTTCTGATAAGGGAGACAAAATTACTTTAACGTCATGACAACATTTTGTAAACTTCATGCTGCTGTTTAATTTGCATTTCCAATACAGTGCTTTGCAGAAATTTCTGGAAAGTTTTTCTGCCACAGTTATGCCCCGGAACGTTTACTTCATAAGCAACGCGTGCACGCTACACTTATTAAGCCTATTTTGGCGATCGATGTTTGACGGCGTTCTGGATCCAATCTATTTCGATTTTCCCTTCTTAATTCAGCTTCTTCTTCACTTTCAAGCATTCGTCGAGATCTTTTACGGGCATTTCAAATGATATTTTGAAGCTCCATAATTGCAGAGAAAGAGCGAAACGTAAATAAACCCGATCGCCCTAAATCATGCCAAAGGACTTTTACACAATAACCAATGAGATGCATGTTGCCGTTAAACAATAACATCGCGATTTCCGTGTCATGTATGTTAGCGTAATATATATATATAGATATTAAAATAATTTATGTGAAGTATCTGTTTTTAATTCATGCAGGGTGTTGCCGATTTCGACCGACAAATTCAGAGGGGTAATAGTAGGCATCAAGATAATAAAAAATTGCCATAGATCATGGGTTCGCAAGTGACTTATTTAGTCACAAATACAAGGTGTTTCATACTGACTGAACTTGAGTTGACGGTAATAATTTTTAGAAAAATAACAACAGTGCAATGAAAATGCAACGATATAACAATGTTTTGTGACAAATTTTATAACATTACGAAAAGTTCATAAAAAAGAGGGTTCTCGAGCAATCGATGACACCGTATGAACTGGTAATCGCAGTCCAAAATGTCGAGCTTCAAGTGCATAATGCTGGCACGTATAATGGAAAGTTCTACCACATTTTATATAGTATCACATTTACAAACAAGTTGCAAATTGCTCGTCAAACGTGACAAATGAGGTGCATTCGTAATATAACTGGTTTTATAATAATTTTATGCACCGCATATTGTACTAAATGTATATTTTAGTGCACTTCATAAGTGCGTATCAATTTCATTCTATTGAAAGGCTATAACATCATTAAAATGCACTTGAAATAATTATATACCATTGGCCTTAATGTAACGGAAAACTTTTGACTGTCCCTGTAATTAAACTATGCATCCGATTTTCATAAAATTTGAAATGACTCGACAATATTTTGGCAACAATTAAATATTTAAAATTTCAGACTATTCGGAAGTCTGTAACATCATTAAAATGCACTTGCAATAATTTTTTCCCATTGGCCGTAATGTAACGGAAAACTTTTGACTGTCCCTGTCATTAAACTATACATCCGATTTTCATGAAATTTCAAATGACTCGACAAAATTTTGCAACATTTATATATTTAAAATTTCAGACCATTCGGTTGGGTAGTTTTTGCTCTGTTATATGCGGACAGACAGACGGACTGAACGACGACTATAGGAGCTACGTATTTATATAAGCATGTCTATCAAAAGTTTTATTACAATATACTTCAGTTTAGTGATGCAACGAATAGTGGTTTGGCCGAATAACCGAATACCGAATATTCGGCCAAATTACAGCCGAATATTCGGCCTATTCGGCCGCCGAATAATGAACTTATTTTTTGCATAAAAACAAAACATAGTATGCACTATATGCACAATTCTTGTATATTTCACAATTAAAATGTATTGTTTTCTTTTAAAAAATTATTTATATACAAATTTTTAATTTTTTAAAGCATTATTTTACTCTGAAAAAATATTCGGCTATGTTTGGCCTAAAAATTGCCTCAATAATATAATTCAGACCCCAAAATAATTCTTAGCAAAAGTTCCTCATCAGGTACTGTCTAGTTACATTTTAATAGATATTATGTGTGTTGTTGTTACACTTTAAAATAATGACAAAATTTGAAAAGTACTAGGAAACATAAGTTTCAACTTTCAGATGAAATAAAATAAAAAATAAGAAATCTTAATATCTTAAGAAAAACCACTGAGAGAAAGGATGAAAGGAATATCCTCTAAAATGGTGGAAAGAAATCATTGTAGACTTTATAAAGCTCACAATTAACAAAAACATTTTTATCATTTATTATTATCATTATTTTTTTTTCTTTGCTGTCAGCAGATAGCACTAGAGTTCTTTATAGGTATAATTCAAAATATTATTGAAAGAAATATTTTTTTTATGTAACAAGGGATAAATGTTAAACTTCCCATTATGATAAAAATAAAATTTGAATTTGCTTGTACAGCTGTATTAAAACAATTTTGAATAGATTAATTTTAAATTTAACAGATTGTGTTAGCTTATTACAAGCAGATATTTTTTGTACTTACTGATACAGCATAAAAATTTTTTAACATGATTCCTAAATTAACCTCTTATATAAAAATGGGTAGATAAAACCCATTCAAGGTATGAAAGTTAATGGAAAAAAAAGTGTTAGTTAATTTCAAATAAAATTTTCATTATACATGATGAATATAAATTGTCAAATTAATTATTCGGCCAAGGCCGAATAATGGACTTGATATTCGGCCAAAGCCGAATATTCGGCAGACAGGCCGAATGGGCCGAATATTCGGCTTCGGCCGAATATTCGTTGCATCTCTACTTCAGTTTTCTGAAAGTTATTAACGTCAAGCCAAATTGAGTTAGGGTAGAACATGTTATTTTATTAAATTCGCAGTTTGCGACCCCATGGTCTATGACAATTTTTCATCTTCTTGATACCGACTATCACCTCTCAGAATTTGTCAGTCGAATTCGGCAACATCTTGTATAAATAACAAGGTGAGGATTTTTTAAGTAATAGAGCCATTACAAAAGAATTAAAGGAGAAAAAAAAGCAATGTAACAAATTACAAAGACCATTTGGAAAATGATTTTTTCAAAGACTAAAATTTAAGACATAAAAAATCACACGGAGTTGATCATACGTTACGTACGCCATGGATTGCATTTTTCGGTACTGTAAATTTTTAAACTTCTACAGAGCTGGTCATACATTACGTACGCCATGGATTAAATATTAATATTCCTGGACATATTTTAAAGGAAATTTCATTTTTAAACTTCTAAATATCCCACAATATTACTTTTTATATCGTCGTACAGAGAAAAAAATGCATTTTTAATTGCAATTTGTTTGAAAGCTGTATCTCAATTTCTTTATGAGTTATTATTTTTTTTGTAGTTTTTATTACTTTTTTGTCATAATGGCAACAGAAGTATCCATCTCTGTTGAAAGTAAAAGGAAAATACAGATTACTGTATAGACCAATGAGAAAAGGAATAAAATGCGGGATTCAACTAATAAAACGCTTCAGATATGTTTTTGATTTCCTACCCTGACCGAGGACAATAACCATTTTTCCAAATGGTCAAAAATACAGTGCAACCTCAAAAATCCTGCATATTCGGGACCGAAGCTAAGCCGGATTTTTGCAAATTCCGGATTTTTGAAGGAATATAAAAAGTACTTCCGATATTCCTAATAGCGCTTTTATTCATAATTTAATTCATATCCAAGTAATAATTATGGGACAAAAAAATAAAAAAGAAAAATAAATATTTAAAAAACTCTTTCTCTGATGAATATTTTCTATGCTACAAATAATATATTTTTAAAAATCTAATAAACAGTAAAATTATTTCCTTCTCGTGTAATCGTTAATGATATTTGCGTCAATTTTTTTCACCGTTCTTTAACAAGTTTTTCTTGTATTTTATACAAGTAAAGAATACCTACATTGGAAATACAGTAAAGTTTCTCTAAAGGGGATAATAATTCTCCTGTCAAATTTATGCATTTTTCAAGCGATCATTTTCTTCTTTCGGTTCCTCGATCTCGTCCCCTGAGCTGCTACCAGCGTTATTGGCGGGTCTTTTGCGGCCATATATTCCCAGCTCCGAGTTTTCTTGAACTTTCTGTTGTTCAATGAACTAATCGGGCCAGACAGATGAAGAAAACACGAGTTCATCTTAGCCAATTATTTATTTTTTGCACTTTTATTTTCGAACTTTATGTTTTTAATTTGTAAAAAATTGCTATTTTTCTTTCTCCCGTAAGTTCGAAGTGTAAAAAAAAGGGAGGGAAAAAATGACTTTGATGCCGGATATTTGAAGTTACCGGATTTCTGAATGCACGATTTTTGAGGTTATATTGTAATAATATTTTCATTATATTTTTGGTTAATAGTAAAAATAGGTTTTTTTATAACTCCATTATTTATTCCATTCAGTTCTTGAGTCTACTATTTTATATTACGATGCTATTGAATGTTTCTCATTTTTTTGTTGCCTAACTAATATTTTTTAATGGAGAGTTGTGTATGTGTCCACTTTATAAAGCAGGCTTACATTTATCTAGATATGCGAATATATATGACAAATTTTTGCATGATGGTTGAAATTTAAAAAAAAAATTATTGTGTTGATAAAAGAGAAAAAAGATCAGTATCGAACAAATATTTTTTTGACTAAATACCCAACAGAATGAAACAATATCGCAACATTTTATTTTTTATTAAGTATACGTTCCTGAACGCTTGTTGCATTTCATTCGTAATCATATATAAGGTTAGTTGGGGCAACTGGGACATGATTTTACAATGTGAGTCTGGAGCTTCTGACAATTCAGCTTCAAAAAGCTAATGTTCATTTCAATTAAAATCTGAACTTCTCTAAATGTGTTCAGTTAGGTTCCCTCTATCAGACAGAAATGCTCAAAAGTACATTTTAATATTTAAAAATATAAAAATATGCATATTTCATCTTTCTTTTCTCATGGGCCCAGTTGCCCCCAAAAATGGGGTAACTGAACCAGGGGGGGTCTGTGTTCCACACGCGTTTATATTTTTTCATATTTGATATCAGGTCCTGTTTGAAAAAGTGTAAACAACTTTAAAAAATTTAAACCAGGCAGATCATGTAAATTATATGTCAATAAACAGCGTTGTAAAGGAAACCTTTGCTGTCGGTGTGCCTAAAAAAGCACTAAAAGTGAAAATATTAGATTTATTTATACCAAAAATATAAAACTTAAGTAAGTACTTATGTACTTTAGTATAGATAATAAGTATAAAAGTCACATGGGTATTTTAAAGAAAAAATAGCAAGGTAAATCTCTGAACAAAAGGTTACGTAAGTACTTAAGTACTTTATCTTTATCCAGGGGTCGCATTATATAGGGAAATTTTTATTGTTCCTTAAAGAAAGGTGCGATGAAGATATTATTTTCAAAATAGTGGTAGGGACGATAAAAGATTCCCTATAGCATAGCTGCCAACTTTTACGCTTTCCTCTTACCACTAAAATATTACAGTAATTGTTGTCTTATTTAATCGTCGAAATCTTATGATTAAACAAAACGAAAATCTCTAGCTTTTAGTGGTAGCAAGAAAGCATAAAAATTGGCAGCTATGGCTATAGAATGCGATCCCTGTGTATAGTTCAATTTCAAGGTCTGTCTATCTGGCTTTCAGGTGCAATGTACTTGCATTCGTAAAATGTTGAAATAATTTAATGACACAAATATTTACAAGAGAATCTATCTGAAAACATGTAAAAGTATATTTTCGCGTACTTAATAAAGGTTAAATTTTAATTATAAAATTCAGGTGCCAATGTGGCAATTAGGAATTAAAATTAAGTGATGCCATAACGGCATCACCGCCTCTCAAGGGGCCAAGAAATTTGGTTTAATTCCACTCAATATGCTTTTTTTTAAATTTCATTAGCTAATTTTAATAAGGTATTCTATCATTTTCTTTATTGTGAGCAAAAACCAATGGAGAAATTTACTTCCCGTAGTAAGAGAAACACAAAAAAATTATTTATAACTATTGGGGTAACTGGATCCAGCATGGCCCAGTTAGCCCGGATACATGTCCCAGTTACCCCATTCTTGAAACATTTATGGGGTAACTGGGACACCGGGCTTACATTTAAAACATGAAGTAAATATGTATAGATACGTAATAATATTAATGTAGTTATATGTCTAATCTTTTTAAAAAAAAGATTGTTTAATAAAAGTACTTACAATATTTTAATAAAAATCTGAGGAAGTTCAACCGTATTGACGTTGTTTTTAAAAAAAGAAACGTAAATTTTTGAAAACCTATCACAGCAATGTGAGAGTTATGATTGAGTTGATACACGTTAGTTTAGGAAGTAGAGATAAAGGGGCATTGCTCACAAAAGCTAAAACTTAAAAAACACCAACAGTTTTTATAAAATAGCCTATGGCCCAGTTACCAGTTGCCCCAACAAAACTTACGGGGATTATATTTTAAGTGTGCTTAGTTTAAATGCTTATGATTACTTTTCCAGTTGAATAACAGAGCACATATTTATTTAATTAAAGTTCAAACTTTCAACAAGCAGTTTTCCGATGGGTATATCCTAATTTAATATAACCTTAAGATGAATACGTTTACATTTCTTCTTAATGTATAGCGTTATCAGATCAATAAGGAAAACTAGTGGTTGGGGACCAGCGTAATACTTACCCATCATGTATATGCATAATATAAAATATGAAAATAAAACATGTCTAAACTATTTATAAAATGCATTGCAATTCTAAAATAAAATTTAAACGTATTTGTTGTGAATTTGTTCGGGAGATAGGGTGCTTAAAATCCCCTATTGATGACGTCATAAGCTTTAAATATTCTATTACTGAATTGCGTAAAAGAAACATCCTTATATCTCCAAAAATGATATTCATATTAACTAATAGTTACGTCTCAATTCCAATTAAAATGTATCTTTGAATTGAAATTTGAATCAAATATAGGTCATAAAAATTCGAAGAATGTGAAAAATATTATTACAAATATCTCGGCAACTAATTATTCGATCTACTTAGTTTTTTATGCAAAATTTATGTTTTTTTATTGTCTTTTATATACACTCCTTAAAATGAACAATTTCGAAAAAATTTATATACCTTTTATCAGAAAAAAAATTTCGAGAGTCTGAAAAAAATAGTTCCAAATAATCGAGGTTAATGAAATTCAATAGACTTCTTCTCATTTTTACATACTATGTACACATTACATTTTAAATCTCTATCTCAATTTGTTCGGGAAATAGAGCTTTTACAGACACACACACAGACACACAGACCGACAGACAGACGGCAAATTTTATTTTCTAAAAATATGTTTTTCGGAATCTCCAGTGTCTGAAACGTGTAAATCCGTCAAATTTTTTTTTTTCGATTTTTAAAACGATTACAAGACATACCCTATACTACCTATGATGGGTAAGTAATAAAACACACGCAAAAATTAGTCTCAAAATCTTTGTCCATTATAATGTATAATGCTATTTGAACAAAAACAAAACAGAAATACTCTTTCAAAAATCAATCTAAAATTCCTTGTCAATAACAATGTAGAAAACAAATAACAATGTGGGAAAAAAAAAAAAACACTTCCATGAGGCATTCTAAAATAATAATTTATAGAGTTATTTCAACAAAAGTAAAAAAGAAACTCTTCCAAGAATTATTCAAAAATACTTTATCAGTCAGATTCTTAATGAATAACGTTATTTGAGTAAAAACAATTAAACTCACATTTAAGAGTCAATATAGTTTATTTTATTAATATGATCTGTTATATTTATACATCAGACATAATTAAAAGAATGTAATTTAAAAGGGATGCCTTAAAAATACATTTATACATAATAATAAATGTTTTATTTAGTTGATTTTTTTAAAATTTAACATTCAATTGCTGTTTTTGTGTTTTATTTGTATATTTCCTTCTATCACTCTTTTAAATTCACTGTATATAAATGAGGTATAAATATCGCAGTCTACCCTTCAATAATATAAATCAAACTTCTAATATGTAAGTAGTCTCCAAATTCCACTTTTGTAAATTGCATTTTTTAGGTAGATTTCATAAGAAATACTACCTATTACATTCTCTCCTATGTTGGAATTTCTGAAACAATTTTGCAGATTTACACCGATCGTGACCCCTTGAACCCCAAACCACCCCCAGTTTAAATCTCTGCACCAATCTCTTCGAAACTGATGCATAAAATCTCTGTCATATTCGTTAATGGGCAAAATCGGTCCAAGGGGTTGGAAAAGGGGTGAAAAGGGGGTTTTTGTGAAAACATAAATAAAAAAAATCCATAACTTCTTAATTATGATACATATCGAATGAGTTTAAAGTTATTATTACTTCTAGAAAAAGGGTTAAAAATTTATGTATGACAGATGTTTTATATCATTAAAAATGGACTAAATGGGCGAAAAAAATAGCACTTTAATAAGAAAAAAATTCATAACTTTGTCAATTCACAAAATACCAAATCCGTTTAGATTTATTATAAATCTTCTTAATATTATCTACAAGTTATACTAATAAGTTTTTGTGGAACGAACTCTTACAGCAAAATAAATAAATAAATAAATAAAAACAAAAAAATAAGGGTTGTACAAGAATGAAAATCACATCTGCGTTAATCCGCCACTAAGGCGATAAAAAAGTGTCATTGAAGTGATGAAAATATTTGAAACCCCTCAACGATGCTGTATATAGGGTTCTATTATTAAATGTGCGCGTGTCTCAATTACAAGAAATTCAGAATTAAAAAAAATAGTGTGTGGTTCAATTTCGGAAACAATCACTACACGGTTTAAATTTATTATATAAGTCTTCTTAATATTATATATAACTTTTGTTGGTACAAGTTTTTGATAGGGTGAACTCTTATAGCAAAAAATTAGAGTTGGGGGATTTATAAAAACGTTAAACGCTCAATAACTTCTTATTTATGAAACATATGGAATCTGTTTCAAGATGTTTTTACTTCTCAGAAAAGGATTAAAAATTATAGTGTGAATGGTTTTTTGATATTACTAAAAATATCCTGAAAGGATGAAAAAATCAGGGTTGAAATAAAAGTTATCGTATGAACATAATTCTGATAAAACCAATTTTTACAGAAAAAGGAAATTAATACTTCTAATAATAATACTAATAGTGGGGAAGAACGCCTTATAACAAGAAAAAAATTATAACTTCATAATTATGAAACATATTCAGTTTCCTTAAAGTTATTATTACTTCTTAGAAAAATAAAAAACATTTTGTTTGATAGGTTTAAGGGGATCCGGGACACAAAAATCTTCAAATTTTCTAAAAAACGTTTTTCGCATTAAAAATTTTCCTGTTTTTCTGCTTAAAATGAGGTATAAATCATGTTTCGATCTTAAATAGAACAAAAAATATTAATTTTCTCGTTTTGGTTTGTTTTCAAAATCTAGCTTTCAAGCAATGATTGTCGTGAAAACGACTTCTTGTGAAAAGGCGTTTTTCTTCATGATGGGTTTTTTCAACATTTCTTGAATTTATGTTGTTATAATCGAATAATCGATATCCAGAATCGATAAAGATAAACGGTTCAAACTTAGAACAAGTCTTTCTCAATTGGTTTAATTTAATTTTGATTCACAAAATATGAAAAAAATATTTACTTTTGAAAGTATGATTTTTTCAAAAAAGTTACTTCATTTTTTGAAATTTTTACTTTATATATTTTTAATTTTTATTTAAATTAAAAATTTTAAAAATTCTGAATCAAAATTAAAACTTATATATTTCTGTTTATTTAATTGAAAACAAATTGAAATTCTACAAATAATATTTTAAGTTATAACGATTTTGAATTACCCCACTTTTCTAATAAATTTTAAATTTTATCTTTTTTTTTAATTATGAGAAGTTTTATCATGTGTTTTTTTTACAAATGATATGGTTAACCACCACGAAAGGTTTCACAATTTTAACTCAATAAATAAAAAATATTTCCTTAAGAAAGGTTGCCGGAAAGAAAAAAAAAAACCTCACCAAAAGCGGCCAGATAAAATTCCTAATCGTTCTGGTTTATCCCTAATCTTGATTTAGTTTTTGTTGGTTAAATTAGAACTTAACTTGGAAATCTACATGTGCCTGTAGGCCGAGCCGGCTGGGATTTTTTGCATTTAAGGCTGTTATAAAAACATGTATAATAATCACTTATAAACAAATTAAGTTAAATAATGCTATAAAAAGTGATAGAACATCTTTATTAAGACTTACGATCGTTTCATCGCACAATCGGCGACATTTTCAAAATCAATCATAATAGAAAATATTTTCACATAACTTAAAAACAATAATATAGTAAACAATGTCACGAGACATGAAGCATAATGAAAATATTGCAACCATAAAATAAAATAAAAATTAAATTAGCTATTTGCGAGCGTGGATTAATTTTCACATAATTTAAAAACAACATGGTAAACAATGTCACGAGACATCAAGTATACTGAAAAACATTGCAAAACATAAAATAAAATTAAATTAACTTGGCTATTTGCGAGTGTGGATTAATTTTTACTATTGTTTCTACAATTACTTAGTATCTCTTTCCAAATTCTAGGTAAATCAAGGGACACAGAATCATTGCAAATATTCTCGTTGCGTAAAAATATTTCTATTGATTCTCGGACTATGGATGGTAAATAAAATCTTGATGGATAAATTAACTTGCTATTTTTAAATTCAATCTGTAAAGGTTCTTCGCTGCATAATCTGGCCAAAGCTGTGGTTCTTCTATTGTATTTGATGTCTGCTATATGTTCTTTGATTCTAGTTTTAAGTTTTCTGCTTGTCATACCTATATAAAACTGCTTTGTTCCATCTTCTTTGGTGAAAGGTATTTCGTATACTCCTGCTAATTGGTTGGACTCAATTTGATCTATTTTCTTGCATACTATATTTTTTATTTTCATGGATGGTTTTGCGACTAGGAAGATATTGAATTTATTGAGTTTATAATTTAAACGTTCGAAGAAACCAGGAAAATATTGTAAAGTGGATAACGTGGAATTTTGTGGCTTGAAATTTCTTTTCTTTTTGTTCTTCAAGCTCTTAATTAATTTCTCTATGGTGCTTTCTTTGTATCCATTGTTTCTTGCAATATCATATATTTTATTTATTTCGTTATTTAAAGGATCAGGGGTACAAACTGTGAAAGCTCTCTGAATAGAATGTCTAAATGCAGAAACTTTGTATGAAAAAGGTGCTTGCGCATTATTAGGGATAATGGATTGACTGGCTATGGGCTTTCTGTACACAGTGCGCTTTATTCCTTGGTGCGTCTTGGTTAATAATACATCTAAATACGGTAGCGTACCATTTTCTTCCATTTCCAATGTAAATTTAATTTTAGAATCAAGATTATTAATCTGGTTCAGAAAGTTATTGAGCAAGGTTTCTTCATGTTGCCATACGATGAAAATATCGTCTACGTATCTGATCCATGCATGGGGGGTATAATCCAAATTGTTTATATCCATTTCAAGAGGTCGTAATATGAATTCAGCTAATAATCCTGATATAGGAGAACCCATTGGAGCTCCGTTATTCTGTTTGTATATTTTGCCGTCGGAAGTGAAGTAATTATTATTAACTATGAGATTAAGAGCACTCTTTAGAGTAATTTTCATATTTTCGTTAATATTCTCCATGTGGTCGATGCAGTTATTTACATTAGTAACGGCTTTTTGGGTATCAATAGATGGGTATAAAGAGACTACATCTAGACTGGCAATTAAATAATTCTGAGGTAAATTAATGTTATTCAAATATTGAATGAACTCATAAGTTGAATTAATTACATGATCAGAGTTGGGCAAAATATTTTTCAATAAAACTACAAAAGCTTTTTCCATAAAATATGTGGGGCTTGAGCATTTATTTACTATTGGCCTTATTGGCATATCTATTTTGTGGTCTTTGAATCTGCCGACAATTGCTGGGATTACTGCTAACTTATTAATTCTCATTAGAACTTTCATATTATCAGGCCAGCTCCCTTTATTAACCAATTCGTTAACTTTTTTGTTAATTATGTTAAGTGGATTCTTCTTAACTTGAGCGCGGGCCAAAATACATTTTTCCAGGTAAGCCTAATCTAAAATCTATAATTCCGGAACTCGAAAACATTGTACAGTCGGCTAATAACGATCATAAAGAAGAAATTCGCAATGTTATGTACCACGAACTTAAGAAGTTAATTAAGCAACCCACAATAGTACCAAAGGAAGAATTGAATATTTTGAAAAATCTTAAACTTGATACAGAAATTATTTTAGTCCAAACAGATAAATCTAATAAATTAGCCATATTAAATACTGATGACTATAAAAATAAAATGGTACAGTGTATTAACAATATGGATTGTCAACAAGTCAAGAAGAATCCACTTAACATAATTAACAAAAAAGTTAACGAATTGGTTAATAAAGGGAGCTGGCCTGATAATATGAAAGTTCTAATGAGAATTAATAAGTTAGCAGTAATCCCAGCAATTGTCAGCAGACTCAAAGACCACAAAATAGATATGCCAATAAGGCCAATAGTAAATAAATGCTCAAGCCCCACATATTTTATGGAAAAAGCTTTTGTAGTTTTATTGAAAAATATTTTGCCCAACTCTGATCATGTAATTAATTCAACTTATGAGTTCATTCAATATTTAAATAACATTAATTTACCTCAGAATTATTTAATTGCCAGTCTAGATGTAGTCTCTTTATACCCATCTATTGATACCCAAAAAGCCGTTACTAATGTAAATAACTGCATCGACCACATGGAGAATATTAACGAAAATATGAAAATTACTCTAAAGAGTGCTCTTAATCTCATAGTTAATAATAATTACTTCACTTTCGACGGCAAAATATACAAACAGAATAACGGAGCTCCAATGGGTTCTCCTATATCAGGATTATTAGCTGAATTCATATTACGACCTCTTGAAATGGATATAAACAATTTGGATTATACCCCCCATGCATGGATCAGATACGTAGACGATATTTTCATCGTATGGCAACATGAAGAAACCTTGCTCAATAACTTTCTGAACCAGATTAATAATCTTGATTCTAAAATTAAATTTACATTGGAAATAGAAGAAAATGGTACGCTACCGTATTTAGATGTATTATTAATCAAGACGCACCAAGGAATAAAGCGCACTGTGTACAGAAAGCCCATAGCCAGTCAATCCATTATCCCTAATAATGCGCAAGCACCTTTTTCATACAAAGTTTCTGCATTTAGACATTCTATTCAGAGAGCTTTCACAGTTTGTACCCCTGAACATTTAAATAACGAAATAAATAAAATATATGATATTGCAAGAAACAATGGATACAAAGAAAGCACCATAGAAAAATTAATTAAGAGCTTGAAGAACAAAAAGAAAAGAAATTTCAAGCCACAAAATTCCACGTTATCCACTTTACAATATTTTCCTGGTTTCTTCGAACGTTTAAAATATAAACTCAATAAATTCAATATATTCCTAGTCGCAAAACCATCCATGAAAATAAAAAATATAGTATGCAAGAAAATAGATCAAATTGAGTCCAACCAATTAGCAGGAGTATACGAAATACCTTTCACCAAAGAAGATGGAACAAAGCAGTTTTATATAGGTATGACAAGCAGAAAACTTAAAACTAGAATCAAAGAACATATAGCAGACATCAAATACAATAGAAGAACCACAGCTTTGGCCAGATTATGCAGCGAAGAACCTTTACAGATTGAATTTAAAAATAGCAAGTTAATTTATCCATCAAGATTTTATTTACCATCCATAGTCCGAGAATCAATAGAAATATTTTTACGCAACGAGAATATTTGTAATGATTCTGTGTCCCTTGATTTACCTAGAATTTGGAAAGAGATACTAAGTAATTGTAGAAACAATAGTAAAAATTAATCCACACTCGCAAATAGCCAAGTTAATTTTATTTTATTTTATGTTTTGCAATGTTTTTCAGTATACTTGATGTCTCGTGACATTGTTTACCATGTTGTTTTTAAATTATGTGAAAATTAATCCACGCTCGCAAATAGCTAATTTAATTTTTATTTTATTTTATGGTTGCAATATTTTCATTATGCTTCATGTCTCGTGACATTGTTTACTATATTATTGTTTTTAAGTTATGTGAAAATATTTTTTATTATGATTGATTTTGAAAATGTCGCCGATTGTGCGATGAAACGATCGTAAGTCTTAATAAAGATGTTCTATCACTTTTTATAGCATTATTTAACTTAATTTAAGGCTGTTGTCAATCTACTTCCTTCCACATTTTTTAATTCATTTTAGTTCGAAAACATGTCATATTGCAGGTGCTCTTTTTCAGAAACTATGATACCAAATTTGTATTTGTTTTTGTTTTTCACAATTGAAAGACTTTTCAGAAAATGCTGTGAAACTTGGTGATTTGAAAGGAATTTTTTAATACGACAGCAGAGGAAAAGGAACAATCGCCGTCTTGAGGCAACAATCGCTTATATCTCTAGTTGTAATTCCTTTATCGGAATAGGAAAAAACTGGTCGATTACAAATCATTTTAATAATCTTGCATTTAATTTTCATGATTTTACGTTTAAAAATAAGTTACAAAATGTATTTGAAAATTTCGAGTCCTTGAGCGTTTTCTGAGAAACGCCTTAATTAAAAAATCTTTAAGTGTAGACTTTTTTAATATCCTTTTTATAAAAAGATATATATAATCTTCCCATTTTTTAGAATCCAGTTAACTTTATTTCTGTTGAAAAAAAAAAATTCAGCTTAGTTGAGCTTAAAAATTTCAATTTGAATGAAAAACAAGTTTTTAGATTGCTTTTGTTAAAATATATATTTTTTAAGATAATTGATATCAGAGTAAATTTAATTGTGTTTTAATTATTTGCTCATTTATCATTTTGAATTTAAATACGCATTATAAACTTTTTTTGCCACCTGCAAAAACTTAAATTAATTATTTTCTTCAACCATTGGAGATTTACAGAAAATTAAACAAAATTTTTCTTTTCTAAACATTATGTTTTCAAGTTAGTTTGAGAGAAAAAAAATTAATGACTTTTGGAATAGTTTTTTTTTAAATTTATATTTAAATCAGAATTAGTTAGTTATAATAAAAAAATAAACAACTCTGGGCAATACGCTAAGCAACACTGTAAAATGTTAAACGGGAAATGTACGGTTTTTCTTACATTTTTACAAAAATTTAGTAGAATGATATATATTAGATAAAAGAATGGTTTTTAAAATGGTTTAAGCTTTAAACCTGTTCATGCTGTAAACACCCGAACGACGCACTGAGTGCGTCACTCAGTGAAAAAAATAACTGTGAATTCCAAACTAATGACGTGACTAACACCAGGGCCGGCGCAACATTGCGCGGGCCCACGAAAAGCAGTTAATTGGATCTATTATATACTGCAATACTATACCCTTATAAAAATTATTGTTAAGTTATGTATACCATATAACAGGGTCGGCGAACCTTTTTGTTGCCACGTGCCAAATTTGATCAAAAAATATTTTACTTGACCGTGACGTACCAACTAAAAAAACAAATTTAGTAGGTGGAAAAATAATGGATTAAAATTGCTTAAAATTTTCTATTAAGATTTTTAAAAATATGAGGAACATACATATAGGTATTACACTATAATAATTATGGCAACAAATATATTTTAGAAATTAATTTAACAAAAATTAATACTATGTAATTTGATTTATTTTGTGGCATCTGGATATCAGGTTAATTTTAATGCACACTAAATCTAACAAGTGCTTTCAGTATGAGTTTTGATATTATTCAATTGTGAAAATAGTGGCTTGAAAGCATAGATAGGCAGAAAAACTGTTGAAAGTCACCAGTTTCTTTGAATAGCTCTGAAATATATTCAAAGTTGCTATAACTTTTTCATTAGATTTTAGTAATGTCTAATAACCAATTCTTGTCTATAGCTTTCAAATATCGTCTTTGTTATAAAATTTTTTGCGACCATAAATAATTAGATGGAATATAATACGCCGCAATTAAAATTTTTCAATTTCCATTTAATCGAATTTAGAAAATGTCAGTCGCAATTTTGCGTAATCTCACTTTATTTTGATTTAGAGCCACAAGCAATGTCGTGCCAAAATTATTCTTTCGCGTGCCGAAAGTGGCACGCTTGCCAGAGGTTCGCAGTCCCTGCCATAGAATAATACATAATATAAATAGTAAAATGTATAAAAAATACCTCTACTTTCACATTTAATGTGCATAATTAATATTTCGTAAAACCTTTTTAGGGGCGCGACGACTCATTGTACAATAAGGCGCCAACCAGGGCGCCAGGCAAGGCGCCAGGCCAGGTAGACGCCCAATATTTTACTTTAGGAGAATATAGATGAAAAAAATTATATTTAATTTAATATATTACTTTTACTTCATATTTTAATTAACTTTTGTGTACATGAAAGATATTACTTATAATCAGTTAATTGTCACTTTTTGAACCAAAACTGGAAATCTCTGTTCAATGAGTTCTTGAATTGGAAATAAAAGTTGCAACTGTAATTTCATTTTGCAACAACTTTTAATTAGCCAAAATGAATTATGAGCCACTTATGGAAGCTTTATACGGCACTACTACAGATTTTATGCTGTTATTTTTTGACTCATTCAGAAAATTGGCTTTAGGTGCCATAAGCAAGATTTTTTCAGTTCTCCTAACAAGGAAATTTTAACTCACTAAGCGAATTCTCTTTCCTGTTTTACCGATTTGTTTACCATATAATGTCTAGAAAAATGGTTTTATTTTATATTTTTGTAAGTATGTATCAATTCAGAGAACCCTTAACGGGTTAAAAGTTTGTGACGCAGGCACTTTATGTTATTGCTATAAGAATTTTAAATATGGAACTTAAAAATAATGATATCAAATTTTAAGTGACGCTACATTATTTATTTCATCTTTTTATTTTTTTAAATTTATAAATGCATGTGTAAGAATTATGTTAAATTTAAAAGGATGTATAAAAATTTATTCCTTGATGTTTTATCCTGTAATGTATTTATATGAATAAATTGATTTATCTTTTGTGCCACGCTATCCAAAATCAAAAGTAAAATTTATGTAAACGATCTCTTTGCGTCATAATATCCATTTGCATACATTTAGCTTAGTTTGGATACAATAACGCAAAGAAATCATTTACATAAATTTTACTTTTGATTTTGGATAGCGTGGCACAAAAGATAAATCAATTTATTCATATAAATATATTACAGTGCATTGTATAGGTTCAGTGAAAGTGATATTTTTAACTGTATATTGGAAAATTAAAAGTTTGGTTAGATGTGTAAATATATTTAGCCAAACCGAAAACAATTAAAATTGAATTTTAAAACAAAATGTTTAAAGCTACATCAAGGCGCACTTAAATTTTGATATCATACCTTTTAAAACTCATATTTTGAATTTATGAAAGATGTGAATGATAAAGCATCAAGGAATACATTTTTATACATGCTTTTAAATTTAACATAATTCTTACACATGCAATTATAAATAAAACAAAAATAAAATGATGAAATAAATAATTTAGCGTCACTTAAAATTTGATATCATTATTTTTAAGTTCCATATTTAAAATTCTTATAGTAATAAGATAAAGTGCTGCGTCACAAACTTTTAACCCGTTAAGGGTTTTTTGAATTGATATCATTACTTTTTTTTAGGTTATAACAAAAAGATAAAAAAAAATAAAGACCAACGATAAGAACTCAAAATCGAGATTTTCATTCACCTTTAATTCCCCTCCCCCCCCCCCCCCCCGGCTCAAAAAACCATACCTCATACTTCAATTCTAAAGAGTGCTGTACTATTTGATTTTTAAGAACTTTTTAGTAAGATATGGAAGTATTATACAAAATGGGGGGGTTTTTATGGTTCGTTTCACAGATATAGAAATCCTTGTTAAATTTTGCTATGTAAAAAGTTTACTTCCTTAAGAAAAATATCAAGAAATATTACTCTTTAAACATTTTTATTTAAAATACAATAACATTGTAAACACAGGAGAATAACGAAGATAGGCTTTTCATCACAGAATTTGACCCTGAAAGTAATACTCGTTTTGTGGCGCTAGTGTACCCAGCCTGCCGATCAAGTGATCGATTGGATGCAATTTCGATTTTTGAAAATAGATGGCTCCATCAACTGCCATTCAGTATTTTATTATTTTCTTTTTGAGTCTCAAAAATGTGTACCATAATTACAATAAATATGAATGAAATTAAGAAAAACAGCTGATTGATAAAGATATAGGTTTTGTTTTTTATTTTTTAATTTAAGTTCATAGCAACAAACATAAATTTCTATCAAAATAGCCACATCTTCGAGTAAGATTTAATCATAAAATTTGTACATTAAAAATTTTTCTCACTAAAAGTTAAAAAAAAATAATAATGCATCATTTTATGATTTTTTAATTTTGTTAATTAAAATAGGCATTATCATTTGATTTTTGTATGGCTACAACAAAGAGATTATGTAAACTACAATTTAAAATAATATTTAAAATACAAAAATTTGAACTGAAAAATGCCTTTTTGAAAAATATTAGAATTCCATCCCAAATTTTAAATATTTCAGCATGGTGCAGGAAAAGATTAAAGTTGCATTGCATTTGTAACAATAAATATATATATTATAGGTTTATTCTATAAAAATTGTTAAAAAATATTTTTACATACTCATATTATTGAATAGAAGACAATTTCACAAAAAGACTTACAAATTATTTTGCTAGTCAGAAAATAAGTTTGAATTATTATGCAAAACATTAAACAGCAAATTTTTAATGATTTTAATTTGCATCATTTCTCAAAACGAAAAAGAAGTACCTAGTCTAAGGTATGATATTTTCAACATATATAAAAAATAAATATGACATTTAGTTAATAACCTTAATAAATAGTTGGAACAATTTCAAGAGATTCTTATTTGAAATTACATTAATTTTTTTATACTCCTTAATATAGGAAAAGTATTTTCTGCAGTTTTTTTTAACACACACACGCACACACACACCTTCCCGGAGAAAAATGTCTGAATTTAATACTATTTGGGAAGTACTTTTTTTTTTTTTTTTTTTTTTTTTTTAGCAGATATAAATAACATACACCAGATAAGATAAGAAAAGACTGTATTTATTTATATACACATAATTAAATGTGAAAATATTTTCTGAAACAATTAATCTGATATTTTTAATTTTTATGTGGAGATAAGATACATAGTTATAAAATATTTGAAATGCATGGAACAAAATTCATTACTTAAATTTAGATAAAGATTTTTAACTCAATTACATTTACGAGTTAATAAAATCAATGCACTAGATATATTTGCTGTGTGATAGTAACACTCTCAAAATATCTAAAGGATTATGAAATAATATTGAATAAAATTTTTTAGTTATCGTTATTTAAAAAATGTTAAATGTATATATCTGTATTCTGTATGAAATATTAGATTTTAGGTTTCTATCAAAAATATAGATGGCGCCACATTTACCAGCTGCAGGAAATGGCACATTTTGTTATTGAAATTTATTTAAAATGAAGTTTTATTTTATTTAGCTTAGTTATAATTGCAATTTAATTTTATTTAACTTGATAACAATAAAAAAATGTCTTAAATTTTATTTAATGATCTAATTGGCAATACAAAATTACAAAAGAACTCATAAAAAAAATCAAAAGGCATCACAGCGGATAAAACCCGAGATATCGCGTGTATGAGAGCAGCGCTCTTAACCGCTCAGCTAGCGTTTGTGAGCCAAAAGTGTAGCCCAAAAGTGAATTAAAAAAAAGCATGCGCCGGAATACATTAAAAACTTCTTGCGCATTTGCGGTAACTTCTCATAGAATGGCGAAAAAAATATAGTCTCATTTTTCATACCGATTACATAACAAACAACAGTTTTTCTGCAAATAAGTGTTATGTTATTCGCTTTATCTCAAACAGATTTATATTATATATTAATTTTAATAAAATCTCGCAAGTCATTTTTGAGGGGGGAAAAATGCGAATTATATAAAAAACAAGAGTTTTCCCGGACACAAGTATTATCTCATTCCCTTCATCTAAAAGAAATTCATATTATATATCAGTTTAAAGAAAATCGCCCGAGCCATTTTCCAGAAATGGAAATTAGGAACTTTATCCATCGCAAGTACTTTAAAAATAGGTTACGAGATCTCAAAATATACTGCATGCAGAAATGTAAAAATTTCAGAATAGCATAAAACTGCAGATATAAGACTGTTTAAAAAAAAAATCAGAACAATATGAGCTGTATTTGCTGAGTTATGAAGTGGCGGCTTTTCGCGTTTCCTTTTATCTCGAGTTAGGTGTATATATGAGTTCCGCCATTCTTTCGATTTCAGGCTTAAGGCTACGTCACTGGAATACTACCGTCTTCCAATGATATTTGTTATTCATACCAGTAAAAGTGACAAATATTTTTTTTTTCAAATAAAATATGGTTTACCAAACATATTTAATGTTTTTGTTGTAAATGTATGTAAATCTACGTATGGTAAAATCCACAATTTTTTTTCTTAAAACCTAACATAAATTACCTTATTTACGTACTAGCTAACCGGCCCGGCGGGAGTTACCCCGTCCTGTGATAAAAGCCTCAATACAGCAAAAATGGGTGTTGAATGATTTTATATATTAAAACGAATATCTCTCCAAACGAACCTAGTGTTGGGGACTTCGGAATTGCACACCCTTGAATTTGTATTGTTTTATACTTTTAAATGAAAATCTATTCAAACGAACTTAGTGTTGGGGACTTCGAAAGTGTACACTTTCGAATTTGTATGGTTTTATACTTTAAATGAAAATCTATCCAAACTAAACTAGAGTTGGAACCCCATTGCCTTAGGCAGTGTACACTGGGTGTGCTGCGCACGCTGCGGTCTGTTGCGTTTGTTGCGCTTGTTGAATTTTGACGTTATTATGATGAATTTTCTTTGGTTACATCTTCAGAAGATTATTACCATTCTTGCAATCGTCATTTATCATATTTAGAGAAAATATATAAATAATGGTAAGGGGGTCAGGAATTAAAAAGTTTTGGTTTGGAAATTACCGAGGAGAGTGATGAGAGGGGACACCCGGATGGTTAAGAAGAATTATTTGAACTGCGGAAATGAAATTCTAGTTTATACTGCCGCCAGTGGCGGATCTGACCAGTCGCCCAACATTCTGTTTCCTCCGTGGGCGCTCACCCGACGTATTCACGGAAATTCAAAAAGCGGGACGTAAAAATCGGGCGTACGGTCGACAAAACGGATTTAATTAAGGAGCGGACGAGAATCAAAAAATGTTGTTTAGGGTGTATAGAAATGAGCGTGGGGATTGATGAGAGGGAACACCCGGTCTGTTTAGAAGAATAATTTCGGCTGAAAATCACATTCTACATCGAGTGGCGGCCACTGGCGGATCTGATCAGTCGCGCCTCATTGTGCCTCCTTCCGGGCGCTTAACCAATGTATTCGGGGAGTTTTCAAAAAGACAGGTAGGAAAAAATGGGTTTGGGGACGACAAAAACGCTATAAATAAGGGAGGGACGGCACCAAAATTGTTTTTTGGGTGGTTGGAAATGAGCATGGACCGAGATGACAGAGGCACCCCGGCGGTTTAGAATTTTCGCTCCTTCTCGGGCGCTCACCCGACATATTCGCATTCGGAGAAATGAAAAAAAAAACGAGTTCATAAATAATCGGCGTTGGATGGACCAAACCGGTTTATTAAGGGGCAGGTGGGAATCGAAGTGTTGATTAGGGTTTATGGAAATGAGCGTGAGAGTGATGAAGGAGGGGACATCCGGGCGGTTTAGAAGAATACTTTCAGCTGCAAATCACATTCTAGTTCGAATGACCGCCATTGGCAGCTCTGACCGGGATTCCATCATCTTGTCATAATTCTGACGTTCAATGGACACTTTCACACAAAGATCGTATCGCAAAAATTGTTTTTACGCAACCAATTATTTAAGATTACATTTAAATATAATAATTCGATGTGATAACTAATGAATTGCTATTCAAATATATAATGTAATAAACATTTATTGATAACATATATAAACTGAAACCTTATAAAATACGTAGCAATTGAAATTTCGTTCTTTTTATTTAGCCGATACTGGAAATTTTTATTAATGAAAAATATGCATTTTTGAAGATAAAGTGTAAAATATTTTAATTTTTGCAATGGAATTTGCATGTCAAGTACAAGAAATAAATATATTTCAATAATGTTTTCTGAAGTATTTTCAATGTTTATTTAAATTTTATTCAAATCACGTCAATATGATGGAAACCCCAAAAGTATTTACTTAGGAATTCCAGATGTTTCATTTGCAGAATTTTAAATATCCTCCACTGAATTAAATATACAGTTGTTTTAAAGAACGTTAATCCACTGAGCTTATAGAAATACTCCATTTCTTTTATTATAAATAATGTTTGCTTTAATGCTATGGGTAGTTCTTTTAATTACCCATAGATGGTTTACTGTATGTTTTCTAATTAGCTGTGGGATGCTGAATTAATCTTTTCAAGCACAATATTTGCTTTAAATATTTGCTCATTGTTTAGATAAATACATTTTATTCTAATTATGTGAAGCAACAGCATTGCAGAAAATTTAAGGGGTTACATGTGTTCTCGGTCGCGAAAAATTGACATATTTTGAAAATTTGTGTTAGGTTTAGAGTAAAATTAATTGAAAAAACTGATAATTCCACATTGTTTTACATTGCTTCAAGCATTTAAGGGGGTCCGGGACACAAAAATCTTCAAATTTTCTAAAACACTTTTATTGGATTAAAAATTTCTCCGTTTTTTCTGCTTAAAATAACATAGGGGAGAGTAGCCATATTTGGACCGCCGCTTTAATTGGACTGTTGCCATTCTGCTGTTAATTACAGGAAGAGACGCTATCTACCGCTGAAATCCTACTCATCAAAATGACGTTACTCATGATTAGCAGATTGTTTCATTAATCGCAAACTTTGCTTTTAATAAAATTAGTTATATTCCCTAGTCATTAAAACAACCTGATATTATTTGGTCCCATTTAAGGGAGGGGGGGTCCAACTTAGGCGGCCAGTTGCTGAATTTGGATCACTTTTGACAAATTTTTCAAATTAAAATAAAATTTAAGATTTTCAAAAAGAAATTGATCTAAAGATTTATTTAGTTAGTAAATGAATAGATTGACCCTATGTAATGATGTTTTGCAGATATTCAAAAAATTAAGTGAGTTACACCTAAAAATAAGTGAAGTGGTCCAAATTCGCTACTCTCCCCTATAAAGCATGTTTCTATCTTAATTAGAATAGGAAATATTTTTTTCGTTTTGGTTTGTTTTCAAAATCTAGATTTCAAGCAATGGTTGTCGTGAAAACGACTTCTTGTGAAAATGCGTTTTTCTTCATGATGGTTTTTTTTCACCATTTCTCGAATTTAAATTGTTATAAGTCCAGAACCGTTAAAAATAAATGGTTCAAATTTGGAACATGTGTTTTTCAATTGGTTTACTTTAAGTTTGATTCAGAAAATGTTTACTTTGGAAAATATGATTTTTTTTTTTTTAAAGTTACATTTTTTTTTAAATTTTTACTTAAACTATTTTTAATTTTTATTAAAATGAATATTTTTTAAAATGCAGAATCAAAATTAAAACTTATATATTTTTGTTAATTTAAATGAAAGCAAATTGAAATTCTACAAATAATATTTCGAGTTATAAATATTTTAAATCACCCCACTTTTTTAATAAATTTTAAATTTTATTTATTTTTTTAATTATGAGAAGTTTTATAATGTGATTTTGTTCCCAAATGATATGGTTAACCATCACAAAAAAATCCAAAATTTTAACTCAATAAATAAAAATTATTTTAAAATGTGTACCGGACCCCCATAAAAATATTTTTATTGATTAATTAGCTCACATATTGCGTCGGAAACCTGCAGCCGCGTTGACCCGTTCCATAATATCCGGGATCGATTTGCAGCACCCTAATATCCTGAAAAAAAACAAAAAAACATTAAAATCTCAGTATCTTCTTGTAAAATAAGGTTGTAACAGAGGGCCATCAGCTCAAATTTTTGAATTTTTGTAAAATAAGAAAATTAATAAGAACAAAAAACCTGTCTTGCTTTTGTTTTCATAGTAGAAGCACGTCTTCTTTACGCCTGACGAAGAAAGACTCAGATCTTTCGAGAGGCCTAGAGCATTTAAAAATTTTTGACGGTGTTTTAAGAAGGTTTTTTGTTCTTATTCATTCACACCAGTTTTAACTTACTTTCTTTAAGAAAATTATTTTTGAAAAATAAGAATGACCCTTAAACAATTTAATTATGCGTAGGTCAGCGTAAATTCTATCCCAAAATGTTAAACATTGTTCATATTTTCATGCTGCCCATGTTGAAAAAGTTTCTAGAAAGTTGCTTTAAAATTAGGATTCAACATATTTTGATCTTGCGCGCGTTTACATTTTTGCTGACTTCTTTCTTAATAATTAAGATACAACTCTAAATATTTTTGCGCCCCACCAGTGGCTGAGAGGTTCTGTTCTCAAAGCTGGTCGACGGGAGGTGCTGGGTTCGAACCCAATCGTGCCCGTCGGCCTAACCGTTTCGGAGTTTTCGTGGTTTTCTTCGAAATCTTGGATTTTCCGTGCGTAAATACGGGTTAGGTTCCCTTTTAAAGACCCCTACGGAGGGCACTCCCCCTAGGGTCTATATCCCTCGAGTAGATAATCCGTCGTCAAAAATCAACCCAACCTAAATATTTTTGCTTTGAATTATATATACTATAAGGATTTAATTTCCATCAAAAACAAAAAAATAGATTTTTTGAAAGTTGAGAACGTATGTGATCGCTTAAGCAAGGTTTAAAAGCGCTTTAAAGAAACATAGAAAAAAAAAAAAAAAAAAAAAAAAAAAAGTAAAAAAAAAAAAAAGTCATGAATATGCACTGTAAAAATGGCAATTTTTTTTTTTTTAAATCTCGGAAAGAATTAACCACGAACAGAAATATACAATAACCTTTTTTGAATTACCCATGATTTCGGAAGGCGTTCTTTATCTTTAATAACCTCAGAAACCAGTTTATATTTCATAATTTAAAAAAAAAATCATTTATAAAAACATACTTTGTTTTGCTTTCACTGATTTTCGAAAGCATTTCCGAAAATGTTTAGTGTATTAGTCCGTTTTCTCAAACGGAATATCGGTGTTCAAGATGCTATTAATTCTCAATTATACTTTTTTAGCTACGTAATTGATATTACACATACAAGAGTGATAAAATTATATTAATCTTAACGTCAATGTTAATACTGTTAATTTACCATGTTTTGCAACATGTCTGCCCACCTCTGCAACATGTTTGTTGACTTTGAAAATGTTTATTTGAGAATTGATGGCAAACGAAAAACCTACATTCCGGATTCAGAAAACTGAATAATATTCTATTTTAAAAAAGTGTTTGTAAACTCTTCTGAAAATAAGTAGCAAAAGAAACTTTGTTTTTATAAATCCTTTTTAATTCTCTAATATATATTGTTTTCTGAGGGTTTTAATGATAAAAATTGCTTTTCAGAATCATAGGTAATTCGGAAGAAGTTATTGTTTAACGTTTCTGAAAATAAGTGGCAGCAAAAGAAACTTTGTTTTTATAAATCCTTTTTTAACTCTCTAATATATATTATTTCTGAGAGTTCTAATGATAACAATTGCTTTTCAGAATCATGGGTAATTCGGAAGAGTTTATTTTTTAACATTTCTGAAAATAAGTGGCAGCAAAAGAAGCTTTGATTTTATAAATCCTTCTTTAACTCTCTAATATATATTGTTTCTGAGATGTCTAATGATAACAATTGCTTTTACAGAATTATAGGTAATTCGGAAAAGGTTATTGTTTAACGTTTCTGAAAATAAGTGGCAGCTTAAGAAAGTTTGCTTTTGTAAATCCTTCTTTAACTTTCTAATATATATTGTTTTCTGATAGTTGTAATGATAACAATGGCTTTTCAGAATCTTAGGTAATTCGTAAGAGGTTATTTTTTAACTTTTCTGAAAATAAGTGCAGCAAAAGAAACTTTGTTTTTATAAATCCTTCTTTAACTCTCTAATATATATTGTTTTCTGAGGGTTCTAATGATAACCATTGCTTTTCAGAATCATAGACAATGTTGAAGAGGTTATTGTTTAACGTTTCTGAAAATATGTGGCAGCAAAAGAAACTTTGTTTTTATAAATCCTTCATTAACTCTCTAACATATATTGTTTTCTGATATTTCTAATGATAAAAATTGCTTTTCAGAATCATAGATAATTCGGACTAAGTTATTGTTTAACGTTTCTGAAAATAAGTGGTAGCAAAAGAAACTTTGTTTTTATAAATCCTTCATTAACTCTCTAATATATATTGTTTTCTGGTGTTTCTAATGATAAAAATTGCTTTTCAGAATCATAGGTAATTTGGAAGAGATTATTGTTTAACGTTTCTGAAAATAAGTGGCAACAAAAGAAACTTTGTTTTTATAAATCATTCATTAACTCTCTAATATATATTGTTTTCTAATGTTTCTAATGATAAAAATTGCGTTTCAGAATCATAGGTAATTCGGAAAAGGTTATTGTTTATTTTCACTCGTGGTATATTATTTTACATTTAGAAACAACTTTAATTTTTACAGTGTAGTTTATTATTTTATTTTTCGAGAATTTATTATTAATACTTTTTTTTTTTGTAATTTTTTTTTCTTTCTCTCACAATAAGACCACATCTAAAGTATATCTTTCTAAACTCGTGCAAGATATGAAAGATTTTTCTTCTGCGCCTGTTCTATAAAACGATCACGTATAAAGTTTTTTTAGGTAGCTTTCTTTACAAAAAAGCTACCTATTGCAGCCGTTCGGAGGAAAGCGATTTCAAAAAATTTTGGTATATTTTCATCGATCATGACCCCCAGACCCCAAAACCACCCTCCGTTCAAAATTGATATATATATATATATACATATCTGACCTATGTCACACTGTAACTCCCGTAATTATGAACCGATTTCGATGTAATTCGGTGTCTACATAGTACATACCAATGTCTCGACCGAGTTCGTTGGCCAGCTTCATCCGCCGTTTTGTTTCCAAAATGGTGGCCATTTAAAATTTTTAAAAAAATTTAAAACTTGAAATGTGGTACCAAAAAATTAAAAATGGAAAAATATTTTTTTCTTATGTATTTGACCTTTATACAAAGATTCCGGAGCAGATTTTGTTTCGTCTATATCTTAAAAAATGGTTGAGTTATAGCATTTTGAATTTCTAGCGTGGCTGACATTTTGAGACGTCCTGAATTTTGTCACGCGATAAAAGGCGTATTTATGAACCGATTTGGATGTAATTCGGTGTGTACATAGTACATACCAATCTGTCGACCGAGTTCGTTGGCCAGCTTCATCCGCCATTTTGTTTCAAAATGGCGGTCATTTAAAAATTTTTTAAAAAATTTAAATTTGAAATGTGGTACCAAAAAATTGAAAATGTAAAAATATTTTTTTCTTATGTATTTGACCTTTATACAAAGATTTCGGAGCAGTTTTTGTTTCGTCTATATCTTAAAAAATGGCTGAGTTATAGCATTTTGAATTTCTAGCGTGGCTGACATTTTGAAACATCCTGAATTTTGTCACGCGATAAAAGGCGTATTTATGAACCTATTTGGATGTAACTTGGTCTGAACATAGTACATACCAATCTCTCGACCGAGTTCGTTGGCCAGCTTCATCCGCCATTTTGTTTCAAAATGGCGGCCATTTAAAATTTTTTTAAAAAATTTAAATTTGAAATGTGGTACCAAAAAATTGAAAATGTAAAAATATTTTTTTCTTATGTATTTGACCTTTATACAAAGATTTCGGAGCAGTTTTTGTTTTGTCTATATCTTAAAAAATGGCTGAGTTATAGCATTTTGAATTTCTAGCGTGGCTGACATTTTGAAACGTCCTGAATTTTGTCACGCGATAAAAGGCGTATTTATGAACCGATTTGGATGTAACTTCGTTTATACATAGTGCATACCAATGTCTCGACCGGGTTCGTTGGCCAGCTTCACCCGTCATCTTGTTTAAAAATGGCGGCCATTTAAATTTTTAAGAAAAATTTAAATTTGAAATGTGGTACCAAAAATTGAAAATTGAAAAAATATTTTCTTCTTATGTGTTTGACCTTGATAAAAAGATTCGGGAGCAGTTTTTGTTTTGACTATATCTTAAGAAATGGCTGAGTTATAGCATTTTGAATTTCTAGCGTGGCTGACATTTTGAAACGTCCTGATTTTTCTCACGTAATAACAGGCGTATTTATGAACCGACTTGGATGTACGTTGATGTGTACATAGTACATACAAATATCTCGACCGAGTTCGTTGGCCAGCTTCATCCGCCATCTTGTTTCAAAATGGCGGCCATTTAAAAAATTTAAAAAATAAAAAAATTTAAATGAGATACCAAAAAATTGGAAAATGAAAAAGATTTTTTTTGTATGTGTTTGACCTTAATACAAAGATTCCGGAACAGTTTTTTTTTCGTCTATATCTAAAAAAAAAAATGGCTGAGTAATAGCATTTTTAATTTCTCTTGTGGCTGACATTTTAAAACGACCTGATTTTTGTCACGCGATAACAGGCGTATTTATGAACCTATTTGGATGTAACTTGGTCTGTACATAGTACATACCAATGTCTCGACCGAATTCGTTGGCCAGCTTCATTCGCCATCTTGTTTCAAAAGGGTTGCCATTTAAAAAAAAATTAAATTTAAAATTCAAAATTAGGTATTAAAAAATTGGAAAATGAAAAAGATTTTTTTTATGTGTTTGGCCTTGATACAAAGATTCCGGAGCAGTTTTTGTTTCTGAAAATTTGTTCTTTTGTTGATATCTTAAAAAATGGTTGATTTATAGCACTTTGAATTTCTAGCATGGCTAACATTTTGAAACGATCTTGTATTTGTCACGCGATAACACACGTATTCGCCTATTTCGATGTAAGAAGGCATGTGGATAGTATACATCAACACCTCGACCAAGTTCGCTGGCCAGATTCATCAGCCATCTTGTTTCAAAATGGCGGCCATTAAATTAAAAAATATATATATATTTAAAGTGAGGTGCAAAAAAATTAGAAATTGAAAAAGGTTTCTTTCTTAAGTATTTGATCTTGATATAAGGATTCAGGAGCATTTTTTGACTGTCTTTACCTTAAAAAATGGCTCAGATATAGCAGTTTCAATTTCTATTGTGGGTGACATTTTGAAAAATCTGAATTTTTGCATGCGACAGCACTCCTATATATTAACCGATTCCGATGTGAGTGAGCATGTGCACAGCAATTACTAAGGTCTCGACCAAGTTCACTGCTTAGCCTCATCCACCATGTTGTCTTAAAATGACAGGCACTTTAAGAAATTGCCGAATTTGGCAGCCAAATATAAGTTACTTTAAAGAAAAGCAGCTTGGATAAAGCTGACTAATTTCGCGAAGTTCTCATTGAATATTGATATATTCATTGATATATCATATGATAAAAATCATTATTGATCAATCATAAATCATATTGATTAATCATTATATCATTATTGATATATCATATTGATAAAAATTAGTATTGAATCTCCTATATTCGGTTTCCACTAAATTGAGCTTCGTGTGTTTGCATGATATAAGTTGGCTTTTTTTAAATAAGGATTATGAAAGCTACCTCTTCCTCCCGGCACTGGCCGGAAGGACTTTTTTCTTTTGTTGTTGTTGTTCAAGTTTACTTTTTCATAACCAAAAGAAATCAAAATTGTTTAAAAAATATATATACATAAGCAAGACGTGTAACGCATATACGAGTAAAAAAGGCTAGGTACTTGGAAATTAATAATTATTTTTAATCTTCACCATGCTTTGAAATATTGAAATTTTAGATGCATTTTAAAACATTTTTCGATATAATTTTTTTATAAAAAATATAAATGATGAAAGACTAATGATTAATCATGATTTTCCATCTCCACCATGTTTCAAAATATTGAGATTTTAGATGCATTATAAAGACAATATTATGAGAGGTAAAACTTGTTATGAAGTATAAAAAATGAAAAAAAAAATCTGATGACTAATCATGATATTCCATCTCAGCGATAATTCAAAATACTGAGATTTTAGATGCTTTAGAGATAAAACTTGTTGTAAAATATAAAAGAGAATAGCTGTCATATATTCATGGTGGTTTATAGGAAAACAATACTTACACAAGATCTATATTTATAACTATTCACTCAAAAAAAAAAAAAAAAAAAAACCGAAAAATTAAAAATTCGGTAATTCGAAATTTATTAACAGTAATATGATACCATTTTAACAGAAAATTTCAAAATAGCATAGGAATTTAATAAAGTAAAATTGTATTGCCTGAATAGTTATATGTGTCATCAAAAGTGACTGCTCAAGTGCTCTTGATACTGCTGCCTGTTACTATTTTTAAAAATCGTGTGTCAAAAATAACAATAGAAATCTTCACAGCGTTCATCCAGAGAGTCGTAAACACGTCTAACAACTATTTGTGTTTGACATCTGTTAAATTTAACATTTCTAATACTAACAAGGAAGGTCTCCATACGGGCATACTCAGAAAAATCTGAAAAAAATACAGAATGTTCTTCTCATATAGATATATATATTTATAAAAAAAAATTGGCGGAACCGCGATACAGCGTCCGTAAAAATATAACGAAATTTTCGTTTATTTGGCGATTTATCACCAGTTGGCGATAAAAGAAAAATACGGTTTTACGTAGGAAAAACTTTTTATGTTGAATTTGTTTATACAAGTTTAATTTAAATAACTTTAGTTTTGTCATTTTTAATTTGTTTTAACAATAGTTTTGTCATTTTTAGTTTGTTTTAACTATTGTTTGTGATATATATTTATAATAAAATTTAAATATCATATTTTACGACTTAAAACAAAATTTAAATTATTTCAGGCTCAAAAATAAGGCATATAGAACACTGTCGACTTGATTTTGTTGCTATGGAAACGACTTCGTCTTGGATATGGAAATGTTAAATCAAATGTCAGCTGACTATAACTTAAAATAGATATTTTCAACTTGCAAAGCATAGAAAATATTTTTACAGTGATGAAATTAAATAACTACAGCAATAAGCAACATTTATATGTAATGTAAAAAAATACAATAACCTATTCAATTGATTAAGTTTGAATTCATTAAAAACCGTGCATTCTAAAAAACAATTAATAAATTTTCAGATGTATTAAAATCGTTTGCTTTTGGCTAGGAAAAATCCTGCTCGCCAAATCGCGTGTCACTTTCGTATTTTCGCGCCAAATATTCGAAAATATTTTATTTTTTTACAGACTTCCTACTGAAATTCCGCCGTTAAATTTGACTGATCTCTTATTACATACATGAGTAGTTTCACTAGCATTTTTTTTTCAACATATTCTGAGTATGCCCTGTATAGAGACCTTCCTTGTAAGTAAAATTCGAACTGTGTTATGCCACTCGTCTGTAACGCCATTTGATGTAATTATTATTGTGGTAAATGTACCGTTACTAAAAAAAAATCATACTTTAAACGTTACTTTTGGATAACACTGTATGAACTACAATACACACACGAAATCTTTCATGAGTAGTAATTTTAATAACATGACCACCGCTATTCCGCAAAAAAAGACGGCCGTGCGCTCATGAAAGGGGGGGGGGGGTACTCTTCAAATTTCTCAACACTCGACAGGAACGGTAATGACAGATTCTTTCACCGAAGATCCCGTCGGAATAAACCAACAGCTAAATTCAATAAATTTAAATCATTGAACAGAAGCATTCTGGCGGTCTGACGTTTACAGTGTTCTGTTCCCAGTGGGCTACTTTTTTTAAAATTCAGATTTTTGGATTGGCATTACATTTTGGAATTTGTATAATCCACCTAATTTCTGCCTTATTTAATCTGTCATTAAATAAAGCCAAATATGCTAATTGAAATACATCTTGGCAATCAAGAAATCTGCATTTAAAAAAAAATGGCCCTACTGTTAACACTGGACGTTTATCACGTCGGCTTCAAGTTCGTTATATCTCTAATTAAAATAATTAAGTGGTCTCAGGACTCTTAAAATTGAAAAAAAATGAAAAACAAAGATCATTTTCCTCATTTTGTATATGATTTTAAAACGCAATTTTTATTGAGATGAAAGATATAAGTATGCTCTTTAATTTCATGCATTTAAATTAATTTCAAGATCCAGAATAAGCATTTATAGGAGGCTCCAAACTGTTAGACGTTTGACGAGCAGAAAATTGGTATAACAGCTTACGCGCAGGAGTGCAAAATAAATTTTGTAACTAGAATGAAAATTTTGGTGCCTACTTATACGTCAGATTATAGGGATTATCCTGAACCTAAATAAATTTGTATTTAAAGCATTTTTATATTTTTAATAGAAAGTTGTATTTAGCTAATACTAAATTTTGAAATTTTCAACAGTAAAATCACCTAAAAAATATTTTTTTGAAGAATAGTTTATGCAGTTTGAAACATATGTTTTAAAAATTTCATGAAAAAATATTCATAAGTTTTTGAGATAGCGTGCGCGTTATGCCCAAAAACGTCATTTAGAGAAAAATGACTTCAAACTTTCGGAAACGCCGCTTCAGCTATTGAGCGGGTATAATTCTAAAAGCAATAACTTCTGTTCTAATGTGAACTTCCAGTAAACAATTATATCAAAATGTTCAGACAAGATAACAGTTAACATCTAAAAAAATTAAAATTACGGAAATTTTGAATCTTTAAGAGTCCTGAAACCCCTTAATTTTAAATGAACGTTAGTCTTTGCTTTATGCCCTCATTTCCAATTTTCACATATTTCCGCAGAATCTACATTGATGATATTTAAATAATTTTTCTCTGTTATATTAGCATTTTCTTCTCATTCTGTTTTTTATGCATATTTCCTCTGAATTTTTTCAAAAGACAAATCAAGGAGTAACCAGATGGATGATTCCATAGAACTATGCTTAAATTTATTATTTGTTGCAGTAATATTTAATGTTATCATAATTTTTACAATAGATTTATCGAGTGATAAAAATTACATTATTGATTATGACTTGTGGCTATAGTTTTAAAATACGAGATGATTCTGACATTGCGCGGCAGGATATTAAATTGATTTTAGAAACTTCAAAATCAGTAGGGGAGGGTAGTACACTATGAGATGAGAATTATTATTACTTAACGAATGGCGACGATTTTTATTCTTAAAAAAAAAATGCTACATCTTTAAGCTACACAAATACGCTACACGTTAATATACAAATGATTTTTTAAAAGTTATTTATAAAAGTACAGAAGCAACATAACGGAGTATCGGAAATTGTCTCACTATGTACCACTGCGAAAGTACACAGTGCCACTGTGAAAGTACACAGTGAGACAATGTATATATTTTCATAAATCATATATTTTTACACTCTATCGATAATTTTCTGCAGTTATAGAGATGATTTCTAATTAATATTTCTAGATTTTCAAAATATTAAAAATATGATCTTCAAGTGGACAACTTGGGTTTCCTTGGGTGACCTTCATGCAAATTTCCAGCTTCTTACGTTTAGTAGATTTCACTAGCTATCGCACGCCCACATACACACACAGAAAGAGAGACAGAGAGAGACACATTATTTTATTAATAAATAACTTATTTTAACGTCAGAACCACATAGTGGGTACACAATGAGACACGTCTCACTATGTACCTCAACTGTGTGTCTCACTGTGTACTTTTGTTACGTTGTGACAAAATGGATGCCACATCTGTTACACCAATTTCGTCGCTTTAAAAAGTTTATGTTGTTTTGTCCAAATAGTCTATTATTAGATATATCTAGGTTTGGTTAAGTAAATATATGTCATATTGAAAGAAATAAACTCTAAAATAGACGTTTGTTTAACTTTAACCACTATTAAATAAAGAATTATTTACAATTTTGTCGCGCAAGTAACTGAAGTGCCGAAACTACATCCACGTGTTGCATAAGATGAGGTCGTTATGTGTGGGTGCCAGCTTGGAGAAAAAGTTACAATTATATGTCAAAGTGACTGCTGTCTCACTGTGTACCATGTCTCACTGTGTACTACTCTGCCCTATATTTAGTATAATTCATTACATCCAATATTAAAGAAAGATTTTCCCATTATAATGTCAAAAAAGAATGCCGAGAATATATAAACGATGAATGTAAAAAGTTTGACAGCAACAACAAAAAAAAAAGTGAGAAGAATTATTTATTATTCAATTTTTTTAAATACGTTTTTAAAATTTCCTAAACATTTTTACCGAGTTATATTTTTATTTAAAATTATTCTAGCATGTTTTAGAACATAGAAAACTTGAATATTTTCTATAGTTTCCAAGTCTTCCAAACTTCGAGTGTATTGTAACTATTGTTTCCGCACAGAAACGTTCCCTGCATTTAATCATAAAATTCTGAGATTATATAAAAAGGATATACATGTTTGGAAATAGTGGTACTCAAAAATTTGGAGGCAGGTCAACTAACCTTTCCGTTTCCAATGTCAGGTTCTTGCAAAATATATAAAAGTTGTTTTTTTTTTAATAATTAACAAATGTTTTCTGAATTTAATAATAAAATATTTTAATATTATTATATTAATTTAACCTTACATTTTTTCTGTACGTTTTTTGCAATACATCTTATTTATCAAGACAACCTCATTTCTTTTTTAATTTATAAAATAATGGAAGTCAATGGAAATTAAATATTTATTTTCAAAGAGATAAAATTTAAACTCATTTTCCAGAAAATATTGGACCAAATAAAAAATAAAATGTTGTTACAAAAAAAGTGAAAAGAACTTTTTCGATGATTCAATAAGGGAGTTTGGGACTTAAATTGCATTGTAGAATTACATGAGTAGGGGAAGCAAAGAATCATTTCCGCTATGATCTATGACAGATGAAATTCTTCATTAATATAGTTTTTTAAAAATTGTTTCTTTTCAATTTTCCTCTATGAACAGGCAATACCTAGACTAGGAAGAAAGTGTATTTGTTATCCGGTTTAAGGGGAACATATAGATATGAAATGACGAAAATTATTATTTTTTTACTTAGATCAATTCTACTAATGTACTATTTTGCAAATAATTATATTTAGATTCATACTAAAGGTACAAAGTATTCTAAATATACACATTACGATAAATAACAATATTTAGCAGATTTGTTATTTTCTGTAAATGGAATATAATTTTGGCATTTTTCATGCTAAAATAATAAAGATTTTAACTCTCGAAATCACTAAAAGGAAAACTTCCTAATTCTGCAGATTTCTTGAATTATATGGTATCACGTTTTAGCTGTTAACTTTATTAACCCTTAATTGGTGTTATAATTTAGTTCACAAGTATTTTTCTGCCCGTGTTATTTCTTCATTATTCAGTAAGATTAAGATACAATTAATAAAGTAGGGGAGACTGGGGAGGATTGACCCATTTTTTACAAAATGATATTTATTTTTTAAATGTTGAACCTGGAATAAAAATTCATATATCATTTTATTCGTTATAATATCAGTTATCAAAATAAAATTGAAAAATAAGTGTAATATATAAGAAACTCGAAAAATTATTGATTTTAATCATGAGAAAATAATCGGTCAAAGCTTACCACATATAGGAGGCTTTATAAATATAAACGTAACAAAAGGGAAAATTCTTTCAGTAAACGTTTTTTTTTTTTTTACCCAGAATGCGAACATGCTTCAAAAGTTATTAACGCATTTTCACCTTTCATCTGCATCACCTGTAACATATACTAAGTATCTCTATTATACTACAGCACTACTTTGTAAATTTTATTATTATTAACATTACTTTCAAACTAAAAGTACAAATATAATAAATAAACATATTTAATTATACATAACAAAAATAATCAAAGCTTTTGTTTCATTAATGACACATGCATTTCAAAATTTTTCATCGAAAAAGAAAATAAATATTTTATCTCCCAAAAATAATGTAGAAACAGGTAACTGTAACCATTTGTTCATATGGAAGAAAAAAGAAACATAACAAGTACTGCTAAAGTTATTCCTGGAATTACTGGGGTTAGAGTTGTTATCAGAAAAAATGACCGTAATTCCGAGGCTTGTATGGTAAAACAATGAGCCGTTTCAAGACAATAAACTTTCGTTATCCTGAACTTACTCCAAATATAGTTTCGCTGAGCAGATTGCAAATGAGAACTTCTAAGTTATTAACAATTTTGTGGTTTAAATCCTCTATAAATTGTAACAGATACTACGAATCTCTATAATACCGAAATACTACTTAGTAATTTTTTTTTTAAATTAAAAGTGCAAATCTAATAAGTCAATATATTTCGTAAATATCATATTATGGATAACATGTATCAAACATTTTGTTTTATTATTTTGATTTATTTATGTGGTATGCACATCAACTTTTTCATAAAAATCATTAAAGATTTTATCTCCCGAAAATAATGTAAAAACAGTAAAATGAGACTGATAGTTCATACACAAGAAAACAGAAAAATAAGAGATGAAAAGAGAGAAATATAAAATGTACTGAGAAAGTTATAGCCAAAATTACTCAAGTTAGGGTCGTTATAAAAAAAAAAAAAAAAAAAAAAAAAAAAAAAAACATGACAGGAATTTCTTGACTTGCATAGTGAATAAAATCCGTACTTTTGCAAATGCTTACTTGTGATTGCTAATGCGCACGTCTAACATATTAAACTTTTTGTTGTTTACATCCTCTATAACTTGTAACAGATACTACGAATCTCTATTATACCGAAATACTACTTAGTAAATTTATTTATTATTATTAATTTTTTTTTCAAACTAAAAGTGCAAATCTAATAAATCAATATATTTCGTTCATATTATAATATTCATGACATGCATAAACTTTTTTTTTTTAATTAATGTGATATACACATCAGATTTTATCTCCCGAAAATAATGAAAAACAGTAAAATGCAACTGAAAGTTCATACACAAGAAAACAGAAAAATAAGATATAAAAAGAAAGAAATATAAAAAGTACTGAGAAAGTTATCGCCAAAATTACTGAGGCTAGGGTCACTATAATAAAAACAGAAAATAATGTAAAAACAGTAAAATGCAACTGAAAGTTCATACACAAGAAAACAGAAAAATAAGATATAAAAAGAAAGAAATATAAAAAGTACTGAGAAAGTTATCGCCAAAATTACTGAGGTTAGGGTCATTATATATATATAAAAAAAAATGACAGTAATTCCTTGGCTTGCATAGTGAATAAAATCCGTACTGCTGATTGCAAATGCGTACTTCTGATTGCAAATGCATACTTGCGATTGCAAATGCGCAATCTAATATATTCAAGTTTTTGTTGTTTACCTCTCTATAACATGTAACAGATGCTATGAATCTCTGTTAAACAAAATAATTACTACTTAGTACATTTAATTATTATTATTAAGTTTACTTTCAAACTACAAGTAAAAATCTAATAAATGAATATATTTCGTACTTGTATGTTATGCATAGCATGCGTGAAACGCTTGTTTTATTAAAGTGACATAGTATTGGGCATTTTACGAAAAGATGTTAAAACATTTTATCTCCCGAAAATAAAGTGCAAGCAGGAAAATGTAGCTGAACGCTCATACACAGGAAAACAGAAAAATAAGAGAATAAAAATATATAAAAAGTACTGCTAAAGTTATTCTTGAAATTACTAAGAGTTAGAGTCGTTATCAGAAAAAATGACCGTAATTCCGAGGCTTGTATGGTAAATCAAAGCAATAAAGTTTCGTTATCCTGAACTTACTCCAAATACAGTTACGCTGAGCAGATTGCAAAATGAGAAATTCTAAGTTATTAACGGTTTTGCGGCTTACATCCTCTATAACTTGTAACAGATACCACGAATCTCTATTATACCGAGATACTACTTAGTAAATTTAATTATTAAATTTACTTTCAAACTCAAAATACAAATCTAATAAATGAATACATATCGTACATATAAATTAAGCATAACATGCATCAAATATTTTATTTTATTTAAGTAACATACAATTCGCCTTTTTCTGCAAAAATGTTAAACATTTTATCTCCAGAAAACTAATATAGAAATAGGCAAATGTAGTTGAATGTTCATTCACAGCTAAATAGAAAAATATATGCAAATATATAAAGTACAGCGAAAGTTATCGCTGAAATTACTGAGTTTAGGACCATTATCAGAAAAACATGACAGTAAATCCGAGACATGCATAGTGAATCAATGGGCTCTTTCAAGGTAATAAAAGTTCGTTATCCTGAAGTTACCCCAAATTTACTTTCGCTGAGCAGATTACGAATGCGTACTTCTAAGTTATTAAACAAATTGTTGTTTACGTTTCTATAACTTATAGCAGATGCTATGAATCTCAATTATACCAAAATACTACTGATAAATTTAATTATTGTTATTAAGTTTACTTTCAAACTAAATGTACAAATCTAATAAATTAACCTCTTAAGTTCCGAAGCTAAATAGTAATACAAATGCTTATTCATTGATTTTTTTCAAAACAAAATGACATCGTAAATGGCATAAAATAGAAAAAATATTTTTTCTGAAATTGATTCTTCAGTCGCTTACTAATTTAGGTTCAAAAACATGAATCTAAAACTACAAACCCATTAAAAATATCAGTTTAATAACCATTAACCTAAATTAACGCAATCACAAATTTAAGAGCTTTAAACAAGTAAATAATCTACAAATACTCAAAATGTTTCATTGAAAAAGATTTAAGTTAAATACGAATGAAAATTTCTCTTTTTCTTGGTCGTACTGTCTTTTGGGCATTTTTAGGCCTTTTGCAAACTTAGATGAAAATAACATTTATTTTATGTAGGGATCAGCTTAGATGCTTCGTTTAATTTGAACGCATAAAACATTCAGCTATTAAGAAACGAGGTGAAAATGTAAAGAATCGCTTTCTTACATTTTAGCTTTTATAAGGAATTTTTTTACATTTTAGCATTTATAAGGAGAAGAACAGAGGTCCCCGTATGCAGACGCAGAGACCCAAGAGGTTTATATATTTCGTACATATGTGCTATGCATATAACATGCATCGAACATTTTGTTTTATTAAAGTGACATAGTATTTCGCTTTTTATGGAAAAATGTTGAACATTTTATCTCCCGAAAATAATGTACAAACAGTAAAATGCAACTGAAAGTTCACGCACAAGAAAACAGAAAAATATTATAAAAAAGAAAGAAATATTAAAAGTACTGAGAAAGTTATCGTTAAAATTACTGAGGTGAGGGTCATTATCAGGAAAACATGACAGTAATTCCGAGACTCGCATAGTGGATCAATGAGTCCTGTCAAAGTTATAAAAGTTTGTTATCCTGAAGTTACTGCAAATATAGTTTCGCTGAGCAGATTAATAATACGTACTTCTAAGTTATTAAAGACTTTGTTGTTTACGTCTCTATCTATATTTTTATAACAGCTTGGAAAAAAGAAAATGTATAAATTTATTAAGAAATTTCGCCTAGAACTTTTCATGTAACTCCAACAAAAAAAAATGTATGTTAAAAAAATATCTGTAAGGTGACTTTTTTTTTAAAACTACGATGCCTAGAACTTTTAATGCTACTGCAAGGTAAAATATCCATGTTTTTATCTCGGGTTGCCGATAAAATTTTTGTAAGTGTACAGTTTTCTGTAGCTTTTCAAAAACTAGATTTTTAGATTTATATCTTATTTTTTTACATTCTTCAGATAAAATTTTAGCAAGCATACAGATTTCTGGAGCTGTACGAAAACGTGTTTTGTAAATTTAAATCTGTATTTTACAGTGAGATGCTGTGAATCTCTATTATACCAAAAATACTTCTTAGTAAATTTAATTATTATTATTAATTTTACTTTCAAACTAAAAGTACAAATCTAATAAAATAATATATTTCGTACAGATATGTTATGCATAAGATGGGTCAACTATTTTCTTTTATTAAAGTGACACAGTGATCAGCTTTTTATGAAAAAATGTTAAAAATTTTATTTCCAGAAACTAATGTAGAAATAGGCAAATGTAGTTGAAAATTCATTCACACGTAAACAGAGAAATAAGAGAAAAAAAGTAAACAAATATATAAAGTACAGTGAAAGTTATCGCTGAAAACTACTGAGTTTAGGATCATTATAAGAAAAACATGACAGTAATTCCGAGACATGCATAGTGAATCAATGAGCCCTTTCAAGGAAATAAATGTTCGTTATTCTGAAGTTACTGTAAATTTAGTTTCGCTGTGCAGATTACGAATACGTACTTCTAAGTTATTAAAGACTTTGTTGCTTACGTTTCTGCAACTTATAACAGATGATATGAATCTCTATTATACCAAAATACTACTTGATAAATTTCATTATTATTATTGAGTTTACTATCAAACTAAATGTACAAATCTAATAAACTAATATATTTTGTACATAAATGTTATGCATATAACATTTGCATCAAACATTTTGTTTTATTATAGTGACATATACTTAGTATTTGGCTTTTTATGAAAAAATGTTGAACACTGTATCTCCCGATAATAATGTGCAAGCAATAAAATTCAGCTGAAAGTTAATGCACAAAAAACAGAAAAATATTATAAAAAAAGAAAGAAACATAAAAGTACTGCGAAAGTTATCGTTAAAATTACTGAGTTGAGGGTCATTATCAGAAAAACATGACTGTAATTCCGAAACTTGCATAGTGGATCAATTAGTCCTTTCAAAGTAATAAAAGTTCATTATCCTGAAGTTACTGCAAATATAGTTTCGCTGGGCAGATTACGAATGCGTACTTCTAAGTTATTAAAGACTTTGTTGTTTACGTTTCTGTAACTTATAACAGATGATATGAATCTCTATTATACAAAATACTACTTGAAAAATTAAATTATTATTATTAAGTTTACTTTCAAACTAAATGTACAAATCTAATAAACTAATATATATCGAACATATATGTTATGCACATAACATTTGTATCAAACATTTTGTTTTATTAAAGTGACATATACTTAGTATTTGGCTTTTTATGAAAAAATTTTGAACACTGTATCTCCCGAAAATAATGTGCAAACAGTAAAATGCAACTGAAAGTTCATGCCCCAAAAAAAACATAAAATATTATAAAAAAAAAGAAGGAAATATAATAAGTACTGCGAAAGTTATCAGTAAAATTACTGAGGTGAGGGTCATTATCAGGAAAACATGACTGTAATTCCAAGACTTGCACAGTGGATCAATTAGTCCATTCAAAGTAATAAAAGTTCAAAATCCTGAAGTTACTGCAAATATAGTTTCGCTGGGCAGATTAAGAATAGGTACTTCTAAGTTATTAAATACTTTATTGTTTACGTCTCTATCTATAACTTATAACAGCACGGTAAAAAAATGTATAAAGTTACTAAGAATTTTCTAGGAAACTGTGATGTCTAGAAATTTTTATGTAACTGCAGCAAAAAAATGTCATGTATGTTAAAAAATATCTGTAAGGTTACTATGAATTTTCTTTGAAATTGCGAGGCCTAGAACTTTTAATGCTACTGCAAGATAAAATATCAATGTTTTTATCTCGGGTTGCAGATAAAATTTTTGTAAGTATAAAGATTTCTGTAGCTTTTCAAAAACTTGTTTTGTAAATTTAAATCTTTATTTTACAATTTTTTTTTTAATTCATTATTTTTTTTAATCTTTATTTGAGATGCTATGAATCTCTAATATACCAAAAATATTATTTAGTAAATTTTATTACTATTATAAATTTAACTTAAAAACTAAAAGTACAAATCCAATAAATTCATATATTTCGTACAGACATGTTATGCATAACATGCGTCAACAATTTTGCTTTATTAAAGTGACATAGTATTCAGCTTTTTATGAAAAAATATTAAACAAATTATCTCGCGAAAATAATGTACAGACAGGAAAAGGTAATTGAAATTTCATACACAGGAAAACTGAAAAATAAGAGAGAAAAAATAAAAAATGTACTGCAAAAGTTATCGCTGAAATTACTGATGTTAGGGCCGTTATTAAAACATAAGCATAATTCCGAGAGATTGATAGAGCCTTTTTAAGATAATAAAAGTTTGTTATCCTGAGCTTACTCCAAATGTACTTTCATTGAGCAGCTTGTGAATGCGTACTTTTAAGTTATTAACGATTTTTGTGGTTTACATCCTCTAGAACTTGTAACAGATACTATTAATCTTTATTATATTATATTTCCACTTACTGAGTTTCATTATTATTATTAAATTTGCTTTTAAACTGAAAGTATAAATCTAATAAATGAATATATTTCATACGTGTATGTTATGCATAATGTGCGTCAAACGTTTGTTTTATTAAAGTGGCATAGTATTGGGCTTTTTAAGAAAAAATGTCTTTTCAATGTCTTTTCAAAATGCGTCAACTATTTTGCTTTATTAAAGGGACATAGTATTCAGCTTTTTATGAAAAAATATTAAACATTTTATCTCCCTAAAATAATTTACAAGCAGAAATATGTAACTGAATGCACATACACAGAAAAACAGCAAAATAAGATAAAAAAGGAAAGAAATATAAAAAGTACTGCGAAAGTTATCACTGAAATTACTGATGTTAGGATCGTTTATAAAGAAAGCATGACCATAATTCCGAGAGATTCATACTCAATCAATGGGCACTTTTAAGGTAATAAAAGTTTGTTATCCTGAATGTTACTCTAAATATAGATTTGTTGAGCAGCTTGCGAATGAGTACTTCTAAGTTATTAACGATTTTGTGATTTAAAGCTCTAGAACTTGTAACAGATACTATGAATCTCTATTATAAATACCAAAATTCCACTTAGTGAATTTAATTATAATTATTAAGTTTCCTTTCAAACTTAAAGTACAAATCTAAGAAATGAATATATTTCGATCATATAGGAAGTTCGGGCATTATGGAATATCATTTACACTATGATTTGTAAGTCAACTTAAAAAAAATTGAGATACATTAAAAGTTAGTAAAGTACAAACTTTGACACATTCTTAACCCCTTCAAGGGCAGTGGTTCATTTTTGAACCACCAAATTTTAATCCCTAAATGGGACATTGACACCAGAAATTTGGTTTGGAAATTTTCGTTTTTTTTAAATACGCGAAGAAATTTTTTTCTTATTTTCAAATATTTTTGTTTGTAAATTCCGGTGTCATTCATTCACTTTAGTATTTTACTAATAGAAGTACCTTGTCCCTGAAAGGGTTAACACCTTTTTTTAAGTGGTAGTATTAAAATCGCGTTTAAAATGGAAGAAAAAATGCATATCTATATTTAGATTTTAGACAAGAATTACGCTTTTCGAGAAATATGAACCAGCCAGGCAATGTGGAATATTGTTATAAGGAATATTAACTTTTAATTATTTACAAGAATAACAAAGATTATTTAACCATTTCACCGGCGACGGGTATAGGGAAACAGTGCTTTTACCCCCGACTTATCTCGGGGCAAACAATGAAGTATTTAATAAATAAACAGTAGTATATCAAAAATCTTCAAAATATAATTTTAATTTTTACTAAACTATGTGGCTATACAATCCATGAAGGATCTAAGGGCCGAAAGTGCCCAACTCTTTTTCTTGACCCTGGTCCCCGAGGTGCTATGCAGTATGCGTCTCGGCCAGGTAGTCAGCCTAACGCGAGACCCTCGGTGTTTAGTTCCCAAGCAAGCTTGGTACTCATTTTATCGACACCAAAGGGATAAAAAGCTGATTGAACCTCGCACATTCGGGAGTTGAACTCTCGACCTGCGGTGCGGCAGTCAAATGCTTCACTACACCACTACACCACTGGGCCTTTAATTTTTACAAAAATGACAAATTTAGTCTCTTGTTTCGAACCCACCACAGTCCACATGGCACACATCAGGCATTTTATCCACTCCTACCATAGTTTATCGTCTGAATATTTCCCATTGTAAAACAGGCACGCTGAATCTTCCTCATCTGGTGTACAACCTAGTAAAGTCGTGGAATGATTATTAATCTTCACTAAAACCGTCTTGAAACAGTTTTCTAGCTGATTTTCCTTATTTGACGATACGCTAGTAATAATAATAATAATAATAATAATAATAATAATAATTACCTCTTCACTCGACATCAAGTTAGGAAAACTAAATAACACGGCAATAACTCTAACTGTTCAATTTGATACTGAACTTGGTTAACATCACTAAAGAAGAGGTGTTATAATTACTACGAATTTTAATAAAACTTACCGGCAAAAAACTGCAACAATGGAGAATAAGATCTGATTTCCCCGCGTCACTCCAACATCACGTATCCAAACAGAATTCGCCACAGTGCATCATGGGGGTACTAGAAAATCGTTTGGCAATTTTATGCTTCAATGTAGCAGCGTACGGGGCAGATTATGAAGTATTCCATATAGCCCGACCATTTCATAATACCATAACTTCCTCTATACGTTATGCTTAACATGCGCAGGCCCTGACTTTCGCATAAGCAATCACATGCCCTGGGCACGAAATTTCTGAGGGGTATGAACTTTTTCATAATTTCATCTAAATTTCCATTGAAAAATAAAATAACTGTGAAAAAATGTAATATTTGATATATTAATGCCATGAAATGACAATATATATCGTTTAATATATGGTTAAAAACCCATTTCAATAAATAATAGAAAAATATTTTATTTTTATTACTGGAACCAATTTTCAATTATCCGGAAAACTAAATTTTTTGAGTAGACACTTTTCGATTAAGTGTGTAACATGTAAAAAAAAATAGTATAAGTAAATCAACCAATCTAAGAGGGCGCGAAAAATTGAATGATAAACTGCGCACAAGAAACTTGCTAATCGGGCCCTGAACATGAGTCAAACGTGTTGTTTTCTTAAAGTGCCATACTATTCGTTTTTTTATGAAAAATGTTAAATGTTTTATCTCCTGAAATTAATTTAGTTATAGGCAACTGTTAAAAAAGAATGAAACAACGTTTAAAAAGCACAACAAATGTAAGTATATGAAAGGTGCATACAACTAACTGTTTCGAGGCTTCTATAGCTCCATCATCAGTATAGAATTAACGAAAATTAAAATATTATATATTAAATTGTAACATTAAACATTCCGCTTTGCTAACCATTGCTGGTATAACATTCACATTTTTAAATTTTCAGAAGTCTGAATAATACAGAAATACTCATCCATTTACGATCTAGCTTTTTGGTAAGCTTATCATATATGTAATAATTCTAACAGTTTGGTTAACAAATTGACCAGTACGCCCAATCTTTCAAAGGTATATTTTCCTTTGCTTCAATTTGCTCTTTTCCATTCCCCAACTTTTTTCTCCTTTTTCCTTAATTCCTTAAACTCACCCAGAACAGTTGAGCATCTCTAATTTGTTTCCTTGCCTTACGGAGAGAGGTTGACTCCGCTGTTAATTTGTGACGCTCACCGCTATTTTTCCACTGAAGGCAAGCTATCAGGTGCGCCTCTTTGGCTCGCAGTGTTTTAATCTTTAAATTTTTGATTTTTTTTAAAATTCTGCACTGATGATAAAGCGTCAGGAGCTCCGAAACAGCTGTATGCATCTTTCATACACTTATATTTATGCATTTTAAAAATAGTTACATTCTTTCTTAATATATTGGCACAAAGTACAATCCGCCCTTATTTTTGAATAGGCAAATGTAACTGAAAATCCATATGCAGGAAAATATAAAAAATTAGGAGCGAAAGAAATACAAAATCTACAGAAAATGTTACCGTACTAATTTTGAGCTCGAGGTCATTATCAGAAAAACATAGGCCAAATTTAATAGTTAATGATTGAACCTCTCTTGTTAATAAATGTTCGCTATCTTCCACTCACGCGAAAAATAGTTTGCTCCGCAGATTGTAAATATGTACTAATATAAGGTTGTTAATGATTTTGTGGTTTACGTTTGTATAACTTGTAATATATACTGTGGATTGCCTTTAAAAACTTTTTATAATGTAACATAGTTAAGACTTTGAGGAGGCTGAGAAAGAATGCATTTTCACAGAAAAAAATGCTACTGATATTTATTCTCATAATTATTTTATAAATGAAGTAAAATACATTAAATAATTTTTTTTTCTCTATATTAAACGTTTGTTTTAACTCTTTATCTACTGACAGTACTTATAAGTACCATTAAAATAACTGTTATAAAATTCATTTAATACATCGATTAGTTTCAATACTGTTTAGAATGAGTTATAGCTACATTGCACTATCTTGTTCCAAAAGCATTATTGGTTACACAAAACAAAAATATTTTTAAAAGGATGATTTCTTTTCCCTTTGCATCTTTTCAGCTTTCTTGGCGTTTAGGGGGGGGGGGGGGGAGTAGAGGTCTGCACGGGCCCGGGCTTGGCCCGAGGCCCGTATCCGGCCAGGCCCGCGGGCCGGCGGAATGGAGGAGAATTTTCAAACGGGCCGGGCCGGCAGAATTAGGACAATTTTTTCAACGGGCCGGCAAAAAAATTGAACGGGCCTTCAGGGCCGGGACGGGCCGATAAAAAAAAATTAATCGGGCCTACCGGCCCGATATAAGAATTTGAGAGGAGCAGATAAAATACGAGGCCATTTCCAATGAATATGACTTTTTCGAGAAGTATAAATGTGCGTTACGAGCCGATGCGAGTTTAACAACATCAATACAGAAATGTAACATGTCCATCGTAGAGATCAGCATCGTACAGTTACATGATGCCTGATCCCGGGTTTAATTTTTTCGGCAGACGTGTGCCGGGACGGAACTGGTCTTAATCGTTCTCAGGATGTGTAGGACAGGCATTATGTTTTGTAAAAGTATTAATAGCGATAATGAACTTCTGTTAACAGTATCTTTGGAAATGTACCTTAAGGTGGTTCTCATATTTACTGCTCAACAATGCGAAACTCTCAGACACATTTTCTGACTCATTTTTAACTATAAAGGCATAAAATTGACAGGCCTGAGTATTGAAGGCATTTGGGATCGAATAGCGTTTCCATTTTTCCTAAATTACGTACAGAGATAACAGAGACTCTTGTCACGTGACTGTACGTTGTCTCGTTTCCTGTGCTATCGCTTCCGGAAATTCGATTCAAAACGCTAACTTTGGCAGTATTTTCTGAAAGATATATTACTTTTATCTAAGAAAAAAACTGCATTTACATGCTTTCTGCATAAGAATACCTGCCAATCTCATTCGTTTCCGAAAAGAAATGAATCCATAAATGTATCAAAATGTAGCTCCTTTGGATTTGAGAAAAGCCTTAAAAATGACAGAAATATTTTCACAAATCTTCCTTTTATTATAAGCTTTAAAATTTACCATGTTTTTTAACCCTTTATTCTAAACTACAATAATCTTTTAATGAACCCTTATTTAAATTTTGAAACGTCTGTAGAGACGTTGACTAAAACACTGTAAGTAATCGTTAACGTTTACTATTGTGTGTTTTCTATTTTGCGAACACATAGTAATTTAAAATATACTGTAAAATGTTCCCATAAATATGCATGTAGTATTCATTAAAAGAATCTTAATTGTATGTCGAGAAAAAACGGAATTTTTTGTAGAAATTTAGTCGGGCCGGGCCGTGCCGGGCCTGTTTTCACTGATTTTTGTACGGGCCGGGCCGGGCTCGGGCCGAACTTTCAATTTTTACACCGGGTCGGGCCAAAATAGCTTTCCTTCGGGCCGGGCCGGGCCCGGGCCTGGAAATTCCGGTCCGTGCAGACCTCTAGGGGAGAAGGAATTTTTAAATTTGGAAATATTTCTATATTTCTATTATAAGAACATTATATTTGTACATTTCCTAATTCTGCAAAATACTAAGAAAAATATTTCAATTAAAGATTTGAGTGGGGTTATAAATACTGCATCAAATCCCAATAAATTCAAATTTAATCAATTCTTCTAAATCCTTTAATATTTCCAAATTCCTTCAAAAATTTATTAAATAATTATGTAAATCTTCTGATGTAGTTTAAACTATTCACGAAAAATGCTTTAGAAGATAAAATTTTCATGAATTCATAATTCAGTACATAAAGAGTTAAATAATGCGTTAAGAAAAGCTCGAATATTTTTTTTTCTTTTTCTCTTATCAATATCTTAAATGGTAATGTGTAAAGGGAATTTTTAAAAACATAAAATATATAAATAATCTTATTCAGCATTTAGACTCATTTTCGTAATACAATAGAGTGATCGCACAATGTCGTGTTTCATCAAGCAGGTTTATTCCGATATAGAATTTGGTATGTTTTATGCAAAACTAATAAAGTTTCTATGTGTCGTAAATAACGCCAAAACACGGTAAAAGTAACTAGAAGTTCTTACATGGGAAAACATAAATATTAGAAGAAAAAGTAAAAAGCACTGCAAAAGTTATATCTGCAATTACAGAGGTTAAGGTCGTTATCAGAAAAATATGGTCGTAATTCCGAGACTTGCATAGTGAATCAATGATCGTTTCTAGATAATAAAAGGTTGTTATCCTCAACTTATTCCAAAAATAGTTTTGCTGCGCAGATTGCGAATATGTCCTACTAAGTTATTAACGATTTTGTAACTGACATCTGCATAACTTGTTACAGATACTATGGATCTCCGTTATAAATGTTAGAATGTAACAAAATTACGAAGTTGTGGAAGATGTGGTATAATATAGATAAGTATGTTTTGAGAAAATATTCGGAAGATTTTTCTTCTTTCCAAAGGTGCTGTTGACAGTCTTTCTGATACTAATTGTTTTAAAAGTGAAGTAAAATAGATGTAATATATAGATTTTTTTAACATAGTCAGTGAATTTTAGATTTAAATAATGCGTTTTTAAGAAAAGTGTATGTATATATATACATATTTTTTACTTTAATCGGCAATATTTTTGATGGCAATGTGTTAAAACAACTTTTAAAACGTAAAGTATTCACTTAATTCAATGTTCAATTAATACATTTAAGACATATCGTTGTAATACTGCAGCGTACTTGTATTTTTTCATATTTTATAAGTAGCTTCATTAAGTTAAGTATCCTTTATTAAGCTGTATTTAATGTAACTAGAGATTGTTGTAATACTATACAGTTTTGTACCGTACGTATTTTATCCGGTAGCTTCATTATATTATGAGGTTTTTGTTTTCTATAAGAAAAATAAAGTTATTGTTTTGTTTTGAAATTTATGTTTAAATAGGGTAAAAGTAGCTGAAAGTTCGCAATATTGCAAATGGCAGTGTGTTAAAGAAATTGTTAAAAGTGTAATATCTTTTTTTTTTTGCTGTAAATTTAAGTCTATCTTATTTCTACTTTTAATTAATGTGTTTAGACATAATCGTAATGCTGCAGAGTGTTTGTAATTTGTCGTATATTATCCATGAGCTTTAGGAACTTTTGATGAACTATTATAATTAGATAAATCTGTTAATAGATAAGGATGTTGGAGTTTATGGCATATTATGCCAAAGGACTCGTTCGCAGTATAATAACGCGCTCTCTCACATTTAAGTAAATAAATATGAATATACAGTAATATCACTGGCCGATCTCTTTTTCATTGATAAATGAGCATTGTGAATATCAATTGTATACAGGTAAGTAAAAAATCTCTAACCTGTTCCACGCCCCGGCTGGTGATTTAATCCAGTGGGACGTAATCTATTAATAGTTGTTTCTGCAAGGGTTTTTTAATTCTAAAGTGAACATAATAGGACCTTCTTTTCTAATAAAATAAGATGTAAGTTAACGTGTTAAAATATCTATTTAAATTCGTTCGACTTCACGAATATAACTTTTATACATTTTTAACATTATTTAATATTAAGAAGGATGAAATTACGCAGCGCAATCCGCTGTGACTATAATGCATGGTTAAATGTTAATGAATAAAAAAAGAATGACATAAAAGTTTAGTGTATTTCGTTTCAGTTCATTAATTACGTGATATATTTTTTTTCAAGTTCTTTGGAAACAGTTTATAATTAATAGTCTCTTGAAATCACTTATTTATGATGAGGAAGAAGCGTAGTTGAATCGTGTGTTGCATCATCATTTTAAATACTTTATTGATACATTAATATGATAACACTGGATTATTGATATTTATGAGTTGGTAATCCCGGATATTATTTTATTTATTACGTGTACTTTGACACTTAATATCTTAATTTGACGATTTTTGCGTCCCGGAACCTCTTAATATCATAAAAATATTCAGCCTTACCTTTGAGAATGCCGTTTTCTTTAGATAAATTCCCAGTACCTCTAAAACCTCTAAAGAACTAATACTTCTAAAGCATATACCCGCGCATTTTCTTGGTGTGTGTGTGTGGGGGGGGGGGGGGGGGGGGGATCCTTGAAGGATGAAATTCTATCTCGTAAAACAGATAGCTTTACTACATTTTGACAGACAATTGCAACATAGAAATATTATCACTGAATGAGAACAGCGAAAGAAAATGATTTATTTCCTAATTTTACCCTACTTTTCGTCGAAAATCACATTGCCGATACTTTGCTCATATGAGCCGTGATGTCTTTGTAGCTCATAAAAAGCGTAAAAATCTAAATATAGTTTAAATGACGAACCATCGTTAAAGCGGAAATCGCTCGTGTCACTGTGTCCTCGTTTTCGCCGTGCTTCTACTAAACGAGTTCTACTGTAAATGTGTGGTAAATTATGTAAATGTAATTTTCAGTTATTATGTTATTTTTAAAATATAAAGGTATACATTCCCTTACGTGTATTGATCGCATGTTAATGGGTATTGTTTGTGTAATAAAATTAAATGGGGTACGTAAGTGCTCGAATGAGCCTAGATTTTGATGTACGACTTATAGATTGTAACAGTATTTAAACTGTATTATTTGCTATAAACTTATAATATTGCTTTATGATCTATAGATCCATCGAAGATACTCAAAATTAAAATTAGAAGTGAGAATAATCGGTCTCATGTTCACGTTTACTACATTTTGATAAAAATATCATTCATATCCATTTGATTGAATTTTACTCGATATACTATTATAGATCCCCTTCTCGCCTTTAATCTGGCCGTTTATAAATAAATGAGTAGTTTTATTATCATATATTCATAGAACCAGTCATCCTTCACCAACTTTATTATTCTTCAGTCGTCTGTGTGATAGATCTTTCTGCCGAAGTAAATGATAAAGCAGTATGATAGGCCCGTAAGGTGTAAGGTAGAAGAATTAACTAATGGATTTTGCTAACCATTCTTATTCAACTTGAAACCTGCATAAAATTTGATCTCGGGAAACATATGATAAAACGGCACTCAAAATTATTTGTGTATTAAAGTAGATAGGTCTAGATTTTGGTTATTATGTCATTTTTCAAATATAAATGTTTACATATACGTACACACATTGATCGCTTAGGCATTGTTTAAATTAAATTTGGTACATAAAGAGATGAATTACACTGAATTCATATACATGGTTTGGGTATCATTGCGGAATTCAAAATGCATTATCTATAAACTTATTATCTTGCTTTCTCATGCAAATACTCAATGATAAAATTCAATGTTATAGTTAGTTCATCAATCTTATGTTCACGTTTGCTACATTTTGATAAAAATATCATTCATCTGATAGAATTTTACTGAACATACTATTATAGATCACATATTCGCCTTTAATCCCGCTATTTATAAATAAATAAATGGTTTTCTATCATCTATTCATAGAACTAGTCATCCTTCACTTACATAATTCTTCTTCAGTCGTCTGTGTGATAGATCTTTCTGCGGAGGTAAATGATAAAGCAATATGAAAGACCGGTAAGGTGTCAGGTAGAACTAATGGGATTTGCTAACAGTTTTACCCCATTTCAAGGCTGCAGAAAATTTTATTTCTGGATACTTACGATAAAATGGCATCAAGAATTATATGTGCATTAAAGTATATTGGAGTAGAATTATGTTTTAGTGTTATTTTTAAAACATAAATATATACATATACTAATGAACATTGATCGCTTAGTCATTGTTTGTTTAGTAAAATTAAAATTGATTTATAAGAGTTCGAATGAGTCTAGATTTAATTACACGATTTATATATTATAACAGAATTTAAAATACGTTATTTATAAACTTATTGTCTTGCTTTACGATATAAATGTTCATCGATAAAATTCAAAATTGAATTTAATAATGATCTCTCTCATGGTTACATTTCTTTATAAAAATATCATTTAGGTTCCTTTAATTGCATTTTACTCAACACACTATTATAAAACACCTATTCAAAGTAATCTCGATATTTATAAATAAATAATAGTTTTTCATCATCTATTCATAGAACTATCCATCCATCACCAACTTAATTCTTCGATAGATATCGGTATGACACATCTATTTGCCCAGGTATAAATGATAAATTCTGAAAGATCTGAAATAAACCAGATAAGGGAATGAAACTAATGTACTTTGGTCTGATATTTTTCTTTTTCAAGCTTGCACTGTAAAATTATTTTGCGATTTTTCCAACACTTTATGTTGTATTTTTTCAAGCATCGATGCTGTGAAAGCTGATTCAAGCTTACAAGTGATGTAAAAATCGAATTCTTTTCAGTCACGTGCACCACGCAGCTAATAGCAATGCGACATTCCACAGACTTGAGAAATTGTAGAAGACTCTTAAAGACAGAAGCTTGTAAATTTTGCAGCAACTGTTTCAATTGGAGTGCCAGCACTTTTTGTTGTAAAATACTGATTTTTTCTTACAGTGTACAAATAATTTTATATCAGGATGCATGGAATAAAACAGCACTCAGAATTATATGTGTATTAAAGAATATATGTGTATATTTCAGTTATTATGTTATTTTAAAAATATAAAGGTATACGTTGTACTTACATACATTTATCACTTATCCCCATTTGTGAGTTCTCAATTTTGACAAATGTGGTATCGTTCGAAAGCTTTTGTCACAAGGATAAAAAAAAAAAATGTATCGGAAATATGCTGCTGAATCCAATAGTTCACAAGGTACGGGCCTTTTTCTGCTTCGTAAAAAGGGAAATAAAGAAGGTAAAAGCAGCATAAGATACCTGCAAAAGCTGACGAATGCACGAATTTAGTCTAATAAATAATAATGGTAGTATTTTTCTACGTAAAATTTTTACTAATCAAACTGTCTTTGCAATTATCAATTATTGCCTTCTAATTCGTAAAACAACTTTCAAATATTTTCTTCGACTTCTTTTCTTTTTGTTATTTATAAAAAAGAATATTTCGTGAACTGTTTGATTTGGGAGTATAGTTCCTATACATTTCTTTAAACTCGTAACAAGAGCTTTCGAATGATCTCGTTAAAATCCAGAACTGACACTTGGGGGTATTCTCTAGTTACAGGTTACTTAAATTAAATATGATGTATACCTAAACGAATAAACCTGAATTTTCATGCATGAGTTATATGCCATTACGGAATTTAAAATGCACGACCTATAAACTTACATTTAAGCTTTCCATATACTACGTACTACTGTTCGATAAAATATAAAATTATAGTTAGATTTAAGATTCACTAATCTCATGTTCATATCTATTTGTTAAGTGATAAAATTTACTAAAAATATTATTCATGTTTATTTTATTTCAATCATTTACTTCTTATTATGCTTGGCGGCTCATATTTATCACTTATTGACATTTAATCGGCTATTTATAAATAAACAAGTAAAAATTAAATTTAAAAAATCAAAAAAACCCGAATGCGTAAAAAGCGAACTAAGTAATTATTTCTCATCAGTGTGAAACTATTTTTTATATTACTTACATATTTTTTTATTTACTTGCATTGATGACTTTTAAGTTATGTTTAATTGTTAGTTCCTGTCTATAAACACTGTTTTGATGAGACCTACAGATGTCTATGAAGGTTACAGTTGCAGTAAAGCTAGATCCTATCTACACAACTTCCAGGTTGTGTAATATTTAGACGGAGCTTCTGACTGTAAAATAGTCAATGAAACATCGTCTTCATTTTGAAAGACCTAATCAATGATATGCCACTCAATATGGTGCGTAATTTTTTGTCTCTACCGCTATTTTGAATTTATAAAAACAAAACCTAGCCTATAACCATCGGGCGGTTAAGTCAAATCGACAGAAACCTCATTCATTAGAATAAATCCAGCCGTTGGGATGTTTCAAGAGTATAAAGAAATCCACATACCCAGACACGCGTGAAACACATAACCCTTCTTGGCAGTCGGGTAATAAATATAAATAAAATCATAACACGAAATGCAATATACCACCTTGATTCAGTTACAAAATGCACATTTTGAACTTTAAAAAGCTCACCGTTTTACTTAAAAGGCGACAATAATAATAATAATATAGATCTTACAAGTTAAACATACACATTTTACTTAAATTTCCTAGATCCTGGAATTATATATTAAAATAAATGGAACTGCAGTTGAATATTTTTCTCTACATAAGTTCAATCCAAGGCACTGCTACTACTAATTCCAGCTACCTTAATAATTATAGACTGTCTGATTTCAAAGAAAGTGACGTATTTAAATGAATGGAATGGAACAGCAATTGATAAAAATATTCCCTGACGATATCCGCTGGATTGCAGGCCGGAAGTACTAGGAGATTTAAATTAAAGGTGTATTTTTAACTTGTAACGTCTATATTATTATTATCTTTGTCGCCTTTTAAGCAAAACTGTGAACTTCTTAAAGTTCTTATTGTGTAAATAATTTTTCATCATTCATTCTTATAACTAGTCATTCTTTACCAACTTAATTTTCCTTAAGTCATTCGTGTGATTGATCATTTTGCCTGAGGTAAATGATAATGCACTCTGAAAGACTTGCAAGGTATCAGATAGAAGGATGTAGCTAATGCGTTCTGCTCACAATTTTTATCTTACTTCAGACCTGCAGATTATTTTATCTCGGTTTACCTGCGATAAAAAAAAAGGTCCTCAGAACTATCTGAGAGTTGAAGTACAGGATTTTCATACGTACGTGTAAATAGCATAAAAAGGAAAAATCTTATAAAATCTTATTCACGTGATTAAAGATAAACGTTTTAAAGTAATCGTTTTAAATGCATATAATGGATTGTAAAGGGCTAAATGTTTAGAAAGACGGTTTTGAGTTAAATTTGTAGTGCAAATTAATTTAAGGAAAGATGGTAACGGAATGTCAGAAGAAACATCCAGTGGCAGGGAAAGTAAATTTGAAATAGATTTCAATTTATGACGATATTTTAAGGACTTACTATAACATTTGTCATACATTGTCGACCCATGGATTTATTTATGACATACAGTGGTGGCGAAACATTTTTTGCAATTCTCATGTTTTATAACTTTGTGAGCTTGAAGAATATAATAAATTTCACATAAATAGAAATATTTATGTATCAAATTCAAGGCAATTTAAAGTAGAATTTAATAAAAAAAAATATTAAAATATTTGCATTACAAAAAAAGTTACGCTTAAAAAAAAATAATCTACCTTAGATTTCATTGTATTTTAAGTTACATAGTAAAAAAAATCTGATTATTCGTTTTCAGCAAACCCTTTAAATGAATAAAAGGTTTGACTTTCAATAAAATTCATTTTAAAATTTTATATTCGAATATATTTAACACTTCTCTGTATTAAAAAAATTTAAATCTGTATATCAAAATATTTTTTTTTTTATTTTGGCTCTTTGAAATGCATTTAAAAAAAAACACATTGCGATAATACTAAATATGGACTATGGATGGATAACAAGGGGGAAATATAATTTTTCGTATAGTTATTCTTTATAATTTGGACAACATTAGTTTGGTGCAACAGTTTTGTCTTTCGAAAAAAATTAGAGAATGCAATACATTTTGAAACTCCTTCTTATTAAGGTGTCAATTTCTTTTTTAATCTATACTGAACCAATGTTTATTTTTGTTTATATAGGTTTAAAGAAAATCCACAGTTAATGACGACATTCATGGCTTTAATCATTAGTCTCTCAAATATTATGTTAAATAATTTTTCTTCCGAAACAGGTACTGCAAAGTAATCGTTTACAATATCATCTTGGTATATTGAAAATCTATAAAGAATGAACTGGGTCTAATAAACATTAAAGATTAAAAAAAAAAAACTATAAACCGTATTATTTAAATTCCTAACTTAATACGAATATCTAAAACACAATAATGGGTTTAAAGAAGCAGAAGAGATTGTAAAAGAGATAGTTGTGGAAATTTTTTAAGATCCTCGATTGTTTTTTGTTTTTTTTTCTGCCTCTTAAACTCTTGCTTATATATTTAGCCATTAGTTACTGGGAATTGCATAAAAGTATTTTAATAAAAAATCACAATTTTATATTAGCTTTATAATTACTTGTTTTTTATTTTTTAATATATTTGATACTTTTATTTTCTTTTACAGCGAAATGTTAATATTATTTTAAATATAGTTAAATAAAGTAATTTATTTGCTACAATAATTTTCTATTTTATTTTGAACTAGATAAACCACCCTGCGTTAACTGAAACCGCGTTAATAACTAAATTAATCTCAAATTTGCATGATTTTATATCTTAATTTGGTCTGAATTTATATTTTTAAATGAAAAAACATAGCAAGAAATATTAAATTTTAGGAGTAAAAGTGATCGTAAAAGGACATATTTTCGTTTTTTCAGGTTTGGTCGTTTCATACTTTTTCTTTGTTTGTTTTACAAAAACATAATAAATTTCACAAGCTATAATTGTTCAAATGCTTAAAGGTTTAGATATGTTACATAAAATTCGTGCCTCTGACTGTGAGAAAAATCAGTTAAAAAATATATGTAGTTAGTGATAAAAGGGGTCGAAATAATTGCAACGTTAAATGGGCGTGAGGTGGGTGGTATTCAGTGTTCAAAAATACATTTATTGTTGTCCAAAGAGTGTGTACAATTTTTATGCTACGATATTGATATTGAGGTTGTAAAAAGCAGTATTTTCTTCCATTATGTTTTTTTTCTTTATGCTGATGGGTGGGATATATGGTTAAATTTTTTTTTAATTGGAACTCATTATTTCTTTCCTATATGTTATATTTTTCTGAACCAAATTTATGAGTTATAAATATATTTCTGACAACTGTGTGTAATTTTCGATCTAAAATATCAATATTTAATTGTAAAAATCACTGTTTTATGCATGACTGTTTTTTTTTTGTGTGTGTTTGTGTGTGTGTGTGTGTGTGTGTTCTTCACATTGAAATCCTGAACAAAATTTTCTATTTTGAAAATAAATTTTTAACACTTAAATACGATTGTACCTGAAAAAATCGATAATCCATAAAATGAGCTGCCGTATAAGGATATACATATTTTGTTTGCTAGTTAATAGGATACAAAAGTTAGTACAATAAAGAAAAGGCTTTATTAATTTTGTTTGAAATGTACCGGGGTGAGCCAAAAGTTCGTTACAACTTTAAAAACTCATAAAAAAGGAAGAAATTAAGATAAAGGAGTTAGGTTGGAAGAAAGGGCTCACAAGGTAGTCGGATTCTTTTTAGCAGCAAAAAAAATTAGTTAAAAATCACATGTAGAGGGCGCTGATGACCCGAAACACAATGAATAGGACTACAATACGCTCCACTCATTTGTTCTTCCAATAACAAATGTTCAACATGGCTTCCAGAACATTCTAAGACACAACCGTTGTGCTGTTCATTGTGTTTCGGTTCTTCAACGCCCTCTACATGTGATTTTTCAACATTTTTTTCTGCTAAAAAAATCAGACTACCTTGTGAGTCCTTTCTTGAAAAACTGCACTCCTTTATCATATTTGTTTCCATTTTTAGGAGTTTTAAAGTTGTAACGAACTTTTAGCTCACCCGGTATATATAAACAATATTATCCCCTCAAGCTTATTTATTATCATCATTTCTGTTATGCCGTCGTTTAAATAGTAATTCTTTATTCAAATGCCTAACATTTTTTTTTCCTTTCCAAAATCCATTACCAGACTTGCTAAATCTGTTTTCCATTTGTGCATTCATTTCATAAACAAAACTATTCCAGAAGATGCTGTTCATTATTATTTGGAATAATGGTCTATCATACGCCATACTGACATTTTGGTAACACATTTATGAAAACACAAACGATTTCTTTCCCATTATTCTCTCAGCAAAGTTGCTATTCGTCGGAAACTTAATTTTCAATCTCTCACTTATATGATTAATAACGTGCAAAAGAAAATGACGAATCACTCCATAGAGATTTTGGAAGTGACATATAGAAGACCAGAAAAAAAAAATGTTTCAGGCTGTCCTCATCACTCAGTAACATTTTCCAGAAATTCTGTGCGAGGTAGATCTAATTTTCTGTAGCATTTCTTAAGAAAATTTAACCTGAATATTGGTGATTGAGGGCGGAGCTTAGAAATTAGGTAATTATTCTTTATGCTTTGATAACTTCCGTAGTTTGCGCAATTTCAGAAATTTTCCTTTTCAAGATTCTTATTAATTTCTTTTTATATAACATATATAGGGTAGCGATAATTATAATGCAAGCGTTTTAGTGCTTTACAGGGTAAACTATTTGAGATATTTTTAAAAGCTTTGTTAATTACTGTTTTGAGCATGCGAAACCTGTTTTACAATAAAAAATCGTTTGAAATTTGATGTCCCTGTTCTGAATTTGCAGCATTTGATTAATCATATACACTATGTAGCCATTAATCACCGGACAATTTCTAGCTTAGACATTTTGTCGAATATTTAACCCTTCACTGCACGATTTTGTCTACTTTTATGGAAAAACATTATTTAAATCTATATATCTGTCTAATAATGGGAAAAATAGTAAAAAAAAATTAAATTTCAAATTTTCAGCTAAAATTTGATATTTTATGGCGTGCACCCTATGTACACAATTAGGGTTTTAAAATATTGTATTGCTATATATTGCAACTAAATGAGCTTAAGTTAATTAATTTTACCTGCTTAACCATCTGTAACTTTTTTTTATATTAATATTTTTAAGTATTCAGTAAAAATAATTAAAGTAAATTTTACCTTAATAGCTTGATCGAAATTTTTTTTGTTTCCGAAGAACAAATTCTAACTTTATGTCAAATTCAGCCATTTGACATGGGCAAAATAAGTGTTATTCCATTCTTTGGGCTTTTCTTGGCCAGGAATAGAGATCATATTGGCCAAATTCATGGCACGTAATAAGAATTGCAGTGTTTTTGCGGATGTGCCAGATGTGGCACGTGGTGCAGTGAAGGGTTAAAAATATACTTGTCGATTCTTGTGGAACTTCAGGGTTATAGGGAGTACATTTGACGTCATATTTATCAACGTCAATTTGATAAGGAGGACAATTAGATTGCCAACAAATAATCAAAGAAAAATAATAACACTATTTGGGATCACCCTGTAAATTAAATTGCACGAAATAATTTATCGCTGCAGAATACAAATTTGTGGATATTGTACAACATGTTTACTGATTTGTGTAACAATAGCACATATATTCATGGAGATATAGCAATTTTGTTTAAAGTTCAAAGAATTCGCGTATGTTTTTAGCTTATATCATGCAGGGTTTTCATGGAAATTTTACACCATTTTCAGAAATATTAGCAAAGTGTAGTAGAAACAATATAGTTCAATTAGAATATAAATATATTGAATATTTTATGAAATATCAGCAGTTGAATCAAATAATTTTTATCTGCAAAATGCGCGAACGATAACAAAGATATTTTTACATAACTTAATATTCAACTCTATGGAGAAACTTATAAAAATTCCAGTGAGATATCGTGAAAATTCAGAAACATATCGGCGATAGAGTAAGGTGATTTTTAGTTGCTCGCTAAAGGCAGCTGAATGATAAGGGATTTTTCACAAATTGTCAATTTTAATTTATTTTAAATTTTCCTTTTTTATTTAGTTCTTCTTGGATAACTACCAGGTGTGAATTAGGCATATTTTCTGGTGTGAATTAGGCATATACGAATAAAAAAATCTATTAAATTCAAAATACTGTTCTTTGCATATATGCAAAGCTGCGCACTAAAGGGTTAAGTACATAAATCGGTTTTCTTTTGATATTTTTTTGTCATATTTGGCAAACCTATTTACAGTTATGTTTTTCTTTTCTGAAAAGTTCTTCGATAAAATTGCCTTTTTTTTTTTTTTTATTTGTAAGATATCCATAATAGAATCATACATCATTGTAATATTTTGGTAACCCATTAATGGATAAACAAATGCTTTTACCATAATTTAATCAAGACGATGCTATTCTTCAGGAACTTAATATTCGCTCTCTAATAAACATGATTTATGACATCCAAAAGACGATAAAAAATCATTCCATAGACATCTTGAAAGTGACATGTAGAAGGCCAAAAGAAATAATACGTTTTTCGCTGAACTCATAACTCAATTACAGAAGTACAGTTTCCGGACGTCACCTGTCCAAGAGAGATAGAATTTTCTATAGATTTTCCAAAAAAGTCTCCACCAATTAAGCGCACCTATTGGTAAAATGGTGAAAAGAATTTTTTATTGCCTAACTCGTTTCTACATTCTCCAAATAGTATAAATACCAAACTTTTTTTTAAACATTCCTATTTGTTTTATCTAGTACAATCCTTCAAATACTTGCACTGTAATTATGGCTACCCGTTATATAATATGTTATTTCTTTGTATTAATTAATTTTTCATCATTTTTCCGCTGGCACATAGTGAATATATACAATGTATACAATATATATTATAGTACATATACTTAAGTACATAAATCCTTTTTCTTTCGGTATTGTTTTAGTATTTGGCAAACCTATTTACATTTGAGTACTTTTTTTCTGAAACGTTCTTCGATAAAATTGTCATTTAATTTAATTTGTAAGATATCCATAATAGAATCATACATCATTGTAATATTTTGGTAACCCATTAATGGATAAACAAATGTTTTCCCCATAATTTAATCAGAAGATGCTATTCTTCACAAACTCAATATTCGCTCTCTAATCAACATGATTTATGACATCCAAAAGACGATGAAAAATCACTCCATAGACATCTTGAAAATGACATGTAGAAGGCCAAAAGGAATCATACGTTTTCGCTGAACTCATAACTCAATTACAGAAGTACAGTTTCCGGACGTCTCCTGTCCAAGAGAGATAGAATTTTCTATAGATTTTCTTTTAAAAATGTGGGATGCAAATAACAGTTATAAAGGGGGGGGGGGGGGGGGGGGTTATAAATTAAATAATAAATTTCCTTGGTTTGGTAACGTCCAGAAGTGACACAATTTCAGAATCGTTCATTTATTTACAATATCTAACACATTTGAATACTGTGTCAAATGTGACAATATATCAGGTTGTAACGAAAGTTTCCCGCCACAGCTAATATGGTCTGTGCAAACAGCTCACGTTGACGTGTTTGCTCATATTTTGTCAAACGATGTTTGGCATGTGAAAGAAAGAGACTTGCTTTATAACACTGTGTTGTGAAATTTGCAAATAAATATCGTTATCATTAAGTATAGGGTGTCTGAAATGGAACTATCAGGCTACCAGATTGCAACCATCATTTACTTCCACTTTTGTTGCAAAAAGTCTGCTGAAGAATGTCACCGAATAAAGTTTACAGCTTTAGGTACTAGTGTTGTATCATATGACACTGTGAAAGTTTGGCGGAATGGTGGTTATATATAAAATTACAGTTAATTATATATATTATAATTAGTATTATGTAATGGTGATTTGGAGGAAAACTTCCGTTACAACCTAATATATCGCACCCTTGCTTCAAAAGTGTCACAACTCAAAAATTGGATTCTTTGAGTTATGGCTGCCATTCTACTTGGTTTTTACATCTCTACCAATCACGAAAAGTACTAGATAGTGCACTCAGGGCTGCCAGAGGCGACTATTTTTAAAATGTATTTCGAACCACTTTTTCAAAGCAAAAATCTTTTATACATGCTTTAACAATATTTGCAAGAGAAATATAGTGACAAAAGTATTTAAAAAATAGTGGTGCAAACAGAATATAAAAATAGTCGCCTGTGGCAGCCCTGTGGCTAAAAATACAGCCACCATGTAGCACTTGTGTTTACAAAGTGGTCATTGATCCTTGCACATCCGGAAACAGTTTTTTGCGTTTCCTGGAAAAAAGAATTTTTTGAGTTATGCCACTTTTGAAGCAAGGTAATATTGCTTCTAGAGAGCTTAGTGCTTCTAGGGATATATATATATATATGAAAATTAATTCCGAAAAGAAAATCACAAATTTTGAATTAATTAAAAAAAAGGAGACTTCTAACCAAGGTATTTTTTAACATAAAACAGTTTCTGGGAGCTCAAAATATGCAAATATAAAATAACATCTCATTCTTCCAAGTTCGATTTTAGTTATCCTCATAAACTACCCGCGTTGCAATCTGTTTTGCAACGATTAAATATAAATTTAAAATCAGGAATTCCAATTTTTAACCATGTAGAATTCATTAACTATTTGACTGCATGACTTCTAGTTTCGTGTCATAAGTTAAAATATACAGGAAAAACGAAAAATGATGATAAAAAATTTGGTGTCTGTAAAATTAAAAATTTTAAATTTGGTGAACATGTTATATGTAGACGAACCCCGTAAGCAAAATTTAAATACCATTAATTATTATTAGACCTTTTCCATAGCCATTGGTAATAGCCACGTTTTTATATGCTGATTTGCAACTGAAATAGTAGGAAGTGGTATAGTTTTTTTTTGTTTTTCAGAACTGTGCAATCTTTACTTCTATTAAAAAAATAGATTTTTGAGTATTTTAGTGCAAATATATTATCTTAGAAATAAGAACATTGTTGCTAACAATGTAAAAGCTTTGTACAAAGACAATTGCGAAATTTTCTGCGTTTTATTATTGTGCAACGTCTTTATAGAAAATATAAATTTTCCTTTAAAATAGTAACATAGCATATTTTTATTACCCTTTTAATTTTTAGTGCGACTGTTACTATTTTACGAGTTATAATTTTTCGTACGCTGTTTCATGTCAGGTTAGTTACTTGATCATGATGTAGGTTAAAAGTTTTTGGGTTACCCTGTAAATTATCTCACGATTAAAAGGTTCACGATTCCTCATGACAGGAACAATAATAAAAAGGTATTAACTACTGAAATACATATCTATTTTCTTCTTGAATGAAAATAAATTTTGATAGTATTTGGCAAATGAATGGGAAAACGATGACAGTCACAAACTAGTTATACCACGTTATTTCCCTTATGCGTGAATATCATCGTGGACTTTTATCGTTCTTCTCCGTTTCTACTCATTTTCATGTGTGTTTTTACGAGCACTTCCTTCATTTTTACTTACACCCAAAGTTACGAAACGGTAGTTTGCCTCGCACGTTACCAGATATCACTATCACATCAAATCACATCAAATCACAAAAAGACACACACTAGTTATTCATTCTTAGTTCTCTTACATGCCGAGACTTTTATCGTTATTCCCTTTTATAGTTATGTGTACTTGTGTTCAGAAATGGACTACCTTCATTTTTGCTTCGAGCGAATGTTACCAAACAGTAGCGCGCCATTTAACCTAAGAGATAACTATGTTACCTCAAATCTCACAAAAGTATAACATCAACCGCTCCCTCCCCCCTTGAACCTTCACTTTTAACTATAAATAACAAGTCGGAAATTGTACGTCAAAAGTGGGAAATAAGGTGCATTCGTACTATAACAAGTTTTAAAAATATTCAGATCTTGGTGCAATAGCTGTCGAAATGTTATTCAAAAATGCATGAATACAAAATTTATTACGGTTATATATATTAAATTCAGTAATACGGAAATAATAAGACTCCATATTAAATAGGATGTAATCACCATGACAACCTAGAATCATTACCTATCGTGGGATATAATTGATTTAATTGCGTATATGATAGGATTTAATAGAATAAAGAAAACTTTTATTAATATACTTTTAAATTTTGAATTGATGTTCATAAAATTTGAAATGAATCGACAAAATTCCACGACGATTGTATATATTAAATTTCAAACAATTCGGCTGGATAGTTTTTGCTCTGTTATATGCGGACAGACGGGCTATAGGCTATAGGCTATTTAATTACGAACGCACCTAAAAAATATTTTCTGTGTTCCTGTTTTTACATATGTTCACTAATGTTAATTATTGTAGTGCTTTTATATAAAGTCCTTTTTTATAGTAATTTATCAATAATTCGTACACTGTATCTAATAAAGCAATTAAAATTTTTTAATGATATTTTTTTTTTCAGGTAAGAAGTGTCCTGTTACTATAATCCTTTTTCGGATTTATCCCGGTAAGTGGTATTGAAGTTTTTAATGTGTAATATAAAATGTTTAAAACAAATTTCAAAAAGTGAAAAAGACAAACAAGCAAACAAACAATCAAAACGAGCAAGCTGAAAGTTGATTCTAAATAATGGTGTAATATTAAATTTTCCAGCTTGATTATTTAACATTTTTTATTAACTAAGTTACCACATGTAAGTCAAGTGCCTGCGTATGATATGTTGATATAAATCCTTCTCTCCTGCGTTATATGCATCATAATATATTACTTGAAAAAAAAATGTACATAATGGGGCTTGGAGACCATGTTTTGTTTTATTTTACATATTTTTCTAGTATTATGTGTGTTGTTAAATCGAAGCTCAAAACTGTTACTTAAGCTAACATTTTATGCTTTTATTACACACACATACACATATATCATTTTTTTAAATTGTTTATTGTAAGTTTAATTTTCTTTTTTAAAACAGTTTATATAATTTAAAAAATCTACTCAATGAAATTAACATGAGCTCTCGTATGTGTTTTTTCATTTGGAGGCAAACATTTTATATATGTAATAGATTTCTTAGAGTAATTAATCATTTAAAACAATTCATGTTCTCAAAACATCAGCCCTTCTCAATTTATATGTTATTTAATTCTCATGATGGATAGAAATTAGGTAAAAAAGTGACGGAGCTAAAATAAAATAAAAGTCAGTGATTTGTTTTTTAGCTAATTGGTTGTTGGATATTACCTTTTAGCACACAATGTAGCCCAATGTTTTTTCCTCTGCAAAATAATCATTAGCTAAAACAAGAATGAAATCTGGCATCTAAAGAATCGAAGATCAGTTTAAGGATCTGCGGTTTTACCAATTTTATACATACTTCGTTGTCTAAAACATCGGTAAGAAAAATATGTTTTATAAAAACCGATTAAAAAGTTTAAAGCATAAACTATTAAAAAAAAAACACTATCTTCGTAGACAAAGGGTTTTATATAGTAAGAATATGAACGTAGCTTTACTCCACCGTGCTTAAAAATATGTGTTTGCATAAGTATGAGAAAATTTTTTCTTATAAATAACCCCCAAATTAGTTGTGTTATTCTTAAAGCCATATATATTCATTGATTACTGATTTTGCCGGAAGAATTTTATCTGATACGTAGAGTATCATCTTTTCTCAGATTTTTGTACAAAACTTTTTCCCTACCCAGAACTTCTTTCCTTATCTGTGACAAAGAATTACTGATATCAAAAACGTAGCAAATTTATTTAAAAAAATTATATAACCATCAAATTTATGTAACCAAAATTTATATATATTTTTTGTAAGATTTATTCCCCTTCAAGAAATTCATATTGTTCGTAGATTTCTGAATTAATCATTCAAATTCATACTTGCTGTGACTATCTCTGTAATTTATACCAAAATTTAATTTAAAAAGTTGATTTTTGACAACATTGCGGTCATTTGAATAATGACATTTAATTTTTATATAACATATATATATATATATGAAAGAATCCTATCAAATAGTTCTCGATAATAATCGATGCCCAGGTTGAAAAACATTGTGTTTTGTAAAAATGATTTCGAGATGTGTTTTTTTGACATAGTTTCTTCGAACGCTGTCGGTAAAAAGTCTTATGGCAGCCGCAGTGTTACTTTCAATTACATCGTCTAGAATAAATAGTATGTAAATCTGCTATCCAAACATTTCTAAAAATTTGAATACCTTAAATGTGGAATGATGCTGAAATCCTAAGAGCAGATCGCAGCGATATCTGCTGGATATTTTCATATTTAGATGTCAATACCGTAATACAGCGTCTAGACTAGCAATCGTTTGGCAGTTTTTGAAAATATCCTGCAGATGTCGTTGCGATTAACTCCTTGGATTTCAGCATAGTTGGACATTTAAGCAATTCAATATTTTAGCACTTTTTTCGGTATTACTGGCATAACCGATTTCCACACTATGTATTTTGGACACTATAATTTTAACAAGCAAATAATATTGCAAAGAAATGGAATATCACAAAACTGCTCACAAAAAACAATGCACACTTGAAGGATACAAAGTTTTTTTTAAAAAAATCGAATATTTCAACCCAAAGAGGTAAAACCTCCCTTTAATCAGCTTTCCCACATGGAATATAAATGTTTCCGATGCTCTTAAATCTCAAATAAACATTTTCATTTTGAACAAATGTGTTACAAATATGATAAATTAATATCATTAATATATTAAAATTACTATAATTTTGTTACTTTTGCATGTATAAATTCAGTTATGCAGCTAAAATCTTTAAGAAAATCGGTAGAATTCCCCCATAAATGATATTGCGGCCAGAGAAAACTGATTAATAAACTGCAAAAATTACTCGGAAGCGTTTTTCGGAGATTTCGATATATAAAGAACGCATTTTGGATTTGTGGGTAACTCGGATGACGCTATTGTATGTTTTCTTTACCTCGTTAAGTGATATTTTCGTAGGATTAAGAAACATTTGATTAAAAGTAAGCAAAACAGATTTTGTATGCATGTCTACAATTGAAACTTCATTAGAGTTAGTTTAAATAAAACAAAATTAACTCTTCAATCTTTAAACCGTAAAAATTGTAATTTGCAATACAAAAGTTCGATTTAGCATTTAGATTCAAAGCTTTTAAGTTCAAAGCATTTCCGTTTTTATAACATCGGCTTTCTGATTTCAAGCTTGGATTCATAGCCATTAATTTTCTTCAAAATGGGAAATTTCCATAGTACAGTTGCATTAACTAACATCTTGACATTATTTTAAATTAAAATAAATGTCTTGCTCCTGGAATCCAAAGAAATCTTTATTATGTCTGAACGATTTTTCAGATATATTTAATGGGCTCTTCTGAGTCATTGAGAATAATTTGTTTAAGATGTTTGATGGTTTTGGAAAGACACCGAGAATTCAAATGGAAAAGTATCATTGTCTTTGTAAATGCTTGAAAAGATAAGATTTTAAATAATAAAATATAATAATTAAATTATTTTCTCAAGCTGAAGAGTAGACTTAAATATTACAAAATTATTTCATGAGAGTATTAGAGCTTGAAAATTAATTATAGAAATGTAATGTTACATAACTTGTGTTGTAGTAGTGATGTGTAGATTATCCGTTCATTTACTATTTTGTTATTTGAAGTAAACGATGATATTAGAAAGTACGTTTGTTAAATGTTTAAGACTAATAAGTAATTAATAATATAAGAAATTAATAATAATAAATTTAAGATTATATTGGTAGAAAGAAACGATAGAGCCGAAATTTTTCAGTTTTGGATAAAAGTGGATAAATAAAGTAGCAGGATTTCAGTTTAGGATATATTAAGGTCCTATGCTTATGTATAATTCTAATTAAAACACATTAGCCATTCAAGTTTTTAGAAAGGTAGTATTTTGAAAAAAGTCAGCTTTTATAATAATATCATTTAAACAGTAAAAATTCACATTTGTAATATAAAAGTTCGATTTCGCATTCATATTGAAGTCTTTTAGGTTCAAAGCATTTCAATTTTTATATCATCGACATTCCGATTTGAAGTTTGGATTCGTACTCATTAATTTCTTCAAAATGAGAAATTTCAAAAAGAGAATTACATTAACTAACATATTGAAATTCTTTTAAATTAAAATAACTGTCTTGTTCATATAAACCAAACAAATCTTTATTATCTGTGAAGGATTTTTCAGAGATATTTAAATACTAGCTCTTTTGAAACATTGACAATAAATTGTTTAAGATGTTTGATGATAGTGAAAAGATAACGAGAATTGAAATGAAAAGTATGATTCTCTTTGTAAAAGCTTGAGATTATCAAAATATTTTAAATAAAATGTAATAATTAAATTAGTTTTACAAGCTGGAAAGTAAATTATTAGATTTAAATATTATGAATTACCGTATTTACTCGTGTATAACGCGCACCCCTACTTTAGAAGAAAAAATGGCGAATTTATTTTACCTCGTATATAACGCGCACCATAAACTTGGCATGCAAGTGAATGAATGACTAAATGAATTTCAGTAAAGAAAGTAGAAACAAATGTTACGCCAGGCCAGGAAAGAAGGCGAAAATCTAATTTTAGGCTTCAGATTGGGAGTGAGTGATGAGGGTAGGAATAAGACTCGTACCATGTTGTATTGACGTCACTCACTTAACGAAATACTTGAGAGCGTCATTTGACAACGTGCGAGTAATATGGAGAATCTTTGTAGCTAAACTACATAGATTCTCGACATTTAAGTTGAAAATAGTTCAGTATCTAAAAGAAAATGGTGACCGTGCTTTAACACGGAAGTTTAGGATTGATGAGTCAAGTGTGCGAGAGCGGCGTAATATGGAAGAAAAACTGAAAAAAGCACCATACAATAAGCGTGCTTTTCGGTGAAAATCGTGTAAATATCAGCAAATGGAGCGGCAGATTTTAATTCAGGAAACGGATTTGAGAGTTTTGGGGTACTAGGTCTCGACGGAAATTTTGGTGTTCGAGGCGTGTAAAATAGCTAGGAACATGAATATTCAGAGAGAAGATTTCAGAGGAGTTATGGGTGTGTATGACCCTTTATGATCCGTAGCAGTCTCTGTATCAGGTGAACAACAATGATATCGCAGAAGCTGTCGGAAGAATACGAAGAACAGCGTATCAACGTCTTCCAGCACGTTATAAGACTACAAAAACAAAAGGGATATCAGCTGTCGCAAATTGGCAATGCATATCGAGCTCCATTGTGGTTTGATATGCTGGAAGCTACAACCGTTCATCCCGTTGGGAATAAACCATTGAAGCGTACACAACAGGCGAACACAAGCAACGATGCGCCATTAAGCTGGCCATTACGGCTGACGGCCGCAAGTAGACACCATATGTGATTTTTAAACGTAAAACTATCCCTAAAGAAACTTTTTCAGTCAAAATAATTGTAAGAGGATAGGAAAATGAGTGGATGACGGATGAACTCATGAAAGATTGGTTTAACGTTGTGTGGGAACTTCGGCTATGTGCTTTCGTCAGCCGTCGATGTTGGTACTGGACAGTTTCTGTGGTGGACATACGACGTCAGGAGTAAAAGGGAAATTCGTCGCTCAAGTGATTTGGATGTGATACCAGGTGGGATGACGAAAGTGCTGCAGCCCTTAAATGCTGTCATCAACCGACCATTTGAGGTTTCATTTCGGCATGCTTACAATTGATGGATGACAATAGCAGATCACAACTTCTCTCCAAGTGGCAGAATGAAGCGCGCGTCACTCCCAACTGCATGTGAGTGGATATGTGAAGCTCGGAATTTCATCTCAGCCGAGATTATAATAAAGAGCTTCAAAGTGACTGGAATTTCCAATTAGCTGGATGGAACTGAAGACGATATGATTTACGAGGATATCGACTGTGCCAGTGCTGACTTGGACAACAGCAGTAGCAATAGCAGAACTGCTAATTAGCGCTTAAGTAACGTTAATAGCGCTGTTGCATAAAAAAGTTCAAGGAGTGAAATAAATGTACAGCAATACTTCTATTAAGTAAGATTTTTCCAGTTTCCGTTTCTTCTTTCAATACATTTCTTGATTCATATGTATATCGTGTGATTACATCTAACAGTAAAAAAAATATGTCATATATAACGCGCACCTAGGGTTTTTGTCTTAAATTTTTGGAAAAAAAGTGCGCGTTATGCACGAGTAAATACTGTAATACCTCATGAGAGCATTAGAACTTGAAAGTTAGTTATGGAAATGTACTGTTAAAAAATGTTTCTTTCTCAAATATTATTGTGTAAATTTTTCCGCTGCTCTAATATTTTCTTATTTGAAGTAAACAATGATTTTATGAAATTATTTCGTTCATTGTTTAAGAAAAAATAAATAGGTAGTAATAAACAAAGAAATAGAATATATTTATTTTTGAATATATCTATAGTCCTAATAAAAGCAGCAATATTTACGTTTTAGTTACACTGAAGTCCTATGCTAATGTATAATTCGAATATAATTGTCATTCATGATCATTCATGCCATTCATTGCCAACATAATAATTGCTATTCAAGGTTTTAGAAAAGTAGTATTTTTGCCCGAGAGCACGCAAATTTTATCTTTCAGGCACCGATGTAGAAATATGCTGCAGTCCTACGCCGTTCCAATAAAAATAATCCAGATGTTCTGTAGGTTCTGTAGCTCTATTAAATATAGATATAGATAATAGAATAGTTTATCTTCTTGTCAATCACAGGTATTTCTGATTTTTATTTCAATAATTATCAAGGAAAATATAATTTTAGGGACTACTAGATCCGGTATGCTTCCTCTTGTTTTTATTTAGACTACATACATAATTTGAAAAAAAAAAATTGTAATTTTAACTGTAAAGGTAAAGCGTAGTGATTTAATACCTTATAACTGCAGTTTGAACTGATGAGATTCTCTTTATGAATGAGATTAAAAATTTAGATTTAATTTAAAAATTAAAAATTTAGATTTAAGTAACAAATTGGACATTTCTGAATTTCCTGATCATTATCTTAGAAGAAATGGAATTAGGAAATGGAGCAAAAAGATACGAGACAGAATGTGCAAAAACTCTTACACAGTTTTTTAAAATGCATAATTACCTACATATTTGAGTGAACAAACTAAATCTCGGGCGGCAGATATCCGTTGCGCTTCCGTATAACATAAAAAAGGCGTGTTCCTCTGGAAAAGTGAGCTTCTATAATAATCTCACAAACACAGTTTATAGGTAATGGCATAAAATCCTACTGTGGGACAAATGATTTAGGGTGGATTTCGTGCTCTTGGAACAATTGATAATATTTCACTCTCGTTTGTGTTATTATGGATTACATGCTATAGTTTTTCATGCAACAACTTTTGCAGCCTATAAAAATGGAGCACCCTCTGAAATTGGCCACCAATTCGCTGCGCCATTATGTGAGAATAGGTTGAGGAGAACAGGATTCGAGTGAAATGCAATAAATAAAAGTTGAAAAATTTTAAGTTTTAGTTACCTATATTCATGTTATTTATAGCGTTTAAATGTTTAAGTGATAAACAAATATATGCATCGCGATTTTTTTACAAGTAAATTATTTAATATCCGAAAGAGTTTAAAAGTTAAATACACATCAGTATAGTTAAAGAAATACAGTATTTCTTATACTTTTAAAATATTCTAGAAATATGTTAATAAATATATCAGTTAAGAAATTTATTGCATATCAAGAATTTATCTCCCTTTTTTAATAGAAGAGGTTATCTCGAATTATAGTTAAGTAAAAAATAAATTTCGCGGCCAAAAATTATACAAAATAAGCATTATTTTTTAAATTATTTGTCATATTTCCTTTATTAACCTCATTAAGAGGCATATTAACTTATTTTATTTAAAAGTTAACTTCGAAAATTCTAGAAAAATCTTAATTTCTTGTGAAGTTAGTTTTAATTATTCTTATATACTATACTCTTAGTTTTAATTATTCTCTGTCAATTAAGATTAAAATGATGTTGGTACTTTCCCGTCAAAGTAATAATATTTGCATGTTTTGTATTGTGAACGTAACAATTCTTAAATTAATATTGTACACTTATTCAAAACTAATTTCTAAACAAAGTCAATGAGTTATCTTTTAACACTTTTAAAATAATTGTAATAATCAATCATAGTTTATCCTATCAATGGAGTTATAATAAAAATTATCTTTTCTCTTTGTTTATTTCTTAACTTTTTTATTATTTGTGTTCCTAGAATACATTTTCAGTAACCGCACAGATTATGTAAACATATATAAAAAATAGGTTTAAGCAATGCTTTTTTTTAAACAAAAAATGATTATTTAAAATATATAAAAAATTTTAACAAATTTGACTAAGTGATTTTTCTACGAAGAACAATTGATTAAGCCTTCTTATAATTAAATAACTTTTTTTATCACAACCATAAATAATTTACTTCATAGTGCATTTAGTGAAAGATTTTAATAACTGTTGCATGTATAAAACTGGTTGAATATATCATAAATTCAGATAAAGAGTTTCTGTTAAATTCTCTTGAGTAACTTTAAAAAAAATATTTGTTAGTCTTCAGTATATGTTTTTGATGGTTTCAAGTAATTTGCTTGCTGTTATAAAATTTGATATTAAGCAATTATGCATACATCAATCGATGCAATAATAGCTAATAACTATCAATTAATTACAATAATAGCTTTAAATTTAAATTTATAGAAATTCAATAAATAAAAAAGTTTAGTTGAATTATTACAAGTAACAAAAAGAGTAAAAAGTAGTAACATATATTTCATTAAACACTTGCTGTATAGAGTGGATTAATATTTTGAGTTTTTGCCCCCGTTTATGCTGCATTGGACACACATTAATAAGAACATTTAAATATGCAATTTGTTGATGAATATTTCTATTCAAAATGAAAGTAAAATAAGATATATTCGTTATCCAAAAATATTGAAAATAATGCTATCCAAAAAGTAAAGGTACTTTTATAATACACCAGAAATAGAGTTTTGGGAAATAAATTAACATCAATATGAAATAATTTGATGTTGTTTAAATAAGCATTCGAGTATAAATTAATTTTACCAACTCAGAATGCTACTTAAAACAATGTGAAATGCAATTTGTAAGTAATATTCCAAACAAGCATTTAAAAAAATGGTTGGGAAAAATATTGGCCGAGTACTCAATGAACTTATTTCTTCAGTTTTCATTTTTGAATTGATTCAAAAGATTTTAAGATAAACTTCTCAAGATAGCACAAAGCTTCCTCTTAAAAATGAATACTCTTATTATCGACGTTAGTATTAGCTCTGGGAATTATATATCTTTTTTCAATTTCTTTAAACAAACACCACATGATACTTATTTTGCAAATAAACTTACGGTATGAATTCCAAATTTATATTCCTAATTCAATTATGTGAATTCATTTTAAAAAATCTTTTAGCAGATGTTACTCTTGAGAATTTTCGTTTTGAATAGCTGTGCAAACTGTTTTTATTATTATCTCGTTATTATTCGAGATTAAAGTTTTACTTTATTGATTTTGATTTTGAATTTTGCGGTAAACAGAACTTCCTATTTTTTTCTGTTTGATTCTTTTGAAAGTATCAAATAAAAAGAGAGAAGATAAAAAGAATCGTTTTCAGACTTGAGTTGAAATTACGAAAGATGGTACGAAAGACAAGAGTAATATGAATTTACAGATTACCTAGGGATTTAAATTGATTACTTTTTCTTATGCTCCTTTTTACTTTATGCGGTTGTTTATCTCTGAAGTTAAAACAAATAAGTTTATGGCACTTGTACAGTGCATTTTGTTTTGTTTGTTTTTTCTGTATCATTATATTTCAACGAGAGATTACTTATCAAAAAGTTTGAAATAAATTGACAAACATATTACTAACGTTATGTCACAAAAAACGTTTAAAAATTTATTTACTAATTTTATATACTCACAAAATTTTCAACAAAGAAATTTTTATATTTCTTCTTATTTCATTAAAAATTATATATAGAGGGTGATTCAAAAAAGATGGGAAAAATTTTAAGAGGTGATAGTACACACCCAAACAAACATTTTATATCAAACAATGCATGGTCGAAAACTAAACGTAAAAAAGTTAGAGGGCGCCAAAAGTTATGTTCTTATACGAGGCAAAAACACGCAATGAACGATTAAGTTAAGTTACGAAAACAAATTTAATGGCATTTGATTACAATAAGTGCTCAAAACAGTGACCGGCAGCTGTTATGCACGCAGTACAACGGCGAAGAACAGATTGGCGAATTTTCTGAAACACACCAGGCACCACCTCGCTCGCCAGATCTTTCATGTCTCAATTTTTTTTTTGTGGGGACAGCTAAAGGCTCTTGTGTATGAGACTCCCATTGAATCCACAGAAGAACTTGTCGTCAAGCTTTCGGCTGCTGTAGGGGAAGTTCGCGATATGCCTGGTGTGTTTCAGAAAATTCGCCAATCTTTGTATACAAAAGTACCTGCATTGTAATTCTTTCATTAAATTCTGAATTTCCTGTTATTTATCTATCATGCGCATCAATTACTATTGGGGCAAATTTTTTATGAAAACTTTTCTTCAGTGTTCATGACTTAATTGATAAAGTAAATTTTCTAACTTTATTTAAATTCGAAGTTTCTTTTTTCACATCAATTTGTATGTTTATTTTTTGTTTCACTCTTTCAACCAGCTTTTACAAAAATAATTTCTGCTTTTATGATATTTTTGACAGTTCAATGAAGATGTTAAGGAAAAAAATCTGAAAAGGTTTGATAGAGAAAGGGTAAAATTAAAGATTCTTAGTACAGTAAATTAATATAGCACACTGTGAGAAGAAAATCTGTCTAAATCGGAAAGATATTAAAGTCCTGCAGGAACATTTACAATACAATAAGCTCTGTTTAATGTCGGAACACTGTCTACCACGAAAATATTTCACAGTCACAAACGATTCCTCCTTAGAGGGAGATTACTGTAGTTTGTTTTATTATCATCCGGTCTCCAGATCATAATTGTTCATTAAAAAATCGTTTATTAATACAGATGTTAGCAATTATTTTATCGGATGTTTGTGAATCTATACAAATCGCTATTTTTTTAAAGAAACATTATCACAAGGAGTGTAAAATATAGGGATGATCACCTCGGAAACACAGCTTACACTTTAGATTGAAAGTGTAATCCCGAGGGGCAGGAAAAATCCACTAGATGCTCGCGTTGCACATGAATTTTTCAATACGTATACCACAGCTTTACGATTTCGCATTACAACATAACTCTCCATGATTAGGTTGAAGAATTAAACAGGTTTATGGTCAATTCAGGTTGCAATTGACTTATTACAGAGCAGTACTTCATTAAACCATATTTATGAAAATGAATCATGTTTATACTGATTTGAAAATTATTTATGTATAACAACAATGTATAACCACACAAAACAGAATATTATAAAGAAAACATCAAATTATGATAATATACACTTATATAACATGTTATACTACAAGAATGGAACATATCTATATTGTATTTTGTAATAACTTTTATATGATGAATTATGTTTTTACAATGATTTTCAATTTCCAATTTATATATTTACAGGCTTGGCAAAAACATTACATATACACTCTCACTGAGATACTGAGAACATTTTAAAAGTTATAGCAATTGAAAGAATTACTATAAGGAGATAAATCGGTCACTATATTAGTTGAGATTTTTAACAGATAGATATTTGTGGGTAATGTAACAGACATTACATAATTATATCATATTTTACATAATTTGTTCTTTAGAAGAGACTCATAGCGATCGAGAAATGTGAAGATTATACAAAATATATACTAGGAAGGACTGTCTGAGACTGAACTGTGAAGGGGAAGTCAGCTCAGAAAGGACAAGGGGGTATGAATATGAATTCATTTTTTTCAATGAATTTCACACGTTGTATAATTTTATTAAATTGGTCTTTCTAGAAGAAACTGCAGCCATTTGGCTAAGAACACGGTGTTTGGTTTTTTTACATGGTAGTATGAAGTGAGTGTGCACGAATGGTTTTAGTAATTATCTGTTATTTTGCGCATTTATAGACAGCATATCAGGCGACTTTTCTTTCTGGAGGCGAACATCGATCGACAGATCAGTAATATTGACAAAGAACATAAATGCTATCCAATACTCGCGCCTTTTGTTTTCTTTTTTATTCCACCGATCCAACTATCTTGATGTAAAAAAGAAAAAAATCAAAATTTTAAAAATTCAATTTCTGAAAAAATGCCGTTGTGTAACAATAGCTGTTGCTTATGGTTGAAGCTTTTTTATTCTTTTTTACATACAGGGTTTATATACAGGGTTAATAATAATGTACAGAGGGTTAGCCTAAATGATTCATCGGATTTCAAAAGACCGTTTGTTTACAAGTATACGACGTGGAAAGACGGGTGATACATGAAAATATGCATACACTCACCAAGTTTCTGGTACATACTACAAATGTTCAATGTGTGCGCCCTTAGTCACCCGGCACGCATCCCAACGGTAATCCAGTTCTGTCCATACGTTCAATAGCATGTTTTAGTCTGTGTCCGTCACAGCAGCAGTGATGCGTTCCTGCACGCGAACGAGACGGGCTTTTAAACTTGGTGAGTGCATGCATCTTTTCATGTAGCATCCGTCTTTGTAAGTCATATACCCCTCAATACACAATGTTTTGAAACCCGATGAATTATTTAGACTAACCTTGTATATTACAATTTGATTTAGAAAATGAACATAATTAAAATACAGTGGGTGATCAGTTAACGAACTTAATCCGTTAAAAAACAGTGTTCGATAATAGAATTCTTCGTTAACCAATCGTAGATTTTGTATTCATTTGTATGGGAATTCAATTAATTCGTTCTTAAAAGCTAAATAATGTATAAAAAATAACATAAAAATTTCCTTTATAATAGGGGTAATGTACGTCCTTATTTAATATGGAGAGATCGTATTTTGATGGCTTTGTCCGTGTAGTGGAGTATTAAAAAATAAATGACATGTCCTTTGTAAAAACTTTTAGGATTACAGTCATTGACTACTGCATTAAATCATATCAATTTCCCACTTTGACTTTTCAAAAACTTCTTTGTTCTCTAAAAGAAACTGTCCACTGCAGGGACCGAATAAATTTCAAGTGGATCCTATAGCCTGTTAATAATTTGTGAACTAAATTTGAATAAAAATAATTAATTTGCAATTAAAAATATTTCTTTAATAAATTAAAAAAATCAAAAAACCCAACTGCGTAAAAAGCGAAATAACTAATTATTTTTCATCAATGTGGAATTATTTTTTTATATTAGTTTCCTATTATTTTATTTACTTGTATTGGTGACTTTTAAGTTTTGCTTAATTGTTAGTTCCTGCCTATAAACACTGTTTTAATGAGGCATATAGATGTATATGAAGGTTAGAGTGGCAGTAAAGCTAGAGATCCTACCTACACAACTTCCAGGTTGTGTAATATTTATACGGAGCTTCTGAATGTAAAATAGTCAAGGAAACATCGTCTTCATTTTGAAAGACCTATTCAATGATATGCAACTCAATAGGGTGCGTAAACAAATTTTTCGTCTCTACCGCCATTTTGAATTTATAAAAACAAAACATAGCCTATAACCATCGGATGGTTAAGACGAATCGATAGAGACCTCATTCATTAAATTCTATCCAGCTGTTGGGATGTTTCGAGGGTATAAAGAAATCCACATACCCAGATACGCGTGAAACACATAACCCTTCTTGGCAGTCGGGTAAAAAGGGACGCAAAATATAAAAAATAATGTTTCTGATCTGTTCATTCTAGTTTGGAGTTCCTAAAAAGTAGGACCCGAACCCCCTGTAGCCCATGAACTAATAAGTCTATACGTATACAAATGTTAAAATGTCCTCTAAGTCGACAATAGATGCATTTAAATACAGCTCGGCCAATCTCAAACACAGCATAGCTTTTTTTGGTTTTGTTTAGTGAACCGTTCGTTAACCGAACATAATCAAAATCTCTCGCGAAAGTGTTCGTTACCCAATCTCTTCGTAAATCGAACAATTCGTTAACCGATTAACTGGCTTTTGTCTGTTCTGTGTAATGTTCTTAATTTTTGTTAATGTGGCGAGTGTTCGATATCTTTATTAACCCTTAAATTCATATTTTAGCTTAGTCAAATGATAATTTCATTTAGGTAATTGTATCAATAGTGATACTTTCAACGCCGTCTTTTTGTCTATTTTTTGTGTAATGTTCTTAGTTTTAGTGAGTGTGGCAATAGCGAGTGTTCGATATCTTTATTAACTGTACATGCTTTTTATTTTATCGAAAATATTTATTCAAAAATTTAACTTTAATTTAAATCAGTTTCGTTAGAGATTAGATTATAATTTCATTTGTTACAAATAAAATACTTACATAAATGGCAGTAATGTTTTTGATTCGTTAACAAAACTTGTATATATAATTTTAATGATCACTTAAATTTCTAGTATTCTTCTTCGTATTTATTTATATTGTTAGTTATTTTAAGTAGTTATTTCAAGTATTTCATTTTGCAGTTAACTTTTTTAAACAGTTACACTTGTTAATTAAAACGTGAATACTTTGAACTTTAAATAAAGTATATTTCTAAAGTCCTCTAGCGAACATAATTGCCAATTAATGGCATTTGTAAGTTCTTTAAAATAAATGATAAGAACTTTAGCAATATCTTTTCTTACCATATCTAATGAAAATTATCGAGCAAAACGTATTAATATGTTTCACAAAATAATCTTTATCGCACTAATGATACAAAAGTGCCGAATTTATGTATAGAAAAATTGAAATATTAGTCATCTATTATTTCTATTTAAAGCACATTATATGCAGAATTATTTATTTAAATTATATTAATTTTCTACAAAATTTAATGTTATGATCCATGAACAATTTTTTAACTTTCTTTTTTGTCTGAAGATTGCATTTTTTCCCTTTCATGTTTTTACTTTTTGATTTATTTCGATCATTTACTTCTCATTATGAAAATTTATCTTTTAATGTTCTTCATGGTATATCTCCAAAACTACGAATTTTAAAACATAAAAAACTAGTTAAAGATTTAGAAATGTAAATAGCAAAAATAACTGTTTATCCGGAAACTTATTTTGTCTATTTTACCCTTTTTCATGTTAGGAAATCATTGGAGGTTTTTTTTTTTTTTTTTTTTTTTTTCGCTTTAAACTTATCTATTGAAGCATGTAACACACATAATTTTTCCAGATAATTGTGACATTCTGCTGTATTAAACATTTTTATTAATTAACTAGAACACTGTTCTCTGAAATATAAGTTTTCTTTTGCTCGAAATCTTTGCTCCAAATTAGAAAAAAATCCCTGCCGGCTCTGCCTACAGGCGGAGTCAGATTTCTAAACTAAGTACTAATTTATTAACAAAACTAAATCAAGTTTAGAGATAAACCCAGTTTAAAAATTTTATCAGGCCACTTTTGACGAGATTTTAATTGCATTTTTCTGTAAGAGCTGATTTTATCATAATCATGTTTAGGCGGTATTAAAAAAAATGTTACTCCGAACTTAACAACTCGAAATTTTCTGACACATTTTCAGACTCCTTCTTATAAGTAAAACTTTCTGACGAGATTTTCTGAAGAGCGACTTGTGTTGAATAAGCGACTTGTGTTTTTATTTTTCGTTCAATTAATTAGAACTTGATTTATAAACAATTATTTTCTTAATGCGACCGTTTTGTTTTTCGTTTCCAGCACTATCGCTTAAGGAAATTGGGTTCTAAATGTCCACATTGACAGCATTTTTTGAAATATATTCTGCCTTTATCAAAAAATGGACAATACTGCACATTATACAGATCCTGAATGAGAGAAACTGCCAATTAGATGCGTTTGAAGCAGAAGTGAATTTAAAAATGAGTCAGAAATTATGCAGTTTGGATTTGAGTACACACTTAATACGATAATTTTCCCTTCAACCCCTATTTTTGTTTAATTTGTTTTTGCTGAAAGAGTTGGTGTAAGTTCTGATTTTTTTCTTCTTTAAACTCCCTTTTTATTATTTTTTAATTTTCTTGCGGTAATAATTGGTCCTATCATAAACTTGTCATGATAAAAGTTGTAGATAGTATTAAGAAGATTTATAATAAGTTTAAGTGAACTTGATATCTTAAGAGTTGACAAAGTTATAAATTTTTTTCTTTCTAAAGCCCCATTTTCATCACCCCTTGAGCGATTTTTCTCCATAGATCATAATGAAATGGAATTTTGTGTATCCCTATAAAAGAACTATAATTGCTACCTATTCTATACTCTATAGAAAGTATATTGCCATCCACGTCTGTGATATATATCAATTTTATTATGTCTGAAATAGTTTAATATCATTAAAATGAAATGAAAACGTTTTTACCCGATTGACCGTAATGTAAAGGAATACTTTTGAGTGGTCCTGTAACCTGACCATAAATGGTACATTCTTTAATTTCAATACAAAACATATCATGGTAAACCTCAATAACATGCATCAATTACATTTCAATCTGAGTATATTTACGCGAGTTAGGCAGACGGTGAACAAACTGACGGATAGAAAAACGGAATTCATAAACACTCTTCAACTATGTTGGAAACTGTTAAAAAAGGTACAAGTTTATCATGATGTCTTTAAAAAAGTATTGATCTACTGTATTGGCACATGATGCAGAGTCCCATAGTAGAAACGTCACAGGTTCTAAATTAAGTTAGCATTCGAGCGTGTGTTTTTAAATTTAAGCTTACAACATTAAGTCTATGCCAATTATTTATCTTTAATTATTCCTTTATTATTTACGATTTGTGTGACATATTTCTTATTTCTGCTATATCGTCCAAGACAGCTGTCAGTGCCCTGAATTTGATGCTCATTGGTCGAACTGTTTAGAAGAAGAGTGACACAGAAACCGTTGCAGTGGAGAGATTAGAGGAAATTTTCGAAATTGTTTGCATTTTTATCTCAATTTTACTCTGATTGCAATAGCGAAAGTTCAATTATTCTTATTTGGATTCAATATAAGTACATAAATAAATGTTTCTCCATTTCATTATACCTCTGAAATACGTCGGTCGGATGACCACTGCGACTTCGAGCTAAAGAAAGTAATAAAATTAAAATTAAAAAGTAATTTTTATATATTTCTGAGACTATGTAATCGGCTGGATTTGAACGCTGACCCTCCCATACTAAGATTGGAGATGTTGCTCCACATCACTATTGCTTCATTATATCTCCGAAATATTTATCACATACTCACTGAAATATCCTTAGTGGTTTTAAATATAGAATCGGTGGAGTAGCAGCTCGAAAATGGTCTAAAAATAGATTAAATATCTAATCCTTCGTCTAATCCTTAATCCGAGCTTGGGGAAAATATATACATTTCTTGCGACAGCAGATGTTACCATAATCGATCGATAGGAGCTCAATCGGCAGTACCGTTCAGATGTTATCGTGTTCACATTCTCTCTCTCACACACATACATCATGATTACAATACTTTACTTATCCTATGAGTTCGGAAAGTAAAAATGTCTTTCTGTACATTACGGAAAACATTACATTCCCTAATTGAAACTTTGTAGGCAAAAGCACTAACGTAAAGTAAAGTCTTCAAATCTTTACTGAAATTAAAAAAATCATTTTGTTTTTTTATCTATGTGCTTAAAATTTAAAAAATAGATCATTAAAATACAATATAATAAAATCCAAATGTTCCTTAATTATTATACAGGGTGTCCGGTCTCAACGGTGTCCAATGGTTAATTACTAAACCGTTAGTCATAGACATATAGTTCCAATTACAAAAATGTTTTAAATCAGGTAAAGAAATATTTTAAAAGCGATTTCGGTCAATAAAAACATTTCTTAAAAAATTACGAAATTTAAATTTTTATACGGTCCCCAGGTCCTATAAGTTATATTTAGTGAAATTTTCCTTTTACACTGACAAGTAATACAAAAAAAGTCCCGTTATTCTACGATTAAAATTGACCGAGTAATAGCTGCTTAAAGTTGGAGCATATTTTTTGCTGCAAATTGAAGGTCATTCACAAATTTATTCGAAATGTAATTTCGTCAGATATAAAAAAATGTTTGGGAGTAAAATTAACATTGCAATATAAATTTGAAATCTTTAGTCATTCTGGCAGATTCATTGAAAATATACAATTTGTAATAAACATTTAAGAAGAAAGAAAAAACAGAATTTTTGTTAAATAAAATGATTCTAAATTAACAGCCTCAATTCTTTACAAAATGATACGTATTTTAAAATATTATTAGACAGTACAAGCCTGCAAAAGTTGGGTTATGTCATGCTTTTTAGCTTTGATAATAGATTCTTATATATTCTGTACCGCTGAATCCGAAATTGACCTTCATTTTTAACTATCATATCAGGCTTTTTCGCAAAATGCAAATTTCAAAGTTAAGAAGTTCAATGTTAAAATTTAATTTCCTCCCCCATCTCATCGGACCACTCAGCTGTTTAGCTGTAAGAATACCAGGATAAGCAAAACTATCGAATAAATTTTTTAATAAAATAAAATAAAATAAAAAATGTTTTACATATGTTTTATAGTATGAGATTTTCGCTATATTTTAACTTACGCATTTGCGATTTGCAAAAAAATTCTAACGTGATGGTTAAAAATGAATGTCATTTTCAGATTCAGTGCTAAAAAGTGCGTAAAAATCAATTATCAAAAGTTAAAAAACACAACCTTCTCCTCTACTTTATAGTATTCGATTTTTGTTATTCTTTAAATTTGAAAATTTATGATTTTCGAAATATCCTGACATGATGGCTAAAAATTAAGGTAATTTTCGGATTCAGTGCTAAAAAATACATCAAAGTTAAAAAAACCAACAATCGCAGTTTTGTATTCTCTAATCTAAAACTTTTTCTTAAACTCATTGGCAGAAATCTATCCGAATTATTTTGTGTTATTCTGTAAAATAAGTATAAATGGTAACCACCGAAAATCTTAATAATATTAGATTGTTATCGGATTTGCGTCAGTATGTAAAATGCAATCTCGATCAGATATTTAAAAGTGGGTTAAAGTTCGAGTACAAATTTTGAACTGGAAAAACATACATACGATTGTTGAAGTAACATAAAAACTTATAAAAAAACATAACTTTTGTTAAAAGAAATCATAAGAGAAACAGTCTCAAATCCTGACAAAATAAAACATGTTAATTTAGCCAATTTGAGACTTAATCATTATACTTGTAGGATTTTTTTTGAAAGCGCAGATACACATGAAGTAAGATCTTCGAATACTTTAAACACTTGGTATATGATCCTTCAAAGCCAAGCCGAACTCATTTGTTTTCAGAGTAGAAAAGTGGCATAAGTCATGCATTTTTAAAGTTTCATAACTCGCTCAATTTTAGCGTAATATGAATGGGGCTTTTTTTGTCTTCCTTGTCAGTGTAATAGGAAAAAAATACTAAATATAACTTATAGGATCGGGGGACCGTATAAAAATTTAAATTTCGTAATTTTTTAAGAAATGTTTTATTGACCGAAATCGCTTTTAAAATGGTTCTTTACCTGATTTAAAACATTTTTGTAATTGGAACTATATGTCTATGACTAACGCTTTAGGAATTAGCCATTGGACACCGTTGAGACCGGACACCCTGTATAACCACGCGCAAAAAAAATTCAATAATTTCTTCCGAATTACCCACAAGTCCGAAAACCATTCATTATCTTTTTTTTTTTTTTTTACTGCCACTAATTATCGATACCGTTTCTGAGCATTTTTTTATGTCTATCAACCAGTTTTTTCAACCCGGAATGTTGGTTTTTCGGATACTATCCAATCTCATGTGAACATTTTCATGTTCAACATACATGTTTTACAGATAAACGCGATAAATTAACTGCATTAACATTAATATTAAAATTAATATTTTTTTGTGTCTCTTGGATCTATAAATTCAATTACATAGGTGAAAATGACTTGTTGAGAACTGGATAGACCCTAAAAACAAATATTCCAGTTGCATAATACACTATTAACAAGTAAAAATTAAATTTTAAAAATCAAAAAACCCGACTGCGTAAAAAGCGAACTAATTAATTATTTCTCATCCGTGTGAAACTATTTTTTATATTACTTACCTATTTTTTTTATTTACTGGTATTGATGACTTTTAAGTTGTGTTTAATTGTTAGTTTCTTATCTATAAACACTGTTTTGATGAGGCCTATAGATGTCTATGAAGGTTAGGGTTGCAGTAAAGCTAGAGATCCTACCTACATAACTTCCAGGTTGTGTAGTATTTAAACGGAGCTTCTGAGTGTAAAATAGTCAATGAAACATCGTCTTCATTTTGAAAAACCTATCCAATGACATGCCACTTAATAGGGTGCGTAATTTGTTTTTCCCTCTATCGCCATATTGTATTTTACGGCCGCCATTTCGAATTTAATGAAAACAAAACCCAGCCTATAACCATCGGACAGTTAAGACGAATCGATAGAGACCATATTCATTAAAATACATCCAGCCGTTGGGATGTTTCAAGGGTATAAAGAAATCCACATACGTGTGAAACACATAACCCTTCTTGGCAGTCGGGTAAAAAGTAGTCAGAAACGGAAATTATAAGTAGAAAAAGAAACTTTTTTTTACAGATACTTCTTTAAATTTTAAAACTATATTGGTTTCGGAGGTATCTAAAGAAAAAGGAGCATTTTTCGCAATCATTTTTAACTGGGAAGATGTAATTGTATGTTTTTGATCGTGATTATATTTCACATTTTTGTACTCTCTCAGAAATACTTTCTTCAGTTATTTGAAGAATGACCGTTTCTTTTTTCTCCGTTACAAAAGAGGAATATTCCACCAATTGAAGAAAGTCCCGTCCATTTTTTCCGTTGTAGGAGAGAAATTTTTAGTTATTTGAAGAAACGGTGTTTAAAAAGAAAATCTCTCTCTTTCTTCTGTGACTGACCTTGGGGTTGAACTTGGGACCAGACTGCTTCGAACTGAATATCTTTATTACGCCAAAGATCACTTGCTAGAGGTAGAGTTTAAAATGAAAATAGGGGTATTCTTTAAATGGGGGCTTATATAAGGCATGATAAATTTCTTGTTCAGAAAGCTCTTAAATGTAAACTTAACTGCGGAGAGATTTTGTAAAGTGAGATAATGGTTGGGGTTTTAAAAATTGTAGAATTATAGAGAACAAAAAATCTATGAATTAGAAATATTTAATTAGATATAATATGATTGTTAAATGTAAAATATGAATATTATATTTTTTTTTATTAAATTCGAGATGAAATGGTTTATTTTTTGAGTAAAATCGATTGTTTTAAGTAAATTTATTACATATGTATATATTTTTTAAATGTGTTCGTTTAGAATATATTTTAACTGCGAATATTTTTTGTTTCTCGAAAAAATAAATTGCGAATAATTTTAAATGAGAAAATAGTTACTTTAGTAAATTCGAAAGCGTTATTTTTGTTTGTTTGCTTTTTAAGTATATTAAAAAATTTAATTTATTTAATTTTTGGTATTTCATTTAAAAAATATATTCGAACTTTGGTATTAACAGAGCCAATACGCATGCGTGCAAAGAATGGGCGGAATTTACCCCGTACTTTTCAGTCTTTTGGGAAGTTTTAACGGCAAAGGCATGTTTTCTATGAGTACGGAAATTATTTGATTGAAAATGAGGTACAATTTAGTCTATAAAATCAAGTTTTTCTGATAGTGGAGTTTAAGAAACAATTGCCTTTTTTTAACAGTGGAACTGTTCCAGATAATTTTAATTAAATTTATCGATATAGTATATTAATTTATAGAAACAATTGTGTTATTATTTGACTATCAGTGCAGAAAAATGCCTACATTATAATTTAATTAAATCCGTATCATCTTAGATTTATATTTAGAAAAACCAATATTTTGTATTTTTTATTAAATAACAAAGTTTTCCTCTATACTTATCATTTAATGTCATAAACGTAAAACCATTTCTCCAATTTTATTTTGATAAAAAAATTGACATTTTAAACTTAAATGCACATTTAATTTTTTTTTCCCTCTGTCATTTAACTATCATTAGAAAATGTTTTTTTTTAATCTTATTCTTAACACCTGAATTAAATTAATCATTTTTAAAAAGAAAACAAAGTGAAAAGTTTTGAAAGACAAGAGATAAAAATAATGATTTATCTTGATAAGTTCCTTTTTTGAACTCAGGATTTAAGTATAATTTTTTTTTATTTAATTGCTGAAGCAGATGGCACAGACCAATTTTATCGAATGCTTGTGTCTCGTTGTTGTTTTCAGTATTTTTTAACTACATTAAGCGTTGAGACGTAAATTTTATTTTTCTTCTTAAACTTTCTTTTCTTCTGAATAACTTTCTGAAAGTGGCAGGTAACAGTCGCATTTGTTTATTTATTCATATAACTAACAAACATACCTTTATTGATATGTGATACTTTTCCTTTTCATTATAAATTAAGTTTAATACGTAATAACTTGAAAATCTATTTAACTGAGACAAAATCCATAAATAATTTTTAAATTAATGTACTAGAACATATAAATTTGCACTTCACTTTCATTTAGAAAATAAATTAATTTAATCAGTTATATTATTTTATGTCAAACGATAAACAAATAAAATAATATTTTATAATGTATTTTGCATTGGTTAATGTATACGCTTAATAGACTCACGTTTTAGCTCACTATGCAATTTGTGATTTTATATATTATAATACAACATCATTTCATACATGTTCCTCATAAGTCCAGCTGTACTACGTCTGGTACGAAGTTGCGAATTAACCCTTAAGGGGACAATGGAACCTCAAAATCATTTTTTATATATAGTTAAAATTTCACGTTAAATGCTATTCAAGGACATACTATATGCAATATGCCATATATTTATCACAAGAAATTAAAAATTGGGGAGATAAAAAGCAGGAGTTCCAGAATATTTTGAGCGTTATGAAGAACATTTCAAAATGCCCCAAGCGCATTCAATATCAATTAAAATTCCCAATTTTTTTATGCAGTTTTTGTTTATATATACAAATAAAACGGCGGATCGAATTTTTTATATTTGAATATAAAACTAAGAAAAAATATTTTCTAAATTTTATGAAATAATCGGAATTCTTGCATCTTATTTCTGCAATTAACTACCTTTAATATTTCAAATTATATTTAGTTTCAAAAACTATGTACAGTTTTATTTGTATATATAAACCAAACTTGCATAACAAATAATCGGGATTTTAATTGATATGGAATGCGCATGGAGCATTTTGAAAAGTTCTTCACAACGCTTAAAATATTCAGGAAAACTCCTAATTTTTATCCAATTTCTTTTTAATTTCCCGTTTGTTAAATATATACCATATAGTGTGCCCTTGAATAGTGTATAATGATGAATTTAAAAATTAATAAAAAAAAATGAATTTTAAGGTTCTTTGTCCGCTTAGTCTTTCTACCAATTAATTTTAATTAAAATTTGTACCAGAATTTCATAATACACTTTTGCTGTAGCAGGTTGCATCAAAAAGACACTTAATTGCTTTTATTTATTTTTATATGAGATGGTACGTAAATTTTGTTGAGTTTTCACCACTACAACAACATAATTAGTTGCTCCTAAAACAGCTAAAATTATTGCCAGTGTAAAGTACAAAATGAGGCCGGAGGATGCTGTCATCACACATTTGGGGCCGTCAAACTGCAGTTCCTGCAAATATGCGTTTCACTTAGGTATAATTATGCTTTTTTCAGTTTGGACAACAACTACTCAGCTTCTGTACTAGTGTTTCTTTTTCTGAAGCACACATTGATTATTTCTTTACCCCTATACATTGGACTATTTACCTCTGTACCGCACTACAGCCATTTGTTACATTTAAAACTAAAAAGAAAACTCGTCAGTGGGAAGCTGTTGAACACATTAACATTTTGATACCGTTAGTTTCAGTTTAGACGACACAACTGCTCAGCTTTTGAACTGGTGTTTCCTTTTCTAAACCACATCTTGTATTTCGAATGACGCTTTCCCTCTATACCACATCACATCATTTGTTAAATTTTAAACGAAAAAGAAAATTCGTCAGTGAGAAGCTGTTGAACATATTAACGTTTGCATACTGTTAATTTCAGTTCAGTTGGTGATTCCCAACATGGTGTGCACGCCCCATCCGGGGGCAATTTCGAATTTGTAATTTACTCATTCGCCGTAATTGCTTTTTTGGAAAAGTAGCGTTATAGACTAAAAATAAAATATAATACATACAAGATTAAAATAAATAAATAAATAAATAAACTTTTTGTTATGTTTCAAAACAGTTCCCAATCGAAAATTTAAAATACAGCTCAAAACATTATAATTATATGAATATTTAAACGTAGAAAATTGAATCCCTCTTACCTCCCACCTCTTTTTTTTTCTTTCATTAATTATTGAATATTTTCAAAATATTTCTGGTTATTGCGTATTTTACAATTTTCGAAATATTATCGATTATTTATTGAATGAGCCTTATAATTCCAATTCGCTCTCCTATATGGCAGGTGAAGAATCTGTTACACGTGAAATTACTTAAAACTATATTATCTCACCATATTGAACATATTTAACTTTTAAAATATTTGAAATTTCTAAACGAAGTTCAAGCAACTTTGTAAAACTTATAAATCTTAAACATTATTAGAAAAAGAAATTAATAAATAGTACATAGCTATGACTCTAGTGCAGGAACTCCTACGCAATATATATACATATACGACATAGGGATTTTAAATTTTAAAGTCAGATAATACACTATAATGCACATGAAAATAATTCACAGTTATCCAATAGTACACAATTCACGATAATCTGAAAAAGGAAGCAGAAAAATGAATTTTAGTGGGGAACAATGGCAACTTAAAATTGATAATGATGATAATCTCGAAATGAACCTTGTTAAAGGATAAATGAAATTGATAAAGGTGAGAATTTTGAAATAGTCTTATGTAATGTATTAATAATAGAAAAGGAATTTAATGTACAAGGCTTTTCCACAAACTCTTAATAAGTCATTAAAATGAATGATAAGTTTTAGTCATGTGATCAGTTTTAATGCTAAGTGCGAGAGAGTCGCTAAAATATTTTATGAATATAAAAATGTTGACCATATAACATTTTTATCTCAAACTGAGGGAAGTTAGAAAGGAACAACATTTCTCTTTTCCATAAAGGCGAATATGTATGGCTTCATTGCTTTTATAGAATTATGTTAAAAAACACGTATGACAGAAAGTTAACCTTTCTGTCACACGTATATTATGTGAATAAAATTAACTTTTTAAATAACAGGAATACCTTACAGAATGTGTGTGTGTGTGGGGGGGGGGGGGGGTCGCAATTTTACATATGCTGAGTTTGGGGCATTACCAATAAAAGGTTGATAACACTCGTTTAGACTATAGAACTGCTGAGCTTCTGTACTGGTCTACCCCTCGGGATGGCACTAACACTCTAAAACGAAAGCTGAGTTCCCGAGGTGGTCATCGCTGTCATCGCTGTACTGGTGTTTCTTTTTCTGAACTACAACTTGGTTATTTCAAATGACGCCTTACTTTTATACAGCGCCACATCATTTTTTACATTTCAAACTAAAAAGAAAACTTGTCAGTGAGAAGCTATTGAACAGATTAGCGTTTTGATACTGTTAGTTTCAATTTAGACTATACACATGCTCATCTTCTGTACTGCTGTTTCTTTTTCTGAATCACACTTTGGCTATTCCGAATGACGCTTTACCTCCGTACTATATCACATCATTTGTTACATTTCAAGATGAAAAGAAATCTTGTGAGTGAGAAGCTGTTGAACATATTAACGTTTTAATACTGTTAGTTTAGTATAAATGAAAGATAAAAATAGAAATTTTAAAAATCGTTATTCATGTGAATTTTTTAATCTCTATTTAACTTAAATAGTAATATAATATAGAAAATGTTAGTATTCGAAGACAATATACAACTAATTTGTCTGCTTTTCCTATTTTTCCGTAGTTTTGTACATACAGAAATCCTTTGTGGTGTCCCTAGCAACTTTTTAATTTGTAAAATAAGTGTTAGGAAAGTGCACAATCTGCCTATTTCAATTGTACTATTGATTTATCATTGATTTCATATATTATATATCACCTTAAAAGACTAATCATTAGAGATATGTACAGGAAAAATTTAACCGACAAAATGTCCAAATTCTAAAAAAGAAAAATTGCTTGGTATTTTTTGCTTTCTATATTCATTCGAGTTTCAGGTTCGAGTCGCTTTCAGATTGCGTTTTCACTCTTCCGGGCCAATATCGGATTGAGTCGAAATTTCAAAAGAAAATCCTAAATATTTTTCAAATTATAAAGTTATATATTTGAATCAGTGTTCTCGCTGCCGCTCGCCATTGCGCCCAATCGCGACAAAATGCTCCATTTGGCGAGTAAAAGCGCAGACTCACCAAACTGCGAGTGCTGAATTTGTGCTCTTTTTGTGTGCGCGTGGTTTGCAAATATGAGCCGAGATTCTTATCCGCGTTACTGAACGATTGATGTCGCTTTACATGTTCAATCGATCGTTTCATTTACATTGATCTATTTATAAAGATACTGGTTCAACAACAATTCAGTATAGCAACAGCCAAAGACACAGAAAGCATTATTCGATAAGTATTTTGCTATTGTCAGTTAATCACTATCTATGTGCCGGAGTCGCGCCTGTAAAAACACAAACAAAATTACTCGCATCAAGCGCTATATATAGAGAAAAGTTTTGCTATAATGCGATGTTGAAATTAGCGATTTACCAATTTATCAGTTGTTTGCAAAGTATCTCTGGCCGGTCAGATTTTTCCTATCGGTTAAGAGTCACATAGCAATTTTTAGTGTTAATTTACCAACGGTAAATCAAAGATAGCTGTTTTTAATTTTTATTTAGATTGCTAAAAGAATATCGGAAACATTTACGTATTCTGTAGACATTTAGAATGTACTTTTTTTTTTTTTTTTAGTTTCAAGCAATTACAAAAAATTAGGTTATCTTAGAACATTTTGAAATAAACGGTCAAGTGCGAGCATTACTCGAGCACAGAGGGTTCCGTAGAATAAATATATGAATTTGTAATTGTATTATAGAAAAAAAAAAGTTGCTAAAACAATAATAAGACTTTTTAAAAAACTATATAACGTAGGGTTGGGTATAACTGTATATATTAGAAAAGTGTAATCGGGTATACCATGAAATTTCAAAGAGATATATGGAACAATATCAAATATAGCTATTCGTATAACTCTTTTTTTAATATTATCCTAATCTGTTTATGATGAACTTAATTCAGTACTGACAATAAAGGCAGTGCATAGTTAAACTTCATTTGGCATTTCATGAAACTAAATTCAGCGTAGTAATAACCTTTATTTCTACAGTGTATCTAAAACAAAACCTTTGTTCAAAGTTTAAATTTGGCATTGTGGTAAGCGCGCTTCGGATTGGGGTCTCAAAGTTGCAACGCCGCCTTGGTCAGTGCCGTGTTTTTCCAGATAGGTGTTTAATTAACTTTTAAAGTCACTCGAGGCGTATTGAGAGATACAATCAATGCAAACTATCGCGAATCTCACAGTATTTATGCGATTCATTCTAATTAAATATTTCGAGGGCGATGCCCTTAAAAAACGGACACCTAATTTTAATTCCAAAACAGACAAATGTCACCAAGAATATGTAATTAAAATTTTCCTTTTATCATGTACGTGAAAATAAGCAAGTTCGCATTGTCTAATAAATTCGTTTATAAATTCTGGTGTCAGTTCATTATTTCATAAGTTTAAAATAGAATTACTCCATTCCGGAAAGGATTAAGTGGTCGCAGGACTCTTAAAGCTTCAAAATGTAAGAAATTTAAATTTTTTTATATGTTAAACTCCTATTTTTTCTGAATATTTTGATATAATTGTTTCCTTGAAATTCCCATTAGAAGAGAAGTTTTGGCTTTTAGAATCATACCCGCTCAATAGCTGAAGCGGCGTTTCCGAAACTTTAAAGTCATTATTTTCCAAATGGCGTTTTTTGGGTATAACGCGCAGGATACCTCAAAAACTTCTGAATATTTTTTCATGAAATTTTCAAAACATATATTCCATGTTATTCTGTATAAACTGCACCTAAAATTTCCTTTTTATTGTTCAAAAAAATATTTTTTACGTGATTTTACTGTTGAAATTTTCAAAATTTTGTACTAGCTAAATGCAGCATTGCATTAAAAATATAAAAATGCTTTAAATACAAATTTATTTAAGTTCAGGGAAATTATTACAATCTGAAGTATAAGTAAGCCCCCAAATTTTCCTTCTAGTTGCAATATTTATTTTGTAATCCTGCGCGTAAACTGTTATGCCAATTTTTTGTTCGACAAATGTCTAACAGTTTCGAACCCCCTATAAATACTAATTCTGTATCTTGCAATTTTTTAAATACATGAAACGAAAGAATATACTTATATCTTTCATTCCAATTAAAATTGTGTTTTAAAATCATATATATTTTAAGACATTAAATGTTGAAAATGGTCTTGTTTTCATTTTTTCCACTTTTTAGAATCCCAAGACCCCTTAAATTAGTATGTTTTTAACAATTTGACGTTTATTGCTTTTATACTGTTACTGGACATTACATTACACATATATATCATTAAAAGTCGTTAACTAGGCATACAGTACGCCGCCCTGTCCTTGTGTATGTCCAAACTGATCGTACCTTTAAGGGTTAATATCTCATCTAATTACCGATGATTTTTTTCGAAAATCCTTATCAACAATGCTTTTATTCTTCTGCAACGATAGGTATATTCAGCGATGCTCAACAATTTTTCTGAATGCCCGTAAATCGAAATTTGTGTATAACGGAAAAATGCTAATTACTCAAAAACTATGTGACCTAGGGTAATCGCTATAATTTTCCGGCAAGGTTTATATTAACGTCTAGTACCTTTAATATTTTCATAATTTTAGTTTAAGTAGATTCGGAATTAGATGGGGGGGGGGGGACATATTTTTGCGCTACATTTTCAACAATATCTTTGAAAATATAATACCTAAAATTAAAAGAAATGTATTTTTGAGTTCAGCGTTACAAAAGCTTTCACAGGATACCCCACATGATATACAAAGAAAAGATTTTTTTTTCAAGTAGCATAATTAGCCCCTCTACTTTTTTACTAAATATATTTATGAATGTTTATTAATCTGAAAATATGTGGGTCAATGGTCTTTATTACTTCCCCGAATTTGAACTTTCCACGTTCCATAGTTTACGATTAAAATGGCTGTGACAGACAGACAGACAGACAGACGGACGGACAGACACAGAAGTGATCTTATAATGGTTCCGTTTTTACTTTTTAAGTACGGAACCCTAAAAAAGGGATACAATAACGGATTAAAGATAGATTTTTCAGTGTTTCACGCAGAATCTTTTTTGCTAGCATTTCTTTTCATTTGGCTACTGTTTTTTTATTTCTTATTCGCCAAATCGCTAATGTTGGTCCAAAGACAGCGAGAACAATTGAATATTAATGAGTGCATAGTTGTTCATTTTTATACAAAATAGATAACACTGATATTAGAAATGTGATTGTAGTCTAAAACTAAACTAAACCTGTGGCTATATGATCCATGAAGGATCATGGCCTACAGCAGCCGTCCTGTTTTCTTGATTTTTTTTTTTTTTTTTGTAAACTACTTTTCCATAATTGTATTAAAATATGGATTCATTTCTGTCATTTCAGGTTTGGATCTTGTTCGTATCGGATTGAGCCTGACGTGTGTCTGGTTCGGCTTAACGAAATTATTTTTATCGGTTTTGGATAGGGTAATTCTTTTCGCGCAGAATTCTAAGCTTTTTTCCTCAAATGTTACACGCAAGATCATTTATTTATTGAACAACAAACATACGACTTGTGTGCTTGACATGAGAGCCCACTTATAAATCGGAGACAAGATAGCACAAGGAAATATTACAACACAAGAGATATACATCCTGGGAGTTCCACACAAAGTGTGTGTGCAATGGAACCAGCGAGAATCGAACCCACAATCTCTTACGCTCGCAAGCGATTAGCAGCGTGGTGCTCTGACCACTCGGCCACAGAGACCCCACGTAAGATCATTTTCGAGTACAATTTAATATTCAGCCGTACTTTGAGACACAACCCGCTCTTTTCATGGGAGAAAAATATTAAAGAAAAAAAATCTAACAAGAGTCATGTTATCAACAATAGATCTCCAAAAATGGAGTCTCCAACATCGGTAACAACAATGAAATTAATTTTGAACTAAACCACGCTTGCTAAATACAGCAACAATATAGATGTAACTGTAAGAGTTTTACAACAATAGTTAAAAAAAGAAAATTCAACAATAAGAAACCTGTTATCTAATAATTTATTTTGGTTTTGTTACATCTCAATTTCTATTGTGGTTTGCCTCGAACAATTAAAATTTATACTCTCAATTGTAACTTAACAATGCTTTAACAAATTAATTGTTGCAATTTTAATTCGGACAACAATGAACTATTTATTAATTATTTCAACTTTATTATCATTGATAATTTCAAGCGAATAAGTTTGTGTGATTTATCAAAGTGATTAAAGTACTTGAGAGTTATAATTTGCTTGAACTTTCGTACAATTTTTATTGAAACAAGTTTCTTAACCTTTTATTTTGATATTGTTTAAAAAAAAAATCATCTTAATACGTAATTTATATTTATAAAAAGTGTCTTAAAAAAAGTTTTCGTTTACTAAGGTAAAAGTAAATAGCCTTAGGCTTTAGTCTATATTCGTTTATTGAAAAAATATAAACATAATTTGACTATTTTAACGACTATGGATAAGTTTAAAGTCATGAATGTTCCTAATAAGGAGCCTGTTAACTATGATAGAGATACTATTCAGAAAAAGGCTATCAAGATCCTATCAAAGAGCAAATACAAATTTGTTGAAGAAATTGGCCGAGGATCTTTTGGTGATGTATTGGCTGTCAAGTCGAAAAGAAACAAAAAAATGTTAGCTGCCAAAGTGATACATCCGGATCTAACTTCGCCTGGGGAATTATCATTATGGCCTCAGCTTAATCACAAGAACATTGTTCCTGTACTAGATATAATTCGTCATAAAACTGCGGATATATTTTTGATGCCACATCATCCTAATTGCCTGATAAATATTCTTCATGAGTGGCACGTTGGAGCAGCCCGTTACAAAGCAGAGTTTTTTCAACTTACTGTGGGATGGTTGAGAGATATGTTCACGGGGCTTGCTTACCTTCATCGTTCAGGTGTATGTCATTTAGATCTAAAAGTAGACAACTTATTGATTACATCTGAGAATATTGCAGTAATCTGCGACTTCAGCGCTCTGGATAAGTTGAATACACCAACAAACAAATATGCCCTTCCTCAGTATTACTGTCCACCTGAGGCATGGCCAGAAGAAGTAGGTGGTGAACGTCCGTTTGTGGATGGTGCTGCATTTGATGTTTGGTCAGCAGGCATGGTTGTGTTTTATATTTTCTCAAATCGTTGGATGGAAAGACATTTGTGGGGCAAAACTAAATGGATGGACGAAATACACCCACTTGTTCACAAGTGTTTGCAGATTCATTTTTTCAAATCATTGATGAAAGAGGCCCATCGGTGTGTGATGTTAACTAATAAAGATTATTTTCAAGCCCTGAATCTCATACAAGGTGTACTTCGATACAGACCAGAAGATAGACCAAATATTCACCAAATTTTAGAACATCCAATGCTGGCTCAGAAGAAAGAAAATGGCAATATTTTACAACCTGATAAGATCTGGGTTAAAAAGCAAGCGGAAATATACGATGAGATGCAGAGCATGTTAAATGCCGAGTTTAATCTTCAACTTAAAAATCACGTGAAAAATATCATCAAAAAAGCTCGAGATGTTGTGAATGAAACGTTGATGGATCCAAAAGACGTCGATAACCACAAATCCTTGGCTCCAAATTTGTTTGATATTTCAGATTTAAAATCAAAAGCTGACACAGGAGAATTCCTATCACAGAATATAGATTCTTCACTGAATGAAAAACCTAAAAAAGTCCACAAGAAGAACAAGTGGTCTAAATTCTTCGACAGATGTCGTTCCATTTTCTCTCGCCATCAAAATAAGACTGTGAAATAGCAGCAATAATCGGCATGTGATATATAAATTTATTGTTTCTCATATTCGTATGTATTTTAGGAAATCTTTCATTATGCATAAATTGCATTGTTATTTAAGTAACTTATTCAATAAATAAATTCAAAATTGATACGATTGAAACTTTGTCATTTTTAAGATAAATACACACCTTTTCTTACAAACGTGACTTGTAAAAACCATCTTAATGAAATCTATTTTAGGTTGTTTTTTTACCTGTCACTATATATTATACTTCATTTCAATGTTATACATTTATATTTTGAGTTAATCTGAGTAGCGTTATTGGACGAAGTTTAAAAGTTATGCAATAATAATGAACATACGTTAATAAAATTAATATTTGATTTCTTGATTGGATCATGTAATATATTATGGCAATAATAGTAGCCTTTTGTTTTTTTAAATGCGTTTTTTCTCAGTTTTATATACTAATTTTGAGTAAATTTGATTTATTAACAAAATTAAGGAGCGTATTGACAGAGAGATAGAAGAAGGATCATTATATCCTAACAAAGTACACCTGAAAATATTTTGAAAATATATAGACAAAATCCTATACAGAATTGTTAAAAGTACCAAAAATCTCCAATTACACCCTATTAAAGGAACTTCTGAAAATCTACAATTATACCCAATAATGGAAAATGTTAGAATTTTTTTAAATCGAAATTTTCAATGAAATGCGCATTTCAAGATCAAATGTGTTATATTTTTCTGTGTTAAAGAAACATTCTGCAATTCATAGCTGCCAGCTGTCACAATATTACACAACCAGTAATTCTGAATGGTAGTCTGCTCTTTATTTAATCGAAAATTTCTGTAATTAAATAAGATTCCCATTCGAAATTTATGGTAGTCAAAAATCGCATCAGTTGGCAGTAACAGAAATGAACAGTAATAGCAAAGCCTGACTAATCATATAGAATTTCCTTTGAAAATTATCTAACCACATTCGTTTACTGCTATCGTTGGTCTAAAAACTATAATTTTTACAATTAAAATGAAATATAAATCTAGAAACTGATTATTAACGAAATTTTACTGCAAAAAAACCTCATTTTTCTATCCGATTGAATTAAGAGGTCTTGTACCTTTTAAACGCGTCGAGAATTAACGAAAAACTTCAAAGTTTGAATTAGTCTATCTTCAAAACCTTTTTATGTATAAGCATGAAATTTTGGATATTGATTTAACAGATTGTGATTTTTAATATACTACCATTAGAGATTTATTAGCCTTTTACAGAATTTATCTGTTGTGGAAATCAAAATAGCTCTTTTTTTTACCCCAGAAGTCATTGCGCGCATGATATCTTGAGAAAATATGTATGGATTATCATGAAATTTGGTAAAGATACTAAACAAATATGTGTGTTTAAAATGAACGACTTTTAAGTATTTACAATTGTAATATTTTTAGTTATGACTATTTTTATTCATTAAAATTATAAAATTTTTACTTTTTTTTACAAAAATATTTTTTTATACAGTTAATGAAATAATTTTTGCCTAAGAGTAGTTAATTTTAAACAAACATATATGCTTAGTACCTTTGCCAAATTTCATGACAATCCATACATACTATCTCAAGATATCATGCGCTCATTGACTTATGGAGTAAGAAAAAAGAGCTATTTTGATTTCAACAATACACAAATTCTGTAAAAGGCTAATAAATTTCTAATGACAGCATATAACAAAGCACAATCTCTTTAATCAATATCCAAAATTTCATGTTTATACATAAAAAGGTTTTGAAGATAGACCAATTCAAACTTTGAATTTTGTTATTAAATTTCGTCGCGTTTAAAAGGTACAAGACCCCTTAAGAACGTCGTAAGATCAAATACTTAAATATTCATACTCTTATGAATTGAGGACGTGACTTTTCAAATACATTTAAAAAATTTATGTACAGGCATCCCCCGACTTACGTAAGTAATGCATTCTGCAAACTTTTACGTAACTTGACTATTAAAATGTGAAAAAGTATAAAATCAAACTGAAAGTATACTTTCAAATTAAAATCCTCTTATGGAATGCAGGATTTGTAAATTTTACATTGATGAATTGATTTCAAAATTTTTCCAATCCATAGTAAACGAACAGCTGAAGCCAGAAAAAAAAAATCACTCGCTCCTCTTCATAACATAATATCTACGGTTGAATGCCAGATTTTTTGTCATATTTTAATTAGATTTGAGTTTGTTTGTCAAAGATTTGAATGCAATCCCAATAAAAAATATAAATCCCACTAATATATAAAATTATATTATTGTTGTAGTTTTTACCTGCATATTTTATTTATAAAATAATTATCAAAAGTACGCAAATGAAACGAGATAGTGTGTTCATAAATTAATTTATGAGATTTATTACGTAACTGCGAATTTACGTAAGTCACATAATACGTAAGTCGAAGGATGCCTGTAATAATATTTCGATATTGCTTGAAATCATTTTGCTTACTTTTTTATAAAAATTATTTATATATATATGTACGAGTATGTCATATATTTTAAATTTTAAATTTATCTTAAATCTATTCCAAATTCTTCACCCCATTTAATTCAATTTATTTCCTTTTAATTTATTATTTTCCTATTAAAATGCGTATTTTTTTATTTTTCTTTACATTTTCCTATTCTAAGTTTGTCTTAAACTCACGCCAATATTTTATTCCACCTCGAAATCATTCGACTTCAGAATATACTTTTTCTTGAACCTAACCAATAAATTGCTGGAATGAAATTTTTTCCTGTTTCTCTTTTCTCAAAATCCGCGGCTTTAGCTTCTGTGGAATGTGACTGCCGTAGAGTAGCTGCTTAATATAAATACTAATTTTTCGCTAGTTGTGTTCTGGCATACTTTTACGTAACCTGCTGCGTTATTATATAGAGTATGTTATGTTGTTTAAAAATGACTGTGTTTCGAAAAGAATTCTCCCATCTACCTGTTGTTGTCATTTATTTACTTAAATAAACGCATTTGCTGCAACTGATTTTTTTTCTTGGAGAAACTCTACTGGTTTTTTTTTTTTAATTCAGTGCCTTGTATAACCACCTGGTACACGTCGGCTGCCTAAATTTAGGTACTTCATTCCCAAAGTGACATTATTAGCTGATAAGTTCATCCGTCTAACATAGAATACAGGGTGTGTTCACAAACTTTCAAGACTGGTCTGAAAATACAAAATTTATTAAACATTTTTGTACAGCGAACTAACATTCTTCGAAATATGACCCTTGGGCATCAACACACCGTTGCCAGCGTTTTTTCCATAGTTCATAGGCTCTCTGGAAGTCTTTGCGGGCAAGACTGTTCAGGGACCTCGCGAAGCTGCCGGGATCGCCTGAATCGTGTCGAATTGCTTCCTTTTCAGGTCTTTCTTGATCCAGGGAAACAAAAAAAGTCGCTGGGAGCAAGGTCGTGGCTGTAAGGGCTTGCGGCAGTATTGCCACGGTAAACTTAGCCAAAACTTCGATGGTAGCGTGCGGCGTGTGTTAGGGCGCATTGTCGTGGGGAAAAATCCAATTGTTTCTGATGTCTGGGGGGACGCGCCGGACTCGATCCTTCAAATAATGTTACATTCCAACGTAAAACCGACCTGATCGGAGGCGTCCGCCAAGACATAAGAGACGATTGGATAGTTCGCTACGACAATGCGCCCTCTCACACGTTTCTCGCGACCGCCAAAGTTTTGGCTAAGTTTAACGTGGCAATCCTGCCACAAACCTCCCTATAGCCCCGACCTCGCTCACAGTGACTTTCTTTTTTGTTCCTTTGGATCAAGAAAAACCTGAAAGGGAAGCGATTTAACACGTTTCTAGCGATCCACGATTCCAGCTTCGATGAGGTCCCTTAACACCCGTGCGAGCAAAGACTTCCACACTGTAAAAAAAAAATCTGTAAAGTTCCTAATGTTTTTCTAGGAAACTGGGATTCCTAGAACTTTTTATGTAACGGCAACAACAAATATGCATATAACAGACACACTTTTGCGCCGAAAATCAAAAAATCTGTAAGGTTACTAAGAATTTTTTAGGAAACTGGGATGCCTAGAACTTTTCATGTAACTACAGCCAGGTTTACAGATAAAATTTTAGTAAGATTACTGAAATTTTAATAGATTCATTTGTAAAGTTACAGATTTCTGTAGCTTTACAAAAACTAGTTTTGTAGATTTGCAGCTTTTTTTGTACAGTTACAGATGACAGTTTAGTAAGCATGTAATTTTACATCTGTAGAGCTACAGAAATTTTACAGTGCAGGAAGCCTATGAACAATGGAAAAAACGTTGGCAGCAGTGTGTTGATGCCTAAGGGTCATATTTCGAAGAATCTTAGTTTGCTGTACAAAAATGTTTAATAAATTTTGTATTCTCAGACAAGTCTTGAAACTTTGTGAACACAGCACGTACTTCATGACAACATCGATTTTTCGTGATATATATATATATATATATATACTGTTTTTTGTGTTCATTCTGCTTGAGTAATATTATATGTATTATTCATTTCTGGCTCTAAAATTTCTTTATTATTAAACGTTTATCATTTTTATCATTTTATATCGCTTTTGTACGAGTTTTTTTAAATGTTTTACATTATTTACTGGATTCATGAAACAGTTTTATGCGTTATACGCTTCTGAAGGTTTTAATAATAATAAATATTTCATAAATAAAGACACAATCTTGCTTAATGGTACACAAAACACGAACTTTTATAAGCTAAAAGTTAACTTCTACGTTTCGAGCAGTTTCTACAGCCGTCTTTAGGAAAATATGATGGTAAAATGGCTCAAAGTTCAGAGACGTAAGCTTCCTGTGCAAGAGATAATTAGACGAAACTTGACCAATGATTTGAATATAAAAATATAGTGTTGCCATCTAGTGAAAATAAATAATTATTAATGAACTGAGATCTAATGGATCAAAATGTCGATTTAAGAAACCACGAGTGCCGCCATCTACACATGAGGGACAAAACCATGTTCAAATGAGTTTTCATTCAAATTTTGGCAACATAATACGCGTTTAAGCTGAAATATTGTAATTAGATGTAGAATTATGACTTTATGATATTATGCCAGATTTTTGGGATATTATAGGACAAATTATCGTTACAAGGTTTCTACACGTGCAATGATTTCAACTGATTCTCTGGTCCCTCATGTGTAGATGGCGGCAATCGTGTGTTTCTTAAATCGACCTTTTAATTCATTTGATCTCAGTTCATTAATAATTATTTATTTTCACTAGATGGCAACACTACATTTTTATATTCAAATCTTTGGTCAAGTTTCGTCTAATTATCTCTTGCACAAGAAGCTTTCGTCTCTGAACTTTAAGCCATTTTACCATCATATTTTTCTGAAGACGGCTGTAGAAACAGCTCGAAACGTAGAAGTTAACTTTTAAATGTTATTAACGTTCGTGTTTTGTGTACCATTAAGCAAGATTGCGTCTTTATTTATTATATTTTATGGTGCAATTGTCCAGTACGTGTTAATAAATATTTCTTCTTTTACCCAGTTGCAGATATTCTTCTTTACTTTAATATCTATTATTTCATTCAGTGATTGATCTTCTCCATGAAAGAATGACAAATGATCTCCTCATAACGGGAGATTAGACAGAAATGTAGATGAATGAAGGAAAAATATGATAGACACTTTCTTTACCAGATTTATTCATAGACACGTGCGTTGGCCATCATTTCTAGATTCATGCAGCAATTTTGTGCGTTATACGCCTTTGGATGTTTTAAATATAATAAATCTTTTCCATTACCCGATTGCAGATATTCTTCTTTATTTTTTTTTTTTTGACTGAGATTTTTCCACGAACTAATTACAAAGTCTCAGAAGTACAAACATGTTAATACTTTGTATATTTTGATGTGAAAAAAAACTTTATTCAGACATTAAATTTCCTAATTTATGTAGTAATATTCCTAAGTTGACTCAAATTCCTTTTATTTCTTTCAAAAATATTTTTAAATCTATATATGTACATTATTTGTTGCGTTTGTTTCATAGTTAGTAACATACATTTTTGTCTGTTAAATTTCTTTGTTAGTAAATGTTTGTAATTTTGCAATTACAATCGTAGCTTTTCCATGAATTTTCTTATTATTATTATGTGCTCGATTTATGAAGCAATTTTATGCGTTATACGCTTTTCAACACTTTAACTATAATAAAACTCTCCCATTACCCAATTGCATATATTCTTCTTTACATTAATCTTCATTATTTCACTCAGTGATTTATATTTTTCACGAAAGGATGACAAAGGCTCTCCTGAGAACGGGTGAGGTGACATGAGTGTAGATGTAGATGAATGAAGAGAAAATATGACAGATAATTTCTTAAGCATAGGTATCCGCACGCACGCGCGTTTTGGCACCAATTTCTGCATATCTAGGATATGATTTGTGCGGCCTGATTTGTAAATATTTAACCCTTTATGTACTGAATTATGAATTCATGAAAATTGGATCTTCTAAAGCATTTTTCTTGGATTGTTTAAACTACATTGGAACATTTACATAATCATTTACTAAATTTTAGAAGGATTTTAGAAGGATTGAAGAATTTAGTAGAATTAAATAAATTTGTATTTATAGGGATTTTGTGCAATATTTATAACCCCACTCGAATTTTTTATTTTAAATACTTTTCTTAGTATTTTGTAGAATTAGGAAATGTACAAATATAATGTTCTTAAAATAGGAATATAGAAATATTTCCGAATTGAAAAATCCCACTTACCCCTTCCAACGCCAAGAGGGCTGGAAAGATGCAAAGGCAAAAGAAATCATCCTTTTAAAAATATTTTTACTTTGTGTAACCAATAATGCTTTTGGAACAGAATAAAGTAATGAATAACTCATTATAAACTGTATTAAAACTTATTGATGTTTAAATGAATTTTATAACAAGTTATTTTAATGGTACTTATAAGTATCGTCAGTAGATAAAGGGTTGATGTGATATACTATATTGTAAGTATACAGGGTGATCATGATTAAAGTTTTCCTTTGAAGCATTTATTAAATAAAAATTTCTCTTCCAAAAGTTGGCGATAAATTCTATATACAAGAAGGCACTCAGTTCTTTTGTCTACTTTTTTTTTATTATTCCTTAGATTCATGAAGAAATTTTATTCTTTATACATTTTTTATTATTGTATGTATAATAAATCTTTTCCGTTATCCATTTGCGAATATTCTTCTTTACTTTAATATTCATTATTTCACACGTTGATTGATCTTTATAACGAAAGAATTTCAAAAGGCTCTCCTGATAACGTGTTCGGTGACAGGAGTGTAGATGAATGACGAGAAAATATGACGGATACTTTCTTTAGCAGATTTATCTGCACACACGTGCTTTTTGGTGCTAATTTCTGCATGTCAAGGCTATGATTTATATGGACTCATTTGTAAATGCATGATGTAATATATATTTTAAGCATACAGAGTGATCATGATTATATTTTTGTTTAAAGAATTTATTAAATAAAAATTACTGGACCAAAAGTTTGTGATAATTACTGTATACAAAAAGACTTGCGATTCGGGTGTCTACTTCTTTCATTATTTATTAGATTCATGAAAAATTTTATGCTTTATACACTTTTGATTATTTTAAATATAATAAATCTTTTCCATTATCCATTTGCATAGATCCTTCTTTTCTTTAATAACCATTATTTCACTCGGTGATTGATCTTTGTAACGAAAGAATGACAAAGGCTCTCCTGATAACGCGTGAGGTGACAGGAGTGTAGATGAATGGAGAGTAAATATGACGGATACTTTCTTTAACAGATTTATTCTAACACACGTGCTTTTTTACGCTTATTTCTGCATGTCAAGGCTATAATTTATGTGGTCTCATTTGTAAATGTTTGATGTAATATATGTTGGTGATCATGATTAATTTTTCCTCTGAAGCACATATTAAATAAAAATTTCTCGATCAAAAGTTTGTGATAATTTCTGTATACAAGATGACATTCAATTTGTGTGTCTATCCACACACATGTGCGGCTTGGCGCTAATTTCTGCATGTCAAGTGTATGATACGAGGATATGATTTGTGTGGACTCATTTGTAAATGCTTAATGCGATATATAATGTAAGTATACATCATTATCATGATTAAATTTTCCTCTGAAACACAAACATTTATTTAATAAGAATTTCTGGACTAAAAGTTTGTGATAATTTCTATATACAAGAATACTTTCGATTTGTGTGTTTACTGTTTTTTTCTTATTCTTTAGATTCGTGAAGCAATTTTATGCTTTATACAATTTTGATTATTTTAAGTATAATAAATCTTTTCCATTATCCGTTTGCAAATATCCTTCTTTACTTTAATGTTCATTATTTCACTCGGTGATTGATCTTTTTCTCGAAAGAATGACAAATGCTCTATTGATAACGGGTGAGGTGACAGGAGTGCAGATGAATGAAGTAAAAATATGACATGTACTTTCTTAAGTAGAGTTATCCGCACACACGCGCGTTTTGGCACTAATTTCTGCATGCCAAGACTATGATTTATGTGATTTTATTTGTAAATGCTTGGTGCAATATATATTGTAAGCATACTGGGTGATCATGATTAAATTTTCGTGTGAAGCACTTATTAAATGAAAATTTCTGGACCAAAATTTTGTGATAATTTCTGTATACGAGAAGACTTTCGATTCCTGTGTCTACTTCTTTCATTATATATTAGATTTATGAAGCAATTTTATGCTTCATTCACTTTTGATTATTTTAAGTATAATAAATCTTTTCCATTATCCACTTGCAAATATCCTTCTTTACTTTAATATCATTCTTTCACTGGATGATTGATCTTTTTCTCGAAAGAATGACAAATGCTCTCTTGATAATGGGTGAGGTGACAGGAGTGTAGATGAATGAAGAGAAAATGTGGCAGATACTTTTTTAGCAGATTTATCCACACACACGCACGTTTTGGCTCTAATTTCTGCATATCAAGGATATGATAAAGGATATGATTTGTGTTGTCCGTATAAAAATTTAAATTTCGTAATTTTTTAAGAAATGTTTTTATTGATCGAAATCGCTTTTAAAATGTTTCTTTACCTGGTTTAAAACATTTTTGTAATTGGAACTATATGTCTATGACTAACGGTTTAGGAATTAGCCATTGGACACCGTTGAGACCGGACACCCTGTATAACCACGCGCAAAAAAAAATCAATAATTTCTTTCGAATTACCCACAAGTGCGAAAACCGTTCATTATCTTTTTTTTTCTTTTACTGCCACTAATTATCGATACCGTTTTTGAGTATATTTTTATGTCTATCAACCAGTTTTTTCAACCCGGAATATTGGTTTTTCGGATGCTATCCAATCTCTTGTGAACATTTTCATGTTCAACATACATGTTTTACAGATAAACGCGATAAATTAACTGCATTAACATTAATATTAAAATTAATATTTTTTGTGTCTCTTGGATCTATAAATTTATTTACATAGGTGAAAATGACTTGTTGAGAACTGGATAGACCCTAAAAACAAATATTCCAGTTGCATAATACACTATTAACAAGTAAAAATTAAATTTTAAAACTCAAAAAACCCGACTGCGTAAAAAGCGAACTAATTAATTATTTGTCATCCGTGTGAAACTATTTTTTATATTACTTACCTATTTTTTTTTATTTACTGGTACTGATGGCTTTTAAGTTGTGTTTAATTGTTAGTTTCTTATCTATAAACACTGTTTTGATGAGGCCTATAGATGTCTATGAATGGTAGAGTTGCAGTAAAGCTAGAGATCCTACCTACATAACTTCCAGGTTGTGTAGTATTTAAACGGAACTTCTGAGTGTAAAATAGTCAATGAAACATCGTCTTCATTTTGAAAAACCTATCCAATGATATGCCACTTAATAGGGTGCGTAATTTGTTTTTGCCTCTATCGCCATATTGTATTTTACGGCCGCCATTTCGAATTTATGAAAACAAAACCTAGCCTATAACCATCGGACAGTTAAGACGAATCGATAGAGACCTTATTCATTAAAATACATCCAGCCGTTGGGATGTTTCGAGGGTATAAAGAAATCCACATACCCAGATACGTGTGAAACACATAACCCTTCTTGGCAGTCGGGTAAAAAGTAGTCAGAAACGGAAATTATAAGTAGAAAAAGAAACTCTTTTTTTTTATAGATACTTCTTTAAATTTCAAAACTATATTGGTTTCGGGGGTATCTAAAGAAAAAGGAGAATTTTTCGCAATCATTTTTAACTCGGAAGATGTAATTGTATGTTTTTGATCGTGATTATATTTCACATTTTTGTACTCTCTCAGAAATACTTTCTTCAGTTATTTGAAGAATGGCCGTTTCTTTTTTCTCCGTTACAAAAGAGGAAAATTCCACCAATTGAAGAAAGTCCCGTCCATTTTTTCCGTTGTAGGAGAGAAATTTTTAGTTATTTGAAGACACGGTGTTTTAAAAAAAATCTCTCTCTTTCTTCTGTGACTGACCTTGGGGTTGAACTTGGCACCAGACTGCTTAGAATTGAATATCTTTATTACGCCAAAGATCGCTTGCTAGAGGTAGAGTTTAAAATAAAAATAGGGGTATTCTTTAAATGGGGGCTTATATAATGCATGATAAATTTCTTGTTCAGAAAGCTCTTAAATGTAAACTTAATAGCGGAGAGATTTTGTAAAATGTGAGATAATGGTTGGGGTTTTAAAAATTGTAGAATTATAGAGAACAAAAGATCTATGAATTAGACATTTTTAATTAGATATAATATGATTGTTAGATGTAAAATATGAATATTATATTTTTTTTATTAAATTCGAGATGAAATGTTTTATTTTTTGAGTAAAATCGATAGTTTTAAGTAAATTTATTACATATGTATATTTTTTTCAAATGTGTTCGTTTAGAATATATTTTAACTGCGAATATTTTTTGTTTCTCGAAAAAATAAATTGCGAATAATTTTAAATGAGAAAATAGTTACTTTAGTAAATTCGAAAGCGTTATTTTTGTTTGTTTGTTTTTTAAGTATATTAAAAAAATTAATTAATTTAATTTTTGGTATTTCATTTAAAAAATAAATTCGAACTTTGGTATTAACAGAGCCAATACGCATGCGTGCAAAGAATGGGCGGAATTTACCCCATACTTTTCAGGCTTTCGGGAAGTTTTAACGGAAAAGGCATGTTTTCTATGAGTACGGAAATTATTTGATTGAAAATTAGGAACAATTTAGTGTATAAAATCAAGTTTTTCTGATAGTAGAGTTTAAGAAACAATTGCCTTTTTTAACAGTGGAACTGTTACAGATAATTTTAATTAAATTTATAGATATAGTATATTAATTTATAGAAACAATTGTGTTATTATTTGACTATCAGTGCAGAAAAATGCCTACATTATAATTTAATTAATCCGGAGATTTATATTTAGAAAAACGAATATTTTGTATTTTTTAATAAATAACAAAGTTTTCCTCTATACTTATCATTTAATGTCATAAACGTAAAACCATTTCTCCAATTTTATTTTGATAAAAAAATTTGATATTTTAAACTTAAATGCATATTTAATTTTTTTTTCCCTCTGTCATTTAACTATCATTAGAAAATGTTTTTTTTAATCTTATTCTTAACACCTGAATTAAATTAATCATTTTTAAAAAGAAAACAAAGTGAAAAGTTTTGAAAGACAAGAGATAAAAATAATGATTTATCTTGATAAGTTCCTTTTTTGAACTCAGATTTAAGTTTAATTTTTTTTATTTAATTGCTGAAGCAGATGGCACAGACCAATTTTGTGGAATGCTTGTGTCTCGTTGTTTTAAGTATTTTTTAATTACATTAAGCGTTGAGACGTAAATTTTATTTTTTTTCTTAAACTTTCTTTTCTTCTGAATAACTTTCTGAAAGTGGCAGGTAACAGCCGCATTTGTTTATTTATTCATATAACTAACAAACGTACCTTTATTGATATGTGATACTTTTCCTTTTCATTATAAATTAAGTTTAATACGTAATAACTTGAAAATCTATTTAACTGAGACAAAATCCATAAATAATTTTTAAATTACTGTACTAGAACATATAAATTTGCACTTCACTTTCATTTAGAAAATAAATTAATTTAATCAGTCATATTATTTTATGTCAAACGATAAACAAATAAAATAATATTTTATAATGTCTTTTGCATTGGTTATTGTATACGCTTAATAGACTCACGTTTTAGCTCACTATGCAATTTGTGATTTTATATATTATAATACAACATCATTTCATACATGTTCCTCAAAAGTCCAGCTGTACTACGTCTGGTACGAAGTTGCGAATTAACCCTTAAGGGGACAAAGGAACCTCAAAATCATTTTTTATATGCAGAGTGTCCGGTCTCAACGGTTTCCAATGGCTAATTCCTAAACCGTTAGTCATAGACATATAGTTCCAATTACAAAAATGTTTGAAATCAGGTAAAGAAATATTTTAAAAGCGATTTGCGTCAATAAAAACATTTCTTCAAAAATTACAAAATTTAAATTTTTATACGGTCCCTCGAACCTAGAAGTTATATTTAGTAAAATATTCCTATTACACTGACAAATAAGACAAAAAAAAGTCCCATTCATATAACACTAAAATTGGGCGAGTTATGAAATTTTAAAAATCCGTGACTTATGCCACTTTTCTGCTCTGAAAACAAATGAGCTCGGCTTGGCTTTGAGGGCGTCACATACCAAGTGCTTAAAATATTCAAAGATCTTATTTCAAATGTATCTGCGCTTTGAAAAAAATCGTACAAGTATTATGATTAAGTTAGCATTTGTTAAGTTTCAGATTGGCTAAAGTAACATGTTTTATTTTGTCAAGATTTGAGACTATTTCTTTTATGATATCTTTTAACAAAAATTATGTTATTTTTATAAGTTTTTACGTTACTTCAACGATCGTATGTATGTTTTTCCAGTTCAAAATTTGTACTCGGACTTTAACTCACTTTCAAATATCCGATCGAGATTACATTTTACATACTGGCGCAAATCCGATAATAATCTAATATTATTATGATTTTCGGTGGTTACCATTTATACTTATTTTACAGGATAACACAAAAAATTTCGGATAGATTACCGCCTAGAAGTTTAAGAAAAAGTTTTAGATTAGATAATACAAGACTGCAATTGTTGGTTTTTTTAACTTTTATGTATTTTTTAGCACTGAATCCGAAAATTACCTTAATTTTTAACCGTCATGTCAGGACATTTCGCAAATCATAAATTGTCGAATTTAAAGAATAACGAAAATCGGATACTATAAAGTAGAGGAGATGGTTGTGTTTTTTAACTTTTGATGATTGATTTTTACATACTTTTTAGCACTGAATCTGAAAATGACCTTCATTTTTAACCATAACGTTCGAATTTTTTTGCAAATCGTAAACATGTCAGTTAAGATATAGCGAAAATCTTATGCTATAAAACATATGTAAAACGTTTTATTTTATTTTATTTTATTTTATTCAATAATTTATCGATATTTTTGCTTATCCTGGGATTCTAACAGCTGAGTGGTCCGATGAGATGGGGGAGTAGATCCAATTTTAACTTTAAACTTTTTAACCTTGAAATTTGCATTTTGCGAAAAATCCTGATGTGATGGTTAAAAATGAAGGTCAATTTCGGATTCAGTGGTACATAATACATAAGAATCAATTACCAAAAGCTAAAAAACATGGTATAACCCAACTTTTGCAGGCTAGTGTAATCTAATACTATTTTAAAATACGTAACATTTTGTAAAGAATTGAGGCTGTTAATTTAGCATCATTTTATTTAACAAAAATTCTGTTTTTTCTTTCTTCTGAAACGTTTATTATAAATTGTATATTTTGCATTAATATGTCAGAATGATTAAAGATTTCAAATTTATATTGCAATGTTAATTTTACTCTCAACCACTTTTTAATTATATCTGACGAAATTATATTTTAACTAAATTTGTGAATGACCCCCAATTTGCAGCAAAAAATATGCTCCAACTTTAAACAGCTGTTACTCGGTCAATTTTAATCGTAGAATAATGGGAATTTTTTTGTATTACTTGTCAGTGTAAAAGTAAAATTTTATTAAATATAACATATAGGACCGGGGGACCGTATAAAAATTTAAATTTCGTAATTTTTTAAGAATTGTTTTTATTGACCCAAATCGCTTTTACAATATTTCCTTACCTGATTTAAAACATTTTTGTAATTGGAACTATATGTCTATGACTAACGGTTTAGGAATTAGCCATTGGACACCGTTGAGACCGGACTCCTGTATAGTTAAAATTTCTCGTTAAATGCTATTCAAGGACACACTATATGCAATATGCCATATATTTATCACACAAGAAATTAAAAAAAATTGGGGAGATAAAAAGCAGGAGTTTTCCAGAATATTTTGAGCGTTATGAAGAACTTTTCAAAATGCCCCATAAGCATTCAATATCAATTAAAATCCCCAATTTTTTAATGCAGTTTTTGTTTATATATACAAATAAAACGGCGGATCGAATTTTTTATATTTGAATATAAAACTAAGAAAAAATATTTTCTAAATTTTATGAAACAATCGGAATTCTTGCATCTTATTTCTGCAATTAACTACCTTTAACATTTCAAATTATATTTAGTTTAAAAAACTATGTACAGTTTTATTTGTATATATAAACCAAACTTGCATAAGAAATAATCGGGATTTTAATTGATATGGAATGCGCATGGAGCATTTTGAAAAGTTCTTCACAACGCTTAAAATATTCAGGAAAACTCCTGATTTTTATCCAATTTCTTTTTAATTTCCCGTGTGTTAAATATATACCATATAGAATACCTACCATATACCTTGAATAGTGTATAATGATGAATTTAAAAATTAATTAAAAAAACGAATTTTAAGGTTCCTTGTCCCCTTAGTCTTTCTACCAATTAATTTTAATTAAAAATTGTACCAGAATTTTATAATGCACTTTTGCTGTAGCAGGTTGCATCAAAAAGACACTTAATTGCTTTTATTTATTTTTATATCAGATTGTACGTGAATTTTTTTGAGTTTTCACCACTACAACAACATAATAAATTGCTCCTAAAACAGCTAAAATTATTGCCAGTGTAAAGTACAAAATGAGGTCGGAGGATGCTGTCATCACACATTTGGGGCCGTCAAACTGCAGTTCCTGCAAATATTTGTTTCACTTAGGTACATTATGCTTGTTTCAGTTTGGACAACAACTACTCAGCTTCTGTACTAGTGTTTCTTTTTCTGAAGCACACATTGATTATCTCTTTACCCCTATACATTGGACTATTTACCTCTGTACCGCACTACAACCATTTGTTACATTTCAAACTAAAAAGAAAACTCGTCAGTGGGAAGCTGTTGAACACATTAACATATTGATACCGTTAGTTTCAGTTTAGACGACACAACTGCTCAGCTTTTGAACTGGTGTTTCCTTTTCTAAACCACATCTTGTATTTCGAATGACGCTTTCCCTCTATACCACATCACATCATTTGTTACATTTTAAACGAAAAAGAAAATTCATCAGTGAGAAGCTGTTGAACATATTAACGTTTGCATACTGTTAATTTCAGTTCAGTTGGTGATTCCCAGCATGGTGTGCACGCCCCATCCGGGGTCAATTTCGAATTTGTAATTTACTCATTCGCCGTAATTGCTTTTTTGAAAAAGTAGCGTTATAGACTAAAAATAAAAAATAATACATACAAAATTAAAATAAATAAATAAACTTTTTGTTAAGTTTCAAAACAGTTCCCAATCAAAAATTTAAAATAGAGCTCAAAACATTATAATTATATGAATATTTAAATTAGAAAATTGAATCCGTCTTACCTCCCACGTCTCTTTTTTCTTTCATTAATTATTGAATATTTTCAAAATATTTCTGGTTATTGCGTATTTTACAATTTTCGAAATATTATCGATTATTTATTTAACGAGCCTTATAATTCTAATTCGCTCTCCTATATGGCAGGTGAAGAAGCTGTTACACGTGAAATTACTTAAAACTATATTATCTCACCATATTGAACATATTTAACTTTAAAAATATTTGAAATTTCTAAACGAAGTTCAAGCAACTTTGTAAAACTTATAAATCTTAAACATTATTAGAAAAAGAAATTAATAAATAGTACATAGCTATGACTCTAGTGCAGGATCTCCTACGCAATATATATACATATACGACATAGGGATTTTAAATTTTAAAGTCAGATAATACACTATAATGCACATGAAAATAATTCACAGTTATCCAATAGTACACAATTCACGATAATCTGAAAAAGGAAGCAGAAAAATGAATTTTAGTGGGGAACAATGGCAACTTAAAATTGATAATGATGATAATCTCGAAATGAACCTTGTTAAAGGATAAATGAAATTGATAAAGGTGAGAATTTTGAAATAGTCTTATGTAATGTATTAATAATAGAAAAGGAATTTAATGTACAAGGCTTTTCCACAAACTCTTAATAAGTCATTAAAATGAATGATAAGTTTTAGTCATGTGATCAGTTTTAATGCTAAGTGCGAGAGAGTCGCTAAAATATTTTATGAATATAAAAATGTTGACCATATAACATTTTTATCTCAAACTGAGGGAAGTTAGAAAGGAACAACAATTCTCTTTTCCAGAAAGGCGAATATGTATGGCTTCATTGCTTTTATAGAATTATGTTAAAAAACACGTATGACAGAAAGTTAACCTTTCTGTCACACGTATATTATGTGAATAAAATTAACTTTTTAAATAACAGGAATACCTTACAGAATGTGTGTGTGTGGGGGGGGGGTCGCAATTTTACATATGCTGAGTTTGGGGCATTACCAATAAAAGGTTGATAACACTCGTTTAGACTATAGAACTGCTGAGCTTCTGTACTGGTCTACCCCTCGGGATGGCACTAACACTCTAAAACGAAAGCTGAGTTCCCGAGGTGGTCATCGCTGTCATCGCTGTACTGGTGTTTCTTTTTCTGAACTACAACTTGGTTATTTCAAATGACGCCTTACTTTTATACAGCGCCACATCATTTTTTACATTTCAAACTAAAAAGAAAACTTGTCAGTGAGAAGCTATTGAACAGATTAGCGTTTTGATACTGTTAGTTTCAGTTTAGACTATACACATGCTCATCTTCTGTACTGCTGTTTCTTTTTCTGAATCACACTTTGGCTATTCCGAATGACGCTTTACCTTCGTACTATATCACATCATTTGTTACATTTCAAGCTGAAAAGAAATCTTGTGAGTGAGAAGCTGTTGAACATATTAACGTTTTAATACTGTTAGTTTAGTATAAATGAAAGATAAAAATAGAAATTTTAAAAATCGTTATTCATGTGAATTTTTTAATCTCTATTTAAATTAAATAGTAATATAATATAGAAAATATTAGTATTCGAAGACAATATACAACTAATTTGTCTGTTTTTCCTATTTTTCCGTAGTTTTGTACATACAGAAATCCTTTGTGGTGTCACTCCTAGCAACTTTTTAATTTGTAAAATAAGTGTTAGGAAAGTGCACAATCTGCCTATTTCAATTGTACTATTGATTTATCATTGATTTCATATATTATATGTCACCTTAAAAGACTAATCATTAGAGATATGTACAGGAAAATTTTAACCGACAAAATGTCCAAATTCTAAAAAAGAAAAATTTCTTGGTATTTTTTACTTTCTATATTCATTCGAGTTTCAGGTTCGAGTCGCTTTCAGATTGTGTTTTCCCTCTTCCGGGCCAATATCGGATTGAGTCGAAATTTCAAAAGAAAATCCTGAATATTTTTCAAATTATAAAGTTATATATTTGAATCAGTGTTCTCGCTGCCGCTCGCCATTGCGCCCAATCGCGACAAAATGCTCCATTTGGCGAGTAGAAGCGCAGACTCACCAAACTGCGAGTGCTCAATTTGTGCTCTTTTTGTGTGCGCGTGGTTTGCAAATAGAGCCGAGATTCTTATCCGCGTTACTGAACGATTGATGTCGCTTTACATGTTCAATCGATCGTTTCATTTACATTGATCTATTTATAGAGATACTGGTTCAACAACAATTCAGTATAGCAACAGCCAAAGACACAGAAAGCATTATTCGATAAGTATTTCGCTATTGTCAGTTAATCACTATCTATGTGCCGGAGTCGCGCCTGTAAAAACACAAACAAAATTACTCGCATCAAGCGCTATATATAGAGAAAAGTTTTGCTATAATGCGATGTTGAAATTAGCGATTTACCAATTTATCAGTTGTTTCCAAAGTATCTCTGGCCGGTCAGATTTTTCCTATCGGTTAAGAGTCACATAGCAATTTTTAGTGTTAATTTACCAACGGTAAATCAAAGATAGCTGTTTTTAATTTTTATTTAGATTGCTAAAAGAATATCGGAAACATTTACGTATTCTGTAGACATTTAGAATGTACTTTTAGGTAGATTTCGTATGAAATACTACCTATTGGGATCGTTCCTATGTTGGAATTTCTGAAAAATTTTTGCAGATCTACACCGATCATGACCCCTAGAACCCAAAACCACCCTCAGTAAAAAACTTTATATATCTATCTATCTATCTATCTATCTATCTATCTATCTATCTATCTATCTATCTATCTATCTATCTATCTATATATATCACTTTCTTCTGGGCACGATAACTTTCGTAATTCTGCACCGATCTCTTCCAAACTGATACATAAAATCAATGGGCATAAAATCTCGGTCAAGTTCGTTAATGGGCAAAATCGGACCAAGGGGACGGAAATAGGGAGGGGTTTTATCACAGATTTTTGATAAAGTTAAAAATGGGCTCAAGGGGCGCAAAAAATAAGGTTTTTGGGAGAAAAAAATTCATAACGTCGTCAATTCTCAAGATATCAAATTCAATTAATATTATTATAAATCTCCTTAACATTATCTAAAACTTTTATATTCACAAGTTTTTGATAGGAGCAATTCGTACCGCAAAAAAAAAATTAAAAACGAAAACAAAAAGGGCGTTTGAAGAAGAAAAAAATTCATAACTTCGTCAATTCTCAAGATATCAAATCCAATTAATTTTATCATGAATCTCCTTAACATTATCTACAACTTTTATATTCACAAGTTTTTGATAGGACCAATTCGTACCGCAAAAAAAAATTAAAAACGAAAACAAAAAGGGGGTTTGAAGAAGAAAAAAATCCATAACTCCGTCAATTCAAAAGATATAAAATCCCCATGAATTTATCATATATCTTCTTAATATTGTCTACAACATCTATATAGACAAGTTTTGGATAGGACCAATTCTTAGAGCAAAAACAAATTAAAAATACATACCGGTTGAAGTAAAAAATGATCTTAGTAAGGGTGTATTCAAATCCAAACTGCTTATTTTCTGACTCATTTTACAATTCATTTTTGCTCTCAAAGGCTTCCAATTGGTACGTTTTCTTACTCAGAAACTATATAATGTACCGTAATGGTCGATTTTCTGATAGGGGCAGAATATATTTTTTTAAATGCTGTTAAAAAGAGCATTTTGAACCGAATTTACCGAAGCGGATTGTGTTGGAAAAATCATTGTATTAAGGATGCGCTTAAATCCAAACTGCTTGTTTTCTGACTGCTTTTTAAATTCATTTTTGCTCTCAAACGCATTTAATTGGTAGATTCGCTTATTCAGAAACTATATAATGTACCGTAATAATCGATTTTTAGATAGAGACAGAATATATTTCAAAAAATGATGTTAAAGTGGGCATTTTGAACGGAATTTCCCGAAGCGATTGTGTTAGAAACGAAAAATATTGTCCTTCTGAGAAAATAATTGTTTATATATCAAGTTTTAATTAATTGAACAAAAAATAAAAACACAGGTCGCTTATAAATCTCTTCAAAAATCACGTCAGCAAGTATCATATTTTTTTTTAATTAAAAATGAATCTGGAATTATGCCAGAAAATTTCGAGTTGTTGAGCATGGAAAAGTATTTTTTTGAATACCGCCCTAACATGATTCTGATAAAACCAGCTATTATATGAAAATGAAATAAAAACTCGTCAAGAGCGGCCAGATAAAATTGTTAAAGTGGATTTATCTATAATCATGATTTAGTTTTTGTTTGTGAAATTAGTATATTTGACTTCGAAATCTACCTCTGCCTGTAGGCCGGGCCGGCAGGGTTTTTTTTTTATTTATTTTTTTTTTTTTATTTTTTTTTTTAGTTTCAAGCAATTACAAAAAATTAGGTTATCTTAGAACATTTTGAAATAAACGGTCAAGTGCGAGCATTACTCGCGTACAGAGGGTTCCGTAGAATAAATATATGAATTTGTAATTGTATTATAGAAAAAAAAGTTGCTAAAAGAATAATAAGACTTTTTAAAAAACTATATAACGTAGGGTTGGGTATAACTGTATGTATTAGAAAAGTGTAACCGAGTATACCCTGAAAGTTCAAAGAGATATATGGAACAATATCAAATATAGCTATTCGTATAATTCTTTTTTTAATATTATCCTAATCTGTTTATGATGAACTTAATTCGGTACTGACAATAAAGGCAGTGCATAGTTAAACTTCATTTGGCATTTCATGAAACTAAATTCAGCGTAGTAATAACCTTTATTTCTACAGTGTATCTAAAACAAAACCTTTGTACAAAGTTTAAATTTGGCATTGTGGTAAGCGCGCTTCGGATTGAGGTCTCAAAGTTGCAACGCCGCCTTGGTCAGTGCCGCGTTTTTCCAGATAGGTGTTTAATTAACTTTTAAAGTCACTCGAAGCGTATTGAGAGATACAATCAATGCAAACTATCGCGAATCTCACAGTATTTATGCGATTCATTCTAATTAAATATTTCGAGGGCGATGCCCTTAAAAAACGGACACCTAATTTTAATTCCAAAACAGACAAATGGCACCAAGAATATGTAATTAAAATTTTCCTTTTATCATGTACGTGAAAATAAGCAAGTTCGCATTTTCTAATAAATTCGTTTATAAATTCTGGTGTCAGTTCATTATTTCATAAGTTTATAATTAGAATTACTCCGTTCCGGAAAGGATTAAGTGGTCGCAGGACTCTTAAAGCTTCAAAATTTAAGAAATTTTAATTTTTTTAGATGTTAAACTCCTATCTTTTCTGAATATTTTGATATAATTGTTTCCTTGAAATTCCCATTAAGAGAAGTTTTGGCTTTTAGAATCATACCCGCTCAATAGCTGAAGCGGCGTTTCCGAAACTTTAAAGTCATTATTTTCCAAATGGCGTTTTTGGGTATAACTCGCAGGATACCTCAAAAACTTCTGAATATTTTTTCATGAAATTTTCAAAACATATATTCCATGTTATTCTGTATAAACTGCACCTAAAATTTCCTTTTTATTGTTCAAAAAAATATTTTTTTACGTGATTTTACTGTTGAAATTTTCAAAATTTTGTACTAGCTAAATGCAGCATTGCATTAAAAATATAAAAATGCTTTAAATACAAATTTATTTAAGTTCAGGGAAATTAATCTGAAGTATCAATCTGTTTACAATCTGAAGTATAAGTAAGCCCCAAAATTTTCATTCTAGTTGCAATATTTATTTTGTAATCCTGCGCGTAAACTGTTATGCCAATTTTTTGTTCGACAAATGTCTAACAGTTTCGAATCCCCTATAAATACTAATTCTGTATCTTGCAATTTTTTAAATACATGAAACGAAAGAACATACTTATATCTTTCATTCCAATTAAAATTGTGTTTTAAAATCATATATATTTTAAGACATTAAATGTTGAAAATGGTCTTGTTTTCATTTTTTCCACTTTTTAGAGTCCCAATACCCCTTAAATTAGTATGTTTTTAACAATTTGACGTTTATTGCTTTTATACTGTTACTGGACATTACATTACACATATATATCATTAAACGTCGTTAGCTAGGCATACAGTACGCCGCCCTGTCCTTGTGTATGTCCAAACTGATCGTACCTTTAAGGGTTAATATCTCATCTAATTACCGATGATTTTTTTCGAAAATCATTATCAACAATGCTTTTATTCTTCTGCAACGATAGGTATATTCAGCGATGCTCAACAATTTTTCTGAATGCCCGTAAATCGAAATTTGTGTATAACGGAAAAATGCTAATTACTCAAAAACTATGTCACCTAGGGTCACCACGCTATAATTTTTCGGCAAGGTTTATATTAACGTCTACTACCTCTAATATTTTCATAATTTTAGTTTCAGTAGATTCGGAATTAGATGGGGGGGGGGGGACATATTTTTGCGCTACATTTTCAACAATATCTTTGAAAATATAATATCTAAAATTAAAAAGGAATGTATTTTTGAGTTGAGCGTTACAAAAGCTTTCGCAGGATACCCCACATGATGTACAAAGAAAAGATTTTTTTTCAAGTAGCATAATTAACCCCTCTACTTTTTTACTAAATATATTTATGAATGTTTATTAATCTGAAAATATGTGGGTCAATGGTCTTTATTACTTCCCCGAATTTGAACTTTCCACGTTCCATAGTTTACGATTAAAATGGCTGTGACAGACAGACAGACAGACGGACGGACAGACACAGAAGTGATCTTATAATGGTTCCGTTTTTACTTTTTAAGTACGGAACCCTAAAAAAGGGATACAATAACGGATTAAAGATAGATTTTTCAGTGTTTCACGCAGAATCTTTTTTGCTAGCATTTCTTTTCATTTGGCTACTGTTTTTTTATTTCTTATTCGCCAAATCGCTAATGTTGGTCCAAAGCCAGCGAGAACAATTGAATATTAATGAGTGCATAGTTGTTCATTTTTATACAAAATAGATAACACTGATATTAGAAATGTGATTGTAGTTTAAAACTGAACTAAACCTGTGGCTATATGATACATGAAGGATCGTGGCCTACAGAGGCCGTCCCTGTTTTCTTGATTTTTTTTTATTGTAAACTACTTTTCCATAATTGTACTAAAATATCGATTAATTTCTGACATTTCAGGTTTGGATCTTGTTCGGATCGGTTTCAGCTTGACGTGTGTCTGGTTCGGATTAACGGAATTATTTTTTTCGGTTTTGGATCGGGTAATCCGTTCCGCGCAGAAGTTGCTTGGTATTTTTTGCTTTTTATATTCAGTCAAGTTTCAGGTTCGAGTCGCTTTCAGATTGGGTTTTCACTCTTTTCGGTCAATACCGGATTGAGCCGAAATTTCAAAAGAAAATCCTGAATATTTTTCAAATTACAAAGCTATATATTTGAATATTAATGAGCGCATAGTTGTTAATTTTTATACAAAAGAGATAACATTGATATTAGACGTGTGACTGTAGAATTAAACTAAACTAAACCTGTGGTTATATGATCCATGACGGATCATGGCGTACAGGGCCCATCCCTGTTTTCTTGATTTATTTTATTGTAAACTACTTTTCCATAATTGTATTAAAATATGGATTCATTTCTGTCATTTCAGGTTTGGATCTTGTTCGTATCGGTTTGAGCTTGACGTGTGTCTGGTTCGGCTTAACGAAATTATTTTTATCGGTTTTGGATAGGGTAATTCTTTCCGCGCAGAATTCTAAGCTTTTTTCCTCAAATGTTACACGCAAGATCATTTATTTATTGAACAACAAACATACGACTTGTGTGCTTGACATGAGAGCCAGCTTATAAGTCGGAGACAAGATAGCCCAAGGAAATATTACAACACAAGTGATATACATCCTGGGAGTTCCACACAAAGTGTGTGTGCAATGGAACCAGCGGGAATCGAACCTACAATCTCTTACGCTCGCAAGCGATTAGCAGCGTGGTGCTCTGACCACTCGGCCACAGAGACCCCACGCAAGATCATTTTCGAGTACAATTTAATATTCAGCCGTACTTTGAGACACAACCCGCTCTTTTCATGGGAGAAAAATATTAAAGAAAAAAAATCTAACAAGAGTCATGTTATCAACAATAGATCTCCAAAAATGGAGTCTTCAACATCGGTAACAACAATGAAATTAATTTTGAACTTATCCACGCTTGCTAAATACAGCAACAATATAGATGTAACTGTAAGAGTTTTACAACAATAGTTAAAAAAAGAAAGTTCAACAATAAGAAACCTGTTGTTTAATAATTTATTTTGTTTTTGTTACATCTCAATTTCTATTGTGGTTTGCCTCGAACAATTAAAATTTATACTCTCAATTTTAACTTAACAATGCTTTAACAAATTAATTGTTGAATTTTAATTCGGACAACAATGAACTATTTATTAATTATTTCAACTTTATTATCATTGATAATTTCAAGCGAATAAGTTTGTGTGATTTATCAAAGTGATTAAAGTACTTGAGAGTTATAATTTGCTTGAACTTTCGTACAATTTTTATTGAAACAAGTTTCTTAACCTTTTATTTTGATATTGTTTAAAAAAAATCATCTTAATACGCAATTTATATTTATAAAAGGTATCTTAAAAAAAGTTTTCGTTTACTAAGGTAAAAGTAAATAGCCTTAGGCTTTAGTCTATATTCGTTTATTGAAAAAATATAAACATAATTTGACTATTTTAACGACTATGGATAAGTTTAAAGTCATGAATGTTCCTAATAAGGAGCCTGTTAACTATGATAGAGATACTATTCAGAAAAAGGCTATCAAGATCCTATCAAAGAGCAAATACAAATTTGTTGAAGAAATTGGCCGAGGATCTTTTGGTGATGTATTGGCTGTCAAGTCGAAAAGAAACAAAAAAATGTTAGCTGCCAAAGTGATACATCCGGATCTAACTTCACCTGGGGAATTATCATTATGGCCTCAGCTTAATCACAAGAACATTGTTCCTGTACTAGATATAATTCGTCATAAAACTGCGGATATATTTTTGATGCCACATCATCCTAATTGCCTGATAAATATTCTTCATGAGTGGCACGTTGGAGCAGCCCGTTACAAAGCAGAGTTTTTTCAACTTACTGTGGGATGGTTGAGAGATATGTTCACGGGGCTTGCTTACCTTCATCGTTCAGGTGTATGTCATTTAGATCTAAAAGTAGACAACTTATTGATTACATCTGAGAATATTGCAGTAATCTGCGACTTCAGCGCTCTGGATAAGTTGAATACACCAACAAACAAATATGCCCTTCCTCAGTATTACTGTCCACCTGAGGCATGGCCAGAAGAAGTAGGTGGTGAACGTCCGTTTGTGGATGGTGCTGCATTTGATGTTTGGTCAGCAGGCATGGTTGTGTTTTATATTTTCTCAAATCGTTGGATGGAAAGACATTTGTGGGGCAAAACTAAATGGATGGACGAAATACACCCACTTGTTCACAAGTGTTTGCAGATTCATTTTTTCAAATCATTGATGAAAGAGGCCCATCGGTGTGTGATGTTAACTAATAAAGATTATTTTCAAGCCCTGAATCTCATACAAGGTGTACTTCGATACAGACCAGAAGATAGACCAAATATTCACCAAATTTTAGAACATCCAATGCTGGCTCAGAAGAAAGAAAATGGCAATATTTTACAACCTGATAAGATCTGGGTTAAAAAGCAAGCGGAAATATACGATGAGATGCAGAGCATGTTAAATGCCGAGTTTAATCTTCAACTTAAAAATCACGTGAAAAATATCATCAAAAAATCTCGAGATGTTGTGAATGAAACGTTGATGGATCCAAAAGACGTCGATAACCACAAATCCTTGGCTCCAAATTTGTTTGATATTTCAGATTTAAAATCAAAAGCTGACACAGGAGAATTCCTATCACAGAATATAGATTCTTCACTGAATGAAAAACCTAAAAAAATCCACAAGAAGAACAAGTGGTCTAAATTCTTCGACAGATGTCGTTCCATTTTCTCTCGCCATCAAAATAAGACTGTGAAATAGCAGCAATAATCGGCATGTGATATATAAATTTATTGTTTCTCATATTCGTATGTATTTTAGGAAATCTTTCATTATGCATAAATTGCATTGTTATTTAAGTAACTTATTCAATAAATAAATTCAAAATTGATACGATTGAAACTTTGTCATTTTTAAGATAAATACACACCCTTTCTTACAAACGTGACTTGTAAAAACCATCTTAATGAAATCTATTTTAGGTTGTTTTTTTACCTGTCACTATATATTATACTTCATTTCAGTGTTATACATTTATATTTTGAGTTAATCTGAGTAGCGTTATTGGACGAAGTTTAAAAGTTATGCAATAATAATGAACATACGTTAATAAAATTAATATTTGATTTCTTGATTGGATCATGTAATATATTATGGCAATAATAGTAGCCTTTTGTTTTTTTAAATGCGTTTTTTCTCAGTTTTATATACTAATTTTGAGTAAATTTGATTTATTAACAAAATTAAGGAGCGTATTGACAGAGAGATAGAAGAAGGATCATTATATCCTAACAAAGTACACCTGAAAGTATTTTGAAAATATATCGACAAAATCCTATACAGAATTGTTAAAAGTACCAAAAATCTCCAATTACACCCTATTAAAGGAACTTCTGAAAATCTACAATTATACCCAATAATGGAAAATGTTAGAATTTTTTTTAATCGAAATTTTCAATGAAATGCGCATTTCAAGAACAAATGTGTTATATTTTTCTGTGTTAAAGAAACATTCTGCAATTCATAGCTGCCAGCTGTCACAATATTACACAACCAGTAATTCTGAATGGTAGTCTGCTCTTTATTTAATCGAAAATTTCTGTAATTAAATAAGATTCCCATTCGAAATTTATGGTAGTCAAAAATCGCATCAGTTGGCAGTAACAGAAATGAACAGTAATAGCAAAGCCTGACTAATCATATAGAATTTCCTTTGAAAATTATCTAACCACATTCGTTTACTGCTATCGTTGGTCTAAAAACTATAATTTTTACAATTAAAATGAAATATTAATCTAGAAACTGATTATTAACAAAATTTTACTGCAAAAAAACCTCATTTTTCTATCCGATTGAATTAAGAGGTCTTGTACCTTTTAAATGCGTCGAAAATTAACGAAAAACTTCAAAGTTTGAATTAGTCTATCTTCAAAACCTTTTTATGTATAAGTATGAAATTTTGGATATTGATTTAACAGATTGTGATTTTTAATATACTACCATTAGAAATTTATTAGCCTTTTACAGAATTTATCTGTTGTGAAAATCAAAATAGCTCTTTTTTTTACCCCAGAAGTCATTGCGCGCATGATATCTTGAGAAAGTATGTATGGATTATCATGAAATTTGGTAAAGATACTAAACAAATATGTGTGTTTAAAATGAACGACTTTTAAGTATTTACAATTGTAATATTTTTAGTTATGACTATTTTTATTCATTAAAAATATAAAATTTTTACTTTTTTTTACAAAAATATTTTTTTATACAGTTAATGAAATAATTTTTGCCTAAGAGTAGTTAATTTTAAACAAACATATATGCTTAGTACCTTTGCCAAATTTCATGACAATGCATACATACTATCTCAAGATATCATGCGCTCATTGACTTATGGAGTAAGAAAAAAGAGCTATTTTGATTTCAACAATACACAAATTCTGTAAAAGGCTAATAAATTTCTAATGACAGCATATAACAAAGCACAATCTCTTTAATCAATATCCAAAATTTCATGTTTATACATAAAAAGGTTTTGAAGATAGACCAATTCAAACTTTGAATTTTGTTATTAAATTTCGTCGCGTTTAAAAGGTACAAGACCCCTTAAGAACGTCGTAAGATCAAATACTTAAATATTCATACTCTTATGAATTGAGGACGTGACTTTTCAAATACATTTAAAAAATTTATGTACAGGCATCCCCCGACTTACGTAAGTAATGCATTCTGCAAACTTTTACGTAACTTGACTATTAAAATGTGAAAAAGTATAAAAACAAACTGAAAGTATACTTTCAAATTAAAACCCTCTTATGGCATGCAGGATTTGTAAATTTTACATTGATGAATTGATTTCAAAATTTTTCCAATCCATAGTAAACGAACAGCTGAAGCCAGAAGAAAAAAAATCACTCGCTCCTCTTCATAACATAATTGCTACGGTTGAATGCCAGATTTTTTGTCATATTTTAATTAGATTTGAGTTTGTTTGTCAAAGATTTGAATGCAATCCCAATAAAAAATATAAATCCCACTAATATATAAAATTATATTATTGTTGTAGTTTTTACCTGCATATTTTATTTATAAAATAATTATCAAAAGTACGCAAATGAAACGAGATAGTGTGTTCATAAATTAATTTATGAGATTTATTACGTAACTGGGAATTTACATAAGTCACATAATACGTAAGTCGAGGGATGCCTGTAATAATATTTCGATATTGCTTGAAATCATTTTGCTTTCTTTTTTATAAAAATTATTTATATATATATATATGTACGAGTATGTCATATATTTTAAATTTTAAATTTATCTTAAATCTATTCCAAATTCTTCAGCCCATTTAATTCAATTTATTTCCTTTTAATTTATTATTTTCCTATTAAAATGCGTATTTTTTTATTTTTCTTTACATTTTCCTATTCTAAGTTTGTCTTAAACTCACGCCAATATTTTATTCCACCTCGAAATCATTCGACTTCAGAATATACTTTTTCTTGATATAAGCTTTTTTTCGAACGACGTTTCGATGTGTTCGCGCATTTTTTGGGGACACTTTCTTTTTTTCCTCTGTCCGAGAAATTGGTCTTTGCTATTGGCTACAACATTGCTCGTTGCGGATTTTTGTATTCCTATGCTTTAACCTAACCAATAAATTGCTGGAATGAAATTTTTTCCTGTTTCTCTTTTCTCAAAATCCGCGGCTTTAGCTTCTGTGGAATGTGACTGCCGTAGAGTAGCTGCTTAATATAAATACTAATTTATCGCTAGTTGTGTTCTGGCATACTTTTACGTAACCTGCTGCGTTACTATATAGAGTATGTTATGTTGTTCAAAAATGACTGTGTTTCGAAAAGAATTCTCCCGTCTACCTGTTGTTGTCATTTATTTACTTAAATAAACGCATTTGCTGCAACTGATTTTTTTTCTTGGAGAAACTCTACTGGTATTTTTTTTTAATTCAGTGCCTTGTATAACCACCTGGTACACGTCGGCTGCCTAAATTTAGGTACTTCATTCCCAAAGTGACATTATTAGCTGATACGTTCATCCGTCTAACATAGAATACAGGGTGTTTTCACAAAGTTTCAAGACTGGTCTGAAAATACAAAATTTATTAAACATTTTTGTACAGCGAACTAAAATTCTTCGAAATATGACCCTTGGGCATCAACACACCGTTGCCAGCGCTTTTTCCATAGTTCATAGGCTCTCTGGAAGTCTTTGCGCGCAAGACTGTTCAGGGACCTCGCGAAGCTGCCGGGATCGCCTGAATCGTGTCGAATCGCTTCCTTTTCAGGTCTTTCTTGATCCGGGGAAACAAAAAAAGTCGCTGGGAGCAAGGTCGTGGCTGTAAGGGCTTGCGGCAGTATTGCCACGTTAAACTTAGCCAAAACTTCGATGGTGGCGAGCGGCGTGTGTTAGGGCGCATTGTCGTGGCGGAAAATCCAATTGTTTCTGATGTCTTGGGGGACGCGCCGGACTCGATCCTTCAAATAATGTTACATTCCAACGTAAAACTGACCTGATCGGACTCGTCCGCCAAGACATAAGAGACGATTGGATAGTTCACTACGACAATGCGCCCTCTAACACGTTTCTCGCGGCCGCCAAAGTTTTGGCTAAGTTTAAGGTGGCAATCCTGCCACAAACCTCCCTATAGCCCCGACCTCGCTCACAGTGACTTTCTTTTTTGTTCCTTTGGATCAAGAAAAACCTGAAAGGGAAGCGATTTGACACGTTTCTAGCGATCCACGATTCCAGCTTCGATGAGGTCCCTTAACACCCGTGCGAGCAAAGACTTCCAGGAAGCCTATGAACAATGGAAAATACGTTGGCAGCAGTGTGTTGATGCCTAAGGGTCATATTTCGAAGAATCTTAGTTTACTGTACAAAAATGTTTAATAAATTTTGTATTCTCAGACAAGTCTTGAAACTTTGTGAACACAGGACGTACTTCATGACAACATCGATTTTTCGTGATATATATATATATATATATATATATATATATACTATTTTTTGTGTTCATTCTGCTTGAGTAACATTATATGTATTATTCATTTCTGGCTCTAAAATTTCTTTATTAGTAAACGTTTATCATTTTTATCATTTTATATCGCTTTTGTACGAGTTTTTTTTTTATGTTTTACATTATTTACTGGATTCTTGAGACAGTGTTATGCGTTATACGCTTCTGAAGGTTTTAATAATAATAAATATTTCATAAATAATGACACAATCTTGCTTAATGGTACACAAAACGCGAACTTTTATAAGCTAAAAGTTAACTTCTACGTTTCGAGCAGTTTCTACAGCCGTCTTTAGGAAAATATGATGGTAAAATGGCTCAAAGTTCAGAGACGTAAGCTTCATGTGCAAGAGATAATTAGACGAAACGTGACCAATGATTTGAATATAAAAATGTAGTGTTGCCATCTAGTGAAAATAAATAATTATTAATGAACTGAGATCAAATGGATCAAAATGTCGATTTAAGAAACCACGAGTGCCGCCATCTACACATGAGGAACAAAACCATGTTCAAATGAGTTTTCATTCAAGTTTTGGCAACATAATACAAGTTTAAGCTGAAATATTGTAATTAGATGTAGAATTATGAATTTATGATATTATGCCAGATTTTAGGGATATTATAGGACAAATTATCGTTACAAGGTTAACTACACGTGCAAGAATTTCAACTGATTCTCTAGTCCCTCATGTGTAGATGGCGGCAATCGTGGTTTCTTAAATCGACCTTTTAATTCATTTGATCTCAGTTCATTAATAATTATTTATTTTCACTAGATGGCAACACTACATTTTTATATTCAAATCATTGGTCAGGTTTCGTTTAATTATCTCTTGCACAAGAAGCTTTCGTCTCCGAACTTAGAGCCATTTTACCATCATATTTTCCTGAAGACGGCTGTAGAAACAGCTCGAAACATAGAGGTTAACTTTTAAATGTTATTAAAGTTCGTGTTTTGTGTACCATTAAGCAAGATTGCGTCTTTATTTATATTTTATGGTGCAATTGTCCAGTACGTGTTAATAAATATTTCTTCCTTTACCCAGTTGCAGATATTCTTCTTTACTTTAATATCTATTATTTCACTCAGTGATTGATCTTCTCCATGAAAGAATGATAAAGGATCTCCTCATAACGGGAGATATGACAGAAATGTAGATGAATGAAGGAAAAATATGATAGGCACTTTCTTTACCAGATTTATTCATAGACACCTGCGTTGGCGATCATTTCTAGATTCATGTAGCTATTTTGTGCGTTATATGCCTTTGGATGTTTTAAATATAATAAATCTTTTCCATTACCCGATTGCAGATATTCTTCTTTATTTTTTTTTTATTATTTTTTTTTGACTGAGTTTTTTTCCACGAACTAATTACAAAGTCTCAGAATTACAAACATGTATTACACACTCAGAATTACATACTTTGTATATTTTAATGTGAAAAAAAAACTTTATTCAGACATTAAATTTTCTAATTTATGTAGTAATATTCCCAAGTTGACTCAAATTCCTTTTATTTCTTTCAAAAATGTTTTTAAATCTATATATGTCCATTATTTGTTGCGTTTGTTTCATAGTTAGTAACATACATTTTTGTCTGTTAAATTTCTTTGTTAGTAAATGTTTGTAATTTTGTAATTACAATCGTAGCTTTTCCATGAATTTTCTTGCTGAATTTTCTTATTATTATTATGTGCTCGATTTATGAAGGAATTTTATGCGTTATACGCTTTTAAACATTTTAACTATAATAAAACTTTCCCATTAACCAATTGCATATATTCTTCTTTACATTAATCTTCATCATTTCACTCAGTCATTTATATTTTTCACGAAAGGATGACAAAGGCTCTGCTGAGAACGGGTGAGGTGACATGAGTGTAGATGAATGAAGAGAAAATATGACAGATAATTTCTTAAGCATAGGTATCCGCACGCACGCGCGTTTTGCACCAATTTCTGCATATCTAGGATATGATTTGTGCGGCCTGATTTGTAAATATTTAACCCTTTATGTACTGAATTATGAATTCATGAAAATTTGATCTTCTAAAGCATTTTTCTTGGATTGTTTAAACTACATTGGAACATTTACATAATCATTTACTAAATTTTAGAAGGATTTTAGAAGGATTGAAGGATTTAGTAGAATTAATTAAATTTGTATTTATAGGGATTTTGTGCAATATTTATGTAACCCCACTCGAATCTTTTATTTTAAATATTTTTTTTAGTATTTTGTAGAATTAGGAAATGTACAAATATAATGTTCTTAAAATAAAAATATAGAAATATTTCTGAACTGAAAAATCCCCCTTACCCCTTCCAACGCCAAGAGGGTTGAAAAGATGCAAAGGCAAAAGAAATGATCCTTTTAAAAATATTTTTACTTTGTGTAACCAATAATGCTTTTGGAACAGAATAAAGTAATGAATAACTCATTATAAACTGTATTAAAACTTATTGATGTTTAAATGAATTTTATAACAAGTTATTTTAATGGTACTTATAAGTATCGTCAGTAGATAAAGGGTTGATGTGATATACTATATTGTAAGTATACAGGGTGATCATGATTAAAGTTTTCCTTTGAAGCATTTATTAAATAAAAATTTCTCTTCCAAAAGTTGGCGATAAATTCTATATACAAGAAGGCACTCAGTTCTTTTGTCTACTTTTTTTTTTTTATTATTCCTTAGATTCATGAAGAAATTTTATTCTTTATACATTTTTTATTATTGTAGGTATAATAAATCTTTTCCGTTATCCATTTGCGAATATTCTTCTTTACTTTAATATTCATTATTTCACACGTTGATTGATCTTTATAACGAAAGAATTTCAAAGGCTCTCCTGATAACGTGTTCGGTGATAGGAGTGTAGATGAATGACGAGAAAATATGACGGATACTTTCTTTAGCAGATTTATCTGCACACACGTGCTTTTTGGTGCTAATTTCTGCATGTCAAGGCTATGATTTATATGGACTCATTTGTAAATGCATGATGTAATATATATTTTAAGCATACAGAGTGATCATGATTATATTTTTGTTTAAAGAATTTATTAAATAAAAATTACTGGACCAAAAGTTTGTGATAATTACTGTATACAAAAAGACTTCCGATTCGGGTGTCTACTTCTTTCATTATTTATTAGATTCATGAAAAATTTTATGCTTTATACACTTTTGATTATTTTAAATATAATAAATCTTTTCCATTATCCATTTGCATAGATCCTTCTTTTCTTTAATAACCATTATTTCACTCGGTGGTTGATCTTTGTAACGAAAGAATGACAAATGCTCTCTTGATAACGGGTGAGGTGACAGGAGTGCAGATGAATGAAGGAAAAATATGACATGTACTTTCTTAAGCAGAGTTATCCGCACACACGCGCGTTTTGGTACCAATTTCTGCATGTCAAGACTATGATTTATGTGGTTTTATTTGTAAATGCATGATGCAATATATATTGTAAGCATACTGGGTGATCATGATTAAATTTTCGTGTGAAGCACTTATTAAATGAAAATTTCTGGACCAAAATTTTGTGATAATTTCTGTATACGAGAAGACTTTCGATTCCTGTGTCTACTTCTTTCATTATATATTAGATTTATGAAGCAATTTTATGCTTCATTCACTTTTGATTATTTTAAGTATAATAAATATTTTCCTTTATCCACTTGCAAATATCCTTCTTTACTTTAATATCCATTATTTCACTCGATGATTGATCTTTTTCTCGAAAGAATGACAAATGCTCTCTTGATAATGGGTGAGGTGACAGGAGTGTAGATGAATGAAGAGAAAATGTGGCAGATACTTTTTTAGCAGATTTATCCACACACACGCACGTTTTGGCACTAATTTCTGCATATCAAGGATATGATAAAGGATATGATTTGTGTTGTCCAATTCGTAAATGGGTTATGTAATATATATTGAAAGTAAACATGATGATTTTGATTAAAGATTATTTATTTTAAAAAAATTGTCCACCAAAAGTTAGTAATAATTTCAGTATACAAGAAGACATTCGATTCGTGAGGTCTACTGTTTTTTATTATTTATCAGATTCATGAGGCAATTTTATGCTTTATACACTTTTGAACGTTTTAAGTATAATAAATGTTTTTCATACTCCATTTGCAGGTAGATCTTCTTCTTATCTTTAACATTCATTATTTCACTCGATGATTGATCTTTTCCAAGAAAGATTGACAACGGCTCTCCTCATAACGGTCGAAGTTACAGGAATGTAGATGAATGAAGGGAACATATGACAAATACTTTTTTTAGCACATTTCTCTCACCACACATGCGTTATGGTGATAATTTTTGTATGTCACGAAAACATTCGATTCGTGTGGGTGATTTGTAAATGATTGAGGTAATATACGTGGGTGGTTCAATACTTTTTGCCCCTAGTGTATATTTGTACTGAGATGGTTGCTGTGGAATATCGAAGCATAATGTCTTAGATGTCTATATGCTCAATTTCAGAACTGTAGCTGCTATATTCACATAGTTTTGGAGGGAGGAGTGAAAGGGGGGGAGTGGGGATGAAAGGCTGATTTTTAGCTTATGGAGCTAGATTTTTGTCAGTGAATGAGACGTAACTACTGTTGTTTGGACTTGGGATCATAGTGATGTAGCCACATCTCATCCACTGTCACAGATATAGCCTCATAAGCTCCAAACCAGCATTTCACCCTCACCCCTCCCCCCCTCCTTGAAAACTCCCTCAAAAATAGGTCTTTAAAACTTCACCCCTCCCTCCAAAACTACGTTTATATGGCAGCTACGATTCTGAAATTGATCATATAGGCATTTAAGACATTAGGCTTCGATATTCTACATCAACCATCGCAGTACAAATATTTCATGTACACTAAGAATAATAATTATTGAACCACCCACGTATATTGCAAGTATGCAGAATTATCATAATTAAAGTTTCGTCTTAAAATCTCTATTAAATGAAAATTTCTCGGTCAAAAATTACTACAGTTGCAAATATTTCAAATTCCGTTATGATATTTTGATTCCTGCAAAAAATAATTTGTTCAAAGAGTGACTACTCGAGAAACAAATGATGCTACATGCTGTATTCAAGTAGTACAACGATGATTTTTAGTTTTATGAATAGTGCTGTATTTTTGGCGATTCGCTTTGGTATATATATGTACAACAAAAATAAGCCAACTTTATAGACTCACGCAAATTACCCCATATTATATTGCTTTTCAGCTATAAGAATAAGCGTTTTCTACTGAACCCTCATTTCTTGCAATTCAGCGATGTCTTTTTTTAAGACCTCGCTTTGCTCGCTATTTTCAATGTGATAATAATGAACTCAGTGCATTGAAGCAATATTATACTTACGAAACGGATCATCTACTGTTCCAGGTTTGAAGGAAATAATAAACAATTTCCAAACCTCGAATGTGTTATTCATCGTACCTAAAAGCTTGTTCCTCTAGAAATATAGCAATGTGTTGAATTTTAAGTTGATAAACAAACAATGGAAGCACGGATGTTATGTTCAAGTAGGTCTTTACTTGCGCTTAAAAAAATCTCCATTATTAAAATTACAATTGCAATTTGTTTAGCAACCATTACAAATGAATTTAAAATTAGAAGTTCAAAACTTTAAACCTTGCTGATTCCTAAACTATCTGGTCGAGTCATATTCCGTGTAGATGTCTAAGATTAAATTTAAAGCCAAATATGATGCCAAAATTAGATGTTCATATTGAAAAAGTTGAGATTTTCGTACAATTTCAGTAAGAACATAACTGCTTACACTTATTTTTTTTTAGTATAAATTGTAAGGAAAAAAAAGAAATAATTTCCTGTAATATGGCTATTTTCGTTTTTCTTTCTGCTACAATTTGGCTGTTTAAATGTAGAATGTTCTCTTGTATTTTTTCCATCCGTACTTGTGCATCGAATTCTATTGATAAATATCATTATTATCAAATATGACAAATAGATTTTACATATAATTAGCCAAACATTTTCAGACAATTTTATTCGAGTTTGGAAGAGATCGTATCTGTCTGAAATCAATCGTGATCTTCTTTTGTTTAAACAAATTTTTCAAATAGGTATTATATTGACCATTTTCCTTAATCAGAAGCCCGGAAATATTTTATGAAGTATCAAATCAGCGTTGTAACATATTATTCAGAATCCGGGGTGGAAACTATTCTTATGTTACGAAATAAAACTGGATAACTTATCATAGATTAATAAGTTTAATAATTACAACATATTTACATGTTACTATTTACAAAATAACTCAGTTAATTTAAAATACGGCATAGCACAAATGCCTTGTCGGCAACCACTTTGTAAACATTCTTCTCACTCGTAAAGTCTAATTTACTCAGCTTGTCAGTTCTTTTGAAGGAAAAGAAAAAAAGAAAAGGAGAACAAATATGATGGAGTGCGTATTGTTCGAGCGTTACACTCTTCCCCTCACACTGCATTACTGGTCCCTCAGATGCAGTGTGCATTTCCTCGGTGGATTCCTTCGGGATGCTTTCTGGTGCCTAAAATCCTCTATGGCTCTCGTGTTTTGTGGTCCTTTCGTAAATATTTGCTGGTTGGGCGTCTAATGTTTCCCGGGTCTGCCTCTAGGACGAATAAAGCCTTTAGAAGATCCACCATCATCTTGCGTGTAAGGACACAAAGCTGATATATGATAATTTCCTAAGGGAGAAAAGGGGTTTTCTTTAGTGGCAATGGTATAAGAAGTAGGAGATCTTTGTTTTAAAATAACATATGGGCCATCTCGACGGGGCATGAATTTAGTTGTTTTGTTATTTTTCTTTTGACTAATCGGATGCAAAGTAACCCAGACGTGGTCGCCTGGTTTATATTGTTCAGAAGCTTTTAAATGTTTGTCAGCATAATATTTATGCTTATCTTGGCTTTGTTCTATGCGATCTCTTATCTGCATAGTAATTTTAGCAAAGTTTTTTAAATAAGAAGTTATTTCGGGTATGAAATTATCATTCGCAATTACAGGGCGTAAGTCATGAGCAACATCATCGGAGGTACGTAATTCACGACCGAACATTAAATATGCAGCTGTGTGACCTGTGGAACTACATCTTGCAGTATTAAGGGCAAAACGGATTACTGGTAATTTTTCGCTCCAAGTTGTATGATCATCTCCAACTAGCATCGCTAAGCGGGGTTTTAGATCTCGGTTTTTTCTTTCAACCGGATTTGCTTGAGGGTGGTACACCGGAGTTAAACTTTGATCTATCTTTAAGAGAAAACAAACTTGTTGCATCACAGCACTGATGAATTGCGGACCATTGTCGCTAATGATTTTTCTTGGAAAACCATATCTTAAATACACTTCCTCAATTAAGGTAACAGCACATTCCGTGGCTGTTGTGTTATTTAATGCAAAAAGTTCTACCCATTTTGTGCTACAGTCTTCGATTATAAAAATCCACTTTTTCCCATCTGCTGTTGCTGGCAAGGGTCCAAACAAGTCTATTGAGAGGGTCTCAAATCTTTGACTATGAACAGGTGTTTGTAAAAGTCCAGCAGGTTTTTGGTTACTCGCTTTATAACGAATACAGTCTACACAATGTTTAACATAATCTGCGATATCTTTTCTCATTCCGGTCCAGTAATATCTCTGGGATACTCTGTAATAGGTTCCCTCGGCTCCATAATGGCCTGCGGTCGGTGAATCATGGTAATTCTTCAAGACTTCTTTCCGTTCTTGAACAGGAACAACCAATTGTGCTTCTTCTGAATCTGATTCTGGAGAGTAACGATATAAGACTCCTTGATTTAAGAGGTAACCACGTTCAGTCCAATTAGCAAAATCTGTATTATTTTCTTTAGATTCAAACGCTACGATAATTTTCTTTAAATCTTCATCCTTTAATTGCTCTTCTCGGATATCTTTAGGAGATCTAATAGGCATATCAATCGAAATTGTGCAAATTTCACAAGAAGGTTCTTCATGACTGCAAATAGGCCGAGACAACATATCAGCAACAACGTTTGCTTTTCCAGGAATATATTCAATCTTGAGGTTGAAAGATTGTAACTGCAAAGCCCATCGGGCTAGTCTGCCTGACGGTGACTTTAAACTCATCAGCCATTTTAGGGGTTGATGATCGGAGGCAACTGTTATTTCATGTCCTTCAATATAGCCACGGAATTTATTTAAAGCCCAAATGACAGCAAGTGCTTCGCGCTCGGTGGTAGAATAGTTTCTTTCTGGTGCAATTAACAAACGACTTGCATATTCTATTGGATGCTCTTCTTCTACCTGACCCTGGAGGAGGACAGCACCTAGAGCATATCCACTGGCATCTGTACGAAGAAGATAGGGCTTGGTCGGATCATTTTGCTTTAGTACTGGAGGATTGATTAATGAACTTTTCAATGTTTCGAAAGCGCTTTGTTCTGCTTCTTCCCACTTCCAAGTTGCATCTTTCTTCGTAAGATTACTTAGAGGTTTAGCTATATCTGAAAATTTGGGAATAAAACGTCTGTACCAGGAGCAGGACTGCAAAAAAGATTGAACTTGTTTTACAGACTTAGGAGGAGGCATTTGTTGAATTGCAGCGGTTTTTCCAGGATCAACTTCGATTCCAGAGCTTGTTATCCAATGTCCTAAATATTTAACACGGGGCAAGCAAAATTGCATTTTTCACGATTAACATACAATTTGAATTCTGATAGTTTATTAAAAACTGCTTCTAAGTCAGACAAATGTTTCTCAAAACTTTCCGACAAAATTATAATATCATCTAAATAAGACAATATAAAGATGTCTTTGAGAGACTTTCTAAAGTTATCTATTAATCTCTGAAAGGTTGCTGGGGCATTTTCAATCCGAAAGGCATTCTAATGTATCGAAAAGCTCCGAATGGACAAATAAATGCAGTTTTGTCTCTATCAGCAGCATTTACTTCAATTTGGTGGTATCCAGACTTCAGATCAATAGTGGTCATATAAGGGGTATGTTTGGTTTCATGGAGCAAATCATCTATTCGCGGTAATGGATAATTATCTGTCTTTGTGATGGCATTCAATTTTCGATAATCGATGCAAAGGCGAATTTTTCCATTTGGTTTTGGGACCAATACTACAGGAGAGGCATAAGGAGACTCGCACTCTTCGATTATACCCTTAGAGAGTAATTCGTCTAATTCTTAACGCAAAATTTCCTTTCTCGCAGGTGACATGCGGTAAGGGGGTACTGCTACAGGAGGATGTGATCCAGTATCAATATAATGTTTAACTTTAGGTGTAGCCTCTTCCCCTAGTTGGAAGCTACTAGTAAATTTTTCAAGCAGTTCATTCAACCTAACTTGTTGCTCTGAAGTGAGATGTCTACCTTCGTCTTCTCTAAGAAAAACGGGGTCTAATTCAACGGATTTTATCGCTAATTCACTGGGAGGTCTATATGTATCTTCAGCGAATCTATACTTTCGCTTACATCTATCAGCGAAGAACCATTCTTGATTTACTACATCCAAAACTATTTTTGCTTTGCGTAAAAAATCGATTCCTAAAATTGTACGATTATTTCTGGCATTCGGCAGAGCATAAAGTGTTGTTTTAATGTCGCGACCTTCAATTTTAACATGAACTTCTGTTTTATAAACTTCGGTAGTGTTTTGTAGCCCATCCGCTAAGACTACGATCATTTGAGTTTTTTCAAACTTCACACCTTGGTCTTTTAATAAAGAATACAAAACTTCACCCGCAACGCAATGGGTTGCGCCAGTGTCAGCACAAGCTGTGCCAGAGAGACCATTTATGCTTATTTTTACCAATAATGTTGGTGATGTTTGCATATTACATGTACGAAATTCTAGTGATTGAAAGTGCACCGATACATTTTTCGGAGAACAGGTTGGACACTTGGATTTAATAACTCCCTGGTTTCCACAACCATAGCAACTTAACATTGGTCGATTTAAATTTGAAGGGTAATTAATTTTATTTCTCTTGGACTCTTTTTGATTGACAATTTTAGCAAAATCATTTCTTTTAAAATCTAAAGGCGTTTTTTCAAAGCGATTAGAATTCCCGACCTCACTGATTTTATTTGATCTCTTTATTTCTACTTTGTGTGACCTCAAATTGTCATATAAATCTAACTTTTCAGCTAATTCAACAGGATCTGTTAAATTCTCCCATTGGTCTAAATAATGTTCTTTGCAATCAGGGGAAACCTTTTTCTTTAATTGGTCAGCAATAATTAATTCCGATAATTTTTCAAAGGAATTTATATTTAATTCGGATAGCCATCCCTCAAAATAGCTTCTAATTTCAAAATAATATTCTTTCCAGCTAATATCGGTTCGCTTTGGATGTCGACTAAACAAAACTCTAAACCTTTCTGCAGTTAACTTGAACCTCTGCAACAATATATCTTTAATATAAGAATAATCTTCAAATTTTTCTTCCGGTTCACGCGCTATTAATTTACCGATTTCATTTGGAAGGACTCCAATTAAATACGTAATCCACAGTTCTTTAGAAACCTTTAAAAGTTTCATTTGCCTCTCAAAAGTTACTAAAAATAAATTCATATCATCCTTTTCAGGATTGAAATCGGGTAAAACCTTTTTTCAAGTCAACGCGTATTGAAGAAGTTTCTAGAGGGTTGCTTGTATTTGCAACAACATCTCTTGTTCCTGTTTCTAACCTGAGCTTCTGTAGCTCAAATTCTCTTTTTTCGGCTAAACGTTTCTCTTCCTCAAGAGTCTTTCTTTCTTCTACGATATTTTCATAAATTCCCTGTAAAAAATCTAAGTTATCTTTAAATGCCTCACTATGTACAATTTTATCACGTAATTCGAGGACTTTATCATCGCTACTCACTTCTACTTTTAATTCTGAAGCTAATGTGATTAATTCAATTTTCTTACCCTTTGAATGAAACGCCATCATTTGAACTAAATATGTTTTAGATAACTTCAAACTTAATTCTTGTTACGAATAACTCTTAGCAAAATACGTAATTTTTAACATATATAGAACATAAATAATATACAATATCTTTCAAAACTCAATATAATGACACCAACTATTTGCCGTTTTTTTTTTCTTACACAATAATATCAATCATATAATAATTAAATAATGCCAAGCACTCATTTACAATAATAACTTCATAATAAATAGCTCAGTGCAACTATATAAATGTATAAAATAAAGCAAACGATTTTTATTTTTCAAAAATAATTATTAGAATTATTTCTCTTATGAATATCTTCATTTAATTCAGATACTAAAATACTTGAAGCTGCAGACGACTTTTCGTATTTCAATTCTAAGGAAAATATCATTCAGCTGAATAGAACAATTCCAAAATATTTCGATTCTGGACGAGTCAAATACAATTTTCAAAAATCATCAGATTCCGGATGAATCAAAAGTACTTTTGTATAAATTTAAGGCTGGGATTACGGTGCCTCACTTAAGATCAGCTTAGAGACTTACGATATAAACAAAACGTAAACGGCATTACAGTGCCTCGCGATCTTACGACAGCTTGGAAGCAGCCGTAAGTTAAGACGCAAGTGGATGCGCGCGCAACCACAACAAATGTAACTACGGCCTCTGATTGGTTGGCTGTAGGAGGACTTACGCCGAAGCACGAGGACTTACGCTGAGGCACCGTAATACGAAGTTACGATTGATCGCAGGAACGCCTATCCTACGATTGAGCGTAATATACGGTAGAGCGAGGCACCGTAATCTCAGCCTAAGTACTTTAGTATCTAAATATTCTTATTAAAACAGTTTAACTCAATTTAAAATAATACTTATCTTCATATCTTGCTTCTATTCGTGCCAGACGTTGGGGAGCAAAGCGATATAAGTAAGCGTCCTATCTTAAATGGGAGAGGTAATCGCAAGATTAAAGGCGAGGTCACGTCAATCAAGGTCATACGCCACCCAGCGGATGGAGTGAAATACAAGAGGATTATTAACTTCTTTCCCCTTTGTGGATGATCTATAAGTTCGATATCTATGAAATAACTATGCGCACGCGCAGCCGTGATTTTATTCGTTTGTCGTCTGCAGTACTTGGAAGTATAGATATAATTCGATTTATTTATTCGCCATTATTTAATTTATTAATTCAAGTTAGTTATTTAAACAAAATCAGTTCTTTTAAGAACTTATATTATTTGGGAAAATGCCACGTTTTCGTTCTAATTATTGCAGTTTTCAAAACTGCAAATATAACTCTCTATCTGAGAGAACTCACTTTTTTCGCTTCCCAAAAGAGAAAAACAGGTTAGTTTTGTGTTTTATTATAATTTATAAAAAAGTTAAAATATTATTTAATATATATTATTAAATGTCAGTGATTTTAATACGTTCTATTTGAATTATGTTTTTGTAATGCAATGAACAAGGACATATAAAAATTAGTTAATGTATGTTAAGATAGAATTTTACAGCAGCGTTTTTAATTCAATTCCTGATAAGATAAAGTTATAAAAATTACATAAACATGTGTATTTCCAATGAGAATTAAACGTTTTATTACGCTTAGAGTTTAAGTATAAATTATTTAATTAATTTTAAGGCATATTTTTTATTTACCGGGCGCAAGCGATAAATTGCCAAATATTCTCTTGATCGAATTGTATTTATAATATTTAAAATAGAAACATTTCATTCATTCCATTTAAAACTCATTTAATTTTACATTAGGATCCACTTTGATTTAAAATGCAAGCAGTAATTCTTGTACTATTAAACCAGCAATAATGGATTATTTATAGTTTTAAATATTTTGAGAATTTTAGACAACAGCTTTAAAAAAATTCCTAAAATCGACAAATTACTTTTTTTTTTTTTAATCTAGAAATATGTCGGTCATTGTGTCATATCGGGGAAAAATAGTTTTCATGGGATACCTGCACTTCGCACAGGTGAATAACATTGCAAAAAGCATACAAAGTATAGAAGAAACTTCAAAAATTGGAATAAAATATAAAATATTTACAAATAGTACGTGGTATGCTCAATTAAACATTTATTATCTTACACCGGTTCTTCGCAGGGGTAAAATGGATAACTTTCCGTAATCGGGCCGATAGCCATGATTGGCGTCAAATGAGAAAACAGTATACAATTGTAACTGTATAAAAGTTAAATAATGGTTGTTAGAAAATGAAAGTAACTTTTATCGAAATAACCCAATTGTGGAACATTCTCCAAATTTGAAAAAGGCTTGTGAAACACACAACAATTGCCAATAACTGAAAACTATAGACTAATAATAAGCTCGACGTAGCAGTTGTTGGTCGGTAGCCAATAATTTCAAATTTCCCTTTTAATTCTGTTAATTTTGTCCGGTTTCTTTCTTTCTTTTTTTTTTTTTTTTTTTTTTTTTTTAATCAATCTGGCTTTCGCAAAAGAGTCGGAATAAGTAGTAGAAAAAAGGGCTGCGGACGAGGATGGGCCAATTGAACGTATTAAAATCACTGACATTTAATAATATATATTAAAAAATATTTTAACTTTTTTATAAAAATTATAGGGCTGAAAATCACGTTTAAGATGCTTAAAGGTTTTAAATAATTCTCTTTTGTAATTTCCCAACTAGCTGGTATATTTTAGAAATCGTAGTTTGTCACATAACTTACTCAATTGTTGTACTTGTATATACAGTTGTAACAACCATAAAGAATGTTTAAGGATTTATCAGCTACGTTTAGATAACGTAAAATTAATTTGCTAATTTATAATCAAGTTGTAAAAATACTAAAATGTTGTATTGATACTAGAAACACATCCATGTACATAATTTTTATTTTTCTAGCATATCTGGGAGGGAAAAATCGATTAAATTTTTTTATCTTTTCATATATATGAACAGGGTTAGATTAAATAAACAGTGTAAAAAAGTACTTTTATGTTAGCCGGCAGCAGTTCATAAACCGTCAAAGATTTTCCCCATCACCAGCGTTTATGTTGCATTCATTTCATTCAAAATATAAAATCATCATTTTAAAAATATACTCGTCATTTGAAAAACATAACTTTATTTAAAATACATACATACTGATATATTACATCAATTTAAACACCTGCTTTTCGCTCATTATATTTAAAATACATTTTCTTTTCTAATAAATAATAACATAAACCCAAGGTGGGCAAGTTTCTTCCAATGTGGAAAAAAACCTGAATAGCTTGCATAAAATTCAGGTCTATTTGAAGATATTTACAATTTAAGAGTTACAGGCGGAAAAGCAGACAAAACCATTTTAGAGAATACCTAATAAATTTTAATCGTGAATTTCAAATATTTACTCACTCATGGAAGATTAACCTTGTTTACTAGATTTATTGCAAAATATTTTTGTTACAATTGTTTTGATAAAAGTATATCTATTTAAAAAATAGTTGCAATGTCAGTTTAGTTTCGGGGCAAAAGGCAATACTGTTTACGTAGCATTAGTGCTTTTTCTCCCGAAATTAAAATGACGTTGCGATTTTTTTTTTTTCAATACACATATTTTCATCAAAACAAACTGTAACAAAAATATTTTACAATAAATCTGGTAAACAAGGTTCATCTTCCATGAGTGAGTAAATATTTGAAATTCATGATTAAAATTTTAACAGGTATTCTCTAAAATAGCTTTGTTTGCTTTTCCGCCTATAACTCTTAAATTGTAAATATCTTCAAATAGACCTGCGCACGAGATGCGCAGATGGTATAGATATTCTGTCATATATGACGTCATACAAAAAACCCGCGTATTTGCGTTATTCACTCCATCCACAAGATGGCGCAGCTGTGTCAATTTACGGCAGATTCCAGCATTAACTTTGTACGCTTACTTATAGCGCTTTGGTTGGGGAGCCACTTCTGTAGCATATTATTCAGAATCCGGGATGGAAACTATTCTTATGTTACGAAATAAAACTGGATAACGTATCATAGATTAATAAGTTTAATAATTACAACATATTTACATGTTACTATTTACAAAATAACTCAGTTAATTTAAAATACGGCATAGCACAAATGCCTTGTCGGCAACCACTTTGTAAACATTCTTCTCACTCGTAAAGTCTAATTTACTCAGCTTGTCAGTTCTTTTGAAGGAAAAGAAAAAAAGAAAAGGAGAACAAATATGATGGAGTGCGTATTGTTCGAGCGTTACAGCGTAATTTATTTGATATTTTATAAAGTATAAAAAAAACCATACCATTTTAGTGCATTCAATTGAAAATATTTGTCTTACACAGCTTTTAGTACTTTCAAAGCTAACGTGTTAAAAATGTAATTTTCACTCAATAAGATGAAAACAGATTACTTTTTTTATATTTAAAAGACTGAATTTCTAAAACTAAATATAACGCTTTTTCCATGCTGACCTCGATTGTCTAAGAACTTAAATTGACACCTTCGTGGCGAGCGCATTTTAGAAAATTTTTACACTTTTATCTACAACTTTATCAAAATAATGAGAAATTCTTTGATTAATTAAGATATAATTTTCAATTAAAAGTTAATAGTGGAAATATACATGGATTCTAAAAAGTTCATGAGACATATATAAGTGACTTTAATGAGGAAGGGGTTAATAAATTATAAAAAATGTATTAAATTATTGGCGAAATATATTAATCCAGATAGATAACTTAAAAGCAGTTTTTTTTTATAACTAGATCTCTCATCTGCTTCATAAATTCGTGAAAGAAAGGAAAATGCCTATAAGATCTTCTTATCTTGTAGTTTCGCTCTCTATTCATATCCCAAAGGAAATAACCCTTCTAACCCTGACGAAGCATTTTATCTTCTCTGGTATCACCAAAAATACTCTATCTCTTGTTATTGTCTCTCAAAGTTTATATACCAGCCAGATAAACACGATACTCATTTGCCTTAGCTCCTCCGCGTATTATGTATTCTATTTGGAGAAACGAGAAATAATGCGACCAATTTGAACGAATACTGTGAAAAGATATTGATCTTCTATTACTGTAAGCAAAAGTCAAAAAGCTCGTTCCAATGAAATATTTTTTTTACGTTTTTCGTATTCGTTCAATGAGAACCTCTGAAAATATCGCCCATTTAAGTAAAAAATAAGATTGGGTTAATCAGATGTTATTTTTAGTTGTATTGTTTGTGAAGAATGCAGAAGGTAACTTTTAAGGTTTGTAGGTATACATATACAGAATGGTCATAAAGAAACTTTGCCGATTTATGAATCCTAAGGCTAATGTCAGACGAACGTCTTTTTGCACGCTTTTTACCTTACGTATTATCCCTACATAATGCTAACGGCATTCTGTAGGGATAATACGTAAGGAAAAAAGCGCGCAAAAAGACGTCCGTCTGACATTAGCCTTAGCAACCGCTCTGTTAAACCAAACCGTAATAAAATGTAGAATATAGTTATTTAAAGATATGCGCTGGAGATTGTCGTGAGCAAGTATAATGAAGCCTGCACTGTTACGATTAGAGTGTATAACTTTCGACATTTTCGAATGGTAACAGCCATGTTTTCTCATCCTAAAATGATTAGCGTATTAAAAATCCTCAAATAGCTTTAGGACAGTGCATGTAGCATGAAAAACCGCGACGTAGTACCGGTTACATATACAGAACAACATTATAAACCACCAATCAACCAATTCCAACAGTGAAGAGGCGCACAAGCAAAAAACCATAATATATCACGGTCAGATCGTCTTTTATAGAAAACCTTTAAAGAGCAATTTGGAAAAATTGTACTCTCAGTAAATCTTTTTTTTTTTCCTATCGTCTCTGTTTCTATTATTTGTTTAGAATGACGTTCATTGCGCGTGTTCCACGTCGCGATTTTAGTGCTAACTGTACATTTCCAATGTCATTTATGAAATGCATTCTAAATATAATTATAAAAATATTGTAATTAATTCGTGAAAATGTAATGATTAAATTATATTATGTGGAAATGAGCTCATTTTTTGTAGCTTATTGGTAATTCTTAAAATCCTAACAAATGAAGAATAAAAGAATAGACTGTCAAGTTCAAAACTATTTGGAACATTTTCAAAAATCCACGTGAATAAAAAACTTTACAAAAGAAAAAAATCTTAGCTCCATTCCTCTCAACGTTTTCTATGTGTATCGCTAAAGACGTTCTGGTACGAGTGGTACCAAGGTAAGGTAACAAGCTGAAAGTGCGTCGTTGTCGGATTCCGTTTAACGTTTTGGCTACATATAGAGAAACATTTAAAATCATGTATAAAAATGAAATTATTTGAATGAAATACCCACTTTTTAGTGAATTCCTTCACAGATATTAAATGATGGCTTAATATTAAAAAAATGCTAGTGATAAAAAGCTTCCCTGCACTCAGCAATAGTGGGTCAAATAATCTTCATTTTCCCAAACAATGGTAGAGAAGAAATTTAAACAGAGCAAAAGCGGAAGAAACACAGACTGTTTCGAGAAAATTGATCTCCATATGTGAAGAAAAATATTTTATTAAGAAGACGCCTGAAACAAGTCTTGCTTCTGCTCCTCGAAATATTTCTAGCTTAACGTCTTCTGTTCCGAAGATAAAATAATAATACAAATGCTTATTCATTGGTTTTTTCCAAACAAAATGACATCGTAAATGACAGAATGCTAACTAATGAAGAATAAAAGAAGGATAGGCTGTCGAGTTCAAAACTATTTGCAACATTTTTAAAATCCACGTGAATAACAAACGTTACAAAAGATTAAAAAAATCTTAGCTCCATTCCTCTCAACGTTTTCTATGTGTTTTCGCTAAAGACTACGCTAAAGACTACGCTGTCTACGCTAAAGACGTTCTGGTACAAGTGGTAACAAGTTAAGGTATCAAGGTGAAAGTGCGTCGTTGTCGGATTCCGCTTAACATTTTTGCTGCATAAAGAGAAACATTTAAAATCATGTATAAGAATTAAATTATTTTAATGAAATACCGCCATTTTAGCGAATTCCTTTACAGATATTAAATGATGGCATAGTATTAAAAAATGTTAGGGATAGAAAGCTTCCCTGCACTCAGTAATATTGGGTCAAATAATCTCCATTTTCGCAACCAATGGTGAAGAAGAAATTTAGACAGAGCAAACTCTAAAGAAACACAGACTATTTCGGGAAAATTGATCTCTATATGGGGGAAAAAAGATATTTTATTAAGAAGACGCCTGAAACAAGTCTTGCTTCCTTCTGCTCTTCGAAATATTTCTAGCTTAACCTCTTCCGTTCCGAAGCTAAAATAACAATACAAATGTTTATTCATTGATTTTTTCCAAACAAAATAACATCGTAAATAACAGAAAAAATATCTTTTCTGAAATTGATCCTTTCGAGGCTTAGTAATTTAGGTTCACAAAAATATAGATCTAAAACTACAAACCCCCTTAAAACATAAATTTAATAACCATTAACCTGAATTAACGCAGTCACAAATTTAAGAGCTTTATACAAGTAAATAATCTGCAAATCCTGAAAAATTTTCATTGAAAAAGATTTAAGTTAAATACTTATGAAAATTTCTCACTTTCTTGGTCATACTGTCGTCTAGGCATTTTTTAGTCATTTTGCAAACTCAGATGAAAATAATATTTTCGTGATCATAACATTATCTGGCAATCAGCTTAGATGCTGCGTTCGCTTCGTTTGCTTTGAACGCAAAAACATTCAGCTTTTAAGAAGTGATGTGAAAATGTAAAAAAAAAAAAATCGGACATTTTAGTTTTTATAAGGAAAAGAACAGAGATTGCCGTATGGGGACCCAGGGACCGAAGAGGTTATGGATGTTTCCAACTATAAACTGGCTACTTGATTCAGAAATGTTATATTCCGAAACGTTGATATTGGTTTGTGTTCTTTGTTTTTCGATAATTGTTGAAGATTTTTCAGAAAAGGATGTCAAATTTATAACGTGGTTTGGATTAAATTTCTGTGGACGACAGCGTGGGAAAGAGAAAAGAAGTATGGCAACGTTTGCTTATAACTCAAGATGTAATTTATTTATTGAAAAATATAAACAACATTTCAATTACAAAACTATTAAATAATCAAGTCAGTAAGTATCATGCTTAATCTTTTAAAATGGGCCAGAAAATGTGTGAGAAAATTTCCCATTCTTGAGCGAGACAATTATTTTTTTTAGAACCGTCTTAAAGAAAAAGGCAAATTCTTCTGAAACACATTGTTCTCCTTTTATTTGTATTCTGTTTTATACTTGTTTTAAAATGGTACTTGTATATACAAGGAAAAAACTGTTTTATTAAAACAACTAATATTTTGTTAATATAGCACCAACCAAATATTGATCAAATTTTGGTTAGATTAACCAAATGACTTTGTTAATTCAACAAATCATTTGGTTAGTCCAACCAAAATTTGGTTATTCAAACCAAAATATTTGTTTGGAGCTATATTAACCAAAATTTAGTTAGTTTTTTCCATGTAGAACATCTCCTTCTTGTCATTTGCCTTAAATATTTGAATTTATTTGGATTATTAGTGTTTCACTTTTCTTTCATGATGATGTTTACTTATGCAGTTTGACATGATTTCAGCAGTGTTACCAGCTGAAGCACAAAATATCTATCAGAGTTTCCGAATAGAAATATCCGAATTCCGAAAGAAATACTTTTAAGTTATTTTTTCTTGTTAATGCATAAGAGAACATGCTGACAATTTGTGTGCCAGCAAATTTTGCTGTACTCATTCCAATTATTTTTACAGTGTATGCATGGGAACTGTATATTTTTTTCTACACAAATTGGATTAAAAATTAATAATAGCATAACTCATGCAATTTGTTACGATACATTTAAAATTGGATGGCACCCACATTGTCCGCCTTTTCTGCGGTAAATTGCACTTCAAACATACTTGTTGTAAAATATCAGAAAGATATACTTTTAAGTCATTTTTTGTTCTTAATGCATTGCAGGATATGCTGGTAATTTGTGTGCTAGCAATTTTTGCTGTAACTCAAGTCAATGTTTTTTACACTGTATACATGGAAAGTGTATATTTTTTCTACACAAATTGGATTAAAAATTGATAATAGCATAACTCATGTAATTTGTTACGATTCTTTTAAAACTGGCTGACATCCACATTGTCCGCATTTTCTGCGGTAAATTGTGCTAAAACTAAACACAAACTTTTATATAATATCAGAAAGAAATACTTTTAATGCATGTTTTCTTGTTAATATATAGGAGAACATGATGGTAATTTTGTCTGCCAGGAAATTTTGCTGTAACTCTTGCCATTTTTTCTGACCGTGGATGCATGACAACTGTATTTTTTTCTACATATATTCGATTAAAAATTGATAATAGAATGAAATGAAAAATTTTAAATAGAATTTGAAATTATAATTATTATAATTTTAACGTATATTTAACAATGTGCATCTTTGACAATAAACATTTAGACTTCTGAAATGTCCAGATGTTCTCGAAATCCAAAATATTAAAAGGATGACATCCTCTCAATAAATAGATTTCAAACTTTTATCCCATTATTAATGCTGCCACATGCATTTCAAATTCATTTAACGATCAAACCATATGAAAAAATTTGTTCTTTCTACGTTTAATTTTGTGATTGCTTCACTAATTCAATCTGAACTTTACTGGCTTATGTTACTTTATTAAATATTCAAAACTAGAAAACATCTGACAAGGTTAATAAAGTGAAACGTATAGAGTGGCGAATTTATTTATTTAATTTTCTATGTCGATGAAAATTTTCGGTTGCTTTTCAACGTAATGTCATATTTTATTTGTAACTAATTACAAGCTATACTTTCTTTTAAGTTTGACACAAAAGGAATAATTCCAAGATGATTTAATTTATTTTCATAAAATGAGATCAAATGTTTAAATTAAATTTATTGAAATATCAAAAGCAACGATTTCATTCTTTGTTATTGTAGTTGTTCTTTTTGATGTATTCTTCAAACACGTTCCTCAGACAAACGTAATACACAGAATTTCTCGAAAAGCTCTATCTGAAATGACTTATTCGCACAAACTTTTCTTATTGTTGTTCTTATTATTTTTGCATTCAAATATTTTTTTTATCTAACCTTGTTTACTAGAGAAGTTCCATTAATAATTTTGCATGAATCTAAGAAAATCGGTATTATACTTCTGAAAGGAGACTCTGAGACTCATGTTATGAAATCTGTATACAAGCATCCCCCGACATACGTAAGTAGTGCGCTCCGTAAAGTTTTATATAACTTGAATTTTATGTATGTCGAATTCGTAAGTCACTCAGGTAAAATTTTGTAAGAAACTGCAATACTTATTATATATATATGTTATTTACATCGTATTACTTTATAAATAAAGCATCATGCGACAGTATTTAATCGTATATAAACTATAAAAGCATGAAAAAATGTAAAAACAAACTCAAAGAACAAGTGTTTTGTAGAATATGGGATTTATAAATCTAACATTGATGAATATATATTGACTATAAAAATAAGAAATAATTAAAGAGGACTAATTTAACCTATTCTCCATGAATTTCTGATGGCAAGAGAAATGAATAGCACTCACAAAATAAAATAATCATTGACAAGCACAAACTGTATTTATTAATGAATTAGATGATTACTATGAGTAACTAACAATAAACATTAAGGGGTCTTGTACCTTTTAAACGCGTCGAAAATTAACGAAAAACTTCAAAGTTTGAATTAGTCTATCTTCAAAACCTTTTTATGTATAAACATGAAATTTTGGGTATTGATTAAACAGATCGTGCTTTGTAATATATCACATACAGAAATTTATTAACCCTTTACAGAATTTGTGTATTGTTAAAATCAAAATAGCTCTTTTTTTACCCCATAAGTCATTGCGCGCATGATATCTTGAGAAAGTATGTATGGATTGTCATGAAATTTGGTAAATATACTAAACAAATATGTGTGTTTAAAATGATCTACTTTTTAATATTTACAATGGTAATATTTTTAGTTATGACTATTTTTATTCACTAAAAATACAAAATTTTTAGTTTTTTTTTTTACGAAAATATTTTTTTATATAGTTAATGAAATAATTTTAGCTTAAGAGTAGGTCATTTTAAACACACATATATGTTTAGTATCTTTACCGAATTTCATGCCAATCCATACATACTTTCTCAAGATATCATGCGCGCAATAACTTATGGGGTAAAAAAAAGAGCTATTTTGATTTCAACAATACACAAATTCTGTAAAGGGTTAATAAATTTCTAATGGTAGCATATTGCAAAGCACGATCTGTTTAATCAATATCCAAAATTTCATGTTTATACATAAAAAGGCTTTGAAGACAGACTAATTCAAACTTTGAAGTTTTCGCTAATTTCCGACGCGTTACAAGACCCCTTAAGTTGTTTTGTTATAGATTTGATTCTATATACCAATAAAAATATAACTCTATCTAAGTTATAAACTAGGGCTGCACAACCTTTTTAAGATAAGGGCCACTTACAAAAATATTTGGGTTGTCGAGGGCCACATCAGTAACACAGAGAAAACTATATATCGGAGAGGTAGAAGGGGGGGGGGTAATAAGTGTTTATTCTTGATGAATAATTATTTTTTGTCTATAACAAAAATAAACAAACGGAAATAAATAATTGTATGCAGGAATGCAGGGCTTCTTGCATCTGTATGAATAACCATTCAACACTTTATGAAGACTAACGTCTCCTTCTTGATAAATGGTAACTTGAACAAAAAAAAATTACACAAAATTTCTAAATAATTAAACGTTATTGAAAATTATAAAAAAAAAATTGATTGAAGAATAACTTCATTTAAAATAAAAGGGAACTTATTTTTGAAATAACAAGGCATGATGGACTACTTATACTATTTTTTCTGCGGACCATTAAATAAACTCGTTTTTTTTTTCTTTTGTCAATCAAGTACGACTGATTGACGAAATTCGCGATTTTTTATCAACGACCGATTGACAGATTTCGCGGTAACTTTCCATTGTCGACTGGGAAAATTTGCAATCCTTTCAAACAACGAATTTGCGATACCTGCGATAAATTGACGAAATTCGCGAATTTTTTCAGCGATAAATTTTCAAAATTCACGATTTCTTTTCCTCAACGGATCAACAAAAATTGCGATATTTTCCGCCCCCGATCGAATTATTTCGCGACGTTTTTGTTCTGCGATCGATCTTCGAAATTTACATTTTTTTTTTCCTTGAACGATTGACAAAATTCGCGATCTTTTTTCCATGAGTTATTGGCGATTTTTGCGATATTTTACGTGACGGATTGACAATATTTGCAATTTTTTTCCAACGACCAATGGATTTCTATTTCATGATAGTTTTGAGACCGACACACAAAATTTGTAATATTTTTGCATGAGCTAGTCACGAAATTCGTGAATTTTTGGGAAAATTTTGACAAATTTCGCAATATTTTTGCGACCAATTGACAAAATTTGTAATTTTTCCTATCAATTGTCGAAGTATGTGATTTTTTACGCAACAGATTGACAAAATTCATGATTTCTTCTCGCGATAAATTGACAAAATCGCGATTTTACTCAGCCAAAAAACGAAATTTGCAATTTTTCGTACCTCATCGACAAAATTCGCGCTTTTTCTGTGCCCGATTAACGAAATTCGTGATTGTTAACTGACTCTGGCAAAATTTGTAATTTTTCCCGCTGCGAATTGACTAAATTTGCTATTTTGTCTCGCAATAAGCTGCCAAATTTCAAGATTTTACCGCAGCCGATCAAGAAAGATTGTAGTTTTTCCGCAGCTCATCGACAAAATTCGCGATTTTTCCGCGTCCAAACAACGCAATTCGCAATTCTTAACTGACTCAAGAAATTTGTAATATTTACGCAACAAATTGATGAAATTCGAAATTTTTTCTCGCGATAAACTGACGAAACTCACGATTTTTCCCCAGCTGACAACAAAATTTGCAATTTTTCCGTACCTCATCGACAAAATTCGCGATTTTTTCGTTCTCGATTAACGAAATTTGCGATTTTTCCCCGCCGAGTCGACAAAATTCGCGATTTTTCCTCTCGCGATCAACAAAATTCGAAATTTGTAATTTTTCTCGCGGCAAATTCAGAAAATTCCGATTTTTTCTTGCGATAAACTGACAATACTCGCGATTTTTCAGCAACCGATGAAGGATCACATAATTGAAAAAATTCTCCATTTTTACCGCGTCTGATCAACGAAATTTACGATTTTTAACTTACTCTGGCAAAATTTGCAATTTTTTCAGCGGCATTCGCGATTTTTTTCTCGCGATTTTTCCCCAGCCGATCAACGAAATTTGAGATTTTTCTACGACTCATCGATAACATTCGCAATTTTGCCGCACTTGATCCACGAAATTTGCGATTCTTAATTGGCTCTGATGAAATTTGTAATTTCTTTCCGAGGCAAAAACTGACGAAATTCTTGATTCTTTCCTGCGACATATGGACAAACAATTGCAATTTTCCCAGTTATAAACTGACGAAATTGTGTAAAAAAAAACGAAAAAATTGTATAAATTGTGATCGCGGGGCACAAGTTAACCCATGGCGGGCCACAGGTTGTGCATCCCTACTATAAACTATATTACGGTTGTGATTTATTTATTTACAAAATAAATATCAGAAGTATGCAACTGCGTATCAAACGCACCTAGTACGTTCAAAAATTTAACTTTTGAGATTTATTACGCTACTGCGAATTTACGTAAGTCATGTAATACGTAAGTCAGTGTATCAGTACATTATTTGCTAAATTTACCTTCTTGTATTCCTGCATATACAATGCCATAGACACGGGAGTCGGCTGCATAGATGATCACTTCAATAAAATGTAACTGATCTGTCGTCACATCTTCTTAGAAACCACATGCAAACGCGATTTTAGAAGTTAATCGGTAGTTTTATCATTGTGTTTTCCTGCACCCAAAGTTATGAAAACATCAAGGACAAGGAGATAAATATTGGTTAGTTTTTCTCTGTAGGTCGAAATATTTCATTTTGCATTATGGCATATATATATATATGTAAACATTCATAATATACATTACCTAATATGTCTTATTCAAAGAACGAGTACCGTATATACTCGTATATAAGTCGAGGAATTTCTGACAATTTTCGGTAAGCAAATTTGGGTGTCGACTTATACGCGAGTCAGTTAAAAATGTAAAAACAAAATTTGGAATACTGCAAAATTATTGATTTTTATGTGTATGAATAATAAAATAATATATAAAATATACAAATAATAATAATTTATCATTTAAAAATTTTTAATGATTTGTTTTTGTTTACTTACTACCTTTTCGCATTGGCATGTGAAATCTTTGGTTTGATTTTGTGCAAAATTGAAGCAAAAAGTTAGGGGGTCGACTTATACGCGGGTTTTTGATTTTTTCCAGAATTTGCATTCGAAAGTTAGGGGGTCGACTTATATGCGAGTATATATGCGGTAATTCTTTTTTCGGGAAAATGCAATATGATTATTTTCCTTTAATGTATTTTGAATAACGAACCGCTAACAAAAGTAATGTATTTTTATTATTATTTTTATGTGTGTAAACACTCTTAAAAATTTGTAGTGGACAGTGAACTGTCTAGTCATTTGACCGTTTTTATAGAAAAATGTTATATAACCTTAATTTATCTGTATTCCGACCATAATTTGGTCAATGAGGTGATCAGATGTGATTTGTCAAATGGTCAAGTAAGCGTTATGTTTAAGAACAGGCGAATGACAGGGTAGTTTGTTGCATATTTTCAAGGAGACAAAAATGTTGAATTTCAGATTTTTATTTTAAAATATGAGTTTGTTTTCTTAGAAAATTCTGTCCAACTTTCTGAACGATTCGATAAATTATAATGAAGATATACTTAAGTCATAAAGGTGAAATGTAATATCATTTATGTGTAAGCGAATTGTTTAAACTCATTTTTCCCAGTTCGCAATTTTTTATATTTTCATTTTAATTGAAATGATAAGACTTCTATAATAATTAAGCAAATTCTCTGATTTTTTTAAGTATCGTCAGACCCTGTGTGTGATAATTAAGTATCGGATTTTTTTATATATATATATTTATAACTTTAAAAATATATATGAACTTAAAAACGTGCTGCTATTTTCCCACGTTTTTTCATATACATTCCCTAATTATTTTTTTCTGCAGATCTAATGGACTAATCAAAAATCCCATGCTTAGATTTATACAAAAAAATACTCTGAATAAAGCGTAAAACAATTTATTTCCAAATATGAAAAATGAAAAAGAAGACGGAATTTTAAAAATGCTAAATTTTTTTTAAGTTACTGCTATATTGAAAATTTAACACTTTTAATGATCTATTATGACTATGCTTTATTCAAATGAACTAAAAATATAATATTGGTTACAGTTATGAAATAAAAATTGTTGTTACCGAGTCCCCTTAACAGTGGAGATATACATATTAAAAATATTAATAAATTCATTATATAAAAAAATGCCGAAAATGTAGACGCATATCTTAAAAGTTTTCATTTTAAAACTAAATCTCTCATCTGCTTTATAAATGCATGGGAAAGGGAAGATGTCTATGCAATTTATTTACGTATAGTTTCTTTCTCTATCCATATCCCAAAGGAAATAACCTGTCTAAAAGTGACGAAGTATTCTATCTTCTCTGGTATTTCCAAAAAATATTCCACCTCTTGTTTTTCCCCAGAGTTCATATTCTAGCCAGATAAACAAGATACGCATTTCCCCAAGCTCCTGGCAGCATTATGTATTCTATTTTGAAGGAACGAGAAATAATGTGGCCAATCTGAACGAACACTGCGAAAAATATTGATCTTCTATTACTGTAAGTGAAAGTCAAAAAGCACCTTTCAGAGAATTTCTTACGAAAAAGTTTTAGAATGCTTTTTATATTCACTGGAATGAAATACTTTGAAAAGTTTGTCTGCTTAAGTAAAACGAAATAATGATTTAATCAAATTTAATTTTAATATGTATCTTCTCTAATATAGATATTTGGTACAGTCGTGGAAAAAAAAGTAAACACCCCCTACTAACTCCTCAGCAAATTATCGTAGAAGAAAGTTACTGGTACCGAACGATTGGAAATAAAATCTACTTTTAAATGATGTATATATAATTTGCTTAGGAAGCCATCTACATATTAAAACGAACCATAACTTTGTTTTTTTCAATAGCAATACACAATTCTGACAGCATAAATGAACTCTTCACTCTTCAATTAGTCTAAAAATAAATTTTTATGCAATTCGTACCATAAGTTTCCGAGAAATTAATTGTTTTAAAACGAGCGTATTTTAAGGGCTGTATCCAAATTGAAGTCAGTGTTGCCAGATTCGGGACTTTTTTAAATCAGATTATTTGACTGTCATCACTTTTTAAAAAAAGTGTAATTCGCCTTATTTTTCAGAAATTTTAATCTATTTCTAAATAGGCCGAATATTTCTATTTCAAAAAAGCGGTGACAATCAACAATCTGGGGGCAAAAAAGTCCCCAATCTGGCAACACTGATTGAAGTTCGGTACTCGATTGTCAACCGAGAGAGCTCCCTTCTTGATCAAGGCACCTTAAGCAGTTAATTAAGCCTGTTAGATTACAGGATAGCATAAGAAATTTCAAAATATTTAGTCACTTCTATCATAGACGGCCCCTTAAACTATCATTTTGCCGTTTTTTAAGCATAATTTGAAAACTACTTGCAAAAAAAAAATGTGAAATTTTGGATTTCCATAAAGCAGGATTTAATAAATCTGATCCATCAAAAAAATTGTAGGTTGCAATTCACATTTTTTTTATTAATTTCATACTTCATAATTCATATAAAAAATTATAAAAATTGCAAATTCAACGTATTTATGTTTGGGTATATTAGTATTATTGCGACACAAAAATTAGAACATTTGGATCATAATTTCAGAAGTTATAAATAAAAATATGAAAGTGTAATTTAACATTAGAAGCACTAAATTTTGAATATTTATAATTCAAAAACTTATCATTCAAATGACTTGAAATTTGGTGCCTATGTATAGTTTGAACCAAAGATTTGAAATATCTCGTTAAAATTGGTATTGCCATTGAAAAAAAAATGAAGTTTGGATTCGTTTAAATATGTAGATGGCCCCCTAAGTAAATTTTATATACGACATTTAAAAGTAGACTTTATTTCCAATCGTTTGGTACCAGTAACTTTTGTCTGCGATAATTTGTTGAGGAGTTAGTAGGGGGTGTTTACTTTTTTTCCACGACTGTACATATGTGTATGCGTGTATACATTGGTTTATACATCGGATGCATATATGTATGTGCAGAATGTTCCTTACTTTTCAGCTATTTTTCTTATAAAAACTAAAATGTCCTTTTTTTTTTTTTACATTTTCACATCACTTCTTAATAGCTGAATGTTTTTTGCGTTCAAAGCAAACGAATAAATGTCAGCACCGAAGCTGATTCTTACATACAAGAAATGTTATTTTCATCTGAATTTGGAAAACGCCTAAAAATGCCCAAAAGACAGTATGACCAAGAAAGTGAGAAAATTTCATATTTAAATTAAATCTTTTTCAATAAACAATTTTGAGGATTTGTAGATTATTTACTTATTTAAAGCTCTTAAATTTGTTATTGCGTTAATTTAGGTTAATGGTTATTAAATTGATATTTTTAAAGAGTTTTTCAGTTTTAGAACCATATTTTTGAACCTAAATTACTAAGCGCCTAAAGGATCAATTTCAAAAAAGATATATTTTCTGTCATTTACAATGTCATTTTGTTTGGAAAAACCAATGAATAAGCATTTGTATTATTATTTTAGCGTTTGAACTGAAGACGTTAAAAATTGAAAATTCGTTAACTAAATTAAAAAGCTAAAAATGAAACAAATGATATGTTTATCATGTTTATCAGATAGCTCATAATTTTTTTTTAATTAGTATTTTAGTGAATAAATGGATCTGTATTAAGTTAAACTGTAACAATGAAGAAATTAACTTATTTTAAAATATAGAATGTATTAGTTTTTCAAGAGCCAAGGGATTTTTAGAATGTTTTTCGTTACAATAAAACGAATTTCGTACTTTGAAAGACACGTGCACTTAACTAAAATAAAAATGTGTAAATTAAATTTGATTTTCTGTTTACTGTAATTGATACAATTACTGCACTTAAAGTGATATGTGTCGGACATACATTGAAGTAGTATATAAAGAGAGGTCTTATACTAGGCTGATCTGGTATTTAATTCAGTTACCAGTAACTGTACAGAACAGTTAAAGTTACTCCAGAAGAAGTTTAATATGTGATGTTAGGAACGCCTCACATGCGCTTTTTTCTTTTAGTTCAAAATACCATCCATAGATGGCTCTTCAATGTCTCAATGGTATTTCTAAAAATATTCCGTTTTTTTTTTTTTTTAGCGTTTATGTTCCAGCCAGATAAACAAAATACACATTTTCCTAATAGTTAAGTACAATAAACCAAAAATTAACTAATACAACTAGAGAGAATTCACGAAAATTTGGGAATAATTTCGTTTTCGTGGTAGAAATATAGGTCCGATGAGTCTTCAAAAAATAAAGTTGTTTTACAACGTTTTTATTTTTTTTTTGTGGGGTGGAGGAGGGGCAAAATGGGGACATTTTAATCCAGGGAAGGATAATCTGAAATTTTTTTAAGTAGGGCAAGTGCGGTATTGTTTATTATATATTTTTAAATTCTGAACAGAATGTCGCTATCCGCAAGTTAGTATGATAGATACTACTTAGTTCCCCTAATCCCTTCGACTAATTTCGTCAAATTAAATAAATCGCCAAATTATGCAAATTGACATGAATTTTATTTTAAATAATGAAAGAACAAATAAATTAGTATAACATTAATAAAAATGCAAATAAAACGTCGAAATAAAAATCACCTGATGTTGTAAACACAGGAAACTTGCTTAAAGTCAAGTGAATGTGAAATTTACGATCAAACTTTGTTGGCATTTAATCTTATAGTTTGGCGATAGATTTTTGGTCGACGGCATAACTAAGTAGAACCGTATGATCATTTGATACAAATTTACGGCAGGTTTTATAAATACAAAATAGAAAATTTTACTTTAGTGCAGTGGAAATTGGTTTTTATACCAAGAACTGATGGGCATTTACGAATATCTGGGAAGAACTTTGTTTTGGCGCTAGAAATAGAGATCCGATGAGTACCCCAAAATAAATTTGTTTAATTTGTGTGTTTTTTTTAAGGGGTGGCGGGGGGGTTCAATTCGGAAATACTTGTATATTTCTATTGCAAGAACATTATATTTATACATATCCTAATTTTACAAAATACTAAGAGAAATATTTAAAATAAAAGATATGAGCGGTGTTATAAATATTGCACAAAATCCCTATAAATTCAAATTTAATTAATCCTTCTAAATCCTTCTAAAATCCTTCTAAAATTTATCAAATTATTATCTTCTAATGTAGTTTCAAAAATTTACCAAAAATGCTTCAGAAGATAAAATTATCATGAATTCATAATTCAGTACATAAAGGGTTAACTCGGAGGGAGAGAGAGAACTCAACCTTTTTTAAATAAGTCAACTAGGGTATCGTTTATTATAGATTTTGTGATTCCGAATCATCGAATGCAACCATCCGCAAATCGATGTGATAATTTGTTAAAAAGTTACGGTAGGTTTTATGAATACATGGATTTTGACAATTTTGATGACCTTGCAGAAAAAATCAGATTACACTGATTTTGATTATTTGATTATTGTTGTTTTTAGAACCTTTAATATGTTTGAGAATATTTAATGTGATATGAAAAACATGTTTTGAATGTAAGATAAACGTAACAAAGCTGTGCTCAGTATGATTTTCGACTTTGTATTAGTAAAACCTGTCGTTACTTTGTATCGAATTGGATTGCATCGAATTTCGGACCGTGCCATTCGATTCACATTAAAAAAAAAAAAAAGAAAAAAAAAAGAAAAAACGTAATAACCTATACCCCACATGACCTCTTTTTAAAAAAGTTTAGTTCTCCCCTTCTGAGTTAAATTCAGTGCCAGGAAATGGAGCTTTGTTTTCATAAATTATTATTTAAATATTGAAAATATATTGCTTTCTAAGTATTCTAAAGATAAAGAAAGCTTCTCGGAATCGCTAGTAACTCGGAAGAACTTATTGTATATTTTTGTTTGTGGTTATAGTATATTTAACTAGATAAAGAAACACCTATCTCTTTTTTTTTTTTCAATGTACATTAACATAACTATTCTTTCTTCTTTTAATTTTATGATTATAAAACCAATTTATTATCAACTTTACTGATTTATATTAATTTGTTAAATATTCAAAAGGAGAAAACATTTCATAATTTTAATAATACGAAACATCTCCAAATTCCGATTTAATTATTTCGTACTATAAATCGATATAATTTATAAACAACAGTTGTTTTTAATTTGAGACAAAAAGAACAGTTTTAACACGTTTTAATTCATTTAGAAGATCAAAACTTCTTAATTAAATTTGTTCAAATATCAAAAGCACAGCTCTGATTGTGTTTGGTATTAGTTTTATTTCATTATTAAAGCTGTTCTTGTAATATATTCTTTAAATACTTTTCTCAAACAAATTTAATGTGAAAAATCTGTTGTACGAAATCTATAGATAATTATTTATTTATACTAACTATTCCTCTTGTTGTTGTTATTAATTTTGCATTCAAATGTTTTTCGTAGAAATTTCATTAAAAGTTTTGGGCAAATTTAAGAATTTTATTATAAAATTAAATACTTCTAAAAGGTTAATCAATCATGTATTATTTTGTTTTCAATTTTCTGAAACACCTAATGACAAATGTTTTATTGAATCTTTGAATTTATTGTTGTTCTTAAAGTTTTATTATTTTTCCTGATGATGTTTAAGAATGCACTTCTTTAGGTTGTCAACTCTGGGTTTAACAAATGTATATTTTCCGCTCATATATTGAATTAATAATTTATATTACCAAAACACAATAAATCAGCTTATTAACACATTTCAATCATATAAATGCCAACCCTCCGGTTAAATCAATTTCTAATCTTAAATTTTACTTAATAAAAAGTAACAAACTAAACGAAACAAATACTATATAAAATCAAGACAAATTAAAAAAATATTTTTTCAAAATATAATTTTTTAACTTAGAAAATAGCGCAAGTTTAGGAGTTATGCTGTTATTTTTAAAACTATAACTTAAATTTTTTAAAGATTTTTAAACAAATATTCATCAATGATAAGATGTAATTAGACTTTTTAAATATCCAAGTGTTTTTGAAATATATACAATTGAAAAAGATGCCTAGTTTTTAATATAAAAATGTTAAAATTTCATCCCATTGTCTATGCTGTCAAACGCACTTTGGATTTCTGATATTAATTTAACTATCAAATCATATAAAAATCTCTTTTTTTTTCCTTTGAATTTTGTAATTGCATAATCAATTCCATTTCAACTTCAGCTATCTTATGTTACTGCATGAAATATTCAAAACATCTGATAAGTTTAATAAAATGAAACATCTCTAGTGACATATTTATTCATATCATTTATTCATTATATTTTTAATATAAGGCAATGCAAATTTTCAACCAGTTGTCAATGTGGCGTCATGTTGTATTTTTAGCAAATTAATCAAAAAACAATTTTTTTTTTTTTTTACTTTGAACAAAAGGAATAATTTCAAGATGATTTTATTTCTTTACATAAAGTGAGATCAGACAATTTAATTAAATTTATTGAAATATCAAAAGACAAAGTTTAACTTTGTTTGGTATAAATTTGATTACGTTACTGGAGTTGTTCTTTTCTCTATGTTATTTTATTATCGTTCTGTATATACGGAAAATTCTTCTAATAAAAATGTTATTAATTGTTTTAACAACACTTTGCGTTATTTATTTTAATGATATTATAATTTGCATTCAAACTTTTTTTTTTGTACGTATTGTATTTTCCATTGAAATTTAATCCTTTATTTAAAACAAATTTAAGATACTTGTTATTAAATGAAATACTTCTGAAAGGTTAAATATTGTAATAATATAGTAATTTCACTTATAATGTTGTACATTATTACAAGGTTTTGCTATACAGGTTAAAATTTTCTGACTTTTATAAATATTTACATTAACCTTTTACACGCCAATGTTCCATAAATGGAACATCAATTTCAAAATTCTGCGAAAAATACAATTTTATTCGCATTGCTCTATAAAAATTATTATGTAAAAAGAAAATGTGGATTGATTTTTTGGTGTCAATATTTCGTTAATAAAATAAATAGTGTGTACGGGAGAAAATCACAATTTCGGTCTTTTTTTAGATTTTTCATCGGATAAAATTCGAAAATTCATATAAAATTCAAAATTTAACAAAAGTTTTTTATAACTAAGTGAGAGTAATTAAAAATGATCATTTTATTCGTAGAACATAAGTTCTAACAAATAAAAAATATTTTTGTTGCTTCTTTTACATAACGAATCTGCATGTTTCAGAAATGGAACATTGGCGTGTAAAGGTTTATTTTTTAACATGATAAAGTTTTTTGATTACAGTGCATATAAATATTGATAAAAAGTTTCCCCCCCCCCCCCCCGCATCTCACACACGTTCTCCGGTCTGAAGTAGATTGCTGCTGAAAAACACGTGTGTTTGTTGATAGCCAAGATAGGATTGGAGAGGTAATATCGGAAAATAAGGAATTCTTACTCTTTTTACTCCCCTCTATAACTGTTTTGCAGTTAGTATACGTCACACAGATGAGATGTCTCATTCAAAACCATTTTGTACATCAGAAAACGCACTAGGATACTTTTTGAGTTATCGGGTGGTTCTGATGAAGAATGCATTGATATTTGTAAATTACCTCCAGAAGAAAGTGGAGGTTTAATAGATGAGGAAAATATAAATGAGGACATTTTTAGGTCTGTTCTGCCAGCAGATGTATATGTTGAAATTGAAATAGGTCTAGAAAAGTAGATGACATTGAAATTTCTAATGAAGACGGATTTCATCCTGAAGTACCTTCCACGTCAAAGGGAAGACTGAATTTTAAGCGAGTAATTATGTAGAAAAAGAAAAATATCCAACATCACTGCGAAAAAAAAAAATGCAAAATTTAAAAAAAGTTCTAAAAACTAAAAACATTGCAAATATTTCTGAAATGCTTCCTGAGTTGGTTACTTTATCTCTAGTTGAAATATTTCATAAGGTTTTTCTAATAGAATATCTACCGTGTGTAGCAAATATGACAACATTTTATGCATTTTAAAAAGGAGAAGTTGCTGTAGATAAAAATAATATAGGTCAATATTTTGGATTTTTTTGTTTAATGGATGTCACCAAGTACTTGGAGAAAATTTATATTGGAGCGCCCAAGAAGATCTATTGGCCTCAATTGATCCTACAGTAATGCCTAGAAATAAATTTAGAAAGCTAAAAAAAAAATCTTGTTATAGATAATAGCACCTTGAAATTAGGAAATTATTTATTATCCTTGTATTTTTTACACTTTCATTTATGTGATTATTGTGCTGTGAATTTTAGTACAGACATTATTATTATTTTCTTATGCTGTTTTTATATTTTTTTCTATTATTCTGATAAATAATTGTAATTTTTTTTATATACAGTAATTCCTGATCATCATCTAAATAATATATACACTTTTAATTTAGTGGTGGTTCTCAGTGAAATCTTCCTACCGCTTCTTGACAATTTTTGCTGGAATCTTGAGCAGAATGAAGACTCGAAGGGCGAAGCCCGGCTATTTTTCTGCTTAACCTGTGTTATTCCTGAATAACTTTTATAACTTAACATGTAGTTATTAAAAATAATGGACATAGAAATAGAAATTTTAATTTAAATATCGTTAATCATATTTTATAAAAACATGTGAAAAAACTAAGTGTTTCCCGCCAATGTCCATTTCTGTAACATGTTATAAATCCTATACAAAACCTTTTTTTTTGGAAAAAAAAATTACTCATAGTACTTATGTCCGAGTTTTAATATGATTTGTACCAGGGCCGGCGCCAGGGGTGAGGCAGCAAGGCGGCCGCCTCAGGGCGCACGCATAAAGGGCGGCATTTGCCTCACATATATTGAACATAAAATTCCTTACCATTATATGTATCAAAACTTTTTTTTTAAGTGTGATTTTTTCCTTATCATTTTAGAATAAAAATACGGAGTACATTTCAGATAATTACAGCCGAATGATAATCGAAGAGTTCATAATCTTTATTATGGAAAATAGATTAAATCGAAACGAACAAAACTAACGAAGTGAATTTCATGCTTTTTCTCTTCTTTTCAAAGATTGTCTTGTACGGAAATCAGCAGAATTCACAAAGGGTAGACTGCGCCAGACGCATGCAAATCACAAATTCTTATAATGTTGTAGCGTCACGTGCTTTTAGTATTTCATTATTTTACTTGCACAGTCTTTCGATCGTGAAATTATTTTCATTAATTGCCTGTAGCGAGTCGGATACTAGGATTACACAGATGTTGTACCAGTTAAAAGAAAAAAAAATATTTCTTACTTCAGGTAAATATAATGCTAGTATTTTTATTTAGTTTTTAATTTAAGATAATGATTTTAGGTAATTTTGAAAAAAGTATTCTTTAAAACATATTCCATTTGCTTAAAAAATCAGCCTCCATAAATAATTAACTTCTCAATGTCCTGGATCTTTATCCAAATAAAAGAATAATTATGTAATATCTTAATAAACCGTCTTCCTAAAAATATGAGACCCTGATAAAACGCCCCTTTCGACTAATAATTTTCCTTTCTTTCTACAATTTCTAGCGGGAAAACGATAAAAGAAACAAAAACTTTTGATGAGACCAACCAATGATCGTAGTAATATCTTTCAATCTTTCGTAATCAGGTAATCTTTTTAAAACATAGCAAATTAGTGTTGTTTGTAGAACCAGTAGGATTTGGACGGGTTTGGTGAACTTAGCTCGTAGGGACAATGCCTCCTAGTATAAAATATGAGAGCAAATTGTTTCAAAATAATGTAAATTTCCAAATTTTTTTGTTTATTCCTTTTTTTTTTCTTTACTAGTTTAATTTTTTTTTCGTTTTCTTTTTAGCTTTTAATCAAGGAATTTATTGCAAAATATTGAAGCATGATTTCAAGCATGATAATATTCTATATGAAAAAGGGTGAACTGAAAAAAAGAGGAATGTCTGGTGAAATTGTGCTGGATTGCAAGATACGAAAATGTACTATAATCACGAACGAAAATATTAAAATCCCGCAAAGCGCTTCTTTATCTTTATAAAAATCCGAAAACAATTTATTTTTGAAATTTAACCCTGCTAAGGTGTTCGGGTCGTTTTTGATCCAAATGTTGGCCCAGCGTTCAGAGTTATTGAGTCTGCGGCTTTTTGCACACCACTATTACCAGGGGCGTAGCCACAGATATTTTTTCGGGGGGGGGGGGGGGGGAGGAGAATTCAAAAATTTCCCAACTTGAAACAAATTGCTCCAGTTTTCGACTAAAAGGATATGCACAACGTGTGTAATAATTATAATGATACTTTTGCATAAAAAATTCCTTTCCAACGAAAAATTCTGAAACTGAAAACATAAAAATCCTAATTATGGGTTTGTTTACTAAAAAAATAAATACGCTTTTTACTTTCTTCTATCTTTACAAGAAGAAAGCATTGGATTCGTGAAAAAATTCGACTTCCCGTTTTAGACTGATTTATACGTTTTAGTAAGTCCAGAACACGATTCGACTGTTTTTAGAAAATATCTGTCTGTCTATATGTGATACAAATTTTGTGGGCGCTCTAACACAAGAACTAATGCACGAAATTTAATAAAACTTTAGAGATTTAATTATACAGCCGAACCTCGTTAACGCGAACACTCAAGGGGAAACTTTTTTTGTTCGTATTAAAAGTAGTTCGTGTTATCGGAACTTAACTACATTACATACAACTGGACGAGGCAATCGGAAACAGTACGTGTTAACGAGGTTTGACTGTACCTTGATAGAAATTGGTGCTGATTTGTTTTTGGTGTAAATCGTCCAACAGGTGGCACTGCTATGCGGCATTTTTCATGATTTACATGATTTTAGCGATAATTATATCTCAAAAACTATTGCACGGAATTTGATCAAACGTCATATTCTGTTAAACATTGACATAATTTAATGCAGATTAGCCTTTTATGTATATCATATAGCAGGTGGCGCTGCTATGCAGCATTTTTCACGATTTTGCGATAGCTGTATCTCAAAAACTAATGCACGGAATTTAGTGAAACTTCATATTCCACATAAGTAGCACTTCCATATAAATTGATCCTTATTAGGCTTGGATATATATTGTCCAAAGCTATCGCTTTTGTGCACTTTGAGTAAGGAATTTTGGTTGCAGACATCTAAGAGGCTGGGTGCCAAAATTCAATGATTTGTTTGAAAAATCCTATGCTTATATCTCCTTTTTAAATGCTCACAATTCAACAAATCCTTTAGAGTTTGTTATTATAGGCAAAGAATTGTCATTTAATTTTGGCACAGTGATTGCAAATTTTGAGGCATTAACATGTATGGAGTAGAAGAAAATTTTGGGATTGGCACATCCGACTAGTGTTCACTTAATATTAATTCTTGTGATCTTCAAAGAAGCCCACCTGTTAATAACATTGCTTAGTTTAATAAAATTCCCTATTTCACTTTCATATTTTAAAAGCATTAGGCTGTCAAGTCTGTCATCCCTCATTGTAGCTTGCAATATATATATTTTTAATTTTTATTTGACTAAAGATTCTTTCACTAGATGCAACGACATAAAGATAAGCTGCTGTGAATGTTAAGGTACGAGTATACAGGGTGATTCAGCTCGTCGGTGACAAACTTTAAGGATCGATAGAGCACACCTAGACGAACATTTTTGAATAGGGAATGTAGGGTCCCTGACGCGATGGTAAGGCGCTAGGCGCTTTCGAAAATTTGGGTGCCGAAATTCGAAACGTCATAAAAACTAGGGAAATGGTTAGATTTTCTTGCTTGTTGCGTCGAAATGATTCTGTTTGTTTAGACTTTCTTCAGTACCAATTTGATAAGCGTATCTCTTAAAACATGGATAGGGGGCGCTGCAGACTTTGGAGAGCTAGACAACAACTTTAAGCCCGTTATTTTGATAATTTAACACATGCTCGCAAAAGTTTATACTCTAACTTAAAGTTTGAACCCAAAAGTAGAGCCCTGCAAAAAGCGTAAGAGCCGGAATAAAATGTCAAAGTACAGGGTGGTCGAAACTCGAAGGCTCCTAAGAGATAAACAAACAGATTTCTTGACTTATGGCATGCATTTTCATGATTCTGTTTGCTGGGGCTCTCTGAAACTCAGTTGAACGGTACAAAAAGAAACATCGATAGGGGGCGCTTTGGGCAAAAAACATAATTCGTTGACATTTCGGACGCTAACTGGAAACGGGGCGCTACGATCAGTTAGTAATAATGAAAACACATTTTCTACCTCTGCTCAACACTTCTGAATAAATTTAGACCAAAAACATCAATGATACTGGAAATTTATTTACAAAAAATAACACTACAGAAGATGCTCGAAATTTCGACCTTGGGCCATGATGCAGGCTTCGCACCTCCGTCGCATTGAGGAGTGTGTGTTGCCAACAATGCCAGGAGTATCTCTGATCTGCCCTGCAGCTGCCACAATGCGCGCCACAAGTTCTTCAGCACTGCTGACAGGTGTATGGTATACCTCGGCCTTCAGGTAACCCCAAAGGAAGAAATCCAAGCAGGTGAGGTCTGGTGATCGGGCAGGCCAGTGAACTGGACCCCCACGCCCGATCCACCGCTGGCCATACCTTGCGTTTAGATGGAGACGCACGTCGTTCGTGTAATGGGCCGGAGCTCCATCGTGCTGGAACCACATCTGGCGACGCGAACCTTCGGGTACGTGCGCCTCATCCAGAAGCTGCGGCAGCACTTGATCCAGGAAAATCAGGTAATTTCCACCTGTCAGCCGTTCAGGTAACAAATAAGAGCCAATGAGGCAATCCCCCAGAATGCCGGCCCACACATTTACTGAGAAACGCTCCTGGGCTGCTCGGCTTCTGGTTTCATGTGGATTTTCATCACACCACACATGACTGTTGTGGGCGTTCCACATTCCCTCCCGGCTGAAGGTGGACTCGTCCGTAAACAAAATGCTGTTTACAAAACGGGGATCCCTGGATCTCATCGCCAAGTACCATCTTGAGAATTCCACTCGAGGGCCAAAATCCTGCTCTCTGAGCAACTGCACCCGCTGGATGTGGTAGGGGTGCAGATTCCGGGAACGTAAGATGCGCCACGCAGTTGCTTGCGAAATGCCAACATGTCTGGCGATATCTCTCGTGCTAAGACCTGGGTTGTCCTCAACCAGGTTAAGCACAGCCTCTTCGTTGTCGGGGGTGCTCACTGATCGCTCCCGTTCAGGCCTGCCTCCGTCGAAAGATCCCGTTGTGGACAACCTCTGGTGTACTCGAGCGAAGAAGGCATGGCAGGGGATTTGCCTGTTGGGGTAACGCTCGGCGTACAACCGCTGAGCGGCTCGTCCATTACAACCAGCAGCGCCATACGCCAAATGCATGTCAGCCAATTCAGAGTTTGTGTACCGTTCCATCCTACTACCGATCTGCAGACAAGTAACCCGAAGCTTAAGTAGGTACCGCACGTTCAAAAGACGTGTCTGCGCATACAACTACGTCATCTCGCGTTGTCGTCTACGCATTACGTATCTTTTGCATATCGATATGGTACGATATCTTTTGCATAAATCAGCAAAAAGCACCTTATGTAAATTTTATTGCGCGCATTGTGCATGATTGAAACCAGCTATGTTTGTTAAAAAAAACAAACAAACTGCAGTTTTAATAGCTTCTTATGATAAGTAAATTACTCTCTTGTTTTGTTTCTAACTGATCGTAGCGCCCCGTTTCCAGTTAGCGTCCGAAATGTCAACGAATTATGTTTTTTGCCCAAAGCGCCCCCTATCGATGTTTCTTTTTGTACCGTTCAACTGAGTTTCAGAGAGCCCCAGCAAACATAATCATGAAAATGCATGCCATAAGTCAAGAAATCTGTTTGTTTATCTCCTAGGAGCCTTCGAATTTCGACCACCCTGTACTTTGACATTTTATTCCGGCTCTTACGCTTTTTGCAGGGCTCTACTTTTGGGTTCAAACTTTAAGTTAGAGTATAAACTTTGGCGAGCATGTGTTAAATTATCAAAATAACGGGCTTAAAGTTGTTGTCTAGCTCTCCAAAGTCTGCAGCGCCCCCTATCCATGTTTTAAGAGATACGCTTATCAAATTGGTACTGAAGAAAGTCTAAACAAACAGAATCATTTCGACGCAACAAGCAAGAAAATCTAACCATTTCCCTAGTTTTTATGACGTTTCGAATTTCGGCACCCAAATTTTCGAAAGCGCCTAGCGCCTTACCATCGCGTCAGGGACCCTACATTCCCTATTCAAAAATGTTCGTCTAGGTGTGCTCTATCGATCCTTAAAGTTTGTCACCGACGAGCTGAATCACCCTGTATAGTTTGACGGCGTGACCCAAATAGTCTTTGAATTTCATGGCATGAGTAAAAGGTTTGTTAAGTGAGTTGGGATTTGGTTTATTTCTATTTGACTCTGCAAGTCATGTACACCCGGTTTCTCATATCCAGGTGGAAACATTATTAACTTTTCCCTTGCACAATTGTAATTTAAATATGGAATGCATAGCTGCATTATTATCTTGATATAGGGAACATTGTCATTTAATCCCAATACTAAATTCCCGAAATTTTCTTGTATTTCTTATAATTATTTACTGTAAAACTTATGTGTATCAATGTCCATTGCTGTGCTATTATTTTTATATATTGCCTTTGGTGAAACCGTTTTCCTACGGTGCTTTCGGAACTCAGCTTCTCCAGTCACATCCTAAAATTCATAATTGTTTGTGAGCTTGTCTGTAAGGAAATCTTTATTTCTTCAAAATTTTATTCAAGTGCAACGTGTCAGTGTTACAGTGCATGTCTATTTTTTCTTCAGTTGATGGACTGCTTTCATGGTCATATTTCTGTTCCAAATTAAAATCGTCCATTTTTTACCTTTTTCATCCTCGAATGGATTTTTGAATGCTCCAAAACCTTGCACGAAAACTCTTTTCATATTATGAAGGGTTTCTTCGTACTGAGGTTTATAGTAACTTTTTAGAACAGCTTTAAACACAGAACACTGAACTTTTGATTTAAAATTTTATAAACACATATGAATATAAACGAACAGGACTGATATATATTTCGCACACAAATAAAATTAAAATGTGACAAATTTATCTAAACTAACGACTTCTTATATCCGCATTTGCTTATATAACGCTTTTTACTTGTCAGCGAAGGGTTAACTAATTTTTGCGGCAAAAAAATCACGAGAATGAGTAAAATATTGTCCAAAAATCGCAAAATTAGTCAAAAAAGTTGTGAAAACTCATCAAATCTTCTTGCCCATAGCTGTGTTTGAAGTAGGTTACTACATTCCTTTCTGTTGTGCTACAAGTGATCTCCAATTTTCAAAAGAAGCTGCAATCCCTTTGGATTAAAATAGCTGGATTATCTTTTGGGAGGAGAAGGGGAGGTAATGTGAAATTTTTGAGAAAGGAACAAAGTTTTGGAGGAAATAAAGGAACTGGTTAGTCAGTTATTGATGGACAGGAGTAGAGAAATTTAGGTCTGGTAGATGTACAATATTTTTGTAGAACTGAAAAATACAATGATAGATTGAGTGGCTGATTTCTTTTTGTACTTCTTTTGATAATTTAACTTGTTTACTGTTGCAGTACTCAAAATAATCGCCAAAAGAATAAAAATTTCGTAATTTTTTACTATTACTTTAAAAAAAGAAAATGTCTCAAAAATCTAGAATTTCCTAACTCTAAGCTCAAATTTCCCAACTTCACATATATTGGGGGGGGGAGGCTCCCCCCATACCACCCATGGCGACGCCCCTGACTATTACTTTAGAGAAATTGTTGTTCTCTTGAATCGCTCAAATGTTCCAATTAAAAAAAAGAACATTTTCTGAATTAAAATAGTGGTAGGAAACTTGGAAGCTCTGCATATTTGAAATAATGTTCATTCAAAATGAACACCGCATTAGGATTAAAAAAGAATTTATATAAATAATTTTTTATTAGCTGTCCATCATTTTCGGAAACGCTTCCGAGAGGCAGCAACAATGCATCATTAATCAGTTCTCCCTTTACAGAAAATCGGTTTTCTGGATGTTACCCACTCAAGTAACTATTTTCACGTACAGCAAACATGTTTAACAGACAAACATGCAAAATCACCAGTAACATCACCATTATTTTGCGACAACTGCATCTACAAATTCAGTTATGAGTTACGCAACTGAAAGTGCTTACTTGAGAATGGATAACATCCGAAAAACCGATTTTTATTTATTAGTGATTAATGAAACTGTTCGTTGCAGTTTCCTACATAATTTTCGACTATTCCCGCTGAGAACAGAGAAGAATTTCCGTCGAGTGCAGTGAAAATATTATTTTGCAGATCATTTAATTGCCGTTCGCTACCCCCCCCACTTCCCATTTTGATACTTTTATCAGATTTTCAATTTTTTGCAATTTATAATGTTTTCTAACGAGTTGCATATATATTTATCATTTGCACTATCTTAGCTGTTTCCAATATCTTTAGAAAAAGACAAAAGCCTGGTTGAGAAAAGATCATACAGTGGGTGATCGGTTAACGAACTTAATCCGTTCCAAAACAATGTTCGTTAACCGAGTTGTTCATTAACCGATCATAGATTTTGTATACATTTGTGTGGGAGTTGAATTAATCCGTTCTTAAAAACTAACAAACATATAAAAATTAATATAAATTCTCTCTAAATTTATTTAAATGTAATAACAATGATACATACATAAATAACAATCGAAAAAGTTTTCAAACTTCCATTTTAAATAAGGTTAATAATACGTCCATATTTAATATGTATAGATCGTATTTTGATGGCTTTATACGTGTCGTTTGCATAAAAAAAATAAATGACATACATTTAATACATGTTTTACTACATTGCTAACTAAGCGTAGAACCAACACAGTGAAAAATGTCCAAGTCGAGAATCGAATTCGGAACCCTTGGAATAGTGCTCAAGTGTTCTACCATTTAAGCTACGAGGACGATACCCATCTTAGCATCTCTCACTAAATATGTTGTTAAGATTGCAACTGCAGCATACGATGGAATAGTCTTCATGAACACACAGTAGTGCGGCGAAACATGAGATACAAATAAACCCAGCATCGGTGAACACAACTATAATTTTTAATTAATTTTTCAATTAATTTTCAGCAGTGGTAGAGCACTTGTAGCGCTATTCCAAGGATTCCGGGTTCGATTCCCGGCATGGACATTTTTCACTCTGTTGGTTCTACGCCTAGTTAGCAATGTGGTAAATCACGTATTAAATATTCAATAATATCGAGCGTAATTTCACTGCTGAAAATAAATTGAAAAATTAATTAAAAGTTATATAAATGACATTTGTTTTGTAAAAACTTTTAGGATCGCATTCGTTGACTGCAGCATTAAACCATATCACTCCATATCACTTTGACCTATCAAAAATTACATTTGTTCTCTAAAAATTATATTTATTGCAGGGCCCGATAAAGGCCAAGTGGAGCTTAGAGCTTGTTTATAATTTAGGAACTCCATTTCAATTAAAATGAAAAATTTCCAATTAAAAATATTTCTTTAAAAAAGGACAAGATATATAATTTAATATTTTTAATTTGTTCATTCAAATTTGGGGGTCCTAAAATGTAGGACCCGAACTCTCGATAACCCATAAACTAATTAGGCCATAAATATACAACTGTTAAAATATTTTCTAAGTCGATAATAGATACAATTAAATACAGCTCTGGAAAACTGAAACATGGCATTCTACTTGCTTTGTTTCATGAGGTGTTCGTAACGGAACAGAAAATTCTTCGCGAAAGTGTTCGTTATCTGAACATAAAAATCTCTCTCAAAAGTGTTCGTTAACCGATCACCCACTGTATATCCAAATAATCAAACTTACATTTCCTTAAAATCTAAAAATTTCTAACAAAGATGAAAAATCAATTTCACAAATATTTTGTTTTCGACATGAAAAAAGAATGCGAAAAAAGCCGTACTACAGCTATCTGGAAATATATCTCTTGTTTCGAATGAATTGGTCACAATTTTAATTTCCCGTCGATCACAACTTTCCTTTTAAAATGATGTTATGTAAACTAGCTTTCAAACAAATGGGTAAGTGTGATCACAGATCGCACAAAGGGTTTCGTTTAATATTCCTTTCAAAACACTTTATCCTTTTGTAAAATCTGTTAGTTCCACATTTCGCAACCAGGGGGCGCATTCAATTCTACACAAACCTCTATCCGAACGAAACTCCGTTTTACAACCTATCCGTAGATATATTAGTCGAGGGAATCGGGCCCATAGCACCCGAAGTAGCCGCCCCCTGGCGGTAAAAAATGGAGCTACAATATGTAAGTCTATGGTGCAGAATATGAAAGAGTGATCGAAGTGGTGTCAGCAAAAGTTTAAAAAGTGACCCCCCAGGGGAAAAGGGGGAGGATAAAAAATTACTTAAAATACACAAGTTAGAGCACAGAGGGTTAAATATAAGATTTTTTCGAATTTTTATGATTTGTCGTTTGATCGCAAGTGTTTATCTATAATTATGCAAAATTTCAAGTCTTCAACTTAACTAGGGGCTGAGTTAGAAAAAGCTTAAAATACACAAGTTAGAGCCCAGAGGGTTAAATATAAGATTTTGTCGAAATTTTATGATTTTTCGTTTGATGTGAGGTGTTCAGCTATAAGTATGCAAAATTTCAAGTCTCTAACATACATAGTTTCTGAGAACGGGCTCTGTGACGGACAAACAGACAGAGGGGCGAGACGAATAGGGTTTCGTCAGATGAACGAAACCCTAAAAATGATGCTTATCGTAAATAAATAAATAAAAAAAAATACTTTAATTTATAATCAATTTTTAGTGTTTTTAAAAATGCAAAAATCATAACTTTTTTTTCCCTTTGTATATGCATTTATCATTTTCAAGTAATTATTTTATTTTATCGATCCTCCTAGATAAGTATGAAATAAAACTATACTTTCTGTACTCGAATTTGTTGACTGATTCATGGACAATTTAATTTATTCAGATGATGATAATAATAAAAGTTACAATTTTAATTTTACGTACAGTATTATTCAAAAATAAAACGAAAAGAGTACGTTTTCAGTACGGGCAAAATAGAGAAATCTGCCTTGGCGAGAGAAGGAAATTTTTCATACATATTTTGTTTCATATATACTAGCAATTTTTTAAATCTTTATAGCTATAGGTGCAGATTCACGGTCAGCAGTCGCTATGTGGAGACTAAATTTTTTGCTTTGGCGACTAATTTTCGGCGTTTAAGTCGCCATCCTTTGGCGAATTTCGCGTTTTTTCCGGTAATCTTTAGACGTAAATCGCGATTTCTTTTCGCGATCCTCTGACGAAGATCGCGTTTTTTTCCGCGAACCTTTGAAGAAATTCAGGTTTTATAGCAATCGTTTTATAAATGTCTTTTTTTTGCAATGCTTTGACGAAATTTGCGATTTTTTGATAAAATTCTTTTTTTTCTGCAATCTGTTGACGAAATCCGCGTTTTTTCTGCAATCTTTTGACGAAATTCGCGTTGTTTCTGCAATCCTTTGACAAAATTAGCGTTTTTTCTGCGATCCTTTGATAAAATAAGTGTAGTTTTTCTTCATTACCCTTTGACGATGTTGACGTTTTTCTGCGAAGATTGACGAAATTCGCATTTTCCTCTCGATTCTTTGACAAAATACGCGTTTTTGCACGATTCTTTGACGAAATTCGTATTTTTTTGTTTATTTTTTTGACGAAATTCGCTTTTTTTTCTGGATCCTTTGACGAAATTTGCAGGGTTTTTTGCGATCCTTTGAGGAGATTCACGCTCTGAATTTTTCTCATATAAACGCTATTGCTTTTATGGGTTCTTCCACAACTTGGGTTTAGGAGCCACTGTCTCCTTAAAAATTTTGGGAATCTGCACCTATACTTTATACAATTTTTTTAATATAAAGAAGCGATTTATATATTTTTTATTAGAAACAAATGAAAATTTACACAAAAAAATTTATACTTTGCATATAAATTGTATATTATATATATATATATATATATATATATATATATGTTTAGTATCTACCCTATATATATAATATATGTATAAAATGCTTACATACAGGGCCCGATTAGCAAGTTTCTGTGTCCAGGACATTTTCGATTTTTCGTGCTCTCTTAGATTGGTTAATTTACTGATACTAGTTCATTTTTATACATATTGCACACTTATTCAAAAAGTTCCAACTCTAAAAACTAAGTTTTCTAGAAAATTAAAAAAATGGTCCCAGGAATAAAAATAAAATATGTTTTCTGTTATTTATTGAAATGTGTTTTTAGCCATACATTGAGATATATTTTTATCAATATCAAGAAACATATTTTTATCATTTCATCATATTAATATATCAAATATCATAATTTTTTTTACAATTAACTGTAAAAAAAATGTACGTTATGTAATTTGTACATTTCTGTACATTTTTAAATTGTACATTGAAAATTGTAAATTGTTGCGCTCACTAACCCCCATTCAGATTTCACATTCTCTAAACATGGTAATGTGCCCTGTTTTTAAAATATCACCAAGTTACGGAATATTGAATGATATTACTACGAATGGTGTTTTGAAATCGGGTTGCCATGCATTTTCGTTTGAATAGATCATTTTACGATTACCATACAGATAGTTTCGGTCCGGCCGAATTTTTGACAGCATTTTCGCCGAAAACGAATTTTCAATGAAACTCGGATTTTAGGCCGATAACGGAAACGAAACCGAATTTTCGGTCGATCTCTAGTTAGCATATTAATTTTCTATACTTAAAAACATTTGAGTAATGAAGAAAAACAATTACGTCATAAGGGCGGCAAAATGATGCTCGCCTCAGGCGGCAAAATGTCCAGCGCCGGCCCTGATTTGTACCAATAAATAGTTTGAGTTATCTTTCAATCATAGTGCGGCGTTTAAAAGGTTAAAAGAATATTTAACCGCTTAAAAGTTTTAGTAATAACTATCTTTTAGTGTAATATATATATATATATATATATATATATATATATATGTATATATATACGTAAGTAATTGTATTATCGGTATCTTTAATAGCATTAAATTCTTTAACAATAAATTTTGGGAGCCAAAAAGTGAGCAAAATTGTTTTAAAATATCTGTATTATTTCCATAAATAATGAAATCAACCTTATTTTCATTATAACTTCTGACACAATTGTGTTGTTTTTGTACATACGTTTGTCGCATTTGTTTGTCAACATTGTCTTGTTCGTAAACAAAATTTCGTTTTAAGAGTTTTTGTTCTGCTTATTCAGTACATAAAAACCTCTGAAAATTTGGAGACATTTGCAAAAGTTTCTTTGTTTATAAAATATAAAGATTAGCATTTGTAATAACATTTTAGTAATTTGTAATCTGTTATAATGGAAAGCTTAAAGCTAGTAATATTTGGTAATATTACTTCTTTAAAAGGTATTCGTTATTCCCGTCCTTCTGAAACACTTAGACGAATTTCAAAATATTTAAATTATACATTCTCTCATAACATACAGAATTAGTTAGCAGATTTTTTCATGATAATGTAAAGTGAACTTATAATGTTAATATTTCCATTTAGTACACCTTCTTAATACATTACTGTAACAGAATCATTGTTACGCAAGAAAAAGTTCTCAAATTGAATAATGTTACTAGTTCATTTTGGATGAAAATTTTCATGAAGAAATACGGACTAAGTTTCATGTTCATTAAATCTTAAATGAAGAGTAATGAAAACATTCCTTCAAAGAGAAAAAGGGGACATTTATATCCTTTCCATTTGCCACTGAATAACAATGCACTGTCTTCCGCATTTGGTATCATTGCCGTACTTGAAAGCTTTTATGGGGTTTATTAATGTCTAAAGGAAGACATTACGTTTTCTTCATCACATTTCAAAGTGCTATAAATGTTAAGATAAAATAAGTCTCAGAAATCAAAAGACATCAAAGTATGAAAATAAGGTTTATATTACAGTAAAAGGGTGTTTTATTTGAATATTATGATTGTATGATAACCATTAGCATTGTTTTCTCCAAAGAGTGCACTCCTAGCGACAATAATATTGGACATTCTATGTATAAATATCAACTACAGAATTCTATAAATTAGCATGAAAACCAATATGCAGTTTAATTGATAAAAAGATTCTGTATTAATTATCGTAATAAAATATTACTAAAAAATTAGTTTATGAAATTCAACGTAACTTCGAAAAAGACAAAAGTATTTTATACGAAATGAATATTCATGCAGACATTTCGTCTTGATGCCATTAAATTATGCACAATATCTTCCCTTTATGAACAATAAATGCTTCGTTTGTTATTGTATTCTTCTTTTGAAGTGTCTAGTAGCGTAAAAATCATGTAGAACGTAACCCAGAAGACTGATTTGTCTGACGCGTAAACAGATTAGTGACGCATTTAATTTAAGCGATCTTTTATTTCAGTTATAATTGATTTTAACTCTTCCAAACATAGTTAAAAAGTGTTTATGAATTCGATTTGTCGGGCCGTCTGTGTGTCTATTTGAACTCAAACTCGCGTAAGTTTAGTTAAAACTGAATTGTGTCGCATTCATAGTTCGTTTATAGGGATAGCTATAAAAATTATACAAAGAATTGTTACATTATGATCCGTGGGGAAAAATCGTTTGCAATTTATTTTTTTAAATGCTGCGCTATTTCAAAAATATTAAAGTTGCTATATATCACTCGGGTGCACTGCACATAAAGATGCTTATTCTTGAATATGGTTTGGATTGTATTTAACATTTATATACAGGGACACACAGGATTATTTGGTTAGAGTTCTGTCTACGACCATTAATTGCCAGAAGTGACTTTTCGGTTGTGGTATTCGTTTCTAAATTTAACTATTTTTTTGCATATTACTTGATGCGTATAAATTATCTAGATAATATGCACAGATCTACAAATAAATTTGAGTGCCCTTACGTACATTGATAGAAATTCATGAAATGGAAATTTCAATTGTGTTAATCCTCTCCTAGCTGAAATAAATTGTAGCATAATAAGCAATATTCAAATTGATAGATCATATACAATGATTGACAAAAGAATTTATGGAGTCTCAGGACTCTTAAAATTTGAAAAAAATGAAAAAAAAGAGACCGTTTTATACATTTTAATACCTTAAAATGTATTTGATTTAAATCACAATTTTTACTGTAATTGAAAGATAAAAGTATGCTCTTTCATTTCGAGTATTTAAAAAATTATAAGATGCAGAATTAGCATTTACAGAGGGTTCCAAACTGTAAGACATTTGTCGAGCAGAAAATTGGTATAACAGATTGCGCAGGATAACTAGAATGAAAATTTCGGGGCCTACTTCAGATTACAATAATTACTCTGAACCCAAATAAATTTATATTTAAAGCATTTTTATATTTTTAATACAGATGTGTATTTAGCTGATTTAAAATATAGAAATTTTCAACAGTATAATTACCTAAAAAAATATTTTTTGAACAATAAAAAGGAAATTTTAGGTCCAGCTTATACAGAACAATATGAAGCATGTGTTTCGAAAATTTCATGAAAAAATATTCAGAAGTTTTTGTGATATCGGGGACGTTATGGCAAAAAAATGGTTTTGGAGAAAAATGACTTCAAAGTTTTGGAAACGCCGCTTCAGCTATTGATCGGGTATAATTCTAAAATCCATAACATATGTTCTAATGGGAATTTCAGGGAAACAATTATATCAAAATATTCAGAATAAATAAGAGTTTAACATCTAAAAAAAATTAATTTTCGGAAATTTTAAAGCTTTAAGAGTCCCGATATTCCTTTAATTCCGACTTTAGATGGTAATTGCCTAAATTTGTTATGCTTTTTCCAAATTGTTTACTTAGGCTACATCTTTCCACTTATTAAACGGTGAGGTTTTGTTATACCATGCTGAATGTATTGGAAAATGATTCATAGTATGTGCCTGACGCATAACTTTTCTTTCTTGTTGCTATTTCACCTAGGAAAAAGTCAAAATTCGGAAGTGAAATTTAGATTATAAACCTTATATATCCTCCCATTTATATCCCCCAGTGGACTACATCAACTACATAAAAATGATACTCATGCTATAAAAATGATATAATATCTTCACTTAGATTAACGTTCGTTTCATCACACAAACGACGACATTTTCAAAATCATTCATGATACAAATATTTTTGCAAACAAATTTTAAAAACAGTAACTTGGTAAGTAATGTCACGAGACTTCATGCATAATGAAAATCCATGCAAACAAAATAAAATAAAATTGGATATTTGTGTGCGTGGATTAATTTTTACGATTGTTATTAAAACAGCATAGCATCTCTTTCCAAATTTTAGGTAATTCAAGGGACATTGAATCATTGCAAATATTCTCGTTGCGTAAAAATATCTCTATTGATTCCCGATAATGTTCCCCTCTATTTATTCCCCAGGATGGTAGAAAAAATCTTGACGGAAAAATTATTCTGCTATTTAAAAAATCGATCTGTAAAGGTGCTTTGCGGGATAAGCTGGCCAAAGCTGTGCCTCTCCTGTTGTATTTTGTGTCTGCTATATGTTCTTTGATTCTAATTTTCTGCTTGTCATACTTATATAAAACTGCTCTGCTCCATCTTCTTTGGTGACAGAACAACAGCTTATAATAATGATGAATAGTATAGCTCAGGGGGTGGTGGTGGGGAAATTATTTCCCATTCATTAAAGATTATTTGGATTGCGTCTTATAATACAATCTGCCAAGTGCTGTGTTTTTGTATTATAGTTTTACCAGCTATGTTTCCCTTTTAACTACAATTAAAGCAGACAATTATAGAATGCTCTCATTTCTCTTAGAAATAGCTTTGAGAAAGACAAAACATGCAGAAAAATTTGTATATTAAGACTTTTTTTGCTTTATTATTTAACATCTTTTAGCAACAAATGAAGAATATCCCCAATCTTTGTATTATTCTTTTTATTTTGTGTTTTTATGAATCACAGTCATTAAATGATAATAAACGAACAATGACGAGAATTTAATTTATAATCAACTGTTTTGGTGGGCTTTAACAATTCTTTTAATTTTTAAAATAGTCAAAGTTCATGCGTTCAAACGTTCAAAACGTTCATGCAAAAAACAAGTCGGAAATTGAACGTCAAACGTGGCAAATCAAGTGCGTTTGTACTATAACTAGTTTTATAAATATTCAGATATTGGTACAATAGCTGTTGCATTCGTATGCAAAAATGTATGAATACATAATTTATTACGATTATATATAATAAATTCAGTAATGAAAATAATAATATGATTCCATCTAAAATAGGACGAAATCAACATGTGAACCTAAAATCATTACCTATCACGGGATATCATTGAATTAATTACGTATGATAGGATTTAACAGAATAAACACCATGGCAACCTAGAATCATCACCTATCATGGAATATTATTGAATTAATTACGTATGATACGATTTAATTGAATAATCACCATGGCAACCTAGAATCATTACAAATGATAGGATATCATTGAATTAGCTACATATGATGGATTTAATAGAATAATCACCATGGCAACACAGAATCATCACCTATCGTGGTATATCATTGAATTAATTACGTAAGATAGAACTTAATAGAATGAAGAAAACTTTTATTAATATCTTTTTATGTTTTGATTCGATTTTCATAAAATTTGAAATGACTCAACAAAATTCTGCAACGATTACCTATATTAAACTTCAAACCATTCGGTTGGGTAGTTTTTATGCTGTTAAGTAAGACTATAAGTGCTACGTATTTATATAATTACGAATGCACCTAAAAACATCTTAAGTTATTTTTAATGCATAAAGAAGGATTTTAAATACGGATAAACATTAAAAATACAATTATATATATTAAGGAAATTCCGTGTTTCTTCGTAAGGGAGGTTTTATTTCCAGTTATATGCCAACTCGAAAAACATAATTTTTCTATAAGATTAATATTTATTTCCCTTCTCTGTTAGTAATTATGTTTCTTTTAAATTAATACAGGCATGTTTGCAAAACAGAAAGCATTTAACTAATTATTTTTGATTTTATTTCCTTTTTTGCTCCCCGATCCCACGTCACTTATAAAACAAATTATAAAACATACTGTAAAACATCCTATCTTTCTAGCTGTTATTTATTTTTCATAAGTTACAGGCGAATAATTAATTATTTTAATAATTTATATGTACGGTATCAATTTTATATGAGGTAATAAGAAAATGTTTAATTTTTATAGATGCATTACTAATTTGACTTATTAACAGTTAAATCAGCAGTCGCAGTTTACATTCACACAAAGAAGAGAAAATAAAAATTTAATTAATTAAGCATATTGCTTTCAATATTATTAATAGAACATTAATTAAAAATTAATGAAATGTAAATTAGATAATGAAGAGTTATTTATTAAATAACCTATAAAGTATAGAAATAAATCATGTATGTCTTCCAAATTAAGTGAAAAAACAGATATTCGAGATAACACTTCTAATATAGAATTGGGAATTATCATGCGATTCGTTCTATATTTCTAGTTATTTCGAAATGTTATAATACTTTTAAAATTATTTAACATTTATATAAAGTCAAAACACTATAAAAATCAATGTTTTGTAAATGATTTTGATATTTGTTGTAAGGTAAGAAAATCGTTTTTAATGGACTTAAAAGAAAGTGTAATTAAATTTAACAGTTTTTTCTTTTCGTGTATGTTCACCAATCAATCATAAATAAATATATTATTGATAATTACTTATATTGATCAGGGCTCATTTTCTACTTGTCTGGTACAAATTTCAGCAGTATTATAAAACTGAATTCTTGTCTATACAAGGTGATCCCGAATTCATGATACAGTATCCTGTACCAACCCTTAAAGTTTGTAACAATCATTTGTTGTGCAGGAATGTGTAGGCGCAAGTGACACGTTGAGGCACAACCGCAGGAAAGAGACATGAAGGGAATATTTATTGCCAGCACCATTGGCAAGTGCTATATTTACAATAGTGTTCAAAATTGTGCCAGGCAACAGTATGGCAACACATGGCCAGGCAACACATGCCTAGCAGAGTCGATGGAGCAATCGGGATACAGATTCAAAGATAAACTTTACAACATACTTATAACTACTTAAAAAATGACACAAACATATAAAAATATTATTAAATACAACCTTGAGATCTTTCGAACACACACGCGTTCATTTACAAACAGAAAAGATGACTGATTGAGTAGGGGGGAAAAAATACTACGCATGCGCAAGCGGAGTTAAATCCATTTCTCTGTAGAGGGGTGAAAATATCAGTTCATATTTTCAGGAGTTCTTGAAATATTTAGGATATTATACCAAGTCCCGGGAATATTGTAAGAAAGGACATCGTTACAAACAGTATTACTCCCAAGTAAAATTTCAATGGTTAGATGTTGAAATGATCATTTTAGCTTTTTTGAAGTTTATCTTAATATTTTCTTTTTGATGTAATCTGGATGAAGCTGTACTTGTTTTCAAGAAATCCTCTACACCCTTTCCAGAGACTTTCTTTCATCCCTCTACAGAGAAATGAACTGAACTCCACTTGCGCATGCGTAGTATTTAGTTTTTGTTTTTAAAATTTGTTTCCTATTCAGTCAGTCATCATTTCAATTTGAAAATGAACGCATGTGTGTTCGAAAGATTTCAGGGTTGTATTAAATAATATTTTTATATGTTTGTGTCACCTTTTAAGTAGTTATAAGTATGTTGTAATGTTTATTAATAACAAGGTGAAAAATTTCTTCAGGACATTAGTTTTTAATACAGTGTTTTGACTCTATTGAAGATTCAAAGATGTCAGGTATTTCACTTAAACGTGCAGCAGCAACGAATATTCCAGCGGGAAATTCTCCTGGAGTCGCGTAAAGGCATCGAACCTTTGAACGACGCTACCAATAAACACTTTGTCTTTACTTTCATGTCTTATTTTCTGTGTTTGCGCCTAACCACGTCATTTGCGCCCATACATCCTAATAAAATAATGATTGTTACAATGTCCTATAGTAAACCATAAAATTTGTACCATGAACTCTGGATCAACGTGTGTTTTCTTAACACTCCAGTCTTTTTTGACTTACGTAAATAAATACCGATTGCCTCAAAATACCAATACCGCCGTTTAATAATTTTTAGCTCACAGGCTATCAAAACCTGATAGCTAATGTGCCCGCCAGTTCTGTATGTACGTACGTATGTACGTATGTACGTAATGCGATAACTCTTGATATCCGATTTGCTTCAAAATTTTTTTCTAGGTTCATACTGATAAGGTGCTTCCCTGATTAGTTTTGGGGGTTCATTGTTTAAGTACAAAGGAGGGAACGGGGGCTAACCCCCCCCCCTAACTTCGATAAATGAGTTTTTCATGCAGAATTATGAGATTTTCTTCTAATTTGGTATACCGGTTAATTCTGATAAGGCGTTCCCCTGATTAGATTTGAAGGTTCATTGTTTAAGTCTAAAAGGTAGAACGGGGGACTAATACCCCTTAATTTAGATAAATGGGTTTTTTAATCCGATTTGCTTCAAATTTGGTATACGTGTTTATTTCGATAAGGCGCTGCCCTGATGAAATTTGGAGGCTCATTGGTTAAGTATAAAGAGGGGGAAGGGGGGTTAATCTCCCTTAATTTATTTTTCGAGAGGCATTGTTCTGTGAAATAAGAGTATAATATGCAATTAGTGTGAATAGCCTGTGAGCTGAATTGAACCAGACACTTTTCTTTTTTATTAAGTTATGTTTCATTTCCGTCGAAATAGTGCAATTTCGTTTCACGCAATGCTATCCTAGTAGAGTCCATTCTGGACTACGATCAATCGGTGGAAGACAGTCCACGAGGAGTTGCTAAATCATATTGACCAAGTTCTTGGCCTTCACAAGTTTGTTATTTATTGTATGAAAGAACCAAGTTCGATTCAAACAGTCTTTTAAAATGATTCATTTAGTCATTTCGGAATTTCGGATGTCCGAATATAAATTTCGAAGATAATTTTCTATGCGGCATATGAGTTCGTTTATCAATCATGCAAAATACAACGAAAAACACGTTAAATAAAATGTCTAATGACTAAATATGTATTATATGCTCGTTGCATTACAACGAATATATAATACACATTTAGTTAAAGAATTGCAATGAATGATTCATGAGAAATTGATGGATAATCTTGGTAGGTAGCTTTCGAGTCGCTCTGTAAGTGAATACAGCTGATCAAAACATTTCGGAATCGTTAGAATTTGGTTTGATTCTTTTATTTATATTTTTACGATCATACGATCTATGCTAATAAAAGAAAGTTTTGCTCTGTATGCGTATAGGCCTGCCTGTATCTTCGTGATGGTTAGGAAAATCTAGCGCACCTAGAAGTCTGAAAATTTGAATGAGACAGTCCAGTCCAAGGTATGTCCGTATGCACATAAGATGTAGAATTAAAAAAATTTCGGATAATTAGTAGAGTATTAATAAAAAACACATCAAACGGCCCAGTTTAAAAGAAGCATTTCTTTCCCGCAAACCACAAGCTTAATAGATTTGAATCCTGTGGCGAGGCTCGCGCGACGCACGACTGTCTATGTCTAATTAAACCGCTCCGTTCATAGGGATCCCCACCAGTGGCTGAGAGGTTCTGTTGTCGAAGCTGGTAGACGGAAGGTGCTGGGTTCGATCACAATCGCGCCCGTCGGCCTAATCGTTCGGAGTTTTCGTGGTTTCCTTCGAACCTTGGATTTCCAAGCGTTAATACGGGTTAGGTTCCCTTAGAAAGACCCCCACGAAATGAACTCCCCGCCTGGGCCTATATCCCTCGTGCAGATAATTGGCCGTCATAAATACAACCAACCATTCATAGGGAATTCGGAACCTCAAACCGAGGATAGAGCTTTGCAGAAGGACAATCAAAAAATGACAATTTTCACATATTGTTTAAAATTAAGAAAACTAATCAAGATATCGATTCGAAATATTCAGAGAAAATGTTAAAAAAGAAACCATCCAAATACCCATTTTTTTTTAATTGGTGGGTAATTCTTAATTTTTGCAAAACACTGGCGGCGACAGTACAAATATTCGAAAACACATCGAGCATTCGTTAAAAACAGAACTAAAAGGAGATTCATTTCTGCAGATAATCTGACTGCGTATCTAATTTGTGATATAAAAGGAAACTAATTATAAAACGTTGAAAAATGCTAAAAGCATATTTTTAAATAGATTTGTCAAATTAATAGAATATTATTACTGTGTTTTGCGGCAAAAGTATCTTTATATGAGTTAAGAGTTTGTCCAGAAGGATTTCACGTTAAAAGTTCTCAGGTTCTATGTGCCCGGTTTCAACGGGTTTTGGTATATTAAACTTAGTTTTATTCTACAGTTGCCACCATTTTCGAACATTAACGGCTCATTCTTTTCTTCGGTTCTATGGGCCCGATTTGAACTGGGTTTGTCTCATTTAACTTGGTTCGCGCTATAGTTTTTAGTTCCACCTTCCGCTGACAGGGTGAAGTCTTATTTCGGATTTTATGGGACATTTTTTAACGGAGTTTATCTTTCAACTGAGATTACAAGTCGCTTCAGAATACACGCCTTCTATAAGGTGACGTAGGCAGTGGAGACCCGTGCCGGAGGCTCCTTCTGAAAGCAGTTTATTTTGAATATATTGTGTTTCACTCCCGGTCTACGCTTATCATTCAAAAAGATTACGAAGATAGATTAATCGTCTATTACGAACGGAATTATCAATCGCAGAATCCAATCTAACGAGCAGTATTAGTAAACCTGATTCAGTAATAATATCAAATTTAATACTTTTATCTGGATTCAGTTAGATTCAGAAATCCGTTACTTTTCATCATTGCTTCAGCGAAATAGACTTTTTCAATATAAGATGGATATCAAAACTAATTACATTAGATATTTCTATAATTAACGTAATTAGCGAGCTTAATGCAGCTCGCATTTGATTAGGAAATATTTTGCATCATGAAGGGGTAAGCATGCGTATAATGAAATTCAATTTCGACATAAGCAAAGAAAAAATATTTTTTCAACTAATCAAATTTTATATATTTTTTCATGTAAACATTTTTCGAATTAAGCATGTATATTGAAGTTTTCAAAGCAGCTTTTTTGCTTATTAATATCGCTCCATCTTTGAAAAAATATGTATTGAAGATATATTGATTAAGTTAAATGTCAAAGGTTTTTAATTTTATAAAATGAATTGAGACTGTTTTTTAGAATGAATAAAACTTGGCTACAACAATTTCATATTTACTTTTTTATTCGATTACGGATTTATATTTTCAATTTACATGCATGGATACAACTTACAGAAAAAGTAATAAACTTTTAGAAAAGTTCTTCATTCTTTAAGTAATATCTATATTATAAAGGACTAACGTATCCGTGCGTAATGGTGATGCCATTTTGACGGTGGCAACAGCAGACGATTAAATTTCACTTTCACTGTAATTTTTTAGTTTTATAAACATAGCATATTTTTAATTTTTACGCCGTTGAATGGATGAAGTTTTTGATATGATCAACTCGTACATCAAAAACAAATTAAACAAATATAGGGGTTGACGGAAAAATTATCGTACTAAGGGTGTACTCAAATACAAACGGCTTATTTTCTGACTCATTTTTAAATTCATTTTTGCTCTCAAACGCATCCAGTTGGCAGGTTCTCTTATTCAGAAACCATATAATGTGCTGTATAGGTCTAATGTTTGATAAATGCGGAATATATTTCAAAAAATGCTGTCAAAGTGGGCATTTTGAACCGAATTTCTCGAAGCGATAATACTGGAAAGGAAGAAATTAGTCATACTGAGAAAATAATTGTTTATAAATCAAGTTCTAATTAATTGAACGAAAAATGAAAACACAGGTCGCATATAAATCTCTTTAAAAAAATTACGTTAGCGAGTTTCATGTTTTACTTTTATAAATGAGTCTGAAAATTAATCAAGAAATTTTGTGTTGTTGAGCGTGGAAAATATTTTTTTGAATACCGCCTTAATATGATTCTGTTAAAACCAGCTCTCAAAGAAAAATGAAATTAAGAATTCGTCAAAAGCGGCCAGTTAAAATTGTTAAACTGAGTTTCTCGCTAATCTTGATTCATTTTTTTTTTTTTTTTTTTGGTGAAATTAGTACTTAACTCCGAAATCTACCTCCTCCTGTAGGCCGAGCTAGCTGGGATTTTTTAACAGTTCTTTTGCATCACAACTGAACTTTAAATTTTAATTAACAGAAAAATTAGCTTTTATAGTGCAACTTTTAAATAAAATTGATACACCGGGTGATTCAAAGGTCAGAAACAAATTTTAAAACTAATAATGCGAAATCGACTAAAGATAATATTAATAGAATATTAAATTAATAGAATTAGTTAGGATTAATTAGCAATTAATAGAAAAATTAGATTTTACAGTGCAACTTTTAAATGAAATTGATATACTGCGAGAATCAAAGGTCAGAAACAACTTTTAAAACTAATAATACGAAATAGACTAAATATATAAATATGTGGTTTTGGCCGAAGGATAGATTAGAAGCCGGATGTTTTAAGACTGAATCAAAAACGAATGGTTGAATAGGTCTTTTTTTGTTTAACAAATGGCTTATAAGTTAGATGTCGCTTTAAAGTTTCTAGTAAGTTTAAACTTTTCAATGTGTTATCCGACCTTCAGCAGCACAGGTGTCAGGCGAGGTACAACACTGTTCACAGTATTAAACAACGTTTCTTGTATGGCATGGGCATATATTGGTGAATGGAATCTTTCTATGTTGCACTGTAAAAAAATTATGCAATGTTACTCGATACAATTCGTGGCAGCCTTGCTGCCTCCATTTTACTGATTAATTTAACTGGTGTAACTGGTGTTACGTTACAATAATTTATTATATTACACCAGTTATATCAGTTTAACTTTCACCATTATATATGTCAAATTTCTCCATAAAACGGGAGGCACATATTGCCACCAATCTGATGGAGTAACATTAGATAAATGTTTTACAGTGTGGCAATGATGGGGCTTCCTAGCATTCTTTTATGCTGAAGCATTTGCTGTTATTCAGACATTCTGTTTTTCTTCCATGAAAATTCGCTTTCTTTCTCATGCGCTTGGTGCAAATTGCATGTTTTAACTTTATTTGTTTACGAATCATTAGTTTTTAAAGTTGTTCCTGAGTTTGTTAAGGCTATATCAGTATCTGTTAATTGCTGTTTTCGTGTTTGATTAAATTAGATTAGTTAAACATCTGAAAATTAGCTAATATAAAATGAAGTAAGTCAGCAGACTCTTTGCTTCTTTATTTTTTAATAACTTTTTCTTTATTTTTTAATAATGCTAAAAGTAATGATTTTAAATGTAACGTTTTAAATCTCACGTAATTTTCGTCAAAATTTTCTTTCTCTTTGTAATATTCACCTGAAGATATTTTTATTGTTGGAATGGAAATATTATCATTTGCGCTGTCTTAGAAGTGGTAACAATAGTTAAAACAATCATCTCGACCTATGAAATAAATCTCTTGTGTAAGTGCAAATATATATTTTTATTTAAACTTTTTCGCAATGTTATTATTTGGTCATTTGAAGTAGGACGTAATTTCACCCACATTTACCGCTTTTAACACAGATTAAATAATTCACTATTTTATAGTTTTCTTTCTTTTAGATATTCACATGTAAGAACAATTTTTATGACGTAGTTTTCAATATTTTCCTGTTTTTAACACATAATCATTTAATTCTAATTTCATAGGTTTTTTTCTGTTTATAATAGTCACGTGTAAATATATATTTTTTTTAATTTGAAGAAAATCTTCGTTAACTTAAAGAAGTTCTTTGCAAAGCTTTTACAATAGGCAACAATTTAAAATAATAACCTTTTCTAAAATATATAAAACATATCTCTAGAAATGCTGAAAATTTGAATTTAAAAAGGAAATTAAATCTCAAAAAATTAGACAAATAAAATCAAAAACAAATGCAGTCTCCACACTGAGAGCTTCCAATGTATGTCCTTAGAGAAAATGATTAAATTTCTATGTGTAGTGTTCGCTCCTATAAAACTTTTTTAATGGAACGATTTTGACCAATTTTAACATTAAATATCTATTTAAATAATTGTTCGATTTAAAAACTGTCTGCTTCAGCGTGTTTATCGAACATTTCTCTGTAGCACTACTAATTTTCATATTTTTGTATGCAGAACTTTTCTTAATATTAACGAAGAAAGATCACAGGTCACAAAAAAATCATTGATAGCGGCGGTGGCAGCGTTAGTTACTCTTTTTTTAAGAATAGGGAGAAAAGTTTCATAAACACATATGAGTATTAAAATTTTGAAAAGGGTTTTTTACTTATTAATATGAATTCCAGCATTTATTACTTGAAGAAAAAAAAATGTGAATTGGAGGTAGATAAGTTAATATAAATGTCAAAAATAGATAAATTTGTAAAAAAAAAATGAATTTTATAGTTTAAATTAAGAAAAAAGGATGATAGAAAAATAGTCAAAAAGGAAGTGTGAAAACGGACGAGTTAAGTAATATCTATTTTGAAATTTATATTACACAAATACAAAAAAAATATGCATTTTTTTTTCTCTGAGCAACAGATGCAGAAAATTATTAATCTCTAATTCCAACCTAAAGAGTAAAATTTAGAGAATTAGATTCAGTAATACTACGGGATTTGATTTCCTGGTCTGAAATAAGTTAAATTTAGAAATCCTTTACTTCATTATCCCTTTAACGAACTAGACTTCTAGGATATAGGATGGAAGGGAAAACAAATTACATTCGGGAGTATTTTAATTAACGTAATTACCAAGCTTAATGCATTTCCTATTTGCTTAAGAAATATTTTGGATCGTGAAATATTTTCTATCGTGAGTAACACAAGTAAGCGTATAATAAAATAAAATTTCGATATAAGTGAAAATGATATATTTTTCCAACTAACGAAACGTCATACTTTTTTTGTATAAAAAGTTTTTTAAATACACATGTGTATTAAAATTTTGAAAGAAAGGTTTTTTAATTATTAATATTAATTCCATCATTGAATACTTGAAGAAAAAAAAGTCCTTCCGGCCAGTGCCGGGAGGAAGAGGTAGCTTTCATATTCCTTATTTTAAAAAAAGCCAACTTATATTATTCAAACACACGAAGCTCAATTTAGTGGAAACCGAATATGGGAGATTCAATACTAATTTTTATCAATACTAAATTATAATGAATGAGAATTTCGCGAAATTAGTCAGCTTTATCCAAGCTTCTTTTATTTAAAGTAACTTATATTTGACTGCCAAATTCGGCGATTTCTTAAAGTGCCTGCCATTTTAAGACAACATGGTGGATGAGGCTAAACAGTGAACTTGGTCGAGACCTTAGTAATTGCTGTGCACATGCTCATTCACATCGGAATCGGTTGACATATACGACTGCTGTCGCAGGCAAAAAATCAGATTTTTCAAAATGTCACACATATTAGAAATTGAAACTGCTATATCTGAGCCATTTTTTAAGATAAAGACAAACAAAAAATGCTCCTGAATCCTTATATCAAGGTCAAATACTTAAGAAAGAAACCTTTTTCAATTTCTAATTTTTTTGCACCTCACTTTAAATTTTTTTTTAATTTAATTGCCGCCATTTTGAAACAAGATGGCTGATGAAGCTGGACAGCAATGGTCGAGATATTGATGTATACTATCCACATGCCTTCTTACATCGAAATAAGCGAATACGTGTGTTATCGCTTGACAAATACAAGATAGATTCAAAGTGTTAGCCATGCTAGAAATTCAAAGTGCTATAATTCAACCATTTTTTAAGATATAAACAAAAGAACAAATTTTCAGAAACAAAAACTGCTCCAGAATCTTTGTATCAAGGCCAAACACATAAAAATTTTTTTTTTCATTTTCCAATTTTTTAATAATTCATTTTAAATTTTAAATTACATTTTTTTTAAATGGCAACCCTTTTGAAACAAGATGGCAAATGAAGCTGGCCAACGAACCCGGTCGAGACATTGGTATGTACTAAGTACAGACCAAGTTACATCCAAATCGGTTTATAAATACGCTTGTTATCGCATGACAAAAATCAGGTCGTTTTAAAATGTCAGCCACAATAGAAATTCAAAATGCTATAACTCAGTCATTTTTTTAGATATAGACGAAACAAAACCTGTTCCGGAATCTTTGTATTAAGGTCAAACAAATACGAAAAAAATCTTTTTCATGATTTTTTGGTATCTCATTTTAAATTTTAATTATTTTAAATTTTTTAAATGGCCGCCATTTTGAAACAAGATGGCGGATGAAGCTGGCCAACGAACTCGGTCGAGACATTCGTATGTACTATGTACACACCGAATTACATCCAAATCGGTTCATAAATACGTCTGTTATCACGTGACAAAAATAGGGACGTTTCAAAATGTCAGCCACGCTAGAAATTCAAAATGCTATAACTCAGCCATTTTTTAAGATATAGACGAAACAAAAACTGCTTCCGAATCTTTTTATCAAGGTAAAACACATATGAAAAAAATATTTTTTCAATTTTCAATTTTTTGGTACCACATTTCAAATTTAAATTTTTCTTAAAAATTTAAATGGCCGCCATTTTTAAACAAGATGGCGGCTAAAGCTGGCCAACGAACTCGGTCCAGACATTGGTATGTACTATGTATAAACGAAGTTACATCCAAATCGGTTCATAACTACGCCTTTTATCGCGTGACAAAATTCAGGACGTTTCAAAATGTCAGCCACGCTAGAAATTCAAAATGCTATAACTCAGCCATTTTGTAAGATATAGACAAAACAAAAACTGCTCCGGAGTCTTTGTATAAAGGTCAAATACATAAGAAAAAAATATTTTTCCATTTTCAATTTTTTGGTACCGCATTTCAAATTTTAATTTTTTTTTAAATTTTTAAATGGCCGCCATTTTGAAACAAAATGGCGGATGAAGCTCGCCAACAAAGTCGGTCGAGACATTGGTATGTACTATGTACACACCGAATTACATCCAAATCGGTTCATAAATACGCGACTTACAGTGTGATATAGGTCATATATATATATATATATATATATATATATATATATATATATATATATATATATATATGGATATATATATATATATATATATATATATATGGATATATATATATATATATATATATATCAATTTTGAACGGAGGGTGGTTTCGGGGTCTGGGGGTCATGATCGATGAAAATATACCAAAATTTTTTGAAATCGCTTTCCTCCGAACGGCTGCAATAGGTAGCTTTTTGTAATGAAAGCTACCTAAATGTGAATTGGAACAATATTAAATAATATAAATGTCAAAGGTTGAAAAGTTTGGAAAAAAAAATGCAACGAATTTTCAAGTATAAATCAAACCTAGCTTCGTGTTAATTTTTTTTTATTCAATTTTGTCCTCATAAATAGACCTCTAAAACCTATTTACAAAAATAGACATTTAAATGTAGTTAAAATATATTTTATAAAATTGTATATTAAAATCACCAAACTAATATCCATTCTGAAATTTGAATGACACAGATACACACACACAAAAAAAAAATGCATTTTTTTCTGCGAACAACACATACAGAAAATTATTAATCTCTAATTCCAACCTAAAGTGTAAAATTTAGAGAATCGGATTCAGTAATACTACGGGATGTAATTTCTTGGTCTGGAATAAGTTAAATTTAGAAATCCTTTACTTCATTATACCTTTACCGAACTGGACTTCTAGGATATAGGATGGAAGGGAAAACAAATTACATTCGGGAGTATTTTAATTAACGTAATTACCAAGCTTAATGCATTTCCTGGTTGCTTAAGAAATATTTTGCATCGTGAGTAGGACAAGGAAGTGTAAAATGAAATTCAATCTCCATATAAGCAAAGATGACATATTTTTTCAACTAATGAAATTTCATACATTTTTTGTATAAAAAGTTTCTTAAATGCATATATGTAAGGAAATTTTGAAAAGGGTTTTTTTACTTATTAATATAAATTCCATAATTGAATAATTGAAGAAAAAAAATGTGAATTGGAGGTACATTAATTAATGTAAATGTCATAGATAGAAAAGTTTGTTTCAAGTAAAAATTTTCAAGTATAAATCAAACATGGCTTCATGTTATTTTTTTTATTCAATTAATTCCACATAAATAAATGATTAAAACCGTACCTATTTAAAGACTTTTAAAAATAGACATTTAAATGTAGTTAAAAGATATCTTATTAAAATATTTTCACTGAATAACCTTTAATAAATGTAGAACTTTGAAGAAAACAAGCACTATTTTCATTTAACCTTCTTAAAAAAAAGAAGGGGAGGGGGATGCCATAGAGTGTGAATTTTTGTGTACAATATATCATTTTTCTTCTCTTTTCTTCAACATTAATTATTTTTAATGTCTCTCTTAATAGTGCATTGTTGAGATTTATAAAATGATCTAATATTTTACAATAACTTACAAAAAAAAAAAAAAATTAAGATATATCCTTCTTTAATTCTTCATTTTTCTGTGGTAGATTTACCGTTTCTTATACAGTTTTAATATTTGTTTTTTCTTTACGCCCTTCCGCTTGTGTAATGTTTAATACACTGGCTACTGAACAAGAGGTACTGAATTCGAATCTCAACTCAGATATGGATACTTTGATTGGACCAGATTCCATATTAAATAGAGTTCTTGGTCTGATTTGTTTCCACGTACAAAATGTGACCTTAACCCCTTAGGGACGAGTGCCTTTTACAGAATTTTTAATCTTTTGCCACCGGTTTTTTAAAACTGAAATTTTTGCCTTATTGATCGGGAAATTACTCTGATTAAATAAGGCAAAATTTACAATAAAAATTTACTGGTGAGAATAATCTCCGATTCTGAGCACCGTACGCGGCACGAATACCGGCCGCTCATCCCCAAGGGGTTAATGCCCGTATTCAATCAATTATATTGATTCTTTTACGAATTATTAATTTTTCAACTTGTTTCTGAATTTTGGAACAGCCAATAATTGAAAACATACATTCCTGTAAATTTTCTCTATGAAAATTAAGTGGCATCAGGATTGGAAAAAACGAAAAAAAAAAGACCATTTTCCACATTTAATATCTGAAAATGTATATTATTTTAAAACACAAATTTTTTAGTGGTATCAAAAGATTTAAGTATGCTCTTTCATTTCATATATTAAAAAAATTACAAGTTGCAAGAGTAGTATTTATAAGGGGCTTCAAACTGTCAGACATTCGTCAAGCAGAAAATTGGTATAACAGATTACGCGCCGGATTACAAAATTAATTTTCCAACTAGAATTAAAATTTTGGCGCCTAATTATACTTCAGATTGTAGTAATTACTATGAAAATAAATAAATTTGTATTTAACTCATTTTTATATTTTTAATACAAAGTTGTATTTAGCAAATAAAAGTTTTTGAATATTTCAACAATATAATCATTAAAAAAAAAACATTTAAAAAAAAAAAAAAAAAAAAAAATGGTTCAGTTTAGACAAGCCATACACAACCTGCAGCCCGCGGGCCGCATGTGGTCCGGCGACCTTCTATGTGCGGCCCGAAATAAATAATCATTAATCCATGATCATAAAATTAATTGACATGCATAAAAAAGTATTTAAAACCGCTATTTTATATACTTTCGTGGAAAGACAAAATCTGTCCTCTTAATTATAATCATTTACTTTTTAAAAAAAATCTTAAATTTCGATTTCTTGGTCAAAAGATATTTTTTTACATTATAGTCTTATTTATGCTACAGAGCTGTATACATATAATATTCAACACTAATCAAACATTATTCCAAATTAATTAAATGTCTGCTATATATTTTTACAATTAAATAAATAAAAAGGTTTTGCATTGAGCAAAATACTAAATTATTCGAGAAAATCTGATTTTTTTCTTTTTAACTTGGGAATTCTGCATTTTTATATTATTACGTTTTATGCTTATTAATACTGATTTTTAGGGTTGAGCGTTTGTTGCGGAACAAAATGGCACCAAAAACTTTTTATATTACCATTTTCCAAACAAAAAACTTTGAGGTATATTTCTACATTTCTACAACATTTTCAATTGATTTCTACTAAGAAGTTTATTGGTTGGAAGTATAGTGGTGTTGAATGTTTTTGGTAATATTTCTTCCGCGATAAATGTTAAAACTTACTGATAATATTAAATTTGTATATTGCTTTGTTATACTATTTTTGTTATATTTCTATTTTTTTGCCCGGTATGCTATTTTTTTGGCCAGCAATTAAAGTGTAGTCTCTAAAAAATAACGTTTTGTCGTATAAGTCAGCCGTAAAACAAAGCAGATGTGTCATTGTACGGTTAAATACTCTACTGCAATTTTTAAAACTTCTAAGCATCGCACATTTTCAATTTTATACTATCATATTGGGAAAAAAAGCAATTTTAAATGCATTTTTTTTAACTGTATCGCAATTTATTTTTGAGATATTAATATTTTTTAGTTTTTAGCGCCATTTGTTTAATTTTAGCAACTCAAGTATTCCATTTCTGTAGAATGTAACGGAAAAATAATTGGAAAATAGTAATTATATCTTTTTATTACCATTTTCCCATAACAACTGAAAAAAAAATTAATTAAAATACGTGCTATATTGGAAAATTATAAATGAATGATTTCCGATAAAACACGGAGCTATTATAAACTATATTTAATTTTAAGTATATATATTAATGTTACAAACAAATGAAGGCATGTGAATAATTAGATAGCCGATATTTTTTGTCGAGTTTCTTGAAGGACGACATCAGTTTTTTTTTGTTGTTTTTTTTGTGTGTGTGTGTGTGTATTATTCAGCGGTTGTAACGTAATATGCATACTTTTCTGTAGATATTGTTTAAGACTGGATCGCAAAAGAGGAATTCTTCAGCGGATGTGAATGGCGTCATTTTACACAAAAATAAAAGCTTGCGTTTTAAGTCTTAAAACTCAAATATGTTGTGTACTATCTATATTTATATACATATATATTTCTTTTCATCGGGGCGACACTAAATTCTGAAAAAGAAGAATTTCTGTTTTCTGGTAATTCCCCTTTTTAGGTGCGTTCGTAATTATATAAATACGTAGCACCTATAGTCGTCGTTCAGTCCGTCCGACTGTCCGCATGTAACAGAGCAAAAACTACCCAACCGAATGGTCTGAAATTTCAAATATATGATTGTTGCAAAATTTTGTCGAGCCATTTCAAATTTTATGAAAATCGGATGTATAGTTTAATTACAGGGACAGTCAAAAGTTTTTCTTTACATTACGGCCAATGGGAAAAATTATTGCAAGTGCATTTTAATGATATTAGAGCCTTCCGAATGATCTGAAATTTTAAAGATATAATTGTTGCAAAATTTTGTCGAGCCATTTCAAATTTTAGGAAAATCGGATGTATAGTTTAATTACAGGGACAGTCAAAAGTTTTTCTTTACATTACGGCCAATGGGAAAAATTATTGCAAGTGCATTTTAATGATATTACAGCCTTCCGAATGGTCTGAAATTTTAAAGATATAGTTGTTGCAAGATTTTGATGAGCTATTTCAAATTTTAGGAAAATCGGATGTATAGTTTAATTACAGGGACAGTCAAAAGTGTTCCGTTACATTACGGGAATGGGAAAAAAATTATTGGAAGTGCATTTTAATGATGTAATCAGACTATGCACTTTATGAAGTGCAAAAAATTATACATTCAGTACAATATGGGGTGCAAAAAATAATTATAAAACTAGTTATAGTACGAACGCACCTCATTTGCCACGTTTGACGAGCAATTCCCAACTTGTTTAAGTGTGTTGCGGCCCGCGGGAAAAAAGGTTGATTACGGCTGGTTTAGACAGACTAACAGGAAACATATATTTTGAAAATTTCAAGAAAAAATATTGAGAGGTTTTTTAGATATTCTGAGCGTTATGCCCAAAAATGTCATTCTGAGGAAAATGACTTCAAAGTTTCGGAAAGGCCGATTCAGCTATTGAGTGGTTATCATTCTAAAAGCCATAACTTCTGTTCTAATGAGACTTTCAAGAGGAAAATTGTATCAAAATATTCAGACAAGATGTTTAGCATATAGAAAAAATTAAAATTTCAAAAATGTTTAGCGTCCTGACAGTCCTGATTAAGAGAGTCCTAATACCCCTTAATTCCTAAGTTAAAATCACTGAAAGAATTGTAATTCAAAAGCTATAAATAAACTATAATGAAATCGAAACGTTTGGTGTAAGCTTGCGGAAATATAGCTAGATGGAAAATCGCTCGGTTAAAATTTACCCGGTGTACCAAGAATGGTCAAAAATGAGGTATGACATTGAAGAGTTAAGTAATATCTATTTTGAAATCTGAATAACACAGATACACAAAAAAAAAATGCATTTTTTCTCTGAACAACAGATACAGAACATGATTAATCGCTGATTCCAACCTAAAAAGCAAAATTTAGAGAGCCTGATTCATTAATACTACGGGATTGAAATTCCTGGTCTAGAATAAGTTAAATTTAGAAATCCTTTACTTCATTATCCCTTTAGCGAAAACTAGACTTCTAGGATATAGGATAGATGGGAAAACTAATTACATTAGGGAGTATTTTAATTAACGTAATTACCAAGCTTAATGCATTTCCTGGTTGCTTAAGAAATATTTTGGATCGTGAGTAAGGCAAAGAAGTGTGTATTAAAATTTTATTTTGATATAAGCGAAGATGACATATTTTTTTAACCGATGATATTTCATAATATTTTTTTGTATAAAAAGTTTCTTATATACACATGTGTATTAAAATTTTGGAAAAGGTTTTTATTTATAAATATTAATTCCATCCTTGACTACTTGAAGAAAAATAATATGAATTGGAGGTATATTAATTAATATGAATGTCAAAGGTAGAAAAGATCGCAAAAAATCCAACAAATTTTTAAGTATAAATCAAACCTGGCTTCATCATTTTTTATTCTATTAAGTCCGCACAAATTGCATATATTAAAATAGGAAGGAATAAATTCAGTTTAGTGTAAAATTAACACATTTGCTCATCCTTCAAATTAAATCTATAATCGTTCAAATATAGAGAAAAGGAGAACAAAATCAGATTGGCCGTTTTTTTGAAGGCGTTCGGCCCGTTTATGCCTAGCGTCCCATTTTTGGGACGTTTTGAATTTTAATAATTTTTTATAATTTTCTTTTTCTTTGCAACATAAAAATTGCATGAAGTAATTGTCTATAAATGTCTTTATGTATTACCGAGAGATGGTACCATAAGAGTAATATTTATTTGCTTAAACGAAGGCCTTTTTTCGGTGTTTATGGATTTTTCATTTTTCAAGATAGCGAAATGTAAAAAGTAAGTTTATTTGTATTTTGTCTATCAAGAATCCAAATAAATAAGTCATAATTTTAGTTTGTTGACTTCTTTGAAATAAGCATTTTTTAAAATTGCGAAATTATGTGTTTAAGCCTTGTTTATGCATGTTTGTAATGTACAAAATATTGGCCGCCAGGCGCAAATGGGTACATATTTTTATTAGCCATTTAGAGGAGAGCTATTTATGTAAAGTATTTTTCAAGATGATTTTGAAATAAATTGTTTTTAGCCTCAAAACCGATTATTCTTAATTTATTATTAATAGTACTTATAATGTTATTAGCCCCTGTAAAGAAATAAATATATTTATTTAATAGTTCATAAAAATACTAATTATAGTATATAATACGCAATTTAAAATCTTAATTTATATAAATTTAGACAAAACATATAATTATGCATTTTTCCACATATGGATAGTCCCATATTTAATACGTTTACATTTTATCAAATAAGTACAAAAAAATATTTAGCGCAATTTTTTTTTTGTATTTTTCCAGTTCATTTTGCAACGTTTTAAAGTGATTTTGCCAACAAATTTGAGAAAAGAAAAATTCAGGCTTAAATGGGTTAAAGCTGTAAATTTTTGTACAGAACGCCCGACAGAATGATTTGTGTAAAATGAATTGTGCGATAAATCATTTCAATAAATGATATTTTATTTCAAGAGGATAAGTTTATATTTCATAATTCTTTTTATTATTATTTTTCGAATGCTTTATAATTAAATAAAATTTAACACTCAACAATATTTTTAAAAATACAAATTTTCTATTAGAAATATTTAAGCTAAAATATTTTGCATACAATCATTAACTAAATAAATTGAACTGATCTACAAATTTTGCTATATTTTCTGACGAAAATGTATATGTGTGTGTGTAGAAAGAAAAGTGTTATTCTTTTTCATAAAGAAAGAAAACAGAAATAAATGAAATTATTCATATAAGAACAGTAAAAGATATTACCTTGATAACCATGGTTTGACAGTTAAATCCTGTATGAAAATGTAAATTAAAATTCAAGTAATCCAAAAATATAAGTATATTATAAATCGTTAACTTATACCGGGTGTCCTAAAAAAGACTGACTGATTTTAAAATTCAATAACTTGCAAACAGTGACAGATATTTAAAAATTCATGCAGGAGGGTTATGCATAAGGTCAAAGTTTTTTTACAGTGATTTTCAATTTTAATTTGAGTTACAAACAATAGATGGCGCTGTAAGCAATAGGCGCTAAAAACAGGCTCGAATTTTTGACTGATCTCTTCTTCCATGCGGAAAAAGGAGATGGAAATGTATTGAGCGGGCCACGAAGTACCAAAAATCGAGCCTGAAATTTAGCGTCTATTGAGCAGCGCCATCTATTGTTTGTAATTCGAACTAAAATCGAAAATCACTGAAGAAAACTTTTGACCTTATGCATAACTCTCCTGCAAGAATTTTTTAACTATCTGTCACCGTTTGCAAGTTATTGAATTTTAAAATCAGTCAATCCTATTTAGGACAGCCGGTAGCACCAAGTTTTATGTTTTAGGTTTTAGAAAGAGACTGATAAAAATAAAATTAATGAAAACATTTAATGGTCTTTTAGTTAAAAAAGTATTAGAAAACACTAAATATCTCTTTTTTAAAAACTTTGAGACTGTCGTAAGTAAAAATAAATCTTCTACCCAAAATTTTTAGTTAAACTTCTGATAAAATGCAAACATAATTGGTTATAAATTGTAAACTTAACATTAACATTCCTTTACTTAATTGAGTAGGTTTAGAGAAACCTACAATATTAAGTTGTAGGTTCTCTAAGTCGACTGGACGACAGCACCATCTATCGCCTTAAACTTAAAAGAATCACTTACACATATAGCAATTTATCAAGATTACAATACATAGTTAATTTATAAGCAACTAATTAAAGTTTCAAGCATTTTTATAATGAAACATTCAAGTTGTTTACTATTAAATCTTGACAGGCACCTGCAGTGCAAACTTATATGGGCCCATGGGACACGAGCCCAATCAATAATTTGGCTCTCTGGCCACTCAAGTTCAATTGATTTAATTCGTAATTTTTTTTTTATTTAATCGCTAAAATGAAATTTGGTTTTATTACCCAAATTCCTTCTCAAAATAATTTTGTTTGAAAAATACACTGGTGTCCAAAATTAAGGACCAATCACAAAATGCTAATTTTCAAGTACGTGAATACTCAAAAGGAAATAATATAATTCGAATAATTACTATCTCTACAGCACAGCAAGTCCATATAATATCTCATTCATGTTACACATGGTCACAAGTGTCACAGTCACTACGGTGAAGCAAAAAATAGGAAATTTCATACCTCTCATTATGAGACTCAAATGATCACTATATGTGACTCCACTGAGACGTCACTGTGACTGTTGCTTTGTAACAAGTCACCATGTGACTTTACAATGTAGTTACATTGTGACTCTCATGTGACTGTCATCTATAGACTCAATTTCAAAGTCATTGTGAACGCTGCATAGTGATAAGTTACCAAATAATGTCACATTAAAGTCACATGATGACTTTCAGGTGACAGAGAGACTAATGTGAAGCCACCATTGTGCTCTTTTGTGAAAAGTCACCATGTGACTATAATGTGATATTATTTGGTGACTTATCATAATGCAACGTTCATGATGACTTTGAAATTGAGTCTAAAAATGACAGTCACATGATAGTCACAATGTAACTACATTGTAAAATCACCTGGTGACTCGTCACAAAGCAGAAGACATATTGACGTTTCAGTGGAGTCACATATACAGATCATTTGAGACTCATAATGCGACGTGTGGAATTTCCTATTTTTTGTTTCACCGTAGAGACTGTGACACTTGTGACCTTGTGTGACGTGAATGAGATGCTATATGGACTAGCTGTGCTATAGGGATAGTAATAATTTGAGTTATATTATTTCCTTTTGAGTATTCGCTTACTTAAAAATTAGCATTTTGTGACTGGTCCATAATTTTGGACATCAGTGTAGTAAGGATAAAAATTAGGCTTACGAGCGTACTGAAAATCCCTTCAGCGGATGTATAGTTAAACTTCTCACGAAAACAAATTTCCTGCATATTTTGCCATCTGTTTTCATGCCTTGAATTGATAAAGTACTTATATGACTAAAATGGACGCTTTTCTTGACATTTAGTTTTTTGCACTTTCAATATAGTTACCGATCCCAATGTTATTTAAAATAAATATTAATGTTTTTAGGAGAACTTATAAGAATATAATTTAATAAAATTATTTATAAAATTATAATTAAATTATAATAATTTAAAAATTTGCTTAGAAAACACATAATTAAATTTCTAATTATCATGTTTAGTCATTCGCTCCTCCTTCTCTTCACACACATACACAACACACTAAGAAAAAAAAATATATGTGTTATTTTACGCAAAAATTCTTGAGCCCTGCCAATATTTTTGAAAAGTTCGCGGTACTGACAGGCACTATCTAGTAAATCATTAAAACCGTACCTATTTATACAGAGTTTAAAAAATAGACATTTGAATGTACTTAAAAGATTTTTAATTAAAATATTTTCACTGAATTATCTTCACTAAAGGTAAAACAAACACCATTTTCATTTAATCTTCTTCTTCTTCTTTTTTTTTTTTTTTAAAGACAAGGAGTGACATATAGTGTGAATTTTTGAGTGTAACATGTCAGTTCATAGAAATTTATTAGTCATTTCTAATGTCTCTCTTAATAAAGCATAGTTGAGATTTATAAAATAAGGTAATATTTTATAGCATTACCTGTAAAAAGTTATGATGATGCATTCTTTATTAATTCTGCATGTTTTTGTTGTAGATTTACCTTAATCTTATTTCGTTTTTAGCTCGCAGGCTATCAAAGCCTGAGAGCTAATGTGCTCGCAGGTTCTGTCTGTATGTATACATGAATGTATGTATATACAGGTTGTGCATAATTAAACGACCCTACTTTAAAGTTTTCTACAGAAAAAAAAAACTATTGTTGATACAGGTATGAATTTTTGTAAAAAACGTAATAAAGGGATAGAAATTTGTTTAAGCTAAAAAAATAAAAATAAAAATAGTTCAAAATTTTACCACTAGAGGGAGATTTTTAATAAATTACACATTTAGCATTACGGTAGTAAAAAATTTTATTTACAGGATGATCATAATTAATCGACCCTATGTTAAAGCAGTCTGCAGACGAAATTATTGTTCAAACTGCTGTGAAATTTTTGCAGGAAATAATTTAAATATGGGAATTTGTTTGAGCGAAAAAAAATAGGAGGGCATTTTTTAAAGAATTGCACACAGCATTTAGCATACATTTAGCACATAGCACATTTAGCATACATTTACGATGTGTAATTTATTAAAAATTGCCCTCTGGTGGCGAAATTTTGAACTATTTGTATTAATATATTTTTTAGCTTAAACAAATACCCAACCCTTTATTAAGTCTTTCACAAAAATTTACACCTTTATGAACAATAGTTTTTTCCTGCTTTCCCACTTATGTAGTGTTTAAGGCACTGGTTACTGTGCATGATGTAGTGGTTTCGAATCCCAACTCAGGCATGGATGTTTTTAATGTGTCGAGTTTCGCATTAAACGGAGTTCTTGGTCTGTTTAGTTTTCGCGTACAAAATATTACCGTAGGGCCAATATAGAACTAGCCTACCAGTCTTTGTTCTTTACTCAGTACCTCTCTTTGTTAAAGTAATGTATTATTACTCTCTTTCTATCTTTAAAAGTTTAATCAGTATTGTGAGTGCCTGCTGTTTCAAAATCATTTAAATTATATTTGTCAGATCTAAGGCGATGAAAAATTGATCTGTTATGTGTTATAGGTTGTTATATTTTACTTTTTTTTAAAATTCACGTTTAAACATAAGAGTTAGATATAAACATTAACTCCTACATATTTTAATTTTAAATATGTGGGTACAGCTAACAGTAAAATTTAGAAATTGTCAGGGAACTATTTTTTAATTACTTTTTGTAATACATAGTATAATTTTCTTTTTTGGAAGAAAAGTTAATCCCACATCCAAGTATTCCACTTTCTTTTAAAATTATTTATTCTGAAATTTGTAATGGCACAGATAAAAACTAGATGTGCCAATCCCAAAACTTTCTTCTATCTCACGCATCTTAATATTTCGAAAAGGAGCTACAAATGTTAATACTTCACTATTATTAGTTCAATACTATACCAAATTTCACCTTCATCTTAAATTTCTGCTTCAGTCAATTAACCGGAGTAAAAACGAGTTAATCTTGATCATTATATTTGTTTAAAACAATAGTTTTTCGTTATTCTGTTGTACATCAGCTGTTTGCGAATAGCCGGTTTAGCAGGATGCGAAGCTCCCGCTTCTTCACGAGTCACCAATGTACAACAGAGCTACGAAAAATCGAGAAAATTATACAAAAATAGCCATTCTTGTGGAATATTCCAAAATTGAAGGAGGACATGTTGGCCATAGCCAAAAATATACACACAAAATTTGGTTCAACTCCAAGAATAATTTCATAGACTTTTCGATGGTAGAATAATGAAACTGGCACAAAAATCGCTATTATAGTGCCTCTTCCGGTGGAATATTTCCAAATTAAAGGAGGGCCTGCCGACCGTATAGCCAAAGACATATACAAAGAATTTGGTTCAATTGTATGAATCATTTCACATAGTTTTCGATGGTACAAAGATGACACGGACACACGGACAGCCAGACATTTTGTATAAACATGTTTCTTGGGATCTCTGATCCCTAAAACGTAGAAATCCGTCGAACCCGGGAGTCGAAAAAAATTTCTATTGCAATACTTTCTTGTATCTTCAGTAGAAGAAAGTAAAAAAAAAAAAAAAAATATTTTAATTTTTGAATGTACATGCAGGAAATGATGAATTACATATATCAATCTTAACTAGCAAGATTAGAGAACGTGATTCAGTAATAATATGGATTTCTTGGTATCGAATAAGTTAAAGTTGGAAATCCTTTACTTCATTATTCCTCTACCAAAATAGACTTCTAGAATAGAGGATGGATGGGAAAACTAATTACATTAGGGAGTAGTTTAATTAACGTAATTAGCAAGATTAATGCATCTCCTATTGGCTTAGGAAATCCGTTGCATCGTGCGAGAGGTAAGCATGTGTATGATGAAATTCGATTTTAATGTAAGCAAAGGAAAAATAAGTTATTAACTAATGAAATTTTACTTTTTTTTTACCTAAACATTTTTATGAATACAAGAGTGTATTAAAATTTTTAAAATAGCTTTTGTTTATCAAATAAAGTTCTATCACTTAGTGGAGTACTATATATATATTTTTTTAAAAAATTGCTCTATATTAATAAATTTAAATGTTTTTTAATGTTTTTTTTTTTTTTTTGGTTCAAAAGTTTCTGAAAATAAAATTTACAGTAGTGATATTTAAATTATTTGCTAACACAGTGATTTGAGGGGAGGTTCTCCGTAAGAACTTTCATTTTTTTTTGGCATTATTTGTATTGTTTAGAATTTGTCTTCAAAATCGTTTGTTTGTTCCACCTAAATATTTAAGTCGTGAAAACCAGTTTAACGGACCCAGTGTCACGTTGACAAAAGGGCTGATCCAATCCAAAACTCTAAACCCATTTTTTAAAACAACTTTTTCTGAATTGGTATATCTTCACATGTAAAACTATTCAAGTAATTGACGTTTTGTATTTTTCAAGGAAAACTAAACTTTCTTAATTGGAGGAAAATATTTAAAACATTTCTATTTTTAATAATTTCGATTTTTAAACAATTCGAAAATGAAAAGTGAATGCTGTAAATTAACCTCAAACTCCAAAAGGCTGCTATTTTGCGAAATTCTGCTTCATCCTTTTAATTTGAGGTTTGAAGTCCAACTAATTTGATATATCTTAAGAATTTGTGGGATTTTTTTTTTTAGTCCGGTTACTATTACGACTGCAATCACTTACACCGAATTATTGTGCACGATATGTACAGCGCACTTTGGTGGAATGTAGATCAATTAAAATATCAATAATTTTATGTGACAATTTTCACATATTTAGACGCCAAAAATTACTATTGTGCATGCGCATTATATAAAAAATAATCGGTCGAGTGCGAGTATTACGTGCGCAAGCAGGGTCCCGTACAATCAATATATTAATTAGTATAGAATTGTAATATTACAAAAAATCGTTGCTGAAAGAATAATAAGTTGTTAAACATGCTTTAAAAGTCGAGAATATGCTGCTCGTGTCTTTATGTATGTACAAATCGTCCGTGTCTAAAGTCTAATTCCGACATTCTTTTCGAAAATTATTATCAACAATCCTTTCATACTTCCGCGAGAATAGGTACTTTAAACGCCCCTCAACTTCACCGACAATTTATTTTTCGAAAATTATTATCAGCAATCCTTTCATACTTCCGCGACAATAGGTACTTCGAACGCCCCTCAACTCTACCGACAATTTTTTTTTCGAAAATTATTATCAACAATCCTTTCAATCTTCCGCGAAAATAGGTACTTCGAATGCCCCTCAACTGCACCGACAGTTTTTTTCGAAAATTATTATCAACAACCCTTTCATACTTCCGCGACAATAGGTACTTCGAGCACCCCTCTACTCCGCCGACATTTTATTTCGAAAATTATTATCAACAATCCTTTCATACTTCCAAGACAATAGGTTCTTCGAACAACCCTCAACTCCACCGACAATTTATTTTTCGAAAATTATTATCAACAATCCTTTCAGACTTGCGCGACAATAGGTATTTCGAATGCCCCTCAATCCCACAGACATTTTTTTTTTTCGAAAATTATTATGAACAACACTTTCATACTTCCGCGACAATAGGTACTTCGAACGCCCCTCTACTCCGCCGACATTTTTTTCGAAAATTATTATCAACAATCCTTTCATACATCCGCGACAACAGGTACTTCGAACGCCTTTCAACTCCACCGACAATTTTTTTTTCGAAAATTATTATCAACAATCCTTTCATACATCCGCGACAACAGGTACTTCGAACGTCCCTCAACTCCCTTGCTGAGCACTCGTAAAGACAAATTTGTGCGTAACAGAAAAATGCGATTTTCTCAAAAACTATGTCACCTAGAGTAATCGATATAGTTTTCCTAGAAGGTTTAAATAAACTTCTACTAACCCTAATTTTTTCACAATTTTAGTTTCAGTAGATTCGTAAATAGATGTTGGAGGACATATTTTTGCATTACATTTTTGACGGTATCACTGGAAATATAATACCTAAAGTTAAAATAACTGTATTTTTGAGTTCGACGTTACGACAGCTTTCACGCAATGCTCCACATGATACACACACAAAAAGATTTTTATTTTCATGTAATTAACCCCTTTACATTTGTTAAAAGAGTTGGTCCTATCAAAAACTTGTCAATATAAAAGTTGCAAATAATATTAAGAAAATTTATAATAAGTTTAAGTGAATTTGATATATTAAAAATTGACAAAGTTATAACTTTTTTTCTCCCTAAAACCGAATTTTTTGCGCCCCTTGAGCCCATTTTTAATTTTATCAAAAATCTGAGATACATAAATTTTTGGCCCTTTTTCTAGAAGTAATAATGACTTTAAACTGATTTGATATGTATGAAAATTAAGAAATTATGGAATTTTTTGGTTTTCACCAAACTCCTCCCTATTTCTACCCTCTTGGTCCAATTTTGCCCATTAACGAACTTGACCGAAATTTTCTACACCTTGCATTTATGCATCAGTTACGAAGATTTATGTGCACAATTACGGAAGTTATCGTGTTCATAAAAAAATGATATATATATATATATATATATATATGTCTGTAACTGGTTATTGCATCAATTTTGGTAAATTTTCGTGTGTTTAAATGGTTTAATTGTACAGAATGTTTATATATATATATATATATATATATATATATATATATATATATATATATGTTTACTGAGGGTGATTTTGGGTTTTAGGGGTCATGATCGGTATAGATTTGCAAATTTTTTAAAGAAATTTCAACATAGGGGAGATCGCAATAGGTAGTATTTCATACGAAATCTACCTAAAAAAACAAAAATTCAAACATTATTATGAGCCAAATTTAAAACGTTTTAATTGAGTTTCGAAATATTACAGTTTTTACTTACTTAATATTACAAAAAAGCAAGAATTTTTCAAACTCGTAGTCGATATGTTATAATATGTGCATACACCAATTCAAACAGTCCTAGATCATTTTCAATTTATGCTAAATATAAATTAAATTAATCTCAGATATTTTTGCTTGTTTATTTAATTCGCAGCTAACTGCAATTTGATGACTTGCGTGATGTTAACTTCGAATGAGGAACATTGATACAAACCTTTTATGTGAGAGAAAAACAGATATTTAATACGTTTTGAGAATAATTATGAAAAAACTTATAAATCTACAGCAGAAAGAAAAATAGAAACCAGTTACTTCATTATTCCTTCGGCAAAATAGATTGGATAAATGATCGATGGGAAAACTAATTACACTACAGAATCTTTGATTAACGTAATTAGCAAGATTAATGAATCGCCTATTTGCTTCCGAAATATTTTGCAACGTGAGGAAGGCAAACATGCGTATAATGAAAAAAAATTAGATATAAATAAAGAAAACGTTTTTTTTTAAATAAAATTTCAGTTTTTTTCTAAATATTTTTAATGATATGCACATATTTATTACCTCATGCTATAATATTACTAGTAAATCTGCAGATCAGGAGCCTCAACGTCATCTCTGCAACTCATTGTTTTTATCAAACTTTGCGTAATATTAATCTTTCTACAAAAACAAAATTTAAACTATTTAAATTACACAAACATTTATAAAAGGAAAAAAATATTTCGATGGTTTCAGACATTAAAAGCGTTAAATTAAACACGTTGTTATGTAAGGATATTCTGAAATTCTCACGAGCTACTTATTCTAGTAATTTTTATATAATAAAGCAAATTTCTTCAGGGGGGCGTCCCCCCTGTGCTCCCCCCGTTGTGTAATCTATTTTGCATTTGTAATTTTCTATTGATTGAGTTAATGATTATCGTATATCTTAGATCCCTTTTTACACTGCGATTTATAAGGATAAGCAACAATTTGGTCAAGCCTTTTAAGTTATCCTAATATCCATACAGCAGTATTTACTTGCCTGCTAACCACAAATACCTGTATCTAATGGATAAAGAACTTTTGGAAATGTAAACTGAAACATCTAATTTAGAAATCTAATACCTTTATAAATTTTGTTTATAAAAAAATAATTTTGATTACCATTCTGAAATATTTATATCTAAGATCTAATCTAAATATCAAAAAATGTACTCGATAGCATTAACTTACTAAAATCACCCTAAAGTAGGGGGGCTTCTAAACCTAACAGTTAATAATTCATCATCGTTAAGTAGATAAACATGATTTGGCGCCTTTAAGTATTTTTTGTGATTTTCTTTTAATAGTATCTACATTTAATTTAAAATCGTGATGTTACAAATACCGTTGAAATTTGACGCAAACCTATGTTCAGGTCAAATTACGAAAGGTTAACTAACATTTCATTTCCCTTAGCCGGACTTTCTGTTTCATTTTTCGTAATAAGGATTATTTTAATAATTTAATTTATTTTACACTCTACAAGCTGTTACACGGACGTTGTTCACGTAGCATTAAAATAGAGATAAATGCATTAAGTAAAACATTTCACTCCCCACCAGACATACCAAGTCTCAAGCTTTTTGCACATCACTATTATCTTAGAGAAAATGTTCTTTTAAATCGCGCAAATGTTTCAATTAAATAAAGTAACATTTTCTGTATTAAAATACTGGTATCCAGAACGCCGGAGGCTTGGCAGCTCTGCTCCTCTTAATAAAAACATATATGATTAACCAACACTTTATCACATTTTATAGGAGACAATACGGAATTTCTTATTTGTATGGCCTTACATATATCTCAGTCATAAAAATGTAAAATTATGTGCCAATTAATGCACGCAATTGCGAAAATGAAATCGCAAAGAATGAGAAAAGGAAGGCCAAGTAAAATCGTGTCAATCGAGGAATCTTTCTTCGTAGTGCTGGGAAAATACTACTACAAAAACTATTTTAGGTGGTATTTGGTGTGAAATGTTTATATGTATTCATTCCTGTCCTATATATCCCTTTTTTTATTTTTTATTTGCTTATTCCATTTTTCTTTTGCACGTGAAAATCTTACAAATTAAAATTAACTCTTTGGGAGAAATTGTTATTCATTTTTTTTTGGCAACAATAAAGTTTATAAAATTTAACAGAATAATGTCAGTTTATTCTGTATGAAAATAACGAACTTTTTCATTTATAATCAAATAGTTGAATAAATAAATGAAAATATTATTCTATATAGTATATAAATACTATTTTCATTTCTGCGTTTAAATAAATCTATATGCAAATATCTATACAAAGGCATTCATTAATTCATTCCTTTTGCTTTGATTTGACTTCAAAAAACCATACATACTTTCACATTTATGATATTTTTAGATGAGATGCTGTTGCTACGCAACGGTTAAAAGAAAAAATGAAATATAAGTAAATTCATAAAATAAAATGTTTTATATTATTCGAACACATGTATAAAATTCTATCATAAGTTATACACCTAATTTAAAAGCTCTGACAAATGTTTTGACAAAATTGCAAACTAATAAAAATAATTTAATACTCTTATTTAAAAATTTCAGCATCCAAAATTTACCATTTAAATCTATTATTCATATGATCGATTTCTTTCAACAAATGAAAATTTGAAAATCGTCTGACTTCCATAGAAAAGCATTATATCACAAAATAAAATGTTCTGTATATTCCGAACGAATGAACCAAATTTAACCCAAAACTATACAGCTAAATCCGGGGAGCTCATCAACATGCCCAGGGAATTTCAAGCCGATCGGATGCTTTTTGCGGCAGTTATCGCGGAACAGACAGACAGACTAACAGACAGACAGACTAACGGAAACCAAAACTTTTCGTGTCTCCACAGTAAGCCTTCACTGACGTTTCGGCAATTATTCAGTGTGTTATTATTTTTCTTCTTTCAAAAATATTTTTTAAAACATGTTGTTCCGGTTAATTAGCCGAACACGTATTTAGCCAGCGCATGCTCCACTAAAATTCTCTACTTCCGAACTGAAACGAAGTAATTTTTTTTATGTAGAATTCTTTAGATGTATGCGTCATAATGGCGATAACACCTTTTTATGTTTTTATATGTTATTAAATATGTGTGTGTGTAGTCAAGATGTTGATTATTTGTTGGTTTAAGACCACTGAACCCCTTACTAGATATTAGATTATGTTTCAAATAAATATTTAGATTAATTCTATTAGAATAGAACACACATTATGTTCTAATATTTAAATAACTACATTTTTATTCAGAACTATATACGGAAAACTACATTTTTATTCTAAAGTATAAATGCAGGAAATAATCAAACTCCGATTATAATTTAACAAGCAATAATAGAGAATATGATTCAGTAATACTATGAAACTTAATTTCTTAGTCTGGAATAAGTTAAATTTAGAAATCCTTTACTAACTTATCCCTTCAGCTAAAGATACTTTTAGCATATAAGATTTATTGGGAAAACTAATTCCATTAGGCAGTACTTTAATTAACGTAATTAGCAATCTTAATGTATCTCCTATATATTTAGGAAAAACTTCGCATCATGATAGAGGCAAGCATGTGCATAATGAAATTCAATTTGGATATTAAGTAAACAACTTTATTTTTAAAATAAAATTTGAGTTTTTATTATCTAATCTTTTCCCAGCACACATAGAATTAAAATTATTAAAAAGATTTTTCACTGATTTATATGGTTAATAATTTAGTGTTTAAAGAAAACAAATCAAGTACAGGTTTTTTAGGTAATTTAAATGCCAAAGGTTTAAAAGTTTGTAAAATTAGTGCAATAAATTCTCTAAATAAAAAAAAAACTTAGCTTCAACAATTTCATAGTAATTTTTTTATTTAGTTAATGCCATATATCATACGTGGATACAGCTGCCAGAAAATTTAAGTAATTGTCAAAATATTCTTGATATTTAAATCGGTTTGATACGAGAGTCATGCAGTTTCCGTTTTAATTTCAGGCTTGGGACACCTGAAACTGAACTGTCCAGTTCAGTATCAGGAACTGAACTATCCAGTTCAGTTTCAGCCAGGGGTTCTGAAACTTCAACCCCGACCTACCAACATGGTTTTAGTTCAACAAGCCCCGCCCAGCAGAATAATTAACATCTTCACGGGCCGCTGCGGGGGGTAAGGCCCGGAAAAACGAGACTCATACAGCAAGTAATATTCCCACGACCCCTAAACAGAAACAAAACATACCTACCAGAAAATATTTATTACAAAATATACAGCTGTGTTTCAGGTACTTGTCAACCTAAGAAACTTCGGAATTGCAACACTTGTCATAGCATGTGATAAGTTTTAGTAGTCCAGTGTCATAGAGATCTGCCGCCTGGGAATGGAGCCAGCTTGTCACAGTTGTCAACCAACGTAACGATCCTGTTGAGGTACTCGTTGCCCTCATCGTGGTATCTCTGCAGAAAAGTCAATGCTGCTCCCACGCGTTTGGTTTTGTATTCGAGTGTAAGGTTCTTCGACACCCACCTGGCGAAAAAATTCCGAACAGCAAGTGTTTCGTGACGATTTCACGCATCTCCGACCTTTTCTGCAGCGATACCACGATGCATACCACTCTGCAGCGATATCATCGAGGATCCTTACGGGTGACGAGACGTGGGTTTAAAACTTTCAAAGGCTGGTTACATTCACTGGCAGCAGACTTCTATAACACTGGACTAGAAAAACTTATTTTGAGCTGTGACAAGTTTTACAATTCCGGTGGTTCTTATGTGTTGAGAAGTAACTGAAACATTTCTGTATCTTTTGCAATAAATCTTCTCAGGTAACTATTAGACCGGGAGCCGTCAGCACAGACAATCACCTCATCGAGTTCACGGCTGAAATTCCAAAATTAGTTAAAACTCAATACGCATATTAAAACGCAATCGGTCTGCCAAGTCATAACTTGGTGGAAAACGCCTGAAAACGCGATTTTAGCGGTTGATTCGTACATTTACTATTGCGTTTTCCTGCTCCCAGTCCTCCATGTTTTTATACTATCGAGTGCAGGAAAACACAATGGTAAACCTACGAGTCAACCGCTAAAATCAGGTTTTAAGGTGTTTTCCACCAAGATTTGACTTGGCAGACTGATTGCCTTTTAATATGCGTATCGAGTTTTAACTAATTCTGGGATTTCAGCCGTGAACTCGATGAGGTGATTATCTATGCTCCCGGCTCCCGTTCTATATGTTTTGTTTCTTTTTACGAGCCGCGGGAACCTTACTTTCTAGTTGACCGTCGTATAATGCATATTATTTTCTTTTGTTTGGAAGGTAAATAATACATTTAAACATTCTTCTTCTTTTTGAAATTGATTTTAAAGATTGTATATTCTAAAATTTTAATAACACAGATTTTTTTTTAGAAATAACTAGTTTAACGAGCAACAGTAGAGAACCTGATTCTTTAATACTACTATGAAGTTTTATTTCTTGGCTTTAAATAAGTTAAATTTAGAAATCTTTTACTTTATTATCCAATCAGCCAAACAGACTTCTGCAAAATAAGATGGAAGGAAAATAGAATTACATAAAAGAGTACTTTATTTAACGTAATTAGCAAGCTGAATTAATCTCCGATTTGCTTAGGAAATAATTTGCGTCTTAAGGGAGGCAAGCATGCATACAATAAAATTCAATTTCGATATAAGAAAAAAAAAACTTAATTTTTTAACTTATTGCATTTGATTTTTTTTATCTTAAACTTTTTCAAAATACACATGTGTATTAAAATTTCTTTTTTTACTTATTAATACGACTCTAGAAATCAGGACTTGCAAAAAGAGGAATTACAAGCATATTGATTAATTTAAATGTCAAAGGTTTAAAAGTTTGTAAAAAATAAAATTTACTGTATTGCTATATATGTTATTTGATAACATGATGATCTAACGGGACTATCAAAACTTGATAGTTATATTTTAGGAAAATTTTTATTATTTTTAACGAAAGCACAGTGTATTAATTAAAAACAAATATAGAAATATAGAAAATTTAATTTAACAATTTAAAAGTACATAAAAACATTTTTAAAGTTCCTCATCAGTAATGTAAATAAGGATGTGCCATAAACAGTTAACCACGGAGATGGATGTTTGAGTCAAATTAAAATGGCATATTCACCTGGTACTGAGCTAGTCTCATTGAGTGGTGATTTCGCCGATGTAATAAATCAGGTCTCCAGAAAAATACAGATCTTGTATTCGTTGCAATTTGATTTAATGACCATGTTCCTATGAAAATCTGGAAAATAATCAGTTTGCATGGCTACAATTTTAGAGTTATTTGAATTTTTTTTTTTTTAAATGCTAGTGTCTTTTTAACTGTATCTCCAAGGCACGGCCAGTCTCTCCGATATATATTGCATCACATTGTTTACGCAATATACCATTAATTATTCCATAGAATACAAAATCGTCATAGAATTAAAATTTTGCTAATTAGAGCGCTTTGCTATTGCAGCAATGAAGTACTTTACGAGTTCGAAAAGAAAAAGATTTTTAACGATTTGAAGAATAATGGATATCATTCAAGATGACATAACAGAATTTTTTCTGAAATTATACATACTTATATAATGACTCTTACACCTTTTAAGTGGAATAATATCTATCAATTCATCTGCGTACTATGTTACTGAAACATATCCGAAATAATCTCGCATCATTTAAGCTATTCGGTGTATTTACATATTTTGTTCCACAAAACCTTTACAACGCTTCCGTGTAACTTTAAATACAAATACCCCCGTTCTCAGTAGAAAGGATTAATCTATGATATCCCACGTAAACAGTGTGACACAATATATATAGGGGAGACGGGCCATATATTGGACATATAGATTAAAAACATCAGGATGCTTTTAATTAAAGAAACTTGAACTCTGAACTTGTAGCTATACAAATCGATCACATTCCAGATTTTGAGATGGCCAAGGTCATTAAATCAAATTGCAATATATACAAGAGTATTATTTTCCTGAAGGCATAATTTCCTAGATCGGCAAAATTTTTACTCAACGAGTCTAGTGCAGTTCCAGCCGAATATGCCATTATAATCGGACTAAAACATCCACCTCTCTGTTTAAATGTTTGTGCCAATTCCTCCCAACACAAATGTGTCCATCATGAATTTATGTCATCTCTCGTAAATTCGCGTTTATTTATGTTACTGAATTTGCGTTTATTTACATTACGAAACTTTAAAAAATTTCGAAACGTTTAATGATATTTTTAAAGACTTTTATGTGCTTTTTAACAGTTTAATTAAAATTTCTGTATTTCTGTATTTCTTTTTAATTGATTAAAAACAACGTAGTATCTTTCTTCATTTTAAAATTTATTAATTATGTCAATATATTAATTGTATAAATAATACACTTATTTGTTGTAAACTAACTTACTTTTAGTTTCTAAACTAAAAAGATAGTGATACAATATGTGAAGCAACAAACTAAAACAAATGATCGCATTCCGTTTGTAATAATAATCCATTAAAATTATTTGAGAAATAATAGCATGTGTATTTTTTAATACGAAGTGTAATTTATTAAATTTTGGATGCAGAACATTAAAAAAAAACATTTTATGTTAGCTCAAAATATACTTGTAAAATGTTTTGAGACAAATTGTGGAAATACGAGTATATAATTTAAAAGGGATAGCTACGTTTAAGAATAAAATAAAGTATAAGTAAAAATCGTAAGTTGAGATTTGGTATTTAGAATATTCAAACTGAATACTTGTTGATAAGCATTGAAGATAACGGTAGTTGATAACATTCTCGGCAAAAACGATTTTTAACAAGGTCGATCGTTTTTAGCTCACAGGTTGAGGATTAATGTGCCGCAGGTTCTGTATGTATGTATGTACGTACATAACGCGATAGCTCTTGATAGAAATATCCGGTTTGCTTCAAATTCTTTTCCTGGTTCATACTGATAAGGCGCTTCCCTGATTAGTTTTAGGGGTTCATTGGTTAAGTATAAAAGGGGAAACGGAGCGCTAATCCCCCTTTAACTTAGATAAATGGTTTTTTCATGCAGAATTACCAGATTTGGTTCAATTTGGTATACCGGTTAATTCTGATAAGGCGCTTCCCTGATTCGATTTGGAGGTTCAATGTTTAAGTATAAAGGGGGGATGGAGGCTAATACCCCCTTAATTTAGATAATGGGTTTTTCTATCCGATTTGCTTCAAATTTGGTATACCAATTTATTCTGATAAGATGCTTCCCTAATTAGATTTGGAGGTTCATTGGTTAAGTATAAAAGGGGGAAATAGGGGCTAATACCTATAAATGGGTTTTCTATCCGATTTGCTTCAAATTTTGTATACCGGTTTAATCTGATAAGGCGCTTCCCTGATGAGATTTGGAGGCTCTTTGGTTAAGTATAAAATGGCAAAATTGGAGGCTAATCCCCCCTTAATTTATTGTTCGAGGGGCATTATTCTTTCAAATAAGAGTTGCTGGCGCCACTGTATGTTGTTATGACGTCACAGTATTTACCCTCCCACAGATGTTTCATAATTCCTTCAGTAGTAGTTTTGTACGCCGCCAAGGCAGTCGCAGCTCAAAGAGCACGCATTTATAATCTAAATAAACAGTCCATTATATTAAAGTTAAAGCTATCGACTTTTAATTTATGTTTATGCTCGCAAACAGCAACATTGGTTAAGTCGAGCCTCAGGTATTTATTTAAAAAAAAAAGAATTTAGTCTGAAATAGTGAAAAAACATCGCAGTTGAAAGGAAAGGTTCCCCTTCTTTCATTTGAAGTTTCGACATCGAGTTTTATACTTGCAGTTTTAGAACAGTGATTGCGCAAGCTTCCGTAATGGATTAAAGCGAAAACGAAATCGTCTGCGTGAAACAAGGTAGGAAATATTAGATTATTCTTTTTGATTATTGCATGATAAGTTTTTTTATAAAATGGAACCGCTTGAGAAATTAAAAAAGAAACGTGCAGCTTTAAGAACATCCGTTACCAAATTGATCACTAAATTTGAAACGTTAATAGATGATGACAATAAAGAAACCGATGACTATTTAGAAATTCTGGAACAATTAAATGATAAGGAAGACTTGCTAAAAAACTTAAATAGCGAAATAGAAGCTGCCATAAGCATTCCTAAGGATTATGAAAATGATATTAACACTAGTGAAGAATACAGTGAAAATATTATAAAAACTAAATTCAAAATAAAGAAACAAATTAAGCATTTAGAAGTGGGTAAGGTTCTCAATGAAAATCAATTAAAACCTACTCTTACAAACAATGCGCTAAACATTAAGTTACCGGAAATACCACTTCCTAAATTTTCCGGAAAACCTGAAGAATGGAGCACATTTAAACTACAGTTTGATAATATTATAACATTAAACGAGCAGTTGTCAGAAGCGCAAAAACTACATTATTTATCAGCTGCATTAGTAAGTGACGCAAGAGCTTTGCAAACAACCGAAGATACTTTTTCTTCTTTATTTCAAGCGTTAAAAGACAGGTACGAAAATGAAAGAGTTATAGTACAAATACACATAAACTCACTTTTAGATGCAGATAAAATTACACAGCCTTCCGCAAAAGATCTAAGAAATCTAGTAGACAGCGTTAAAAAAAGCATTCGCGCATTAAAGGTTTTAGATTACAACAGAAACAATCTCTCCGACGTTTTAATGTTAAATATCACTCTTGAAAAGTTGGATAAAGATACACGGAAAAATTATGAAATGACAATAAGTTCAAATGAAGTTCCAAAGTTAGATGATCTAATTTTATTTTTAGAAAAACGTTCTCAAATTTTGGAAAACATAAGTAAAACCATTGCAGTAAAACCCAAATCAATTCAAGATCGTAATTTTAAGCAAAAATCTCTCTTTGTTAAGTCAACAAATTCCATTAATTTCTGTGTAATGTGTAAGCAAAATCATGCAATATATAAATGTGACGCATTTTTGAAATTAAATGCTTTTCAGAGAAAAGATGTAGCAATGAAAAATAAGCTTTGTTTCAACTGCTTAAGGAGTCAACACGCGATTGCTAATTGCAAGTCTAAAAGTTCCTGCAACATTTGTCAGGCAAGACACAACACATTACTCCATAGAAATATAAACAATTCTTCTCCGAGCAAAGTTGATGAAGTTAACCCCACCGCGCAAGGTCATAAATTGAATCCGAACGCAGATGAGTTTTACGGACAAACAGAAACTAAATCACCTGTATCATCTTCTTTATCTTGCGTTAATAACAAAAATAAATCTGTCATTCTCTCCACTGCTTTAGTTTGGGTCTTTAACCCTTGTTCTGGAAGTTATTTACAAGCACGTGTAATAATGGACTCAGGAAGTATGTCCAATATTGTGACTTCAGAATTCGCTAATCGATTGGGAATTCCACAAAAGCGATTGAACATCGCCATCTCAGGCTTAGGTGGAAATGAAATGAACGTTAAACACAAAATTCATGCTAAAATTATAAACGGAAATGGATCTTTTGAAACGTCATTGGATTTTCTTGTTGTCTCAAAAATAACGGACTCACTCCCAGTTACAAACTTAAACATTGATAACTTAAAAATTCCTCATCAGTTAGCAGATCCGAAATTTAGCATTCCTGGCAAAATTGATATGCTTCTCGGCGCTGAATCGTTCTTTCATATAATAAAAGATGGAGAAATTCGCATTCCAAACAGTAATTTAGTGTTTCGCAATTCAGTATTCGGATACATCGCAACAGGAAGCCTAGAATCTGTCAGCCAAATGCAATATTGTGGTTTTGTTTCGCAGTCGCAAAGCATTGATGAATGTTTAGAAAAGTTTTGGAAGTTAGAAACCATTGGTGAAACTTCGAAAAACCTTAGTAAAGAAGAAGAATACTGTGAAGAGCATTACAAAACTACGCATAAACAAAATGACGCAGGTAGATACATCGTACAGATGCCAACCAAGGATTTGGAAAATTTAGGTGATTCTAAAGAGCTTGCGAAAAAACGTCTGAATCAGTTATGGAAAAGATTAGCTAAGGATAAAACTATGAAAGCATTGTATCAGCAGTTTATGCAAGAATACTTAGAATTAGGTCACATGAAGGTTGCAGACCCTCATTCCGAACATCAAGAAAATCACTCATGTTACTATTTGCCGCATCATGGTGTTCTCAGGCCAGACAAAACCACAACTAAATTACGTGTGGTGTTCAATGCATCAGCTGTCACTACATCTGGCTTCAGTCTCAATGATTGTCAATTGAAAGGAGAAGTAAAAGAAGACATATTTGAAATTATGACAAGATTTCGTGTTTATAGGTATGCCTTTACGACGGACGTTCAAAAAATGTTCAGACAAATTTTAATAGATCCATCTCAACGCGACCTTCTGAGAATTTTGTGTAAGACCGACGAGAATGAAGAAACTGTTATTTACAGATTGAATACTGTCACATATGGTACATCTAGCGCACCATTTCTCGCAATAAGGACTCTGAAACAGTTAGCCATAGATGAAGCATCGCAATTCCTTTTAACTGCGGAAGTAATAAAGGAAGATGTGTATATGGATGACATAGTGACAGGCGCACATGATCTAGATACAGCTATAGAACTCCAACATCAGTTATGCAACATGTTAGAATCATGCGGTATGTCCCTCCATAAATGGAATTCCAATTCAAGGGAATTAATGAACAGTAAGCCATTGGAAGTTCAAGATTATAACTTTTCCATAAATGAAGAATCAACAAGTAAAACTCTAGGGGTTATCTGGAAACCCGTTCAAGATCAGTTTATGTTCAAGATTTCAATAACGGAGAAATCATCATACACGAAACGAGATGTGCTAAGCACCATTGCAAGGCTATATGACCCTTTAGGTCTTCTAGGACCAATTATTACACGAGCAAAGATATTTCTTCAGAAATTGTGGCTCATGAAATTAGGTTGGGAAGATGAAATCCCAAATCCAGTTGCAAGTAAATGGATAAATTTTGTGTCGTCCCTGAAACAAATCGAAGAGATCAGAATCGACAGATACATTCTAACCGATTCTTTTCAGGAATTAGTGTTGCTAGGATTTGCAGACGCTTCGGAATTAGCTTATGGAGCTGAAGTTTATATGCATTGCACAAGTGAAACAAGTACTGTATCAACTAAACTGATCGCTAGTAAATCGCGTGTAGCTCCTTTAAAGACAATTTCCATTCCCCGCCTCGAACTGTCAGCTTGCCTTCTTCTCTCTCAACTTATAGAAAAAGTTCGTCTATCTCTAAAAATGATAGTGAGTGATATCTATTTGCACACCGATTCAAAAATAGCAATTCCTTGGATCAATACATCGCCAAACAAACTAAAAACCTTCATTGCCAACAGAGTATCCAAGATACAAACTTTGACTGAGAACTATCATTGGAAGCATGTCCCATCGCATTTAAATCCAGCAGATATTATATCACGTGGATTAGGTCCTCAAGAACTTTCCAAAATGAATCTTTGGTGGGATGGCCCCCTGAACTTTCATAAACTTTCTGATGAATCTAGTGACAATACTGACATTTTATCGCACGAACTTTATGCGCAAGAACTTAAAAAAATGGACAATATCAATTTAATTTCCACTTCTGAAAATTCCTTTGTGGATGATTTTCTTAATTTAAGTAACAATTATTTAAAATTAATACGTATTCTAAGTTTTATTTTCAGATTCCTATTTAATGCCAAAAATGCCATTCGACGTCGTGGCCCAATCACAACAGAGGAGCTTCGAATCGCCAAGAGTTTATTAGTCAAAATGGTACAGGTAAAAGCATTCGATTATGAGATAAAAACCCTTGAACAGGGAGAAATTCCCAAAAAGGGACAGGTGAGTTGTTTACACCCCTTTCTTGATAAACAGAATTTGTTAAGGGTAGGCGGTAGATTAAATAACGCTGATTTATCTTTTGATAAGAAATTTCCAATATTGCTCCCTAAAGATCACAAATTGACTTTATTGATAATGACATATTTTCATCTTAAATACTTGCACGTTGGAGCCCAAACTTTACTTTATCTTGTAAGGCAAGAATTTTGGCCATTGGGTGGTAGAAATACTGCTAGAAAAATTGTTCATGATTGCATAGTTTGTTTCCAAAACAAGCCTAAATGTACTGAGCAGATTATGGGAAATCTTCCTTCTGCGAGAATTACTCCTAGTTCGCCATTCACTAATGTAGGGATTGATTTTTGTGGCCCGTTTTATATAAAATATAAGGGTCAAAGGAAGGGTATTTATCATAAATGTTATGTTGCCATTTTTATTTGTTTCGTAACAAAAGCGATTCATTTAGAAGTGGTCACCGACTTAACTTCAGAAGCAATGATAGCAACCTTAAAAAGATTTTTCAGTAGGAGAGGTAAAAGTTTTTCTATCTGTACTGACAATGCCAAAAATTTTGTTGGAGCCAGTGCAGAGTTAAAACGTTTGGCGAACATGATTAGAAACCCCCCAGATGTTTTGGCTCATTATTTAACAAGTGAGGAAATCGCCTGGAATTTCATTCCACCCAGGTCACCCAATTTCGGTGGTTTGTGGGAAGCTGGGGTGAAGTCGTTTAAGTACCACCTAAAAAGAACTGTAGGAAATTCGCGATTAACTCTTGAGCAATTTCTAACAGTTACCACGCAAATTGAAGGCATTTTAAACAGTCGTCCTCTCACACCCATGTCCTCTGACCCCAATGATTTTGAAATTCTAACTCCAGGCCATTTTCTCATAGGCAGACCTCTGAACAGTGTGTCTGAACCGGACCTGACTGGCGAACGTGATAATCATTTGTCCCAATAGCAAAGATTAAATAAAATGGTCCAATTTATTTGGCGAAAGTGGAAATTGGACTATCTTAACAACTTACAAGCCAGACATAAATGGCAATTTGAGAAGGATAATATTATTCCAAATTCAATGGTCCTTTTAAAAGAGGATAATCTTCCACCCTGCAGATGGACAATGGGTAGAGTTCAGGAAGTAGTTAAAGGACAAGATGGTAAGGTTAGAGTGGTTCTTGTGAAAACGCCTCATGGTATTTTCAAGAGAGGCATATCGAAATTATGCTTGCTGCCTTGTCAGTAAACTGGCATATTATCATTAAATTTGACCCTGTATAACCATTCAATTGTAAACTTTATGTAAACAAATGATTGAAGCATATTTAATTATTCATTGTTATATTCATTATTATTCTATTCTGCATTCCATTGTATTGTATGTTATTCATTGTAAATTTAGATGTTATCTATTGAATATTGAAATGTTATTTCAACGTGGGGCGGTATGTTGGCGCCACTGTATGTTGTTATGACGTCACAGTATTTACCCTCCCACAGATGTTTCATAATTCCTTCAGTAGTAGTTTTGTACGCCGCCAAGGCAGTCGCAGCTCAAAGAGCACGCATTTATAATCTAAATAAACAGTCCATTATATTAAAGTTAAAGCTATCGACTTTTAATTTATGTTTATGCTCGCAAACAGCAACAAGAGTATAATATACAATTAGTGTGAATAGCCAGTGAACTCAATGGCATCATTTTAACTGGGCACTTTCCTTTTCATTATAGGCAGTAATGACCATTTTTGTAGTAATGCAGGTCGGAATTTATAGGAAGGTAGAGCATTACATTTTGCAGTTCATCTTTCACAAATTTTCTATCAGATTCAATCCGAGTGGTTTTCCAAGCGACAATTCAATGACACGGGAGGTAACTTATGCCGTGCGGGCTCAGTGTGACATGAATGGCAATTTTCTTGGCATGTGAAAAGATTTAATGCCATAATTGTTTTGCAGATAAAATTTCGTTTCATTTTACTGCGACAAATACTTACTTGTGGGCATACATGGGGCAATCGCACAAGCTTTTTATTTTTTGGGGAAAAAAATCTGACAAAATTAAACTCGCTAAAATAACATTTTAATCTGATAGACGAATGCATTAATGATTCAAAATAAAGAAAAAAATTGTCAGCAGCGATAAATTTTTATTTAACTGAGGTTTAAGTTAAACTTGCAAGTTTAATTTTCCTTACCATTTTACCCCTATAACTTTTTATTTTCTTCTAAATTTTTACTTATAATGAATTTGCATTGTACCCACAGGACATTCAAATAAGAAATAATAACAATGTAGTACTTTTAATACAGAATTTTTGTATAACATTGTCTTAACCCCTTCACGGCCGTTTAACCTTTGGAAAAATCATCGAAAATGTACCTATTTCTTTTATTACAGAAATTAAATAATTATAAGGTTTCTAAATAAAATATGCAATTAGTTTTTTTTTTGTTTTTTTTTTACGCGAAAAAATAAGATGTTATAGAAAAAAATCACATTTGTAGAAAAGCCATCATGCGAGAATTCTGTGTCTTAATGTTTGTTTTAAATTATACAAATTAATCAATGCAAATAAGACCTTTATTTTTCACATCTTGGATCTTTATTTATCATCATCACACAAACTTTTACAAATAATATTTGAAATAATATCTATACATTAAATTTTGATTATTAATATTCTGGTTTCAGAAGTTTTTTACAGCAATTAAATCTCCAGCCCGGAAATATGACGGGCACAAGAAATAACGAACGACACCTCAGCCCGTGATATTGTTGGGAGCGAGAATTAAGGGGTTAAAGGGGTATTTAAGAAGGGGCGTTAAGGTAAAAAAAAGGGATGGTATTGGGTAAAAAAGGACGAAATGGTAAAAAAGGGGACGGTAAGGATGGAACGGTAAGGAAAATTACCACCCATTTTTAGGAAAATCCTGTTAAGACTAAGCGATAGCCACAGTGTTCATTGATTTTTAGAAACAATTGTTAACATTGAATTAAATGATTTTTTTTTTAATTTACCTCGAAGAGTGCAGGAATAAACCTTCGGGACGGTGAGACTACCAATAAAACCACGATGCTTTAAATTGATATTTAAATGCTGATTTAAATTCTACAGTAAATTTCCTGCCAAAGAATTTTAGACATTATTTCTCTAGCATATTTCTGCATGAGAAAAAACTTGAAAAAAAATTCTGTGGCTGCATCTGAAATGATTTTCTGTATAATTTTAGAAGAGGGATGGTAAGGAATCTTAAACCCAGGGACAGAGTTTAAAAAAATTATAACAACTCTAAAAATGTGTGCAGGTAAATTTTTAGCTATATATTTATATAAAACAATAATTCCGGTTTCAGAAAAAAATTACATCAAATTATTTTTATTGAAACAATTTTATCCAGACAGCTCCACACTTAAAAATCAGCATCAGGGACACGGGACGGTATAGGAGTTTTCTAAGTATTTGGACACCCAACATCGTCCAAAACTTATTTATCTCGATAATATTGTTGTGCAATCATGCAATGGGATGTTCCCCAGTATATGAAATTAAAAAAAAGTGTATTAAAATAAAAATTATTATTCAGGGCCATGAAAATCAAAAGATTGTGAGAATGCCCCACATACTTGTTGATCAGTACTGAAGATAACGGTAGTTGATACCATTGTCGGCAACAACTATTTTTAACAATGTCGATCGTTTTTATTTGCATTAATGACCATTTTATAGTAAAGCAGGTCGGAATTTTTAGGGAGGTAGGACATTGCACGTTGCAGTTCATCTTTCACTAACACACACAGACTACAAACAGATAATAAGTTATTTTTGCATCTATTAACACATTGCAGTTTTCTTTTCTCTTAGGCATTTGGCATTGATTTATTTAAAATCAAAGGTTTGATGAAAATAACGGTTCATTTTTTTTTTTTTTATCTTTTCATAAATTGTATAACACATTTACTATAATAAATGAGAGAATGCATAACAGACATAAAGTATTTAATGCCAAAATTAATCACTACCATTGACAGATATTTTAAATTTTTTCTTAAAGTTGGGGACAAGTAAATGAATAATCCTAAATATATAAATTTGAGTTAGTTAAAGGTCTGTTTACAATGTACAAAACCAGTTGAATTTAAAACACAATCAATAAATAATTGAAGACACATGCTGTAATAATATTTGTCTACGTAAAATAACTGCTTGACACCTTACAAGATTGATAAAAATTGTTTTTTTATTTCTTTTTCTTTTTTTTTAAGTTTTTCATCACTGGAATAGTAGGCAATATTGTTTCACGTTCGATTTACCTTAGGGGCAACTGAATTTATTGAATTTATTACTTACAGAAAAATATTATATATATATATATATTCTTTCTAAGAAAGATAAATAAAAAGTTTAAAAATATTTTTGATAAAATTTCAAACTAGAAAATTCTATCTATTTTCAACTTGCTAAATAAAATGATGATTTATTTTGATACCATTTTTAATGCAAAATGTTAGTTTTCTTTAAAAATTAACAGTGCAGTTATTATCCTTATTTATGAAGTTGCACTCATTAACTTTGTTTCTTCAGTTCTTAATTCATTTTTTACAGTAATTTGTTGTTTAAGAAAAAAAAATTCATTATTATATTTTTTTGTTTATAATATTGTGATTAATTTCAAGTTCTTGAGAGACGATAAGAAACGGAAGTTCTCATTAAAGTAATGTACTATCACATTTACTAAGTCTGGATAAATACAGCTCATATTCAAAATATTAGAATAATAGAGAAAAAGTAATAAGTAAAAATTATTTTTCATTTGTTTATTTTTGATACTAACTAAATGCAATTAAATTTCTTATAAATTAAATCTGGAATGTTTGGATAAGATTTTAACATTTACAAAATATAAAATACAGTACAATAAATTAGGTATGTAGCTTTCTGAAACATATCAAAAGATTAGAATAAAATTTAGATTGGTTCAAAATATTAGAGTATTTCATTTTTCGCAACAATATTACCTTATGAATATAAAGTAGTTAATACGGCAGTTAATATTTTTTAGGATCCCTTTCAGCTTTCATAACAGCGTACAATTGATCTTGCATACTATGTACAAGTTGTTTACAAACATTTCTATCAATATTAGCCCAAATAGACTTTATACGTGCCACTAACTCGGTTTTACTTGAAGGAGGATTTTCTTGGAGTATTTTCTTCATTATACACCACATGTTTTCGATGGGATTAATGTCTGGTGAGTTTGGTGGCGAAGGAAGTACCTTAATATAGCGTTTACGGAACCAATTCTTAATTGACACCGAGGTATGCGGTGACGCTAAATCTTGTTGAAATATTAAATCATCTTCAAATACATCTTCTGATGATAGAATCATGTAATATTCCAAAATTTCTTGATATACCTGAGAGTTAACCTTTTCGTAGATGATGCATAACGTTCCATTTCCTTCCAGTGTTGAATTGAGGGGGTGGCCCGGGGGGGACATTCCCCCCCGGAGCAATGAGATGTCCCCCCCGGAAGATTTGAGATTTTGTGTTTTCAATGGTCAAAAAGTGCAATTCCCCCCCCCCCCCGGAAGTCTATAATGTCCTCCCCGGAGCCACAGAAATCCCTCCCGGAGAAAAGTGTCTGAATTCAACACTGATTTCCTTCTGCACTCATGCAATCCCAAACATGACACTAGCAGAAAATTTTACGGAACGTTTAAGGCATCCTTTATCAAATGCTTCTTGCTTCATTCTCGAACTCCAATACCTTGATTGCCAATGAAACACAAAATATACTTTCATCACTAAATAATATATTTTCCAATCTTTTTCGCTCCATAAACGTCTTGATTTACACCAATTCAATCTTATACGCTTTTGTTTTGCAGTCATGAGAGGTTTTGTTTTCGGTACACGAGATTCAAACTTAAATTTATGGAGACGTCTTAATTTTGTCGATGTAAAAACTTCAACTCCTTCTTCTTTCCATTTTCGGTGCAGGAATTACACACTTTTAAAATGGTTTTTCTTAACTATGCGCTTCGGTTTCCTGTCATCTCTAGCAGATGTTTTTGGTTTTCGGCCGCCCTTTCAACGATTATTTTGAAATTTTCCATTTTTTGAATATTGTGTTAGTATTTTACTAACGCTTGATTGCGAACAACGTAAATAATTCGCTATATAACATTTATTTTTATCGTCCCGATACAAATAAACCATACGGATATTAATGGATTCAGGAATATCACTCACACGACCCATTTTAAGACGAAAAAGCAAACAAGCTGCAAAAAGAATACTGATTTTAAATAAAATCGTCTGAATTTAATCAATGATGCCACCAGTTATCGAATTGGTGATAATTAAAGGAGAATTAATGTGAAATATCCTAATATTTTGAACCACTTGAATAAATATTCTAATATTTTGAGTTTTCAAAATAATTTTTTTTTCATTTAATCTTTTCAAAAATGATATTAATTTTAAGAAAATAAATAAATTTAATCAACAATAAGCTCTTAATAAAAATATCATTTGCATATTTGCATTAAAAGACATTAAATTACCAAACCATATTTTTAATTTGTAAAAAAAAGTAATTATTCTAATATCTTGAATATGAGCTGTATATTGCATATTTCAGCTTCATTTTCATTTTTATTTTTTTAAATTTTAGCAGTAACAGTTTCGCTTCGGTGAAGTGATCTCTTTTATATAAGAGAAAAATAGAAAATGTATTGTTTGGTTTATCAAGTTTAAATATATACTAGGTGTTGCCTAATTTGACGAAGAAATTCATAGGGGTGACAGTAGGCATCAAGAGGATAAAAATTGCTGTAGAATATGAGGTTACACACCACTTATTTAGTCACAATTCAAGGTGTTTCACCTTATCTGAACTTGGGTTGACAGTAATAATTTTTGAAAAAAATAAAAGCTCTTTAATGAAAAAGCAATGATATGTGGCTTGTTTTATGTGAAATGTTATAACACCCCTAAAAGGTCTTAAAAAACAGGCTGCTCAAGCAATCAATTATACCATATGAAGGGGTAATCGCTGTCCAAAATATATTAATCATCAAGTGCTTACTGCAGGCGCGTATAATGGAAACTTCTACCACATTTACTTTATTATATCACATATACAACGAAGTTGAGAATATTAATTTTTTAATTATAATATACTTTAGTTTTCTGAAAGTTATTATCCTTTAACCCAAATTCTTTATTTTTGGTTAAATATGTGGTTTGAGACCCCATGTTCTGTAATACTATTTTATTATCTTGAAGCCTACTATCACCCGTCTGCATTTGTCAGTCAAATTCGGCAACACTCTGTATATACACAATTTCTTCAGTTTTGTACATATTTAAGTCTTAAGCGTATGATATATATACATAATATGCGCTCAAAAGCATTTTTATTTTGCGAACAATGCATCTCAAAACTGATTCATCAAGATTGTAACATATAAGTCATTTATAGTAAGTAGATTAAAGTATGCCAGACACGCTTTTATATTACATAACAATATATATCTCAAGCAGGAAAGACAATCTAACACCAATTTGTATTCTGCTCCAATGCTGTGAAATTTTCTGATGGAATCCCACAGAATACCTATTTTCTAAGATTCAGACTGTATCATTCATTCTCCATAGATTAGGGTATTTTTGAAACAAATTTCGGTCGCGTAGAATTTCATTACGATTTCCAATGCGTCAGTTGAAATTGCAGTGAGTGATTTATTTCAAAGTCGCTATTTTCTGTTCAGGATTACTTTTTTTTTTTATCTAGTGCTATTTCCGATTTATCTTAATAACGTTAGAATCAGACGAAGTAAAATATCTCTTCACGCAATTTCCGCTTAGACAGTTATTTCTAAATTGATTTCGCACATATGTCGTCGCTCTTAAACCTGTTTGTTTTTCTGTTTTTTTATTATGTCTATTAGATATCAAGAATAACTGAATAATTTCAAAGGTGTGCTGTAACTCAGTATGTTTTATTTGATATCTTCGAAAAATTATAGCTTATTTATATTTATTTTTTTAACCAGTATATTCAAACATTTGTTTATATTTACATATTACCTTCTCATAACTACCAAACTTTCCGACTTTTAAGAACCACTCTTTACAAAAAAGAAATATTAGCTTTATTTAATGAAAGAAATTTGCAATTAAATTAGACGGAGATTATTATTCGTAAAAAGTGATACTGAAAAGTCGGTACATTTGCCAGCTATACTTACTGCGAGGATGGATAAAAGAGGGTACAAAGGTAATAAAAAATTATTTATTAACAATATACCGAAAATGCAAAACGAAATTAAGAAGCATACTTCACGATCACTTTTCCACATGATCAACAAATCTACTCATAAATTCGAAGAGGCGTTAAATCGATTGAAATGGCAAAACGCAAGAAAAGTTGTCTCGCTTGCGCCACATTGACAAGGTTACATGAAGCCATCTAACGCAAACGCTGCGGAATATTAAGAGATGGTGTCATCTTCCTGCATGATATTGGCATTCTCATACTGCTCGCCAAACTCAAGAATTTCAAGTGGGAAGGCTGGAACCAACCCCCCCCCCCCCAAGCAAAAACAGCCAAGATTTGGCATCCAGTCCAGTGACTATTTCCTGTTTCCGAAATTGCAGGAAACACATATCCAGAATAGGGTTTTCTTCAAACAGTGATGTAAAAATAACTGCCGAGAATTGCCTCGGACGTGATTTCTACTAAGCCGGTTTAACTCTTTATCTACTGACTGTACTTAAAGGTACCATTAAAATAACTTGTTATAAAATTCATTTAATACATGGAATAGTAGTAATACAGTTTAGAATGTGTTATAGATACATTATTTTATCTTTTTCCAAAAGCATTATTAGTTACACAAAACAAAAATATTTTTAAAAGGATGATTTCTTTTGCCTTTGCATCTTTTCAGCTTTTTTGGCGTTGGGGAGGGGGGAATTTTTCAATTCGGAAATATTTCTATATTTCTATTGTAAGAACATTATATTTGTACATTTCCTAATTCTGCAAAATACCAAGAAAAAGATATAAATAAAAGATTTGAGTGGGGTTATAAATATTGCACAAAATCCTTATAAATTCAAATTTAATTAATTCTTCTAAATCCTTCAATTCTTCTAAAATGTATTAAATGATTGTGCCAGTCTTGTAATGCAGTTTCAAAAATTCACGAAAAATGCTTTAGACGATAAAATTTTCATGAATTCATAATTCAGTACACAAAGGATTAAACAAGTTTGTCCTGCTTTCAGATAAATGCCTAAATAGATTTGGTAATTATGTGGAAAAGTGATCGACAAGTAAGCCTCTTAATTCCCTTTTGCATTTTCGGTCTACTGTTAATAAATAATTTCTTATTACCTTCGTAACCTTTTTTCTGATCCATCCTCGTATTTAAACCAAAATATTACATTTTTTGTGATAACTATATGGAATATATTTTAGGCATAAAAAAACTGCAATTGCTGTTTTCTTCAAATTTCGATTTATTTTAAAGATAATTATTAAGAACTTATCATTTTCACGATATTTATAAATTGCACTCTCTGAAACCCTAATGTTTAAGTAAAAGTTTAAATTTTAAAACTAACTAATAACTAACTACATCATTTCAAAGCTACTAAATAAATGGAATATATATATAAGCTTTATTTATTTATGTATATCTATAGATGCTTTATGCTTTCTTTTAATCGGGGCGAAACGCCTATTATTACTATTATGGCTTTTTAATTAATCATTTTCACTAGTCCTAGTGGGAGCGAATTTGTCCTCTCTATCACACGTGAAAACAGACTGAATGGACACCATAATTGCGTTGGCAGATAGCATTTGATATTATGTTTCTACTACAGATGTAATACGAATACGCAATTAACGTTTTAATGTTTAATGTAGAAAATCATACGCTTCGATCCATCACGCGTTTGGCTAATATGCATCTTGCGGGTGCGTTACGTGACTCCTTACATATATTCACTACATACCCGTTTAATGCTGAAACGTCTGTTGAGACTTACTGTGGAGACCCGCAAGTTTTTTGGTGCTTGTCAATTTATTTGTCTGTTTGCTTCTATCTTTCACGATAACTGCCTCAAAGTGCATCCGAATAGTTTGTAATTAGGTAGGTACGAGGGTTATTGTTTTTAAAACTCTGATAGGGCCAAAATAAAGACAAGTGTGAATAAAAAAATTCTTTTATTAGAAGAATTAAAATACAATCAAAGTTACTTTTTGGCGTAGTCACCGTGAAGATTGAGGCATTTGTGATATCGCGGACGAGTTTTCTAATACCCTAATCATAGAAGGTTGCCGGCAGTGTTTTGAGATAGGTCTTTATGACATCTTGCAGATTTTCGCTTGTCAAGAATCACTATCCTCCAGAATTATCTTTAATTCTCAAAAAAGGTGAAATTCACTCGATGCCAGATATGAGCTGTACGCCCGGTGATAGAATACTTCCCGTCGAATATGTGACTAAAGCTGTTAGGCCACCATTTCGGCCTGTCACTGAATTTTCGAGAACTGAACAAAAGTCTGGAAGGACAGCACTTGCATCCTAACGAAAATCTCTTAAAGACCTATTCCCAAGTTTCTAGCGGTAACCTTCTATGAAGAGGGAATTGAAAACTCGTCCACCGGTATGATAAATGTCTCAATCTTTACGGTGACTATATCAAAAAGTAACTTTGATTGTACTTAACTCTTGCTAATAAAATAATTTTTTTATTCACACTTGTCTTTATTTTAGGTCCCATCGGAGGTTGAAAAAAATAAGCCTTTGTATTTACGTGAAGTAACCGGAATTAATTGTACAGTTTTAGGTTACATTTCATTCATTCATTCGGAAAATAAGAATATTCAAAGGCAAATAAAAATAATTACATTACTAAAAATAATTCGACTTCTAAAAATAATTTGAATTCTAAAAATAATTCGATTAGCATTTTAATGTTTAATGTAGAAAATCATACGCTTACATATAGAACACGTCCCTTCAGAGAGAGTAGATCAGTTTCTTGAGGGCAAGTTACCCCTAATATATTCTCACTATAAACCTGTTTATTGGGAAAAGTCAGATGAGGAGAGCCAAAGTTCTTTTTGTGTCTGTCCGTTTGTTTGTCTATGGCTGCGTACTCACGCGTATTTTGCCTGCTTGTCCAGTATTCTTGGAAAAGCTTTTATTCTGAACCCATCTGCGGTTTATTGACAAAAGAATGAGGGGAATCAACAATGGGTCAGGAGATAAGGAGCTCGACTCTACTTGAAGGAAAGGTTCCTCTTTTGCTGGACATCAGTCCCTTTCCTGCTAAAGTCGTTAAAAATCAAAGACACCGCGTGGCAAGAACAAACGAAGCCGACACTGATTACAGTTAGAAGGATAGTGTGTACGCAGCTTATAGGTCTTTCGATAACTGCTGCCGAATACATTCGATTAGTTTGTAATTGGGTAGGTATGTTGGTGAGACACAAAAAATTATTAAGGTTTTTGGCTAAATTTCGTTCATTCGTTCGAAAAATTATTAAGGTTTTTGGCTAAATTTCGTTCATTCGTTCGAAAAATATGGAATATTTCCGTTTATGTCACAATGCTTTTCTATGGGAATTCAGACTTTTTTTAAATTTTACCATTCAATGAAATGAAAATAGTATATTTAAGTGTTCACTATGGATGGTTATTTTAAATTTTGTTTATCTTTTAATGGCGATGAACCGCCTATTCGTACTATTATCGATTTTTAATAAATCATTCCCACTTGTCTTTTGTATTAGCCTGGACCAATTAGTTCTCTCTATCACACATGAAAACACGATGAATAGGCTTCAGAATTACGTTGACAGGTATCATTTGATATTCCCTGTTTTCTGCAGACAGAATATTCGATTAACGTTTTAATGTTTAGAGTAGAAAATCATACGCATTGAACTACCACACGTGTCTTCATCGGCTAATAGTGCAATATACATTTCCTAGAGGCAAGTTTTGTGCGGAGGATATACATCCTTCCTCCGATCGTGTTTATGTAGTTTAAACATTAATTTCGAACGATTTAATATACATTATTCCTATTATTATTTTATCTTTAAGTAGTTTTTCTCCTTTAATTTGTAAGGATATCTATAAACAACAAATGTTTTAAGTAATCGCATGCTTTGCACTGAAGCTGATTGCACAAAATATCATCGAGTTAAGAAATTAAAATAAACTTTGTCTCGATTATATTTCGCATTTTGACTTATGAAACTGTCATGTTTGTGTGAAATATTTAAGTTTATCCTTTTATGAATTTTTCTTGAATATTTTTTATTGCACTATTAATTTTGCATGGTTAAAAATAATTGCCATCTTTTAAATCTTCATTTTGTATGTTTAAATGTTTAAAAAAATAACGAAGTAATCACATGCATTGCAGTGGTATGATCTCTCTAACATAAAGCAGTAAAAAAAGAAAAAAAGATAAAAATCTGTCGTAGATTTCATTTTACATTTTAGCTTTTTACACAGTTTATATGTAACTGAAGTGCTCAAATTTATATATGTTTATTATTTGCGTAACAATATATTTCAAGGTAGTTACTAAGTAAATTACGTAGATATTTCATGTAGCACTTCATAGTACGTGGTATATTTAATTTGTGTTTGACTATAATGAAATGAAGCACCATACACACTTCAACTGTTTTGAGTCGATTGTGAAATTTTTCATGTGGCAGACTAAATGTTTCTGATTTGGTCTAGTTCAATGTTAGCTTGTTTACTTACACATTACTTTTCATGTATTAAATGTATTATATTTGTTATTATTTGAAATTTCGGTAATATTATTTCTGTTTAATATAACAAAAGATGTGACTTTCTATTTGTTTCTTTTTTAAATAGCCAACTACATTTGAAATAGTTCTATGTATTTAAAATACTATTATTGTTATAGTTTAAATTGTGTGTGAAATCATTTCTGTTTATTTTGTAAAATCATCTATTTTTTTTAACTTTTTTATATAACACTGGTTAGCAAAAAAATTAAATTTTGCCTCGAAGGCGAAACAAATACGAGAAATATTTAAATCTGACATTCCTAAATTTAAATACCCATAAAAGAATGGCCCAGTTTCAAATGTATATTATAACAATTTAATTTAGACTATTTACAACAAACCATACATCAAATTGAAGGTAAACTAACCTATTTTTTCTTACAAATGTTCAATAGGTGCATCGTTAGTTATGCCGCACACATTCAACCTAAGGTCCTATTCTTCCCACACTTCGGATAACAAGTCCGGAGTAATGGAAGCAATAGCCTCTTCCATTCTGTGTCTCAACTATGGTAAATTATTAGGTAGAGGCGGAACGTAGACACGATCTTTTATAAAGCCCAAAGGAAAGAAATCGCCTGGCTCTAACGGCTTTTAAATCTTCAGCCCAGGAATAACGCTTTACGCTCAGGCGTCGTTATTTTGCGTAAGTGGCACTGCAAGCGAGTCAATAACAAATCAGTACTTGCGCATGCGCTTATCTAAGACTGTTTGAAATACTCTTTATTTGTGACCTTGAACCAACATTATACACCGTTCAGTTGATACTATTAAAATTTATATCTGGTTACATTCTTTTATGGTCATACTTTATAGCATCCAAATTGATTCAATGCGTACCATTTTTACGAGAAACAGTTTTGTATTAATAATAAATAATTCAGAATTGTTATATTTATTGAAAATTGTAGACTAAAAATGTAAGCATGAAAAGACATTTCCAATGTCTTAGATAACAAATCATTAAATTATTTCGTGAAAAAATATTTTTTTTATCGTTTCTCGTGCATTTTTCTCATGGTATATCCCCCTCTTTCGAGTCTAGCAGTATCAATTAATATATTTTAATTCCTTTTGCAAATGTATTTTCACTAATGTTTATACACATTTATTCATAGGTTATTTTCATCTTAAAATGTACATATTTTTGTTTAAGTAATTTCCACTTATATTTGAGTAAGATATAAATTGCCTTAATTTAAAAAACAAGCCACCCCATCTAAATGCTGGTACGTTGACGCAGTAAATTTCAATGCCATATTTGATTTAATGAGCTGAAATCTGTAAGAATGAATCATTATTTTTCCAATGATAATTTTTCTACCGGGTAGTGTAATTAACAATGCTTATCATCACCCAAAATTATGCAAATGTAACAACATTTCTTGCATTGAATAAGTTCTTTAAAAACTAAAATCGACCAAAAAAAATTCTAACTTTATATCGCGTTGTTAAATTTATCAGAAAATACAAAATTTGCTTCTTTACCCGTTTGTTTAGCATATTTTTTTTTAAAAAAAAGCCCGTTATAGTTTAATCGTAAGTAATTGTCAGGAAATCCGTAAGAATGAATCAACATTTTTATGAGTAGGATTTTGGTACCGGCCAGTGTAATCAAACATGCTTTTCATCACCCAAAATTAAGCAAAAGTAACAATATTTCTTGCGTGGAATAAGTTCTTTAAAAACAGAAATCAACAAAAAAAAAATCTAACTTTATATCGTTTTATTAAATTTATCAGAAAATACGAAATTTGTTTCTTTACCCGTTTTCTTGATCATATTAAAAAATAATAAGCTCCATTATAATTTAATCATAAGTAATTGTCTTATTTTTAAATAATAATCATCAATAAGCTCTATTCATAGAAATATTGATTTCTATGTCTGTCAATTCCACCAGCCTTTTGTATTAGTCGGTACCAATTTGTTCTCTCCATCAAAAGTGAGAATTAGATGGATAAGTTTCGGGATTCAGCTAACAGATATTATTTGACATTCTGTGGCTCATGCTGACAGAATATTCGATTAACGTTTAACTTTAAATGTATTAGATCATATGCATTTCCACTAATTTCCCTTGTTTGTATAATTATATTTTCTACAGAAAGCAGCGCTATTTGGTGTCAGTTTGCTTGTAATGTATTACATTAGTTTAAATAATAGATTTATTTCAGAATATAAAATTAAAGAATCTCATGTTATTTTACTTTTACGATAAAGAAGTTGGTAGATAAGGCTTCTTTTGTCCTCTCGACTTTTGCCATTTTCTAATTTTTTTCTAAGATGTTTGCATTATTTTGATTGAGTTTTTGCTTTATATATTTTATATTTTGTCTATTTATTACTTCTAAAGTATCTCTTTTATTACAAGTAAACATATTTCGCAAAATTGGATAATAAAAAACAAATCACGTGTTAATTTTTGATTATTCAATTGTTATATTTTTATGTATTATATTATATTTTTATGCACTGAATTGTTATATTTTTTGTATTATTATTATTATTATAGCGCAACATATCAGAAGAAAAGAAATTAATACACGCAGTATAATGAGAGATAATTTATTTTGAAATTATTATACTCATGCATTTTTATAACCTCCTGGTTTTCGAGCCTGGTATACTACCTAAGTTTTATAAACTACTGCCCCGTGTATAAAACTTAAATGAAAATCGTTTGTAAATGAAAATTAGAAAACATTTCTTATATTTAACATGTTTTTTAGATTACACACCAAGTAAAATGAAAAGGGTTATTTTTTAAATAAAAGATATGAATTACGTATAAAAATAATAAGGTTTTGATATTTATTAACAACCACAAGCTTAAAAAAAGCCTAATAATCTCGTATATAATCCATATATATATATATATATATATACATAGTTTTAAGGGAATATTCATTTTTCTAATTTAGGAGAAAAATACTTTTTCCATTGGTAATGTGAATTAGGTTAAAGTCATTGTTATCACCCATCTTGGGCAATCCATTGCCATTTGTGGTAACGTTTCCATATTCTCCTTAGTTTTGCGCCTTTGTTTATATTGTAAAAGCTATGATAACTGAATCCCGAAGGAAAGCAAAATATAGCGTATTAAACAGGTTTAATTGTATGGTATTTCTTCGGTTGAGAGTATGACATTTTCCCATTTATGATTAGATTTCGTTGCAGACAGGTTCTGTTTTAATATGTTATACTGTATTGCCCCAGATGTTAAATTACATTATTGGAACAAGGTTCATTTTCGAGATAGATTTTTAAAATATATGCATAGGAAAAATTTAAATAGTCTTAAAATATTTGTAAATTAAGGCGAAGAATGCGAAAGCGATAGAGGAGGTCATTATCACTATCATTTTGACGTCAACGTTAGTGACACATATGCTTTTGTTTTATAATATAAATATGTTTTATTTGAATTTTATTACAAATAAAATTCGTTTTTATACAAAATCTATGTGTAATGTGTAATGGCATCACTATACATCTGAATGAATCTATTTTATCAGCCAAATATTAAAGTAGAGAAAATAGACTTCAAAATTCTGTTACTACAGATATCACTGGATATTCCCTAGTTCCTGTTGAACAGATATCTAATTAACGATTAATTGTGTTAAGTACATGCGCTTCAGTTGCCATTGTCGGCTTGTAAATTACTTCCTGGGACATGTTGCACGCGCTTGAGGCGGATTCACTGGTATTCAATTAGTTTACTTTAAACATTAATGGTTTTGTGTTCTAGATTTACTGTATAATTTGAAGCTAATATAAAATTATAATTTTAAATTGACTGTACTAAAGTTTGGGAGAGTTTTAAAATAATGAACTATGCTACTTAACATTACTGATTAAAAAATAATGACAAAAGAATGGTAAATGTCTCTGAAGCCCTTTATATATTCTATTATATTTTCACTTATTGAATATATTTTTTTTCCAGATTAAAACTTCGACGTTTGAAGTTCTTCTTATATTTTCTGTATAAATTGACTGTACTAAAACAGTATAATTACAGTATAATTTTATGTCCTATTTTAAAGTATACTATGGCTTGCAAGTTTTTAGGGAATTCTCTGTCGATTGATGTAATTTTATTTGTTCAATAATTCTATCTGAAAAAATAGTAATATTCTGTTTGATTGAAAGATATAGTTACTATTATATCATCCAAAAGAAATTCATATTTTAAAATATACGTAAATGAATAAAAACTTCTCTGTCCTCGACTTTCGAAAAATACTTTACAGCTAAATCGTATAATAATGGTAAGAAAATTCATCAAGGATTGATTACACAATTACACAACATTCGAAACATTTATATTTAAATTTTCTTCAGCTTGATTCTACTTGATTTATTTCCCATAAAAAAAAGAAAAAAAAAGAAGTTGGAGCGATTGACATTGAACAATATTCTGTAAAAGTGTTTTTTAAAAGAATAAAATAAGCAAACTGCATCAGCTATTTTTAAGTAACATGCGTTATTACGTATTAGGGGGTTTCAGGACTCTTAAAATTGAAAAAAAAAATCATTTTCAACATTTAATATCTTTAAATGTATCTCATTTTCAGACACAATTTTTAATAGAATTGAAAGATGTAAGTATGTTCTTTTATTTCATGTATTTTAAAACTTGGAAGATGCAGAATTAGCATTTACAGGGAGCTCCAAACTGTCAGATACTTGTCGAGCACAAAATTGGCATAACGTGCAGGATTACAAAATAAATTTTGCAACTAGAATAAAAATTTAGGTGCCTAATTATACTTCAGATTGTAATAATTACCCTGAATCTATATAAATTTGTATTTAAAGCATTTTTATACTTTCAATACACAGTTGTATTTAGGTAATGCAAAATTTTGAAAATTTCAACAGTATAATCAACTAAAAATCTTTTTTGAACAATAAAAAGGAAATTTTAAGTTCAGCTTATACAGACTAATGTGAAAAATATGTTTCGTAAATTTCATGAAAAAATATTCAGAAGATTTTGAGATATAGTGCGCATTATGGCCAAAAACGTCATTTGGAGAAAAATGACTCCAAAGTTTCGGAAACGTCGCTATTGAGCGGTTTTAATTCTAAAAGCCATAACTTCTGTTTTGATGAGAATTTCAAGAAACAATTATATCAAAATGTTCAGAAAAGCAGAGATTAACATCTAAAAAAATTAAAATTTCGAAGATTTAAAGATTTAAGATTTCTAAGATCCCTTAATGTTCTTGTAATTTTGATAATATATTAAAAAATAGCTGATAGTCGCTTATAGTTTCATGCATATTAATAAGTTACTCTCACTGTAATTTTATAAAGTTTATACAAAATCTTTGTTTTCGAATCTAACTAATAATTCATTACATCATTTAAAAATCCGTAAATGAATGGAAGAAAATATTTTGTACATTTTTTTAATCATCTTCTTCCCTTCAAGTTGAAAGTATTTTTTATAAGTTCTTGCTATTTTATATCCATGAAAATTTAAAAATTGGTATTATATTAGCTTCTTTTATTAACCACAGACATGTTTTATGTTTGTTTTTTAATCGTGAATAAGTAGATACTAATGCTATTAGTGACAATATATTATTTATTTTAAATAAATCATTTAAACAAGCATTTTGCATCAGTCAGGACCAATTTATTCTATCTATCAGACGTGAAAACAGAGTAAATAATCTACAGAATTATACTGACAGGTAACATTCGATATTCCATGCATCCTACAAACAGAATACTCAATTAACGTTTTAATGTTTAATGTTAAAATACACATGCTTTGATCAATCACACATATCTTCAGTGGCTAATATGTTTCTTGAGCGCAAGTTTGCGTTTCATTTATATATCCCACTACAAGCCGGATTTAATTAATAATTTTGTGCGTTTTAAAAGACTTTATGCCTTCTACTATATAATTTTTAGAAAATTGGCTTCTTTCAAATTTAAAAATTACAATTTTTAAAGTAATCCTAAATATTTCAATAAAGATTATTGAACAAGTAAGTAAAGTAAAATTTTCTTGTATTGAATTTATTTAAAATATATGCTTATTAAATAGTTTATATGTATCTCATATATTGAATTTTATATTCTAGATTAACGTTTTAATGTTTAATGTTAAAATACACATGCTTTGATCAATCACACATATATTCAGTGGCTAATATGTTTTTTGAGGACAAGTTTCGCGTTTCCTTTATTTATACAAGCCTCACGATTAAAAGCCTCACTACAAGCCGGATTAGCTTATTTAATAATTTTGTGCGTTTTAAAAGACTTTGAGCCTTCTATTATATAATTTTTAGAAAATTTGCTTTTTTCTTTCAAATGTAAATATTACAATATTTAAAGTAATCGTAAAGTGATCTATCACACATATCTTCAGTGGCTATTATGTTTCTTGAAGAAAAGTTTTGTGTACCAGTTTATTGATGAAACGTCTGTTGAGGCTAACTGTCGAGACCATAATTTTTTTTTTGTGTTTGTCTGTTTGTTTGTACTTTTCCCTACTTTTGTCGCAAAATGCACACGATTAATTTGCCATTGGATAGGTTTGGTGGTGAAGTAACCGAAATTAGCTGCATTGTTTTATGTTAAATTTCGTTCCTTTGTTCGAACAATATGGAACATTATCTTCCCCGTCATAATTCTCTACAATTTTTGAATTTTATCATGCAATGAAATGAAAGTGGCACATTAAAAAAGTTGATTTCAATGTTACATTATGGATGCCAAATTTTCGTCATGCGTTGTCTTAACACATTTATGCCTAGTGTCCCATTTTTGGGAAGCTTCGAATTTTAATATTTTTTTATAATTTTCTTCTTCTTTATAACATGAAAATTGTATTAAATAATTATCTATAAATATCTTTATCTGTTACCGAAAGATGACAACATAAATGGATATTTATTTGCTTAAACGGAGACTGTTTTTCGGAGTTTATAGATTTTTCCTTTTTAAAGATGGCGAAATGTAAAAAAGTTGGAGTTTTGTTTTTATTTGGAGTTTTGTTTTTATTCTACCAAGAATACAAATAAATAAGTCATAATATTAGCTTGTAGACTTCTTTGAAATACATAGTTTTTAAATTGTGAAAGTATAAGCTCAAGCCTATTATTTAGGCACTTTTGTAACATACAAAATATAGCGCGCTAGGACGAATAGCTACATATTTTGATTAGCCATTTAGGAGACAGTTACTTATGTAAAGCCCTATTCAAGATGATTATGAAACAAAATGTTTTTAAGCCTCAAATGCGATTATTCTTAGTTTATTATTACTAGCGCATATAATGCTATTAGTCTCTCTAAAGAAATAATTATATATTTTTAATGGATCATAAAAATACTAATTATAGTATATAATATACAATGTAAAAGATTATTTTATACAAATTTAGACAAAACACATAATTATGCATATTATAAAATTATAAATATTATGCATATTCCCATATTTAATATGTTTACATTTTATTGAATAAAAATTTAAAAAAAATTATATTTTTCCCGTTTATTTTGCAACATTTTAAAATGATTTTACTAACAAATTTGAGAAAGCAAACATTCATGCACAAATGGGTTAAATTAATCAAACTGGTTTGAGATTTTGTCAATAAATATTTGTTTATGGCAATTTGTGCATACGTTCAAAAAAACCCGTTTCTTTATCATTCTTACAATTTTGAAATAATACGTATGTCTTTTTTTTTATTATTCGTTTTCAGTTAACGGCAGCTTAGCAACTAAATCTCATAGCCTATCAGAGACAAAAAATTGAATAAATCAGGCTAATTTTACATTCTTAAAAATTAAATTTCGAAATCTTTTATTCCTGGAAATAAACAATAACACTGGATATCAATGGTTCTGCTACAGTACTGAAATTAGCTTTTTTTCTTATTCAGTTTTTTTTGCACTGATTCTGAATCTAGTTTACATATAATTGTACAAAAATTACCATTTGTATAAATCGAAATATGCGAATATCTCAAAAACTAGACGTGCTGCAAAACATCTAATACTATACTGAGAAAAATGATACTTTCAAATCTGAGGAAATCTATGTTTTCATTTTGTTATGAAACTTTTAGTTTCAAATTTGACGACCCAATGCTTTCAATTCTGAAACACCAGATATACCCAGTTTAAAAAAAAATTACTTTTCATTCGTTAAACGTAGTTAATTTTACCAGGGTAATTGAATTTATTCATATTATATCATCTGTTATGATTTCGAACAAAACGCTCCTTTCAGTAACAGTTTATAACATGAAATGTGGCGAACTAAATTTTTAACATGTATGCGTAAGACCACTTAAAAAGCCGTCGTAATATAATCGGGAAAGCGTAAATCTTATTTTTTATATCGCCACACACTTACTCTTACTGTATACTAAGGAAGGAGGCACAACTAAAAGATTACTTATAGTTTTATTTACATATTTACAACAGCTGCCAAACGCAGCTCTCAGTACAACTCATGTCTTACAACTGCGTGGAATTTACTGGTTGCATGCGAAACCTTACAATCTCAGACTATGTAGTGTTGCCATCTGTTAATAAAGATCGCTACTATTTCATTTTGGGTTGGGATATGACACCTCTTACCTCATAGTTCAAACGAACTACAGGCAATCTTGCTCTTTGACTTCTTCGAACTGAAGAGCTTTTCTTACAGTCCTCGTCATAAGTTTCAGTCAAATTGTCTTTCACAGATTTATCTGTTGTATTATCATTTTTATTGCCCACAACAGTACCTGCTACAATATCATGCGAAGGCTAAGATTGGCTTGGCTCTATAGTATTATCATTATTAAGCTGTTCTTTTATTTTTCCATTAATTTCCGAAAAACGGTTTTTCTTAACCCTTTCATCATTATCATAATCAATGTAATTTTTACCACTATGTCCCATATTTTCAACTTTGTCTGACTTTTAGTTTATCATTTCGATTCATCTTTATAACTCTCTCTGGTATTTCATAACTTACCTCTTTATTACGTCTCACCTGATTAACGTGACGCTTACACATTATTCCGTCACATCTATTTACTAAAACCCATCTACTCCCCAATAATTTCATATTTTTTCCTTTTACCCATTTCTCCCCTTTTCCAAAATTTTTAACAAAAACTAAATCATGAAGCTTATATTTGTGAAGGGGTTGCTGTATTTTAGGTTTTGATGGTAATATCAAATGAAGGGGTGTTCGAACTGGCCTTTCAAACATTAATTCAGCAGGAGTTTTACCAGTCACCGAATGAGGAGTAGAATGATTTTCTAACAAAAATCGTCAAATTGACAATGTTATGTCACTTTTATCTAGCTTTTTAAGACAATTTTTCACAGTTTGCACATATCTTTCCGCTTGTCCGTTCGAAGACGGATGATATGGTGGAACAGGCGTATGCTTAATTCCATTATTTTTAAGAAATTCCAAAAATTCATCACTTGTGAACGCGGGACCATTATCACTGACCAATTCAGCAGGTAATCCAAATGTAGCAAAAATTCTCCTTATACTTTAATTGTAGTTTTACTATCAGACCTGGTTACTACCTCTACCTCCAACCATTTACTATAAGAATCGACTACTATTAAAAACATTTTACCTTCAAAAGGACCAGCATGATCTATATGGATCCTTTCCCAGGGCAGTTCAGATTTCCATTTCAAGGGTTCCATTTTGGGACAATCCCTCGCAAACATCTGATATCTATTACAAGAATTTACCATTTGTTCAATTTCTTTATCCATATTTGGCCACCAAACTGCCCCCTGGCTTTCGCTTTCATACTCGATATACCCTGATGAACGGAATGCAGTAATTTTAATATATATTCACGGCCTTCCTCTGGTACGATCACTCTATGTCCCCACAATAGACAATTTTCTAGACAGGAAATTTCCTCCCTTCTACGAAAATATGGTTGATATTCTTATTTAACCTTTTTCGGCCACCCATGTCACACCCACTCTAAAATTTGTTTAGTTACAGGATTTTCAGTTGTCCACTTTGCAATAGTTTTAGAAGTAACAGGCCAATTATCACTATTTGAAACGAACATTATTTCCGCAGGATTACTTACTATATTTACAGCTTCTGGGAGCGGTTATCTACTTAATGCGTCAGCATTTTTATTATTTTTACCTTCGCGATACTCAATTGTATAATCATACCCAGCTAACATTAACGACCATCTCAGCATTCTAGGTGATAATGTATCAGGTACCTTTTTAACAGTATCATACATTCTAATTAAAGGTTTATGATCTGTTATAATTTTAAATTGTTTTCCAGCTAAATATTGGTGAAATTTAGTGACACCAAACATTACAGATAAAGCTTCTTTATCAATCATTGCATAATTTCTTTCAGTTTTATTTAAAGTTCTAGAAGCATAAGCAATAAGTTTCTCTTTACCCTCCACAATGTGGCTTAAAACTGACCCTATACCATACTCAGAAGCATCACAGTTTAAAACTATATCTTTGTTAACATCATATATTTCTAAAACAGGAGATGTACATAATAATTGTTTAACTTTTTGAAACGCTTTTTCATGCTTTTCTGACCATGTCCACTTTACATTATTATCTAATAATCTATGTAAAGTTGCTAAAACATCTGAAATATTAGGCAGGAAGTTCCTATAATAAGAAATTAAGCCTAAAAATGAACGCAATTGTGACACATTATTTGGAATAGGAGCATTCAAAATAGCATTAACTTTTTCTGGAATAGGTCTAATTCCTTCCTGAGATATTTTATGTCCTAAATACGAAACTTCCGAAACCATAAATTTTAATTTTTCGTTATTTAATCTTATACCATGCTCAGAAAAGCATTTCAGAATACTTTCAACTCTTTCAGAATGTTCTGATTCGTCCCTAGCACTTATGATAACATCATTTAAAAATACACCAACATATTCAAATTTTTTAAAAATATGTTCAATTTTTCTTTGGAACATCCCAGGAGCACATTTTACCCCAAATGCTAATCGTAACACATTCAATAAACCTTTATGTGTATTTATAGTCAAAATTTTACCACTTTCGTTATCTACAGGTTGTTGTAAATACGCATCTTTTAAATCAAAAACAGCAAAAAATTTTCCACCTGATAATTTAGAAAATAATTCTTCGATTCTAGGAAGAGGATAATTATCTTTTTCAGTATTAGCATTAACTGTTGCTCTATAATCACCACATATTCTAACAGAACCATTAGGCTTAGGAACAATTACTATAGGACTAGCCCATTTTGAATGATCAACAGGTTTTAAAATACCCTCATTATTTAATCGTTCCAATTCTACATCACTAGCTTTCCTTAAAGCAAAAGGAACAGGTCGAGACTTAAGAAAATCTGGTGTTGCATCTTTTTTCAATTTTATTGACACGGGAGGATCCTTGATTGTCTCGATCCCGTCAGCAAAAACATTAGGAAAATTTCTAATTAAATCATCTTTCGAAATGTTTTAATCATATTTACATTAGGCCAAAATAATTTTGATGATTTTAACCAAGTTTCTCCGATTAGACTCGGACCCTCCTCTTTAATAACTAATATTATTAAATCAGGAATACAATATTCATCAACAACAGCATTACTTTTAATTCCCCCAAAACAGTTAAAGAATCTTTAGTATAAGTTTGAAACTTAATTTTAGATTTAATTAAAGGCAGCTTACCGGAGAACAATTTATGAACAACACTTTTACTTACAATAGTATGAGCTGCACCAGTATCAATTTCAAATTGCATATTTACACCATTTATTTTAACCGATTTTACCCACGACACATTATTCGAGTTGTCGTCGATGAAATTTAAACAATATTCTTCCTGAACAGTTTTAATTTTTCTGTTCTTAAATTGTTTCTCCCTTTTCATTCCAAATTTTCGATTTCTACAACAAATTTTGAGATGACCTAATTGGTGGTAAAAATGGCATTCTGCCGATTTAAAAGGGCAGAATTTTGGATTATGATTTTTAGAACATCTGTAACACGGTTTCTCAGGCGCGAATTTATCTTCTTTAGGCTTATGTGCATGAGCGAACTTGTCTACTTTCGGTTTCTCTTTCTCCACTTTCGAAACACGCACTTGATTGACAGTCGTACTTCCTCCTATATGTAGGGATTTTACTCCAGCCTCCGCTGATTCAAACGACTCTGCGATTTCCACCGCTGTTTGGAACGTTAACTCTTTAGAATCCAGTAATTTCTGTTTCATCTTTTCATCCTGGATCCCAAACACCAACTGATCACGCAGGCGGTCATTAAGGGTATTTCCGAAGTTGCAGTATTCCGATAACCGACGTAAATCTCGTATGAATCTTCTATATTCCCTCCTTGCTTCCTTAGTCGTTTCTACAACTTAAATCGTTCCACTATTTCACTAGGGCGTGGTGAAAAATGATCCTTTGCTTTCTTTAAGAGATCTTCGTACATGATCTCTTTCAGAGTATTCGGAACAATAATATCTCGTAAAATGGCAATCGTTATTGTTCCAAAGGAGCTTAACAATATATTTTTCTTCATCTCATCATTTTTGATGCTATTCGCTGAGAAATAAAAATCAATTTTTTCTACGTAAATAGTCCAATGAACATTTGAATTATATTCTTCCAAGTGTCACAGAGAAATTATTTCTTTATCGGCCATTTTCCGTTCTCTTTTCTTTTTCTTTTTCCAAAAAAAAAATGTTTTTTTCACAACATTTCAATTTGGATTAAATCCCATCCTCATCGCCACTTTTATATCGCCAAACTCTTATTCTTACTATATACTAAGGAAGGAGGCATAACTATAAGATTACTTATAGTTTTATTTACATATTTACAACAGCTGCCAAACGCAGGTCTCACCACAAGACATATCTTATAACTCAGAAAATCAACAGTGACAATCTCAGACTGTGTAGTGCTGCCATCTGTTAATAAAGATCGCTACTATTACTTGTTGGGTTGGGATATGACATTATTCTTCAAGGTTCGAAATCAAAGAATGGATGAATTGGTAAAGGAAAAACTTCGCAGGTAGGATTTGACAACCATCAACAATATATAAATACAAACACCATGTATAATCGTGCATAAACATCATGAGTAAAGCGTGATGTGCTCATATTTGAATATCTCGATGTTTTCAGAAATGAGTATATGCATATACATGTTTCAATCTTCAGTAATTTTGTTTCAGAGCCATTTTGACTATGCGACATACTCAGGTTTGAGTATTTTTTACTCAGTTTTGAAAATGTCGTTTTTACAGTACAGATTCGGAATCAGCGCCGGAAGACTGAATAAGAAACAACTAATTTTGTTGCAGAGCAAAAGTTTAAATTTATTGCCCAGTGAATATAACATTATTAAATGCATATTTCAGAATTTGAGATATTAGAGTTGCGTTCTTTCACTGAATATGCACTAGTGTTGACACTTTATGTACTGAATTATGAATTGATGGAAATTTTATCTTCTAAAGCATTTTTCGTGAATTGCTTAAATTACATTAGACGATTTACATAATCATTTAATAAATTTTAGAAGGATTTTAGAAGGATTGACAGATTTACAAGAATTAATTAAATTACAATTTATAGAAATTTTGTGCAATATTTATAACCACACTAAAATCTTTTATTTTAAATATTTTTCTTAGTATTTTGTAGAATTAGGAAATGTACAAATATAATGTTCTTACAATAGAAATGCAGAAATATATCCGAATTAAAAAATGCACCCCCCCCCTCCTCCCAACGCTAAGAAAGCTGAAAAGATGTAAAAGAAAAAGAAATCATCCTTTTAAAAATATTTTTGTTTTGTGTAAACAAAAACGCTTTTGGAACAAGATAAAGTAATATATATATATCTCATTCTAAATTGTATTGCAACTAATCGATGTATTAAATGAATTTTGTAACAAGTTATTTCAATGGTACTTATAAGTACCGCCAGTAGATAAAGGGTTAAATAAAAATTTTGTGCGTTTAAAAGAGACGTTGAGACTACTATTATTTGATCTTTACGAAAATTGCATTTCTTTTAATTTTTAAAGGTTAGGAATTTTAAAGTAATCGCATTTATTCCAAGAAAGATGATGGAACGAGTAAACAAAGTAAAATTTTCCTGTGTCGATTTTATTCTATACATATCGGCTTAATACTACATATTCTGCATATCGTTATATATCTAACTGAAATATTCAATTTTATATATATTTATTATTTATGTAACTATACCAATTCGATTATTTTCTTTTCTTATTAAAACTAGGTATAAGTGTCTTATTCTTTGCTTAACGTAAAGTAAGTGTCTATTAATACTATTTATAGATTTTTAATAAATCATTTACAGTCTTTTGTATTAGCCAGAACTGATTTGTTTGCTCTATCACACATGAAAGAAGGATGAATAGCCTTGAGAATCACGTTGACAGGTATCATTTGATATTCCGTGTTTGTTGCAGGCAGAATATTTGATTAATGTTCAAATGTTTAAAGTAGGAGAGCATACGTTTTCAGCTATGACGTGTGTCTTTATCGGCTAATATATTTCTCGGCGGAAAGTTTCGTGCGCCGAATACAGTACATTCTACCTGATATCCTAGTTGCCTATGTTAAATATTAATTTCGCGCGAAATTAAATGCTGTTCCTTTTCTTATTTAAGAGAGCTGGGTCACCTTCATCATTGTGTACTCAGCTATAGAAAGGCGAATTCATTTCGCCAAAAGCCGCACCAAAAGAGTAGCCAGCCACATGGTTTAGCACAAACCTTGTCCAAATTAAAACTGAACAAGCTGATTTCTACTCCGTCCGTGTTTTCAGACTTTTGGTTCAGAGCTTGTAGGATTGTTCAGAATTTTGATTGCAGATTGCAGCGCCTTCTAGTGATAAACTTCATACATTATAAGTAAATGTGTATGCCTTCTGCATATTGTATGCTACGCCTTCAATTTTCGAGAAACTACTAAATTATATACATATTCTAACGCGAGGACTGTTTTTTAAGTAATTAACGTTTTTATATTGAAAAATCACAAGGCAGTTTTTTTTAAGAATTTTATTTTTACATGAAAGCCTGACTAAAATCAACTTTTCAACATAGTTTCCGACTATATTAAGGCACTTATCGTATCGAACGACCAGCTTGTGTGTCCCATTTTCATAGACATCTGTCGGCTGCTTTTCTAACGACTGCTTTACCGCCCTTTTGACGTCGTGATCGTCGCGTCGTTAACTGAAGCGCCAGTCCAAAACATAAGGGGTTGCATGCTGTAGCAGAGGAATCGTTTTTCTTCATAGCAATGCTCGTGCACGTACGGTTCATCGCATCATATGTTTGGGAACAACGTTATCACTATCCGTATAACCCTGACCTAGCTCCAAGTGACTTCCACTTACTTTTACATTTAAAGAATTACGTTGGCGGTCAGCGCTACAACGACGATGAAAACGTTAAAACGACGGTGATGCTGTGGTTAACACACCAGGTGGCGCATTTCTATGAGGAAGCGATACAAAAGCTGGTCGTACCATACGATAATTACCTTAATATAAGCGGACATTATGTTTGAAAGCGGATTAAGGTTGACGTTTTCATATAATAATAAAATTCTTAAATAAATTGACTTGTGCTTTATCAATATCAAAACGGTAATTACTTGAAAAAACATGGTTTATATATGATTAGCTTCAATTTTTGTATATTTTCAAAAAGTGCCGTAAAGATCTGATAATTAAAAATATGAAAAAGGCTGTTTACTCTAAGCATTACACTTTAAATTATTCAGAGTTGCACTCTTCTAATTCATTTTTTTTCATTGTGTGTTTTCGCAATTTCGCATTAAATTCAAAATGACAGCGCACCAAGATATATATTACAATTCGTTATTTTGGACGATCATTAAGATGGATTTTATGAAACTGTCGATAAGAACAAGTTTATTTCAAGAGAAGTATAATTTATATAACATAATAAAATTTATGTAATAAAATTTATATATTACTAGCTGTTTAATCCGTTCTATGTACGGGTGTTCATGTTCAATAACTATTCGATTTAGAAAAATATTTTTGTACTACTGCGCATTTTTTTAATGAAATTTAATTTATCATGTTGCTATGGCAGCAGACGATAAAACGGTATTTTTGGAATAAGGGAATAAATAGAATAAAAAGTTGTTGATATTTGTGATAAAATGTTTTTCTTTATTTTTTAAAAAAGATAATAACCAAGAGCAATTAAATAATCTCTAATGATTTGTATGCGATGTAAAAGAATTATCGCAATACCCGCTACAGCTTCTTAGTATTGCAGCGTGCCGTACGTAATATGTATACCTCACGTTGCAGTAAACATTTAGAACTGGTTAGAACTCGCGCGATTACGGGTTGAACATTAAAAAAGGCAAACAATCGTAAAAAAATTATTTAATTTTTTTTAATTTTTTGCCCCAATCGTTCAGGAGCCTCCTACCAGCAATCCGTGTGCCAAATCGCGTAGCCCGCCTTGTGGTTTCCGAGTTTTTAAGGTTACATAAATACGCGCACGGATTTTTATAGGGTAGATTAAATATATTCTTTATATAATTAAATTTTACAAAAAGAAAAAAAAAATGCTTGCAAATAAAAAAAATTACTGTATTTTTTTACATATGACATGGTGTGTGAAATTTATTTATTTTTTCTTAAATTATGTTTTGAAAATCTGTACTGTACGAAAAGTACACAAAGTTTGAATTGTGTGCAAGGAAAGATATTTCTCAATGTTCAGAGTTGCAGGAGAAGTGTGGTTTTAAAGGAATTAAATTTTTCCATCAGACTAATGAAAAAATTAAAATATTACTTGTTTAAATTTGGTTTTACATTTTGATTTATAAAGAAAGTTATGTGTATCTGATATACTCAAATTTTTCCCATTTTATCATTTTCGTTGCAAACTATCTTGTCTTTGATATTTTCGTGCTCATTTTCAATTTTATGAAGTATTATCATATATATTATTTCTGTAGTCAGCATCTGTTTTTCTAAACTAATAAGTACCGTACAACGATGAATGAGGTATCATTGAATGGAATGCTGTGCCTACATCTGACATTGAGTACCGAATTTTCGATATACTTTTAAGTTAAGTATCAGCATACATTTTATTTCTGATGTCAGCATACCTTTTTCTATGTACATACAAAATGTACAACGATGGATGGGGTATTATTCGAAAGGATTTTGAACAGGGTTTTGACCTAGTACACTCACATTCTGTTAAAACAACTTGTTTGATTATAAAAAATTGCAGTTAATGATAAAGTAATGATAAATGTAGCAGAAAAAACATGCAAATATTGCAGTGCAAAAACCTCGCACGGATCTACCAGTAACAATAATTTTTCTATGTGCTATAAAATGTGTTATTATTTCAGATGTAAAAATTTTTCTTTTTATTTAATTCGCAAAAAGGTCTGAACTTAAAACAATTTTCGGTACTTGTTAGTTATCCCGTCGACCAAATTACTCTCGCCAAATTGTAAGATTAAGTGCCAATAATGGTTGATCGTAAATGTCACATTCACTTGATAACAAGTGTTTACGTCATCAAATGATTTTTATTTTGACGTTTTATTTTTATTTCTATTTTTATTAATGTTATACTAATTTATTTGTTCTTTCGTTATTTAAAATAAAAATTAGGTCAATTTGTATAATTTGGCGAGTAGTTTGGCGATTTATATAATTTGGCGAAATTGGTCGACGGAATAACCCAAAACCCGGAAGTACCCAATTTTCAAATAATCAACACACATTTTAATGTCTATCATTTCTCCTCTAAATTAAACAAACGAAAATAATTAATTAGGCCATTTCATTACTTCGAAAACGAAAATATAATAAAAAAAATATATAAAAAATAATTTGGTAATCATATTGATTTATTATATTTATCAGAAAATAAGAGATTTTCTATATTTCATATTTTTTATTGTACTTCATAAAATTTTTTATACTTCACTATATTTTTATCGCAACTAACTGTATTATGTTTAATCATGAATAAACGCTATTTAAGGAACTATTGTTTTTTATATCTGTCAATTCCACCAGTCTTTTGAATGAGTCGGTACCAATTTGTTCTCTCGATCAAATGTGACAATAAAATGAATAGGTTTCAGAATTCAGCTGGCAGGTATCATTTGACATTCTGTGGCTCGTGCTGACAGAATATTCGATTAACGTTTAACTTTTAATATATAACATCATATGCGTTTCCACTAATTTCGCTTGTTTGTATAATTACGTTCGCTGTAGCTAGCAGCATGTATGCTTATTCGTAATGTGTAAATTTGATTTTATTGTATTTTTCCTAAAGTAAATGTATTGTACGTGTTGTTACATTATCGGTATCATGAACTTCTATTTATGAAAATGAATTGTATAATAAGCTGTCTACCTAACCTTTTGGAATAAATTACGATAAGTGCCACCACTATCTATAAAAATAATCATATGGTCAGCTTGAAATCTATATTTAATCATTTTGCAAAGTATTTATTTCAAGCAGAAGGACTCAAAGTACAGGCATTTTGGTTGTTTAAAGCTGTATCAATATCAGTTGAAATAGATAGGTTCTTAATACTTGTTCGTCATGATCACACCTTCTTGATAACATGTAAAAGGAGTGGTACTATACATATGCGCAACGGCGGTAAGCAATGGTAGAACTGTACTTCTATATACTTCATTGTCACTTCCTTTTAAATCACTAAAAAATCATTTAGCCGTATCGTTGTCTTCTAGATAACCAGTTCGTACTTGGAAACGACCAAGCGATTTACCAGATCAAACAAAATTTAAGTTTTTTGGTATATAATAAAATTAGCACTGCTGAAGAGATTATTTTAAAGTTTGTCTTTAAAAACTACTCTCTCTACAATTACAAATTTTGTAAAGTCTATTTTGAAGTTAACAACAAAGATATAACCGCTATTCCCATTAAATTAATGCCTAAGCGTATGGTAGTAGCACCTGGAGAAATCGTACTGATGGTTTTGTGTCATAGATAAAAGTGCAGCAGAGAGCCTAGCTAATCTATTAAATTTGAAAAAAAGATCTGTATTAAAACAAATTTCAAATAATGAACACCATTACAATGTTTTATCATTTCTCCTCTAAATTAAAGAAACGAAAACAATCAATTAAGCCATTTCATTACTTTGGAAACGAAAATCCATATAAAAAATATTTTGGTAATCATATTGATTTATTATATTTATCAGAAAATAAAAGATTTTCTATATTCCATATTTTTTATTATATTAAGTAAAACTTTCTATGCTTCATCATATTTTTATCGAACTAACAATCGTAATTTCAACCGGCAACCAAGATGTGGACGACCCCGTATGACGACTGTTCAAACCGATCTGAGAATGCGGAGACTGCGTGTCTAGGTAAAGTATGTCCGTACGGTAAATTAAAAATAATCTCTGTGTACAGGTGTCCGAAGACACCGCACAATGTACATAGGCTTATTAAAGAACGTGATTACATCATAGTAAAGAAAATTGCTCGCAAACCGAGTCCCAAACTGCACCACAAACAGGGAAGAATGAAATGGGCTAAAAAATACATATTCTACGGGGACAAAAAGGCTTACTGTTTTATTCAGTGATGAGAAAAGCGGAACTTGGATGGCCCTTATGGGTTAAACACGTATTGGCATGATCTAAGAAAGGAACCGAGGACTTTTTTCAGCAGACAACAAGACGGTAAGTTTGTTAAGGTTTGTGGTGCTTTCAGCTTCAACGGCCAGACCTCTCTGGTTTTTCTAAAAGAAACACAAAATTTGCAAAATTATCAAGAGACGCTGAACTAACATTTGCTTAAATTTGGTGACATATAGCGGGGGGGGGGGGGGCGGAGAACATTCAGGGGGCGGTCCTGAATTATCTTTCAACTAGATAGTGCCTCAATTCACATATTACATTTTACAAAATTGTGGCTTTCACATAAAAATAATAAAATTCTTAACGGGCCAGCTTTAAGTCCAGACATAAATGCGATTTAAAATGTCTGGGGCATTTTAACTCGCCAGATTTACAGCAATGGAAATGAGTATGACACTCTCGAAGAACTCCAAGAAGCTGTTGAGAAAACATGATTCTCTTTGCCACCAGAAACCCTACAAAAACTAATTGTTTCGATGGATAGACGTTTATTTGAACTAATCCGAAATAACATAAAAATAATTTATAGTAACAGTTTTGTCAAAATGATAAATGCAGTTGTTTTTACTATTGTGCATAAACATTTGAGACAGTTCTGTTTGAACATTTTTTAAATTATATTTTTTACAATTATGTAAAGTATTTTTTTATACTTTTGTTATCATTTATTTAAATGAAGTGGCGAAATTCGCAAATAAAAAATTGTATTTATTCCAACTTTTTGTTATTCTTTAAAAATCGACATTTTATGCTTGTGCTTAAACTTTTGAGACGGACCTTATTACTTTGCATCAAACTATTTCGTCCATAAAACATCTAAATAGACAAACAGATTTCAGAACTCTGTTTCTAAACATCATTTGATATTCTGCAGCTCCCGTTGACTAGGTATTCAATTAACGATTAATTGTGTAAATCACATACGCTTCAGTTACCTTTACTGTCTCTGAAATTATTTCCTGGGGCATGTTGCTCGCGCTTGAGGTGCATTCACTAGTATTCAGTTTGTTTGCCTTAAAACTAACGATTGCAAGTTCTAAAATTACTACATTACTTGAATGTAATATAATATGATACATTTTAATTTACGGTATTAAAGTTTGTCTGAGTTTTCAAATAATTAATTATGCTACAATCAATATTTTGTTGAAAAATTAATGAAAGAACAATGATAAATTTATCTGTGCATTTTGTTATATATTTTGTTACACAGGGTGTCCTTAAAGAATAAAAAGCGCTTTCATTTTTAACCTTTTAGGAATATGTAAGGCAATGCAAATTGCAAATGTGTTCAAATTAAGGTAGGGATAACGATTATGTTAATGAAATTGTCTTGCCATTAGTTTTCTAAACATTATATTTAAAAAAAAATTATCCTGTTTCTTTGTTGCGTAAGTTATATTTTAAAATAAATTCTCTATGCTCTGGTATATACAACACTTAAAATTTCCTTCCTCTGCCACCAAGACTGTTGTTTTATGCAAATTGAAAGTTTATGAAATTTCGAACCTTTCTGGCACTAAAAAATGAGTTCCATAAAAGTCCGAAATTTCATGAAATTGAAAATATCATACCTCGGTAAATTTTTGTTGTAGAAGAATGAGATTTATACAGATGTACTTGCAAGAGCATGAAAAATTTATTTATAAACATAACTTATAATACACACGGAGCGCAAAAAAGTGTAACTAGTGTAACTTTTCGAAAATAAACGGTGGTAGTAATTCATTAACACAATCATAATTCTTATTACCCGACTGCCAAGAAGGGTTATGTGTTTAACGTGTATCTGGGTATGTGGATTTCTTTATACCCTTGAAAGATCCCAGCGACTGGATAGATTTTAATGAATGAGATCTCTATCGATTCGCCTTAACCGTCCGATGGTTATAGGCTAGGTTTTATTTTTATAAATTCAAAAGAGGGCAAAATTCAAAATAATAATTTTTTTAATTTAATTTTTACTTGTTTTATTCTAAACCCTATTGCGATCTGCATTACTTACGTATCTCTAATAGATAAAAATTTTTAACAGTTTTTCAATGATTTTGAGGCATTCTATATTTTTCCGTATTAAACCAGTTCTTTCTCTCATTAGAATTATGAACTTTGTAGTGCTTCATTTTTTTAAAAAATATACTTTAAAATTGTCCTGTTCAGTTTTTTATGCACGCTATAATTTACGTTTTTTTTTTTTTTTGGAAAACATTTTTGAAATGATATAATTAAAATGCTACCCTAAATTGTATGAACAAAAGATTTACATCATATTTGAAGTCTGAATGTTTAAGGAATTCACACAAATATATTACACGTAGTTTGAAGTATATAATCTCTAAAATCCTGGTCATTTTAAGAATGAGACAATGAAGAGTAAAGGAATATAGGTAGTGCTATTAAAACACATAATTTGCTCCCCCACCACCTCGGCAATCACGTGTGATTGCCATATTTTTAAAAATTGCTGCTTCTTTCAAAAAACATAGAAAAAAATACTTAACTCATATTAAATTATTCATTTAAAATTTCCATTCTGATAAACATGCTTTTTTTCTTAACATACTTCAATTTTACAGTCTGACTGTATGCATCTATGAAAAATCGCAATATTTGATGACTGTGGGCGGGGGGGGGGGGGGGAGGAGAATCCTGATGTAGGACATTTTAAGGTTTTAGTTGGTGGAGGATTAATCGAAAATGGGTATAAATAGTTTGGCTTGGGCCAAGGTCCGTGTAAAACACGTGTTTTTGCTAGTTCTGCGTTTGAGTACAAATTTAGAGGAAATATTGAGATTTTATACTTCACATTTTCAGATTCTTAAGACTAGAAGCAACCCGATGATATCTTATACTTGAGTCTTCTATCCCTAATTAACGATTAGTTTAAGAATTACTAATTAGCAGAGGCAGTACGTGGCCAAATCTGTGGAAACTAATGCACCGAGCCGTCTGGCTATCGAGCGACCAGGGCAGTGGTAGAAATCGGTCTTTTTACTGCGAGGCCCATGGAACACTTGGTTCACCTCCTGTATCCATCGTAAAAATTCGGTTAAATTATAATTTGCAACTGCTAATTTGCTGACAAATCGAGTTGATTAAAAAAGTAACAAAAGCGTTTTAATTTATGCATAATAGAAAAATTGTCTAAATTTAATATTTTTATAATGATGATTGAATTCCAGAAATCCCTTAGTTTTGGAGATCTTCAAGGCAAAAGGTATTTTGGGCTAAAAACCTTTAGGAAAATGCAGTTATTTCAGATTAAAAACTGCAGTAAATATGCAACTCTTTTATCTCCAGTGAAGATTGGGGTTTTTTTGTTCAAAATACCTGCTGCCGTCTTGAAGGTTTTTAAAAAGGTTTCTTGCTGATTTCTTTGCGTGAGTACATAAGTGATATATGTTAATGTAATAAAGCTTGAATTTACTTTTGAAAAATATGATTTGAAGGAAAATAATCCTTTTTTTTACATACATAGTTTTTTTTTTTTTTTTTTTTTTTCAAAATGAGGATAATTATTATCTTTGAAATATAATTTACATCGAAAACTGATTTTGAAAGACAGCTTCTTCATCCTTTTAATTAGAAAACTCATACGAGGTTCAGGTAAGCGAGAGGGTTAAACACTGTTATAACTTATTATAAATTTCAATTCTGTATTCTTAATTATTGAGTTCACTTTATAAAACGTTAAAGTCATCTGAATAATTTTCAGAAATACGTGCACCTTCATTATTTGATGTTTGAAATCTTCTGCAGATGCAAAATATTCAATTAAAATTCAATTGTTTGCATTAGAAGGCTATTTATTGTTCAGATCCTTCCTAGTATAATGTTTCCTAGAACAAACTGATTGCATTTGATATACAGTCTTTGGAGTCTAATTAGAAGATAATTCCCTAACTTTATGATCTGGTGGCATTATCAAACTACCAATGAGTTTGATATAGAGTATAATTTACTATTCGTTGGCATTATTGGTTTTCAGAATGTGTAATTCAAGAAGTTTCATGCACTAAAAGATAAATAATATAAATATTTTTTTCAAAAAATGTTTAATTTATCCGGCTGTGTAATAAATATTGTTTATCATTCAAAAAGTTTGAACAGAATGAGCACATTCACGCTAAACACATGCACTTGTTATAGGTTTCAAAGGGACAGTGTTCATTAAAAATTTATTTATTTTTTATTTTCATCTTAAAGATACTAAATTTTGTGGAATTATTCACTTCACCATAAGTATATAGAACATCTTAAAAGAATTTCCCAATCTTATTATAATTGTAAGATTTTTTTTTTAAAGTAAAATTTTAAACCGAAAGTTTAGCATATTCTATGCGTCATAAATTTTTAGATATTTCCTCGATTTTGCATTTTAATCACTTAAAATTCAAAGAAATCTGTGCATCGATATTTTAATCCCTTGAATAGTTAATTTTTTTTCTGATTTCGATATCGATTTTCATCAAAATTTTGCCTTTTAATAAGTTTAAAAACAAATTTAACTATCTTAAAGAAGTCGAATTTTAAAATGCATGCACAGTTTCTTTGTAAGCAATAATCAGGATTCATCCTTATCAATTTCATGAATTTTGATCAAAAATTATGATGCATGGAGTGTTTCAAAAATCTTAAAATGTTAAAAAATCAGTTTTGAGAGAAACATATTTAAAATAAGAAATATAAATTTCGATGGTTTTGTGTTAGTATCACCATTAAAATGTATTCCAAATAGTCACTATTAATAGATTGTAGTGCATACCAGGTCTGTCCAGTGTATCACTCCCAGCGACGGTCGTGACGGCCTTGAAAGGTTTTCTAGATGATTTTTTTTTTAATGTTTCATATTCTATCTTCTCTACCTTTGTCTAACCTTTATCTAAAAAGTAAACCATCTATTTAAAAAATACTTTACTTTAAAAGATTTTACAGTAAAGCTTTCGCTTTTTATTATGAGCGGTAATTAAGTTTTCGAGTCTCCCTTATAAATATATTTAAGATAGGCACTTCATACAAAATTTTAATGCCAAATTTACCATGATTTAGACTTTTTTTCTGGAATTCATTTTCACATCGGGCCTCTGCGTCGTAGGAAATTTTATGGATATTACTGTACGAAGTATAAGCATCACTATTATTTGTAGTAAGATGTTACATGTGTAAAAATGTTACATGTTTCTAGTATAATGGTGCAATGGTGACTTCGCTGAATGCCATCAGCTATGATTTGCTGTGTGTGCCCACGTTTACTGAAAAGTCGGTCAGGCCTACTATATACTAATTGTTTTGTATGGGACTATTTAAAACACTAGGGGGCTCGGCCCCTACGAGCTACGCTCGCCAACCCCCGTTCAGACACCGCAGTCTCTAAAAGCACGCTAATTTGATCGGCTTTAAAAAGATTTTGGAAGATTGAATTATAATTTTAAAAGCAGTGGCGATATCCCTATACACAGGTTTCTATTCATTTATCTTTGATTGGGGAATTTTAAGGAAAAACTAGCTGCTGTTAAAAGATACAATGGGTGTTTTCGTCTCTGATTAAATAAAATAAGTTTGACATTTCAAAATAAGCTAATATAAAATTAATTAAGTAAACAGAGTCTTTGTATCCCGGTATTTTTTAACAAAGCGAAAAGAGAGTTCTTTTAAATAAGACATTTTAAATGTATCGTTTTTAATCTGTCTTAATTTTCACCAAGCTTTTCTTTCTCTTTTTAATATTCACGTAAAAATACTTTTGTTAGAAATGAAATATTATTTGCGTTGTCCTCACAAAAATAGTTGAAAAGATCAACTCAAAATGTAAAATAAATGTTTCGCGCAATTTTTAAATTTAAACTGTTTTGCAATATTATTTTTTGTTCATTTTACGTAATAAGTGTAATGTGACGTAATTTCTCCTATTTAAGACTTCTAACGCATGTTAATGAATTTATTATTTTACAATATCCTTTCTCTTTTAAAATTCACGTGTAAATATAGGTTTTATGAAGTAATTTTCAGTAAGTTCCTGCTTTTTATATTTAATTATTTAATTCTAATTTGAAAGTTTTTTTTCTGTTTATAACAGTCACGTGTATATAAATTTTTAATTTGAAGCAAAGATTATTGTTTGCGCTGTTTATACAGTTGGCATAAGTTTAAATTAATACCAATTTCTAAAATAAATAAAAAATATTTCTCGAAATGCTGAAAATTTGAATTTAAAATAGAAATAAAACCTCAAAAAATGAGTTAAATAAAAAAAAATAAAAGCAGTCTGTTTACCGGGAAATTCTAACGTATAAGATGATCTAAAAATGAATTAATTTCCATGTATAATATTTGCTCCTATAAAACTTTTTTAATGGAACGATTTTGTCCAACTTTAGCATTAAATATCTCTTAAAATAATTCTTCGATTTGAAAACTGTCTACATCAGCGTGTTTACCAAACATTTCTCTATAATACCGCCGATTTTCATATTTTTGTATGCAATAATTTTATTAATATTAACGGAGAAAGACCTCCGGTCACAAAAATTCAAAACCGGCGGCGGTGACAGCGTAAGTTACTTTTTTTTACAATAAAGAGATTTACAAATTATTGGTTTTTTCAATGGGAAAAGTGTTGATAAAAACTCCTAAAGATAAATAAAAATATCTTACTCACCTAATTTGTATTCAAAATTATTATTTTTTAGGTGCGTTCGTAATTGTATAAAGACGTAGCACTTATAGTCGTCGTTCAGTCCGGCAGTCTGTTTGCCCGTCCGTCCGCATATAACAGAGCAAAAACTACCCAACTGAATGGCCTGAAATTTTAAACAAATAATCGTTGTAAATTTTTGTCGAGTCATTTCAAATTTTATGAAAATCGTACGTACAGTTTAATGACAGGGACGGTCAAAATTTTTCCGTTACATTACAGCCAATGGAAAAAAATTACATCAAGTGCATTTTAGCGATGTTACAGCGTTTCTAACAGACTGAAATTGACATGTACTTATGAAGTGCACTAAAATATACGTTCAGTACGATATGCGGTGCAAAAAATATTTATAAAACAAGTTATAGTACGAACGCCTTCATTTACCACGTTTGACGTGCAATCTCCAACTTGTTTTTACCTTCTTTTGAAGCTATTACACTTAAATTTTCTAAATATTTATGAATCAGCTAATATTTATGTTAACAAAAAATATTTATCAGATTTGTTTTAAAAATTAAAGAAAAATAATCAAAAATTGAACATTAAATAAATAAAAAAAACGTGCTATCAAACACAACTACTTAAAGTATTTTTGTTTCAGTTTTTTTTTCTTTTTCTTTTTTTTCTTTTTTTTTTTTTTTTTTTTTTTTTTTACAAAATTAACCCATTTTTTTCTTATTTTTTGTAGAATATATTCATCTTACAAATTGAATTTATACTCCATTTCTTAGAAGGAAATTCGATAAAACGTTCCTAATAAAAAGGTATAGATTTGATTTTTAGGAGAAATTCTATGAAAAATGTGTATATCAAGAAATCAGGCCATATTTTACAAAGAATGATCAAATCATATTTTAGAATGCATGATTAACATCTTTTTATTTTTTTTTATTTTTCTTACTTTCCGTTTTATCTTAAAATATTTCTTATTGAAATAATTAATGTTTACGTCCTTAAATGTTCATCGATTTTTTTTTCCATTTATTTTAAAAGAATTCGATAGAAAGTTGAAAAAAAAATACATATATATATATATATATATATATATATATTTGATTTTAAGGACAAATTCTCTGAAATTGTGAATATTAGGAGATCAGGTCACATTTTAGAATGCATGTTCAGATCATATTTTAGAATGCATGTTCAAATCATATTTTAGAATGCAGGATTAAGAAATTCTTTTTCTTACTTTTCGTTTTATCCTAAAATATTTTATTTTTAAAATAAATAATATTTTTTTTCAATTTAGCCTCTTCACCGCCCCGTCCACATATGTAGTAGACGTTTTGTTTTTTATAATTATAATTACTGTCAATAATAAAAAGAGCAAAAAAAAATCACAATAACTATTCACTATAGAATTCTTCAACAAGAGAAGTGAAAATTTTATGGTTTGGCTGTACTGATAATATTATTTCCGATGTACAGTTAGAGATATAAATAAAAAAGAAAAGTGTCCAGTTAAATTACTGGCATTGGCCCACAGGTTATTCACACTAATTGTATATTATACTCTTATCTCAAAGAATTAAGGAAGGGCATCAGCGCCCTCCCATTTCCCTCTTTATACTTAACCAATGAGCCTCCGAATGTCATCAGGGAAGCGTCTTATCGAAATAAACTGGTATACAAAATTTGAAGCAAATCGGATAAAAAAACCGTTTATATAAATTAAGGGGAGGGGGAATATTAGCGGGACCATCGCGAAAGAACTTTCTTCTCTCACGGGCTTGCTTCAGGACGAGGATGACGTCATGCAAGAGATCTGAGTAGCAAACAAACCAGATCGAATATTTGTATGTGTGCATCAAAATTTCCGTTTTATAATGCGTTGTTGAGCAATTTGTGGCTTATTTTAGATCTGTTTGAATTATGCATTCAATAATTAAACACTCGGGATTCAGTAAACAAGTACTGTTCTTCTTTATTTTTATTTTTATTTTTTTACTTTCTTTTTTGCCCCTTGATTTCAAATACATTTGATTTATGTTTTTTATCGTCGATTTTAACTTGAAATGCACATTTATGGCAGAAAAAAATCTTACATTAAAATTACACGACTAAAGCAGCAAAAAAAGAAATGTAAACATAGTTAAAGAACTGGGATTCATGGTATTTTTCAGAGAGTTTAATTTAAAATATATATTTATGACAGGCGAAATCATACATTAAAATTAAAAAAAATTAGCAGCAAATAATTAAAGTTCCCTTGAAAAATAAATATGCCTTAATTTAAAATTGTAAATATCTTAATTAATATTACGTAAACTCGTGAATAAAAATATTAAATTTTTTAAACGATTAAAACGAAAATTCTATTTATCAATTAAAACTTTAAATTGCACAATCTATGAATAATTCAAAATACGCATTATGTTGGTAGGTATTACAACTAAAAATGCATTTTTCACTAATAATATGTACTTTCAAATAATTTATAACAAATATGGCATTTAATATTTTCTCATAGAAAATAATCTCACTTACTAAACAGACAATATTAAAGAAGTGGAAGTATCATGAAACTTATCAATGGCACATACATATAATCTTCTTTTATTAGAAATGAATTTTCCATTGTCATTTTTAACTTTTGTATAGTTATTTAGCAAGATATTTGCAATTAAATTTAGACCTAAAATTTCTTTTTTTTTTCAGTATCGAGTTGTATAATAAGCGTTTAGGGTTCTGGAAAATTTAGGAAAGTACTTTCATAATTCTGATTAATTAGTTTATCAAAAATTTGAAAGGCATTTACAATTAGAAATAATAAAATTTCCTGAGGCCATTTTAATTGACCTCTATCTAACAACATGAAGCTCTTATACATTTCATTCGGACAATCTATTTCTAAAGTTTTTTTTATCTTTGACTAATGCGATAATGCACTCACAACATTTTAATTTTTGTGAAACTTTATATCCAATGTAACTAACTATAAAAGTCATTATGCAGATATGGTTTATCATGGTATATCAGCACTGCTGTTAAACACATCGTAAAAGAAATCTGGCATATTTAATTCTTCAATTTCATCAACAGTTGTATTATAATTTATGTATTTTAATCGAAATTCTCCATTTTGCTGTGAGTGTAAGCTAATTAAACTCAAAAATTTTAACTTTATTTCTGCTTCCATGACTTGCATATACAATAAATGTTATAATTTCCTCCACTCATTTGTAAATATTGTCCAAAGTGGGCCTCATCAATTTGAAATTTCCCCAAAACTATGTACCGTGAATTAGTCGTTTCAAACATATATTTAATAATTTCAATCAAATTATTTGTGGTAAAATTCAATACAACGAATGTTTCTTTTGACAGAAGTCCTCCTTTATTTGGAATACCCGTTTGTTTTTTCTCATCTGCTTTCTATGTATGCGTTTTATTCCACTCACTTAACCATTCACTGAATTTCATGACAAAAAAAAATTTCATCTTTTGCAAATTTTATTCAATTTGATAGACTATCATTTAGGTGTACGCCTTTTATAGGATCTGATAGAAAATTAAACACAATTGTCCTTTACATTGTCATAACTTGAACGGCAATTCGGCGCGTAGCATTTCAGGGATGAGACGAGAAAGGCAGATCTCATTTATGACTCAAGTCTCCTGCTTGCGATCTCAAACCAGGCCCGTAAGAGAAGAAAGTTGCTTCGCGACGGCCCTGGTTTTAGCCCCCCGTTCTCCCCTTTAGACTTAAACAATAAACCTTCAAATCTAATCAGGAAGCGCTTTATCAGAATTAACCGGTATACCAAATTAGTAGAAAATGTGATAATTCTGCATGAAAAAACCATTTATTTAAGTGAAGCTGAGAGGTTAGCCTTCCGTCCCCCCTTTACACGAACCCCCAAAACTAATCAGGGAAGTGCCTTATTAGAATAAACATAGAAAAAAAATTTGAAGTATATCGGATATTTCTATCTAGAGTTATCGCGTTACGTGCATACGTACATACATACGTACATACATACATACATACATACATACATACATATATTACGTTTTGATAATTTGCTGAAATGTAAGAAATAAATTTACTGTAATTTTATTTTTATTTTATAGGAAATCATTTCACTCATAAATTACCATTAATGCTCAGCGGCCACAAATTATTATGGTTGTTATTTTTTCCATGAATTTATACTTTTTTATTTTTCAATTTATTTATTTTTTTTTTTAATTTCTATTAATATAAAATGAATAAATCGTAACAAAATAAGTGATTCTTTTCTCATCATAAAAAAATCATTCCTGAAGATGTTAACGTATCCATCATTTTTTTTTTTCTACAAATATATTCATTTAAAAAAAAATCCTCTAAGGAATTCATTCTTCGATTCTTAATAGGTTCCAAAGCTTTATTTAATTCTAATAGTGAATTGTTTGTAAGAATTACTGACTAAAATTATGAAAGCTTAACTGTGCGTAGTTAGAACGGAGTACTTTTATTTCAGAACAGATTTTTCCCCAGTAACAAACATTAATAGAAAATCTCCCAGTACATATCCAATTTTACGCTATGTTGGAGACATTCACAGAAAGAAATTGTAAATTTGAAACGGAAGCTTTGGCTTTTACTTTTGATTATTAAATAGTTCTTTCTAAAAATCTCTTTATACACCATACATTGTTTCCGAAATGTTATTTGAGAAGTTTGTTAGTCAAAATAATTATTCCATTCTGTTGATTTCCGTACAAATGAAATGAGATATTCCGAGAAGAGACTGTTGAATTTACATTGAAATGTGAACAAATCCTTTCATTTTATTCAACAGTCAACAGTCAACGAACCTTCAATAAATTAAGTGGAAACTAACTGGATCTTTAAAAAGAAATACATTCTGAATTTGTCTTAACATTAAAGGCTTTCTTATTACTTGATTTTGCTTTCGGATTTAAAAGTAAAATGAGGAGTTAAATGACATGAAAATTCCAATTCCTGTGTATAAGTTTATTTTAAGTCTCTATCGTAATGAGGCTATTTGAAAAAGTTTCGGAATTAAACATTTACATTTTTTATGAAACTGAAAAGTAATTTTGAATAGTTTGGCCGTTTTTTAAAAGGGTTAGTCGTTTCCTCTAATAGATTTTTTATAGGATTTACTTTTAAAAGTAATCAGAGACATAACTTTTTTTTTTTTTTTTTTGGGGGGGGGGTAGCTTGTTATCGCGGTCTCTTAAACATAATTAAAATTAACGATCGATCGAAACAGGTTTTTAAGACTGCATCCGCAACCTAAACCAAATTTCGGTAATCTTCCTATTTTCGGCAGAAAACGAAAGCGAAAATTTTTTTTAAGTCATACAAAAAGAAACAAAATTATTAGTTAATTATATGTGTAATTGTGTGTGGCCAAAATTGACTTTCCGTGCCTCATGCCAAAACTTTTTATTTTCATATAAAATAAAACGTAATCAATTCATAAACAGCATAGAGTAGTTTTCCAATTATACGAATTTCATGTAATTAAAAAATGTTTTAGATATACATACCTCTATGTATCTTTTATATAATGATTTTTGCTAGAATTTTCTCGAAGAGTATTGGAAACAGTTCTGCGGTTTCAAACTAATCATTTTCTATTACTCGTAAGTCTGCAGCTTTTAATGAGCACGTGAAAAACGTCTAAAAAGTTTAGTTATATAAGAATTTATTGCTATATAATTTGCACTCACGTCTTGAGTCAGTCATGACTGATAATTATAAACAATGAGGTTCATAGAAATAAATAAAAAGTGTCTCATTTGAGCCGATACATCTCAAATGAATGAGCAATGTTGAAAACTCTCGAAGGAAGAAACAGAGTTGGAATTTGGAATATAACCAGTTTTGGTCGAGTTTATGTCTTGCCGAATTTGCCGCAGCATTTCGCCGAAAACGAATTTTGGCAAAACTCAGATTTTGGGCCGTAAACGAAAACGAAACCTAATTTTTTAGTCGATCTCTAATTAAAATAATCCGGTATAACATGTAACCATATGCTTCAGAAATTCAAATAAGCTAACCAGTACACACTTGGAAAGAAGCGTAGATTACAGAAAAGCGAAGATGTTTTTTTTTTTCTTATCCAGATTCAAACCATAAAGCACAAGTACAAAGTTATAGGTTCCACGTCCTGCGATAACTTTATAGTATATTTTTAAAAGTAATTAATACAGCCGAACCTCGTTATCCCGACACTCTAATGACCAGAAAAATGTGTCGTCATAAGCGGAGTGTCGCGGTAACTGGAGATGGAGAAAAATATGTTTATAAAAAGCGGTATTTTTAATTAATTTAAGACAAGTTTAAATTCATAACTGTTCTTACAGTCTTAAGCAATAAAACATTATTATTAAACAAAATATATAAAATTGAAAAGAATAAAAATCAGATTTATGATGACTCGTTTTTTTATTGTTACATAAAATATTGAGGAATTAAGGTTTGCTTATCCCTAGATGTGCTTCTTACAATTTTTTTTTCAATATTATACAGTGAATTGTAATCAATACTAGTTGTTTCAGAAATGGATATTAGAACATTTCTGATCGTTTCAGTGCGATGCAATGCTTCGGTCTTAGTCATATGAAAAACACCGTTTAACCACAAGAAAGCGCCGCCTGACCAGAACAAAAAGACCGCGAGTAGACTGATACGCCTATATGGAGCTTAAGTGGGTCATTCATAGTGTGTGGGTTTATTCATTCAGATAAAGGATTGATGTAAAATTTCTCTTTTATCTCAATGAGTATTTTAGACACTTTTGTGAAAAGTTTGGGAAAGCCATTTCTTACCACTTAATTTCCGTCCTTATAAGATGGATTATGAAAAATGGACAATTTTCCTAAACCGTCGGGATATCCGGAGTTGAAAATTATTCAACGACGTAAAATCCGGAGTTTATTTACATTAAAATCACATACAGAAAATCGGGACTTTGAAAAACTGACGTAATAAGCGGAGTGACGTGAAAACCAGGTGTCGGGATAACGAGTTCAGACTGTACATTACATAAATATGCAAAATTATTAATTAATTATATGTGTAATTATACGGGTTACATGGCACACGGGATACATTACAAGTTGTTCGACTGTACATGTTGATGCGTAGAGAGGCCAGAAAAGAAATCATCAAAAATCATAGCCGCAATTTTTTCTTTTTACTTCTTAGTATACTCAATTTGGTGAGAGAGCGCGGAATATTAAATATCCGTTAGATAGTAGTATATGGATAATTCTGAATTTAATGATAAACACGTCAAGTTAATATGACTGATAATATGCAAAATAGTACGTTACACAATAATTTTGACAAACCTATTAAGAGGCTCATACCGGGTGTCCTAAAAAGGACTGACTGATTTTAAAATTCAATAACTTGTAAAAGGTGACAGATATTTAAAAAATTCTTGCAGGAGGGTTATGTATAAGGTCAAAAGTTTTTTTACAGTGATTTTCCATTTTAGTTCAAATTACAGACAATAGATGGCGCTGCGGTCAATAGACGCTCAATTCAGGCTCGATTTTTGGTACTTCGTGGCCCGGATAATACATTTCCATCTCCTTTTTCCGCATGGAACAAGAGAAAGGACCAAAAATCGAGCCTGTATTTAGCGACTATTGCATACAGCGCCATCTATTGTTTGTAATTTGAACTAAAATCGAAAATCACTGTAATAAAACTTTTGACCTTATGCATAAACCTCCTGCAAGAAATTTTTAAAAATCTGTCACCGTTTGCAAATTATTGAATTTTAAAATCAGTCAGTCCTTTTTAAGACACCCGGTAGATGGACAAAATAATAAGAAGGGGCTACACTTCGCTACTATGATTCGGAAAGAAATCAGTCCGAGAGCCCACAGCACAAAAACCTATGTTATCAAGCACAAGAAAAAAACCTTTATTTAATGGGAGAGTAGAAATAGAGGAATCTAATGATCCATGTCTGCCGGCAGTGAAGTGGTGCATAAGCCAAAAATTAATACCACCAGCGGCTGACTCGTAGGTTTATCATTGTGTTTGTCCTACAACTATCCTCCATGTTTTCATACCTTTGTTTGTTGGGCAAACACAATGATAAACCTACAAGTCAAACACTGGCGGTATTAATTTTTGGCGTATGCACCACTTACTTCCGGCAGACATGGATCTTTAGATTCCCCTACTTCTAATTTTCCATAGAATAAAGGTTTTTTTCTTGTGCTTGATAACATAGGTTTTTGTGCTGTCAGCTCTTGGACTAAATCAATTACAAATAAAAATTATAACGAAGTCTAAAAGGGAAAATAGATCTGTTATCTTTTTAACAAAAATGCTGTTGATTTCCTGTCCATGCGAAATAATTAGAATTTGCATAGGAGAGTTTCAATGATAGAAAAGGATAAAGTATTTGAATCATTTATTTAGCATAGGAAAGCACAGGGTTTAAATTAAATTAAAATAATTTAATCAATGAATTATAGAAAGGGATGATTAATAAAGTAAAATGAAATAATTTAAAACTATATAGGATTTCACACCTCAAGAGATCACTTTGTTTATTGTTTTTAAAATAGCAATTATAAAATAATTCTTTTGCACGTATACTTAGAATTTTTTCTTAAACTTTCCTTTTTTTAAATGTTAAAAGATTCAAGACATCATGAAATTGTGATACTGAATTATAATGCAAATCTGGTGGTTAAACAATTATTTTATTAGTATAGGCGTATTTTTCTACACATTTTACCATTAAACAATGTTAGAACTTTGTAATAAAGCTTAATACAAAATGCTTAATGAAATCGCAATTCAGTTTATAGTCTCAATAGTAAGCAAATGTATTAGAAAATACTTCAATAGTTTTCTAATTTTCCACTATGTTAGAGACGTTTCCGGAGAGATATTGCAAATCTGAAAAGGAAGCTTAGTATATTGCTTTTGATTATTAAATAGAGCCTTTTAAAAATCCCTTGATATTCATTACATTGTTTCAGAGAAGTCATTTGAGAGTTTTGTTAGACAAAGTAGTTATTCCATTCTGTTGATTCTCGTATGAAATTAAATATGATATTCAATGTGAGGCTGTTGAATGTAACATTGAAATGCACAAACTCATTTTATTTTATTCGTTATTCAACAAGTAATGAACCTTCAATAAATTAAAATTACAACTGACTAGATCTTTACTAAATTAGATCTTAGAGGAAATATTTACTTTTTGCCTGATTTTAATTTCGCATTTAAAATTCAAATGAGCAGTTAAATGAGATGAAAATCTCTATTCTTGTAATTGAGTTCATCTTGAGTCTTTAGTGTTGTCTTTAGTGTTGTGTCTTTAGTCTGTTAATGAGGCTATTTGAAAAAAATTCTTGAATTACAGAATTATATTTACGAAACTGGTGCAGAGTTCTAGAGACTAGCTGATTATTTAAAGTAAAATCGTTTACATTCTATATGTTTTTTATACGTATCATTGATAAATAATTTATAAAGAAGATACTTTTTAATACCTAATTTATAAAGAAGATACTTTCAAATTGTACAGTTGAAACATTGGGGAATAAAAATACACTCATGTCCATAACTTAAGGGTTAGTGACTGGACGCTTTCGATTTTACACGTCGAATACCTAATGGAATTCTTGACGAATTGTTCTTTAACTTATCGGATATAAAGAACATGCTTGACTTCATATTTCTCAGTGAAGATTTAGTCGTAAGGACATTTAGGATACTAACAATAACTTTAATGATAAAATAATATTTGCGATCACACATCCAACAGAAAAAGAGCAAAATGCGCTGTCACTGTATTAAATGAATATGTGAGTCCTGATCAACGTTTGTGTAAGCATAGAACTCATATCCTCGAAGATGTTAACGTTTCTGTGAAAAATTCAAAAGTTTTTTACTTATAGCATACAGAGTCTTTACAACAAAATTTAACACAAAATTCTGAAAACCTGACAGAGAACAGTAGAACAGTAGAAACTGTGATTAAAACATAAATATATTGAATATTTGAAATTACATGCATTTGTATGAAATAATTTTTTACTGTGCATGCTTGGAAGATTCCAAAGTTTTTATTTCATAATTTGGTAGTCACATACTTTGAGCAAGTTCTATAAAAGTGTAGACAAATATTGTGAAAATTCAGAAAGATACAGTGGGCTCATTGGAAAATTGTGGAAAATCCCTTTTAAAAAAGCTGCTTTTAGATAGCAACTCACGATATCACCCCTATCTTTTTATATTTTCGTGAAATTTGACTGGACTTTTTATATGTTGTCTTAAATAGTTGACTCTCAAATTATGAAGTAAAAATTTTAGAATCTTCCACTTAAAATTATTTCATACAAACGCCCATATCTCATCAAATACTCAATATAATCATTTTTAATTGTAGTATACTGTTTCTACTGATGCTTGTTAGGTTTTCGGAAAGTTGTGTTAAATTTTTGTCGAAAACTGCTATAAACACAAAAGTTTGAATTTTTAACAGATACGTTTACACCTTCACGAATATGATTGCTATGCTTATGCAAACGCACACAAACGTTGAACAGAGCCCAAATAGACATTTAACACAATGACAGGCCATTTTCAGCATTTTCTGTTACATGGGTTATCGCAAACATTATTTTATTATTAAATTTATTATTAGCCCCCTAATTGTCCTCTCGGCTAAATATTCACTGATAAATATTTAAAATCAAACGTGCTCTGGAAGTTCAGGAATAATTCGTCACGAATTTCAGACATGGTTCAACCTATAACCAAACTATGGTTCAAACCAAAGAATAGAGAAATTTTTTACCATGTTATGGTTGCTTGTACCGTCTTTTGGTGAAATGTTGAACCGTAATTTTTAACAATGTGTAGCCAAGAGCTATAGTTTTTACCAGAAAATCCGATCTGTACATGCGGCCTCAGATTAAATGTCACCACTGTTATAAAGACACTATAAACCTTGCGATTTCAATGACGTTATTTTCAAATGTAACATCATTTGTCAAAAGCATTTCTTCCTATTCAGAATTACGAAACTTGAGGAATGCAAATGAAGCCCTTATACAAATATATTGCGGTTTAAAATAATAGAGCATTATTTCTTCTATAAAATAGTGTCATTCGAATTCGATAAAGCTTTCGACTTTTCTTCAGCTATAAATAACATCTGTAGGATGTATGCACAAGCTTTCGCGATCTCTAAAGTAATGTACAAACCGATGCATTCCTTCAAGAAACTCGGCAAAAGAATATGGCATATAATACTTGAATCAATTTTATCGAAAATTTAAATGCAAACTATATAGTTTACAATAGTCTAATTATATCAGAGAAACGAATCATTTTCTTCAAATTCGGAAAATTGTATTTCCGGAAGAATAATAATAGTGCAACCTTTATATAAAAAACGCTAAGGTACGTGGCGGAATAAAAAGCGGGTATTTCTTTTTAGCCGTTGGCAACAAATGGTTTGTGGCAATAAAAATGATGACAATTTTCAACAATTATATTGTGTCCGGTTTCAAATTTTCTTTTTTTCCTTTGTTCCATACACTAGAGTCTCAGCAATAGGGACGTAGATGGGGACAGTCGGACCAAAGCCGCCTCAAGACTACAAGCCAAACACGAGGTTTCGTGACGTCACGACGCGGGGCTTAGATCAGCCGTGGAGAGCACATGCGTTATTTAAAACATATTAATTCTTTCCTCTATATTCCAATTTATTATCACAGCATATGGGGAAAAAATAAAAACTTATAGTTTACAGACGCTAATTAAGTGCTTTTTAATCAATTTCGATCACTCGAAACAATAATAATAATGATAACACAAAAACAAAATTTATGAAATAATATCACTGTGTCAGTCAAAATGTGCACTTAATTAAAGTTACATTAAAGAAAAATGGTTGGTTAATGAAAAAAAAATTGAAGTATTAAATTTAATTTAGTGAACAGTTTTCATTATTTATTCTACTTTGAAATTTACAAAAATATCAATTATCTATTTTCTATATATTCTAAAACAAGACATTAATAAATATATGTAAGCAAAATCTACAAATATGTATATAATATATATATACACATATATATGTAGTTTTAAACACATAGAAAGAATTACTTTGCTTTCAATTATTTCATTTTCAAAAATAAATAAATAAATACCAATATTCTGTCAATCAAAATCCACATTTAAAATTAAATTAAAGTGGATGAAAAATGATTGTTAAATGAAAACAAATTCAAGTTGTATGCTATTTTTATTATTCATTGTGGCTTGAAATTATACAATAAATATCCTATTAAATTTAGTGATTTGAAACATGCAAAGGAATATAATAAATTTAATATAAATAAATAGTAAAACTACAGAGTGCATGAAATTAGGTAACAACACAGATAAATTTTTCTTACTGTAAACTTTACTTAGCAGAAATGGGTAATTTTCACATAGAATCGATTAAATTGAAAAAACATAAAGCGCTCATAATAAAACAAAACAAGGTCATGAAACAGAAAATTATTATTTTCTTAATTTTTGTATTATTTTAAGATATTATGCAAGGTACAAGCAATAGAGTTTTTAAAAAGTGTACTGAAACATTGTGGGAACAAAAGAAAGAAAGAAAACACTTTCATCAATTGGAATTGAAATATATATAATAGATTTTTTTTTTCATTGAAAAACTGTAAATAAGCCAAAATTCGGAAAAATCCGAATTTTGGATTCGCCGAGTGCCAAAGGATTCTGGATTTTGGACTTTGTACTATATATCATTAGAAAACTAATGATTTAAATTTTATTATAACAACTTAGTACTACATTGTTTTCAAAAGAAATTTTCATACACGTTTTCCTCATAACGAGTCAAGTTGAAATAATTTATTATGGACCGATTGGGGGTATTTTTTTTAGACACCTTATAACATAAATAGAAAAACAAATAAAAGTTTCCAAACAAATACTCCTTTGCAACAAATCCATGATTTTTTCTACTATTATTCTAGTAGTATTTTTTCATAAAGTTGTGACCCTCTTTTTGTGATACCCTGTATACAAATGTAAATAGTACCTGATAGGAAATTTATGCATGCATACAATACGTATGAAGTTTAGCACTAACCACTTATGCATTATTCGCGAATAATTTCTACGGATAGATAAAAGGGGGGCCCCAGAATGGTGCTTGCTCCGAGGACCTAGATAGACGAAGTCGGGTCCTGACTACACAGAAAACTAAATTTATAATTATATAACAATAATTTTATTTATTGTTATTTTTAATCAAACGTTAAAAGTTATATAAAAACACACAAAATTTTTGCGAATTCGGAAGGGGGAGGGTGGATAAATTGTTTACAGTCATTGTAAAAATAAAAAGATTCAGACACATCATTCCCATGTCTGCAATTGTCATGTATAAGCATGCACTGTGTAACAAATATTATAAAATGAATTTTTATTAAGAGTTTAAGATTAAAAAACACCAATAAATTAGTATGTATATTGATCGGGCTTTAAAAGAAATAAACAAGGTAACAATGTTATGCATCCATAGAAATTATGATGAAAGTTTCTAGTACATTTAAATTTTTAAGTATGAAAATATCTATAAAAATACATAAATTTTGTATCATATTAAAGACCAATCAATTCTGCCTACAGAATAATCAGAGTTATTATTCTCACGACAAGTGTTTTCTAATAAAAGTCGATCATTAAAAGTCACTCTAATGAGAGAAATCAGAACAAATTACAAAGATAGGAAGGTGTGACAAGTTATACATTACATAATAATTAAGCTTGTAATTAAGACTTTTGGCTGAAAATGTTTTAGCATGATTAGTATCCAAGAAACTCAGTCTGACATAAATTTCAGCTATCTGGTGCCAGTATTTCCGAGTAAATAAAGTCAGAAGTTTTAATCGAAATTATTGAATAGCAAGAAAGGTAAAGTTTAAACTAATAATATTTATGCTGTACTTACTGTATGCAAAATATCATCAGTTTTCAGCGATAAATTTTTGAGTAATAATAATTTTAAAGTTTTTTTTTACTAATTTTCATAAATTAAAAGAACTGATTAAAATTTGCACTTGAAAGTTTAACAGTTGAGGTAGAAAAATATGTCACATAGGACATTAAAATTTCAAGTGAATCGAATAAATAGCTTCCAAATTATTAGGCAAAATGTGCTGGCGCCAATAGAATTGTCTAGCAGATATTGAAATCAGATTATTTTGACAAATTAATAAAGGCTATAATTAAATAATTGAAACTTTATTAATCAATAACTTTTGAGATAATTCACCTATTAGTACAATTCAAGCCCCAATTTTTAGAAAATTACGAGAGAGAGGGAATGATGTAAGTCTCGACACGATCTTGTCATTTTTTCCATTTTAAATTATTGCTGTATTGAAACAGAACTAGATTAATATCGTTTTTTTTTTTTTTTTTTTTTTTTAGACACGGAATATTACAACACGATATTTCATTAGGATTTACTAGTTAACTTATTTTAAACAAATTAAAAATAAAGTACATAGTGAACAAAAAAAGATAACTGGTACTAATAGTATATAAATAGTTAATTAGAAAATAAACTTACCTTAAAAAGAATATGTCCTTTGCTTCCGAATAAAAAACACGTTGTACTCTAATTCTAAACAGAGGAATACAAAATTTTCCTCGTTGGCGCCAGCCCCGGCTCGTTACGTCATATACGAGGGGGAAGGAAATTGTGTCTGGCTTGATAGTCTTAAGGCGGCTTTGGTCGGACGGGCACGCGGAATGCCGTACTCCGCGAAGGAAAACGGTGGTATTCGACAAAACGTGTAAAATCCTGGCACTTATCCTTAATTTTTGGACATGAGTGTACAATAATACTACGGTAATTTTTTTTATGTTAAATTAAAATTATGCATGTTATTTCCATCTCAGAATTTACAGATAGCACGCTAAGAACTCGCTTAACCCTCCGTCTACCAGACGGGTCCATTGGACCCGACAGGTACATACAAAATATTCATTCAAACCAGAAATTTCTTTAAAATAAACTAAGTATATAAACCAGACAAAAATAAGGTAAATAAATAAGTTAAATAGTTTTAAATAAAAATTCTGGTGTAGAACGTTTTATTAAAACTTGAATAAAATTCCCGGTAGATCTAGGGTTAAGAAAAATTTAGCTTATTAAATTTCCATGTACGCCATGATTTTTGAACTAAACGCCAATTAAAAAAAATAAATAAAAAAAAATAAATAAATAAAAAAGAAATACACATAATCTCAGTAAAAAATTAGAAAAAATTAAATAAATTTCCAGCCCCATTTTTTAGCTTAGCTATGCTTTAGTTATGCAAAAGTAAAAATAATCGCTAAAAATTGTTTGAAAAAATGGACGAAATTTTACAATTGCAGTAGAAAAATTCTTACATTATGGTTTATTCACGTTTAGACAACATATAAACTAAAATCCTTCAAAAACCACACTCCGTTATCACCATCACAATTTCCTACCGAAAGTAAAACAAATTGTATTCTGTAAGAATGTAAGAAGACAAAGATAAAATGAATTTCGTAAAACCAATATATTCAAAATATAATGGAAGTTGCAATCAGTATGTTAAATAATATTTGCTAATATGTTAAATTTCTGAAATTTTTTTATTCTTCTGATTTTTTTTTTTTTTTTTTTTTTTTTTTTTTTAATTTCCTTGGAATGATAATGAATGCAAATTTCACAGTATATGTAAAATAGATCTAATAAAACATAAAAAAAAATTCCTTTGATGTTACTAAATGCGAACGTTATTATTAATGTGTTTGTGAATTGATATGTCCTAATAAATTAAACATATCTTTCTTTTTTAACTTTATTTGCTGTGGGAATAAAGAACATTCAGTATGGTAGGGATAATAATTCAGAACACATCTTCGTTGCAGAATATCTTAATAAGATGACTTCCCAGGAGGTCTCAATTTCATGTATATTTACAAGGACAAATTAATAATAAATTTTGCTTATAATACGGGATAAGGAAATGTATCCATCTTCTGAGATTATTTACTGACATGTTTGCATATATATTGTTTCATAAATTTGTTTTTAAAATTTACATACAAAATTCAAGTGCGATGGGAAAATGACATTATAAAATTTTACGTAATTTTCAAGAGTGCATATAAAAATGTAATTTGCGTAGGAACTTTACTTTTATAAAATGTTTCCAATACTACATAAATTATATTTTTGACTGTAAATAGCGCTTTTTTGTGTGATAGAAATAATCTTTGTGTAATAAAAAACATCTTTATTTAAATATTTTTCCAATCTACAATTGAGGGCTAAAAAGGGTAAACGCTGAAAGTCCAAAAGAGGAAATTTTTCAAAAGAGAGAAAAAAATAAAAAATCCTACTTCTGGTACTTACAAAGTTTTCCACTTCACTGCTTTTGGTCTCTTAGTTCAATACTTTAAAATGTAGATACTTAGCTTCCTTTCGTTTAGTGTTTAAATACCTAATATTATCATTTGTGAATATTTCCTTTATTTATTTTTTTTTAAATATTTTTCACTTTGCTTAAAAATACCCCATTGATATAAACAACAACAACGTGATCAAGTTATGTAATGCCCACCAGTCGCCGCGCCTCTTATCACTGGCACTTTCAGTGGCGCATTCAACCGGAACATTTTTCTAATACTACATAAATTATATTTTTGTCTGTTAATAGTGGTTTCTTTGTGTGATAAAAGTAATGAAATAAAGTCTACTTTTAAATAATGTAAATAAAATTTGCTTGGGGGGCATCTACAAATCAAATCCAGACCAAACTTTATTTTTTTTCTATAGCAACAACCAATTCTGACGTTATAATTTAAATCTTCGGTTCAAACTATGCCCAGAAACGAAATTTTAAGTTATTTGGATGATAAGTTTTCAAATTATAAATATTCTAAAGACTTTATTTCAAATCGTTTGGTACCAGTGACTTTATTCTACAATAATTTGTAGCACAATTAGCACGGGTTGTTTATTTTTTTTCCCCACGACTGTACCTACTTCCTTTTGTTTAGTGTTTAAATACCTAATATTATCATTTGTAAACATTTATTTTATTTATTTATTTAATATTTTTTACATTGCTTAAAAATATCCCATTCATGTCAATAACAACAGGATCAAATTGTGTAACGGCCTCCAGTCGCCGCGAATCTTATCACTGGCACTTTCAGTGGCATATTCAACCAGCGACATTTTTCTGATCTTTTTTTAACTTTTCTAATATAATTGGAACTTCAAGAGTTCTTCTGTTTGTTAAACTTGGCATTGGAAAAAAAATTTCGCAAAAAAAAAAAAAAAAAAGATTTTCGATTTTTTTTTGTACTTTCAGCGTTTTATATTTTTAGTACTCAATTAATTTTACAATTAGACTTGGAATTTATTTCTCACTATACAAGACAAAATAACAAAAAAAGTAATACATTATTTTATTCTTTTCTTTATAACTGTCGCATGACCAAGTGGGCTCATAAGACGATACCAACGTTCTTATGTTTCATAGTTTTACTGTCTACGTTTGTATGTATTTTATATTTTGTTGGAAATCTATATTATATATCGCCAAGTGGCATTAAAGCCAAACATTTAATGATATGGTCGAAATAAGTTAATGATATGGTTTATTTTAATTTTCGATGAGGTCTTGGGATTATCCCACATGTTTTTTTTTTCATGTTTTAAAATGTTACTTGGTCATCTTAAAATTCAAATATATTATTTATGACAAATATATTATTCATGGCATACATGCTAATGAGTCTGCAAGAGAAACAAATTACAGCGTTTTGGTGTAAGACGCACAACTATATTGTATATTAAACAGCTATGTATGTATCTATAACAAGGTTATCATTAGTACCGGAAGATAAGATACAATAGCTACAGTGCAGTCGAAAGTTTAGGATTACTGGTAAATAGAGAATGAAATGCGAAAATAATTATTAATTCAATGTTAATGATTTTATAAGTAATTCTATGGATTCTATATGAGGGGGATAAATCAGTATAAACATATGAAGAGTTTCAGTTATTAAGGGAAATTCGAGAAAGAACGATTTTCTTTAAACTTGTGCAATATCTTACAAGGATTACTTCGGCTCCAATACTCTAAATTTGCTTACAGAAAACTGTCAGACTGGCAGACAGTCATAATTGTGTTAATTTAAAATGTATTTACTGTCGAAGTTGAATAAAAGACTCTTTTAACTTATATAATAATGTTTTCTGTACCAATGTCTATGTACAGAATTACTATATTCAAATTCAGCTATTCAGATGTTTCTAACAATAACACTAGAGATCTGAATGAAATAAAACTATTGTCTGTCTCTTATAAGAAAATCCCTGTAACTGATCCCCCCCTCTGACTTGTTGTCAAGGTAACTGGTCATTCAACTTCATTGGTTCAAATCTGTGAATCATTGCACTTTATTATCCTTCCTCTAAGACAGTGTTCTTCGGTGTTCTTGGAATTTGAGAGTATGATGAAATACTTTTAAGTTTAGCTCTTATAGCCCTGCCTTCCGCTGTGCTATAATGTAACAATAATCTTGATTAAACATATATATAAAACCTATTATTATAAATATAAATATAAATATAAATAAAAAACCTATTATTATTTGTAAAAGGAAAAAAATCATATGATTTACTAATTACCACAACAAATCTAAGGATATTTTCGTGGAAACGTGACATATTAAACCCAGCACAAAGAAACATTTGTGCATATATTTCAAAGCTTCATAAAATTAGTGGATTTTTTCATTGCAAATTGGAAATAAGAAATGAAACAGGAAACTGAATGAAATTAGCAATAGAAAATCGAATACGTAACATACTATAATAACGTACGTATATATAACGTACACGTGTAAACAATAAGCACTGAAAATGTATATATATATATTGTGTGCATTAGTTGGAATAAGAGTTTAGAATGAACAAGTATTTTTATTTTAAAATAATAACGTGTTTTATTTAAGGACCGCTCCTCCTTATACTGGACTCAAATGATATAAGCTTTTATTTTATACATATTAATGACTATTTAAGAGAAACAAAAGAAATATTACAATTTTATTGTTATGTGAGATATGATATGTTGAGAAAAGTACAATTCAACTACATTTTTGCCACATGAAAATCTTTGAAGCATTTGCTATGCAGTGGTATACATTCGCTGCACATAGTATAGTTTGAAGGCTACAATATCTGTATCTTGAATTGGTGAATTTGTTTTTCATTCTTTATAGTGCATGTATGAGCACAATCCAAAATTTTCAAAATATTCCACACTATTTCATTCATACTTCTAATTTTTTACACCTCGAATCAATGAGCAATGTTTTTCTTAAAAATAAAAGTCATATATACAACATGTGATGATAAATTTGTTGAAAAATATATTCTCAATAATAAAAAAAAATCCCAAACAAAATGTAGAGAAAACGCAACGTCTTTCTTTAATGGATTAATATTGCAAAAAAGGACAAATTTATATATTTTTTTAAGTCCTTGCAAAAGTTTGCATTTTTAATAGTCTGAAATATTTTTAGTCGGTCCTCAAAAAACACTAAATGAATTATATTCCTTTTTACTTCACACTGTTCTTCCGAATTTCATTTTGCGGAATCATTTTCCAAATTTCATTTGGAAAATTTTGCTGTTAAATTTCTGTTTGAATTCTGTAAACTTTTCTTATTACCCCAAAAAATCTTCACACATGAAAATTTTAAAGATATATACTTTAACAAAATGGAAAAACTTTTAAGGACAGTGGCAAAATTAAAATCCCATAGATAAAATTGTATTTCCTATAAATTTTGGAACCTTCGTAAACGGCAACTTTATCCGAGATTTTTCTTATGGAACAACACTTTACATTATTATCTACTTAAACTGCAAGCTCTGTGAAAATCCAAAACAAAGCAGCCGCACGGTGGGAGATTTACCGATTCTAGCAGGCCAAAACTACATTTTAAAAAGTTTATCCTAGCGTAAGTTATCTTTTGCCTGTTATAGCTCAATAGCCAGGGCGTTGTACCCTGCTATTGGATTTGATATAAATATAATTGTACGGTCCATAGATTAGTGCAAAGTTGGTGCTTCTTAGTTGGAAATGAATTAATCAATTTGCGTATAGTACATTAATCTGTTACTTGAAGAGAATAAAACATACTGCTCGATTATGGATGCTTCCCAACGAAATATGGACTTTATTTTATCGGATTTTTGCGCATAAAGTTTGTACACAGCAGCTGTTATTTCATACTCAATGTCGCAAAAAACTATTTTTTTACAATTTTTAAGTTTTCATACAGAAAAAGTTATATGATAAAGGGCGAATAAGCACAATTTTTGATGATTAAATAGTTTAAATTATTATCTTTTCGTTTCAAGTTAATTTGTCTGCCCTTAGGTGCCTCCCTAAATTTTAGAATTGTTTTTAGCTTATTAAGTGAAAATAATTTTTTTTTTTGAAATTTTAGTTCAAGTACCATTATTTTTTTTTATCAAAGACAACAGAATTTAAGTTAGTCACATAAATATACTTTTGCACCATTATGCAACGGCAACAAGATTTAAAATTTAACGATAAGGTGAATTTGGTTGAAAATGTTTTGTTTATAGAGGAAAATTACAATGAAGAGCACATGAAGTTTTGCAAACGCGAAATGTTTAAATTTATGACCAAATTTGGAGAAAAGTGGCCAGTTGTAAGTAGATATCTCAGGACAAAATGATGTAAAATATACTACTTGGCTGCAAATTTCGAGTAGTTACAAAACTGATCCAGACAAATCCTCCAAATTCAGATTTGATACAATGCAAAATATAATGTAGACTTTTGTCCATGATATCTTATGATTTCGATTCTTTACATAGGGTTCTTCTGTGCAAAGATAAATATAACTGTACAACAGAGTATAAAACAGAAAATTTTTCATTAAAGCTGTCGAATGTTTTTCCCGTATCTTAAATTTTAGAAAAAAGAAATTTTAGGATTTGTTATAAAAATACAAAATTAGTTTCATCAATGTAGCTTCCATACCGTTAAGAAAGTATCATTAAAATTATCAAGAAGAACGTAACATCATGCGTCAATCCGATTATGAAACATTTTTCAATGCGTTCGGACCACTATAATAAAACTTCATAGCTTAATAACGTGAAAAACGATGTCTAAGTCATAATTGTGTAAAACATATAAAACGCTTCAAAAGACAATTTCAACTAAAGTCGATAAAATAACTGGAAATTTTGTACATTCCTGTATATGAACTATAGATTTATCATATAATTCACAATATGCTAAAATTTAGAATAGTTAGGGAACGCATAGCACAGTTGAAAATTCCCCGTCAGCAAAATGATGTAAAATATATTACTTGGCAACAAATTTCGAATGGTTACAAAACTGATCCAGACAAATTCTTCAAATTCAGATTTGATACAATGCAAAATATAATGTAGACATTTCTCCATGATATCTTATGATTTCGATTCTTTACATAGAGTTCTTCTGTGCAAAGATAAATATAACTGTACAACAGAATATAAAACAGAGAAATTTTCATTAAAGCTGTCGAATGTTTTTCCCGTATCTTAAATTTTAGAAAAAAGAAATTTTAGGATTTGTTATAAAAATGCAAAATTAGTTTCATCAATTTAGCTTCCATAGCGTTAAGAAAGTATCATTAAAATTATCAAGAAGAACGTAACATCATGCGTCAATCCGATTATGAAACATTTTTTTCAATGCGTTCGGACCACTATAATAAAACTTCATAGCTTAATAACGTGAAAAACGATGTCTAAGTAATAATTTTGTAAAACATATAACACGCTTCAAAACACAATTTCAACCAAAGTCGATAAAATAACTGGAAATTTTGTACATTCCTGTACATGAACTACAGATTTATCATATAATTCACAATATTCTAAAGTTTAGAAGAGTTAGGGAACGCATAGCACAGTTGAAAATTCCCCGTCAGCAAAATGATGTAAAATATATTACTTGGTTGCAAATTTCGATTGGTTACAAAACTGATCCAGACAAATTCTTCAAATTGAGATTTGATACAATGCAAAATATAATGTAGACATTTCTCCGTGATATCTTATGATTTCGATTCTTTACATAGGGTTCTTCTGTGTAAAGATAAATATAACTATACAACAGAATATTAAACACAGAAATTTTCATTAAAGCTGTCGAATGTTTTTCCCATATCTTAAATTTTAGAAAAAAGAAATCTTAGGATTTGTTATAAAAATACAAAATTAGTTTCATCAATTTAGCTTCCATACCGTTAAGAAAGTATCATTAAAATTATCAAGAAGAACGTAAAATCATGCGTCAATCAGATCATGAAACATTTTTCAATGCATTCGGACTACTATAATAAAACTTCATAGCTTAATAACGTGAAAAACGATGTCTAAGTAATAATTTTGTAAAACATATAACACGCTTCAAAACACAATTTCAACCAAAGTCAATAAAATAACTGGAAATTTTGTACATTCCTGTATATGAACTATAGATTTATCATATAATTCACAGTATGCTAAAATTTAGAATAATTAGGGAACAAGTAATGTTGAAAATTCCCCGTCAGCAATTTCCGTCAATAAACGAAAATGTACTTTACATGTTTTGTGCAGCCCTGTATATGATTTATAGAATTTATACACACTAAACAGTATGGAATTTTCATAATTTAAAAAAAGTGTTCCACAACTGAAAATGCACTTCCATCAATTATTGTTCATAGAGAGAGAAATATAAATGATTTATTTTTTGTGCCCCTGTATATGAAAGATGAATGCTCTGCACATCACATTCAATAGCAAGCATTTTATAGAGCCCTTCGGAGACATATATCAATTTAAATACTTTTGAAATAGTGTAACATGAACAAAATACGCCACAATTTTTTTCTCCATATACCGTAATGTAACATAATTCTTTTGGGTGTCCCTGTAAATGATCTATAGATGCTATCCATACTATATTCTATAGAAATCATCTTGTAGTGCGCTTCATAGATATGTATATAAATTTCAAAGCGTTTGAAATTATGAAACGTCATTAAAAACACCGCAAACGATTTTTCCTGATAGGCCTTAATGTAATGAAATTCTTTTGAATGTCCTTGTAACGAAATTATGAATTTTACATGCTACATTTTGCAATATCTAACATTCAATAGTGAATATCAATAATTTTTTTCAATTTCATGGCGATGCGACTATAGTGATGCCAAAAATAATTTTGGCCACCTGGAATCGGTAAATCACCCACCGTGAGCCGTTTGTGATAGAGCTTACAACAGTTAACAGTTAAACTATTGCGTCTTGAAACTCTCGTTATTCCGAGTTCGCTGTTAATCTGCAAAACCTCATATCGTCGTGAATCAATAATTGTTTAAGTGCGAATGTGAAATTCAAAAATTTCTAAAATTCAAAAAGATTTTAAAATTTTTATTTTATAATTTAGTAGTCAGCTATTTAGAGCAACTTATATAAAAATTCCAGTCAAATATTGCGAAAATTCAAAATGATAGGGGCGATATAGTGAATTGCTTTCTAAAAATAACTTTATTATAAGGGATTTTCCACAACTTTTCAATCAGCTCACTATATCTTTCTGAGTTTTCACTATATTTGACTGGATTTTTTATAGAAGTTGCCCAGAATAGTTGACTACCAAATTATGAAATAAAAATTTTGAAATCTTCCACGCATGCATAGTTGAAAATTATTTCATAAAAATGTCCATATCTCATCAAATATTCAATATATTCATGTTTTAATTACAGTATACCGTTTCTACTATTCTTTGTCAAGATTTAGGAAAGTGGTGTTAAATTTGGTTGAAAACTCTGCATGCTATAAACAAAAAACTTTTGAATTCTTCACAGACACAATAACATCTTCACGAATCCTATGCTTACACAAATGCTATGCTTACACAAATGCACACAAACATTGAACAGGACCCAAATAGTCATTTAACACAGTGCCATACCATTTTCAGAATTTTCTGTTACATAGGTGATCGCAAATATTATTTTATTATTAAATTTATTATTAGTCACCTAATTGTCCTCCCGACTAATTCTCCACCGATAAATATGAAATCAAACATGTTCTATACATCCCAGAAGTTCAAGAACAATTCGCCAATAATTTTCGGAGATATTCGACAAGCCATGTACAATCGAAAGCATCCAATCACTGTACCTTAACTTTTGGAGGCCAGTGTATATGACATGAATTAAGTGTTAACCCTTCAAATTATTTACGCAGATCAGTTCCGGACAGCAAATAACATATGCAAAAAAAAAAAAATGTTTTATATGACTGAGTAGCAATACGCCAGAGATGTACCCTTATTTATATACTAGCTGGCTTCGGCCGCTAGGTCCAGATCGTCCCTCTTTTCATCGGGGCCTCTAATTCATACGCAATCTTGTGATATGAAATCTCAAACCGAATGAACCTCGAACCGGGTCTCCGCTGCCTAAGGTACCGTACAGCAGGCGTGCTGCGCTCCCGCATCAAAACCTTGTAAAAAACAATCTCCTATCTATAATTACATCTCGAAATAAAAAAATCTCGAACAGAACGAATCTCAAGCCTGGTCCTCTCTGCCTGCGACACCGTATAGCACGCGTGATCAACTTATCATGTCTTACATTGGTTAACTTAATATTGTACATCTAAACAGAAAGTATCTTCTTAATTTAACGACGAATGATGGAAATTTATATTTTCTAGTTGTGTTATATTGTAATTTTGTGAAACCTGTGAAAGTTGAAAATGTGTGCATGAAACTGTAATACTTTTGCCTTACAATAAATTATATGTATATATTTCTTTTCAGGTAGGTGTGATTGGGTTTACTTATGTCCTTTAGAATTTCTGTTCCTTACTTGGTAAGTTTAAATTTGCATACGAATTTATTATTAGAAACGCTATAATGATGTCCTAATATCCTGTTGCAAAAAATTTCTTCTTAATGGTCTTTTTAAAAATAATTCATCACCCATCAGGTTTTTAAATGTTTTTTCATTTTTAAATCTTTCAAACTTCGTTTTACTTTATGACGCCCTAGACTGTAAATAAATAAATAAATAAATCTGTTATTCTACATATGTAAATTTACAGAAATCTGTATGCTTACTAAAATTTTATCTGTACACTGTAGAAAAAAAGATCTAAATCTACAAAACTAGTTTTTGTAAAGCTACAGAAATCTGTAGCTTTACAAACGAAAGTTCCAGTAATCTTACTAAAATTTTATCTGTAACCCGGGTTCCAGTTACATATAAAGTTCTAGGCATCCCAGTTTCCTAAAAAATTCTTAGTAACCTTACAGATTTTTTGATTTACCGTGAAAAAGTGTATGTGTTACATGATTTTAACTTTCTTCAATCTTTACAAGAAGAAAGTATTGGATTCGTGAAAATTTTCGACTTCCGGTTTTCGACGGATTTATACGTTTTAGAATGTCCTGAACACCATTTGATGTTTTTTAGAAAATGTCTGTCTGTGAGTCTGTGTGTCACTGTCACTCTGTGAGTCTGTATGTGACAAAAATTTTGTGGGCGCTCTATCTCAAGAACTAATGCGCGGAATTTCACAAAACTTCTGATTCAGTTAGACCTTGATATAAACTGGTCCTGATTAGTTTTTGGCGTAAATCGCTCAACAGGTGGAGCTGCTATGCAGCATTTTTCATGATTTTCGTAATTGCTCAATCTCCAGAACTAATGCACGGATTTCCATTAAACTTCAGATTCAGTTATTCCTTGGCATGAATTGAAGTTTTGTATATTTTGGTGTAAATCGCTCAACAGGTGGCGCTGTTATACTGCATTATTTACGATTTCCACAATAGCTCTATCTCAAAACTAATGCTTGGATTTTCAAAAAAATTCATATTCAGGTATAGCTTGATATGAATTAGTGCTATTTATGTTTTGATGCAAATCGCTCAACAGGTGGTGCTGCTATGCTACATTTTTCAGAATTTCCACTATAGCTGTATCTCAAGAACTAATGCACGAATTTTCATCAAACTTCAGTATCAGTTAGCACTTGACATGTACTGACATTTTATAGATTTTGGTGTAAATCGCTCAACAGGTGGCGCTGCTATACTGCATTTTTTGAAAATTTCCACTATAGCTGTGTCTCAAGAACTAATGCATGAATTTTCACCAAACTTCAGAATCAGTTAGTCCTTGACATGAATTGACATTTTATACATGTTGGTGTAAATCTCTCGGCAGGTGGCGCTGCTATGCTGTTTTTTTACGATTTCCGCAATAGCTCGATCTCAAGAACTAATGCTTGGATTTTCAACGAACTTCAGATTCAGGTATACCTTGATATGAGTTAGTGCTATTTATGTTTTGGTGTAAATCGCTCAACATGTGGCCCTGCGATGCTGCATTTTTCCGACATTCCACTATAGCTCTATCTCAATAACTAATGCACGAATTTTCATCAAACTTCAGATTCAGGTATACATTGATATCAATTAGTGCTGTTTATGTTTTAGTGTGAATCGTTCAACAGGTGGCGCTGCTATGCTACATTTTTCAGCATTTCCGCTATAGCTCTATCTTAAGAACAAGCACTAATGCACGAATTTTCATCAAACTTCAAATTCAGATATACTTTGATGTGAATTGGTGCTAAATTGATGTAATTTCTTGTACAATTTAAATGATTTAATTGACGTGATTTATATAGAAGAAAGTTTTGTGATGGCCACAACATACTAGTTTATTGTTGTCGTTACGTAAAAAGTTCAAGAAATCCCAGTTTCCTAGAAAAGTTTTAGTAAACTTACAGATTTTTTTTTTCTTTTACAGTGTATAAGAAAATAATTGTTAAGTGTGAAACGTCGCGAATATTTAAACTGGATTCTGTAAAATGATAGTTTTGTATTTATACAAGTAAATTGAATGAACTTCAAAATATGTGATCATTTAAAAAATAGGCAGTTTAATAACGAAATCATCTTGATTTTCCTGTTTTGTGGCTGCAATTTCTGCTGTGTTATCAATGATGCATAAAAAATAAAATAAATAAAGAATAATTAATATCGTCTATCAATTAATTGTCTCTATTCCAATAAATATCAAACAAAATATATTGCTTTTTTCGAAAATTTTCTGTTTATTTGCATTACAATATAAAATGATACTGCAATTTTGAATATGTCTCAAATATATACTAAATAATTGGTTAAAGTACACTTTTTATTCTGTTAACAGAAATTCAGTTTAAGCTGTTCTAAAATCCAAATTATCTCCATGGTGAGACAGTTTTGAATACTTTTTTGTTTCGCAACCGCATAAAATTGGCAGGTTATCTTATTTAGAAACTATGTAACCGAACAGTTTTTTTCCGTTTTTCTATAATGGAAGAAGATCTTCCAGAAAATACGCTCTAATTGAGAGGTTTCAATCTAATTTCTATACCCTATAGTGCAGAAAGGGAAAAATACTACCATCACGAAGCAAGAATCGGTTATATCTCAAGATGTAATTCACTTATCGAAAAATGAAACAAAAAATCCTTAAGATTACAAATTACGTCAATGATTACTCCTGAGTATCGTGCTTTTATGTTTAAAAATAAGTCAGAAATTTTCATGTTGTTCAGTGGAAGGGGGGATATTTTTCGAGAACCTCCTTAAAAAATAATAATAAAAAAAATTATGAAATGTAAATTTCTCTTTTTAAAAATTAAAATTTGTTTCCATGTGTGTTTTCAGTTTTTACTAGAAATTAAAAAAAAATATATAAAACTGCAGCACAAAGAAATCTTTATTACTTTTATGAAATAGTTTTTATGTATAGAAAATACATTTGTGATTGCCTAAAGGGAGTCATACCCTTTTAAAACAAACTGTGATGAGAAATAATACCTGCGTGATAACTCTAATAAGAGTTATATTTTTTTGCGCCATATCTCCATCATAAAAAGCGAAACACAATTTACTTTCCTCGAAATAAATTGTATTTTCTTCCTTAAGGTTACCACTGTCAGTGATTCTCGAAAAACAAATTACTAAGCTTTTCTTCAGCTATATCCATCAAGTCGTGAAGTCAGGCATTTTATCATCTCTTTTTTAAAAATATTCAAATGATGCCTCAGTTGTCAGCCCCGTGATTATGAAATTTGTTTTATAGCTCACCTGTTATATTGCTTTTATGGCTTGTTGTGCTGAATCACGCACATGATAAATGAAGAAAACATGTTATTATTTCAATCATTTCATATAATACCGATTGTAATAATGATTATTCATAAATTTAGTTTCTAATCAAATAGTTTTGATATTAGAATAAGAAGCCGCTTTAATTAAACTTTCGAATCGCTAAATCGCATGTTAACCTACAGGAAAATTTAAAAGAGCGATTACTTATTACCAAAATTAATTATCGAAATTCGAGTTTCACCATCAGGAAATAAACGTCAAAAGACGAAGATATACGTTGTTAAAAATTGTCCCCTAAAATTCTATATAATTTCAAGAAGGTGATAAAATTTCATCAAGTGGAAATTTAAAATAATATAGTTATTTTTGATTACTTTAAATTCCAGGAAATAATTTATAAAAAACGCACATCTTCGACATTTGACATGTACTTTTCGATGGTGAAAATCATATTTCGATAATTATATTAGGTAATCGCGCTTTTAACTTTTCCCATAAGTTGTCACGGGATTTCGCGATCGGGAAGTTTCAGTGAAGTGGCCCGTTACGTGTCAATTGCATTATAAATTATTTAAATTAAATATTACATGTTTGAATTTACTTTCTTGAAAATAAATTTCTTCTCAAAGTTAGTTAAAGTCAGTCTACTAATTACGATTGTAAATGGTTCTCGAAATGCAAGTCGCTAAGTGTTTCTTCGGCTATTTTCTTAAATTTGTGCGGTCGGGCATTTTGCCATTTTATCTTTAGACTGATTGAAATTGAGTTCCATCTGTCAGCTCCGTAATTATGAAATTTTGGTACTTTAGCGTGACCTATTTTCATTGTTATCTGACTTCATTTATTGAATGATGTGCAGAATCATACGAATGATGTGAATCATACGAATGATGTGCAGAATCATACGAATGATAAAAGAAGAGAATAAATCATTATTTTTTCTCCCATTTAATATCAAAATTGAAACTTCCAAGTATAGGAAAAACACTTATGATTGCCTGGAAAAAGCATAACCTTTCAAAACGAACTCTGACGAGAAATAATACCAGCGTGATAGCTTTTACAAAAGTTACTTTTTTACGTCACATCTCCGTCATAAATAAGTGAAACGCACTTTACTTTCTGCGAAATCGAATTGCTTTTTCGGCTATTTCAATCAAGCTGTGCAGTCGGGCGTTTTGCCATTTTCTTTTCAGACAGATTGAAATACTGCTTCATCTGTCAACCACGTGATTATGAAACTTTTATTCTTAGCTTGATCTGTTTTTGTTGTTTTGTGATTTGTTTTACGGAATAATGCGCAAAATCACGATATTTGATAGACAAGAGAATAAATTATTATTTATGTCATTTGAAATATTTATTGAATTTATTAATATTAGAAGAAATAAGATAGAGAGCACATGGAATATGTACAGGATTAAATGACAGATGCATTATAAATTCTTTAAAGTAGGATATTACATATTTGATAGCGCAATTTATTTGCTGAGAAATCAAATTGCTTTTTGTGATTTCTGGTTACCACAATGATCCTCAAAATATAAATTACTTAGAGCTTTTTCGGGTATTTCAATCAAACTGTGAAATCGGGCATTTTGCCATTTTCTCTTTGAAAGATTCGAATTGTGTTCCACTTGTCAACACCATCATGATGAAATTTTGGCTCTTAACTTTAAATAAATTTCTTGTTTTTTGGCTTGTTTTCCTGCATGATGTGCAGAATCATGCAAATAACAAAATAACAGAATAAGTTATTATTTCTATGATCCGATATAGATATTCAATTTATAATTATTAGAAAACGTTAAGTTTAGAGAAATCAGGAAATGTGCGTGCTTGACATCTGCTTTATAAATTCTTTAAAATAAAGTATTACATGTTTGAAATCCCAATTTACTTTCTGCAAATTGCTTTTCTTTACTTCTGATTTCATTGTACAGCTAAATACCGATAATTTCTACTGCAATTTTTAAAATTCTATGCATCGCACATTTTCAATTTTTGCATGTTCGTATAGGAGAGGGGGGGGGGGGGGGTACTTTTAACTGCAATTTGTTAAAAAACTGCATCTCAATTTATTTGTGAGATTTTAATTATTTTGTAGTTTTTAATCCCATTTCTGTAATGGTGGCAACTGAAGTACCACATTTCTATAGAAATCCATCTCCATTGGCAATAGATGGATGGATATGAAGCGTTTTGATTTGGCGTGATGTTATAAATGCAACCCTAAAAGCGGTTAAAAACGGTCAAAGTTAAATCAAAATAGTAGCGGTTCCACAGAGTCTGTGTACGGCTAGGCCGAATGAGGACATTTAAATTTCAGCGGTAACCACCTTCATATTGCAAACCGTTTTCGCGGCATACTGCATCTCTATTATTACCCTGAACTCTGTGGCGGAAAGTGAAAGGAAAATAGTCGGAAAATAGTAGATTACTATGTCTTTTTGTTGCCATTTTCTCATAACAACTAAGAAACAAATTGTAATTGAATAATGTGCTTTTTTGAAAAAATATAAATAAATGCTTTCTGATTAAACAAGGAGTTATTATAAACTGTACATAATTTTAAGTATTCATATTAATGTTACAAACAAATGAAGGCTTATAAAACATTAGATAGCCGAATTTTTTTTTCTTTATCGAGTTTACGACACCGCTTTTTGTAGGGTTTGTGTATATTCCAAGACAGTGACGTCGTATGCACACTTTTCTATAAATGTTGTTTAAGACTGGATCGCGAATGTGGAATTCTTCATCGGATGCAAATGAAAGCACATTTTATATAAAATAAAACGTGTATTTAAAGTCTTAAAACTGAAATATGTTTTGTAGAAGTGCATCATTTTCACTCTGAGGGATTTGAAATTCATCTCAGTTGGGAATGCTTGCTTCACTTTTTAAAATGTTGAAATCACACACTGATGCAAAGTTTTACAAAAATTAGAGTGCCTTTATAGAAGAGCAATGACCTTTAGATTAAAATAATATTTGTTTGAGAGTTAGGCAAAAAATATAAGATGTATTTTTTATTTTACTCTCGTAGGTTTATTATAAATTAATGTATCAGTTACTCCTTAAAAATTTTCTTTCGTCGAAATTCGACATATTCCACCTCCTAATAATAATAATGATTTTTTCCCTCATGTGGGGCGACATTAAATTCTGGAAAAAGCAAAATTCCTAATTTTCTTACTTGTATACTGCTTCCTACTTTTTCCTGGAATGATATTCTTTTTCTGCAGGAACTAGCCTTATGATTCCCTAAGGAAAATTGTAATCTTAAAAAAAAAAAAAAAAAAAAAAAAAAAAAAAAAAAAAAAAAAAAAAAAACTGTTATGAGAAATAATACATGGATGGTATCTCTAATACAATAATTTTCGAGCCATATCTCATATTACTATTAGGACGCACTATTATCTTCTATCTATTTAGTGCCATTCTCTGTATGTAGGAAATACATGTGTGATTGCCTAGGGGAAGTCGTAACACAACAAACTGTGATGAGAAATAATACCAGGGTGATATATTTAATAAAAGTTACTTTTTGCGCTATGTCTCCGTCATAAATAAAAGAAACGCATTTTTGCCTTCGAAATATAATTGTTTTTCTTTCTGGTGGGCACTGTCAGTGATTCTCGAAATACAAATTGTCAAGAGTTCTATCGGCTTTTCCAATCAAACTGTGCAGTCAAGCGTTTGACCATTTATTTTCTTTTTAGAAAGATTGAAGTTGTGCCTCACTTGTCAACATCATGATTATGGAATTTTGATGTTTCGCTTTAACAAGTTTCCTTGTTTTTATGTCTTGGTTTAACTAAAGAATGCGAAAAATCCTACGAATGATAACAAAATGGAATAAATCATTATTTTTTATCATTCAATATCAAAATTGAATTATTATTATTTTCGCAACATAGATTTAATGTATAGAAAATACGCTTATGATTGCCTAAAGAATGATTGCCTTACAAAATTAACTCTGATGCGAAATAAAGTCAGCGCTATATCTCTTATAAAAGTTCATTTTTTGCGCCACACCTCCGCCATAAATAAGCGAAACACAATTTACTTTCTGCAAAATCCATTGCTTTTTTGGCTATTCCAATCAAGCTGTGCAGTCGGGCGTTTGGCTATTTTGTTTTTCGAAGGATTGAAATACTGCTTCACCTTTCACCTACGTGATTATGAAACTTTTATTCTTAGCTTGACCTGTTCTTACTCTTTTATGACTTGCTTTACTGAATAATGTACAGAATCAAACGATTTGTACGTGAAAACGATAAGTTGTTAATTGTAACACTTGAAATAAAAACCGAATTTATTACTGTTAGGAAAAATCGAATATAGTGTAACTAGAAGATGTATTAGCTTAAATAAAGCAGTATCTATATAAATCTATTCCCCAATTCCCAATTCATTGAATAACATTTTAATCAAGTGGTTATATAAATTGTGTTTATGACATTATTTTCTGCATTAATATATTTGCAAGTACGTCAAGACATTATTTGCTATCTGAAAGTTTTAAAATAAAAATCATGATTAAAAAACTTAGTTTCTTTCTAAATCTCATGACAGCTTTAGTAAGTATAGTAAAATATTTACCACTTTTTCTAAATAGAAACCCTTTTTTGTAATTTACAAAAAAAAATACTAATCTGGACAAGAAACAATAACATCGGCTTAGTATCTTTTGACTTTTGCACACATGAGGGCTTGAAATGAGTTATTCATTACATTTGAAGTCGCAGCTCATATATTAAACATGATATATTTTTTAAAGTACCTTAAGATATGTTTATATACCCTGCTTAAAAACAGGGGTGCAGAATATGTCCGATCCGGCGATCTGGGATCGGGGGAAATTTTAACCACCTGGGGAAATTTTGCAGAAATATATACAATTGATTTCGATTTTAACAACAAATTCCATAATTCCCTGAGATAGGAAAATTTTTCTACAAATAAAAAGATCAGTATGGTGACCTTCACAAAATCGATCTCAGAATAATATGTACCGTATATCAGGGGTGATTCTGTCCCGAATTTTCTGAAAAATTAAGGCATTCGGTTCCGAAAATTAAAAAAAAAAACACCCGTTCATCAATCTGAAAATTCGGACATAAAAATGTTCAAGAATTACGGATAAAACACGAATTTCGTCGTAAAATAACTGCAAATTTCGTTAAAAGATCGCGAAATGAACGCAAATTTTGTCAAAAGATCGCGAAACAACCGCTAATTTTGACAAAAGATCGCGAAACAACCACAATTTCGTCAAAAAATTACGAAATAACAGAAAATTCCGTCAAGCGACCACAAATCAACCGCGGAATTCGTCAAAAGATCGCGAAACAACTGCGAATTTCGACTAAAGGGGCAAAATAACCACTATTTCCGTCGAAACATGGCGAAATAACCACGATTTTCGTCAAAACATGGTGAAATAACAGAGAATTTCGTCAGAATCCTTATAAAAAAACTGGAAAAAATTCGTCAAATGATCGCGAAACAACCGCAAATTTCGTCAAAAGATCGCGAAACAACCGCAAATTTTCTCAAAAGATCGCGAAAAAACCGCGTATTTCGTCAAAAGATCGCAAAATAACAGCAAAACTCGTCAAAAGGAAAGCGAAATAAACACACATTTCGTGAAAATATTGCGAAAAACCGCAAATTTTGACAAATGATTGCGAAACAAGTGCAATTTCGTTAAAAAAGGCGAAATAACCGCAATTTTCGTCAAAAGATCGCAAAAACCCGCAAATTTCGTCAAAAGATCACGAATGAACCGCAAATTTCGTCAAAAGATCTCAAAATAACTGCGAATTTCATCAAAAGAGGGCAATATAACCACGAATTTCGTCAAAAGAGGGCAAAATAAGCGCGAATTTTGTCAAAGAAAGGCGAAATAACCACAAAACCCCTCAAAAGATCGCTACAAAACGCAAATTTCGTCAAAAGATCGCGAAAACACGCGAATTTCGTCAAAGGGCAGCGAAAAAGACAGTGGTGGAAACTGATTCCGCCCCCCCCCCCCCCTTCCCCCACTCTGCCGTAACCTTTCGAAAGATTTGCTGTGAACTTCAGATTTTTTTTTTCACTCAAAATCCCCCCCTGCTATATACTCGTGGATAAGTTGAGAAATATTGAAAAAGTAATTTTTCTATACCTACGATAATACAGCATTTACCTATAACAAAGCTTAAAATTTTCGGGAAATTTTCATGTGGATTGGGGGAAATGTTGGGAGTAGAAACATTTTCTGCACCCCTCCTTAAAAATACATTTTAATTTACATCAAGATCTTCTGCTTCTCCCCAAGGCCAATTTTCGAGGGCTAGATTCTCGGTGATAGGGTTGACAGAGCTTTTGCAAGTTTTTTATCAGAATTAAAAATACAAGCAAAAAATTAAATTTAACAAATAAAAATTAAATTTAAAAAATCAAAAAACTCGACTGCATAAAAAGCAAACTAATTAATTATTTATCATCAATATGAAACTGTTTTTCATATAACTTATCCATTTTTTTTATTTACTTGTATTGATGATTTTTAAGGTGTGTTTATTTCCTAACTATAAACACTGTTTTGATGAGGCCTATAGATGTCTATGAAGGTTAGTGTTGCAGTAAAGCTAGAGATCCTACCTATAAAACTTCCAGGTTGTGTAATATTTAAACGGAGCTTCTGACTGCAAAATAGTCAGTGGAGCACCGTCTTCATTTTGAAAGACCCATAAAATGATATGTCACTCAATAGGGTGCGTAAAATGGTTTTTCGTCTCTACCGCTATTTTGTATTTTACGACCGCCATTTGGAATTTATAAAAACAAAGCGTAGCCTATAACCATCGGACGGTTGAGACGAATCGATAGCGACCTCATTCGTTAAAATCCAGCTAGCCGGTCGGATTTTTTGAGGGTATAAAGAAATCCACATACCCAGATACGCGTGAATCACATAATCCTTTTTGGCAGTCGGGTAAGAAAACCATACAATGCTTATTCAATCTTTCGAATATAAATGTATAAAAAAACCCCACAAAAACTATCTTCTAGAAAAATTAATCTGATTCAAGTAGTTCTTTATCTTTTTTTCTGGATTTAATCGTGGTTCTTCTTTATTTCCGCCATTCACATGCCGATAACCAATCAAGATAAGCAATCTGGTATTCTTCCGTACGCTTAGAAGAAAATTACAACTAGTGTCTCTGTGGCCTGTCCCATGACAGTGATAAGGTTTGATTACAGAATTCTTAACTTTTATCTGAAGATTTCTTCGTTTACAGGATGATTCGTGCAACAATAGATATTTACTCTTCCTTCAAATTGACTTTTCCGTAAGCTAGCAACGAGGACTATTTTCTTTAAGTGTTCAGTTTTATGAGGTTAATTGTTAGAAATTGATTTCGCTATCATTTTCCATCGTTATCCTATGTGCAATAATGAAAATTACTTTGAACAATAATTTGTACTATGAAAATTATGAAATATACGATAAAGAAAAAAAATTAATTTAATTATGTATTTATTTTGGTTTTTGGTCTAAAAGCAGAGCGGTAAGAAATATTCTGAAAGAAAGATTATGCATTGAATTTTATTCATTTTAACTAGGAAATGATACAGATTTTATTTATCTGATTAATTTAAGATACCGGTGTTTATTTAGTTTATAATTATATTAATGATACAATAATTATATTATATAGAAGAATTCTCTGAAGCAATGCATATCAATATACATGGAAGAAATTATTTGAAATATTGCGATACCAAAACTGTACATAAAATGGTAATCTGTTTATGAGATTAAATTCTTTTTTTGATTGAAAAACTAAAATCATCGATGAAGTATAAATCTTTCGTAACAGATTCATTATTAATATTATTTACTGTTATTATTTTTCTCAATGAGGGTATAAGAGAAATATTCACATTCTTCACCGGCATTTACATTGGAAGAATTTTTTTATAAAACTTTAATTCAGTGCTTAATTTCAAACAAAAAAGTAACGGAGCCCTAATATTCTGTAGTACTAACAAGTGTATTTTGCCCCTTCCCCGCCGTCATTTCCCTCCGAAATCCGCATATTTATATTTCATACATTATTTGCAAAATTTAACGCATTATTTTTTTCTTTAATATTTTTTTTTTAAATATATCTATTTGTGTAATAATAATAAATGTATATCTCAATATATAAACATATTGCTGAAATTCTTAATTCAAAAGATATCACAGTGAAAATACATAATAGAGATTCTTGGTAAATCAATAATTTAAACTAAACGTCAACACAAAAATCAAGAATCAAAATCATTATTTTTCTAAAATTTTCTAAAATTTTTGACTTTATCTTTTAGGTACCTACGCTTCCTAAAAACTTCTATAATGAATGTTTTTTCACTGAATCAGCTCTCTAAATACAATTCGTCAATTTTAACTTGCAATAATTGTTAAATACTGCGAAATGCAGATAATAACGAGTACTTTAATAAACTTAATTATAAATGTATATGCACACACGCACACATATATATAGGGTATTTAATAAATGCTGGTCTATAAACAGATTTAATGCAAAAGGACTAACATGTGAAATATAATATACTCAATAACTAAAAGCTCAGAAACTATTTTTATCATTTCTCATTAACGAAACGCAAACTACATTTCGCTATTAACTCGCAGAATTATTTATCCATCTGCAATAAGAAGAACTAGTGATATTATGAATAGTTACAGTGTTTTGCACACAAAGATATTCCTTGATAATAATTAAATATGAGTATCTAAAACATAAAATTATTTATATTTCACTTTAGACGTCCAGATACGTAGTATAAGAAAATATATATATATATGTTTGTGTGTGTGTGTGTAGTTATTTAATATATGAACATATTGCTTATATATATACACTATGACGCAAAAGTTTAGACAATGAAGAAATCCTTACATACTTTGAAAAATATTTATTCAATTTTCAAATCACTGCTTGAAATTAATGTGCTGTACATATAAACAATATTTATAACAAAGAAAAGTGGAATTGTGCATATTGCAATAAATTAAATGGTAACAAAAATAAACTGCTGTCTCAAAAGTTTAGACACAAATTAAATAAAATCGAAATAAACAATTTTTAAAGCCTGGTTGCGCATCCATGCTTATGTATTACGTCATATACACGAGATTGCATGGACGAAACTAAATCTTGCATAGTTTGTGGATCGATATCGTACCATGCATTCTCAATAGATGTCTTAAGTTCCTTTTCAGAAGAGTATTGTCTAGCGTTGCTATAAACTTTGCGACACATGATGCTCCAGAGGTTTTCTATAGGGTTAAGATCTGGGCTACATGCTGGCCAGTCGAGAACTCTTATATTATGGGAATTAAACCAAGCTTTTGAATGTTTTGCAGTGTGAATTGAAGCATTGTCTTGCTGAAATTCCCACTGAGGACCCCCAGGAAGCTCAGCAAATGACAGTAGGTTTTCTTCTAATGTCTGTGTATAATGCTGTGAAGTTTGACGACCACTGGTGAAGGTCAGAGATACTTGTCCATTATAGCAAAAGGCTGCCCAAACCATCACCGAGCCCCCTCCTTGTCTGCGACTAAAAAAACGTCGAGGTTCCTTCCGCAAGTCATGCCAATACGATAAACAACCATCTGGACCATCCAGATTCCACTTTTTTTCATCGCTAAATATGACTGACTGCCATTTCTCTCCATATGACATATGCTTTCGAGCCCACATAAGTCTTTGTAACTTATGATATGGTTTCAGAGCTGGTTTCTTCTGCATTTTGCTATAAACGATTGTTCCTTTTTCCAAAATTCGTCTACGAATCGTATCCTTTGATACAGAGAGTCCCGATGAGCTTTGAACTCCACGTACGCTCATTTGTTGAGTACTCGCTAGTCTTTGTATCAGGCGATCCTCTCGTACATTTGTCACACGTGGCCTCCCAGACCGACATTTTGCTTTATATTCGGAACCACTCGATAAAACTCGATAAATAGATTTTTTTGACCTATTAATAATAGCAGAAATTTCAGAAACGCTCTTCCCTTCACCTTTCAACTGCCAAATCCTTGAAACCTCATTCACTTGAATTTCTTTAGCTCTCGGCATGTCGACTATGAAGCGCAATCGTTTGCAGAACTTAAGTACTCCAAATTTGTGGCATCATCGATTCTAAATTTGCATATGCCAGCGAATATTCAAAGAAATTTAGAATAGTGTCTAAACTTTTGCGACAAGCACATTTGAATTTTTATGAAAAAAATTAGTATTATAGCAAATAAAACGACTGTCTTTTGTACATAGCACTTTAAATCAGTTTTTGAATATATTTACAGGTTTTTGTAATTCTGACGTCATAATTCTACATTTTAAAGCTGAATGACGTCATTGTCTAAACTTTTGCGTCATAGTGTAATATATATGTGTGTGTGTGTTTGTGTGTTTTTATTTAGTATATAAAAACATTGTTTACATATATATAAACATATTGATTACACTATATATATATATAAACATATTTCTTACATATATAATAATAATTCCATGGAATAATTCTATATTGCTCACACAAGGCAAGATTTGGATATAAAAACGTAAGAGAATACTGCATATACATTTTTTTGTATCCAAATCTTGCGTTGTGCGAGCAATAGGGAATTAATCCACGGAATTACCTGCAGTAGCGCCCTCTATTGTCGAGCTTTTGAATTTATTTTTTTGTTGGTGTCGTACAAAATCCTGTACTACACTGAATATTTATCTGCAAACCGCATATTTCTCCTACCCATGGATTTTTTTTATTGCGTTTTATTTTCACACCGAACTTTTGAAACACCCGGTATATACAGAATCAATGTTTCTTTCGAAACAGAGTTTAATGCAAAAGTTTAAAAGTTTTGAAACATAGTATTTTCAATAATTATAAATACAGAAACATTTATTTTGAAACTGTTTTGTAATAGATTAGCAAAATGCTGCGAAGGAACTTTCATAATTAACTTGCGCACACACTTATTTATCTGCAACAGGAATATTAGTGACAATACCGATTATTACACAGTTGCGATCACGAAGTTAATCGTGGGAACAGGTTGACTATGCGTATCTAGGACATAAAATTAAGGAAATTATATGCAGATATTGTTTAAAGTCTGAATGTAAAAAAAGATATTACAATAAAATCACATTACAGTGAATAGAGAACGTTAAGGGTTGCAAATCAATATTTTAAACTGAAAGTTAAAATATGTATACGCTTCAAAATCATTCTTTTATACCACTTTTTCTAAATCTATGCATCTCACATTTCACGTGCTTAAATTTTCATAAAAAGTGATTTTCACTTAATTGTATTTCCAAATAGATTCTTTTCATTTTTGGTACCATTACGGTAACTTTAAAATTAAGATTTGTTAAAGTATTTTTGAAAGAAATGTAATTCCAATATTTATAGTAAGCTCATTAATCTATTTGTACAATTGTTTTTACTTATTTGCCCTCTAAATAAGACAGATATACGCAATTTTACCTTTTTGGAGGGGGAGGAGGGGCGGTGATGTTGTTATACACTCAAAAAAAAAATCGGTAGAAAAAAAAGATAAAATTGTCTAGCGTCAAAGTTTCCCCTGTTGTCCTTGTTGACAATACACATGTTATTAAGATGTATATTTTGTGCTATTCAAAATGGAAAATTTCAATTTTTAGTACGAAATGTGAGTAATAGAGCAATATATAAAAAGAAATCCATTTAATAAATAAATATATATATATATACTGATTTATTTTTACACAAAACAAGGGTTTGTATGTAATATTATCGGACCTATTTTTACCGTTTTGCCTTCCGCCGGATAAGAACCATTAGATATATCATCATTAGAGGATGAATAATTTGTTCCCTGCATCCAACGATTTGGTTATTGGCCAATGCATCTTTTATCAAAATTTAACTGGAACTTGTATGGTAGTTTATCGAAACTATTTTTATCGTTTTGCCTTCCACCGAATTTGAACCATTGGTTATATCGTCTTTAGAGGATGAATAAATTGTTCAGATCACCATCTCACCAAATTCAATGGTTTGGTTATAGGCCAATACATCAATTACGAAATTTTAACTGGAATTTTTTCTTTACCTTTCAATTAAAAGGAACATTTCCGTTTGACTATCTTGGAAGAAACATTAACGTTTTTATCATTCAACAAATAAGGTCAAAAAGAAAATTTTCATTTATTCCGAGAAGATTTACCATTTCCATTTAAAATAGAATTTCACTTTGAATAAAGAAATTTTCTATAAAATCCTTATTACATATACCGAACTTTTTTACAGCGTATAGTACTGCACAGTACAGTGTGTATTGAGCACAAGAGCAATAATTACATGATACTTTTCATACACAAGAACTGCTATACTTACGACAAACTGCGAAAACAATATCAGTACACACATTAGTACACACAGCATGTGATGGTAAGAATAACAGTTACCAAAACTCACCGAAACTCACTTATGAAAACTTATGGACATATCACAAGTGAAGTGGGCATGAGGAAGTTTGGATAGCTGCAAAAGCATCTGGTTATAACAACACTGATTTGACCCCAACACCTACATTATTTCCCCAAGAAGCTGATAAATGGACCTGAACTTACCTATGGCGATTTTGTCAAGAATTATCGCATAAAAAGGAAATGTGCCCTGCAGAGTCTTTGGGAACTAGAACATTAAAAACATAAATGATGACTAATACAAAAACCGGTTTTAATGTCGTAAGTTCCTATGAACAGCACCCACTGTATACAATGAACTTGAAAATATAATTTTTGCTCCGTCTTATTAAAAGAGTTTGCTTTTAAAAAATATGACGTGTATTGTGAGACATTTTATGGCATGTTTACTATTACAGCTTAATTTACTATTTATTTTTAAATAATTTCTTAGGCATCACTTATATTTATTTCTAGTTTATTATAAATATATATGTATTTAATGAGGACTTTCAAAGAAATATTTTTCTGTCTATTGTAGTTTTATTCAGTGGATTTAGAAAATAAATTTTTCTTGAAACTCTTTAAATCTTCTGTTTATTTCTTCTATTATTTATTTTTTGTATAATGCATCAAAACTAATTTTCTGACTTATTTCAAATTTTCTCTATATTTTTTTTATCTAACTCCGAATGAGTGTTTATTATGAACTTTACAAAAAGCATTTCATAAACATCATGTCGCTTGATGCAATTAATATATTTCTATTTTTTTCTGAAATGGTATGTATTAAATTTATCATAGCATTTCCAGCGCGTTCGAGTGAAAGTTTAGAAAAATTTTCAATGAAGCTTTTAAAATTAGATTTAATTTTTTAATAAGAAGTCTCAGCAGTTAAAAAATTCCAAACCTTTACAAAAAAATTTCAACAATAGCTATTGGGATACATACTATAAGTGACTTTAAAAAACCATTTCTTTAAAATATAAATTTTGCTGCAAAACGAACAAACGAATTTAACGTCAGGTTGTCTCGAACTGGCAGACAGACAAAAAGTAATCAAGCATACGATTAAATAAGGTATTTTTGATCCCAATCTCATGATAGAGAATTCAATTGAAAACGCTATATCTTTACTGTGCCTGAAAAATATCAATTAAATAAGATCTCATATCATCTTTTTGGAACCAAAAAAAAAAATCTTTTTGACAAGAAATTACTTTAAAAGTGCATTGTGATAGCAAATATATATATAAGTAAAAAGCAATGTATTACTAAAAATAACTATAGGATTCTTTCAGGTTAAAAAAAAAAAGACTGTAGGTTTGTTTGTTTTTTTCATTTTTAGAAAAACCGCATTTTGATACTTTTTAAAGTCCGTCAGATGTTCTATCTCTACTCAAAGAAACATAAAAAAGTCACACGTTTTAAGAGTTATTAAAATTCATCCAAGCGCTCTTCACACAATAAACACAAGCTTTCGATTTATTTTTTTCCTCTATATTAAGCAAATAGCTACTTTCATCACCATGCATATGTTATAAAAAACTTTAAAAAATAATTCTGATTTGTTGAGGTAAAAGAATATTAACTTTCATCCAAGCACACAGTGAATTCAAGCTTTCAAGATTTATTTTTTCTCTATATCAAGCATATGGGTAATTTCTCCAAGCTTTTATTATAATATACTTCTGTTTTAAAATATTTTTTCTGCTCTGTTGAGATGCAGAATGGTTTCTCATACGTACAAATTGTAGCACTGCTTCTTTTGTGCTATCGTGAGATATAAGATGCTTTTTCATTTGTATGTATTGCAGCATTGCTTCTTTTGTGATTTCTAGAGGTGTGTGATTTTTTTATATGTACATATTGTACTGCTGTTTCTTTTCTGCTTTATTCGGATGTATGTAGATAGTGTAGTATATATAGATATATATTTTCCTATATACAGATATCGTAGTTAGAGATCGACCAAAAACTCGGTTTGTTTCTTATTTTCGGCCAAAAATCTGAGTTTCGCCGAAAATGCGGCGAACGAAAAATGTCTGTATTCCAAAATTCTCGTTTGTTCGTGCGGAAATTTTCAATATTACTCATTGATTTGAGCTGTATCGGCTCAAATGAGACACTCTTTATTTATTGCTTATGAACTTCACTGTTTATAATTATCAGTCATTTCTGACTCAAGACGTAAGTGCCAATTATAAATCAAGCAATGCACATATAACTAAACTTTGAAGATACTTTTCATGTGCTCCTTAAAATCTGCAGAATTTACAATAATAGAAAAATTTTAGCATGAAACCGGAGAAGCGTTTTGAATACTCTTTGAGACGGTTTTAGTATAACAGATGATTATTTACAACTTTTCTGCTTTGTCAGAATCAAGATACCATAAACCGCCAAAAATATTCCTGGCTGCATTTTTTTACGAATAACATAAACAACATGTTCATTAGCTGCCAATCCAATCTTGCCAAAATACTCTAAATGGTTGTGAAACTTCAACAACGAAATATTTGAAACTCAAAAAGTGTAAAAAATATAGATAAAAGATAAAGAATGTAATAATTTTTTATATATTCTTTATCATTTAACAGTTACGGATAAATTTATAAAATTATGGTTTTACATTGAGAAAACAATTTAGAAAACCTGAATAGAAAATATGAATGATGCTTTTTTCTGTCCTATTGCAATTTCTAGAAAGAAACAGGGTAAATATGATAATTTTCTTAATAAATTTAATAATTCGTACTCTCTGTTAAGTGTAAATCAAAGCGGTTAATTTTCCATAATCGGAGTCCACGGCAAATTAATGTATTGTAACGAAAAAAATCTTTGGAATAACATCAGCCATAGTCATAAAATTAGGCATAATTTTTAAGATAAGCATTGAATGCTTATAAAAGCGAGTTTTTAAGATAAACATTGAATGTTTATAAAATAGTGCGCCTAAAGATAAACATTGAATGCTCATAAAAGAGTGCGACTAGAGAAAAACATTGAATGCTTATAAAAGAGAAATTTTTTTAAGATAAACATTCAATGCTTATAAAAGAAATTTTTTAGATAAACATTGAATGCGTATAAAAGAATGTTTTTTTAAGATAAGCATTGAATGTTTATGAAAGAGAGTACTTAAAGATAAACATTAAATGTTTATAAAGGATATTTTTTTAAGATAAACTTTGAATGCTTATAAAAGAGATTTTTTTTTTTTTTTATAAACATTGAATGCTTATAAAAGAGTGTTTTTTAAGATAAGCATTGAATGCTTATAGATGAGTATTTTGTAAGATAACCATTGAATGCTTATAAAGTGTTTTTAAGATAAACATTGAATGCTTATAAAATGTTTATTTTTAAAATAAACATAGAATGCCTATAAAAGAGATTTTTTAAAAACTATTTTTAGTTATACTTTGAAAATTTCTCAATACATCTTTACCTTTAATAGGTATTTTATTGTTTTTTTTATTTTGATATATAACTCATCTTGATTGCTAATAAAAACATATGGGAAAAAATACATTCCTAAAAAAGCATTTCATAATGAAATACTTTCTGAATGATAAAATAAACACCCCTCTTTATTTTATATCACGGCGATATTTTGAAAAGAAAAAATACTTTAATACATTTTTAAAGTCCTTTGATTCTTCTATATCTGCACCAAGAAACTATAAAAGCTGCTACACTTTTCAAAGTTATTAACTTTCATCCAAGCATTCTTCACACGATGAATTGAAGCTTTCAAGATTTATTTTTCCTCTATATCAAGAATATTTTTTCTTCAAGCTTAGGTTATAAAATATTTCAGATCTAAAATTTTTCTTTTCTTCTTTTTTAAGATGCAGGATGTTTTCTGATAGGTACATATTGTAGAAACTGCCTCTTTTCTGCTTTGTTGAGATGTAGAATATTTTCTCATATGTGAATATCGTAACACTGCTTCTTTTCTCATTTAAAAAGTTTTCTCATATGTACATATTGTAGTACCCCACATACTGTCACTGATTCTTTTCTGCTTTGTTGAGATGTAGTATATTTTCCCATACGCACATATTGTAGTATTATATATAGTGTAGCGCTGCACATATTGTAGCGCTATACATATTGTTGCACTGGGCTCAGTGCAGCATTTTGTAGTAGTGCTTTTTTTCTGCTTTGTTGAGATGTAGCACATTTTCTCATATGTGCATATTGTAGCACTGTTTCTTTTCTGCTTTTGTGAGATGTAGGATATTTTCTCATCTGTGCATATTGTAGGATTGAGTCTTTTATGCATTTCATATTCTCTTACATTTACATATTGTCATACTGCTTCCTTCCTGCGATGTTGTGATATAGGATATTTTCTCATGGGTACATATTGCAGCACTGTTTCTCTTCTGCATTGTTGAGATGTAGGATTTTTTTACTTATGTACATATAGTAGCACTGGACATATTGTACTATTTCTACTTTTCTGCTTTCTTTAGATGTGGAAAGTTTCCCCTTTTGTTTCACTGCAGGGATTTTCTTTTAGGATTTCTGAAATAAGTCGTCTTTGAGAGAGAGTTATCGTTCTTACCTACTTGTTGTAGAAGGAACTCATTAACCTGTTGCTATGTGTAGACAATGTCTGTTACAAAAGTGTGCAACATTAATATAGGAATTAAGATTATGTGGATAAAATAGTCTTGATATTGATTTTTAATTTGCATTTTTTTTTCAATTTTATACATTCCCTGGGTCTGATGAGTTATATTTAGAAGAAAATGTTTCCTGCAAATACTCTGTAAGTAAAACAGTAAAACTTTAGATATTTTACCAACAAAACTTAATGATTTATCATACTTTAAATTACCTTTATAAAATTGTCTCTAAGAAACTGTATGTCCATTTTTAGTGGTGGAAGGCTCCGAACATTTAATTTAAATCATCATAAATTTTTGAAGAATGGAGTTTTTGGACAAAGTTGTGTCTCTCAGAGCATGAAGAATATGTATCCAAATATAACTTATAGTACCCAAAGGTTAAATGAAAATTTAAACAGTTTAACTTCATGCAAATTGCATATTGAAACCTTCATTATGTTAAATACTATTATAATATAAATTATAATAAATCTAAGTATTTTTTAGTGATATGTTTAACAGTAAATTCATAAACTTTAAATAGATAATTAAAAAAAATAATTGAAAATTTTGTCTCTAGAGGTTGCTGAGCTGTTTCAGGTTGTAAAAATGTTGAAACTAATCTGTAAAAAATATGAAAGATCTTTCATTTTTGTCTTCTTATTCTATTTAGAAATTGTAATGTAAAAAGAGTATCCGTTTAGAAATTTGACGTTATGAAAGTTTGCGAAAAGGCATTTGACGAAAATATGAACTATTTATCAGATTTACTTTATGCAAAATTATGAGCTGCCTGAGAAATATATCAGTCATTTCATCTTTATATCACTTATAGTTAAGAGATTATAAAATTTTCAAATTCAGTGATTCCATTATAAAACATATTGTTTAACCCTTTAACACTAGAACGCCGGGAAATTTTACGTAAGTTTTGTAAAAAATATTTCAAACCAGAAAATTTATTTAAGTAAATTGTTTAACTTATTTCAGTGTAATTTGTATTTAACTTAATTTATGAAAAAAATTCTGGTTCGAATCGGCAATTAGTCCATTGGTCGGTGTCAAATTGACAACAGCTCGGCGTTCTAGTGTTAATGCATGATTTTTACTTTCTTCTATCTTGACAAGAAGAAAGTATTGGTTTCATGAAAATTTTCGAATTCCAGTTTTCGACGGATTTATACGTTTTATGGGTCAGAGATTCCAAAAAACATGTTTTTACAAAATGTCTGTCTGTGAGTCTGTCTGTCTGTCTGTCTGTCTGTCTGTCTGTCCGTCCGTCTGTCTGTCTGTATGTGACACAAATTTTGTGGGCGCTCTATCTCAAGAACTAATGCACGGAATTTAATAAAAATTTATATTCAGGTAGTCCCTGATATAGATTGATGCTGATTATTTTATGGTGTAAATCGCCCTGCAGGTGGCGCTGCTATGTAGCATTTTTCAGGATTTCCGCAAAAGCTCTATCTCAAGAACTAATGCACGGATTTTTATAAAACTTCAGATTACGTTAATCCTTGATATGAATTGGTGCTGGTAACGTTTTGGTGCAAATCGCCGAACAGATGGCGCTGCTATGCTGCATTTTCTAGAATTTACACGATTTTCGTAATAGCTCACTCTCAAGAAATAATGCACGGATTTTCATCAAACTTCAGGTTCAGTTAGTGCTTGATATGAATTGACGTTTTGCCTCTTGTGATGTAAATCGCTCAACAGGTGGCGCTGCTATGCTGCATTTTTTGAGATTTCCGCAATAGCTCTATCTCAAGAACTAATACTTGGGTTTTCAACAAACTTCAGAATCAGGTATACCTGGATATGAATTAGTGCTGTTTATGTTTTGGTGTAAATAGCTCAACAGGTGGCGCTGCTATGCAGCATTTTTCACGATTTCCACAATAGCTCAATGTCCAGAACTAATGCACGGATTTTCATCAAACTTCAGATTCAGTTAGTCCTTGACATGAAATGATGTTTTGTACCTTTTCGTGTAAATCGCTCAACAGGTGGCGCTGCTGTGCTTCATTTTTTGTGATTTCCACACTAGCTCTAGCTCCAGAACTAATGCACCGATTTTCATCAAACTTCAGATTCCGGTATACCTTAATATGAATTAGTGCTGTTTGTGTTTTGGTGCAAATCGCTCAACAGGTGGCGCTGCTATGCTGAATTTCTCAGAATTTCCCCTACAGCTCTATCTCAATAACTAATGCACGAATTTTCATCAAACTTCGAATTCAGGTATACTTTGATACAAATTGGTTCTAAATTGATGTAATTTCTTATACTATTTAAATGATTTAATTGACGTAATTTATATAGAAGAAAGTTTTGTGATGGCCACAACATACTAGTTTATTTTGTCCGGAAAAAATAAATTTAGGTTTTTTTTTTTTGTTGTTGTTGTTCATTATTCACCTGAAAAAGAGAGAAAAAAATTACTTATGTTTCTGTTGAACATTATGTCAAAATGTCACACCTGAGTTACATAACAAAAAATGCTCAATTTTTTTTTTTTTTTAAATTACATACTTACATTTATATGTTTACACTCCACACTAACAACTATTCAACGATATAATAATTCTTATAATACTTATAATAGTTCGCAGAATTAATAATTTCTATGTTATAAACGGATAGAAAAAACACCAGTCGAGCACATTGAAATCAGTATCAGCAAAAGATGTTATAATCTCTTCGTGATAACAAATCAGAACAGAAACAGACTTCTCGACCTTAAATACATGTTATCACACTAAATACCATGTGTACGAAAAATGGCTGATGGATTCTAAAATTCAATAACTAGCAAACGGTGACAGATATTAAAAAAATTCTTGCAGGAGGGTTGTGTATGATGTCAGGAGTTTTTTTACTGTGATTTTTGATTTTAGCTCGAATTTCAAACAATAGATGGCGCTGAGAGCAATAAGTGCTCAGTCCAGACCCGATTTTTGGTACTTCGGGATCCATTCAATACATTTTTATATCCTTTTTTCGCATGGCAGAAGAGAGGGGCCGAAAAATCGAGCCTAGATTTAGCGGTTATTGCTTGCAGTGCCATCTGTTGATGCTATTTGTAACTAAAACTGAGAATCGCAGCATAAAAACTCCTGACATATTACATAACACTCCTGCAAGAATTTTTTAAATATCTGTCATAGTTTGCAAGTTATTGAATTTTGAAATCCATCAGTCATTTTTGTAACACCGGGTAACAGACAATAAATCGCCAAAAGACCAATAGAAAGCGCCAAATGACAAAAGAAAATTATATTACACTATATATTTAGGGGATAAATTGTTTAATCCAAACTATAGATAAAAAATAAATACTTGACAGAACTTTTATGTAACAATTGTTGGATTTTATTACTTACATCCCTCTTCCACACTTACAGACTTATATATTTAGAGATAAGAATTCAGAGTAACTATAAAATGCACTTTCGCTTCATTAGTAGGTGTTTGAAGCTTAATAGAAAAAAAGCTTATTCCCAATAGACGCTGACTTCGATTTTGGTAACTTTCGTCAAGGACTTTAGTAACTAAAAGTTTAGCCATTTTTCACTTCTAATAGATTCTGGTGTAATGAACTGTAGTGCTTTTTATAAAGAGAGGTAGTTCTTTACTTCGTAGAGCATTTTCTGTTGAGTCTTTTTATTTTTAGTAAAGAAAAAATTGATTAAAGTTAACTGTTAGTACTGTCAAAGACTTTTTAGGTTTCATTGTTTTTCATTTCATAAAGTACAATATTTTTTGAGAGCGTAGATGTAGAAAAAACTTATACGTGAAAACACACTAATTTATTTTTTTGTAAGCTCTATGTAAAATTAATAGGCATTGAAAAATTTATTGCCCATGTGTAAATAATATATTAAAGAGAATGAAACGAAATCTTTGCGGTAATTAATCATCTTAAATGCAAATATTATCACAGTTTAGAATTTCTTTCTGTTAATAAGATCTCAACTAAATGTTTTACTAATATTGCAGTAATTTAGAATTTGTTTTTAATTTTCTATTAGATTTCATAATAAATGCAAATTTTGAGACACTTCATTTTTCATTGAGATTTTCCTTTTTAACTTAAAACAAGAAAGGAAAATCATACGTTAAGCATGGTGTATGAAACACTTTCAAACACATTCAGACTATTGTTACAAAACATCACTGTTTAATAAAGTGAAAGAGATATATAAGTAAATAACGAATTATGAAACACTTTCAAACACATTCCGAATACTGCAAACGTCACGGTTTAAGAAGGTGATAGATGGTATACACATAACAATAGATTAAGAAACGCTTTCAAACACATTCAAAATACTGTTGGCTACATTGGATAAGCAAACTAGTTTAATATTGTCAGTTATATTTTACGGAAATTTTTTTATATCTTCTTATATTCCTGTTTTTTTTAATTAATTACTGTTGGTAATTATTAAGATTTATGTTACTACTAAAGTTTAGAAAACACAAAGTAAAATATTCTAATTAAAATTGAAAGAAATAAGGTATTTATGAGAATACTTTTTTTCTAATTTTTATAAATAAATGTTAGTTTTTAAAAATTGGCGATAAAAAATAGCATAGACAAACTTTGATTATGTTTGCTAATTAATTCATTTTTAATAAGCTTATTTTTTGTGAAATCATACATTCTACTTATCGTAAAATAATTGAAAAAAACTCTATATATTTTAAGAAATATTCCTAAAATAGATTACACCATTATAGATCACTGTTATGCGTAAAGGAACTATTTCGTGTCCTTGTTTTACTTTATAATGAAAGGGTTACTTCATAATATATATATATGGCTAATTCCATGAAAACTTGTCATGTCAGTCACACAGCGGATAATCGCTATGCTTGTTGGCCACCGTTATTTTCGAAAAGTTTGCTTCACGTTATTCAATTGATGAGGTATCTCCGATAAAATACTCCGACATTTTTCCGTTCTAAAATACTGGTAACCAAAAATCGTAGTATGTGACAGTGACAGACATGACAAGTTTTCATGGAATTAGCCATATATATATATAATATGAAAAAAGGGAATACAGTAAAAATAACAAATTTCTAGTCGTTAATATCTGTGCCCGAGTATATTTCTTACTTGGCAATATTGATTTAAAAACGTAAAATTACAAATTCAAATTATATCTAATATTTATAAATTTAGCTTTAAGAAGATATATTTTTCAGTCAGTGACTTTGTAACTTCCTAGTGAACAAATCCTATATATTTTTATTTATTTATTAATGTTTATTGATTTATTATTGGAAAAATAATATTTTTAATATATGAGGAGCTCACAACCATAGTAGACCAAGTGCATTTTGAAAAAAAAAAAAAAAAAAAAAAAAAACGATATAGTCGATTTAGAAGGTGCATAAAATCCCCCCCTTTTATTCACTCCCACAGTGAAGCAATTCTGTAAACAGATGACACAGATGAGAAAGTATGTGAAAAAATAGGCTCCGTTCCCTGTGGGAGTAGATAAAATAGATTTTATACACCTTCTAAATGGACTATCTCATGTTTAGAGTTTCGTTCATCTGTCGAAACCCTATTCGTCTCGCTCCTCTGTCTGTCTGTCTGTCCGTCACAGAGCCCATTCTCAGAAACTATATATGTTGGAGACTTGACATTTTGCATACATATAGCTGAACACCTCAAATCAAACAACAAATCATAAAGTTTTGAAAAAGTCTTATATTTACTCGTCTGAGCTCTAACTTGTGTATTTTAAGTTTTTTGTTCTAACTGAGCCCCTAATTAAGTTGAAGACTGGAAATTTTGCATACTTATAGCTGAACACCTCACATAAAAGGACAAATCATAAAATTTTGAAAAAGTCTTATATTTACTCGTCTGGGCTTTAACTTGTGTATTTTAAGCTTTTTTTTTCTGAGCCCCTATTTAAGTTGAAGACTTGAAATTTTGCATACTTATAGCAGAACACTTGCGATCACACGAAAAATCGTAACATTTTCAAGCAGTCTTATAGTATTTACCCCTCCGGGCTCTAACTTGTGTATTTTAAGCAATTTTTCTAACCTCCCCCGATTGCACCCGGTCGGTACTTTTCTAACTTTTGCCGACACCCCCTTTGACCACTCTTTCATATTATGCACATAGCCTTACATATTTCAGATCTACTTTTTACCACCAGGGGGCACCTAGATATCTCGGGTGCTATGTGCCTGATCTCCTCGACTAATATATCTACGGATAGGTTGTAAAACGGAGTTTCGTTCGGATACAGGTTTGTGTTGAATAGAGTGAGCCCCCTGGTTGCGAAATGTGGAACAAACAGATTTTACAAAAAGACAAAGTGTTTTGAAAGGAATATTAAATGAAACCCTCTGTGCGATCTGTGATCACTTTACCCACTTGTTTTTCATGGGCTTGGTTTATTACGGTTGTGAACAGCCCTCCATCTCACAAGTGCCAACCTCTGAAAGCTCTTTTAATTCATTTATGCCTAGATTCGTCCCATTTTGGGGACGTTTCGAATTCTAATTTTTTTTTATAATCTTCTTCTTATTTACAACATGAAAATTGTATGATGTAATTGTCTTTAAATGTCTTTTTATATTACCGAGTAATCAGCGTAAGAGTGATATTTATTTACTTAAATGGAAGCCTTTTTTTAGGTGTTTATAGATTTTTCATTTTTCAAGATAGCGAAATGTAAAAAATAACTTTATTTGTATTTTTTATATCAAGGATCCAAACAAATGTCATAATCTTATGTTGTAGATTTCTTTAAAATACGGAGTTTTTTAAATTGCGAAACTATATTTTCAAGCCTATGTTTTATGCGTGTTTCTAACGTACAAAATATAGGGCGCTGGGCGCAAATGGGTACATGTTTCTATTAGCCCTTTAGGGGACAGTTATTTATGTAAAGTCCTTTTTAAGATGATTTTGGAATAAATTGTTTCTTAGCTTCAAATACGATTATTCTTAATATATTATTAATAATACTTATAATGTTATTAGTCTCTACAACAAAATAAATATATTTTTAATAGTTCATAAAAATACTAATTCTAGTGCATAATATAAAATTTAAAGGTCAATTTAAATACAATTACAAAACATATAATTATGCCTTTTTCCACACAGGCATATTCCCATATTTAGTACTTTACATTTTATCAAATAAATACAAAAATATTTTAGCATAATTTTTTTTAGTATTTTTCCTGTTCATTTTGGAACATTTTAAAGGGATTTTACCAACAAATTTGAAAATACAAAAATTAAGGCATAATTGGGTTAATAATAAAAATACTTTTCATTTTGTTTATATTCTACTCTTTTCCGCAATGAATCTTAGTCTTCAATTCTGTTCAACTGAAATTCAAGATTAATGATAGTATTTTAATACAACGAAATTATATAAATAAGTTTTAAAATGTGCCTTATAAAATACCTATATTTTAATTTAAAATATAATTTCTTCCAACTTTATTCCACTATGCTGAATATAATACATTTTAAATAATTTTGTAATTCTAAATTCCGGCATAATTATTTTAATGGAGCATTAAGCCAATATAAAGGCAATGAATCTACCGTACAAAATTGTGTTTCTTAATTATCAATTAAAGCAGAAGTAGAATCTCTACGTTCTTAAAGTTAAGTTAGAAAATTTCAAGTCGAGCAAAATTAGATAATGTGTAACAGTTTTACTTTAGAAGTTAGTCATTTGACCATAAATACGTAAAATTTTAAAATATTTCAGTAGAATGAATCTTTATCAAATTACACTTACCGATTTTAAGCCTGATGGAAAGATAATGAAATTAAAGAGTAGTTTTAATTATAAAGTTATCTATCATAAAATTTAATGAATTTTCTCATGAATAGTTTCCAAAATATTCTGTGTCTATGTAGGAATTCTCCTGTAATTAAGTTTGTTCTGGATAAATCAATATCTAATGAATATTCTTAAAAAAAAAAAAAAAAAAAATCAATTGAATCGTACCGACCTATTGGAAAATTGCATTTGTAATCAACCGTTAAACTCCTAAAGAGTCATGTTTTACATTAATGATATAAATATAGGAATAGCGAAATTAGAAATAAAATCATAAGTCGAAATGCAATATTCCACTTTGATCCAATCACATATTACACAATAAGACCTTTAAAACGTTTTCTATTCACTTAAAAGTTGACAGATAAAAATAGTACAGATGTTACAAATTTAAAATACACTTTATATTTATATTTCCTAGTACTTTCGTCCTGGAAAATTCACAGCCCTAGTGAGAAAATATTTTAATTATTAAGATGCTACTTGGCGCAGAATGATATAAATTTAAAAGCAACGTTAAAAACGCCTAAATATGCGAACATTGAGCAGACTAGTTTCGATAGCCTTTAGCTGACCGTCCTCAGTGCAAAGAATAACGGAAACTTGCTCAACATAAACTTAACTTTCTTGAAGCATTTCATATCTAAAAAAATTATGAAATATTGTTAATAGTAAATTCGCTACTCCCCTTTTATCAGATTTCTGGAAATATTTCATAAAATCCTCTTTTTCTTAATTACTACCAGTATTTATTCACATTTTTGGTGGCATTACCTATACTCTTCTCCTATTGGGTGGTATCCGTATTTTTCTGATTCCCCGTTGGTTGATGAACTTCTCAGTTGAATCCGCTTCTCCTCTATATAATTTGAGTAAGTTTTCATTATCCTTTTGAGGACGGCACGCTAAAGGCTACCGAAACTAGTCTGCTAAAAGTTCGCATATTCTGGCGTTTTTAACGTTACTTTTAAATTTATATCAGGTAATATTTTTATTTATTGCAGTTCTATTCATTTCACATACGTCACTTCATTTGAAATTGGAGAAACTGTAATTCTTAAGGTAGCTGAAAGTAGAAGTAGTAGTACTCGGGATTAAACTTTTGTAGAGGAAAACATATTTAACTGCCGATTCATTCATTTCAATATGTCACTTTCGTTTTTAAGTGCGAAGCTGGACCGTAGTAAAAATGTTTTGGATTAAACTTGTGTTGAAAAAATTATTTAATTGCCGTTCCGAAGCTACTTCTACTACTTTCCATTTAAGACGAAGTGACGTAGATCAACAAAGTGACGTATTAAAATGAATGAAATATAGAATTAAAACTTCTAGATAAATAAATTGCTATCTTACATTTTAATTTAAACATGAACAGTTTGAACTGATATTAAGTACAACTAAACGCGTAAAAATATCTGATGCCAACAATTTTCATTTATGAATTAAAGAACTTCATAATTTTTATAAAGTAAATATCTAACTACTAGCCGCCCATAGCGTCCAGTTTGGTCTCCCTTAAAATTTATGTTTGGGAAAGCATGCTAAGCATTGTATCATGTTACTTTTATTCATAATTTAATTTACCTGGAGTCCTTTAAATATAATTAATGTAATTCTTAAGCTAATATTAGTTTTGTTGCATTAAAATATCTCAATTTGTTTGTTTTCTCTAAGCAAGTAAAACCTATTGGTTTAGAATGGAAGTCTATGGAAATTTGGCGAAATATTAGAGATATCGCCAAGTTGGCGTCACTCGGCGACATATTTTGGTCTCCAAATTTGGCGATATATCGACAGGTTGGCAATAAACTTGGCGGCAATTGGCAACAGAACAGGGTCCCCCCTATGGTAACCCCCTTATAGATATGGAGATGCATTAAATGTTGTTCAATAACCAATGAGGTGCGTTTCATTCGGGCGTTGCCATTAAACGATTAACAAATAATCACGATTTCTGTGCCACGTATTATAACGTAATATTATATATATATTGGTTTTAAACTGATTTAAACATTTTAATAACTGTCTCATGAAATGAACGATATGTCAATCACTGGATTTACAAAGACCTTACTTATAAAACTTTACCTGAAACAGCAACTAATAAGTCATCCTTTTATATTCATTAACATAGGATTAATATTTGCGTCTATGACTAAAATGGAAAAACGTATCATTTATTTTCATTGCATAAAAAATGGTAATCAAAGTAATGCACTAATGAAAATGAAATTTTATAATCCCTTATTATAAAAAATTAATTATCTGCGATAATAATTATTTTTTTTTATTTTGCATGGAAGATTTTATAAATGAAACTAAAAAAAAACTTTTGAAAAAAAAAAAAGGAAAAACTGTGCCTAAAAAAGAGTTTTATGAGAATTTTTATTAAACTCTTTGATATTTATGTATTTATATGAAAGCTCATTTTTCAAACATATCGTTTTCTAATAAAAGGATAAAAAAATATTATATAATCTGTTTGTTATATAAAAAAGTGAGTAAAAAGGTGAACAATAAGCAGTTACAACACTTCTTAATGTTTCATAATTTTGATATTTTTTTTTTAAGTTATTCGAAAAGTTATTTTAAAGTTTAATTGAATTCATTTAGTAAATAATAGGTTTTTTTGCGTTATTATTGGAAACGTTAATTACCATTATTACCTTTTTTAAAAAGCTAAACCATTATGTTGTTTTCTTTTAAAAAGTATTACTTTTTTTATCTAGCAACTGTTCTTTTACTTTCTTTTTTTTTTCTTTTTTGGTAAGTTTTATCGCTTTACTTCTTTCATTTTATTCTTCTTTTTCTCTATGGTAAGTTTTTTTTGTTGTTGCATTTTAATACGAATTCTTTGAAAGCAGAAAAAAAAATAAAATAAAAACTTAAAGGTTATGCACTTTTATTTAAAAGAAAATGTTTTTTTTTTTTTTTTTTTCGTTCATATATATATGTAGATATATATATATTTGTTATAATAGAAAAGTTTTAACGATTTTATTAGTGAAAATGTCAATTCCAGTAAAACCTCCATCAAGCGACCACGTTCCGTTCCAATAAAAATTGGTCGCTGCGAAAGGTGGTCTCTTAATGGAGGTCATGTTTAAATCTAGATTTTAATTGTTGAAAAAGGTAAGAATTAAAGTTACTAAGATTTATTTTTCACATTAGGAAAAAATATAAAAATTTAAGTATCAAAACAAAAGTTAATTATATAAGTTAATTACTGCAGAGGTTAAAAAATGAATACATTGACGCTTGCTTTGATTTTACGGTTTTATCTTTTATAACTTTTATTTTCAAGTCCTTTCGAAGTACAGGAAATGAATGCATTTTTCTTTGAACGGGAACAAATAATGACGATTTCATTAATTTATCTATTTCTTTGAGATTTTTCTGACAAAATAGGGCGGGGGAGTTTATTGATCGTCATTCTTAATTGTCATCAGAGTAAAATTTATTGCATAAAAAAACACAAAGGGGTTTAAACACTTAAAAGTTATCGGAATAAAAAAAAATCTAAACTTAGTTTAGAAGTTTGATGAATAAGGGGCTCTCCGGAATTATCTTTCTAATAAAACCTTCTTCAAGCGACCAGGAAAAAACGGAATTTGTTTCGTCTTCTTCAAAGAAATTGGTCGCTCATGGAGGGAGTTCAACAGGGATGGTCTCTAAATGGAGGTAAAATTAGTACTGAGCCTATGGGAATAAATTTCGTTCCATGAAAAAATGGTCCTTCAGAGAGGTGGTCGTTTAATGGAGGTTGTCTCACAGGGAGGTTTCACTGTACGTTATGCTAGTTTGACGGCAAATATAAACAAAAAGGAGTAAAAGAGAACAAAAGAAAGTCGCTGTATACGCAGTTATCTTCTTTAAAATGCATTAGAAATAATTTGTCTCAAAAGTTTGTACTCCGTATTTTAAAATGGCAAATAATATGAAAATAATTATAAATGCGCTTTATAATAATGCTTACCATTGTAACAAATAATCTAAATTTGTTAAATTTTACAAAACTAGGGGGCTCTGCCCCCTACGAGCTACGCTCGTCAACCCCCGTTCAGACACCGCAGACTCTAACAGCACGATAATTTGATCGGCTTTAAAAAGATTTCGGAAGATTGAATTATAATTTGAATCTGAGAATTATAATCTGACGTAATTTTTACCAAACTTATCTTTTTCTTTTTAATATTCACGTAAAAATATTTTTGTTAGAAATGAAATATTATGATCATCTTAAAATATCAAATAAATGTCTCGAGCAATTTTTAAATTTAAACTGTTTTGCAATATTATTTTTTGTTCATTTTATATAATAAGTGTAATGTGACGTAAATTCTCCTATTTAAGACTTCTAGCGCATGTTTATGAATTTATTATTTTACAATATTCTGTCTCTTTTAAAATTCACGTGTAATTATAATTTTTATAACGTAATTTTCAATGAGTTCCTGCTTTTTATATTTTCTGTTTATAATAGTCACGTGTAAAATAAATTTTTAATTTGAAGTAAACATTATTGTTTGCGCTGTTTATACAACTGGCAACAGTTTAAATTAATAACATTTTTTAAAATTTGTAAAAAATATCTCTCGAAATGCTGAAAATTTGAATTTAAAATTGAAATAAAACCTCAAAAAATGAGTCAAATAAGAAAAATAAATTAAATCTGCACACCGGGAACTTATATCGTATAAAATGATCTAAAAATGATTAAATTCTCATGTATAGTTTTTGCTCCAATAAAACTTTTTTAATGGAACGATTTTGTCCAACTTTAGCATTAAATATCTCTGAAAATAATTCTTCGACTTGAAAACTTTCTGCATCAGCGTGTTTATCAAACATTTCTCTATAATACCACCGATTTTCATATTTTTGTATGCAACAGTTTTTTTTTAATATTAACGATAAAAGGCCATGCTTAAGCATTCAAATTGGATGTGGATCTACCCGGAATATATACGCAGATTTTCATTGGTCCATTTCCAAACCAAAACTTTTTTTCATATACAGAAGGATTCCTTAAACGCGCAACTACAATTGAAATACGTTGTTGTTTTACACTATCTGTAAATTTAATGTCAGTGTTTGTACAAATTAATTGAAAATTAAGCTTCAAAATGCATAAATAAAGTGAATCTCGTTCGTTTCTTCAGCCTATATCGATTGCCAAAAAACGCATAAAAAGAATTAATAGCACCAAAAATCTTCACAATTTTTATAACTTGCTATGACAAATAATATATAGTTTCAATTTCCACAGATTACCTTATATTTCAACACGATTATAATTGAGAACATCCTCTAATTTATTTGAAATGAAATTTAACGTCTTCAGATTACAATGCATTTTTCAGTTTTCAAAATGAAAAACTCATTTTTTCCACTATAAAAACCAATAAGTTTTTTGCCTTCCATCACTGTCACGATTTCAGGAATTTCGTTTCGCAAGGAATCTTTTTCACGTATTTCAATCCAGTAGCGTAGCCCTGCATACTGTCATTTATTCGTTCCATAAATTGTTCCTCTCTGTCATTTTCCAAAATTGAAAATTGAAAAAATTAAATTTACTCGTATTTTGACTAAGAAATTTTTAATTAATTGAATATTGTGTGTAACCAATATTTTAATTGTGCTTTAAAATAATTATTTGTTTATGAATTACATATGTATTTTTTAAACTGAGAATAAAATTATTGAAACAATTATAGGACTTACATGTACAAAAAATAATTTCACACACAAAAGATACTTGTGTATATGTTTTACAGATGACGATTTAAGCTAAGAAACCAATACGTTAACCCTTTATCTACTGGTGGTACTTATAAGTACCATTAAAATAACTTGTTATAAAATCCATTGAATACATCGATTAGTTGAAATACAGTTTAGAAGAAGTTGTAGATACTTTATCTTGTTCCAAAAGCATTATCGGTTACACAAAACAAAAATATTTTTAAAAGGATGATTTCTTTTCAAATATAAATTTCTATAAATTCAAATTTAATTAATCCTTCTAAATCCTTCAATCCTTCTAAAACCCTTCTAAAATTTATCAAATTATTAAGTAAATATTCTAATGTAGTTTCAACATATCACGAAAAATGCTTTAGAAGATAAAATTTTCACTGATTGATAATTTAGTACATAAAGGGTTAAAACATTTTACCATTTCAGTTACATTCTACCTTGCAAGGTCATAAAAAAAGTCATAAGTTTCCTTATATCTGCAAAAATATAATATAACCACGGTCGGTAATATGCAATAATCTCTTCCGATTTAACTAAATTTAAAAAGCGCTTTTAATTTTTCAAAATCTCAGAAAACAATATATTTTCAAGGTTTAAGGTATTATTTATAAAAAAAAGTTTATATTACTGATCACTGATTTTCGGAAACATTTCCGAGTATTTTGTATAGTGTATTAGCATTTTTTTTTTCAAACCGGAATATCGGTTTTCTGAATGCTGTCCATAATCAAGTAAGCATTTTCATGTTCAAAAGCCATGTTTTACAAACAAATATGATACTTTAATAACACTAACATTACGATTATCATTATTTTCTTGTTTGCATGTTGTTTTATTCTTGCAAATATAAATTAAGATACGCAGCTGAAAATGTTTAATTGAGAACTGATAGCATTCCAAAAACAAATATTATGGTTTGAGAAAAATTATTAAGGCACTATAAAAACTGTTATAGAAGGATGTTATTAATTCTCAATTAAACATTTTTAGTTATGTAACTGAATTTATACATGCAAATGAAACAAAATAGTATTAGTTTTGTTATTAATGTTAATGCGGTTACTTTATCATGTTTGTCTGTAAAACATGCTCGTTGAGCATGAAAATGTTGTCTGGGAAATCGATACCGTCCAAAACAAAACTTGTGACCTGGTTTGAAAAAAACTAATTAATACTCTATAAAAACTACTCGGGACTCCTTGCCGAGTAGTTTTCATAGAATATTTGTCAGTTTTTATCAAACCGGAAAATCAGTTTTTAGGATGTTATTAATTACCAATTAAACATTTTCAGCTCGATAACTGAAAAAACATGCAAGATTAAGAAAATAATAATATTTTCGTTCTTAATTTTAATCCTGTTAATTCATCATATTTGTCTGTAAAACATGCCTGTTGAACATTAAAATGATTACTTGGATATTGATAGCATCTCGAAAACCTATTATCCGATGAGAAAGCTACTTAATACACTATAAAAAGTTACTCGTAAACATTACCGAAAGTATTCCAAACGAACGTTCCAAAAGTAAAAAAAAAAACTTTGTTTTTGTAAAATCTCTTTCAGATCTCGAAAATATATCAGTTTATGTGATTTATGAAAATAAAGATCGCTTTTCGGAATCGTGGGAACCTCAGAATAGGTAAGTGTACACACTCAGAAATGGATACTCAGATTTCACAAAATTTTCTTCGTTTTTGACGAATCCGTTTCCTGGAAAATGCTCCCAGTGAATATTTCGTCAAATTGAGCAAATTACTCTCTTCGCTTATTTGAGGATACAAATTTCGTCAAAAGTGCTTGTTCTAAAAGTGCAATAAAAGGGCTGTTCATGCCATCTATTGAACAGTTTAGAAGCATCTGTATTTATCACAGGGGAAAAATGATACCACTTATCTTTTCCTTCGGAGTGGTTCGAACTCACGACCTCCGGTGTAAGAATCCGTCACTCTTATCTTCCTATTTAGCTCCTGCATGGATGTGATTTTAAATGCATGTAGTGGATTCTACTGCGTGCTTATATTTTTATAAGGTAGATTTTAATTTTATCGATGCTGTTATAATTCCTGCAAATTTTAATTAATAAGGCTAATTTACTATTAAGGTTTCCTATTGTTTATGAATAATTAGAATATAGCTTGATTAATATAATTTATTAGAGAAATTTTCTTTACTCAATGAATGATTAAAATATGGTCTGGTGAATTTGTTGCTCAGAAATAACGAATTTTGAAGTGTATATTGGAGAAGATTTTATCAATTTGAGTAGGTGGCTTTAAGATTTTAACACTTTACTATTTATAGAAGAGAGAGGGACCAATTATGCATATTTTTAATTTGATTGCTGTATGAATATATTTCTTAAATGAAAAAGGGATCCTGGAATTTTTCAAAATTTATTGACCAAATTTTCCTTTTGAAGGATTTTGTAAAACACAGAAAATTTATTCTTTTTAAATTAAATCATAACGAACAGCAGAAAAAAAATAATAATAGTAATAAGCATTATTAAAAACTTTAGCAGCTAACAAAATAACTAATGCAGAAACAATAACTACCTATATGTCAGTATTTCCTGAAAAGCGCTAAAAAGTGTTGTTTTTTAAATAAATTGTGATAGGAATAACATAAACAAGCAAATATCTGTTTGCTAAAGTCGCATGATTGGAGGAAGTACAGTAGCGCGCCCCTCTTCAAACAGCTACCGCAACTGTTTCCTTAAAATGCATTGATTCTGGCTGTGAGTAAGGAAACGCTTTGGTCAAATATTTGAGAGCTTACGTTTCGAGAGTCACGTGATATTGATATGAAATGATTGTCAAAAACGACGAAAAACAGCTCAAGGATTGCTGAAACTTCAAAAGTGAGAGTTTTGTTTCTGAGAGTGTATATTTTCATTTGTAGTCATATCATATTTTCCTATATTATTATTTTTTTGTAAATGAAATGCATTAACGATTTATCAGTGAAAAGGTCGATAACGTTATGTTAGTTTGACTACAAATATAAACGAAAGATAACAAAAGGGAACAAAAGGAGGTAGCTGTACAGTTAAGTTCTTTGAAATGCTTTAGAAATAATTAACCTAATTTATTTTTAATTTCGTGTGTTAAAATGACGAATAATATGCAAATAAATATAAACACACTTTAAAATAATGTTTACCATGATAACATACAATCTAAATTTGTTAAATTTCACAGAATTACATTCACTTGTTACAAAAATTCAAATACGCTGATTTTTTATACTGTCTGCAAATTTAATGCCAGCGTTTGTAACAAATTAATTGAAAATTAAACTTCAAAATGCAGAAATAAAGTGAATGACGCTGCGTTCCTTCAATCTTCATTGATTGCCAAAAATCGTAGACAAAAATAATTAATAGCACCAAAAATAGGCACACTATGACATAAACAAAATACAGTGTCATCGAAAAATAATGCCTAGATTTTAAGTAACTGTCACAAAAATCTATGAAAGGTAATTTATTGGTCTTAGTCTTATAATGTGTGGCAAAAAATAATTTTTTTTCATACCTTAGTATGTTTCAATGTGAGCACCGTTCGGTGTGCACCAGAAGCAAATGTGTGCAATGTGAGCACCAGGAGCAGTTTTACCTGGATAAGTTCTCCGAAAATGCCGCGGTACACTGACTATTAATTTTCACTCCTCATACCAAATCACGCACGCACTGTGGGCAGCTGCAGTCTCGTGCGTTGGCTGACCTTGACGACTGCCCAACTAATCAGCGCATAACACAGACACGCAAACTAATTCTGGTGAACTAAAACCAAACTTGTGTTCATCAGTTATTGTGTAGTGAAAGAATTACTCATTGAACATAAAAGATTTCGATGTTATGATTTTTTTTTAAATCTAGGCATTATTTTTCGATGACCCTGTATATTTACGATTTCCATAGATTATCTTACATTTTAACACGATTATATTGAGAACGTTCTCTAATTTATTTTAAATGAAATTTAACACCTTCACTGTGCAATTCCTTTGTAAGTTATCAAAATGAAAATTTCTTTATTCCGCTATGAAAACCAATAAGTTTAGGGCCTTTCATCACTGTCACGAATTCTTGAATTGCGTTTCGAAAGGAATCCTTTTCACGTATTTCAATCCAGTAATGCAGCTCCGCATGCTGTCATTTACTCATGTCATAAATTTTGAAGACTGTTCGTAACTGTCATTTCCTACAATCGGAAATTTGAAAATGAGATTTACTCATGACTAAAATAATAAATTTTTAATTAATCGAATACTGTAGATAACCAGGAGTTGCTTTTTGTATTAAAATTAATATCTATTTATGTTTTTTTTTAATAATTTCTTTGTTTTAAGAAAATTCCGAATGAAATGTGCTACTGAAACAATTTGTTAGATGAACTAAAGATTAAACAAAAAAAGATAGCTAAGTAGATGTTTTACAACTAAATATTAGCTAAAAAACGCATACTTTAAGAGCCTTTTTCATTCCTTTAAATTCTATCTTACGCTGTAAAAAAAAGACAAAATTGTCTTAATCTGCGAAAATACAGGGTGCCGATAAAAAAAATGCAGTTATAAATTTCAATAGTATCAACTGTAAGCGTGTAGAGTGTTAGTTCCAGGTCACAAATAAAGAGTAACTCAAACAGTTTTAGGTAAGCGCATGCGCGAGTACAGCTTTGTTATTGACTCGCTTGCAGTGCCACATACGCAAAATGATTTACTCCTGACCTTAAAGAATTATTGCTGGGCTGAACATTTAAAATCAGTTAGAGACATGCGATTTTTTCCTTTGAGGCTTTATAAAAGATCGTGTCTATATTCCGCCGCTACCCAATGATTTGACAGAGTTGAGACAAAGAATTGAAGAAGCTGTTGCTTCCATACACTGGATTTGTTAATCGAAGCGTGGGAAGAATTGGACTTTAGGTTGCATGAGTGCCCTGTAACTAAACGGCCACCTATTGAACATAAAACTAGGTTAGTTTTCCTCCAATTTGATGTATGATTTATTGTAAATAGTCTAAAATAAACTGCTCTGATATACCATTGAAACTGGGACATTATTTTATTGACATCCTGTATAATATAACCACGATCGGAAATACACAATAATCTCTTCCGAGTAAACTTGATTCTGAAAAACGTCCTTAATCCTTAGAAACCTCAGAAAGCAATATACTTTCTAGATTTGAAATAGAATTTATAAAAACAAAATTTCTGTTACTACTACTAACTTACGGAAACATTTCCAAGTATTTTGTATAGTGTATTAGTCGATTTTTTTCGAACCAGAATATCGGTTTTCAGTATGCTGTTCTCAAATACGGATTTTGATGTTCGACAAACATGCTTTACAAACATATATGATAATTAGAATTTAAGGTTATTATTATTTTGTTACTCTTGCATGTATAAATTAATTTACGCAGCTGAAAATGTTTAACTGAGAACAGATAGCATTCTAAAACAAATATTCTGGTTTGAGAAAATTTATTAATTCACTATAAAAACTGTTATAAAAGGATGCCACAGAATTGACAAATGTTTTTTTAGATTAGATTTTTATGGTGATTTCAAATCTGCAATAACTTTCCTTAACTCATGTCCAAATTTTGAATAAATTGGATTTCTTCTACTGCATTGGATTTCTACTTCTGTACTGACACAAGTTTAAGCGGGCACAGGACCTTTGAGTTTGTCGAAAGAATAAAAAGCATCGCCTTCATCAAAGTACCAACACACAAACAATATGCAATTGAGATCTTTTTTCCCCCCTTTCTGTCTAAAGTAAATATCTTTAACTACATTATCCAGAAAAATAAATGTTTTATGTGCAAAATTAACATTTAAATTTAAAATTAAAAATTTCATCTCACTAATGCGTGATTAAGTGCTGCTCTCATGATAAAACTGTAAATTATGCGTATGGAAAAGAATTTTTGAACGAAATGGAATCATAACACACCTACTTATAACTTAAACCAAAATATAACAGAAAAGTTTGTTTAAAATTTAATTTTAGCACAAAAAAAAATTCAAAGTTTTAAAAAGTTTTTCAAGTTTTTCAATTGCAGTAAAATAAATAACCAAAATATTTTTTTCTAGCATTTAGACTATAAAGAAACGCATATTTGTTTTTGTTTTTTTTTAATCTGTAGCTTACATAGTTTAAAAGTAACAGTGCGCGCAAACTCCAAATTTACTAATCTGAGGAAAAAGGAGGCTGATGAGGAGGGTTTTTAAAGTTTCTATATATGCCAATGTCTTCAATTTCTATCAATGTTTTAATATTCAATTATACTCACCGTCTACAAATGATTATAATTCAAGAAATACGGAGATTTATGATTTGAGTTTTTTGCATATTGTTGAGAAATTTTAAAACTTTGAGAATAAACCAAAAACCGAAAGCTGATTTTTTTTTTTTAAGTTTAAAGGTCCTGTTCCCCCTTAATATAAAATGCTTTTTTAGGGGTGTGTATTTCATTTTCAAAAGGGTCAACAGTGTTTGATTCTTATCAGGAACATAATCAACAATGGGTATAATCGAAAATGTACTGGAAAAGTAGCAGAATGTATCCTAACAAGCTGTAATAGATCTCAAAGTATCATGAAAAGCGTTTTCTGGATTTTTTGGGAAAAAAAATAAATTTTCACTTTTTTCTAAACAATAAGTGTTAGAAGAAAACGTATACAAGATTTGAAAGCAGCGCAAAAAGGTGATTTAGAAACATATAAGTGTATTCGTGTGGCAGAAATGGATTTGAAGGAACGATAATATAAAAAAAAAAAGAAAAATATGCAAATTAGACGCTATTCACGGTCACATGTCAGTATAATCTCACAAATAACATTTTTGTAAAGTAACCCACATAGCAATTATGATTGAAAACAAAGCAAAAAAAAAACTGTCTGAAAATGCTTTATGTCTTAAATTTGCATATAATTGTACAAAAATTCCAAAAATTGCATTAATCGAAATATACATGTGGCCAAGCGAAAAACAAATCTTATGAAATACGAATTTTTTTATTTAATCGATCGTTTTTATCGGCAGACGATAGAACTGAAACAACATGTCTCTGATGTTTTTAGATCGAGGCCAGAGTTTGTGTACATTCGAATGTTGTCGGCGCTAAGATGTGTTTTCTTACTTTGTAAATAATTTAATTTTAAAGTTTTAATTAAAGCATATTTTTCATAATGTTTCTTCTACGCCCACTAGATGCAAATATTTCAGTAAAAATTAGACGTTCTGAAGAAAATCTAAAACTAGATTCGGAATAAGCACAAAAAACTGAATAAGAAACAACTAATTTTGATTTTCTGGCAGAGCAATAGTTCAAATTTCTAGACCAGTGTTATCACATAATTTATTAGCCAAAAGTTTTAGCCTCAGTTATTCTCCATGAAAAAGAAAAATCGGGGTGAATAATTAAACGAGTTGTCATTTATTGTCATACTGAAATCCTTGCGTGATTGAATAGTAACGACATTTCATTATTTTTACAAATGGGATCTGTTCCATCCCAACAATGTGAAATGACAGCATAATTTTCCTTGTCAGGGCATTCTTCTATTGATTGGAACTGCTTGTCAATTTCGTATTTCCACTTTCAGTGACATACAGCTTCATAAATTGCTGAAACTTTACATTTTATTAATGTCTTTTGAATAGTTTGGGGTTACCTCAATCAACAAATAGTCAATCAATACGGGATTTTTTTTTTTTTTTTTTTTTTTTAGTATGCTTAAATTATTTTAGGTTAAATAAATTATATAAAAGAAGGATTTTTATGTTGCTTTTCGCAAAGATATTTTTTGTATTTCTTAAATGCACTGAGTTTAATTTATGATACATGAAGTCCAAATATTTTTTCTGTTTTTTTTTTTTTTTTTTTTATAAATGTCAGATATTATCAATTTCTCTTTAAGCAATGAAAAAGAATTCAGAAATATCTTTTGTGAGAATATAGAAATTGAAAATTAAGGATGTTAGACAGTGAGTTCTCAATTTCTCCTCGCTAATGTTAAACCGGTGGGTGTTTGACACATTTGTATTTTTAAAGTATCTCCTTAAGGAATGAACATTTTTAACTTTATTTTTCTGTGTACTCTTTTTAAAGAATGTCTCCTTTGTTAGCTCACAGGTTATAAAACCTCGAGAGCTAATGTTCCCGCAGGTTCTGTATGTATGTACGCAACACGATAAATCTTGATAGAAATATCCGATTTGCTTCAATTTTTTTCCTGGGTACATTCTGGTAAGGCGCTTCCTGATTAGTTTTGGCGGTTCATTGGTTAAGTATAAAGGGGGGTAACGGGGGGTAATCCCTCTTACTTTAGATAAATGTGTTTATCATGCAGAATCATTCGATTTCCTTCAAATTTGATATATCGGTTTATTCAGATAATGAGCTTCCCTCATTAGATTTGGAGGTTTATTGGCTGAGTTTAAAAGTGGAAAAGTGGGGCTACTCCCCTCCCCACCTTAATTTAGATAAATAAGTTTTTCAAGCAGAATTATCGGATTTGCTTCAAATTTGGTATACTGGTTTATTCTGTTAAGGAACTTCCTTGATTAGATTTGGATGTTCATTGGTTAACGAAACGTTGGAACTGGGGTGAAACGTTGGAAAATCTCACTTAATTTATTTTTGGAAGGGAATTATTCTTTGAAATAAGAGTATAATATACAATTAGTGTGAGTAGCCTGTGAGCTCAATGCCATCAGTTTAACTGGGCACTTTTCTTGTTTATTTAGTTATTAAAATATTTCTAAAAAATTATACTGAATTTTGTTTAAAGTCTTAAATTCTTACTCAGTCTCACAAAGATTTTAACACATAAAAATAGAAATAAAGTATATATTTTAGCAATATTTCGACAATAAAAAAAAGTGAAAGGGACAGCCTTGAAGAATATTTAACAGGAAAAAAAAGTTTAAAGTATTAATTTCTTAACCTTAAGATCGCTTCATATTGTTGATTTTAACACAATATTAAAAAAATTTGAAGCTGTAAGTATTGCTTCAAACTAGCCGCCCTTGGCGACCAGTTTAGTCTCCGTTAAAATTTATGTTTGGAAAAGCATGCTAAGCATTGTATCATGTTACTTTTATTCATAATTTAATTTACTTGGCTTCAATTAAATATAGTTACAGATAACTCTGTCTAAGGAGGAATCGATAGGGACCGAGAAAATTTTCCGTAGTAGACAATATTCGGCTTAACAAATTTTACTCTTTATCTATGAATTCGCAGGGACTTGGAAATCTTTCCGAGTTAGACATATTTCCGTCTTACACAGAGTCCGCCTTACAGAGAGTTTACTGTAATATAATCCCTTAAACTAATATTAGTTTTTGGTCCATTAAAATATCTCAATTTGTTGATTTTCTGTAAGCAAGTAAATTCTATTTGTTTACAATGGAAGTCTACAGGAATTTGGCTAAATATTAGAGATATCGCCAAGTTGGCGTCCCTTTTGGCGTCTAATTTTGGTTGCAAAATTTGGCGATATATCAGACAGAACGGGGTCCTTCCTATGGTAAGCCCTCCCCTTGTAAGTTTGGGGATGCATTAAATGCTGTTCGATAACCAATGAGATGCGTTTCATTCGGGTGTTGCCATTAAACAATTAACAAATAATCGCGATTTCTGTGGCACGTACGACAGCGTAATATAAACATAGATTAAACACATTTTTACATGAAACATATTTTTTGAGCAAAATGTGCAAATCCTTGTTTATGTATTCCTTTAACCCCTTGAAGGGCGGCGGGATATTATATATTCCACTTAATTTTAATCCCCAAGTGCCACATCGCCGGCACCAGTAATTTGTAATAAAGTTTTGCTTTTATAATATTCGTGAAAAAATGTATTTCCTTATTTATAGATATAGTTGTTTCTAAATCCTGGAGTGATTCAATCGTTTCAACATTTTAGTAACACAAGTACTTTGCTTCTCAAAGAGTGGAACACTTTTAAAGAAAAATAAATAGAATTTAGTTTAATTAAGATATTCTAATTAAGAACTTTCAGAAACATGATTTGACATACATGCGCTGAGTGCAGGATTGTAAAAAATATATACAATATATTAACTTAAGATTACATCTATATATTCTTAATATAGTGTATATTATCTTCAACCTATAATAATAGACAAGTTTACAGATGAAATTATTTTTTCGGGCAATTAAATCATGAAATACGAAATTTGTGATAGAATTTTAAAAAAAAAGAACAAAAAATGAAAAATATGTTACTGGCATTTACTTAAACAAAGGTAGGGGTTATATATATATATATAATACAAAATATTAAGTTTCTATGTTACTTAGTTTTGAAAATATGATGCGTGCAATGTCAAAAACTTCTGTTTCGAGAAAATTGATTTACAAAAACGGGGGGAATTTCGATCTCAGTGACAATATTCTTAATACTGCGATTCGTGTGATAAATTTTCTTGAATAGCCTAAAAAATTTTAAAAAAAAACTGAATGAAAAAAGAAAACATTGTTTTATTTTGAATCCGATATAATTTAATTTAATTTGTAATCGCACGTTGTTTTTCCTATCTCGAATATTTAATCCATCATTGTAGTTTTTTTCCAGAAAAAACTTTTTATAATAATCTATCAAAAATCACTGAACATATAATTTTGTTTTGTTATTCTTATATCTGTCGTGTCTTACTATACTGACGAAATTCCAGGAAGTCCGTTAACTTTTTACATTGTTGTGACTACTAACAACTTTCTTGGTATTCATGTAACGTTGAATACTAACATTTATTCTACAGATGTCATATGTACAGTTTACTTTGCATTCTTCGTCGCGTCTAAAAATTTGTTTCTTGTTTGGACGAGAGAGGCAAAGATGTGCCTTTCAGAAACCAAAGAAGGAACTATTTTATTTTGTTCTATTTATTCCTGTCGCAGCTAACTACGCTGACGAAATTCAAAGAAGTCCGTTAAAGCTTTACATTATCCTGAGTAGTAACAACGTTTTTTATATTCATGTAACGTATATCTACTAACATTAATTCTACAGACGTCTTATGTATCGTTTTCTTTGCGTTCTTGTTTATGTCTAAAAATTTATCTTTGTTGTTTGGGCGAGAGAGGTAAATATGGGTAAGCAAATTTACTGTTTTCAAAGCAAATATTATGGAGTGTTGACCGTTGGAATGTTTTTAAATAAAACCACTTACATAGTAAGCCTTAAAATTTCAAATTTCTATAACTATTTCAAATTTTTGTTTCTCAAATTAACAATGTGTGCACATTTTCGTTAAAATTCCTACCGGTGACCTGTGACTATACATCTTTTAGCAAACTTAGGAATAACCTTTTCATGGATTTGTTATTTATCGCTTTTAACTTCTCTACTTTCGATACTCAAAGGTATTATAACTTACAAGGAAAACTTCTGTGCAATAACGATTAATTTTGAAATTGAAAAAGAAATTATACTAACGTCAATTTTATTGACACAATCAGAAATCTACATTTTGAGTAATTATAACTCGTTATATATACTGTTAGTCAGTAATTATTGATAAATTCTTTTTATTACGCATTGCATTATGCTTTGTAAAATAATTATTTAGCACAGTTTTTTTTATTAAACGTTTTGCCGCCAACATTCCACAAGTAGGACGTAAGCTCTGTGAGTCTCTAACAACTTTAGAATTTGTTTAATTTGTTTGAAAATTTAAATGTATCTTTTTGAAGACACTTTGTAACATATTGTAAGATTATGTTGATTAATTGTTTGCAGTTCCCAGCTTTGTGCATGTTGAAATGTAATAAAAAACATACATGTAGAGGGCTGTGTCTTATGCTCTACGTGTGCCTTTAGAATTCAAATGTTTGTGTTGGGATAGTTATTATTGTATTGCGTGCTGTTTTTGTTTTACACTTTTTTTTTAACATACGCGTATGTCCACTTACATTTTAGATACTAACCTAAAACTTTGAACACAACCTTAGAATTAATCTAAATACAAAAGCAATACAAAAGTAGCAATGCAAAAGTTTTAAATTGTTCAATTTCGGATAAAAGGTTAAAAAATGAAGCAATTTATAGAAGAATGACTAATTTTAATATGGAATAAATTCCGTCATAAAAGTAAGCGTAAATAATTTAATATTCTGAAAAGAAAAAAAAATGTGTTATTCCTTGATACGTTAACAGTTTACATTTCTAAAATAAATAAAAAAATGTATAATCCCCCAAATATTTGATACTATCAAATATCAAATATTTAAGGGCAAATTTTCCTTCAAATATTTGATATAAAACATCAATTTCTTCAAATTTAAGAATGCAAGTTGAAATAAAGCTAATAACTGATTATGTTTTATTTTATTTATTTTTTTAAGAAGAAATCAATTTATTCCAAATATGTGTCAATAATCAATAGAAAAAAGGGAAGAAAATATTGAATTTGTTCCATGTAGCGAGACATGCTGCGCCACGTATAATTAAAATTACAGTGACTATAATCTGAAGTGAAGTGAACTAAGCTTTGAGTGTTGTGTTAAGATGTGGGTGTCGGAGAAAGCGGCGGTGCGCTGCTTCTGTGTTAATAAATTATTATATCAAGTAACCAACGCTTTGTAATAATTTGAGTTATAGTGTGAGTTATTCTTCATGGTCCATCGACCCAACGGAGGAGTATAATTAAAATAATTCGTGTGCTTTCGATAACAAGAACAAATTCGAACAGTATGTGATTTAGTTTTTGTTTGTGCTTAAAGATGTTTAGTTCACTTTTGTTGTGAGAGTGTCGTGACAATTTGTGCCTAATAAGAGAAGTTTGTGACTAAGAAGAATTCAGTGTTGAGATATTATTTTTATAAATGTGCCCGTGGAGTTATACAGCAAAATCTACTTCGTGATTGTCGCAGCGACTGAGGTAAGAGCAATTTGTCTAGTTTTGATTTAGTTAAACTATGTCTATTATTGATAATTTAAATAAAGACAAGCTTAAGCTTGTTGTTGAGGAATTAGGTTTAACTGCTCCTGAAAGCAGCAAAATTATAGAGTTGAGAGATATTATAGAGAAAAGTGAGCACTACTCAAATGAGCAATTAATGAAAGACGTAGTCAATTCGGTTGTTGAGGAGTATAAGTCGCGAAAAGAAACTGAGAAATCTAAACTAGAATTAGAGAAAATTAAATTAGCGCAATTAGAAAAAGAGTTAGAAATAGCAAATATTCGCAAAGAACCTTCCCAAAATTCTGAATTTGAAAAAATTAAATTAGCTCAGTTAGAAAAAGAATTAGAATTGGCCAAAGTGCGTAGAGATTTCCGCGAAAATTTGTCGTCCTTAACAGAAAAATCGGAAACGGAGATAGTGAATAATAACCTAGAAAGTTTTATTAAAAGTGTTAAAACATTAACTATTCGTGTACCGACGAGAGCTGAGTCATTTAATCTTTTATTTCAATCACTTGAAAAAGCGTTCAAAACTAAAAATGTACCCGAAGAGTTTAAGGCAGAAATTCTTCTAAACATTCTCGGGGAAAAAGCGAGTAATTTAATGATTTATTTGTCAGAGGAGGAGTTGATTAGTTATGATAAATTGAAAATTATAGTCTTAACCCTCTAAGTGTTTGGGGCGTATTATTCCGTTCACTAAGCTTCAGGTTTCACAGCAATACAAGCAATATTTAAGATAATATAATTCTATGGATTTAATGAATTTTAAATACATTGAAGAATGATTAATACCCTCAAGGATTACATTCGTATTTGCAATTGAGTTTTTTTTATAATGTTGAAAGAATCATATTTTTTTTAGCATTTAAAACAAAATGCGAAGAAAACAACATTACAATTTTACCCTTTTGCAAGACGCTCGGAGGGTTAAAGGAATTTCAACCTACAGCGCAAGAGTGTTTAAATAATTTCTGGAAAACGCAAAAATTACCGTCAGAAAATTACGTTCAATTTGCATCTAGGTTGAAATCAAATTTTCTATATTACTGTAGTCTGCGTGAAGTAAATGATTTTAAATCATTATGCGATCTGATTGTTTCAGACAGAATTTTCAATTCATTAGATCGCGAATTAATGAGTCATATTGCAATTAAACAAGCAGAATCATATTTTAAACCACAGCAACTTGGCAGAGAATGCGATATTTTCTTATCGGTTAAAAATAAAAACAGAAATGAATCAAATGCGTATTCCAGAAATTTCGCAAGTGAAAATAAACAAATAGCGGGAAGTAAATTGCGAAATCCACGCCCTGAAAGGGGGGTCTCAAATGTTTTCCTTTCGGAAACAAAAAATAATAAATGTATTTTGTGTAAACCTATTGCGTATCATGCATTACATTCTTGTCCGCAATTCAAAAAACTTTCGATAAAAGAAAGAGTTGAAGTTGTGAAATTAAATAAAGCATGCTTAATTGTTGCGTACAGAAATGTAATTATAAAAACTTCGATTGTGGACTACCCCATAACAAACTGATTCATTTTGCGAGGGAAGAAAATGATTTGAGTAATAATCAAAATAAATTTCGAGGTTATGATTTTCAGGCAGTTGCAGAAATAAAAAGTTCAAGCGAAGAAATATTTTCCTTCCCTCCGAGCCAGACTTTCGCCACTAGTTTCGAAAAATTAAAAAAAAAAACTGTGTTATTGAGTACGGCTCGCATTTTCATGAAAGATAAATTTCCGGAATGGCAGGAAGTTAGATGTTTATTGGATGTCGGCTCGCAATCGTGTTTGATAACTTTTCAGTGTGCTAATCGACTACAACTTAAAATTAATAAAACAAATACTTTAATTTCTTGTTTAGATGATTCTTCTATAACAGTAAAGTATTGCTTAAAGACAACAATCGCGAATAGAGATAAAAGTTTTGAAAGTGAATTGAATATGCTAGTAGTAAAGAAAATTACAGATTTAATTTCGCAAAGAGTGATTAAAGTAAATGTTGAGGTCCCAGATTTAAATATGTTAGCAGACTACCGATTTAACTGTCCTGATAAAATTTATTTGTTGATAGGTGCGAAAATATTTTATGAATTATTATTACCAGGACAAATATATTCTCAGAGTTCGAAATTACTTTTTCAAAATACTGTATTTGGATACGTGGCTAGTGGAAGCATAGAACAGGGAGATGAGGTTAAAGTTCATTCTGGACTAATTTGGGAGGAGGATTTAAACAAAATATTAAAAAAGTTTTGGGAAGTCGAAGACATTGAGGTAGAGTTACCAAAAATTAAGGAATTTGAGATATGCGAGAAACATTTTGCGCGTACACATTCAAGAAATGCTGAACGTAGATACGTAGTGAAAATGCCTTTAAAGGAAAATCCTTCGTGTTTAGGCCGATCTAGGGATCTTGCTTTCAAAAAACTCAGATCGCTGTGGTCTCGCTTATCAAGGGATGAGCAATATTTTAATCTGTATAAAAAATTCTTAAAGGAATACGAAGATTTAGGGCATATGAAACAGGTGGAAGAAACAAAACAACCTGATATTGTGTACTATGCTCCACATCATGGTATATTTTGTCCAGAAAAATCAACTACGAAACTTAGAGTTGTTTTTAATTGTTCTGCCGCGACAACAAATGGGACATCCCTAAATTCATTACAATATAATGGCGGAGTCATCCAAAACGACTTATTTACTATCATGAATAGCTTCCGAGAACATGTTTATGCTTTAACTGCAGATGTCAAGATGATGTATAGAATTAACATTGACCCTAGTCAGCATTCGTTGCAGAGAATTTTATGGAATGATAATTTTGAAGAAGAACCAGAAATTTTCGAATTACAAACAGTGACTTATGGAACGATCAGCGCGCCCTATTTAGCAATGAAAACGCTCAATCAACTATCAATTGATGAAGGAAATAATTTTCCAATGGCAGCACCAGTTCTTCGTGAAAACATGTATATGGATGACATTTTGTGCGGTGCACCTACGCTTGAGGAAGCCAAAGTGTTGCAGCGGCAACTCATAGCGATTATGCATAAGGCAGGTATGCAACTTTATAAATGGCACACAAGTGATAAAAATCTTTAACTGACACCTGGAGAAGGGTATCATTTTGAAAACAACATTGAGACTAAAACGTTAGGGGTTTCGTGGAACCCAAGGGATGACTGTTTCCTATTTAGAGTTAAAGTAGAATTGAGCGATTCCTATACCAAGCGACAAGTATTGTCGACAATTGCCAGAATGTTTGATACGCTAGGACTTCTTGGCCCAGTTATAGCGAAAGCCAAAATATTTATGCAGAGATTGTGGAGAATTAATATTGACTGGAATGACGAGCTCCCTGAGTCAGAATATCACGAGTGGCATCAATTTCTTATATCGCTTAAAAGTGTTAATTTGAAATACATGGCTTCGCAGATGCCTCAGAACGTTGTTATGGAGCAGCGGTTTATTACAAATCATGCAACTCTCTAGGCAATGTGATGGTGAATTTAATAGCTAGTAAATCACGTGTTACACCAGTAAAGAGTTTAACTATTCCCAAACTTGAACTATGCGCCGCGGTTTTGCTAACGAAACTGGTAAAAAGAGTCTTATCATCCATGAAAGTAATAGTTACTAATGTTTTCCTGTGGTCCGATTCAACGATTGTGTTAGCGTGGATTCAAAAGGAACCTATTGATCTCAAACAATTTGTGCAGAACAGGGTGGCTAAAATTAATAAAAAACTCTAGTCCTGAACAGTGGTGTCATATCTGCTCTGAACATAATCCGGCTGATAAACTTTCACGAGGATCCAGATAAACTCATTGATTGTGACTTGTGGTGGCGTGGACCCATTTTTCTTAATAACACTGACTATCACCAAAATTCAGTAATAATACCAGAAGCTAATGAAGAGTTCAAAAAAGAGCACAAAACAAATTCAAATCCTTTTAATGAAGTTAGTCTAATGAACTGTAATGTTACAGATAACTGTTTTGTTAATGACTTAATTAATCTTAGTAATAATTATATAACTATTTACGTATTCTTAGTTATATTTTCAGGTTTGTCATGAATGCAAGAATCCCACTTTATAAGTGTGGTGGCCCTTTGTCAACTTCAGACTTGGAGCATGCAGAGATTTATTTAATTAAATCTGTCCAAAGGGCAGAATTCAATGCAGACATATGTAGTCTGCAGACCAAAGGTTCGATAAGTCCAAGTAGTAAGCTAAAAAGTCTCAACCCATACTTAGATGAATTTGGAATTTTAAGGGTTGGAGGCCGGTTAGATAACAGTGATTTAAATTTTTGCGAGAAAGCACCCAGCGATTTTGCCTAAGTCTAATAATTTTACTGTAATTGTTATAAATTATTATCATAAAAAATTCGACATGTAGCATTCAACATGAAATTATTTTTTAATTTAAATTTCTATTTATTTTTAACCACTAGTTAGATTTTGACTTAATGCTTATTTTAAATTTAAAAGTATTAAGAAATAAAAATATCGAAAATTAATGTTTTGACTGTTTCTTACATTATTTTATTTTTGCAATTTATGGCACCTGCAGAGCTGCCACAGAAAAGAAGGGACGAATGTCCTTACGACTATAGAGTTTATGTGTGTTACACAGATTCTAGTTACTTTAAATTCTGGTTACCTAAAACACTTGCAGGACTGCCACCGGTAACAAGAAATATATACACTTACAATTATGGATTTGAATGTCTTAAAAAGATTCTAATTATAATGAAGAGAACGAATATTTTTTTCAACTGGATTAAATCATATTCCAGGCTGGAGTAGCACAGTTAAAGTGATACCTAGCTTGAAAGGCGGGTTGGGGGGGAAGGCTGGTTTGGAGCTTATGAGGCTAGATTTGTGACAGTGGTTGAGACGTGGCTACAATCGTTTATGCTCGGGATCATAGTGATGTAGCCACGTCTCATCCACTGTCACAAATATAGCTCCACGAGCTCCCAACCAGCCTTACCCCACACCCATCGCCCTTTCAAGCTAGGTGCCACGTCTCACACCTAAAACGAAAGAAAATGCATCTTAGTATAACAGTTAAGGTTCTGAAATTGAGTATGTAGGCATCTAAGACATCAGGCTTCAATATTCAACACCAACCATCGCCGTACAAATATTTTATAAACATTCGAGGCTCTAATTATTGAACCAACCGCGTATATATATATATATTACAGAGTATTCTGGAATTTAGTACAGTAAAAAACACTTAACACAGTTAAAAATTCATCTGCAGAAATTTTCACCAATAAACGGAAATGTACTCAAATTATATTGTACAACTTTGTACACTCTCTATATATTAAATTCTCACTGCATATTAATGTAACATTTCTTTTCGATAATAAAGCATAACACAAGTAAATAAGAGCTGCCAGAAATTACAATCCGTAGGATATAATGCATCCATTTTTTTGCGTGACCCTGTACGTGATTTTATGTATATTCTTCAAAAATCTTGTAATATACTATAGTTCAACTGAGAAAGGAATAAGACAATTGAAAACTAACCTTAAACACTCAACGCTCATAGACTGCAACGCTTACAAATTTTTTTGTACAACACTGTATGTGATCTACAACATTTAAACAAGTCTTATATTATAAAAAAAATATTTAAAAATGCACGCCACAACTAAAAATGCTCTTCAAACAGTTAGTACTCATAACACAGTTCTACAAACGAATGATTTTGTATGTCCTTGTAAATGAGCAATAAGCGTTATGCAAGCAATATTTTACATTCAGAATCTTACAGAAAAACTCAGTAATGCATACCAATTTCATTATATTTGGGACAGTGGAAGAACATTACAATGCACCGTCAAAGTTTTTTCCTATAGACTTAGACCATAATAGTTTTTAAGTAAGTTATAATAATGTCATATTCAATTACTAGTCTTACTTTATCTTTAAATATTTACACACATTAACACATTTTTGTTACGCATAAAAATCATCTAGATGTCAAATAAAAGTACTTCATCTTTCTCAGACTCAGTCCTTTTAAAGGACATGATGTGTATGTGTGAAAAAAATATTTTAATGTTTGTAAATAGGTAAATATAAAGTAAAACTATATGCTACGAAATTCCTTTCTGTGTCCCTTTAAACGAACTACAGTAAAGCACCGATTATACGTCTTTCAGTTGACCGTTCTAAGACAACGTATAACTAAGAAAGACGTACTATCGAAATTGTAATCGCCTAATGTGCAAAACATATTTTAATTAAAATAATCTTTAATCGTCGTCTGACGTGCCGATTTACTTTCAGACTTAAGCAAAAAATTATGTATCGAGTTAAATTTCTGGAACGTTTCCTCACTCATTAGAATTGTGAGACACAAAAAAAGGTTCTAAGTCAAATGTGCAGTCCAACCATCGACTGTCTATTCTTTTCATCCCAACCCTCCGCAGGTTCCACGAACTTGAAATAACCTCTATAGCAGTCATATAGGTATTTCGCCTTTCATTCTTTGTCTAGCAGAAAAGAAAAAAAGAACGACGCTAGGAGAAAGGATTCTGAAAAAATTGATTACGGCTAAAAGAAACGACATATAACCGAAATTATGCGTCTTATAAACGAAACATTACGACATTAAAATAAAATTAATCGGACCTCACTGAAACGACGTAAAAATGTAAAAGACGTATACATGAGAAGCGTATAAACTGTGTTTTACTGTATAAATATTGTAAACTTTAATATTTTCAAATGAGAACATCCTACAATAAACATCAATAGCATATATGAATTACATGACAATACAAATATATTTAAGAGTGTTAAAGCATGCGCAGACAAACTGATAAACATATTTCAACTATGTTGGAAAGTATTAAAAAATAATAAAACAGAAAACAAACTTGAGATTAATACATTAAAATATAAAAGAAACTTTTAAAAATAATTTTTCTAATCATAAATTTTAATGCTCAATGAAAATATTGTTTAATACTTTAAAATTAAAACAAATGAGAGGATTTTATCATTTTTAAAAATATTTGAACCGCCGAACATTTTCAAGGATAAAAGAAGGAGAAAAATATTATTTTAATAATGGTTTTTATTAACAATAACAGACTAAAACACCCAGAACTTTTTAAAAGATTTTTCATACTTCCTTTTTATCCTCCAATAAACACCGAAAGAAAATAACAACTTGAAGAGTTGTTAACTTTCATTCAAGCATTCTTTTTATAAGAAGTTTAAGTTTCACTGATTTTTTATTTTATTAATATTATTTATTTATTTATTTGTTTTTGCTGTGCTAAGGAATTTTTGTCGTATAGTAATTTGTGTGTATATTCAAAATACTTTACGCTTAAGATGCTTCTGTATACTGATTTTTTGGAAAGTAAGCTTGGTTTCACATGAAAGCAATTATAACAACATAAATCAATCATAGTGCTTTCGGGTCGCAACAATAAATACTTTAATTGCATTTCTGTGGTATTTGTTAAAAAAATATATATTGCAAAAATTCTTACATTTTTGCGTATTTTTTGAAGGATTTGTAAAGATTCCAAATTATTATTCTCTTTTTCGTTTATGTGTAATGTGTTTGTCACATCAAGCGTGAGCAAAAACTGGAATTATAAAACAATTTATCATTCATTGATTTCTTTCTTTTTCTCGCTGTTAGAAAAACTTTGATAATTTAGGAAGCACAAAAAATAGACAGGATTTATAAAAGAGAAAAGAAGTTTAATTTTAATCAGAGCATGTTTATGCTGGTTTAAATTAACTGACATTTTACGGAAGTTAAGTTGGATGTTGGGTAGTATGATAATGGTACGGAATTCTTTCGTGTTCATGCAAACGAACTATAAATATTACAAACTTTATTATTTTCAATGCCAAAATCCTATAGTAAACACAGCAAACATAATAAACAGTTTTCAACTATATAGGAATGTGTTAAAAATTAATAAAAGGTAAAAACAAACTGGAGATTAATGCATTAAAATAAAAAAAATGTTCCATTGGTCTTTTACAAATAATTTTTCTGATCACAAATTTTCATGTTTAAAGAAAATACTGTTTAATACACTAAAGGAAAAAAATCTAGAAAATTTTATCAGTTTTAAAAATCTTTGAACAGCCGAACATTTCCAAGGAGAAAAACATTTTTTAATAAGATTTTTTATGTAAGAAGTTTAAGTTTCACTGATTTTTATTTTATTAATATTAATTATTATTTGTTTATTTGTTTTTGTTGTGCTAAAGAACTTTTGTCGTATGCATATTCAAAATACTTTACGTTTAAGAAGCTTCTGTACACTGGTTTTTTGGAACGCAAGCTTGGTGTCACAAGAAAGCAATTATAACAACATTAATCGATCATTCAGCTTTCGGGCTGCTACAATAAAAGCTTTAATGACATTTCTGTATTTTTCTAGTATTTATTAGTATTTGTTGAAAAAATAAGCGTACTGCAAACATTCTTGCATTTTCGCGTTTTTTTTTTTTAAAGATCTTCATTCTCATATTCATTTGTTATGTCTCTTGTGCGCGTAACATCAAGCGTAAGCAGAAAATGGAATTATAAAACAATTTATCATTCATTGACGCCTTTCTTTTTCTTATTAGCTATTAGAAAAACTTTTATGAAAGTTCTAAGTTGAAAACTTTTCTTTTATGAAAGAATAGACGAGATTTATAAAAGATAAAACAAATTTAAGTTTAAAAAGAGTTCGGTCACATATGTCAATGTATATATTTTTAATAAGATGTTTTATTAGCAATAACAGACTAAAACATCCAGAACTTTTTTAAAGCTCTTCCATACTTCCTTTGTTTTATCCTCCAATAAACGCCGAAAGGAAATAACAACTTGAAGAGATGTTAACTTTCATTCAAGCATTCTTTTTATAAGAATGTTAAGTTTCACTGATTTTTTTATTTTATTAATATATTTATTTATTTATTTGTTTTTGCTGTGCTAAGGAATTTTTGTTGTATGTGTATTCAAAATACTTTACGCTTAAGAAGCTTTGTAACGCACGAACAATACGCACTCCATCATATTTGTTCTCCTTTTCTTTTTTTTCTTTTCCTTCAAAAGAACTGACAAGCTGAGTAAATGAGACTTTACGAGAAAAAAGAATGTTTACAAAGTGGTTGCCGACAAGGCATTTGTGCTATGCTGTATTTTAAATTAACTGAGTTATTTTGTAAATAGTAACATGTAAATAGGATGTAAATATTAAAACTTATTAATCTATGATAAGTTATCCAGTTTTATTTCGTAACATAAGAATAGTTTCCACCCTGGATTCTGAATAATATGTTACAGAAGTGGCTCCCCAACGTCTGGTACGAACAGAAGCAAGATATGAAGATAAGTATTATTTTAAATTGTGTTAAACTGCTTTAATAAGAAAATTTAGATACTAAAGTACAAAAATTTATACAAAAGTACTTTTGATTCATCCGGAATCTGTGGATTTTTGAAAATTGTATTTGATTCGTCCAGAATCGAAATATTTTGGAATTGTTCTATTCAGCCTGAATATTATTTTCCTAGAATTGAAATACGAAAAGTCGTCTGCAGCTTCAAGTATTTTAGTATCTGAATTAAATGAAGATATTCATAAGAGAAATAATTCTAATAATTATTTTTGAAAAATAAAAATCGTTTGCTTTATTTTATACATTTATATAGTTGCACTGAGCTATTTATTATGAAGTTGTTATTGTAAATGAGTGCTTGGCATTATTTAATTATTATATGATTGATATTATTGTGTAAGAAAAAAAAAAAAAAAAAAAAGGCAAATAGTTGGTGTCATTATATTGAGTTTTGAAAGATATTATATGTTATTTATGTTCTATATATGTTAAAAATTACGTATTTTGCTAAGAGTTATTCGTAACACGAATTAAGTTTGAAGTTAGCTAAAACATATTTAGTTCAAATGATGGCGTTTCTTTCAAAGGGTAAGAAAATTGATTTAATCACATTAGCTTCAGAATTAAAAGTAGAAGTAAGTAGCGATGATAAAGTCCTCGAATTACGTGATAAAATTGTAAATAGTGAGGCATTTAAAGATAACATAGATTTTGTACAGGGAATTTATGAAAATATCTTAGAAGAAAGAAAGACTCTTGAGGAAGAGAAACGTTTAGCCGAAGAAAGAGAATTTGAGCTACAGAAGCTCAGGTTAGAAGCAGGAACAAGAGATGTTGTTGCAAATACAAGCAACCCTCTAGAAACTTCTTCAATACGCGTTGACTTGAAAAAGGTTTTACCCGATTTCAATCCTGAAAAGGATGATATGAATTTATTTTTAATAACTTTTGAGAGGCAAATGAAAGTTTTAAAGGTTTCTAAAGAACTGTGGATCACGTATTTAATTGGAGTCCTTCCAAATGAAATCGGTAAATTAATAGCGCGTGAACCGGAAGAAAAATTTGAGGATTATTCTTATATTAAAGATATATTGTTGCAGAGGTTCAAGTTAACTGCAGAAAGGTTTAGAGTTTTGTTTAGTCGACATCCAAAGCGAACCGATATTAGCTGGAAAGGATATTATTTTGAAATTAGAAGCTATTTTGAGGGATGGCTATCTGAATTAAATATAAATTCCTTTGAAAAATTATCGAAATTAATTATTGCTGACCAATTAAAGAAAAAGGTTTCCCCTGATTGTAAAGAACATTATTTAGATCAATGGGAGAATTTAACAGATCCTGTTAAATTAGCTGAAAAGTTAGATTTATATGATAATTTGAGGTCACACAAAGTAGAAATAAAGAGATCAAATAAAATCAGTGAGATCGAGAATTCTAATCGCTTTGAAAAAACGCCTTTAGATTTTAAAAGAAATGATTTTGGTAAAATTGGCAATCAAAAAGAGTCCAAGAGAAATAAAATTAATTACCCTTCAAATTTAAATCGACCAATGTTAAGTTGCTATGGTTGTGGAAACCAGGGAGTTATTAAATCCAAGTGTCCAACCTGTTCTCCGAAAAATGTATCGGTGCACTTTCAATCACTAGAATTTCGTACATGTAATATGCAAACATCACCAACATTATTGGTAAAAATAAGCATAAATGGTCTCTCTGGCACAGCTTGTGCTGACACTGGCGCAACACATTGCGTTGCGGGTGAAGGTTTGTATTCTTTATTAAAAGACCAAGGTGTGAAGTTTGAAAAAACGCAAATGATCGTAGTCTTAGCGGATGGGCTACAAAACACTACCGAAGTTTATAAAACAGAAGTTCATGTTAAAATTGAAGGTCGCGACATTAAAACAACACTTTATGCTCTGCCGAATGCCAGAAATAATCGTACAATTTTAGGAATCGATTTTTTACGCAAAGCAAAAATTGTTTTGGATGTAGTAAATCAAGAATGGTTCTTCACTGATAGATGTAAGTGGAAGTATAGATTCGCTGAAGATACATATAGACCTCCCAGTGAATTAGCGATAAAATCCGTTGAATTAGACACCGTTTTTCTTAGAGAAGATGAAGGTAGACATCTCACTTCAGAGCAACAAGTTAGGTTGAATGAACTGCTTGAAAAATTTACTAGTAGCTTCCAACTAGGGGAAGAGCTACACCTAAAGTTAAACATTATATTGATACTGGATCACATCCTCCTGTAGCAGTACCCCCTTACCGCATGTCAGCTGCGAGAAAGGACATTTTGCGTAAAGAATTAGACGAATTACTCTCTAAGGGTATAATCGAAGAGTGCGAGTCTCCTTATGCCTCCCCTGTAGTATTGGTCCCAAAACCAAATGGAAAAATTCGCCTTTGCATCGATTATCGAAAATTGAATGCCATCACAAAGACAGATAATTATCCATTACCGTGAATAGATGATTTGCTCCATGAAGCCAAACATACCCCTTATATGACCACTATTGATCTGAAGTCTGGATACCACCAAATTGAAGTAAATGCTGCTGATAGAGACAAAACTGCATTTATTTGTCCATTCGGAGCTTTTCGGTACATTAGAATGCCTTTTGGATTGAAAAATGCCCCAGCAACCTTTCAGAGATTAATAGATAACTTTAGAAAGTCCCTCAAAGACATCTTTATATTGTCTTATTTAGATGATATTATAATTTTGTCGGAAAGTTTTGAGAAACATTTGTCTGACTTAGAAGCAGTTTTTAATAAACTATCAGAATTCAAATTGTATGTTAATCGTGAAAAATGCAATTTTGCTTGCCCCCGTGTTAAATATTTAGGACATTGGATAACAAGCTCTGGAATCGAAGTTGATCCTGGAAAAACCGCTGCAATTCAACAAATGCCTCCTCCTAAGTCTGTAAAACAAGTTCAATCTTTTTTGCAGTCCTGCTCCTGGTACAGACGTTTTATTCCCAAATTTTCAGATATAGCTAAACCTCTAAGTAATCTTACGAAGAAAGATGCAACTTGGAAGTGGGAAGAAGCAGAACAAAGCGCTTTCGAAACATTGAAAAGTTCATTAATCAGTCCTCCAGTACTAAAACAAAATGATCCGACCAAGCCCTATCTTCTTCGTACAGATGCCAGTGGATACGCTCTAGGTGCTGTCCTCCTCCAGGGTCAGGGAGAAGAAGAGCATCCAATAGAATATGCAAGTCGTTTGTTAACTGCACCAGAAAGAAACTATTCTACCACCGAGCGCGAAGCACTTGCTGTCATTTGGGCTTTAAATAAATTCCGTGGCTATATTGAAGGACATGAAATAACAGTTGCCTCCGATCATCAACCCCTAAAATGGCTGATGAGTTTAAAGTCACCGTCAGGCAGACTAGCCCGATGGGCTTTGCAGTTACAATCTTTCAACCTCAAGATTGAATATATTCCTGGAAAAGCAAACGTTGTTGCTGATATGTTGTCTCGGCCTATTTGCAGTCATGAAGAACCTTCTTGTGAAATTTGCACAATTTCGATTGATATGCCTATTAGATCTCCTAAAGATATCCGAGAAGAGCAATTAAAGGATGAAGATTTAAAGAAAATTATCGTAGCGTTTGAATCTAAAGAAAATAATACGGATTTTGCTAATTGGACTGAACGTGGTTACCTCTTAAACCAAGGAGTCTTATATCGTTACTCTCCAGAATCAGATTCAGAAGAAGCACAATTGGTTGTTCCTGTTCAAGAACGGAGAGAAGTCTTGAAGAATTACCATGATTCACCGACCGCAGGCCATTATGGAGCCGAGGGAACCTATTACAGAGTATCCCAGAGATATTACTGCACCGGAATGAGAAAAGATATCGCAGATTATGTTAAACATTGTGTAGAGTGTATTCGTTATAAAGCGAGTAACCAAAAACCTGCTGGACTTTTACAAACACCTGTTCATAGTCAAAGATTTGAGACCCTCTCAATAGACTTATTTGGACCCTTGCCAGAAACAGCAGATGGGAAAAAGTGGATTTTTATAATTGAAGACTGTAGCACAAAATGGGTAGAACTTTTTGCATTAAATAACGCAACAGCCACGGAATGTGCTGTTACCTTAATTGAGGAAGTGTATTTAAGATATGGTTTTCCAAGAAAAATCATTAGCGACAATGGTCCGCAATTCATCAGTGCTGTGATGCAACAAGTTTGTTTTCTCTTAAAGATAGATCAAAGTTTAACTCCGGAGTACCACTCTCAAGCAAATCCGGTTGAAAGAAAAAACCGAGATCTAAAACCCCGCTTAGCGATGCTAGTTGGAGATGATCATACAACTTGGAGTGAAAAATTACCAGTAATCCGTTTTGCCCTTAATACTGCAAGATGTAGTTCCACAGGTCACACAGCTGCATATTTAATGTTCGGTCGTGAATTACGTACCTCCGATGATGTTGCTCATGACTTACGCCCTGTAATTGCGAATGATAATTTCATACCCGAAATAACTCCTTATTTAAAAAACTTTGCTAAAATTACTATGCAGACAAGAGATCGCATAGAACAAAGCCAAGATAAGCATAAATATTATGCTGACAAACATTTAAAAGCTTCTGAACAATATAAACCAGGTGACCACGTCTGGGTTACTTTGCATCCGATTAGTCAAAAGAAAAATAACAAAACAACTAAATTCATGCCCCGTCGAGATGGCCCATATGTTATTTTAAAACAAAGATCTCCTACTTCTTATACCATTGTCACTAAAGAAAACCCCTTTTCTCCCTTAGGAAATTATCATATATCAGCTTTGTGTCCTTACACGCAAGATGATGGTGGATCTTCTAAAGGCTTTATTCGTCCTAGAGGCAGACCCGGGAAACGTCAGACGCCCAGCCAGCAAATATTTACGAAAGGATCACAAAACACGAGAAACATAGAGGATTTTAGGCACCAGAAAGCATCCCGAAGGAATCCATCCAGGAAATGCACACTGCATCTGAGGGACCAGTAATGCAGTGTGAGGGGAAGAGTGTAACGCACGAACAATACGCACTCCATCATATTTGTTCTCCTTTTCTTTTTTTTCTTTTCTTCAAAAGAACTGACAAGCTGAGTAAATGAGACTTTACGAGAAAAAAGAATGTTTACAAAGTGGTTGCCGACAAGGCATTTGTGCTATGCTGTATTTTAAATTAACTGAGTTATTTTGTAAATAGTAACATGTAAATAGGATGTAAATATTAAAACTTATTAATCTATGATAAGTTATCCAGTTTTATTTCGTAACATAAGAATAGTTTCCACCCTGGATTCTGAATAATATGTTACAGCTTCTATATAGTGATTTTTTAGAAAGTAAGCTTGGTTTCACAAGAAAGTAAATATAACAACATTAATTAATCATTGAGCTTTCCGGTCGCGACAATAAATCCTTTAACGGCATTGCTGTTTTTTTTCTGTAGAATTTGTTGAAAAATATACTACAAATATTCTTACATTTTTGCGTATTTTTTTAAAGATATATAAAGATTCCAAATCATTATTCTCTTTTTCATTTGTTATGTGCTTTGTGTCTGTCACATCAAGCGTAAGCAGAAAACAGAATTATAAAAGAATTTATCATTCATCGATTCATTTCTTTTTCTTATCACCTGTTAGAAAAACTTTGAGAATTTATGAAGCACAAACAATAGACAAGATTTATAAAAGAGAAAACAAGTTTAAGTTTAATCACAGCATATTTAAGCTGGTTTAAATAAACTGACATTTTAAGGAAGTTAAGCCGGAAGTTGGCAAGTATGATAATGTTGCGGAATTCTTTTGTTTCCCTGTAAACGAACTATAAATATTACGAACTTTATTATTATCAATGCAAAATCCTATAGTAAAACTCAATAATATTCATGAATTATATGACTATCAATGCATATTTAGGAGAGTTAAAGCATGTGCAGTCAGACAGCAAACAAACTAATAAACAGTTTTCAACTATATAGGAATGTGTTAAAAATTAATAAAAGGTAAAAACAAACTGGAGATTAATGCATTAAAATAAAAAAAAGTTCCATTGGTCTTTTACAAATAATTTTTCTGATCACAAATTTTCATGTTTAAAGAAAATACTGTTTAATACATTAAAAGAAAAATGTATAGAAAATTTTATCACTTTTAAAAATCTTTGGACCGCCGAACATTTCAAAGGAGAAAAACATTTTATAATAAGACTCTTTATATAAGAAGTTTAAGTTTCACTGATTTTTTTTTAATTAATATTAATTATTTGTTTATTTGTTTTTGTTGTGCTAAGGAATTTTTGTCGTATGTATATTCAAAATACTTTACGCTTAAGAAGCTGTTGTACACTGGTTTTTTGGAACGTAAGCTTGGTTTCACAAGAAAGCAATTATAACAACATTAATCGATCATTGAGCTTTTGGGCTGCGACAATAAATGCTTTAATGACTTTTCTGTATTTTTCTAGTATTTATTAATATTTTTTGAAAAAATAAATATATTGCAAACATTCTTGAATTTTCGCGTATTTTTTGAAAGATTTCTAAAGATTACAAATCATTAATTTCTTTTTCATTTGTTATGTCTCTTGTACTCGTTACATCAAGTGTAAGCAGAAAACGGAATTATAAAACGAATTTATCATTCATTGATTATTTTCTTTTTCTTATTACCTATTAAAAAACTTTAATGAAAGTTCTAAGTTGAAAACTTTTCTTTTATGAAAAAATAGACGAGATTTATAAAAGAGAACAAACACATGCTTAGGTTTAAAAAGAGTTCGGTGACATATATCAATGTACATTTTTTAATAAGATGTTTTATTAGCAATAACAGACTAAAACACCCAGAATTTTTTTAAAGATCTTCCATACTTCCTTTTTTATCCTCCAATAAACACCGAAAGGAAATAACAACTTGAATAGTTGTTAACTTTCATTCAAGAATTCTTTAGATAAGAAGATTATATTTCAACGATTTTGTATTTTATTAATATTATTTATTTATTTATTTGTTTTTGCTGCGCTAAGGAATTCTTGTCATATGTATATATAAAATACTTTACTCTTAAGAAGCCGTCTGTACACTGATTTTTTGGAAAGTAAGCTTGGTTTCAGAAGAAAGAAATTATAACAACATTAATCAATCATTGAGCTTTCGGGCCGCGACAATAAGTAATTTAACGGCATTACAAGATTTTTCTGTAATATTTGTTGAAAAAATATATATACTGCAAATATTCTTACATTTTTGAGTAATTTTCGAGGGATTTATAAAGATTCCAAACCATTATTATCTTTTTCATTTGTTATGTGTCTTGTGCTCGTTACATCAAGTGTAAGCAGAAAACGGAATTATAAAACAATTTATCATTCATTGATTATTTTCTTTTTCTTATTAGCTATTAGAAAAACTTTTATGAAAGTTCGAAGTTGAAAACTTTTCTTTTATGAAAGAATAGACGAGATTTATAAAAGAGAAAACAAGTTTAAGTTAAAAAGAGTTCGGTCACATATATTAATGTATATATTTAAAATAAGATGTTTTATTAGCAATAACAGACAAAAACACCATGAGCTTTTTTAAAGCTCTTGCATACTTCCTTTTTTATCCTCCAATAAACACCGAAAGGAAATAACAACTTTAAGAGATGTTAACTTTCATTCAAGCATTCTTTTTATAAGAAGCTTAAGTTTCACTGATTTTTTTATTTTATTAATATTATTTATTTATTTATTTATTTTGCTGTGCTAAGGAATTTTTGTCGTATGTGTATTCAAAATACTTTATGCTTAAGAAGCTTCTGTACAATGATTTTTTGGAAAGTAAGCTTGGTTTCACAAGAAAGTAAGTATAACGACATTAATCAATCATTGAGCTTTCGGACCGCGACAATAAATCCTTTAACGGCATTGCTGTAATTTTCTGTAGCATTTGTTGAAAAATATACTGCAAGAATTCTTACATTTTTGCGTATTTTTTGAAAGACTGATAAAGATTCCACATCATTATTTTCTGTTTCATTTGTCATGTGTCTTGTGCTTGTCACATCAAGCGTAAGCAGAAAACGGAATTATAAAACAATTTATCAACATTGATTCCTTTCTTTTTCTTATTAGCTGTTAGAAAAACTTTGATATTTTATGAAGCACAAAAAATAGACAAGATTTATAAAAGAGAAAACAAGTTCAAGTTTAATCAGAGCAGGTTTAATTTGGTTTAAATTAACTGACATTTTATGGAAGTTAAGTCGGATGTTGGCAAGTATGATAATTTTTGCGGATTTCTTTTGTTTCCCTGTAAATGAACTATAAATATTACAAACTTTTTTTCATTGCCAGAATCCAATAGTAAACCTCAATAACATTTATGAATTATATGACAATCCGTGTGCATTTAAGAGAGTTAGAGCATGTACGGTCAGACAGCAAACAAAATAATAAACAGTTTTCAACTATATAGGAATGTGTTAAAAATTAATAAAAGGTAAAAACAAACTGGAGATTAATGCATTAAAAAAAAAGTTCCATTGGTCTTTTAAAAATATGTTTTCCGATCACAAATTTTCATGTTTAAAGAAACTATTGTTTAACCCTTAATTTTGCATGAATTATTCTTTTAGAAATGTGTTTTTTATTTTTATATTAAGGATTAGACACCAGAAATCTTAAGATATATTTTTAACTTTATTTAGTAGCATATTTTTGAATTTTTTTAGAGGATTAATATTTCTATATAAATATAGTGGTTAAAAGAACTTAATTTATGTATTAAAAATTAAATAAAAAGGTGATGGAAATTTACATAACTATGCAATTAAGGGTTAATACATTAAAAGAAAAAATATAGAGAATTTTATCACTTTTAAAAATCTTTGAACTGCTGAACATTTAAAAAGGTAATAAAAGGGAAAAACAAATCGGAGATTAATACATTAAAATAAAAAAAAGTTTCATTAGTCTTTAAAAAATATGTTTTCTGATCACAAATTTTCATGTTTTAAAGAAATATTGTTTAATACATTAAAAGAAAAAAATATAGAGAATTTTATCACTTTTAAAAATCTTTGAACCGATGAACATTTCCAAGGAGAAAAATATTTTTTAATTTTTTTTTTTTTTTTTTTTATATAAGAAGTTTAAGTTTCACTGATTCTTATTTCATTGATATTAATTATATATTTATTTGTTTTTGTTGTGCTAAGGAATTTTTGTCGTTTGTATATTTAAAATACTTACGCTAAAGAAGCTTCTGTACACTGATTTTTTGTAAAGTAAGCTTGGCTTCACAAGAAAGCAATTATAACAACATTAATCAATCATTGAGCTTTCGGGCCGCAACAATAAATAATTTCATGGCATTACTGGATTTTAACTATAGTATTTATTGAAAAAATATACTGCAAAAATTCATACATTTTGGCGTATTTTTTGAAAGATTTATAAAGATCTTAAACCATTATTCTCTTTTTCATTTATTATGTGTCTTGTGCTAGTCACATTAAGCGTAAGCAGAAAACAGAATTATAAAACAATTTATCATTCATAGATTACTTTCTTTTTCTTATTAGCTATTAGGAAAACTTTTATGAAAGTTCTAAGCTGAAAACTTTTCTTTTATGAAAGAATAGACGAAATTTATAAAAGAGAAAACAAGTTTAAGTTTAAAAAGAGTTCGGTCACATATATCAATGTATATTTTTTTAATAAGATGTTTTATTAGCAATAACAGACTAAAACATCCAGAACTTTTTTAAAGCTCTTCCATACTTCCTTTTTATCCTCCAATAAACAACGAAAGGAAATAGCGACTTGAAGAATTATTAACTTTCATTCAAGCATTCTCTTTCAAGAAGTTTAAGTTTAACTGATTTTTATTTTTATTAATATTATTTATTTATTTTATTAATATTATTTATTTATTTTATTAATATTATTTATTTATTTTATTAATATTATTTATTTATTTTTGCTGTGCTAAGGAATTTTTGTCGCATGTATATTCAAAGTACTTTACGCTTTAGAAACTTTTGTACACTGTTTTTTTTTTTTTTCACAAGAAAGTAATTAAACAACATTAATCAATCATTGGAGCTTTCGGGCAGCGACAATAACTATTTTAACGGCATTACTGGATTTTTCAGTAGCATTTGTTGAAAAAATATACTGCAAAAATTCTTACATTTTCGCGTATTTTTTGAAAGATTTATAAAGATTCCAAATCATTATTCTCTTTTTCATTTGTTATGCGTCTTGTGCTTGTCACATCAAGCGTAAGCTTAAAACGGAATTATAAAACAGTTTATCATCCATTGATTCCTTTCTTTTTCTTATTAGCTGTTAGAAAAACTATGGTATTTTATAAAAGAATAGATAAGATTTATAAAAGAGAAAACATGTTTAAGTTTACAAATTGGAAATTGCACGTCAAACGTGGCAAATGTGGTGCGTTCGTACTATAACTAGTTTTATAAATATGTTTTGCGCCGCATATTGTACTGAATGTATATTTTAGTGCACTTTATAAGTGCATATCAATTTCACTCTATTCGAAAGGCTGTAATATCGTTGAAAAGCGCTTGAAATAATCTTTTCCCATTGGCCGCAATGTAACCGAAAATTTTGACTGTCCATGGCATTAAACTATGCATCCGATTTTCATAAAATTTAAAATGGCTCGACAAAATTATACAACAATGATATATTTAAAATTTCAAATGATTCGGTTGGGTAGTTTTTGCGCTGTTATATGCGGACAAACGGACTGAACGACGACTATAGGTGCTACGTATACGAACGCACGTAAAAAGAGTTCGGTGACACATATCAATGTATATTCAGGGTGTTGCCGCATACGACCAACAAATTCAGAGGGGTGATACTGGACATCAAGAGGATGAAAAATTACCTTAGATCAAGGGGTTGCAAACCGTGTATTTAATCTGAAATACAGGATGTTCTAAACCTAATTCAACTTGGATTGACGGTAATAACTTACAGAAAACTGAAGTATATTATAATAAACCATTTAACAGATATTCTCACACTTATTGTAAATGAGATAATATAAAAAATTGGTGGAAGATTCCATGTATACAGTATGCACTTAACGCTCCACATTTTGGATAGTGATTACTAGTTCATACGGCATCTTCGATTGTTTGAGCACGTTGTTTTTTAAGAACTTTTCGTGATGTTATAATATTTCACACAAAACGAGGTACATATCTTTGCATTTTCATCGCAATGTTTTAATTTTTCTCAAAATTATTGCCGTCAACCCAAGTTCAGTTTGGGTGAAACACCTTGCATTTGTGATCAAATAAGTTGTTTGCTGCCGCATGCTCTACGGAATTTTTCATCCACTTTTTGTGTATTTTCGTCCTCTGCGTTTGTCGGTCGAATTTGGCAACACCCTGTATATCATGACATACCAAGTGGCCATAATTAAAGTGTACGTGTTTGAAAGGTTCTACAAGCTAAAATTTTTGAAATTTTTGAAAAACATTTGGTATATTTATTTAGTTTAGAGCATACGGATGCCCCTGTTTACCAGTTTGTGTTTTAATGAGTGTATAAAGCAAACGGTTTTCGTTTTCACTTGAACTTAAATTTTGTTGTAAGTGAAAAATAAAAAGTATAGAAAGGAAAACACCGGTAGAATATAGTTTTATTAAATTTTTATGTTAAGTGCAATATGTTTAGTTTTTAATTTTTATTACGTTTGAAAATATTTCGTATCAGCAGTAACTTGACTGTTGTGAAATTATCCGATATAAATTAAGAATATTGAATATATTTTTTAATATTTTAAAACCCTGGGTTTAATGTTTGAAAAAGGAAATGAACGAGCTTGGCATTGATGCTTCAAAAGAAATTAAAAAAACTTGAGTTATCTTCTAAAAAGAAATTCTTATTGAACACCTACAGATTTTTTTCCCTTTTGCACATTTTCATGTTTAAACATCATATTTTTTAATGCTTTAACTGAAAGATACGAATGGGTTTTATCGCTTTAAAAATCCGTTGAATTGGAAAACATTTCAAGATATAACTGAAAGAAAAAAGTAATTACAATAATTTTTTTTTATCGATAGCAATAGAATTAAAACAGGCATATTTTTGAAGTTTTTCAACACTTCCAGTCTCTTCTTCAATAAACTTTGAAAGGAAATAGCAATTTCAAGAGTTAAAAAATTCTGTTCACATATTCTTCGTCTAACTTAACTTTCCCATTATTTTCTTTTTTTTTCTTATGCTAGGCCACTCCGAATTTTTCTCGTACATATATTTTAAATACTTTAAGCTTAAATAGTTTTCTATACCCTTTTTTTAAAGGTAAGCTTTCACAAGAATAAAATTCAAATAACATTAATCACTCACTGTGCTTAGAAACAGGAACTATAAAAAGGGCATTTCAAGATTATTCTGTAGTATTTGTTAAAAAACAAAACAAATTCCTACATTTTTAATTAATTGCAAAATGTTTATAAAGGCTCAAATGTTTATTTTCTTGAAATTACATCACGTATCAGTAAAAATAAATCATAAAACAATTTATTATTTATCGATTCCTTCCTATTTCGAACCAGAGATTACAAAAACTTTTTCTTAAAGAAAAGCTAAGATGAATAAAAGAATAGTAAAAAATATAAACAAACCTAAGATAAATGTTAAAAAAACAAAGCTTGATGTTAACGCTTTAAAGGAAGACCAACAGACTTGAATATAAAGCGAAAAAAGAAATCTAACAAGCTTGAAAGAGAAATTTTCATTGAACACCCAAAGGTGTTTTTTTTTTTCTGATCACAAATTTTCATGGAAATATTTTTTATTGCTGTAAAAGAAATATGCGAATGTGTTTTATCACTTTTAAAAGACATTGAATGTAAACGTCTCTAGTTCTAACAGAGAGAAAAGAAATATTTTTTACAATACTTTTTATCAATAGCAGGAAAAAACAAGAATATTTTAAAATCTGTTTACATTGTAAAAAAGTACAAAGTTTTCTTAATCTACGAAAATACAGGGTGCGCATATCTGAATATCCCAACTTTACAGGGCTATTAAAGAAGAAGAAGTAAAACCTTGCAGTTCATCGGAAAAAAAAGTAGTTCAACGTTTAAATTCAACACAGTTATACGTGTGCAATGTAAGCCTCTCCAGAAAAACTAACGATATCGAGGCTGTACGATATCCCACCCCACTCTATTTTCAGCATGTCCAGTTTGACTCTTTTGAGTGGCTGCAGATATATATGTCCTAAGTTCGTCAACATCATTTGGTAGCGGTGGAGCATCTAATTTTGAGGCACCACATAAAACACATGCTGAGAAAAGTGTGGATGAGTTATCGTATCGCCTTTATATCGTTAGAGTTTCTGGAGTGGATCACATAGAACACTTATAACTGTGCTGAATTTAAATTTTCAATTGTTTTTTTTTTTATATTTCGGATGAATTAACAAGCTTGTACTTTTTGTTTTCTTTTAATAGCTCTGCAAAGTTGGTATACTCGTTCATGCATACCTTAGCCTCGAACGAAAATATACAATATCCTCTTACATATTACCCATGGTTCAAATAAGCGTTCTTTATCTTTAGAAACCTCAGAAACCGATATATTTATCAAATTTAAAGAAACCTTTTTAAAAACGAAATTAATTATGCTGCCACTGATTTTCGGAAACTTTTCCGTGTAGTTTTATAGTGAATTAATTACTTCTCTAAAATCGGAATATCTATGCTATCTATTCTCAATTAAACATTTTTAGCTGCGTAACTGAGTTTATATATGCAAGAGTAACAAAGCAATATTAATTTTAATATTAATGTTAATTCTCTTCATTTATCATGTTTGTTTGGAAAACTTGTTTGTTGAACATGAAAATGTTTACTTTAGAATAGATAGCATACGCAAAACCTACATTTTTGGTTAAAACTGATTAACGAACTATAGAAACGGTCTTTACCAGTATATGGGGCCTTGGTTTTTTTTTAAAGCTTGGCACGATTCGAGTTTCAAAAAGTGAGATTTTTTGCTAAATGTTACAAAACACATGAAAGTTTCGATATCAGCTTATGAAAACAAGCCTGGTGAATTTTTATGCTTGTTTATATATGCATATTTATATATGTTTTCTACGTATAAATTACTTCTTTTTGTATATATAAATAGACAAATGGATCGTGTGTATTAAAATAAATTGCATAAACATTATAAGAAATTGCTTTTGCATATGAAACAGTGAATAGGTTGCCAGAAAATATGCATGAAATTTTCTTCTCTAGCCAAGGCCATTTTCTCTATCACGCCAAGGCCGCTATACTAGAAAAGTACCATAAAACATTTAGGGAATGTTTCCAATAATGTGTGGCAACAAAATAAACTTCGTTTTTATAAATGCTTCTTCTTTAAATTTCTAAAATACGTTAGTTTCAGAGGTTTTTAAAAATAAAGAATACTTTTTGGAATGGTGGGTAACTCGGAAAAAGTTATTGTATATATTCATTTTCGGTTATATTATATTTAATCTGTTTAAGAAACATTTGTCTTTTTCACAGTGTAGGGCTTCATATATGTTCTTTAATAAACTATAAAAGCAAATAGAGAATTGAAGAGTTTGTAGCTTTCATTCCAGTACACTTCATTTGATAGGATTAACATTCTCAAATGCTTCTTTTATTTTCTTCCATTGTGGTAAACAGCAGATAAGTTTCTCTTATGTGTTTTAAAAATATTTTAGGCGTAAATAATTTCTGTATTCTTGTTTTTTAAAAAGTATGTTTGGTTTAAAAAAAAAAAAAGAAAAAAGTACCATATTAATCAATCATAAAGCTTTCATGCAGGAACATTAATTATTCTAATGTCATTTCTGAATTATTTGGCGTCAATAAAAAAGCAAAAATCTCTGAATTTTTTTCGTAATAGTGAAAAATTGTAAAGATTCTACCTTGTTATTTTCTTCCAATTACAACAACCATGAATGAAAAACGGAATTCTAAAACAATTTATCATTTACAGATTGATTGATTTCTATTTCTCATCACGTATTACAAACTCTTGAACACTTCTTGAAAGAAACCACAAGATTGGTCAAAGCATGAGTTCGATTTTAAAAACAGAAAAGAAATGTACAAGAATAATCAATCATTGTGCTTTACAGGCAGCCAAAACAAACATTCTAATGTCATTTCTGAAGCATTTGCTGGCAGTAACGCTGCAAAAATTTCTCAGTTTTTTGCGCAGCTGCGAAAGATATGTAACGATTCGAACTTGTCATTTTCTTTTAATTAAATCAATCATGAGCCGAAAACGGAATACAAAAAATAATTCCTCATTTATTGATTGATTTCTTTCTATTTCTCACCACACATTACAAAAACTTGAACACTTTTTGAAAGAAACCCCATGATTGGTCAAAGCGTAATAAAAACCTCAGGATTATTTTTTTTTTATTCAAAAGTTTGCAGCTGGTGTTAAAAAAATGACGTTGGACACTTAAACATTTTTTTCTTATTCTAGTTCTTAAAGAAAGGATTTTTTTTTTATGTATTAAAAGGAAAATGCAAGAGGTTTTCATCTCTTTTAAAAGCCATCGAATTGGATTTTTTTTCTGATATAAAAAATGAAAAAAGAAACTAATAATATATTTTATAAACAACAACAGGATAAAAGCACTAAGTACACTTTTAAATCTCTTCAAAACTTCCTGTCTCTCCTTCAATAAACTTCGAAAGGAAATAACAACTTGAAGAGCTATTAACTTTCATTCAAGTATTCTTCATATAACAAGTTTAACTTTCCCAGATTTTCCTTTTCTCTTCTTTTCTTTTCTTTTCTTTATTTCTTTGCGTGTGTGCTTGTGTTTGTGTTGAGCAACTATAAATTTTTTCCATATTATAATTTCAAAATACTTTAGAATAAAACAGTTTCTGAACATTTATTTTTTTATGTGAGCTGTTTTCAGAGATGCTGAATTGAAAAAGTTTGCGCGTTTGTATTAAGAACTTATCCGGTGCATTTATTTTCTGAAAGTTTTTAAGGTCTCCTTGGTCACTAAGTGCAACTATTTTAAAAATCCTGAATTCTAAAGCAAAATGAATTAAGAGATTAATTCAACTCATCAATTCCTAAATAGAAATAATTTTTCATTAATATAAAACATGCTTTTAAATATTCAGCCTATCAATAGGAAAATAATAGAACTTTTACTGTTTTATTATTATTATTATTATTGTTGTTGTTGTTGTTGTTGTTATATTAGCCCCCTATATGTAATTTCTTTCGGCCAGCAATTAAAATGTCGTCTCTAAAAAGTAACGTTTCGTTGCACAAGCCAGCCGTAAAACGAAGCATATATATATCATTGTACGGTTAAATACTCTACTGCAATTTTTCAAACTTCTAAACATTCCCCATCTTCAATTTTTATACCGTCGTATTTGTAAAAAAAAAAAAAAAAAAGGTACTTTTAAATGCAATTTTTTTTTTAACTGCATCTCGATTTATTTTTGAGATATTGATTTTTTGTAGTTTTTAGCGCTATTTGTTTAATGTTGGCAATTCAAGTACTCCATTTCTGTTGAAAGTAAAGGAAAAATAGTTGGAAAATAGTAATTAAATCTTTTAGTTGTCTTTTTCTCATAACAACGGAAAAAAAGGAATTAAAATACGTGCTATTTTGAAAAAATATAAATTAATGATTTCTGATAAAACATGGAGCTATATTTAATTTTAATTATCTATATAAATGACATAAACAAATGAAGGCATACGAATCATTAGATAGCCTATTTTTTGTCGAGTTTCTTGAATGACGACATCCCTTTTTTTGGATTTGTGTATTAGTCAGCGATAGTAATGTCCTATGCATATTTTACTATAGATGTTGTTTAAGACTGAATTGTCAATGAGGAATTCTTCAGCAGATGCGAATGGCGTCATTTTATATAAAATAAAAGCGTGTGTTTTATGTCTTAAAACTAAAATATGTTTTGTACTATCTATATTTATATACATACATATATATATATTAATCGTGCCGAGACTAAATTCTGAAAAAGCAGAATTCCTGTTTTCTAGTTAGTATTATTATTTTGACAATTACAGTACCATTCAAGAGTACATTGTGCATTGGAACTATACTTTTTTAACAATTTACATACCCAAGACTTTTAAAAGTAGTGTTCTAATGATAAAATTAAATCTTGGCCCGTATTTTGATAAAATTCTGACTGAATTTGGAAACGAAATAAAAACTATTTAGGTTATAACTGTAATTATTTATCTGTCTGCTTCCTTGATCTATGTTGATCAAGACTCGACAGGAAACTTCCGTCATCCGGCTTTTAAACATTTCAACATCATATTTATCTTGAAGACGACTGCAGAAGAAGTTCAAAACATCAATATTACGCTTTATCATTAACTTATTAACTTTATTGTTACAAGTTCATATAAAAGTTTTTGTTTTTATGTGTACCATTGAGCAAATTTATGTATTTTTAACGCATACATCTTATTTATTATATTTTATGGTGCAATTGTCTTACATAAGTTAATATATCATCATGTTTCTGTGGTATCATTTTCCTGCAGAAAGAACAGTAGCAAAAAAAAAAAACAAAATATCCAAACATGCATTTTTAAAAAATGAAAATGCTTTCGATAGATATTTATTTTTGATATGAAGTTTGTTTGTAACCTACCTTTTATTTATTTTTCTCGGATATTTTATTACGAGAAAAAAAATACCAGTGATAGCCGCTTTTTTATGCGAGTTTAATAAACATATCCGTTGAGGCATTATATTTTCTATTAGAAACATACTTTCTGAATTTCGATAACGACGTTTCATGTTGCATCTGGTGCATGAAATGTGTATCATATGCTTCATAGATTAGAATTTCAATTTTTAAATATATTTATTATTTAGTTTATTCTTTATACATGCATGATGTAGCTGCACATACTAAATTAATTTCATATTTTTATGATTAAATTTTATTTTGTTTTAGTTATTGCAAAATCATGAAGATTGGTACAATTTTGTATTTATTAAAAAAATATTTATTATTATTTTTTAATTATTGTTTTTCAAATATATGGAACATTTTGAATATACTAAAATATTATAGTGTATTTAACGCTTCAAATGTTTCAGGTTGACTGTTCCATGACATTTTGATCAAAAATTTCCGTTAAATGTAATTTTGAATGTAATGAATTTTAAGTATTTTCTGTATGACATGTTTTTAGAAATTGTAAATAACGACTCATTACGTGTGTGCATGAAAACACACAAACACACATAAGGGGAAGAGTTCCATATCATGCACTGGTTTTTTTTGGCGAGCTTTTTTTACATTAAATGAATCGATGTGGTTGCGATCTTCAGCCTTTTGGGTTGCTTTTTTTCTGGAATGGACTAATGATTTTTGTGTAATTTTTTGCATTTAGCATATTTCTTTTGGAACTTTTGTTTTAATTTGACATATATAATTAGTATAATAAATATATAAAATTATATATAAGTACATAATATTTATTTATAGGTGTATATATTAGTGCTCTCGATAGGATACGTATTTCAGTTATACGTTTAAAAGATATACGTATATACGTATATTACGTTTCTATGAAATACGAATGCCTTAATATATACGTTTAAACGCATCCGGATACGTATAAGGGTACATCAGTTAAACGTATATTTAAGTATACGTACATTTAAAGAATACGTATATTTCAAGTATCGTATTCACTTTTATTAACAATGGACCTCATCAGTCTTACGTCACTGAATGGAGAATAAGCTAGAAATATGTTAGTGTTCTTATTTCAAAACCGATTTCAAAAAGTACTTCGCAAATTTTTACTTTGAATTCACTGAGATTTTTTGTTCATCTCATGATATTGAGATCAGACACCCCGTTATTCTTATATTTTGTGTATATAATGTATACAAATTTTATCTGTTGTAAGAAACTACTAAAATTAAACACTTTTACAGTAAAGAATTAGAATATAAATGTTTCAGATTTATTGTGAATCCTTGTTACGTATGGTTTTTTTCTTTTTAATCATTTAGAAATTCTTTACTCGTCTGTGTTACACTCAAAATTGCATCCGGGCGCAAATGTTATTATTTCCATGGAGCTAATGTTTTCTACCCTATTAAAGTATAATGAAAATCCCTTTTTTTAATCGTAACACTCATGGTATTTTTTATAAAAAATGTTAAGAAATTACGTTTAAGACTTGTTAATATTGACAAATATCATTTTTTGCATAAAGTACCTATAAATTTCGATTACTTATAAACCGGCAAATAATCGACTTGCAGGTTTTAGAAGTCAATTACACATTCTTAAAATGACTTAACTTCCCTTTTCTTTTTAGAATAAAACATATTTTCAAAATATTTTTAATTTAGAAAACAATATTCTTAAATACAATAAAAATATGATTAGAAAACTTCCCAGAAGTCGTATTGATTAATATCACTATAAAATATAAAGTAAATTTAAGTTTGTTCCGTGGTCGCATGGAAAATAATGTTTCGCGAGAAGGGTCAATGCCACAAATCAAAAGAAACTAGGTTCTGTGCTACAAATCTGCGAAAGGTAGCTTTACAGCTACCCACTTTCAATAGTAAAAAATTTCATAATTAATAGCTTAGTTTTTAGGGAAAACAACCAAAATCAAAACTGATGAAAAGTATTCACATTTTTTAAGTACCTATGCACAACAACTAGAAGGTAGGTAAACCCCAGGCCATCGTGGTTCTTTCAACAAAGAATGCCGAAGGCCCTGGTAAACCGCGAGAATGCGGGACTCTTGAGGATATTTCTCAATGTCTAAAATCCGCAAATAAGCATCTATTTTCATAATTTGAACGAAAAACGTTTAGATGTTAACACGTTTAACCGCTCAAGATCCGTATATACGATGTACCGTATATGCTGTTTTGAATAATACGTATAACCGCCGTAGCCATACTATACGTATCTGAATCCGTATCCCCGTATAATACGTATTATATGTATACTCGTACAAACGTTTAATAGAGAGCACTAGTATATATTATGTATGTATAGGGATATGATGATCGTTATGTATGTCTAAGGGATATATATACATAAAAATAAAGCTATCTCTATAAACACCGTATTTTTTTAACATGTGACATATAGAACATTTATTAAATATGTATATGTTTATAAATATTTAAAGACCATGTTTTTCGCCATCTTGAAAAATTTTATAAGATGCTAAAATGACTTTTTTGGTGCCATTTTGGATTCCTTCGCCAATCGCGTCAACCAGCACAGGATATGGAACTCTTCCCCACATAAGTACATATATTGCTTAGGAGAATTTAGACTCTCCCAGTTTTTGCTTTATTGTACTCTTCTGAAGAATAAAATCTAAACCGATTATGTTTAAACACGTAATTTTCAGAATTCAAGAAAAATGGTGCTAGGCCAAGAAATACGTTTTAAGATGATGTCTGTCAGTGTAACATTGGGAAAAAGATGCATCATAAAAGTAACTGGCGAATTTGCTTTGTGTGTCTCAAAATGTTTATTTTCTTTCTTGGGGCCGCTTAAAATATTTTTGCGGAATTTTAAGTGAATATCTTTCAGGTTTAAAAAAAAAAGTTGATGATCGTTCTGTGCCGACCAAAATATACAAAGCCCCTTTCTCAATATGGTTTTAATGCATGTAGATGTTTATTTTGTGTTTCCATAACAGTAAGAATGGATCGACCTAAACAGAGCTAGCAGTGTTTTTGAGGTTTATACCTATTAATTCTGCTAGAAGAAGTAACATAAAAAAAGCGAAATTTGATACAGCTAAGATATTTGCATAAGCTGAAACAGAAAACACTCTAAACATATTAGGTTGTAACGAAAGTATTCCTCCAATAAAATTTCTTACTAAAGTTAATAAAAACATGGTTGGTTGTGTTTATGATGGCCAATTATCAACACCAGGGATAGTCTTTCCATAGTCAAATGAATGATGTCTACTTGGATGAATTCAGGGTTCGTACGGGCCCTTGAATTTCCAGACTAAGAAATTCTTCGGTACCAGTATATTCTTATGGAAAATCTCCCCTTAAATAAGGCGAAATTTTGTCCGTTTAAACTAGATATATTTTTCTCTAAAAGAATTCTGATATTTGGCCTTGAAAATAACGGTACCCGTACGAACCCTGGAATTATTAAAAATGCTACAGTAAATTGGTGTTTTGCATCCAGATGTATTTGCCTTATTTTCACAAACAGATGGAATTTAAAGAAAAATGCAAATTATGTGAATCAGACTTTCCCAATAACAAGCCGAATGTCATACTATAATTTATTATTTTAAAAAAGTATGCTGGAGGTCTTCATATATGATTTGGATTTTAATTGATATTTTGGCTGAATATTCGACATTTCCACTTTTATTTAAATTAGTTATTAATTTTTTGCAGATATAATTCACTGATTTTTCGCCTAAGGGAATCTTATTATTCTTCTAAAAATTCTTATTAACCCATTTGTGCCTGAATTTTTGTTTTCTCAAATTTGTTGTTAAAATCACTTTAAAATGTTGCAAAATGAACTGGAAAAATACTAAAATAAATTACGCAATTTTTTTTTTAATATTTATATGATAAAATGTAAACATACTAAGTATGGGAATATGCATAATATTTGTAATAATATAATATGCATAATTATACGCTTTGTCTTAATTTATACAAAATAAGCTTTTAAATTAAATATTATGTACCATAATTAATATTTTTATGAACTACTAAAAAAGTATATTTCTTTCTTTACGGAGACTAATAACATTAAAAGTATTATTAATAATAAACTAAGAATAATAGTATTTCAGGCTTAAAAACAATTTATTTCATAATCAACTTGAAAAGGACTTTAGATAAATAACTGTCCCCTAAATGGCTAATAAAAATATATACCCATTCGTGTCTAGCCCTCTATATTTTGTACGTTACAAAAATGCATAAAATATAGGCTTCAACCTACAATTTCACAATTTAAAGAAATACGTATTTCATCGAAGTCTGCAAGCTAAGATTATGACTTATTTATTTGGATCCTTGATAGAAAAAACGCAAATAAACTTACTTTTTACATTTCGCCATCTTGAAAAATGAAAAATCTATAAACTCCGAAAAAAACCTTCATTTAAGCAAATAAATATTCACCTTATGCTCTCATCACTCGGTAACTGATAAAGACGTTTATAGATAATTATTTCATACAATTTTCATGTTATAAAGAAGAAGGAAATAATACAAATTTATTAAAATTCGAAACGTCCCAAAAATGGGACGCTAGGCTTAAATGGGTTAATTAAATGTCTTATTATTTTTCTAAAATAAGTTAAATACCATTGCAAAACAAAACTATCGAAAACTATTAATATTTATTTCCTATTATTTATTCTACACCAGAATCTGCTAATATTCATTGCTTTCAATAATAATTCAAAATTACAAAATATTGTTATTATTATTATTATTAAAACCAAACTTGTTTACCTTAAAGCTACCAAATATTTTCAGATTAGAAAACCGCTGCATATCATTATATTGAATACGAAATTTATCACACTATCTGATGAAAATTAAATCCAAAAAATATTTTATATATTTTTTACAGTCATTACTAAAAACTCCGAGTATAAATTAACCAATTATTGATACAATGAAAAAATACTTTATAAGGCATTGAATAAAACTACTCTTTAAAGTATGTGATTTATCTTTTATTGGGCAGAAACACGTAAAAACTTTCTACATTGCCTTCTTTGATAAAAAATAATCACTAGAAATAAATATCAAAATATAGAGTTAGACTCCTAAGTAAAAAAAAAAAAAAAATATTGCTTCAACGAACAAGAATTTTTACTGTAATTTTATGCAGCATATACAGTAAAAAATGTTAATTTTATCTCGAACTTTTTTTTTTAACTTTTAATTGCATTTGTTCATAAAACCAATCGTTAACCGGTTTACTTTTTTTACATAGCTCACGATAATCATGCATCTCATTAGTAAACCAGAAGTGTTTTTTTATGCAAACCATTTTTTTATAAGAAAGTAATATTTCTTAATTGCGCATACCATTAATTGTTTTTTAATCGAATGAACATTTTTTTTTTCGGTGCAACTTTCATTTTACATGTAGATGAGGTTCTTGGTTATTGATGCAGAAAATATGGAATATTTAAAGAATCCGTGAACAAAAATAGGTTTTTTTTTTTGTGCAGCTTCTTTTTAGTTTCTCCAAATATATAATTATTAAACAATTATAAGTAAGTTACAGTAAATATGAATTTCGTAAAATAGTTGGACAATAAGCTGAAATTTTCAAATTTTTCTCTCTGAGTTTAGATAATCATAAAAGTCGTTAATAACAATAGCGAAAATATTTTTTTTCTACCATTACTTCTGTTAATAACTATACGGATTTTATATATTTATTACATTGTTTTATCTTCAATAGAAGAAAGTATTGTAATCGAAATTTTTTTCGAATTCCGGTTTTCGACGGATTTACAGGTTTTAGGGGTCAGAGATCACAAAAACATGCTTATACAAAATGTCTGTCTGTCCGTGGGTCCGCCTGTCCTTCTCTCCCTGTCTCCGTGTGTCGCCATTGTACCATAGAAAAGTGTATGAAGTTACGCATAGACTTGAATGAAATTTGTTTGTGTATTGTGTATTTTTTTGGCTATGGCCAACACGTTCTCCTTGAATTAGGAAATATTCCGGGCGGAAAGGGGGAGGGTACTGTAATAGCAATTTTTGTGACATTTTCATTATTGTACCTTGGTAAAGTGTATGAAGTTATGCAAACTGTTGATCCAAATTTCATATTTATGTTTTTTGCTGCAGCAAGCAGGCCCCCTTGAATTTCGAAATATTCCACCGAAAGGGGACGCTGCAATAGCGATTTCTTTTATAATTTTCTCTCTCTCTCTCTTTTTTTTTTTTTTTTTTTTTTTTTTTTTTTTTTTTTGTAGTTCTATTGTACACTGGCGGCTCGTCAGAACTTCTCTTCCTGCTAAGTCGACTATTCGCAAACAGCTAATGTACAACAAACTAAAAGTTATTGATTTTAATAAATATCATGATCGAGATTAATTTGTTTTTACTCCGATTAATCGACTGGTGTAGAAATTTATAATCACAATCAAAGTTGGTGTAATAGTATTGAACTAATAATATCAAAGTATTAACATTTGTAACTATTTTTGAAATATTAAGATGCATGAGATAAAAGAAAGTGTTTGGATTGGCACATCCAACTAGTTTCTAATTTATGTTTATTTTTGATTTAAAGAAATATTTATAAAAACAAAGTTTCCTTCGCTACCATTGATTTTCGAAAACATTTCCCAGTAGTTTGTATAGTGTGTTAATGAGTTTTCTCGACTTAGAATAAATGTTTCTCGTATAGTATCAATTCTCAGGTAAGCATTTCAGTATAGTATCAATTCTTAGGTAAGCATTTTCATGCTCAAAAAACATGTTTTACAGACAAATTAACAGCATTTTAATTAATACTAAAATTGATAACATTTTGTTACTCTTACATTCATGAATTCAATTATGCAGCTGAAAATGTTTAAGTTAAAATTGAAAGTATCTTAAAACTTATATTCCGATTTGATTAATATAAAATAAAAACTACTCAGATACTTTTCCGAAAATCAGTGACAGCAAAAGAAACATTTTTTTTGGTACTTTTCCGAAAATCAGTGACAGCAAAAGAAACATTTTTTTTTATAAATACTTCTTTAAATCTTAAAAGTATGTTTCTTTCTGTGGTTTCTACAAATGACACCGTTGTTAAACTTGTTAAATGACACCGTTGTTAAACTTGTTAAATGACACCGTTGTTAAACTTGTTAAATGACACTTGTCAGTGATGCACGAAAGACAACTATTAATATGAAAAGTAGTCGAATAGTGATTGAAATGTAAAAATGAAAAGCAAATTAAAGCAAATAGTATCATTATGTTGCTTAGATGTAATTACAGCTACAAACTCTCCATTAAAATAGCAATTAAAGCCTTTGTGCAGGAATTTTAAAAAGCAGAAGACCAACGTTTAAAAATGCACAAATAATGCGTGAAAAGCAGCAGACAGCTGTTTCGAATCTACTAGCGAGATTCTTCTTCAGTGCAAGATAGAGCAAGACACAGCGTGCTAGAAAAAGCAAAGCTGAGCAAAATGACAGAGATAGGGTTTATATACCCGATACGGGTGAAGCGATATAAGCTCTCATTTTGCACAGCTTTGCTTTTTCTAGCAGGCTGTGTCTTGCTCTATCTTGCACTGAATAAGAATCTCGCTAGTAGATTCGAAACAGCTGTTTGCTGCTTTTCACGTATTATTTGTGCATTTTTAAATACAAACTCTCCGTTTTTTCCTTTTTCCACGAGTAAAATAAAAATATTTTAATTCGGAAAATTCTTTTCAAATAACTCGTTTTGTTTCTATTCGGTACTCATAAGATTCATTTATTAATTAAAATCTCTCTTTCAAAATGTGTTTATATCACTTTTAAAATATTTGTTTGGAACCTTTATATAACAAAAGAGACACATTTTTATTGCTGGAAAATGCTGGAAATTTATAAATTTCAAAATATTACTATCCGACGCGTTTTAGTCGCAGAAAAATGAATTTTTTATTGTATTACTTGTTAAACTAGGAAGAAAGTTTTCTCTAAATATAACTTGTAGCGCTGTATAAAATTTTCCTATACAGATTGAAATTACGAAACTCAATTAAAAAAAATGTTAGTGGTTTTTGATATCTCAATGAGTATTTGAAGCAAGTTTGCAGTTGTAATCATACCTCTAAATCTCACCGTTTTTGAATTAGCTATTGGACAACGATAAGAGTAGGCATTGATAAATATACAGACCGAGCGACTGCTGCTGCATAAACCATCACTTCATCAAGTTCTCGATTGAAAATCTAGAATTAGTTAAACTAGATTAGTATATTAAAATGCAACTAATCTTCTGAGTCATATCTTTGTGAAAACCACTTGCAGACCCAATTTTAATGGTTGATTGGTCGATTTACCATTGTGTTTTTCTGCACCCAGTCTCCATGTGTCCATGGCTTTGGGTGCAGGAAAATACAACGGTAAATCTACCAATCAGCCACTAAAATTGGGTCAGTAGGTGATTTGCACTAAGTATGACTTAGCAGACTAGTTGCACTTTAATAAGCTAATTGAGTTTTAACTAATCCTAGATTTCCAGTCGAGAACTCGATGAGTGAATGGTTTGTGCAGCCGCGCCCGTTCTAATACACATATATATATATGTTACGGTCAATTTGATAAATTCGGTTATTATTAATAATAACCACATATTTTGGTAAATTTGATAAATAATGCATAGTAATCATTTTTACCGGTTATTACTAATAATTACGAATGAAGTTCGGTCAATATAATTAAATAAGCTATGTAACAAATATGTCCTTTACTGGTACATGTGCTATCATAACTGTATGAAGCTAATAACAAAAATAATTGTTAAGAAACAATAATACTCAGTCAAAAAATGTATTGTTGCATTTTTTGTTGTTGTGCAATCAGCACACTGATTGTTCAGGTCGCTCACAAATAAAACGAATGCATAAGTAGTGACGGGTATGAAGATCATATGCATTACTTATAATTCCCCTTGATCATACTAAGCACCATCTCTAAGCTTTTTCTGAAACATTACCCGCTAGGTTACCCTGTATATAAAAATATAGATAGATTTAAATATATGGCTCAATTAATTCCTTGAATACATTTCCTTCATTTCTTCATCTGTGAATCATTTCTGTTATACAAATAGTAAACTTTATTTAGTAAAAGAGAAATTGAGGTTGAATTTGCATTGAATGACAAATCCTTACATGAACCTAAGGTCGATTCTAGCAGTACTCTTTCACAAGTGCCAAATCAGAAGGTGACCACCTGTTTTCAGATAATGGAATTCCTATTCATCAGTAAATCAGTCATCCTTGAATAAAGATTTTCTGCTTGTTTTATATTATTCAGTAACAATTACTTCTCTCTATGAAATTTGAATGGATGTTAATTGCATTCCCGTATTCCATTGGCAGGTGCTATGTTTCATTCGTTGGCAATTTCAAGCAGAATGTTTCGTTAAGTCCTGATTACTTATCATAGATTTCGATTTTCGATTAATTTGATTTTATTCTAATTCAATTCTTTAAATAATTATAGCATGCTTTTGAATATACAGTTGTAATGTCTTTTAGATTTTTATTTTATATTCGGAATCTCTCTGTGTCATGTGATGGCTTTGCTAATGCATTTAATATATTTCCGATATGAGTACATTTGCTATTTTTTTAGAATAGTTTTAATACAAAGAGCTCGACTTAATTGAGATATTAGTTGTTAAACAGATTTATTGTATACAACTATTTCTAACGATTTTGTTTAACATTATTTGTTTCAGGTAGGTATTTTAGTGGTTTATAACAGTTCAGCCAAATATAAGCATTTATATTTATTAGACAGATGGCAAACAGAGTGTATACAAATAGTCCCAGTTAAAGTTTTACACATCATATTTATCGGAATTTATGTAATCATGCGATGAGACTACAATGAAGCTTTTAATACTAAACAGTTTGTGTAAATAATTTCAGTTACTAAAAGCTTTACACCTACAATTTATGGGAAATCTTGTTATCATGTGACAAGATTGCAATGAAGCTTTTAATTCCTAAAATATTAATGAACTTTAATATACTATGTGAAATTCTGTCAAAAGAAAGAAAGGTGAGAAATATGAAAATTATTGCTAAAGAAATATACATATATAATTTTAGAATATGAGAAAACTGGTATATCTATTTCTTGATTTTGTTTTAACATATTTAATACCTTCCTATCTAAATGCTTTACTGGGTTGTTTTAATAAAATAGTTTTGATATAAATTGTACAATTCATTCATCAGCTCTAAAACAAATTTATTGTCTACAATTATTTAGAGAAGATTTGTTTAAATTCCATTTAGTATGCATATTTCTTTTTTTTATTTATGTGTTATTTCAATTTAATTCTTTACTTACTTCAGTTGTTTAACATAAATGGGCTTAATTCGGTCACATAAAAGCACAAAAGCACACAAGTTTATTGAAAGCGTTTTTGTTTAAATTTTATTTTTACATCACATTGCTTGTTCAGGACGCTCTCTAATGCAACGCACGTATCATCAGTTGCCTGTACGTAGATCAGATCGCTCATCTGCAAGAAAAGCGACACATCTCGCAATTTTTTTCGTTTTATTCCACTAATAGGTATGTCATAGGTGTGTCTTGTTGCAAAAAAGTTTCATAAGTGTAGTTGTACGGAAAATCACTTTATTACGCTATATGTCCATTCGTGGCCACAGAAGAGGGATGGATTGTGTGATGAGGTAAAATTATCCAAGCCTCCAAACCGCATCGTACATGTATATATAAATATTATGCAGACATACAAACAATAAATACAATAAACCCAACTGGAGTGAAAAATTAGCCAGAGCCAGGAATAGAACCCGGGACCACAGTATACAAGACTGCTGCTCTAACCACTGAGCTACTCCGGCCGATGCCTGAGTCTGTAATTTCTCACTAATAAACCATGTTGGGGAAGTCACCAGCCATCTGTACGACAACCTTGGATGGCTGGTGACTTCCCCAACATGGTTTATTAGTGAGAAATTGCAGACTCAGGCATCGGCCGGAGTAGCTCAGTGGTTAGAGCAGCAGTCTTGCCTGAGTCTGCAATTTCTCACTAATAAACCATGTTGAGGAAGTCACCAGCCTTCTATACGACAGCCTTGGATGGCTGGTAACTTCCACAACATGGTTTATTAGTGAGAAAGTGTAGACTCAGACATCGGCCGGAGTCACTCAGTGGTTAGAGCATCAGTCTTGTATACTGTGGTCCCGGGTTCGTTTCCTGGCTCTGGCTAACTTTTTATTCCAGTTGGGTTTATTGTATTTATTGTTTGTATGTCTGTATAATATTTATATATACCTTTAACTGATGAATGCAGGCGTTATTTATGTATGTGCGTGTTTGTGGTATGAGTGTTTTATTATACGCATCGCACATCTTCATTTTTAAGAGTTTTACGCTTTTATGCACGTTTTTACTCCTGAATGCAGCGTTAAGTACTATAATTTCATTTTACAGTAAAATCATGCAAATTTTCCTTTTGCTTCTCCTATGAAATTTACATTTGTCGAGATGTGTCACTTTTCGATATGCATCACTTATAATTCACCTTGATCATACCAAGCAAACATCTATAAGATTTTTTTCAAACATTACTCGAGGGGTTACCCTGTATATGGACAGATAGATAGATGAATACATATGGATAAATATATTAAAAAATTCCTTTCATGCATTTCCTTAATTTCATCATCTGTGAATTATTTCATTATATAAATAATAAGCTTTATTTAGTAAACCAGACATTCAAGCTAAATTTGCACTGGATGACAAATCCTTACATGACCCTAAGTTGAATTCTAGAGGTACTCCTTTACAAGTACCAAATCAGAAGGTGACCAACTGTTTTCAAATAATGGAATTCCTATTCATCATTAAATCAGTCATCCTTGAATAAAGCTTATCTGCATATTTTATATTATTCAGTAGCAATTAGTTCTCTTTATGAAATTTGAATGGATGTTAATTGCATTTCCGTATTCCATTGGCAGGTGGTATGTTACATCCGTTGGCAATTTCAAGCAGAACGTTTCATTAAGTTCTTATTATTTAGCATAGAGTTCCTTATTCAATTGATTTGATTTTATTCTAATTCAATTCTTTAAATAATTATCGCATGATTTTGTATAAACAGACTGAATGTCTTTAAGATTTTTATTTTATATATGGGATTTCTCTGTGTCACGTGGTGGCGTTGTTAATGCATTTAATACATTTTCTGTTTTAGTAAAACAAAGAGATAAACCCGGGCTTCCCGGGTTACAGAATATAGGTGAAAACCATCAAATGCATTTTTTCTGTTGTTAACAGGTTTTTTTCCTCTGCATATATTAAAGCCACAACGATGAATGCAGTATTTTTCGAAAGGTTCTTACATATAGTAAAACACGGTGTTTTTTTTTTTTTTTAGTGCAGTTGATAAAAAATAAATTAAAAAACGTACCAGGAAATATCAAAGATTGCAGCGAGAAAGCATCACACGAGTTTATAGATATTTTTAAATGATAACTCAAATAGATTTTTAACACGATATATAGATTTTTATAATGCCCATTAAAAATACTAAAAATCATATTTGTATGAAAAGTAGCAATAATGCGTTGAAATGAAATTTTGAAACTTATTAATATTGTAAAACTTATTAATATTGTTAAACTTTAATTATTGAACGTCATGGTCACCTTAATTAGCTAATAAAAATATGAGGTATTAAAATTCTGATTTAATTTACTTAAAAGGTGCTACAATATGCATTAAAATGTCTTTATAGCATAAAAATCGTCAAAAGATGTTAAAAACCCCAAGCGCTTTCATCTCCATTATAACAGCCGTCATCAGGGGAAACTGATGACGGCTTCCTCTGTCAATTCCCCCCTGATGACGGTTGTTAAAATACAGTTGAAAGCACTAGGGTTTTTTAACATGTTTTGAAGGTTTTTATGCTATAAATACCTTTTAATATATATTTTACCACCTTTTAAGTAAATTATATCAGAATTGTAAAACCTCATATTTTTATTTATTAATATTGGCCTCATGTCAGGAGGTAACAAACGAAGAAATCGCGATTTACATTCAGACATTTTGATTATATTCATTTCAGTGGTTTAAGCTCGCACGGTTTGATTACATGTCTTAAATTCGTGATTTATTTATATTTGATTGTTTTATTTATTAATTGATGAATGTTTCAATTTCGTTATGGAATATAAGCTGGAAAAAAAGGATAAACTATTTCTATAAATTTAAGTTTATTTATCTTTCCTAATCGTCTGCACGAGATAGAGATAGATTTTGAAAAAAAAATCATGTTTGAAAACCATTTCGAAAACAACAAATATTGAGTATATTGCAATATAGTTTTCAAGCAAATTGCATTTGAAAGCGCATTTTTTCTCCGATTCCACGGTGTAGTAATTGCAAATGTGCGGTATTTTGAGGTTCAAATAATTTCAATAAAAGTTATTAAAAGTTAAATTTAAACATCTGCTGTTGCCACAGTCCAAATGGCGTCAGAGTTACGCATGGGTACGCTTGTCCTTTGAAATATAGTAGATAATTTTAATACAGTCTGTCTCAATTTAGGTATTAGCTGTTAAACTGATTTATCGCGTGCGACTATTTAGAACGATTTTGTTTAACATAAATTTATTTCAGGTCTAAGTTTATCAAGGCGTTCTCTATGTCTACTTTCTTTTGAAAATTCTGTTTCGAGGAATTGTTTTACTATATCTTTTGCTAATTCACTTGCAGTAAATCCTGCGCGGAGACACAGTATATTTGCGTTAACTTGCTCGCGAGCTAATTTTGCAATCTCAACATTATTACATAAAGCAGCGTAGATTCATTCAAAACGATCTGGAAAAAAATTAATCATCAGGTATTTTAGTATTAGTAAAAAATCAGGTATTTTAGTTTTTAGTATTAGTTTATAACAGGTCAGCCATATATAAGCATTTATGTTTACTGGAAGCGTTTTTAATTTATTTTTAAATTCTTTTCAATTTCGTTTAGAAATCACATTAACAGATGGTACAAATATTCCTAGTTAACCCTTTATCGGGAAAGTCAATTCTGTGACTGAAATGTTTCAAAGATTCACTGCCGCCATAACTATAAACAAATAGATATGAAAATATATGGAGGCTTTTTTTCACGTGCATTATAGTAAAAATGAATATTCTACTAAAAATTCCGGTGCGAATAGATCACTTTTAAACAAAACTTAAATGGAAAGTACGAGTATATTCCCATTACCCGATAAAGGGTTAAAAGCTTTACACATCATATTTATCGAAATTTATGTAAACATACGTTGAGACTACAACAAAGCTTTTAATTTAAGCTTTTAATACTAAACAGATGGTGCAAATAATTTCAGTTACTAAAAGCTTTACACCTACAATTTAAGCGAAATGTTGTAATCATACGACGAAACTGCAATAAAGCTTTTAATTCTTCAAATGTTAATACATTTTAATCTGCAGCACTCTGTCATGTTGCCAAAATTACAAATAATATCACGATTTTAAATAATGCCGTGCTCGCTGTTGCAAAAAGTTCAACATTTGCGTTTATTTTACGTTAACTAAAAACCGCCGTTAATCATCCATTTTATCACTTTTGCATGCATAAGTTCGATTATATTTTGGAAAATGTTTAATTAAGAATTGGTAGCACCCTAAAAACACATATTTTGGTTTGAAAAAACTGATATAATTCACGTTAAAAACTCTCTGTTTTTTGAAGGATTATTACATAAAAAGTCTATCCGGACAAGATTACGATAATACATAAAATAATTGCAATAGTATAAGTTTGAGGAAACTGATTAACGTACTATAAAAACAACTCGGAAACCTTTCCGAAAATTAGTGGCAATAAAAGAAACTTTGTTTTTATAAAGGCTTCTTTAAATCTCGAAAATACATTGTTTTGATGTTTTCAAAAAATAAAGAACACTTTTTTGGAATAATGGGTAATTCGGAACATGTTATTGTATATTTACGTTCGCAAGTATATTTTCATAGATTAAAAAATATATATATATGTCCCTTTTTTTAGAATATATAGTAAAACCTCAGAATAACAAACATCTCGGGATCGCGGAATTTTTCCGCTATTCGGAAGTTTTCGCCTTTGAGAGGTAAAAACATACAAAAATGTAGGTGTAAGGGATTAAAGAACTGTGTCCGCTATTTGGGGGTGTCCGTTATAATGGTTTTAGTGTATTAAGAACGAATTATGTAATTGTTTACCAATCACAAGAAAAACAATCAATCAGAAATATCTCAAAAAGTTCTATAAAATGAAAATGAATTTACTTATAAAAATGCAAAATAAATAGCTTATAGAATATTAAATAAATGAATTTTTCACATTGCTAACTAAGCGTAAAACCATAGAGTGAAAAATGTCCAACCTGGAATCGAAGGGTATCTTTCAGATAAAACTCCAATGCTTTACCTTATTTGAGCTACAAGGACGATACCCAGTCAAGCATCGCTCACTTACAATTGCCAGTAAGGTAGCAACCGCAGCACGAGATGGAAGCCTTCATACACAGCCCTGCACACAACCCTGGGGCGAAACATGAGACGAAATAAAGCCCAGCATAGATGAACATGTATATGTATAATTTTAATAAATTTTTCAATTATCAAGCAGTGAAATTACGCCCGAAATTATTGAATATTAAAAACGTGAATTTTTAAAATGTGAAAAATTCACGTATTTAATATTCAATAATTTCTGGCGTGACTTCACTGCTAAAAATTAATTGAAAAAATATTAAAATTATACATGTAAATGGCTTATATTTGTGGTAAATATCTTAAATGTACGCGTCACTGAAATTAAAGTTACTACATTCGTTTAAACCTAGAATACCACATTATACATCAAAAAAGTCAAATCAAGAAAGTTAGCAGATTTTATAATTTTACATATTTTCATAAAAAACTTTACACATTTGTTTTATTTGTATATTACCTTTAGCATGGAGAATATTAATGGGATTGATAAGTTTAATTTTAGCACGCGTGTTTCTAACAAATTTTAGGAACAATAAAGACACTGTAGATGCGGTGTCGATGAACATAGGAATTAATCAGTTGCTTTCCTTGCTTTATCCCTTCCACACACTAAAAGGGCCATTTTCATTTGACAACTATGCATCAACAATTAGGCTACAAAACTCCAGGCAATCCCGATTAGATCGGGCAGCGTTGGCCCAGTTGGCAGAGCATCGAACACATAGCTGTTGGTCGTAGGTCCAAGGCTAAATGCCGACTAAAATTCCTCCACGTACGCTAATGCCGCCTGGAACATGTAAAATCCGTCGTGTGTGCAAAGTCCTCCAAGTTACTCGTGAATTATACCTCTGGAGATGTCTTGCCAAGTGAAGGTCTCGACATCCGATCAATGTTCTAAATTACGAGATCAACTTGAGCAGCAATGTGCAGGTGCCAATCAACAAGATATAAACGTTAAGTAACAGGCGTAACAAAGCTCACATCCGAACAGTAGGCACTGCCGAAAGGACGACGATCTAGGTGATTCTCAGGTCTATTGCCGCCATGCGGCGATTAGGCTGTCCCCCGCCCCGATACCTGGTATCAACCCTGCATGTAGGGGCCTGGTCATCGGTTAGAAAGAAAGAAAGACTATAGAAATTAATCAGTTGCTGAACATAGATATTAAACAGTATTTGTCAAATATTTTGGGATGGCATATTATGGGGAACATTATGATTAATATTAAAGATAGTCTTATTCCAAGTGGAAAGCATTATAAACATATCTGTTAGTACACACTCTACACAATCGATTAGGGTACTTTGCTTATGATGCATGGCGGGATGTTTAGGGGTAAAAAATCGAGGTCTAGTATCTAAATCTCAATGAGGAAAACATAATTTCCTATTTTTTTAAAAAAAGGCAATATTGAATAACAAACTACAAAATCTGCTTTCTAAAAGAAGCAACCTCTGTAAGTTTGGGCTGTGAGTATCCAGCAAGTCGGATGACTTTTCGTTAATTGTTTATGTAACTGAGGTAAAATTCGTACTTAAATAAAAATATGTGACCAAACTTTATAATATCTTATTGTGCAGTAAAAATGTACTGTTTCTTTAAAAATTAATTTTTTTTTACTTTTTCACATGTGCCTTTCTTCACAAATTGAGACCTTCAATTCAATAGTATTTTTATGTGGTCATTTTCCCGTAAGGCATGGTGACGTCACGGCGACGTCGTTGTGAAGTCACACTGTGACTTTGTGACCGTCGATGTGACGTCACGTGACGTCGATGTGACGTCATAGTGACTAGAATGCGAGGTCGTTATGGCCGTTTTAGAGGTCGTTTGTGACGTCACATTGTGACCACTCTGTGAAGTCACGGTGTGACAAATTTGTGAAAAGTGTGTCATTTGTGATTATTTTGGCATTAACTTTGTGACGAACCTGTGACGAAAGCGACAATGCTTTGAAGTCACACTGTGACCAATTTGTGAAATATGTGTCATTTGTGACGAACTTGTCATAAACACTGTGATTTCAAATGAAAATCAAATTTCAAATTAATTGCTTAAAAGACGCAAATAGTGAAAATGATTCCATGCTGGGACTCGAACCCGGGCCATCAGTACAGTGCACTGACATTCTACCGACTAAATCACATGGAACGATACCCAGGCTGAAAAATTTCTCACTATTACATGTTGGCAAGGCTACAAACCCAGCACAAGATGGAATATTTAGCGTGAGCCACCAACATGATGCAAACACGAAACTTAATTAAATCCAGCATCGATTGAAATTATATTAATACTTGGAAATTTTTCCAGCGAGAACCATTCGCTTTGCATACAATATTTCAAATGAAAATCAAATTTCAAATTAATTGCTTAAAAGTCAATTTTAATTTGAAATGTTGTATGCAAGGCGAATGTTTCTCCCTGGAAAAATTTCCAATTATTAATATAGTTTCAATCGATGCTGGATTTAATTAAGTTTCGTGTTTACCCCATGTCGGTGGCTCACGATAAATATTCCATCTTGTGCTGTGTTTGTAGCCTTGCCAACATGTAATAGTGAGAAATTTTACAGGCTGGGCGTCGTTCCATGTGGTTTAGTCGGTAGAATGTCAGTGTGCTATACTGATGGCCCGGGTTCGAGTCCCGGCATGGAATCTTTTTCACTCCTTTGCGCCTTTTAAGCAATTAATTTGATATTTGATTTTCATTTGAAATATTGTATATAAGGCGAATGATTCTCTCTGGAAAAATTTCTAAGTATTAATACAGCGATGAATTTTAAAATAAACTTTTGCTGTAAATATAAAATCTTATCTTTTTACCGTACTTTTTAGCAAAACATCGCTATTTTGGAGTCCTATTCTTCTAAAACATTTTAAATTTTTCCACTTAAAAAACAATGCTTATCAACTGCCATATTTTTTTATTAAGTTCTATGCTTGATATTGAGTTCAAGCTTGATATTTAGAATGTGTAAGTTTTTTTAATTTGTTGTTATTTGTCATTGCTTTATTAAATATGAACATGGAGACTAACGGATATTAATACAACTATTATTTATAGAGCGGCATGATAAGCGATATTTATTTAAATTTTTTATTCCCGTGTATATTGTATTTTGTGAATATGAGCTAAATAGATTTGGTATGTTTTATAGGAAAAGACTGATCTAGGAAATAGAAAAAAAAAAAAAACGATTAAGAAAAATCATGCGTTAAGCATAGATTATAAAATACTTTCCAACACTTTCTGAATGCTTTAACAAGACATCGTAATTTAGGGAAATGACGTAAATAAGATAACTAAGTAAAGATTTCAGAAAACGCATAAAACATTTGAAAAACTGATTTCAACAGTTACCGTCCATAGCCAAATATGTTTTCCAATTCTTTTGAACAGCCCTGTATTTGATCTGTAGGTTGATGCACTGAAAAAAAATAATGAAGTACTCAAAAATGAGTAATCCGACGTACTCATATCGAATTGAATATTTTTGGATCAAAAATGAACCTATGCTTTCTCTATTTTGAAACATCACATGTTATAATCCCAAACAAACGAATAGTTTTGTACTCTGTAATGGTTCATTTCATTTATAGCGGCATAGCGGCATAAATGATGTTTATTAATGTAAATATTAAATTATTCACAGCATTTTAAAAATAATTTAAAAGTACTTGGCAATAATGCTCTTGTCATAAAAATATTCGATTTGAGTATCTTGCTAAGAATTTTGCTATTTTTCTTAATAAATAATCAATTAAACATTTCTTGTTAAGAACTTTGAACGGGAAATAAATGTCAGTACATTTTTACTTTAAATTTTAGGGTTTTTTTTTGGGGGGGGGGGGGGGGAGTGCATAACGATTCATATTTCATCACAACCATGGAATAAAAAATGAATACATGTGTTTCTCAACTTTGAGTACATTTGGATCGGAGCTATTTTGAGTATGTGACGCATTTAAAATTGGGTACTTCTTACTCAATTTTGAGTACCCATTTTTTAAGTGTATATATACTATATAATGGAAAAATTTAGTTTAGCAAGAAAACGCCTAACAGGTTGAAATTCTTTTTCAGCAATTTATACTAATGTAAGGAAAGATACTTGAATACTTTTGTACAACCCTGTAGTTTACCTAGAATCTTTATTACACGCTACTATTTAGTTAAAATTTAATTCAAACTAAGACACTCTTAAAACTGCTGAAATCACATTTCCAGAAATTATCATTTATAGACGGCCTTGTATCCATTTCCTTGCGTGACCCTGTGTATCATTTTATCCATATTCTACAAACATTTATTGGTAAATTAAATGCAGTTCAGCGAAAAAAAAACATAACTCATTTAAAAACCACCTTTAAGCAATTTGCGCCCATACCCAGTAATCCTTACGAATACTTTTGTGTAGCCTTGTATAGGAATTATAGCATTTATATACACGATACTATGCATAAATATAGGGAATCATAAAAGCGCATATCATAATTAAAAATACATTTCCAGCAAACATCGCTAATGAACAGTACTTCGGATACAATATAGTATCTGAAATATTTTGGGTGTCCCTGTAAATGCTATATACGTATTATTCGTATTATAAATGAAATAATTTATAGTATGTAAACCTAAGCGACATACATCAATTTCATTATATATGAAATAGATTAACATGATTAAAGTACGCTGCAAACAATTCCCTCCACCCCTATATCATTATGTATTTGAATTCCTTTTTTAGTCCTGTAAATGAACAATAGCTATTCTGTGCATCGCATAGTCAACAGAATGCATATTTTAGTGCCCTTCATAAATGCATATAAATTTTATTATGTTTGAAAGCGTGCGTAAAATCATTAAAAATCATTTGAAACGATTTTTTTCCATAGGCCGTAATGTAACGGAAAACTTTTGGCTGGCCCTGTAAATGAACAAAGCATGCTACAAACTTCATTACAAATAGGTACCGTGCTATAGTAAACGTCAATAACATCCAAAAATTTCAGGGCAATCCGAGTATATTTTCGGGAGTTAGAGTGCGGACAGACTGCTAGACGCAGAGACAAACCTAAGTCATAAGCACTTTTCAACTTATGTCCTTATGTATCCTGTATTATATGAACTTTTAAAAAATATATACTAAAGCAGTTTAATCTATAACTTCCTATCAGGCATGAAAAACACTTTATTTCAATGCTTAAATATCATATTTTACTTTTTAGTGCCAATAATTACGTGTATCATAAACGTAGAAAATGAATTTACAATAGAAGAAAATTTAATAACCGATTCAGAATGTCTATAATTAAATGTTTGATTAAAATCACAAGCACAAAAATTCTTACATGCAATTTAAAAAAATAAATATACCAATTTGAAAAACACTAAAAATAATAATTAGTATTTATAATTGTACTATTAAACAACAGCAAAATACAATAAATAAATTAAATGCACTATTAGATTTAACAATATCTCAAAAATATTTCCGTATGGTATAAGGAATTACTATTATTTCATAATTTTGGCAAATGTTAAATCTGAAAACATTGGTTTGAAGATTTAGGATTTAAAAAGATAATTTAAAATATTATTAGCACTAAAAGAAAATTCTTTCAAATGTTTCACTACTGTAATATGTAAAAATATATTTTCCCAGTATAATGTTAATTTCTAATCTGAAACAGTTTCGTAATCTCATAATAATCGAACATCATATTTAACCCCAAAATAATAATAACTATAAGTGTTAGTAATCAAAAAATAGTAAGAAGCCGATAAAATAATTCCAAATCATTGTCGTTCCATACATTTTCAATCTCAAGTAAGAGTAAATTAATGTTTATATTAATTCCAGTATGAACTTAAGCCTGAATCAGTCTCTGCGCAGATTTTTTTTTTTTTTTTCAAGCGATGGCAGATTAAGATATTTTTCTTTACAGTTATCGAATTGAAAAATATCGCTTCTGACATAAAGATCAGTCTCTTACAAATATAACATAAAACTATTTAACTCATAATATACAAATCAGGAACAAAATATTTAAATTAAATAACACTTACATATACGTTCCATTAATATCCGTGTATCCTAAAATGGTCATTTCCTTATCTTAAAGTGTTGTAGACTTGGTGATGTTCTAAAAACAGTGAACAATTTCCCGCGTCTTCTCATATTTATTTTTCTGTGGGCAGACGATTTTCAAGCAGGTGTTCTGTTACAGATTATTTGTTTTTGTATACAAGAAATATTGAACTTGAATGCGCAGTAATTTTCTGAAAGTATCGTTAATTAAAATTTTGTATTTGAAGACATGTCCTATATATTTAACCTTTTCTTTTTATCCGTACCAAATAATTCAAGTTAAATGTATTGTAAAGTTCCTTTTTTCTAAATAATCATAATAATAATATTCTTAATTAGAGTTTATTAGATAAAACATTGTTTAAATTTTTAAAAGGTGTAAAAATAAATTTAATGGTATTAACGACCCCCCCCCTTTTTCTTCTTCTTTTTTTTAAAGTAAAGTTTGTTTTGCACAAATTTTGTATATTTCTTTTATTTTCGGAAAATGCTAATTTTATTTAAAAAGTCTGAAAGAAGTAGAATTTATGACTTGAATACAAATTATAAAAATATTCTAAAGCAAGAAATGCATAGATGACTAAACTCTGAAGACTCTTTCTACGTGCTCATTAAAAGGTGCAGATTTAACTGTAATAGAAAATTTTTAGTTTGAAACCACAGAAGTGTTTCGAATAATCCTGGTCGGTAAAAAAAGAAAGAAAGAAAGAAATTTCCTCCCAGCAAACTAAATATGTAAAGTGTATAAATTTAATAATCCTCATTCTAAATATATTATCCAAATGCTAGATAAAATAGAAATCATGAAAAAGTATACATTCACTGTCTTGGATATCAAATGGATAAAATATAGCCTGAAAATTTAGTTTATTAATGCTTGTATCGTGCACATTATTTATTATGCCCCCCCCCCTCTCCCCTTTAGTGACAGAATTTACCATTTGCTATCCACTAATATATTTTCATTCCTTATGCCGCTATAACTCGTGACTGCTTAAAATATTTCTCTTCATTTTCAAAGATTTTTGAAGTTCATATTTTTGTCACATTGTGACTTACAATATAGTGGTTTTTTTTGTCACATATGTGACGTGACGTACGTTACATAGCAGTGACATAACAGTGACGTCACATTTTTTCTTAATTGCCAGAAAAATATAATTTTACAGTAAATAACATGTTTTAAAGAATTTTCGTAATTTTTTAAAGTTTTCTAAGAAGTTCACATCTCAGTCACAATGTGACATCACTGAGTGGTGGCATTTTGGTCACAGATGTGACGTGACCACAGTGACTTACAGTGACGTCACAATGACGTCACTGTGACCATGCATGCTATGAGGGTTTTTTAAAGATGCACCACACTTTTTTGTTGCCAAAATTGCAAATAATTTCAAGATTTTAAACTTCTGATGCGGTTGCTGTTGCAGAAAGTACAGCATTTGCATTCATTGTGCATTAATTGAAAACCGCCGCGTTAGACAAAAGTTTAAAAATATTTTAAGTTTGCTTTTATTAATTAAAATACTACTTAAAAATATATGTGCTAATACTATGTGCTCTGTATATTTTGCAATGAATGTAATAATTTAAATACTCTGCTAAAAGCTTTTACGGGTAGAGGCCGGCTGCAGAGATTTCAGTCATACCCCGTAAAAAAAGGTCCATGCCTATCATTTTGTGTCAACATGTACACCCTAGTGGAAAAAAATGAATGGGGTCGTACCGTATTTTTGCTAACAGATGGGCTAGAAATGCAAGAATATGTGGGTTGTCCTTAATTTTCTAAGTATCTAAAAATATCCCTGAAAAATTACGGGCAGAGGCAGGCAACAGAGATTTCAGTAATACCCCGTTAAAAATATCCATGCCCATCATTTTGTGCATCTCGTAATTTTACGGGGTAAAGATATAATGCACTTCAAAACACAATAACACTTTACTTACACGTAGCACGTTAGATAATCATCACAGAATCGCATTTTTGTCGGGTTAAAAATATGTTACGGTCGAGGTTACGCGACATTATTTTTCGAAACACGATTAAAATGAAGGGTCACACCGCGTAGCGGAGGAAAATGTATGGGGTCGTACCGTGTTGTTTTAGTCGATCAGACCGTTTTTATTATCAAATAAAGCTGTTGCACGTGAAAATTGAACAGTAAACGCTCATAAATTTACAGTTTTTTTCTGAGAGTGTAGCAAAAAGGCTCTGCAAACAGCTTGAAATTAGAGAAACAGAAACAAGAATATAATAATTTGTAAACTGTATGTGTTTTATGTTATTACATAAATATTGAGTGGATTATGTATGCGTCAGTCCCACGAGACAATCTAGTTGTCTGGAGGACGCACATCTATGAATTTAAAGCAATTATCTTTTTAATCACCAGTGTATTTTAAGCTCCCTTTTACTGCACATCTGTATTTTAAATATATAAAGTCAGAAGCATATGTTGCAGCGTAAAATGTAAAAAACGTGTACAAAAAGGATTTTGTATTCCAGAAATTCTTACATAAAAGGTCATTTTAGTTATTTTCTAATATTTCTCTCTCTCTCGCTCTTTTATTTATTTATTTTTTGTCTTTGTTGTTTTCCTTCCATAACCCAAATGATAATTAAGGACAAACTTCAAATACATTATCTCGTTTTTCTATAAAGTGTATGCTCTAAAATTTTATTTAATTATTTTTTCTCTAAGCTTTTTTGTAAGGAATAAACATTTCAATCTTCAACAATTTTAGTGCGTACAACATTCAGAATAATAAAATAGAAGATTTTCTTATGCGCCAATTTTCTAAATTTTAAATCCTACCTTTTAATTAAAATTTATATCCTAATAAATATTTATTACTCTTTTATTTAATTTAATTTTCTTAATTAACTAATTTTTTTTTCGTTTGTAATTATGCATTCGTAATACGAATGATACGATTGCTTTTTTCTCCATAATTACGGATTCTTTGGTTTTTCCGACTTAATGAATAGCTAATAGAAATAATTTTGAGGAATTATTTCGTATTTAAATAATTTTAGCTTAATTAGCTTATAAATTAGGAGTTATTTTCTGTCTGCTTTATATTTTTTTATTCTAAATAAAAATGACTACAGCGTAAAATTTCCTTTAAAATTGAAAAGAAAAAACCGTAATTGTAAGTAAAATGTTTATTTCTTCACTTGAAATATAATTTATTCTCTTCAAAAAAGGCTTTATTTTTACTCATAATGTAAATATACCTATGTTAGCACTATGTGAGAAAGAAATATTCAAAACTGTTGTTCTATAAAATAATTTATTTTTTTCTCTATTTTTTTTTTCCAATTTTAAATGGGACCAGAAAGCTTTAACATGGCGAAAATTGGCAGTTTGACCCTAGATTACGGGGTCTGTGATGATTTAAACAATTACTTCCTTTTGCATTTATTTATTTATGTTTTATAGAAGTAAAAAGTATTTGTTTAGTAAATTTAAAAAAAAAAACAATAACAAGAGTTTCAATATTGTACGAAATAAATTAATCTGGCAAAATTATTTTTACTGCGATTTTGAAATACAGATTTTATACTTTTGAGTCGACATTTTTTTTCTTCTCCTTATTACGTTATCTTTCCATTATACCTGAAAAACAAACAAAAAATTATAGAACAAAATTCAAAATCCATAAAAATCGATCAATTTTTTATTATAACCTGAAAAAAAGTGTTTATATGTTTTTTAAGTATATTTTTGTGAAGCAGCTAATTTTCATTTTTTTTTTTTAAAGAAAGATTTAAATTGGTCAACTTGGCCAAAAGTTGATGTAGCAACTGCTGAAAAATAGTGTTTCCAGATGATTAAGTTTAAAGTGTTGCTTTTACAGGTAACGGCGGAAATAATTGCCTGCTTCAACGTTTAACCGTATAAAGCAATAAATTTCGTATTTTAATATGAATACAGCCCCTTTCAAAATAACTGTCATATCTAAAAACTGTATTTGATTTGTATACTTTTTGTAATTGAAAGTATCTTTCTAATATTAGCGGTTTGTCAAAATTTCATTTCCGACGCATCGTGTTTATTTCAAAACTTATAAAACTATAGATCAAACGGTTATTAATTTACTAAAAACGACGTCTTTTTAATTACTTTCATAATTTTCGGATTTTTTTCAAATGGATAACTACTGTATGATATTCTTAAAGGTTCAAACATTAAAACAATATTAATCATAGAAAATTGCAAATTTTCATCAGAACGTTTCTGGTCCTTTTAACTCCCTCTTCAAACCCGAAGGTAAAATAACACTGCGAATACACATTCATTGCTTTTGCACAAACAAAAAGACACCCTAGAATGCAGGAGGAGCCATTTTACTGAAATTCATACTTTAAGTGGCTGGTAATTTAGGTTTACAAATACGGATCGCAAATGACTAACACCCTTATAATATCGATTTAATTATTAATAACATAAATTACGCTGTAAAAAATTGAAGTTCACTTTAATTAATTGAATGATTTACAAATTATCAAAATTTTTTCATTGTAAAGCGTTAAAGTTAATTATGAAAATTTCTTATCTTCTTGGACACACTGCCTGGAATGAATTTTATAATCTCAGATGATCATAGCACTTATTTTATGAGTAAATAAGCGTCAGTGGTGACATTTATTGGTTTTCATTCAAAGCCTAAATCATCCAGTTATATAAAAGTAGGATAATAATATAAAACAAAAAAATCAAATAGTTTATAGACGCCACGTTTTACTTTAAATAAAGAACGTTTATAAAGACGTTTTCTTTATAAGTGCTTTATTATTTTTTTTTCACCTTTACAAGTTATTCCAAATTGCATATCTCACAGTAAATAAATCTGTGTAAAGAAAACATATTCTGGGAAACGGAATAACAAACTATGAACAACTGGAAATGATCAGTATTCATGTTCAAACAACATTGAAAGAGTTGCTTTATAATTCGGAACATGTGTCACTCAATAAGTTACCGTGTACCACCAGCACTTCTGTTAATGTTATGAACGAAAATATTCGTGGACGCCATGAAGTGATACTCCCAGTATTTTTTATCGAAAAAGTTTATTAAGATCGTGATTCCATTCCCTATACAAAATTTGCTTGTTTTTGTTTCTGTATTGTCTCTTTAAATTACTCCAATCGGTTTGAAATCACATTGTAAAAATTAAAATGCTCCTTAACATATACAAGGTGAATTTTAATTACCTAGAATTTTAAACTGATATAACTTATCAAAACTTCACTAGATGGCGGCTAGAATGCGTGCATTGAGAGAGGGTATAAAAGAAATTTGTTTAGTGTCCATTCCACGTAATTTTGAAAATGTCTCCCAAAGCGTCATATTCAAATGAAGATCGTGTTTTTCTTGCTAAAATTGCTATTTATGTGGTGAAACCGCAACCATATTGCTACGAAAGTAGTCTTGAACATTCAGGAACTGACCCGACCTAAGCCTTCTAGAACAGTGGTTAAGAAATCTGATAAGATAATGCTGAGGCAGTCATTTTTCACCCAAAATTCGTTACACGGGTATCAACACCGATGATGCACTACGATGCCCCCACCCCCCTCTTAGCACACTCAATGTTTTTGACACCATTATCAGTGAGTTTGGAACTTGAGTTATTTCCTATCAATATCTAAATCGTTATCCTGGTGTATTGCATTGGCCACCTAATTCACCAGGTATAAGTCCGAGTGATTTCTATCGTTGGGATTATATAAAAGCTTTGGTTCACAAGAAGAAGTTGACGGACCTTAAGTTCTATAACTGACTCGTTTTCAACCATCGAAAAAGAAACTCTCGATTTTGTTACTGACAAGTTTGTGATTGAGTTGCGCTATTGTATCACCTCTGAAGACCTTATTTTGAAAACCTTATCCATTAAACACCTTTTCCACCTTTTTTTCAATAAAAAATTGTATGTAGTGCTATCTGCAACAACTCAAAAGTTATTTCAATTAAAATTTGTAGCTTAATTAAAAGTTACCCTGTATTTTTGCATAAAACAGTTAAATATTTGCAGGGTGCAGTTATATTAAAAATTTTAAATAAAGATATACATTTATAAACTTAAGACTAGAAAAAAAAAGTTCCAACGTATAATGTTATAACAATTCTTTAATAATTAAGTTAGAATTTGTACTTCTCTATTTCTCCATATTTCTAATCATTAAATATTTTGTTAGAGAACCCCAGCCTTGTAAAGATAACTTACTTTCTTTTTACAGTTAACTTATTTTCTTCTTAAACTTAACTTACTTTTTTAATGACACACGTGCCTTTTGTACAAATCACATGAGCTAATAAAATAATAGGAAAATATTTTCGAAATTTTATACTGTGATTTTAAGAAGGTTTTTTTAACATTTTTATGCTACGGTCCAAATTTTATTACTTCAGAAACTTTAAGTATCTAAGGGATGAAATTTTAGGTTTTCTGCTTTAACTTTGTATTTCTTTTTTTAAATATTACTAATGAAATGTGCTTTTTATTGAGACGTAATGAAATTGCTCGAACCAATCATAAAATTAGAAATGCTGCATGCAGTCTCATTAAATATGCAATCAAAGTTAATTTTCTAAAGATAGTGAGAAACGACTTTAGTTAAAACGTGAAAATATAGTAAAATAAAATAAATTTATAATTATAAATTTAAATATATAATAATAATAATAATAATAATAGTAATAATAAAGATAGAAGTTTGTGTGTGTCTGTCTGCTGAGTTGTGAAAAGTCCTCTGGACACAGCGCTACAAGATATGGAAAAAAGTACCTATACATCTGAAGTTATGCACCTCGAAACCAAATTTTAGATTTTTTAATTAGATTGTGTGTTTTACTTGATTTTTTATTCGATTCTTAATATATTTTTTAATTTCTTGGCGATTTTTTCACGCTAGTAAAATAAATCCGATTTAGCCAATTATATTAATTTTTTTCTCTTTTCAACAAATTTTATTTGGAATGCGTACAGCGATTTTTGATTTATTTCCGATTATTTTTTGCGATTTTTAGAGCTTTTTCGAGTTTTCTGCGATTTTTTGACATCCGTAAAAGGAATTCGGTTTCAAACTTTTAGCCTAATATGTTAATGTTTGTTTGCTATATTTTAAAAATTATTAGAAATTTTTAATGCAATTTTAAATACGATTTTTAGCGTTTTCCTCCTGTTTTCTACATAAGTAAAAGAAATCCGGTTTCAATCTTCAAGCCCAATATAGTAAATTATGATCTTTTTTCAATAAAATTTATTCGAACTGTTTTGCAGAGTTTTTTTAATTTTTCGCGACTTTTGTATGCTATTTTTATAGTTGTTTTGTATTTCGTGATATTTTATGATGTACCCGAACAATGCCGACCAGTTTAGCTGATTTATTAACATTTGTGTTTTATTTATATTTGTTTTACTTATTAAATTTTTTATTTATTTGTGTTTTATTACGTTTAAAAGTTACAAGTGAATTTTAAATGGGTATTCATAAACGTGAGATATTGTTTTCACAATGAAAACATTAAATGTGCATAATTCAAAATTTTTCTTGATGAATTCTATTTTTTAATTACAAAGATATGTTAATAACATATTAATTTAATATAAGTTATCAATATATAGCAGTAATTGTTGTAAACTATTTTTTGTTCACTTTTCACTGAAAATTCAGATAATGGATACATTCTTAGTTTTTTCTTCCATGTTATGGAGCACTCTGGTGATCGTCTATGGATCACCCGGCGACCCAACCGGGCTACCAGGGTTATAGATGTCCGATATACTGCCCGGTGTACAGAACATAAGTGAAAATCGGTTTTTATTAAAACTATAATTTTTTACATTTAGTATATTTTCTTAGATTTCTCACCAAGTATATGCAAACGCAATTTTAGTACTTTCGTATCAATGGAAGCGACTAATCACTAGAAAAAAGGCACATGTTGCTTGACAGGCTTAGTTTTAAGCATTTCAGATTTTACTTCCTTTGAGGTTCATTTTCCGTATTTGAGGTATTTTAAATGAGATTTTGAATATTCTCTCACTGTTGGAGGTCACTGATCACTTTAAAAGTATTAGTATTTACTTAATAAGGTGCAAATAATGATTCTCTAACAGGGGCTTGTCAAGCGCTTTTGATTATCCGCCACTCGCGAGACTGCCGGTGTTTCGGATAATTGAAGTAGACAGATAATCGAAAGACAGTACAAGACCGTTACTAAAATTAAATTTCTATTTTTCAGTTTATATATAAGAATATTTAAACGCTTTTTGATCTATTTATTGCGTACTTTCGTTAATAAACAGCATCCTAGATAATAAGAAATCAATTTATCAGAGAAATTTAAAATTTTATGAAATAAATATGTAGTGCTTGTTTTCAACCTAAGTATTTTTCATCGAAAATATCATTGTGCATTTTTGTTAACGTTTTGGTTGCGCTTTTACTGCAGGAAGATTAAGACTTCTACTTAATAAAAGTACTTGGGCTGCATCTGCTTCCTGTTGTATCTCATATCAATTAATGCACTTAAAGAGTATAGTCTCCGCTTGTCGACGACTAGCTCCTGGACCATCATTCCCTGTTTCATCCGGTTTAAAACATTTTGAATAATTTCTTCATTCGTCAATTTTTTATAACAAATATCAATCTTATCTTAATTAATCCAGCCTGTGATTTCATCCACAGATATACTTTTTAAACAGGACATGTTTGACATCAAAGTCAATACCTCCGAAACATCACCAGGTATTTCAGCATCTTTTGATCGAGCAACAATGTTAGACCACAATTTTCTCCAACTTCTCTAGAATGTTTCTTCAGACAAATAATTCCATGCATCATCCAAGTTGTATATGGCATCTTTGAAATTGTACGCCAGACAATTCGTCATTTTCTCAGAGTAGCACCACCGTCTCACTCGGGTTTACTATGCATTTGCGTTTTCATTGTTGGTTTCTGATTTAAAAAAATAGCGGAAGGGGTGGCGGTTGATAGAGTGACGAACAAACGGCAGTTTACTGTGTAATATCGTGGGCATAAAGAATACATAAAGTGACAAATAAAAACGAAATCTGAATTTTTAAACCGTGAGAGTAGTGTTACACCTTAACGCGAGATTTTAAATAATCAATTGGCTTATCAGAAAAGAATAAAATGTAAAAGATAAAATTTTCATATATTTTTTAAAAGATATCATTTCCAAAACAGATGCGATATTTTTCAAGCTTCAATGATGATTAATTGATATGAAGACGCAAGACATAAATAGAAAAATAAAAATATTTTTTCCTTCCAATAATGATGGTTTCTTCTAATATTTATCTTTTGTAGAAAACAGCGTTTGCTATTATCTTTCAATCAGATTGCTTTTGATAGAATATAATAATTAAAGAGTATACAATAAGAAATATTTTAATCTTTTATTTCTATTGTTTTCTGTCTCAATTAAGATATGCATTTAATGAATTTATGCATTGTAGCGTTATGATTTTTTTTTTCAGATAAGGTTACGGACAGTATCGAACATATACTAGATCAATTATTCAAAGTTGTAAAAGGTATTCATGAAATAATATGATCTGATGTACTATTCATGTATTTGTATGATTATATTATTCGATGCATAAGAATGACAAGTGCTAGAAGCAAAAAAAAAAAAAAAAATAAATAAATAAAAATAAAAATAAAAAATACTTTTTTTTTCTTTCATTCTTTTCTTATTATTTACTTATTTATTTTCGGTACGAAATTTTCCAGGCATTAGAAGATTTTAGATGTCCGAATTTTTATACACAGTACGCTTTTGACTTTCAGAATCTATATACAAACAGTTTTAGTGATTTTTTGTGAGATTTGAAGTAATAAATTTCAAGAATAGTGCATAATATTATGACATTTCGGAATTTTTTTTCTATTAATTTCAAATTTTATTAGCTTCCGAGATTTCTCATTAGTTCTCCTGAAATGTTCTAAAGATACCGGAATCGTTTTTAGCACGATGGGAGATATAAGGCTATTTAAATTTTTGTATACGTTTCTTCTGTATAAATAAATGTTAGATGTTTTCATTACTTCACGAGTCAAAGGCTGGCACAAGAAACCTACTTAGCAAGCAATGCTAGTGAAGAGTGGACGACTACAAATGTAAATAAGTGTGAGTAGTAAGTCAAAATTACGTTCATTTCTAAAATTGATCCAATTAATAGAGATGACCTCTCAGGAGTTTATATGATTCCATTTATTAGGAAGGGAGGAATCAAAAATCATTATATAGGTATAACCCAACGAAAATTCAATATCAGATGTAAAGAATATATAGCGGACATAAAATACAATAGAGGTAATACTGCCTTATCCCGGCTAAATCAAATAGAGAACATTAACATACTTTTTAACGAGAGTAAAATCATCTGCAGGTCTAATTTTTATTTACAATTATTCATAAGGGAGTCCATTGAAATTTAATTAAGAGGTTCAGGAGTTTGTAACGATACATTATCTTTTCGTATCCGGAATTATGGGTTGAATGGTTGGATAAATTACGGCATCGAGACATAGAGGGAACACGAGCAATCGCGAATATATAGGGCGCGTTACATGATTACTTGTTTATTTTCAATGATTTTTTTTCCATTTTTCATTATGCATTTGTAATTTTCTATTATACATTCTGACGACGACTCAGAAAATGAGTTGAAACACATAAATAAAGAGTTTTTAATTTACTTTTAATGTGTTTTTATAACGCCTTTTAAGAAAATAAATATTTTAATATTATGATATGAGTGGAAGACTAGTTAATGTTTTTAGGTAAAAAGAATGAGAAGTTGAAAGGCACTCAGAGTCGACTGTCGTTAGCAGAAATGAAAATAATCAATCGGACGCACTGTCTAATGGTCATTACGTTTCTAGTGATCATGGAATTCTTGCTGTAGCAGGAAATTGGATTGTAGAAGCAGGAAGGCATCATTGGCATTGGCATAGTGTTTAAATGCATCACATCTGTCTTTGTCTGACAAGTATAACGCGTCCATATCTCAAACCCTTGCGAAGAACATGCAATGTACTCTCTATACTTTTGAAATTCGTTATCAGACATTTCTTTTCGACTGTACGTAGCCAACAAAACAGACAGGCTAAGAAACTTCCATGCTTCTTGACTGTTACGTGATCCAGATATGATGATATACTGCAACAATTGTCGAATTGCCACGTGATCAAGATTGACTGAAAAGCAATCAAGATCGGTGGAATTGCCGCAGTCTGTCTCTTTCGTTGACTGTACTTTCCGTAAAAATATACGCTGCTGCTTGTTATAGGGAAAAAACATGTTAGCAAACAAACACTTCCGTAAATGAATCTACCACGACATTTTTTACTTACAGATCATTGCTGGAAACGTCATGGAGATGTCAACTAACTATGCCGTAGAGCGGTTGAACATACACGAATCAGATCACCCGAACTGATGCGCATTGTAGAATTCATAAAGGCGGACATGTATTTCTTCATTGCAGGAATCGTTATGGATATGCAGACTAATATGCAGACCTGTTAAACGTAGACGAATCAGATCACCCGAACTGATGTGCTCAATGATAGTCATAAAGACAGTCAGCTATTGCTTGCCTCCTCATAATAATTTATGCTACAGTGACGTCAGATCACATTGCCTCATTTCGATTTCCCTGCTTCCGTACATTGAGTACTATTCTGAGTTGAGTATATTGAGTTCCACACATACTCATAGTATCGGAGGTTTTTCCAAGATCACTGGAAGCGCAATGCGTATTAAAAATGCGTTCGGTTGACAATGGTCTTTTCTACTTATGTCAGTCGACTACAAATGTCACCTAACGTCTCGTGCCTACCTGAAATTTTGCCTGAGATCATTAAGTAGTCTTCCCAACACCATTACCTGATATTTAGGTGTCTTTTTCCAGCCTTATATATATGTGTGTGTTACATTATTAGATCTAATTCCGCGATTTCCTTATCTTATTCTAAATTACTACTCTACATTAACTAAATCCTTATTCTTAAATACTCTCTATCGCTAATTCTGCTAAATTCCCTTTAATTTAATGTCTCATTTGTCTAATTTACTTATATATTAAGTTTTTAGTATTCTTAAATTAAATGTTCCATTTCTAATTTTTTTTTTTTAGAATGTTCTTTTTAGCAGCCATTTTTTCCCTTTCGAGAATTTACTTTCCTTATTCCGTGGTTTTCCTTTTTACCTTCAAATTCATTCGCTACTCTGTCAGTTCTCTTTCCATGGCGTGGTATCCTTAATTATTAATTGGTTGAGAGCGCGACCTATGTCGTATTTGTATTACTACGCTAAACGAACCAAAAGGAGATGCTCGCAATGTTTCCACACATTTTGGTCGTATTTCAACTTGTAAAAAAACATCACCTGGTCACCGTCCAATATCTTTTTATCTCAAATATTTTTTACCTCTAATAATTATTTAAAGCTACCTGATTGACATTGTTTGACTACGATAAAGCGATGATTAGACTCCAACTATTTGTGGAAGTTGCTATGCTACTAGTTATTCCAATAAAGAGTTGAACTTATACCTGTCTTGTTTCGATTACCATGAGAAATCTACATTGGACGATTTATTAGCCGGATTATCACTCGATGACTGCCATCACTTCGAATATTCATACTTTTGACAGATATATTGTGAAATATAATCTCCAAACAAGGACATTAAAATAATCAAGTGAAGTAAATTGCTTTTCATGTGTCAAATGTGATTTACAAGAGTAATTATCGAAAGTGTTTACGATCTAAAAGAAGGAAGTGAAACTGAAAAGTGATTGCACAATCATAAACAGATATTTTATTATAAACATTTTTGCAATACTCAAGAACTATAAAACATTTATTAACTCTAATTTTAAATTACCGTAAATATAAATATTGATACAAATTATTTGTTATGCTGATTTATGGGATTAATTTCCTGTTTCTTTATTGTTAATAATATTTTATTCATGTATTTTTTCGCTACTTTCAGTTGTTATTCAAACTCTCAAAACTGAGAGATGTATGCCTTAAAGCTCTTATTAAATGTAATTTTACTTTTCTATTCATAAGTTTCGGCACTAATTTAACTTCACAAGACACTCAAAATATGCGTCTTTTTAAACAACATGAAGTTCAGACCATCAGTCACATATACGGAATAAATAAGAAATACACGAGCAAGATATAGATTTTTTTACTCTATCCGGAGGATAAATACCAGATGTCAAAAAGGATATACATAAATATAAGGTAAGCCCAATTTATCTTACCTATGCTTTTTATATTGAGAAAGAGATAATCAATTTTGAGGATAAAGATCGAACATCACGCAATTTTTTTGATAGCAAAGATTAAATATTGCTAACACATACTAACTAACGCCTGCAATTTTCTTTTCCGATTGTTACAGTTACGAATAACCTTGCACTATGTTCTTTCAACCTGTTTGCTCAAAACCTTAAATGAGTAATCATAATTAAAAGTTGCCTAAATCTACTATTTCAGCTTCTTCATCTACTATCGCATCGAAGCTAAAACTACAGTTGCTAAAATCACCATATAACGATCCCAATTATCGTTGTATTAGCCGACGAGAATCCAACTCTACCCTTGTTTCTATTATCTTGAACTTTTCACTACTGCACTACTGGTAACATGACAGCCAGTTACTTCGTTCACTAGTTAAACCTTCCAATGTTAGAATAATCATACACACAAGAGTAATCATAATTAAAGGTTGCCTACACCTACAATTTCAGCTTATTCATCTACTATCGCATCGAAGCTAAAACTACAGTTGCTAAAATCACCATATAACGATCCCAATTATCGTTATATTAGTCGACGAGAATGCAACTCTAACTGTGTTTCTATTATCTTCAACTGTTCACTACTGCACTGCTGGTAACATGGTAGCCAGTTTAGTTCGTTCTTCGTGGGTACTTCGTTACCCAGTTAACATGTTCCCTCACCGTGTGATACATAGCCATCGAATGTTTAACATTTGATTTTGCTACTCACTGTTTTGGCCGAAACCCACTGCCATTAATACATATTTTATATACATTTTTTTGAATGCTCGGCTGCTTTTGAAATATAACCCACTGCCGAGGAGGCCGCGGCCTGTTTTTTCCTAGTTTTAGTTGATAGTTTAATGTTTTGCAAACAGTTATATTCTTTTCGTTCTGTGAGGGGGAGGGGTGCGCTAGTTCAGGCTAAATATAATCTTTTACTAGTTTATATTGAATTTATGTGTTTTACTGCAGCTTTTTGGCGCATTTCACATGAATATAATTTGTTTTTTGCTGGTGATTACTATACTTTACGTTTATATACATACACACACACACACACACATATATATATATATATGTAGCATTTTGCTACCGACTTTCAGATATTTAGGCGACACCAGTACATCCCGACATAAAATGTAGTAGAGCAATCAAAACCATCCATCCGTTATATTGAAAATATCGGATTGCAGTCAGGATGGCGATTAAAGACAGGATCGAGACACATTGAGATAATTTCCCTTACGTAATGAATATAGAGACTCCTCGTCACTTGAAACTGGTTTTATTGACAAAAAACATAGTAAAACACTTCCAGTAGTTATTCCATCAACTCTCAAAAATTGATCATCACTTCACAAAACTTTAGATGTTACAAGCACAGGATCTACACATTAGAACATTTACTCCAAGCGACGCAGGTTAATTAGACAACCAGAAAAACGTAAAATCTTCTGCTCCTTCATCGATGTAACGATATATGTACTCTGAAAAACAGCGCGCGGACGGTTACAGAAAGGTAGAAGACCAATGCTAGAAGAGAGGTGGGGAAGGATGGGATATAAAACAGATTACGATTGGATGGATAAGGATGACGTCAATAATGAACTCTTTTATACGGCGTCAGAATTAAACTGCAAATAGTGCTGGCGGACGCATGGAATTGTGGGTATAGAACACCAAAGAATAAATGATATTAAAACATTCGAAAGAAAGAGAATTTAGTTTTAGAATAAAATGAAAAAGTAATTTAATGGGTTTTATAAGATTAGGTGAATGGATTAAGGTTTTTAGAATAATAAAAGAATACGCAACTTTAAATGCATGAAATAAAAGACAAAAGATAATAAGATATTATTAAAGATAGGTAAAAAAGGAAAAATATTAAGAATTTGGAATAGTTTTACTAAGAAAAAGAGGCGAAAATTTTTATTATTACACACACACACATATATCATTTTCTTAACATATATCAGTGGCGTGACGTGAAAATTTTCGGTGGTCATCGCAATTATTTAAGTTTGTGGTGAAAAATTATTAACTCTAAAATTCAATGGTTGAATGTTCAAAAAAGAAACTTTAAATCTTACCTTCACTTATACATGAACTCCAAATGTTCTGCTAAAACTGGATCGTAGAGTTTTAAAAGCTTATTAAGAGTTTTAAAATATTGCTTGGTCATCGCCACATCCAGCGATGACCGGACGCCACGCCACTGACATATATATAAGCGACTGATTTCCCATGCTATTGCTATTTTTTACATTTTTTCAAATGTTGAAAATATTTAATAAATGCAACACTACAGCTTTTAAATACTGTAAATTTAAAAAAAAAATTCAATGCGATACTGATCTTAAAATCTAAACAATCTAACAAAAGAAGAACTACTCAGGAAAAGGTCATCCAGCTTCATTAGGAAAGGATTTACATTTACGCTTATTAGCAGAATTGGCGAAATTTTTATTTAATTTCATATTTTTCAAGACGCAATTATTTTTTAGAATTGATAAAAAAAATATGCGATGCTTCTTTTAATCTCTTTTAATACAACTTTAATTATCTGGAAATTAATAAAATTTTTATAATCATGCCCAATATTTTCGTTAATTATACGATGAAAAATTTTATAATGAAAAGACGGGAAAAAATATATCTCACTAACAATCTTCCTTAGGAAGAAAAAAAATCTTACGAAACAACTTACTCTTATCTGAATTTTTTGAACACTTAATTATTTGTTTTTCGTTATTTAATTATGAAATAGTTTTTTTTAGGAATGTCTTGCAATTTCGGGTTACATCTTATATTAATTATTTTAATAATATTGGCGTAATTAAGAGGAGAGGAATTTTTAAATGCTTTAAATCTATAATAAAGTAAGAAATTACATATATTTTTGACTAAAAAGGATTAAATAGTTTTATTCATCAAGAAAGTTTCTTGGGCCTGTGCATGTATAACGTTATCAACATTTTGGTTATATTGGACCCTCTCCCCTCCCCCTTACGATATTATATGTTATTATCCCTCGCCCTCCCCCCGGAATTGATATCGTTATCAATGTATAAAAATTCTTTAGATTTTTGGAATACTTTCTTTTGTTTTGGAGAGATATACAGATATGGTTGCATTTATTTTTCGCATACTCTATTGATTCAAATGAAGAGAAGTCAATAAAATGTCACGTTATATATGAAATAATTTTATATCAAATAATACTTAAAAGAAATAGTTATTATTTAAAAGTATTTAGTAATAGCTTTTTGTTACATAATGCATTCAAAAGTAATAGTGCTTTCTTGCACTTGTCCCCGCACAGGATGGGGCAGACAGAATTTCTTATCAACAAAACAGGTGGACAACATTCTTTCTCTTTTAGTTACTAGTAAACACAAATATCATTTCAAACATACTTCGCATATGGTTTGACGAACAGCTGATTATATAAGCATACACAGGTATGACAGAAGAATGGGAATGCGAAACATTGGGGGTATTCTATATTTTAGAATTAAATAATTTTATAATCGTTTAATGATTTTAATAACTTTGTATTTTCATAAAAATAGATAACAGACAAAAAAGATAATTATAACATTATTTTATGACAATTGTAAAAGATAATTGTAATAAACATACTGTTTTGGTGTAAAGATGACAAAGTTACAAATAAAAAGAGAAAACTGTGGCTGGATCAAAAATGATAACGATATCAAAAAAACCCTCTCCCCCCTGCACTTCTTCTCTGTATTAACTTACGATATTATGTGACAGACCCTCCCCCTCCCCCCTAAAATGATAATGTTGTATATGCATAAGCCTCTTTTATAAGGAATTCTTCGTATACTTTTAAATAGGGATGCACCGAGCAGTGATTTTGGCCGAATGCCAAATACCGAATATTCAGCATACAGGTAAAACGAAATACGAAATATTCGGCTAGCCGAGTAGTGACTATTCGACCGAATAGTAACTATTCGGCAGTATACAGAATATTCGGCTGGCCGAATTCAAAACTTATTTCAAAGTTTAGAGATATTAAAAAGTTAAATTTTAAAACATTTTTACAAAATATTTAACACAGATACTTCCAATTTGATCAAAAACACCTTTTTACAAGTAAACTTTACGCACACACACAATTTCCTGTACTTCTTCTCTGTATTTCACACAAATCAAATTAACTCTGTTGAGCATACAGTTACAATATCTTCATTATTATTAAAGTAACAAAAAACTCTAAGTTTGACCTGAAGTGAGATGAGATACACTGTATATTTTTATTTATTTATTTTTTTTTTTAGCCCCCGAAATGCTATTTTATTCTCTCAGCAATTAAGCTGTCGTCTCCAAAAAATAACGTTCCGTTGTATAATCCAGCCGCAAAACAAAGCAGATGTATCATTGTACGGTTAAATATTCTACTGCAATTTTTTTAAACATCTAAGCATTGCACATTTTCAATTTTTATACCGTCGTATTGGGAGAAAAAGTACTTTTAAATGCAATTTGTTTCAAAACTGCATCTCAATTTATTTTTGAGATATTGATTTATTTTTTTAGCTTTTAGCGCAATTTGTTTAATTTTGTTAACGCACGTACTCCATTTCTATAGAAATGAAAGAAAAAATATTTGGAAAATAGTAATTATATCTTTCTGTTCTTATTTTCCCGTAACAACTAAAAAGAAATGTGATTAAATACGTGCTAATTTGAAAAAAATCTGAATGAATGATTTCTGACAAAACATGGAGCTATTTATAAACTATATTTAATTTTAAGTGTCTATATAAATATTACAAACACATGAAGTCATATGAATAATTAGATGTCCGATTTTTTTGTCGAGTTTCTTGAATGACAACATTTCTTCTTTTGGATTTGTGTATTATTCAGCGATAGTGACGTCATATGCATGCTTTACTGTAGATGTTGTTTCAGACAGGATCGTAAATGTGTAATTCTTCAGCAGATGCAAATGACATCCTTTTATATAAAATAAAAGCGTTTGTTTTAAGTTTTAAAACTGAAATATGTTTTGTACTATCTATATTTATATACATATATTTTATTCCCAACGGGGGTGACACGAAATTCTGAAAAAGCAGAATTCCTGTTTTCTAGTGATGCTTTTTTTGTTCAAAAATTGTTTTCTATATGCATAATTTAGAGATTTATCGAATGATTTTAATTCACGCATTAGTGAGCTGAAAATATAAATTAAAATTTAAATATTAATTTCGTATACACAGCATTTATTATTTTTTTTTTTTTTTAACTGAATAAGTGGTTTGCGATACTAGTTTCTTGGACAAAAATTGTCTGTCTTGATGTCTATTATCACCTCTGAAAGTTTTTATTTTTATATTCTTTAGGCGTAAAAGGTAAAAGAAAGATTATTTACCAGACATTCTTCAGAAACTTGCTATTGTTCATCATTTATTCCTATGGAGCTCAACATTAATGATTAATTTACTTAAGTGACAATTATCAAACAGGAAATATATAATGCAACAGCCCATTCTTTTATTTAAGTATGATTCTGTTTCTAATTATTCTGGATATCTTTATAAATTGACAGTTAAAATTAAAATACATTCTTAAGTATTCGGATATATTCGACCAAACAGAATATTCAGCAGACCGAATAGTTTAGTATAATCCCTAACTCTAGTTTTTTTTATTTTCTTAAGGCGAAAAAGTAAAAGAAAGATTATTTACCAGACATTCTTCAGAAACTTGCTATTGTTCATCATTTATTCCTATGGAGCTCAACATTAATGATTAATTTACTTAAGTGACAATTATCAAACAGGAAATATATAATGCAACAGCCTATTCTTTTATTTAAGTATGATTCTGTTTCTAATTATTCTGGATATCTTTATAAATTGACAGTTAAAATTAAAATACATTCTTAAGTATTCGGATATATTCGACCAAACAGAATATTCAGCAGACCGAATAGTTTAGTATAATCCCTAACTCTAGTTTTTTTCATTTTCTTAAGGCGAAAAAGTAAAAGAAAGATTATTTACCAGACATTCTTCAGAAACTTGCTATTGTTCATCATTTATTCCTATGGAGCTCAATATTAATGATTAATTTACTTAAGTGACAATTATCAAACAGGAAATATATAATGCAACAGCCTATTCTTTTATTTAAGTATGATTCTGTTTCTAATTATTCTGGATATCTTTATAAATTGACAGTTAAAATTAAAATACATTCTTAAGTATTCGGATATATTCGACCAAACAGAATATTCAGCAGACCGAATAGTTTAGTATAATCCCTAACTCTAGTTTTTTTCATTTTCTTAAGGCGAAAAAGTAAAAGAAAGATTATTTACCAGACATTCTTCAGAAACTTGCTATTGTTCATCATTTATTCCTATGGAGCTCAATATTAATGATTAATTTACTTAAGTGACAATTATCAAACAGGAAATATATAATGCAACAGCCTATTCTTTTATTTAAATATGATTCTGTTTCTAATTATTCTGAATATCTTGATAAATTGATAGTTAAAAATAAAATATATTCTTATATTCGGCCAAACCGAATATTCAGCAGACCGGATAGTTTAGTATAAGGCCTAACCGAATATTCGGTAAAATAACCGAATAGGCAGAATACCAAATAGATACCGAATATTCGGTACATTCCTACTTTAAACATAAAGTTCAATGTTGTTCCCTATGAAAAATATTTTCTCGTTATAATTCAGTTTGTTGCGCGCACTGTTACCTCTTTATTTTACTAAATTATACCAAATTAAATCGTATCATTATTGTCATTGATAAGCATGGCAAATGTAATTTTAGATTTATATAAAAAAGTGTAATAAGTTTCTAAATTATAAGACATTTTATCATAACTTAATGGCAAGTAGAATTTAAGCAATTGCATATAACTTTGCTTAAGTTTGGGAAAACAAATGTTAAAGATGTCAATATAAAAAGAGTTACAATAAAAGAGAGAACAAATCGGAAATTGTATGTCAAACGTGTCAAATGAGGTGAGTTTCAACGATAACTAGTTTTATAAATATTCTATTCTATTATAAATTATAAATATATGTGCAATAGCTGTTCCACGCTTATGCAAAAATGCCTGAATAAAAAATTTATTAAGATTATATATATTAAATTCAGTAATACAGAAAATAATATGACTCCATATTAACTGGGACGTAATCAACATAGCAACCTAGAATCATTACATATCATGGGATACCATTAATTAATTATGTATGATAGGATTTAATAGAATAAAGAAAACTTTTATTAATATATTTTTTAGTTTTGATTTGATTTTCATAAGATTTGAAATTACTCTACAAAATTCTTCAACGATTATCTATATTAAATGTCAAATCATTCGGTTGGGTAGTTTTTGCGCTGTTATATGTGGGCAGACAAACGGAAGAACCAGACTACGACTATAGGTTTTACGTATTTATATACCGTATATACTCGTGTATAAGTCGACCCCCTAACTTTCGAATGCAAATTCTGGAAAAATCAAAAAACCGCGTATAAGTCGACCCCCTAACTTTTTACTTCAATTTTGCACAAAATCAAACCAAAGATTTCACTTGCCAATGCGAAAAGGTAGTAAGTAAACAAAAAGAAATCATTGAAATTTTTTTTAATGATAAATTATTATTATTTGTATATTTTATGTATTATTTTTTTATAAATACATATAAAAAGCCATAATTTTGCTGTATTCGAAGTTAATGGTTTTTCTTTTTTAACTGACTCGCGTATAAGTCGACCCCCCAAATTTGCTTACCGAAAATTGTCAGAAATTCCTCGACTTATACGCGAGTATATACGTTAATTACAAACGCACCTGAAAATTGATTGTAATCTGTAATTAACCCATTTATGCCCAGCGTCCCATTTTTGGGACGTTTCAAATTTTAATGCATTTGTATAATTTTCTTCTTCTTTATAACATGAAAATTGCATGAAATCATTATTTATAAATGTCCTTATCTATAACCGAGAGATGACAGCACAAGGTGGATGTTTATTTCTTAAATTAAGGCTTTTTTCGGTGTTTATAGATTTTTAATTTTCCAAGAGGGCGAAATGTAAAAAGGAAGTTTATTTGTATTTTTTTCTATCATGGACCCAAAATCGCAAGTTATAATCTTAGCTTGTGGACTTTTTGAAATACGTATTTTTTTAAATTGCGAGATTAAATTTTCAAGCCTATTTTTTATGCATTTTTGTAATGTACAAAATATAGGGTTCTAGGCACAAATGGGCACATATTTTTGTTAGAAATTGAGGAGACAGTTATTTTTGCAATCTCCTTTCGAAGATATTTATGAAATAAATTGTTATTAAGTCTGCAATTAGATTATTTTTATTGTATTATTAATAATAGTTATAACGTTATTAGTCTCTGCAAAGAAATAATTTTTTTTTTGTAGTTCATTAAAATACTAATTATAGTACATAATATACAATTTAAAGACATTTTAAACATAAATATAGGCAAAATATAAAATTATGCATATTATTCTTCTAGAAATACTTATATTTAGTTCTTTTACATTTTATCAAATAAATACAAAAAAAATTAAGCTTAATTTTTTTTTGTATTTTTCCAGTTCATTTTGGAACATTTTAAAGTGATTTTACCAAACAATTTGAGAAAACAAAAATTCAGGCACAAATGGGTTAATGTTGCTTTTACGTGGATGAAACACTCACGCAAAAGTATCCTAGGGTAGTCCGACCAGTAAGTGAACAGCCCCCAGTGAATGAACAATTGGTATATATTTCAATAGAATAAGATTTGAAAATATCCTCACTAGATGGGGTTACAACATTGCCTTAATTCTATTCAATAGGAAGCTATCTCATTCATATTTGGTTACTGAAGTCACATTACTTTACTTTGAGAACATGTTGTATTTTTCATGTCTAAGAAACACATTGTTTCTATACTGAAATAATAAGCTAAGTGCTATGTCATTTCATATGTTTGATAAGAATTTACTGTTTTTATTTGCAATATGCACTAATTTTCTTGTACATATATTAAGTATATATATTATAGTCATATTTCTAATCCTTTTAAACCATTGTAGAATTTGTAGAATTTGAGAATAGGGATGTCTAATAACTGGTTAGACAAATGTTAAAAATCCAATGAATGAACAGCTGTTCATTCACAGGAAGGAATACATTAGGCTATTTTTCCTAGCGAATGAACTGGTTTGGACTTTATGTTTTTGTGGCTTTTTTTATACCTATATTTTGAATTAAGGAATTTTTCAGCAATAGTAACAAATGAAAAGTTAACAGGTATAAAAACTTAACAAAAGAACATATACACACACATTGTTAAAGGTAATAATTATTGATGACTTTCAAATCTTACTTTTTCTATGTTTTTGGATGATTGATAGAAATATTCTTACTGATGACCAAGAAGATTCCTCAAAAAAGAAATATAGGATGTTCAAGTACTCTACAGAGGACCTTGAAAACGCTGTACAAGCTATAAGGGTCAGGTCAGCTCAGTTAGAAGGCGTGTCTTCATTTTAATATTACAAAATGAACGATGTCTATGAAACTGCGAGGGAAACCAATTGAAAGTAAGCGTATGGGACATTGCCTGTGTTACCCTTTGAAGATGTAAAACTCCTTGGACATTCGATAGTTGGAAAGAGAAAATTTGATTTACAATGCACCAGGATGAAGTAAAACGTGATGTTTATAATGTCATGAAACAGAAACGAAAGAAAAATCTATTTATAGGCAAACATCCAAGTGAGAAATGAATGACACTTTTTTTTTTTTAAATAGCATCCAAGTTTGGAAATATGAAGTAAGCACCATGAGAATATCTGGACCACAGTTCCACATGGGGTGGAATTGGAAATGGCCCGCAGTAAAGTATAAAACTTCGTATTTTAAGGATCATATGAAATGCATAATAAAAACACTTGAACTTATTTCTGCAACATCCTCCCGTTCATCTGGAGTTATTACTGAAATGGGGAAGTACAGGACCAATGATTTAAGGAAATAGAATTAGTGTTTTTTTTTTTATCTGTAATTTACGATTAATTTCAAAATTTAAAAGTGACTTTTCAAGCTAATTATTTATCGTTGTGGGTTTAAAAAAACCATAATTCAGTAAAAACTTGTTATAAGTTATTTGTACAAGTAGTAAAATAAATAAAGAACTGTGAAATTTAAGTATTTTTAAATTTCAGCCTGTTCATTCACTGGAAAATTTTGCGTTCATTTAATGGTAACAACTGTTCATTTACTTGGTTTTTGTTAGGGATGCAACGGATATCCGGCAAATATCCGATATCCGGCACATCCGGCTGATTTTTCAATATCCGAAATACCGTCGGATATCCGAATCACAATCACCGGATATCCGACTTCTCTGCCGGATATCCGGCAATGCGTAACAAAGCAAATATATAAGGATAAGAGAAATCGTTTGACCCAAACAATGCCGAACGACTTTTGTTTATAATGCAAAATATGAAAGTAAGTCCACTATTTATGAGTAAAAGGTAATTCCCAAAAGTTTAAAAAATTACCAGCTTTCCTAACATTGGTATTTGAACTCTCTATAATAAATTTAAGAATTTATGTTTACATCTTTTAGAAAAATGTACCTTTACTTTCAGAATGTGAAACAAAATCTGAAGTTGTTTATTAAAGAATAACTTTATTAATTTTCTTTCTCTCTTTTAAGTTTAACAATTAAACAGGCCTATTTTTACTTTCTTCTATCTTCAATAGAAGAAAGTATTGTAACTGAGATTTTTTTCGATTTCTGGTTTTCGGTGGGCTTAGACGTTTTAGGGGTCAGAGATCCCAAAACATGCTTATACAAAATGTCTGTCTGTCATCATACCATCAAAAAGTGTATGAAGTTATGCATAGAATTGAACCAAATTTTTTGTGAATATTTTTGGCTATAGCCAGCTGGCCCTTCTTCAATATTGGAACATTCCACAGGAAGGGGGTGCTGTAATCGTGATTTTTGTGCCATCAAAAAGTGTATGAAGTTATGCATAGAATTGAGCCAAATTTTTGTGTATGTTTTTGGTTGTGGCCAGCAGGTCCTTCTTCAATATGGAAGCATTCTGTCAGAAAAGAGTGCTGCTGTAATTGCGATTTTTGTGCCATTTTCTTTATTGTACTGTCGAAAAGTGTCTGTTAAATACTATGTAATAAGTTATCCATATAATCGAACAAAATTTTTTGTGTATGTTTTTGGCTATGTCCAGCAGGTTCTCCTTTAAATTAGAAATATTCCACCAGAAGGGTGCGCTGTAACAGTGATTTTTGTGCCATTTTCATTCTTGTATGTACCATCGAAAATTGTATGAAGTTATGCATAGAATTGAACCAATTTTTAGGGGTATGTTTTTGGCTATGGCCAACTGGTCCTCCTTGAATTTGAAAATAGTCTGCTGGAAGAGGGCGCTATAATAATGATTTTTGTGTTATTTCCATTATTTTACCATCGAAAAGTGTATGAAACTAAGCATAGAATTGAACCAATTTCTTGTGTATATTTTTGGCTATGGCCATCAGTTTTTCCTTGAATTTGGAAATATTCCGCCAGAAGGTGTCACTGTGACAGCGTTTTTTGTAAAATTTTCTGAATTTTTTGCAGTTTTTGTACTGTATATTGGTGGCTCGTGAAGTCATGGGAACTTCGCATCCTGCTAAGCTGTCTATTCACAATCAGCTGATGTACAACAGAATAACGAAAAAAAATATTGATTTTAATAAATATCATGATTGAGATTAACTTATTCTTATTTTGATTAATTGACGAGCAGAAATCTTAGATCAAAATCAAAGTTGGTATAATATTGAACTAATAATGTGGAAGTATTAACATTTAAAATTACTTTTAGAAATATTAAGACGTATGAGATAGAAGAAAGTTTTGGGATTGGCACATCCAATTAATTATATTTGTAACCAGAGTTGTATAATATAGCCGCACGCCGTGCGCGGAAAATTTTCCGCAAAATTCGGAACTTTGCGGAAAATTTCTTAGAAAAGAAAAGTAGTTTTTGTTCTTGTATTTTTTTTTAAATACCAAAAAATTAAAAATGTTCTCCAATTTTATGTACGATTTATTTATTGTTTGATACGGGTGATTCTGTTCCGAATTTTCTGAAAATTTAAGGCATTCGGTTCCGAAAATTAAAAAAAAATCGCCCATCAGTCCGAAAATTCAGACACAAAAAAAATCACTGAAATATATTGCGGATTTCAACAAATGATTGCCGAAAATAAACCAATTCCGTCAATCGTTTGCAGAAAAAATACCCAATTTTGTCAAAGCATCACGGAAAAAATGAAAATTTCATTAAAGGACCGCGGAAAAACGCTAATTTCTTTAAAGAATAATCGTGGACAAAAAAAAATTTCTAGTCAAAGAATAGCAGAAAAAACGCAAATTATGTCAAAGAAGTGCAGGAAAAAAATGAATTTCGTTAAACATAGCGGAAAAAGCGCGAATTTTGTCAAAGGATCGTGAAAAAAATCCCGCAAATTTCATAAAAGAATCGCGGAAAAAAACTAATTTCGTTAAAGGATCGCGAAAGAAACACAAATTTGGTAAAAGGGAGGAAAAAGCACACATTTAGTCAAGGGATCGCGAAAAAAAAAATGAATTTTCTCAAAAGGCCACAGAAAAAAGACGGATATTGTCAAAGGATTGCGAAAAAAAAGCGAATTTCATCAAAGAATCGCAGAAAAAAGCAAATTTTGTGTAAAAGCGCAGGAAAAAAACTAATTTCATAAAAGCATAGCGGAAAAAGCACGAATTTTGTCAAAAGATCATGAAAAAAATGAAAATTTCGGCAAAGAACCGCGGAAAAAACTAATTTCATCAAAGGATTGCGAATTTCGTCAAAAAGCCGTGAAAAAAGCTTGAATTTCGTCAAAAGATCGCGAAAAAATGCAAATTTCGTCTAAGGATAGGAGAAAAAAAGCGCATTTTGTCAAAGGATCTCTAAAAAAACACGAATTTTGTCAAAAAAATGCAAATGTCGTCAAAATATCGCAGAAAAACGGAAATTTCGCCAAATGATCGCGGAAAAAAATGAGAATTTCGTCAAAGGGCTGCAATAAAAACTCATCGGTCTCTTTAATGATGATACCTAAGAATGGACCTCTCCTTACAAAATGTGATTCCGTTGTTTCAGAAGCAATGTCCATTATTGCATTTTGTGAGAAGAGGTCACAATATTAAGGATTGGGCTGTTTCTAAATGCATTGACAAAATAACTGATAAGAATTCACCCCTTCATATCATGGATTTTTAGTTTTATTATTTTTTTAGCCAACATAATTATTCTGTAATTAATATTAATTAATTTTTAAATTAAACGGTAATTATTTTAAAAGTACTATTTAAAATTCATACAGTCAAAGTAATATAACACGTCATTTTATTAAACATTAAATTTGCAGAAAGTTTTTGACCCAATATTTATGTGTGCAGAAAGTTTTTGGTTTTATGCGAGTCTGATTGTAACTTCATTATAAATAAAATATTTAAAATTAAAAGTAATTTTCTTTTTACTTATGAATATCACAGTAATTTAACTTAAAACTAAATGTGATTCAAAGCAAAACACTATTAAATAATTAAAACAGAAAAAAGGCATCAACTAAACCTTTATTTGGAAAAAATCACTCTTTAATCATGGGTATATTAGTAGATATTTTATGTTTAAATTATAAAAAGAATGTATGTATTTCTTTGTGAAAATACTCTACAATTATAGGCATATTTAATTGGTTAAAATTTGTTACACAAATTATCAGCATTTCATTGTACAAATTAATTATCAGCATTTCATTGTACAAATTAATTATCAGCATTTCATTGTACAAATTAATTATTAGCAATTATCAATATACTCAATCCAATATCCAAATCCAGTAGCAATTATCAGCATTTCATTGTACAAATAAACAGAATATTTTAATGTTTAAATAACATTTTTTATACAACATTATTAATATACATTACATGGCTTGAATGGCAGATACATGTCTTGAATTTCGAGATGGGATGGTAGGATTCGTGCCCTAAAGAATATTGGGGGCGGGAGACTTCTGTTTCCAAAAAAATCATTTTCCGAAAATGTTTCTTTGTAAAACGACGATGAAGTCTCAGGACCGACTGACAAACTTCGTGATATTTTCCACTATCAATTGGCAGATTTCACAGTTTCTTCTTACAACAAATTGACAAAATTCATGTTTGTTTTTCTGCATCTGACAAAAAAATTTTGCGATTTTTCTCCGCGACCGACTGTACGAATTTCTTGATTTTTTTCTGGAGACAGATTGGTGAATTTCATAAATTTTTTTTCGCAATCAATTGACAAATTTAGAAATTTTATTCTGAGACCGATTGGCAAATTTCTCTGTTTGTTCTTGTGACATACTGATGACAGTAACGATTGTTTTTCTGCATCCGATTGAAAAATTTAGCTTTTTTTTTCTGCGACCAGCTGAGGAATTTCACAGTATTTGCTCGTGACGGACTGGTAAATTTCACGATAGTTTTCCATGATCGATTGACGAATTTTGTGATATTTTCCCACTGTCGATTTCCCATGAACTTCAGTTTTTTTCTCGCAACCAATCGACAAATTATTTTATTTATTTTCACCATGATTGACGAAATCAGCAATGTTTTTTCTATGACCGTTTTACATATTTTGCGATGTTTTACCTGTCTACCCAAAATAGGAAATAACTAAAAGGGCAGCAATGGCCACTGGAGACTAAGCTCTATCAAATTGGCCAATAGTCAGCACTAAGCAAAATGAGATTACACTTGTGATGCACATGAAAAAAAAAATAACTTTGATGAACTTAAAAAAAAACATAATTAGAAACAACAAACTAGTTGTTTCTCGCAATTAACAGAAATTAGGACATGACTTTTTGAAATCAACCTTTTCTCGTGTAATAGAAGAAATCAATTGACTATTCCCTTTTCAAACTTTGGATATGGATTTCATAGCGTAGATTCCAATGCGTAGAACATAGTTCAATTAACGAAAATACCAGTGATTACAGTTTTGACTATAATTCCATTAAGGATATAATAAAAAAATTTGTTCAGAAGTGACATACCATCACAGATGTGCATTATTCATGTAAGTTAAAAATTAATGCACATCAGATTTTACAAAGTTTTCTAAAACTTTTTAAGAGAGCATAACCATGTGTTTCCGATAATTTCTAAAGTTATAAAATCGCTCTGTTCTGTACTGTTTGTCAAAAGTGTAACTTCTGAAAGAGGCTAAAGTATGCAAAATGGAATAAAATCTAAATTAAGAAATTCATTTAGCAACCCGATTGTTAATTGCCCATAACATTGGGTGAAAATTGAAAAATAGACATGGTATATATATATAGCTTGATTCTGTTCCTTTGTTTTAATAAAATAAAAATTTTGAATAATTATCTTGAGTTGTTAGTTTAAATTGTTTCAATGGTATTTTGTCATGTCTGTATAAATGTAATTCTTTAAGTAGCACATAAAAAATAACGGGGTGTAAAGATTTTTTTTTCCCTTTCTAACAGTTCAACTCCCCTGCATTTATAAATTTTGGGTACGAAGCTCCCCTCTTGGGAAAACTTGAATTCAAGCCATGATATTCAAAGAGATATAGTTTTTGTAAATTATATTTCAATACATTTAAAATGTTTCAATGATGTGTGAAACATGTTTGTAATTTATTGTTTTGAAATGACATTATATAGAGAAATAATTCAATATATAACTAAAAAATATCTAGGACCGGATATCCGATCGGATATCCGGCCGGATATCCGAATCCGGCAGACGAAGGAGCTTCGGATATCCGGTATCCGATATCCGGCAAAATCAATATCCGGTGCATCCCTAGTTTTTGTGTCTATTTCTATTAAGACACCTCTTGCATCCCAAACAAGCAAAATATAAAATTCCTTTTGTTATTTTTTAATTATTTGTAAACCAACAAATGTATTTGCACTGTCAAACACCAATAGGTACTGTGTATTAAAATATAATGAATCATTTTCTTTTTAAATGTGATTAAGTGTTCATTTACTGGTCGGTCTACCCTACTATTCGTCATTTCAGAAAAAATAAAAAATACGTGGACATGTGGTTAAAGCTAACCCACATTCTGAATTTCGCCGAAATCGACGAATAAATCGAGCTATAAAGTTCATTATAATGGCCACTTTAATCAGTTGATTTCTCTTGGTATTTGTTGATTGAGCTACTGTAAAATGCGAATTACATCGAGCAAAGGTAACCATGTTGTGTTTTCTACCAATGTAAATGAGTGACATGTGTATAGTAATGAAGCAAAGTGGTGGCATTAATGTAGTGAATTCCACAATTGTAAATGCGATTTCAACAATAATACCTGAAACTAAAGAGAAAATTCAAGAGAGAAATCTAGTTTTGTTGAAAAGTTTTCCCTACGACCAATAGGTCGCATGTTAGATTTCTGTTGTTTGTGGTTTTGTTGAATTGTGAATTAAATAATATATAATTTATCTTTTTCATTCAGTCTATACTTTTTTTTTTTTTAATCGCGTTTCTTGTTTTAACATTTTGAATCGGAATATTTTGTGAAGGGGTATCATATAAATCAGCGATTTAAAATCATGTAATTCTTAAAAGTCAATTTTGAAATACTACATATAAAAGTGACCAATCCGGGTACATTCTCGGCTAGCCATTTTAAGTTTAAAAAAATGTATATATTATTTGTTTAAATCAGTTTCACAAATGAGGATCAGTAATGAATAGAGGTCATTGATAAACGAATGCTTCTCTTACCTCAAAAGGGATTTTGTCCTCATGGCAGAAACCGCTGATATAACGTACAATAATTTAAATAAATAGAAAATAGTTTGAACTCTTTACATATTCAGAGTGATGATCAGTAAGCTTCAAATACAAGATGTTCCATAGATCCGTTCACGTATCAAAAATTCATACAAAAATATCAAATTGTCATGTCGGAGTGCGGTTTGCACCGTAAGACGTGTCAAATAGTCCGACGCTTTGTGAAAGAAAATAGTTCAAAGCAAAGTTTAACTAGGTTTTGCGATATTTCGTCAATTATGATGCAAACTACACTCAAAAACTCATACAAAATTAAATACAAAATTTTAAAAATTGTCATATCGGAATGAGGTTTGAAATATAACTTGCAGTGATTTGTGAAGTAGTCGAAATTTTTGTGGTCGAAAACATTTCAAAGAAAAATTGAACTCACTTTTGTGATAATTTGACAAGTCTTATGATAGAAACCGCACTAAGTAATCCATATAAAATTAACAAATTGACGATTCGAGGCGCGATTTGCTCTAAATAACGGGCCAAATGTCGGACACTTTGGGGCAGAAAACAGTTCAAAGAAAAATGAAACTCGCTTTGCGACATTTCAACGAGTCTTACGATACAAACCGCACTAGACGATTCATACAAAATTAACAAATTGTCGAATCGGGGTGCGGTTCGAACTGTAAAACGTGCCATATAGTCGGACACTTTGTGGCAAAAAACAGAATTAAACTCGCTTTTGTGACATTTTGACAAGCCTTATGATACAAACCGCACTCAATAATTGAGACAAAATTTACAAATTGTCGGATCGTAGCACGGTTTGCACTACAAGATATGACAAATAGTCGGAATCTTTGTGGCAGAAAACAGTTGAAAATAAAATTGAACTAGTTTTAACGACACTTTGACAAGCCTTACGATACAAACCGCACTCAAAAATTCATAAAAAATAACTAATTCTCGTATCGAAGTGCAGTTTGCAGTATAAGACCTTAAATAATCGGAACATTGGTAGTCGAAAACAGTTTAATAAATAACGAGTTTTTACGACATTTGTACAAGTCTTATGGTGCAAAGAGCTCTCCGACACATAATTTTTAAGATCTTTTAAAATTCGAACGGATATATGGCACACTCTCTGTATGCATTTAACAAAACACGTTTAATTTAATTCGCATCTTATTTAGTGATAAACATTTATATGCTCGAGAACTAAAATGTTTATAAAATTTTGAATTAGTGTTCTCTTAGTTTGAAATACATTATATTAGTTGTACTGCACGCGAATCAAAACTAGGCACAATTTCCTGTCAGATCGTATGTGTTACGTTTATGCATTATATATATACTTATAACTATTCTCAGACCTCATAAAGTAATTTTTTCTCCTGTGTGTGGATAATTCAAAATTAAGTTTTTATATGCAGTTAAGTATCGATTATTATTTCTGATTTTTTAAAAATAAAATATATTTTATTAAAATAAATTATTTATTTTTACTGATGTAAAAAGATATGCAAATTATAATACTAACAATATTTATATAAAATATATGGTTTATATATATATAGTATAAATGAAGAAAATTTCTTTACTTCCATAGAACATTTGATAACTTTAATAAAAGTTTCTTTTTGTGCGCCACAAAGCTTTCATAAATTATCGAATAGACTTTCCTTTTATCTCTGAAAACCAAATTAGTTTTTCTGCCTCATAGTTACCATTGTCGCTTTAAGTACAAGCCTGTGAGAGTCTGTTTCGGATATTTCAATCAACTTGTGCAGCCGGGCATTTTGTTGGGTCTTTTCAGGTGGAACTATCGTCGTGTTACTATCGTCTGCCTGATAAATAAAAGTTGCAGTATTGAAATTAACTTTCTTCTAAAGAGTTCATATTTTATTCTGTTGAATTTTGTGTGAGAGTTTATGATGAACTTTAAATACAAGATATGTTGTTGAATTAAAAATGTTATTTCGTGTCATTCGATACGAAAAACGCATATTTTTATTTGAATTTTATTAGAACTGCGTTTAGTCAAACGATAAACAGAAATTATCATAATGGCTTGATTTCGATATGGAAGGAAATTTATGAAAACACAATAGGTATAATTGAGAAAAAATGTTTTTTTCTGCTTCATGGTTACTATTGTCTCTTTAAAGACAAACCTGTGAGAATCTGTTTCGGCTATCTCAATTAAGTTTTCCAGCTGGACATTTTGTTGGGACTTTTCATGTGGATAAAAGTTTGTTACTATAGTCATCAGGATAAATAAAAGTTGCAGTATTGAATTTACTTTTCTTCCATACAGTTCATGTTTTATTTTGTTATATTTTGTGCGGTCTTTTTGTTGAATATTGCATAGGAGATATGTTGATGAGTTAAAAATATTACTTCTTGTCATTTATTTGGAAGATGTGCATTTAATCATAACCATAAATTATGATAAATTCGAAATGGAAACAAATTTTTTAAAACAAAATATGTATAATTGAGAAAAATTGGTTTTTATGCTTCGTGGTTACCATTGTTTCTTTCAAGCCAAGTCTGTGATAATCTGTTTCGGATATTTCAATCAAATTTTCAAACCAGAAATTTTGTTGTGATTTTTCGCATGGATAAAAGCTTGTTACTATTGCATTACCGATAAATAGAAGTTGCAGAATTGAATTTAACTTTCTACCACACAGTTGTTTTGTTGTTGTTGCATTTTGTGCGATAGTTTTGTTGAATTTTGGATATGAGGTATGTTGTTGAATTAAAAACATTATTTCGTTTCGTTAGATACAAAAATGTGTACTTTTATTTGAAAGAATTGTATTCAATCTAACGACAAACAGGAATTGTGACTTTTAGGACTTTATTTCTAAAGTGAAAACATTTCATTGGAAAAAAAATGTAGCATTGAGAAACATCTAACAGAAAGCTTCAGTAGAACTATTTATAGGTAATATTTTCTTTAATAAAATCATTTGAAGGTATAAGAATTGTATTGTTGTGTTTCATAAACCATGTTTTGAGATCACCTAAGCTTTGATCTTGATAAAATTTAAATAAAAAAAAAACAGGATGTTTTGTTAACTTATTGTTTAGTACTTGTAAGGTACACTTAAAATCATGAGAAATCTTGACAAAATCAAGGCATTTCAATGTTAAAACCCTGAGTTTTGATAGGATAAAAAATGGCTTTATACTAAAAAAAAAAAAATAAAACATACAATGATAAAAAAAAATATGTATATATATTCAGGGGGTGTTCCTTCGTGTGCACAATTTTCACAAAACTTTGCAAAAACATCGATGCAGTAATATTCAAAATTTGGTTATTATATGCGAAAATAATAACTTTGAAAAAAAAAAAACATGTTTATGTTTTCGTTTTAAAATCATATATAATACATTCTGGTTCAGAAAACACAGCATACGTCTTTCATTTTTAGAGACATTCTTCAAAATGTTCAAAGAACATTTTTGAAGAATATTAAATTGAAACAATAAAAGCAAAATTGAGTTTCCTAATTTTTTATTCAGCTTCAGGACTAAAGATCGCAACAGCTAAATATGCTGCAAAATTAAATGAATTGCACTAGCTTTAATACTGATGTTAAATAATATTCTAAAGTTTTACAAAAATTTATGAAAGGTAGACCTACAATTTTTTTTTCTGTGTCACGGTTGCTTTTTTTACTAAAGTTTCACAACAGTTAGAATTTTTATTTAATAAATAAGTGATGCCGGTACATTTTTAGCAGTATATATTTTTTAAAGATACGTCAAACAGTACATTAACTAAGTAGATGTTATTGCAAGATTTAACGCTTTCTTTTAAACCTTTTTAATAGATTTAAAATAAGAAATAAAGATTTTTTTAATGAGTCTTTATATTGTGTAAAACATTAAACAGAATAAGTAGAACCTGTTGTATTCCTATGTTGAAAAAAAATACGTGAGTTTTGTAAAACTTTAAGGGGTCTCAAGACATAAAATAAAAGTAAAATGAAAAAAAGGGTCATTTTCAACATTTAATATCTTAAAATGTATATGATTTTAAATTACAATTTTTATTGGAATGAAATATATAAGTATGTTAAATAATTATTAAGATGCTACTTGGCGCAGAATGATATAAATTCAAAAGCAACGTTAAAAACGCCAAAATAAGCCAGACTAATTTATATATAAGGGCAATTCCATCGTATCTGACGTAACATTTTATCGTCCAATTTTGTTTTCAAATCTATGTAGAAAATTTACTATTAAAACTAGAACAAAATTTTACAATTTAAAATATTTCTTACTAAGGTCTTAATACCCAAATACCTGCAGATGCTCTTTGAGTCCCAAAAATTGCAATTCAAAATTTTGTAACTGACGTAACATAAAATATACAAGCATTTTTTCTGCCTTCATTGAAGTGTACAAATTATCAAAACTATCCAGTTAAAAAAAGTGATTTACAACACTAAGTAATGCCAAATTATAACAGTAACTCGTTTAATTAATTTCTGAATAATTTAAAAAAAATGAAATTTACACGTGTAACTGACGTATCTTTTTGTGTAACCGACGTAACATTGTGACTTTACAAAGACTATAATGGTACTTAACTTAGTTTATAAACAGTAATTTACAATGCCTTTTTATTAGGATTTTCCTATAGAATATAAAAATGTCAAGTTTTCCAATAATACCCTTAAATTATTATAATACCCTTATACCCATATATAATACCCAATAATACCCTTATATTATAAATTTGCCCCCCCCCCTCCCAAAAAATGATTTTTTGTGGAATTGCCCATAAGTATGTCCTTTCATTTTATGTATTTAAAAAATTGAAGCATGCAGAATTAGCATTTATAGAGGGCTTAAAACTGTCAGACATTTGACGAGGAAAAAAGTGGTATAACAGATTACGCGCAGGATTACAAAATAAATATTGCAACTAGAATGAAAATTTTGGTGAAAATAATATACTTAAGATTGCATTAATTAGTCTGAGCCTAAATAAATTTATATTTAACTCATTTTTGTATTTTTAATACAAAGTTTTATTTGACTAATACAAAATTTTGAAAATTTCAACAGTATAATCACCTAAGGAATATGTTTTTGAACAATAAAAAGAAAATTTTAGGTTCAGTTTATACAGACTAACATAAAACATATGTTTTAAAAGTTTCATTAAAAAAATATTCAGAAGTTTTTGAGATACCGTGCGAGTTATGCCCGAAAACGTCATTTGGAGAAAAAGGGCTTCAAAGTTTCGGAAACGCCAATTCAGCTATTGAGCGGGTGTAATTCTAAAAGCCATAACTTCTGTTGTGATGGGAATTTCAAGGAAACAATCATACCAAAATGTTCAGAAACGATAATAAAGAGTAAAGAGTGTAACATCTAAAAAAAGTTAAAATTTCGAAACTTTTGAAGCTTTAAGATTCCTGAAACCCCTTAAGTCACATACCTAGAATCCTATCTTCATTCTTCGTTTAATTTAATATACAGATACTGTATTATCAATTTTTAAATATTATTTCTTTTCTCCTTTATTTTTTATTTTCTCCCACCTTATCCCTGTATATAAAACAAACAACCCGTCAAAACTACATATTTCACATAAAACTACAAATTACGTTATTGAAGTTTCTAAATCCATACTCAACTTTCATACAACTCTTAAGAACTGTTGAAAGTACTAATCAAAATTTCATTTAGTATCTTCAACGTTGTTACCTTCTTCTATCTTCAATAGAAGAAAGTATTGTAATCGAGATTTTTTTCGACTTCCGTCTTTCTACGGATTTACACGTTTTATGGGTCAGAAATCCCAAAAAACATGTTTATAGAAAATGTCTGTCTGTGAGTGTGTTCGTGTGTCCGTATGTCCGTGTGTCCCCATTGTACCATCAAAAAGTATATGAAGTTATACATAGAACTGAACCAAATTTTTTTAACCTTTTGGCTATGGCAAGCAGGTACTACCCGCCGGTAGGGGGGGCTGTAATAGAGATTTTTGTGCGATTTTTGAGCATTTAGGATATTGTACAATCGAAAAGTGTATAAAGTTATGCATAGAATTGAACCGAATTTTTTGTGTATGTTTTTGGCCATGGCAAGAAGGTCTTCCCTGAATTTAGAAAAAATCCGCCGGTATGGGGCACTGCAATAGCGATTTTTGTGCATTTTGAATATTGTACCATCGAAAATTGTAGGAAGTTATGCATAGAACTGAACCAATTTTTTGTGTATGTTTTTGGCCATGGCAAGTAGGTCCTCCCTGAATTTGGAAAACATCCGCCGATAGCAGGCGCTGTAATAGTGATTTTTGTGCATTTTGAATATTGTACCATCGAAAAGTGTATGAAGTTATGCATAGAATTGAACCAAAATTTTTTGTGTATGTTTTAGGTCATGGCAAGAAGGTCCTTCCTGAATTTGAAAATATTCCGCCGAAAGGGGGCACTATAATAACAATTTTTGTCTAATTTTCTTGATTTTTCGTTGTTCTATTGTGGCTCGTGAATTGATGGGAACTTTTCATTCTCATAAGCCGGCTATTAGCGAACAGCTGATATACAACAGAATAACTAAAAACTATGTCTTTTAATAAATATCATGATCGAGATTAACTCGTTTTACTCCGATTAATGACCGGAGCAGAAATTTAAGATGGAAGTCAAAATTGATATGGTATTGAGTAAATAAAAATGAAATACTGACATTTGTAACAACATTTTGAAATATTAAAATATATGAGACAGAAGAAAGTTTTGGAATTGGCACATCCAACTAGTTCTTTTATGTGAAACTAAAAATTAAAGCTTTTCATTTCTTCAATCTTACAACACTTGACTGTTGTATATTCCTGGATTGAGTGTTTCTTTATTCCATTTACAAACCAATTTTCAATAAAGAAGTGGAACTGCTCATTCTACCGATCGATGGGGACAAGATTGAACGTAGCGTTTCGATCTGTCCCACGACATTGATAAAGTTTGATTCTAACCTTCGTAATTTCCTCCGCGAACTTTCTATACTGAGAAGCTGTTTCATCTCTTAATATTTTTTAACAATACGATTACGAAAATGCGAAAATGTTTTGCCAAGTATTAAACAAAACTATACTACAGCTTTAGTGTTAATTATAATTATTTTTTTAATGTCGTGCAATTGTATGGATGAAAGGAAAGAACTTCTAATAAACAAAAATAATTCCTATAAAGACACAAGCAATTTATAGGTATTGTAAGAAAATTGAAGATCCAAAATATATAGCCTCATCTAGAATACATCTTTTGCAGAATTTTTTTGTAAAATTGTACTGTTGTTAGTGAAGGCAAGTGTACGCTAAATTTCTATATAACGCATAGTAACTTTCCAGAAATTTTGAGAAAATTAAGGAAAATTTAATTTAGTATCATCAATGACTTTATTTTATGATAAACTATAGATTTAAACTTCACATTTCTTCACCTTAGAATCCTTAACGCCTGTATATCATTGGATCGAATATTTCTTTAGCCCGTTTACTGACCGATTACCAATCAAGTTTATAACTAGTCAATCTACCGATTGATCAGTATAATTTCTAAAATGTGTCGTATCTTTCCCTATATAAAATGTATGAAAAATAAAATTAAAACGTGTAAAGATAAAAATTTCAATAAAGGCATGAGTTGTTGTGTTTTTATAATTCGTGCCTCCCCCACCTTTCCTCATTCTTATTAATGAACATGTACAGTCGTGGAAAAAAGTAAACACCCCCTACTAACTCCTCAACAAATTATCGTAGACGAAATTTACTAATACCGAACGATTGAAAATAAAGTCTACTTTTAAATGACGTATAAAAAATTTGCTTAGGGGGACATCTATATATTATAACAAATCCAAACTTTTTTTTTCAATAGCAATACCCAATTTTAACGAGATATTTCAAATCTTTGGTTCAAACTATGCCTAGACAACCAATTTGAAGTCATTTGAATGATATGTTTGTGAATTATAAACATTCAAAATTCAGTGCTTCTAATGTTAAATTACATTTTCATATTTTTATTTATATCTCCTGAAATTATGCTCCTAATGTGCTAATTTTTTGAGTAGCAATAATACTAATATACCCAAACATAAATACGCTGAATTTGCAATTTTCATAATTTTATGATATGAATTATGAAATTAATATTCGAAAAAAATATGAATTGCAACCTACATTTTTTTTATGGATTTAGATTTAGTAAGTCTTGCTTTACGGAAATCCAAATTTTCACATTTTTCTTCCAAGTAGTTTTCAAATTATGCCTAAAAAACGGCAAAATGGTGGCTTAAGGGGCCGTCTATGATAGAAGTGAGAAGATATTTTGAAATTTCTTATGCTATCCTGTAATCCGGCAGGCTTCATTGATTGCTTGAGTGACGTTTAAGGTGTCTTGATCAAGAATGGGGCTCTCTCGGTTAACAATCGAGTACCGAACTTCAATTTGGATACAGCCCTTAAAATACGCTGATTTTAAAATAATTAATTTCTCTGAAACTTATGGTACAAATTGCATAAAAATTTGTTTTTAGGCTAATTGAAGGGTGTAGAGTTCATTTATGCTGTTAGAATTGTGTGCTGCTATTGAAAAAAACAAAGTTATGGTTCGTTTTCATATGTAGATGGCCCTAAGCAAATTTCATATACATCATTTAAAATTAGACTTTATTTCCAATCGTTCGATACAAGTAACTTTCTTCTACGATAATTTGTTGAGGAGGTAGTAGGGGGTCTTTACTTTTTTTTTTTCCTCGACTGTACCTTAAAACAAGATTTCGTTTTTTAAATTTAATTTTTTTTTACTACCCTGTCTTTATATAGAAGATTTCACATCTAGTCTACAGAGTTCGTACGCTTCAATGACTTTCAAGCACCTTTTACCAGAATTTTTGTAACGCAATATTTGCCTTATTTAATGAAAGAGAAATCTATATTGAGATGCCAGTAGTTTACGAAATTTCTGGTACGAAGAACAACTTTTCAGAAATTATCAGAAATTTATCGAAATTTCATTTAAGACATGGTGAGTCAGATCTCAAATTTCCATCTCCAATGCGAAACCTAAGGGCATGAAATACATTTGTATTTTTCAAATTTCTCCTCATTTATTTAACATTTTAAACTTCTTTTTTTTTTCTGTGTACTCTTTTTAAGGAATGTCTCCTAATGATTTGTTCAACAAAATTTTGTAAAATCGATACTTAATTTTATTTGAAGTGTTTAAATCTTACTTACGTTCCTTTCGTTAAGATATTAACACATAAAATATAAAATTAAGCAAATTTTTAGAAATATTTTGCTAAAAGAAACCATAAAAGATTTCATTTAAGAAGAGTAAAAACAAAATATTAAAAAGTAATATTTTTCTATGAAATATTTTAAAAATACAAAACCCATCCATACCCACAGTTGAGTGAAATTTGAGTGTCAATTGATCATGAGCCTTAATACCTATAAATATATTGCGCTATCGTACGTGGCACAGAAATCGCGATTATTTGTTAATTGTTTAATGGCAACGTCTGAATGAGACGCATCTCATTGGTTATTGAACAGCATTTAATGCATCTCCATACCTATAAGGGGAGTTACAATAGGGGTGGGGGATCTTGTTCTGTCTCCAAATGCTGTCAAGTTTGTCGCCAAGTTGGCGATATCTCTCATATTTCGCCAAATTCCCATAGGCTTCCATTGTAAACCAATAGGGTTTACTTGCTTACAGAAAATCAACAATTTGAGATATTTTAATGCAACAAAAATTAATATTAGCTTAACAGATTATATTAATTATATTTAAGGGAGTCCAAGAAAATTAAATTATGAATAAAAGTAACGTGATACAATACTTAGCATGCTTTCCCAAACATACATTTTAAGGGAGACCAAACTGGTCGCCAAAGGCGGCTAGTCTTCAAAGATTATATTAAATGAGAGTGTTGATAAAAATCTTTTATTTTCTTATCTTGCGATACTTTATTCCGTGTATTCTTCGAGTGAGTATTTCTTTAGCCCATTTACTTACCGATTTCCAATCAAGATGTGTAATTGGCCATTCCACCGATCAATAAGGACAAGGTAACTTCTCTGTCCTAAAGACGGTGATACAGTTTGATCGCAGAATTCGTAATTTCATCACTCAATTTTCTTTATTGAGCGAATGTTTCGTTCCCCAATATATATATTTTTTATTATTTGTTAGATATTACACGCAACTATACTTTTACTTTATTGTTAATGCCATTTATTGATTTTTTTCTTTTATGTATGCAACTGTGATATGAATGTATAAACTGTAAGAAAAATAAAAAGCTGTAAACGATAAACACCCATATAAATAAAAGGGAATTTAAATTAAAGTACAAAATATTGCATTTGTTAGGCATCATGCTTCTTCTAGAATAGCTTCTTCTAGGTACCATTCCTAGACTCATATAATATACGTATTTCTCAAAAGAATAATTGAAAAGTTACACTATTGAAGTTTCCATTGGCAACTGCATACTGATTTTTTTTTTTTTATGCAGAGAAAAAAATCTTCAGAAGTATTGAAAAATGCAATGAAAATTAATTTAGTATCGTCATTTTTTTATTCACTGAAAACTATAAATAATAAAAGCTTTCCATTTCTTCATCTTTTAATGTTTGACCCCATATATTCATGGAGTGAGTGTATCTAAAGCACACTTACAAACTGGTCGGTCATTCTACCGATCGAACAAAAGAAGATTGCACGTACCTTTTTTTTTTTTTTTGTCCTATGGCTGTGGTAAAGATTGTTTGCAGACTTCGTAAGTTCGTCAGTCTACTTCCTTACCATTAAGTGTTTAAACCTTACTTAAAGTTTGTTGGTTTCGCTAAGATATTAACACATAAAATATAAAATAATCAAAGTTTTCAGAATTATTTTACCAAACAAGGTAAAATATTTCATTTATGAAGAGTATATAAACAAAAAATTAAAAATAATGTTTCTCTATGAAATGTTTGAAAAATGCCCACAGGAAAATGGAATTTGAATGCCGATTGACCACGAGCCTTAATACACATAAATATTATATTTAAATGAAACTGTGTAGATAAAAACTATTTATCTTCTCATTTTGCGATACTTAATCCCGTGTATTCCTGGAGGAAGTATTTCTTTAGCCCATTTACGAACCGATTTCCAATCAAGATGTGGAATTGCCCATTCTACCGATCAATAAGAAGACGATTGCATGTAGTGTATATGTTACGCCCAAATGACAGTGATAAACTTTGATAGTAGCCTTCGTAACTTCATCACTGAACTTTCTTTAGTGAGAGAATGTTCCGTTCCTCAATATATATTTTCTTATCATTTATTAGATATGAAACGAAACTATATTTCAGCTTTCTATTTAACAACTATATAACTGGGTCAGAAATGACGGAATGTTGTTTTGCGTTTCATTTTCATAACTCATTTTATTTATAAGGCAAATAAAATAAATTAAAATAAGCGCATAAATGTTAAGCTCTTATAAATTAATAAAATAAAATTTAAATTCTATCAAAAAATGATAATAATAATATTCATATTATTTATATTGAATGAAATTTTAAAATTATATAACCGAAGCTTTTAAAAATTGATCTCGAATTGCATCATTATGTCCTGCATTTTTCTTATGAAAAACTATAATTTCATTTGAACGTTTTTTTCATTTATACTGATTGCCGTAAGATGGCTCCAAAACAATATTTAGAAATGAAGCATAATCGATGCCTAGAACCGCTGTCTTTTTTATATAAGTTGATTAACAATTAACTCCTTAAAAAAAACACGAGTCGGTATAAAATATTTAAAAACGCATTTCAAAATATTTACAGGTTTTAATATGCTTTCACAAATATTTTAAGAGTAGAATAGGATATTAAATGGTAATTTTAAAACGAAATGCCCCAAGAGTCGTTCATTTATTTGTAGATTTGGAATTTGTTGTTCTAAGTACCAACATTGTGCGTTTGTTTATATCTGGTTATCCGTTCTATATAACACGCGAATGAGGCGTGAAAGAGTATGCCGGTTGTTCAACTTATGGAAATATGCACATAATCTGCTTTGTATCACATCTGTTTGTCCGTAGTTTATGATACCTGGTCAATCGTTATTTTTAATTTAAATCTGAAAACACTATAATTGGATAGCTTTGGAAGATTTTAGGGAAACTGAAGACAAATAGATGTGATACAAAGCAGATTACGTGCACATTTCCATAAGTTGAACAATCGGCATACTTGCGCCATCTTAATATTCACGCCCGTCTGAATACTTACGCCTAACATGGCCGCGATAAGTTGCTTTTCTGGAGGTTGAGTAAAAAAAGGAATTGTCACCTCATTTGCGTGTTATATACCACATATTGTGGGGTTGTTTCAAATGCGTGCAATTGTGGTATGAATGAATAAACCGTAAGAAATGTAAAAAACTGTAAACGATAAGCAGACAAATAAATTTAAACGAATTTCAATAAAAAGACTATATACTGCATTTTTTCATCATACTTCATCTAGAATAGCTTCTTCTATCTACCATTCATAGTCCCATCTCAAATATGCATTTCTCCAAAGAATAATTGAAAAGTTGCACTATTGAGTTTCTATTGGGAAATGCATATTGATTTTTTATGTAGAGAAACAACTCTTCAGAAATACTGAAAAAGGTAATGAAAATTATTTTAATATCACAATTTTTTTCAATGAAAATTATAAATAAAAGCTTTTCATTTCTTCCTCTTATTATACTTGATTCCGTAAATTCATGGAGTGAGTGTTTTTTTCGTACATTTATTAACCATTTTTCAATCAAGATGTGTAACTGGTCGGTCATTTCGTTCGATCAAAAGAAGATTGCACGTACCATCTCTGTCTGTCCTATGACAGTGTTAAAGTTTGATTGAAGTTTTCGTAAATTGATCAGTCAACTTTCTTTGCTTTAAGGAAGTTTCGTCCTTCAATATTTTGTGCTAATTGTAAGGTTCATAACAAAACTATACATCAGCTTTATTGTTAATATTTTTTTTCAAAGGTACTGCAATGGTGTGGATATAATCTAAGAACGGTAAAAAACTGTAAGTGATAAAAATTAAATAAATAAAAATAATTCTATCAAAGGCACAATATATTCCATTTTGAGTTATTTTCATACCAAAATTAAAGATCAAAAATGCATATTTCTCAGAAAATATATTTAAAAAAACACGCTTTTGATGTTTGCAACGAGCAAGTGCATTACTGCAGTTCTATGTATGGAGAAAAACTACATTTTAGAAATCTCGCGAAAAATAATCAACATGTAATTCTTCAATAATAAAATCTTCATGAATTTCCTTTATGAAAAACTAAAGCTAAAAACTTTCCACTTTTTCACCTGACTACACTGTATTTTCTGAAATGAGTGTTTCTTTAGTCCATTTAAAGACTAGTATGCCTTCAAAATCTGTAATTGGTTATTCTACCGATCTATCAGATTGTATTTAGTAAATCCATCTGTACCATGGCAGTGATATGGTTTGATCGTAGTCTTCATAATTTCAGCATCTCTTTACTAGATATTTATAGATAAAGTGGATTCAATGATAAAAATTTTAGCCAATTTGTTTCACGGCACTAAAGTCAAAAATGTGATTCATTTTTTCAGCAAATCTGCCATTGCTAAACATTGCTGGAAAATGAATCACATTTTTGACTTTAGCGTCGCAAAAATTATCTCAAAACCCACTTCCCTTCATGAACTTTACTTTCTTGAAGCATTCCATATTTATAAAAATCTTAAAAATGGTAGGATACCTTTAAACCTTTAAAATTTTGGAATTTTTTTAAATACATATTTTAATTCCGTAATCATTTTTTAACAACATGTAAAAAATCGCATTAAAAAATTTCCATTAGTTTACTAATTATGGCAGTTTTGTTAACACTACGTATTAAGACTACATAGGATAATTAAACTTTGTGTTGCGTTTATTCAAAACGTTGAATTTTGATACTGCGCGCAGTGTTAAGAAAAATCTATGCATGGCAATCAAAAGAAATTTTTACCGCATATTCATTTCTGTATCATCTACAACTTAAAACCAGAAAAAGGTAAGATTTTATTTATTTTTTTCTGTTTTTGTACTTCGAAAATATTTTTTAAAAAGTTAAAATTTTTAATTTTTTGTTAATTTTTTAATTTAGTCAATATTTTTTGCAAATATTCTGGTTTTAGTATAAAGGTAACACTATTATGTATTTTTTTTCAGCAAACATTCCTCTTTATATGCATATTTTCAGATTTTATCATGAGCGCAAGATCTTTTTCTCTTATTATCATATATTTTTAAACTTATCATTTCAATACTTTTTTATGAATTTACAAGTATATATATACGTATTTAAATATAAATTTAAATATGAGCTTATATTTAAATGAAGTTTGATTTTTATTTTTGACTTATTACACAAGTTTTGAAGCTTGGAACATAGTGATATTTTTTTACTTTTTCGACGTGTTCAAAGGTATCCTACCTCCTTAATTGTGATTTTGCTATTCCTCCGTTGTCAGATTACTGAAAAAATTATATAAAAACCTCTTGTTCATAAATTACACTTGAATGTTTTCACATTACTTTATTATATCCTATTGGCAGTTCTCTAAACTTTCCTGAAATTTTACTGGCCAATAAACTTGATCTTTGAATCCGTTAATATGGTCCATTTCCTAAAATTTCCAATCATAATTCAATTGGCTAATAAACTTTATCTTTGAATCCACTTATCTTTCATTGGCTGTTTCCTGTAATTTTATTGGCTGATAAACTTTATCATTGAATCCGCTTCTCCTACATATATTTCAGCAATTTTCTTTTCTGAGCAATCATATTTTCCACTCAGGACGGTACGCTATGGCTACTGAAACTAGTTTGCAAAAAGATATAAAGTGTTTTGGTGCTTTGAACATTGTTTTTTATTTATATAGTATTTCTTTTGCTAATCGATTTCTAATCAAGCTGTACTACAGGGCATTCAAACATTTTACCTGTAATCAGATAAGTGCATGCTGCATCTCGATAAGGAAGGGCACAAGAGAACAATAAGATTTAATTACAAATTTCTTTTATTGTATTTCGCTATTCTGTTATTCAATAAAATATTTGAGATTGGTGATTTTCTTTCCCCCCCCCCCACCTTTTTTTTCTTTTTTGTTTTCTTTTTTCATTTATACAAGGTCCCTAACTTGAATTTTCATTTTGATAAATTGATTTAATTGTAAAATATATGTTCACACAAATGAAAAGAAATAAAATACGATAATTAACAATGCCCAAATAAATTAGAACAAATGGAAAATTACGCAGAAACATTTTTGATGCAAAGCTCAAAAAAGAGGGATTTTAAATAAATGTATACATCGTTAAAGTTATGTGTAAATTGCAAATTGGTTACGAAAAACACGAAAAATTAGTGTTATGATTATGAAAAGAACTAATATTCATCAAGATTTCAAATTCTGTTTATTAGGTTGGTGTAATCTACTTATTCATATATTTATACTTTTTTTATCTGCTTAAAATCTATAAGTGGAGTCATTTTTTTTATCAGGTTTTTATCATTGTTTATCAGGCTGTTGTAATCTACTTATTAATATATTTATACTTTTTTTTTTAAATCTGTTTAAAATCTTTAAGTGACGTCATTTATTTATTGTCGTTAAGCTTTAATAACAACTCTGAAGGGTTGACTGATTTTTAAAATGTAATGCCGAATGTTAAAAAAATAACTAATCAAAGATTTTAAAACCTGAAGGCTTTTGATAAATTATTTTGTAAGCAAAAATATGCTATATGAGAATATTCTACAGTTGCACTATCTATAATGTAATGATTGGAAATGCCATCATTCACGCTTTTAGCGTGTTCTCTCAGTTTACTCACATTATTTTAATTTATTTTTACTTTGATGGCATGCTCTTAACCTTGGAGTAACTTAACACTTTTTTATTGTTTTTATGGTTCATCATACTTGATTTTCTTTATCTGATAAAGTTAAAAAATGCTATAAAAAGTGATAGAAAATCTTTATTAAGATTGACGATCGTTTCGTCGCACCAACAGCCAAATATGACAAATATATCACTTTTTATAGCATTTTTTAACTTTATCTGTTTATAAGTGATTATTATACATGTGTTTATTTCTTTATCTGTTTAAAATCTTACATTTATGTGACGATATTTTAGTATTAATTGTCTTTAAACCTCAATAACATAATTCTGATTAGTCGACACATTTTTAAGTGTAATGTCGATATTTTTTAACTACCTATACAGATATTTAAAAAACAGAAGCCTTTTGATAAACTATTTTTTAAGCAAAAACATAATACTAGCTTGCAAAAACAGTTATACTTCATTAATTGTTAGAGTGTTAAATGAAAACCATCAAAACAGTAAAAATGTGTTAATAAATTAATTACATGTTTCGACTTCACCGAAGCCGTTATCAAGACGGAATGAGAATATTATAAAGTTTTATTATCCAATAATGCAATTATTTTAATTGCCACCATTCACGCTTATCAAGTTCTCTCTCAGATTACTCACGTTCTTTTATTTATTTATTTTTTGATGCCATACTCCTAACCATGAAGTAACTTAACCCATAATTTTGGTAAGTTAAAGGATACTATATCGTTCCATATTGAATTTCTATCTTTTTTGAAATACTCTTCACTAGTATAATTTCCGTCCATTATAAGAGAAACCGTACAGATTTTAACATGCAGAAATTCAATATGTATTACTTTAAACTTTTTTACCATTTTTATGTTTTTTATTTAACAATTTTTAGCAATTAATGAAATATATCATCTGTGGAAGTTAGCATATATTATTTATTTAGTAAAAACAAGAATTTATTTCTGTACGTCATTAATATTTTACTCATAGTATGATTTTAAAATAATTTATTATTTATTAGCTATTAATAAAATCCCTTTTTAAACTAGATAACTTTATTGCTTTAATTTTACTGTAATATTATACATTTGCCAGTTATTAATAAATGACATACTGTTGCCAAGAGTTATGAATTATTTAAAATATTCTCCGTAGAGAAATTCTCACATCGACAGATATCGATTTTATTAACCTAGCTATGAGAGACATTAACTAATCTTGTCGATATTATGGATTATTCGGATGGAACAAATTAGCGAAATCATAAAAGCTTCTTCATTATTAACAAGGAGATGAATTCCTTCGCTTCTGATAGGAGAAATTTGTGATAGTTATGAATGAATTAGTATATTATGTGCATGACATCATCTCTGTAACTATTTAAAATCTCAAAAATGAAATTATAGTTTGGCAATTCCTAATTTAACTACAAATTCAGAATTTGTGGAATATTTAATGTATTTCATTTCAACTATTAAATATGTTTCAGAAATTTAACTGACTATAAAAATCAGTTACGCATAATTAAAGACTTAATGTTAAAACTTTAAGTACTTTGCTTTAAAAAAAATAATAATAATAATCCTATTTTTGTAGGGGTAGGAGAAAAATTCCCTTTTATAATAAGAAATTATCTTTACGCAATCTGTCACTTTTTTAATGCAATACTTATTTATAAAATCAGCAAAAGCAAAGCGCATTTCTAATTCCTTTAAGAAGTACAGTAAAACCTCCCTAAAGCGACCACGTTCCGTTCCAATAAAAATTGGTCGCTCCGAGAGGTGGTCTCTTAATGGAGGTCATGTTTAAATCTAGATTTTAATTGTTGAAAAAAGGTAACAATTAATGTTACTAAATTTTTTTTTTTTCACATTAAGAAAAAATATGAAAATTTAAATATCAAAACAAAAGCTAATTACATAAATAGAGTTTAGAAAATGAATATATTGGCATTTTCTTTGATTTTACAGTTTTATCTTTTATAACTTTTATTTCCAAGTCCTTTGAAAATTCAGTAATGAAATAAATGAACAGTAGTTCATTTTTTTTTTGGACGGGAACAAATAAGGCCGATTTCATTAATTTATCTACAGTCCCCGTAAGGCATGGTGACGTTACGGCGACGTCGATGTGAAGTCACGCTGTGACTTTGTGACCGTCGATGTGACGTCACGTGACGTCGATGTGACGTCACGTGACGTCGATGTGAAGTCATAGTGACTAGAATGTGAAGTCGTTATGGCCGTTTTAGAACTCATTTGTAACGTCACATTGTGACCAATTTGTGAAGTCACGGTGAGACCAATTTGTGAAATATGTGTCATTTGTGACGAAATTATCATTAACACTGTGATGATTCTGTGACGACAGTGACAATGTTGTGAAGTCACATTGTGACAATTTTGTGAAAATTGTGTGATTTGTGACGATTTTGTCATTAACTTTGTGACGAATATGTAACTACAATGACAATGTTGTGACAGCGTTAAGATGCAAGACATTTATTGAAAAATGAAATCGCTATTCGAGTCCAATCAATGAACCTCGAAAATGGAGGCAGGAGTAATTATGAGTAAAAGAAAATTCTGAAGTTCACAGAAAAATTTCAGAATGTTTTTTTCACGATCCTTTGTCGAAATTTGCGTTTTTTTCGTGATCCTTCGGCGAAATTCGTCTTATTTGCTCGATTTATTGACAAAATTTCACGTTTTTTCGCTATCCTTTGACGAAACTCGCTTTTTTCGCTATGGTTTGATGAAATTTGCTTTTTTTCGCTATGCTTTGACGAAATTCACTTTTTTCGCGATCCTTTGACGAAATTCACGTCTTTTCTTCAATCTTTTGATGAAATTGCGATTCTTAGATGAAAGTCACTATTTTTTCACGACCTTTTGAAGAAATGAAAATTGTTTTCGCGATCTTTTGACAAAATTCGCCTTATTCGAGATTTATTTCCAAAATTTCGCCTTTGTTGCGGCCCATTAACGAAATTCGCATTTTTTCAACAATCTTTTGACAAAATTTAGTATTTTTAGATTAAATTCGCTTTTTTCCCACGATCTTTTGACGAAATTTGCATTTTTTCGCGATCCTTTGACGAAATTCACCTTAAATACGAGATTTATTAAGTTTTGCGTTTGTCTCGGTCCTTTGACGAAATTCACGTTTTTTCTGCGATTCTTTAATCGAAATTCATCGTATTTGCACGATTTTATTGACACAATTTCACGTTTCTTTCGCTATCCTTTGATAAAATTCGCGTGTTATTCGCGACCTTTTGACAAAATTCGCATTTTTTCTGCAAACTTTTGACAAAATTTGCGATTCTTAGATGAAATTCGCGTTTTTCCCATGATCTCTTGACGAAATTCACTTTTTTCCCGCGATTATTAGATGAAATTCTTTTTTTTTCCGTGATTTTTTGACGAAATTTAAGGTTTTTTTTCACGATTCTTTATCAAAATTCACGTTTATTCCGTGATTTTTTGAAGAAATTCGCGTTTTTTTTCGAGATCTTCTGGCAAAATTCGCGATCCCTTGAAGAAATTAGTCCCCCCCCCCCCCGGTGATCCTTAGACGAAATCCGAGTGTTTTTTTTTTTTAGATTCTTTGTCGAAATTCGCTTTTTCCCCAGAGAAAGGAGGAACGCTTTTTCTCCTTAGACGAAATTTGAGCTTTTTCCCCAATTCTTTATGGAAATTCTCTTTATTCCGCGATTTTTTGACTAAATTCGTGTTTATATCACGATCGTTTGAAGAAATTCGTGTTTCTTTAGCGACCTTTAGACGAAATACGCGTCTTTTTCGGTTACTATTTGCCAAAATTCACGATATTTTTCGGTCAAATTTTGGCGATCTCGAAATACTTTGCGATTTACGGAGTTAACGATCTAATGTATATTTTTAGGAACAAAAAGAAAATTTTAGGAGATTTTTGGGAATTTTATGGAGTAAAATAACAGTTAGGAAATTTAGGAATTTTAGGGGAAATGCGAGCCCTGAACAGTTGACGCACAATATATATCATATACACACGTTTTATTATGCCATATACAGGGATATACATATATGCTTATTTGTGCCACTAACTAAATGATGCTTATTTGCAGTTTTTATTAATTCTGCAATTACTTACTGCTCCCTCTAGGCCATTTCTTAAAGTTGCAGCCCCCTGCTCTTTTTAACATAGGCGAAATACACCCTTTAAAAAAAAAATAGTGAAATTCACCTTTAGTTGCAATCAGAGATTTCTTGTAAAAAATTTCCTCATATCACAGTATTTTTAAACCGGTGTGCCCAAGACCTTGCAAAAATTATAGAACTTTATTTCTTTAGAAAATACAAGCTATTGTTAAATCATGTCGCTATTTAATTGTATTTTTCAATTTGTAATTTATAAAATCCTTAAAAATTAATGTCACTTTATTCATCATATTAACAAATTATATACTTTTTTCTTATGTTATTACTAAACACATTACTAATACATTTACTCGTGATGTAATGCTCTGTTTTAACTGAACTAGCATCCCTTTTTTTCTATAATGAATATTAAATTATCATTTTAGGAATTAAAGCATAAAAATAATTTTTTTTCCTAATTAGAAAGTTAATTGTTGAAAAAATGATTAATTTCAAACATTGTCAAAAATTTGATATTAAGTGCAGAGATTAATAGTTTTAATAACTGTAAATATGAATAGTATTTAATACAGTTTTAGATAATTATTACAATATATAAATGTATGTAACATTATTGCATACCACTAATGAAAATTAATGGTGTTTTATAATCACTCTAATTACACTAACTAATAATTATAATTAAAGCTTAAAACATAGATTATCTTAGCAATTAGAGGTTTAATTGTTTTAGAAACCCCAAAGTATTGAAAGCTAGTCCGTGTTTTAATGCAGGAAAAAAATTATAAAAATCTGATTTAAATTTAAAAAAAAATCTAAATCTGATTTAAATTTTAAAAAATCCAATTTTTTTTTATTATGATTTTTTTTTAAAACACTATATGTATAATTTACCTTGACTTTACGGTATGTTGCAAATATGCAGCACGGTGAGGGGATACAAAAGGTTAATTCATTTTATATCAAAGTCTGCTTGCAGTAAAACACATATTTAAAAAAATCTTTTGGTTATTAAAAAATAACTTTAAAAATTGATTTCCAAAATTACATTTTTATTTATGAAATTATATAGTAACAATAATAACAACTCTTACTGTCTAAGATTTTTAGGAAACAACAATCATTAAATGTTTATGCACTGCAGCTACTCTATTCGGAGTCTAATGTGAAATTTTTTATACAATTCGTTTAGGATCTATCTGGCTAGATGTCCGTTGCCAAGACCACTATAGCTCTGATATTATCAAGAACAGTACAACTTCCCGTATTATAGAATACAGGAGAAAAACGTTTATTTTATTATTGAAATCTCTATTATATATTTACATTTAGCACACTTGACTAATAACACCAAAAAGCATTTTTATATGAAAAATATCAATTATGTATTCAAATAAAGTTTTGAAATTCAATAGCAATACTTTCATATTAGCAACATTCCAAGACTTAATAGTCGAAGAAATCGCCAAAGATTTTACTACCCACAGCAGTTTTTTTTTTTTAAATTCTAATAGTTTTAGTAGTTTAAGCGAGGAGTTCAATTACATGTTTCTAAAATTCGTGTTTAATTTATGTACATTTTTTCATGAAGTTTTTAATTTACTATAAAGGTTTTAGAATAACGTGTGGTGAAAATTATATATATGCAGTCTGTTACAAATGCAGGTAATCCTATTTACTTTTATATGACACAGTAAAATAAAAAAATAATGAAAATAATATAAAATAGTTAGCCATTTTTATGAGAATAAAGTATAAAAATTCAAACCATAAGCACAAAATAGAAACACACGTTGGATCATTATTGTTATTATTATTATTTTATTTACAGGATTAGATGATAATTATAAATAACAAGCCCCCTTTAATCATGTCTTCTAATAGAGTGTATAGTATAGATATTTTGAAGTTTATGCGTATAAAACCATCCAGGAAATAAAATATTAAAAGTATCAAGAATAAAAAAAATAAATAATGAAATATATTTTAAATTTTAGCTTCATTCATTCAAGTACATGGATATGCTTTTTAATAATTAAAATATTTCAATAAAACCATATTTAAATTCCCACTGGGTAGCATAAATTCTATATTTGTCAACAAATTGAAACACCGGTTTACTTTGAAAACTTTTCGTTCATAATGTTTAACTGAAAAGTTCTTAGCAGCTAAGGATATATCTTTATAAATTTTTATAACTTTTCTCACATCGAATAATTTTTATTGACACTGATTTTTGGCCCTTAATACTACAAGTGCATGATATCCTTTAAATTGTACTTCTCCATTACGTAAAAAAATTCTTATTTCTTCTAAATATATTTTCTGAACAGATATTAATTTTTAAATAAAAATGTGCAACGCAAATTATTTCAGACCGTTAAAAATTTTTATTCTATAAAAAGACCATTTTATTTCGTACGTTAAAGACATTTAAATATTTGCTAATTATGTTAAACTTTGATTATAATATTTTTCTACGTCATTTTAAAGTTTGAGAAAACATATGATTTTAACCTATAATATATTAAAGGAAAATAAATCTGAGTAAAATAAATTTATATAATTGATTTTAATCATCTGATTAAAATTGTTGATAGACAGTTATTTATATCAATAAATTAAATAATAAATCTACTAAACTTTATTAGGTTAATGAAATGTTTATAAGAAAATACTAAAATCGTTATAATTTAAAGAAAAGCAAAATCTGAAATAAAATATTTTTTCATACCTTTTTCTTTCCTTGACGCCGTTCTTTAAATTCCGATGTAATCCATGTTTTAGAAAGAACGAATTTTGGAAGTTGAAAATATCTCCAATAATAAATACAAAAGCAATGATGGGAATCATTTTAAACCACACCAAAGCTAGTGTACTTATCTCGAACAGATATTTTTGTCTAAAGTTCTTGGATTGATTATTCCTAGGAATTTTTTAGGTTAAATGTTTATATCTGACAGACTGCACGTTCACACCACTAACTATTGTCCAGCAAAAAAAACTCCCTTCGTCTATTCCAAAGATTAAACGCAATATGTTGTCTTTAATTGTTTTTATCGTCTGCGGTTTAGCGCTCTTTTTTTATCAAAGCAAAAAACAGATGTCTTTTCCGTTCTTATACATTTATATGACGTAATATTTTTATAAGCATAGTTCCAATTCAAATTTCTTGTTTCAAGAATTTTTTGATGCATTTAACTTTTTTCGGTATGTTTCAAAATAGTTCATGTTTTAAGTTTTATAAAGCTACTTTTTTGCCAAATATGACAATAATTATAGTAATACGGGAAGTATAACAAAATAAACAATGTTTACATTTTTAGAGTATTTAAAATTCATTTTAATATGCAATAATGCAAGATCTTTTGAAAATAGAAAAGTAAAGTTTATATTATACGTAGTAAACGTAAATATGTGCATAAAAAAGAAATAAAATAACTGGCGGAATAATGTTTTTAGTGGGGGAGGAGGGAGAATCAGGCTCTCATTACTCTTTTTTTTTCTATTTTAATTTCCTCTAGAGTAAAACAGCTTGTAAAATAACAGTATTTTTCGAAATGAATTTCTAGAAACAAAAAAAAAAATTATATAAATATGAATAATTAATTATGCCATGCGTTTTGCATACATTTTGTATATTTTATTTTATATTCGGAAAAAGTTAAATTTATTTAAAAAGTGTGACACAAGGAGCAAAAAAAAATTTTTTTAAGAATTACTTAAAATAATTAAACACTAGCAGAAAAATTTAATACTGAAAATATGCAAGTGTTTTTATTTATTATAATAAAGCATTGCTTTATTACAAAACTCCGTCCCTTCTCATTCCTACACACAAACAAATCTTTGCATTCTTCACCTGTGTATTAATTTCTGCCATTTCCGCTGATAAGAATAATTTATAAATAACAAACCAACTTCCCGGATAATAGAATACAGGAGAAAAACATTTTCTTATTATTGAAATATCTAATATGTATTTACAGTTAATACATTTTTTAGATTGGCCACTAATAACACCAAAAAACATTTTTATATGAAATATATGAATTATGTATTCAAATAAAGTTTTAAAATTCAATAGCGATACTTTCATATTAGCAACATTCCAAGAGTTAATAGTCGAAAGAATCGCCAAATATTTTACTACCTACAGCTGTTTTTTAAATTCAAATAGTTTTAGTAGTCTAAGCGAGCAGTTTGATTACATGTCTATTAAATTGTGTTTTATTTATGTGCATTTTTGCTGAAGTTTTTTATTTCGTTGTGAAATATTAGCCGGAAACAAACACTGAATTATTTTTATTGTTTGAAGTGAAAACGTTTTAATCTTAACATATGTTTTGTCACACTGTAAGTTTACAATATGGTAGGTTTTTTTTTTTTTTTTTTTTTTTTTTTTCACATAATGAGACGTACGTTACATGTAGTGAGATAACACTGACGTCACAATTTTTTTTTAATTGCCAGAAAAATATTTTCTACAGTAAATAACATGTTTTGAAGAATTTTTGTAAATTTTTAAAGTTTTCTAAGAAGTTCACATATCAGTCACAATGTGACATCACTGAGTGGTGGCATTTTGGTCACAGTTGTGACGTGACCACAGTGACTTACAGTGACGTCATAATGACGTCACTGTGACCATGCATGCTATGAGGGTCGGACCTCTATTTAACGAACCTCTATTTTACGAATTTCTCTATTTTGCGAACTTTTCCTTGGAACCAAGAACATTTTGCGAATTTCTTCGTAAAATAACCTCCAAATAGCGAAGTGCATTCTCTATTTAACGAACTTTTTCTTGTGATCTAAATTTTTTTCTCTCCCATTTCTCAAAATATTTCTGGACATTTCAAACTTATCCTTTCTTTAAACACATTTTATGATATTCAATGGCCTTGAACTGGTTTTACAAGGCGCCTTCTTTGTCAGCAGTGAGAATTTGGTAAGTACGAGTTTTGGTAAGTACGAAGACGATAATTCCTTAGAGTAACTTACAAAAATGTGGATACAGATGAGAAAAAAAGAAGAAATTAACCATGATGTGCTGATTGATGATTGTATTTAACTTAATTTTGAAATTGAGACCTCGGAAACACTATCCGAATTGGATATTTTCGACAGTGTGAAAAATAAAAACAATACAGCAATGAATTACGATGACGAATATGATAATGATGGAAATGATCATTATGCCGGAATTAACAAAACTTCGTATGATGAAATGCTAAAATCATTCGAAACAATCCGACGCGGATTACAGTTAGAAGAAAATACGCATGAAGGGGTTTTTGGTGCATTGCAAAGATGCGAGACGTATTATGAGAGGAAGCACTTTTTTAAATAAAAAACTCAGGCAAAATTAACAGAGTTTCTCAGAAATTAAATTTAAGGACGCATATGTTAATGTATGGTAAAAATTATTTGTTATAATAATAATAAATACAATAATGTCATTAGAATTCGTTAATTTTAATGTATAACTATTTACTTTAAAGAGAAAATACAGTGTATTCTCGGACAATGTTTTGTTCTCCTTGCAGATTTCAAAGATTTAAACACATAGAAAAAATGAATTGATGATGGATATTGGTGGGTAAAATAAATAAAACAAATCGATATAATTTATTTTAAAAAATGTGATTAATTACTTTTAGTAAAAATATTTAATGTTTATGAATTTAAAATCTGTTTTATGTAGTTTAAAGTATTTTAAAAGGTGAATCTCTATTTAACGAATTTTCCATATGACGAACTTTTTTCCGGGATTTAGCGACTTCGCTAAATAGAGGTTCGACTGTATTTCTTTGAGAGTTTCTTGACAAAATAGGGCGGGGGAGTTTATTGACCATCATTCTTAATTTGTTATCAGAGTGCAAGCACTTAAAAGTTACCGAAAAAAAAAAAAAAAATTCTAAACATAATTCAGAAGTTTGTTGAATAATGCGCTCTCCGGAATTATTTTTCTAATAAGGTCTTCTTCAAGCGACCAGGGAAAAACGGAATTTGTTTCATATTCTTCAAAGATATTGGTCGCTCATGGAGGGAGTTCAACTGAGATGGTCTCTGAATGGAGGTAAAATCAGTATTGAGCCCATGGGAATAAATTTCGTTGCATGAAAAAATGGTCGTTCAGGGAGGTGGTCGCTTAATGAAGATGGTCGCACAGGGAGGTTTCACTGTATATGTTACAAGGAAAATTCCTAGTTTGATGTTGTACAACACACAAATATAAGTAATTTTTATAATTTTGTACTGATTTTTTTTCTTTAATAAAAAGGAGTTATCGGATTATCCGTGTTTTTCTAATGTTCGTGCGACCCCACCCGGTGATTAACCCGGATAATCAGTAGTGCACTGTATATACTTACTCAATTAAAGTTGCATTTTAACTTAATATTCACTTTTAATGTAATAGACAATTTTTTTTTTCAATCTGTCAGTTGTTTTTATAATATATGGAATGGGAGAATAAATTCCTGAGTAGTCGTTACAATAAATAAATAAATAGAGAAAACAGAGAAAAAAAAGAAGAAAAAAGGAGAAAAAAAAATAAAAAGGCATTTTGTTGAAGAGTAATATAATAACTTATTGTTATATAAAAAATAGCTAGCTGAAGTTAGAAAAGTTTTGTTTCCCTCGAGACATTCTCATGTTTATTTTGTTTTAGAACTTCTCTTTTGTTGTACAGTTTTTTGTATAGTTTGCTTGACATTTATGTTAAAATTAATTCCACTGAAAGTTTATTCGATCTCAAAAGGATGGCTTTTGTAATTAAAAGCTATTTAAAATTCTCATTTTATGAATAATATATTTCTATAAAGGTTAATGAAAATTCTTAATATTTTTTGGGACAAACAGAAAAGTTTTAAATACCTTAATGATTATATACAGACAGGGTGTTTTCTTCCGCTAAAACTTTTACATTTAAATAAAGTCTTCTTTTTAAAGTAAAGCTGACAGCTGTGTTAAAAATTTAAAAGGTACGTATATTCAAATCAGGTAGAGAGATGAGAAAAAAGAAAATAATGCATAAATAATTGTAAAATAGAATTCCTCCTAAATATAATGGTCATAATAGTATATAATAGTTGTAGTATGTCATAAAAAACTGAATGAAATATTACAAAACTTGGTAAGAACAAATACAAAAAGCATTATTTGGTTTTATATTGGAATCCAATTCTACTGACTTGTAAATCTAAAGTGTTACACAGCTAATACAATTTAAGCATCTCATTGAAATGCTAAAATGATAAAAGTTATAAAATGATTCTATCTAAAGCGTAGAACCATGGGTTCGGGGAAAATACTGAACGATATTTTTAAACAGGTTTCTGTTCCTTTATAAAGTTATTTGTCTAATGAAAGATTTTTCTAAATATTATTGGACTAACATGAACTATTAAAATAACAAAACTTTGTAAAAAATCACCATAAAATTAAAACAAAACACAGGACGCGTTTCGAGCTAAAAACATAACAGCTCAGTTCATTTTTGAACTTGTTCGTTTTCGGACACGTGTATGCTTAGCTGATGTCGAGCTGTTATGTTTTTAGCTCGAAACGCGTCCTGTGTTTTGTTTTAATTTTATGGTGATTTTTTACAAAGTTTTATTATTTTAATTGCTTCATATCGCCAGTTTTCGGTGCTGTTTCGCTGCTAACATGAACTATGTTTAGATGCACCTACTGATAATTGCCATAGCTACAAATTAGCCAATTAAAGTTGCATAAGTGGATATACAACCAACCTCTGCATCTAGCAACAGCGATGTTATCAGCAATGTGGTAGTGGTTTCATGTAGAAGAATATAAAACAGTTTCCCATCAAGAAATGTTTGCATATTTACACAATATGACCGAATGTTTAGAAAAATATTCAAACCAATTAACTTAGTCAAAATAAATTTTTAAAAAGTAACTGAAACAGACAAACAAAAAACGACGTTTATTATATGTTTTAAAATTTTTGTAATTTTTTTCTCATATCCCACAGTAAACTATCTAATAACATATCCTAACATCAACAAATTAAAAAAATAATCCCTGAAATGTAAATAACAGATGCTTTATTATGCAATTTATTATGTAATCGTCTGAAAAACAAACAACGTTAGAGCAATGAGATATAAATTTGCAACCACGTACGGGCACAATGGAATACGGCAATTGTTGACATAACCACTTATGGAACTTTCGCAAATTATCCTTTCAAGATAAATTTTTGTTATAAAAGCTTAATTTTTTTTCAAGTGTCACCATATATGCATTAGTTAAAGAACAGTGATCAGTAGTTTCGTTCTGTGCATTCTCAATATTCAAGATGTAGCCAAAAAAAAAAAAAGTGCTTAAAGCTAAAGGAATTCCAAAAATGCATTTATTTGTTCTAAACTACAATAGCTGTTGCCTTCACCAACATTTAGATACGCAAAAGTGTATTTTAATCATGTTCACAATGATTCGTTTCATCGTATTATATTGATCACCCGCAAGAAAAGTGACACAACTCGCAAAAAAATCATTTTGCATCTTATTCCATTAATATGTCTGTAATAAGTTCATGTTGCTACAGAAAACGTTTCCTAAGTGTAGTTATCCGGAAAAACGCTTTATTACTCTACATATACATCCGTGACCACAGAAAAGTATCAAACAGGGGCGTAGCTACAGATATTTTTTCGGGGGGGAGAGTTCGAAAATTTCCCAACTTGAAACAAATTCCTCCAACTTTCAACTAAAGTGATATGTACAAAGTGTGTAATAATGATAATGAAGTTTATGCATAAAAAATTCCTTTCCAAAGAAAAATTTTGAAACTAGAAACATAAAAATTCTAATTATTGGTTTGTTTAATAAACAAACAAACACGCGTTTTACTTTCTTCTGTCTTCACAAGACGAAAGTATTGAATTCGTAAAAAAATTCTACAACTGGTTTACGACGGTTTGATACGTTTTAGAAGGTCCTGAACATAATTTGACTGTTTTTAGAAAATGTCTGTCTGTGTGAATGTGACACAAATTTTGTGGTTGCTCTATCTCAAGAACCAATTCGCGGAATTTTATAAAACTTTAGATTCAGTTATACCTTGATAAAAATTAATGCTGATTAGTTTTTGGTGTAAATTACCCAAAAGGTGGCGCTGCTATGCTGTATTTTTCACGATTTACATGATTTTAGCGATAGTTATAGCTCAAAAACTGTTGCACAGAATTTGATCAAATTTCATATTCTGTTAAACCTTGACATAATTTAGTGCTTATTAGGTTTTTGTATATATCTGTGGCACTGCTGTGCAGTATTTTTCACGATTTTCGCGTTAGCTATATCTGGAAAACTAATGCCCGGAAATTTAGTCAAACTTCATATTCGGTTACACTTCCTTATTGGGCTTGGGTGTATACTGTCCAAAGGTATCACTTTTGAGCTCTTTGGGTTTGGAATTTTGGTTGCAGACATCTAAGAGCATGGGTGTCGAAATTCAATGATTTGTTTGAAAAATGCGATGCTTCTATCTCCTTTTTAAATGCACACAATTAAGCGAATTATAAATTAAATGCACATAATTAAACCTTTAGAATTCATTATTATGGGCATAGAATTGTTATTTAATTTTAACATTGTGATTGCAAATTTTGAAGTATTAACATGTATGGGATAGAAGAAGGTTTTAGGACTGGTACATCCAAATTGTTTTCATTTAACATAAATTCTTTTGGTCTTCAAAGAATCTAACCCTGATGAAGCTAACCTAACATCGTCCAGTTTAATAAAATCCACTATTTCACTTTCATATTTTAAAAGCATTAGGCTGTCAAATCTGTCAGACCTCATTGTAGCTTGCAATATACATTTTTACAATTTTTATTTGACTAAAGATTCTTTCATTAGATGCAACGCCAAAAAGATAAGCTGCTGAAATGTTAAGGTACGAGTATATAGTTTGACAGTGTGACCCAAATAGTCTTTGAATTTCATGGCATGAGTAAAAGGTTTGTTAAGTGAGTTGGGATTTGGTTTATTTCTATTTGACTCTGCAAGTCATGTACATCCGGTTTCTCATATCCAGGTGGAAACATTATTAACTTTTCTAAGTTAGTGATACTCAAATTTGCCTTGCACAATTGTAATTTAAATATGCAATGTATTGGTGCAATATTCTCCTGATATAGGAAACATTGTCATTTAAGCCCATTACTAAATTGCCAAATTTTCTTGTATTTCTTATAACTCTTCCCTGTAAAACTTATGTGTATCAATGTCCATTGCTATGCTATTATTTTTATCTATTCCATTTGGTGAAACCGTTTTCCCACGGTGCTTTCAGAAGTCAGCTTCTTCAATCACTACCTAATGTTCATAATTGTTTATGAACTTGTCTATAAGGAAATCTTTATTTCTTCAAAATTTTATTCAAGTGCAACCTGTCAGTGTTTATGTCAACCTGTATGTCGATTTTTTTCTTCAGTTGATGGACTGCTTTCATGGTCATATTTCTGTTCCAAATTCAAATCATCCACATTTTTACCTTTTTCATCCTCGAATGGATTTTTAGATGCTCCAAAATCTTGCACGAAAACTTTTTTCCTATTATGAAGAGTTCATTCGTGCTAAGATTTATAGTCATTTTTTAGAACAGCTTTAAACACACAACACTGGACTTTTGGTTTAAAATTTCATAAGCACCTATAAATATAAATGAACAGGACATATATATATTTCTGCACACAAATAAAGGTAAAATGTGGCAAATTTATCTAAACTAACGACTTCTTACATTCACATTTGCTCATATAATGCTTTTGTCTTGACAGCAAAGGGTTAACTAATTTTCGGAGCAAAAAAATCACGAGAATGAGTAAAATATTGTCCAAAAATCGCAAAATTAGTGCAATTTGTGAAAACTCATCAAATCTTCTTGCCCAGCTGTGTTTCAAGTAGGTGACTACATTCCTATCTATTGTGCTACAAGTGATCTCCAATTTTCAAAAGAAGCTGCAATCCCTTTGGATTAAAATAGCGGGATTCTCTTTTAGGAGGGGAAAGGGAGGAAGGGTGAAATTTTTGAGAAAGGTACAAAGTTTTGAAGGAAATAAAGGAACTGGATAGTCAGCTGTTGGTGGATAGGAGAAGAGAAATTTAGGTCTGGTAGATGTATAATAATTTCGTAGATCTGAAAAATACAATGATAGATTGAGTGTGGTTGATTTCTTTTTGTATTTCTTTTGATAATTTAACTTGCTTACTGTTACAGTACTTAGTCAGAAACATAATCACAAAAACAATAAAAAATTCATAATGTCTCAAAAATCCAGAATTTCCCAACTCTAAGCTCAAATTTCCCAACTTCACAAATATTGGGGGGGGAGGCTCCCCCCCCATACCCCCCCATGGCGACGCCCCTGGTATCAAATTGTGTGGGGAGGTAAAATCACTGAACCATTTCGTTTCAAACGTATCAGACTATGATATTGCTCATCGTGACACAACTCGCATAAAATCATTTTGCGTTTTATTCCACTAATATGTCTGTAATGGGTTCATTTTCTTACAGGAAAAGTTTCCGAAATGTAGTTATCCGGAAAACCGCTTTATTACTCTACATATACATCCGTGACCACAGAAAAGTATCAAATTGTGTGGGGGAGGTAAAATCACTGAGCCATTTCGTTTCAAACGTATCAGACTATTATACTGCTCACCGTGACACAATTCGCATAAAATCATTTTGCGTTTTATTCCACTAATATGTCTGTAATGGTTTCATTTTCTTACAGGAAAAGTTTCCGAAGTGTAGTTATCCGGAAAACCGCTTTAATTCTCTACATATACATCCGTGAACAGAGAAGAGTAACAGATTGTGTGGGGTGGTAAAATCACTGAACCATTTCGTTTCAAACGTATCAGACTATTATATTGCTCACCGTGACACAACTCGCAAAAAATCATTTAGCATTTTATTCCACTAATATGTCTGTTATGGGTTCATTTTGCTACAGGAAAAGTTTCCGAAGTGTAGTTATCCGGAAAACCGCTTTATTACTCTACATATACATCCGTAACCACAGAAGAGTGACAAATTGTGTGGGGAGGTAAAATTACTGAACCATTTCCTTTCAACGTATCAGACTATTATATACTGTGACGTGACAAAACGATCTTAGAGAGAAAAAAAAACAACTAGTTATAGCAATATACCTTTATTTGGGATAATCAAACTTCTCGTCAGACGCATTGCACATTTGGATGTATAAGTGTCCTACCGATAATCATTTTTCCTTCAGTTGAAGTTTCGTGACGTCGCAGTGTAGGAAATCACGGAAAAACAAATACGCGTTTTAACCGTTCTATTCTTCGCATTAATGTCCACAAGGTATCTTTTTGTACTAAATCTATGATGCTTTACAACTTTGTATTATATCTCTTTTTTCCCTATCTGTTTCCGTTTTCGATATAGGAATGCTAACTCCGCAGTTTGCCACCAGGTGGCACCGTAGGAGGTTTCCTTCAGTAGCGCATGGCTACTTTACTATACCTAGACACCACTTTTATGAATATAGCAGCAACCGTTCCGAAGTTAAGATGGTGGGAATGGACTTTAGTGGGCATACTGTATATATAAGAATTAGAAAAAATACTTAAGGTTAGAGAATAAAAAATAATCCACAATTCATTATTTCTGTAATTTTTTTCACCCATATGTGTTGTAAGCAATTTCGTATATTAACGAAAGCTAAAAGAATAAACCAGATAGAAAAATACCAATGAACAACATTTTAAAAGAAATTCCTTTATCACTCTGGAAATTAATTTTATGGTCGATAACACATTTTGATTGAAAAAACACTCCTCATTTATTTCTTTTAAAAAATTATATGAAAGGATTTTATCACTTTCAAAAGTCATTGTACTACAGATTTTTTTGCTCTGAATAAAAGTAAGAAAATATCAGTTTTTTTTTATTGATAACATTCTAGGCAACAAAAGATGTCAAATAAATTTTTAAATTTTCTAAAAGCATTCTGTTATTTCTTTCGTAAAATTTAGAAAAAAAAACTATATGCTTTAAGAGTTATTAACGTTTCTGAGAATATACTCCATGTAACGAATTGAATTTCGTAAGAGTGCAGTTTGAGATTTTTTACTGCGTAAACAAGGTCATATTTTTCATCTTTACTTCATTTTTAAATATTTTAACTTTGAAACAGCTTCTCTTAAATGATTATATACAAAACCGAAATGCTTAATTTATTTGCGAGTTGCTTTTACTGATGTAAAATGCAAACATTTTACATGACATAAAATAAAAAAATCTAAATATACTTGACAAATAATAAATACTAAATATGGAACAGTATGGTTTAAAATAAATCTGTACCGATAAAAAATTGTCACAAAAATCACTGTTTACTGCCAAACAACTATCGATAAAATACAACAACTGTCGTACTTGAAAGACTGGAAAAAAAAATTATCGCTTTTGGGGAAACTTACTAATTAGAATTTTAGTTTGTTTTTAATTTAACACAAATAAATGCTGATCTAGCCTTTAAAAAGTCTATCGATTAAATATAAATAAATTAGGAAACAATATATAAAATCAGATAATATAAAAATATCTATAATTCATGCTTTGCATATCTTTTCAGTCATATTTATTATAAGAACTTTTGACTATTTAAAAAAATTAAGAACTAAAAAGTATGATACACTATGACGCAAAAGTTTAGACAATGAAGAAATTCTTACATACTTTGAAAAATATTTATTCAATTTTCAAATCACTGCTTGAAATTAATGTGCTGTACATATAAACAATATTTATAACAAAGAAAAGTGGAATTGTGCATATTGCAATAAATTAAATGGTAACAAAAATAAACTGCTGTCTCAAAAGTTTAGACACAAATTAAATAAAATCGAAATAAACAATTTTTAAAACCTGGTTGCGCATCCATGCTTATGTATTACGTCATATACACGAGATTGCATGGAAGAAACTAAATCTTGCATAGTTTGTGGATCGATATCGTACCATGCATTCTCAATAGATGTCTTAAGTTCCTTTTCAGAAGAGTATTGTCTAGCGTTGCTATAAACTTTGCGACACATGATGCTCCAAAGGTTTTCTATAGGGTTAAGATCTGGGCTACATGCTGGCCAGTCGAGAACTCTTATATTATGGGAATTAAACCAAGATTTTGAATGTTTTGCAGTGTGAATTGAAGCATTGTCTTGCTGAAATTCCCACTGAGGACCCCCTAGAAGCTCAGCAAATGGCAGTAGGTTTTGTTCTAATGTCTGTGTATAATGCTGTGAAGTTTGACGACCACTGGTGAAGGTCAGAGATACTTGTCCATTATAGCAAAAGACTGCCCAAACCATCACCGAGCCCCCTCCTTGTCTGCGACTAAAAAAACGTCGAGGTTCCTTCCGCAAGTCATGCCAATACGATAAACAACCATCTGGACCATCCAGATTCCACTTTTTTTCATCGCTAAATATGACTGACTGCCATTTCTCTCTATATGACATATGCTTTCGAGCCCACATAAGTCTTTGTAACTTATGATATGGTTTCAGAGCTGGTTTCTTCTGCATTTTGCTATAAACGATTGTTCCTTTTTCCAAAATTCGTCTACGAATCGTATCCTTTGATACAGAGAGTCCCGATGAGCTTTGAACTCCACGTACGCTCATTTGTTGAGTACTCGCTAGTCTTTGTATCAGGCGATCCTCTCGTACATTTGTCACACGTGGCCTCCCAGACCGACATTTTGCTTTATATTCGGAACCACTCGATAAAACTCGATAAATAGATTTTTTTGACCTATTAATAATAGCAGAAATTTCAGAAACGCTCTTCCCTTCACCTTTCAACTGCCAAATCCTTGAAACCACATTCACTTGAATTTCTTTAGCTCTCGGCATGTCGACTATGAAGTGCAATCGTTTGCAGAACTTAAGTACTCCAAATTTGTGACATCATCGATTCTAAATTTGCATATGCCAGCGAATATTCAAAGAAATTTAGAATAGTGTCTAAACTTTTGCGACAAGCACATTTGAATTTTTATGAAAAAAATTAGTATTATAGCAAATAAAACGACTGTCTTTTGTACATAGCATTTTAAATCAGTTTTTGAATATATTTACAGGTTTTTGTAATTCTGACGTCATAATTCTACATTTTAAAGCTGAATGACGTCATTGTCTAAACTTTTGCGTCATAGTGTATTACAAAAAAAATGTCAGTGATTTATATTTTAAATATAAATGTATGTACCTCTTTTCAAAATTATTTTTTCTGGTTATATAACAATTTTTAACAAATACCCTTTTCTCCATAAAAAAATCTATGAAAGGATTTTATCACTTTTTAAGTCATTGTATTGCGCTTTTTTTCTTTTTTCTTTTTACTCTGGATAAAAGAAAGAAAATATCAATTTTTATTCCTAACATTTCGGCATAACAAAATATGTCAAGTAAATTTTAAAATCCTTTCAAAGATTTCTATTACTTCTTTTGTAAAATTTAGAAAAAAAAACTATACGCTTTAACAGTTATTAACGTTTCTTCGAACATACTACTTGTAACGAATTGAATTTCTTCAGATTTTTCTCCGTAAAGAAGGCCATATTTTCCATTTTACATCATTTTTAAATATTTTAACTTTAAAACAGCTACTCTTAAAAGGTTGTATAGAAAGCTGAAATGCTTCCATGATTTATAAATTGCTTTTAAATGACATAGATTAAAAATTCTAAATATAGTTTATAGATAATAAGTACTAAAGATGGAACAGTATGGTTTAGAATAAATCTGCAACGATAAAAAGTTGTCACAAAAATTGCTGCTTCCTGCCAGACAACTATCGTTAAAATACACCAACTATCGTACATAAAATTAAATATTTTTTCTCATTTCTTTTAAAAATTACATGTTATCATTTTAGTTTGTTTTTAATTTAACCCAAATAAATACTGCTGTAGCCTTTAAAATGTCTAATGGTTACATATACGTAAATTATTAAACAATGTATAAAATCAGATTATATAAAACGATCTATAGTTCATTTTTTGCAAATCTTTTCAACCATATTTATTATAAAAACTTTTAACTATTTAAAAAAAATTAAGTGCTAAAAAGTATGACATTAGAAAAAATATCAATGATTTATAATTTAAATAGGAATTTATTTATCTCTTTTCAAAATTATTTTTTCTCGTTGTATAACATTTTTTAACTGAACAAATACTTCATTTATAAAATATATATATATATATATAAAAGGATTTTATCACTTTTTAAGTCATTGTATTGCGCTTTTTTTCCTTTTTCTTTTTATTCTGAATAAAAGGAAGAAAATATCAATTTTTATTGCTAACATTTCAGCCTAATAAATGATGTCAAGTAAATTTTTAAATCCTTTCAAAAACTTTCTATTATTCATTTGAAACATTTATAAAAATAAACATGTTTGAAGTGTTCAGTGATTAACTTTTATTCGAGTACATTCTATGTATTGAATTTTTATTTTTTTTTACTTTAAAGAAGGTGATATTTTCCAGCTTTATTTCATTGTTAAATAATTTAAAATTCCAAAATAGTTATTGTAAAGGTATAGGCTATTATATTATGTGTATTCTAGAGATGTGTCATTTGTTGAGGAACGACTCCAAAGGAACGATTCCGGCAGTGAAACTGAAGGAACGATTCCATTCTGTAAAAAGGAATCGGTCCTTTTCGGATTCGGTCCTTTTTGGAACGACTCCTCGGATTCGGTCCTTTTTGGAACGGTTCCTCGGATTCGGTCCTTTTTGGAACGGTTCCTCGGATTCGGTCCTTTATGGAACGGTTCCTCGGATTCGATCCTTTTTGGAACGGTTCCTCGGAATCGGTCCTTTTTGGAACGATTCCGAAAAGGAACGACTCCACGGAATCGGTCCAAAATGTACCGACTCCGAAAAGGACCGATTCCTCGGAGTCGGTCCATTTCGGAATCGTTCCAAAAAGGACCGAATCCGAGGAACCGTTCCAAAAAGGACCGAATCCGAGGAACCGTTCCAAAAAGGACCGAATCCGAGGAACCGTTCCGAAAAGGACCGATTCCTCGGGAATCGGTTCTTTTCTTGTAGACTGGCCAGTTTTAATAAATTAAAATACGCTATTTTATTTCAAAATAACAGATTTTGATTCTATTAAAGCTGACTTTATTGCCAAAATATCCTTCTAATGTGTGTGCCACTTCCCCCGCGACTCCTCAAAAAAAAAAAAAAAAAAAAAAAAAGAAAAGAAAAGTAAAGAAAGAAAAAAGAAATTGAAGTGCGGGGCGGAGTAAGGCGTTTAATAAACATTACTATTTCATCTTCTTGCGCTAAATTAATCTGAAAGAAATAATTAAAAAATATATTTTATACGAATTGGATTTTTTACACCTGAGAGAAAAAGTGCCAGAGATGGGATTCGAACCCAGAAAATTTACGTGCTTTACCGATTGAGTACCTGGACCCCGAGGGTAATGGAACACCATGTGTACTTTAATACACTAATACATTTTCTAATTGGTAAATGTATCATACGAAATGAATTTTTTCAAAATGAATTCTTAAGGCTGTTCTCAAATCCAAAAGGATAAATTTGTGACAAAAGTTTTAATTTATTTTTATTCGGAAATGCATGAAACAAACAGGTGTTGTTGTTCAGAAACTATGTAATCGAGCTGTTTTTTCCGTTTTTTTGCAAACGCAATAGGCCTTTCAGAAAATAGTGTCAAAGTGGGCGTTTTGAACCGAACTTCCGCGCGAAAGAGGCATAATTTCTCAAAAATGGGTGAAAAATATGTTTGTCACGTGATCAAAATCGATTATAACTCAATAGGTAATTTACTGATCAAAAGATGGAAAACACAGTTCGATTCCAAATCGCTTCCATGTTCAAACATTCCAATTTTATATCTTTCCGTTAAAAAATGAATTTGTAAATGTGTCAAAACGTTTTACTCTTGTTGAGCAGATCACTTAAGAACAGCCTTAAGAAAAACAAAGAAAATGCTTGTTTAATTACTAGTGAAAAATATTTTTTTAAATCTCACTAGAAACAGTTTTGAATAATGTAAGAAATATATCACTAGGCCATAAAAATTGCATTTTAATAGGATAATAATAACTGATTTTCAATTATTTTAATAATTGTAGAGTTACGCACTTTCATGCATATTTCACTATTTCATGTATTTTCCTCAAACATAATTTCAATTTGAGAATCCTCTTTGTCAAAATAAATATATGACCAGCTACGAGCGCTCGAGTACCACTTTATTTCCACAGTTTGGGGTCTTGTTTTTCTCTCCTGAAGAAGATGATTAAAAAAATCTCGAAACTCCCTAAGATTGTTGTTTTAATCAACTTACATTGAGGTTTATTACATTGAGTAAAATCTGTTAGAACAAGGAATTTTTGTAAAACGTTTCTTTCTTTCTTAAGATAATGAATATTTCAAAAAGCATAATGTCTAATAATAATAATAAGATAACAGTAACAGTTGTGGGTGGGATTGAAATAATTTAACCGCGGTTCGCTCTCTTAATGGCCGTTTTGAGTATAAAAACGGGAAAGAAAAATCACGTGCTACATATAGATCATCGAACTTTCTCCAACACTGCGACATATATAAAGCTGCATATTTTATGCTTGTTTCGGTTTAATAGATTTATGTTAACCCTCCGCCTACCAGAGGGGTTCAATGGCCCCGACAGGTACATTTATAATGATATTTTTAATTTATTTTAAAAACTGAAATTTCTGTAAATATGGGTTTTTTCTGGGATGTTCTATTCTTTTGAGTAGAACATTCCAGAAAAAGTCACATATTTACAAAATTTTCATTTTTTAAAATGTGAAAAATCAATTTGAATGTATCTATCGGGTCCTGTTGCACCGGTCTGGTATGCGGAAGGTTAATATTGCATTTAAAATTTTTACAATATACGAATTTAATTATTGGTTTCCAAAGAATGCACGTTGTGATTTTGTACAGTTTTTTCAATTGTTATTTTACTTCTATTTCTTGCTAAATAATTAGAATTTAAATAACTGTGACTTTGTTTTAATTCAACGTAAAATAAAAGCAAAAAAAATCGTTTATCGTAATAATTTCTTATAATAATTCAGATTTCTTGATCGCTATTGATACTCGTAAATCCCAAGTTCAATGTCACGATTAATGCCTGTTACTGTGGTGATGGATAATACATATCTGAGTTTAATTTCGAGCAAATCAAGGCTCCCTTCATGCTAAACTAAATTTAATGTTTCAAGCCTAATACCAAATTTCCGTTTTTATTGAGGTAAAACTTACTGCAAATACGATACTAAATTTTATGTATTTTCCTTTCTTATTGTTATTCTTTTCACTTAGAAGATTTATTTATTTATTTTCTTTTTTTTTCTTAAATTACATAAAGTTTTCTGAAAAGTTTGAATTTAACAAATCTTTTATCTATATTTTTATCTATTCTAAATAGTTTTGACAATAAAAAGTTTAACTCCGAATAAAAAATAGTTAAATTCTCAAAAAATTAAGGTTGGTATTATCTATAATACGTTTACAACAGATATCTTTCATTCAACGGCCGAAACATCGTCAAAAGGATAGTTCTTTATATAGTACTACACTATGTGATAATAATGGACATACTTTTAATTTGTTTAATTTAATTAAATCAATAAACCGTTTTTCAGTTAAAATGTTAGCAAATTTCAAATTTAAAGAAATAGAACTTTGAAGTTTAGTGAATCACTATATCTTTTGGCGGAGAAAATATGTACTATATATGAATAAAATAATATATATTACTATATATATATATATTATAATATTAATGCATATAATATTATCTTATAAATATCACTAGCCATAGCCCTGCTAATGAATCTGTTTACAAATCATCTGAAGGAACTTCTACCCTTTCGTGTAACACAAGTGTTCCATGACTTCATGAGTTATGAAGCTCCAAAGATCCCAATCCAAACAAACATATTAGCATTGCAATTCACTCACACCGAACTGAGGTTCTGTATCATATAAGTGAAGAGAGGGTGACGGCGGATGAGGGTGTGAAATTAGAGAAATTCCGGTAGGTTCTCGTGAAATTGGAGATTCAAAAAGAGTTGTAAGTTTATATAAATTCTACGTAGTTAACAGCAGTTTACAAATAACGATGTTAGGGTAAAAGACAAGACATACATCAGTCACTCAGGAAAGATAGTGTGCAAAAACGTGCTTTACTTTTTAACTCTTTCCAATAAAGTTGGTGTTTATGAATGCGGTTTGTCTGTCCGTCAGACCGTCTATTCACGCTCTAAGGCAAGTCACACACTAAGGCGACACATAAGACATGTCGCTTGAATTCGCTAGAAAAACTGGTTTAAAAGAAGTTTGCAACTACTTCGTTCTTTGTTTCGACCGGTTTTTGCACTTCATGTTGCGCTTTGTGTCGTTGTGTGGTCTCAGTGTGTAACATACCTAACTCCCGTAAATATACTCGGATTCCCATGCAATTGATATATGTTAATGATGTTTACCATGGGATGTTTGGTATTCAATATGAAGAGTGTAGCATTAATAGTTTATTTACAGGGGCACTCAAAGGTATTTCGTTACATTATGGTCAACGGGAAAAAATCGTTTGCAGCGCATTTTAATGACATTAAGCTATTTCAAATGCATTAAAATTGATATATATCACTGAATTGCACTACAAGATGATTGCTATAGAATAGGGTGTTTCACTTCTGAACCAGATCCTGAAGGCGGTGATAATAATGTTGATGAATTATGCGAAATATCCTGTTTGCGTAAAGTTAGGGAGCTGAGGAGAAAGACGATAAAGAGCATAAAGTTATTGAAAGTACGGACACTGGAACAAAAATGTAATCTGCTTTAACTAGTTACATATCCAAACCAGTAGGGCCATCCAAATGAAAAATGAGATTCAGAATGAAAAATGAAATTAAGATTACCTAGAGGTAGATTTTGAAGAGGAATCTATGAGACTAAAAATTCCTAGACCCTGGTGACAAATATCAGAGCAATAATAAAATTTCCTATACAGGATGTCCACTCTCAACGATGTCCAATAGCTAATTCCTAAACCGTTAGTCATGGCCATATAGTTCCAAATACAAAAATGTTTTAAATGGGGGTAAAGAAGTATTTAAAAAGTGATTTGGGTCAATAGAATCATTTCTTGAAAAATTATGAAATTTAATTTTTTATACGATCCCCCGGTCCTTCAAGTTATAGTTAGTAAAACTTTCCTATTACACTTACAAGTAAGACAAATAAAAGTCCTATTATTCTACGACTAAAACTGGCCGAAGTAATGGCTGTTTCAACTTGGAGCATATTTTTTGCTGCGAAATAGGGGTCATTTACAAATTTACTAGAAATATAAATAATCTTCAGATATATAAAAAATATAGTTGATAGTAAAATTAACATTGCATTATAAATTTGAAATCTATAGTCATTCTGAAATATTAATGCAAAATATACAGCTTGTACTAAACATATAACAGGAAAAAAATAATAGAATTTTCGTTAAATAAAATGTTGAAAAGCAACAGCCTCGATTCTTTACACACTGAATCCAAAAATGGCCTTCATTTTTTATCACAAAGTACAGATTTTTTGCAAATCGTAAATTTGAAAGCTAAAAAGTGAAAAATTTTCGGAAATCTGATTCTGATAGTATAAAATAGATGTGATTGTTATTTCTTTAACTTTTGATAATTGATTTTTATGTATTTTTTACTATTGAATCCGAAAATGACCTTCATTAGTTTTTGGTGTAAATCGCCCTGCAGGTGGCGCTGCTATGTAGCATTTTGCAGGATTACCGCAAAAGCTCTATCTCAAGAACTAATGCACGGATTTTTATAAAACTTCAGATTCCGTTAATCCTTGATATGAATTAGTGCTGGTAAAGTTTTGGTGCAAATCGCCCAACAGATGGCGCTGCTATGCTGCATTTTGCAGCATTTACACGATTTTCGTAATAGCTCAATCTCAAGAAATAATGCACGGATTTTCATCAAACTTCAGATTTAGTTAGTGCTTGACATGAATTGACGTTTTGCCCCTTGTGGCGTAAATCGCTCAACAGGTGGCGCTGCTATGCTGCATTTTTCAGAATTTCCCCTACAGCTCTATCTCAATAAGTAATGCACGAATTTTCATCAAACTTCAAATTCAGGTATACTTTGATACGAATTGGTTCTAAATTGATGTAATTTCTTTTACTATTTAAATGATTTAATTGACGTGATTTATTTAGAAGAAAGTTTTGTGATGGCCACAACATACTAGTTTAACTTTGAAATTTGCCATTTACAAAAAAAAGTCTAACATGATGGTTAAATATGAAGGTAATTTTTACATTCAGTGCTCAAAAGCACATACAAATCAGTCGTAAAAGTTAAAAAATACAACCATCGACTCTATTTTATAGTATTAGCTATTTTTTCAATTTTGAAATTTACTAGTTGCGAAAAATTCTGACATGGTGGTTAAAAATGAAAATAATTTTCGGATTCAGTGCTAAAAAATACATAAAAATCATAATTTTAAAAATACATAATTTTAAAAATAAAAAAACACAACCATCGCAGTCTTGTGTTATCTAATCTAAAACTTTTTAGAAAACTTGTTGGCAGTAATCTATCGGAAATTTTTTGTGTTACCCTGTAAAATAAGTACATAATGGTAAGCACTGAAAATCATAATAATATTACATTGTCATCTGATTTACGTCAATATGTAAAATTTAACCTCGATCGCATATTTTAAAGTGAGTTGAATTTCGAGTACAAATTTTGAACTGTAAAGACATACATACGATTGTTTCAAGTTAACCCATTACCCGCTGGTGTTGCGTTCACGCAACGGTCAAAATAATTGCTCATGCTTACATTAATTACTTTGTCCCCACTATTTTACAATTAAAAAAATTGCCTTATTTATTGGCAGAAATTTTGATATTTTAATAAAGCGGAAATTACCTTTCTGAATTTGTGGTGACAAGCGACTTTCAACAAGAAATTTGAAAATTCCTACTTATAGTTTTGGCGGTTAATAGGTTAAATAAAAGCTTATAAAAATAGCATAGTTTTTGTTAAAAAAAATCATGAAAAGAAACAGCTTCAAATCCTTACAAAAATCTGTCGTAATACGATTTCTTTCAAAGCGCAGCTACACATGAAATAAATCCTTCAAATACTTTAAGCACTTTGTTTACGACCCCTAGAAGCATGGCTAAACTCATGTGTATTCGGATGCAGAAAAGTGGCATAAGTCTTGCATTTCAAAGTTTCGTATAACTTCATGAATTTTAGTGTTAGATGAATGGGACTTTTTTTGTCTTTCTTTTAAGAGAACAGGAAATTTTTTACTAAATATCTCTTATAGGGCGGAGGACCGTATAAAAAATTAAATTTCGTAACTTTTTTAGAAATATTTTTATTGATCCAAACGACTTTTAGAATAATTTTTTACCTTATTTAAAACATTTTTGTAATTGGAACTATAGGTCTATGACTAACGGTTTAGGACTTAGTCACTATACATCGGTGAGAGTAAAGACACACTATATAAAATAATAATATAAATGGACGGTCATTTGACGACATATTTTCAAGAGAAACCAATGATTACACTGAAAATCGAATAGACCTTGCACCGCCCTTAAATTTCCAAGAGGAATTATGCTTTATACCATAAATCATAAAGTTAGAAATAACTGCAAATTAATTCCACACGCTGATCAATGAAATGAACTCTTAAAAACAAAATCATCTGTCCAAAACATTACAAAATTAAAGCGACTGGATGCCTAAGAAAATGGATGGGTACATAAGAAAATAAATTAGTAAAAAATATTATGGATTGCATGTGGTTCTCTTTATCTCGGAAGTGTTTTTTTCCCCTTGGAATCCTTTATTTTTCAAAATCGTTCTTTTTTTCTCGGAATCGTTCCTTTTTTCTCGGAATCGTTCCTTTTTTCTCGGAATCGTTCCTTTTTTCTCGGAATCGTTCCTTTTTCTCGGATTCGTTCCTTTTTTCGGAACGATTCCGAAAGGAACTACTCCAATGAACTCGTTCCTTTCGGTGAACGATTCCGGCTGGAACGATTCCTTAAAAGGAACGATGTTGCCCATCTCTAGTGTATTCAAATAATTTGACAAATACGATAAAAATTGCATATTTTTATTATATTTTTAATGTAATATTAATATTTTAGAATTAATACATCATTTATCAATGTGTTTTATCACATTCGTCAAGTTATTATTCCAAAATAGTTTTCGAAATTTTTTTTTTTATTGCGAAGATACTTTAAGTGATGTAGAATTTGATCAACTCACGCGACTAAAAGTTTTAGAGGACTAGTAACTCTCTTATATAGGGAGTCTAATTTTTTGATTGAGAGTGTTTTGCCCGATAGTTAGCTGTGTGTGTGAAAGCGACATCTGTTCTTCGTTTTTCTTTAGCTTTATCAAATGAATTTTGGTCTTCAGAATCTACGATTCCTGGCTTTAGACTTCCCGGCTATAGCTGTAGTTTTCTGGTAAATAGGGCATGCTGATCAACCTGCTGGGTATAAAAGTTGAAAGTTGGTATCGGAGAATCTTGGGTCGAGATTTTCCTAGGTGAGGAACGCAAGTCCAGGACTCCTCTCTTCCGAGATTAAAAGCTTACTACGTGGCCGGTGGGATTTATCTAGATTTTGGTGCTGCCATCTTTGGTGAAAAGACATTTTCGTCATAATTCAATAAACCTATAGTGACATTTACGTAGTCTCTTGAATTTGTGAGCTAAAAATTTATTATCAGTGGTATTAGTGTTCGACACAGAAATAGTTTTGGTTTAAGCAGCCAACCTTACATACGACTTAGTAATTTTAGCATTTTCATAGTTCTGAGAGTTTATTTAATGATTAGAGTGTTTTTAGTTCAGAGCAGTGTAGGATAAACTTAGAAGCTGAATCGCAGTTCTTCCTTATTTTGATTTAAATAAACAGTCTTTTAAACTTTAAATTTGACTATGCCCTTATTACAATGTATTGGCTCTGATGAGGCGGTCACAAAATAAATAATTCTAAAAACAGAGGCTGTGCGCACATTTTTAGACGATTTTGATGGTATTTGCAAAACTGTTTTACAAAAAAGTTTTATTTTTTTAAATGTTCAATTTGATAACCCTCTTTCTTATCTATCTTGCTATACAGTAATTTTCTTAATAATAATGCCTTTAGTAGTTTCGGAACAGGTATTTTTTCGTATTCTTCTAGAACAGCTTTCCAAATTCCACAAAGTGTGGTTGATAGATGTTTGCTTAATGCACTTTTTAAATTTTCGAAAGCTCAAATATCAATGAGTGATACAGCAAAAGATTTAGAAGAGATATCTGTGAAAAGTACAGTTCTTGGTATCTATTTCTTCTCCCATTTCTTCCTTGAAAAGAAAAGAAGCTTGTGATGTGTGGCTGCAGCTTTATCTTGAAGCAATTCTACGATTGATGACGCTGTGGGTAAAGAGATGATATTTCATGTTTGAAGATTGTGGATAAAATATGGTCTTGAAAGTATGGGAAGTTTGCCACAATCTTTTATTTTTATTTTTAGTTATATATAAAATCAGCAACAATTATAAATACCTTTACATTCTTTGATCTAAGATTTAACATTTTTTTCACCTCTTTAATGATGACAATACATGGATTCATCATTGTTGCAGTCATTTATATAAATGAAACTTCATCTATTGTGACAACATTTTTCCATTTTCGTCTGAATAAATATTTCTTATAATATTCCTGGTTTTGTACCGTGTTCTGCGTCCAAAAATATGTAGTGAAATTGGACGGTGAATATATATATATATATATATATGTAATATATTTGGCAGTTTTAAGATTAAAATCACTGTTAATATATTTGTTTAAAGTTGGCACTGAGCATTTGAATGATTTTGAAATATTAAAACAATTACATTTTTTTTTCGTGAATAAGCAGTTAAAACATTTTTTTTCGCTTGAAATTAGACTTTGACATCTTTCCTTTTCTCCCATTGCTTCTTTGAAAGTTCCATTTTGCATTTAAACATAAATTTTATGATACCTTATACTTTCAAAGATGTAATTGAAGTGAAAACAACTTTTTCCATGTAGAAATTCGATTATTGATTCTTTTATTTTACTGTAAAACAAAACTGTTTTTAAAAAAAGAGATTAACTTCTGTATTTTATTCGGTAAATTATTTAAATTTAACATATTTTAAGAAAATAACTGAAATTGCATGACAATTTTTATAGTACATTATAATTTAGGTAATAATTTATTTTCTGAAATAATTTCTTGCTTGAGTTTCTTCTATTAATTCAAAATTGCTAATATTTAGGAAAACAATTTTGAGGCATATTTCCTTTTTTATAATTACCGCGGCACTTTTTGAAATTATGTTGGCTCATTTCGTTTACTAAAGAGATTTGTAGCTAAATGATATTAACAACTACAAAACAAAAATTTTAAAGTATTATGTTTGCTTTATACGTAATAAATAAATTATGCTTATTTTTTATATATTATCCAAAATGTTTCTGCTCTTATATATTAATAAAATTGTGTAATTATTGAACATATTGGTGTATGCATGAGAAACAGGGAGTAGGTTGGCTGAAAGAACTGTTTTCTTCATATGCCAAGATGGTTTTCTGCATCTTGCCCAGATTCCTATACAAAGGAAATACGAAACATTAAAAAGTTTAAAAATAATCTTTCTTATATTTGTTTAGAAAAGAATACTCAAAATTAAAGAATAGAAATTAACCCATAATTCACTGTTTGTGCAATTTTTTCAACCATATGTGTAGTAAACAATTTTGCTTCTGCATCTCGCCAAGACTCCTATACAAAGGAAATATAAAACATTAAAAAATCTAACAATAACCTTTCTAATATTTGTTTTGAAAACAATACTCAAAATTAAAGAATACAAAATAATCCATAATTCATTGTTTGTGTTATTTTTTTCAACCACATCTGTAGTAAGCAATTTTGGCTGAAAGAATTGTTTTCTTCATTTGCCAAGATGGTTTTCTGCATCTCGCCAAGATTCCTATACAAAGAAAATACGAAACCCTAAAAAACTTAAAAATAACCTTTCTTATATTTTGAATTTTTTCTTCTAATTCCGCAATAAGTTTAAACATGAATTATTTTTACTGAGGTAAAATTGTATAGCTAGCAATGGGAATAATCCTTCAATAAAAACAAGGAGTAGAAAACGTAGGACATGGAGAAAGATTCAATGCCAAAATTGTCAAAGAACTTGAATGGGACTTTTTGGAGGATACGAAGATTACAAATGTTGCTGAGATATAATTTAGACACTTTGTTGTACTATGCACAACTATGTAATTCTATGTTGTCAAAAAAATTTAATAATCCGTTCGGGAATTTTTGACCTACAAAACTAAAATATTATGTACTTATATTTAAAAAGTAATTCAAAATATTAATACCACAGTTTCTTGATAAAATTACCACATGTAAATTAAAAACTAAAATAGTGCGTAAATCAAAATTCTTTAAATTTCGGCATAATTTTGGAACATTTGTTAAAAATTATTTAATGCTTTAAAATATGAATTCTTTTAATAAATATAGCTAATAACACTTATGATGTCTTTTACAGCAAAATTGTGTTATAAAGATTTTTTTTATTTGGTATTTTAATATTATCTTAAGAATAACAATTTTTTATTTTTTCTCTTTCTCTGTCCGACATTTTCTCGTATACATATTTTCAAATATAAATATTTATAACATATTGACTTTAGAAATTATCAGAAAAACATCGTATTTACCAAAAAACGCTATTCTTTTGTTTGCATAAAGTGCCTTATAAATGGATTTAAAAAATCAAAACGATGTTCCGAATTGCATAAACTCTAAAGTAAATGAGAGTATAGAATATATAATATTTTTAAGATATTCTCTTTTAAAATTGCAAAATATCTATTATAATTTACAATTTGTATTAAAATAAATCAAGCTGCAAAATTTATTCTTTATTCATAATGGATTTTTTTTTTTTTTTTTAATCGTTGAATAAAATTTTTATGTAATATCACAAACCTTTGAATGCGATAATTCGAATAAATATGTTTTTATTCTTTTATTTCTGTAGAATTATTTTATTCATGAAATTCAACTTAGTGAATCTCATAATTTTATTTCTTTTGCTTCGTAATTTTATTTCTATTTTTTATAGAAAACTAATAATCAATAAAAATTTATAATCTTGTTACAGCAATTCGGAATATTTATTTTGGAAACTTTTTAGTTATATTCTTTTTTGCATAGTAAAATCCCACGCTTGTTATTCCAAAAATCAGGTTAAGTAAATTAAAAAAAGAAAAAAAGTTCTGTCATAGCTTCCGATTGCCTTACTGTAAAATTAAATTTGCTGATAAGTATACAATTTCTTTTATATGTGTAGAAAAATATAAGATAAAAATAATGGATAAAAATATAAGATATAAAAAATGAAATTAAAAAGCGTAACCTTAATATTATCAGTAAACTAAAAGCTTTAGGTTAAATTTTGCGTTTTTATTTGCCATGTATTACAAATATATAAGGTAGGTGAACTAGTGATGGCCGTAGTTAAGCTTTGATGGTTATTTATATATTTCTAGTTATGTGTATGCGGCTGATTTTTTTTTTTTTTTTTCAAAATTGCACACTTATCTCTAACGCACATTAAGCATACTTTTCTTACTAAAATAAAATGTAATTATTTTTATAATACTATTTCGAAATTGTAACCTTTGACGCATAGTATTCCAAAGGGGGACCATATATTAAAATCACGTTTAACCCTTTCCGGCACAGGCAATTTTTGTTGTAAAATAACGAAATGATTGACTGACATCGGAATCTTAAAACGACTTTTTTAGAAATTAAAAGCATGTTACTTTAAACGTTCATACTAAAATATTCTTGGTGCAGATCGTAAGTTTGGAATTAAAATTAGGTATCTCGACCCGGGCACACTGTGCCAAAAAGGGTTAAAATGTGAAACAAATACTCGGCAAACTATTTTTACTTCTAGAACAGTATTACAATTTTCAATTAAAAGTAAGTATTTAATTACAGGGAAAAAATTACAATAATTATTTTTTTCAAAATATACCTTTGTAATCGGATTCCGTGGAGAAAGTGCAGCTGAAATTTTCGATTTTGTCTTGTTTAGAAAATCCCTGACAGTCTTCAAGTACATATTGCAAGCCTTGAGTATACAATCGCATTCCATTATTTTGTACTTTTTAAATGATAGCAAAATCAGCTTACTTTTGATTGACAACCACTTGTGCCAGGCATGGTAGTACAGTGCAACTTCGACTATCCGAGCTAATTGGGCCCGTTAGTGCCTCGGATATTTAGGTTAATAGAAACTGTGTGTAAAATCTCGCCGTGCTTGCGAATTTAACATCTCTTAAAAAAAAAAAAAAAAAAAAAAAAAAAAAAAAACAATCGAACGCTTTTTTAAATAATAAAAATAAATATCTGTAAATTTGTGTTTCACAGTTTAACAAATTTAAAAAGAAAATCAACTACTTGTAGTAAATTTTAAAAAGCAAATTGAAAAATTTACGAAAGTTCACACGGCCATTGGAAACAAAGCATTGTTCGCTGTTCTCAGGGTCCAATGTTTCATGGGAGTTGTATAGCACGGAGAGCTCTATAGCACGGACAGTGAACTAAAAAGTGTGGCCATTTTCAAGGCTCATTCAAAAGAAAAAAAATCAGATTTTATTATCGGCTAGGTTAACAGAAACTTCGATTAATCGAAGCTCGGTTAATCGAGGTTCTACTGTATTAGTTTGTTTGACACTCTCTTTTGGCAATGTACCGGTTGATTTTTGATTTTCTTATTATGTCGATTACAATTATGCTCTAATGGTTCTTTTATTTATTTATTTTTTTTGGTATCTTTCGAGTTTTTCCTCTTAATCTTCTTATCTTCTGACATTTGAACTATACTTTTTTGTGCACGTTAGTTCAGGGATTTTCCTCTGGAAGTTAACGACTTCTTGTGGGTGTTCTCAATAGTATTTAAATTGTTGAAAAAGTCTGATAATAAGTGATAATTTATGGCAATAAGTTTTGAGATATTTAAGCAGAAATTTTGTAAATTACTCTAAGTAAATCGATTTCCATATTTGTTTCATAAGGTGGCTGGAGTGTCTGGTCACTTTGGGAACATGCATATGGTCACCAATTGCACGACATAAACGTTTTACTAATAATAAGCTCGACGCAGCAGCAGTCGTACAATAGCTTCAGAGGTGGCTGGGGTGTCGGATCACTTTGGGAACATGCATATGGTCTCCAATTGCACGACATAAACGTTTTACTAATAATAAGCTCGACGCAGCAGCAGTCGTAGGGTAGCTTCAGAGCTCCGAGCCCTACCTTCCCGCATTTCGGTATCTTTAATTTGTGTAATTTCCCTTTTAAATTTGTCCGGTTTTAATTTTCGGATTTTTTTCAACCTAGCTTCCGGTAGAGTCTCTTATACTCGGGACGTGGCGGGGGACCTATGAACCTGTCTTCCGCAAAAGAGTCGGAATAAGAGAAGAAAAGCTTAAAGGACCGCGGACGGAAAGAGGCCGCTCACCACGGCTGTCCACCGCCCTAATTTTTGTAATTTCCGTTTTAAATTTGTCCTGTTTTAATTTTTGTTTTCTTTTCAACCTGGCTTCCAATGGAGTCTCTTGTACTCGGGACGTGGGTTGGGACCTATGAACCTGGCTTCCGCAAAAGAGTCGGAATAAGAGAAGAAAAGCGTAAAGGACCGCGGACGGAAAGATTATTTATTATCAATTAGTAATAATTGGTATTTATTAGAATTGAAGTAAAGGTGATTAAAGAGAAAGAAATAAGCTTTCTGAAAACGTCTCATAACTCAAAGTTTTAATAATTGAAACGCATGTATATTAAAATATCTTCTTACACGTAAATTAGAACGGCTACTCCTCAAAAGGGAAACCGCTGCATACAATGACGGCCGATCAAGGTGATCTCTTCAAATTCAGCCACGTGCACTGCAGTTACCCGATTTACATTACAGTAGTGCCATCTTGTGATTAAAATGGAAATTAATTCTACTTTTAGAGGTTGGACTACCTTAGGAACACAAGTCACATTTCACTCACCGACATTAGTCATTATATTTCTGAAATTATGTTGTGGAAAATAATATGCATTTTTTACTACTCAATTCCAGATTAAAAGTTTCTTGTTATTGAATATTAAATACGCGAATTATCACATTGCTAACTATGAGTAAAACAAACAGAGTGCAAAATGTCCAAGTTGGGAGTCGAACTTGGATCTTTGGAATAACACTCCAATTTGAGCTACGAGGACCATACCCAGATGGTATCTCTCACTCACATATCGCTCACCCGCAAAGAATTAGACACATCTGGAAAAAACTAAATTTCACAGCAGAGGCAAAATAAAATTTGCATGATTTTATTGTAACATGAAATTATAGCAATTATCTCTGCATGCAGGAATGAAAACGTGCATGGAAGCAAAAAAAAATTAAGATGTCGGATGAGGTTTGGAGGGTTCGGTAATTTTACCTCCCCACATAATCCACCCCCCTTCTGTGATCACAAATGTACATAAAGCGTAATAAAGTGATTTTCCGCATAACTACATTTAAGAAACTGTTTGTGTAGCAAGACGCGCCTGTGATAGAGCTATTGGTGAAATAAAACGCAAAATGAATTTTTGCAAGATGTGTCACTTTTCTTGAGGGTAAGCGATATGTCAGTATGGCTGCAACCGCAAAACAAGATGGAAAAGTCTTCATGAGCAAACAAACCCAAAGGCGAAACATGAGACGCAAATATAGCTCCGCATAGTTGAACACATATATGTTTAATTTCAATTAATTTTTCAATTATTTTCAGCAGTGAAGTTACGCTCGAAATTATTGAATATTAAATACGTGAATGATGATATTGCTAAACTAAGCGTAAAACCAACAGAGTAAAAAATGTCCAAGCCCGGAATCGAAGCCGGATCCGTGAAATAACGCTCCAATGCTCTTCCATTTGAGCTACGAAGACCATACTCATTCTCTCGTTATGTTTTCTATTCCTTTTTGTGGTATAATTCTAATTATCGAAAATTTATTTAAAGAGCTGGGAATGTAAGTGGCCTAATCCAAAAATAAATAAACAAAGTTAGAAAAAGAGATTAACTGACAGCTAATAGGTTATTTTTATGAGTTTTGTATAAATAAATTTAAATCGTGATTTTTTTAAAATGTAAACGCGATAATTTAATTGAGCAACTGAAACTAGTACCCAGAACACTTTCAAAAAACCCGTTTCCATGTAATTGTGCATTTATAATCTGGATACCTCAAATGTTAAAATTAAAAGAACTTTTAAATTGTGCATTTTTAAAATATTTTAACTGAGTTTACATCTACCCTCGTGATTTGTAAATTTAACAGTAGTTTCGATGTAAATTATATTTATTGCATATGAAATGTTAATTTCATTTCATTTGTAAGTTTAGAACATGCATTAACTGTTATAAAATTTCTGAATGAAATGAAAATAGTTATTTCCTGAATATAAATTATGATGGAAATATAAAGGAAATGTAATCATTTTCAAAATGTGTCTATTCTACATGTTCGAAAACTTTAACTAAAATCGACTATCGCTATATTCATCATTACAAATGCCTATAACTTCTTTAACGCATGTTAGACAATTGCAGCATGAAATATTATAAATAAAAATATATTCCTAAAAACACATGCAATTGCTAAATGGTACACGAAACAAAAGAACCTTTATATGAATTTGTACAAATAAATATGCTTATAAAAACGTAATATCTACGTTTCGAACTGCTTTTACAGTCGTCCTCAGGATAAAATATAATGTTGAACTGATTTAAAAGTGTAGAAACGAAAACGCCCAGTATGAGAGACCAATATGTTTAGTTTGGACAAATTACATGATTGGAAAATTGCAGTGGCGCCATCTAATGGATGCACCAGGAACATTAAAACGAAATGAATGGCCGATGAATCGAAAGTTTGATTGAAGATCATCAAGTGTCACTATCTGTGAAGGATGAAAAGGATTACGTTCAAACAAGTTCATGGTGAAAGAGGGAAAGATTGAAATATTAGAAAAATATAAAAATGAAGTCCTTTTTAAAAATGTTACACCAGATTTTTAGAATATTATTAGACAAATTATCGTTGTAGGTATTATTCTCACCTGCAGTCATTTCGATTGATTCTCTGATCATGCTTTTAAATGGGTTATTACAAGTAACTATGATTTTTGAATCATAAAAATTAACACAGTAGCCTTCGTTATCCAAATAGAAGCAAAAAAGAGCTGTATTCTGTTTAAAATGTTTAATGTATCGACGATGCTCCTATTAATTCTTTTTTGAAAACTTACGTTTAGTAATGCCAATTTAGACTCTTTTATCATTCTTCAATACTCAATAGGAAGTTCGTATATTCCACCAACTTTATATTATATTTCTGACGGACCACTTTTAACTTCGGAAATATTGTAGGAATGTACTGAAACCTCCTGTATCTTATAAGTTGAATCCTTTGCTGACATTGGACTGAAGCAGTGGGAGTTTTGTACTGCTGTAGCCTATAACTTCTCCAGATTTACTCTCTAGCACGCATAATACTAATAGAAATTCATTATTACTGTATCATTAAGATAGATGTATTACATAACGTAAAATGACCTGTGTTTAATTTCAAATATTTTGATGTACATTTCCATAGTAAATTATATTCAGTAGATAACTATTCCCATCGAATTCAGAAACGATCCAACAGGGTTAATGCATTTCCAAAGTTATAAACGAAAAGAAATTGATACTTCATATGTAATAAACGCACTTTACATACAAAACCACAATACAATGCATGGGGCATTCTCATAATCTTTTTACTTTTATGTGCCTGAATAACAATTTTTATTTTAGAACATGTTATTGTGTTTTTTTTTTATTTCATATACTGGGGAACATCCCATTGCATGATTGCATAACAATATTAACGAGATAAATAAGTTTTCAACGATGTTGGGGATCCAAATACCAGGAAAACTCCGATACCGTCCCGTGTCCCTGATGCTGATTTTTAAGTTTGGAGCTGATAGTATAAAATTGTTTCAATAAAAATAATTCGATGTAATTTTTTCCGAAACTGGAACTATTGTTTCATATAGATATGTAAAAAAAAATTAACATGCACACATTTTTAAGGTTGTTATTATTTTTTAAACTCTGTCCCTAGGTTTTAGATTCCTTACCGTCCCTCTTCTAAAATTATAAGGAAAATCACTTCAGATGCAGCCACAGAATTTTTTTCAAGGTTTTTCTCATGCTGAAGTATGCTAGAGAAAGAATGTCTAAAATTCTTTGACAGGATAGTTACTGTAGAATTTAAATCAGCATTTAAACTTCAATTTCAAGCACCGTGGCTTCATTGGTAGTCTTACCGTCCCCAAGGTTTATTCCTGCACTTTTCGAGGTAAATAACTATCTTTTTATTTATTTAATCCAATGTAAATAACTGTTTCTAAAATTCAATTAACATTGTGGCTACCACTTAGTCTTAACATGATTTGCCTAAAAATAGGTGGTAATTTTCCTTATCGTTCCATCCTTACCATCCCTTTTTTTCCAATTTCGTCCCTTTTTTCCTATACCGTCCCCTTTTTTCCTACACCGTCCCCTTTTTTCCTATACCGTCCCCTTTTTTTACCTTACCGTCCCTTCTTTAACACCCTTTTAAGACCATGTTATACCAAAATTTCGTACTAAAAATAATACATTGTTATTATTTCTTATTTGAATATCCTGTGGGTACTATGCAAATACGTTATAAGTAAAACTTTAGAAGAAATTAAAAAATTTTAGTGGTAAAATTGTAAGGAAAATTAAACTCGCAAGTTTAACATAAACCTCAGTTAAATAAAAAAAATTTTCGCTGCATTCGTCTATCAGATTAAAATGTTATTTTAGCAAATTTAATTTCACCAGATTTTTATTCCCGAAAGTCAAAAGATAGTGAGAATGCCCCGCATACTTACCGTATGTTCAAATGCCGCGCTTTTCTTCTGAAAATAAGATGCATTATTGAACTGCCAGAATTTCTGATTTAGTGGAATGTTTATGCATATACTTATTAGATGGGAGCGACCCCCTGTCAATTTGAACTTGTGCTCAGTAGATATTTCTACTTTTAATAATGTAAAGGTACAGAAATGTCTATTTAATTTGAAATATGTGGCAAAGCAGTCTAAATTCTGAGATTTTATTTTCAATTATATTCTTCTCACTTCGTTTGTAGCAAATAATTTACACATTTCTTTTGCGTTTTAAAATTAACATTATGAACTATGTCAAATAAATGAAAATATAACTCTGGAAAATATTCTTCGTGAACTTCAAATCATCATAAACAGGCACAAATATTTAATTTTTAATATTTAAAACAAAAGACTCTTGTTTCAGAGAGCATTGTAACAGAGTTAATTTATTTCGATTTACTTTTTGCCACCGACGTGGTTGTCAACATTCTTCTGTTTTTTTTTTTTTTTTTTTTTTTTTAAATAAAAAAAAAAAAAAACGAAATTAAAATATTTAATCAATAACATGCAATCAAATTTTATGTGGATAATGGTAATAAAATGGTTTCTGTGGTAATTATACGATTTACTTTAAGGGCTCTCAGGATTGTTAAAAGTGGAAAAAAAGACTATTTTCAACATTTAATGTCTTAAAATATATGCGATTTTGAAACACAATTGGTATTGAAAGATATAAGTATGTTCTTTCATTTCATGTGTTTAAAAAATGACAAGATGCAGAATTAGCATTTATAGGGGGGTTGGGGGGGGGGTCCCCAACTATCAGACATTTTGCGAGCAGAAAATTGGTATGACAGCTTACGCGCAGGATTACAAAATAAATATTGCAACTAGAATTAAAATTTTGATGCCAACTTATACTTCAAATTGTACCCTAAACCTAAAAAAATTTGTAGTTAAAGAATTTTTATATTTTTAATACAAAGTAGCATTTAGCTAATACAAAATTTTTTAAATTTCAACAGTATAATCACATTAAAAAATATTTTTTTGAACAATAAAAAGGAAATTTTAGGTTCAGTTTATACAGACCAACATGAAACGTATGTTTTCAAAATTTCAAGAAAAAAAAATTCAGACGTTTTTGAGCTATCCTGCGCGTTATGCCCAAAAACGTATTTTTATTTATTTTTTTTTTTTTGGGGGGGGGGGGGGGATGACATCAAAGTTTCGGAAACGCCGCTTCAGCTGTTGAGCTAGTATTGTTCTAAAAGCCATAACTTATGTTCTAATAGGAAATTCAAGGAAATTATATCAAAATGTTCAGAAAAGTAGGCGTTTAACATCTAAAAAAATTAAAAATTCGAAAATTTTGAAGCCTTATGTGTCCTGAGACACCTTAATAATATAAACCTCTTGTGCAAAATATTTTTATTTGACTTTAAAAGAACCGGAAGGTTGACACCATTTGTTCATCTATTATTATTAAAAATCGTGCTTAAATGAATTCAAAGAAAAGAATAAACTTATATTTAAAATTTTTCAAAGACAATAGATTTAGTTACAAAGGCTTCTTTTTTTATTACACAGACACACACAAATGTATCCATATATAAACTGTAGCAAATATTTCAAAACAACGAATTTTTTTTCATATTCTCTAAAATTAATCTTTACTCCCAAATATTTATATAACTTTTATTGTGCCATGAAAATATAACGATATTTAAAACTGCTATTTTCAATGCAGACATCTTTTCATTTTATCTTTCACCTTGAATAAATATGTGAAAAATTCTAAAGGGTTTACATATTTGAAAAGAAAAGCTGTAGAATTACAAAAACACCATACAACGATAAACTCAAGTTATTTTTAAGAGTACGTTTTGACAAAGAAGATTTTTAATACGTTGAATTAATGTTGAAAAAAAAAACCAAGGTAGATGAATTTCATGACCTCTTGTTAAAGGATCTGCAAGTAATTTTTATTTTTCTGTGTAACATTTGAAACAGTGTTTTATTTTACCTTTTTATTTATTTAGTTAAATCAACTACTCAATACAAACCTGTTTAGTTACAGTTAGTGGTTGAGGTACACACACACACAAATATCCCTGTAAAATCACGGGCAGAGGCCGGAAGCATAAGAAAACCAGTCATACCCGTAAAAAAAAAAAAAAAAAAAAAAAAAAAAAAAAAAAAAAAATCAATCCGTATCCAATCATAAATCTGTATTTTTGCTAACAGATAGGGTAGAACTGTAAAAATATGTACATTGTCCTTGATTTTCTAAGTTTCTAAGGGATAAGGCAGCTTATTTAATTGATCAGACCGTTTTTCATCAAATAGGTGAAAATTGAAGGGCAAACGCTCATCAGTTTTTTCTGAGAGTGTACGAATAATTAATGTTTCACAAGATTAAGGGGTCTTGTACATTTTAATCTCGTCAAAAAGCAACAAAAACATTAAAAGTTTGAATTAGTATATCTTCATTAATCTTTTGTGTATAAACATGAAATTTTGACTGATGATTAAACATATTATGATTTTCAGTATAATACCACTAGAAACTGACTAGTCTTTTACAGAATTTGTGTATTGATGAAATTAAAACAATTCTTTTATTCCTCTCCGTAAGTAATTGCGCGCATGATATCTTGAGAACATATTTATGGATTGTTATGAAATTTGATATATATAATAAGCACATATGTATTTTTTAAACGATCTACTCCTAGGTCAAAATTATTGCATTAACTATGTAAAACAAATATTTTTTGTAAAAAAACAAAATTTTACATCTCTTAATCAATAAAAATTATAATAACTAAAAGTATTACCAATGTAAATACTTAAAAGTAAATCATTTTAAACACAGATATTTGTTTAGTATATATACCAAATTTCATAACAATCCTTACATACGTTCTTAAGATATCATCCACGAAATGACTTATGGAATAAAACAAATAGCTATTTTAATTTCAGCAATACAGAAATCCTGTAAAAGGTTAATCAATTTCGAATTGTAGCACATTACAAAGCACAATCTATTTAATCAATATTCAAAATTTCATGTTTACACATAAAAAGATTTTGAAGACAGACGAATTAAAACTTTGAATTTTTTCGTTAACTTTCGTCGTGTTTAAAAGGTAGAAGACCCGTTAATATGAAAGTAATGTTTACGTTTTCAAATTATACTATACAAACTAATTTGTGTATAAATAGACTCAAACCTCAAGATACCACCAATCTTTCGCATTACTTAAAAAGGTACATTCAAAAAATCCCTATTGAAGCTGTCCAGTAACTATCGAATCTTCAAAACTTTACATCAAATCAACAAGTCCCACTACGAATGTTTGAATTCTAACTGATCTGAATTCTTATATTTAAGAACCAACAAATTTTATCTTTTCAGAAGAACTCGTAATCAGACAAATAAATATTTAACCCTAGATCTACCGGGAATTTTATTCAAGTTTTAATAAAACGTTCTACACCAGAATTTTTATTTAAAACTATTTAACTTATTTATTTACCTTATTTTTGTCTGGTTTATATACTTAGTTTATTTTAAAGAAATTTCTGGTTTGAATGAATATTTTGTATGTACCTGTCGGGTCCAATGGACCCGTCTGGTAGACGGAGGGTTAAAGTGAAAGAGATGTTACGTCTGTTCATAATTAGTTAAAAACAAATGCAAAAATACAGCTATTTTAATTAAACAGTTTAAAAGCACATGAAAATCATTAAAAAATAACTTTAAACGTTTCGAACTTGTTTACAGCTTCTCATCAATAATTTAAATAAACACAAATTCACGAGAGGTAACATAATTTAGCTTGCAGATGATAGAATGAGTCACAAACGATTAAACACGTAGGTGGGTATTCGAGTCAGGTTAAAATAGTATATTTATCTAAGAGTGAACTAGATTCATTGAGTCGAAATTTGGCCGTTCTATTAAACCAGGCTAGGCCTCTAGGAAAATACGGCTCTTTTATATGTTGCGATTTGATTTAATGACGATGATCATCTCAAAATCTGGCAAATGATCGGTTTCTATGGCGTGGGCTACAGTTTTAGATTTTAAGTTTATTGAATAAAAGACATTCCGGTATTCTTGTAATCGTATCTCCAAGGTACGTCTAGTCTCTCCGATATATATTACGTCATTGTTTATTTGGGACACCATAGATTATTATTTTCTGTTGAGAACTGGGATAGCTGTAAATTACAGAGGAAGTCTTTTAAAGATTTGTGTGGGACAAAAGATGTAAATACACCGAAAGACTTAAAAAGATGAGAGATTTTCTCTGATAGATTTCAGTAATATGGTATGGACATGAATTGATTGACAGTATTCCGTTGAAAAAGGGGAGGTGTCATTGTATAGGCTTTCATAAATTTAGAAAAACTTCTGTTACATAATCTTGAAGAATATCCATTATTCTTCAAATCATTAAAAATATTTTTCTTTTCAAACTCAGAGTTCTTCCTTACTGCAATAGTGAATTTTAGAAAAAATTATGTTGCACAATCTTGAAAAATATCCATTATTCAATAAATCATTAAAACTCTTTTTCTTTTAAATCTCAAAGAGTTCTTCCTTACTGCAATAGCGAAGGGCTCTAATTAGAAAGGCTTCAATTACAGCGATCTTATGAGAAATGGGGGCATTCTGATGCAGTTCAAATACTATCCAGAAGAGTTGACTTTTCGATATAAAGATGCAGCTACTTTGATGGATGGCGTCATCACTTCTATTTATATGGTTATCGAGAATGTGTAGACAATGATCAACTTCATGTTTGATGGTAAATTGTACTTCCGGGCATGCTGAGTTAGCTGCTTTTAAAATTAAACGAAGGTTATAATCTTCAGAAAATACGTCGTTGCCATAGTGTCGTCAAACCTAAATGGTCGGTCCGGATTTACAAATAATTTTATTCTCTATAAGTTGAATTACCAACTCAGAAACAGTGACGCACTGTGGCGATCCCATCGCCGTCTCATTAACTTGCTTAAAGAACCGATTATTGGAACTAAAACAATTTGACGTCATCCAGAACTTAAAGAGTCTCTCATTCATTTCTTTATCAATATTCAAATCAGAGTTATTATCAAGCAAGAGTTCTCCGATAAGAGAACGTGTAAGGTCTATTGAGGTATAAGTAAACAAGGAGACAACGAGGAAAAAAGTCCTTACATTCATGGGTAGGAATGCGAAATATCTAGATCTTCCAAGAAACCCCCAGAGTGAAGAATTCACACTACATTGAGAATACAGTGAATTTGAGAAGAGATGCTATATATTTTGATAGATTATAAAAATAGATGAACGTGTGAAATCTATGATGGGACTTAGTGGATAGCCTTGTTTGTAAATGTTTAGAATTCCGTAGGATCTTGTGACGGATCCTGTGTAACATCGTAGTTCCTTTGTGATATCGGAGGTTAATTTACCTGATTTATCCGAGTTACTACTAAGCTTGTTAAGGTTTCTTTGGATAGAAGGAGTTAGGTCTTTATTAACCACCCTTATAAGTAGATGTATCATTAAGAAGCTCGAGATATTTATTAATATAATCTTGTTTATTAAGAATAACTGTCAAACGTCCTTTGTCAGCTCTTGTAACAACGATAGATATATCAGAAGAATTTTCCGTAAAGCTACAAAATTATGAACACAATTTATAAGCTCGGGATTTTTTGTCGGGAATAATATTTTTGAAACTTCGGTTCTCAGAGATTGCCTAATAATAGGTTCAATGAAAAAGAATAGTTCAAGCTTGTCCAGCTTGTGGAATGATATTTTTGAAACCTCGGTTCTCAGAGATTGCCTAATAATAGGTTCAATGAAAGAACAGTTCAAGCTTGTCGAGCTTGTGGAATGATATTTTTGAAACTTCGGCTCTCAGAGATTGCCTAATAATAGGTTCAATGAAAGAGAGTAGTTCGAGCTTGTCGAGCTTGTGGAATGATATTTTTGAAACTTCGGTTCTCAGAGATTGCCTAATAATAAGTTCAATGAAAGAAAACAGTTCAAGCTTGTCGACTTCAGAAGTACCAATGGAAAAATTAATGTCGTAATTCAAGGTTTGCAATTCGTCTCTTTTGAAAACTTTAGATAATAGATTCAAGACTCAGCGATAAGGATCAGCAGGCTTAGGTGATCTATGAATCTGTTCTGAAAAATGTTATCTAACTTGAGATTATGCTTTTTCATTTGTATAATTATATATACATATTTATTTATTTATATAAATCCATTATAAAGTACTCGGTATTTAAACAAAAACCACAATAAAATAAGTAATGCTTAATGAAATTAAGTTATTTTAAATCTTCCAGTAGTAGAATATTAACAATTAATTGTTTTTTCAAGATTTATCAAATAAAATGCGAATCATAGTTACATCGACTTTAAAATAAACCATTATAAAAAAATTATTATTATTGATAGTTTTTGATTTATTATTTTCTCGTTTATTATACGAGATACAATAATAATGCAAATAAACGATTACCGTAAATGCTTTTATATGACTCATTTAAACAGTTAGGGTAGAAATAAATTATTGGATGAAATTTTTTAAAGAGAAAAGGAAATTCATAAATTGCAAGCGCAAGAAGATTTCTAAGTACGGTTTAAGCAAGTGAGAGAATTTATCATAGTCCTCTGTGGGACAATAGATTGTGATATATTTTTAAATTCTAAGAAAAGTTACAAAACTTTCAAACCTTTTTAACCACCAATTACGTTTGAATTTATTGCTTCTTGCATCGAACATTTTTTTCATTTTATTTTTTTATCCGGAGATAAATAGATGATAACTTTTAAGTTTTCTGAACTGTCTGAATGTTTTTTTTTTGTTTTTGTTTTTTTTTACTTTCATCGGATATCATATCAGATCAGATCGGATATCAGAAACTTTCTTAAAACTTTGACGGACTGTAATTTATAAATATCTCGAATTTCATCAGAATATTTCAGTAAAATATCACAGTTCGAGAAGAAATACTTTATTTTCTTAAATAAAACTCGTATTTTTGAACGCTTTCACAATGTAGCAGAACTTATGTAATCATTTTTTTTTTCTTAACTTAAAATATAATTATAAATTTTCACTTAAAACTACAATATTCTTTAAACTTTTATTAGTTTAACACGTTCGATGCCATATACGAAAATACTCATAGTTGGAAAAGTGGTTTTTCTTGTCAGCTATGAGATTACTGGCACTTGTTATTGATCTGCGTACCTGAATAACCGATTACGAGTATTAGCATAGAAAATATATGCAATCTTTTATATGCCAACAACGAGTATACTCGTGTGGATTTATTTGTTACTAAAAGTAATCTACATTTAAATAATAAAGCAACAGAAAATAATTTAAAAAGATAAAAATGCAGATATTTTGGAGTGTGTGAACAGATGCACCATCTCAGTTTTGGCAGCGAACGTTATAAATACAATTACACATGCTAAAACCAATAGTTTTGAATTGTTTTAAATGTGAATTGATGTGCTTACAATTAAAATATAAAAAACTATGTATCATCAGAATATACAAATGACTAAAAAGAATTGCAATTACATTAGATGAAGAAATAATAATAAAAAAAGTTCTGCATTTATGTGAAACTTGTTTATATGTATCCATAATCAAATGATTAAAAAGAATGTAAGAAGGATTAAAAGCTCAAAAACCAATTATATTGTTTTTTTATTAATTAAAAGCTTCTTTTTTACTATGAGTAAATTATTCTACTTTTTCGTTTATTATATTTCATGTAATAATTCTTGATAATGCTTCATTTCAATTTTTTCTCCATTTATTTAAAATTATTAGAAATTACTATGCTGTGTTTTATTAAATTTTAAAATGCCATTATAAAACCGATGAAGTGCTAATATGTAATGCTTATGTGTAATAATAAAAAAATAAAATATTTTATTTCTATATTTAATATATATATATATAAAACCTGTGTTACAATGATTCGCAGACAAAAAGTAAAGGAATAATTTGGTGATGCTGATACCTAATGTAATAAAATAAATATTATTTGGTTTTTTAAAATACATTCAAAAACTAATTATTAGAAATCCAAACTCAAAAAAAAAAAAAAAAATCCGTTTAATTTTAGCACAATCTTAATATTTAATTACATTTTTATTTAAAAAATCCGTTTCCTCTATTAAACTATAAAACTAAGAATTTTTAATATTTGCCAACTAATATTGAATAAGGAAATATGTTTGTACTAGATTAATTTTTAACAATATTATTCAATTGGTAAATAAATCATAACAGTTGTAAATTTCCAAATGGGTGAAAAAGCCCGGGTCAGAATTCGAACCACGGATGTCTTGACTAAAGCCGCCAATGCTCTACCAACTGAGCCATCCCGGGCGAATCCGGAAGACTAATTCACCCAACTAACCTTTAACGAATATTAAAGACGTGAATTATCACTTTGCTAACTAAGCGTAAGCGAACAGAGTGAAAAATGTCCAAGCCGGGTATCGAACACGGACCCCTGGAATAGCGCTCCAGTGCTCTACCATTAAGCCACGAGGTCGATGCCCAGCTTAACATCTCTCACTCAAATGTCAAGCATAATTACACTACTGAGAAATAGTTGAATAATTAATTAAAAATAACCTTTAACGAGCATAGCATCTGGTCTGATATCTGAATCAGTACAACAGAATAAATCGAAGGTTATTTTTTGAACTGCAGTAAACGCTGTATGCGTAGTTATATTAGATTAATTTTTAACACAATTACAGTTGTAAATTTCCAAGTAGGTGGAAAAAGTTCGAATCCTGGCCCGGACTTATTTCATCCACTTGGAAATTTACAATTGCTATGTTTGTATTGTTAGACGTGTTATACAAGGCATCCATAAAATAAAATTGACGGTACTCAGCCTGTTCTCTACCACGATTTAACTGCAAAAATGCAGCCAGGTTTTGTAGGTTGATTAAACAAGAAGAGGACGAAAGATTCCACGAAAGAAGAACACGCCAAATATTTCTCTAGTGGTGACTTTTGGAAATATTTTTTTTGCGAATCCTTCGCCTCCATCTTGTTTAACCATTATAGAAGTGAGAGAGAAATTTTATTCATTTAATTACTAATTTAGATTTATATAAGTGAGAGAGAAATTTTAACCATGAAGGAATAGTTTTATAATTCATTTAATTACTAATTTAAATTCATCAAAGGATCGTATAGTGAAAGATTTTTGATAGGTAAAAAGAAGGATCTCATAATTTTGAATAAAGAAAAAAATATTAAATTAGAGAATTGCTACCTTCAAGGAAAAATAATAGTAAAACTTATATATTGCAATAATATTTAAACATATTGAAATGTCAGATTAATTACTGAAATAGACATGAAATTAACCACATTAATACCAATTAATTCTGGATTACTGTATTTTTACTTTGGCACATAAATATAGACAAAATTAAACACATGAACAAAATATTTCTTGAATACATATGTTATAACAATGGTAAGATGCTCTATAAACTTTTTCAATTAGTATACCTTCCCTTAGTTGCTAACTTAATTTCTATATCTGCCCTAAGTAGCACTTCAAATCGTTAGAACTCCAGAAGGATATTATCAAGTATAACCTAGTTTCGATAATCATCAGTACATATGTTCGATGTCTTGGCACTTCTCAAACATCATAATTTCCTTGCTACTTCAAAATTCGGAATCAGAAGTATCTCACAACACATGACCTAATCAAGTATTTATAGCTTTTAAATCTCAGGAGAGCATGAACATGTAACTTGCACTAAATTGAAAGCCAGTTATCCAAAATTACTCAGGAGCATCTAATATAAAACAGTCTAAGGCAATAAATTATCATAAAGTAGTCTTCAAGTGGTGATCTTCTCTTAGAACTAAAAATTCAGGCAGATTGCTACGAGCCGCGATTAGGAACAGACATAGGCTCGGGGCTGCCGGAATTGACACCGGCGGGTGCGCCTTGGAGGACTGCAATCCAGCTAAGATGTCTCTATGCAAAATAAAAGAATGTCTGAGGAACGGTGTTTTTTTTTTTAAATACAAATACCACCAGTCACGACTCCAAAACCGAGTGTTATAACATATATATATATATATATATATATATATATATATATATATGTCAATAAATTAAGCGCAATAAATAAATAAATAATATAGCTGAGTTAGGTCCTTTTGCCTATGTGGTCACACCCGGCCACTATGTGAATTTTATATACATTATTTTATTTTTCATAACATCATTTCAAATTAAGATTATAGCAATATTTTTAGTGATGAATTTATCTCACTATTATGGACTTCTCTAAAATTAATTTATATTTTTAGGAGATGGTACGTATTTACTTTATCACATGAGATATTTAGAATCTCAGTTAAGATGACTATTTTATGGATCTTTATTTTTATATGATTATAATTCAACACTAAACTTTGGCTTCTTATAGAACATAATTCAACACTATACTTTGTCTTCTAGGAAACCATAACAAGGGATAGGATGTTTCTACATACAGTTGAAACTCGACACTAAACTTTGTCTTCTTAGTAAACTATGGCCCAACGTTGGATTTTTTTTATAGTTGAAATTCCAAACTATACTTTGTCTTCTTAGCAAACCTTGGCACAAAACTGAATGTTTTTCAACACAGCCGAAGCATTCACTTTCTATTATCTAAAAAACCAGTAACCAATGCTACAGCATAAAAGGTATTTCTACCTCCTTGCTGCGCGCGGCTAACCAACAACTCGTTTTCCAGCTCAAGAAGTGGTTGCCAAACCGTAGTCGAAAAGATAGGGGAAAAAATTCATTCTTCCTCTACTGCTTCCCTGGTCTGACTTCGGAAGAGGGAAAGAGGGATTCACTTGTCACGTCTCTCTTTGCGAAGACTTACTATTCGTGGGAAAACACAGCTGATTGTTTACATTCTTGGGACGTTCGATATGTGAATTATTGCTGTTTTTTCGTGAGAAGAATATATGCTTTCAGTTAACTGTTTATTTTTAATATGAAAACTGTGTATACTTTATGTTAATAATCTTTTCCTTTACAATCATCTTACAAAATTTGGCTCCATTCTCGCAATTAGATCAAACTATAGAACATGCTGATTGCTGTCAGTTTAGTTATAACCGCCTTGTAATTTAAAATAAAAATAAATGATATATGAAAATAAAAATTAATGATAAAAATGAATATTTTAAGCTGTTTGTACAGCTAGAAAGCCTTAGAACATTCAAGTTATACATAAGTAGGGCATTCAATATTAAAGGTAATCAAGTCGATAAAAAAATGTTTAGAAATATTTGTTAATGAGTTTCACTGCATTTCATCTAGAATCATAGAAGACAATCACTATCTGCTGCTCATATTGTCAGTCTTGGTGTTGGTGTATTCACTGAGCAAACCATTGTGTTTTATTTAGAATCATACGAGTAGAGCTCCATATGTTACTCAAAATTTTAATTTACATGCTTGTATATTACTTCATTGAAAAAACCTCTACCTCTCTTTATAAAGCATTGGGTTTCATTTAGAATAAAAAGAGATGAGCACTATCTGATGAGCACTAACATTTTCATTCTAAGTGTATGTATATTACTTCGCTAAACAAACCATTGTTTATAAATCATTATATTTCATTTAGAATCATAGGAGATGAATATGTACTACTGCTCATATTTTTAATCTAGGTGTTGTTTTATTACTTCATTGAAGAAACCCTTGTTTGTAAACTATTATGTTTCATTTAAAATTATAGAAGGCGAGCACTATATGTTGCTCACATTTTTAATCTGTTAATTTATTTCTTCATTGAAAAAAACCACAGTTTTTCAGTTAGAATCCTACAAAAGGAGAAATACCTGTTACTCATATTTTCAATTTAGTTTTAGGTTTATACTTTAATTGCCGTATTAGGCAGGTCGTATTCTTCAATGGTCGTATCAGGCCGTAATGACAGTTCAGTAGAACCTCGGTTAACCGAAGTAATTGGGACCGACCCTCTTTTGGAAAATCGAAAATTTCGGATAATCGAGAAGTCTTCAATCTTAAGATTAAGGAGTAATGCATGCAATATTTCTTATTATGGTAACAAGTGCTCAATAAAAATAAAGCAATAGCAAAATAGAAACAAGAATAAATTGCCTTAATTTTGAAATTAAGTACCTTACATATATCACAAGGGTTTGAAAAAATGTTTCGTTTGTCGCAGTTTCGATTGTCTTTGCTTTGAAACGCTATCACAGAGTTTTTTAATATTATGAGTTCACCAGTTTCACAGTCTTTCTGCTGTTCCAGCCATGCCAAACATTTTGCAAAACATTCAAAAGCTTCAGAATTGCTAATTTTTTCGTTTTCATCATTCCACACCGCAACTTACGGGAGCTCAAGTTAAATTCAAAGGAACTCTAAGAAAGGGGATCGAAAATATTTATATGTACTCGTAGTTTGGAAAGGACCGCTTGCAGACAAGAAATATGATAGTTAAAAGAAAAAAAAAAACTTTCACAATGGATTTGCACACACGGAATGTGATAGTAAGAAAAAAAAAGCTTTAAAAATGGATTTCGGTTAACCCAGAATTTCGGTTAAATGATTTTTAGATAAAGGAGGTTCTACTGTATCAGACAGATGAACAACAAACATTTTACGAAACATGTTCGTCCAGCTTGTTGCGTGTTCGGTAAACATGCTCTTCAAATTTTATAGGGTTATCTGTTATGTGTGTATGTGTAAGAGTTACTTGATACGTTTGATTATCTTCTTGCTGTCCATTCATATAAATCCTAGCTTCCTAGCTTCGTTCCTATTGGCTCAGTTGATCCAGTGCTGACTGAATATCCTGCTTTTCCCACGCGATGCCATAAAAGTGGGGCGAGCTAGAAGAACGCCCCCTAGATATTTGAGAAAGCCCTGACAGGTGTTTCGAAAACGTCGCACAAAGCAGGCAAAACAAAGAAAGAAAGTCATTCATTGGTTCGTGGCTACGAGTCAGCAAATGACTTTCTTTCTTTGTTCTACCTCCTTTGTGTGATCTTTTCGTGACACAAGCCAATGAATGTATTTTTTTCTTTGTTTTCCCTGCTTTGTGTGACTTTTTGTGACGCGTGTCAAGGCTTACCCAAATATCTAGGGGCCGTTGGCAAGAATAGCCTTCAAAATTCTCTTATTCATCAAGGTCAAGCAACTTTTACTGCCTGTAATATTCTGTTGGGGAAAATGTTCGGCGAACGAATTTCGTGTGATACGGCTATAACAGGACTAATCGTTGTTTATAAATCAACCATCTCGAACTCGACTGAAGGAAGAAGTTTGACTTAATCCATTTTAGTTTTAGGCGCCTCAAATAAAGATTGTCTGAAAAAAAATGTAAATTCAAACCTAAACTATAACTGAATAAATAATTCACAAGTTTATGCAATGCATTAAATTTGATATATTCTTATATTTAAATAATCTTACAAAAAAAGTTAAACTGGCTTTTTTTTTTTTTTTTTTTTTTTTTTTAAAGTATATTTCGCTGTAAATATTTCAAAATGACTTAATTAACTTTTTATATTCTGCATTATCTTTTTTCGCAAAAGATTTATGTATATCAGTCGCTCTTATTGTGACATAAAAAAGAAAGCACATTAAAAGCTATTATTCTGAACATAGGCCTTTTTTCGTTTGACCACAGAAACTTGAATAAATATGTGAAAGATAAAAATGCTAAACAGTATACATATTATTATTTTTTAAATGTTGGTTAACCTCTTCAGAGACTTTTTTTATGCTGAGAAAAATGACTTATTTTTTATGATTTATTCATTTTATATTAATAGGAATACAAAAAATTGGAAAAACAATAAAAAATCATAAAAAATTAACGTCCCCATTTGCAACTGCTGGCCGTTAATGGTAATTTCTGAGTGAAATGACTTCTTATTAAATAAAAAACTAACACTAAATTTCTTTATTATATTTTTACAAATTATTAAAACATAACATATTTTATATATCTGATATCATTTTTATCAATTATCAACGATTTGTTCAAATAATCAAACAAAACTGACTTCTTAAAAATTACTTCACTCTTTTTTCATATCTCTAACATCGAAAATAACATTATCAGTGCAGACAAACCATAAAATTTTTACTGCTCTTGTTGAGGGATTCTGTTGTGAATAATTCTACTATCAAATTTTTGTTATTATATGCAAAATTATATGTTCAAGCCTATTTTTATCCATGTTTGTAACGTACAAAATATAGGGCGCTAGGCGCAAACGGGTGCATATTTCAATTAGCCATTTAGAAAACAGTTATGGATGTAAAGTCTTTTTCAAGATGATTTTGAAATAAATTGTTTTTCAGCCTCAAATACGATTATTCTTAATTTATTCTTAATTATACTTATAACGTTATTAGTCTCGTTAAAGAAATAAATGCCTTTTTTTAATAGCTAATAAAAATACAATTTATAGTATATAATATACAATTTAAAAGCGTAATGTATATAAATTTAGCCAAAACATATAATTATGCATTTTTCCACATATGGATATTTCCATATTTAGTACGTTTACGTTTTATCAAATACATACAAAAATATTTTAGCGTAATTTTTTTCAGTATTTTTCCAGTTCGTTTTGCAACGTTTTAAAGGGATTTTACCAACAAATCTGAGAAAACAAAAATTCAAGTATAAAAGGGTTAAATAAGGCGAATTTTAATGTTTCAAAAAAGTTGTGTCATTCAAGCAATCTGAATTTTAAAAAAGTAGTCCACAGGCAACAATGTTTTGATGACTGTTTCCATGTTGTTAACACGGTACCGACGATATGCGACCAAAGGCCTCAAGAGGGTAAGATAAGCATTATACAATGACAAACTAAAGCTATTGATTTGATAATGAGTGGTTCTGTAAATATAAAATACTAGTCACCATTGGCGACCAGTTTGGTCTCCCTTAAAAGTTATGTTTGGGAAAGCATGCTAAGCATTGTATCATGTTACTTTTATTCATAATCTAGACACACGGCAGTGTGTCAGCCAAGTTCGCCTGACATAGCCGTGTGTTATTTACACGAACCATTTCGAGCTGTTTTCGTCAAATTCCAATGCTCTACTACTGAAAATCTATGAGACCTACGTACTTGTTATACGAAATGTATAGTAAGGCCACCCTAATTACCTAAAATCCAAAATTTTATAAATAACGCATAATTAGTTTCCGAGATAATGACATTTGAAAATGTCTGATAATCAATAATTTTACCACTGACTGACTGACTGACTGGCTCACTCATCAAAAAGATCTCGTATATCTACTGCAGCTACAGACTTTAAATTTGGTGCAAAGTTCGTTTATACTATAAAACTAAGGAAAAAAATAAAAAAATTGTGAAAATCGATAAATTACCCACCTGGGGGTGCCCATTTTTACTTTAACATTACGTCTATTAGGCGAAATTTTAATTTGCCGTAGGAAGGGGCGCTGTTCTGTCGCCAAATACCGCCAATTTTCTCGCCAACATGGCGATATATCGCCAAATTTGTCGACCAAAATTAGTCGCCAAAAGTGACGCCACCGTGGTGATATCTCTAATATTTCGCCAATTTCCCATAGACTTCCATGATAAACCTATTCACTTACTGGGGGTTTATCTGGGTTTACTTGCTTACAGAAAATCAACAAATTGAGATATTCTGTCCGTCACAGAGCCCGCTCTCAGACATTATACATGTTGGAGAATTGAAATTTCGCATACTTATAGCTGAACACCACACATCATACGACAAATCATAAAATTTTGAAAAAGTCGTACATTTAACCCTTTGGACTCCCACATGTGTATTTTAAACAATTCTTTCTATGTGAGCCTCTAACAAGGTTGGAGGCGTGAAATTTTGCATACTTACAGCTAAACACATTACATCAAATGACAAATCATAAAATTTTGAAAAAGTTGCAAATTTAACCCTTTGGTGTTTCACATGTGTATTTTAAACAATCCTTTTGTAAGTGAGCCCCTAATTAGGTTCGAGGCGTGAAATTGTACATACTTATAGCTGAACACCTCACATCAAACGACATTGTATAAAATTTTGAAAAAGTCGTACATTTAACCCTTTGGGCTCCCACATGTGTATTTTAAACAATTCTTTCTAAGTGAACCCCTAATTAGGTTGGAGGAATGAAATTTTGCATACTTATAGCTGAACACCTCACATCAAACGACAAATCATAAAATTTTGAAAAAGTCGTACATTTAACCCTTTGCGCTCCCACATGTGTATTTTAAACAATTCTTTATAAGTGAGCCCTAATTAGATTGGAGGCGTGAAATTTTGCATACTTATAGCTGAACACCTCATATCAGATGAGAAATCATGCAATTTTGAAAAAGTCGTACATTTAACCCTTTGGACTCCCCCATGTGTATTTTAAACAATTCTTTCAAAATGAGCCGTTAATTAGGTTGGAGGAGTGAAATTTTGCATACTTATAGTTGAACACCTCACATCAAACGAAAAATCATAAAATTTTCCAAAAAGTCGTGCATTTAACCCTTTCGGCTCCACATGTGTATTTTAAACAATTCTTTCTATGTGAGCCCCTATTTAAGTTGGAGGCGTGAAATTTTGCATACTTATAGCTGAACACCTCACATCAAATGACAAACCATAAAATTTTGAAAAAATCGTACATTTAACCCTTTGGGCTCTCACATGTGTATTTTAAACAATATTTTCTAAGTGAGCCCCTAATTAGGTTGGAGGCGTGAAATTTTGCATACTTATAGCTGAGCACCTCACATCAAACGACAAATCATAAAATTTTGAAAAAGTCGTACATTTAACCTTTTGGGCTCCCACATGTGTATTTTAAACAATTCTTTCTGAGTGAGACCCTATTTAGGTTAGAGGCGTGAAATTTTGCATACTTATAGCTGAACACCATCATGCGACAAATCATAAAATTTTGAAAAAGTCGTACATTTAACCCTTTGGGCTTCCACATGCGTATTTTAAGTAATTCTTTCTAACTGAGCCCCTTATTAAATTGCAGATTTGAAATTTTGCATACTTATAGCAGAACACCTGAGGCCAAACGACAAATCATAAAATCTTGAAAAAATCTTACGCTTAACCGTTTGAGCTACCAGAGAGTTTTGAAAGGTATATTAAACGAAGCCCTCTGTGCGATCTGTGATCATACTTACCCACTTTTTATTTTCAAAATCATCAGAGAGAAAGATATTTAGTTAATTAAATTTGAAAATGCAGGGAGAGGCAATGTCCTTCCTCTTCACTGCCTCTTTGCCGTCACCCATGGATGAATGATACATAGTGTGGCATAAGCACATAACTTTATTTTTCACTTTCAGTGCAAAAAAGCGGGCCCAGTTATAGGATATTAGTTGGAAAATTTAATATAGAAATTTAATAGGAATTGTTGTTTCAGAAACAATAAAAATTTCGAATCAATACATTTCGTTTCAAAACATGCATTCATTGTTGCAGTATTAAAATATAGATTTCTGCCGCAAAATGACAGCCAAATATTTTGTTGTAGGAAATTTAAATTAAAATTGAATGTTGCTTGGTGAATAAAATAGTCACATGTAAACACATTAAAAATCATTAAGTAAAGTGTCTAAATATATTGTAACTTTACAAAAAGTAATGATACATAACAAAAACATAGCTGTGAAAAAAGGGAGCCAAGTTCTGTAAAGACAATGGCAAGAAAAGAAGTGATATCTAAGTGGGTGCCAGGTTCAAATAAAATTCACTCAAACTTACCTACTGAAGTATTATAGCATTTTTTAAATTGTTTTTAAATAAAAATTATTGATAGCATATTAATAATAAATCTAGAACTTGGCAAGTTTTTGATAAATGTTATGCCTATCGATTTCATGTCTTAATAAAATGATGATGTTAATATTAACAGCTATGTCATTATAAAAAAATTAACATAGTTATTATTATAAACAAATGATTCATGTTAAAGATTTGATAAACCAATAATTACACAAATACACTTCCGCTCGTCTTTGGTTATCACTCTAGCACCCACCCTTCGGAAACCTCAATGCAAACAGATTAAAAGGCCTGAGAAAGAGACAGATACCCTTACGCTTGTTCTTGGTCATCCCTCTAGAGACTGCACCCCTTTAACCCTTCAAGGGCAAAGAGCTTTTATCTACTAAAAAACAACTTTTCAAAAGTAAAAAAAAAGCCAAGCAAAAAAAAAAAAAGAAAAGAAAAAAGGGGAAAGTTGTGGCTAAAAAATAGTGTGATATCAAATTTCCAAGCTAATATTATGGTACTTATTTAACATTTTTTATTAAAAATTTACCATATGTAAGTCGAGTACCTAAGTATGCGTTGATAGAAAGCCTTTTCTCCTTTACTAAATACATCATAACGTGTTTCTGAAAATTAATTTTTTTTAATTATGCATGATGGGCTTGGCGGCCATCTTTCCATATTTTACACAATTTTCTAAGCACACAAGTACATTGTTAAGATCGGAAATTCGAAATTGTTGCTAAAGCAAACATTTTATGCTTTTAATTTATGGAAATGAGGGCCTAGAAATTTGTGTCTTAAAATAAAGTTGAAGTAACTTCAGGTTTCATCTTATGATTCTCTTTTTTCGGAAGGGGTTAATTAATTAGTTAAAGCAGTAAAAATCAATTTGGTTTTTTTTCTTCAAAATAAAAGACTTTCTTAATTTATCTGTCTGTAGCCAAAACTAGAAGTTCAAAATTCTTAATAATGCAAACATATTACGAGCTTGTCTGCTTAGAAATTTGTGTAAAATATGGAAAGATGGCCGCCAAGCCCATCATGCATAATTAAAAAAAATTAATTTTAAGAAACACGTTATGATGTATTTAGTAAAGGAGAAAAGGCTTTCTATCAACGCATACTTAGGTACTCGACTTACATATGGTAAATTTTTAATAAAAAATGTTAAATAAGTACCATAATATTAGCTTGGAAATTTGATATCACACTATTTTTTAGCCACAACTTTCCCCTTTTTTCTTTTCTTTTTTTTTTTTTTTTGCTTGGCTTTTTTTTTTACTTTTGAAAAGTTGTTTTTTAGTAGATATCAGTTCTTTTTTTAAACAGATTATATATAATTGAAATATTTCTACTCGCTAAAATTAGTCCTTGTATAGCCTTTATAAGCAGGGAACAAACACAATAGTATACACTTTGTTTACCTATCATTCATTTTTTAGAGTAATTAATAATTTAAAAGTAACGAAAGTCAATTTCTTCTTTCAAAGTATCAGTCTTTCTCAATTTATATCGCCTTAAAATTTTCTATGAAGGATGAAAATTTAGTAAAAATCAAATAGAGTCAAAATAAAATATATATTTACAGTTAGTCTGTCAGTTAATTGTTTGTTCTAACTTTTTTGTGCTGACGGTTTTGCAAAATAAATTTATCTTTACAAATACCTACGGAAAATCCGAGAATGAAGCCCCGCAGGCATCTAAAGAATCGAAGATCTGTCTAAAGAAGTAAATCTAGCAATTCTAGACAAGATGATGAAACATTTTTGATAAAAAAAATCTAAAAATTTAAAGATATAAACTGTATATATAATTTCATCTTCATTTAGATCGTGTTATAGAGAAGAAAGAATAAATATGTAATTTTACTCAAGTCTGTTTATCCATACCTATTTGCATAAATGTGAAAATATAATTTCGTATAAAAATTCCCGTAAATTGATTATATTTAATAGTCTATTATTAAAGCCGCATAAACATTAGAATAAAATTTTTTTGCAGTTAAAAATTGCCTGAAATCTATAGTCTTATCGTTCGTCAAATTTGTTATATGTTTTTTTTAATACCCAGACACCTTTTCTAAACTCTGACAAAAGATCACAGAAATACTGAAATTATCCAAATACTTATACCTTTCTATCGTATTTCTTTTTTTGAGTGGGTGGAGGGGTGAGAAAGGGCGCTTAAGAACTTCGTTTTGTTCTTAGAATTCTGAATTAATCATTGAAAAGATCTACCTACATAAGTCTTGTTGCAAAATTTTCATTAGGTAAGAGTTGCATCAACTTATACATCATGTGAATATATTAAATTACTTTTGTAAAATACTAGATGGGAGCCATTGATATTTTCAGAGCATTTGCCTACATTTTAAACTTAAATCATTTACAACTATTCATTAATTTTCTATACGAATTAAAGAAGTCGTTGTTTCCATGGCAACTGTACCTTTCACTATTTCTTGTTTGTTTGTTTGTTTTATTGAACACATATATATCAGATCACGTGGGGATCACGGCGGAATTCGAACCCGCCCCCACCTACGTTCTCAAGCGATTAGCGGCGTGGTGTCTTATCCACTCAGCCACGGTGGGCCACTATTGCTTTATCTAATACTCAGATACACAAATTTAACCAGCTGCGCTTAGAATCATGCTCATAACAGAGTACATTTATATGTAAGAGTGGTGACACATATGCACAAGTCGTGTACTCATATTCAAGTTTTTGTCCAAAGTACAGTAACTCAGTTTTCATTAATAGACGTGGAAGATTTCGATTAAACTAACCAAAAAAGTTTAAAAACATTGGCTTTCTGATTTGATTTTATTCAAAATCGTCTTAACCAACCAAATTTAATGTCCGGGATCCAGAGTGTTTACTGCAAACATAAAAAAGTTTTCAAAAATGCAGGCTTCTGATTGATCAATCTCATCGCGCTAATAGCGTAAAATCTATCTTGATCCCGGGCTATTAAACGTCCTTTAAATATTCGAGAAAGCCTTGACAAGTCAGGAAAATATCACACAAAGCAGGCAAAACAAAGAAGAAAAATCATTCATTGGCTCGTTCATATCCACGAGCCAATGAATGATTTTGTTCCTTTGCTTTGCCTGCTTTGTGTGATGTTTTTGTGACGCGTGTCAAGACTTTCTCAAATATTTAGGGGGCGTTTGTTTATTTCACCACCATCAAGCTATGAAAGGAGAGGAGCAGACATGTCAATCTTCCCGTGTGAAAAACTACATAAAAAAAACAAGTTCTTTCCCCCTCTTCTGCCCTTTTCTCTCTTGATTTTGACCGATAGCAGCCCATTTAGCAGTCTCCAGTGCAAGATGCAGCTATATATGGCGGACGCAAGGGGGAGGGTGTTAGCGTGACCAATGACATAATAGGCCAGTTCATGACGTTTAAAAGTCACATGGAGTTGGATCATCTTTACACGATGATTAGTACAAAGCGGTGCGCCGATTTTTTTTTGTGTCCATTGCCGTGTACAGATAATCAACTCCGTGTGACGTGATGAGCTGGCCACACTTAGGAACAGCTTCAAATGTTCAAATGACGTCATCTACTTCGAGGCAAACGAAAAAGGACAGACTACCGCGGCGCTACAGCGTCTAGAATATATAGTGTGGAAATCCAATCAGTCGATCACAGCGATATCTGCAGGATATTTCCCAAAACTCCAAGACAATTTGGTCTAGACGCTGTAACTTCTTTTTAAACGTTTTATTAACTTACATTTGACCTGTGTGCTTGGCGTCAAACCCGCTGTAATAATACGATGTTTACTTTGAAATTTGAAAATATATAGCAGATGTCGCTGCGATAATCTCCCTGGATTTCAGCGTCAGTGCACATTTAAGGGATACACTTTTTAGCGGTTCTTGGATAACAAATTTCCACATTATGTACTCTAGACGCTGTAGCGGTGCATTACACATGTCTCTTTCTTCTTTAAAAAATATCCTGCAGATGTCGATGCAAATGACTGTTTGGAATTCGACATCGTTGTACATTTAAGGGATTCAATACTTCCGCGCTTTTTTAAGTATTGCTGGGATAGTCGATTTCTACAACATATAATTTAGACGCTATAACGGAGCTATAGTTTCTAGAAGATATAGTTTAAAAATCGGCTTATTAAAAAAGTGCTAAAAAATGTATCCCATAAATGTTGAACGAGGCTGAACGACGAATGTCGATTACAGCGACATATGGTAATTCCAACATAACTATTTCAAAAGAAAACGTTTCGCTCAGAGAAGATCTAGAAAATGTTGCTCCTATCGACATTTGTAATTCAGTATTTTTCAATATTTATGGGATTCAATTTTTAGCACTTTTTAAAGAATTACTGGAATAGCCGGTTTTCACACTATGACCGTGATCTAGGTAGATTTTTCTGTGTTATCGTAACGAGATTGACCAATCAGAAGCCAGAATTTTTGCTAACTTTTCACTGTTTGCAAAATTGTACCTGGATCCCGACCTATATTTCTAGACGCTGTAACTGAGCTCAGGAATAGTACAGAAAGCAAACTCCGTATTTTGATACATTAAGACCGGGATCTAATTAGGAACAAGTGTGTCTCTATAACGAAGTAGCGACATACGGCCAAAAAATGCTTATTGGTAAAAGTGATAAAAACAAATCGTGAAAGTTCTTTGCGAGCATGCCATTATCGTCAGGTTAATGCATGCTGAATTATTTCCCTAGTCTAATAGAGATCGTCCATGCGCGTATCTTCTAATGGAGGATATTCCAAATATGGGTTCGAGGCTGAAAAAGTCACGTGGTACCGGTAATTTACCCAAAGAATTTCTAACTGATAAGAAGGGAAACAGGAAACTACACTGTTAAAAATATCGTGAAAAATTACCTCGGTTCTTACAGGTTCTCTATTTTCTGACCAATGAGAACGCTACATAAACGCCTATGAAGCGTTCTCATTGGTCAGAATAAGGATAGCCTTTAAAAACAGAGTTAATTTTTCACGACATTTTTAACAGTGTACTACTGCTTTCTCCCATGAACTGTTTCATTGGCTAGCGGAGATTTACATTACGTAGACGGAGCCTTTCCTTCTTTACGCTAGACGTTCTTGCCTTGACCATGTGATCATAACATAGATAGAATATCCTCTATTCAAGAAAGCGGATTGCCGTACTTTCGACAAAAGCTTGAAATGAGCATGCCTCCTGTGCATATCTCACCACTCTTATGTATAAAGGCTCTCTGTTATGGTGTTGTTTCTGATACAGCGCCTAGAATACCTAGTGTGGAAATATGCTATCCAAACAGTTCTAAAAATTTGTATCCCTTAAATGTGCGACGATACTGCTAAAATTTCAAGTGTCGATCGCAGCGACATCTGTGGCATTTTCGTATTACTATTATTACATTGTATAGACTAGCAATTTCTTGCAGTTGTAGAAAATATCCTGCAGATGTCGCTGCAATCTGCATATTACAGCAATATCATTGCACATTTAAGTGATACAATATTTTAGCGCTTTTTTAAGTATTACAGGGTTAGCCGATTTCAACACTATATATTCTAGGCGCTATAGTTCTGAGCGCTGTTGGTTAAATTTCGATATTCGTGTTTTAGAGTGAGCAATAGAGAAAAGTACTAAAACTATTGAAACAACAACTTCTTTAATATTGAAATGTATAGCAAAGGAGTTCAGAATCAATGCCTTAAATAGTTTCGAATACGCACTGTTGTTATGACATCAATACCCTTCCTGTATGTGGAAATGCAAAATTGTGTTCAACATAATTGGCCGCAATCTAGATAGATTTTTCGCTGTTAGCGAAACGAGATTCATTAATCAGAAGCTTGCACTTTTGCGAACTTTTCGCTGTTTGCAGCAATGCAGGCTATTGATTGGTGAATCTCGTTTCGTTAACAGCGAAAAATCCATCTGGATCCCAGCCTAAATTTCTGTAAACGTTGCACTTCATCCATGGCACTAAGAAAATGACTCAAAACTTTTATGACATAGGCCGGGATCCAGAAGCAGCAAAAATTCTCAAACATTCTGGCTTCTGATTGGTCAAACTCATTTTGCTAACAGCGAAAAATCTATCTGGATCTCGGCCATAGTTTTCTTCGATGAAATCAATGCAAAAGGATAATATAAAAAAATTTAAAAGACTTCTAAAATGATTTGGCGGGTTTATCGCTGTTTGGCATAATTTATAAACTTTAGAATTAATTAACAGTTTTTCGCTAATTAAGAATAGAAAATTTGTGTTTTTAAAGCTGAATTTTACAAAAGCACGTAGATTGAGGAAATATCTGTCCAAAAATGCAATCCTTACTTTTTTATGTCCATTATTTAAGTCTCTACCTTGATTGAACCATAAATTGTGACGAAGAAAATAAATCGCTCATTTTCAGTATCTCGACGTTATTTAAAAAAATCTATATCTCTGTTTATAATTAATTTATGAAGATGCATTTGGTCTCAAATTGAAGATCTTTTCCATTAGGCCCTTCTGGTTTTGGTTTTATTTTTCTGCGATGATTAGTTCTTTTGATATGGGAAATTTTACGCTGGCATGTTTGGTTGATTTTACATGGAGAAGTTGTCATCAGTATAATAAGCAGTTACGGTGTCTTGCGTTTTATTCTTGGCGTTTGTTTGTTTGGCGAGGTTAGCATTTTTTTTTCAGCTTGGCTTGGCAGAACGACCGTCCTGCTTGATTCGTGACATACTGAAATGATTGAATCACACCAGAATTTAAAAATAAATTTATTTCAAAATGGGTAAAAGCTTCTTTTCGCGTATTTAATAAAATTAAACTTTTTAGTCCTGAATTCTAGTATCAATGTTGCATTTTGCAGTTAAAATTAGGTGGGATATATTTTATCCCACCACCCTTCAAGGGGAAGGAGCTCGCTCAAATGAAGGCTTCCAAACATGAAATAACAAGTTTTGATATAACAATGTCATTAATAAAAATAAATGACTCGTAGGTAAAAATTTGCCAAGTTCAAGATTTATTATTAATATGCTATCAATAATTTTTATTTCTAAACAATTTAAAAAATGCTATAATACTTCAGTAGGTAAGTTTGAGTGAATTTTATTTGAACTTGGCACCCACTTAGATATCACTTCTTTTCTTGCCATTGTCTTTACAGAACTTGGCTCCCTTTTTTCACAGCTATGTTTTTGTTATATTTAATTTACTTGGACTCCCTTAAATATAATTAATATAATCCCTTAAGCTAATATTACTTTTTGTTGCATTAAAATATCTCAATTTACTGATTTTCCGTAAGCACAGTAAACCCTATTGGTTTACAATGGGAATCTATGGGAATTTGGCGAAATATTAGAGATATCGCCAAGTTGGCGTCACTTTTGGCAGCTCATTTTTGGCGATATATCGGCAAGTTGACTGCAAACTTGGCGGCATTTGTCAATAGAACAATGTACCCCCTATGGTAACCCCCGTATAGGTATAGAGATGCAGTAAATGCTGTTCAATAACCAATGAGATGCGTTTCATTCGGGAGTTGCCATTAAACAATTAACAAATAACCGCGATTTCTGTGCCACGTACGATAGCCTAATATATATATAGATGTTTTCAAAAAAGGAGAATACTCAATTAATTTTTAAATAAAAATCTAATTAAATTAGATGACACAGTCTTACATCCAATAGAATAAAAAATATACGTAAATGCATTCATATGGCCGATTTAAGGGAACCGGGAAAACAAAATTCAACCAAAAATTCAACCGAAAGTCGATTTTTACGTTTTTTATATGATTAAATAGTTTAAACTTTTATCTTTCCAAGGATGTGTCACACATGTTTATATATAAAAAAAGAAGTGTTGATATTATTCATTCTTTCTAAGAGTACTTCACAGCTTAATGGCCATTTAAATGTTTAATTAGCTTTATTTCAAAACTTGGATTTTTCATGTTTATGTTCCTTTTTTTCCAATATCTATTAAACTTAAGAGCTCAGATTTTTTTAATACTTATGTTATATTGTATACTTTAACACAGGGATTTAATGATTTGTTGAGAATTATTTATTTTAGGCAGTGAAATCTTACCAAAAATGCTATTTTAAAAATGACTTTCAGTAAATAATCAATAATTAATTGTCAGTTTCACTTAGAAAGAAATGGTTCGTTAAAATTCGTAAAACATGTTATTATAACTACTCTAAATATCTAGACCTCTATCATTCACCATTTCTGAGAAAAAGGTACATAAAGTTGGTGAATTTAACATGGCGTAGATAGGGCTTTCCCGGTCCCCTTAAACAGTTATAACTGAAATAAATTCTTAGATAAAAACACCGCAGAGAGAAAAGAAAACTTCATAAAAGTCAAACGAGAGAAGATTTCTAAGTCTGGTTTCAGCAACCGCGATATGTTTCTCTTAGGGCTCAGTGGGACCATAGATTGTGTTACTTTTTAAACTTATAGCAAAAGTTGCGAAACTTTCTGAACCTTTAAACTAACATTTACAACTGAATTTATGTAGTTCTACTCTCATATCTTATGTCTTATTTTATTTTGTTTTCCTTTCAGTGGTTTCTACGTTAAATTACAGTTTTTTAAAGTTTTTAATGATTTTTTTAAAATACTTTGAAGGAATAGTAATCGAAAGAATTTCTAAAGTAGATAGTTTATAATAGCTTGAGATATCAGAAGAATACTTTAAAAAAACTCCCATTGTCATAGACCAGTGTTTCAAATACTTTACAGATTAGCATGTTTCTTTGTTCTTTTTAGTATCGGATGTGGGGTAATAATATCATTGCATCACACTGCAATACCAGTCAAGTTTCCGGTTAATTTAGCTTATTATTATATACGTGATGTGATCGAAAAAATAATTCTGTACATATACTGTTAAATAAATAACATACAGAATGAATTTATATGGATTTTTAAAAAGCTATGATTGAAAAAAAAAATGTAAGAAAACGCTACAGAGATAAACAAAATAAACAATTCAAATGCAGGAACATTTCTAATTATGGGTCAGTTAGAACCCCATAACAACTCTAATTGTCGCTCGGTGCGAAAGTTCTTATCACACACCATTAGCGTATCATTAGTGATAATTGACAGTGCCGATGAACCCTGCTCAAGCTTAACCTATTTGATGGCGTCTAGTGCAGGGGCACCACAGGCATCACCCTTGTTGCGGTTCTGGTCAAGTACTTCAGATGCTTTCTCTTAAATTGTCTTTCTATATACCGGCACGGCACCTATAAAATGTACGCGAGTTTCTTTTCCCGATATAGGTGCACGCAAAATGCATTCATATACAATACCCGCTTTTCCACCTACTGGTTCCATGAAATTTTCGTTGTCATAGTGAATATGAATGCATTTTGCGTGTACATGTCAGATAACGTTAATCGTGTACGATTTGGTAATATGTCGGTAAGTGAAAGAGTGCTCTTAAGACTCCGTAGGAAAATTGAAAGTGGAACTTCTTAGAAATGCAAGAAAATTTCAGAAACTTTCAGATTATTTCTCCCCCTTAAATTTAAACATATTTATTGCATAAATAAAAGATAATCGCATATTTTATTTAAAGCGATAAAAGATACTCATATTATATATAGTATATTTTTTATATTATTTCATTTTCAAAGAATGTTTGATTGTATTTACGTTTTCGAAATATTTTTAGTGATGTTTTTTAGTTACGTTAATAGAACGAGTGATCAATTATCAGAATTTTTTTCAAAACTTCGAAGGTTAACTAGATAATTTTTAGTTTTGATATTTAACAACACCTTACGCCACATTACTTCTGTAACAGTAAATTACATTTTAAAAAGAATCAAAATCATGTTTGTTAGAAAGATTTCTTTTTCATTTTTTTGGAATATTTGTATAGTTAATTTAAACAGTTTTGACCAGAATCAAATTCTTAGATAAATGTGCAGCAGAAAAAAAAATATCCCAAATCTTAAACGCTAGAAGATTTCCTGTTAAGTTTTGAGAAAACGTTTCTCTGATAAACATTTTTCTTAGTGCTTAGTGGGACATTAGATTGTGATAATTTATATTTAACACCACGTTACGCCACATTACTTCTGAAAAAGAAACGTACTCTTTAAAAAGATTCAAAATTATGTTTTATTAGAAATATTTCTTTTTTCAATTTGTTTTGTCATATTTGTATTGTTAATTTAAACAGTTTTGACCAGAATCAAATTCTTAGATGCAGGAGAAAAAAAATATCATAAATCTCAAACGTTAGAAGATTTCCTGTTCAGGTTTGAAAAAATCTAATAAACGTTTCTCTTAGGGCTTAGTGGGAAAATTTTTAGTGATACTTCTTTGAAAAAGTAAGAAAAGATTCAAAATTCTTAGAACTATTCAGCCATCATTTATATTTGTGTTTATAGATTTCTCCATAACGTATCGCATATTTTATTTTATTTTATTTATTATTCGGAAACTGCTAAAACGATTTCAGATTTTCTTAATTTTCTGGAAATTGTTTTTCAAATAACTTTGAAGCAAAATGTGATCGTATTTTAGAAACTATAAAAAAAAGTTTATTTCCCCGCTTTATCTACATTTTTTGAGGAAAAAAAAATATTTTAATATGTCTCAATTCAAAGAAATAGACTAACAAGTTTCTCCAGAATTTTCAATATTATCTGCGACGTAACATTATTAAGTCACATCGGAGATATCGGTCAAGTCTCCAGTTCTCTTAACTTTTGACTGTGATAAATACGTGTCATACTCTCTAACAATAATTCAATACATATATATTAAATAAATAAGCTATATAAATGCATTTATATGGATATTTAAATATTTATAATTGAAATAAATGCGCGGATGAAAATTCCGTAATGAGATAAGAAACTACATAAATTTCAAACACGAGAAGATTTTTAAGTGGAACTTAGGCATCTGACAGACATTTCACTTATTCACTTAGGGCTCAATGGGACAATATATTGAATTGCTTCTTAGAAAATATAACAAAAGTTTCGAAACTTTTAGAACCTTTCGTCCACCAATTATTTTTCAATTTATAGCTTTCCCCATCACGTACTCTTATCTTATTTTATTTTATTGTACTTTATTTGTATCAGAAGATTGCTATATAAGATTTCGTGTTTTCTTATTATTTTAAATGAAATTTTAAAAATAAATTTAAAGTTGGGATATTGTTAAGCTTTGGAAAGTTATAGCCTTATTGCTATAAGAGATATGCCTTCAGGAAGGACTTTTGAAGGGAAAGTGTCTCGTCGTTCTCATACATCTAATACAGTAAAATACTAAAAACCCTGCATGGTGAGCTTACCCAGATCGCACTGGATTCTATCCAGCGGACATCATTGTATGATTACGCTTCCAACCACTCAGCTGAGTGGACCTGTTTTTTATAGCAGTATGTGATCGGATATCATATTTACCTTTTGTTAATTTGAAAGTATACATTTTATATTTTGTTCCGGTTTCATCAGAATTCTTCAGAAATAAATCACATTATTATATGCCTCATGTTAAAGTGATTAATAGATTACCATTTTTTTTTCATCATTTTCATTATCAGCTGTGGAGTAAGGTCGTGACGGCACACAAATGTCAGTTGAGATTCCGATTCCTTATATTTGTATTTTAATAAATACATTATTCACTATGCAAAATTAATTCAGTATATGCACAGTTAAATAAATAAAGTACACAAATGCACGTATATGAATGTTTAAACGGTTATGATTGAAATAAATTCTTGGATTAAAATTATGTAGAGAGAGAAAAGAAACCTCAAAGATCTCAAACACGAGAAGATTTTTAAGCATCTTTAAGCATCTGAGAGATCTTTCTCTTAGGGCTCAGTGGGACAATATATTGTGATATCTTTTAGAAATGTAAGAAAAGTTTAAAAACATTCGGAGCTTTTGCCCACCCACTATCTTTGAAATTATAGCCTTATACAACACGTATCACATCCTTTATTTTATTTTCCATCGATAGAGTGCTATATCGGTTTTCTTTAATCTTCTTGAATCTAATTTTCAAATTACTGTGATAGAATATTTGAAAGGTGTTATCGACTATCATAAATATCTTGTTAATTTCGACAGTAGATAACTTATAATTTTCTGATATTTTTTTTCATGTATTTGAAGAAAGAGGGATAGATTACATTTTGATATTCTTGAATTTAAAGTATTTAATAAATTACAGATTAAAATGTTTCTCCTGTATATACAATAACATCTCTAAAATAAGACCCTCGCGTACCACCAATATCATCGGTCACAATTTTTAGCCTTTTAGTAAAATAAATACATAACGTATAATGGATTTATATGGATTTTTAAACAGTCATAATTAAAATAAATTCTGGGTAAAATTTCTACATAGAGAAAAGAAATTTCACAAGTATCGAGATTTCTAAGCTTGCATTAAACAACTGGAGAATTTGTCTTAGGGCTCAGTGGAGCAATTATTTGTAACGAATATTTTAAAAGTTTCAGGAAATGTCTCTCAGATATTATATTTTAATTTATAATATAAGTGTTGTAAATAAAGTATGATATTCTTATAATGTTATATTTTTTATTCATTCAGGTTTTCTTAAATTTTTAAAGGAAAATTTAAGAATTAATCTTAATTTTTTATTAAAATAACCTTCGTTGTAACATGGGAACCTGTATCAGAAATTTCTTTTCGAAAAAATGTAATTTATAGAAGTTTCAGATTTCACCATAATATTTCCGAAAAAAAAATCAGATTTCAATGTGTCTCAATTTAAACTATTTAATAGATTAGCATTTTTGTTTTCTATTTTCAATATCGGCTGTGTCGTGGGATCATGACACGACGCCGGAAATGGCAATCACACGTCTGGTTATCTTAGACATGCATCATTATAAAAAATTGATTTACTAAAAAAAAAAAAAAAAAAAAAAAAACTATATATATACAGGATGCCCATAATTAAACGACCCTACTTTAAAGTTGTCTACAGACAAAACTATTGATCATAAAGCTGTAAAATTTTGTAAAAGACATATTAAAGGGATGGGAATTTGTTTAAGCTAAAAAAATATAAATAAAATAGTTTAAAATTTCGCCACCAGAGGGCGTTTCTTAATAAATTACACATTTAGCATTGCGATAGTTTAGTAATTTTATTTATTAATGTTAACCCATATTAAATACTCACAAATACACAAAATAACAAAACTGCAGTGCACTGTTTTATATTTAAATAATATCACAAGAGCCGCTCATGGCTACCTCTCTCACAACAAAACATTCTATGAACTGGCATAAACAAACGCAGACGATAAAAGTTATTGCCAAAATGCAAAGCATAAAACCGATCGAACATACCGGCCCCCGTTGAATGATTTTCCTTCAACCACAATTATAATACATTATTACACTTTAAATTTTAAACAAATAATACAGCATGTTCTAGTAAACAATAAATTGACAAATTACAAAAGATAATAATTTTTCCATGGGTAACAGACAAATTTTTGAAATTGGTCTCTTGAAAACACCTCTTTGTGTTTTTATGTTTACTACTCTAAAATTCTGCACGCATTATGTAATGATGTACACTCATGACATCTAACACTCAAATTAAATTTGTTTTAAATGCTGCAATAATTTATTTCTTTTCTCATATTTTATTTAAAAAATAACTCAGAAATACTTTATTTTAAAGTATTTAAAGTTTAACACTCTCGATTTAATTAAAATAAGACTTAAACCTTCTGGATAAAATAAATGTCATTTAAATAACTCGAATAATATATGTCTCATATAAATAATCTCTCTAAATAAATTTCTGTATAAATAATATCGCACTCAAATAATATATACACTATCAATACACATTTTGTATGAATATTTTCTTTGATAAACACAAAATACATTCAATCAAATAGAAATTAGCTTAATTTTACATATTTACACTCAAAATATCTTATAAAGCTGACTGCTTAAAAAAAAAAAAGGATTAACAATATTTATAACATGAAATATACTACAATTATGAATTGTTTTTCTACATATTGCATGACCATTCAAAGGCCAAAACTTCTGCCTTAACTGAAAAAGTAAAGCTTGTGGACCTAAATGTAAATACCGTTTATGAAAGTATTCTACTATCATTTGAGTAAGTTTACTTTTATCATGTAGTAAAATTGGAAATTTTTGGTTGGCATTTCAGTTACTGTTCCCTAATCTACCTCCTACTCTTAGAAGACCTTCTTTATCAAGAAATGGATGTAAGTTTTTTAACTGACTATCATGATTAATATTACCTGATTTTTGCAAGGATTTTATATTCTTGTCAAAAAACTCACGTTGAACACTTTTTAACAAAAAACTTTCTGCTTTGTTGAGCTCTTCGAGGTCCAGAGGACCCTCCTTTTTTTCTTTTTTACAATTACTAAGGAATATGAAAATAAATCCTAAAATACGAATTATTTTACAATAGTTATTACTTAAATCAATTATATCATGCACAAAAGAATTAATAGAAACTGTAAAAACAGATATGCTTTTAAAGTCACTTATATTAATATTTTTCAGTTCATTTGAAAAGTCACTGGAATTAACTGCTGCAGGAATATTTGTATTGGGATAGTCTTTTTCCTTTAGGAACAATGGACCACTCCACCATAACTCATTTGATAATAGTTTATCAGGATTAGCTCCTCTTGTTAGAAGGTCAGCAGGGTTAAGCTGAGATGGAACATGTCGCCACTGCATCCCTTGAGTTAGTTCTTGTATTGTAGAAATCCTATTCGCAACAAAAGTTTTTAGAACGTATGGTTCTTTTTTAATCCAGGATAATACTATCATGGAATCGGACCACAAGAAGATTTTGTTTATACTAATTTTGAGCGAAGAAATCACTCGTTTTATAAGCTTTGTCAATAAAACTGCTGCACAAAGCTCAAGTTTTGGAACAGTTAATTGCTTTAAGGGAGAAACTCTAGATTTACTTGTCACTAATTTTACAGACACTTGACCTGATTCTGTCACAGATTTGCAGTAAATTACCGCACCATAGGCTGCTTCAGACGCGTCGCTGAAACCATGTAACTCGATCATAATTGCATCTTTCAATAAAATACACCTACTAATCTCAAATTTATTAATTAATTGTAGGGTATCAGAAAACTCTCTCCATTCCTTAGCCTCTTTCTCGGTTAGCAAATCATCCCAATTTAATTGTAATAACCATAACTTCTGCATAAATATTTTTGCTTTAATTATAACAGGAGATACTAAACCTAAGGGATCGAATATACTTGATATAGTTGATAACACTTGTCTCTTAGTGACATTTACATCATTATGAATTTTAACATTGAAACTTAAACAATCTTTCTTCGATTTCCACAAAACACCTAACGCTTTAGATTCTTCTGAATCACCAAAGGGGTATATTTCGACATTTGTTTTACAAAGTTGTGGAGCATTACTGCACCCTTTATATAATAACATTCCTGCACTGTTTAAAATTTCTATTAATTGATTTTGGAGTTCCAATGCAGAACTTAAAGAATCAGCTCCAGATAGAATATCACCCATATACATGTCTTCTCTCAGTACGGGTGCTGCTAAAGGAAACTTGCTTCCTTCATCCTTAGACAATTGAAGTAGTGTTCTCATGGCCAAAAAAGGTGCGCTAACAGTACCATAAGTAACTGTCGTTAATTCAAAATTTTTAATTGGCTCGTTAAGACCTTCCTTCCATAAGACTTTTTGCAGCTTCCTCTGATCTGGATGAATAGAGATTGCTCTATACATTTTTTGAATGTCTGCAGTGAAAGCGACGATATATTTTCTAAATCTCAACATAATTGAGAATAAATCATCTTGTATTACACCTCCGTTATATTGAATAGAATTAAGTGAGTTTCTCTTAGTTGTTAAGGAAGACGCGTTAAATACAACTCTCAAAGGCGTTGATGTACTTTTTTCTATTCCTCTATACACTCCAAGATGAGGAATGTAATAGGATCCACTTTCTTCCTCGCTTTCGTTAACTTCCACCATGTGGCCTAACTGTTGATATTCTTTTAAGAAATCTGAATATAATCTTAAGTACTCAGGATCTTTTGCTAGACGATTCCATAAAGAGTTTAATTTTTTCGTATATTTACGATTAACACTAAAATTCTCAGTAAGAGATTTTCCGCGTGATGTGAAATATAAATCAATCTCTCGTTCCAACTCTTCTGGTAAAAACCATTTTTTTCTCCTTGTCTCACACTAATGTGGGAATCTGTTTCTCTATCTAATGTTTGATATAATTTATCCGATACTATAAGCTGTTTTAGACTCTCGAAATTAGAGACATTTCTTAAATTTAAATAATATTCCCAGTTTGTCATTAGACGTGAAGAGAACTGTACATGCGTCTCATTTGGTTGTTTAACAGCTTTTCTAAATTGCTCTAAGCAAAAATAAGGTGTAGGTTGAAATTCTTTTAACACTAATTCTTTTATTTTTGCATAATTCTCGATATCACTATCATGTAAGTAAGTTTTTATGTTAGATGCTTTATCCCTTAATAAATTTAACAGAATTTGTGCTTTATATTGTTCTGGAACATTTTTAGTCTTAAAAGCTCGTTCTAAAGACGAAAAGTAAAATCCCCATCCTTCAGGACGTATTGGAATTCTTACAGTCAAAGTTCGAACACTTTTTATCAATTGATCTAACGATTCTAATTTTATTTCACTCTCACTAATATTAGATTTAGCTTCAGATTTAATTTTAGCCAATTCTATTTCAAGTTTAATTTTTTCCAGATCATATTGCTTTTGCTCCTCCTCAATTCGGATTTGCTGTTTACGATTTTCAATTATATCGTTTGTTATATCTGTCACAAAATCTGGTTTATTTTTATACATTTCACTGTCTTCAATAATAACGTTTAAATCTGCAATTGTCATATTTTCATTAACATTTAGATTTATTTCAGTGGCTATAAGCCTTAAATCTTCTTTTTTTGCACCTTTAAACATTGTTTAATATATGTATAACAGTAAAGATAAGAAAAATCACGTTCACTTACTTTTCGAATAATCTTTTGACGAATTTCGTAGCACGGAACACTTAGCACTTATAATTCATCTCGGCGTTTCACTCAACTTAAAATTTGATTTTAGAAGCTCGTTGAATTTAATCTCAGGCTGCTTCTTCGTTGCTGGGCGGACCATTATGTTAACTCATATTAAATACTCACAAATACACAAAATAACAAAACTGCAGTGCACTGTTTTTTATTTAAATAATATCACAAGAGCCGCTCATGGCTACCTCTCTCACAACAAAACATTCTAGGAACTCGCATAAACAAACGCAGACGATAAAAGTTATTGCCAAAATGCAAAGCATAAAACCGACCGAACAATTAACTTAACCTTATTTTAAAGACAGCATTTCACAACATGTTCCTAGCATTTCCCAGAACATACTGCTATCAAGTGTGGAACATGCTATCTTACAATTCCAGATGGTATCTGAAAATGATGAAAGACATGCAGAACATGTTTGGTTATAGTAAAATTTGCTAAACTATCGTAAATGTATGCTAAATGGGTAATTCGTTTAAAACCGGCCTCCTAATTTTTTTTCGCTCAAACAAATTACGATACCTTTATTACGATACCTCTCCAAAAAAATTCAGAACAATCTCAACAATAGTTTCGTCTGTAGTCAACTTTAAAATAGGGTCGATTAATTATGAATATCCTGTAAATAAAATTTCTAAACTATCGTAATGCTTAATGTGTAATTTATTAAAAATCGCCCTCTAGTGACGAAATTTTGAACAATTTTTATTTATATTTTTTTTAGCTTAAACAAATTCCCATCCCTTTATTTTGTCTTTTACAAAATTTCACAACTTTGTGAACAATAGTTTTGTAGGTAGACAACTTTAAAATAAAATAGGGTCGTTTAAATAATGTACACCCTGTACATTAAATAATCAAAATAGTGGAAACACTCTACTAAGCAGTACTAATATTATGTTTTATTGATTTTGGTGACAGGCAATATTATTAAGGTTAATTTTACGATCCATCTTGTAAACCACACAAATATACAGGGTGTTTTTTTGTAACTGACGCTATTCAGAACCATCATTAGCTTGTTCAAATAACCGGAATGACACTAAACTTGATAAGGGGGCTAAACACGCTATGGGGAAAAAAAGATTCCAAGGAAAAAAATAGTTCAAAACACCGCCGATAGGGGAAAATATGGCGCTGCTGTAGGCGAGAATGAGCACAAAACACGGGTAATAAATGAAAATGCAAAATTATCCCTACATATGTGACAACAGCGTCAATAATTGGGACTATAAACGCATACGAAAAGCTCCATTTTTAGCTCCTCGTCTGATAATTGGACATTCAAGGATCACTCATAAAAATCTCTTACTTCGGGAGGATTCACCCATGTGTCCATATTGTCTATTCGATCACCTGACCATTCATCACGTTTTAACTGACTGCCCGGACATTCGGCACTTGTATAGAATTTATTTTAATTCATTACACCAATCTTGACAAACCTCATTGGGGAAACACCTCATGGAGCACTCTTTACTTTTTTAAAACATGCAGGATTTTACTTTGAAATAATTTTTTTTACTGCTTTCATCGGTTCAACAACCCAGTTTTTTCTTTAACAATTTAGTGATATCCCATCCCATCCAGACAGCTCTTTTAATTGTACTTGCATTGTTTCTGTCTCACTTTTTGGTATTTTTTCATCTTTATTTTGGCACAGCATGTCTCTTAAGAGATTTTGCGTCATAAAACCTCATACAACCAACCAACCATTTTTAGCTGAGATTGAATATGAGACTCAAGTTGCCGTAGAGCTCGTGTAACCCAAACTAATGACGCTGTTGTCGCATGCGTTGGTACAAATTTGCATTTGCATTTGTTACCCGTGTTTTATGTTCATTCTCGGCGGTGTAGCCTACAACAGCGCCGTATTTACCCCTATTGCCTGTGTTTAAAACTATTTTTTTCACAAAATCTTTTTTTTTTCATGGCGTCATTAGTCCCATTACCAAGTTTAGTGCTATTCGGTTTATGAGAAAAAGTTAGAGATGCCTCTGAATAGCATCAGTTTTAAGAAAACACCCTGTAATTTTGACGATCCGGGGTTGAATTTCGCTACAAATTGTTGCGTCGTAGCTCTTCTGTTTGCATGTGCATAATGTGTATCATGCAGACAATTTTTATCAGTCGATTGTGGTACCGCTTTCTCCTGGTATCAATCCCCTGGTACAAGTGATTTTTGCCCACCATTCCACTTTTCACTCGAGGTTTGTTGGCTTAGCTGTCACTCTCTTGAAGACTCTAGACATGGCTGTTCTAGAAAAGTCGAGACAGTCAGCAATTTTAGACGTAGTTGAACCGTCCTCCAGGAGCTCAGAATAATACTGCACGAAAAATACAATCCTACGCGGGTAACGTTGTACCCTACTCGAACAGAAATAGAAAAAACAACCATGAAAAAATAGTCTACAATTATGTATCTAATATTCATTTTACGTTTTATATTGACACATATATATTCATCAGTATTCAAATATATAGTTTTGTTTTCGCTTGAAAAAATATTCTCGACATTAAAAAAAAAAGGATGAACCCGAAATCGACCCTCAAAAGACCGAAACAGTTAGAATGAATCCGAGCCGAACACGACTCGCAACACGCAAGAACAACAGTAAAAAAGGTATCAGCACGACCAGAACAACGGGTCAGATTCGGTTAACATCGTTTCGGTTAATATCGATCGACAAAGAAATTTCGGTACTTTTCGGTTAGCCGGGCGCCAATGTTACATATACATACATGTATATGTATATACATATACACACTTATATATATATATATATATACATATATTGTATATGTCGCATATGTACATATATATCCACATATATGTAGTATATATATATATATATATATATATATATATATATATATATATGTGTGTGTGTGTGTGTGTTGGTGTGTGTGTGTGTGTAAAAAGACATATATAGGTATGTATAACACTGGTGCCCGACTAACCGAAAAGTATCGAAATTTCTAAGTATGATTTAAATATCTGAGATACCTTTCATTTAAAACTTAATCAGGCAATATGTGATACATATATTTTTTAATGCAAGTCAAATTTTTAGAAACTTTCAGAAGCTTTCTGCTACCTAATATATTTGAATTTAAAGATATCTACATCACATAACGTATCTCTTATTTTAATTTATTTTATCTTCTATCTGACAATTGTAAGATGAGGGCTAGACTTTCTTAACTTTTTAAATTACTTTTTGGAAAGTGTGATCGGATATCCGAAAATTCCTTGAACTTCAAAAGTAATAGACAGTTTATAATTGTCTCTGATTTGATCAGAAAAATTTCAGGAAAAAAAATCACATTTCTAAAAGAAATATTTTTTTCTCGTAAAAAAAGCGATATTTTTGGGTACGTTCCCAATATGACATGGCCCCACCAGTGGCCGAGAGGTTCTGCTCTCGAAGCTGGTAGACGGGAGGTGCTGGGTTCGATCCCAATCGCGCCCGTCGGCCTAATCGTTCGGAGTTTTCGTGGTTTTCTTCGAACCTTGGTTCTCCAAGCGTTAATACGGGTTAGGTTCCCTTAGAAAGACCTCCACGGAAGGCACTTCCCCCCTTAGGGCCTATATCCCACGTGTTGATAATTGGCCGACATAAATACAACCAACCAACCCAATATGACATGTGTGAAAATAGCATATAAATTTCTGTTATGATTAAAAAATATATTTATGTAACTACTACTGTAACAATAGAAGCTCCAAGAGCAGTCAGTTTGACTGCTACCAAATATGTATACAGGGCAACTTCAAAAATCCGGCATCATCGGGACCCGGACTATGCCGGATTTTCGAAAATTCCATATTTTTGAAGGAATGTCAAAAGTAGAATCTAGGAATATCAAAAGTGGTACTATGTTCTTAATGGTGCCTTTAGTCATAATTTATTTCATTATTAAGTGATAATTATGTAAGAAAAACAGAAAATTAAATATAAAAATAAACTTACATTAATTGGTATTTTCTATGTTACAGAAAAAAAGGTACTTGTTAGTTATCCCGTCGACCAATTTCGCCAAACCACTCGCCAAATTATACAAATTGACATAATTTTTATTTTAAATAATGAAAGAACAAATAAATTAATATAACATTAATAAAAATACAAATAAAAGGTTGAAATAAAAATCTCTTGATGACGTAAACACGTGTTGTCAAGTGAATGTGTCATTTACGATCAACCATTATTGGCATTTAATCTTACAATTTGGCGACAGTAATTTGGTCGACGGGATAACTAACAAGTATAAAAAAAATCTAATAAAGAGTGAAATTATTTCCTATCGTGTAATTTCTGAAACATCGATGTCAATTTTGTTTGCTTCTTTTTTTTTTGCCGTTCTTTAAGAAGTTTTTCTTGTATTTTATAGAAATGAAGAATTTCTTTTACGGATCCATTTCAGAAATAGTACAGTCTTGATTCTCTAAAGCAGATTTCAATTCTACAGTCAAATTTATGCATTTTTCAAGTGACACCTTTTTTCTGCTTGTTGTTCATACTCGTCTTCGGAACTGTTACTAGCGTTATCAGCAGTTCTATTTAGCACAGCGTCAGAAGAGAGACTGCACAGAACTTGTGTACAAGTCTCCATGCCGTTCCTGAGCAATAGTGAAGCTCCCAGAAAATAAGTTCAGAGAATAATCGCCTCTGACAAATGAAAAAATGTAGATTTTTTTTTTTTTTTTTTTTTTTTTTTGCATTTTTACTTTCGATTTTGAAGATTTTAATTCATAAACAACTGCTATTTTTCTTTTACGATAACTTGATAGTGTAAAACAAAAAGAAAGGGAAAAGGGTGGTTTTGATGCCGGATTTTTTAAGTTGCCGGATTTCTGGATGACGGATTTTTGAAGTCACACTGTAATTCGATTTCAACCAGACATATCTTTAGAAAAGACTTAAATATATATATATATATATATATATCACACGTAAGTAAATTACATAGATAATTTAAAAGATTTAAATAAAAATTCTGGTGTACATTTTTTTTATAAAACGTGAGTGGAATTTCCGGCGCTTCTACTGTTAAATGGTCATTAGTTCATTGTAATTTCCCATGTCATATTCAATAGATTTAATTTATTTTTAATATAAAAGTACTTTGTTTGCAACTAATTTTAATATACTTCAAAAAAATTAATAAAATAAATCAAAGCTTAAATTAAAGCTAGAAATAAAAACAAATTTCTGTCAAAATTGAAAGAGTGTTAAAATGTGTTTAAGTCCTAGCATCAACATATGGATAAAAAATTGTAAGAAGAAATACAAGTTTAAAAGGAACAGAAAAGAAAGCAAATTACGTCATTTTAATTATTAACTGTAATTTGCTTTTTCATTGTGCAATATGCAGGCGCCAACTGGTTAGGGAAGTAAAACCACATCTCTGTTTAGACGTACCACTGAATCTTTTTGTTCCGAAAGTTAATTTGTTGAACTACCATTTTCATGAGATACAACAAATGAACTAGTGGGTTAAAAAATGGAAAAGAAAAGACCTAAAAACCTACGAAGCAATTTTTTTATCATACACAATATTGTTTCCGTGTTTTCTCAGATGCAATTTAATTTTTTTAAGTCAAATTACTTTTATCTTATAAGTAAACAGAAGTGAATTTTGAATGATATTCAATACATTAAAACAAAATAAACTGAAAATTAAATTTTAATTGTGATTAAAACCTTGTTTTTATTTTAAGCGCCACTCATTTAATTTCTTAATATCGTAAAAAAAAAATTTTCATTTTAAATTTCGTTTATTGTTTTGTTTAGCAGTTTTCTAGTTCACCCTAAATTTTTCATCTAGTAAGTTCAAACCTTTATTTATCGTACATGAATTAAGTCATTATTTGAATCTAAAGGTATACATTGGATATGATATAATACAGCGAACTTAAAGTTACGAACATTATACTCATATACTCAGATGACCGTAATACTGCACTGTAAAAAAACGACATTTTTACAACACAAAGTACTGTTCATCTCGCGCTCAAACTCGATCACAGTCGAATGTGCTGTAGCTTTCTTTGGTTTCTTGACTATATAAACATGAAAAATAACAGTAGTTCCGTAAAATTAACAACACAATGTGCTGGAAAATCTACAGTGTTTTTTTTTTGTTTGTTTGTTTGTTTTTTTTCAGTGTAGATAACAGTGATTGAGTGCAGTTAGAGCTTTATTAAGTATGCATCACATACGATTGAAAGAGCGCAGCTATGTATGCGATCAATAGTTTCTAAGAATAAAGCAGCATGGTATTTTTGTTTAAACTTCTTTTTAATGTTTTTTATACTTTATTTGTTTTATTTCTAATGTTCAACATTCTGAACATTAAATGGATTAAACCTTTAATTTATATGCAATTTAATTTTTTTAAGTCAAATTACTTTTATTTTATAAGTAAACGGAAGTGAATTTTGAATGATATTCAATTTTTTGAACTACCATTTCCATTTATCGTTTTCATTTACCCATTACCATTTCCATTTCCATTTATCGTTCGTTGAAAATGTTCTTTTTAAGCCAATTCAAACATAGTAGGTTATTTAATAAATCTATATATGCATATAGGTTGCCCATAATTAAACGAACCTATTTTTAAACTGTCCACAGACGAAACTTTTGTTCAGAATGTAGTCAAATTTTGTATAGGATATAATAAAGGTATGGATGCGCTCAATAGTTTCTAAGACTAAAGCAGCATAGTATTTTTGTTTAAACTTATTTTTAATATTTTTTATAATTTATTTGTTTATTTATCTAATGTCCATTTATTGTTCGTTAAAAATCTTTTTTTTAAAGCTAATTCAAACATAGTAGGTTATTTAATAAATCTGTATGTGCATACAGGTTGTTCATAATTAAACGAACCTATTTTAACTCTTAAATGCCGGGTGTTGCTTTTCGGCAATATACCCAATTTAGGCTGTAAAATACTATTAGAATAATACTGAAGCTATAATGCCTAATGTTGCCAATAAAATACATTCTGAAAATGTTATTAAATCGATTTTCAACATGTAGATGGCAACACTTGTGCTGTTTAAGAATAAAAATAGATTTATTTTTTTCAATTGTTGCTACTTGTTCTTTTTGTTTTGTTTGGAAAGCTTGCGAAATACCCTATTTTGTTCTGCAGTGAGCACGTAAAATTTATTTCTTATTATAGTTCCTAAAATTCTTGCGTGTTTAATATTGTAGAATTTTATCAAGGAAAATTATTTTTTCAATTAAAGACCAGTATTGCCGATTAGTAACAAACTGTTTTTTAGCTGTAAACCATACTTAAAACAAAATATGATTTTTTTAAGTATTTTTCCCATGATTTATTTAAAAAATGAAAGCCAAAAACATTATTACAATGATGTTTGAAAAATCAGGCATTTAAGGGTTAAAATTGTCTATAGACGAAGCTATTGCTCAGAATGTTGAGAAAATTTATGGAGGACACAATAAAGGTATGGATGCGCTCAATAGTTTCTAAGACTAAAGCACCATAGTATTTTTGTTTAAACTTCTTTTTAATATTGTTTTATATCTAATGTCCATTTATCCTTTGTTAAAAATGTATTTTTTTTTTTTTGGCGAATTCAAACATAGTAGGTTATTTAATAAATCGGTGTACACATACAGGTTGTCCATAATTAAACGAACCTATTTTAAAATTGTCTACAGGCGAAAATAATTGTTCAGAATGTCGTAAAATTTTGTGGAGGATATAAAGGTACATAAAGGTATGGGAATTTGTTTGATCAAAAAAAAGTTCAACATTTCGCTGCCAGAGGGAGTTTTTTAACGAATCAGACATTTAGCATACGTTTACGGTACAGTAAACTTCCGATAATCCGCCACTCTATTAACCACCACCCTCGGTTAACCGTCAGCCCCCATTCCTAATATTTATATATATATATATATATATGACGAAAATTCAAATGCACATAAACCCGAGTGAGACGGCTCCGTTTTGAGTAAAATGCTTGTCTGACGTCAGGAACAGAAGCTAATATTTCCGAGAATGAAATCAGAGGCTGTGTTAATTGTGACGAGAATTGGTTACGATTAATAAACGGATAACGAAATTATTCAAAAGGTTTTGAATCCAAAGAAATCCAAAGCAGATAATGTGATGAATCTGGGAATCATCATCTTGCAGTCAGTTATACAGATTATGCTCTCTAAATGCATTAATCAGTTTGAGATGTAAGAGGAAGCAGATGCAACCCAAGTACTTTTATTAGTTATTTAGTAGAGATAACCAATGACCTCTTTTGTTCCTTATCTAATTTCATTTTGTGACAACATTCTCGTATACAAAAGAAATAAAGTATGTTGTCTACGCAATGGACCTTTTCATACAATAAGATATGAATATAATAGCTCAGCCAAACTTCCAGATAAGAAAAAAATGTTTTACTAACACAAGTACACAGAACGTAATTTACATATAAAATACAATAAATAAAATAAAATAATATAAATTAACAATAATCTTAATTAGTCATACGCTCATTAACGTCCGAAGCTTGACAATGTTATTGGCGTACTTATAATCCGTTTACTTTTTTATATAAATTTTTCTTATCAAATTCCCAATTCTCTTTAATTTAACAAAAATAATTGCTCTACCATCCTTTTAAATTCATTTCGAATAAATAATGTATACAGAGACAATTAGAATGAAAGAATATAAAAAAAATCCAGCATTCATTGTTTTAAAATCTTTTCAAACACATTTATTATAAACATTTTAGTATATATATAAATGTATATTTATTTCAGAACTTAAAAAAAAAAGGGATGACAAAGAAAATCGATGATTTATATTTTAAAGCATTTTCGTTTATCTCTTTCAAAAAAAAATTTTTTTCTATTTTATAACACTTTTTGGTGGAAAAAATACACTTTTTTTCATTAAGAAATATGTGAAAGGATTTTATAACTTTTGAAGAGTCCATTGTACTGCGTTTATTTATTTTTTTTATCTTTATCTTTTTCTTTTTTACACGAAATAAAAGAAAGGAAATATCTTTCTTTTTTTTAACGTTAACATTTCTGGGCAACGAGGAATGTCAAGTAAATTTTTAAATCCCTTCAAAGCTTTTTATCACTTCTTTTGTAAAATTTTGAAAGAACCACGTGTTTTAAGAGTTATTAACTTTTCTTCGAGTACACTCAATATAATGAATTGAAGTTCTAACAGTGCAGTGTGATTTTTTTTTCTTTTCAAAGTGAAGTTGACATTTTCCGCATTTATTTCATTTTCAAATATTTAAAAATTTTTAAATAGTTTCTCCGAAATATTTGTTTATTTAGGGGAAGGTGGCCTAAAATGATACCCTTAAGGGGAAAAACTTTTGTAAAATAACATAACTGTTTAAATAAAACTTTGGCCCTATGCTAGTATGTTTTACACTATATTTTGCATTATAAATATATTTTAAAAATATTTTAAACCCAAATTGACTAATGAAAAAAATAGATTTTTTTTAATGTCTAAAGGATCATCTTACCCTCACCAAAGGACAAAATGATCCTTCATTTAAAAATATTTGTAATGTTTTTTATCGGCAAAATAAAGGATATAAAAGTAATTAAGACAATACATAAGTGTAATTCACAACTAAAAATATATTCCATTAAGTAAACCAAGTCATATTTCTGTACATGAAAGACTGCATATCTAAATAGATATGAAAGTTAGTGCTTACTTTATAACAGATGTTACAAAACCCATTTTTTTTTTTAATAATTCTATTCCTACGCGTAATACTACAATCCCTTGAATACCGCCATTGCTTCTTCTTCACTTGCCACAATTAGTTTATGTGTTACTCGGTAGATAGCGCGACCTGTCTGGAAGAAAACATACGTGGATCTTTTTGCCGGCTAGGATAATTTTAGGCTACCTTCTCCTATTAATGGTTTCAGTGACGTAGAATTTTAACAAATCTCATCGCTGTAAATTTTTAGATTTCATTTTTTTTGTATTAGCTTGTTTCGTGGAGTTAAGAGTACCCTTTATACATAAAGGAATTAAAATATACGATGTTTTTATGAGTAAAAAGAGCAGGAAAAAATATTTAGATAAAAAATATTTTTATTTGTGGTATAATTCTTTTCTTTAACCTACAATTTCTCAGATAAATAGTTCATAATATAAATCTTTTTAAATAAAGGATTTTAATATAAATCCCGAATCAAAACAATATTTGACAAAATTGCTCTTAATTCATGTGGCATTATTCTTCTGTTTACGTAAAATGCATTCTAAACAGGTAACAAATAAAAAGAAAAATTTAAAACAATTTTTAAAACTAATCGTCTGAATGCTAATTTTATTGTAAATAATTTTGCAGAATATATAATCTTTAAAAAAGATTTTCTTCCAAAGTTATTGAATATATAATTTAATATACATTTGCATTTAAATAATGTAAATCGCTTTTTTTACGATTTTAAAATGCAATTTTTAAACTTTATTATTGAATTTTATTGAAAATTTACGCATTATAACAAACATTTGAATACGACAATTCGAATAAATATTTATTTTTTCTATTTTTTATCCCTAATATTTCTTATCCCTATATCAATTCAACTTTTTTTTTCTTATTTTTGAGAAATTAAGTTACGAATAAAAATGAATAGTTCTGTTATATCATTTTGAAATATTGATTTTGTATTCATTCTTGCAAATTTTTAGTTTTATTCGATTTTTTTTTTTTTTACATTATCGGTTGAATTCAATTTATGATTTTTTTAAAAATTTCAGATTAATGAAATTTAAAAATAAAGAATTATTTGCAGTTGCGTATTGTTATATTACAAATTTAATGGTCAGAAAAATATTATGATTTAAAATTTTTCAAAAATAAAAAATATTCTATTTAAGAAAAATTGACGAAATAAATAAAATAAAAAAGTACACCAGTATAAAACATAATTATAAAGTTATTAGTTAACCGAATGTTTAAACTTTAGTTATTATTATTATTATTGTTATTGTTATTTTTGTTGTTGTTGTTTTATTAATTTGCTAGTATCATAGAGTAAAAAAAAAAAAAAAAATATTACATCCAGAGGTTACATGAATTTTCTAAAATGGAACTCTAGTTTCAAAATTCTTTATTCATATTTTCTTTCATGTTTGTGGCATAGTTCAATACTAGATGTTTTAATTACTGAAAATGTAAATTATAGCCTAAAACAGGAAAAAAATATACACATATTCTAAATTTTTCGATGTATAAAGTGCCTCGTGATATTAAGCCCACCTAAAAATTGAGACTATATTTTTTTACGGAGTATATTTTCCGTATTATGCGTATCCCGTTCCATTCGAAAACACCTTAATTTATAAAATATAATCGAAATAGAAGAAAAAATGTTGAATACTAGGTATAATGTGTTCACAAAGTGTATTTACACGGAAAGAACGATTTTGTTAAAACAACAAAAAAATAGTTGTGCCAACCAAATTTTGCCCCCACCAAATATTTTTTGTTGGACTGACAAAATCTTTTTGTTAGTTCAATAAAATTTTATTGAAAGAACAAAATCATTTGATCAGTTGAACCAACATTTGGTCAGTCCAACCAAACATTTTAGCTGGGGCTATATTAACTAAATCTTTTTTTTCCGTGTACAAGTTTAAGCTTGTATTACAAACACAAACGATAGGTACATATATGAAAAGTAGCTCAGTATTAGGAGTATATGTTGAAGAGGTTTTTATTTTAGTCATAAAATAATAAACCTTTGTGTATATACCATTGATCGCACGAGACACGTCAAGCCGACAATCGTCGACATTTTCCCCTGATAATCTATTTCGTCCGCTGCTTGCTTTATCCAATATTCAGTCGGCCTCCATGGGTTTTTTCTGCACATCCATCAACACATGTATGACGCAAGAAATTCATGGAGACAGGTTCAGTATTGGATAAAGCAAGGAGTAGACAAAAAAGAGTATCAGAGGAAAATACCGACAATTATCACTCCGTGCATCCAATGGTACACATAAAAAGGTTTATCAATTGATTCAAAAACAAAAATGTCAGTATATACTCTTAATACTGTACTACTTTCCATACATGTATCTGTCATTTGCGTTTGACGGTCTGATTGGAGCAAGATCGCCTGATCGGAGATCCAGCTTAGACTTATTTACGCTCCACCCTGGGGTCTCCCCGACACGCAAGGGCTCGCAGGCAAAAACCCAGCCCAGCCAGACGGGGAAGGCACCTATCTATTACAAAACATAAAAAAAAAAACATATTCACTTTAAAATTAATTTACAATCTATGGCCGAAGCCAGGCTGTCAATAGTCCGACAAGGGGCAGCATAATCAGTAGTTCTGGAAAATTGCAAACAACTTTAGGGTACCAACCGAAGTAAAAATTACAATTATATTCTGAGTTCAACGATAACAAGTTAAATTCAATTGCATACAAGAAATATTTTCTGAGTCAAAAGAATTTACAATTTCTGCACACGAACAATTTCCCAGCAGATTAATTAACAACAGGCTTATATTTTAATTTTGCTATAAGTACTTTTGAATGCCAAGAGGTTTAATCAACACAATATTTTGGGCCGTCAATATACTAAATGATAGTGCAATAAGTTAATTCAATATTTGATTTCAATCTGTACAAGTTTCGACACAATTTTTGAATACTAGTAAAAAAGCGCTATTTTTGAATGCGAACATTATGAACACGATTTTTGAATGCGAACATTATGAACACAATTTTTTTAATACAAGTATTATAAAAAAAAAATTTGGAAGTAAACATAAAAACACAATTTTTGAGTTGCATACAATAAATATTCTCTGCGTCAAAAGAATTTACAATTTCTGTACACGGACAATTTGCCAGTAGGTTAATTAACAACAGGCTTATATTTTAATTTTGCTATAAGTACTTTTGAATGCCAAAAGGTTTAATATACATACTTTTTTGGGCCATCAATATACTAAATGATAGTGCAATAAGTTAATTTAATATTATATTTCAATCTGTACACGTTTCGACACAATTTTTGAATACTAGTAAAAAAAGCACTATTTTTGAATGCGAAAATTATTAACACAATTTTTTTAATACAAGTATTATAAAAAAAAATTGGAAGTAAATATAAAAACACAATTTTTGAGTGCTAACTTTTAACATTTAATACTTTAAATGGAAATAGTAAATCAAAAATATACAATGTAAGTATTATGGAATAAAAGCTTGAAATTGTAAAGAGACTTTGTGAATAACCCTATAAAGAACACCAGTCAAAAACAAAAGTGATCAAACAGTAAAGCAGGAACGTACGATGCATGTAATGTAGAAATTTCAATTCGTATGATATTTTTCTTTAATTTTCAATCTTTCATTTTTATATCTGAAATAGTATAACACACAACTGAGAATTTTTTTGGAATCAAAAGTCCGCGTTGCGGGAGTATAGGGTAATATGGCCCATATGATATATTTATGAGATCTGTATCAGTAATCTTAAAAAATATTTCTTTAAATGACAACTGCATAACTTTAAGGAGACAACCGAACCGAACCGCCCTGTTGCATATTTATTTGCATTTCTCGAAATCTGTTTCCATAGATTTGCACTTTTTTATCCCTCGGTACGGTATGCTATTTGTTTCTCCCAGCTTATTTTGTGCCGTCTCCAAAAAATAACGTTACCTTACAGAAGCCAGCCGTAAAACAAATCAGTACGATTAAATACTCTATAGCATTTTTTTAAACTTCTAATCATCGCACATTTTCAATTTTTATACCGCCGTATTGGGAAAAAAGTACTTTTAAACGCAATTTGTTTGAAAACTGCAACTCCATTTGTTTTTGAAATATTAATTTTTTTGTAGTTTTTAGCACCATTTGTTTAATTTTGGCAACTTACGTACTCCATTTATGTAGAAAGTAAAGGAAAAATAGTTGAAAAATAGCAGTTATATCTTTTTGTTCCCATTTTCTCATAACAACCGAAAGAAAATGTAATTAAAATACGTGCTATTTTGAAAAAATATAAAGAATAATTTCTGTTAAAACATGGAGCTATTATAAACTATATTTAATTTTAAGTATCTATAGACGCTTTCAGTGTGACGTCAGTCATGACGTTTTGGTTGGAAATTGACTCCAAACAAACGGTTGCTATGCGTCATTTCCTTTTAAATATAAATCGTGGAAAATGTTACCAGTACATATCAAGTATTAAAACACTTTTTTTTAATTGTAATTTTTTAAAACACTAAGCAAAGCATACCTTCTAATGGAGGACCTGTAGTTTGCGTATGATACGCAAGTCTCAACTTATAGGAAAAAGAAATTTATATTCTACATTAGTATTTAACAGTTATTTCTAATCATGTTCGAAAATGTTAGAAAACATCGACTTTTGCTACATTTTTCTTCAGAAATGCCTATAACATTATGCCATTATTGTCATTATGCATTCCAAATCATTAATAATGATATTGCAAATTCATTGTTACTGTATTAATTATAAAAAGCGTAGTATTTACAAACATGTAGATACATTCGAAATAACTAATTTGATTTTACACATTTTGATTAGGTTTTCATAATAATTCATATTCGGCAAATAACTATTCTCATTGAATTTAGAATAATTTTAACAGTTAGTACATGTTCTGGATTTGATTCATAAAATAAATATACTTTACATTCAAAACCCTAAAAGACTGCATATTTGACATTTGTGCCAATGGGGTGCTTTTTTTTTCTCAAAATAATGGGCGTTACTGTTACTAAACAGCCGTGATTTCGAATTAAGAGGCTGCTTCTGTCATGCACAGACACGCACGCTAATGTTAATCCTATGGGAAGGTTAATTTAAAATATCACGTTTGTATTTCAATATTTTTATTTATTAATTTTGCATTGGACATATGAGGTTGATTTCTACAAAGGCACATTTTCACTTTTTAGGTTGTTGTAGCACTTTTTTCTATGCGGAAGCTTTCATTACTTTCGATTTCGTTGCAGTTTTCTTATATACGGAAACTTTCACTTTCTAAACCAATTTCGAAAATCAAATTGTCCTCATAAAGAAAAAAAAATCTGCAATAAAAATTCAAAAAGTGTAAAGGCATTTGTAGAAATCGACCTCAGCTATCTAATGCCAAAGAAAACCCTTTAAAAAAATGCCTGCCGGCCCGGCCTACAGGCAGAGGTAGATTTCGAAGTTAAGTATACTAATTTCACCAAAAAAAACTAAATCATTATTAGATATAAATCCACTTTAACAGTTTTATCTGTCTGCTTTTGACGAGTTTTTATTTCCTTTTTATAAAATAGCTGGTTTTATCAGAATCATGTTAAGGCGATATTAAAAAAATATTTTTCCTTACTCAACAACTCGAAATTTTCTGGCACATTTTCAGATTAATTTTTAATAAAAAAAAATATGAAACATGCAGACGAGATTTTTAAAAAGATTTATAAGCGATCTGTGTTTTTATTTTTCTTTTAATTAATTAAAACTTGATTAATAAACAATTATTTTCTCAGTAGGGCAATATTTTTCGTTTCTAACACAATCGCTTCGGGAAATTCTGTTCAAAATGCCCACTTTGACATCATTTATTGAAATATATTCTGCCTCTATCAAAAACTCGATCATTACTGTACATTATATAGTTTCTGAATAAGAGAATCTAGCAATTGGATGCGTTTGAGAGCAAAAATGAACTTAAAAATGAGTAAGAAAATAGACAGTTTGGATTTGAATGCACCCTTAATAAGATGAATTTTTTTCTTCAACCGCTATGTATTTTTAATTTGTTTTTGCTTTAAGAATTGGCCCTATCAAAAACTTGTCTATATAAATGTTGAAGACAATATTAAGAAGATATAAGGTAAATTCATGGAGATTTTATATCTTGGGAATTGACGGAGTTATGAAAATTTTTCTTCTTCAACCCCCCTTTTTTTTTTTTTTTGGTACAAATTGGTCCTATCAAAAACTTGTGAATATAAAAGTTGTAGATAATATTAAGGAGATGTATAATAAAATTATTGGATGTGATATCTTGAGAATTGACGAAGTAAGAAATTTTTTTCTCCCCAAAACCCAATTTTTTGCGCCTCTTGAGCCTATTTTGAATTTTATCAAAAATCTGTGATGCATGAATTTTTGGCGCTATTTTCAGAGGTAATAAAAACTTTAAACTGATTTGATATGTACAAAAATTAAGAAGTTATGGGGTTTTTTGGTTTTCACAAAACCCCTCCCTATTTCCATCCCCTTTGTCCGTTTTTGCCCATTAACGAACTTGACCGACATTTTATGTCCCTTGATTTTATGTATCAGTTTGGAAGAGATTTGTGCAGAATTGCGGAAGTTATCGTGTCCAGAAGAAAGTGATAACACAATTGCTTCGGGAAATTCCGTTCAAAATGCCCACTTTGACATAATTTTTTGAAATATATTCTGCTTCTATCAAAAAATCGATCATTGCGGTACATTATATAGTTTCTGAATAAGCGAATCTACCAATTAAATGCATTTGAGAGCAAAAATGAATTTAAAAATGTGTCAGAAAATAAGCAGTTTGGATTTGAGTGCATCCTTAATGCAATGATTTTTCCAACACAATCCGCTTCGGGAAATTCGGTTCAAAATGCCCACTTTAACAGCATTTTTTAAAATATATTCTGCCTCTATCAAAAAATCAACCATTATGGTACATTATATAGTTTCTGAGTAAGAAAACGTGCCAATTGGAAGCCTTTGAAAGCAAAAAGGAATTGTAAAATGAGTCAGAAAATAAGCAATTTGGATTTGAATACACCCTTACTTAGATGATTTTTTTCTTCAACCGCTATGTATTTTTAATTTGTTTTCGCTGTAAGAATTGGTCCTATCCAAAACTTGTCTATATAGATGTTGTAGACAGTATTAAGAAGATATATGATAAATTCATGGGGATTTTATATCTTTTGAATTGACGGAGTTATGGATTTTTTACTTCTTCAAACCCCCTTTTTGTTTTCGTTATTAATTTTTTTTTTTTTTTTTTGCGGTACGAATTGGTCCTATCAAAAATTTGTGAATATAAAAGTTGTAGATAATATTAAGGAGATTTATAATAAAATAAATTGGAATTTATATCTTGAGAATTGGCGAAGTTATGAATTTTTTTCTCCCAAAAACCCTATTTTTTGCGCCCCTTGAGCCCATTTTTAACTTTATCAAAAATCTGTGATACATAAAATTTTGCCCCTATTTTTAGAAGTAATAAAAACTTTAAACTGATTTGATATGTACAAAAATTAAGAAGTTATGGGGGGTTTTCGGTTTTCACAAAACCCCTCCCTATTTCCACCCCCTTGGCCCATTATTTTGTCCATTTTGCCCATTAACGAACTTGACCGGGATTTTATGCCCTTTGATTTTATGTATCAGTTTGGAAGAGATTGGTGCAGAATTACGAAAGTTATCGTGTCCAGAAGAAAGGGATATATATATATAGATAGATACATAGATAGATAGATAGATAGATAGATAGATAGATAGATATAAAGTTTTTTACTGAGGGTGGTTTTGGGTTCTAGGAGTCATGATAGGTGTAGATCTGCAAAAATGTTTCAGAAATTCCAACATAGGAACGATCCCAATAGGTAGTATTTCATACGAAATCTACCTAAAACAGGGAAATGCCAACAGGATATTTTAAAAGAACATTTCGTAGGATTAATATTAGCCTGCAAGTGACTTGGCATGAGTGAAGTAGTCCCGCAACAAAAGTGACTCAACTCTAAAATATTCATTTTGTCACTATATTTCACGCTATATGCCAGAAGATAAAGGGGGGGGGGGGGTTCTGTAGGTAATAAATTTGCTCAATCCTCCCTATCTCTTCTGCTTCTTGATTATTAAATGTTTTACGCTTTTATGTTACCGTAAAAAATGTCAAAAATCGATTTTGAATCTTTTTTAAATGTAGTATTTTTGAGTTGTGTCTTGTTTTTGCGAGTAAGCGGTTATGTACCTAGATTGGGATGGGTGGGGTTGTCGCCTGTAAATTTTAACTTGCTCTTATAAAACAATATTTAGTTATAGGATACTTGTTTTTTCCATAATTTAAGAGGCTACTTTCGTCACGCGAAATCACCCATTAGCTAATGTTAATCAAATGTTAGAAATTTCTTAAGATATCTCGTTAGCATTTGAATGTTTTTAAATGATTGTTTTGGCATTGGATAGCTGAGGCAGATCTGTACAAAGGCCGTATTCCACTTTTTGGATTTTGTTTACATGTATTTCTAAATGGGACAAATATTTTTGGGACAGGTTTCCAAAGAGACAGCACCCTCATAAAAAAAAAAACCTGCAAACAAAATCGAAAAAGCAAAAAATGGCCTTTGTACAGATCAACCTCAGCTATCCAATACTAAATAAATCATTTAAAAGTATTCAAATGCAAAAGAGATATCTTAAAAAAATTCCCCCATTAGATTAACATTAGCGAACGGGTTTTTTCAAGTGGGTGAAGTAGCCCCTTAACGGTAACTGTCTAATGTAAATAAGTATGAGTAATAAGCCTTAGTTACGTCCAGTAATAACCATATTACAATACATATTCCAAATGGAAAATTAAAATATTTATTTGCTTAAAAGACGTAACTAAAAACACATTAAAAGTAAATTAAAAACCTATATTGACATGTTTCAACTCCTTCATTGAGTCTATTAATAGGGATGACCTCTCAGGAGTTTATATGATTCCATTTATTAGGGAGGGGGGAAATCAGAAATCATTATATAGGTATAACCCAACGAAAATTCATTGTCGGCGGACATAAAATATAATAGTGGTAATACTGTCTTATCCCGGCTGAATCAAATAGATAGCATTAACATACTTTTTAACGAGAGTAAATGAATCTGCAGGTCTAATTTCGATTTACAATTATTTATTGAAATTTATTTAAGAGATTCAGGAGTTTGTAACGATACGTTATCTTTTCGCATCCCAGATATATGGATTAAATGGTTGGATAACTTATGGAATCGTTACATAAAGGGAACACGTGCTATGGTGAAAATGTAGGGTGTGTTATATGTTTGCTTGTTTGTATTCGATGAGGGGTTTTTTCCATTTTTCATATGCATTGTATTTGTAATTTCTGTTATACATTCTGATGACGACTCAGTGAAGGAGTTGGAACATGTCAATATAGATTTTTAATTTACTTTTAATGTGTCCTTAGTAACGTCTTTTAAGCAAATAAATATTTTACCTTTTCTATTTGAAATATATATTGTGATATGGCAACTGTCTATAAAATGTAGAATATGATGCTAGAATGCTAAAATTCTGCTCCATAATTTAATGCTTCTAATCTTATCACATATTTGACACATTTCACATAACCTTTAAATTTAAAACTAACAACTAGGTAAAACCAATAAATATATAACTATGGAAAATATTCTTCATTCTCTTCAAATCATTTCAAACTGGCATTAGTGTCGCAATTTCAATTTTTAAAACCAAAGATTCTTGTTTCTCATTTTAGGCGTAGAGATTCATTTATTTCTTCAAGGCAGAAAAGTTTTTAGTATTTAACGAATTACAGAAATTTTATAATTTATCTGCATTGTATCATATATACCTAAATTACCTTGTAAATAACTATATTTGAACTGTAATGTATAAAGTCATAACTGTCAGTTCTGAATATTTAATACCATTTCAGTCAATATTAGATGAAAAATCCTTTCTATTTTTATCTTCAAAGATAAATCATTTGATTTTCAAAATTGCCATTTTCCAGGTAATGAGTCTTTTTCGTTTCATCTCCGTTTGCTCATATTATTCATTTTTTTGTGAGTGCTTTTAAATTTAATGCATACTAAATAACGTCTTGTTTGATTTATTTCAAATAATGTTTTGCCTTTAGAATTGCAATGATAAAGCCTTTTCTGCGCTATGAATTTTATATTATTTAGAATTCAGATATTTTAATAGATACATTTTTAGTAGAGATATTTTGTACCAGGACAAATAAAATCATGAGTTATTGAAACTAGCTTTTTAAGCATTATTTATATTTTAGTCATTACTTATTTATTTGGAATATGCAGATGAAATGTATATGAGGAAATGTAAATATTGATCAGTAATAGAGCGTGTTTTATTTTTAAATTTTTAAATGATAAACATTGATGCAAATGAAAAATACACAGAAGGACATATAATATTCCTTTAGAAAGTATAATTAATATTTTTATACAAATTCATTAATATTTTCTGCAAATTTTTGATATTAAAATTCTAAATATGAATGCAGTCATTTTCTTTCATAAATGAATAATACTGAACAGAATTTACTTCCCCAAAAAGGAAAACGTCTATATACAAACCTTTGTTCATACAATTAAGTATATTGAAAAATATCGAAAAGATAATTATATAAACTTCCTAAGAAGTTATATAACTCAATAGCTGTTTTTGATTATTCCACATGGAACGTTATTGAGTTATGATATATATATCAAAGGATGAAAATCAACCCTTTTTTAAATTTGGACTTTAAATTTAAATTCAAAATTTTAAAATTAAAAGTCCCAGCTATTGTTTCTTAACTTTAATTCTGAAGCTTAAAGCTGTCTTGCCCCTGATAACTTTCTTTTCCAGCCTAACATGTATTTCTTTCAGAATTAATTTTCGAAAGATCTTTAAGATTAAAATTGCTGAGCTTTCACTATTTGCAGTCGTTTGTGGTTAGTGATGCACCCAGGGCGACCATGTCTAGTTTCATCAGTGATCTCCATACCATCAATCAATAGCTAATTAGCCAATAAAATTAAAGTATCCTCCTTTTTTGAGAACTGCGCCCTTTGCCAGGAATAACGTAAACTACGTCTTTTATACGAGGAGCGGAGTTTTTCAGTGGCTTTTTTCCTCCATTCGTTGCTAAAAAAAACTTACGCCGCATTTCGGGGCATTTCGGGGAGCATTTGCTGAGTACTAAAATCTCTCAGTCCAGTTGGACCTGGTTTCAGAAAAAGATACATGTAACAAAATGATAATAAACCAAGTCCTACAGACTCCATCTTGTGTTTCTTGCGTTTGGTCGTTTGGTAACTGAGCGAGCATAGGACGTTAAAGGGAAAATCAACGTCCAGAAAAACACCGGTCCCGATCCTTACAGATTACCCTTATATATATATAAGATTGTATAATTAGACATAATTGATGTACCAATCATATGTATCAATTTTTTTTAATTTTGCTCTATTAACCAAGCATTTTTAAATAAATGTTAAGAACTAAACAATGTTAAAATATCCACAATCTCGGACTTCGAAGTAAAAAAAAAAAAAAAAAAAAAAAAATTGACCTGACTTTTTAATTCTATTGATATTTGTATATGAAACGAACTCTTTATGTAGAAAGTATGAATTCTAGCTACTTGTTTCTGAAATAGTCACAAACCATAAATACTTTTTAAAAATTGAATAACGAAAAAGGAAAGATAAATCTTTACTGTCTATAGAATTAATTATAATAATCATAATAATTATAATAATTAATTATTATAATTATAATTAATAATCTATAGAATTAATTTTAATCCAATCTTTCATTTTTTTTATTTTTGAAAGTTTCGAAAAAATGCATTGTTTTGAAATCCAACATCTTCTTTTCATATGTGTGTCAAAATATACGAGATTGTTAGACATTATATTGTTAAATTATGTATAGGTCGTTATGTATGTATGTAATTAAAATATATATATATTGGTACAAAAATCAAAAGAATAAAGCTAAATTCTTTTTAAAATATTTCTAATCAGCATTGAAAAAGAAAACATTGGCAAATGTGTTATGTTTTAAAAATTAACATAAACAGATAATGGATATTTTCAGATACATAATTTAAGCCTTACAGCATTTTAGTTGCATTAAAAATAGGCATGAATTTAGAAGCGGAATTATAACTGAATAAATCTTCAAAAATTCCGTGCAATAAATTATATAATTGAGAAAAATCAAACTGATACTTAAAAAATCCCCAAACGTATTAGATTTCGATTCAAAGGCTTCTTTTTTTATTCTAAAGAGAAAACAGAAATATTCCACAACAAATATTTCAAAATGACGTAATTTTTCTTTTATATTCTGCAAAATTAAGCTTTATTCTCAAAAGATTTACTTATATGCCGCTTATTGTGACAGGAAAAGGGATATTTAAAGCTATTCTATTTTCAATGCAGAGATATTTTCATTTTCCTTAGAACCTTGAACAAAAACCTGGAAAATAAAAATGTCGATGAATTTACATATTATTTGAACATAAAATCCATAGGATTATAAAAGCATTATCTAATGACAAAATAAAGATATTGATTCTCAAAATGGCTCTGTAACCATAGAATAGGTTATTAGAAAAGAATTTTACTCAATTATTATATTGAATTTATCACAAAGGAAAAAGCTTATTGAAATAGTAGGAACTTTTGTTCACCAGCAATATGGATATTTTTATTTTTTATTTTATTATTATTATTTTGTAATGCAGATATGTTCATTTCAAATTTTGAGGATTATTATGAAAGAACAAATAATACTCTACTTATTATAATTGCTAGATAACATTGTAAAAGAAACATACAAGAAGAAAATTATTTTCTTTGTAATAATTTTTATTATGTCAGACATTGTCGACGTCGTTTAAAGAAATAATAATAACTAATCATATTGATATTAAATAGCGATTAACAATATTTTAGCGTTAAGAATTTATTTTAATAAAAAGTGTGTTTAAAATGTAACCTTTATTTAATTTTATAAGTTTTAAAAAATTAAGTAAAGTTCTGTGAAATTAAATTGTTATCAGTTAGATACGTCTTTTCAAATCTTAAATATAAATTTACATTAGATTAACAAATACTTTTTAAAAACAGTATTTTAATTTTTTCACCACTACATTGGTCGTTATATCTAACGGCATTTAAAATAAAAAATAATACGTAGTTAAAAGAAAAATCTGCAATTTTCATGGTATAAAGTCAGAATTGTTCAGAATTTAAATATTTTGTTTTTTGACGTGGAATCGATCTAAATTTTGAATGCTAAAAATTTTATTGCTGTTTAATAAAATTTTTAAATTTTATACGAAGGTCACCGAGAAAATAAGTTTATCACGGCCGGTAAAGAGAAACAAAGCATAATTACCAGAAAAAAAAATTATTACAAAAGATACAGTAATGTTTCCGCTAGGTCACAACATAAGAAGTATTGGAATTGTAACACTTGTCATAGCGCGGGATAACTTTTTGTGCTACAGTGTTATAGAAGTCTGCCATCTGCGAATGGAACTAGATTGTCACAGTTGCCAACCCGCGTCTCATCCCACGTAACGATCCTGTTGCAGTACTGGTTACCCTCGTCATGGTATCGCTGCAGATAAGACAATGTACAGTCCCATGTACAGTCGTGGAAAAAGAAAAAAAAACACCCCTTACTAACTCTACAAAAAATTATCATAGAAGAAAGTTACTGGTAACACACGATTGATAACAAAGTCTACTTTTAAATGATGTATATAAAATTTGCTTAGGGGGACATCTACATATTAAAATGAACCATAATTTTGTTGTTTTTTTTTTTCAATAGCAGTACACAGTTCTGACAGCATAAACGAACTCTACGCCCTTCATTTACCCTAAAAACAAATTTTTATGTAATTCGTACGATAAGTTCCCCGGAAATTAATTATTTTAAAACGAGCGTATTTTAGGGGCTGTATCAAAATTGAAGTTCTTTACTCGATTGTTGACCGAGAGAGCCCCCTTCTTGATCAAGGCATCTTAAGCGCCACCCAAGAAGTGATTGAAGACAGCTAGATTACAGGATAGCATAAGAAATTTCAAAATATTTAGTCAATTCCATCATAGACGGTCCCTTAAACCAACATTTTGACAATTTTTAAGCATAATTTGAAAACTACTTGGAAGAAAAATGTAAAATTTTGGACTTCCATAATGCAGGACTTAATAATTCTAAATCCATCAAAAAAAATGTAGGTTGCAATTCATGATTTTTTCGAATATTAATTTCATAATTCATATCATAAAATTATAAAAATTGCAAATTCAACGTATTTATGTTTGGATATTTTAGTATTATTGCTACACAAAAAATTAGCACATTATTATTATTATAATTTCAGTGAGTATAATTTGAGGAGATATAAATAAAAATATGAAAATGTAATTTAACATTAGAAGCACTGAAAAAAAAATGAAGTTTGGGTTCGTTTTAATATGTAGATGGCTCCCTAAGCAAATTTTATACACATCGTTTAAAAGTAGACTTTATTTCCAATCGTTCGGTACGAGTAATGTTCTTCTACTGTAACTTGTTGAGGAGTTGGTAGGGTGTGTTTACTTTTTTTTTTTCTATGACTGTACTTGGTTTTGTGTTCCGGTGTTAGATCGTTCGGCACCCACCTGGCGCATAATTTAGGAACAGCATGTGTTTCATGAGGAGTTCATGCATCGTCGAACTTTTCTGAACTTTTCAATTAATATCTTTTATTTTATTTTATTTTCTATTCTGGTATTGCTACATGTGTTTTCTTGTATTATTAAAAGAAAATTAATAAAAATTTTCTAAATTGCTCTGATGGAATATCTGATCAGATATCATACATTTGTTGGAAACTTGGAATGTAAACAATTTATAATTATATCAGGTTTCTTCAGATAACATGGGGAATAAATTCTATTTCGAAAAAAAAAAAAAAAAAAAACATAGAAAATAGCGTAACATATGCATTCAAAATATGACATATGTGAAAAGTGTGTAATCCTTATTTCGGGACTGCAAAATCCTATTTCGAAAAGAAAAAAAAATTCCATAGAAAATAGCGAAACGTATGCATTCAAAATATGACAAATGTGAAAAGTGTGTAATCCCTATTTCGGGACTGAAAAATCCTATTTCGAAAAGAAAAAAAATTCCATAGAAAATAGCGAAACATATGCATTCAAAATATATGGCAAATGTGAAAAGTGTGTTAATTTTAATCTCAACCATTTTTTAATATATCTGACGAAATTATATTTCGACTAAATTTGTGAATGACCCCCAATTTGCAGCAAAAAATATGCTCCAACTTTAAACAGCTATTACTCGGTCAATTTTAATCGTAGAATAACGCTACTTTTTGTGTATTACTTGTCAGTGTAAAAAGAAAATTTTACTAAATATAAGTTATAGGACTGGGGGACCGTATAAAAATTTAAATTTCTTAATTTTTTAAAAAAAGTTTTTATTGTCCCAAATCGCTTTTAAAATATTTCTTTACCAGATTTTAAACATTTTTGTATTTGAACTATATCTCTATGACTAACTGTTTAGGAATTAGCCAATGGACACCGTTGAGACCGGACACCCTGTATATGATTAGCATGTGTTTTCGTATTTTCAATATCAGCAATATCATACCGAAAATGTCAATTACATTTCCGAATCTCATTTCTTATTCTTTGCTTATGTGCTGTAGTATAGATATTTAATTCAACAATTCACCATATACGTATACTGTAAAAAAAAAAAAAAAAAAAAAAAAAAAAAAAAAAAAAAAACGAGGTAAAAAAAGGTGCAGTCGGGGAAAAAAAAGTATACACCCCTAATAACGCTGCAAGTAATCCCTAACACCCCTAATAACGCTGCATAAAAGAAAGTTACTGATACCTAACGATTAGAAATTAAGTCTACTTTTAAATGATGTATATAAAATTTGCTTAGGGACCATCTACAAATTAAAACGAGAGCAAACTTTGTTTTTTTTCAATGGCAGAACCCAATTTCGACAATATATTTTAAATCTTCGGTTGAAACTATGCCTAGAAACGAAATTGCAAGTCATTTGGATCATAAGTTTTTGAATTATAAACATTCAAAATTTAGAATTTCTAATGTTAAATTGCATTTTCATATTTTTACTAATAACTCCTGAAATTATAATCCAAATGTGATAATTTTTTGTTTGGTTATAATACTAAGAAACCCAAATATAAATACGTTGAATTTGTAATTAAAAAAAATTTATAATATAAATTATGAATTATGAAATTAATATTCGAAAAAAATATGAATTGCAACTGACAATTTTTTTTTTAATATAGATTTATGTTTATTATGTCCAGCTTTATGCGAAGTCTCAATTTAAAATTTTTCATGCAAGTAGTAGTCGAATTATGCTTAAAAAACATCAAAATAATGATTTAAGGGGCCGTCTATGATGTACAGAAAAGCATAATTCGAAAAAATATATTTTACTCATTTTATCGAAACATTTGGGTTGGCGGTAGTCGATGCATATTAAGCGAGTGAAATGGTTATATTGGCAAGAAATAATACATTTATAAAAGTGACACAGTCTTTTTGTAACATTTCTACAATCGAATACCAAACTTCAATTTGGATACAGCCCCTAAAATATGCTCACTTTAAATGAATTATTTTCTCTGAAACTAATCGTACGAGTTTTATGCAAATTTGTATTTAGGCTACTTGAACGGTTTAGAATTTATTTATGGTGTCTAATTTGGATATTGCTATTGAAAAAAAAAAAACAAAGTTTGGGTTTATGTTGACATGTAGATAGCCCCTAAACAAATTTTATATATATCATTTAAAAGTGGACTTTATTTCTAATCGTTTGGCACCAGAACTTTCTTCTACGATAATTTATTCCAGAGTTAGTAAAAAAAGAGCGTTTACTTTTTTTTATGACTATACAGGGTGCAATATGTTATCTATCGCCGACCTTTAATTTCGCAACCGTTGGCCGTAGACATATAGTTCCAATTACAAAAATGTTTCAAATAAGCTAAATATTCATGTTGTGGCATTATTTAAAGCAAAAAATCAATTTTATAAAAATTACGAAATCTAACTTTTTATATGGTCTCCCAGTCCCTATAGTTATATTTAGTAAACATTTACACATATCATAACAGATATAACACAAAAAGTTTGACATATGTATTGCAAAAATTGACACAGATATTAAATTTCAAAGTTTGAGACTTTTGCACATGATTTTGTCTTTCAATGAGGGATCAGTTAAAAGATGAATTAAAGTAATTCGAGATCAAATTCCGGGTGCAATGTCCTTTTTACGGCGAAACCACTTTTAGCCGGTATCTAAAATTCGAACTAACTTTTATGGGTCGAAGAATATTCAAACGTCAAAGTAGGTAGAATCGACAACCTTGAAAGTAAAACATACTCACTGAGGACTAGATAAATGACAGCGGAATAGCACACTGATTTTGATCTCGAATTACTTTAATTCACCTTTTAACTGATCCCTCAATGAAAGACAAAATCATGTATAAAAATCTCAAACTTTGAAATTTAATAACTGTGTCAATTTTTGTACTACAGTTGTCAAACTTTTTGTGTCATATATGTTATGATATGTGTAAACTTTTACTAAATATAACTATAGGGACTGGGGGACAGTATAAAAAGTTAGATTTCGTAATTTTTATAAAATCCAGTTTTTACTTTAAATAATTCCACAACATGAATATTTACCTCATTTGAAGCGTTTTTGTAATTGGAACTATATGTCTACGACCAACGGTTGAGAAATTAAAGGTCGGCGATAGATAACATATTGCACCCTGTATATAATGAATTTATAGAGATGTTTCAAACAGTTATGATTGAAAAATGTTCTTGAATGAAAACTGTAGAGAGAACAGGAGTTTCATAAATCTTAAACGAGAGAAGATTTCTAAATATGGTTTAAGTATGCGAGAGACCTTTCTCTTATGGTTCAATGGGACAATAGATTGTAATTCAACTGTAAAATGTAAGAAAAGTTTCGAAACTTTAAAACATTTTTCACACCGGTTATATTTGAATTTATAGCTATATATAATATCACTTATGGCATTGTTATCTTATTTTATTTTCTACCTGGAGATTACTAAATGAGATATCAGATTTTCTTTACTTTTTGAATGATTTTTTTAAATAAATTTAGTGGAATAAGTGATCTAATATAAAAAATTTCTTTAAAACTTCCAAAATAAATATTTTACAATTGTCTGAGATTTTACCAAAATATTTTAGAGAGAAAAAACAAATTTCAGTTAGGTTCAATTTAAAATATTAAACAGATTACCATGTTGCTCTTTATGATTTCAAACCGAAAATATAGCCCACATTTTCGATTTACGTATTTTTTTTTTATTGTAATAAATACATCATACATGATATAAAAATAATTTCGTACATATTATATACCTTTAAATGAATAATGTAAATGCATGTATATGGTTTTTTAACCCTTATGTGAGTGACCGGGTACACGGGTACATTTTTGCTCTTTTCATCCCAATTTCAAGGTGTTCATATAAAAAAAAACTCAAATGAATTTAGACCTACTTTCCCCACCTCCTATTCTGCAAAGGCGGTGTTGCACAATTTCTCTATTTTTACCCATGCTCGGAAGATGGGAGATCACGTGACATGGTTTTAGCAATTTTGTTTTGTTTTGTTTTGTTTTTGTTTTTGTTTTGTTTTTTTGTATCTTTTTGCATAAAACCTGCTTGTTTTGTTCATTACATTTTATTTATTATCATGATTTCTTTTTGTAAAATCGCAACAGTTTCATCATTGGACTTTTAGTTTATTAAGAAATATAAGAATGTTCTAGTCAGTTGAAATGGTTGAAATGTAGAACATGTACAGTTAAGACGCACAATGTTTAAGAAGTATTCGATTTCTTTTGTTCTAATAAATGTTTTTGTTTCGTTTTATTAATTGGAGATATTTTTTTGATTTACTCAAACAAATAATAACATCGGGTAGATGCTCCGAATCTAGCAATGCTTCTGTTTATTGTTTTAAATCGAATTCGATGAATTTTATTCTTCTGTCTGCAACATGTGGGGCAGTTACGTACTATGAAATAGATGTGTTCAAAATAGAGTTCACGGTGTGCGAATGTTAAAATCACAGCAAATTTTTGTCATTGCCATAAGGATCAATAACCAAAATTTGCCCTTGTTTCCAGTATCCGGAGTACCCAGGTACCTGCTGCGACATTAACATACGCGCACCGTGAACTCTATTTTAAACACCTCCATTTCATAGAATGAAATTGCCCCGCCTTTGCAGAAGAGGAGAAGCCGAAAATAGATCTAAATTCATTTGAGTTTTTTTTTATATAAAGACCCTGAAATCGGGATGAACAGAGCAAAAAGTACCCGGGTACCCGGTCATTGACATAAGGGTTTTAAATAGTCATGATTGAAATAACATCCTCGATGTACATTCAAAAATGAGAAAAGAAAATCTTCATAAATGTGAACATGAGAAGAAATTTAAGTATGATTTAAGCATGTGAGATCCCTTTCTCTTAGGGCTCAGTAGAACAATATATTGTGATATTTTCCAAAACTTTCAAAACTTCCAGAATCTTTAGACCACCAATTATGTTTCAATTTATAGCTGTCTACATTACCTGCATCACGTATTGTATCTTTTATCTTATTTTATTTTGTAGCCGAAAACTAGATACGATTTCAGGTTATCTGAAATTTTCGAATGAAACATTTCAAATTACTTTGACGGAAAATGTCATCGGATATGGAAAACGGCTTTAACTCTACGAAAGTAGATATTTTGTAATTATCTTGGATTACATCAAAAAACTTGCGGAAAAAAAATTGAGATTCCGAAGAGAACTATTTTGATAAATTTTTCATAGAAAAAATATGATTTTGGTACATTCTAATAATGACAAACTGTGTATTTTTTAAAAAAGAAATTTTTTTTATTGCCTATAAAAATGCATGAATGATACTTATATCTTCATTAATTTAAGGAATTTTGCATTATCATGTTTCATAGTCTAAACTTTTTAAAAAAATGTTTGTTAGAAATGTTCTTTTATAAACATATTTAAAAGTGTAATTGTACAAAATGCTTGATATACAGACCCGTATAGAAGGGGGTAGAGCCGATACAAATTACTAAGTTCCGGCTGTTCTTGAGGGCCTGACTTCGGTTCTGTTTTTTTTTTTTTTTTTTTTTTTTTAAATACCAGAAAAAGTAGACTCGTACTTTTTTACGTTAAAATTTTAAATTAAAACATATAATAAAATTCAGAAGTCACAATTTGCTAGAATGATTTTACGGGCCGGTGTCAGGACCCATCCATACTACTGTGTGTATATAAAATATTTTAAAGTTCATTTGATATCATGAATGTTTTGAAATGGCTCCTCCGTTTGACGATACGGATGATATCAGACGCGCGGACAGGAATCAGGTGGAAAGTGGGTCTGGGTAAGGTCATATTTTAAGGTTTCGCATTTCATTTCTTTCACACTTTAAACTTTTTTATCCAAAAATAATTAATTCAATAAAATGTAATATTTTCAATGTTTTAAATTTTAATTTAAAATCTTTAAATGAAGAAGTGTTACGAATGCATCAAAAACTCTAATACTGTAAAAAAAATTATAATAATAATTTTCTAAGCAAATACTACATAGATTTATTTAAAAAAGGATTTATCCAGCAAATTCATTTACTAACAGAGTAAAGCCTGTTTATAAAGGAATCCTACGATAAACGGAACACATCATGATCATGCCCCCCAAACTATTATGTAATTAACCCTCTAATATTAAAACAACCTGTATAAAACGGAATGTTTTACTTGTCGTTTGCGTTTTGATCTAATCAGGTTTTATTGCATCATATTATCCCTTTACTGCACCACGTGCCACATCAGGAATATTCCTAAAAACACTGTAATTCTTATTATGTGCCATGAATTTGGCCAATATGTTCTCTATCCCTGATCAAGAACAGTTCAAAGAATGGAATGACACTTATTTTGTTCATGTCAGATGGCTGAATTTGACAAAAAATTAGAATTTGTTCTTCTGAAACAAAACAAAAAAATTTATCAAGCTTTCATGGAAAAATTTACTTTCATTATTTTTACTGAATACTTAAAAATATTAATATAATAAAAATTGTAGAGTGTTAAGCAGATACAACTAATTAATTTACGCTCAATTAGTTGTAAAATATAGCAATACAATATTTAAAAACCCTAATTGTGAACATAGGGTACACGCTTTAAAATGTCAAATTTTAGCTGAAAATTTTAAATTAATTTTTTTTACTATTTTTCCCATTATTAGACCGATATATAGATTTCAAATAATTTTTTTTCATAAAAATAGAAAAACTCGTGCAGTTAAGGGTTATGGTGAGGGGACCGCGGTCTCTTTGAACGGCCTTGCTGGTGTACCATAGAAAATTAATTCACTATATAAAGGGTGATTTTAAAAAACGTTTACAAAATGACATGGCAAATCAGGCATTCAACAAGGATAAGAAATCACATAAGAACATAGGGTCCACTTATTTAGTCGGAAGCCACTTATTTAGTCATAAATATGGGGTGTTTCATCCTAACTGAGCCCGGTTGACGGTAATAATTTCGAGAAAAATAAAAATATTTTAATTGAAATGCAACGATATGTATCTTATTTTGCATGAAATGGTATAACATCACGATAAGATCTGAAAAACATGTTGCTCAATCAATCAATGATACCGTATGAATTGATAATCACAGTCCAAAATGTGAGGCATCAAGTGTATGATGCAAACTTCTACCACTTTTATTTGGTGCTATCATATTTACAACAAGGATGAGAATGTCTGTTAAATGTTTTATTATAATATATTACAGTTTTCTGAAAGTTATTACAGCCAACACAGATTGAGTTAGATGAAACACCCTGTATTTGTGATTAAAAAAGATTTGTTGAAAATGAAGGTACACATTCAATGCATATATATGAATGTTTAAACAGTTATGATTGCAATAATCTCTTGGATGGACATTCTACAGAGAGAAAAAGAAAGATCGAATTGGAGTTTTGGTGGTTATCGAATTAAGTTTTGAATTGGAGAAGATTTCTATGTGTGTTTTAAGCATGTGAGAGACTCCCTTTTGGGACTCAATGGGACAGTAGATTGTGATAGGGGAGACCGGGGCTAGTAGGCGCAGTTTTTAGTCATTGATTTTTATTAATTTTTTGTTTAAGTTTTTTATGAAACTTTAACTGTACTTTTAAGGAACAGGCACTGGGCTATAAAGACCCGGAGTTTTGAGGTTGTAGCTTTAGTAATTTATGTTTAGCGGAAGCCTAAAGTAAAAGGGAAATTGTGCGCCAACCTACCCCGTCACGGTGAAAGTTGCCTATACCTATGGGGTAAGTTGGTACACGCTTTGTAAAAATTTAAATGAAACTCAAATAAGACACGCAGTTAAGAGAAATCCATTTCATTATTATCAGTAAGTTTAAACAAAGTCGTTATCGCCGTACAATGTAAATTCTAAATTATACAGACGTAAAAATAATGAATAAAACATTAACATTGAGTAACTTCTATTCTACTCGATATCATCATCAGAGTTACAGTTGTCACAAATAAAAAATCGAGTGTCTCCGTTTGGGCAAGCCGCGTGTGCCCAAAATCTTGAATTGCGACCAATTTTTCTGTTTTTCAAGCTACCAGCACACACTAAACACCGAGCCAACTTGCCCCGTGTTCAATGCGCCTACTAGCCCCATAATAAATTTCTTCACAAAAGGATACGTAACCATCTAAGCATAAATAATCCAAGTAAATCACATATGAGGTAGATACAGTTAATCATTCACTAAGAAAAACTGCACAAGTTAAATCGCAGTTATTAAGATAAGTATTAGAAATTAGAAAAAGGATGAAGCAACAATAAATTACTTATGAGTGCAAAAAACAGAAAAATCGTAATAAATGTCCACTGCACGTAGGAAACGCTACAAAACTCCAATGAGGATTCTAAAAAGCAAGAAGAAAGGTACTCTGTGACTGGTTGCGCAATATATCCGAAAACAGACGGTTTATGAGGACTGCGCCAACTAGCCCCGGTCTCCCCTACTTCTTAAAATTATAAGAAAAGTTACGAAACTTTCAGTGCTTTTCTCCCATGAAATATATTTGAGATCATATCTTTCTGCAATGCGTATGGTATATCTCATCTTATTTTATTTTCTGAAACTTGATAGATAAAATTTCAGTTTTCATAATTGTTATAATGAAGCTTGTTATAAATTTAATGGGATATGTGATCGAATCTCAGAAATTCTTTCGAAACTTCGAAAGTAAATATCTTAGAGTTTACATAAAACTTCCCATTGTTATATAGCTCAATTTAAAATATTAGATAGATCAACCTAATTGTCCCGTATTTTAAACATCATTTGAGGCATAATGTTATGACGTCACACGAAAAATTTCTATAGAATATCAGAAATTACTTTGAAACTTCGAAAGTAGATACTTTCGATTATTATAGATTTTAGATAAAACTTCGAATTGTCATATCTCTCAATTAAAACCATTAAATAGAGTTTCAGTATCATTTGAGGCATAATGTTCTGACGTCACAGCAGAAATTACGATCACGCTTCTGGTTATCTTATTATAATAAACACATGATTTTGTACATAAAAATATATAGTCTATCAAATTTTAAAAATATGTTGTGTTTAAATGCATTTATTCTGACGTTTAATTAGATTTATATGATTGAATTAAATTATTGGATGAAAATTCTACTTTTACATGGAGAAAAAGCAAATTCAAAAATCTTAAACATGAGTAAATTTTCTAGTACAGTTTAACAATCTGAGAGACCTTTCTTTTAGGCAATTATAGTAATTACTTTCAACTCTAGTAAATATTGGCTCTCTCATTTCCAAAACAAAGTGACATATTTGTATAAATAAACAACATTTAGTTATTAGAATATTCTCTGATGATGAGCCTGGAAGGCTTGAAAGTACTAAGAAGCTTTAAATAAAATGTATATTTTAAACTTGTAACATCTTTTTCATTACTTTAGTCGCCTTTTAAGTAAGATTGTGGATCTTTTTAATGTTCACATTAATATTTTATGTTGAAAAAAGGTGAAAAATTGCGTTTCATCTTATGATATTACTTCTAAAACCATTCAACCACCAATTATATTTTAATTTATGGCTTTCTACATCACGTATCCTATTATTTCTCTTATTTTACTTTATTTTCAATCTATGGATCAGTAGATGGGATTACACATTTTTAAAACTTCCCAGGTGAACTTTTAAAATTTGTTTGATAGAATATATGGTATCGAATATCATAACTTTCTTTAAAACTTCGAAAGTAGATAATATATATATATATGTTTTTTTTTTTTTTTTTTTTCAAATTAAAGCAGAATACTTCGAGGGAAAAAAATAGTTGGGAAAAAAAAAGAAAAAAAAATCCATATTTTTTTGTTGCATTCGGAATGTGATAAGTGTGCAAAATATGTATTTTTCTGTTACAATTTAAAAAAAAAAAAGTTGTGATATAATAATTCAAGAAATATAGTTAAATAATATTAATGTTATAAATAAGTTTAATGTGATTCTACACGTCATTTTTCATATTATTCTATTTTGACTACCAAATGTTCTGTTTTTAAAAACTTTAAATATAAATAAATTAAAATAAATTAAAAAATCATACTTTAGGTATAAATAAAAATAAAAATCTGTGTGTGCTCAAAAATATATGACAAAATCTTTGCGTCAATATGTGGATAAAAAAATGTGGAAGAAGGATATAAAGTTCAAAAAGAAAAGAAAAGAAGGCAAATTTGGTTCTTTTAATTATTAAATGGAATTTGGCATTCATTGCGCAATGTGAAACATTATAAATATTTTTTATATACAATATATAATAAGAATAAATTGTAAATTCTACATGTTATTTTCCATATATTTATTCCATTTTGACTATCAAATATTCTGTTTTCGAAAAGTTTGAATATAACTAAATAAAATGAAATTTAAAAAAATCGTAGTTACACTAAAGCTAGAAATATAAAGGAAATTATGTATCTGCTGTAAAGTATATGACGAAATCTTAACATTAACACATTATTAACCCTTAAATAGGCGATTTTTTATTTTCTTTCGAAAAAATTATATATGATTCTCTGAAAGATTTATTACACAGAAAAAATAATGAAAAAAAAGTCCTTCCGGCCAGTGCCGGGAGGAAGAGGTAGCTTTCATAATCCTTATTTTTAAAAAGCCAACTTATATCATTCAAACGCACGAAGTTCAATTTAGTGGAAACCGAATATAGGAGATTCAATACTAATTTTGATCAATATAATGAATGAGAATTTCGCGAAATTAGTTAGCTTTATCCAAGCTGCTTTTCTTTAAAGTAACTTATATTTGGCTGCCAAATTCGGCAATTTCTTAAAGTGCTTGTCATTTTAAGACAACATGGTGGATGAGGGTAAGCAGTGAACTTGGTCGAGACCTTAGTAATTGCTGTGCACATGCTCACTCACATCGGAATCGGTTAATATATAGGAATGATGTCGCATGCAAAAAATCAGATTTTTCAAAATGTCACCCACAATAGAAATTGAAACTGCTATATCTGAGCCATTTTTTAAGGTAAAGACAAACAAAAAATGCTCCTGAATCCTTATATCAAGGTCAAATACTTAAGAAAGAAACCTTTTTCAATTTCTAATTTTTTTGCATCTCACTTTAAATATATATATATTTTTTAATTTAATGGCCGCCATTTTGAAACAAGATGGCTGATGAATCTGGCAAAAGAATTTGGTCGAGGTGTTGATGTATACTATCCACATGCCTTCTTAGATCGAAATAGGCGAATACGTGTGTTAGCGCGTGACAAATACAAGATCGTTTCAAAATGTTAGCCATGCTAGAAATTCAAAGTGCTATAAATCAACGATTTTTTAAGATATAAACAAAAGAACAAATTTTCAGAAACAAAAACTGCTCCGGAATCTTTGTATCAAGGCCAAACACATAAAAAAATCTTTTTCATTTTCCAATTTTTTAATACCTCATTTTGAATTTTAAATTTAATTTTTTTTAAATGGCAACCCTTTTGAAATAAGATGGCGAATGAAGCTTGCCAACGAACTCGGTCGAGACATTGGTATGTACTATGTACAGACCAAGTTACATCCAAATCGGTTCATAAATACGCCTGTTATCGCGTGACAAAAATCAGGTCGTTTTAAAATGTCAGCCACAAGAGAAATTCAAAATGCTATTACTCAGCCCTTTTTTTTTAGATATAGACGAAAGAAAAACTGTTCCGGAATCTTTGTATTAAGGTCAAACACATACAAAAAATCTTTTTTCATTTTCCAATTTTTTGGTATCTCATTTAAATTTTTTTATTTTTTAATTTTTTTAAATGGCCGCCATTTTGAAACAAGATGGCGGATGAAGCTGGCCAACGAACTCGGTCGAGATATTTGTATATACTATGTACACACCAAGGTACATCCAAATCGGTTCATAAATACGCCTGTTATTACGTGAGAAAAATCAGGACGTTTCAAAATGTCAGTCACGCTAGACATTCAAAATGCTATAACTCAGCCATTTTTTAAGATATAGACGAAACAAAAACTGTTCCCGAATCTTTTTATCAAGGTCAAACACATAAGAAGAAAATATTTTTCAATTTTAAATTTTTTGGTACCACATTTCAAATTTAAATTTTTCCTAAAAATTTAAATGGCCGCCATTTTTAAACAAGATGGCGGATGAAGCTGGCCAACGAACCCGGTCGAGACATTGGTATGTACTATGTATAAACGAAGTTACATCGAAATCGGTTCATAAATACGCCTTTTATCGCGTGACAAAATTCAGGACGTTTCAAAATGTCAGCCACGCTAGAAATTCAAAATGTTATAACTCAGCCATTTTTTAAGATATAGACGAAACAAAAACTGCTCCACAATCTTTGTATAAAGGTCAAATACATAGGAAAAAAATATTTTTCCATTTTTATTTTTTTTGGTACCACATTTCAAGTTTTAAATTTTTTTAAAAATTTTAAATGGCCGCCATTTTGAAACAAAACGGCGGATGAAGCTGGCCAACGAACTCGGTCGAGACATTGGTATGTACTATGTACACACCAAATTACATCGAAATCGGTTCATAATTACGGGAGTTACAGTGTGACATAGGTCAGATATATATATATATATATCAATTTTGAACGGAGGGTGGTTTCGGGGTCTGGGGGTCATGATCGATGAAAATATACCAAAATTTTTTGAAATCGCTTTCCTCCGAACGGCTGCAATAGGTAGCTTTTTGTAAATAAAAACCTACCTAAAAAACCTAATAAATTGACCTAAAAATCTTAGATACATTTTTCATACGTCAATCTCTTCTTCTGGTGAACATCTGCAATACAAGTAAAAACTGATGTCGTGTGGCTGTTTTACGCTAAAATATTGCAAATTAGTAAATATTTTAATAAGTATGTCTCCAAATATCTTATTTTACATAATTATTTATTTCATAAAGCTTAACCTTTAACCCTTAAATTCCCATGATTGAATACGTTCAAGAAATTACGTAATCCAAAGAATCTGATTTTACACCAGAGAGTTTTAATGGTTAATTTAGCTTTATTTAAATGCAAAAAATCTGTTATTTTTTAAAGGAAATATTGCTATTTTAATTTTTCTGGTGTAGCTTAGGTATATACGAATTAAAAAATCTATTAAATTCAAAGCACTGTTGTGCGCATAAATGCAAAGCTGCCCTCTAAAGGGTTAAAACAAAAACGAGTATGAAAAATTAAGGGGTCTCAGGACTCTTAAAGCTTTGAAATTTTTGAAATTTTAAATGTTAGATGTTAAACCCCTATCTTTTCTGAAGATTTTGATATAATTGTTTCCTTGAAATTCCCATTAGAACATAAGTTATGGCTTTTAGAATTATACCCGCTTAGTAGCTGAAACAGCTTTTCCGAAACTTTGAAGTTATTTTTCTACATATATCTTTCATCCCAATTAAAATTTTGTCTTAAAATCACACACTTTTTAAGATATTAAATGTTGAAAATTGTCTTTTTGGTCCTAAGACCCTTAAAAATTCAAACAGAAAAGAAAAGAAGGCAAATTTGGTTGTTTTATTTATTGATACGTAGTGAAACATAGTATTATTTCATATACAATGTAATAAGAGTCAGTTAATTGAAAAACTGCATAGTCAGTTGTAAGTCGAATATGCGCTTTACTTGCTGCAGTTTAATTTAATTTTAGCAGATCTTTTACGGCTAATGGTTCAACTACTATTCGTCAGGAAAGAAGAAGAAGAAGAAGCTGTCATTACGGTATTTTCATACTGGCATTTGTGTAGTTTCGATGTTGGAAATTTTATATTATCATTTTTTGTTTTAATGTTTGCCAATTTTCAAATTTCTTAGAAGCTGAACATTTTAAATAGTTATTGAACATTTTGTATTATTATGTGTAGCACATTTCATAAGGATTTATTCCTCCATAATGAAAGTGAAACTAGATTTTATTGGCGCAAATGTATGGCTTGCCTTGCGACTCTCATTCTATTAATGCAAAACCAAATAACCTACTTGCAATAAAAAATTATATTGGAAAATAATAAATTAAGAGCTTGTGAACGGTTTTTAAAGTATAAAGGCAGTCAAAATTACATGGAGACAACAGTAATTGTGAATTTTGTACAGCTGATAAAGAAATGAATTTCTTATCTGCAATTTCTGAAAATTTAATGAAGGTAAATAGCTTTTTACTAGTAACTATTACATCTTTTGACTTATTATTGAAATATTCTAGGTTTAATCCATAACTAAATATGTAAAATGAAGTACATATGGTTAAACATTTTAGCTTTTAAAACAAAGCTAACGCCTTTTCATTTCCTGTAAGATTACTTTTTCCAATCGGGTTTAACTTATATGTACGATAAGATCGATTAATTTGATGATTTAAAAATAATCATTTATTAATGAAAAAAGTGATTAACTAATCATATATTTAAAATAATATTATGATGCACGAAGAAGTAAGACTATGTACGCAAATATGCGTTAAATTCTGTTGAAAATTCTGGTTCCAAAAGTAAATATTAATAAGGTATGTAGTTTTATATTGCATTGACCCACTATTTTAAAAATTATTGATTTCATTTTCTTCTACATTTGTTGAAAATATTAAAAATTGATGCACGTTATTTTTAATTAAATTATAAAAGGTACTTTCGTCAAAACATTAATGCGTTTGCATATCTTAAAAGCATATTATTTGCAGATTGAGCAAAAAATATTTTAAAAACAGTTTTCTAATTTTTATTCCCTAGACAAACTGTAATGAAATGTTAAGTGCAACTACGAAATAGAAATAATGAAATTCCATTTAGTTATTCCGACAGTATTTTCAAAAATTAACTGTAAGAAGTACTTATTTTAAATATTTTTTATCATTGTATTTGAAACAAACAAATGCTGCTATAAGCGCTTTTCTCCAATATACTGCCTAATTAAACTTTTATGAGCTCGCTTATTACAGTTAAAATGCAAATAGCGGTTAAAATATATGGAATATTTCAAGCTCCATTTTGTATTAAATTCGTTATTCAATTTTTTCTTAAAAACCCGCGTTTTTGGATTTAAAATTCTAAGCGTTTACCAGATATTTAAATTCTATTTAAACTTATACTATTTTTATGAAATATTCTATGTTTTAGAAAGTAATGTAAAAAAGAAATTTTTCTCGCAATGTTACAATGTGTCGCCTTTTAAAAGCTGAATAATGTATTTTTAGAGCTTATTTCAATATTCTGTTTACAACTAGTTTGAAAGTGAGAAAACATAGCTAAAAGGAATCATTAATAAGTTAAAGCTAGAAATGAAAAGCAATTTCTTTATGCGTTGAAAACGTGTTAAAACGTGCGGAAATCGTATTTGTAAATTGAGTAAAAAAATATATTTTTTCATCTATTTTGTAATTTTGATTCCCGGGCAAAATGAATAAAATATTAAATGCGTATTGCTACGTAATAAAAATATATAAATTACATTCAATTATTTTTAAACAGTACTTCCAAAAACTAATTATTAGAAGTACTTACTTGAATTTTTTTTTTCATTTTATCATTGCGTTTAAAATATATTAAATGTTGTAACATGTGTATTTCTTTTCAATATACCGGATAATTAAATTTTTATGGGGTTGCTTGTTAGAGCTTCGTATTGGAAATGCAAATAGCGGTTAAAATAAATGAAATATTTCAAGCTTCGTTTTCAGTTGAAATATGTTGTAAACTTCAAAACCCCGGTAGCAGAAAGTTCGAGACGGGCGGCGGTCGTCGCAGATTTTCTTTTCTCTTTTGCAGATTATTTTTCATCAAGCCTTTATTTTGCTTCATATTATGTTTAGCTCTTTCTTATTTAATACAAAAAATTGGGATTATTATTAATAACAATTTATAAAATACCTAAAAACATTACAGGTAAGTGATTTGATTAATTAAATCTTCAATTGTAAAAAATATTTTACCTGCAGATTATTTTTTGCCCCTGAAGTATCTGTCGCAGACACATGGAGAATTTTCTGCTCCGGGGTTCAAAACTAACGTATTTGTAGTTAGAATTCTATGCAAAATGACATATCTAAATTTTATTTAAGCTTACATTATTGTTTTTGTTTTGTTTTAATGCAGGTAATGAGAAATTTTAAACTTGTGGTATAGTGTCACAATATGTTACATTGTTGAATAATTTGATTTCTGTGGTTATATATTTCATCGGTGATATGTATCGGTGACTATATTTATCCCGTACTAAATACATATATACTATGTGTGTGTTTGTATATGTACATGCATTACATGTTTTAAAATATAAGTAACATGGAAAGTAACAAGTACAGAAAAGTGAAGTTTTCGATGAATGTTATTTTATCATATATATTTACAATTTGCGTCAATATTTTGCTATTTGTTTTCTTTATTTTTTGCTGAAATTTAGTAAACTATGGTGGGCAGTTTCTTATAATTGGTCAAAACTTTTTGCCGGAAACGTTTTTAAAGCACATACAATATTTTTTTTTAAACTAATCATTTTGTAACATTACACTGTATAATATTTTTTTTTTTTTTTTGCTCAATTTTAATTAGTAAAGTTAAATGTTTATAATTTTTATCTTTGTAATCATTTTTCAGCGAACTAAGTTAATTAAAAGATCAAAATTAAACACTTTTGCTGAATTGTATGTACATTACATGACTAAAAGTTTAAGCAATACAAAGTGTACAATTGATAAAGATAGAATTTGAAGTTTCCTTGAAAATTATTTTGTAACGTATTTACAAGTTTTTCAATTACTTTTTTTTTTTTTTTTACCCCTTTTTTATAGAAATTTAATAAAAACATTTTTTTTATAATTGATCGAAACATGTATGGAGAAAACTATTTTAATTTAAAAAATCATTTCGTGACCTCACGCTAAATAAATATAATCCTTTGCTTGAATTTTAGTGGCATAATTAATTTTTTTTATTATTTTCTTGTGGATGATTTTTGAGTATTTGTAAGAACTAAAGGTGCATAGTGCAAAAATGCAACCGAATTAAGTTTACGCTAATCTTTCATTTTCTAAAGAATGATAAGTTCAAAAAATGATTTATCAAACTTTATTTCCAACTTTATTTCAATGAAAACTTTATTTCAAATTGTCTTATAAAAAAGTGAAAAATGCATCACACAATACTTTTAGGTCATGAAATTATTTTCATTTGACATTGTGGAAAATATTTTATTTAAAAAAAGTATCTTGTTTTAATATGTAAATGACTGAATTTGCACTATCCTGCGGAATACCGTATACGTATGTTTTCTCAAAGATATATGAAGAAAGTCAACTCAGCTACAATCTTATGTTAAGATGAATGCCTTCAAATGCCTATAATAATAATAAAAAATCCATTGGTCCCATCTAAATACATGTAAACAATCATGAAGAAATTTACATCTAAGCAGTTCCTGCGACGAAATCTATTCCTATCTATTGTTCATCAATTCACAATTTGCTGATCAATTGGGGAAAAAATATCCAGTAAACTCTCAGTAAATAATTGATAAAGATTAGATGAAATATTACATTTTAAAAATTCTTAAACAAAATATGTTTTCGATATCGATGGAATCACGTACGAAGAAAATTATTCCTCGCCCAGAAAAAGTTTGTAGTTAATGGAACGGTACTGACTGGATTTAAAGGCGATAAAAAAAAAAAAAAACTCTAATGTTTAGGCGTTCCCTTTTGAAAAACCCTTTTGATTTTACTGGAGCCATCGTGCAAATGCACCACGTTTGTCTCTCGTTTTCTGTATACTGAACTGATACACTTACGAAGGATTTCATCTAGTCTTCGTATATATATAATTCATTTACAATCTTAAACATTCATTATGAAACATTCTTTTTGAAATATTTTTATGCATATCTTACTGCTTATATCTATTAAACACTTTAGAATTTATTTTCTGGGGGATAAGAAATCCCAAACTCATCTCTCCAAACTTCTTTTCCAAATCTCTCCAAACTTCTTCATATTTTATTAGTTTGTTTGTTAGTTAATTAAAAATAAAAGTTTCATACAATCAATTACGATACATTTTTTTAATGCACGAGTAATATATCTAAAAACAAAATAAGCTCAGAGCTGCCAAGTCTCCGGCTTTTTGGATACCAGTATTTTAATGCAGAAAATGTAGTTTTATTTAATTACGACATTTGGGCGATTTGTAAGAACCAGATTTTTTCTAAGATAATAGTGGTGTGCAAAAAGCCGGAGACTTGGCAACTCTGTAAGCTTCATTTATAGAAACTCCCCAGACGAAAATTGATTTAAATAATACAGTCTCTCACTTTAAAAATGTTACTTTTTTATTTCAATACTTTACCTACGAATAAATCGAAATAAACAGATGACATTTTATATAAAAATACAGAGAACTCCTTGACTCCCGTGAAATGTAATAAATAAAATAAGCGCTGTTTTTTACGCTGCCTGTCACACATGTTTTTGATCAATCAAAGTTCTCTCTGGGCAGTTGTCAAGTTCGATTTCCTCAAATCGTTTTTTTACACTCCATTTTTATATTTTTCGTTTAGAAGCATCTCATATTTTTGATAGTTAAGTTTCAGAAAAATAGCTAAAATTTATTGAATTACAATACTCATTGGAAACATTTTCTCATCAGAACTTATTTTCTGTGAGATTTAAAAAAAAAAATTAAATCTTCTTTTCTTTTTGTAAAAAATAAATAAAATTGTCATGACATTCTGATATTTTTAAAAGCAAAATATCTGAAAAAAAATCCTATCCATATGCAGAAATTCCCTAAAAATAAACTAATTTAAATAGTAGAAACTTTCACTTAATAAAATTACATGTGTATTTTAATTTCTTTAGCTGAGATTGATCGCGATAAACACATTTCAAATGGAAATATGGAAATCTCTTTACGGTTCATCGTGTAAAAATCATTGACTCCCAAGAAATGTAACACATAAAATAAGCGTTGATTTTTGCACTGTTTGTCACACATGTTTTTGATAAATCCAAGTTCTCCCGGGACAGTTGTCAAGTCGGATTTCTTGAAGTGATTTTCTTCCGCACCTCTGTAGAGTCCTGCACGAGTCGGAATTTCCAAGCCCAGGCCCTGCCCGGTTGTATTTTAGCGGTGCACGGCCCTGTCCGGCCCGTGCTAAAATCAGTGAAAACAGGTCCAGCCCGTGCAAAAGTCAATGAAATCAGATCCGATGCAATTTTCCTACACAAAACCGATTTTTCTTAACATATAATCAAGATACTTTTCTAGAATACTGTAGGGGAGGAAGGGGAGGTTTGATACATAGGGAGGGTTGATACATTGCCAATTTTTCTCAACAAATGGCATTAACAGCCATTGTAACAGATGTAAAGTCTTCTTTTATTAGCAGAAACCATCATTAGCTGTACTTAGAAGTGAAGAACTGACAACTATTTTTTTCTTTTAATTTTGAAGACTTTTGGGATGTGAATAAAAAATTTTTTAAATACTGATTTTCTTTCATAATTCTTATTATTTTGAAGATAATATCTTGTATTTTTTTTATTTGTAAAGCACATTGTTAAGGTTGTTTTCACCAGAAAGTAGATTGGCATTTTGCAACTGCATTTATACAAAGTGATTGAAAATCCAATAAGGTATGTTAGAGAGAAGTGATACATTAGTGCTGTGGAGAAATAATACACTTGTATATTTGAAATTTAACAGATTTTTTTAAGTTGTAAACTGATATAAGACTGTAATATTCATTAATGTTTTACAGCAAGAGATACTGAAATTGGTAAGGAAGAACAAAGAGACTACTCATAGACATTATATCGGTTACATAGAAAATCAGTGCGATGATAGATGGTTAGTTTGCTTTGCTTGTCATGTAGAAGGAAAAAAAAAGTTTAAATGGCCTCAAAGGGAAGATGTTACTATAATTGATGAAGGGCAAATTAAAAAAAAAAACATTAAATCCATCCGATTTTACTTACCAAAATGATAGAGTCATTAGTTTTTCTTTTAACCATTTCGGGGATGGTGGAATGCTTATGAAACCACTTAATTTTAATTCCCAAAAGCCACATCGGTACCAGCATTTTGGTAAAATATTTTCCATTTAATATGAAAGTGAAATATAGCCCTTTTCGTATTTCCAATTAAATTTGTTGGTAAATTCCGGTGCCATTCATTTATTCAACACTTTAGCATTGAAAATGCTTTGCCCTGAAAGGGTTAAAGAAATTTTAAATGTGCTAATTTATATTAAATTGTTTGCAATTCAGCAAAGTTCACTTCATTTTTCCTTGCAGCAAGATCACTAGGGTTTTTTTCATTATTTATTTTCTAAAAAGTGTGTTAATAGAATTGTTTAAATAATAGCAATTGTTTAAATATTTTTGTAAAAAACATTTCTGAAATAAAAATATATCAATGTCATTTCTTTTTAAATTTTACTTAAATATTTCATGCTTTATCATAAAAAATTGTATGACACATAAATTGAATTGTCTGCAATTTTTTTTTTCAATTTACATAACAGTGTATCAAATCTCCCTTACTAGTGTAGCAATCCTCCCCAGCAATGGGGAGATTTGATACATTAGTAACCATTCACAATAATTGGGATACATTTTTTGAATGATTATATATGAAATTCACAATATTTTTAATAAATGAATAAAAGGTCACTTTATAAGAAAGCCCCAAAAAATTGTTTAAAAATAGGTTTCTAAGGGTTGTAAAAAATTAGTAAAAAAAAAAAAAGTGTGTCATACATCCCCTACCTTCCCTACACATATTTATCGGAAAATTTAACATAATAGATTAATGTATTTTTTAGATTGCTTTATCTTCGCAAGTCGTAGAATGCAGAATAGCATCAGTACTGGCACGTCATATAGGCCTTTTATATAGAAAGAAAATGTAAGCCTGATATTGGCACGTACGAAATCTGCAGAAATTGTTGGGTCCTGGTTCAGACACGATGCAACTGCCAATCTCTACTCTGGAAATGTAATTTTTTGTACAGGTGTTGTCAATTTAGCATCGGTTCGTGCAACATATTTATACTTGTCCTCGCCTCAATCACGTCATTGTAAACTGTTCACATTTTTAACGATTTGGAAATGGTTGTTGTTTTCGGTCGAGGATGGGGCCAAATGATGCTCGCAATTTATTTTTATTTATTTATTTTTTTTTTAACGAAATTCAACGATGTTCTTTACTTTTAGAATAATTTTTATTTGAATAGGTAATCGAAAGGCATAAAATCGTTAAAAATTGTTTGAATAGGTAATCGAAAAGCATAAAATTGTTAAAAATTGAAAAAGTTACATAATAGGTAGGCGCAAATTATCAGATATGGAAAAATTCAAAGCCAAAGAGCGACGCCGAAATGAAAATCGTCTTGCAAAGCAAAAATCGGTTTTCAACTCATTATGTAGGCCATGAAAATCGAGGTCTTCAACTGATTATGTAGCCCATGAAAATTGATGTCTTCAACTGATTATGTAGCCCATGAAAATCGATTGCAGAATAAAAGACGAACGCGAAAAGGAAACAATCTAATGTTTAATCGATTGATAGTAAAAGGCTATGTCTCGAGGGACTCCAATCCACTAGCCACGGCATTTTACAATCGGTCGATTCTAACCGGGAAAAATTGAGCTCAACGTATGTAATTTGTCGCAATCTGTGGAGGATTCGATGGAACTGCTTTCGATTTGTAAACTGTTTTTCTTCTCGAAACGGGACTTGGAGAGTTTATCGATGAAGTTTTTGGTCGTCTGAAGTTTGATCTTTGTGATCTATTGTTGAAGAGATGCGACGGAATTTGGTGGGCGAAATAAATTCCAAATGGTCGTTGTAATCTATTAAATTACAATCATATTGGCTTCGTTTGATCCTTTTAAATTTTTATAACAGGCCAATTTTTTTTTAGCCAGGCAGGTTTTTTTTTCAGCGACCCGACACGTTGAAAAAAGTGTCTTTAATCCATCGGCTCGGCCCGTAGAAAATTTTTCCTTCATTTTGCAGAGCCGAGTACGTAACTCGGACTAAGCCGGGACCCGTGCGGAACTCTACTCCTCTGTTATATTTTTCGTTTACAAGCATCTCCTATTTCAAATAGTTATGTTTCAGAAAAATAAATAAAATTCATTCAGATACAATAATCATTAGAAATATTATTTGTTTAAAATTTACTTTCTATGATGCGTACAAAAATCTAAAAACTTCTTTTCTTTTTGTGAAAAAAAAAAAAAAAAAAAAAATATATATATATATGTGTGTGTGTGTGTGTCCTACAATTCTGATATTTTTTTTAAGTAAAATTTTTGAAAAATCCTTCATATGCAAAAATTCTCTAGAAATAAAATAATTTAAATAGTATATATTATCTCTTAAATAAATAAACATTCATATCTTTAGTTGCGACTAGTTGCAATAAACAACTAGCATTTCACATAAAAATTCAGATACGGTTTGTCGTCTAAAAATCATTGACTTCTAAGAAATGCAACACATAAAATAATCTTATTTTTTTTTAAGCTGCCTGTCACACATGTGTTTGATCAGTCCAAGTCCTAATTGTTACTTATAGAGTCCAATTTCCCGAAATGATGTTCTTCAGCTATTCATCCATCTATAATTTTGGGCTTAAAGCATCACTATTTTTGTCAGTTTCGAGGGAAAAAAAATGAAAAGTTAGTTACAATAATTATTGGAAATATTTTCTGTTTAGAACAAATTTTCTGTGCGCTACACAAAACATCAAAACTTATTCTACCTTTTTTTGTTAAAAATTTAACAAAAATCTATTATTATGTTATTCTTTTTTTTTAAAGTAAATAGTTGTCAATTCCGATTTCGTGAAGCGAGTATCTTCTGCTCCTCTTTCAGATTTTTTGTTTATAAAGTTATCCTATTTCCGCTAGTTAAGTATAAGTAAGATAAGCAAACATTATTAAATTATATTAATCATTGGAAATATTTTCTGATCAGAGCTTCTTTTCCGCAAAAAAAAAAAAAAAAAAAAAAAAAAAAAAAAAAAAAAAAAACAAAAAAAAAAAAAAAAAAAAACCTCCAAACTTTTCTTTTTGTGAAAAAAAAAGTCTTACCATTCTCATACTTGAAAAAAGTGAAATAATGTGAAAAAAAAAAACCTTCCATATGCCAAAATTCTCTAGAAATAAATTAATTTAAATATTACAAACTTCATTTAAAAAATTACATATATACTCGTATATATTTGGGCAGTTTCAATTCTTTTAGCTGCGAGTGATCGCAAAAAGTATTTGTCATTTCACATAAAAATACAGAAATCTCTTTACGGTTCGCCGTGTAAATATCATTGACTCCCAAGAAATGTAACACATAAAATAAGCGTTTTTTAAACGTGTTTAAGCGTTGTTAATATTGTCACGCATGTTTTTGATCAATCCAAGTTCTCTCGGGGCAGTTGCCAAGTCTGATTTGTTGTGTACGGTCGTGATTCAGGAATGCAGGATCGTTTAGCGACAAAAAACACTTTATTAAAGCAGCACGGCACAGCTACAAAAAATATTCAGAAGTTAAGATGAAGAGAGGGGGTTTTACAACTTAGAGCTTAAGTAAGCCCTGTTCGCAGTATTTATCAGTACTGCGCGTGGGTTACAGCTTAGAGTACTCTGTACTCTGTCCGGAGAGTATCTCCGCAACCTGCCCTAACTCTGGACAGACCTACTCCGGGAGCGTAGAAAAAGAAAGTCTTCACTTTCGAAGTTTTCAGCCGAGAATCACCGAAACGGCCTCAGGCCTTTAGGTATATGTAAGTCAGATTTCTTTGATATCCGGCGGCTCTTGAAAATGCTTGAAGAGTGTTTCAAGTATTGTAAGAATTATTATACCTAAAATGTCTAAAGCTAAGATCTTGGCTTAATATATGATTTCCAGTCTGACAGTTAGAGAGAGTTGAAGTGGAATATAGTGCAAGTTTAATTGGGTTGTTAAAGATTTTATGATACACAAAATGTATCGGTCTTGTAGCAAAACAGGAATATTTAGGAGCCACATCTGCCTTTATTGACAGGGTGCTATTGAATAAAACCAGGACTTCACAGTACTCCCTCTTAGCAAGAATTTTTCTTAAAGGAAAAATTCATATAACCAGGGTTTAGCCAACACAGAAAAAAAAATTGAGTTAATCTGCATTTTTTTTGCAAATAGCCTTAACACAATTTAAGTTAAATTTAAAATTTAAATTTTGAAAAACCCTTAAACAGAGGACAACACAAGTACCCATAAGGAAAATTTACAATATAGAATAAAATAGACACACATTCTAAAATTATGTTTCAACATAAACAAATTGAACCTTCTTATGGAAAATATTTATGCAAATTAAGAAGATTTCTAAACTTGTTATTTTAAACATTAAATCACAAACACATGTTATGGACATAACATTCTTATGGACATAACATGGACATAACATTCTTAAACAATAACAATAAAATAAAATAGTAGAAATTCAATAAACAAAACTTTCTACCCAAAAAGATGTTCACCTGTTTATACATCTTACATTTCCGACAGATAAAACTTTCTCCCGAAAAAAATGGCAAACCATACCGGGTTTCTCTTTTTGTTTTTCTTTTGAACGGGGGAGAATTTGACTTAAATTCGTTAACTCCACTAACCGTTCCGCAGCTTCTAACTCAACCCCGGGAGACGACAATTTTACCATAACACAATTAAATAAATCTCCCTTTTTAACTAAATCTGGTTGTTTTATTGTGTTTTGGGGTAATTTATCGCTCAGTATATTAACTGTAGGATAATCCAAAGTTTGTGGTTCTTTACAGAACAACTCTGGTTTAGACTTTAAATTATCTACCTCCACAATGTGATTTTTGGTATCACACTGATCTAAATCTTCCAATTCTTTTAAATCGGAATGGCCCGCATTTCGCATGAGCTCCCTTTGATTACTTTCCACATAATCTATCAAATCGGGTTCATGTTTTTGGTCGTCTTTAAAACCTTCTCCAGTTTTAAATTCACTTGACCCTGCGACATCAACCATACGTTTTTCCCGCACATTTTTCTCTACCTTGTGCTTCTCTCGCACATCTTTCCTGGGATTTCTCCAACTCGTATACATGCGATCCTCCTTCCTTAAATTAAATAATCGCTTACAGACGCGAGGCGTTACTAACGCTTGACAATTCAATCTCGGCACTATCGCTGCCGTTATATAAATCTTGGGGCAATTTTCCTTTCTCCCGTTCCATAAGAAAACTGGTACTTTCACCAAATCTGCGCTCTGAATTTTTCCTATTGCGGGGACTAAATCTATCTGCTCTCCCGTTTTATATTCGTCCGGAATTAACTCACTTCTGAAAATGGTTAATTCCGTTCCGGAATCATTTATCCCATTGATTTTTTTGTCCTAAAACATTCAGATCAATGACTGGTAAATGACTATTTTGCACGGGTTTTCCTTTCTTATCCCGAAAACCTCCAGAAGTTAACACTTCTACGCGCATATAGCTCATTCTACCTTTTGGTATCGTCTCATCTTCTTCAGCAGTATTTACCGAACCTGAATTTTTATTTTTATACAACTCTGGACAAAAACTCTTTAAATGTTTTTCCGAATTGCAAATGAAGCACCTACGGTTTGCCTGTCTTTGGAATGCCCTATCGCGAGCAGTGGTTCCGCGTGTGTCTAACACACTTGTGAGAGGAGTATAATTTGACTTCGTTTCTCTGTGCAATTCTTGATGCAGCGGACGCGATTTTTCGAATTTTGTGTACTGATCCTTTCCCACCGACGCTCTGATACTCTCAAAATTGTCTAAAAGCTCGACTATTTCGGATTCAGTTTTAACTAACGGCCACCTGTCCAAAAAGTGCTCTCTCATTTCCGGCTTAGCGCGTTTTTTAATTTGGTCCGCAATTAAAAGTTCGATAAGTTGAGCCATCGATTTTATTTCCAAACCTACAAGCCTTTCTTGCAAATAATTCCTTAACTCAAAACCGAAGTCCTTCCATGTGTTATTCGGACGTTTGACGTGCTGTAAAGATTTAGTCTTAAATGATTCTGGATTTAATTTATATCGTTTTAAAAGAACTTTTTTAATGTGGTCGTAATTCTCTGCTAAATCTTCTGATTCACGCGCTATAATTGTGACAACATCAATTGGCAATAAACTTATTAAATGGGACACCCAATTTTCTTTATTAATTTTAGCCCTTTTAACCTGACGTTCAAAAAGAACTAAATACAAACTAATATCCGTTTGATTCGGATCAAACTCTGGGATTAGTTTTTCAAGGCTAGGTTCCTTGTTTATGGGGCGGTTGATATTAGCTGATTGTTCGGAAGCAGAGGCACTCGATTCAATTTTCAATTTTTCTAACTGAAATTGATTATCCAATTCATTTTGCTTTAACTCCCTCTCTGCATTTTTCTTTTACGCTCTAATTCCAAGCGTTTAGTTTCTCTGTCTAAATTTTCCTTCCTGATTCCTCACGTTCCAAATTCTCTTTTCGAATTCTAATCTGCTCCTCTTTATGTAATTCTTCTAGCTTCTCCTGGAGAATAGTATCATAAAGGGAACTTACGAAGTCTTCATCGTAATCTTCTAGGCTTGCAATTAAATTTTTTAACTGTAATGGGGCTTCATCGCCTTTTAAAGGTATTTCTAGTTCATGCGCCAGTTTAATAATGCCGTCCTTTTTCCCTTTCCCAAGGAAAGACATATTTCCTCACTAATTACTCTAAAAAAATATGAATCAAAAATATTACAGAATATTACAATAAAAATTAATTTAACACTTAGCAAAATTAAAATTCCTATCAATAAAATAATTTTACTAAAACATATATTCCAAGAAAATTCGACATATAGAAAAATCAGAAAAAATATCAGATATTTTATACACTATAATATGTAAGGGAACTTTCCTTAAAAGGTATCGCGTGTACCTGTAAATAAATTTAAGTTCGAAAATTTATAAATTTTTCCCAATATATATTTAAATATAAAAATAATTCTTTTCACACTCAAGAACTTTTTGAAATGAACTGACTTACCCCACTAGAAGCCTTCAGACACGAACGAACGGTAATCCAAAATAGGCTAAAAAACACTTCCGGAATCTGTATCAAAAATACACAATATCGCGCACAATTCACAGAATCACACTGCCCTAGAGGCAAACACGACTTCTTTTCTAACAAAAATAGGTCAAAACACAGTTCTTTTTTCACCACAGCTGACAAGGGTCAGGGTCGGAAAACACCCTCACTCTTCTTCACTCACACACGAGCACACGATCTTGAATTTCCTTGCTTCTGTCAACACTTAGAGAAGGGAAATCTTCGTTCAACACAGAGGGGTCCGAGAGATGAAATTCCGTCTTCGGCAAGATGAAACTTTCTTTTCTTTTCCGTCTGCAGAAAAAAAAAGCAAACAGCAACTTCGGACTTGTTTTCTAATGGAACCTAGGAGCTTCTTCTTCTTTTCCTTCAATAACAGAAAATGTCTTCTAGAATTCCTTCATTAACTTCTTCTGAATAAAAAATAAATAAATCCCAATTCGATGACACCAGTTTACTTGCTGTACCGTCGTGAGTCAGGAATGCAGGATCGTTTAGCGACAAAAAGCACTTTATTAAAGCAGCACGGCACATCTACAAAAAATATTCAGAAGTTAAAATGAAGAGATGGGGTTTTACAACTTAGAGCTTAAGTAAGCCCTGTCCGCAGTATTTATCAGTACTGCGCGTGGGTTACAGCTTGGAGTACTCTGTACTCTGTCCGGGGAGGTTATCTCCGCAACCTGCCCTATCTCTGGACAGACCTACGCCGGGAGCGTAGAAAAAGAAAGTCTTCACTTTCGAAGTTTTCAGCCGAGAATCCCCGAAACGGCCTCAGGCCTTTAGGTATATGTAAGTCAGATTTCTTTGATATCCGGCGGCACTTGAAAATGCTTGAAGAGTGTTTCAAGTATTGTAAGAATTATTATACCTAAATTGTCTAAAGCTAAGATCTTGGCTTAATATATGATTTCCAATCTGACAGTTGGAGAGAGTTGAAGTGGAATATATTGCAAGTTTAATTGGGTTGTTAAAGATTTTATGATACACAAAATGTATCGGTCTTGTAGAAAAAAAGGGATATTTAGGAGCCACATCTGCCTTTATTGACAGGGTGCTATTGAATAAAACCAGGACTTTACAGTTGAAATGATTTTATTTCACTCCTCTGTTATATTTTTCGTTTACAAGCATCTCCTATTTCGGCTAGTTAAGTTTCCGAAAAATATGTAAAATTTACTCAGATACAATAACTATTAGAAATATTTTTTGTTTAACTTATTTTCTTTGATACACTGTCAGAAAAATTCGTCTTTATACATTAAATTATTGGTCATTTTTAAATAAACAATTCCTGTACTCCTCGAAAATATTCTTTTTTTTTTTTTTTTATTCTTCCCAAAGATCTGAAAAAGAGGGGGAAATTCCGTTTATTCCTTGCACGCATGCGTATTGGCTGTATTAATACCAAAGTTCGAATTTATTTTTAAAGGGAAAAACCGAAAATTCAATAAATTAAAATTTCTAATTTATTTAAGATCAAACAAACAAAAAAAAATGGTTTCGAATTTAATAAACTAGAATTTTCTCATTCATTTAAACTTATTCGCAATTTATTTTTTGAGTATTAAAATAAATATCCGCATGTAAAATATATTCTAAACGAACAAATACATTTAGAAAATATATAGAAATTCAATCAAATAAAATAAAATCGATTTTATTCAAAAAGCAAACATTTCTTCTCGAATTTAATTCAAACTATGATATTCATAATTTACATTTAACAGTCAAATTTTGTCTTATTGAAAATATGTCTAATATGTAATAAGTTTTATCCTCTATTATTGTATAAGTGTTAGAACACCAAATATTATTTCATAAAGACGAAATGACCATGTATCTAAGTTTAAATTTCCGAGATTTTTGAACAAGAAGTTTAACAAGCCTTACTTATCCCCCTTTTCAAGAAAACCCTTATCTTCATTTTTAACGCTACACTAGACGTTGTTCGCTGGTTGAGTGGGTAAGATGCTCGATTCAAAGCGCACGGTCCCAGGTCCAAAATTAAGTGGATACACGGAAGAACGAGAGGGGTATTAAAAAAAACTCCTTAATTCAGATTACGGAAAATTTCTGTCCTAGAACAGGAAAAAAAGAACAGAAATTTCTTCAATTCTCGGATATATACAGGTAGCAGCGCTGTCAGGAATATTTCCGTGAATAAAAGAAAGCATTTCTGACAAATGTACATACAAAAATCTCAAAAAATATTTTCGTTTTGTAAAAAAAAAAAAAAAAAAAAAAAAAAAAAAACTTACAATTTTGATATATTTTTTGTAAGTAAAATATCTGAAAAATCCTTCATATGCAAAAATTCTCTAGAAATGAAATACTAACTTAAATAGTACATATTCTCACTCAAATAAATAAATAAATATTCAATTCCTTAGCTGCGATTGACCGCAATAAATAACTGTCATTTAAAATAAAAATACAGAAAGCTCTTTACAGGTTCGTCGTGTAAAAATCATTAATTCCCATGAAATGTAGCACATAAAATAAGCGTTTTTATTTATTTTGATTGTCACGCATGTTTTTGATGCACATAAAATAAGCTTTTTTTTTTTTTTTTTTTTTTTTTTTTTGTCACACATGTTTTTGATCAATCCAAAGTTCTCTCGGGGCAATTGCCAAGTCTGATTTGTTGAATCAGTTTTCTTCCGCTCCTTTGTTATATTTTTCGTTTACAAGCATCTCCTATTTCAGCTAGTTAAGTTTCAGAAAAACAAGTAAAATTTACTGAGATACAATAATTATTAGAAATATTTTCTGTTTAGAACTTATTTGCTATTATACATTGTCAGAAAAATTCGTCTTTATACATTAAATTATTGGTCATTTTTAAACAAATAATTTTCGAACTCCTAGAAAACATGCTTCTTTTTATAATTTTTCGCAGAGGTCTGAAAACGAAGGGAAAATTCCGTTTATTCCTTGCACGTATGCTTATTAGCTGTATGATTACCACAGTTTGAATTTATTTTTAAAATAAAAAACTGAAAATTCAATAAATTAAAATTTCTAATTTATTTAAAACAAACAAACAATAATAATGGTTTCGAATTTAATAAAGAAACATTTTCTCATTCATTTAAACTTATTCGCAATTTATTTTTTAGAGTATTAAAATAAATATCCGAATGTAAAATATATTCTAAACGAACAAATTAAAAAAATATATAGTAATTCAATCAAGTTAAATAAAATCGATTTTATTCAAAAAAGCAAACATTTCTTCTCGAATTTAATTCAAAATATAATATTCATAATTTTCATCTAACAGTAAAATTATGTCTTATTAAAAATATGTATAATATGTAGTAATTTTTATCCTCTTTTATTCTATAAGCGTTAAAACACCAACTATTATTTCATAATGACAAAATGTCCATGCAATTAAGTTTAAATTTCTGAGATTTCTGAACAAGTTTTTTTTTTACAAGCCTTACTTATCTTCCGTTTGAAGAAAACCCGTTCTTCATTTTTAACTTTACACTATCAGTTGATCGCTGGTCGAGTGGGTAAGATGCTCGATTCAAAACGTGCGGCCCCAGGTTCAAAATCAAGTAGATCCACATAAGAACGAGAGGCGTATTTTTTAAACAAACTCCTTTCTTCGGATTACGGAAATTTTCTGTCCTAGAACAGAAGAAAAAAGAACGGGAATTTCTTCAATTCTCGGATATATACCGGTAGCAGTGCTGCCAGAAATATTTCCGTGAATAAAAGAAAGTATTTCTGAGAATGCACATACAAAAATCTCGAAACATCTTTTCTTTTTTTAGGGGAAAAAAAACCCCTACAATTCTGATATATTTTTTAAGTAAAATATCTGAAAGAAAAAAAACCTTCATATGCAAAAAATCTCTAGGAATAAAATCGTTTAAATAATAGTACATATTCTCACTTAAACAAATATTTATTTCTTTAGCTGAGACTAGTCGCAATAAACAGCCGGTATTTCTCATAAAAATACAGAGAGCTCTTTACGGTTCACCGTGCAAAAATCATTGACTCCCAAGAAATGTAACACATAAAATAAGCGTAGCTTTTTATGTTGCTTGTCACACATGTTTTTGATCAATCCAAATTATCCCATGGCAGTTGTCAAGTCTGATTTGTTGAAGCGATTTCTTCCGCTTCTCTGTTATATTTTTCGTTTACACGCGGCTTCTATTTCAGTTACTTAAGTTTCAGAAAAATAAGAAAAATTTATTCAGATACAATAGTCATTAGAAATATTTTCTGTTTAAAATTTACTTCCTATGATGCGTACAAATATCTCAAAACTTATTTTCTTTTTGTGAAAAAAAAAAAAAAAATCCTACAATTCGGTCACTTTTTATAAGTAATATATCTGAAAAAACCTTCATATACAAAAATTCTCTAGGAATAAAATCATTTAAATAGTACATATTCTCACTTAAATAAATAAATAAACATTCATTTCTTTAGCTGAGACTAGTCGCAATAAATAACTGGTATTTCCCATAAAAATACAGAAATCTCTTTACGGTTCGCTGTGTAAAAGTAATTGACTCCCAAGAAGTGTTACACATAAAATAAGCGTTGTTTTTTATACTGATTGTCACACATGTTTTTTTTTTTTTTTTTTTTTTTTTTTTTATCAATACATGTTCTCTCGGGGCAGTTGTCAAGTCTGATTTGTTGAAGCAATTTTCTTCCGCTCATCTGTTATATTTTTCATTAACAAGCATCTCCTATTTCCGACAGTTAAGTTTCAGTAAAATAACTGAAATTTATTTCGTTACAATTATCATTGGAATTATTTTCTGTTTAGAACTTATTTTCTATGGTACATGCTAAAATCTCAAAACTTCTTTCTTTTTGTGAAAAACAAAAAGAAAAAATATCCTGTAATTCTGATACTCTTTTTAAAGTAAAACAGTTGAAAAATCCCTCTGGTTCTTTCTTGTTTCAATAAACAATTGATATTTCACGTAAAATACAGAGAGCTCTTTACGGTTACCGTCTAAAAATCATTGAATTCCAAGAAATGTAATACGTAAAATAAGCGTTGATTTTTACTCTGCCTGCCACACATGTGTTTGATCAGTCCAAGTTCTGCTTGTTAGTTATCGAGTCCAATTTCCCGAAATGATGTTCTTCCGCTATTCACCAGTTTTTTATTTCGAGCTTAATAGCACCACTATTTCTGTCAAAAGTTAGTTACAAAAATAATTGGAAATATTTTCTGTTTAGAACTAATTTTCTGTAAGATAAGAAAAAAAATATAAAAACTTCTTCTGCCCTTTTTTTTGTTAAACATTTTTAAAAATCTATTATTATGATATTGTTATTTAAAAGCAAATAGTTGTCAAATCTGATTTCCTGAAGCGATTTTCTTCCAACTCCTCTTTCATATCTTTCGTTTACAATTATATCCTACTTCCGCTAGTTAAGCATAAGGAAAATAAGCAAAAGTTATTCAGTTATAATAATCATTGAAAATATTTTCTGATCAGAACTTCTTTTCTGTAAAATGAAAAATAAATAAAAATAAAATCTCAAAACTTCTTTTCAGTTTGTAAAAAAAAAATGCCCTACTATTCTGATATTTGAAAAAAGAACGAAGTATGTGAAGAAAAAAACCCCACCATATGCAGAAATTCTCTAGAATTAAATTAGTAAAAACTCTCACTTAAAAAAATACACATATATATGTGTGGGTATTTTCATTTCTTTAGCTGCGAGTAATCGCAATCGCTCGAATTCCACATAAAAAAACAGAAAACTTTATATTTCATCGTGTAAAAATCATTCACTTCCAAGAAATGTAACACTTAAAATAAGCGTTGTTTTTTACGATGTCTATCACTTATGTTTTTGATCATTCCAAGTTCTCCCTGAGTAGTTGTCAAGTCCAATTTCTTGAAATGATTTTCTTCCGCCCCTCACCCGTATTTTATTTTATTTTTTTAAAGAGTCACTATTTCTGCCACTTAAGTTTCGGTAAAAAATAAGGAAAAGTTACCTACAATAATCATTGGAAATAACTTCTGTTTAAAACCTTTTTTTTTAATTCTTAAAATTTTATTTTATTAATTTTGGTAAAAAATTAAAAGAATTGCCTTACAATTCTGATATATTTTTAAAAACGAAACATATAGTGAAACTTCCAATAAACGAAGTTTCATCATTTCACTTAAACACGTCGTTATGAAGAAAATTCGTTAAATAGAAATTAACTCAAATTCACTAAATTTATATATTAAAACACATATGCATAATATGAAAAATACACATAAAATGGAAATATTGGAAAAATGTATTTTCATTCGGCCAGTAACTTTTTTTTTATACAATGAAGACATATAAACAAAATTTAATCAGAATAATGTCTAAAAAAAAACACATAATAAAGACAGGTAAGAAAAAACGGAAGCGTAGCATGCCCTTTCTCTTTTTCTCTCAGTATTCGAATTCCTCAACTTTAAAAAAGTCTGTAATATTATTTTATACAGGTCTAAAAAATACACTGTTCATAAAAATTTTCGCACTTTTGTAAGTACCTGACAATTAATCTGTAACATTCTCGCGAAACTGGAATCTCTTTCTTATTGCATCGAAGATTTTAAACATTTCTTCTTTTGAATGGAAATGATCAAATAAATAAATACAGTCGGGTCTCTATATAACGAAATCCATTGTTCCAGTAAAAAATTCGTTATATAGAGAATGAGTAAAAATTCCTATTTAATGTGTAAATTTAGAACAAAATTGACTTTTGAGGTGTTTAATTAAGAATTTGAAAGGTTTAACTATAAATATTAACCTAATATTGTATTTCTGAATTATTTAAACAGTTTCAAAAAAGAGAACAGACATTTATTTGAAAGCATAATAAAAATCACATTAGGAAAACTTACATTAATTTTAGACGAAGAAATCTGTAATTTTTCGCTGTTTTGATTTCAAAATTGTTACACCCTCGAAAAAATGTTCACACTTTAGCAAGGAATGAAAAATTGCATCGGGAACATTTTCCTCCATTTGAATTCTCATTCACCTTAAACTTCAATTACCTCTTTGATCCCGCTCTTATATGTGTCACAATTTAATTGACACTGTTTTAAGAAGTATGTTGGAAGGTGTGTGGGAGGGGGGGGGGGGAGATGAATTCCTTGGGCACAAAAAACAAGGAGATTCAAGGCAGAAAAGTAAGATAAACAATTCAGCACTGAACGATAAATTACTAATCAATGATGGAAAATTGATTCCATGTGATTTGGAAGCTTTTTTAAAACAATAAATTAAGAACATTTTATGAAAAAATTCGTTATATAGAGATAGATATTTCGCTATATGGAGACTGTTTTTAATGCGATCATGGGAAAAGGGACCGTTCCCACTAAAATTTCGTTATAGAGAGAAATTCGATGTATGGAGTTTCGTTATAGAGAGACTCGACTATAATTTCATTTTCATACAATCCGCTGAAATAAATTCATACGTTCATCGCAACAGCAACCTCTCCGTTTGAATGTTGTACAAGTACGAAAGTGGAATAAACTTCGTTATACAGGATAGATTTTTCGTAGTATTGAGATTAAATTGCATGGTAATGGCGCTCAAAACCAATGTTCATCAGAAAATTTCGTTCAATAGGGACTTCTTTAAGAGGACGTTCGACTATACCCGAAACAAAACCCCCTCCATATACAGAAATCCCTTTTATTTCTTAATAATATCTATTATTTATTCCTATTTAATTTCCCTTTAAATTTAAGCGTACATTAATAATTATTTTATTCAAAATCTTAATCTAAAGCTTTTAGTCCCTTCATTTTTTATCGGCTATCCAATCTGTAACATTCTGAGAGAAACTAGTTTTTATTTTCGAATGTTTTAAAGAGCCATTTTGTTATTTTTATTTACAATTTTAATTCATCGAATCTAGTTTCCCGCGCTAGTCTTTTTACTTCAGAAATATTACTTTAATAGATACGGGATTCTTTCGCCTTAAACCACTCCCCTCTCGCTACATTAGCTTAGCTGCCCATCTCTAAAAGTGTGCCTTTCACTGATTGGTTCGTTCCCGTGCTACATCGATATCTGTCTTCCTACGCGAGTCTAGCAAAAAGCGGATGCAATGAAGTCGGAGCTCATATTTCTGATTTCTGTCTTGTATCAAGTGCTCCTGAAAACGTCATCTGATGTCTGTTAGTTATGTAGTATTCTAAATTGCTTCTTAAGATCATACAGCATGACATGGAGATTCATACCAAGGCTTTACCGATTCTTCATTATATGAGGGAGTTGGTTTGAATTTTCATGTATGATAAATAAAAGCCTTCGAACTACAAACTGACTTCGATTTGTTATGGGGAAATTACCGGATTATTAAATCCGTTGTCTTGCTACACTTATGCCATGACCATCAGCTGAATTAGTGATACGACTGCGAACAACCACCTTCTTTCTCGCTTGGAATTATATTTTAACGCATCGAAATATTCTTCGCATCGATCAAATAAAGTAGTATTCTAAGCCACGATGCCACAGCTCCAATGTTCGATCTAATATCAGCTACAACCCACAACTTCACCCAATTCGACTGGGTTTGCCGACTGCAATAATAACAAACCTCTCACAAGTCGGTTGGATTTGTCGACTGCAATAACAAACGTCTCATATATATAAGAAATCTTTTTGTAGATATAAATCATTAATGCAAATGAAACATCGACCAAAAAATAAAACAATCATCATACTATAGATTACATATTTATATAGACAGATACTCTTATAAAATTATGTTACATTGATTATATGTGTAATGTAAAAATAATATATAAGAAAGAGTTTGTACAATATACTTTTTTAAAAAATATCAGAATGCTACAACAATTTTTTTAGTTTAAAAAAAAGTTTTGAGATTATTATTATTATTATTATTATTATTATTTTAATCGCACCGAAAATATACCGAATGATTATTATAATTAACTACTACTAATTTTTTCCGAAACTTAAGTTGCAGAAATAATTATGCTTTTAAATATATAATACTATATATGTGTATGTATTGTCAATTTCTTTAGCTACGACTGCTTAAAATAAACAACTGACATTTTATATAAGTAGATCCGGAAATTCTTCCTGGTTCACCTTGTAAAAAATATTGACTCCTAAGCAATGTAAGAAACATAGATTTGTTTTTAGTCTATCTGTCGAATACGTTTTTGATCCAATCCAATTTTCCCTGTGCAGGTGTCATGTTCGATTTCTTGAAACTATTTTCTTCACCTCCTCACCCGTCTTTAATTTGCGTTTATAAGTATCTATTATTTCTATTAGCAAAAATTTCAGGAAAATAATGAATGTTTGTCAATTACTATAATCATTGAAACAGTTTCTCATTTTATTCTTTATGATTTAAAAATATCTGAAATTAATTTTGTTAAAAATTTTAAAAATATCCTACCACTGAGATTTCTTTCAAAAAGGAAAATGTCTGAAAAAAACTCAATATACAGATTTTTTCTAGAAATGCATTTAAAAAGTATAAACCCTCACTCAAAAAATATCTACTATAAATATTAAAAAAAAAAAAAAAGCAAGTGGAAATTGCTTTCCAAACGCTTATAACTGACATTCCACTAAACGGATTCTTATATGACGGCCATTGTCAGTTAGGTAGTTGTTGAAAAAAGTTGCCGTGTATAACATAGACTTCTACGTTGCTTAGTTATAAATTGGAGAAAGTTTTCTAATTAGGCCAATCCGATTGTAAGCGGGAATTTCATTACGAACGCTTATAACTAACGCTCTGCTGCTGATATTTAAACGACTTGCCATGCCGGTTAAGTAATTTTGAAGGAAAGGTTTCAGTGTATAATACATTTCCCTATGCTGCTCAGTTATAGAGCTATGGGGAAAACTATAATTAGCTAACCCCGATTATAAATGATTAATTTTTTGAGATTATGGAGTAATTTAACTTACATAACAGTGTAATTCAAACCGATATAATTGGTATAATATTACACCATACTAATGGGGAAATATGAGAATTCACATTATTATGGTGCAACGTAACACCAGTTATATCATATTTCAAATGAAAATCAAATTACAAATTATTTGCTTAAAAGGCACAAAGGGCAACCTAGTGAAAAAGATTCCATGCCGGGACTCGAACCCGGGCCATCACTATAGCGCACTGCCGTTCTACCGACTAAACAACATGGAACGATACCCAGCCTGAAACTTCTCACTATTACAGGTTGGCAAGGCTACAATCGCAGCACAAGATGGAATATTATTCCGTGAGGCACCGAAATGGGGCAAACACAGACTCATAATTACATCCAGCATCGATTGAATTTATATTAATATTTGGAAATTTTTTCCAGGGAGAGACATTCGCTTTGCATATAATATTTCAAATGAAAATCAAATTTCAAATTATGCAAGCCGAATGTCTCTCTCTGGAAAAATTTCCAAATATTAATACCAGTTATATCGATTAAATTAATCCAAAAAATGGAGGAAGGAAGGCTGTTACCAATTTTATAGCGCAACGTTACGCTTTTTTTACAGTGTACTGAACGGATTTCAATTGGTGTTCCATTATAAGTTAGAAAATTTGTGCCAAAAATGTACAAATAATATGTAAAATTAGCATTCCGAATAGCAAAACTTTTATATAACGTGAAGAGTGCCGACGGTAAAGGTTAATAAATAGATATTTTCATAATTTCTTTAACTAGGAATACTCATACTAAACAACCTATATTTCACATGAAAAGACTGGCAACTCTTTATGGTTCGCTGTGTAAAAATGATTGACTCCTAAAGAATGTAACAAAAAAAAAAATAGCGTTGTTTTTACGCTGCCTGTCACATATGTTTTTGATCAATAAAAGTTCTCCGTGGGCAGTTGTCATGTACTATTTCCATTCTTTCGCTCCTCACGCGCCTTTTATTTTCGTTTATACACATCTCTTTTTTACTTCTATATCAGTCCCAGGCAAGAAACTAAATGCTACTCAGTTACAATAATCAAATTTTACAACTCCAGCTATATGCATTTTATAACGTATAAAAGGCATAATGTTGTAAAATTTAATATTTTTACAATATTCATAAGAAATGAAATTAAAGATTTGGTTAAATTTAGCATAAATAATTCCACACACACACACACACACATATATATATATACAGAGTGTCCCTAAATTTATGGACAAAGCTGTAAGGGAAGGTAAAGTGTACATAAAGAAGCTATTTTGGTATAGCAATGTGGAGTCGGAAATGAAAAGTTTTGGCGAAAAATAAGAAATATACGGAGTAAATGAAAACGAGCGTTTTATTAGGATGAGCGAAGCGAAACCTCTACTAAGCTAGACAAATTACATTTTGTCGTACACTTCACAAAAAAACTACAGTGCACTCCCGATTATCCGGGTTAATCACGGGAGAAATCGCACGGACAATCGAAAAACACGGATAATCCGAAAGCTCATTTTTATAAAAGAAAACAATCAACATCAGTACAAACATATTAAAATTACTTACATTTGCCTGCTGTATAACATCAACTCCTTTTTATTAAAGAAAAAATCAACATCATTACAAACATATAAAAATTACTTACATTTGCATGTTGTATAACATCAATATTTACTGCTTTTAAAAAATATGTAATGCATCTTTGCTTCTGCTGTTTGTTCCTCTCTTGTCATATATCGACACATACTTTACGAACCGCAGTAATGTCACCGTAATCAAAATCTCTTTGTCCCATATGGTCTAAAAAAGTTTCTACAGATTGTAGAGCAGTAGAATGAGAAATTGTATTTCCCTCATTTAGTACATCTTCTGCATCAGTACTATCATCACTTTTAGATTTAACGACACAGTTAGAAACGATGTCTTCATCTGTCAAATACTGGAAGCCAGGCTTACCATACCCTCCCATCCCCTTGAACCCTACTCGTCAAATAGGTTCCAGACAGTTTGATTTTACCACAAGTACATTTCACAACGTCTCACAACGTCCGGTTTTCTACGGACTTAGCTAAACTGGAAAAGATTCTAATTCACATCAACATCGATTTTACATACATGATAAGAGTGAAAATGTTTGTCTTTAACTTTTTTTTCTGAGTCCGGAATGAGCACGGATAATCCGCAAACCGGATAATACGTGCATGGATAATCGAGAGTACACTGTATTCAGTATTTTGACTTGCAATTAAACATAAAAATAAATTTTGATCTGTAGATTTGCAAAATATTATTATTATTTTTTTTTTTTACAGAATAGCGTTAAAAAATTTATTATTTTAATTAATTTATTTTACATGATTTTTCCATTATGGACGCATTTTTGCAAATAAAAAATGAAACACGTATATTTTCAGAAGAAAAAATAAATCATGGAGTTACGATTTCTTTTACGAAATTTTTAAAACACCTTTTTCATGAAAATTATAGCATATTTTTAATGAATTAAAATTTGTGAAAATTCAATTACTTAAATTCAATAATAAAATATTTTTCCAGTGTTAAGAATTCAAATACACAATTTATTCTAATTATAAGAAATCATTTACGCAGACGATACTTGCGCATTTTACGATAATTATATTATGATATATATTTTTTAAAGTGGCAACAAAATAATTGTAAACAAATAAAATTAATTGTTGAATTCGTTGCATAAATATTTTATAAAATTTTGCTTCGAAAATATTTTTATTTATACCAGTCTTATATCATAAATAAAAAATTCCGAGGAAATTCTAGTTATTTGGCTGAATTTACGTTTCTAAAATTAGAACGCGCCAAAACATAAAATAACGTTTTTGCTTAATAAAGATTAAAGAATAATATAAAAAAATATCGTTACTTTTTAATATTTATCTTATTAAATAATGCTTCGCGAATCCAAACAAAGCATGGGTTTTTCTAGTTGAGATAACAATTACAGTAAGTGCTCAAATATACTAATGGCAGCGTCTAGTAGGTGATTGGCGTACCCTTTTGCCTATTAGAAGTGTTTCACGAACATTTGCAGCAACGACTGAAAGTCTTGCAATGAGGTCCTCATCAGAGTCAACTGGTGTCTCATGGATGAGATAGCTGGAACCTTCGAAAGGGTGCGCCAATCTCAAAGTGCACATAAAGAAGCAATTTTGGCGTACCAATGCGGAGTTGGAAATGAAACGTTTTGGCAAAAAGCAGGAAAAGCGAAAAACAAAGTGGAGGGAATGAAAAGAAGAGTTTTATTTTCATAACAATTACAGTAAGTGCTCAAATGTGCCACTACCAACATCGATACATACCTGGCACCGTCTAGCAAGAGACTGGTGCACCCTTTCGAAGGTTCCAGATCTCTCATCCATGATACCACAGTTGGCTCTGATGCGGACCTCATTGCAAGACTTTCAGTCGTTTCTGCAGATGTTCGTGAAACACTTGGAATAGGCAAAAGGGTACCCCAATCCCTTGCTAGACGGTGACAGTAGTATATTTGAGCACTTACTGTAATTGTTATCTCAATAAAACGTTCCTTTTCATTTCCTCCGCATTTCTTATTTTTCGCCAAAACTTTTCATTTCTGACGCCACATTGCTATACCAAAATAGCTTCTTTATGCGTACTTTACCTTCCCTTACAGTTTGGCTCATGAATTCGGGACACCCTGTACATATGTATGTATATATATATAAAGTACAGCCCCGATAATCCGCGAAATTGGGTGGCAAGGGCACCGCGGATAACCCGAAAAAAGACTGAAAATGGGATGCAAGCACGAAAAAAAGAAAATTCAACATAAAAACTATGTTTTAGTGTACAAAAAACATAATAAAATGGATAAGTATGCACAGTACAGTAGAAACATTTGCTTTACGTCTAAATCACTGAAATAAAGAACAGTAAACAAGAAACAATGCCTTACGTACTGTACAAAAAGTGTCGAGTTACACTTTTAGAAAAAAAAAAATCAGTCACTTGTTTTTGCTTCTTGCTTTAGAAACACCTTTTCTATCTCAAAAATGAAGTTATTCCTCATATGCTTCCCTGGAATTTATCATAATAGCCTTATAATTGCTAAATATTTTAAATGTTGTGTTTACGTTTTTTTTTAATAAAATCAAGAAGAGACATCAAGACTTTATATCTGATATTTTAAACATGGCAACCGAATCTAGAAATATTCTTCTATTACTTTCGAATACATGAATTTTTCAGTTTATATGTATTTATTAGTAGGGCTGATTGTATTTTCCTTGCTTTTGGCTTGAATTAAAAAAAAATAACAATAAAAACTTCGCTTCGCGGATAAACCGCACTGCGGATCATCCGCTCGCGGTTATTCGGGGCTCTACTGTATATATGTTATATACGTACATTTATAACTGGTTTTTTAATTATCACTTATTGTTTCAAAAAATCATTTAGACTATTTATTAACACAAAATGCATATAATCACGATCAAATATATAAAAATATTACATATATATGCATATATATATATATATATATATATATATATATATATATATATATATATATATATATATATATATATATAGATGGATAGATAGACAGAAAGATAGATAACATATATATATATATGTATAGTTTTATGGTAATGTTTCAAATTACTTTTGGAATTTTTTAACTTAATTATAATTTTTTAATTTATATTATGATACAGTCAGATATATAGATAGATAGATAGATTATGTGTTTGCAGCGAATCTTGGGCGTCCTCCATTTCTTTTTGACCTACCTCGATTCTACCAGTTATTCGCCACTTTTGACCTTCACACAAATGATGCCTTTGAGTCATATCTAATTAATACTGGTCACTCTAAGACACCGCCATTCACTTTAAACAACACTACAGACCAGAGATTAAACATGCATCCATTGCGCACCACATTGTCATTCACCGAATTTGCACATTTTCGGCGCTAATGTATGCGCGGAAGTGCAATTTTGTGTTCAATTGTACTTAATTAACATAAATAATTGCAGCATTGGGCACTGGTTGCAACATTAACTTACTGAGGATATTTTTTTCTTATTATTCTTTAATTTTGATGACCAGTGTATTTAAGACGTCTTATAGATAGACAAAACTGTAATTGTGTTATTAGCATTTCCTGTACTGGCGGATATAATCCTTCTATCCGAAGGGCATCTAATAGAAAATGTATAATTCAGTGGATAAACTCAATTCTTTTAACGTTATATTATGATTAAGAGATTAAATTACTTAAGGATGAATCCACAAAATGAGATTTCGGCATTAGTTATACAATGAACGAATGATAAAGAAGACCACGCATCCGAAAGAATGCTAAAGATTGCAACCGATAAGACATAATAAACAAGACTGTTCATCCGAATAAGATGCTAAAGATTATGAAGTAAAACAGGTGACCATGGATCCGAATAAAATGATTGAGATGAGAAAGAGGGCAATTCATCCGAATGAGATGATAAAATAAAGTTTTCGTGTTGTATAAGAAAAAAAAAGTAAACCGAAAATAACATTTAATTTCTACTTAGAATTATACATGCTTCATGTATCATTTAAAAAAATAGAGGGTGAACCAAAAGTCTTGCCCTGATTATAATACTTCATTAAAAATTAACCATTTGTATAATAATGTAACTTGTTGTATCATTGGATAGGTCAGCTTTAGTAAATTTTTTGTGCAATAGAACGAAACATTTCCGGATCGGTGAATTGGAAAGGAAGGACCAACACCCCGGACTCCGCGCTTTCCAGATATTAATACTCTGGATTTTTTTCTTTGGTGGCTATATCAAGGACTGCACTTTTTGCCACACCAATTACTAACGTCTATGCTATACTCTATACGTGCAGAGCTGTGTGTACTGTAACAAAAGACATGTTAAAGAACACTTGGCGGGAACTAGAATACTGTTTAGACATTCTCCCAAGCTACCAAGGCGGCACACTTTGAAATTTACTGAGGTACGTGGTCTTATAAGAAAAATTATAACAGTACTTACAATATATCCAAACAAACATATGTCTAATTATAATAGTTTGAGAATAATATATATTTATAATCAGGGCAAGACTTTTGGTTCAACCTATATTTTGACACGTGAATACGATTAAACAAAGCAGTTCCATATTAAGGAAATAAAAGTTAATATATAGAAATATCAACCATAACTTTTTTTTTTTTACGTCATCTGATTTTCCCACTAACTTGCAGTAGGATAAGTACAGCATAAACTCTAATCTTAAAATGTCTTACGGAAATCAACTGAAACACTTAAAAACTATGAAGTTATTTTACATTTTTATAACATTATGGCAGGTAGTAAATTTGCTCTTTAAACCTTTTTACTTGTAAAACGACAATCATCTGACTTTCAATATACATTGAAATTTCTATTAAACGAAGTCTCATCGTTACACTTGAATACTTCGTTATAAAGATAATTCGTTAAATAAAAATCAACTTAAATTCATGAAATTTGTTTTATAAAATAAGCATTTTTAAAATGAAAAATAGATATAAAATGGAAATATTGGGAAAATGTATTTTAATTCGGGCAGTAACTTTTTTTTTATGCAATGCAGACATAGGAGAAAAATTTAACTAGAATAATGTCTAAAAAGACACGCAATAAAGGGAGGTAAACAGAAACTGAAGCTTAGTGTACCTTTTCTCCTTTTTCTTAGTATATACCAAATCCTTAAGGTCTGTAATATGTCTTTGTACAGGTTTCTTATAAAAAATGCACTGTTCATAAAAATTTTCGCACTTTTTTAAGTATCCTAATAATTCCTCTAAAACATTTTCATAAAACTAGAATCCTCTTCTTATTGCATAGCTGCAAACTTGTACGGATTTTTCATACCACTAAAATTTTATAGAAAATTTTAGCTAATTGAACCACCGAAATTCAAACAATTTTAACGTTTAAATAAGTCAAAAATTTCTTTTAAATTTTTGTGGTAAGAATAATCCGTACAAGTTGGCAGCTATGTTATTGCATCGAAGGTTTTTTAGCATTTCGTCTTGCAATTCCTCCTTTCATTATCATCTTCATTGCTCACTGTTATTTCTTCACTACATTATATTATGTAGTCACTACATTATATTATGTAGTCACTACATTATACAGGGGGATTCAAAAAAGATAGGAAAAATTTTAAGAGGTGATAGTACACACCCAAACAAACATTTTGTATCAAAGAATGCATGGTCGAAAACTAAACGTAAAAAAGTTAGAGGGCGTCAAAAGTTATGTTCTTATACGAGGCAAAAACACACAATGAACGATTAAGTTAAGTTACGAAAACAAATTTAATGGCATTTGATTACAATAAGTGCTCAAAACATTGACCGGCAGCTGTTATGCACGCAGTACAACGGCGAAGAACAGATTGGCGAATTTTCTGAAACACACCAGGCGCTCGCCAAATCTTTCATGTCTCGATTTTTTTTTGTGTGGGGACAACAAAAGGCTCTTGTGTATGAGACTCCCATTGAATCCGCAGAAGAACTTGTCGCCAAGCTTTCGGCTGCTGTAGGGGAAGTTCGCGATATGCCTGGTGTGTTTCAGAAAATTCGCCAATCTGTTCTTCGCCGTTGTACTGCGTGCATAACAGCTGCCGGTCAATGTTTTGAGCCCTTATTGTAATCAAATGCCATTAAATTTGTTTTCGTAACTTAACTTAACCGTTCATTGTGTGTTTTTGCCTCGTATAAGAACATAACTTTTGGCGCCCTCTAACTTTTTTACGTTTAGTTTTCGACCATGCATTCTTTGATACAAAATGTTTGTTTGGGTGTGTACTATCACCTCTTAAAATTTTTCCCATCTTTTTTGAATCACCCTGTATATCACTTTGCAATATGTCATCGTCAGTAGGATATTCAGTTACCTTAAGTGATTCATTTGTGATAAGTGGAATAAACTTCGTTATATAGAATATATTTTTCGTAATATGGAGATTAATTCGCATGTTAATTGCGTTCAAAGTCAAGGTTCAGCAGAAAATTTCGTTAAGTAGAAAACTTTGTTAAATAGGGACTTGGTTAAAAGGAAGTTTCACTGTATATTCAGTTACTTCCCTCCCTCCTTCCTTCTTTTAAAATTATAATTTAAAAAAAAAAATATTCCGATTTCACTGTTTTATTAAAAATCTTTTAAAGTAAGACAACCTACAAAAGTAAATAGATGCTTTTTAAACAATATATAAAGTTTGGTCTAAAATAAATAATTTCGGACGACCATTTTCAAAATAATAATAATAATAAAACTCTTCACATATGTTTTGATTTCCTACCTTGACAGAGGACAATAACCATTTTTCCCAAATGGTTAAAAAAGCAATTTAACAAATTACAACGACCATTTGGAAAATTATTTTTTCAAGGACTAAAATTTAAGACATAAAAAATCGCGCGGAGTTGATCCTACATTACGTACGCCATGAATTAAACATTAATAGTGTTATTACACGTAAAAATTGCAAGCGACAAAAATCGCCTGCGACTCGTCAGATTTCCTGAAACTTGCGTATTATCCAAGCATTTCATTGGCTGTTCGGGAAAAGGCTTTTCTATTTCCAAGAAATCTGACACGACCAATCTTAAATGAAATTTCATTCTTAAACTTCTAAACATCCCACAATATTACTTTTTACACCGTCGTATAGAAAAAAAAATGTACTTTTAAACGCAATTTGTTTGAAAGCTGTATCTTAATTCGTTTCTAAGTTATTAATTTTTTTTGTAGTTTTTATTACTTTTTTGTCATAGTGGCAACAGAAGTATCCATCTCTGTTGAAAGTAAAGGGAAATACATATTACTGTATAGACCAATCAGAAAACGAGTAAAATGCGGATTCAACCAATAAAACTCTTCAGATTTGTTTTTGATTTCCTACGCTGACAGAGAACAATAACCAATTTTCCAAATGGTTAATAATAATAATAATAATAATAATAATAATAATAATAATAATAATAATAATAATAACCATTAAGGAGAAAAAAAATTTCTTTGTTGAAAAGTTTAACGGCTTTATTGGTGCAATCATCCAATATTAAAGTCTGACGTTTGTTTCCCAAAATACAATTTGGGAAATTCCCTTTTAAAAAGTAAAAACATATTCAATTCAAACTATTTCAGCTGCTTAGCTAAAATAATTTTGACAGTACAATAAACAGTGCCCGTGACAATAGAAGCTTTAGAAGATTCAAGAATGTTTAGATCTTTATATAAATAAATAATCTTTCTGTTTAAGAAATAACAATGAGATTACATTCTTGTTTTCAGTTTCCCCTTTGACATTAAGACCTTCTTCCGAAAAAAAGCATTCTACATGAATGAAGAAAAAGAAAATTGTATTGTATTCGATATTTTTAATGTTTTACTTTACAAAAACTAGAAAAACTTACGTTCCAAAGAATATAAACAAGTAAAAATTAAATTTAAAAAATCAGAAAACCCGACTGCGTGAAAATCGAACTAATTAATTATTTCTCACTAATGTGAAACTATTTTTTATATTACTTAACTTTTTTTTTATTTACTTGCACTGATGACTTTTAAGTTGTGTTTTATTGTTAGTCCCTATCTACAAATACTGTTTTGATGAGGCCTATAGATATCTATGAAGGTTAGAGTTGCAGTTAAGATAGAGATTCCTACCTACACAACTTTCAGGTTGTATAATATTTAAACGGAGCTTTTGACTGTAAAATAGTCAATAAAACATCGCCTTTAATTTGAAAGACCTATCCAATGATATGCCACTCAATTTGGTGCGTAACATTTTTCCACCGTCTCTACCGCCAATTTTGTGTTTTACGGCCACCATTTTGAATTTTAAAAAACAAATCTAGCCTATAACCATCGGACGGTTAAGACGAATTGACAGAGACCTCATTCATTAAAATCCATCCAGCCGTTGGGATGTTTCGAGGGTATAAAGAAATCCACATACCTAGATGCACGTGAAACACATAACCCTTCTTGGCAGTCGGGTAAAAAAGCTGCAAAAAGAGATGAAAAATACAATTTTTTATCATTTTGATTATTATATCTATTAAAATGTAATTAACATTAAAATGTTGAACTATAGTGTATGTATTATCTTAAAATTTTCCTTCTTATGTTCCAACTTAACATTTTCCATTTTCCTAAAAATTTATTTCATATCGTATAAAATTTCATTGGCTATAAATATAATAAAACACGGTCATATTCCTATGCAAATTAAAATATATGTTTTAACACTAAATTCGTGCGTCTTGTAAACAAATGGAAGTTGCTAAACAAGTATTTATCATGCCTATAAATTATAATTAGGTTACTATACACTTTTTCATTATTTAAATTTTTTTTACGGGACTTCTATTCTTAACTTTAAGAGTTACAGATATATGCACTTTTTACAATACATAAATATTTTTTTAATGCAAATTTTGTCATCAAATAAATGTTTTGTGTAAAATAAGTAACTGCAAAACAAGCTTTTCAGTAAAAGTCTTAGAATCCAATAAAAGTTTCTGTATCACAATAATTTATAATAATTTATTAAACATAATTTAAAAAAACTGGTCATGACCGAATAATGACTCATTTATTGAACAAGAAATCTATCCAAAAATCTCCAAGATAGATTAGACCAGGATTTTTTTTATAATATTTATTATTCATTTTAATTAAAGTACTTTAAAATTTAATGATCCTATTTAAATTATGTTTGAAATCTAACGTTAAACACGTACTTGATGAACATGTAAGATATATTTATGCGTTTAATATAGGATAATTTAACGGTTTGAAAAACAAATTCTTTTTCTTTAGTTTATAGTAAATGTTAAGCATGAAAAGTATAATTCAATTTACAGTTAATTTCATTGAAATATTTTTTAAAGATTTTAAAAATTAAAAAAAAAAAGTTATAAAAATTCTCTCTCTCAGAACATTTTTTTAATTTAACGATACATTATGATTAATGTTAATTTATGACTATGATTAATTATGAATACGATGAATTGCATATTATGAATTAATATGAATCATTAATTCATTTTAAAATTTAAATATTTAAAAAAAAATCGCCATCTCATCGAAAGCTGTACTATGGTTTAAACTGAAATTATTCTTAAATCTGTAACAGAAATTAAAGTAATGATTAAGGGGGTCCGGGGCTCAAAATTCTGTTTTCTTTTTTTATTTATAGAGATTTTATTATGAAATTTTTTTCTGAAATATGTTTTAATATAATAAAAATATTGCATGTAAAAAAAACCGGAAATGTTTAAATATTTTTTTAATTAAATTTTAAACATATTTAATTTTTTATGTAATTCCGGGAGTACTTACTCGATTTACAAAATGTTTACACTTTTGCGTACAAAAAATGAGTCACTTTAATTTGTCTTCAGGATTTCTTAAAATATTAATCATGAATTTTATATAAAAAAAAATAAGTAAAAAAAATGAAGTCTTTTTATGAGTGAGTTTTGCATTAATTAGCATATTTTCACAATTATCACTCAAAATTAAATATTCTGAATACAATTTGTTGGAAATATTGCATAAAATCTCTGTTTAAAATTTCTTACATATATCTTGCAAGGAACTTTAGATATATTCTTTTAAAGTTGACAAATCGTGAAAAAATTCCTTCTGAGATAAATGAAGTTAAAGTTCTCGTCAGAGGTCAGCTGATGCATCGCTTCTCAAGACAAAAGGTGGTATATATCTGGATCTAATGAAGATAAAATCATGCGGTTTGCGGTATTTAGCGCTAAAAACAGTCTTTTTTTTAAGCCAACAAAAAAAAAAATGCATTTTTTTTTTCAGAATTTTTAGCACTGGACCCCCTTAAATAAGATTAGAGAATGATTATGAAAATTTTCATAGGTGAACAAAAAATGATATGTGTATCATAGTATTGTCTAAACTAGTCTGATGTACCAATCACAAAACTTTCTTCTTTCTCATGCATGTTAATATTTCAAAAAGTTGTTACCCATGTTAATCCTTCGGCGTTATCACTTCAATACTACACCAACTTCGATTTTCCTCTTAAGTTTCTGCTTCAATTTACTAATCAGAGTAAAAACGAGTTAATCACGATCATAATATTTAATAAAATCAATATTTTCGTTGTCTGTTGTACTTCGGCTGCTTACAAATCGCCGGCTTAGCAGGATGCAAAGTTCTCGTCGCTGCACGAGCTGTCGACGTGCATCAGAACTACGAAAAATCGAAAACATTACACAAAACTCTCTATAACAGTGCTCCCTTACGGCAGAATAATTCTAAGTTCACTTGAGAGCTGATTTTCATAGCTGAAAACATATATATGAAATTTGGTTAACTTCTATTTATAATTGCATACACTTTTCGATGGTAAAATAATGAAAATAGCACAAAAATCGCTGTTACAGTGCCCCCTTCCGGCGAAATATTTCCAAATTCAAGTAGGACCAGTTTGATATAGCCTGAAATATATACATGAAATTTTGTTAAATTCTATACATAACTTCAGACACTTTTCGAGGATACAAAGCGGACATACGGACGGTCAGATAGACATTTTGTTCAATCATATTTTTCGGGATCTCTGACACCCAAAATATAAAAATCCGTCAAAAACATGAACTCGAAAAAAATTTCGATTACAATATTTTCTTCTTTAGAAATAATAAAATACTTAAATTGTTCAAAAAGTCATCCTAAGACATAACACATTTAAGGGCGTATACATAACTTGTTTATACGAAATTATTTTAAACAAATGTTGCACTACTTGACAGCTAAATAAAGTATTTCACAAAATCCATTTTTTACGACAACACAGGAAAATTTTATTTACTTTCGTTACATCCACCTTACTTATATTTCTTTTCTAGTATCATCTACAAATCGAATATCTTCCTTTTTCTATTACTACCTCATAAATAAAGAAGTACAGCATGTTCCTTAGGTGGTAAAAACAAATGTTTTAGAAACTTAAGAAAGGAAACTTATGTTGTTGTTTTGGTTTGTTTTTTTCGGAGGATGTATGTTTTGAAATTTATTTAAAATTCAATAAATATCAATACATGAGCGGCAACAAGACTTATTTTTTCATAAAATATGTGAGAATGTTGAGATGTTTTTGTCTTTTGACTAGTTTTCGTTCTAAAAACAACATACATTCTAACATATTTATTGACGTAAACATACAGTTTTTTTTTTGTTGTTGTTGTTGCGTCTTTATATGACAAAAAAAAAAAAAAAAATCAGAAGATACACCGAATTAAAGTATTCAATATAGTTCAAACTTTAGAAAAAAACAAGAATTTTTTAGCCACTTTCGGTCTACGATCTACCTTACCTATGCTTCTAGATCTATCCACAAATCGAATATCTTCTTTTTGTATTCCTACTTCATAAATAAATAAATATGTGCACGTTCCCTAGGTGATAAAAACAAATCTCTTAGAATGGTATAGAAGCAAACTTATGTTTTCGTGTTTCTCTATTTATTCTTCGGAAGATGTATGTTTTCAAAATTACATAAAATTCAATAAATATTAATATGTAGCGATCGATCTTTATTTTTTTTCTTTTAATGCAAGTGGATGCGTTGAGTTGGCTTTGTTCTGCTGTTGTGCTGATTTATTTTCGAATGGAATTGTTATTTATCTTTGTAACATAATATTATTCCTTAAAATTACTGCATGTTTAAAGCGAAAGGATTGCTTATATTTCTCAAACGCCAGAAATACTCCCTGTCACTTGATAAAAATGCTTCAAGCAAAGAAAAGAGACATAAATTATAGCTTATCATCTGCTTAATAGAATTACGCAGGTGAAGGATACTTCTGTCAGCTAAGCAATTATTTGAAGAAGGATTTAGTATGCTGAGTATCTTTCTATATTGTTTGATTATTGAGTTATAGTGATATTTGTGAATGAAGTCATGGAATAAAACCTACACCTGACTTAACAGAAACTAACAGTGTTTGATATATTAACGACCAGTCTCAATCACTTATCCTAAATCAATAAACTTTGGGGTTCAGTAATTTATTTTATGTTTATTACCCAAGAGATCTGCATGGGCACAGGTTTGACCCGAGGCCCGCCGTGTAAAGTAATATGTAGCAGATAATACGTTTAGACATTCTGTAGCATTTCAACAATCAAGTACCAAACTTCAATTTGGATACAGCCCTTAAAATAGGCTCATTTTAAAATAATTAATTTCTCTGAAACTAGTCATATGAATTTCATGAAAAATTTTATTTCGGTTAATTGAAGGGTGAATTTATTTATGACTTCAAAATTGTGTATTACTATTATAAAAAACAAATTTTGGGTATGTTTTGGTATGTAGTTGGTTCCTTAAGCAAATTTTATATGGGTCATTTAAAAGTAGATTTTATTTCTAATTGTTTGATACCATACACGTTCTTCTAAGACAATGTGTTGCAGAGTTAGTATTACTTTTTTTTTCATCAACTATACTTACATAAGTTAATTTTAATTAAAATAATATCTCCCTTTTCTTTAAATTACTGGAAGAAATGATCATTTTTACCTCATTATTTTCCAGTTTTTTGACACATTCGGAACATTTGGTCTGTTATATCACATTTTGATTGGGCATATAGATGAACAGTCACTAATAATTTTTAAACCTCTCAAGTTTTTGGTTGTCGACAGTTTTCTTTCTCTTCATTATTGTCAGGAACAATTTCTTGATCTCTCAATAACCAAAGTTACATCAAAGTTGCTTTTGAAAAAATAATGTACGAATGAAGTTTCGATTCTTCTCGTTCAGTTTGTGAAAAAAGTAAACCTGTGGAAAGTTTTCTTTCTCTTCATTATTGTCACGGACAATTTCTTGATCTCTCAATAACCAAAGTTAGATCAAAGGCGCTTTTGAAAAAAATAATGTACAAATGAAGTTTCGGTTTTGCTTGGTCAGTTTGTGAAAAAACTAAACCTGTGGAAAGTTTTCTTTCTCTTCCTTATTGTCACGGTCAATTCCTTGATCTCTCAAAAACCAAAGTTACATCAAAGTTGCTTTTGAAAAAATAATGTACGAATGAAGTTTCGGTTCTGCTCGGTCAGTTTGTAAAAAAACTAAACCTGGGGAAAGTTTTATTTCTCTTCATTATTGCCACGGACAATTCCTTGATCTCTCACTAACCAAAGTTACGTCAAAGTTGCTTTTGAAAAATCAATGTACAAATGAAGTTTCGGTTCTGCTTGGTCAGTTTGTGAAAAAACTAAACCTGTGGAAATTTTCTTTCTCTTCCTTATTGTCACGGACAATTTCTTGATCTCTCAATAACCAAAGTTAGATCAAAGTTGCTTTTGAAAAAAATAATGTACAAATGAAGTTTCGGTTCTGCTCGGTCAATTTATGAACAAACTAAATCTGTGGAAAGTTTTCTTTCTCTTCCTTATTATCACGGTCAATTCCTTGATCTCTCAATAACCAAAATTACATCAAAGTTGCTTTTCAAAAAATAATGTGCGAATGAAGTTTCGATTCTGCTCGGTCAGTTTGTGAAAAAAACTAAACCTGGGGAAAGCTTTATTTCTCTTCATTATTGCCACGGACAATTACTTGATCTCTCGCTAACCAAAGTTAGAGCAAAGTTGCTTTTAAAAAAATAATGTACAAAAGAGTTTCGGTTCTTCTCGGATAGTTTGTGAAAAAACTAAACCTGTGGCTATACGATCCATCAAGGATGAGGGCCTACAGTGCCCAAGTCTGTTTACTTGACCCTGGGCCCAGAGGTGATACATAGCATATATCTCTGTCAGGTGGTCAGCCTAACGTGAGACCACCAGTGTTTAGTTCCCAAACAAGTTTGGTACTCATTTTATCGAGTCCGAAGTGATGAAATGTTGTGAAATGTTGAGTGAAACTTTCCCAATCGGGAGTCGAACTCGCGACCTATAGCATGGCAGACAGGTGTGATGACCACTACGCTAGTGGACCTCCAGTTTGTGAAAAAGTTGTCCGAAGTACCTCATAAGTTGAACGCTTAAAGCTATGTCTTTAACATTGATTGCAAATAGAAAATGATGGATAAAACGAAATTGCCCTCATTAACCAGAGATACGTATTAATCCTTTATCTACTGACGGTGCTTATAAGTACCATTAAAATAACTTGTCATAAAGCTCATTTAATATATAGATTAGTAGTAATACAGTTTAGAATGAGTTACAGATGCATTACTTTATATTCTTTCAAAATTATTATGGGTTACACGAACCAAAAATATTTTTATAGGGATTTCTTTTGCCTTTGCATTTTTTCAGCTTTCTTGACGGTGGGGAGGGAGGATGAGTTTTCAATTCGGAAATATTTCTATATTTCTATTGTAAGAACATTATATTTGTAAATTTTCTAATTCTACAAAATACTAAGAAAAATATTTAAAATAAAAGATAGGAATGGGGTTATAAATACTTCATAAAATCCCTATAAATTCAAATTTAATGAATCTTTCTAAATCCTTCAATCCTTCTAAAATCCGTCTAAAATTTATTAAATGATTATGTAAATCTTCTAATGTAGTTTCAAAAATTCACGAAAAATGCTTTAGAAGATACAATTTTCTTGAATTCCTATTTCAGTACATAAAGGAACGGAGACACGTTAACGAGAGTTCATTGTACGTTGACTAGCTGTGACAGTTTTTCAAAAGTTTATTAGATAATGAGCATAGAAATAAACAGAATATCCGGCAGATTCGGTAAAAAACTGAATTCAACTGCATTCACATTTCCTTGGACACAATTTTTCAGTGTTCTCAAACCCAAATTGTTTGTTTCCTGAACACTTTTTTAATTTAGTTTTGTTTACAAGCATATCGAGTTGTTGAAAAGTGCTTGTACTAGGAAACTACGTGATGGAATTTTTTTTTTCCGTTTGTCAGTTATCTGTAAGAAAATGCTTTCAAAGTTTGCGTTATGAGCCAAAATTTCGGTCGGGACAGTACGAGAAAGGAAAAAATAGCCATCCACGGACGGCAATCGCTTATAACTAACTGCAGGATTTTTTTTTTTTTTTTTTTGAGTACTGCTTTAAACATTCTCACAAAATTTGTATGGCAGAAAAAAGATGAATATTTTTCTCGTTTTGGACAGACAGCAAGACTTCAGTCATTTTGATAGATAGCCCTTTCTCTCCCCCCCCCCCCCCCAAAAAAAAAAAAAACAACAGTGAAAGAGATGGGAGATTTTACATGTTTTCTATAAACTGTAAAACTCTAATTATCCAGATTGTATTCATTCTGACGGATATTATGAAAAAAAAATGTGAGAGAAACAGATGGATGATTTTACATGTTTTGAACAATGTTAAAACTCCAGTTATCCGAGCTCCAGTCATTCTGATCGTGCCATGAAAGAAAAGAAAAAAACGTGAAAGAGATGGATGATTTAACATGTTTTATACATACAGTAAAACTCCAATTATCCTAATTCCAGTCATCCTGGTCAATGTCAGAAAATAACAACGTGATAATAATAAATTTCTATCCATTATGCAACGCAAAATCTGGCAAGCAAAATTATTGTGAAAAAAAGTATTACTCTAAAAATAATTTTGCGATTATAAAGAAGCGAATTTCAATACGGATATTTATTTGGTTCAGATAAAAAATAATGAGACTGTTTTATAAGAGGAAATATAGATTATTTTAGTAATAAATATCTGTACTTAAATGTACAGTCGTGAAAAAAAAAAAAAAAAAAAAAAAAAAAAAAATGTAAACACCCCCTACTAACTCCTCAACAAATTATTGTAGACGAAAGTGACTGGTACCGTACGATTGTAAATAAAGTCTACTTTTAAATGATGTATATAAAATTTTCTTAGGGGGCCATCTACATATTAACCCGGGAGAACTCGCTAGTGAGAATGCCCAGTTGCTTTTCTTTTACTTTACATTAATATAATATCAAATTGTTTTGGTTGGCTTAGTACTTTTATTCAGAAAATAGGTAAAATAATTGAAAAATATTTTGAAATTTTAATTAAAATGAAAAATGATTTAAATAACAGTCTTAAAAAAGTACGACTGTGAGAGAAAATCTCATTCAGCGAGTTCTCCCGGGTTAAAACGAATCCAAACTTCATTTTTTTCAATGGCAATACCCAATTTTAACGAGATATTTCAAAATCTTCGGTTCAAACTATGCCTAGACCCCAAATTTCAAGTCATTTCAATGATAAGTTTTTGAATTATAAACATTCAAAATTTAGTGCTTCTAATGTTAAATTACATTTCCATATTTTTATTTATATCTCCTGAAATTATGCTCCTGATATGCTAATTTTTTTTTTTTTTTGTAGCAATAATACTTATATACCCAAACATAAATACGTTGAATTTGCAATTTTTATAATTTTATGGTATGAATTGTGAATTATGAAATTAATATTCGAAAAAATTATGAATTGCAACCTACATTTTTTTTTATGGATTTAGATTTATTAAGTCCTGTTTTACGGAAATCCAAAATTTCACGTTTTTCTTCCAAGTAGTTTTCAAATTATGCTTAAAAAACGATAAAACCATGGTTCATCTGCTAATCTATAACCATCTGCCGTCAATGATATGAGTGAGTAGATTTTTGAAATTTATTCTGCTGTCCTGTAATCTAACAGGCTTCATTGACTCCTTGAGTGGCGCTTAAGGTGCCTTGATCAAGAAGGGGGCTCTCTCGGTTAACAATCGAGTACAGAACTTCAATTTGGATACAGCCCTTAAAATATGCTCGCTTTAAAATAATTAATTTCTCTGAAACTTGTGGTACGAATTTCATAAAAAATTGTTTTTTAGGCTAATTGAAGGGCGTAGAGTTCATTTATGCTGTCAGAATTGTGTACTGCTATTGAAAAAAACAAAGTTATGGTTCGTTTTAATATGTAGATGGCCCCCTAAGCAAATTTTATATACATCATTTAAAAGTAGACTTTATTTCCAATCGTTCGGTATCAGTAACTTTCTTCTACGATAATTTGTTGAGAAGTTAGTAGGAGTTGTTTACTTTTCTTTTTCCACGACTGTACTTTATCTTATAATACATAAACGTCTTGACTTAAAAACTGAGCAAATATTTTTGAAATATTATGTTCTATGTATTAACAAATATTTAAAATAGATATTACTTTTAAAATTCTAAATCATACCTCAAAATTTTCTGTTTGTATGCAAACTTATTTCGTGAAATAAGCTAATAAAATATTTTATCGTAGTAACATTACACACAATGTTTTACATTACAACACATATTTTTGCGGGCAATTTTCTAATTTATAGAAAGTATAAAACAATTTTAATGCATCAAGTTTCCACATTACATTTTCAAAACTCAGATTTCTATTTGTATAATTCATAATCTTAGGTTTTACAATTCTTTTTTTATTCCAATATTCCGTAAAATAAAAGTAATTCTCTAACAAATTTTATGTAAAAGCTTATTCAAGAATCATTTTTTTAAAAGAACATTTACTAATCATAAATGCAAACTTTTCCGGGATATAATTTATATTTTTTATCTTAGAAATATACGCACACTCTCATTTATAAACATTTGATGTTGTTAGAATTATTATTATGTATTCAACGTTAGCTATTCAAGATCGCATTACTCAGTCAATAGATTTCGTTGGTTATACGCACTCTTAGAAATATTTTCATCAAAGCACAGAAATATTCCTGGCTGAACTGCTGTCGGTTCGTATCTAAGAATTGAAGAAATTTTTGTTCTTTTTCCCGTTCTAGGACAGGAAATTTCCGTAATTGGGAAAAAAGGGAATTTTTTTAAGGGGTCTGGGGACTCTTAAATCTTCAAAGTTTTCGAAATTTAATTTTTTTTAGATGTTAAACTCCTACTGAACATTTCTATAAAATTGGTTCCTTGAAATTCAAATTAGAACAGAAGTTATGGCTTTTAGACTTATACACGCTCAATAGTTGAGTTGGCATTTTCGATACTTTTAAGTCATTTTTCTCCAAATGACGTTTTTGGGCCTAACGCGCACGATATCTCAAAAACTTCTCGATATTTTTTCATGAAATTTTCAAAACATATTTTTCATGTTAGTCTGTATAAACGGAATCTAAAATTTCCTTTTAATTATTTTAAACAATAATTTTTTAGGGGATTATACTGTTAAAAATTTCAGAACTTTGTATTACGCAAATACGATTTTGTATTAAAAATATATTCTTTAAATACAAAATTATTTAGCTTCAGGGTAATTATTAGAAGCTAAAGTAGGCAAAAAAAATTTCAAAAATTTTTCATTCTACTTTCATAATTTATTTTGTAATTGTGAGCGTAGACTTTTATACCAATTTTCTACTTGCCAAATGTCTGATACTTTTGAGCACCCTATGAATGCAAATTCTACATCTTGCTATTTTTTAAATCAATGAAATTAAAGAACATACTTCTATTTTTCACTCCCAGTAAAAAATGTGTTTCAAAATCATATACATTTTAAGATATTAAATGTTGAAGATGGTCTTCTTTTTTGTTCCAATTTTAAGAGCTCTGAGACCCTTTAAAATTATGTCTCTCGTTTTTCGGCTTTGAACCTGAGACCACGCTTTTCGAGTCGAGCATCTTATCTACTCGGTTAGCGATCACTTCATAGAGGGCGAGTTTACAATGAAGATACGGGTTTGTTCAAATGTAGGATTGGTAAGGCTCGTTAAATTTCTTGTTCAGAAAGCTTCTAAATTTAAACCTTATTGCAGGGACATTTCTTCATTATGAAATAATGATTGACGTTTTGAAACTTATGGAATAATATAGAATAAAAACTATTACATATTAGACTTAGTTTTAATAAGATATAATTTGATTGTATGATGTAAAATATTAATATTATTATTTTAATTAAATTCGAAAAGAAATGTTTGCTTTTTTGAATAAGACCGATTTTTTTAACATGATTGAATTGCTATATGGGTAAAATGGGTAAATGGGTTTGTTTGGAATATATTTTACATGCGAATATTTTTTTTTGTAATACTTTTAGAAATAAATTGCGAATGAGTTTAAATGAATGAGAAAATTACTACTTTATTAAATTCGAAAGCATTATTTCTGTTTGTTTGTTTTTAAATAAATTAGAACTTTTAATTTATTGAATTTTCGGTTTTTCATAATTAAAAAAAAAAAAAAAAAAAAAAAAAAAAGCAATTTAACAAATTACAACGACCATTTGGAAAATGATTTTTTCGAAGACTAAAATTTAAGACATAAAAAATCAAACGGAATTAATCATACATTACGTACGCCATGAATTAAACATTAATAGTGTTATTACACGCAAAAATTGCAAGTGACAAAAATCGCCTGCGGCTCCTCAGATTTCCTGAAACTTACGTATTATCGTATTATCCAAGCATTTCATTGGCTGTTCGGCTAAAGGCTTTTCCAGCGTCAGATTTCCAAGAAATCCGACGACCAATTTTAAATGAAATTTCATTATTAACCCTTAAATGCCTTATTTTAAAAAAATCCTTATAATAATGTTTTTCAGCTTCCATTTTTTAAATAAATCAATAGAAAATACTTTAAAAAAATCATATTTTGTTTTAAGTATGGTTTACGGCTAGAAAACAGTTTGTTACTAATCGGCAATACTGGTCTTTAATTGAAAAAATAATTTTCCTTGATAAAATTCTATAATATTAAACACACAAGAATTTTAGGAACTATAATAAGAAATAAATTTTACTTGCTCACTGCAGAACAAAATAGCGTATTTCGCAAGCTTCCAAACAAAACAAAAAGAACTTGTAGCAGCAATTGGAAAAATAAATCTATCTTTATTCTTAAACAACACAAGTGTTGCCATCTACATGTTGAAAATCGACTTAATAATATTTTCAGAATGTATTTTATTGGCAACATTAGACATTAGAGTTTCAATATTATTCTAATGGTAATTTAGAAGCCTAAATTTGGTATGTTGCCGAAAAGCAACACCAGGCATTTAAGGGTTAAACTTCTAAACATCCCACAATATTGCGTTTTACACCGTCGTATAGAGAAAAAAAATGTACTTTTAAATGCAATTTGTTTGAAAGCTGTATCTCAATTTGTTTCTGAGTTATTATTTTTTATTTGTAGTTTTTATTACTTTTTTGTCATAGTGGCAACAGAAGTATTCATCTCTGTTGAAAGTAAAGGGAAATACAGATTACTGTAAAAACCAATCAGAAAACGAATAAAATGCGGATTCAACCAATAAAAAGCTTCAGATATGCTTTTGATTTCCTACCCTGACGAGGACAATAACCATTTTTCCAAATGGTTAATTAAAAAAATCGAGCTTTGGTATTAACCTTTTCAAGGGCGGTGGCTAGAGGGTCTAGCCACCTAATTTTAATTCCAAAACTGACAAATGGCACCAAGAATATTTTAATAAAATTTTGCTTTTGTAAAAATAATTGCAAAATAGCGGGTTTTTATTTTCTAAGAAATTCGTTTGGGTATTCTGGTGTCAGTCAAACATTTCAGCATTTTACGAACAGAATCCTCCTGCCCTTGAAAATGTTAATACCGCCAATACGCATGCGTGCAAGGGATAAACGGAATTTCCCCCTCTTTTTCAGACTTTCGTAAAGACGTAACGGAAAAAAGCATGTTTTCTACGAGTACGGAAATTATTTGCTTAAAAATTACGAATAATTTAGAGTGTAAACATGAATTTTTCTGACAGTGTGTTAGGAAGTGAAATGTAGAAATATATATATATTTTTTTTTAAACAAAAAATCTAGTGATATGTTGTAGTGATTCATTTCTATGTATTATTAAATTATCAATCAATATTTCATTTTTAATGAACTATTTTCTTCTCTTATAGGTGAGTAATAAAAAAACACGAGCCTTCCAATAAGAGTGAGTAAAAATGATTTAATTTAATTTTAAACGTTCTGCATGCGCAACTTAAAATAGAACTTCATCCTTAGAAAAAAAGAAATCATTAATAAATTTAGTGACTGCAAATGAACACGTTTCCGCAATCGTATATACTTTTTGAATTCATCGATAAATAATAATCTCCAAAGACTTTTTTTTACTGTGACTTGCAAAGAGATTGTTATTATGATGTGATGTTTATATCGATATTTCATAGTCATTTTACTGCAGGTAGACACTTGTACTACAATTATAGCTTTATCCGTTGAAGCGTTATTTCATGATAAAGAGACTTTCCTATTCATTTGTAGGAGATTCCACCCCCCCCCCCCCCCAAAAAAAAAAAGGATGATCGTATAATTATCAGGTCCGGATAGATGTAAAAAAAAAAAAACTCCAATGTTTAAAGTATAATAATGCCTTTATTTTGGCACTAAGAATACCGTGGGAGAGGTACAAAAGGGGAAACAAGGCTTAAGCCTCTTTTTAGCAGCACGTCGAGAGAAAAACATAAGAGCAAAAGTGACGTGACTTCGCAATTAGCATTCACGTGTTTGGCGTGACACAATATCGCCAACATACAAGTATTTTGCGCCATGCGTAAGGGAAGACAGAATATTGGCTGTGAAAAGATTAGCCAAACAGACGGGTGAATCTTATACGTTTTTGAATGTGTAGAGGTCGTATTTTGAGTTTAATACATGCTTGTGGCAAGGGAATTGAAGAAGAAGAAAAGGGCTGTGCAAATATAACGTTATCAACTTTTTGGTAATTTTGGACCCCCTCCTCCCCTTACGATATCATAAGTTATCATCCCTCCACCCCCCCCCCCGGTAATGATATCGTTATCAATGTATAATAATTATTTAGATTTTGGGAATTTTTTTCTTTTGTTTGGAGTGATATACAAATATTGTTACATATATTTTTCGCATACTTTATTGATTCAAAGGAAGAGAAGTCAATAAAATATCAGCTTATATATCAAATAACACTTAAAAGAAATAGTTACTATTTAAAAGTGTTTAATAGCTTTTTGTTACATAATGCATTCAACAGTAATAAGGTCTTTTTGCACTTGCCCCCTCAAAGGGGATAAGCAGAACTTCTTATAAACAAAACAGGTGGTCTTTCTCTTTTATTTATTAGCAAACACAAGTATCATTTCAAACATATTTCGTATATGGCTTGTCGAACAGCGGATTATATATGTATACATGAATGACAGAAGAATAGCAATGCCATACGTTGGGGTGTTCCATATTTTAGAATTGGATGATTTGATAATCATTTAATGACTTTAATAATAACTTTGTATTTTCATAAAAATAGATAACATACTAAAACTAGATAGCATATTATTTTGATGTAAAGACGAAGTTACAAATAAAAATGGATCAAAAATGATAACGATATCAAAAGACAACCCCCCCCCTCCCCCCAGAGATATCTTACGATATCATGTGCCAGACCCCCTCCCCCCCCCCCCCCTAAAATGATATCGTTATATATGCATAGCCCCAAACTGCACTTTGTATATAAGTGCGTTTTAAGTTATAATCGAAAATGTTTTGACTATAGATAGAGGGCTGGGAAATGAAAGTCGTTAGCCGTTAGTTATTGCGGTTGCTGACACATGTGAACTCAACGTTCGTTCTGGAAAGAAAGATTGCAGCTGTCAAAAATAATACGTAGCTTTATAATACATATGTACTTAACGGTCTGAATTTTAGGGTGTAGCGCGTGAATAAAATGCCAGTTCAGTGACTTTGATGATGAGCGAAGACGCAATATGGGTAGCTGAGAAATTAAAATAGTTTTGTATTAACCGGCAGCTGTACTGTTTTTCTAACCCGTTCGGGACGAGCGACCGGTATTCGTGCCGTCCTCGTTTGCACTTTCATCCCGCGCGACGGGTATACGTGCCGGCGTTTTTGGCACTCACATCCCGAGCGACCGGTATTCGTGCCACACAGTTGGAACGTTTTATTCTAGAAAGTTTAACTCAGAAAAAAATTTAGTAATCAAATTTCAATATACATTTGGGAAGAGCATATTTCCTTCTGTCTAGAAAAGCAAATGGAATCTATTAATATATTTTTAATCCATGTCAATTTAATTTTTTTCCAAAAATGGCTGCAATCAAGAAAAGTGTTTTTATTTCACATGCATCTATTTATGCTTGTGAAACGTGATTTTCTTTATATCATAAATGTTTTATGCGTCAAATGAAACTTTATTTTTTGTTTATCAGACTTTTTCTACGTCACTTGGGAAAAGGAATGGTTTAGTCAGCTGATCAACTCTAAGCTTATGACGTAAGCTTCACGGACGCATATGGCTTGTCTTCCAGTTGATTCATTTTCAATTACTTTTTTTCTTCTTTTATCGCGATTGGAAAGAGTTTATTTGTACGTCGTGGTGATTAATAGTTTTGGATTTTCGTTCATTGAGGAGGAAAGCGGGAGGCCTATTTATATTTTTTATTTTGTTTCAACAAATGCTGCTACGCAGTTTAAATATTTGCGGATGCTTGTTCAAAATATTTTCGGCACCGTCAAGTCAAGAAAACTTTTGTGCGCTCTTCTTCTTTTTTCCCCTTCAATAATTATTCATACAGTTTCAAATAATTCTTACATTATCTACATTTAAGTATCTTATTTTACAAACTCATTAAAATGTCTAAAAACGCAACTATTTGACTGTATATATGGAATAGCTGGGATAGTGAAAAACATTTAGTAAAAGAAAAGAAAATGTGTGAAATTTATGTATTTTCAAAAAGTAAAATTTAAGAGGGTGGTGTGATTCTAACACAATCATTGAACTCTGACATTTTGATAAATGTTCGCAGATTTTAAAGTTAATAGTTTCAATTAATAGTCAGTTTGCCCCTTATAATTGAATACATTTGATTTCGTTAATATTTCCATTTTATAAAATATTTTTAACATTAACGATATTTTTTATTAGTATATTTAAAATTATTATCCAGTTTTAGAAATTATGAAAAAATATTATTCAATACTTTTAACCTCATAAATTTATTTATATGTTTAAATATATATATATATGTATATAATATATTAAAAGATGTTTATAAAGGTATTTTAACATTAAGAAATTTTTGGAAGAATGTATTTTATGTGATTCAAGTTTACTCATTATTATCAAACATTCTTTATTTGATATTTCGTTTTATTATACGTTACTATATGTATTATTTCTTTTATTTTCAAAAATATTTTTACCATCGACAACTTTTTAGAAATGTTTATTTTAAAAATTTAAAGTATAATTCTATTTTACTTATTATTTATATTCAATATTTTTTATTTTATAGATATTTTATGATTGATTATATATTTACATGCAAATTTTGAATTTTCATAAATATTTTAAATTAAGTTAAAAGTTTTCAAACTATTTTTATGTCTGTCTGTATAATAAGTATTAAAAAGATGCATGCAGAAGTTGCTAGCAAGTTTTATTTAATTATTTTTATTTGTGAATAAGTCAGCTTTTTAAAAATACTTGTCTTATTTACGGAATGTGTTAACAATTATTTAGAAACAAAACTATTATTTTTTTTAAACAAAACTATCCTTTAATTGAGCAAAACATTTCATATGTTGTTGTATTAAAGGAACGTTAGTGTTTTGTAATCATATAATATTATTTTTTTAACCGAAAAACGTGTTTAAAACGTGCATTATATTTGTTTAAAAAGTCATTTTTACATTAAAATATCCGAGAAAGTATTTTAAATTTTTGTGTAAATATATATAATAAAAACTTATTTCATGTATGTGCATTTCAAAATGTTACATGGAAAAATGAATCTTTTATAATTTTTTGAAGAACTCTTTAGAACTCTTTACAAGTGTTAGGCTTAGTTTCGCAAAATCCTTCGGCCCAGAAGATGAAATAAAATTTTCCCGCTCCGTCCTCAGATGCGCAGTTCTGAATGTGCGCGCCGTCGCGAACACGCTAAAGGCTGAATACATGTGAGAAAATATCTCAAAGTAGAAAGGGAAGACTGAATTACGGGTTTTATTTTATTAAATCTAATGAGTGATTAAAAATTAATTTAATTTAAAAGTGAGGGGGGGGGGTAGTACAAGCGGTAGACTTTTTAAATATTCGATTTAATTTAGGAACCGCACTGGGACAGAATGCTACATTAAAATAAATAAAGTATTAAATTGAATTTTAAAGTGAAAGTACGTGTGGGGGGTGGGGAACTAGAAAGAAAACATATGTAACAGGATAACTGCTATATCATTATTCTACATTCATTACACTAGCGCCCAAAAAAGAATGTCACAGTTTCAATGGTATATTATAGCAATTTAATTTAGACTATTTACAGTCAATCATGCTTGAAACTGAAAGTAAACGGACTTAGTTTTCCTTACAAATGTTCAATATGGGCACATTTATTTATATGGCACACATCCAACCTAAAGTCCAATTCTTCTCACACTTCGGTTAACAAGTCCGGAGTAATGGAAGCAATGACCTCATCAATTCTGTGTCTCAAATCTGGCAAATCATTAGGTAGCGGATATATCATATCATGCGAATTGAGAAAGTGTGTTGTACATTTCCGTTCACGGGTATTCTTTAGGAGGGTGGTTCAATATTTATTGTCCTCAGTGTATATAAAATATTTGTACTGAGATGGTTCATTTGGAATATTGAAGCCTAATGTCTTAGATGCTTATATGCTCAATTTCAGAACCGTAGCTGCTATATTAATTTTTTTTTTTTCGTTTTAGGTGTAAGAGGTGGTACTTAGCTTGAAAGAGGGGGGGGGGGGGTTGGGGAGAAAGTCTAGTTTTGAGTTTATGGGGCCAGACCTGAAGCAGTTAGTTCTGTGATAGATTTGTGACAGTGAATGAGACGTGGCTACATCACTATGATCCCGAGTCCAAACGACAATAGCCACGTCTCATTCACTGTCACCACCAACACCCCCTTTCAAACTAGGTGCTACCTCTCATACCAAAAACGAAAAAAAAAAATGTTTATATAGCAGCTACAGCTCTGAAATTGAGCATATAGGCATCTAAAACATTAGGCTTCAATATTCCATATCAAACATCGCAGAAAAAATATTTTATACACACTCGGGGCAATAATTATTGAACCACCCTCGTACTTCACTAGATTGAGAAACATTTGTAATTTGTCATTTAATTTTTTTTTTTTCATCAAACATTTAAAAAAAAAAAAAGTTTTTAATCTATAAAAATATAATATATAACTATGAATTAAAATATAAAATAATACCCTCCGATTTACCTACGATTCCGAAAATCCTTCATTTGTATTTAGAAACCTCAGAAACCAGTATATTTTCTAGATTTAAAGAAGCAGTTATAAAATCAAAGTTTGTTTTAATGCCACTGATTTACGAAAAGTTTCTGAATTGATTTATAATGTATTAATCATTTTTCTCAAACCTGAATATTCAGTTTAGGATTCTAACAATTCTAAATTAAATATTTTCAGCTACATAATTTATTTTATATAAGAACGAGACAATAATATTAATTTTAATATTTAAGTTAAAATACTGTTAATTTAACAAGTCTGTCAGTGAAACATGTTGGTTGAACATGAAAATATTTACCTGAGAATTGATAGCATCCGAAAAGCTTATAAAGCGGGTTTAAAAAACGGATTAATATACTAGAAAAAACTACTCGGAAAGGTTTCCTAAAATCAATGGCAGCAAAAGAAACTGCTTTTATAAATAGATCTTTAAATTTCGAAAATATATTGGTTTCTGATCTTCCTAAAGTTAAAGAAAACGTTTTGGAATTTTGAGTAACTCGGAAGACGTTACCGTTCATGCTTATATTATATTTTTCTAGATTAAAGAACTTCTTTCTTTTTTTTTTTTTAATTTAAGACTTCAAATCACCAAATTTTGAAAACGATAGAAGTGCACAACTTTTTTATCTCCCTTTTTGAGTTTCATCTCCTGTATTAGTGTACTGTATAATCCTTTAATAGAATTATTTTTTTCTTTTAAGAATAGTTTTAAAAGTGTACGATAAATTCATCTTTAAGGGGACCGGGAAAGCCCTATCTCCGCCATGTTAAATTCACCAACTTTATGTACCTATTTCTCAGAAATGATGAAAGATAGATGTCTAGTTTTTTTAGAGTAGTTAAAATAACAGGATTTACGTATTTTAACAGAGCATTGCCTTTCTAAGTGAAACTCAAAATTAATTATTAATTATTTATTGAAAGTCATTTTTAAAATAGCACTTTTGGTAAGATTTCACTACCTAAAAAAAAATAATTCTCAACAAATCACTAAAGACCGTTAGGGGTTTATATATCGGGGAAGATTTTTATGACTACCCTGTATATGTCATAATGCATATAGTGTGCCCATGAATGGTATTTAAAGTTCAACTTAAAAAACTAAAAAAAAATGAGTTCAAAGGTCCTTTATCCCCTTAAAAACATTGACATTTCATGCCATACATTTTTTTGATAAGATATTCTCTTTCATTGTTTCGAAAGAGGATTTAAACCTCTTTATTACACCTCTTCCATTAAGGATTATAACTTTAATTCACCCATCGCTCCCCATAACCGCATATTACATTAATTTTTCTCGGAAGAAATGACAGAAAAGTCATTAACCATTTAATCTCGAAAAAAAATTAAAGCCCATCGATTTCTTTTTATACCTTCATCTCACAGGATTCACCTAAATTCGCTTTTTTTTCATTTCGTGTCGTGTAAAAAATTACCTCATTAACTTTTCTTTGTTAGCCTTATCGAAAAAGACTGAAATAAGTTCATCAATTTTGTCTTTGTTTCAAAGTGACATAAAAATACCCACATACTCGGAATGATAATACCGATATTTTCTGAGTGCATGTAAAAAAAAAATAGATTTTTTCTTTCCGCGAACGATTGAAGATTATAGATTTTTATTATGGCCAAAAGCTTCAATATTTATAAAGATTAAATATTAAAGAATATTTGCGTTTATACCTTAAAATGTTTATAGAAATGTTTGACTTGTATGGTACACATATATGTGCCAGGAATATTTCGAGTCGCCATAGTATGTAAATACAGGTGCCATCAATATTTTCATTGAAGAAAAATTATTGTAAGCAAACGGGACTATTGCCCCTAGAGGCATGTTTACTGATTTCCGTTAAGGGTACAATGTGTAAAGATAACTGAAATTTGATATTATTGAATTAAAAACGTATAACGTTTATATAAAATTAACAAACATTGCATGCATTGGAAATTGTGAACTGACCCGATAAACAGTGAAATCGCATTGTAAATGTCTGTCAGAAAAGACACATCTTCGCAATCTGTGACGGTCAACGTGTTAAAGATGTTAAAAAATAAAATCTCCTTTACGTTCATTTAAAAATGTTACCATCTTAACCAGTTACCATCTTACCATGACCAGTGTTAATAACTTGCAGTGCAATGTTAAAAAATAGGGTTATTTTGCGTAATTGTGTGGGTTTTTTACTGATCCTTTGATAACACTAACATAATCACTGAGAAACCCTTATCATTTCTCAACTGAATAGTAATTGATATATTAAAAGAAAAGAAAATTCAATAAGCTATACTTTACTCAATAAAAAAGAACGAATTACTAAGGTTTATGCTCTAACAGCCTTGAATAGACGTGTTATAAATGTTACTTTAAATAAAGAAAGAAGTAGGCTTCTACTTCTCCTTGCTTGGGTAATGTTAAAGAAATTAAATATTAGTGAAAGTATCAAGAATAAAACTTTATTTGGGAACTTTTACAATAAGAATAACTTTCGAAGCTGTAGAAATCCCATATTATGGTGATAGTTCCTGCAATAATTCAAAAGCTACGTTTTGTTTTCGATTAAGATTTTTCACCGGATGTAAAAGTAAACCTTGCACTTCAGATTTTGTTTAATGTAAATGATCTTTTGAAGGTATTTTGAAGCAAATCCAGTTAGATACCATAACAAGTTTAGTGCTCATAAAACATCTTTTTTAAAATAACTGGGGGATCGGACCAGGATGCACCAGATTATAGAATATAAGGGAAAAACCTTTTTAATATTAAAATATTTTTTTAGATTGCCCACTAACAACACCAAAAAGCATTTTTTTAAGTACCAATTGTGCATTCAAATAAAGTTTTGAAACTTATAAAAAGCGAAATTTTCGCATGAGTTAATAGCCGAAGAAATCGTCAAAGATTTCATTACTTACAACAGTCCTTTTTAATTCTGTTCATTTCAATTGTTTAAGCAAAAAGTTCGATTGCACGTTTGTTAAATTTCTGTTTATATTTTATTTTATTGATATTTAACTTCGTTATGGAATACCAGCCTGAAAAGAATGCTTGACTATTTATATTAAGTTCAAATGGATTTAGCTTTCATAACCGTCTACAGGAGATAGAGATAGATTTTGTTTAAAATTCATGCTTGAAAATTATTTTTAAAACCATAGAAAATGAGTAAATTGCGATACAGTTCTCAAATAAATAACAATACAGTTTTGAAATAAATTGCATTTCTAAGTTCTTTTTTTCTCCATTCAAAGTCGTAAAAACTGAAAGCATACGATGTTGATGTTTAGAAGTTTTAAAAATTACAGTAAAATCGTCTGCTGATGAATTTTATAATCGTCTGCTGCGCAGCTGTGCGCCGTCAAAATGACGTCAGAGTTACGTACGGACAAGATTTTAAAAAGAAGACGATATCAATATGGGTACAGTTGAACTACAATTTTAGAACAGAATTTTTCGACTGTTGTTCGAATTTTTCAGAAAAATCTTGAATATTTTACGATTAATCCAGAAAGAATTTTAATATCAAGAAAAATACTTTTTATCTGAAATAGTGGTACTATACTTCTTATAAATTCTAAGAGGACTATACGCCCGTTGTTGTATACGTTTGGAGAAACTAATAAAAGAAGATTTAGCCTAAATATTTGAAGCTATAGTCTCTAAAAGTTTTCAAAAAATGTTCGATGTTTCAATATTTAATTGTTATTTCTGTTTTGTTAATTTACTTATCTCATAAATTTATTTAGCAATCTTTGTGTTATGTTAGTGGTAATTAATTTATTTATTTACAATAAGCCCAAATGTCAAAATGATTATGGGGCAAAGGGAAATGTCAGACTCAGGACCCCTTAAAGTGATTATATATGAACATTGCATCTAAAATGTATGTTAAGTGGTCCGGGACACATTTTAAAATAATTTGTATTTATTGAGTTAAAATTTTGAAATTTTTTGTGATGGTTAACCATATCATTTGTAAACAAGATCATATGATAAAACTTCTCATAATGTTTTTATTTTTTTTTTATTTAAAATTTATTAAAAAAGTGGGGTAATTTAAAATCGTTATAACTCGAAATATTATTTGTAGAATTTCAATTTGTTTTCATTTAAATAAACAGAAATATATAAGTTTTAATTTTGATTCAGCATTTTTCAAAATATTAATTTATATAAAAATAAAAAATATTTAAAGTAAAAATTAAAAAAAAAAATTAACTTTTATTAAAAAAAATCATATTTTCCAAAGTAAATACTTTTTTCAAATTTGCTGAATCGAAATTAAAGTAAACCAATTGAAAAAGACATGTTTCAAGTTTGAACGGTTCTGGACTTATAATTCGAGATTGCACAAGAAGTCGTTTTCAAGGCAACCATTGCTTGAAAGCTAGATTTTGAAAACAAACCACAACGAAAAAAAATAATACTTCCTAGTCTAATTAAGATAGAAACATGATTTATACATCATTTTAAGCAGAAAAAAAACAGAGAAATTTTTAATGCAATAAAAGTTTTTTAGAAAATTTAAAGATTTTTGTGTGACGGACCCCCTTAAATAACGCATTTTTTGTGTCTTAATTTTTTTTTTTTTTTTGTTGAAATTAATATCTTTTTACAAAATTAACTTCTAATAAGAGCTCCATAAGGTCGTAATAAATTTTCCTGTAGTAACTTTTACAAAAAAAAATTAAAAAATAACCTTCTAAAGTAAGATTTTGTTCATGTAATTTCTAATAGTACAACTCTTGAAATAGACTATTCTGAAAATATTTATATTTAAGAAAGGTGTTCCGTTGAACAATAGTAAACCCCGTTAGAGTCGGAGCAAAATTTCATTGAAAAAAATTAAGGAAATTTCTCTTTTATTCATTAAGCTTAGACAGGCATATTTTATGTATTAATGCTAGGTTGAGAAAAAAGTTTTGGGAAATTTGTAAAACTTGTGTTGTTATGCGCAAATTAACAACAAAAGCAACAAGGACTATTCTTCCAAGTAGAGACTATCATAGTCCACGAATTTCTGCGATAGTTCTGCCTGATTCAGTATTTGCTGGTACCACCATGGCGGCTCCTTGGAATCGAAAAACTCTTGACGTGCCTCTTCAACTTCATTAAAGAATTCAAATTGACGGCCCGTGAAGAAGTGTTGCATTGATCGAAAGAGACTATAATCGGATAGAGCCACCCTGGGCTGTACCACTAGTACTCCTATATACGATACAAATTCTGGTAACTATTAGATTAAAAATTTCCCAGAACTTTTTGCTCAACCTAATATAAAACGTTTAAAGTAATTTTCTGTTAAAATAAAACCTGGGAATTTTATAAATTACGCTTCAGTTTGAAATGTAAAAAATGACCCCTTCGCCCGCATCTGCAATCATTTTCGTGCGATAGCAAAAATAAATATGTAAACCAAAAACGTATTTATAAATAAACACTAGAAAACAAATATTGCTATGCTAACGCCATAATTTAAATATCGCGAAGTCTTTATTTAAACAATACATTTTTATCATATGCTTTTAAGATTGTTTATTGAATAGCGATTACGGGTTTTATATGCAAATATTTTTATCGTTCTTACATTTGAAATAATTTCAATTTATAGAAAGATTTCGTTTCATAAACAAAGGATTAGTAATATTTTATTATTAAGTCTTTTATTACTGTTAAGATGGGGGGGGGGGGGTATTTTTATAATGAAAAAGAAAATGGTATGATATTCGAAATTTTGCATGGATAAGAATAAATAAAGCATGAAAGAAAGGAGTTAGTACATAATTTTCTGTTTGATTTGAAACCGTTTTATTCAATATAGATTTTTTAAAAAAGGTAAGTATAGATTAATTTTTAATAGTTATTCAATTGGTAAATTAATCACATCAGTTGTAAATTTCCAAATGAGAGAAAAAAGTCCAGGCCAGGATTCGAACCAGGAATGTCTTATCTGAAGCCGCGAATTCCCTACCAATTAAGCCATCCCGGACAAATCTGGAGGACTAATTCACCCTGATAACCTTTAGCGATCACAGCGTCTGGCCAGATATCTGAATCAACTCAACGTAATAAATCGTAGATTTTTTATGGAATTTCAGTAAACTTTGAATGTGTAATTATAATTACGCATGCAACATATACTGAAGTTCAATTAAAAAAAAAAAAAAAAAAAAAAAAAAAAATCAACTGTTTTATATTCAATCGGCAGATGCCGCTTACATTATGTCTGTTGATTTCTTGGGAATTTTCTGCAAATCGAATATAAACATACTTTTTGTCTTTTTCCCTTACAGAAATAAATAACTCTTCCCGCATTCCCAAGACCATAGAATCAAAACTCATAGAATATTCTGTGAAAAGCTGGTCAGAAGTTTGCGATTTATTTTATCACAGAAAGCGTAGGGAATTTTATAGGATTGAGGGTAATTGTCAGCAGTTTTATGGGAACAATATTAATCCATTTGTTCCGAAAATTTGTTTCTGAAATATCTTTGCGCTTTTATCATTTTTTTTTCAAACATGTAGCATTTTTTTGGCGGCAGGAACAGCATCAATTAAAATTTAGATAACGTACAAAATCGAGATTCCAGAGTTTCGGGAAAGTAGGGGGAGCGGTAAATCTCTTTGATTCTTAGTTGTTGTTCTTTTTTTTTTTTTTTTTTTCTCATTTCAGTTTGAAAACAAATACTCGTGTTCAGTATTTGTTTTTTATATCCCATATTTAGTGTATGCATATTTAAATAGAGAAAGTCTTTATTCTTCCAATGCTTAAGAGATTTTCATGTTTGTTTTATGAAAGAAATTCTACACGTTTTTAAAATTTTCGTTACAAAACTTATCATGATTAATATGAATTTTCAAATAATTAATATTCGTTCCCTAATTTTCCCTTTTTATATTATTAACAAAGATAAGCAAATAGGAAAAGCTATTTAGTGGAAATACAAAAAAGCACAGTGTAAAAAATATTACGGGAAAAAACAGAACGGGCAGAAAAGTTTACGAGTATTCTCTGTTTTTCTACAAAAATTACGTTTTCAAAATGGAAATTTTCCGTTATTGAAGAAGGGAGGATCCTATATTTCGAAATAAATTTGTGCAATTGTATTGTATTGTATTGTATTTTTATATTATATATATTACAATAAATTATGCGGCATTATTATAAATAATTTTTTTTTACTCTCAAAAATTTTTTAAATTCAGAAGCATCCAATATTTTATCTTACTCAGTAATTTAAAAATAAAAAATCTGCGATTGTTTATTTCTTCAAAATCTTCCAGCAGTTTTTATCTTTTCAACTTTTGAATTTTTCAGTATCTTCAGTAAGTGCGTCATAACTTACTCCAATTTCTCTATTTTGGCTCTGCCAATCGTTCCTAAATAGCTTTAGATTTTTTTATTCTTTCTTTGTAAAGAAAATTGAACAAGACTTTGGATTGACTGGACGAGTATTTATTCCTCCACACTCAAAGGATTTCTTTTCTATGTTACTGATTTTGCCATTGGTCTATCCTTTTGACTAATTTTACGAAACTTTTTTGTCTTGCATTACCCCCCCCCCCCCCCAAAAAAAAAAAAAAAACTTCAGAAATATATGAATCCCTTTTTGGTTGGAACTTTTGTCTTTCTTTCATTTTGTAAACAAACTATTAGTCACATTTTATTATTAAGACTTTTATTACTATTAAGATGATGGGGGGCGGGGGGGGGGGTGTATTTTTATAAAGAAAAAGAAAATGGTATAATATTCTTAATTTTATATGAATGCGTAATGCATATAAATATTATATGCATTTTTTTGTAATAGTGTTAGACGGGAATAGCCCTTAGTTTTATCGTAAAATATTTATCACACCGCACTGAAAATTCCTATTGTTTATTTGTTCTGATCTATTTTAAAAATAATGCAACTTAAAGTGCGAATAAGTTTTAACAAAATCGAAAAACATTTTAAAATATGAGATTAATTTATTATCAGTAAAACGTATCACAAAAAAATAAATTTATGAATCTATGGTCGACAGTACAATATTATTTATATGCATATGATTACGCAAATGCGTAATTAATATGTATTTATATACAGAATAATACATATTAATTTGTAATTAACTAAACTCCACACTCAAATGATGTCTTTTCTATGTTACCGATTTCGCCATTATCCTTATCACTATTTTTACGAAACTTTTTTGCCTTGCATTACCAAAAAAAAAAAAAAAAAGACTTCAGAAATATATTAATCCCTTTTTGGTTGGAACTTTTGTCTTTCTTTTCTTTGATTGGAATTTATAAAAGAAGTATTTAAAATATTTTTTTTTTCCAAATCAGAATTGTAAAATTACCGAAGGAAATAGTAATAAAAATATTTAGTGTAACTACGTAAAATCAAGTTCCGTTTTAATTTTTACAATTGCTTTTAATTTACTGTCATGAATACATTCTTTCATATTGGAGATTAAAAGAAAGAATTAGAAGCATGCAATATTTTCCCCACTCTTTAGTTTAACAATGGAAAATCTACATAACATTCTACGATTGTTTATTTCTTCAAAATCATCCAGCACTTTTTAGATTTTCAACTTTTGGATATTTCAGTATCTTCAGTAAGCGTGTCATACCTTACTCTGATTTCTCTATTCTGCCTTTGCCAATTGTTATTAAGTAGCTTTCGATTTTTTGTATCCTTTCTTTACAAAGAAAATTGAAAAAGTATTTGGACTGAGAAAACCAGGATTTACTCCTCCACACTCGGAGGATTTCTTTTTGATGTTCTTGATTTTGCCATTCGTCTTGCATTATAAAAAACAAGTCAAAATTGACTTCAGAAATTTATAAATCCCTTTTTGGTTGGAACTTTCTTTTTGTTTGATTGGAATTTATAAAAAAAATATCTAAAAAATATTTTTTTTCCAACTCAGAATTGTAAAATTACTTTTAGCTATCGCTGTTCTCAAATCCATTGATATTTAACCTCCTCGGTTCGGAAGTATCACATGTGAGCATCACGTTCGAGGAAATAGAAAAAAAAAAATCTCTGCCGGCTCGTGCTAGAGTCACAGGTAGATTTCGAATTTAAGCACAAATTTCAACAATAAAAACTAAATCATGATTAGAGATAAACCCACTTTAACAATTTATCTGGCCGCTTTTGACAAGTTTTTAATTTCATTTTTATATAAGAGCTGGTTTTATCAGAATCATATTAAGGCGGTATTAAAAAAAAAAAAATACTCTTCCATGCTCAACAACTCGAAATTTTCTGGCATGTTTTCAGATTCATTTTTAAAAGAAAAAATATGAAACTTGCTGACGTGATTTTTGAAGAGATTTATAAGCGACCTGTGTTTCTATTTTTTTCTCAATTAATTAAAACTTGATTTATAAACAATTATTTTCTCGTAAGACCATATATTTCATTCCCAACACAACCGCTTCGGGAAATTCAGTACAAAATGGCAACTTTGACATCAGTTTTTGAAATATATTCTGCCTCTATCAAAAAATCGACCATTGCGGTACATTATATAGTTTCTGAATAAGAAAACATACCAATTGGATGCGTTTGAGAGAACAAAATGAGTCAGAAAATAAGCAGTTTGGATTTGAATACAACTGTAATACGATGATTTTTTTCTTCAACCGCTATGTATTTTTAATTTGTTTTTGCTGTAAGAATTGGTCCTATCAAAAATTTGTCAATGTAAATGTTGTAGATAATATTAAAACGATATATAATAAATTCATGCGGATTTTATACTTTGTGAATTGACGAAGTTATGGATTTTTTTCTTCTTCAACCCCCCCCCCCTTTTTTGTTTTCGTTTTTAATTTCTTTTGCGGTACGAATTGGTCCTATCAAAAACTTGTCAGTATAAAAGTTGTAGATAATATTAAGGACATTTAGAATACATTTAATTCGATTTGATATCTTGAGAATTGACGAAATTAAGAATTTTTTTCTCCCTAAAACCCTGTTTTTTACGCCCCTTGATCAAAAATCTGTGGCACAAAAATTGCTGGCCCTATTTTTAGAAGTAATAAAACCTTTAAACTGATTTGATATGTATAAATATTAAGAAGTTATGGGTTTTTTCCGGTTTTCACAAAACCCCTCCCTATTTCCACCCCATTGGTCCGATTGTGCCCATTAACGAACTTGACCGAGATTTTATATATGCCCCTTGATTTTTATGTATCAGTTTGGAAGATATTTATGCAGAATTACGGAAGTTATCGTATCCATAAAAAAGTATATATATATATATATATATACATCTATATCTATATATATATATAGATATATATATGCATAAAGTTTTTTACTCAGGATGGTTTTGGGTTCTGGGGTCATGATTGGTGCAGAACTGCAAAAATGTTTCAGAAATTCCAACATAGGAGCGATCGCAATAGGTAGTATTTCATACGAAATCTACCTAAAATCAGTGTAAGTACATAAAATCAAATTTCGTTTTAATCGTTATAATTAATTTCACTTTATTGTCATAGATACATTCTTTCGCTTTGAAATTTTAAAAATGTTTAGAAGCATACAATGTTTCCTCCACATTGTAGTTTAACAACGAAAAATGTTCGTTATATTCCAAGATTGTTCATTTCTTTAAAATCTTCCAGCACTTTTTATATATTCAACTTTTGAATGCTTCAGTATCTTCAGTAAGTGTGTCATATCTTACTCTGATTTCTCTATTTTGGCTTTGCCAATTGTTCCTAAATAGCTTTAGATATTTTTTATACTTTCTTTACAAAGAAAAGTGAACAAGGCGTTGGATTGACAGAAACGGGATTTATTCCTCCACACTCAGATGATTTCTTTTTTATGTTATTGATTTTGCCATTCATCTATATTTTCATCTTTTTTACGAAAATTTTTCGTCTTCCATTACAAACAAAAAAGAAAAAAGAAGAAGAAGAAGAAAACTTCAGAACTGTACCCTTTTTGGTTGGAACTTTTTTTCTTCTTTGATTGGAATTTATAAAAGAAATATCTAAAACACATTTTTTCTCCAACTCAGAATTGTAAAATTACTTTTAGCTATTTCTATTCTCTAATCCATTGATATTTAACTCCCTCGGTTCTGAAGTATCACATGTGATACTTCCGAATGGAGTAGGATATAAACTAATAAACTAAAATGCTTGCTTTTTTTACACATTTACTTTTTTTCTATATAGCTGAATGTTTTTAGTTTTGGATCAAAACCAATAAATCACTGGCATCACTGGTGCTTATTTCCTAATAAAATAAGTTTTATTTTTATTTAAAATAGATTCCAGACAGTTTGTCCAAGAAAGTAAGAAATTTTCATAATTAATTAACCTAAACACTTTGCAAGAAAAAAAAAATATGATTTGTAGATCATTCAATTAATTTCAGCCTTTCAATCAATCAGCCTTTTATTTGTTAATGAGTAATTTAGGTCATTTTAAATTTAATTGATATTTTAAGGGTGTTAGTAATTTTAGATCCATATTCATGAACCTAAATGACCAGACCCCTAAAGTATCAATTTCAGAAAAAGGGCTCCTTCAGTCATCTATTATACCATTTTGTTTGTTTAAAACCAACGTACATTTTGTTGTGTGCAAAATGAATGAATGTGTATTCGCAGTGTTACTTTACCTTCGGGTCTGAAGAGGATATTACCGAACCCAGGACATAGAAAAAATATATTTAGTGTAAGTACATAAAATCAAATTTCGTTTTAATTATTACAATTTATTTCCCTTTATTGTCATAAATACGTTCTTTCCCTTTGAAAACTTAAGAAGTAAAAAAGAAATGTGCCCAGTTAAATTGATGGTATTGAGTTCACAAGCTATTCACACTAATTGTATATTATACTCTTATTTCAAAGAATAATGCCCCTCGAAAAATAAATTAAGGGAGGATCAGCACCCCCCCCCCTTAATTCCCCTCTTTATACTTAACCAATGAGCTTCCAAATGTCATCAGGGAAGCGCCTAATCGAAATAAACCCGTATAACAAATTTAAAGCAAATCGGATAGAAAAACCCTTTTATTTAAATTAAGGGGGTATTAGCCCCCGTTCCCCCCTTTAGACTGAAGCAACGAAACTTCAAATCTAAACAGGGAGGCGCCTTATCAGAATTAACCGGTATACCAAATTTGAAGAAAAATCTGATAATTCTGCATGAAAAACCCATTTATCTAAGTTAACGGGGGTTAACCCCCCGTTCCCCCCATTATACTTAATCAATGAACCCCAAAACTAATCAGGGAAGCGCCGTATTAGAATGAACCTAAAAAAAATGAAGCAAATCGGATATTTCTATTAAGAGTTATCGCGTACATATATATGTACATACATACGTACATACATACATTCAGAACAGGCGGACGCATTACCTCTTAGGCTTTGATAGCCTGTGAGCTAAAAATTAGAAGCATACAATATTATCCCCACTCTGTTTTTTAACAATGAAAAATCTGCGTCACATTCTGCGACTGTTCATTTTTTTGAAAATCTTTCAGCAATTTTTATACTTTCAACTTTTGAATGTTTCAAGTATCTTCAGTATGAGTTTCATACCTTTTCTGATTTTTCTATTCTGGCTTTGCCAGTGTTTACTAAATAGCGTTAGATTTTTTTTAATTCTTTTTTTTCAAAAGGAAATTAAACAAGGTTTTGGATTGACAGATCCAGGATTTATTCCTCCACACTCGGAGGATTTCTTTTTGATGTTATTGATTTTGTCATTAGTCTATCCTTTTCACTATTTTTACGAAAGTTTTGTGTCAAATTCGTACAAAAACAAGAAAAAATGACTTCAAAAATATATAAAACACTTTTTGGTTGGAACTTTTGTCTTTCTTTTCTTTGATTGGAATTTGTAAAAGAAATGTTTAAAATGTATACATTTTTTTTTTTCCCAAATCAGAATTCTAACATTATTTTCAACTATCCCTACTCTCTGATCCGTTGATATATATTACCGAAAATTTTAAGGAAATAGAAAATAAATATTTAGTGTAGGTACATAAAACGAAATTTCGTTTTAATTCTTACAATTGCTTTCATTTTATTGTCATAAATACGTTCTTTCCCGTTGAAAACTTGAAAATAATGAGAAGAATACAATATTATCCAGACTCTATTTTTTAACAATGAAAAACCTGTGTCACATTCTGTGATTGTTCATTTTATCAAAATCTACCAGCACTTTTTATACTTTTAACTTTTGAACGTTTTAGTATCTTCAGTACGAGTTTCATACTTTTTCTTATTTTTCTATCTGGCTTTGCTAGTTGTTACTAAATAGCGTTAGACCTTTTCATTCTTTCTTTACAAAGAAAATCAAACGAGGCTTTGGATTGACAAATCCAGGATTTATTCCTCCACTATCGGAGGATTTTTTTTTTTTTGGTGTTATTGATTTTATTACTGGTGTATCATTTTTACTATTTTTACGAAACTTTTTCGTCAAATTCGAACTAAAACTGAAAAAAATGACTTCAGAAATATATAAATCCCTTTTTTGTTTAAACTTTTGTCTTTTTTTTATTTGATTGAAATTTTTAAAAGTAATATTTTTTTCTCTTTACAAATCAGAATTGTAAAATCATTTTCAAGTATATCTTCTTTCTAATCCATTGATATTTGTTACCGAAACATTTAAGGAAATATGAAAAATATATTTAATATAAGTGCATAAATCCAAATGTTGCATTAATTGTTACAATAATTGCTATCATTTTATTGTCATGAAAACATTCTTTCCCTTTGTAAATTTAACAAAAAAGGAAGAAAGAAATGAATAAAAAATAGAATCATACAGTATTTACCCACTCGATAGTTTAAAAACGAAAAAACTGCGTCACATTCTAAGACTGTTCATTTCCTCAAAATCTTCTAGCACTTTTTATACTTTCAACTTTTGAATGCTTCAGTATCTTCAGTAAGTGTTTCATACTTTTTCTGATTTTTTTATTCCGGCTTTGCCAATTGTTCGTAAATAGCTTTAGATTTTTTTCTTTTTTTACAATGAAAAGTTAACAGGGGTTTGAATTGACTGAACCGGGATTTATTTCTCCACACTCTTTTGGATTTCTTTTTGATGTAATTGATTTCGCCATTCGTCTATCTATTTCACAATTTTTACGAAACTTTTTTGTCTGGCATTGCAAAAAAAAGAAAAAAATGATTTTCGAATCTTGAAATATCTAAATCCCTTTTTGTAAAAATTTTCCCTTTCTTTTCTTTGATTGGAGTTTAGAAAGGAAATATGCTTTAAAGTATAATTTTAAAATCAGCAGTGTAATTTTTTTTCATCTATACCAATTCTTTAATCCATTGACATACACCACTTAACCCTATAAGCAATTACATAAAAAAAACTATTTTGCGTAAATATATAAAAACAAATTTTATCTTAATTGTTATGATTGGTTTAAGTTTATTGTCATGAATTCATTCTTTCACTCTGAAAAAATATAAAAGATCAGCAGCATACATAATTTTTTCCCACTCAGTAGTTTAACAATTAAAAATATGCGTCATATCCTAGGCCTGTTCTTTTATTTAAGGGGTCTCAGGACTCTTAAAATTGGAAAAATCGAAAAAAAAAGACTATTTTTAACATATAATGCATTAAAATGTAATTTATTTTAAGACAAAACTTATATTGGGATGAAATATATACGTATGTTCTTTCATTTCATGTATTTGAAAAATTACAAGATGCAGAATTAGAATTTACAGTGGACTCCAAAATGTCAGACATTTGACGAGCGGATAATATGCATAACAGATTATGCGCACGATTACAAAATAAATTTTGCAAGTAGAAAGAGAATTTTGTGTCCTTCTTATGCTTCACATTGTGATAATTACTCTGAACTTAAATATTTTTTTATTTAAAGCATTTTTCTATATTTAATACAAAGTTGTATTTAGTTAATGCAAAATTTAGAAATTTTCAACAGTATAATCACCTATAAAGAATATATTTCTGAACAATAAGAAGGAAATTTTAGGTTCAGTTTATACAGACTAACATGAAACATATGTTTTGAAAATTTCATGAAAAAAAAATTCAGAAGTTTTTGAGATATCGTGCGCATTATGCCCAAAAACGTCATTTGGAGAAAATTGACTTCAAAGTTTCTGAAACGCCGCTTCAGCTATTGAGCGTGTATAATTCTAAAAGCCTTAACTTCTGTTCTAATAGGAATTTCAATGAAACATTTATACCGAAATGTTTAGAAAAGATAGTAGTTTAATACCTAAAAAAATTAAAATTTCGAAAATTTTAAAGCTTTAAGAGTTTTGAGACCCCTTAAAATCTTCGTCGACTTTTGAATGTTTCAGTATCTTCAGCAAGTGTGTCTTAATTTATTCTGATTTCTCTTTTTTGGCTTTGCCAATTGTTCGTAAATAGGTTTAGATTTTTTTTCTTTCTTTACAATGAAAAAGTTAACAGGGTTTTGGATTGACTGAACCATGATTTATGTCTCCACACTCGGCGGATTTGTTTTTGATGTTATTGATTTTGCCATTCGTCTATCTTTTCCTCTATTTTTACTAAACTTTTTTGAAAAAAAAAAAAGAAAAATATTATATGTATAAGAAATTTCATAAAAAATAGAAATATATATATATATATATATATATATGCCATTTGATAATGTTCTGTTTTCATCTTGAAACTATTCTTTTGGTTATATTGGTTGTTTGGGTACAGGAGAAATAAAATTTTCAGACTTTAGCTTTTTTTCACAGAAAACAACCGATTTGCTTATATCATTGAATTCTATACTCTTGAAAACGTAATTCAATATATAAGTTTTTCAATATTTTCGAATCCATATTCTTCTTTTTTCTTTCCATATTAATTCTTGTAATTAAGTATAAGGTACTTTGTTTTATACATACAGTTCTATATTATAGGCATGTGGCATCCATTTTTATTGTCAATTCATTCACAATAATCCGGTTTTTGATGATGGTCGGTAATGTTTAATTAATGGTTGTATATATATATATATATATATATATATATATATATATATATATATATATACTAGGAGGCTCTGCCCCCTGCAAAAGCTACGCTTGCCAAGCCCCCATTCAGACACAGCAGAATCTAAAAACACGCTAATCTGATCGGTTTAAAAATATTAGAGAAGATTGAATTATACTGAAAAAAAGCTATTCAGATCTCCCTCTAAACGGGTTTCCATTCAATTCCATTTAATTGAAAAATTTAAAGAAGAATCAGTTGCTGTTAAGACATCCAATGGTTGTTTTCGTTTTTGATTAAAGAGGATCAGTTAAACTTTTGAAAATAAGCAAAATAACACGAATAAGTGTACAGAGTCTTTGTCTCCCGGTATTTTAACACAATTTCTATAACAACAGCCAAAGTCATGTGACTATAATCAACAGTTCCGCGCGGACCACTTAGCTTTTTATATTCCAGGTGCCATTTTGGTACTTTAATGTTAGCCAGGTATAGGTGATAAGTCGCTAAATACTATTATATCGCCATCATTAGTATAAGTGAGTCCAATATTCCAAGCCATGTAACTGCCATATATAAACACGGTCTAATCTCTTCGCTTTTCATATGAAAGATTGGCCCGGATATCATATTTGGCCCCATATTGGCGCGATTTTTTTCCGACGCCAATTTGGGGAAAGCATCAACAGCATAAACAACAACATCCGGCTTACCATATCAAGCAAAATAACGATACTTTGGCGCAAGTTAAGTACCCGTTGCGTATATGACATTGGCGTCAGAAAAAAATCGCGCTAATATGGGGCCGTATATGACATCTGTGCCGAAAATTTTCCATTTTGATTAAAAAAAAAGCGAAACGAAAATAAAAAAAAAAATATTTCGAATAAAACTACATAAAAGTTGCCATGGTCGCAAAGAATTCTTGGTATTGTTACGCTAGCCAGGTGCAAATATCGCCAATAGCTTTTTTCAACTCGCCAGTTAGCATTTTTTTTTTTTTCAAGTGGTAAATTAAAACATTGCTTTGAAGTTGAAATTGAATGTCATGGTTTGTTGCATTATTTAATATTTGGGCAGATGTCATATACGCACCGGGTTTGGCGGTATATTTTTTTACGAAAATTTGGAGAAAACCTAGCTTTCGAAAACCAGTTACATATGTATTTTTGGTACTACTTAGTTATCTTGTCGACCAAAAAACTATCACCAAACTATAAGATTAAATGCCAATAATGGTTGATCGTAAATGTCACATTCACTTGACTTTAAGCAGGTTACACGTGTTTGCGTCATCAAGTGATTTTTATTTCGACGTTTTATTTGTATATTTATTTATGTTATACTAATTTATTTGTTCTTTCGTTATTTAAAATAAAAATGATGTCAATTTGTTTTATTTTAATTTATTTTAAGTTTTATTTTATTTATTTATGTTTTATTTATTTTAAGTACAATTTTGGCGAGTGGTTTGGCGATTTATATAATTTGGCGAAATTGGTCGACAGAATAACTAAGTAGTACCGTATTTTTTTCCATTATTTTCTATTATTTTAAAAAGAAAATAACCAAAAAATTAATTAACTATAGAACAAAACAATATATGTAATTTAAAAACAGAAAATAAAAGTAAATAAACAACAATAGCCGTGTTAGCATGTCGATCAAAATAATGTCAGTTTGGCGCCAATTAGGTACCCCGGTGCGTATATGACATCTATGCCTAATATTTTTCTTTCCGTTTTGTTTATTAAAAAAAAAGAAAGAAGTGAAAGCCATCAATTTTAGATGTTTCAGTTTTAAATGCAAGTTTTGTATTTTAAATAAAATGAATGAAAGGATTATATTTTAAATGAAATTAATGAAATTAAAAAAAATGCGACGCGAAAATGTTTGGCGATTTATCACCTGAATCCCGCTAACATAAAAATACTGAGTTCTTGATTTCTCTATCAGAATATTTCGATTTGGCTAAAGATTGTTCAAGTAAATTGAATTATGAATAAAAGTAACATGATACATTTTTTAGCATACATTTAAGTGAGGGCCAAACTGGTCGCCAAATTAGTTTAAAATAATAACCTTTTTATAAAGTATGAAGAAAAATATCTGTTATGATTAAAATTTGAGTTACCATCATCAGAGAAAAGTATTTAAAATTAGAAAAAAAAATTAATATCTCGAAAACTAAGTCGAATTTAAAAATTCTAATACCAGTTTTGAAATCTGCGGATCAATACGGAATTTGTTGTTAATTTTATCGCAAAATATTCCATATTTTAGGAGAAATCGCCGTGAAACATAATCAGTTGTTTAATCAGTTGTTTCATAGAATTGTTTCATAAATTCGTTTCAATTCAGTCGTTATATAATATCCGTTTTATAAATTCGTTTCATTAGTATTTTATATATAGAGAGTAGATATTCGAATCTTGAAATATCTAAATCCTTTATTTGGTTTTTCTCTTTCATTTCTTTGATTGGAATTTATAAAAGAAATGTTTTTTTGAAATATAGTTTTCAAATCCAATTTGTAAATTGGTAAATATCACCGAACCTTGTAAGCAAATAGAAAAAAAAAACTATTAAGTGTAAGTACATAAACACAAATTTCACGTTAAATGTTGTGATTGTTTTCACGTTGTATTTTCATGAATAATTTTTTTCTCTTTAAAAAATTAAAACAAAAATCAGAAAAATGCAGTATTTTCTCATTCTATAGTTTACGAATGAAAAATCTGCTCCCCATTTTACGTTTGTTCTTTTTTTTTTTTTTTTTTTTTTTTTTTTTTAAATACATCCAGCTTTTGAATATTTCAGTATCTACAGGATGTGTATCCTACTTTACTCTGATTTCTCTTTTCTGGCTTTGCCAATTGTTCGTAAATTGCTTTAGATTTTTTTCCTGATTTACTATGAAAATTGAATATGAACTTGGATTGTCTGGACCTGGATTTATTTATCCACACTCGGAGGATTTCTTTTTGATTTTTTTCGTTGGTCTATCCTTTTCATAATTTTTACGAAGCATTTTCGTCTTGCATAAAAAAGAAAAAAATATTTAATTCTTGAATCTTCTTAATCCCCTTTTGGTGGAAAATTTTCTTTTTATTTTCATTGACCGGGATTTATAAAATGAATATTTCTTTAAAATATAATTTTCCAAATCAGAATTGCAAATTATTTTCAACTATTCCCATTTTCTAACTCAGGAATCGGAAACCCGCCTCCCCGTCGGTAAAATCTTCCATAGAATTTTTTAATATTTTTAGTAAATATGCTCTTATTTCTCTGTCCTGGCTTTGCCAATAACCAAATAGCTTTAGATAGCTCTTGACTAAACAGCTTTAGATATTTTTGCTTTCTTAAGAAAGAAAAGTAAACTAGATTTAGGATTGACTGAACCAGGATTTATTCCACCATACTCGGAGGATTTCTTTTTAATGTTATTATTTTTGTCTTCGGCATATCGTTTCCAATCTTTTAAGAAACTTTTTTCATCATGCCGAAAAGAAAAAAGTTGACTCTTGAAAATTCTAAATCTCTTTTTGGTGGAAACTTTTCTCTTTCTTTTCTTTGATTAGGATTTATAAAATAAATAATTCTTTAAAACATAATTATCGAAATCAGAATTGCAAAATTATTTTCAGCTATCTCAGTTCTCTAACTCGGGACTCTGGATTCTAATTTCTTTTTCCTGGCTTTGCCAATTGTTCCTAAATAACTTTAGATTTTTTTCTTTCCTTACAATGTAAAGTGAACAAGACATAGGATTGACTGAACCAGGATTCATTCCACCACATACTCGAAGGATTTCTTTTTGATGTTATTGTTTTTGTCATTGGTGTATCGTTTCCACTCTTTTAAAAAACTGTTTCCGTCTTGCATTTAAAAAAGAATGTATTTGACTCTTGAAAGATCAAAAAGTCTTTTTTGAAGAAAAATTTTCTCTTTCTTTACTTTGATTCAAATGTATAAAATAAATTTTTCTTTAAGATGCAATTTTCTGAATCAGAATTGCAAAATTATTTACAATTACCCCTATTCTCTAACCCATTGATATATATCACTGAACCCATATACCAAATAGAAATAAAAACTATTTAGTGTAAGAAAATAAGGATAAATTTTTTCTCTATTGTTTCTTATATATTGAAAATTTGTAAAAGTCAAAAGTATACAAAATTTTTCCCCACAGTGTAGTTTATCAATGGCAATTCTGCGACTCTTTCTGCTCATTTCTTTAAAATCTTCAACGACTTTATATACTTTCAGTTGTTGAATGTATGAGTATTTTCAGGAAGTGTCTCTGATTTTTCTTTTTTGGCTTTGCCAATTGTTCTTAAATAGCTTTTCAATTTTTTCCCCCTTATTTACAATGAAAATTGAACATGGCCTTAGACTGACTGAACGAGGATTTATTTCGCCACACTCGGAGAATTTCTGTTTGATGTTATTGGTTTTTTCATTGGTCTATACTTTTCACTATTTTTAGGAAACTTTTTTCGTCTTGCATAAAAAAAGAAAAAATATTTAATTGTTGAAATTTCTAAATCCCTTTTTAGTGGAAACTTTTTCCTTTCTTTTCTTTGATTGGGATTTATAAAATAAATATTTCTTTAAAATATAATACTCCAAATCATAATTGCAAAATTATTTACAACTATCCCTATTCTCTAACTCAGGAATTTGAAACCTGCGTCGCCGTGGGTAAAATATTCCATGATTTTTTATACTTATCACTTTTGAATTTTACTGTATTTTTAGTAAGTGTGTTATAGTTTACTATGATTTCTCTTTCCTGGCTGTCTCAATTTTTCCTAAATAACTTTAGATATTTTTGCTTTCTTTACAATGAAAAGTGAACAAGGCTTAGGATTGACTGAACCAGGATTTATACCACCACACAACACTCGGAAGATTTCTTTTGGATTTTTTTTTTTTTTTTTTTTTTTTTTTTTTTTGTCATTGATATATCGTTTCCACTCTTTTACGAAACATTTTTCGTCTTGCACAGAAAAAAAAAAAATTTGACTCTTGAAATATCTAAATCTCTTTTTGATGGAAACTTTATTCTTTTTTTTTTCTTTGACTAATATGTATAAAATAACTATTTCTTTAAAATATAATTTTCCAAATCATAATTGTAAAATTATTTACTATTAACCGCTATTCGCTAATCGATTGATACATATCACCGAATCCATAAAGCAAATAGAAAATAAAAACTATTTAGTCTAAGAACATAAAAATAAATTTCATCTCAATTGTTACGATTGCTTCACTTTATTGTCATAAATACATTCTTTCACTTTAAAAATTGAAAAACATCAAAAGTATACAATATTTTCCCCCACACTGTAGTTTAAAATTGTCAATTCTGCCATTCTATGTCTGTTCATTTCTTAAATATCTTCCAAGGCTTTTTATAATTTCAGCTTTTGAATGTTTCAGTATCTTCAGCAAGTGTTTCATACTTTTATATCTCTATCCTGGGTTTAAAAAATTTTCCTAAATAGCTTTAGATTTTTTTTCGATATTTACAATGAAAAGTGAACAAGGCTTTGGTTTGACTGAACTTTGACTAATTTGCTAATTGTTTCTTACACTTTTAAAATTTGTAAAAAGTCAAAAGTATACAAGATTTTTCCCCACAGTGTAGTTTAACAATGACAATTCTGTGACTCATTGTATGTCTGCTCATTTCTTTAAAAACTTCAACGACTTCTTATACTTTCAGTTGTTGAATGTATGAGTGTTTTCAGCAAGTGTATCTGATTTTTCTTTTTTAGCTTTGTTAATTGTTCTTAAATAGCTTTCGCCACACTTGGATGATTTCTTTTGGATGTTATAGGTTTTGTCATTGGTCTATCCTTTTCACTAATTTTACGAAACTTTTTCATCTTGTATTAAAAATTAAAAAAATATTTGACTTATAGAATACCTAAATCCCTTTTAGGTGAAAACGTTTATCTCCTTTTTCTTTGATTGATCCCTTTCTTTGAGTTGGATATTTATTTAAAATATAATTTACCAAGTCAGAATTGTAAAGTAGTTCTAATATCTAACAAAAGGGTCTAAATCCAACGTCTCCGTGAGCACGATATAATCAGTGACTAAACATTGTACGTGGATATGAACATATTAAAATTCCACAGAAAAACCTCTAATAGGTTTTTAACTACCAGACGATAAAACGTATGACCTTTTTACACCTTCATTTTGAAAAAAAAAATCAGCAGACCGAACTAGCTCAAAGAGGTTGGGCCAACGTTGGCCAATTGTTGACCAAGTTGCCCCACAGTAAGAAATGTCTGCCTTGACATACCATTAGCCAACGGAATATCTACCAACAAACATACAGCAGTGCTCCAATCGCTCGTTGCTCAGAATCCTGTACAGATATCTCCAGTATAGAGGGATCCCCGAACTTACCATTTCCCAATCATTTGCCAACTCTATCATTTCCCAAAGGTTCCTACATCTGCCAACAATGTTGGCCAATAAACTCTGCTACTTGGAGAAGGTTACTTTAAAATTTTTAATGTTTCTTATTTGTAACGGTATTGTATGCCTTTTTATGTTATGTTTAAGAATTGTTTTGGACAGAGTGTTTTCACAAAAGGATTTCAGTTTAGTTTAGTTTATTTATATATTTCTGTATTTTAAAAAACGTGCCGTGTCACCAGACTAAATGCTTTTTAGTATATTTAAATCTATTATCACGGGCCTGGACAACGCCAGTTGGTCAGATAGTAAGAAATGGAAATTATAAAAATTCGTAATATTTTGTCAGTAGCCCGATGCGGGATTCACAGAAATGTCCAGAAAGAAAATGCAACTGTAATTACAAATTTTTTATTTGAAGCATACCATTAGGAAGAATAGATGTCAGGTGAGATATGTCAGATGCTCCGCGGAACACCAAAAATGTTTCCTGTTTTAATTTCTATCAGACGGTGGATGAAACAGTACCAAGCAGGAGCTTTCGAACTAGTATAGTGCTAACTGTAGGTAACTGAAACTATTTTCGGATTTCTCTTCTTTCTTTTTTATAGCTATCAAAAACTCTTATGTACTATGTGCAATTCGCATAGTCTGTACTCTACAAATTAAAGAATTTTTATTTACCCTGTGACTTTTGGGTAACCCTGTATCTGGCAACGTAAATTACTAATGAAGCAATTTTCCGTTCTTTCTTTTCACTGCGTATTTTCGAACAAGAATTCAATCTGGCTTATTATCGTACTTGAAACTGGCTTGTTATCGTACTAACATTAAATATTTAGCTTTATCAAAGAAGTCAATTTAATGCGCATTCCAGCAGAATTTCATTAGTATAATGTTCTTTTTTTTATTTGATTCTTTTTCAATTATAAAAGCTTTACTTCATTTGTTTTCTCTAATGAACAAAACATTGCTATTTCAAGCAAAGTTTTTAAGTTTTGTACAAAGTTTTCAAATTATACTCTGATTATTCAATTGCTTTCAAAAGGAAAACTTTGCTCTAAAACTTTAGTTTCGAGAATAGTTTTTTGTTTTACATTGAACTATAATTAGTGTATGCAATTTTAAGGAAAAAAAGCAAAGCAAAAAAAAAAAATATATATATATATATATATATATAAACATTCTAGCACAGAAAAATAAAATTACTTTTTGGTATAAGGAAAGAAAAAAGTTTGTTAAATATAACAGTATATACACTGCTCAAAACAATTAAAGGATATTGCAGGTTTAGGTGGATTTTGTATCTGGTAAACTGTTTAGCTGATTGATACATGGTCGACAGACATAGTAGGTTATATGAGAATAAATTACACATGTTTGGCAGAAAAAAATGCATTTTATTGCGCATTTGTGTACTAAAGGAAAAAAACACAATTTCTGCATATGAGTAAAAAAGAATAAGAAAAGGTGTTTTCTTCAAAGAAAATCATTTTCAGTAGGGGGTATGGTTTCCACGGGCGGCCAGCAACGTTGAACACCTTTGAGGCATGGACTCAATGAGGCTATTAATGACGAGTTAAGGTATTCTGCCCCACTCTTCCAGAAGAGCTCTTTCCAGTTCTTGGAGAGTTTGTGGGGGTTGTTGGCGGGCAGAAACTCGTCTTCCTAGAGCGTCCCAAACGTGCTCGATTGGATTCATGTCTGGAGAACACGCTGGCCATTCCATTCGAACGATTCCTTCCTCGAAAAGGAAATCCTCCACAAATTTTGCACGATGTGGCCTGCAGTTATCGTCCATTAAAATAAAGTTATCTCCGATTGCTGCAGCGTAAGGGACTACAATAGGTCTGAGGATCTCATCCCTATATCGGCGACCAGTCAGAGCTCCATCTCGAATGATGTAGAGGTCAGTGCGCCCGTCAATGGAGATGCCACCATACACCAACACTCCTCCACCGCCAAATCTGACACTTTCGTTGCACGAACGCAGGATTATTCCTACTGCCACGGTCCCTCCAGATGAAAATACGCCTATTATCCGGATGCACAGAAAAACGGGACTCGTCAGAAAACAGAATATTGCTCCATTCATTTCTCCTCCAGTTGACATGCTCGGTTGCCCACTCCATGCGGTCGCGACGATGCCTTGATGTTAATCTAACACATACCATCGGTCGGCGAGCATACAGACCTACAGCATGGAGCCGGTTTCGGACAGTCTGAGTTGAAATCGTGGTGCCTGTAGCCGAGCGAAGGTGTTGTTGGAGAAGAGTAGCGTTCATGGTTCGGTGTCTCCGAGCTGTTAACGCTAAATACCGATCTTCATTGGGCGTTGTTGCCCGTCTACGACCTTGCCCTGGTCTTTGGCCTGCACATCCACTCCCCAAAAAACGGTTCCAGATCCTGGAAATGACACTTTGTGACACTCCAATGGCTTGCGCTACTTCGGCTTGAGTTTGGCCCCCTTCTAACCTACCAACAATTCTCAAAGCTTCTGAATCTGTCAAATGACTTCGCTGAGACATCGTACTCATCGAAACAAAGCAATCACTGAATGCCGATCATCCTTGTCTTCATTCTCTTTTATCCAGTTGAAAGTCAAATTTCATTCGCTGCCGCTGAAGCGACGTTTTTGACGTCGAACTCAAAATTTGCATACTCGACAGTTTGAAAACCAGAAAAATTTGCATTTGTGATTCTCTTCTTCTATTTTCGGCAAAAAAAATTTCGTTTATATCTTTATTTTATATAAAACTTCAAATATCCTTTAATTGTTTTGAGCAGTGTATATAAGTTTGTTATCCGACAAAATTGTTCAGATTTATTTTTTATAAAATCAGTGAGTGCACTGCATACACAATAAATAAATAAACGTATTTCCCAACATAACTAATTATGCTTAAATTGATATTAATTTTATATTTAACAAATAATGAAAATGTGTCTTTTCGTTGCAATATTTCCGTTTAGCTTCTAAGTGTGTTATTATATGGCTTATTTATTCTTAACCTGCTTAATTTTATATTTAACATGAAATGAGAATGTGTGTTTGCGTTGCAATATTTCCATTTATAGCTTCTAAGTGTGTTCTTATATGGGTAATCTGTTTTTAACCTGCTTAATTTTATATTTAACATAAAATGAGAATATGTCTTTTCGTTGCAATATTTCCGTTTAGCTTCTACGTGTGTTATTATATGGCTAATCTATTCTTAACCTGCTTAATTTTATGTTTATCATAAAATGAGAATATGTCTTTTCTTTGCAATATTTCCGTTTAGCTTCTAAGTGGGTTCTTATATGGGTAATCTGTTCTTAACATCCTTAATTTTATATTTAACATACAATGAGAATGTGCCTTTTCGCTGCAATATTTCAGTTTAGCTTCTAAGTGCGTTATTATATGGCTAATCTGGTCTTAACCTGCTTAATTTTCTGTAGTCATATTCATAACCAAATGCCGTATTTGAGCAAAGTGATTTGATTTTGGTTCTTTATTAAAGTTATTTTTAAAACCTTTAACACTTCGCATTCATATTTTCAATGAGTGGCGACTGCTCATAAACGCAACATCGAGATTGAGTACACGAGTTTCAAAGTACGTGATGATTACAGACAACGAGTCGATTACCATTACGATTAATGTCAGTTTCTAAAATCAGATTACGATTATGTCTGTATTTAAGGAAGTTGGATTACGATTACATTTGTGATTATTCATTTTGTTAAATTCTGACTAGAATTATGATTAGATTACTTTTTTTTTAATAGTGATTACCGAACTAGATTATGATTACAATTCAGTTACACAGATTGCGTAAATCTGCGTATTATGAACTAGAATCCAGATTTGGATCGGGTAAGCCGGTTCTGGTTCCGAGCAGGTCGGCGCTAATTCCTTTTGTTGCGGTCCCGGTTTGTGTCGGTTACCCTATGTTTCAAAAGAATATCTAAATATTTCGTCTTGTGAAAAAAAAAAATAATCTGTTGAATTTGTCATTATCATTTTTTTTTCTCTTTCTTTAATAGGTCGGATAGATATGAAAGAAGAAAATCCAAAGATTCCAAATCTTATTTACGTTCATTTTACTTTAAAAAGCTATGTCCGGTTTTAAAAAGTATCAATATTAACACTTTCAAAAACGTTTCCGTAGATCAATAATTCCGTTATTATTATTTTTTTATACATAAAACGCCGGAATTTTTAATCGAAAAAGGAACATTTGCACATTTAGCTGGATAAATATCTCTGTAATATATTTGTATATATCAACGGTATTCACATTCATGTTTTCTATAACTGACGATGACTCATAAACGAATCCTTGAGATAAAGTATACGATTATGAATGTGCATGTAGATTACAGACAACGAATCGATTACGATTACGATTATTGTCAATTTCTAGAAGCGATTTACGATTACATTTGGGATTATCCACTTCGTTAAATTCTACATTAGAATTAGGTTTAGATTACGATTAGTATTTTTTTGTTGAATTGCAATTACCAAACTAGTCGATTATGATTACAATTCGATTACTCGAATTTCTATTGTGCGTATTCTGAACTAGAGTCCAGATATGGATCAGCTAAGCCGATTTCAGTAGAATCTGATCCGACCAACGATTCATATCGGGTTGGTCCTAATTTATTTCGTTGAGGTTCCGGTTCGGGTTGGATTGACATTAAGTGTTTTTAATTTACCCCATTTTTCAAAAAAATATCGAAATATTTTGTCTAGAGAAAAAATTTAATCTGGTAAATTTGCCTTTATCATTTTTAGCTTCTTTTTTTAATAAGATCTGATAGAGGATATGTGTACCTTTATAAGCATAACTTACTTTACTTTTATTTTAGCAGGTTTTTATTTTTCAAAGAATTATTAAGGAATTTTAACCTATTAACCCTTATGTACTAAATTATGAATTCATGAATATTTTATCTTCCAAAGCATTTTTCGTGAATTGTTTAAACTACATTAGAAGATTTACATAATCATTTAATAAATTTTAGAAGGATTTTAGAAGGATTGAAGGATTTAGAAGGATTCATTAAATTTGAATTCCTAGGGATTTTGTACAATATTTATAACCCCACTCAAATCTTTTATTTTAAATAATTTTTTTTAGTATTTTGTAGAATTAGGAAATATACAAATATAATGTTCTTACAATAGAAATATAGAAATATTTCCGAATTGAAAAATCCCCCCACCCCACCCTAATGCCAAGAAAGCTGAAAAAATGCAAAGGCAAAAGAAATCATCCTTTTAAAAATATTTTTGTTTTGTGTAATAACCAATAATGCTTTTGGAACAAGATAAAGTAATGAATCCATAACTCATTCCAAACTGTATAACCCAACCACTATTCTAAAATTTCCCCAACCCCACCCCAACGCGAAGAGAGCTGAAAAGATGCAAAGGCAAAAGAAATCATCCTTTTAAAAATATTTTGTTTTGTGTAACCAATATAATGCTTTTGGAACAAGATAAAGTAATTTATCTATAAATCATTCTAAACTGTATTATAACTAATCGATGTATTAAATGAATTTTATAACAAGTTATTTTAATGGTACTTATAAGTACCGTCAGAAGATAAAGGGTTAAACTGCGGATTTTTAAAAGCCTTTCAGTTTAATGATTGATATAAATTATTATTATTATTATTATTATTATTATTATTATTATCATCATCATCATCATCATCATCATTATTATTATTATTATTATTATTATTATTATTATTATTATTAAAATATTCCCATTATTCATAACATATTATGACTATTGATAATATCATCTATCACATGTAACCCTTAATAATCTCCTCTTTAATGCAATCAAGGTGTGACATTAAGCTCATTTCAGGATTAACAAAGGCACACAAACTACAAGAACCGGTATTTTGCATAGGATCTTAAAAATAGTGACTATAAGAATATATAATTAACCTCTTTTGTACCGGATAGACTAGTGACTATTTTTATATTCGCTCGTATCGCGATTTACAAAATATTCTTTGTGGTAGATTTCACTTGAAAATATCCTAATATGGCAGAAAATATTTTTCAAAAATTAGTGCGAAAAGAATAAAGAAATATTCACTGGGACGTCAGATATCCTAGCCCTGTTATCAAAGTGTTAGTAATTGCATCTTTATAGAGAGACGAATATATAAATCAATATTTGAAAACCCGTAGTTTAAACAAATCTAACAGTAGAATGCAACATAAAATCGAAATGAAAAATTGCTTAAAATAATATATGGAAAATGACAAAAGTATAATAATACATGCATCAAATTAATTTACGATAAGTTACTATATAAATATTGAATCAAATTGAATGCTAATAATTTCACGTAATAACTTTAAACAAACATAAAGCGAATTTAAATCTAAACAAATTCGATATGCATTAAAGATTATGATAAATTTAATTACTAAAACAATTTCATAAAAGAAAATTTTCTTTAATCCTTAATGCCTATTAATATTTAAACTTTTGGTCATAAAAAATCTATAATTTTCAATTATTCCCGAAAAGGAAAAAAAAAAAAAATCTCGTTTTTCGTAAATAAACGTGGAAAAAATAGCATTACTATCATTTCGAATATGTGAGGATTTTCTTGTCACTTTAAAACAAAGACAAAATTGATGAACCTACTTTAATCATTTTCGATAAGGTTAACAAAGAAAAAGTTAAAGAGGTAAATTTTTTACACAACACGTAGAAAAATAAGTGAAGGTAGGTTATTCTTGTGAGATAGGGGTATTAAAAAGAGATAGATCTATTTTAATTTTATCGAAGTTAAATAGTTAGTGTTAAATGGTTATGTCACTTCTTTCGGAAAAAAAAAAGCAATATGCAATTTAGAAAAGCAATGGTAGATTTTCAATTTTAGTTGTGTTTCATGAAAAAGATGCAGTAAAGAAGATTAAACCGCCATTAAAAGTGAAGAATAATAAATTCCATCAACTAAAATACAATGCGTTAAAAAAAATTAGACATTTTTTTCTATCATTCATTAATAGCATGATTTTATAATATAGATATTCAACGATTCTCCGAGAAAAGTAATTATAAATTGACAAAAATAAACTGATTTTTAAACTCCCATATGCAAAAATAATTTTAATAACCTTCTTTTTTATTGTGTTTTTATTAGTTCTGTTTGAGCTAAATGCATTTCTTCTCTAATATCGCAGGCTGGAATCGATTTTCAAATTAAATATAATTTATGGTAACTACCATGCATCAAATTAATTTATGATAAGCCACCCTATAAATATTGAATCAGAAATGCTGATATTTTCAGGTAATATGTTTAAACAAACATGCAACGAATTTAATCCTTAAGAATTTTTTCTTTAAGAATTTTAAAGCATAAAAACAAATATTCTTTAATCCTTAATGCCAAACTTTTGGTCATAAAAAATCTATAATTTTCTATCCTTCGCGAAAAGAAAAAAAAAATCTCGTTTTTCGTAAGTAAACGTGGAAAAATATCGTTATTATCATTTCGAATATGTGGGGATTTTCTTGTCACTTTAAAATAAAGACAAAATTGATTAACGTATTTTAGTCATTTTAGATAAGGTTAACAAAGAAAAAATTAATGAGGTAAATTTTTTACACGACACGGAAAAAAAAAAGCGAAGGTAGGTTATTCTCGTGAGATAGGGGTATAAAAAAAATCGATCGATTTTAATGTTATCGAGGTTAAATGGTTAATGACTTGTATGTCATTTCTTTCGAAAAAAATAAATAATGTAACATGTAATTTAGAAAAGCGATGGTTGAATTTAAGTTTTTCTTGTGTCAAATGAAAAGGTGCAATGAAGAAGATTAAATTGTCATTAAAAGCAAAGAAGAATAAATTCCATCAACTAAAATATAATGCATTAAAAATCAAACTTTTCTTTTATCAACCATGAAAAGCAGGATTTTATAATACAGTTAATCAACGATTCATCTAAAAAAGAAATTATAAATAGACAATACACAGCTTAAAATGGAGAGAGGGAATTTAGTATGCACATCCAAAAACAAATTGATGTTTAAACTCCCTTATATAGAGTGGGGTTTTTTTTAGTGGTGTGATTTTGAAATTGGCAACACTATTTGTATGCACAATCAATTTGACAACTGACAGATGATTTGTGCTCAATATGTTTTGCCATTTCACCAGGAATGGATTTTCGTCAGAACAACACTTAAAAATTGTGCAAAACACCATAAGTTTATTCCGGGTAATGTTTCGAGCTAAACTTTCGGGTTTCCGCTAGTTTCGGGTAATGGTCCTGTAAACTGGCATCCACGATCATGTGATCTTACATCAACGGATTATTTTTTGTGGGGATATGTGAAGTCGCTGGTCTTCGCCGATAAACCGCAGAGGCTGGACCACTTGGAAATCAACATTCGCCGCGTTTTCGCTGATATACGGCCCCAGCTGCTCGATAAGTTTATCGAAACGTGGGCTTCATTCAAGCCAGCCGCGGCGCCTATATACCGGAATTTTTGTTTAAACACTAATGGCATAAAATTATTTATTTAATGAAACCGATATCATGGCCATTAACATTATTTTTCTGTGTTTTATTTCGTTTTAAATTTGTATACCTCTAAAAACAACAACCTTTACAAAAAAAAAAAAAAAAAAAAAAAAAAAAAAAAAAAAAAAAAGCTGATTTTAATAACTTGTTTTTTTATTGCATGTTAGCTAGTTCTGTTTGACTGTAGGGCATTTTTTCTCTAATACCTCACGCTGCAATCGATTTTCAAATTAAATATAATTTATGGTAGCTGCCTGTTACTTCACTTGAACTGAATTTAACATTATGCTATTGGTGACTAAAGGTGATTGCCCAAAAGAAATGTGAGATATTTTCATAGATCATTTTCAACTATTGGTTGTTTTATTGGGATTAATATAAAATTATGATAAAAAGACTTTTTGTAATTAAAATCTTCTTGCGTATTATAAATTATATATTATGTTTTGAATTACCTTATATATTACCATTTGATTAAAGAATTTATCTATTACCTTTTGAAAGAAATAATAGTCGGAAAAAAATTAAAAAAAATGAGTTTTACTAGCAAATGATTAATAAAATTCGCATAAATATTAATCAAAAGGAGCAGTTATAAGTGATTTCTAAATTCCGATTTGGAATTTTTTTTTTTTTTTACAAAGAATATATAGATAGAATTTTTTTCACAATTTTTTTATACATTCCAATCAGAGAAAAGAATGGGGAAAGTTTCCACCAAGAAAAGTTTTAAATATTTCAAGTTTTTTCTTTTTTTCTAAGCAAGACGAAAGAGTTGGGTGAAAAAAGCGAAAGATAGACCAGTGACAAACTTAATAACATCAAACAGAAATCCTCCGAGTCTAGAGGAATAAATAATAGTTGAGTCAATCCAAAGCGTGGTTCACTTTTCACTGCAAGGAAAGATAAAATCCAAAACTATATAGAAGCAATATTCAAAGGTAAAAAAGAATTCGGAATAAGGCACTCTTAAAGTTACGGAAGATTTTTTTTTCTTTTTTTTTTTAAGCAAGAAGAAAAAGGTGGGTAAAAAGGGCGATAGATAGACTCGTGACAAACTTAATAACATCAAAAAGAAATCTTCCGAGTGTGGAGAAATAAATAATCGTTGAATCAATCCAAAGCCTTGTTCACTTTTTATTGTAAAGAAAGATCAAAACTATATAGAAGCAATATTCAAATATGAAAAGGGAATTCAGAATAAAGCGCACTTAAAGATACGGGAGCATTTTTTTTTCTTAAACAGGACGAAAAAATTATGTAGAAAGGGGGAAAGATCAAATAGACCAGTGACAAACTTAATAACATCAAAAAGAAATCCTCCGAGTGAAGAGGTTGGTTGTATTTATGTCGGCCAATTATCAGCACGTGGGATATAGGCCCTAAATGGGGGGGGGAGTGCCTTCCGTGGAGGTCTTTCTAAGGAAACCTAACCCGCAATAACGCTTGGAGAACCAAGGTTTGAAGAAAACCACGAACGATTAAGCCGACGGGCGCGATTGGGATCGAACCCAACACCTCCCGTCTACCAGCTTCAAGAGCAGAACCTCTCGGCCACTGGTGGGGCCCGAGTGAAGAGGAATAAATAATAGTTGAGGCAATCCAAAGCCTTGATCCCTTTTTATTGTAAAGAAGGATCAAATCCAAAACTATATAGAAGAAAAGACAAAACAGTCTTAGAAGAATAGTACAAAACATTCAGAGATAAAAATGGGAAGTCAAAGTAAGACACACTTAAAGTTACGGAAGCAATCAAAATTGAAAGTCTAAAACATTCTGAGAGATTTTAAGGAAATGAGAGGATTTATGATGAAAGATATTCAGATACTTCAAGAGTTAAGTAACATTTTTTATGTAATTTTCACAAAATGAGGAAATACATAGCCTGATGAAAAAAGAAACACCATAAAACTAGAAAACAGGAATTCTGATTTTTAAGAATTTAGTATCGCCCCCGATTAAAAAAATATATATGTATATATAAATAGTACAAAACATATTTCAATTTTAAGACTTAAAGCAAACATTTTTATTTTATGTAAAATGACGTCATTCGCATCCACTTAAGAATTCCACATTTACGATCCACTCTTAAACATCTACAGTAAAGCATGAATAGGATGTCACTATCGCAAAATAATACACAAATGCAGCAAAAAGATGCCGTCATTAAAGAAACTCGACAAAAAAACGGCTATCTAATGATTCATAGGCCTTCATTTGTTTGTAACATTAACTTAAAATTAAATATAGTTTATAATAGCTCCATGCTTTAACAGAAATTATTCGTTTATACTTTTTAGTGATCTCACATCAACTGTGATCTCACACAATGTAATTTTAATTACATTTTCATTCGGTTGTTATGAGAAAATGGCAACAAAAAGATATAATTGCTATTTTTCAACTATTTTTCCTTTACTTTCTACAGAAATGGAGTCCTTGAGTTACCAAAATTAAACAAATGGTGCTCAAAATTACAAAAAAATTAATATTTCAAAAATAAATCGAGATATACAGTTTTCAAACAAATTGCATTTAAAAGTTTTTTTTTCCAATACGATGGTATAAAACTTGAAAATGTGCGATGCTTATAAATTAAAAAAAAAAAATGCTATAGAGTATTTAATCGTACTGCTTTTTTTTTTCTTTTTTTACGGCTGGCTTCTGTAAGGTAACGTTATTTTTTGGAGACGGCACAAAATAAGCTGGGAGAAAGAAATAGCATACCGTACCGGGGGCTAATAAATAATACGGTCAATCGAAACCCTTGTTTACTTTTATCGTAAAGAAAAAAAAAATTCTAAAACTATATAGAAACTGTTGGCAGAACAAGAATAGTAAATCTGAATAAAGTATGTCATACATAAAAATGCTGAATCAGATTTCTAAAATTAGCAATCACATAAATAGACTAGCTTACTTTATACTTATTAGATAATTAAAATACTTTGTGATTGAAAGTCAAAATTTTTAAGGAGACCGTGGACCTTTATTTGAGCAGAAATCGATCCCAAAATTGACATTCCTTTTTGTGTGTATTATTATTCTACAATTTGTACTATGTCATTCGTGGAAAACCCGAGACTAACGAGAAAGACAAGCTACCTCGGTGCATTCTGTGTATTTTTTTTTTACAGACCGCTGGAGTCACGTGATGCTCGAATGCACCAATGAAGGAGTGCGAAAAGAGCATCACGTCACTCTAGCAGTCTGTAAAAAAATACATATGAGATGCACCACGGAGCCTGTCTTTTTCGTTAGTTTCGTGGAAAACCGCATGCAGTTGCGATTATTTTACGCAAAGTTACAAGTGTTTTAATTTTGTTCACAAAGAATCTTTTGACCTTTCAATATACTTTAAATCTGTTTTTCTCAAGACGCATGTTTCAACTTTAAAAAAAAAAAATTTAAAAGCTCCTTGCAACTTAATTTTTGATCAAAATGGTTGAAACTGATAAGGATGAATCCTGATTTTGCTTAAAAAGAAACTGTGTATTCATTTCGAAATTCGACTTCATTAAGAGGCTACTTCAGTCAAGTGAAAAGACCCGTTCGCTAATGCTAATCCTATGGCAGAAATTTATAAAGATATTTCGGTTACATTTCAATAATTTAAAATTATTTTTCTTGCATTGGATAACTGAGATCGATCTGTACAAAGGCCGTTTTTTACTTTTTCGATTTCTATTGCAGATTTTTTTTTTTTTTTTTTTTTTTATGAGGATTCTTTCAGTTCCGAAAATGAAAGTGTCCTCATTAAAAATATCTCAAACAAAATCGAAAAAATAAAAAACGGCCTTTGTACAGATCGATCTCAGTTATCCAATGCAAAAAAAAAAAATCATTTAAAAATATTCAAATGCAACCGAGATATCTTTATATATTTCTGCCAAAGGATTAGCAGTAGCGAACGGGTCTTTTCACTTGACTGAAGTAGCCTCTTAAGAAAATTAAATTTGATTTTTAATTTATTATAAGGCAGCATTTTGATGAAAATCGATATGGAACTCAGAAAAATATCTCTAAAAAATTAACTATTTAAGGGATTAAAAAATCGATACATAGATTTGTTTGTAATAGAGTTTTATGTGATTAAATTCCAAAATCGAGGTAATATATAAAAAAAATTAAGGCTCAAGAAGCATTTAAATTTTTTAAATTATTTTAAAGATCTTATTATAATAAGATTAATAATTATAATAACATTAAATTAAGTTAAAATGAGATTAAATTAAATTAAATTAAGATTAAATTAAATTAAATTATAATAAGATTGGAGATTTCTTTTAAGGTGTTCTATATACGTTTGGTGAAATGTATATTTGCACAAAATTTCAAATCTTAAAATTAATTTTTTAAATGTCCACCGTTTCCTTATATGTTAAAAAAAGTGTATTTTGAGAAATCTGAAAGAATTAATGTTGAACAATATTTTCTAAATTCCGATTTGAAAAAATATTTTTACAAAAAAAGTATATAAATGCAGCTTATTGTTACAAACTTCTTTTTATAAATTCCAATCAGAGAAAAGAATGACGAAAGTTTCCAAAAAGAAATTTAGTTATTTCAAGAATTATTTTATTTTATTTAGTTTTATTACTACTTTTTTCGAGTCGAAAAGAAATTATTCTTATTGGAGAATAATTTAGGAACAATACCTAAACATTAAAGGATATAAGTAGTTAAAAACAATTTCTCAATTCGGATTTGGAAAATTATTTTTATAAAAAACTTCTTTTAGAAATTCAAAATAGAGAAAAAAGGGATAAAGTTTTCTCCAAAAAGGAATTTAGATTTTTCAAGAATCAGATAGAAATCTTTATGCAGGATAAAAAAGTTTTGTAAGAAAGTATAAAAGATAGACCAATGATAAAATAAATAACATAAAAAAGAAATAATCCGAGTACAAAGGAATAAATCCTAGTTCAGTCAATCCAAAACCTTGTTCAATTTTCATTGTAAAGAAGGAAAAAAAAATCTAAAACAATTTAGAAACAATTGGTCAAGGCCAGAATAGAGAAATCAGAGTAATGTATGACACGCATAAAGATACTGAAACATTCAAAAGTTGAAAGTATAAAAAGTTCTAGGGTATTATAAAGAAATAAAAAGACGTAGAATATGACGCAAATTTTTCATAGTTGAGATACTGAGTGGAAAAAAAAATCTCTGTTTCCTTCTGAATTTTAAGATATAAATGTTAAAAAATGGATTCTTGCAATAAAGTCAAAACAATCGTAAGAGATATGGAAATGTTAGCTTATATGTTCGACTACGGAATTATTTTCATATTTGCTTATATCTGTTGTTTAACAAAAAAAAAAAAAAAAAAAATTGAATTTTGAAAAAGAAGACAAAAAAAATGTTAAATATTTGAAAATTGAAATTACCCACGAGAAGTTTTTAATAGTAAATTTTAAACACATTTATTTAGTTACAATTATTAAAAGATCTCCAATATTGTAAAAATATAAAATTTCAACACCTAAATACCCCACCTGTGGTTGACAGGATCTGGTCTGAAAGCTGATAGATGGGGAGGTGCAAAGTTCGAACCCTTATCGCGCTCGACAGCCTGGCAGTTCTGAGTTTTCCTTGGTTTTCAGTGAACCTGCATAACAACCTATTATGTTCCTTTAGTAAAACCCCCACGGGGGGCAATATAGCTCCTTGGCTTACATCCCTCCTACAGATAATCGGCTTTAATAATCCAACAAACCAATGCCATTTAACACTACACTGGCAAATTTTCTTTTGGAAATACGTTTATTATTATTATTATTATTCTCATAGTTAGGGTTAGATACCGAAATTTTGAAAAGTAACTCTTCGGCTTATTAAATAACAGACGTCTATATTACACAAAGAGAATATTTTTATTTAAATATAGTGGTTGCTTGGAGCTGCCTATATTTATTAAATATTAAACTTTAATTTATTCATATAGGTAAACTTCACAGTTTAGGATTAAATTCTATAAATATTAAAAAATATTGAAAATTCTGGAAAATACGTGAATTAAAGAAAGAAAAATGCACACGTGTTTTCATGATTAAACTAAAAAGAAAAATTAAACAATAAAGATAATTTTGCTCTTTATCACCCCCCCCCCCAAAAAAAAATAAATATAAATATAAATGTAAACACGAAAATCAATTTTTTCTTTGTTATTTAAATGTTAATATAATAATATATTAGCAATATAATAATATAATATATAATATAATGTTATATAACAGCCAGATAAATTCTTGTTTGTTTAGCAAACAACGCCAATTATTTATATATATATATATCATTAAGATAATTTCTTTATTAAAAGCAGTTTTATTAGTTTGCTGTATATTTGTTTTAAGCTATTTTCTTTACATTTTACTAGCATTTAGTAACAATAACGTATTTAGACGACTTAAGCGTTCATTTGGAAAATTGATGTTCTTTTAAATGCTTCGACATTATGTGATAAAATGTTTTCAGCAATTATTCTTTAAAGAAAATAATTACATCACATTCCTAAACTACACAGACATACACAAGAAAGAAAAATCATTCGTCAATAATAGATCGTTAATAACTTTGGGAAAACTTTTTTCTTTCAATATGTGATTAAAACTAAATACTAGAAAATTATTCAATGAATAAAAAATAATAATAATTTGAGATTTGATTAAAAGTAGTTATTAGAAAATCTTACTACAATGAATAAATAATTTGTAATGTTGTAAGGTTTGATTAAAACTAATTACTATTAGATAGTATCTTATAATGATTCACTGGAAGGTCATAGTACTAAAAGCACCCCTATAATGAAATATGGGGTTAATAAAAAATGTATTTTAGGTAGGATTGTGCTCAATTATCATTTTTTCTGATGTTTGATGGTATATTAATCCACCATGTAATGTAATTATTTATGCAATATAACTTAATTTTTGACAAAGTTATTAAAGCTATTTGTATTTATTTCTAAACACAGTAACAGGTTTCTTTTCTAACGTGCCGAATTATTTTTATTAAATTCACTGGATGAGCATTTAAAAAAAACTACACACTGTAAAAAAAAATACGACCAGTTTTCCTGTAGGAATCGGAAAAATAGCTGCCCTTATCGTACCTGAAAATTTTCCGACCCAGCTCGGAATAAAATCCATAAAATAACGTTTTATTGACTATTTCCTTTTTTTTTTACGGATTTTATTCCGATCTGGGTCGGAAAATTTTCCGGTACGATAAGGACAACTATTTTTCCGATTCCTACAGGAAAACTGGTTGGATTTTTTTTACAGTGCAGAAGGAATTTCCTTGTGCACATTTTCCTTGTAACATTTATATAACTGTACAAATTATTTTAATATTACTATTTACTAAATTATAATCAGTATTTATTAAATTAGTGTATTCAACTATGTGAAATAGCAAAAAAAAAAAATAAATAAATAAATAAATAGAAAAAAAAAGTAAACCAAAATTCTCGTCTAAATCATGTTAGTCATATACATGGAATGCCAGAGGATCAATATCACTAATTGATTATATCACAGTAAATGAAAAAATGTCATCACAGGTATTAAACACACGTATTTAGAGGATACGATATGTACACTGACCATTATTTGATGATCTCTGAGATTGAAATATGGACTATGTGGGGGAAACATCAGACACAAAAGACGAGAAAGCAAGAACAAATATACAAGGTATATCTATTAGAAAACGAGAGTATACGAGCATTATACAGAGAAAGATTAAAAAATATAGATCAAGGAATAATGGAGGAGGAAGATATAGAGAAGGAATGGAATAATATTAAACATGTTATATACAATGCAGTAGATGAAGTCTTGGGAAAAAGAAATAAAGCGCAAAAGACAAGAGGATTGAAAATTTGGAATGTAGGGATAGAGGAAGCAGTAGCTGAAAAACAGAAAGCTTACCAGAATTTCCTATAGCACGGAATGCCCACCAAATGTCTTGGGATAATTTTATTAGTAAAATAGAACACGATGTATAAGGCAGACAATAGCTTATAAATTTCTAAAATCAATGAACTGAAAGATAAAAGATGCAGCAAATGTAAATACTATTCCAAAGAATAAGTGGATAGAACACTACAAATCATTATGGTATAACCCCCCGATGGAAGATCTTAATGATGTTGATGATATAAATGAAAATGTTGACTTAATCACAATGTCAGAATTTCAAGAGACATTGAAGAAGCTAAAAAATCGAAAAGCAACTGGACTTGATAATGTCAATCCTGAACTTATAAAACATGGAGGATACGTCTTGCATCAACGCATCCTAAACCTACTTAACAGATGTTGGATAAGTTGTAAAATACCAATGGATTGGTTGAAGACAAAAATGATATCAATCTTCAAGAAAGGAGAGAGGAAAATTGTGGAAACTATAGAGTATAAGTTTGTTAAACAGTACCTATAAACTATACAGTGGCATAATCAACAGAAGACTTGCTAAGATTTCAGACAGTCTTCTTCAAGAAGCACAAAACGATTTTAGAATGGGTCGATGATGTATAGATAGCGTTTTCATCTTAAACCAAATAATAGAAAAACGCAGAGAATTCAATCTTGAGACACACATTACATTCATTGATTATGAAAAAGCATTCGATCGAGTGGATAGAGAGAGATTGTGGAATATTTTGACAGAGAATGGATATCCATCACATTTGATACAATTTGTGAAGGGTTTATATAAAGGAACAAGAATCTTTATTGAGGCTGATAAATCACTCACGAAGAGATAATTATAAACCAAGGAGTGAAGCAAGGTTGTAGCTTATCAACCACACTCTTCAACATCTATATAGACCACCTAATAAAATCATGGAAACATTTGATACCCAAGGATATCAGACTTGTTTTTAAAACATCTATCAATACAATTCTATTTGAGGATGACCAAGCAATTTTTCAGGACAATGAGGATGACCTCCAAAGAGCAATTTATGAACTACATAAACTATGTGAAACTTATAACATGAAGATATCCATAAAGAAAACCAAGACGATGGTTTTCAGAGGAAAAGAGCCCAAATGAATTAAAATTGTCGTGGATAATAAGATAATAGAACAAGTCTCAGACTTCAAATACTTGGGATGTGATACTACAATAACAAAAATAAAGACTTGGAAATTAAATTGCATAAATTCCAACATATTTCCGGATCATTGATCAGAATTTTAAAGAATAAAATACGTACAGAAACTAAGCTAAAATTTTATAAAGTAATGGCAACGCCAGCATTTCTGTATGGTTCGGAGACATGGACTATTAATGCCAAAGAACGATCCAGAATACAGGCTTCAGAAATGAAGTTTTTAAAATCTGCAAAGGGATGCACAAGAATGGACAGGCTTACTAATGATTCCATACGCTCAGACTTAAAAATATACAACATCAACCATAAAATAGTAGATTATCAGAATAAATGGAAGAATCACGTAGAGCGTATGAGTAATGACCGATCGCCAAAAAAGCTTCTGAATTATAGACCCAGGGGTTACCGTGACCAAGGTAGACCTACGCTCCGATGGATTGATCAATGGAGCCGGAACAGGCTGATTTAGCCTAAACCACGCTGAAGAAGATGATGATGAAAACATGTTAGACAAAAACTTTTTTAAAACAAATTGGCAACTACTTTTAGAATCAGTCACACTTCTGATCTTTATATTCATTATAAAAGAAAAAAAAATATCTTCAATAATTTAGTACACTTTATCATGTTAATACACTACTTTTGTTGTGTTTAACAACGTAGAACATCAATAATTTTGCGATATATAAATAATGCGAGCGGATTAATACTGTTCACACGAAAAATATCGACAATCACTTTTTATTACATCCGAATCTCCTCATTCTCTTTGATAAAATAAACTACAAACTTCTGCCCAACTTTGCACAAAATATTCTACGAGTTTTGATCGAATCATCATGGGAACACAGTAAGATTTATTTGTTTGTGTAACACAAGTAAAACAAAAAGTATGTTTGTATTCGATTTCTGGATAACTCCCAAGAAAGCAGTAAACATACTGTAAACAGCATCACTGTTTGAATAACTGATTTTAACGTGTTAATGTAAAATTAAAAAATATATATGCATATTTTTTTTTCCTTCGTTGAATTTGTTTAGCATAAAAATAGTTTTCATCGATATTTTGTGTCTCTGGAGTCTACTTTCTTAAGGTTTTGATATTTTCTGTAAGAATTATTCTAATTTCCATGATTACTTATTAACGTGCATAAAGGAATGAATAACGAAAGTGCATAAACTAAAAATTTACAACGTTCAAACGCACAAATCACAACACCATAACATCAAAACCACATACGGCTTTTTCAAGGATTCTTGAAAAAATAAATAGAAGTTTAAAACGGGTTTAATGAACCCCTCGGTTATAGCCCCGAGTTCTGGCTAATGAATTGACTGAAGTGGCAGAAGCTGTTCTTTCGGATATATAAACTCCTATTTTTGCCATTTCAGCCTTAGAACCGAGAGGTTTTTTGAACCCGTTTTAAACTTTTTTTTTTTTTTCCCCGGCACTGATGATCGGGATCCAAGAATCCTTGAAAAGGCCGTATGTGGTTTTGACGTCATGGTGCTATTTTTGCGCTTGACGTTGTAAATTTTTAGCTTATGTATTTAAATCTTGCACAAAGGGAATACTTTATGGAAATAACGAAACTCCTAGAAAAAAGGAAGTTTAGTATTTTTTAAACTTGCTTTTTTTAAACACGTGGTTTAATTCGAAGTTGAGTTGTTCATTTGCTGTAATTTTGTATAAACTGTCATAACTTAAAAAATAAATTAATAATTGTACGTACTTAAACATTAGTTCACGACTATTACTTTTTAATCTAGAATAATAATAAGGGGGTTCTGAATACTTTTGAAGAAAGCTTTTTATTTTAAACTCCATCTTGCATGTAATAGTTTCTAGACAAAATATTTTACTTTCTCCTGTCATACTTTTCGTTACCATTCACTGAAAATTAGAAATGTTATCCTATTTTCTAATTTGTTATAATGATACTTCCTTTCATTTTAATACATAATTATGACATATGACTTATGCTTTAATTAAAAAATGAAGCTAACAAATAATTTAAATTTCATAAATTATAAGTACGATAGAAACAATACTTGTGTATAAAGTCAGTAATATTAATAATGCAGGTTATATTTTATGACATTTTCTAATGTAAGAAAAATCCCCCCCCCCCCCCCACAAAAAAAAAAAAAAAAAAAATATCTAGAAAGAAATACTTTCTTGTTTTGTTTTCAAACGTTTTTTAATTCAACAGTTATGACAAAAAGTTTCTTAAAATGTTCATCACACTATATTCGAAGTTTCCAGCACATTTTTGTAATTTATATCAAAAGTATCACAACTCAAACTGTGAAGTCTATACGTAAAACGTTTTAAAATAAGAGAGTAGATTGTTGTGTAAACAAAACGTATCACAGATTCATTAACAATTTCTGAATCTAAGAAGAAAATACTATATTATTTATATGCATTGATGTAGGTTAACCCTTTATGTACTGAGTTATGAATTGAAAATTTTATCTTCTAAAGCATTTTGCGTGAATTTTTGAAACTACATTAGAATATTTACTTAAATATTTAATAAATTGTAGAAGGATTTTAAAAGAATTGTAGGATTTAGAAGAATTCATTAAATTTGAATTTATAGGGATTTTGTGCAATATTTATAGTTCCACTCAAATCTTTTATTTTAAATATTTATCTTAGTATTTTGTAGAATTAGGAAATGTACAAATATAATGTTCTTACAATAGGTGTATAGAAATATTTCGTTTCGTAATGTTTAGAAATTGAAAAATCCCCCCCCCCTCCCCCCCCCCTTCCCCAACGTCAAGAAAGCTTAAAAGATGCAAAGTCAAAAGAAATCTTTTTTAAATATTTTTGTTTTGTGTAACCAATAATGCTTTTGGAACGAGATAAATTAATGCACCTCTAAGTCATTCTAAACTGTATTACAACTAATTGATGTATTAAAAGAATTGTATAACAAGTTATTTTAATGGTACTTATAAGTATCGTCAGTAGATAAAAGGTTAAACCGTGTGTTTCAGAGTTTACAGAATTTCATTTTTCCTCAAGATTCTAAGTATTTGCTTCATTAACATTTTCCCCAAAATATTTCATATGACAGTAATTATAAACTGAAAAATTGTTTTCACGAAATTTGATTTTCACTGTTTAAGTTAGTAAGAGCTAGTAAGTTAATAGCCCTTCTTTTATTCTTATTATTATATTTTAATTGGAAAGAATATAAGAAATATATGAATGGTCATATTTTAAAAAATTGTGTAACCCATAACTATAAAACATTTCTAACCTCTTCGCTGATTGTGTCCAGCACATATGTGGACCTCTATTCAGTTAAGTTAAACAAAAGTAAATAAACAAACTAATAAATAAAATTTAAAAGTTGAATTGAAACGCAGTATCTTTTCAAATTTTTAAAATTCTCGTAACTGTAACTACAAATTTCAAAGTTAAATCTTCTTTTATAAGTTTATCACAGTTTATACCGTATTTATAGTTATATTTGGTGAGCACTAAACACTCTGAGTCATTTAATTATTTTTCCCCTTAGAATTCTTTTCAAATAATTCAATTATTTAAAAAAGAATAATAATTACATTGCTTGCAGTATATTCTTTTACGAATGTTGAAAGAATATCTTTTATGCAATTGATACAGAATTAAAAGATAAAAAAAGAAGAAACTTTTTAATCGGTGGTACGAATTATTACCACCATCTGGAACTTCTACAGCTACAAAATTTACACTCATTTTAAAAGTCACCAAATAAAGCTTTATTCTAGCTACATTCATTAATATTTAATTTCTTTCACATGATTCAAGCAAGGAGAAATAGAAGCCTATTCCTTTCTTTGTCCAAAGCCACGTTTATAATAAATCTATTCAACGCTGTTAAAGCGTAAACCTTATTCGTCCACTCTTTTTTACTGAATAGCTTATAGCTTATTGATTTTTCTTTTATTTTAATACATCATTTATGATTCAGCGGAGAAATGAAAAGTTGGTATTCAGTATTAAAACCTTTTGAAAAAAACCCTTTAAGAATCAGTAAACAACATACAACAGCATTCCTCTATCTTTAAAAGAAACTATACGAAATCGGATTCATTGTGAATATGTAAATATAGTTTAATTTCAATATTATCTTCTTTTTATCCAAATTACAGCTTACTGATATCATTGAGAAGGAATATAATTATTCACTATCATAATTTACTAAAAGGGTTTATTACCATTTATATGGTAACTTGGCATAACTCAGTATTAAGAAGTGCGATTTCTTGCCAAATATTATACATATTATAAACATAAAGAGCAACACAAATGAAACGGCGTCAAATGAAAAAAATCTAATCTTGGATGGGAAAGTTTATTCCTAAAAGTTTGTTATATAATTAAAATTATATTTTTGTAATTTTAATAAATTTATTTTAAATAGAACATTCAAAAATAAAATATTTATAACATATATTTTTCAAATGAATTCCAGTATGGAGTTAATTTTTGTCAAATACTTATTATTTTTAATAATTTTTAATTAAATGTGGAAAAAGGAGATAATATAATTTTTTATGTTTATAATGAAAAAAAATCCATATTCGGTTTCATGCATCTTGTTTACTATCGCCTACTTTGACTTAAAGAGCAAAGAAAAATAAATTTAAACATTCTTTAGGATTGAAGAAATAATTCCATAATTGTTTAAGATTGTTAATTGTGATAGTGTATCAGTTTTTTACAAATATATTTTTCTGTTTGCCCCGATGATTTTCTGTACTATTATTATAGTTCTAATTTATTACAGATCACAATACAGTAATTCTGAATATTGTAGGTAGTTTAAAATATTACTACTTCATAATCACAAAACACATTTATATCTGACAAAATACTAATGGAAAATTCGATCATAGACAGATCATATTCATTATCCACTGTAATCATCCCCGTACGTAACAGTTACCGGATATGTAGTAGTGTTCATTCAAGGCAATAGAGGACTCTACATCAACATAAAAGTTATAAATTTGAGCCAGAAAGTTACAGTTTTGGGCTTTTATCGTTGATTCGTTGATTTTATAAAACTAAATAAATAAATATTTATCTTCCTCAAAAAATCTATTTTGAAAAACTAAAAATAAATATTTGTAGATACAATTTTCTTCTTTTCTTCATCCATTTTACAATATTACCAGTAAATCCAACTTTTTCTCAATGCACCCTAAAGTTACTGAAAAAAAAAATATTTATTACATGTATAGTAGTAATAAATATTTTTTTTTATTTATTTTTGTAACTTTATTTCTCGCGATGCTCATTTTTTTTGTCTATCCAATTAATATTTCCATTTCATAAATGAATGTAATTTTAAAACAATATTTTTTAGTAATTGTAGTGTGAAAAGAAAATTAAACATGTCTTTTTATTTTTTTGAGATGTTAATTAGCCACAATGTTACGTACGTCGCCGGGGACAGACTTCTGCTACTAATTAAACCGAATAAAATAAGCATTTTCTATTGCCAACAGCAATCTTTTTTCAGATATTTTTTATTTTATAATTAAATTAAATAAGAACATGCCATTGCTATGCATATTATAAAAGCCTGTTTATTGAATTTAAATTTAGTTAGTTATTAAACTTTTCCGACATTTCTAAAATTAAATCCTATAATGTACGTTGTTTAAACCTGAGAGTTCTTATTTGAAAATTATTTTTTGACGGATTTTTATGTAAAAGTAATAATGATTCATTTTGAAATTTTGCTCTAATTGTATAAATAAATAAATGTGAGATATTTTGGCAGTTGCTTTAATTTACTTCATCATTGATTTCATGTTATAGTGTATTCAGGGCCAGACGTTAAATAATGTAGAGGTAGATACATGTTCGTAGAGTGGACCTGATTTTTATTCTTTTTACGTTACATGATAATATTTTACATGAGTCCTAGAACACATTGAGGCATGGGTATGTTAACACGTAGAGTGGACGTGATTTTTATTCTTTTTACGTTACACGAAAATATTTTTATATGAGTCCGAGAACACAGAGAGGCATCGTGATTTTTAGATAAGATTTCTTCAAGATAGCGCGCGATTCTCTCGTGTATGCGAATTCAATAATTGTAATTATAATTTTCCCCGGTAGGTGGAAAAAGTGTCAAAATTTGTGAAATTTTCAATTTAACTGAATGTCCAAGCTTGTGACGAAAAAACACTCGACCTAGACTCGAGTGTATCACAAACAACAAATAAAATAAAGTTGCATATCATCCTCAATTTCTATCTTATCCCTTCACTGCACGATTTTTTCTATTAAAAAAATTATTTTAAATATATATATCGGTCTAGCAATGGGAAAAATAGTAAAAAATAAAAAATAATTTTAAAATTTTCAGCTAAAATTTGATATTTTTTGGTGTGTGCAGTATGTACACAATTAGATTTTAAAATATTGTATTGCTATATTTTGCAATTAAATGAGCTTAAAATAATTAATTTTATCTACTTAAACACTCTTCAACTTTTTTTATATTAAAAATTTTAAGTATTCAGTAAAAATAATGAAAGTAAATCTTATCTTAATAGCTTGATCGACATTTTTTTTTTCCAAAGAAAAAATTCTAATTTTTTGTCAAATGAAGCCATCTGACATGGACAAAATAAGTGTTATTCCATCCCTTGGATTGTTCTTGATCAGGGAAAAAGATCATATTGGCCAAATATGCCACATAATGATAATTATACTGTTTTTAGGTATGTGGCAGATATGGCACGTGGTGCAGTGAAGGGTTAAAAGTTCTAGGAATTTGATGATTTAAGTTATAAATATTTAAACTCATAAATAATCTAACAGGACAAATTAAGTTTTGAGAATTAGAATTGAAAGCTTAAGGAAAAAAAAAAAAAGAAACTGGAAATTTGAACTTGAAATTTTGAATTTAAATTTAAATTAATGAATGGTTTCTTAACATTTCATAAACATATAAATTTGTCGTTCAATAATTTTAATTAAAAACTACTCATTTAAAAAAATTAAAAATTGCTCTTATTCTTGTTTTCTTTGGTTAAACGTTATATTGACTAATGATTACAGTCTACTTTGTGTATCATAGAACACATAACATACTCCAATGGCAGAATGAAGTTTCTTTTTGTGCGATTGTTGTTAGATTTTGAGAAAAAGGTATATGAAACTTATTTTTGAATTTCCCGAAATGTTTCTTTCTTATAGATTAGGTAAATATTCTATAACAAAATTAAATTATATATTTTTAAAAAAAAGTTCGGGCAAATTGGATTGATATTAGGTTTATTAACTTTAAATAAATAATTTTTTTATTATTTTTTTTTAATATTCCGTCTTATAATATGCTTATACACAACCCTTAGCACAAAGTTTCCAATCATTACGCCAACACTACACTGTTAAAACATTATTCTTAAAAATAAGTAAATTGTACTAATTATTGAGCAATTCCTGATCTTAAAATAGCTCCGAGTACTTAACTCTTAAATTTGAAAAACGCATGTACTCATTTTTTTGAGTACATACAGGGACTCGAAAATAAGTATGTATAGAAACACATACACAATAAGAAAAAAAAAGCGAAATTACAGAAACCAACAAATCACCATTTTTAACTGCGAAGAACTACAATTTTTGGAGTAAAGAACAACGAATTTGCTATTTTAATTCTTGAAACTTTGTGTATGAGCCGCCCCCGTGATTTGAACCCGAGTCCTCTAGGTGGGAGATCAGTATTGTACTGACTGTGCTATAAGAGCAGCTCCCAGCTGCTTCCAAATGACACCATTTATGAATCAGCGACGGAAGATCGCTAACAGCATAGATGAATTTCCCCTTTCTTAAATATTTTAATTTCTAATAAAACAATTTTTAAACTAAATTTTCTTCTTTAACATTTCTAATGAAATTGTAAATCAATTTGAAAAGTGTGTATTATAAATTAAAAATTATAACACAGATAGACATATCTTTAAATAAAATCTTGGAAATCCCTACTGTCAATTCGGTATAAGAAAAGGGTTTATCAGAAACTCATATTTTTGAGCACATAGGATTTAAACATGAATATTAAGACATTAAAATGCAAAATATATGTATTCATTTCTTCATACATTTATAAATCAAGTATAAGTATACACAACTTCAAAATATCATGTACTCGTTTCTGAATTAATTGTACTTAAAAAAATCGAGTACAAAGAAATTTTCATTTTTAAATAGATTAATGCTCCTTTTTGAAGCAATTGTACTTAAAAAATATGAGTACATAGAAATGCTCATTTTTAAGTAGATTATTTTTAACAATGTACTTCTTTTTGTACTGATGATGCCTTGCGTGTCGCTTGGCGAATCGTTTACATATTGTATTTTTAATTGTTTTTTATTGTCTTTATAAATTTTATTTTTTAACTGTGCTCAAGTCTGTCTTAGTTTATTTTATTTGGTGTTTTAATGTACTTCTTTTTGAAACAATTGTACTTAAAAAAATACGAGAACATTTTTAAGTAAATTATTTTTGAGAGTGTACCATTTTTTGTAAGAAAGGATTATTTATTCTCACTGCATAAAAATTAAACGATTATTAGCGATAATACATTTGTATTATACATAATGAACAACAATATGCAATAAAGAAAAATAATTATACAACAATTTATAAATAGAAAAATGCTGATTGAAATTTAAACACAAAAGAAAAACAATATCCAATCAAGCTTTAATTTAGAAAAAAATAACCGATCACTGTAATCAATATTTAATAAATCCACCTTTAGCTCGGATGACAGCCGAAATTCTTCGTGGAATGGACTCAATAAGCTTTTTACGCTCATTGGGAGTAATTTCACATCAGCATTCCCTTATAGCTTTACAAAGTTCTACGGCGTTTGTGATCCTTCGAAAATCGATTTTTTTTTTAAATATATTCCACAGATTTTCGATGGGATTAAGATTCAGATTACTAGGGCGGCCAAGTCATGGTTTTAATTGGATTATTACCTACATTTTGAAGAAAATTCTTCCCTGATATGGTGCGATGTGGAGCTGCGTTGTCATCTTGAAATAAGAAGTCATTTTGATTTTCGAACAATTGATCTACGCTGGAAATCAAAAAATTCTCTGAAATGTCAATGCAAACTTCAGAGTTTATTGTATGTAACACAATACACAACTTGCCGACGCCTTGTGATGTCATCCAACTCCAAACTGTAAATGCAGGTGAAAATTTAGTCCTGGTATTGACGCACTTATCATTTAACTTTTCACCAACTCTCCTCCAAACAAATTTTCCACAGTCATCACTTGTTCTGAAAGATATGCGAGATTCATCGCTATAAATAACTTTATTCCATTTATCAAGTGGTCAGTGTACATGTTTTTTACACCTTTGCAAGCCCTCTTTTCCATTTTTCTTTGTCAAGTAAAGTATCGTTTTGTCTTTAGAGAATTTAAATCCTGCTGCATTTAGATGATTACGTACAGTGCGGTCACATACCTTTAGGTTATACATAGACCATTCGGCAGTGAGTTGTTTTGAAGTTGCTCGCAGCTTTCTTTTTGCTATTTCCACAAGTTTTCTGTTCTCCCTAGGCGTTGTCATTCGTGGACGTCCACTTCGAGGTAAATTTTCCACGCTATTAGTCATCTGATATTTTTCCAAGCATCGCATACCGTACTTTAAGCACAATTTAATAAAGCAGCCACTTTCCTTTTCCTTTGTGAATTTCCCTCTTGCAACAATTTAATCATGCGGAATTTTAAATCACGAGACAGGTTTTTCACACGAGCCATTGTCCAGCACTTCAAAACTGCTTTTGATCTCGCAGCTGGAAGATTTCTGATTTTAAATGGGATTCAGATATTGTACGCATGCGCGAGTACTCGTATCTGTCTTCAATATGCAAATTTCAAACTTGTTTCCTCAGTGATCGATTACTATTTTCCAACTTACGTCTTGATCGGATTTTTTTTCTCTCACGAGGAAATTTTTTCGACTGCAGTATAATTATAAATTATATGATTGTTATATTGAATTCACTTTTCATTTATATTTTAATACGTGTTCTTTTATTTGGCATGTTGTAAAATGCGATCTATGCATTCGCGATCTATGCTCATCAATCGCGAAATATATGCTTCGAAATGCAAAATCATAAACTTGATAACACTGATCAGAAACATTTTGTCAAGGGTTGTATTATAAACAAACTGATAACTTGATATGTTACTCGTAAAAAGGAAAGTATTAGTCATAGTCTTATACATACCTATGAATTCAAAATTTCACAGTCAACCGTGCAAGAACAGTAAAAAAAATTTGGTTATTACTAGATAATACGTTTATTAATTTTAAGTAAAAAAAGATACTTTATAGTTATTTTCATATTCCATCTTTCAGTATGTTTATATATTATAAAGAAACGTACTCATCAAAAGAAAATTATTTCTCATAATTTAATGGATACCAATTAATTCAAAATTTCGTAGTCAAGCGTGTAAAACAATAACAAGCTTTGATTAAAGGAGAACAAACTCTGTAAGCTTTTGAAAAAAACAGTTCTTATGTCTTTTTTCTTTTTAGAATGCTTTGATTTTCTAAGCATTTTACGTTCGTTAGATTCATATTTATGTGAAAACGTACACCAGCCCATTTTTTCCCCTTTTGTGAGAAACTGTTGAATTATTAGTGTAACATGATACATTTGAGCTTAACAATAGTTTTATTTCTTTATTAGATTTTTATCCATTCTCCCATGAGATGTAGGATTTGCTACAATAATAAGATCATTTATTTTATAAATAAACAACAGGTAGGAACTGAAACAATAGGGAATATTTGCATCAGTACAATTTAATCCCTCGAGTGTAATAGTATTTATTTTACATGGTTTTTCTTTATATATGTTTCTGAATTATTGGCATTCATATGTTTTATTGAAAGTTAATTAGTATCATATTTACAATACAGTTTTATTTTCGTGTCCTTAAAATTTTAATACGCTATTATTTCACGAGACTATCTTTGCTAAAACAGTTTTACAGTTGATTTTGAAAATAGGGCACGTCCAATTGTGAATAAAAACAGTTAAAGCTAAATATTATTACAAATTAACATAAAATTCATATTTTTAACCCTTAAGGATCGCTTTATATTTATAAAAAACGTAAAAAAAATACCTATACTTTTAAAACACCTATACTTCTAATTGCAGAAATTGAATAAATATAAGATTTTTAAATAAAATATGCAATTAGTTGTAAAATAAAATGCAAAATAAAATGTTTCAGAAGATATCCACGTTTTCAAAAAAACTATCATGCGGGATTTTGTGTCTTAATGTATGTTTTACACCGCACAAAGTAATGGCATACACTGGCAAGTAACAGTAACACTGCATCACTGAAATCACCAGATTCATCATCTAACAGTCATAAAATTTACTTTCTTCAAAATCATTGCCCGATTCACTAACATTACAATTATCATCAGAAACACTTGATTCATCAGAATACGTAATTTACTGAAATATAGCTCGTACAAACCAAAACTATTTCTCAGACTTCATATCGAAATGTCAGCTAAATTTTTCTGGGTTCAAAAGTTTTTTCCGGTAGTTTAACGCTTTTAAATTTTCAGCACAGTAATATCACGGGCACGAGAAATAGAGAACCTCAGCCCGACATATTGGCAGGAGCGATACTTAAGATGTTAATGAATTCAAAATGAAATCTTTTAATCCAGCGTAAATTTGTTACTAGTAATTTACTGGGTCAACACTATTTTAAATGCGTTGATTTTCAAAGTGAAGCAAGCCCACGTTGAGTAGAATTACTTTTTATGTTCCACAATATTACCAAGCACAATTAAAATTGCATCATGAATATTTTAAAAATGTTCCCTAACTAAATAAAAAAACAAAATCATATGCATACAATTTTTAATGGATTTTATCTTTCTTATTTTTTTCCATTTTTCTTATAAAGTATATTTTTTGTTTTATAGGAACTTTTCTAAAGAAGAATGAAATATAGTAAATAAGTAAATAAAATAAAATATGGGATTTTTTTTTGTTATTATAATTATAGTCCATTCAAACAAAATAAACTTTTTCAACGAATCATTGCTTTAGAAAGTGAGGATAATCCGTTAGCAGATATCAGAACCATTACTTTATTTAGCTAACACGGATAGCCATTATTGCATATTAAATGGACACGAAATAAGACCACAAATATATAAAATAAGTCTCTTACTGCTTACGAATATTTTTAAAACTACTCAAATGCATACCATTAAATATCTAACAATAACATAAAATGACTTTGAACACTTTCAAAATCAATGGTTTAAATATTTATTCAAAAGCCTTTTCTGAGGGTATACATTTCGCATATTCATTTTTAAAATAATCTAGGCACATAAAATGAGTTGAAATTTATAAATTTATTTGTTCTGTTATTTATTTATTTTTTTATGATTTATATTTTTATCCTATTATTTTCATGTCACTAATAAGAAAAGATTGAAGTTGGAGTTATAAAGAAAATTAATGGACTTTTTCCTCTATTGTACATTTCCAATTAAATACTGCTGCGTAGTTTTGAATTACAACAAGACTTTTGCCACCTTTTTGAGGAGATGCACTTAAAAAAATAGTATGGGTTAGAGGAACATGGATATCATCAAACCAGAATTGGTATTTCTATGTTATAGCGGTCACCACAATTACATTACTGTTACGATTTCGCCAATGTGATCGCCAAGCTTATACATTCATCGTATATACGCATGCATATACTCCAAACGCTCATATATGCACAATATATTCCAATATATACCAAATATATACGATTTATGTGTCATACACGTCTTGCAGGCGACTATTTTATAATTACATCTCGTACCACTTTCTCAAAACAAAAATCCTTGACATACAGTTTGACAGCATTTGCAAGAGAAATATACTTATATATATATCTATTTTTAAATAGTGGTGCTAATAGAATAGAATAATAGTCACATGTGGCAGTCCTGATCTATTACACGTGTCATATGTACATACGTCATATATGACCATAACTTATACGTTTATGTCATGAAATGCCATATACATCATATACGACTGTATTGTCATAATTGTCTTATAATTTGTTGGTACATCTTGTTCGATAGGCGATTTATTTTGGGGGGCCACTAGAACCAAGAAGTACCCAGAATTTAACTATTTTTGTCCTCTGATTATTCCTATTTACACTTATAAATTCTCATACTAAATACGATACAGTATATAAATATAAAATGGGTATTGTACAATTTTCTGATTGCTGGTACTAGACGAAAGTATACTATTATAAATACGAAATACTTTTTTTTAATTTAAAACATAAGTATTTTTTAAAACAATTGAAAAACAAATCTTTATGAAATTTGTAAATTGAGAACAAAATATTTCTCTAGTATGAAACATCCTCATCCAAAAACTTATCTGATTTCACTTTACTAAATTGTCTCATTAAAAAAATATATTAATTGTTAATGAGTCTATTTCAAGTAATTTTTTTTAGTCATAGATGTCTATACTATATTTAAATTCTTTTAAAAAATGGTTCTAACTTACATACAGTTGTATTTATTAATTTTGAAATTCCTCAATTAAAGTACATGCAGCAAATTCATCGAAAATAAAACTTTAAGTATAGATTATGTTGAAAGGTTATTGTAATTAAGACTCTTTAGGTCACAGAGCCGTTGTAACGCTTTTTACCCAAACAATTATGAAATTCAAACTTTGTAACACAGTTATTGTAAATAACTTGAACTATAACTACTACACTGTAAAAAAAAATCTGTAAAGTTACTAAAGTTTTTCTTGGAAACTGGGATGCCTAGAACTATTTATGTAACGGCAACAAGAAAAATTCCTGTAACAGACGCTGTTACAGGAATTTTTGTTGTTGCCGTTACATAACAATTTCTAGGAATCCCAGTTTCCTAGAAAAACTTTAGTAACTTTACAGATTTTTTTTTACAGTGTAGTATAATACTTATAAGCAAATTACTTTATTAGAAGATGCGTAACCAAAAATAATACCCATAATTTTTAAATTGACTTTATTTTACAATAAAAAATTACATTTCTCCTTATAAGTTCTCAAATACAAATTTTAATTAACTTAGTCATTTCCTTAGTACGATGAAAAAAGTATTTCATTATTTTTGCATAAGGTATTAATTTATTTATAAATTCATGGTTAGCAAAATTGAATTACTATCTTTTATAAGCAAATTACTTCCTTAAAAGCGAAGCAACCAAAATCTATACGCATAGTTTTTAAATTGACTTTATTTTACAATTAAAAAAAATACATTTTCCTTCGTACTTCTCAAATATGAATTTTAATTAACATAAACATTTCTTTAGTACGATTTTTTAAGAGCATTACTAATAACCAAATGTTCTTTATAAGAAAATTTATAAGCAAATAACTTCCTTAAATTATTAAATTTATAAGTAAATTATTTCCTTAGAAGATAAGTAACCAAAAATTATAACCACAATTTTTGAATTGACTTTATTTTAGGATAAAAAATTATATTTTCCATCTGGCATCTCAAATACGAATTTTAATTAACACAGTCATTTCGTTAGTACGATTTTTTAAAAAGAGTATTTCATTATTTTTGCCCAAGGGATTGAATGATTTATAAATTCATGGTTAGTAAAGTGTTAATTAACAGTTCATTCATACATAACTCGAAAGAAGGTTCACTGTTATTTAAAATTACTGAGATAAGTACACGTCACTTAAATTTTGTTATTTATTAACAAATATTTAGTTTCTATATTAAGTTAAATGTTAAAATGTTTGTGTGGCGTTGGAAAGTCTTCCATAAATCTAAATTAACTTATTTAATAAAACATTTCAAACGTTTTAAGCAAAAGCTTTCGCAGGAATGAAGTGTTAAGGTAGTTTTCTACTTCTGAAAATTAGATTTTAGCGAATGTAATTTGATTAATTTTTGAGTCGATAAATGTTAAATTGTTTTTTATACTCCAAGGGGCTGTACATATATAACGTTATTAACCTCCTTCCCGCACCCCCCCCCCCCTTACGATATCATACGTTATCATTCCTCGAACGTCCCTCCCCTCTCCTAATGATATCGTTACCAATGTCTAAAAATACTTTTTAGTTTTACATTTGTTTTTCCTTTTTTTTTTCTTCTCATACGTTTTCAAAAATATACAGGTATAGTTATAAATTTATTATTAGCATAATTTACTGATTTAAATTCCCTAATGATATCGCTATCGATGTCTAAAAACACTTTTTATTTTTACATTTTTTTTTCTTTCTTTTGCTTCTTATGCGTTTTCAAACATTTACGGGTATAGTTATAAATGTATTATTTGCATACTTTACTGGTTTAAATGAAGCGAAGAAGTTAATAAAATATCACTATAATATATGAAATAAATTTAGGGGAAAGTAGGGGAATGGCGCTCACTTAAGGGAAAACATGAATAGCTAGTCAAATTTTATTAAAATATCTAGAAGGGGTGAGTTCGCGATTAGCGTGAAGCTAAAGACCCAGTATAAATATAAATAGTTATACCAAAAGTTTTTTTTTCATTAATAATGAAAGATAGAAATTTATTTTCTTACCTTTCTGGTAAAGCAGACATACGTTGGTTTACTGCATGTGAAAACAAACTATATATTTTATTTATTGAGTGGATGTGAAAAATATCTTCTTAGAATGATGGGAATGCACTCGTAGAGAAAAAACTATTTAATGCACGACGATGTCTAGATTACATGGACGAACACATACACACTAAAAAAAGAATAAAATAAATGGGTTAAATGTGGGTACTATAGAAGTAATAACATTAAAATCCAGTAGGAGACGCAAGTCTTCCATTGAATAAAGAGTTAACGCACTAAGAAACCGTGCGTCTTGGCCTCACGATGTCGGGCCTAGAAGTGGAGAAGTAATAGGGGCCCACAAGAGTTAAAACAGAGTAAAAAAAAACTTGAAACAATACAGTCTGCTTAATAAGCAAAAAGGTTCTATTTAAAATCAGTTTATCAGGAAATTTCTGTGGTGCTGCGATCTGTTGACGCCTTTTCGAAACACAAGTCTTTTACACAATCCTTCTTTAGTTTGTGACCTTACGCTACGATGACTCACGGAAGTGTCGCCATCTTGGAACATATTTCACAACTAAAAGAGACGCGTTGCACGTATCACGAAGAAATCGTCATTTCACAAGCGAAGTGATGTTTGACATAAAATTACTTACACTGTGACGTTTTCCAACACCCCCGCTTTTTATGTCAAACCGACGAGCGTAGAATGTTTAACTTGTTTCTCAAACACTCGAAATGAGGCTTAGGCAACGGCTTGGTGAGCACGTCTGCCAGCATTAACTTCGATGGGCAATAAGTTATTTTGATTATACCATTCTGGCATAGATGTCTGATGTGGTGATACTTAATTTCCACGTGTTTAGTCCTTGTCTGTGCCTTTTCGTTTTCGGTCAATCTTATGGCTGATAAGTTATCTTCGTACAACGTTACGGGTAGTTGTTGACGCAGTTCGAGGTCATTTAATAGGTCTAACAACCACGAAATCTCTTGACCTGCATTAGAGGCAGCGATATATTCAGCTTCCGTGGAGGAGAGTGCTGTGCAACTCTGCTTCCTCGATGACCATGCCAATATATTATTTCCTAATTTGAACAAGTTTCCAGTGGTTGATTTCCTGTCTATTCTGTCGTTTCCCCAATCGGCATCGCTATATGCCGTTAGGATTGGAGGTTTTGTTTTATCTATGACGAATTTAAGATCTTTGGTAGTAAGCAGATATCTAATTAATTTCTCGATAGCTTGCCAATCGACTTCCCTTGGGGATTCATTCCTTCTTCCCAGGATGTTAACGACTGATGCTATGTCGGGTCTAGTTAAAGTTGCAATGTATAGAAGCCCTCCTATAGCCTGTCTAAATTTTACGTTATCTCCCATTAGTTTCCCGTTTGGATCTAGATTAAAGTAGTTAGTATTCATGGGTGTATACGTAGGCTTACCATTTAACAAATTGAATTTTTCTGCGATTTGTATTATTTTGTGTTCCTGGTCTAATTCTAGATTACCGTTTGCTTTTTCCTTTATGTTTATGCCTAAATATTGTGTTACTTGACCCAAATTTTTGATTTCGTATTGTTTTGATAATTCAGTGTATATTTCGTGTGTGTCTGTTTTGTCTCCTGCGACTAAGATGTCATCAACATACACTATTATGTATGCGATTTTTCCATCTTGGACTCTTTTGTACAGACATTTGTCTGACGCGCATTCAACGAAATTTAGTTCTTTTAGAGATTTACTTATTTTTTGGTTCCATGCCCTAGCCGCCTGCTTAAGGCCGTAAATCGCTTTGTTTAAACTACAGACTTTATCTTCTTCCCCTTTTGTTATGTATCCCTCTGGCTGATGCATATAGACCTCCTCTTCTAAATCGCCATGTAAGAAAGCAGTTTTGACATCTAGGTGAGTTATTTTAAGATCTTTGTACACCGCTGCGTTTAAGAATGCTCGTAGGGTGGTATGCGCTACAACGGGTGCGTAGGTCTCGTCGAAATCGCTTCCATATTTTTGAGCATATCCCTTAGCGACCAATCTGGCTTTATATCGCTCTATAGACCCGTTCGCTCCCCTTTTTGCCTTAAACGTCCACCTACAACCTATGACGCGTTTTCCCGGGATAGGTTTTATTAATCTCCAAGTACTATTTTGCTTCAGAGAATCTATTTCCTCACTAGTGGCTTTTAGCCATTTATCTTTAGTTTCTGCGTCATTTATATTTTGTAGGTCTGTCCATGACTTTGGCTCCTGAATGTGACACAGGTTTGCGCTTATTCCATAACGGTTAGGTGGTACACCACGATTTTGTCTCTGCGATCTTCTCGGCTCAAGGGATGTGTCGGTCGGGGTGTTATTCTGATCATCGTCGCGCTCTTCTAGATCAATTTCAATATTATCTGCGGGAGTTTGTTCGATGTTTTGATTTTCTTTGGCGGGTATAATTTCCTCATCTTTTATACCTTCTTCGAAGAATTTTACGGTTCTAGATATTATAATTTTATTTTCACCCGTATATATCCTATAGCCCTTGCTTCTGAAATCATATCCCAACATTATTCCCTCGATGGCTTTCTCATCTAATTTATTTCTTTTAGGTTTGTCGACATAGGCAAATGCCTTACATCCGAATGTTTTGATGTTCGAGAGATCGGGTTTTCTTTTATGCCAAAGTTCATAGGGTGTCATGTTATTTTTGTTAGCCTTTGTTGGTAGACGGTTGATGAGGTAGGTGGCAGACATGACAGCTTCCCCCCAGAATTGCTTAGGTAACTTGGCGTCCGACAACATGGTTCTAGCCATTTCCACTATCGTTCTATTCTTTCTTTCTGAAACACCGTTCTGTGGGCTAGAATAGGGAACACTCAATTGACGCTCTATCCCGTTTTCTATCAGGCAGTTTTCAAATTCGTCACTGATATACTCTTTTGCGTTATCGGACCTGATTGCCTTTATCAACTTGCCAAATTTATTTTTTGTTAGCGCTATGTATTCTTTCAGTTTGATAACGGCTTCCGATTTATGCGCGATTAAGTATGTTATTGTGTACCTGCTATAATCATCCGTGAATGTTATAAAGTACCTTTTCCCTCCTATCGTTTCAGTATTCATGGGGCCACATATATCGGAATGTGCGAGGGTACCGATGTCTTTGCTTCTGTTTGTGGCTACTTTAGGGTAGGGCAGAGCGGAAAGTTTCCCTTCAATGCACTTGGTGCATCGCGTGTCATGTTTACATTTGTTAATTGTTATCCCATTGGCTAATTCATGATTAACAAGGTATTTAATATCATCAAAATTTTTGTGTCCGAGTCTTCGGTGCCACAATGAAATACAATTTGTATTGTTACAGAAAGTTTGAGTACTTATAGTATAGCCGTAATCATCTTCAGGGTTTAATACGTAGAGATTATCATTTAATTTAGCTGTCAAGATTATATTATCATCTTTGACAAATAAACATGCATTTTTCTCGAAAATTACCTTTATATTATTTTCAGTGGCTTTCTTAACTGACAATAAATTGCCCTTTAGTTCTGGACAGTACAAGACGTTTCTTAGTGTAATGTAGTGGTTTTTGTCTGTTTTTATTTTTACGTCGCCCATACCTTCCGAATTAAGCCTTTTTCCATTAGCGATTGTTATATTCCCAAAATTCCCGGCTGTGAATGTAGCAAAATTTGTTTTTGCTGATGCAACGTGCCTGGTGCAACCCGAGTCAATGATATATGTGTTTGGATCTGTTGTTTGTGTTTGATTAATTTTTACTGACTCAATTTCAAAATTGTTTTCCACTGGGAAGAGAGGAATGATCGATTGGTTGACCTCATCCTCTATATTTGATTTGCTGTTAAAGCAAAAATTCGAGGAGTCTGTTTTACTACCGTTGTGCTGATTTTTGGGGTTTACCGAATTGGCTTTAAAGTTGGCATGGTTGTTAAATTTATTACTGTTATAATTTTCACTTCTTTGGTAATTGTTTTTCTGTTTGTTTTTCAATTTGTAACACTCTGAACGAGCGTGCCCATCTCGTTGACAGTAGCTGCAATATTTTTTGTTTCCTTTATTTATTATTTTGTATGCTGTGTCCCTTGGTCGTGTGCTGGTGTTTTTGTATTCGGTTCGATGAGAGTACTCGTCGATGAGTTTGTTTTTCACAAACTCGAGGTCTAGATCCTTTTCGTCTCTAGCCTCCATGCTCGTTATAAGAGGAGCATATGACTGAGGCAAGCTGCAAAGCATAAGAGCCACGATGTGCGAATCATTTATGAGCTCTCCAATGGCAGCGAGTTTGTCGCGGATAGTTAAAATATTGTTGATATGTAGATTTAAGTCTCCGCCCTCATTGAGCCTTTGCGAATATAGTTTCCTCAAAAGGAATAATTTGGATGATAAATTCGCCCTTTGGTGAACACTTTTTAATCTTTCCCAAATTTCTTTGGGAGATGTCAAATGTCTAATATGCACGATTTGTGTATTTTCAATGCACAAACAAATTATGGCTTTCGCCTTAGCCGCGTTTTTAGTATATGTATCATCGGGTGTGGCAGGTGGAGATTCTGTTATATATTTAAATAAATCGTCTTTAATTAACAGATTTTCTAATTTGAAACACCAATGATTGTAATTATTATCATTTAGTTTCTCCACTGCCGTAATTTCTTTTGTGGCTGACATAGCGTGTTATTCAAGTTTTATAAATTCTTTGATAACAAATATATTTACTATAAGAAGTTTGTGACTTTCTTAAAATAATTTCTTAGAATATATTCATAAATATAAATAAAATGATCAGTTATTCATAATAATCAATCAATATTCGTTCACAATAATACTCTTTTTGCGATATTATATATATCGTTATTTATTCATGCACATTTATTTTTATTTTCATGTATATAGTTCAATATTTCATATCTCATATGTGCATCTTGTTCATCATTTTATCACAATCAGATAAACAAATTTTTATTACTGGGTTTTTTTTTTATTTATTTATTTATTTACTTTCCCCTTCAACTCATCTCTCATAATCTATTAAAATATCTAGAAGGGGTGAGTTCGCGATTAGCGTGAAGCTAAAGACCCAGTATAAATATAAATAGTTATACCAAAAGTTTTTTTTTCATTAATAATGAAAGATAGAAATTTATTTTCTTACCTTTCTGGTAAAGCAGACATACGTTGGTTTACTGCATGTGAAAACAAACTATATATTTTATTTATTGAGTGGATGTGAAAAATATCTTCTTAGAATGATGGGAATGCACTCGTAGAGAAAAAACTATTTAATGCACGACGATGTCTAGATTACATGGACGAACACATACACACTAAAAAAAGAATAAAATAAATGGGTTAAATGTGGGTACTATAGAAGTAATAACATTAAAATCCAGTAGGAGACGCAAGTCTTCCATTGAATAAAGAGTTAACGCACTAAGAAACCGTGCGTCTTGGCCTCACGATGTCGGGCCTAGAAGTGGAGAAGTAATAGGGGCCCACAAGAGTTAAAACAGAGTAAAAAAAAACTTGAAACAATACAGTCTGCTTAATAAGCAAAAAGGTTCTATTTAAAATCAGTTTATCAGGAAATTTCTGTGGTGCTGCGATCTGTTGACGCCTTTTCGAAACACAAGTCTTTTACACAATCCTTCTTTAGTTTGTGACCTTACGCTACGATGACTCACGGAAGTGTCGCCATCTTGGAACATATTTCACAACTAAAAGAGACGCGTTGCACGTATCACGAAGAAATCGTCATTTCACAAGCGAAGTGATGTTTGACATAAAATTACTTACACTGTGACGTTTTCCAACAAATTTAGACAAAAAAATCAATATTTTATTAACGAAGTATAACTCCAAAGCATAAGGAACAGTTTACAATCAACTAATTTTCATAAAAATTTTAGGAATTTTTTTTTATCGTTTTATTTAAATGACCATCGACTGAGCCTCAATGCCCGACATAGTAGGGTAATTGCGCTCAGAGTTTGAATACAACATTTAAGTAAGACAAAAGTCACGCATGTAGTTGTGTGGGCTGTTCACACGACTGCAGACTTTATGCAACCACCTTACACATATTGTGTTAGACATATAGTAGGCTTCTTTTTTTATATTTAGGTTTTTTGATTTTCACCACTTTTTTGAAATCGTAAAATTCCCCTTGTTTAATGACATATTAATAAAGGCGAAAACAGGGAAATTTTACCATTTCAAAAAAGTGGTGTCAATCAATAAATTTGAATTTAAAAAAAAGTTCCCACTAGCGACACTTCTTCTGGAATTCCACGCGAGCGCCATTATCCGTTATCTCCATGTTGGGTTTTATTGCATTATAATTGGCGTAACAACGCACTACAAAAATAAATAAAAGTGTGAAAGTACAGCTAAATGTACACTGGCCTCCAAAAGTTAAGGTACAGGGATTGTATGCTTTCGATTGCACACGTTTTGTCGAATATCTACCAACATTATTGGCGAATTGTTCTTGAACTTCTAGGATGTAAAGAACATGTTTCATTTTATATTTCTCGGTGAAGATTTTTCGGGGGGTACAATTAGGGGGCTAATAATAAATTTAATAATAAAATAATATTTTCGATCACCCATGTACCAGAAAAGGCTGGAAATGGTTTGTCACTGTGATAAATGACTATTTGGGTCCTGTTCAACGTTTGTATGCATTTGTGCAAGCATGGCACTCATATTCATGAAGATGTTAATGTTTTTTGTGAAAAATTCAAAGGTGTTTTGCTTATAGCATACAGAGTTTTCCACCAAATTTAACACAACTTTCCAAAAACTTGCCAAAGAATAGTAGCAACAGTATACTGCAATTAAAACATGAATATATTGAATTTTTGATGAGATATGGGCATTTTTATGAGATAATTTTTAACTGCGCATGCGCGGAAGATTTCAAAATTTTTATTTCATAATTTGGTAGTCAGTATTTTGGGGCAACTTCTATAAAAAGTCCAGTCAAATGTTGTGAAAACTTAGAAAGATATAATGAGCTTATTGAAAAGTTGTGGAAAATCCCTTATAATAAAGCTATTTTTAGGAAGCAACTCACTATATCGACCCTATCTTTGTGAATTTTCGCGATATTTGACTGGACTTTTTATATAAGTTGCCCTAAATAGCTGACTACCAAATTATATAATAAAAATTTTAGGATCTTCCACGCATGCGCAGTTAAAAATTATTCCATACAAATGCTCATATCTCATCAAATATTGAATATATTCATGTTTTAATTGCAGTATACTGTTGCTACTGTTTTTGTCAGGTTTTTGGAAAGATGTGTTAAATTTGTTGAAAACTCTGTATGCTATAAATAAAAAACTTTTGAATTTTTCACAAAAACGTTATCATCTTCACGAATATGAGTGCTATGCTTACACAAATGCATACAAACGTTGAATAGGACCCAAATAGTCATTTACCACGGTGACAAACAATTTCCAGCTTTTTCTGTTACATAGGTGATCGCAAATATTATTTTATTATTAAATTTATTATTAGCCCCCTAATTGTACCCCGATAAATCTTCGCCAATAAATATAAAATCAAACATGTTCTTTACATCCTAGAAGTTCAAGAACAATTCGCCAATAATGTTGATAGATATTCGACAAAACGTGTGCAATCAAATGTATCCAGTCCCTGTACCTTAACTTTTGGAGGCCAGTGTATATACTTTGTAGACATAATGAGTAAATTAATATTTGAAAATAAGAGTGTACACTTATCTTCAAGTTAGATGTTATAGAATTTTATAATAAAACAGCTTCAAAATAATAACGTGAGGACACAAAAATACTTTCCTCCCGACGGGCACTATATCCTTACTGGGAACTTAGGATGAAGTTCGCTAGGTGCCGATACTGATCGTACGTTTTCAATTCTATTCTATTTAGAGATATTTGGTCAGCGGGATTAACTTTCTGAGCGTCATTACCCTATATCAAATAACATTTTAAAGACTATTACTGTTTAAAAATTTTAATAATAGCTTTTTGTTACACATGCAATTCATTTAACAGTAACATTGTGTTCTTGCACTTGCCACTTAGGGTAAGTAGAACTTCTTGTAAATAACACAGGTGAACAACATTCTTCCCCATTTTTTTGCTAGTAAGCATAGCAAGTAGTATTTCGAAGCTGGTTTCTCTATAACAACGAATTATAGGAGCAATATGACAGAAGAATAGGAATGGCGAACATTCCGATATTAAATATTATGAATGACCTTTTTTTATAATCATTTAATGGTTTTAATAATAACTTTGTATTTTCATAAAAATAGATAAGAGACAAAAAAAAGGTAACAGTCTATATTCATGTAAAAAAATTACGAAAAAAAAAGAACTTTTGTTGGATCAAAAATTATAATGATATCAAAGAACACCCCCCCCCCCCACCCCGCCAGAGATATCTTACGATATCAAGTGTTAGACCCCTCCTCCAACCCCCTAAAGTCATAATGCATAGCCCCAAAAAGGGAAACATTTTACAATTAACCGCAAACAAACTTAAATAAATTTCCTCATTGGAGGAAACAAAAAAAAAAAACTATGAAGCAAGAATATTTCTTAAAAAAGAAGATTATATTAATAAAGCATATTTATACCTTGTTTAAATTTATCCTTTTGAGATTTGAGACCTCTATTGTATTGTCTAATATTTTCTTGTGATTTCCCATAAGAAATAAAGTTAACTGAGTAGTGCTTATAGTTATGCTAAATTACTCACAATATGAAGGAATATATAACTTGTATTAAACCTTTAATACCATTCAAAATAAAATATTTGTCTTAGTAAATAGTAAATGAAGATAAAAACTAATATTTTTCACTAACAAAATGAGCATGAAACTTAAAGAAAATTATTATATAATGTCATTTTCCCCACAGAATAAAAGCATGTGACACTTACTATACGCTATAAAAATAGACAGATATTTTTTAATCTAGGGAAATATGATATAACCACAAACGAAAATGTACAGTAACCCCTTCCGCGTTACTCACGATTGCAAAAAGCGTTCTTTATTTTTAGAAACCTCAAAACGCAATGTACAGAGTTAGCCTAATGATTCATTGGGTTTCAAAACACCGTATATTGAGAGGTATAAGACCTACAAAGACGGGTGATACATGACACGATAAATACACTCACCAAGTTTAAAAGCCCGCCTCTTGGCTCGAGTGCAGGAATGCATCACTGCTGCTGTGACGGACATTGACAGAACCATGCTGTTGAACGTATGGACGGAACTGGATTACCGGTGGGATGTGTGCCGGGTGACTAAGGACGCACATATTGATCATTTGTAGTATGTACCAGAAACTTGGTGAATGTATGTATCTTTCTCATGTTTCACCAGTCTTTTTACGTCGTATACCTGTAAATATAAACAGTCTTTTGAAGCCCGATGAATCATTTAGGCTAATGCTGTATATTCGAAATTTAAAGAAGCATTTATAAAACTGAACTTTCTTTTGCTGACAATGATTTTCGAAAACTCTTCTGAGTAGTTTATATTGTTATTAATCCGTTTTCTGAACCTGAAATATCGTTTTTTCGGATGTCCATGCTAAACAAGAATTTTTTATAGACAACCATGATATATTAACAACATTAACAGTAACACTTAAATTAGTATTATTTTGTTACTCTTTCATGTAAAAATTCAATTGCAAAACAGAAAATGCTTAATTTACAATAGATAGAATTCTAAAAACCACTATTCCTGCGCAAGAAAACTGAGCTATACACTATAAAAACTACTCGAAAAGATTTCTGATTATCAGTGACAATAAAAGAAACTTTGATTTCGTAAATATGGAAAGTATATTAGTTTCTAAGGTTTCTAACAGTAAAGATCACTTTGTGAAAACATGGATAACTCAAGAGGTTACTGTACATTTTCCTATGAAAATATACAATATCTGCTGAATATCTGAAAATATACAATAAACATATCTGCTTTTTTTTACTGTATACTTATATTTATGGAAAAAAATTAAACTTTTATTAAATTTAAGTATTGGTTTTATCAACACTTATTGAATTTTGATTTAAAATTTAACGCATACAATAAATAAATAAATAAATAAAAATAATGCATATAAAGACATGCAATTTATTCAAAAGACCAGAATACAATCCGTTTTGTGTCTTGTAGGGAAAAAATGGAAAGATAATATAAGAAACCTTCATCACATACCTTCTGGATTGTTTCGGAAACTCCGTTTTTGTAAATAAAATAATGTGTTCTAAATAGATGTAGATTTCACGAGATTTACATGTAACAGATGCTTTCTTTTATTTTTTACTTCCATTGACTAAGAATCAATAGCCTGATTTAACTCATTTGTTGAAATTGAATTCAGAATATTCTAAAGTTAAATACTTTATTTTATTTGATTCTGTAAGTTTAAGAAAAATCGCATCTGTGATGTGAATTTACTAGTTTCTTTCTAACCGTTGAAACCCTGTTTCATTTATAATTCACAAATGAACGAAACTTCGTATTTTTTATTCGGGATAAAATTCTTTCTTATTCCTTTTTTGATTGTGGAATTTGAAGTGCGAAACGTTTGAAAAAACTGTAATTTTGAGAACGCCTCTAAGGTTTCTCAACGGTATTGTAATTAATGCTGGAATAAGGAAAAAACAAATCGTATATTTTTAATCAAAGAACAGAGAATGGGAAGTAAATGTGTTGCTACATGATAAAAAAAAAAAAGTCTTATTTAAAGAAAATAGAATTCTGTTGAACTTTTCCCCTTTGCAAAGAATAAATATATTCATTTTGTATATCTTTCCCTTGAGTAATGTTTTTTTTTTTTTACATTTATGAAAGATTAACGATTAATCCGTAATTGCTAAATTAATGGAAGAGCGTCATTCTCTCTTTAAAAAAACATACAGGTAATAAAAAGGCTTCAAAGCAGCATTTTTTAATACCCCCTTTTTTCCCCCATAATATTTTTAATATCATTCTGACATTTTTTAAAGACATTATTTCTTTTTTGACATTGCATTTCAAATAAGAGAAACCAAGAATTTACATATTTTCCTGCAATCCTGTACTGTAAAAAAAAACGGACTAAAAAAAAAAAAAAAAAAACGGAAATACTACTGGCAATCTAGACGCCAGTATTCTTTCCGTTTTTGTATGGGAATTTTTACCCATAAATTACAGAAATTTTTCCGTTTTTCTGATTAAAAACGGACATTTTTCTGTAATTTATGGGAAAAAATTCCCGTAAAAAAACGGAAATAGTACTGGCGTCTAGATTGCCAGTAGTATTTCTGTTTTTTAGTTCGTTTTATTATTATTATTATTATTATTTTTTAACAGTGTGGGACGGTTGCGTCTCCTTCAAACTCTGTCCATATTCATTTTTTTTGTCGGCGAAGGCAGGACCGGTCCTACTATTTTCTACAGACACTGGTCGGGCCAGGGCTGTACTTGATTTTTTTCTGTCCGATCTAGGTCAAAGCTGCATTCTTTACTGAACTGACCTATGTCTAATAAAACAAATTTATATGTTCTTTAAAATTATATATTTGAGATCATTTCGCTGTTCTTATGTTGTAGTACTTTCTTATGAGTTATTTTATTATGAGAAATGAGGCGGTCTAAGAACTTATAATTGTACTAATTTAATTTTTTTTATCTTTGTAAATAGTAAATTAAGATATAGACAATTTATCATTAAGACAATATGTAGGAAACTTAAAGAAAATTATTATATAATGCATTTTTTTCTATAGAATATTTGCATGTAACAATTACTATATTCATATCCAAGAAAAAACTTCAAACTTTTTTATTTGAAAATGAATTTGATCAGATTTTAGATTTAAAATTTTAACAGTTACAAAACTTTAACACATATAAAAAAACAGAAATTGTATGCAAAGCAACAGAATACAATCCCTTTTGTGTCTTGTATGAAAAAAATATATATATAAGAAAACGTCATCACGTAGTGCTTGACTTGCTTGAGAAACTCACATTTTGCAAATAAAAGAATATATATCGAATGGATGTAGATTGATAGAGATTTACGTGTAACTCGAACCACTCTTCTATTTTTTTTTCTTCTATTGTCTAAGAATCAATAGCCTGATTTAAATCATTTGTTGAAACTGAATCCATATTATACTAAAGTTAAATATTTTTTATTTGGTACTGTAAGTTTTTTTAAATCGCATTAGTGATGTAAATTTATTAATTTCCATCTAACCATTCAAAAACCATTTCATTAATGAACGAAAATTCGTATTTTTTATTCAGGAAACAATTCCTTCTTATTTTTTATTATAAAATTTCAATTGTAAGAAAATTTTTTTCTTTAACTTTAATTTTGAGAATATCTCTAAGGCTTCTCATTGTAATTAATGCTGGATTAAGGAGAAAAAACAAATCGTATATTTTTAATCGAAGAATAGAGAATGTGAAGTAAATGTATTCAGTTGCTACCGGATAAAAAAAAAAAAAAAAAAAAAAAAAAAAAATGCTTTCCTTATTTACAGAAAATAGAATTCTGGTGATTTTCTTTCCCTTTAGGTAAGAAAAAATATATTTATTTTGTATATCTTCGTCTGAGTATTTTTTATTAATGGAAAGTTAATAATTAATAAGTTATGCCGTACAAATTTTATTCAAGAGCTGCTTTTTATGATATAAAAAAATGTATACAATGAAATAGCTTTGAAACAACATATTTTGAATTCTTTTTTTTTCCTGAATATCATTCTGAAATCTTCTGAAAGACTTGATTGGGAGGGCCTGTATTCAATTTTTTTTTCAGACCAAGCCAGGAATGGGTCGTACTAGTCTCTGCAGACACTGGCAGGACACGGTACATTTAATCCTTTTTTTTTTTTTCGGGCAGAGCTAGCACTGAAACACATTCGTTCCAGACCTAGACCGAGTCTAATAAAAGGAATTTAGCCCGAGAACCCCGTGTCGTTATAGCATTTTCTTTTCTTTTTTTCTTCTTTGTAAAAAATGATAGTGATATTACACTTTTGTTTAGCGAAAACTTTTACAATTTAATTTAATTTGATTTAATAAATAAAAGATAAATATCGAATATATATTTTAAGTCTACCTTTTGTTCTTGATAGACCTTTAAAGTAACTAATTTCTTTAACCATCTTTTTAATTCATTCTACACTACATTATTTTTTTATGAGTGTTAATGTACGTAATGTCTAAATTATCATTTATAATATTATTCCGAATTTCATGAGTTAAAGTATACACATATGATTGGAAAAATGCTTTTTTTAAATTTTTTATGTAAATACGTCTGCAATATTCTTTTAAAACAATTTATTGTTGGATAACGTTAAGATACTGTCTTTTTTTTTTCCTTATCAAAATTGATTCAGACCATACACATGCCAAAATTTTAGCTTTTATAATAGGCTAGTCAAAGCGAGTAAAGATTTTCGTATAGCCATGCCCGAGACTTGAATTTTCAGACCATGGCGACATCTAGCAATAATAAATAGTGCTCGAACAAATTTAGGAATTTGTTTTTTTCTACGCAACAGTACTACAATGTTTATGAAAAATTTTCGAAAAATTATCCGAATAATTTTCAATATCTCTAAGCATTCGAAGGTCTAATACAAATACTCATAAAATGTTTCCTTTGTTATTATTTTCATTCAAGTTGCTAACGCCACCTTTCGCAAGAGAGTCTTGTGGAACGAAGAGGCATATTTTTTTTTATGTATTGAGCAATTAAGACAGATGCATAATCACAACAGTTGTACAAATAGCCGCATCTGGTTGTTGAAAAATTCTGTACGAAAACAATTTTTTCTAAAAACCATTGACTCCTTTAAACCCATTAGCATCCTGTTTATAACAAAAAAAAATATTTTAACCTTAAGAGTTTAAGTGTTGATACAAAAGCAATAGCTACTAACGCATTATAAGAATAAAAGTCCCTACTGTACTACTAATTTTATGCTGAATTTTGTCACTTGATAATTATCTGTTATATCGTTTTTTTAGAATAAAAAACTTCTCTATCATGCCCATTTCCCATTTCACCATCCATTTTTTAAAATAAGAATAATCAAATCTGATCTCTCTAGAATATTATTACTTCACATTTAATCTTTATTGCATTATTGCTATCATCATCATGCTTCTGTAAAGACTTGCCTGGAGTTAGTCAGTTGCACAGTATCAAGTGACTCAGATGTTAAACCTAAACATTAACCCCTCTCATACGAATCCGATACAATTTGTGTATTATAAAAATATTTAGTGTACTTATTAAAACTAAACTAAATTCCACTTCAGAACTCTTCATATGACAATATAAAAGACATAACTTAAGGAGTCTTAAGACTCTTAACGCTTCAAAATTTTCAAAATTTTATTTTTTTTATATCTTAAACTACTATCTTTTCTAAACATTTTGATATAATTGTTTCTTGAAATTCTCATTAGAACTGAAGTTATGGCTTTTAGAATTATACCCGCTCAATAGCTGAAACTCTCTGAAACTTTGAAATCATTTTTCTCTAAATGCCACTTTTGGGCATAAACGCGCAGGATATCTCAAAAACTTCTGAAAATTTCTTCATGAAATTTTCCAAACATATGTTTCATGTTAGTTTGTATAAACTGAACCTAAAATTTCTATTTTATTGTTCCAAAAAAATATTTATTTAGGTGATTATACTGTTCAAATTTTCAAAATTTTATATTAGTTAAATAAAATTTTGTATTAAATGTATAAAAATGCTTTAAATATATATTTATTTAGGTTCAGGCAATTAGTACAATTTGAAGTATAATTAGGCACGAAAAATTTCATTCTTGCTTCAAAATTTATTTTGTAATCCTGCGCGTAAGCTGTTATACCAATTTTCTGCTCGACAAATGTCTGACAGTTTGGAGTCCCCTATAGTTGCTAATTCTACAGTTTTCAATTTGTTAAATACATGAAATGAAAGAACATACTTATATCTTTCATCCCAATAAATATTGTGTTTTAAAATCATATGCATTTTAAGATATTAAATGTTGAAAATGTTCTTTTCTTTTTAATATTTTCTAATTTTAAGAGTTCTGGGACCCCTTAAACCAAGGGATAACTGTAGCAGCATTTGAGGCAGCTTATATATAATAACTTTCACGGTACTTGATTTCCTGCTTCAGACAGGCGAATAACAAAGAAATTCGCTTCAAATGGCTGAATAACAAATAAATCCGCTTTACATATATACGACTGCTCTTGGGGGCTTCGAAAATTTTGGCTTCCAATCTGCTAGAGAGCAGTTCTTTTCTGCGTTTTTCCGAAGGCATAGGTTGTCCGGCATATGAAGGACAGATTCGCATCGAGAAACTAATTCTCTCGATGGTCGTCTCATAGAAAATTAAATAAAGTATGGTTTGTACTTGGGCCCAAACCCACAAGTAGAATTTAACCATTCTATGGACGTGACTCGTGGCTTATGAATTCATGATTCTGTGTACCCAATTCCATAAATTCAACTTTCATCTGTTATTTTTTTTACATTTCTGTGAAGCTGTAAATAAAGATTTATGTTTGCTAATTGACTATCCTGCAATTTATTTCTCATGCAGCCAAATCTCTGAATAACCCATAACTACTGTGAGCGGTCTGACAGACCGCTCAAGATTTTCCCGCGTTCATTTCCACCCCTAAGAATAAGAATACATAATGATCCTCACCCTTACCTCTACCTTCCTGAAACGGTCCCCCAAGGTCACATTCCGCTTGTCATTCTGCTAGCTGTTTTTGTTATTTTTTTTTACTCATTTCGTTGCGAAAGCGGTCTGTCAGACCGCTCACAGTAGTTGTGATTCTGTTTTTGTCCGAGGAGGAACTTTTTGTTTTGTGGATAATTTTGTACTTTTTTCATGATATTATGGGGAAAATGGAATCTAATTATTCGAGAAAACATCCAGTGTACCTTCAACAAACTGAAATTGGGCGACTTGTAAAAAATTAGTCGGATATAGAATATTCAGATTCTCAATATTCGGAAAATGAATTTACTGAAAGTGATCACGATTTCCATTCGGAATTATCACTGGATGATGAAGAAAATATTTCAAGTAACTCATAGTATTTTTGTGGGAAAAATAATTTTATATGGGCTACAAAAAAAAAAAAACAAATCGTGCTATTCGAACTCCGAAACATAATATTGTGGCGCTTCTGCCGAGTTTAAAAAGTCCTGCAAAAAATGGGCATAAAGTAAAACCTGAAGAAACTTGAAATTTACTATTTGTTAAAAACGTTATAGAAATTATAGTTAAATGGGCTAATGTAAACATTAAAAAATGTAAATTGTGTTATTCTGATCAATAGAGACAGGAACTTACTGATGCGGATGATATTGAAATAAAAGGATTTCTTGGATTATTATTGTACTCAGCAGTTTTCAAGTGAAATCGAGAGTCTGCTGCAATGTTCGAGAATGGAAGACATTGGCTGCAACCGAACATTTTGTACTGTGTATTAAAAAAAAATATTGTTTATTTTTTTTTTATTTCTACGCCGATGCATAAATTCTCATGTATTTAATTCAATTTTTAAAAAAAATGTAGATATGCATGTAAACTCTAATTTACGAACGTTTTTTATTTATTTAACGATAATTTTATGCAAATACAATCAAATTTTTACTATTTAACAGTACTTTTATTAAATATTCATACATTTTTTACAAAAACATACATTTTTATTCAACGACTATTGGATGAGTTTAAAATTACTTATTTCTTTTCCTCGATGTCCTACAATAAATCGCTTTTTGCTACTATTCCCATATAACGGGATACCAGTATTTAGTCTTCAAAAATAAACTTCAAGTTTCAAAATATTATTTATGAATCAATTAAGTAGATAAGTATTGGTAAACAAAACATTTTTTACCACTTAGTTGATATTTTATTCATGTTTTGGTTTAGCGGTCTGAGAGACCTCTCACAGTAGTTATGGGATAATTTTTGGCACAGTAGTTAAGGGTTAAAAACTGTAACATCATAAATATTTCAAAAACATCTAAAAATTAATGATTTTCTCTGCATACCAAAAATAAGTAATGTAACTGACAAGAGAAATTTGAATCAGTGATTCGTATATAGGCTTCAAAGAAACACCTTTCTAGGTTACGAAATAATATTTGTTAACCCGTACAGGACCACGAGTGCCTATATGCACCTTCAAAATGTACATCCAGAATTCCTTTTTGGCACCAGTAATAAAGAAAAGTAATATTTGCTGTATTTAATATGAGCATTTTCGTGATTCTGTAAGTAAAATTAACTTTTAAAAAATAAGTGATGTCAATCGAATAAAATTCGTGTAAGAGATGCCGGTCCCGGAAGGGTTAAACAACAGCATTCCTGCGAAACTCGATTTCAAAACTTTTGATTTTTACGTCAAAACCGTTGAATCGGAAAAGCAAAACAAAAAAATAGTCATTACTGTTGAATTTGATATTGGTTGTCTCCCAGCAGCATTGCCGCTTACCAATAAATTTGAATATCCCTTTATAAGGATTTGATATGTTCTTTGGTCAGCTTGAACTGAAAAAATATGTTTAAGAACATTTGGTATTAATTTTTATGGGAATTCTATCGGTAATTATTCTTTTTGTTTTACAATTTCAATGTATCTAATTATCTGTAAAAGAATAATAAAGATATGAAAATAAATAAATGCGTTTTAAAAAGGTTTAAAATATTTTGGCACATTGAAAATCCTTTAAATACCGTAATTAAAAAAAAATATATATCGCATCAGCATTCAAGTATTGTAGAAATAACAACTCTGAAACTTGATTTCAAAACGTTTGATTTATTACTTCAAAACAATCGAATCGGAAATAGCAAGACAAAACAAAAAACCGACAGTGTTGAATTCGATATTTGTGGCCTCCCAATAGCATTGCCGATCAATGCTAGTCTCTAAAGGCTGTTAGATTTAATTATAATTATTTTTATTCACTTATCGATTTAATCGTAACTATTTTTACTCACTTGCCAATCGTTTTGAGTATTATTTTAGAAAGATTTTCAGATTTTATTAGTTTAGCTTAAACTGAAAAATTACAGGAATTATGAATTCTGTCGATAATTATTCTCTTTAAAATGCCAGTGTATTTAATTCTCTTTAAAAGAAAAGTTTTGATATATGGGTATAAATAAGTCCGTTTTAAACGGGTGTACAATATTTCAACTCATTGAAAATTCTTTAAATAGCATAATAGAAAAAAGTTATCGCATCTTTATCCAAGTATTGTAGAAACAAAAACTCTGAAACTCAAATTCAGGTCCGGACTGGCGCCTTTGTGGGCCCTCGGCTAGAGATTGAAAAGGGCCCCTTACCCGGAAATTTAGAGGGAATAAAATATTAGAATATTTATTTTTTGAAAATTAGGCTTACGTGCCTAAAAACCACATTTAGCTATTTTGTCGCTTGGAAAATATTAAGTTTTTAAATGTAATTTCGTTTTCAGAGTGAAATCTTTGCTGCAATATTTCAATGTAAAATAAATGTATCACAAATCAATATATAAATCATGAAATTCTATGGTTTCTTTTCATCCTCCTGAAAATTGAACAATACCATTTTGATACCAATCTTTGGATTTGGAAGCAAAAAAGCCTAGAAAACCCTGTTCCAGATCGTAAACATTACACAAGCGCTTTCCCCCCAAAAAATGATGACCATAGAATGAAACATGTGACGATCGAAGGAGCCAGGTCCGGACTATGTGCGAGATGAGGTAAAAGTTCAATTCCGTCAAGCTTTCATACTTTATTGCGACACGTGTGCGGTCTTGTATTGTCTTGTTGGAGAAAATGTCTCTCTCTGTTAACTAATGCAGGCCATTTGCTTTTAAAGAAGCATACATCCTGTCCATCTGTTCACAGTGAATTTCAGAGTTGCAATTGACTCATCGACCATGTGGAATGATTTCAAAATGAATGACATGCTCAAAATTCCGCCAGACCTTGACCATGAACTTCTTTTCAAACCGCGCTTGTTTTGTAACATGTTGGACTGATTGTACCACATCCGACAATTATTTCTCTATTATCTGAGTTCCGTAGATATATCCATTTTTCCACATATGTCACTTTGCATTTGAAAAACTGCAAATCCTGTAAGTTTTGCACATTTCCACTCTGTGATTTGCTTGCTGCTTAGTCAGTTCATAAAGAACTTCTCTAGAGTTCTTGTGCGTTTTCTGTTGTTTATGTAAAACTTGGCATATCTTGTCATAGGACGGTCCTAGCTCCTCTGAAAGTTTCCGTGTGCTGGTGGTTGTTTAATCTCCACCCTTTGTTTCAAATCTTCTAGACTAATAAGTGATTTCCTCTCACTTCTGGGTTTCATTTTAAATGAGAAGTCATCTCCCTTAAAAAGTTTGAACCGGTTTTAGGCTGTAAATTTGCTGATTGTATCACCCCCTTCAACTTCTCGAATTTTACGAGATGCTTCAGCAACTTTATGATCAATTTTAAAATAATGTCTTAAAGATGGATAATATTTCAATATTTGTATCAGCCATTATATAACCTATAAATAGATAAAATATTAGACATTGGCGTAATATAATAAGGAGGAACATATACTCTTAAATATAGCATTTTGCACTGGTCATTAATTATGAGGTAGTGCTATCTGTAGCATTTCATATAGATATAGGGGTATCCTAAACACAAAAATACTTTTGATACACCCTAACACTTGAGTAAAAAGAATAATCTTTTTCTGTTGTAGTTTACTTACTTTTAGAATAAATATTTATATTATTTTATATACAGTATCTGCACTAGTTCCATGTTAGAAAAAATAAATATACTAATTAATTACGAGTTGTCTGTAACTTAAAAGTGAGAGGGGGAAAATGTCTTTAGTTTTAGGCAACCAAATCACTGTGTTGAAGCCATAATAATCTAAATCCTACTATAATACCTAAGTAAATATTAACAAGAACGAAAAATCATGCGTCCAGCAAAGATTATATAATATTTTCCAACACATTCAGAAACTACAAGGTTGAGCAAAAAGTTCTGGGAAATTTGTGAAAGATGCGTTGTTATGCGCAAATTAACAACAAAAGCAACAAGGACTATTCTCAAAGTAGAGACCATCATAGTCCACGACTTTATGCCATCGTTCTGCCAGATTCCGGGTTTGCTGGAAGTACCATGGTGGCTCCTTCGAATAAAAAAACTCTTGACATGCTTCTTCAACTTCATTAAAGGATTCAAATCAACGGCCCTTGAAAAAGTGTTGCATTGATCGAAAGAGGCCATAATCGAATTCCTGAACTCCTGTTATAGATATACCACTAGTACTCATATATACGATACAAATTCTGGTAACTATTAGATTAAAAATTTTCCAGAACGTTTTGCTCAACCTAATATAATAAATTTTTACAGTTTATTAAGGTAAAAGATGTCTAAATGAACAACTTATAAAATGCATAATACAGTTGTTCTACAATTATTGAAATTACCATCAATAATCGCAAAAATATCCAATTTTTTGTGCAGCAGCCCTCTATATGATCTATAGATTTGTACGTACATTACGTTGTATGCTAAAAGTCTGTTAAATTAGATGCATAGTGCAGTTAAAAATTTCTAGCCAGCAATGTCCGCCAATGAATGGAAATGTACTTGAGATCTTTTGTGTAGCCCTGTATATGATCTATAGAACATATATTCGCTAAGTAATATCTAAAAAAAAAGTTTAAATCGCATACTGCAATGCAAACACACTTACAGCAATTATTATTCAGTACTGTAGCCAAATACTTTTGTGTGTCCCTGTAAATGGACAACAAATTATATGCACACCAGATTAAAAAATAAGAGCTTTGTAGTACACCTCAGAGTTATACATAAGTTTCAATATTCTTAAAAATGTGTAAGATCATTAAAATACATCGCATACGATATTTCCCCATAGACCGTCATGTAACGGAATACTTTTGAGTGTCCCTGTAAATGAACCGTAAACGTTACACTTCATTTTCAATACCGAACATGCCATATTGAAAAAAAATAATGTCCTCTTTAATTTTGATTTAATTTTTACAAATTGTAAAATAGATTTTATAACAAAGAGCAAAATGACTCTACTATACCTTGGTACAAATACAGCGAACTAAGACAGGTTATGTGATTGTGAATGGCTGTTTGCTAACCTAACAGCTTTTTGGCCACTTCTTCATTGAGCCTGGCTACGTCACCTATAAAAGCGTCTTTATCCAAATTATAAAATAAGTCTCTTTCTACATTCATGAAAAAAAGATTAGACATAAGGTTTTGGCTTAAAGTAGACATAAGTCGGTTCTTAACGATTAGAAAACACACTTTCACAGGTGACTTTTCCACAAGGTATGGTTAGTACATACTTGTAAGCTATATACAGGTTGATAAACATTCTACATTGTGTGATAGTTCAAAAATAACAGAAAAGCACAGAAAACATGGTTTCTTGTCAGAGGAGTAACCATAAAAATTTTTGTCTTCTTCAAATTCATATTCTACATCAACGTATTCTCAGATTTCTTCAGCTTTATTCAAAAATTGTCTTATATTCTTTCAATTATATTTTTTCAACCATTGTAAAACTTTCATACTGATCTACAAACTGTTTCAGCTCTAAAAATAACTGGTCTTTTTCAATTTTACAAAGTTTAGAAATACTACAAAGGACTTCCGTTGGAAAACTATAGCATTAGTTGGATTAGCATTACAATTTCATTAATTTTCTTTGATTCTAACTAGGAATCAATCGACTAAATCTTCCTTCGATAATTGTCCTGGCACAATCTAAAATACTTAAAAAGTCTAATTTATAGTTTTGAGCAGTTGAGATTCAAGGAGCTTCGTCCATTGATTTTTCAACAAGCATTACCCTACTTCAACATAAATATTATTATCTTCTACTTTGCTATTACCTGTACTTGCATAATATTTTGTTTTTGAATACAGAATCTGAAAGTATTTATCACTCCTTTTATCCCACTTTTTGAAGCAGCTTCTGTACCAAGTTCCAGGTTGTAGAATAATTTTGCCTTATAGTATTTTATCCCTTACTTTATAATAGTTTTACTTTGTAAATAATTTGAAGTAGGATATGTAAGAAGAAATAAATCTAGTAAAACAATATACATAAATAAGTTTTTAAATTTAGAATATTTACTAATCAAATTCCTTGCCATGAATTTAGATTTGCATTCAAAACTTCCATTTGATATTTCTTTTAAAACGGTAATAAAATGGAATACTTTCCCTGAGTTTGCACTTCTCTCGCATCTTAAAATTCCCTCATCGATAATCGAAGAAAGTGCTTTATATTTGCTCCTCCATCTTGTGGCTGTTATTTCTTGCAACCTGTGCAGTTTTTCATGTACAATATGTTTTCTTTTTGTTTCCCTCTCCCATACAGCCATTCCACGTGTTGGTGAAAAACGGCAGATTCTTACACCAACCTAAATAAGTTTTCTGCTAGGAGTAACGTTAGTATCGAATCAGCTACTACCAAGTTAGGTACAGTAAGTGTAAATAAAATCTTTGTTTTCCTTTTTGAACTAAACTTGTAGAGCATTATAGCATCCTTTCATATTTGTTGCTCCGTCAAATGAACAAGAAATAATAATTGATGTTGCAATATCATACTTGGCTAATTCTGATTTTATAAGTTCGTACAAAGTCAATCGACATAATTCATTGACTACTATATTTTTTAAAAATCTTTCAAATATTTTTCATTGAACGACATAGCGGACGCAAATTGCAACCGGTCCATAGCAGCTGCATCTTGAGTACTATGTGACACAATTTAAAGTTTAATAAGCAAAGGTTACATATTAAATTAGGAATATTAGCGTGATCTACATCTTGCTTCGTAAGCACGAGAATAACAACAACGCGGAACATAAGAAATATTTAAGAGGTTGTAGTTAAATTCAAACGGTCTCAGTCATAGTTTGTAGAACTTAAAATAGGGCAAATTACTTTGTCATTTGCAGAATAAAAGCATTTGTTAAAAACCATATTACTACGAAATGCAGCAGAGTAAGTGGAGTGGGAATTGAAGGAATTACAAAAAAACTTTTGGCAATTTTTTTCAGATTTCTTGCCAATCCTGGTTATTATTTTCAGCAGAAATTGAGCATGTGCAGTAAATCTCCGTAGGGAGGCTTAAAAAACATGTCTTGTAATTGTTTATGCATGTATACAACATAGTACAATTGCTGTCAATGTATGTACTGATGACACTCCTTGTGAGTTTCAGAGTCAAAAACAGCAAACTGAATTTATTTTTCTGTATGTTATTAACTGTTTTAAAAATATTGTCATTGTTAATGTATCTTACCATATGCAGTGGATTTGAGTCTCCCCCCGGGATTGCACTTATACTCTAAAGCGAAAGTTGGGTTCCCGGGGCGGTCATCCCTGTCATCCCTGTTGTTTCAATCAGCCAGTGTCGCGATGTGCTCCGAACCTGAAGCCTATGAGCAATGCACAGAGCTCGATGAGTAAGCCAGCATCCCTCCTCCTTTTCGCCAGCGACACGACGCCACCACCGGCGCTACTACATAGGCTACCATAAACAAAAACCAACTGGCAACTGCTTAAAATTAATTGTAAATGTGTGATATTACGGGAAAACAATCAGATTATTCTGATGTAACTAGTTATGTAGTAGTATAGGAGCCCTCTTGTCTAGACTGCCATAAACAAAAATCAACTAGCAACTTCTTAAAATTGGTTGTAAATGCGTAAGATTACGGGAAAACAGTCAGATTATTCTGATGTAACTAGTTATGAAGTAGTATGCGCATTTTTGAAGGCCCCTCCGGGGACCTTACAGAGGTTACCATAAACAAAAACAACTGGCAACTGCTTAAAATTGATTGTAAATATGCAATATTACAGGAAAATTACTGAGAAACAGTCAAATTATTCTAATGTAACTAGTTATGAAGTAGTATATCCATTTTCGTAGGGCCCTCCGGACCGCCCTTATATAGGCCACAATACATAAAAAAACAACTGGCAACTGCTTAAAATTGATTGTAAATGCCTAAGATTACGCGGAAATTACTGGGAAACAGTCAAATTATTCTGATGTAATTAGTTATGAAGTAGTATATCCATTTTGGAGGACCTTCTGGGGCCCCCTTACATAGGCTACCATACACAAAAACCAACTGGCAACTGCTTAAAATTGATTGTAAATGCGTAAGATTAGGGGAAACTTACGGGGGAAAAGAATTATTCTGATTAACTAGTTATGAACTAGTATATAAATTTTTGGAGACCCCTCCGGGGCCCACTTGTGCCGGGGGCCCTCGGCAATCGCCGACTAGCCGACCTGGCCAGTCCGGGCCTGCTCAAATTGAAAATTTCTGATTTATAACGTCAAAACCGTTGAATCAGAAATAGCGAGACGAAACAAAATCCGTTAGTGTTGTATTTGATATTTGTTGTCTCGTAGTAGCATTTCCGATCTATATTGATCCCCAAAAGCAGTCAGGTTTAATTATGTTTATTTTCCTTCACTTGCCAATTGATTTAAGCATCCCTTTAGAAGGATTTGCAGATTTTCCTTGTTCAGATTAAACTGAAAAAAATACATTTAAGTAGATGTGGCATTAACTTTTATAGGAATTCTCTCGGTAATTATTGTCTTTATTTTAAAATGTCAGTGTATTAAATTCTCTGTAAAAGAACAATAAAGAGAAGGGAATTAATAAATGTTTTTAAATAGATATAAAATATACGCAATGTAAAGTCACATAAATAAGGTCACTAAAAAAAAGATACCGCATCTGTATTCAAGTATTGTAAAAGTAAGAAATCTGATACTCGATTTCAAAATTTTTGATTTGTTATGTCTAAGTTGTTAAATGGGAAACAGCAAAAGAAACAAAACCATTATTGTTAAATTTGATATTGGTTGTTTCCCAGTAGCATTGCCGATAGATATTGTCCTCCAAAGGTTAAACTCGGATTTCTTTTTTAAAGATTTTTAGTCGCTTACTGATTGTTTTGAGTATCCCCTTATTAAGGTTCGCAGTTTTTCTTAGTTCAGCTTAAGCTGAAAAAATATATTGGTGCTAACATTTATCGAAACTCTTCCGGTAATTATGACTTTTATTTTGAAATTCCACTATATTTAATTACCTTTAAAAGAACAATAAAAAGATGTGAAAAGTTTTTTAATAGGTATAAAATATTTCTACGCAATGCCATGTCACATAAATATCATAAAAGGAAAAGATACCTCATTTGTATTCAAGTATTGTAGTACTCAGAAACTCGATTTCAAAACTTTTGACTTATTACGTCAAAACCGTTGAATCGGAAACAAACGAAACAAAATCCGTTAGTGTTGAATTTTATGTTGGTTGTCTCTCAGTATAGCAATGACAATCAATATTGATCTCTAATGACTTAAGTTAGATTTCCCTTCAAAGATTTGTATTCACTCACCCATAGTTTTGAGTATCACTTAATCATGATTTGCAGTTTTTCTTAGTTCAACTTAACTGAAAAAAATCATTTAAGGCTGTTCTCAACTGTTTTCGTCAACTACCGCAAAGCGTTTTTACACATTCACTAACTCATTTATAAATGTAATGGTACAAAATTGGCAGTGGTGACTAGGGAAGCGATTTGGAATCGAACTGTTTTTTTTCCATTTTTTGATCAATAGATTACCTATCGAGTTATAAGCGAAATGGGTCACGTGAGCGAGGCGTTTTTTCTCCCTTCCTGACTCTTTTTCTTCTCTCGTCTAGAAATTCTGTTCAAAACGTCAAGCTTGACAGCATATTCCAAAAGATCTATTGCGTTTACAACAAAACGGAAAGAACAGTTCGATTACACAGTTTCTGAATAACAACACCTGCTAGTTTTATGCGCTTCCGAAGAAAAATCAATTTAAACTTATGTCAGAAAGTTGCCCCTTTGGATTTAAGAACAGCCTTAAGTAGATGTGGTATTAACTTTTATAGGGATACTCCTGATAATTGTTATCTTTATTTTAAAATGTCAGTGTTCTGAAATACTCTATAAAGAACAATAAAGAGATGAGAATAAATAACTGGTTTTTTTTAATATGTATAAAATGTTTCTACGGAATGTAAACTCACATAAATAGTGTAACTGAAAAAAGTAACTGCATCTGTATTTAAGTATTGTTGGTGTAAGAACTTGTAAACTCGATTTCAAAAATTTTGATATATTATGTCAAAACTGTTAAATGGTAAACAAGAAAAAGTAACTAAAGCCGTTCATGTTGAAATTGATAGTAATTGTCTCCTAGTAGCATTGGCGAGTAATATTGGTCTCCTAGGATTAAAGTCAGATTTAAGTTTAAATATTTTTATTCACTTGCGGATCATTTTGAGTATCTTTTCAAACGGATTTGCATTTTATTCTCAATTCAGATTAAACTGAAAAAATATATTTATGTACATGTGGTATTAACTTTTATAGTAATTCTCACAGTAGTTATAATCTTTATTTTAAAATGCCGCTGTATTTAATTCCTCTGTAAAATAACAATAAAAATATGTGAATAAATAAATGTTTTTAAATAGATATAAGATAATTTAACTCCACAAAAAGTCACATAATTAACGTAACAGTAAAAGATACCGTACCTGTATTAAGAATTTTTAAAGTATATACTAATATAATAAAGTGAGAACTTCTGACAGACTGACTGACCGACTCACCATCGCAGAGTTGAAATGACTAAAGTCATGACCGCAAAATTTGGACAGTAGATTGCTATTACGTCCTAGGGAAGAAATAAGAGAGTATTTTTTAAATTTCACCCCTAAGGAGGTTAAATGTATCGAAAGTTTTAGGTCATTTTGCCATATCTAAGCAGCAATTTTAATCAGGAGCATAAAATTTAACATAACAAATTTACTAAAAAAATTTATAAACACTTATTTTAGCTATTTTAGAAATTCAACCACTAAGGGAAATATAAAGGATTGACTGTTTTAGGGCATTTCAGGATATCTCAGTAGCAGATTTAGGTAGGAGCGGGAAATTCATCAGAATATATCTACTAAAAACATAGTTAAACATATATTTTAACGATTTTAAAAATGCAATCACCAAGGGTGTTAAATAGGGGTCGAAAGTTTTAAGTCATTTCGTCACATCTCAGCAGCAGTTTTAGGTAGGAGCATAAAATATAGCTAAACCAATCTGCTAAGACAATAGTTAAACACATATTTTAGTGATTTTACAGCTATTTTAGAGATTTCGTCACCAACGTCAGTTAGGAACCCGATTATAGAAGATTAGATGAACAAGACAACAATTGCTGATTTTTGATTAGATATTTTGTGTAAGACATTTTTCCTAAGAAAAGATTTTTTAATTTCAAAATATAAATAAATGCCATACGAAATAAAGTTTCGCTAAATGCTACGCCCTTTGGATGACCTTCTTTTTCTTATTGTCAGGGAAGTTGTATATTTTTCTGTCACATGCCCCAAAGAAAATGCACGTTCTCATTTATACAGCCGGTGTTTTTTTATGATTATGTCAAAGTATAACTTCATATTTTCCTGATTGTCTTTTAACTATTTATATGCGGGAATGTACAGAGCTTCGTCATTATCATCACCATATTATTGTATTTTTAATTATTTTACCTGTAAGACCGTCAAGGTTAACATGGGCAAAGCCCGAGAAAAATAAAAACATTGTAATGAAAATGCAACGATCTGTACCTTGTTTTGTGTGAAATGTGATAACATCACGAAAAGATCTGGAAAAACATGTTGCTCAAGCAATCGATGATACCGTATGAATTCATAATCTCCAGTCCAAAATGTGGGGCATCAAGTGCATACTAAAGGCGCGTATAGTGCAAATTCCTACCACTTTTGTTTGGTGTTATCACATTAACAACAAATGTGAGAATGTCTGTTAAATGTTTTATTATAATATACTTCAGTTTAATAGTAGAGCTGTCATAAATGACGTGATGAGGACAGAACCCACATGGCTCCGTAACTTCACCCCCCGAGACGCTTGGGTTACAGGAACACGCCACTGAGACAGGGACTTGGATTCCCCCTTATTCAGTACCCAATGTCGGATCGCAGCAACCTGTATAATATTGTCTCACTTTGTATAATATTGAATTATTTAATGTCCTTATTGCTGTTTCACAAACTTTGCTACTGTAACATTTATCTATATCTAATATATATCTCTCCGCCCTCTGTCGCGCATATTGGCGGGCTCAGCCTCGTCTGAAATTTGTAATTTTTTTAAAACCTTAATAAAGGGGATCGGGAGGGACATCTATTCTTTACAGACTCACTTCCTAGTCTGAACAGTCTCTCTCGGGGAGTAAAAGTAAAAGTAAAAACATACTTCAGTTTTCTGAAAATTATTACCTTCAACCCAGATTGAGTTAGAATGACACACCCTGTGTTTGTGACTTAATAAGTGGTTTCCGACCCTATGTTCCTGTGTGATTTTTCATCCTTGTTGTATGCCTGATTTGCCATGTCATTATGTAAGCGTTTTTTTAATCACCCTGTATATATCATAATGTCTTCCCAGTAGAATTCTAGATCAATATTGGACCCCAAAGTCTACAGTCAGATAAAATTCCTTTTCAAGATTTTTATTCATCTGAGAGTTTTTTTAGTATACATTTATAAGAATTGATAGTTTTTCATATTAATCCCGTTTGACAAATATAAGCCAAAATCAGCCATGTTAACCGTTAAATGCCTGAGTTTTCAAAAATCATTTAAATATGTTTTTCGGATTTCTGTTTTTAAATAAATAATGGGAAAAATACTTTTAAAAAATCATACTTTGTTTTAAGTATGGTTTACGGCTACAAAACTGTTTGTTACTAATCGGCAATATTGGCGTTTAATTGAAAAAATAATTTTCCTTGATAAAATTCTATAATATTAAACACACAAGAATTTTGAGAACTATAATAAGAAATAAATTTTACTTGCTCACTGCAGACAAAAATAGGATATTTCGCAAGCTTCCAAAAAGAACATGTATCAACAATTGAAAAAATAAATCTATCTTTATTCATAAACAGCACAAGTGTTGACATCTAAATGTTGAAAATCGATTTAATAATATTTTCGGAATGTATTTTATTGGCAACATTAAGCATTATAGCTTCAATATTATTCCAATGGTACTTATAAGCCTAAATTGGGTATGTTGTCGAAAGGCAACACCCGGCATTGCGTTAAGATTCGTTGAAAAACAAAGTAACGCTCCTTCCGAACTATCAATCATTTTTTGATTTGTTTTACCACACTGATAATTATTCCGCCCTTGTTACTAACATGATCAAAACACTAAACTCTGTAAGTATTTATAAAACCGCTAAACAACAATCATTTTATTTTTCTGTGAAACAGAAAGAAACTTTCATAAGAAACTAGAATTTGCACCTTCAAAGTTAAATTTATTTTACTGTATTTTAAGTTGCAGCTGATTTTTCTTTTTTTTAAATAACCATCTTTTTGATAATGAAAGATTATTTGTTTAAGCAACAACAGCCTTCCAGCAAAACTTGATTCCAGAATTTTTTATTTATTACGTCAACACAGTTGAAAAGAAAAAACGTAAAGCGAAACAAATGCTTTTAGTGTTGAATTTGATTTGTATGATCTCCCAGTAGTATTTCCGATCAATATTGGCCTTAAAGTCCTTAAGTTTGGCCTTAAGTTTAAATATTTTTATTCACTTTCCGATTGTTTTGAGTATTCATTTAGAAGTATTTGCAGTTTTTCTTAGTTCAGAAAAAACTGAAAAAACGTATTTAAGTAGATGTGGTATTAACTTTTATAAAAATTCCACCGGCGATTAATCTCTATATTTTAAAAATTGTAGCTGTATTTAATTCCCTGTAAAAGAACAATAAAAAGATGTGAATAAATAAATATTTTCTAAATAGGTATAAAATACTTTAACAAAATGTGAAGTCACATGAATAACGTAACAGGAAAAATATACCGCATTTGTATTTAATTATTGTAGAAGTATATTAAATAATAATAGAAAAAAGAAATAGCTCTATTATAATATATGTATATATATGTACAAAACATAAAAGCTTTGAAATTCGATTTAAAAACTTTTGATTTATTAAGCCGAAATCATTCCAATGCGGGGACACGAAAACAAAACAAAAGTTTGTAGTGCGAGTTTTATTTGTGTTGCCTTCCAATAGCATTTCCATCCACCAAAGTCTAAAATCAGGTCAGATTTCCTTTTTAAGATTTTTATTCACGTGATACTAATTGTTTTGAGTATCTTATAAGAGTTTGAAGCACGAGGGCGGTTTTTTTCAACCTCTGATGGACCGTAAAATAAAGATTAGTGTGGATAATAAAATTCTGAGCTACTTTTCGACATAGTCTCAGTGAAGATTGAGTTATTTCTCATACTAGTGGGCAAGGGGGCGGGTATACCCTCTTCAAAGGAGATTGCCGCCAGTGTATTGAGGTAGGTCTCCAAGGCGCCTTGGAGATTTTTGTTGGAATGAAAAGTGAAATGGATTGCTGTCCACCCAGACCTATCTTCAGATATCGAAAGAGGTGACAATCACTCGGTGCCAGCCGAATTGATGGCCCAATAGCTTCTTTCTCGAATCTAAGGAGGGAGATTCGATAGGATGTGTTCGATTTGTGAAAGAAGCTGTTGGACCATCAATTGGGCTGACACCGAGTGATTGTCACCTTTTTCGAGATCTAAAGATAGGTCTGGGTGGACAGCAATCTATATCACTTTTCATTCTAACAAAAATCTTCATAACACCTTGGAGACCAATCTCAGTATGCTGGCGGCACCTTTGAAGAGGATATGCCCCCCCCCCTTTCCACCACCACCCTCGCCCACCAGTATGACAAATAACTCAATCTTCACTACGACTGTGTCGAAAAGTAGCTTTGAGTGAACTTGAATCCAGGCTATCAAAGAATTTTATTATTCACACAAGTCTTTATTTTATGGCCCATCGGGGGTTGAAAAACAAACAGCCCTCGTATTTCCCATTAGTCACGTTTGATAAATAAAGCATGTTTTTTTTAATTATTATTATTATTTTGGTAAAAATAATGTTACGTAAAAATAATGTAATTTTCACGGAAAAATAATGTTAATATCTATGGTATGGATTCTATTAGATAAATAATTTTATGTCATTAGTGTTTAAAAATGATTTCAGGCATATGGGCGCCGCGGTCGGCTCGAATGAAGCTCAATCTTCATATCCAATTTTCGACTACTCTATCAGGCAGCTCAGTGTTGAATTAAGAAGTGTCGCCGGGGGTACATTCCCACCCGGAAGATTTGAGATTTTGTGTTTTTAATGGTCAAAAGGTGCAGTTTTCCGCTTCAGAAATTTATAATGCCACGGAACCACAGAAATCCCTCTCAGAGAAAAGTGTCTTAATTCAACACTGGAGCAGCTGTGGCCGTGTATCAGCAATAACGCGGTGAATGTTGAGTTCCAAGTGGCTCAACGTCTGTGTTTGATCGGCGTAGACCAGCGACTTCACATATCCTCACAGAAGATAATCCATTGGTGTGAGATAAGATTTCAGTGGAGGCCAGTTCACAGGTTCATTACGCAAAGTGCTCACCAAATGTCTCCCTCAATAAACTTATGGTGTTTTGCACAATTTGCAAGCGTTGTTCTGGCGTAAGTCTATTCATGATGAAATGGCAAAACACACAGAACACAAATCATTTGTCAGCTGTCAAATTGACTGTGAATACAAACACAGTGTTGCCAATTTCCAAGCCACACCTCAAAAAAAAAAATGTATATTATTACATGGAAATTACTCTAGAGAGAAACATTTGCCTTGCATACAATATTTCAAATGAAAATCAAATTTCAAAGTCATTGGTTAAAAGGCGCAAAGGCCAACATAGTGAAAAAGATTCCCTGCCGGGACTCGAACCCGGGCCATCAGTTCAGCGCACTGAAGTTCTACCGACTAAACCACATGGAACGATACCAAGCCCGGAAAATCCGATACCGTTTCGTGTAAGCCCCAGGTCGGTGGCTCACGATAAGTATTCCATTTTGTGCTGAGTTTGTAGCCATGCCAACATATAATAGTGAGAAAGTTTCCGGGCTGGGTATCGTTCCATGTGGTTTAGTCGGTAGAACGTCAGTGCGCTATATTGATGGCCGTTGTTCGAGTCGGAATCTTTTTCACTATGTTGGCCTTTGCACCTTTTAAGCAATGACTTTGAAATTTGATTTTCATTTGAAATATTTCTATAACTAAAGCAGCGACGGTATAATTGTTTGCAGAAATGGGTACTACTTGATTATCCCGTTGACTAATTTCGCCACATTATACAAATCTCCAAACTATTCGCCAAATAGTACAAATTGACGTAACTTTTACGAAAATAATGATAGAACAAATAAATTAGAGTAACATTAACAAAAATACAAATAAAACGTCGAAATAAAAATCACTTGATGACGTAAACACGTGTAACTTGCTTAAAGTCAGGTCAATGTGACATTTAAGATCAACCGTTATTGATATTTAATCTTACAGCTTGGCGATAATTTTTGGTCGACGAAATAACCAAGTAGTACCCAGAAATGAAACGCTCTCTCCCGTAGTATCAGCCATTTTTAGACTTTTCTGTACAACACCGATCATTATTATACTCTCGTTACTTAGATGATAAAAACATAAGTACTGTAATTATTTCAAAAAGTAGCTAAAGAATGATAACATCTTAATGAGAAATAGAAATGAGAAGACAAAAAAAAAAAAAAAAAAAAAAAAAAAAAAAAATCAACAATATTCTCCTTGAGTTGCGATTTATTCTCTTAAAATAACCACATTTTTGGTTACGACATATTATTTGTTTAAAGGGTCTCAGGATTCTTAAAGCTTCAAAATTTTAATTTTGTTAAACTCCTATCTTTCTGAAATGTTTATTTAATTATTTCCTTATTATTCCCATTAGAACATAAGTTATGGTTTTTAGAATTATACCCCCCTCAATAGCTAAAGCGGCGTTTCCGAAATTATGAACTCATTTTTCTCAAAATGACGTTTTTCGGTATAACGCGCACGATATATCAAAAACTTCTCAATATTTTTTCCTGAAACTTTCAAAATAGGGGAGAGTAGCCGAATTTGGATCACTTCTCTTATTTTCAGGTGTAACTCACTTCATTTTTGGAATATCTTCAAAAGATCATTACACAGGGTCAATCTATTCATCTACTAACTAAATAAATATTTAGATCAATTTCTTTTTGAAAATCTTAAATTTTATTCTAATTTGAAATATTTGTCAAAAGTGGTCCAAATTCAGCAACTGGTCGCCTAAGTTGGACCCCAGTCTCCTAAATTGAACCAAATAATATCAGTCTGTTTTAATGACTAAAGAATATAACTAAATTTATTAAAAGCAAAGTTTGCGATTAATGAAACAATCAAACAAAATAACAGCAATGAAATATAATGAATCTGAAAATAAGAGTAATTGTTTTAAATCAAAATGTGTTCAAAATATAAATCAGAGTTATCAGTAATTAAGAATAGAAATTATGGAACTAATTTTCAGTTACTTGAATATCATGTAAGGAATGATGCACAGCTTATACATGAATTTTATTTATTGCTTTTGTTTTCCAGCGCACACAGCATGGAACCGTATTTGGCAATCTGAACACTGAATCATTTCTGCTATTTTATTTTTCTTACAAATTAGGCAAAACCAACCATCACTGTCTAGATTTTTCTTTTTAAATTCTGAATTATCAGACTTTTTTTTTTTTTTTTTTTTTGCAACAGAAGTTTTCTTTATATTATGTTTGTAGTTCTTCTCTTCCATCATTTTTTTGCTAATTACATTACGCATATTTTTTATAACTCGATGTTCCAATTGCTTTTGTGATGTGAAAGCTTCCTTTTTGTCTTTTTTTTTTCATTTAAAAGTTCAGTTTATATGACGATGATGTTAACACAACTGTTTTTTGGCTTTCTCTGTACTTTGATTTAACTGAATTTAGCAAGGGAAATAACATTTCTAATGATTTTTTTTGCTTTTGGGGAGGATTTGTAGCTGCAGCCTTGTTGCAAGTCAATTTCTTCACAACTTACTGTCTGCTTTTTGTTTCCTATATCTTTAACAGCTTTTGCTGTCACGGGTGTTTTTCTTCCAGACAGTTTGTCTATGTCTTTTTCAACAGTTTCATTAAGGTTTGAGATTTTATTCGTTTTAAAGGCAAAAAAGTATAATTCCACCCTCCAGAACTGTTAAAATTCTTCCATCACAAATGTCCTGCAGGAGGAAAATGTTTGAATTAAACTCTGTAAATCAAATACACCGTAGGGATAAGGAATTCAAAGAAAATAAATACAATTACATACAAGATAAAAGACATTGCAAACAAAATTTATTGCATAGACATGTAAAAATATTTTTATATTTATATAGGCCTAAACTGTATAAAAAATTAATCCACTTATACAAAAAAAAAAGCTTGCATGGAGATAGTAATCCATTATGAAATATAAAAAAATATAGTGTACAAAGCGTATCCTCCTCGAAATCCATTACTTGCTTTTCAAATTTATGATCGCATATCTGGTCCAATTTAAGCAACTTAAATTGGCCCAATTATGGCAACTGCGCCATTTTTTAAAACAGTTAATTTCAAGACTAAGAAAATAAACGAAATCAAACAAATCCGCGAGAAAATTATGCGCAATAAACAGATGGATTCATATATGTATATGAAAAGATAACAACTTATCTTAATTTTAAAATTTTCACTTACGTTTAGTAGGAAAAAATAGGATCAAAACAGCTAACTTTAGGTTTTTTTAAATTGTCTGAAAACAGCACGTGGTAGACGGCTGCTTCTTCTAATCATGAGTGACGTCATTCTGATGAGTAGGATTTCGGTGGTAGATGGAGTCTCTTTTTGTAATTAACGGCAGAATGGCAATGGTCCAAATATGGCTACTCTCCCCTATATGTTTCATGTTAGTCTGTATAAACTGAACCTAAAATTTCTTTTTTATTGTTCAAAAAAATATTTTTTTAGGTGATTATACTGTTGAAATTTTTAGAATTTCGTATTAGCTAAATACAACTTTGTATTAAAAATACAAAAATGCATTAAATGCAAATTTATTTAGGTTCAGAGTAATTATCATAATCTGCTTTATAATTAGGGGCCCAAATTTCCATTCTATTTGCAAAATTTATTTTGCAATCCTGCGCCTAAGCTTCCATACCAATTTTCTGCTTTGAAAAGGTCCTACGGTTTGAAGCCCACCATAAATATTAATTCCTCATCTTGTAATTTTTTTAATTCATGAATTTAAAAAAGCATACTTATATCTTTCATCTCCGAAAATAAAATGTGTTTTAAAATCATATACATTTTAAAATATCAAATGCTAAAAATGGTCATTTTCTTCTTTTTTTCCATTTTTAAAAATATTCAGATCCCTTAACCCTTACCCGCGCGGAGTAATTCTGTTTATAAACTGATGAAATAATCGACTGACACCGGAATTTATAAGCGAATTTATTAGAAAATACGAACTTTCTTATTTTGACGTACATTATAATAGGAAAATTTTAATTAAATATTCTTGGTGCCGTTTGTCAGTTTTGGAATTAAAATTAGGTGTTCTTTTTTAAGGACACCGCCCTCGAAAGGGTTAAACAATAACAGTATTCCTGTTAAACATAATTTCAAACCTTTTGATTTGCTATGTCAAAATTATTGAACCGGAAACATGAATCGAAACAAAAGGCGTAAGTGCTAAATTTGATTTCTGTTGTCTCCCAGTAGCATAGCCGATCAATATTCGTTGTTTCAGGCTAAAGTCACGTCTGATTTTCTTTAAAAGATTCTTATTCACTTGGCAATCGTTTCAGATATCCACTTATAAGGATTTACAGTTCTTCTTTTTTCAGCTGAACACGCGAAGAAAATGTTTAAGAAGATGCATTATTAATTGTTATGGGAATTGTACCAGTTTAATTTGTAACGCCAATGTATTTAGTTTTTGTATAAAAATAGCAAGAAACATGTTGTAAATAAACGAAGTTTATTATATATAGATCTAAACTAATTCAACTAAATATAAAATCCTTTAAAAGCAACACAAACATACACGGCCTCCTTTTCCAAGTACTGTAGATATAAGAAAAAGAAAATTGAATTTAAAACTACCGTAAATCGGGGCTACTTTGAACCACTTTTTCCTGGTTCCACTATTTCCATTATTAAAAAATAGTATACATGATTTTTCAACGTCGAAATTGAATTGTAATCAATTAACAGGAAACAATAAAGCAAACTGTATGGTTTTAGAGAGGCAATTTTTTTATTTTTTAACATTTTTTTAAATTTTGGAACAAAGTAGCCTCTGCTGGGGCTTCTTTGGTCCATTCACTTATTTTCATATAAAATGAATACAATTCATATGTTGGAATATTGAAACCAATTAGCAATTGATTGCAATAGAATCTGCTAATGAGTCAACACAGCAAACTTGATAAACAATTTTTAATACAATTTAAACACAATAAAACAAATGTTAATATTAAAGACACGAGAAACTGTTTTCATCATGTTATCCTCAGCAACTGGAACAAAAATAATTACTGTAACATTTTGCTAAAGTAACATTTGAAAAAAAAAATGTTACTTAATACATTTTTAAAGAGATTTGATTGTATAAAAGACATTTCGGAGTAACTGCAGCTACTTCCGGACCAAAAAAGGCCTGGCATAAAGTAGCCCCGAAAAACTAGTTTTTATGATAGTTTTATGAAAATGTAAACATTTTCTGTCAAAATAAAAAGTAAAAGGAAAAACTATGATCACACATGGATTATCAGTTACTAAAGGTAATATTTTGACACTTACCTTATTGTATCTCTTATCCAGATTGTCTTACAATAGAAATTATGGGGAGTTAAAATCTACACAGAAAACAGTTGTTTACAAACATATCCATTGTTGCCACTAAAAAATTATAAATTATCCCCAAACTATTCGAATTCCCTATAGTAGGGTCTAAAATATTTTTCAAGTGCAAAAACTCCGAATTATCTTGTATTGTTTTTTCAATACGAAGAATAAAACCCCTTTTTATGGGATGGACCAAAATAACCTTACAAGGACCAAAGTAGCCCGGTTGACGGTGTGAGATCAATTGTATATTTGATAAATTGTAAATATGATTGTATTATAAACTATTGATATTTGATAATTTTAAGAGAAGTTTAATGTCAAATTTAAGTGAAAGAGATGCATACTGATATATTTTATGTTTAATTAATCAGAACATATCGAACTAAATGGAAACGGACATTCCTTTGCATGGTTAACAGATAAATTTAATTTAATTATGAAGTACGAATTTTTGTATTTTCCTTCATATTATAAATTTCTTATCTGTTACAGAGAAAATGCACCAAAATAAAAATAAAATTCCGAGCATATTCTGATTCAATATTTTTATCAATGTAACTTAACGATATTAATGTTATGTAAAACGTCTGATGAAAATCTTTATTTTTGTTGACGGATTTCAGTTTAGTGTCGAAGTGGGATATCGTTAAACGTATGATGAAAATCTTTATTTTCGCTGACGGATTTCAGTTTAGTGTCGAAGTGGGATATCGTTAAACGTATGATGAAAACCTTTATTTTCGTTGACGGATTTCAGCTTAGTGTCAAAGTGGAATTTCTTTAAACAGTATGATGAAAATCTTTATTTTCGCTGACGGATTTCAGTTTAGTGTCAAAGTGGGATATCGTTAAACATTTGACGAAAATATTATCTCTATCTTAGTCAGAGAACAGTCGAAAGAAAGGAATAACACTTATTTTCTCCATTCAGATGATTGTATTGGACAAAAAATTAGAATTTGTTATTCAGAAACAAAAAAAAAAAAAAAAAAAAAAAAAATTCCATCGAGCTATTAAGGTAAAATTTACTTTCATTATTTTTACTGAATACTTAAAACTATTAATGCGAAAAAAAGTTGCATAGTGTTAAGCTGATAAAATTAATTAACTTAAGCTCATCATATATATTAAAGCGGAAACCTGATTCTCTAAGATCAGTCTAAAAAATTCACGCATTTGCGCATTTGTGAAGTTAAATCTGCCGGATCCTCCATTTAGAGGAATGGTAGAGAAGTTCTGGTTAGCAGGGTGGTCTAAAGCACCAGTTTAAAGCTCTGAACTTTTGAAGACGACGCGTTTTCGACCCCAACGCCCGGCAAAATGATTTCTGTACCATTTTTGGCGATAATTCATTTCGATAATGTCATATTTTATTAAGAGGAGAAGTTATATTATTTTGATTTTATTATTATTTGAATGGTTTATCATTAAATTAAATTTAACTCTCAAAATATTTTGAAAAAATAATTTTATATTTAAAATATTTAACCTAAAATATTTTGCATATAATTATCAATTAAATAAATTGAGCTGATAAATAACTTTTGATTATATTTTTTTACCATTATCAATAATATATAAGTGTGTGAGTCAAAAGGAAAAGTTTTCCTTTTTTCCGTAAAAAAATAAAGAAAGAAATAAAACGAAAAGAAAGGAAAATATTCATATAAGAACTATAAAATAAATTATATTGATATCCATGGTTTAATATTTAAAAAATGAAGAAAAAAGCAAAATGAAATTCAAGTAATAAAAAATATGTATTATAAATCGTTAGTTGCATCAAATTTCAAAATTAGGCTTTTAGCGAATGAGACTGATATAAATAAAATTAATGGCAGCTTTTAAAGAGCGTGTAGTTAAAAAAATAAAAATAAAAATAGATAGTTATTTTTTCAACAAAAAAAGTGAGACTGTAGTAAGTCAAAATAAAAGCTCTGCCCAGTATTTTTTGGTAAATTTCTGATAAAAGGCAAGCATAATTGGTTGTAAATTATAAACTTAAAGTTCTTTCACTTCATTCGATAGGTTAGACTGACAGCACCCTCTATCTCGTCTTCAAGAAATAGGAATCACTTATGCAATATAAAAATTCTCACAATTTCAATAATTAATTTAAAAGCAACTAATTCAAAATTCAAGAAATTTTCTAATGGAACATTCAAGTTATTTACCGCCAAATCTTGACGGGCACTTTCTAGTTTAGCTGTAAAATATATCAATACAATATTTTAAAACCATAATTGTGTACATAGGGTACAAGCCATAAAATATCAAATTTTAGTTGGAAATTTGAAATTTATTTTTTTTTACTAATATTCCCATTATTAGACCGATATATAGATTTTAAATAATTTTTTTCATAAAAATAGAAAAGATCGTGCAGTGAAGGGTTAAATTTAGTGTGAATATTTTGGCTGGGCAAAACTATTGCTGCAAATATCCTCCAACTGGCAGGAGCACAGCCCAGAGAAAATCTGCTAGAAGGAAGCTACCATATTTGGCAAATAAAATGATAGTCACATAATGAACAATGACGGTTACATAATAAAAATTACATAATTAATAAATAAAAACAAGGTAAAATTAGGAACAAAATTTAGAGTTGACAACGACATATATAATCTTCCTTGGAAACAAAGCACGCGTTGGATGATAACAGAAATAATGATTCGTGAAACGAATTCTTTTTTTTTTCAATTGAGTGAATACATTGAATAAGACAGGGTGATGTAACAAGGAAGGTCTCCAGAAACGCATGCTCAAAAAAAAATCTGAAAAAATTACAGAATGTTCTACTCATGATGATATATATGTTCATAAAAAATTACGGCGGAACCTTGATAGAGCGTCGTAAAAAAAGAAGGATAATTTCCTTTTCTTGGCGATTTATCGCTGGTTTGCGACACAATTAAATAAATAAATAATACGCTTTTATGATAAATATACTCTTTTAGGAAAACTTTTTCGACTCCTTATATTGAATTAATTTAAGTAAATTGTTGTCATGGAAACATTAATCAACATTTATTCAATATCGAATTGTATAAGGAGAGCTTTCTTAATCGAACTGTTACGTTTAAAATACATTTGTAAAATTAAATAACTTCAGCTACACGCAACTGATATATATTATTGAAGCTTATAGAAAAAATAATAAACTATTTCATCGTTTTAGTTTAAATTCATTAGTACATAATTACATGAGTAATTTCATAAGTACTGCATTTAACTAGCTCTTTCAAAATGCATTAATTGCATCGCTTGCATTTGCCGAGGGAAAATGTTGCTCGACAAATCGCGCAACGCGTTCGTCTTTTCTTACCAAATATTCGAAAGGGCTATCTTATTTTTTACAGATTTTCTACTGGAATTCAGCGGTTAAATTTCACTTGTCCTGTATTGCACACATAAGTAGTTTAATCAGCATTTTTTTTTTCAAAATATTCTGAGTATGCGCTTTAAGCAGACCTTCCTTGTAAGATGTACATCAACCAATCGCGGAGATACATCTGGTCATGCTTTTGAAGTTGGGAAGCAGTGGTCGATGGGCCTTGCTTCATTTAATGTACTGAGGTAGGACGATGGCCATAAACAGACATCATTGTAAAAAAAAAACGGACTAAAATACGGAAATTGTACTGGCAATCGAGACGCCACTACTATTTCCGTATTTTAACGGACAATTTTCCCCGTAAATTCGAGAAAAATTTCCGTTTTTCTGGAATTTACGGAGGAAATTTTCCGTTAAAATACGGAAATTGTACAAGCGTCTCGATTGCCCGTGCAATTTTCATATTTTAGTCCGTTTTGTTTTTACAGTACATAGGGCTACATAAAGTGTTTCAAGTTTGTTCTTTTGACTTCGGGGAATTGTCTTTTAATCATGTGTCCGTAGTTCAAATTCATTGCAGTTTGTTAAATGGGCAATCGTTTATAATACTCTTATCAGATAAGTGTAGGGATTTTTTTACAGTCTGACACAAGTACAGTACCTGAATGACCAAATTACTAATACGACGACAGCATTACTATTGGTATTCATCAGTGAAAACATGTCGAGAGATCTCAATTTCCTTTTTTGTATCGCTAAAAATTTTACAGAACCTCTTTCTGAAAGAATATAGCGAAAAAATTTCTTATGATTATTGTCTATATACAAATAAAGCAATTTTCCGTCTGTTCAGAAAGTGTGAGAATTTATTATAGAACTTCCCATTTAATAAAACATTTTTATTAGACAGTATAAAAATCTGGGAGGATCAATTTTGGAATTTTCTTTCAAATGCTTAAAATACACTCCTGTATTTATTAAACATAGAAAATACAAGTATTTTTCATACGCTAAAATAGCGCACTCGCTTATGTTTGACTTTTTTTTTTCTTTTAAAGCTTTAATCATAAAATCTCTACAACATAAAATCTTAAATGTTCTAAAGCTAAGCTTTTTACTTTAATCTTTTATACTTATGCATTTTTATAATTTCTTGGTAATGCTTTCGAACAACTAAATGGATTTCCATACCTCTTAAATCCTTAACGTTTTTTGCTGAACATTCGAATTTAAAAGGGTTTCCTTACTTAAATTTCAACATTATTTTACTTAAGTTAAACGATCAAATGTATAAATGACATTAAAAATATAAAAAATCAATAATGGCAACTGTTTTAGAACTCGGAACCAGAAACATTTAGAAAACATACCATTAAAAAGTTTTTTTTTCTTTTAAGTTGTTTGATTTGTTTTTTTTTCGACAGGTAAATATTTTGCACATTAAATTGGCCTCTTATTAATAATAGCGATTTAATTTTTACGTCCTTTGTTAATTTGCGTTGAATTTAAGAATAAATTGGACATTTATTTATTTTATTTTAATTTTTGTCATGGAGCTACAAAATATAAAAGCTTTTATTTAAAAAATAACTCTATCTTGTACGTTTTTATATTTTAGAAATTTTTAAAAGCACTATGATTTCTTACTTTCTTTATACGTTAAAGATAATTAAAGAAAAGCATTGATTATCAATTTAATATATTCTATTATTGTTAAAAATGCATTTTGTTTTATTTTTTGGATAGTTTAAGAACATAGAAAAAATCATTTATTTTACTTTATTTACGGATATTAAACCTAATATGTATTACAATTTTGAATTATAAATGGATTGCTAAATGTTATTGAAAAATAAAACAGGAATTACAGATGATACATTTTATTCATTTTGAAAAAAAAAATGTTTTATGCTTATATTCAAGAGAATATTTCAACATTTCCCATATTTATCGGTAATCGGTTGTACTCTTAGTCATTTGCATTTTATTTCTAACAGTACTGTTTAAAATTATAGGATTTTGTCTGATCTTTTAAAGTCAGTTTCTAAATGTTGAACATTCTTTTGAAAAATATAAGGTGGGCCATAGGTTTCCACAGTTATGATATTAACATTTCATATACTCGGGAAAAATTCGTGTGAGTAAATAACAGCGAATCCAAATCATGCTTATTTCCGGGAGGAGGGCAGGGAGGGGGGGAAGCAGTCGCATATTTGGAAGTAATATAGAGCATATTATATATATATATATATATATATATATATATACATATATATTTAAATGTGTACTTTTCCTATGTATGGAAATTTATGGCATACCTTATTTACAACGTGCAAACGTAATTGTAAAAAAAATCAATGGATGTAATTTTAACCTTAGATTTTATAACTTTTAAACTAATAATGCGAAGAATAACAAATATGCGAAAATTAAGAACGAAATATGCTGCTTATTTTAAGTTTTTAATTTGTATGGTTTTATTTTATCTATTGCTTTCTTAGTTATACATTTGTAAGTTTAAAAAAATTCTGATATTTAAAAGATTAAATGAAGTGTTTTTCTAAACTAAAACGACTTTTTAAGTTTATAACTATCTTCAGCTATTTGTAATAACTATAAATTAGAAAAGTGAATTGAACTTCAAATAATAAATGTGTTAAGAAAAGGTTTTGCGTTACCTTGATGTAATTTACAGTGCAACCGTATATTCTTAAAAGTTGATCTTATTATTCGCAGTAATAGTTAATTTTTAAGTAGTTAAAAATTAACTTTTGCTAGTTTGATATGCGGCATTAGAAAACTTTCAAATTTTTATTATCAAGTTTTAAAGAAACACTTCTCAGAAAATTTTTCTCAACGATCTTCTTCAATTATTTTGAATATTCACGTTTAATTCAGTTTTGTATGATATATTTAAAGTAGCAAGCGTCTTTAAATGTAATGCTTGAATATTTTTTCGGAAATAACCACACACAAAGTAAAAGTAATAGCCTTACAAGATAAACAAATTAGAGATTTGCTTGTTTTGATACTTAATTATTTGTATTATGTTGATTGCATTTATTTAAATGTAATCTGTTTTATTTAATTAAAAAAATCAACGTAAAATGTTTTTTAACCATTGCATATGATAAATGATAGAAAAGTAAATAACCAATTTAATTAAGTATTTGTTGTTTAATTGAATATTTAATATATCTAGTATTTATTAAACATTTGTAATATATTTATATAATGTTTATTAAAGATTTAATAATATTTAATTAAATGTTTATGGGGAATAACTTGTTTCGGGAAAACGCACAACCGTAGCTTTATAAAAATACACTGCTTACTATGCAAAAATGTCTGCATAAATAAAAAAATCTGAAAAATTTAGTTGTGACAAAATAACTTATTTCGTTAAAACGCTCAGCAGTTAAAAACATTAAATAAAAAATAATAATGAAAGCACGGAACACTTAAAAATTTCTTTGCAATAAATAAATAAATAAATAAATAAAATTTCTGTACGTGCAGCTTTTTTTCCGAAATTAAAATTCAGCATAACCAGCCTAACCTCTTTCGAAGTCATTTCGAAACGTTCGTTATCATAGCAACCATTTTCATCCATGAAGCAAAATTTCGGAAATATTTTCCTTCGTTTTCCGGACGATGCAAAAACTTGCCGTCAACTGACTTGACTTTTATTAAATAAAGAAAAAGTTCTTTAAAGGAGATATACATATACTATTCATAGAGGGTATTCATACAGGGGTATAAATCACAGCTTTGGATGGCAAATATTAGATAGCGAGACCATTTGATAAAGAATAAGGTGCAGAAGGGACTTAAAAAAATTCTCTGACATTCAAAAACCTCTGTACAAACACAGAATAAAGTTTATTTCAAATAAGACTACGAAATTTACTGTATTCGGCTAAATGATTAAAACAGTATTCATTTTACTAATGAAAAAGAAAAAAAAACCCGCGAAAAACGCGTATTTTATAATATTCGTTTTTAAACTAGTTAATTTAATCAATGCCCTTTTAATTACTTATTTTTATATACTTATTTATTTTATTTTATATTTACTCAGTACTTATTAAGTTTATTCCTATTTTTTCATTCTAATTTAAATAAAGGTTATTCGTAATCATTTCTTAATTTCTTCAATTAATTTCATTTCTGTTTTCTGGGTATAGATGGCAGCATTTAAAAAAACCTAATTACAATATAGTTTTCCTTTTTCACACCAGCTGGCAGCAATGTTCTGGTTCTCAGCAACTTCTGCCCACATGTTCTAATAGTCCTAAATCTGTGAGTCAACTTCATAATGTTTTGGATACTTGTATGTAATTAAGGTACTGTGCTCTTATAATTTTTAATATCCTGTGTGAGGTGTATCTTTCTTTAGATGTCTTGGTATTTTATTTTATTTTCTTTTATGATGCGCTATTAGGTGCTAAATTTTGTCATTTTAGGCTTAATACCGACAAAATTGGATGAAATAACGCATCTTCACTATGAATTAACCAACAAGCACCTCTGATGATTCTGTGGGTTATTCATAGTTTCTTATTTTATTACATACTGGTTTCCTATATTCATATCTTGTTCATCTTTAGAATTTTACCATTGTTCGTATATTTGTGATTTCATCTTTATTATATATTTGGAGATTTCGCAAGCAACACCTGCATTAGACTGAGTGTCCCCGTATTTTCCGCTTCGAGATTAAAAAGGAAACGAGCCTTAACGAAGCTGTGTGAAGTGGAAATGCAGAAGAAGTAAAGAGAACGAAATGAGTTTTTGCGACGCAGGGTTTTGTTAAAAAAGAACAGAACATATTACGGTGAAATAAGATTGAATATTTACACGACGTAAGAAAATCTCTGAAATATTCAACGACGTCCTGAATTATAGACTTTAAGCTAATTAAAGAACGAGAAGAATGTTTATATCTGTATTTTTTGTTTGTGCTCGTCTCAATAAATGTCAGTGTTCGTCCTAAAAGTGAGTTGTGAGTTATGTATGGAGTCTCACCCCCATAAATTGGCGTCAGAAGTGACAGTTAACCCACCAATATGATTAATTAGAGTTATTCATCCTACATATTCAAGCCGGATATTATTCTAACGGTGAGTTCATTATTATTATTTTGATTATGAAGTTAGTTGAGATACCTGAAATGGAAGTTGCATTTAAAAACGAACGAACGCATAAAATTAAATTGCTGCATAAATTCCTATTTGATGCTGACGGTGATCGCTCTAATAGAAAGAGAATACGTGATTTTACTGGTTTCGGTTTTCAAACCGACAGCACCGAATTCAAAAATAAAATAACTAAAGTTCAAACTGATTTTTCATTAAATGATCTGATTACAGTGTGCAATCTACTTTGTATTGATAATGAGGGATCTTTAAACGATCTCGCAACCCGATTAGTGACATACCTTTCAGACTTGACCTTACTACAAAATAATATTATACAAAATGAAAGTGACACCGACTCGGAACCCGAACTGCCTTCAAATAATATGACTTCAAGTAATAACACTCAATTATCAAATTTTAACAAACAACAGCAATTTCCAGTTCAAAGTTTTATGCCATCGTCTATGAATTTTACTGATATTGAAAGTGTAATACCTCCTTTCGATGGTAGTTCTTTAGTGATATACAGGTATGGTTTAATAATTTTGAGGATGTTACTAATGTGTTTAATTTATCTGGCTTTCATAAATTCATATTTTGTAAAAGATCATTACGAGGAAAAGCCCAGTTATTAGCACAAACAGAATTTCATATCAATTCATATGACAAACTTAAACAACTCTTAATATCAGAATTTAGCTCCACTTATAATTCTGCCGAGTTACATGATATATTAAATAAACGAAAATTGCAAGAAAATGAATCAGTAGAAGAATATTTTCTTATCATGAAACAAATATGCTCGCGTGGTAAAATCGAGGATTCCGCATTAATGCAATACATCATAAACGGCATACCCGACCCCGTTTTCAGAAAATCAATGTTATATGGATGCCAATCCATTGTAGAATTCAAGCAAAAGCTCAAAATTTATGACAAAATTCGACATGACTTTGAGAACACTAAATTTCGTAAAGTCAAACCTGAAATGACAGTGAAAGAGAAATCCTTTCGACTAAAATCTGATCTTTTTTGCTTTGATTGTGGTTTGTCGAATCATAAAAGTAGCCAATGCAGACATAAAGATAAAGGCCCTCGTTGTTTTAATTGTTCGAATTTTGGCCACAAATCGGCTCAATGTGATCAACCAACGAGGCCTAGAGTTAAGTCAGAACCCTCCAATGTTTCCACTGTCACATCGAACACTTTCATGACCAAACAAGTCATTATTTCGTCTGTAAATGTTACATCATTGGTAGACACAGGTAGTGAAAGAAGTTTACTAAAGGAAAGTATTTATCGCAAACTCCCTGCAATTTCGAACCTTGAACATTCAACTATCATATTAACTGGATTAGGAAATACTATAATCAAACCCCTAGGTTTTTTCTCTACGAACATTATGATAGATGATTTTAATTATACAACTAATGTTTATGTAGTCCCAGATTATTCCATATCTTTTGATCTTATTATTGGTACAGATATCATTCAACAAAGTATTTTAACAATTTCTGGAAATAATATTTCGATGCAAAAAATCGAGAAAAATGACGATACGTCCAATAATTTTTTGATTAATATTGCTCATGTGTTAGACGATCTTAATCTTGATTTATCTCATATTACCGATGAAACAATACGTTCAAAAATTCCAGAACTTATTCAAAATTATTCCCCTAAAAAAATAAAGACAACTGATGTTAAATTATCAATTCATCTGGAAACGAAGAACCTGTTACTTGTCCTCCCAGGCGCTTGGCGCAAATAGAGAAAAACTTCGTCGAAAAACAAATTTCTGAGTGGCTCGAAAAAGGAATTATTCGTAAAAGCACTAGTAATTTTTCATCACCTATTGTCCTAGTAAAAAAGAAAGATGGTTCATATAGATTGTGTGTTGACTATAGGAAGTTAAATTCTAAAACACATAAACAACGTTTTCCCCTCCCAGTAATTGATGACATTATTGATCAGTTGCATTCTGCAAAAGTATTTATTACTCTTGACCTTAAAAATGCTTTTTTTCATGTCGAAGTAGAAGAAAATAGTAGAAAATATACTTCTTTCGTAACACATTCTGGTCAATTTGAATTCTTATATATGAATTATGGCCTTAGCGATGCACCCTTAGTGTTTCAAAGATATATTTATAACGTTTTTCGAGACCTCATTAATGAAAAAGTACTTATTGTCTATATGGATGAGTTCATAATACCAGCTGAAAACGAAGTCGAAGGACTCCAGAAATTACAACGCGTCCTTACAACTGCATCCGAATATGGTTTAGAACTGAATCTCAAAAAATGCCACTTTCTACAACGAGAAATTGATTTTTTGGGTTACCACATTAAAAATGGTCAACTGCACCCATCCCCCTTAAAAACTAAAGCTGTCCTTAATTTCCCAGAACCTAAAAGTATAAAAGATGTACATTCATTTGTCGGATTAACTTCATATTTTCGTAAATTCATTCAAGATTACTCTTTAATAGCTAAGCCTTTAACAGATCTTCTTAGAAAGGACACTAAATTTCACTTTGGCGACCAGCAACGAAATGCATTTAATCAGCTGAAACACATCCTTTCTTCAGGTCCTGTTTTAAGCATTTATAACCCTAGTAACGAAACAGAAGTTCACTGTGATGCATCTATTGACGGTTACGGAGCAGTCCTCCTTCAAAAGTCTTCTATTGACAATCAATTTCACCCTGTCTATTTTATGAGCAAAAAAACCACAGATGCCGAACGTAAATATTCGAGTTATGAATTAGAAGTTTTAGCTGTCATAGAAGCCCTTAAAAAATTTCGCGTTTACATTCTAGGTATTCCTTTCAAGATAGTCACAGATTGCAACGCATTCGCCCTTACTATGAATAAAAAAGATCTTTGCACCAAGATCGCTCGATGGGCTTTAATGTTAGCTGACTATAACTATACAATCGAACACAGACAAGGTACACGCATGCGCCATGTCGACGCTTTAAGTAGAAATCCAATATGTATGGTCATTCAAGATAGTTTTACTACCAAAATCATACAATCACAGAACACTGACGAACATATACAGGCCATCAAAGAAATTTTGAATACAAAGCCATATGACAACTATTTCCTTAAAAATAACGTTCTCTATAAAAATCATAAAGGTATCGATCTGATAGTTGTGCCGGATGAAATGCAGCTAAATGTCATTAAACACGTTCATGACAAAGGACATTTTGGCCTTAAACGCTGTGAAGAACTCCTTAACGAAGAATTTCTCATCCCTAACATGTCAAATAAAATTGATAAAATTATAGCAAATTGTGTAACATGCCTTTTGTATAATCGCAAACGTGGCAAACAAGAAGGTGAATTACATCCCTTACCTAAAGAAGAGACTCCTCTCCAAACCTACCACATTGATCATTTAGGCCCTCTTGAAACAACCAACAAAAATTATAAACATATTTTGTCTTTAATAGACGCATTTACTAAATTCGTCTGGTTGTATCCATGTAAAAGTACTTCTGCTACCGAAGTTATATCAAAACTACGACAACAAAGTCATACTTTTGGCAATCCTTCCATTATCATTAGCGATAAAGGTCCTGCATTTACAAGCAAAGAATTCGCTGATTATTGTCAAGATGAAAATATAAAGCACGAGACAGTTACAACTGGCCTTCCCCGTGCCAATGGTCAAGTAGAGCGACTTAATTCCACCATAATTTCTGTAATCTCTAAAATGTCCAAAGACGAACCGACCAAATGGTTTAAACATGTTCCTAAAGTTCAACAAGTCATTAATTCAACTTACCAAAGAAGCATTAAGAGAACACCGTTTGAAATATTATTTGGTACAAAAATGAAACAGAAAGAAGATGTACAAATTATTGACCTCTTAAACAGTGCAGTCGAAGAACAATTTATGAAAGACAGAGAAGAGCTCCGTAAAGAAGCCAAGAAGAATATTCTGGAAATTCAACAAGAAAACCGCAAGCACTATAATTTACGACGTAAGAACCCCGTAAGTACAAGCTTGGTGACCTTGTAGCAATTAAGAGAACCCAGCAAGGACCAGGTTTAAAGTTGAAATCTAAATTCTTAGGTCCGTATAAAGTAATCAAAGTGAAGTCTAACGACACCTACGACGTAACGAAAATCTCATCAACTGAAGGACCGATAAATACTAGCTCCTGTGCTGAATACATGAAACCTTGGCCTGACGAAAACTGAAACTTTAAAAAAAAAAAATACGATGTTACGCTACTTCAACTATGATGTGCAGATTAATTTTTCTTTTTCTCTTTTCCCCTAAGAACAGTTACTGGTTTTTGTTTTTTGTTTTTCAGATTCTATTTTACCACATGTCGCTGCGGCAACTCCAGATGTCAGGACGGCCGCTTGTGGAGATTTCGCAAGCAACACCTGCATTAGACTGAGTGTCCCCGTATTTTCCGCTTCGAGATTAAAAAGGAAACGAACCTTAACGAAGCTGTGTGAAGTGGAAATGCAGAAGAAGTAAAGAGAACGAAATGAGTTTTTACGACGCAGGGTTTTGTTAAAAAAGAACAGAACATATTACGGTGAAATAAGATTGAATATTTACACGACGTAAGAAAATCTCTGAAATATTCAACGACGTCCTGAATTATAGACTTTAAGCTAATTAAAGAACGAGAAGAGTGTTTATATCTGTATTTTTTGTTTGTGCTCGTCTCAATAAATGTCAGTGTTCGTCCTAAAAGTGAGTTGTGAGTTATGTATGGAGTCTCACCCCCACTTTATTATATATATATATATATATAATATATATATAAGGGCTGTTTAATAGCCTCTGCTTGTTAATCAGGAGAAGACTCTTTATATGAGTTCGGGGCTGGTTACTAAGCTTTGGAATTCTCCTTCGTAATGTTAAACCTTACCTTAAATGCCTGATTTTTCAAAAATCATTGTAATAATGTTTTTCGGCTTTCATTTTTTAAATAAATCATGGGAAAAATACTTTTAAAAATCATATTTTGTTTTAAGTGTGGTTTACGGCTAAAAAACAGTTTGTTACTAATCGGCAATACTGGTCTTTAATTGAAAAAATAATTTTCCTTGATAAAATTCAATAATATTAAACAAACAAGAATTGTAGGAACTATAATAAGAAATAAATTTTAATTGCTCACTGCAGAACAAAATAAGGTATTTCGCAAGCTTCTAAACAAAACAAAAAGAACAAGTAGCAACAACTAAAAAAAATAAATCTTTCTTTATTCTTAAACAGCCCTAGTGCTGCCATCTACATGTTGAAAATCGATTTAATAATATTTTCAGAATGTATTTTATTGGCAACATTAGGCATTATAGCTTCATTATTATTCTAATAGTATTTTAGAGCCTAAATTGGGTATGTTGCCGAAAAGCAACACCCGGCATTTAAGGTTTAAATCTATAGATTTTTGATGCATTCGTATATTTAAAATATCTTCTCGGGAAATTCATATTTTTTATCATCTTTTTTTCTGCGTACTCTTTTTAAAGGATGTCTCTTTTTTTCTTAGTTTTCAAAATAGTTCTAAAATCTATGCTGAATTTAATATTTTATGTGTTAAAAGCGGACCAACTGCAAATAAGATTTTAACACTTCCTATAAAATTAAGTCTATACTTTAGAAATATTTTGAGAACTAAGAATTATTTTTTTGCTTTGTTTTATCATTTTCGTCTGCAGCTGCTGGGTGCTCCGCTACAGGCACGTGACAGGTTGACACGTGTTAGCGTCCGCTCGCTAAGTACACAAGTACTGACTGAGACATTTAGATGCAAGTCGGCACGGGTTGCCGTTGTTCAAATGCCATGAAACTTTATTTACAATTGTTTTGACATAAAAGGAAAAAGATGAGAGGGTATGCGAAAAAATAAACTGACTTTCATTTTTTTGGGACACCCTAATATATATTAATATAGATTGAATAAATTTATATAATGTTTAGTGAAAATGACAAATATTTAAAACTATTTTCGGAATGTAATGTTTTTTCCTAAAGCTGGTATATAAATGGATATGGAAATCTTTACTAGAGCGTTAAAAACATTATGCGATACCTATCAGAGATTAGTACTGAAATGTTCTAAATAATTTCCGTTGAACATACTCAATCATGTCAAATAGTATGAAAAGTACTGACTAGGGAAAATATGTTTCACAAATTAATCCTTAAGATAGTCATTAAAAAAATCTAAACCGATCAATTCCATTTATATAATAAATTAAGTCCTTCTTTCGAAATTATTAATTTTATAGAAATGAGGAAGAAATAGCTCGACAGTTTTTGATCTGGATTTTATTCTAAAATTGATATGAAAAATGATGATGAAGTGTTTTTGGAAAAAAACTACACTTGTTAAATCCTATGGAAAATAGCTCATATTGAACTAACTTTTTCGCGAGGACCATTGACACAATTGTGCAATTCTTATTTTTTTTTTCAAAAGTTTAATACCATATAAACTATTAATTTATCGTTAGGCTAGATGTAAAAAATGCAATTGTTGCCTGCTTTGGACGGATAAGCTATCAAGAGTTAGTTTTTTGTAAAAAAAACCCACGAAATAGTTTATAATTTTAACAAAATAATCAGTGCGAAACTCAAAATATTATATAAAAATTATATATATTTATATTTCTATGAAAGTTAGACATTTGTAACTTACACATAGGTGTCAATAAATCATCGCCATGAATAGAAATAATCTTGTACTTGCTTTTCTAAAATTTATAAGATTATGTGGGGCAACTGGGCCATGATTGACTCTGGAGATTCTGCCAATTCAGCTTCAAAAGGCTAATATTCATTTGAATTTATGTCTGAACTTTTGTAAACGTATTCAGTTAGGTTCCTTCTATCAGAGAGAAATGTTCAAAATGACATTTTAATATATAAAAAAAGAAAAAATATACATTTCATCTATCTTTCCTCATGGGTCCGGTTGCTTCATAAAAATGAGGCAAGTGGACCAGAAGGGTCAATGTTCCACACGCGCTTGTTTTATTAAATTTTGGGTATCAGATCCTGTTTGAAAAAATGTAAACAACTAAAAAAAATTTAAACCAGCCAGATCATGCACATCATATATCAACTAAAGGGCGTTGTAAGGGGAAACCTTTTCTTTGAATGTGTCTAAAAAAACACTAAAACTGAAAATAGTAGATTTATTTAGGGGAGATGGGGGCACATGTGAACAGGGGGCAGATGCAAACATCGCAATTTTTCTATAGTTATTATAAGTTTTTTTATTTGAAAAAAAAATATTAAAGATGACAGCACCTGTAGACATATGGTAAAACTTTTTTGAAGCTTTTTGACATTTTGTTTGTCTTCTGTAGCCAAAACAGTGTTTTTAGATCTCAAAAGTAAAATCTTTGTTCCAAGTTGATAAGCGTATAGCTTTATTTATTTATTCATTTATTTGAATTTGAGTGTTTTAACATATACTATGAATACTAATAAATATTTTTGATACAGTTCTTTTTCTTCTAAAATTGAGAAATGTTAATGATTTATCAATTTAACAGAATTAGCAGTGTGGGGCACTTGTGAACAGGCAAGTTGGGGCAGATATGAACAGTACATAAGTGCCCCAATAATCATTCTGTGATTCTGTTCCTTTCAGTTAAGTTAATGATAAATAATGCCAGTTCCATTATCTATAATTTTCCTGAAATAGAAGATATTTCCCTCACACAAAGTTGATTTTGCATTGAAACTTCATCAAACATATCTTTCAGCAAATACATAAAGAGCAACAAGATCGTTTACATTCAATTGTACTTTAAATGAATTTAATGTTTTCTAAACTGCAATAAGTGTTATATATTATTTTAATAAACAGTTTACAACAATATATTTTATGCATTGTTAATACAAAAGTATTACCTTGAACAACTTTGCAAATTTTTCTATTACATTTGTTCTAAACTTGCAATGATGGCTTACTTCCATATCTAAAACAGTTCTCTATATGACGCTTTGAATGGAGATATATATGAGTAATATTTTAAGAAAGTAAAATTTTTAAACTGATAACTACCGTAAGCAAAAGAAGCAAAAGTAGTTAGGAAGGGGGGGGGGGGGGGGGTTACAGTCGAGATTTTTTTTAATTATTAAAAAACCCTTCTTTATCTATAATTTACAAGTAAATAAAGTAAATACAGCAGTGTGAATCTTTCGTATTTTGGCAGATTTGAGATAAGTAGTATGTAAACGCCCCCTCTCTAAAATTTTCCCCAAACAAAAACCCCTAAGCAAAATTTAAAAGTTTTAATTTCTTTTTTTTAAATTGCTTCTTTATAATAATAAAGGACTTTACGTTGTAATATCGATACAAAACAAATAGGTGTTGCTATCCAACGTACAATTAGGGAAGTTTACATGTAAAGTGTTTGTTATATGTCGATTTATATTTTAGAAAATTTTTCTCCTGATGAAGGTTTTAAAGAATAAACCGAAACGTAGAGTTTTATGTTAAACTTGTGTATAAATTGTACGTTGGATAGCAACACCTATTTGTTTTGTATTTGTTTTGCTTCTTTATTTTTATTTTTTTTGTTTTATTTCAGCAATACTTAATGAATCATCTAAGCCTCCACCCCCAAAATCTACTTTTTTCATTTTATAATCTTTTGCTTAAATCTATCACCCAGAAACTATAGAGAAATATATATATATATATTTCTTTATGATGAATTTCACAGGTAATTAACTAATGATTACGATGACAAATGAAACAGAATAAAAAGCATGTCAAGGGATATTTTTTCCTTGTGTTCACATGTGCCCCACGTGTGTTCAGAACTACCTCTCTGATGGGGCACATGTGAACAATTTTTCGAATTTATAAAACTATTAAAAAATGTAAGAAAAACTATACAGGTGATTTTTAAAAAATTACCATGTATAAAAGAAAGGTCTATTTACTATATTGAATAGGCTTTGTTTATAGAAATTAATCCGGTCACGAGAAAAAGCTATATTTATGCGAACTGTTCACATGTGCCCCGCCCCCATCTCCCCTATACAAAAAACATAAAAATCAAGTAAGTATTTATGTGCTTTAGTATAGGTAATAAGTATAAAAGTTACACGGGTATTTTAAGGGAAAAAATAACCAAGATAAATCTATGAACAAAAGACAACGTAAGTACTTAAGTATTTATTTACCACAGTGTGAAATTCGATATGTCCAATAAACCTGTGAACCATATTTTTATATCGAACAGAACTATTTTTTGCTCGCTTCGATAATTATCTAATAATCTCACTTTGCCTTATGCAAGCCTCTTCATCTGTATCTAAAATTTCGAGCTAGTATAGCTATCACGCTTGAGAAGTTTGGTTTGATACCCCTAACATGATTTTTTAAAATTGTAGTGTGTAATTTTAATAAGGTATTATGCAATTTTCTTTATTGCAAGCAAAAAAAAAAAAAAAAAAAAAAAAAAAACATTTGTGAAATTAATTTCCCGTAGTAAGAGAAACTCAAAAAGATATTTATAACTGTTGGAGTAACTGGATACCATATGGTCCAGTTACCCCTGATACATGTCCCAGTTTCACCATTCTTGAAAAAATTATGGGGTAACTGTAACATCAGCCTTACATTTGAAACATGAAGTAAATATGTATAGATACCTAATAATATTAATGTATTTATAATTTATGTGTCTAATCTTTAAATAAAAAGATTGTTTAATGAAAATACATACCGTATTTTAAGAAAAATCCAAGGAAATTCAACCAAATGAACTTTGTTTTTAAAAAAAGAAACCTAAATTTTCTGCAACCTATCACAGCAAAGGCAGGGTTATAATTGGGTTGGCACACGTTGTTGTAAGAAGTAGAGATGGGGCTGCAATGTTAACAGAAACTAAAACTTAAAAAACATCAACGGTTTTTTATAAAATAACCTATGGCTCAGTTATCTCGTGGGTCCAGTTACCCCAGCTTACCTTAAATCATTTCTAATGTATTTGAAATACTGTATTTTGTCCGATCCAAAAAGATTTTGAAATTTTGATAAAACAATTGGTAAAAAGCCTAGAAAACAATTGTTGATCCAATCAGGTATAAATTTTCCAGTATTCGAATTTTTATTCTACAATTCATACTAAATATGTGATCGAAGTATTTTGCCATTTAATTACGGTCATTAGAGTAATTTTTTTATTTCTTTTATTTTTACTAATAATGCCTGAGCTTAGAAATTATTAAAAGTTTCGTATTGAATAGCAAACATATTTTTTTTCTTCTTAAATAATGTTTATTATTTAAGAAATAAAATGTTTCTAAACTTTCATTTTGCGAAAAAGATGTGTTTTTGAGAAGTTAAAGATTACATGAAATTGCTAGTTTTTTATAGCGATATGGTATTTATTATCAATGCAGTTAAAAAAGGAAAACGATAAAAAAATATATATTACTCTTATCTTAAAAATATACTATCGATACTTGTTTTCCTGGATATTTTTTTATCTGTTTATATTCTTTGCATTCATCATTATTAGTAGAAGGCTATCTTTGTTATTAGTTGCGAAATAATAAAAAAAAAAAGTTAAATGCACTCATTTACTTTTATTACAATGGTTATCGTTACATATTTATTATTTGATTTTAATTGAAATATTTTCATAAATGTTTATTGATTTTTTTTTTTTTTTTAGGTAAGTCCAAAGTTCTTGTTTCTTCTATTTCTGCCAAGTAAGTAACTTTAATGTGTACCGCGTTATATATTTTATTGAATAATTCAATAAAATGTAATACTATAATGTAACACTTATCTTTCAAATATTTTTCCTGATATTTAAATTTTATAAAATTGTCTCAAGATAATAAAATTTGAAAAAATGGCCATTTAAATATTATTAAATTTTAAATTTACTTTTATGTACTTTTAAATTTTTTCCACAGTAAAGTCTTTTTTATTTATCTTATTTGCCAAAAATATATACATTTAAGCAGGTAATTTCGAGACAGTTTTTTAAGAAAGTTTAAATTTTCTGTCATAAACATTTTAAATAGAAGCAAAATACAGAGTGTGAGTAAAAGAATGCCCCAGTTTGAATGAGACATCATAGCTTTTCAATTTAGACTATTTAGAACAAATCGTCCATCAGATTGAAGGTAAACTAACCTAGTTTTTCTTACAAATGTTCAACAGGTGCTCCTTTAGTTATACAGCGCACATCCAACCTAAAGTCAATTCTTCCCACACTTCGGTTAACAAGTCCAGCGTAATGGAAGCAACATCCTCTTCAATTCTGTGTCTCAACTCTGGTAAATCATTAGGTAGCGGCGGAACGTAGACACAATCTTTTATAAAGCCCAAAGGAAAGAAATCGTAAATCGAAAATATGGCGTAGATTTCATTTTACATTTTAGCTTTTTACACAGTTTATATTTAACTGAAGTGCTCAAATTTATGTATGTTTATTATTTGCGTAACAATATATTTCAAGGTAGTTACTAAGTAAATTACGTAGATATTTCATGTAGCACTTCATAGTACGTGGTATATTTAATTTGCGTTTGACTATAACGAAATTAAGCACCATACACACTTCAACTGTTTTGAGTCGATTGTGAAATTTTTCATGTGGCAGACTAAATGTTTCTGATTTGGTCTAGTTCAATGTTAGCTTGTTTACTTACACATTACTTTTTCATGTATTAAATGTATTATATTTGTTATTATTTGAATTTTCGGTAATATTATTTCGGTTTAATATAACAAAAGACGTGACTTTCTATTTTTTTCTTTTTTAAATAGCCAACTACATTTGAAATAGTTCTATGTATTTAAAATATTATTATTCTTATTGCTTAAATTTTGTGTGAAATCATTTCTGTTTATTTTGTAAAATCATCTAATTTTTTTACTTTTTCATATAACACTGGTTAGCAAAAAAATTAAATTTTGCCTCCCTGCGTAGCAAATACGAGAAATATTTAGATCTGACATTCCTAAATTTAAATACCCATAAAAGAATGGCCCAGTTTCAAATGTATATTATAACAGTTTAATTTAGACTATTTACAACAAACCATACATCAAAATGAAGGTAAACTAACCTAGTTTTTCTTAAAACGGTTCAACAGGTGCACCTTTAGTTATACGGCACACATCCAACCTAAAGTCCAATTCTCCCCACACTTCGGTTAACAAGTCCAGCGTAATGGAAGCAACATCCTCTTCAATTCTGTGTCTCAACTCTGGTAAATCATTAGGTAGCGGCGGAACGTAGTCACAATCTTTTATAAAGCCCCAAAGGAAAAAAAATCGCATGGCTCTAACGGCTTTAAAATCTTCAGACCAGCAATAACACTTTACGCTCAAGAGTCGTCATTTTACGTATGTGGCACGCAGGCGATTCAATAACAAAACAGAACTCGGGCATGCACTTATCTAAAACTGTTTGAATTACTCTTTATTGTGACCTTGAACCAACAGTCACTTCCAGTTACCGTATTTTATGGAAGAAACGCCGCACCCGTCGTAAACGCCGCACTCCTCAAATTGGCCTGAATAAACTTAAAAATATCGTAATCGCCGCACCCGTTGTAAACGCCGCATCCGTCGGAACGCTACGTTTGTCGGCAGCGTCACATTGACCTAACTTTAATCAAAGTTTTCTGAGTAGTGAAGGATGCCTCGTTTTTAATATCTTAAGATGTCTGAAGTTTTATTTAAAAAATTTAAAGCCGATTTTAAATATTTTTAGGAATTTTTTAATTAAGGAAACTCACTTGGTATTAAAAAAAAAAATCGTAAACGCCGCACTTGGAAAAAAAATTAACTTTTAAACTCGCAAACGCCGCGGCGTTTCTTCCATAAAATACGGTAATACTATTTGAATAAAACACTTGAACACTTCCAGTTAATACTATTAAAATTTATAACTGGGACATACTTTTATGGATACCCTGTATATTTTTATTTTAAACACATAGAAAATTAATATTTTGTTTATCTGATTTTTACAACTGTTAAAACCGTAATAAATGCTCATAATAGCCCATTACTTTACTCTAGAGAATGTATATCTATATAATTCTCAAAAGAAAAATGTTTTTCGCAGATTTTTCTCATTTAAGAAACTGGACACTTTGACGTTATCTTCATTAAACTATATATGCAAATCACTTCAAGATATCAAAATACTCAGTTATTGTTACAAGTGATAAACATAAATTTAAAAAAAGACAAAATACCTTTATTTATAATGAAGAGAATGAATATTTTTTCCAATTGCATTAAATCTTATTCAAGGCTGGAGTAGCACAGTTGAAATTTATTCCAATAGAGCGAAAAATGTCCATACCAGGAATCGAACCTGGATACGTGGCGTGCCGTGCTAATGCTTTACCTGTTAAGCTATCCGAACGATTTTTCACTCTATTGGAATAAACTTCAACTGTGCTACTCTAACCTTGAATATGATTTAGCCAGTTGAAAAAAAAAAATATTCGTTCTCTTCATTATGACCTAATTACATGGTATACAGGACTTTCCACGTTAAAAACATAATTTCATCATGTAAATGCTATAGTTATAGCTCGGATAAATGAAACTAGCGCTGCAGTTCGCAGCCATGTCCAACAAATAAGAGTGAATTGTGTCAACCAGGTATCGTCCGGATAGCTTAACAGGTAAAGCACTGGCACTGCACGCCAAGTATCCAGGTTCGATTCCTGGTCTGGACATTTTTCGCTCTATTGGAATAAACTTCAACCGTGCTACTCCAGCCTTGAATATGATTTAACCAATTGAAAAAATATTAGTTCTCTTCATTATAACCTAATTACATGGTATACGGGACTTTCCATGTTAAAAACATAATTTCATCATGTAAATGCTATAGTTATAGCTCGGATGAATAAAACTAGCGCTGCAGTTCTCAGCCATGTCCAACAAATAAGAGTGAATTGTGTCAACCAGGTATCGTCCGGATAGCTTAACAGGTAAAACACTGGCACTGCACGCCAAGTATCCAGGTTCGATTCCTGATCTGGACATTTTTCGCTCTATTGGAATAAACTTCAACTGTGCTACTCCTGCCTTGAATATACCTTTATTTATTTACATTTCGACATGTTTCATTGAATCATAATGCAACATTCTCAAGCAAATAAAATGATAAAAATATTTTCGCAAAAATTCAAATCAAAAAGTAGTAAACAACAACAACAAAAAAAAAAAAAATCACGCGAACACAAGGATAATGAAATTAACTGTAATATTAAAAATGGAAATTTTTGAACGTGAATTATTTTACATTATTGTTTCATGATTCTGTGTAGCATTTCTTTCCAAATTTTAGGGAGCTCTGCGGACACTGAATCATTGCAAGTGTTATCGTTGCGTAAGAAGATCTCTATTGATTATCTGACGATGGATGTCAAATAAGATCTTGATGGATAAATTATTCTACTGTTTTTAAAATATATTTGTAAAGGTTCTCTGTTATATAGTCTGGCCATATAGGAATGACAAATAGAAAGCTCAAAACTAGGATCAAAGAACATATAGCAGACATCAAATACAACAAGAAAACTACAGCTCTGGCCAGACTATATAACAGAGAACCTTTACAAATAAATTTTAAAAACAGTAGAATAATTTATCCATCAAGATATTATTTGCCATCCATCATCAGAGAATCAACAGAGATCTTCTTGCGCAATGGGAATATTTGCAATGATTCAGTGTACATGGAGCTCCCTAAAATTTGGAAAGAAATGCTACACAGAATCATGAAACAATAATGTAAAATAATTCACGTTCACAAATTTCCATTTTTAATATTGCAGTTAATTTCATTATGCTTGTGTTCGCGTGATTTTCGTTTTTGGGTTTTTTTTTTTTTTTTTTACTAGTTTTTCGATTTGAATTTTTGCGAAAATATTTTTATCATTTTATTTTCTTTAGAACGTTACCGTCTGATGCAATGAAACATGTCGAAATGTAAATAAATAAAGGTATTTTGCCTTTTTAAAATTTATGTTTATCACTTATTATACCAATAATTGCACTGTAAATTGAAATGTCTGAAATTCAGACACATAAGTGTCTGAAACGGAGTGTTCAATTTTCAGACATTTTAAAGTGTCTAAATTTTTAAGACGCTTGTATGTGTCTAAATTTAAGACACTTCAAATGTCTGAAATGCATCCATGTTTGACCACCTTTAATTTCTCTGCAAAAGCAGCCATTTTTCGGAAAGCCTTATACACAGAATAAAAAATCCTTCAAAATATAAAAATTGTACCGTCAATCAAGACGCCAGTACAATTTACGTATTTTAATGAAAATTTTCTTCAATTTCTGGAAAAATTTATTTATTTATTTATTTATTTATTGGAAAATTTCTGTATTTAAAAAAAAAAAAAAAAAGAGAGAAGGGTACACATGTATTTCAATACAAAGTCTTGCACATTTTACTTGATTAACTACTTTTACAACACCAGTGAATTTAACATATACCTTAACAACATTGCACCTACCCGTCGCGGGATACGAACTCGCGACCTTATGGTCCGTAGACTGTGCGATAATCCCTCTCGGCCACGATTTCACACCAAGGATGTTCAAATATTGTTAGTTACTTGTGACTCACAATTTATTTTACGGAAATGGTAAATATTTTGTCTATCTGCTTATAATTTTAACAGATTTCACACATCTTCTCTCTAGAATTTTGAATATTTTGCTTTTCCTGCAATGTAAGATTAGCAGAAGGTTTTCTACTTCTACCGAAGAAATTTTCAGAACAGAAATATTATTGTTAATACAGATAACAGACGTTATTTTTGAAATATTAAAATATTTAAAATGTTTTAACAGTGCATATGTATATATATTACATATATATTTAATTCATATCTATATATATTTAATTCGGGCTTGTCCCGTTTCAGTTGTGTGTTTGGGGAAGGGGCGTAATTCAACGCCCGTTAAAAATAAAATCAATTTTTCATTAAAAAAATGCATATATTTTTGCCCAAAGCCTGTGTTTAATGTTAATGCGAAGGTATGTGTATATAAAAGTGTGTGAAGAAATATAGTGTTCTATTTTTTGATTTTTCTTTCTTTCTTTTTTTTTCAGATCGGTTGAATATATGGCAATTTTTTTTTTAAATTGGACTCATTAATTCCTATATATTCCATATGCCATATATTCTGAACAAAATTTCTCAGTTATAAATATTGTATATAATTTTTCTTCAAAAATAATAAAAACCAGTGTTTTATAGTTGCACAAATAATTTTTATCTTCCTTTTTTTCGATCGAAATACAGGTTAAAAGTTTTCGATGAGACTAATTTTCTTACGGTGAAATGAGATCATTCCTGAATTAAATCAATACTCAATCATTAGTTAAAACGTTATGTAGTAAAAAATTTCAGAAATATTCCATATAATTCCAAAATAATAGTTATAACGAACTAAAATAACCACCATCGAACACTTAAATGCGCAAATTAATAATAAGTTCGATATTTCTTATGCAATATAGATGGCGCCACAGTTTTGAGATATATTCCAGTTATTTTTCTTTTGCGAAAATTTCGTAATTAAACTTGACATTTTCTTCAAATTTCAGAGGGAAATAGAATCAGCATACACTTTGGATACCACACAGATTCAGTGGTGCATCCAGAATTGCGATTTGGAGGGGACTAGCATATTTTAGAGGCAGTGTTATAGCTGTAAAAAAAATACAAGCGTCGTTCGTAACAAGCTAGAAAGTTTTGGTTGGTGTAATTCTGAATGCTTTTAAAATGTTAAATAATGAAATACTGTACTGTACTAATATATACCTTTGTTTTTGCGATTTTTTTGGTGTGTTTCCGTATTTGGATAATTTTAAAGTGCGTTTGCAATCAAACAATTTAAAGTTTTATTATTAAATTATCAAAATATTATAAAGGTTAAAGTGTGCAAAAAGTTGCACTGGATCTTAAATTTATAATTAAGTAAATAGTTTTTTTTTCTAAAGTAAATTTTAAAAACATCAATTAATTAGTTTACTTAAGTATAATTAAGTAATTAAGGTTTATAATTAAGTAAATTTTAAACATGCTATAATTTCGAATTTCATAATAAAATTTAAAAAAGAGAAAAAAAAATGTGCGACAAAATTAATATCTTTTTAAAAATTCCGATTTTTTAACAAAAAATGGAAAATTTTCTGGAATTTACGGAAGTAAATTTCTATTAAAATACGTAAATTGGCGTCCCAATTGGCAATATAATTTCCATATTGTAACGGTTATTTTTTACAGTGTATAAAGCTTACAAAAAACAGTGAACAATTGATTGCCTATAGCAAAACTTGCTGGGTGATCAAAAATGGATGCTATTCAGATGTTTTAAATGTCTTAAATTCAGACATATACACGTGTCTTAAAAATTAAGATACTTTAAAATGTCTGAAAATTGAACACTCCAGTTTCAGACACTTATGTGTCTGAATTTCAGACATTTCAGTTTACAGTGTTTATACCATGATCATATAGTAAGACACTTAAGTGTCTTAATTTCAGACACCTATGATGTCTGAAATTCCATATTCAGACACTTAAGTGTCTGAATTACTCTTTCAGTCACATATGTGTCTGAATTTAAGACGCCCTTATTTGCAGTGTGGCTATTCTGGTATCTTTATCTTTTAGTAAAAATGTTTTAAGAAGCATTTTTGTGCAAGAGAAAAAAAAATCTTTGAGGAAAAGTATCTTAACAGAAAGAAATAGACAGTGCGGTCTTATTTTCTTATTTTAAAAAATAATACTTAGTGTTTAAAATATTTTCTTCTGGAGACAGTTTTCGGTAATTTTCAATATAATTCACGGTAAGACACAAAGAGGTAAACAACATCAGCATACTAATACATCCGCTGCATAATTATTATTTAGTTTTGGGTGCATCTGGGGAAATATTCTTATTTACATGACAAAGATGAATTTTAAGTATCGATTCTTGAAATATTTTCTCATTCTCGTAATGAAACGCGAGCCGTATTCATCCGATAATCCCTCATACAACTGAAAATTCGCAATTTTTTAGTTTTGCTTAATAAAATGCTGAACATTTATGATTTAAACTTTATTTTTAATTTAATTTTAGTCTACTTTTTCGAGAACAACGATGAAATGAAATTTTAAATTGTATCCAAACTAAGTGAATGCATGCAAATTAATAATATGACGCAAAGAAAACATTTACATAAGTTTTACTTACAATTTTAGATAACGTGGCACAAAAGATAAATGAATTTAGTGAAATAAATGTGTTTTAATGCATAATATAGGTTCAGTGAAAGCGATATATTTAACAGTGTATTGGAAAATTAAAAAGATTGTTTAGTAATATATCTGATGTAAATATTTTTACACTAGACATCTAGTTCATATTTTGAGATTATCTTTTTAATTTATTGTTGTGAGTTCTAAGACAGCGCAAATAACATTTTTTGTCTAACAACAAAAGCGCCTTTACATAAATATTAAAAAGAGAAAGAAATCTTTGGAGAAAATTAAGTCACATTTAAAATGTTTTATTTAAAACAACTTTCTTACAGCGTTGTTAAAAAATACCGGGAGACAAAGACTCTCTTTGCTTAATTCGTTTTATATTAGCTTACTTTCACATGTTTAACTAATCTTATTTAATCAAGTACGGAAACAGTCATTGGATCTCTTAACAGCAGCTGATTCGGCCTTAAAGTTCCCCCAACCAAAGGAAAATGAATGGAAACCCGTTTACAGGAAGACCGCCACTGGCTTTTTAATTACAATTCTTCTGTAATCTTTTTAAAACCGATCAAATTAGCCTCTGTTTTAAGTACCTAAACGGGGGTTGGCGACCACAGCTCGTAGGAGACAGATTCCCTTAGTTATTTAGGAAAGTGTCGAACATTTAAATTTTAAAATTAGTAAATTTAGGCTATTTTTAGAGAACAATGTTGAAATGAAATTTTTAATTTAATGAAAATGGTTAGTATTTACAAAAATGATTTTCTAAGCAAGCAACTAGTATGGGATTAACCTATATTTCAAAGGCTTATTCCTAAATAGATCCTTAAAAATATAAATATTTAAGTTCATAAAAGTTTATAAAAGCTTAGAATTACTTATCGTATTATATTCTGATAATGTGAAATACAGTAAACTCTGTCTAAGGCGGAATCGATCGGGACCAAGAAAATTTTCCGCAGTAGACAATATTCCGCCCTAGACAAATTTTACTCTATGTCTGTAGATTCACAGGGACTCGTAAACCTTTCCGAGTTAGACAGATTTCCGTCTTACACAGAGTCCGCCTTACAGAGAGTTTACTGTAGTTTGTGCCTAATTTTGCGTCATTATTAGGCAGAATACAGAGCGATTCAATATGAATGGGACAAAAAGGCAGGCAATGTTAAATTGCTCTAGTGGATTTAAGGGGACCGGGAAAGCCATGTTAAATTCTCCAAATTTATGTACCTTTTTTTCAGAATTCGGGAAAGATAGAGATCTAGATTTTTTAGAGTAGTTAGAGTAACATGATTTATATATTTTAACGGACCATTTTCTTTCTAAGTGAAACTCAAAATTAATTATTATTATTTATTGAAAGTCATTTTTAATTTAGCATTTTTGGTAAGATTTCACTGTCTAAAATAAATAATTCTCAACAAATTATTAAATCCCTGTGTTAAAGTATACAATATAACATAATATAAACATTAAAAGAAAATCTGAGTTGTTAAGTTTAATAGATATTGAAAAAAGAAACCTAAACATGAAAAATCCAAGTTTTGAGAAAAAGTCAATTAAACATTTAAATGGCCATTAAGCTGTGAAGTATTCTTAGAAAGAATGAATAATTTCAACAGTTATTTATATATATATAAACATGTGTGACACATCGTTAGAAAGATAAAAGTTTAAACTATTTAATGATGTAAAAAAGTAAAAATCGATTTTTTGGTTGAATTATTTTGCTTTCCCGATCCCCTTAATTGGGAAATAAAAAATATAGCATGAAATTACAACTATACAAGTTTTATCTGGCAACGAAAAGTCTGATATAGAAATAATCACTAGAGGCGCTGCTTTTCAAATAGAAGAGATACCCGCATTAGAAAGATTAGTGTGCGTTAGAATACGCAAAAAAATCATCCATTATCGTTGTTTAGAGACATTTCCGAAGCCAATTTTTAAAAGAACCACTCCATCGTCACAACATCAAGCAGGATGAAACAGTTTGAGAAGACAGCTGCTTATGCAAGGGAAAAAGTAGTATACCCATTACCGTTGGGTTGCAGCGCGTTTATTTACTTAACAGTTTAAAACATAACAATCAGCTTATTCAAAAGACACAAGATCAAAATCACTTATATTTAATACTTAGTTTTTTACTTTACATTTAAATATTAGAATGTGAACCATCAATGATTATTTTAAACATTGTGTATCGTGCTTCTTTTTTTATTTTATTACTCGTTTTCCTTTGATCAATTTGATTAAAATTGATCATAAAATAAACGTTGAAACCTTTTTCTACAGCAGTACATCTACGAGGATGGTTCAATAATTATCGTCCCGGGTGTGTATAAAATATTTGTACTGCAATGGTTGATGTGGAATATTGAAGCCTGATGTCTTAGATGCCTATAGGCTCAATTTCAGATCCGTAGCTGCTATATTAACATATATTTTTTTTTCATTTTAAGTGTGATAGGTGGTATCTAGCTTGAAAGGAGCGGGAAGTTGGGGGGAAAGACTGATTTGTAGCTTATGGGGCCTGACCTGAAGCAGTTCTGTGATAGATTTGTGACAGTGGATGAGACGTAGCTGCATCACTATGATCCTGAGTCCAAACGACAGTAGCCACGTCTCATTCACTGTCACCTCCTATCCTCCTATTCCCTCACCGCCTATATGCTCAATTTCAGAACCGTAGTTGCTATATTAACATATATTTTTTCATTTTAGGTGTGAGAGGTGGCACCTAGCTTGAAAGGAGCGGGGAGTTGGGGGAAAAGGCTGGTTTGAAGATTATGGGGCCTGACCTGAAGCAGTTCAGTGATAGATTTGTGACAGTGGATGAGACGTGGCTGCATCACTATGATCCCGAGTCCAAAAGACAGTAGCCACGTGTCATTCACTGTCACCCCCGCCCCAACCCTCCCCTTTCAAGCTACATGCGACCTCTAATACCAAAAACAAAAAAGTAAATAAAAAAATGCAATTTAACAAATTACAACGACCATTTGGAAAATGATTTTTTCAAAGACTAAAATTTAAGACATAAAAAATAGCACGGAGTTGATCATACATTACGTACGCCATGAATTAAAAATTAATAGTGTTATTACACGTAAAAGTTGCAAGCGACAGAAATAGCCTGTGACTCGTACATATTATCCACCTGAAACTTAAGTATTATCCAAGCATTTCATTGACTGTTCGGCAAAAGGCTTTTCCATCGTCAAATTTCCAAGAAATCTGACGGCCAATTTTAAATGAAATTTATTTCTTAAACTTCTAAATATCCCACAATATTACTTTTTATATCGTCCTATAGAGAAAAAATGTACTTTAAAATGCAATTTGTTTGAAAGCTGTATCTCAATTTGTTTCTGAGTTATTAATTTTTTTGTAGTTTTTATTACTTTTTTGTCATAGTGGCAACACGCTGTTGTCCATCTCTGTTGAAAGTAAAGGGAAATACATATTACTGTATAGACCAATCAGAAAACGAATAAATTGCAGATTAAACCAATAAAAAGCTTCAGATATGCTTTTGATTTCCTACCCTGACGAGGACAATAACCATTTTTTCAAATGGTTAAAAAATATATGTTAATATAGCAGCTATTCTTCGGAAATTGAGCATATAGGCATCTAAGACATTAGGCTTCAATATTACACATAAACCCACCGCAGTTCAAATATTTTATACTCACTCGGGACAATAATTATTGAACCACCCTCATAAATCCATATTTTTTCGCGGTACATAAAAAAGTTCGCGGAAGAAAAAAATCGCCTTATAGGCATAAGCGTCTGTTGGTATCGATAAAATATACTTTTATATATCTTCATTTAAAAGTTTATTTGTTACACTGCCATTTGTTTTTTTACCCAATTAATGTTAGCATTTAAAAATTTATTCTAATTTTAAAGACGGTGTTTTATTACTTTTATATACACAACTCTTCTTTTCGCTGGTGACACGCTAATTAGGCCCGATGTTGTATATCTCACCTAAACGAAATATATCTGCTAATTAAAATGAATATGAGAAGAACTCTTCTGTTGCAGACATGTTCTTGTTCTTTTAAAACATGTGTTTTGTTTTGCTGTTTAAATTAAGGAAATTCTTCTGTTATCTAAATTATTAAAGAATTTCGGAATTTAAACTTGCTTAGCAATTAAATTCTTTAGATGTTTCTAAAATAAATCCGCATAAACTGCATTATTTAAGACTGGTTATTTAAATTTGCAACATCTTTTTAGGTTCGTCGTATTAATAAAAGCTGACATCGTACAGATTTCGAATTTTTTAAATAATGAGTTATCAACATATCAATTTATTATTTAATAAGTCAAACTTAAAATGTATCCATCTTTTATAAAAGAATCGGAAATTAAGACAAAATGAAAAACAGTTTTAATTTATTTGATAATCTTAATTTAGTTGTTTTTATTACTTTCCAACATAGTTAAAAGTGTTTATGGATTCTGTTTGTCTACCTATCAGGCCCTGGTTGCATAATTTAGTCCGATTGCCATGTGATTGATATATGTTATTAAGGTTTACCATGGCATGTTCAATATTGAAAATAAAATGTGTAACATTTATAATTCCTTTACAGAGACATTCAAAATAATTTCGGTACAGTGCGGTATATGGGGGAAAATCGTTTTGTGTGTATGTTCAACTATTTCAAACATATTGAAATTGATTTACATGACGGATGTGTACTACCAAAAAAGTTACTATAGACAATAGGGTGTGCATACCCTTTACCGTTCATTTAAAGTGCTATTACACGTGAAAATTTCAAGCGACAAATACTGCTTACGACTCGTCAGTTATCGCGAGGAAAACGATAACTCTCTTTCGTTTACAAGCATTTCATTGGCTATACGGGAAAAGGCTTTTCCCTCGTCATTTTTCAAGCATTTTATTGGCAGTTACTAGCAACTCGCTTCGGTTACAAGGCACAAAATTGCTCCAACAGGAGGTGGTTCCTTGGTTTCGATCAACTATTTTAAATCCATAGGTTAACATAGAGTGGCCCGAAATTAGAGTCAACTTTAACTCCTCGCGTATTAGCACTTTTAAACTGCCACTACACGAGGCGTCAAATTCGCCTCCAATTCCGAGCGACTCACTGTTATTCTATGAATTCAAAAGAGTATCTCGGAAAGCAAGCAACTATTTTGTGTCGGAGCAATTTTGACGCCTGAAACGAAGGGAATCACCAGTAACTGCCAATCAAACGCTTGGAAAACTGACGATGGAAAAGACTTTTCCCGAACAGTCAATGAAATGCTTGAAAAACTAAAGTGGAACGTATGTTGCTGGAAAACTGATGAGTCGTATGCAATTATTTTCGATTGAAATTTTTACACGAAGTGCTATTACAAGAGGCGTCAAAGTTGCTTGAAATTTCAGGCGTCTCCCTGTTATCCCATGGCTTCAACGGAGTCGCTTCGAAGCAAGCAACTAACTTGTGTCGGATCGATTTTGACGCCTGAAACGAAGCAAGTAGTCAGTAACAGCCAATCAAATGCTTGGAAAACTGACGATGAAAACGCTTTTTATCGAATAGCCAATGAAATGCTTGGAAAACGAAAAAAGTGGAACGTATGTTGCAGGAAAACAGACGAGTCGCAGGCGATTTTTGTCGCTTGCAATTTTTACGTGTAATAAGCACAGCGCTTTACAGGGACACAAAACAGAATACGAGATTACAGTTACAATACTGTGTATGGGCAATAATTGCAGGAAGTGCGTTTTCAACGGTGGTATGTGTTTTTAAATTAATTTATTTTTTCACAATAATTGGCGTATATAAGTTCTATGGATCATATACATCGTTGCGTAAAAGAATTCGAATGCATTTCCGCTTATTAATGGAAATTGTTGAAAGATGACTTTCAAATGAAATTTGTAATGGGGATTTTCTTTTATTTTATTAGCAGAATATGGAAAATTATATATAGGGAAAATAACTATTAAAAATTTCTGGTAAAGCATTCGGAATTTCTGAATAAAAAATCCGCCGACGGCATAAAAATGAGTTTTCAATAAATATTTTTTTGCAATTAGGGAATACATATATATATATATATATATATATATATATATATATATTACGCATAAGATCATAATTTTATATTCAAATTAATTTTTTAAAATAAAAGTAAGACAATGATATAAAATAAACTATGATCATTATTAACAATTTACTTTTATTGTTCTGCTTTATAACATTTGTCTCCATTTTAATGTGTTTTACTGAATAAAGTATAAAATTAAGATGTTTTACGCAATTATCGAGTGTTAATAATAATTACTGTTGTTAAAGTTATAAGAATGATAATGCAGAACACGAATATCAGTAACATAACCACCTAAGAATACTGTAACTTATAATGAAAATTCCAATAATTTTTAAATTAACAGTTTTTAGTATTAAATTAATTACATAAATACGTAGCACCTATAGTCGTCGTCTGATCCTTTCGTCCGTCTGTCTGTCCGTCTGTCCGCATATAACAGCACAAAAACAACTCAACCGAATGGTTTGAAATTCAATATATGTAATTGTTGCAGAATTTTGTAGCGTCATTTAAAATTTTATGAAAATCGAATCAAAACTTAAAAAGATATTAACAAAAGTTTTCTCCATTCCATTAAATCCTACCATACGTAATTCATTCAGTGATATCCCATGATAGGTAATGATTCTAGTTTTCCAAAGTGTATCATATTTAAGATGGAGTCATAGTATTTCTGAATTTAACATATATAATCGTAATAAATTTTGCATTCAGGCATTTTTGCATAAGTGTGCAACAGCTACACTGTAAAAAAAAAATCTGTAAAATTACTAAAGTTTTTCTTGGAAAATGGGATGCCTAGAACATTTTATGTAACGGCAAAAACAAAAATTCATGTAACAGCGTCTGTTACAGGAATTTTTCTTGTTGCCGTTACATAAAAAGTTCTAGAAATCCCAGTTTCCTAGAAAAACTTTAGTAATTTTACAATTTTTTTTTTGACAGTGTATTGCACCAAAATTTGAATATTTATAAAACTAGTTCTAGTGCGAACGCATCTCATTTGCCTCGTTTGACGTACAATATCCTACTTGTTTGTATAAAAATTGTATTTTTATTACCAATTTCGCGAATAGTTACTTTAATTAACATATCCATTTCCACACTGTGCTTTAAAAACAACTTTTCAGTATTTCAACCAGCATAATGATTTATTTATGAATTCGCAGTTAGCAAAATATTAATTAACCGCGCTTTTACACATACCCCAGAAAGAAGATGCACTGTTAATTAAAATTAATGAGCTAAATAAGACGCTTGAATTACCGTAAACCTTTTTGTTTCCCTGTTTTTGTCAAATATTTAAATTCGTTATCATATTAAATGCGAAAATCTTTCAGTTGTATAGGAGTTAAAAGGATTTTATTGAATCAGCGTATTTAATAAAACATTTCTACTATTTTAGACAAAAATTCTCTGAGGCATGATGTTATATATCTGCGTCTAAAAACTTGGTTTTAACAAACGTAAATCTGTCGATTATCTGAATATATGAATGTTTTTTTTTTTTTTTGTTTTTTATTTATTTTTTTTTTTTAACTGCTAGGTAGAAACATTTACATTTAAGCGTAAACAAGTTTTCTAGATTGAAGGGAAAAAAATAAACAAATGCGAGTAGTATTTAAAAAATATAGCTCTCTTGTTGCACTGTAAAAAAAAATCTGCAATTCTACAGATATAAAGTTATGAAAATCTGAATGCTTACTAAAATTTTATCTGTACACTGTACAGAAAAGATGTAAATCTACAAAACTAGTTTTTGTAAAGCTACAGATTTCTGTAGCTTTACAAAAGAATCTACTAAAATTACAGTAATCTTACTAAAATTTTATCAGTAACCAGGGATGCTGTTACGTAAATAGTTCTAGGCATCCCAGTTTGCTAAAAAATTCTTAGTAACATTGTAGATTTTTTGATTTACGATAAAAATTGTATATGTTACATGGATTTTTGTTGTTGCCGTTACAAAAAAAAGTTCTAGGAATCCCAGTTTCCAAGAAACATTTTAGTTACTTTACAGATTTTTTTTTTTACGGTTTACTACTTATTTACATCTACTTTAAAACTATCTTTTCAAAAAACGAATTGCTCTATTCAATTTTGTTTGATTTTATGTAACAATAAGGTTAACAAATGTTTGCATTGTAAGCTAAATTATTTGTAATGTATATGCTACATTTAATTTGTATCCAGCTTTTTATACTATACTGTAAAAAAAATTCTGTAAAGTTACTAAAATTTTTCTAGGAAACTGGGATTCCTAGAACTTTTTATGTAGTCTCAACAACAAAAATTCATGTAACAGATACACATTTGCACTATAAATCGAAAAATCTGTAAGGTTACTAAGAATTTTTTAGGAAACTGGGATGCCTAGAACTTTTTATGTAACTGCAACACGCGTTACAGGTAAAATTTTAGTAAGATTACTGTAATTTTAGTAGATTTTTTTAGTTTAGTAGATTCTTTCTAAAAATTAGTTTTGTTGACTTACATCCTTTTTTGTACACTGTACAGATAAAATTTTAGTAAGCATACAGATTTCCATTTTTTTTTTTTTTTTTTTTTTTTTACAGTGTACTTAAAATTGATATTTTCATAAACAGTATATGGAGTTAGAGAACAATTTATCTTTGACTCACTCATGATTGGAATTTTTAGCAATAGCTAGATTTAGAAGTTAATTTTTCTGTCAATTTTTGTTATTGGAGATTATTTTCTGTGAAACATTTTTGTAACCGAACAGAAAAAGAAACACATCATAAATGAATATATATATATATATATATATATATTTATATTTAAAAATTCCAGGTTTAACAATGCACACAAGTTTTTAATAATGTTTAAGTCATAATATATGAAGCAATGTTATTAATTTTTTATTCAAAACATTTAGTTTAGTTTTTAATACTTTAAACTATGAAAACTCTGCAAATAAATAGTCAGAAATACTTTGAGAAACTTTAACTTTGGCCTTATACAGTTAATAAATTTTACTAGAAATCTATACTAATAAAACAAAGTTTCGCTCTATCTCTGTGTGTGTACGTGTGTCTGTCTACCTCGAATGGCTAGCAAAACCTACTGCACGTACAAAGCTGAAACTTTTTGCGAGGGTGGTCGAAGGCCTCTCCTGATGCACCTGAGTCTCAGAATTTCAAATTTGTGATAATTAGCTGAGTTATTAATTAAAAACCGCAATTAAAGGAATGGAAAATTATTCATAATTCAATTAAAGCATAGATATTTATCAAACTTCAGAATTCATACTCAATCAGAGGAAACAAGATGCCTAAGATTTTTGCAGCCAATGGGACGCGTTCTTCGACCGAGACTTAAAATTATTTCAAAACAACACGTGACTAAAGAGAGTAGATATTTTTCCAGATTTATAGATTTTCTTTTTTTTTAATATTGCATTTAACGATTTGAAATTAGCACATCTTTGCGAAAAATAAAACGCTGAATTCAGTAATTTAATTCTCATAAAAATCGATAAATAACTGTTTATTTTATCAAAATATCGATTTTTAAAAGGAAAAATAAATGTTTTGACATTGTGTTTATAAAAAAGTTTGTATTTGTTATGTATGCGGCAGGGATGAGATTTCCGCTTTTTTGTACACCAGTATTTTCTTAGCGAAAATGTTGTTCAGTTAAATCTCAAAAATGTTCCGATTAAATCAAATACCATTTTCTCTAACAAAATACTCGTGTCCAAAAAAGCGGAAATCTCATCCCTGGTATGCGGTGATGTTAGGGGGAGGGGTGAAGAATTGCTTTTGATTAAGTATCCCACTTAGATCACATGACAGATATTATTAAGATACAGACTAGCTGGCTACGCCCACTATCCCAAAATTTTAGCAGTTTTCTTAAATTCTCGTTTGATTTTGCCACCTCCGAGAATAATATATCTATGGAAAGGTTGATTAACGGAGTTTCGTTCGGATAGAAGTTTATTTAGAACAGAGTACGCCACCGGGCTGTGGAAATTGGAACTGACAGATTTTGCAGAGTGTGCTCAGCACGCCCTATTTACGTTGCCGCGGTCGGCGTGAACCCGTGTCGGATGTTTGTATAGAACATATTGCACCCTATGGCATGGAAATTGGAACTAAAGGGTTTTACACTCTATGCGCACGGAGCACGCCTGCTATACGGTGCCGGAGTCAGCGGGGACACGTGTTGGAATTTCGTTAGAAAGATGGATTGTTTAGAACAGAATGGGCGACTGGAAGTGGAAAGAGGAACAAAAAGATTTCGCAGCGCGTGCGCAGCAGATATAAAATAATACAAATTTAAGATGCATTTATGAATAATATCACGGTCCCGGGGCAACCCATTAGGATCGGCTCGTGTTTAAATAACATAATTAATAGGAATTATGAATGAAATAGAAAAAGCATAGTTCTTAAGTAGTCTTAATTGTAATATTTCTGTTAAGAACTTTTGCAATGGGCGTGTTTTTTTTTCATTTAGGAATTGACTTCAATTAATTCCTTTTGATTTTTACCTTAGAATTCGGAATTCAGTTTAAGAGTTGTAAGGGGAAAACTATCGAACTATTGTTAGAAACATAGCGTACGTAGCAGCTGATCTGCTTAAAAACCGATTTTCTGTAAACAAAATAATAAATTTTAAACGTATGTAGATTGCACATCGTATGCCCGTAAGAGAAACGTTCTCTTATTATTTGTCCATTATCTAGGAACCAATAGCTTGATTTAAAACATTTAAAAATCTAAATCCACTATACACTAATGTTGAGTATTTAATTATATTTGCAACTGTAACCTCTAGAAAAACTTGCATTTGTGGCATGAATTTATTAAGTTCCTTCAAGGCATTGGAACTCATTTTATATATAATTATCTAACGGGAAAACCTCGTATTTTTTATTCAGTAGGATGTACTCTATTACTCCCTTTTTGATTATTGAATTTGCATCGAATATATATATATATATATATATATATATAAAATTTAATTTTGAGAATATCTCCATGTTTCTCGAGAACATTATAATTAATGCATATATTCTAAATGCAAAAAAAAAGGGGGGGGTGGAAATCGTGTACTGTATTCGTTTAATTAAAGAACAGAAAATGTGAACTAGATGCATTATCGGTAGCAACTAAATTAAAAAAAAAGGTTGTTTTATATTATAAAGACATAGATTTTTTTTCTCTGTTACACTAGAGCAAATATTTCATCTTGTGTATATTTGTTTTGCGTAAGGATTATTTATGAAAATTCAATATCAATATTTTCTATTAACCAAAATTTAATTTGGGAACGGATTATATATATATATGTGTGTATAAGCTAAATAAAGGTAAAAAATAAAAATAACATCCATGTGATAACTTCTACAGATGCAAATAACCACACAAATTATGTATAAAAAATAATTATATCATAAAAACAATGTATAAAAAATAATAATAATATAAATATAATTATAATATAATTATATCTACCAAATACATTTTAACGATAATGTGCTATATATATTATATAAGCATATGTAATTAGAAGAAATTCTATTTTCATAATGCGTTTTTTCTTTATAATCTGGCGTACATTATAGGAAAGCAAACGAGAATGTGCACAATATAGTGTAAAATTTTAATCTTTTTTTTTTTTTTTTTTTTTTTTTTTTTTTAATAAAAGAATCGAAATTTCAAGAACACGAACTGTATTTTTGCTGTTGTTCTGGACAATATACAGTGTGTATTCACAAAGTTTAAAGGCTGGTCCGAGAATATAAATTTACTAAACATTTTTGTGCAGCGAACTAAAATTCTTTGTAATATGACCCTTGGGCATCAACACACCGTTGCCAGCGTTTTCTCCATTGTTCATTGGCTCCCTGGAAGTCTTCGCGCGCAAAGCTGTAAAGGGACTTCATCGAAGCTACCCAGATCTCTGGAATCGTGTTGAATCGCTTCTCTTTCAGGACTTTCTTGATCCGGGGGAACAAAAAAATTCGCTGGGAGCAATGTCGGGGCTATAGGGGGCTTGCGGCAGTATTGCCACGTTAAACTTAGCCAAAACTTTGGTGGCAGCGAGTGGCGTGAGAGAGGGCGTGTTGTCGTGGTGAACAATACAAATGTCTATGATGTCTGGGCGGACGCGCCGGACTCGATCCTTCAAATGGTGGTGCATTCCAGAATAAAACTGACCTGTCCCGGCGTGTCATCTTCATCATCAGAGACAATTGGATTGTTCACCACGACAATGCGACCTCTCACACGTCGCTCGCAGCCGCCAAAGTTTTTGCTAAGTTTAACTTGGGAATACTGCCATAAGCCCCCCTATAGCTCCGACCTCGCTCCCAGCGACTTCTTTTTTCTTCCTCCGGATCAAGAAAGACCAGAAAGGGAAGCGATTCGACACGATTCCAGCTATCCACTATTCCAGCTTCGACGAGGTCCCTTAAGAACCTTGCGCGCAAAGCTTCCACGGAGCCTATGAATAATGGAAAAACCGTTGGCAGCGGTGTGTTGATGTCCAAGGGTCATATTTCGAAGAATTTTAGTTCGCTGTACAAAAACACTTAATAAATTTTGTATTCTTAGATCAGTCTTGAAACTTTGTGAACATATCATGTAGTAAAAACATTTGCGCTTGCAATATTTTCATGTGACTGTAATGAGACTATACAATTTATGCGAATTTTATAAAAATTTAGCTGCAAAAAAACTGTAAAAATTGAGAATAAGACCGTGTCGCTCCAACAGCAGGTATCCAAACAGAACTAATCGCAGTGCTTCATGGGAGTACTAAGAAGTCGTATGGCAAATTTACGCCTGGATGCAACGCATATTTACAATACCTACTCTGTTCAGATCCCAAGTGGTTCTGATTGGTTCGCTGGATTCAGACTATAGTGATTTTTATTGTCTTGGAAGTGGCGATCGACTGTATCATGCAGCGTGTATTTTTGATGCACACAATTTAATTATAACACAATTTAATTATGATTTTGAATAATTAAAAAAAATATGAACATAAATAATTTAGGTACATTTATCAAATATATTTTTGAAGTTCTATGAACGCAATAAAGCAAGTTGTGCACCTCAGGCGTTTCGAATGATATTAGTACTGTCTGTGCGAGAGTTTGCAAACTTTGAAAATTAGTATATTTTTTTATCACACATAAGTGCTTCAAAAAACTAAATAATAAAAAAATGGATGTATTTACCTCGTCATGCATCAATCTCAAAAATGCATGAAATTTGTTAAAACCGCAATCACTATAACGAATATTACAAATATTTTCATTACATAATTTGCTAATATTGTTTTAAATAATTTTTAATAACTTTTTTAAATATTGAAAATTATAAACATTCCTTTTTTTACTAAAATTATTTTTTATAACTTAATAAAATATTGAAAAAAAAATCCATTTTTCAAGGCTTGGATTCGAAATGCAATTCAGTAGTACTGGAGACAGACAACATACCACATAGCTACTACGTACGCGGCTCAAGAAAAGCTTAGAACAAAATTTTAATTCACCAAACACCGATTCTAAGACATGAGAAGTCAGTACGGTCTGAATATCTGAATCTGGCGAACCAATCAGAACAGTTCAGAGTCTGAACCCAGTAGGTATTGTGAACATGCGGCTGCAACACTGTATGCGTCAGATATTGAACAGGCAGTCTTTTTATTGCCCGACCATAATACCCGAACGTCCTAGAAATATAAGATGTTCCATTGTACAATTACTTGCATAAAACAGTAGATATTTCAATTTTGTCATTTACAATATATTTCATTCAATTTCATATTATAATATAATACCGTTTATATTTTAATTTGTCATTCATATAAATTTTATGTTAAGTTCAGCAATACGATAATAGTTAACCATTTAATTTACAAAAACTCTTTTAGAAAATTTGCCTTTTGAAACTTTATTTCTATTTTGTGTGAGAAATGATTTTCATTCTATATAAAGTTTTGGATCTCTTGAACCTCTGATTTTGAATCTACACCAGAAGATAAACACAAATATTTTCTGCTTTATGTCTGAGCGGTTTTAATGGTGTATTAATCTGTTTCCTCAAACGGGTTCATCGATTTTAAAGACGTTATCAGTTCTCAAATAAGCCTTTTCAATTGAGTAATCGAATTTATACATATAAGAGAAATAAAATAAAATAAATGTTAATGGAAATGTTAATGCTGTTAATTTAAAATTTTTGTTGAAAATGAAAAAAAATTACTTGAGAATTGATAGCACCTAAAAAGCCGATATTCCGGGTTTAGAAAACTGTTTAATACTGATAAACGCTTCCGAAAATGTGTGGCAGCGAACGAAACATTTTCTTTATAAATCATTTTTCAAATCTTGAAAATGTATCAGTTTCTAAAGATAAAGATGTCTTTTCTGAGTCGTGGGTAACTCGGAAGAAGTTACTGGATATTTTTGTTCGTGGTCATGTTTAGGAATGCCCCGAATAGTGATTTTGGCCGAATGCCGAATATTTGGCCAACAGGTAAATCGAATAGCGAATATTCGGCTAACTGAATAGTGTCTATCAAGCCGAATACCTAATAGTAACTATCTGGCTGAATACCGAATATTCGGCTTGCGGATTACTTTTAAATTTCAGAATTTGAAATTATTAAAAAATTAAATTTTGAAACAATTTTACATAATATTTAACATACATAGTTCCATATTAATAAACAAGGTCTTTTTACAAGTAAATTCCATACAAAAAAAATGCTTTGAATTGTTATTTAAGAAGAGGATAGTTTTAATGCTTCTTTAATTGATAAAATTTTAAATATCATGGATTCTTCTCTGAATTAAAACAAATGAAAACAATTTTTTTATATTCTAAAACAAATATTTCAAAACCAAAGTGAACTTTTGAAGAAAATGGATGAAAAATTGCACGGTCATATACTGTATATTTGTCAGGAAAGGATTAAAATCGTCATTATAAGTTAATTTTCTTACGTGATACTTTACAAATAGGAATTAAAAAATGTAAAAGCCTTCTCTTCTATTTAAATATAATTCCACTTCTAATTATTAAATATCTTTATTAACTGACAGTTAAAAATAGTACTTGTTTTAAGGTTTTAAAAATATTTTTTTTTTTTTTAAGTTTTTTACGTGTTTGGTCGGCCAAACTGAATATTCGGCATACAGAATAATTTGATATTCGGCCTAACCGAATATTCGGTGCATCCCTAGTCATGTTATTTTCCTAGATTAAGAAATACTTGTATGTTCTTTTACAGCGTATAATCAAAGTCCTCTCAGCATTCGTCATTTCAAACTTTTCTGATCTGTCTCAATAATTTCACAGATACTTAATTTTAACTGTTAATTTTGCATTAAGGAGTCTCAGGAATCTTAAAATTGGAAAACATGAAACAAAAGACCACTTTTAACATTGAATATCTTAAAATATATATGATTTTAAAACGAAATTTTTATTGGGATGAAAGATATAGGTATGTTCCTTCATTTCATGTATTTAACCCTTTATCTACTAACCCTTTATAAGTACCATTAAAATAACTTGTTATAAAATTTATTTAATACATGGATTAGTAGTAATACAAATTATAATGAACTATAAATACATTACTTTATCTTGTTCCAAAAGCATTATTGGTTACACAAAACAAAAAATATTTTTAAAATGATTTCTTTTGCCTTTGCATCTTTTCAGCTTTATTGGCATTGGGGGGGGGGGGGGGATTTTTCCATTCGGAAATATTTCTATATTTCTGTTATAAGAACATCATATTTGTACATTTCCTAATTCTACAAAATACTAAGAAAAATATTTAAAATAAAAGATTTGAGTGGGGTGTTACATATATTGTACAACGTCCATATAAATTCAGATTTAATCCTTCTAAATCCTTCTAAAATCCTACGAAAATTTATTAAATTATTATCTAAATCTTCTAATGTAGTTTAAATAATTCATGAAAAATGCTTTAGAAGATAAAATTTCCATGAATTCATAATTCAGTACATAAAGGGTTAAAAAAATGCAAGATGCAGTATTAGCATTTACAGAGGGCTCCAAACTGCCAGGTATTTGACGAGTAGAAAATTAGCATAACAGCTTACGCGTAGAACTACAAAATAAATTTTGCAAATAGAATGAAAATTTTTATGCCTACTTATACTTCAGATTGTAATAATTACCCTTAACCTAAATAAATTTGTATTTAAACCTTCTTTAAATTTTTAATTCAATGTTGTATTTAGCTAATGCAAAATTTTGAAAATGTCGACTGTATAATCAGCTAAAAAAATATTTTTTTCAACAATAAAAAAAAAAAAAAAGAAAAATTAGATTTCAGTTTATACAGACTAATATTAAACATATGTTTTGAAAATTTCATGAAAAAATATTCAGAAGTTTTTGTGATAACGTGCGCGTTATACCCTAAAACGTCATTCGTAGAAAAATGATTTCAAAGTTTCGGAAAAGTCACTTCAGTTATTGAGCGGGTGTAATTCTAAAATCCATAAATTCTGTTCTACTTGGAATTTCAAGGAGGCAGATTTATCAAAATGTTTAAAAAGATAGGATGTTAGCATCTAAAAAAATTAAAATGTTGAAAATTTTGAAGCTTTAAGAGTCCTGAGAATATTTTGAAAAATTATATGCTATTTTTAAAATTAACATGTAGAGTGTTCCAAAAGTTCCTGACACATTTTAAAATTTAATGTAAAATCAAGTACTAATTGTCGTTCGGGAGTGTGGTTTGGATTAAAATGCCTATCATGATAATAATAATAATAATAAAAAATTGAAGTCAATAAAAAAAATATTTCAAATCTTTGTCCGTAGATGGCGCTGTACCTTAAAGTATCAGAAAGAAGCATCAAAAACTTAACACGATGAGTCACACATCATTTATTTTGTCACAAGCAGTTACAGAGCATTTATTTTGCTGGATCTACAAAGGACGCACACGTTGAAATATGGTAATGGATTGCGTAGATGTTCTATCACAGCTTACGAAAAAATAAATGTTCTGTTACTGTTTTGAGTTTTTAATGCTTCTTTCTGATAATTTAAGGTACAGTGGCATCCTATGGGCGAAGTTTTCAACTAATTTTTCTATTCGGTACTTTTCATCGTCAGAAGCATTTTAGTCCAAACTGCATTCTCGTGTCGCAATTACTTGATCTTATATTAAACTTTAAAAAGTGTCACGGACTTTTGGAGCACCCTATATTTTATTTTAAGTTTTATCTTAATATTATATCTTAAATGCAAAGTATTTGCTTCATTAATTTAAAAATATTTCACGCAGGAGATGGTTAAGAAAACCATCACGTTGTTTCGTAAATCTGAATTTCTTTTATTCATACATTCAAGTTTATTCCATTAAAAGAAACATCTTTCTCGCTTGAGAAATATTAGTTGTTAAACAACAGCACCCCAAAGAAACTCAATTTCAAAACTTTTGAATTATTACATTAAATTTGTTGTATCAGAAGCAAAAAAACCAAGCAATAGACGTGAGTGTTGAATTTGATTTGTATTGTCTCCCAGTAGCATTGCCAATCGATATTGGTCTCCAAAGGTTAAAGTCTGTTCAATTTTCGTTTCAAAAATGTTTATTTACTTGATAGTTATTTCGAGTATCTATTTAGTATTTATTAAGATTTGCGGTTTTTTTTTAGATCAATTTAACTGAAGAAATCTATTTAAGTAGATGTAGGTATATTAAGTAGATATATTTAAGGGTATTGTACCAGTACATTGTAAAAAAAGAAAAAAAAAATCTGTAATTCTACAGATGTAATGTTCCAGAAATCTGTATGTATGCTTACTAAAATTTTATCTGTACACGGTACAAAAAAAGATTTAAATCTACAAAACTGGTTTTTGTAAAGCTGCAGGAATCTGTAGCTTTACAAATGAATCTACTAAAACTACAGTTACCTTACAAAATTTTTATCTATAACCCGGGTTGCAGTTACATAAATAGGCATCCCAGTTTCCGAAAAAAGTCATAGCAACCTTACTGATTTTTTTTTTTTTTTTTTTTTTTTTTTTTTTTTTTTTTTTACAGTGTAAAAGTATATCTGTTACATGAATTTTTGTTGTCCCCTTTGCATAAAAAGTTCTGGGAATCCCAATTTCCTGAAAAAAAGTTAGTTACTTTACAGATTTTTTTTTTTTTTTTTTTTTTTTTTTTTTACATTGTAATAAATATTTTTATTTTACAATGCCACGGTATTTATGGGGAAGTATTCCGACATCTATCTGAGTTACAAAATATCTGTTTTACTTATTTAAAAATATTTCACGCAGCAGAGAATTAAAAAAAAAAAAAAAAAAAACCCTGTTGAAAAACGTTGTCCGCAAAATCGGAATTTATTATATTCATACATTCAAGTTTATTCCAGTAAAAGAAACGTCTCTCTCGGTTGCGAAATATTAGTTGTTAAACAACAGTACTCCTAGAGGTCTGCAAGGTCCGGAATTTTCCAGACCCTATTCCGACCCGGTGGAAAAAATAAAAGTTCGGCTCGCACCTGACCCGTTTGTATTTTCGCGGTTCACGGCCCGGTCTGTGAAAAAATCAGTGAAAACAGGCCTGACCCGGCCCAGCCCGATCAAAAATCAAAGAAATCGGACCCAACTCAATTTCCACACAAAATGTCGATATTTTTAACATACAATTAAGGTTTTTTTTTTCTAGAATACTGCATAAATATTTATGGAAATTTTTAACAATATATTTTGGATTACTATATGTTTGAAAGCCAGGGCATATAGAGCAGCAACATTAATAACATCACTTAGACTCATTAGACTCTTAAATTCAAATAAAGATTCATTAAAAATATTAATATGTTCAGAATGAAAACAAAAGATAGTTAAAAACATCATAGCTTTTGAAGCTGTATAATAAAAAAAAGTCAATTTTTTAAAATAATTTTCTGTAATTTATTTAGGCATATTTCCAAATTTTCCGTTATCAAAACTTCATTATTACTACTATTATTTTTCAATTCCTACTATTAGCTCACACTCTCCCTATATTTATTTATATATTTATATATTTATATATTTATCTTGTACAAATTTTCAATCGTTAATAAAATACTCATTATTCATCCTATCAGGTTGAAATAAATTTTTTTAAACTTGTACTGGATGACAATTGATGTTAATAAAGTTTTTTCAAATATTAATTAATTAATTAAATTTTAATTAATTAATTTTAGTTTTGCATGGGAAACAAAATGGCCGCCATTGGTTATTGAATTTCAATGAAAGTATTTTCAATAAGGGTTACCATAGGGGGGGACCTGTTCTGTCGCCAAATACCGCCAAGTTTGTCTCCAACTTGGCGATATATCGCCAAATTTGGCGGCCAAAATGAGTCGCCAAAAGTGACGCCAACTTGGCGATATCTGTAATATTTCGCCAAATTTCCACAGAGTTCCATTGTAAACCTACCTGCTTATAGAAAATCAACAAATTGAGATATTTTAATGCAACAAAAACTCATATCAGCTTGATTATATTAAATTTTTCTTTGATGGCCTAAGTAGGAATTGACTTTAAAAACAAAATTTTTATATTACTTGTTACAAAACAAATTGATTACCTAACGACACTACTTCAGTCACGCGAAAAGATTCGCTCGCTAATGTTAATCCAATGGGAGAAAATTATTAAGATATCTTGTTTGTGTTTCAGTATTTCTAAATGATTTTTGTTTTGCATTGCACAGCTGAGGTCGATATCTACAAAGACCGTTTTTTACGTTTTCGATTTTGTTTGCAGATTTTTTTTCAACGATATGTGTTTCGCATTACTGAAGTAGCCTATAGAATCCAGCAGCTCGCCACGTAGACCTATCTAGAAAAAAAATGTAAGTCCGCTGAAACATATAAGCTCTGTTTCAGACACGATGTAGCTGTCCGATACAGATCTCTACGCTGGTACATATATTCTGTACTGATGTTATTAATTTAGCATGAGATCGTGCTGCACATTTACACTTATCCTTGTTCCAGTCACGTCCATTAAAAATTGTTCGTATTTTATCGGCTTAGCTTGATACTTTTAAACTTCTATATCTGGCCGGTCAAAAACAAACGGGCCGGGCGTGTAGCTCTTTAATTCGGTCCGAGTCGGCTAGTTTATTTTTTCTTCGGCCCGGTTCAGCCCGTTAAAAAAAGTCTTTATCCTGCCTGTCCGGCCAGTTAGAAATTTTGACTTCATTTTACTGGCCCGCTCCCATGCAGATCTCTAAGTACTCAAAAGAAACTGAATTTCAAACTTTTGATTTACTATTACGTCAAAATTGTTGGATCAGAAACAGAAAAAAAGAAATAAAAGACGTGAGTGTTGAATTTGATTTGTATTATCTCCCAGTAGCATTTCCTATCGATTTTGGCTTCCTAAGAATAAAGTCAGTCCTGTTTTAGTTTTAAACATTTTTATATAGGGTGACCGCGCTTGTAGTTGATACCCCTCCAGCAGCTGATGCAATTTTTGAAATATTGTACCATTTTAGGCGGAAATGAGTTTTACACGTGGCACTAGGCATGATATTTTTGTGCGAATGTTGGAGCACCTGTTGTCACATTGTTGTCAGCTGCATCCTGTAAGAAAAGCCATTTTATGAATTTTTTTAATTAGAAAATGTAAGAATTTAGTTTTTGATGAGTTGGAGACAATTACGGTAAGTTAAAATAATCCACTTTCATCTTGCTTATTTCAAATAATACTTTTATATAAATTATTGCTAATCACAGCTTCAAGCATGATATTAAAAGATTAATTTTTGAATTTTCGACTGATTTTTCGATTAATCAACTACTGGGAAAATGGCAATTAAAGAAACTATTTACTTATAATTTTGTTGCTATTTAATTTCAGCAGATTTCATTTTTGCCCATTATAGGACATTCATTACGGGTTGTAGCAGTCATGTTAATTTATTTCTGAAACTTTAAAGGAAGGAAATACAATAAAAAAACCCGTAGGACCGACCTTATTTAATCCACTACTGGCTCGGTGGCCCTAGTTTGATAAGTGTTTTGATAATTCTGTGATATGGATTTCCGATTGTTACCGAGTTCAATTTAATTAAAGAAATATATTTAAGTAGATCTGTATTTATTTTTATAGGTATTATGATATAAACCTCTTTGTTATAAAATACCCCTGAATTTAGAGTGTAGTGAGCAGTCAGGGAATCATCAACCAGCCAACATGGTTGGCTGGTTGATTGAGGGCGTTACGGTTATCTATTACGCATGAAGACTAAACAGTCCTGAACCTACCTTTAAATTGGAATCCGACCTACTACGAACATCTACACCTGAACACGGGTTCCGAACCGGTACCTATCTTACAGTGGCGAGCGGTCTAATATCTAAACAAGCAGGTTTTCAGACACTATTTTACATGTGATTTCGCAACTCTTGTTCCCACCTTAATAGTCCAGGCAATACAGATCGTATAGGGGCTCCACCTAGCAAAATTCATGGTAGTTCTGGGAAAAGGCTTATTATATGTTTTTTGGGTCGCTGAATCCGAATTTTTAACTTCCCACCAAAATTTCCCCCCGTCAACCCCCCGAAATTTTGGTAAAATGCCCCCCAAAAAGGTTTTCATTAAAAAAATCAATTTTTTTATTGTTTTAGGGGGAAAGTATCTAGAAATTCAGAAAGTAGACAAAATTTTCAGCAAATTAGATATATGACATTATGACTTAAGGAAGGGGGATCTGCCTCGGAACATGGGCGCGGTGCTGCATGAACTCAGTTGCGCAATTCTACTTAACCACTCACACGTTTACATTCGCCCTCCCATCTCCCCTTCGAACTTTCTCTATAAGGTTTACTTTAAGTTTTTTGGGTCGCTGAATCCGAATTTTTAACTTCCCCCCCAAAATTCCCCCCCCCCAAATAGTTGTTTTTAACTTAAATTTCTTATTGTTTTAGGGGAAAAGCATTACAAAATTCAGAAACTAGACAAAATTTGCAACAAATAGGATATATGACATTATGACGTAGGATGAACGGGGAGGGGGAAGGCTACCTCTGAACATCCACTGCGGCGCTACGTGCACTAAGCTATGAAGTCCAGGCAATAGGGGATTTTACCTGGAAAAATTAATACTAGTTCTGGATTTCGACTCACTTTATGTTTTTTGGGTCGCTGAATCCGAATTTTTAACTTCCCACCAAAATTTCACCCGGCAACACCCCCAAAAAATTGGTTTTTGAGAAAAGCGCGCGGGGAATGCTCCGAGGCAGCCCCCTCTCTCCCCGTTTATCCTATATCCTATTTGTTGAAAATTTTGTCTAGTTTCTGAATTTTGTAATGCTTTTCCCCTAAAACAATAAGAAATTTAAGTTAATAACAACTATTTTGTGGGGTTTTCGGGGGGGGGGGGTTTGGGGATAAGTTAAAAATTCGGATTCAGCGACCCAAAAAACTTAAAGTTAACCTTATAAGGAAAGTTCGGAGGGGAGATGGGAGGGCGAATGTGAACGTGTGAGTGGTTAAGTGGAATTGCGCAATTTAGTCCACGCAGTACCGCGCGCATGTTCCGAGGCAGATCCCCCCCCCACCTTCCCCTTCATCCTAAGTCATAATATCATGTATCTAATTTGTTGCAAATTTTGTCTACTTTCTGAATTTTTAGATACTTTTCCCCTAAAACAATAAAAAAATTGATTTTTTTTAATAAAAACCTTTTTTGGGTTTTTTTTTACCAAAATTTGGGGGGGGGGAGGGGGTTGCCGGGGGAAATTTTGGTGGGAAGTTACAAATTCGGATTCAGCGACCCAAAAAATATAAAGTAAGCCAATTTCCAGAACTACCATTAATTTTGCTAGGTAAAAATCTCTATTGCCTGGACTATAAATAGAAAATAGTTTTTCTTTTAAACATATTCATCGAAACTGGTCTGGTAAAACTTTTTTTTTTTTTTTTTTTTTTTTTTTTGCGTTTCATAATTTTATACAGGGTTAACCTAAATGATTCATCGGGTTTCAAAACACTGTATATTGAAAGTTATATGACATACAAAGACGGATGATCGTGTAGTTCCGGGATTTATGCCGCACATTTTTTTGAACTTGTATATAAAGTCCCATGGTGGACATAAAAAAAAAAAAATCATGCTGTGCTATTTAATGTTAAATATACAACGAGTGTACTGCGCAAAAAAAAAAAAACTCTAAACAAATTATTAATATTTTTTAACATTTTTTTTTTCTAAAACATTACACTGCGGCGCGTCACCCGTACATTCAGGCTGAGATGCCGCACTCGTGCTGTAGGTATGCCGCACTTGTAATAAGAACAGAATGAAGTTATAAATAAAATTATTTAAAAAAATATTCATATCTGGACTATAATTAACGATGTAATAACAAAATGAAACTAAATGAGTACAATGAAACGTATCAGTAGATTCAAATTAATAATTATTGCCTACTTTCACTAATAAAATTACCCACTTATTTTTTTTTTACATTAAATTTTAATGGTTACTTCAGCAAGAACGTAACATAAATGTATTAGAAAGGGAAAAGAAAAAAAGCAAAATTACTTTTATATAATTTATTTGTTAACCCTTTCGGGACCGATGGCTTTTACACAAATTTTATTCGGTTGGTACCACTATTTTAAAAGAAGTTACCTTTACTTAAATAATCATGAAAATGCTCTAATTAAACAAAGCAAATATTACATTTCCTTTTTACTGGTGCCAGAAATTTTTCTTGTAAGCTCTTTATGAAGGTGCTTATATGCACCTATGATACCGAATGGGTTAAAAGACCTGTTTTTTCGACTACAATCTACAGAAAAAGTGTCGAAAAAGTACAGTCTTTATGTAACTACATTTAAACACATGATGCAACGAAGCCAGTTACACTTCCTCTGTTTTGCAGTAGTTTGCAAAAAACGTCTGCCTTACACGTAATCCAATTTTTCATTATTATCATCTTGAATTGCATTTTTCTTGCCCTTTTTACTTTTTATTTTCCTCTTTTTCTCCTTTAGTTTTAGTAAACTTGATAACATGCCTAACAGGGTTAGTGTGAGCAAAAGGATAAGGAAAAGTTAATAACACTTAATCATCCCGTACAAAAGAAACTGCGGCATGTATACCGGAATAGCAGTGCGGCATGTATCCCATTTTGCATGGTGTAGACGTCGGCCATCACAGTTACCTGTCATCGCTAAGGTGAATGGCGTAACCATACACACAGTACTCTATACAAACGCTCCGCTTAGTTTTGACTTCGAAATCATGCATGCATTTAGTAATTAGTGTATGAAAAGTATTTAAACATAACGTGTTTAAAAGTTTGGACAATGAAATCATGCACTTACGTCAAATTAAGGATTGTACTTCTACAAGTAAACATCGAAATGGGGTTCACGCTAGACACTGGTTAAAATAATCTCATTGGCCACCTATACTGTGCGTTTGACGAACATCTATCGATAATTACAAGAAGTACAAGGGGTGCGGCATCTATCCCGTATGCGGCGACTCTCCCGGAGTTACCCTACATGACAGGATACATACACTTACCGAGTTTAAAACTCGATTCGTGGCTCGTGTACAGGAACCAAGGCTGCGGAGTCGGTGGAGAAAATGGCCGTCTCCGGAAATTTTAACGATTCCGACTCCGGGCTGGCTAATATACTAGTGTTGACTGTTGGTTAAAATTATGAGGAAATGCAAGAGAAATAAAGCAAAAGTTTCACTATTTCGGCATTTTCTGTTCTTAGGGCTTCGAAAGAAAAAAGAGGAAGAAGTATATTTTCGCTTTATTTATTTTACAATTTAGCTTCCGGCAAACATGAAAAATTCAACTATCGAAATCTAAAGAAGAAAACAAAACGGAAATTTTTCTATTTCGGGTCCGCGGACTCAGAAAACAAAAGGCGAAATTGTTACGATTCTGTTGCTATACCATGTCCTCCAAACCTGATAAATTTCGACTGAAAGGAAGAAAAATAATGATGAAAATTTTACTATTTTTGAAATAATTTGAGTTATGGGGATTCGGAAGAAAGGTGAAATTTTTAAATTTCCCGTAGTTTTACTATTTCGGGTTCTGCAGACCAGAAATATCGGAAAAATCTCTATTTTATCATTATTTTGGGACAGGCGATTCAGAAATAAAGAATTACAGTTTCACATTATTTTGAGTCTTGCATACAAGTAAATAAAGGTGGGGATGATTTACCGTTTTGGCGTTACTTCTGGTCCTACAGACCAAAAAATAACAATAATAATTCATTTTATCGATTTAAAAGTATATTTAATTGGCTTAATTTCACTGCAAACTGTCTATTAAAAAAGACCTGGAGTCGGAGTCGACTTTTCTTTTAGCGACTCCGACTACGACTACGACTCCGCGGCTGGCAGGAACGCGTCACTGCTGCTATGACGGACATTCTATTGAAGGTATGGTTGGAACTGGATTATCGTTGGGATGTGTATCTGGTGGCGAAGGGCGCATTGTTCATTTGCAGTATGTACCAGAAACTTGGTGAGTGTATGTATTTTTTAAATGTATCATCCGTCTTTGTACGTCGCATACTTGTAAATAAACAGTCTTTTGAAACCCTGTGAATCATTTAGGTTAACTTTGTATTTATTATTATTAACCCTGTATATAAACACTGCATGTGAAAAAGAAAAAAAGTTAGAAATTGCACGTCAAACGTGGCAAATGAGGTGCATTTGCACTATAACTAGTTTTATAAATATTTTTGCACCGCATATTGTACGGAATGTATATTTTAGTATACTTCATAAATGTAGATCAATTTCAGTCTGTTCGAAAGGCTGTAACATCATTAAAATGCGCTTGAAATATTTTTTTCCATTGCCGTAATGTAACGGAAAACTTTTGACTGGCACTGTAATTAAACTATATATGCGATTTTCATAAAATTTGAAATGACTCGACAAAATTTTACAACAATTATATATTTAAAATTTCAGACCATTCCGTTGGGTAGTTTTTGCTCTGTTATATGCGGACGGACGGACGGACAGACAGACAGACGGACCGAACGACGACTATATGTGCTACGTAATTATATAATTAAGAACGCACCTAAAAAAATCAGCTATAAGCAACATCTATTGTTACTCAACGACCTTTTTTCAGAAATGGAATTTTAAAAATTTTGATTTTTATTAATATCAAGATAGTTGGATCGGTGGAATAAAAAAGGAAACAAAAGGCGCGAGTATTGAATAGCATTTATGTTCTTTCTCAGTATTACTGTTCTGTCGATAGATATTCGCCTCCAGAAAGAAAAGTCGCCTGGGATTTTCTTTTAAAGATTTTTATTCACCTACCAGTCCTTTTAGATATCTGTTCGCAAGAATTTGAGATATTCTTCAGTTCAGTTTCTTAAGCTAAAAGAAAAGGAATTAGATGTTCACGATATAAATTTATATTTGATTTGTTTGTTCAAAAAAGTGCTATTCATCTCAAGATGTTGCTGAATTTATTTGATTTTCAGTGTAGCTTTAAATTGATAAATATTTGAGTAAAACTAGAAAGAAAAATCATTCGTCAACATAGGTTTTGAAACGCTTTCCAAAATTTCTTGAAAACTGTAAAAAAAAAAGACAAATTCTGTACATCTTAAAATGTTCATGACTTTATTAACAAGAAATTGGTCTTGAATTAGGTGACACACGATATAAATTTATATTTGACTTCTTCTTAAAAAAAAATTCTATTTATCTAAAGATATTCAGGAATTTATTTCGTCTTCAATGTAGCTTTAAATTAATAATTATTTAAGTAAAAGAATAAAAACTAGAAAGAAAAATCATGCATAAACTTATATTATAAAACTCTTTCCAAAATTTCCAGAAAACTGTGTAAAAGGAAAAAAAAACTGTTTATCTGACGATGTTCAAGAATTTATTAAAAAGAAATTGGTCATGAATTTAAACAAAAATTTGAGATATCCGCCAGTTCAGCTTCTTAAGATAGAAGAAAAAGAATTAGGTGACATACAATATAAATTTATATTTGATTTGCTCTTTCGAAAAAATTCAGTTTACCTGAAGTTGTTCATGCATTTATTGCATTTTCATTGTAACTTTAAAATGATAAATATTTAAGTAAATATATAAAAACAAGAAAGAAAAATCATGCGCCGAACATAGATTATGGAACACCTTCCGAAATTTACAGAAAACTGTAAAAAAGGAAAAATATTGTTTATCTGAAGATGTCCAGAATTTATGAACAGGAAATTGGTCATGAATTTAAATCAGAATGTGAGATAAAAATTTAACATCTTAAACAACGATTTTTTCGCACAAATAACGTACAGAACGATAAAAAAAAAACCCATACGATCGTTTCGAGGATTCCTCGATCCCCTTCCTCAGTGAGAGAAAAACAATTAAAATTAAAATGGGTTCGAAGAACCCCTTCGTTATAGCCCCGAGAACTGGCTTAAACCAAAACTGGCTTAAGCCAGTTCTCGGGGTTATAACCGAGGGGTTCTTCGAACCCATTTTAACTCTTTTTTTTCCTCTCACTGAGGAAGGGGTTCGAGGAATCCTCGAAACGATCGTATGGGTATTTTTTATCGTTCTTTTATAAAATAAATATATATATATATATATATAATTTTTTAAAAAAAATAAGGTTTTTAAAATTCTTTGTAACCTTAAAAAAAAAAAAAAAAAAAAAAAAAAAATCACATTATAACAAAAGGCGCAGCTCATGACTACCTAAAAATAACCCTTCGTACGAATGGTAAATAGAAAGCAGGTGATAGCACACGTTTGCAAAACACAAAGCACAAATACACTTTTAAAAAGGGACTAAAATACGGAAATTGTGGCAATCAAGACGCCAGTACTATTTCCGTATTTTGACGGAAAATTTTCCTGGTAAATTCCAGGAGAATTTCAGTTTATCTGGGATTTACGGGGGAAATTTTACATTAAAATACGGAAATAGTACTGGAGTCTCGATTGCCAGTACAATTTCCGTATTTTAGTCCGGTTTTTTTTTTTTTTATTTATTATTTTTTTTTTACAGTTCATGATACATTTTGGTATGAAAAGGCACAACCAAGAAATGTTTATTTTCATAATTATTCATACACTTTTTGTGGCATGAGCCAAAAGTGCAATGTCTAAAATTCAAAAACCAAAAGAATAAAAGAAGAAGATTCTTTAAATGAATTTTCACGATTTATTTAGCCATATTCAGAATATAAAAGTATAGTCGGTATAAATTGAAACCGAGCACACCGCATACATTTTAATCACCAAGTATTCTCAGAGAAAAAAATAACGATAAATAGCTATTTGACTGGGAATCATGTCCTCTGTCAATTTATGTTTTTTTTTTTTTTTTTTTTTTTTTTTTTTTTTTTTTTAATAAGCTTAGAAGGTCGCCTTCATCCTGAAATTATACCAAACTCTGAAGCTTTCAATGCAAAAGCTTACATTTGATATTTAGATTTTTTGGTAAATTTCTCCTTAGGAAATGAAAAAGAAAAGTCCCAATTTTATATTTAATATTAATTTGTGGAAAACGAACTGCAATGCCTGTAGTTTTTTAAGCATAACTCAGTAACTGTTTGGGGGAATGAAGTGATATTTTCGATTCGCTTGCCTGAAATTTTTAGAAATCGATTTCTGGTTTTTTTTTTTTTTTTTTTTTTTTTTTTTTTAACGTAGGTTTTTTAAACGTAATAAATAGTTCATTTATTTACCAATTAGAATAATTGTGTTAAAATTAATCTAGTGTAATTTCGTATCCAGCTCTTTCTGGAGTTCCATTACCTGAGATTTATTCTGTTGAGCTGAACCAGGTTTCAGACCAGATGAATAAGGAATCATTAAGGTTAGCTGGGTGAGAAAGTTCGACCAGATTCGTCCGGGATAGCTCAGATGGCAGAGTACTGGCGGCTTCAGCCAGGAGATCCCTGGTCCGGACATTTTTCGCCCAGTTGGAAATTTACATCTAATACAGTTCATATATTTTTCAAAAAATTATTTAGAAAAAATATATTTTTTGAAAATTATTTTTCAAGCAAATATCAAATAAAACCTATAGATTTTTGAACAAAAATCAATTTCTATAAGTTTTAAATATGTTTGTACAAAATTGCAGCTTATTCTGCCAAGTAGTTTTAGAGTTATGTTTAAAACATTAACTTTAGTGCAATTTGTGTTGCAACGATTACAAATGAATTTAACATTAAGAGTTCAAAATTTAAAATTTCCATAATACTTCAATTTTTTTAACCGAATGAATTTACGCAAGCGCTAAAATATGATGTCAAAATTTTGTATTCTTGTTGTTGAAAATGTGGAAATGAATGAAATGCTGAAATATAAAGAGTTTTGCAGAATATCAGTATGAATATGATACTTAACCCTTTTCTTTTAACAGAAATTAAAAGAAGATCAAATTCCAATCAAATGGTCAATTCCGTGTTTTTTTTTTTTTTTTTTTTTTTTTTTTTTTTGTACTATATGTTTTTAAAATATTTTTCTGGTATTATTTGAAGACTAAAGTGTATTGAGTGTCCTTTTTTATTTTTTATTTTATTTTATTTTATTTTATTTTATGTTATTTTATTTTATTTTATTTTATTATTCCATTGCACTTATCAATCTAAAAACGTATAACACTATGATTATAGGAAACAAACTGGATATAACATTTTCAGAATTTTACTTTATGATAAAGTTATTTTTTTCTATCTTCGTAAATTTTATCATTATATTTATGTATTTTTACAGCAATATATCAAAGCCAAATATAAATATAAAAAGCAACATGTATTTTTTTTTGTTTGTTTGTTTTTGTTTTTGTTTTCTTAAATAATATCTGGAAGCTAAGAAGCTATATATTGATAAATGAAGTACAAAAATTCGATTAAATTCGGGTATTTATTAAACTACAATAACATAAATGCTTTAAATTTTTTAAATTCGCACGCTGATTTGAGAAATATCTTTTACAATATTTAATAAAAAATCGCTACCGTGTAAAAACTTTAGTGCTCTAAGTCTAAAACTTTTACTTTAATCTTTTATACCTATACATTTTTTGAAATCCTTTCGTAATGTCTTTGAATAACTAAATGGATTTCTATCTTTTATTTATTAAATTCTTATTTTTTTCACCAAAAATGCGAATTCAAAATCGATTTCTTTCCTTAAATTTTAACATTTCTTTACTTGGGTTAAACGATCAAATGTTGAAAGAACATTAACGGCGTAGGAAACCGATAGTGGCAAATGTTTTTCAAACTCAGAAATAGAAACTTTTGGAAGTATACTAAAAATAGTCTTGATTTAAAAAAATATATTATTTCGTGTATTTCTTTTTTTTCTAAGAAAGTTGGTTGAAATAAAACCAACGTTTGATTATAAATGATTTAAATGCCAATTAAATCCACGTAGTGGAACAGCAGTCTTGTGGAGTATTAACTATCTGTGTCAATTTAAAACTACATCGATATTAGCAAGTATAGTCATAAAAAAGGGTTTATTTTTTATTATTAATAAACTATTTATTTTCTATTTATATTTTATTTTGTACTTTTAAGTGCTTAAAATATTTCACTCTTGCAGTTTCATCGCCAGTTAGCATATCGTAGTGAGCAGGTTTTTCGGCAGAATTAATTCCATTGTTGTAGTCACTTGTATATAGTTGTAACCATGAAGTATATTTGGTGCTTTATCACCCCGTGCAGTCGGGTAAGGAAAAAATATCTTAAAACCGATTTATTAATTTACAATTAATTTCTAAATATATTAAAATGTTGCATTTTCATCAGAAACATACATTTGTACATAGTTTGTTTATCATTCTAGCGCATCAGGAAATAGGCGAGAAATCGATCAGAAAATCCCATCTTTATCTATATAATTGAAATAAAAAAAAATTGTGAAAAATGCATGATATTGAAATATATTTTATTGTAAAAATACACTTGCTGACAATTACTTTATTTTCGAAGAAAATTAAAGGAGTTCCTTATTTTTGTTACCTAAATTGATTAATAATATAGTTTAAAAGATAAATTTTATCTTAAATGCTATTTTTTAAAATCATTTTAATGCAGTAAGATTAAATAGTACACATGTATAAATATATCTGTGTAACTTTAACATTGCTTTATGAAAACCTGGAAAAGAAGGTATGTTAAAATAATATATTCTGATTCATTGCGGTAACACATAATATTTCATATGTAGTCAATAAATGCATCTTTGCTTTTTATAGCCTTTTTTCTTTGTCGCCTGTAATCAGTGTGAATTCAGACGCTTTTCTCCGGGAAATATATATTAGGTTCCGGGGGGGGAGTAATTGCCCTTTTTGACCATTGAAAACACAAAATCTCAAATCTTCCGGGGGGGATTCTCATTGCTTCTGGGGGGATGTCCCCCCCGGGCCACCCCCTGAATTCAACACTGAACACTGCCTATAATTATCAATTTAGAGAAAACGCCATCTGGGTTAGAGGAAAAAAAACCGGAATTTCACTTTTTGTTTATAGTTTTGTTGTTGTTTTTTTAATCTTCATAAATTTTATTTTTTATTTTTATGTATTTTTACATTTATATAAAAACCCCGTATTGGTGTCCAAATATTAAGTGTCCAAAGCAACATGCAAATTTTCTCTTTGATTAAATAATACTTGTAAGATGGGTAACTTTATATTGACGAGTAGAATATAAAAATTCTGTTAATAATAAGGTATTTATTAAATTGAAACAACATAAATATTTTAAAACTTTTAAATTAACACCCTGATTTGAAAGTTTCTTTAAAATATTTAATAAAAAATCCCATTTATGTAATACTTTAATACATTAAGTCTAAACCTCTTAATTTAATCTTTTATACCTATGCATTTTTAAAATCTTTTCGTAATGTCTCTGAACAACTAAATCAATCTTTTATCTATTAAATCCTTAATGTTTTTCACCGAAAATGCGAATTCAAAATCATTTTTTCTTTCTTTTTCTTTTCTTTTTACTTAGTTTTTAACATTTTTTTTTTACTTGAGTTGAACGATCAAATGTTGAAAGAACATTAAAGGCGTAGGTAATCGATAGTGGGAAATGTTGTCAAACACAGAAAGAATATTTTTTGGAATTACAAAAAACAGTCTTGATTAAAATAATAATAATAATAATAATAATAATAATAATAATAAATAAATAAAAAACATGTTTTGTGTGTATCTTATTTTTGGCTAAAGACATTTGCTCATATAAAGTTGACGTTTAATTAACGCTTTAAATGACGATGAAAACCATGTAGTGGAACATCATTCTTGAAGAGTTTTAACTTTCTAAGTTTATTTGACGCTTCTTTGGTAATAACAGATATAATTAAAAAGTAGAAATTTTTTAATTATTACATTCGTTATTTTCATTTATATTTTATTTTCTCCTTTTAAGTGTTTAAAATATTTTACTGTTGCAGTTTCAATGCCTGCTGGCATATTTTATTAAGCGTGTATTTCCGCAGAATTAACTTTATTGTTTTTGTTACTTGATTTTTTCATACATGAACAAAGTTAACTGAAATGAAAGATTATAAAACATCATATTTTAATACATTTTATTTTAAAAATACTCTTGCTGAAAATTATTTCATTTTCAAAGTAAATTAAAGAAATTCGTTTATTTTCTTATGTGAAATAATACAAATAATTAAAAAATATATTTTAATCTTAAATGATATTTTTTTATCCTTTTAATTTAATAATATCAAATGGCATATTAATAAAATATATTTATGTAATTTTCTAAATATATTTGTACAACAGTATTTGTAAGAAAACCCAGAATAGGAGGTATGGGAAAATAAAATATTATAATTTATTGCATAAACACCTAATATTTCATACTTAGTCAATAAACGCAACTTTGTTATAACTTCATTCCTCAAGTATTTTCCTTCGAATTGAATAACCGCATTCGTCCGTAATCTTTCTAGAACATGAATAACCTTTGCCGATTTTCTTGGTGATTAAATCAATGCATTCTGATCAGATTACAGGTAATTTCTTAGTAGTTATGGTTATTTGGAAGAAGAAATTCTTCTGAAATTTACATTCGAAAAAATAAAACGAGTTTATGATATAAAATATATTCCGTCTTTCTTCACTATGGATATTTAGCCATTAAAAAAGTTCTTCAAATGAATAAAATAAGCCTCTTTATGGGAAGCAGCAGTTAGTTGTAATTTTTTAAGGAAAAAGGCACATTTATAAAATTAAAAAAATACTTTATTAAATATATGACATAAATGTAGCGATATGTAAAGAAATAAAGTGAACTGAAGAATTAAAATAAAAGTCAATTTTTTATGGAACAGGAATAATTTTGGTTTCTTTCGTATAAACTCAGATTTATTATTATCATTATCATTATCATTATTAAAGATTAACGGTGTGATGCTTAACCGTTTGGACTATTTTGTACAACATTCGTACTGTTTCATAAATATTCAGTACGCTTATATAAATACGTTCTTTAAATGTTTATGTTGTAATTTAATAACGATTTCTCCGATTTCAAAAACATTGGTAATGTAAAGAAACTGCATTTTTATATTTCTTTCGGTTAATTTGATTTTTAAATTATTTTTTTACTATTTTAAGGTGTTTGGGTCACATCAAAAATTGTAAATGCATTTTGCTTATTTAAATAATTCTCACAAGTATCACGTTCCATTTATTATTTATTAACAATTTTATATTTCAGCAGTTGACTTAAGGGTGCGAGATTAACCCTTTATGTACTGAATTATGAATTCTTGAAAATTTTATCTTCTAAAGCATTTTTCGTGAATTGTTTAAACTGCTTTAGTAGATTTCGTAATCATTTAATAAATTTTAGAAGGATTTTAGAAGGATTAATTAAATTTGAATTTATAGAGATTTTGTGCTACATTTATAACCCAAATCAAATCTTTTATTTAAATATTTTTCTTAGTATTTTGTAGTATTAGGAAATGTACAAATATAATGTTCTTACAATAGAAATATAGAAATATTTCCGAATTGAAAAACCCCCCTCCGTCCTCAACGACAAGGAAGCTGAAAAGATGTTTAGGCAAAATAATTTTTCGGCGTTCGTCACCTTTGGTTCGTGTAGTTTTCAATTAAGAGAAACAGTTTGATCATTACTAGGGGGTTTGAACATTTTTCTACAAAATTATAACATTTAATGTCCCGAAATGAATACATTTTGTAAAAATTACTAGGGGATATGAAAACATGATTTTTGTCCAGAAGTTGACAACATCGTGAACGTGAGAGTTTAGTAGTTGACACCTTCGTGAACTAGTAATTGACACTGACTGCGGCGGGGCCTAAATTAATAATAATAAATACTCTTTATTATTATATTACTATATTAATTGCCCCATATGAAGACATAATGATAAGAACCGTTAATTAGCAAAATTTTTTAAAGAAATCAGAAATTTTAATGAAAGATCAGAAGTTTAATCAGAAGTTTTAATGAAAATAAAAAAAGTCTCATAGATCTGAAATTATAACATAAAACCACTTACTTAATTAATCTCAAATAACAAAAATGAAAGATCCAGTGCAAAATCAAGCACTAACGGCCGATATTTTACCTTTTCATTGGGTTTTTTTCCCTCAACTTTGTATTTCAGATTTATTCTGGGCACGTTAAATTTTTTAGCCGCTGTTTTGTACCCAGCTTTGTTGACTTTAACGTATTCTACGGCAGCTCTCATGCTCTCTTCCGTGTAATTCCTAAAATTTCCCTTCGTACGCGGCATCTAAAAAATAAATAATTAATTTTAGTAGTTGACACTCCATAATTTCAATAATTGACACCCTGTGTCATCTATTGGTTTAAATGCATTTTTAGTTTTTCAAAGGTCAGTCACGAATTTATCTGGTAGATTCCAGCTTATTTTCATTGCACTGAATTAGATTAACAAAACCCCAACATGAGCGAGTAGTTGACACTGGGTGTCAACTTTTGAAAATCTGTTTCTTTTCATATTCAATAGTTGACACTCACACTCACTCCCGCTATTTTGCACAAAATGCATCAATTTTATTCCAATATCATTCTTGGACATCGAAACAACCAATATCAATAAAAACATAACCAGAAATTAAGATAAATTACTGGTTTTATTACTTACTGTAACGTGCGATCCTTATCACTTTTCTTAAGATAAATTCGAAAAATTCAATTTTGCACCCATGCTTCTTTGTTGTCTTCCGCCATATTGGAATTGGGCTCGACTGTTTATAGTTTTAGTTCTCAGTTTTACCGCAAGGTGATAGATTTTAAAAATTCTGTGTCTCTCATGTTCTTACCTGTGACGTTTTCTTGTTACACTACTGTTTCTACAAAAGTGTCAACTATTGGTCCAGTGCCAACTACTGGGTACTTTACCTTGACTGTTTCACGATTTTGATTTCGTTTTGACGTTTACGAGGTTTCTGACGCGTCCAAAATTAAATTTCGATGGTGGATATCTGGTGGATATTGGATGGTGGATATTGGATATCTTTTCCAAAAATCGTATAATATTGAAATATCAATAATATATATTTACAATATTTCTAAACCGGCTTTTATATCAGCATATACTAGTTAGTACAGTATAAAGCTGATCTGTCAATTATTAACCAGACGAATACAGCTGAAATTAAACATATTTAATAGTGAAAATGTCAATTGTCTCCAAACATTTGAAGATTGACGATGGTCAGAAGAACTGAAAATGGAATGGAATCTTAATATTGAAAAAGAGCGCTGCTGCTTCTGTTTGTTTTTTGCTTTGTTTATTGGTTTTTTTTTTAAAACTATAATTTAATAAATGTTATACAAAAAATAATACTGTGATCATAAATTATCCGGAATGCTTCATTTAAGATACATCTATAGTCTATATCGTCTGCAAACTTTTATCAAACATTTTTACGACTTCTATTAACAACTGGAAATAACCTTGAATTTATTTCACACTATCGTCTGAAAATACATTTGTTTTTAGTGAGATAAGAATTATCCCTCAATTGATTTTCCGAAATGGCAAATTTTATTTAAGAAAACACATGCATTAAATTTTGTTTTCGAAATGAAATTCTTGTTGCAAAAGCATTTGAAATGTTGCAAAAAGTTTTTAAAGACGACTTTTGATCAAAAACATCAGTATTTGATTCATATAAAAAGTTTAAAGATGGTATAAATAATCCGTCGTATACGATCCTCGATCTGGTAGACCATCCTCTTCGATTAATGGTCAAAATATCGATAAGGTCAAAGAATCGGTGCTTAGTGATCGAGTTTTGTCAATAAGAGACATTATGGAATAAGATCCTATGTCATTTGGTTCCTGTCAAGCAATTTTAACAATTCATTTAAGGTTTCGACGAGTTGCTTCTCAAGTTGTTCCAAGAAATTTGAATTTGTTACAAAACAACAACGGGCTCAAGTGGTACGATAGATGACTTCTCAATGCGATTCCTTTCTAAAGCGCATTATTACTGGTGATAAAATTGTATATATGTTTTAGTTACAAAAACTGCTCAAAAATTAAGTGAATGGTACTTGAAAGTTGAATCATGACCAAAAAGACCACGTAAAAGTTGCTAAAAAATAATGGTAATGTTGAATGTTTTCTTTGATTATCGTGGTGTTCTGCATTATTAATTCCAATCCAACTGCCAGGAAGTCAATAAAAGTTATTATTTGAGTGTTGGCACCGTTTGCGTGAAGCAATTTGTCAAAAACGGCGAAAAAACTCATGGGTTTTGTACCACGACAATGCGCCTTCTCACAGTGCATTTATTATCCGTGAGTTTTTAACCAAACGTTCAACAAATACGGCTTACAAGCTCAGTATCCATCTGATATGGCACCGTGTGACTCTTTGTTATTTCGGCGCATGAAATTGCCTCTTCTTGGTCACCGTTTTCAGTCCATTAATTTGATAAAAATTCTCTGAAGGAGTTTCAGAAAAACAACTTCAAGGCATGTTATGATCATTGGAAATAATTTTGGCAGAAATGTATTGCAGTAAGGGGAGATTACTTTGAAGGAGATGCAGTAAATTTTGACCAATATATTGATATATTTTATTTTATGTCACCATTCCGGGTACTTTTTGATCAAAGTGATAAACCTACTTTAATACATGCTTCATCACAAACTCCTATTATTGTAATTTAATTAATGCATTGTGATTTTAAATATTTGTCCTGTTTGTTATTTTCTTTTTTTATTCCTTTTTCAAAATTATATTTTTATAAATGTATGCAAAATTATAAAAGTGTTTTCACACAATCTTCATTATCACAAACTCCACTTATTACTATTTCATTCATCTATTGTTATTTTCGATATTCTTCCCGTTTGTTGTTTTCTTTGTTTATTCACTTTTCAAAATTATATTTTTATAAATGTATGCAAAACCCAAAACATAAAACTGTTCTCACATAATCTTCATTATGACAAACTCCACTTATTACAATTTTATTCATCTATTGTTATTTACGATATTTGTCCTGTTTGTTGTTTTCTTTGTTTATTACCTTTTCAAAATTATATTTTTATCAATGTATGCAAAACTCAAAACTGTTCTCACATAATCTTCATTATCAGAAACTCCACTTATTACAATTTTATTAATCTACTGTTATTTTCGATATTTGTCCTGTTTGTTGTTTTCTTTGTTTATTCCCTTTTCAAAATTATATTTTTATAAATATCTGCAAAACATAAAAATATCTTCATATAGTCTTCATTATCACAAATTCCACTTATTACAATTTTATTAATCTATTCTTATTTTCTATATTTATTTAATGTTTACATGTATTTCAGTTTCAGTATTTCGAAAACAATAGATTATAAGGAATATAAATTTTACCGTATTTTGTTAAGCATCAATTTTAATATTATAATTATTAAGAATATATAAGATTTTAGTCTTATATATATTTTTATATTGCTTGATTTAAAGTAGTTCTACTTTCGTCACGATAAAAATTTAATTATACTCAGAAATTTCATATAGTATTTGTCTCCTGAATTCCATTCTCTTTAATCAGCCAAGTAATCTTTTAAATAAAATGTTCTGCTTATTTTCTGTATTCTTATTATTGCACTAAAGATATGCGTATAGAACTTATAAGAATGTTATTCTTTTTTCCATATTTTGATTAAATATTTTGACAATAAGAAAATTATTTAAAACATTACACTTCTCCGCGTTAGTTGATCCCGGATTATATTCTGTTAAACTTTTATAACCGACAAAATGTATTACAACATGTTGTTTAAATTCATTTTTCAGTTTCATGTTTAGTTATTCAATTTGAGGCTTTGTGCATTTCTCGCATTAGCTATTCGTCTTTATTTTTCACATTACTGTTGATATTGAATTTTTTAAGGCATCGTTCAAGGATAATCTTTCGAATACAAAGTCGTCAGGAACGAATGTGAGGATTACAAATGAACACAAATGAAAGTAAATAATAACCACGCACATGATTCTTGAGATGAATATTAAGAAATATCCCAAGAAGAACGATGAACATAATTTTCTTTACTCGGATTAATATACATTTTTATTTAAAATAAAATATTTTGTTTCAGCTCCGATTTCGGTTTCGGTTCCATCAGAAACAGCAGATTTTTTTCGGTTTTCAGTATGATTCCGGTTTATTGTCGGGTTTACAAGTAAACAATTTCTATAACAATTTATAAACCTTTAGTAAATAATTAAAAGAAAAGTTCATAATAATGTATGTAGATCAAGCTAACACGGATAATGCAGTAATATGTAAAAATATTATATAAACTTATGTTCAATGAAAGCTATAAAATATAAAACAATTACTGTTTGTTCAGTATAAGCAAACAGGAAATAAGGAATAAAATAAAATAAGTAAGTCAGTTTGTATAGTTTTAATTAAACATATTGAAAGACTAACTTCACGTATATCGAATAAAATAACAGTCATTTTTCATATATATAATCAAGCTTTGCAGCAGTGTTATCCACTGTCCTTATTGAATAATTTACTCTGTAGGTTTATGGAAACAAGTTATCGAAGAGAACTGAAATAATTTTTAGATCGAGTGTTTGTTTATGCATGGGACTGGACAAAAAATACATTTATTTTTTACTATTTACGTTATAATAATTCCGGTAGTTTCTTTGTTTCTTTTAATATTTGCGACAAATCTGGGAATTTTGCTAGCATAAAACGTGTTAAAGCCATCTTACATGTCATAGAGCATGCACTTGTCTTCAAATTAAATTTCTCATTTATTTATTTGAAAGCTTATAGTGCATATTGTTGAGTTTATAATTTGCAATAAAATTACTGTCTTCCTGGTTGTGTTTGTTTATGTTTAAGTTTTGTATACGCTTATTAGTTCATTGTATTTATCTTTTAAATTATAATTTCATCTAATTAATGTAGTTAATTATTAAATAATAGTTAGTTATTAAATACATATAATATGCACAATATATATAATACGACAAATTAATATACAGTTATTTCCCAGATTATTTCTTTTTATTTATAAATCAGCGAAATTACTGCATATTGTATTATTTTTTTATATTATTATACCAAATCGCCGGAATATTATAAGAAAAGACATCATTAGAAACAGTCTCACTCCCAAGTAATGGATTCACGGATTATACAAGTGTAATGGTTAGACGTTGAAATGATCATTTTAGCTTTTTCGAAGTTTATCTTAATATTTTCTTTTTGATGCAATCTGGATAAGGCTGTACTTGATTTTTTAAACTTGAATATTTCGTTTTCTCGAGTACATAAACTTGATATATCTGATATCAAGTTTAACCAATCATGTACAGCTTTATGCAGATTGCATCAATATATATATATATATATATATATATATATATATTAAGATAAACTTCGAAAAAGGTAAAATGATCATTTCAACATCTAACCATTACACATGAATAATTCGTGAATCTATTGAGATTTTACTTATGCTGTTTGCAACTGTTTGCAATGATACTGTTTGCAATGATGTCCTTTCTTATAATATTCCAGCGATTTGGTATATCCTAGGTATTTCAAGAGCTCCTGAAAATATGAATTGATCTTTTCACCTCCCAGTAGAGCAATGGACTGCGTAGTATTTTGTTTTATTTTTAATTGTGTTTTTTATTTTAGTCAGTCATCTTTTCCTTTTTAAAATGAACGCGTGTGCGTTTCGATAGATCTCAGGGTTATATTAAATAATATCTTTATATATTTGTAAAAACTTTTTCAGTAATTATATGTATGTTTTAAAGTTTATATTAATAATAAGGTGAAAATTTATTCACGACACTAGTTTTTTAAATACAGTATTTTGACTCTATTAATTACAATTAAAAGCTTAATTTCTCTTTTATTGTGCGTACTAATGTTTAAAAAATTGCTTTTTTGTATTGCTGTTTTATAATTAAATTAGATTTTGAGCAGTAAGAATTTTCTAAAACCAATATTAATTTAACTTTTGTTTTTCATATTTTGTTGGAGATAAATAAATTCTATATTCATCGATAGTATCTTGAAGAGTAAATTTTATAACAGGTAATTGTGGTAATTTTTTCTATTTGGCTCAATTTTATTTTTATACATATTTTACTTCACTTTTTATTTTATTTTGACGCTTGAAGTTATATATATATACTATATATGTGTGTGTGTGTGTGTGTGTAATGTCTTGGGCGGTGGTGATACTTGAAAGATGTTGCCGGTATGTTAAATAATTGACTCGGAACCTCGCTTTTTCTGTAAACTCTTTTTTTTTATTTAGCACATTGGCAGTACAAGAGAGTCACGAGTTCGCTGAGGCCCCGAGACACCATATGTTTTTCTAGAATCACATAGTTGATCTTTTAGAGGCACCTCAAATCTCTAAAAAAATCTGTCCTCTTAGGCTGAGCACATGAGTTTTGTTATGAAGATTGGAATATTTTCCAGCAGAGGGCGAAAGTGTCAATTTGGGAGGAAACTTTAATTTAATTGGCTAAGACTATTTTTACTGATGGGTTTTCCAATATTATACAGGTCTTGTATCACTCGCAGCTAATTCTAATTTTAATGTTAAATATTATTTATGAGATAATCATAGTATGAACTGTCAAATCAGACATGAAATCATCAATGTTTGATTTTGACACTATTTTAACTTTGTACTTTAAACATATTTACTTTGATTTATTGATCTGAAACATGAGATAATCTTAGTATGAACTATCAAATCAGACATGAAATCATCAATGTTTGATTTCGACACTAATTTAACTTTGTACTTTAAACATATTTACATTGATTTATTGATCTGAAATTACTAGCTGTCATTCTGGAGAAACTTGATTAAACTTTATGATTTAACTGAGCATGAAACAATCAGTTTGTTTATGCTATAAACTATGATGATGTTTACAAGATAATTTAATGTGTTTTATGATGACTCTCTTATGTCAACAAAGAGTAATATTCTTTTCCAACTCTGTTTCATAAATACCAATTGATAACTATCGATTAGTGTCAAAGATTTTTATGGTGAAGAAAATCGTTTTATCCTTTCATATATATATTAATCTAATTTGAAATCAGTTTTTTACCTTTCTTAAATAGCATATAATGTAATTGAAAAACTTAACTATGTCTTTCAGGGAATAAAATAACAAAAGAAATAACATACCAATGCCATTGAAATTGCCACTTCTAGTTCGTTAAAGTTAAAATTAGAAACATTTCCACTCGAGAAAAAGAAATATTCAATTGTTTCATCCATTATTTTTTTTTAATTCTGAATCAGCGAAATAACTGCTTATTGTATTTTCTTTTTATATGTTAGTTTTCTCTTTCTTTAAATGTGATGATGGTAAGGCACGAAACTTCCACAAATATCAGATCGTAAATGAAGTTAAATGCCTTCAACTCTTAATTAATTTTCTTTTCTTTAGGATTACAGTTAAAAGCTTTTTCTCTTTTATTGTATTACTAAAAAACCTTTGAAAAGTACTTTTTTTCTTTATATTTAACTTTTTACAGTTTATAAATTTTTGATTGGCAGCCTTAAAAGGGGGGTAAAAATCGATATTAACTAAACTTTTGTTTTTTTTCGAAAATGCTTGATGTTGAAGACACGCATAATATTTATTAAAATACATTTAGACCAGGCAATGGGGAATTTTACCTAGCAAAATTAATGGTAGTTCTGGAAATCGGCTTACTTTATGTTTTTTGAGTCGCTGAATCCGAATTTGTAACTTCCCACCAAAATTTCCCCCGGCAACCCCCCCCCCAAATTTTGACACAAAGCCCCCCCAAAAAGGTTTTTATTAAAAATATCATTTTTTTTTTTTTTTTGTTTTAGAAAAAAGTATCCAGAAATTCAGAAAGTAGACAAAATTTTCAACAAATTAGCTATATGACATTATGACTTAGGATGCAGGGGAAGGGGGGATCTGCCTCGGTACATGCGCGTGGTGCTGCGAGGACTAAGTTGCGCAATTCCACTTAACCACTCACACGTTTACATTCACCCTCCCATCTCCTCTCCGAACTTTCCTTATAAGGTTTACTTTAAGTTTTTTGGGTCGCTGAATCCGAATTTTTAACTTACCCCCAAAATTCCCCCCCCCCAAATCCCCCCCGAAATAGTTGTTTTTAACTTAAATTTCTTATTGTTTTAGGGGAAAAGCATTACGAAATTCAGAAACTAGACAAAATTTTCAACAAACAGGATATAAGACATTATGACGTAGGATAAACGGGGTGAAAGGGGGCTGCCTCGGAACATTCCCCGTGCGCATTTCTCAAAAACCAATTTTTTTCAAAAAATCAATTTTTTGGGCGGTTGCCGGGTGAAATTTTGGTGAGAAGTTACAAATTCGGATTCAGCGACCCAAGAAACATAAAGTGAGTCGAAATCCAGAACTAGTATTAATTTTGCCAGGTAAAATCCCCTATTGCCTGTACTTCATTACTTAGTGCACGTAGCGCCGCAGTGCGTGTGTCATTGTTATTCATTTATTTATTTATGTGTTATATAAATAAAAATATTTGCGAAATCATAAAAAATCACGAACAAAAATTGTGATACACTATAACGATATTAATCTTGCAAAACTTGTTTTGACACAATATTGAAGTCCAGATTTAATATTTTTGAGTGATCATTTTTACTTTATACTGCTTATAACGTTATCTGTCAATTATTCCTCAATTAAAAAATTTAAAAGAAAATGTATAAATATAATAAAAAAAATCTAAAACCTTAAAATATAACCTTATTTTTTCTTGCAACTTTAAAACACTTTTTTGTTTGTTTGTTTTCTTGTATAATGTGTAGAGTGTTTAATTTTCTTTATTTAAAAAAATATATGCATGTAAATCCGTTATTTTGTTTAATCGTTAACAAGGCAAAACTGCTGACAGTACAGTTTTTCAAGATAATTAAGTTTAAAGTTTTGCCTAACAGGCAAGGTTTATCTGCGTAGCTCAACATTTACGGCTGTAATTTAGACAGTAATTTTAAGAATTTTCGTATAGGATCGCCTGTACATTATTCTTAAATATTAAACAATCTATATATTTAAAAGACACTGCTGTTTTTTTAGGCATCTGGCATGAGCTTTCTACTGAACCGATTTTGATAATTATTTTTTTTAATGAAAGCTCTTTATTTGTAGACTTGCCCGCACTCGCTACTTTTTAAAATAATCCAAATTTTATATTTTAAAGGATCAGGGTCCATAAGCTGTGTTTTTGCCCATGAAATATGACTAAAATTCGATTATATTACACTGACTTAATTAAATAAACTCACTTTTTAATATTTGAAGGTATATATTGTACGATTTTAACAATAGTTTTTGTATTTTGTACGAATTTTTATGACTTACACAAGCTCAAAGTTCGTATAATTCTTTGTTTTGATGATAAATAACTATTTCTGCTATTTTTAACATCAATTTACTCTCTATTTTTAACATTTTACTAGGACCGCAGCTTTGCAACACTTTTATTTTAACGTATTTTAACGTAGATTTTGATGTATTTTACAATATATGTCAAGACGAAAGTGTTGCACGATTGCGCTCACATAAATAATTCAGGTAAAAATAGCAGAAATTGCGTATTTTTCATCAAAACTACGAATTATACGACCTTTGAGCTTGTGTAAGGCATATACAATATATATATCCGAAGAAAATACAAAAAATATTCTTAAAATCGTACTGTATACCTTCTAATAATAAAAAGTGAAATAATTAAGTCAGTATAACATAATCGAATTTTAGTCTTGGGCGATTTTCAAAAGGTGGGCACTGGACACAAGTCATAACTTTAAGCCTTTCAAACATAACTTTAATTATCATTGACTTTATTTTTTTTTTACACTGGGTTTTTAATTCTATTCAGAGATAGAAAATGACATAATTTATTGTAAAAGCTTTGTATAAATGTCTTAAAATTTTATTATTTTATGCTAAAAAGGCCAATTTCGGAAATTCATAACGTTAACTGCTCCAATGTACCACCAAGAAAAAGAGTTTTAACCTTTTTCCAGATGGTTCTAATGGTAAACAATGAATGCATAAAGGAAACGGATGATTTTTTGATAATTTCGTTAAGAGATGGCAGGCTGATTTATTGCTTTTTTGAAGATAGAAGGACTTTTCTATAAAGCATTTTTCTGTATGTATTTTGTTATGTCCGAAAGTAACGTACGTAACAAAGCATTTGATTTTATTATTATTATTACTGGATAGCAAAAAGTTAATTATACATATATATATGTATACAGACACATTTACTACATTCTTAGTCTTAAGAATTTTTTAAATACTAAGAGCAACGTCCAAAATCTGCAAATGTCCAAAATTTGTAACCTATACAACTGCTAATTAAATGCTTTAATCATTAATTTTCCAGAATAGTTGCTGTCTTTTAATGTTTGTGTATAATTTTGTAGACATACTATTAAAATATTTATATATTATATTTATAGACAAAATACTATACTATTAAAAAAAATTGGCCTTAAATTTGAAAATTTTTAAAATTACATATAGTTAACGTTTAATGATCCCACCTTTTGAGAATCTCCCTCTTATTTCATGGGCCGAAAACGCAGCTTATGATCCTCTTATTTAAAAAGCCCTTTATGAAATTCCTTCCCATTGGTCGCAATCCAGTTACTCCCATTCTTGGAGAGAGAAGGTAAACTATGGGAATTACTATATCATCACGGATGTCATTTAGGTAGCTTTCTTTACAAAAAAGCTACCTATTGCAGCCGTTCGGAGGAAAGCGATTTCAAAAAATTTTGGTATATTTTCATCGATCATGACCCCCAGACCCCGAAACCACCCTCCGTTCAAAATTGATATATATATATATATATATATATATATATATATATATATATATATATCTGACCTATGTCACACTGTAACTACCGTAATTATGAACCGATTTCGATGTAATTCGGTGTGTACATAGTACATACTAATGTCTCGACCGAGTTCGTTGGCCAGCTTCATCCGCCGTTTTGTTTCAAAATGGCGGCCATTTAAAATTTTTAAAAAAATTTAAAACTTGAAATGTGGTACCAAAAAATTAAAAATGGAAAAATATTTTTTTCTTATGTATTTGACCTTTATACAAAGATTTCGGAGCAGTTTTTGTTTCGTCTATATCTTAAAAAATGGTTGAGTTATAGCATTTTAGGTAGCTTTCTTTACAAAAAAGCTACCTATTGCAGCCGTTCGGAGGAAAGCGATTTCAAAAAATTTTGGTATATTTTCATCGATCATGACCCCCAGACCCCGAAACCACCCTCCGTTCAAAATTGATATATATATATATATATATATATCTGACCTATGTCACACTGTAACTCCCGTAATTATGAAACGATTTCGATGTAATTCGGTGTGTACATAGTACATACCAATGTCTCGACCGAGTTCGTTGGTCAGCTTCATCCGCCGTTTTGTTTAAAAATGGCGGCCATTTAAAATTTTTAAAAAAATTTAAAACTTGAAATGTGGTACCAAAAAATTAAAAATGGAAAAATATTTTTTTCTTATGTATTTGACCTTTTTACAAAGATTCCGGAGCAGTTTTTGTTTCGTCTATATCTTAAAAAATGGCTGAGTTAAAGCATTTTGAATTTCTAGCGTGGCTGACATTTTGAAACGTCCTGAAATTTGTCACGCGATAAAAGGCGTATTTATGAACCGATTTGGATGTAATTCGGTGTGTACATAGTACATACCAATCTCTAGACCGAGTTCGTTGGCCAGCTTCATCCGCCATTTTGTTTCAAAATGGAGGCCATTTAAAATTTTTTTAAAAATTTAAAATTTGAAATGTGGTACCAAAAAATTGAAAATGGAAAAATATTTTTTTCTTGTGCATTTGACCTTTATACAAAGATTCCGGAGCAGTTTTTGTTTCGTCTATATCTTAAAAAATGGCTGAGTTATAGCATTTTGAATTTCTAACGTGGCTGACATTTTGAAACGTCCTGATTTTTCTCACGTAATAACAGGCGTATTTATGAACCGACTTTGATGTACCTTGGTGTGTACATAGTACATACAAATATCTCGATCGAGTTCGTTGGCCAGCTTCATCCGCCATCTTGTTTCAAAATGGCGGCCATTTAAAAAAATTAAAAAATAAAAATATTTAAATGAGATACCAAAAAATTGGAAAATGAAAAAGATTTTTTAGTATGTGTTTGACCTTAATACAAAGATTCCGGAACAGTTTTTCTTTCGTCTGTATCTAAAAAAAAATGGCTGAGTAATAGCATTTTGAATTTCTCTTGTGGCTGACATTTTAAAACGACCTGATATTTGTCACGCGATAACAGGCGTATTTATGAACCTATTTGGATGTAACTTGGTCTGTACATAGTACATACCAATGTCTCGACCGAGTTCGTTGGCCAGCTTCATTCGCCATCTTGTTTCAAAAGGGTTGCCATTTAAAAAAATTAAATTTAAAATTCAAAATGAGGTATTAAAAAATTGGAAAATGAAAAAGATTTTTTTTATGTGTTTGGCCTTGATACAAAGATTCCGGAGCAGTTTTTGTTTCTGAAAATTTGTTCTTTTGTTGATATCTTAAAAAATGGTTGATTTATAGCACTTTGAATTTCTAGCATGGCTAACATTTTGAAACGATCTTGTATTTGTCACGCGATAACACACGTATTCGCCTATTTCGATGTAAGAAGGCCTGTGGATAGTATACATCAACACCTCGACCAAGTTCGCTGGCCAGATTCATCAGCCATCTTGTTTCAAAATGGCGGCCATTAAATTAAAATATATATATATATTTAAAGTGAGGTGCAAAAAAAATTAGAAACTGAAAAAGGTTTCTTTCTTAAGTATTTGATCTTGATATAAGGATTCAGGAGCATTTTTTGTTTGTCTTTACCTTAAAAAATGGCTCAGATATAGCAGTTTCAATTTCGATTGTGGGTGACATTTTGAAAAAGCTGATTTTTTGCATGCGACAGCACTCCTATATATTAACCGATTCCGATGTGAGTGAGCATGTGCACAGCAATTACTAAGGTCTCGACCAAGTTCACTGCTTAGCCTCATCCACCATGTTGTCTTAAAATGACAGGCACTTTAAGAAATTGCCGAATTTGGCAGCCAAATATAAGTTACTTTAAAGAAAAGCAGCTTGGATAAAGCTGACTAATTTCGCGAAATTCTCATTCATTATATTGATAAAAATTAGTATTGAATCTCCTATATTCGGTTTCCACTAAATTGAGCTTCGTGTGTTTGCATGATATAAGTTGGCTTTTTTTAAATAAGGACTATGAAAGCTACCTCTTCCTCCCGGCACTGGCCGGAAGGACTTTTTCATATTACAATAAAAAAAATCTTTCGTAAAACTTTTGAACAGAAAATGACGTCGCGATTTAAAATAACGCTCATAAAGCTGTCACATTTCATTATTTGTTCATTCCGCTGTTTTTGAGACTGAGGCGCTAATCTCAGAAGGCTTCAGTGGGTAAAAATGATGTCATAGTAAAAAATATATGAGTATTTTCTTTGATAAAACTGTAAATACGTTACTGCGAATGTATATAAAAGGGGATAAATATGTTATTTTTAGTTTATAAGTTTAATTACATTTTTTAAAATTTTAATTATAATTGTGTCATGTGGCGCAATTTTCGTTGATTTTTAATTACGTAATACCAAAGATCAAAGCCTTAATTAATAACTTCATAATATCATTATCTTAATTGCATGTTACTGATTACGTATAAAAATAAAGTTTAATTTTTCAATAATTTGAAATGCTCAAATTAAACTTTAGTTTAAAATAAAATTTATTTTAACAGTTAGGCTAGCCATTATAAAATTGATTAATTATTGTAATTCGTATTTTTAATTTTTAGGTGCGTTCGTATTTATATAAATACGGTAGCACCTATAGTCGTCGTTCAGTCCGTCTTTCTGTCCGTCAGTCCGCATATAACATAGCAAAAACTACCCAACCGAATGGTCTGAATCTTTAAATATAATTACTCCAATATTTTGTCAAGTCATTTCAAATTTTGAGAAACTCGGATGTATAGTTTAATGACAGGGACAGTCAAACGTTTTCCGTTACATTACGGCCAATGGGAAAAAATATTTCAAGGCCATTTTAATGATGTTATAGCCTTTCGAACAGAATGAAATGGATATGCACTTATGAAGTTCAATAAAATATACATTCAGTATAATGTGCGGTGCAAAAAATATTTATAAAACTAGTTGTAGTATGAACGCACCTCATTTGCCACGTTTGACGTGCAATTTCCAACTTGTTTATAAATTCAGTCAATCAATTCTTTTCCTTCGTCGAATTCAACGGGTTTCGACTCTTAGGCTATACTATATACTAATTATTCTCCGTGTCCCTGTAAAAGAATTATTAATGATACGCTCATAAATTTCAATAGGGAACTTATATAACCTTTAATATTTGAAAAAATAAAAATAACAAAAAATATATTTTTTCATCACTTCAAACTTTTGTATTCCCTTAACTTGGGGTAAGGTAGAGCAAACCTCTAGGAAATATTTCCCCTCATAATGGTTTCTAATAAGAAAACAGAATAAACAAACTAGAATATTCATCAAAACTCGTTTATTTACTTTTGGGTTTGTGGTTAAATCCCCAATTAAGGAATAATAACGATGCGATAAATCTCATTAAATATTTAAATTTACCAAACGAATTAATTACAAACAGCTCTTTAAATAAACATCATAATTATCGTCAGTGCTCGAAAGTTAATGAAAAGTCCCGGCAAATATATATGATATCCATCAAAACGGTAATTTAACAACAGCAATTATGAAGAAAACGTGCATTCTCACGAAGACCATAATGTAATGTGGAAATACAGTATATAAACACAGATATTAAAATTAGACAGGAACTATTTATGTGTTATGGGATTGATGGCTGAATTTCAAATAAATTTGCACTATTTTTAAAAATATTTTGTTAATTATAAATTTCAAGTATTAATTGAAGAAAGCGCTTGAAATGCCAAGTGACCGCGTAAGCAGCAACTTTGTTATCAGTTGTACAAACGCAAATATTCGACAGAAATTGTTTATATATTTCTGGATCGATGATTGCAGTCCGAGTAAGTTTTAACTGCTTTCAAGAATTCCTCATAATTTATAAATTGGAAAGTCAGGTAGTGCTTAAAATGTTAAATCTATGCATACGCATACACATGTTTCCTAGTTACTACTGTGTCAAAACATCACTTATTTTATATGCATTGTAAAACATATACAAATGCACGAGTGTATTCCCCGTATAACTTTACGAGAAATGCCATTTTTTTTTCAAAGCTCTTACAATTCCGTAAATGTACTTCTTAAAGGTACAATCATGGGATACTGGCATCTTTTTATGTGCAAAACACATTTACCTAAGGAAAATCCCGTTTTTATACATGCTTTGTCTGGAGTATCTGCTACCGACATTTTCCCGTAATTTTACTTGGATATGTATTGCAGTATAAGTTATATTTTACTTTGAGTTAGATTAGTCATTTTTTTTATTTGCCGTGCAAATGAAAACATATTTTATTTATCTTGTGCGTATAAGTTTTTATAAGCATATATTCAGGCTTTCTTTAACCCCTTGAGCGGTGGTGGGATATATTTTATCCCTCCTAAGTTTAATTAAGATTTTCACTAGAAAATTTTAATTAAGTTTTACGTTTATAGCTTTGGAGGGAAAATGTTGAAAAATTGCTTTTACTTATTTTGAAATAATTTTTTTCCAAATTTCCGGAGGGAATTCAGCATTACACAATCGCAATTGCTTGCCTCTCAAGGGGTTAAGCCGAATCTCAAACATATTTTTTACATATAATAAACTAAAATATTGTAAGTGTTGAAAGTTTTAAATTTTTTAAAACAGTATGAAAGCAAAACATTTGCTTGGTTTTACATCAAATTGTTTGTGTAAAGATTTTATTTTTTTACTGACATAAATATCTTACATAAATGTCTCTGTATAAAACGTTAGTAAATGTAAACCATCAAAGTGTAATATAACAAAAGAAAATGTGAGAAAACGTGAAAAAAATATATTCAGTCAGGCCAGAATCTAATGTGAAAATTGCTCATGCGAACACAAATATTCAACAGCCTTTATTTATATGTTTTTGGATCGATTATTGTATTCTAAATAAGTTGTTTCCACTGCGTTTAAGAATTTCTTGTGATTTAAGAATTTAAAGTACAATAGAACCTCGATTATCCGAAGTAATTAGGACCGACCATCTTTCGGAAAAATCGAAATTTTAGGATAATGGGGAATCCATCAATTTTAAGATTAAGGAGAAATATGTGCAATACGTATTTTTTATTAGGGTAACATGTGCTTGATAAAATTAAAGCAATAGCAAAATAGAAACGAGAATAAATTACCTGAATTTTAATTTTGAAATCAAGTACCTTTTATATATATCACAAGGGTTTGAAAAAATGTTTTGTTTCTCGCACTTTCGATTGCCTTTGCTTTGAAGTTCTATCACAGTTTTTTAATATCATTAGTTCACCAGTATCACAGTTTTTCTGCTGCTCCAGTCATGCCAAACCTTTTGCAAAACATTCAAATTTTCAGAATTGCTAATTTGCTCGTTTTCTTCGTTTCACTGCGCAGCTTACGGAAGCTCAAGTTAAATTCAAAGGGACTCTATGAAAGGGGATAGAAAATATTTATATGTAATCGTAGTTCGGAAAGGACCGCTTGCACACAAGGAATAAGATACTTAAAATAATAATAATAATAAAAGCTTTCAAAATAGATTTTGCACACAAGGAATGTGATAGTTTAAAAAATAAATTAAATTAATAAATAAATAAATAAATAAAATTTAAAAATGGATTTCGGTTAACCGAGCGTTTCGGTTAAAAGAGTTTCGGATAAAAGTGGTTCTACTGTATTAATTTTTTTTTTTTTTAAATGCGTGAAATGTCAAGAGAGCGCATACCCAGACATATTGTCCCCAGTTATATCTTCTGTCAAAACTGTCAAATTTAATAAGTTATATTTTACTTTGAGTTTTGGTATTATTTTATAATTCTCCATACAAAAAGAACACATAGCTTGTTTATAATATGTGTATACTGTATAAACACATTCGTGTTAGTAAATTCTTTCTTTAAGCCGATTTTCAGATATAATCGTCAAATATTTATCTCGAACATTTTTAGTATTGTTTTACAAGAATTTCTAAAATAATATGAAAGGAATACACATTTTCTTGCTTTTACATGAAATTATTTAAATAAATTTGTTTAAAAAAATTAACATTCTAACACAGATTTCCATATAAATGTCTTTGTATAATTTTTAAATATACATTAGAAACAATCCTATGTATTTTAATCCATTTATGCCTGAATTTTTATTTCCTCAAATCTGTTTGTGAAATTACTTTAAAATGTTGAAAAATGAACTGGAAAAATACTAAAAAAATTAATTTATTATTATTATTATTATTATTATTTGGTATTTATTTGATAAAGTGTAAACATAAATATGGGAATATCCCATATGTGGAAAAATGCATAATTATATGTTTTCTTTAAATTTATATAAATCAAGCTTTTAAATTGTATGTTATATACTATAATTAGTACTTTTATGAACTGTTAAAAAATATATTTATTTCTTTACAGAGTAATAACTTTATAAGTATTATGAATAATAAATTAAGAATAATCGCCTTTGAGGCTAAAAAACAATTTATTTCAAAATCATCTTGAAAAGGCTTTACATCAATAACTGTACCCTAAATGACTGATATATATATGTACCCATTTGCGCCTAGCACCCTATATTTTGTACGTTACAAACATGCATGAAAATAGGCTTGAACATATAATTTCACAATTTTTAAAAAATATATACGTATTTCAAAGAAGTCTAAAAGCTAAGATTATAACACATTTATTTGGATCCTTGATACAAAAAATAAAAATAAAAATATTTTTTACATTTCGCTATCTTGAAAAATGAAAATCTATAAAAACTGAAAAAAAGCCTTCATTTAAGCAAATAAATATTATTCTTATGTTGTCGTCTCTCTGTAATAGATGAAGACATTTATAGACAATTACTTTATACAATTTTCATGTTGTAAAGAAGAAGAAAATTACACAAATTTATTAAAATTTGAAACGTCCCAAAAATGGAACGCTAGGCATAAATGGGTTAAATTCGTTGCTATTAATTTTATTTCTCTATCTTTCGTTTCCCGTGACTTATTTAATTGATATTTGATTATCGTGATTTTATCCACATTTTTTAATGCATTTTCGAAAGTTATATCAAAATTGTCTTATAAGTTGTAAAATTTGAAAATTAACACAAGAAAAGCAAATTTGGAAGAAATATATCGCCATTAGTGTTTTGTTTTTTTAAGAACAGAGTACGCAAACTGAAATATTAATAAAAACTTCTTTATTTTTGGGTAGACTGGCTGAATTATCGAATAATCAGTGATAACGATGTAATGAATTTTATAAAATATTTCAGTTCACCAATCAAAGCTCAGTACAAATTGCGATTAAACAAACACCATAAATATCATTGTGATCGAAGCTTTATCAGAAGCCACGGAGAATAGTTATGATAAGCTATCAAAACAGGTATTTAAGCAACAGAAATTGCGAAGACAATTTGAGAGAATTATTTCCCGCCGGGCAAGAATATAAAGAGGAAATGAAGTACATAGCACGAATATTCAACAGGAACTGTTTATATGTTTTTGATCGATCGTTGCATTTCAAGGAAGATTCTATTGCTTTATGGAATTTCCTAGGATTTATAAATTGAAAATATTTAAATATAGAAAATGTTTGAAATGCCATACGAAGCCATATTGGTTCCCATTAACTCTGTGCTAAGAATTAATTTTATATGTGTTACATATTAATTTTAATTTTTTACTTATTTTTTATTTCCTTTTACTATTTTTTACTTATAATTAAAAATAATGTATTGTTTAATATACGTATAAAAACACATTCCTTTCAACAAAGGGTTTCTTGACACATTGAAAATTAATTAATTTAATTTAATTAACGAATTAAAATTTGAAAAAAAATTGGATTAACATCAAGTGTCATCCAGAAGTTTAAAAAATATATTTGAGCTTTATTGGATGAATAATAAGTATTTTATTAACGATTGAAATTTTGAACACGATATATATATAGCGAGAGTGTGAGCTAACAGTAGGAATTAAAAAAAATATTTCACATTGATGAGAAATAATTAATTAGCTCGCTTTTTACGCAGTCGCGTTTTTTAATTTTTTAAATTTAATTGTTTATTTATGAATGTTAACCCATTTGTGGCTGAATTTTGTTTTCTCGAATTTGTTGGTAGAATCATTTTAAAATGTCGCAAAATGAACTGGAAAAAGACTAAAAAAAATACGCAATTGTTTTTTTTTTCTATTTATTCGATAAAATGTAAGCTTTCTAAACAAGGGAATATGCATAATATTTATAGTACAAAAATATGCATAATTATATGTTTTGTTACTATAATTAGTATTTTTATGAACTACTAAAAAATTATATTTATTTCTTTACAAAGACTAATAACATTATAAGTATTAATAATAATAATATAAGAATAATGGTATTTGAGGCTTAAAAACAATTTATTTCATAGTCATCATGAAAAGGATTTTACATAACGAGCCTAGCGCCCTATAATTTGAAAGTTACAAAAATGTATAAAAAATAGGCTTGAACTTATAATTTTACAATTTAAAAAAATGCGTATATCAGAGGAATCTACAAGCTAAGATTATGGCTTATTTATTTGGGTGCTTGGTTTAAAAAAAAAAAAAAAAACACGAATAAACTTACTTTTACATTTCGCCATCCAGAAAAATGAAATATTTGTAAATTCCGAAATAAGCCTTCATTTAAGCAAATAAATACCCATATTTTGCTGACATCTTTCGGTCGCACATGAAGGCATTCATAGATAATTATTTCATACAATTGTCATGTTATAAAAAAGAAGAAAATTATAAAAAAATATTAAAATTCGAAGCCTCCCAAAAATGGGACGCTAGGCATAAATAGTTTAAGCTAAATCTCACAAAGTTTCGTCATATATTTATACAGAATATTTTAATTGTTGAAATTTTTGATAAATTTGTAAATAACATGAAGTTAAGACACATTTGCTTTGTTTAGCATAATTTTTTAAAAGCAGTAATGGAAGAATTTAACGTTTACGCTGCTTCTCATATAAACGCTTTTGCGTAGCGTAAATGTTATTGATAGGTTAAACAAAAACTACTAGTTGTTTTATTATAACGCTAGTTACTGTTATTTTATTTGTCGCAAATATTTACTATATCTTTGATGCTAATATCGCTTATCAGCATTTTCAATGCGTTTTCACGACAAAACTATCTTAACACATTAACAGTCGCATTAAATTACGCTTTAAAAATTCAAATTGCTTACTGGCACCACTTTGTTGAAAAAGAAATATTCACCTTATTTAATGACAGGTAAAACGATACTATAATAAAGCCATTTACACTTTTTTTTTTATAAAACTGATGGGAATCGAACATTCTGAATAAAAGAGACATCCCGTGAATACCACGGGAGTCTAAATTAAGGGGTTAAAAGTCATCAAAGGAAAATCAATGGGGATTTTTATCTTTCTGTCCCACTGGAATATTTTCAAATGCGAAAATAAAGTACAGAACGTAAAATATTCATAATAAATTATTTGTTTATTTATGCACAGAGCTCAATCATTAAATATTCAATTATAATGATGTAGTAAATCTCATAAAATATTTCAGCCTACCAAACAAAAACTCATTAGTAATAGATGTTAAACAAACACCGTGATAATCATCAGTGCTCGAAGCTTCATTAAAAATTATGGCGAATATTTATCATCCGCCGACATAGAAATCGCTAATTTAACAGCAAAAATTGTAAAGAAAACTTGAAGAAATTATGTCCCGCCGGGCATAAATGTGCAGCAGAAATGGAGTGTGCAAACACAAATATTGGAAAGGAACTGTTTATTTTTCAATCGATGGTTACGTATCAAGTATATTTGTATTACTTTTAGAAAGGCCATGGGAAATATGCATTGTAGGTATTAATTTCGGAAAGGGCTTTTAAATGTCAAGTAAGCGAATGCGCAATTATATTTTCCTAAAGTAAACATGTGTCAAACAAACTTCAATTTAATAAAAAATATGCTTTATTTTTCTTTAACCCTTTATGTACTGAATTACGAATGCATAAAAATTCCATCTTCTAAAGCATTTTTCGTGATTTCTTTAAACTACATTAGAAGATTTACATAATTATTTATGTTATACCTTACTTTATGTTTATTAATTTATAATTACCCATACAGAAATTATTTATTGTTAGTTATAGATATTTAAGCAAATTTTAATAACTTTTTGATTTTTTTAAGTCGAATGTGAGAATTATTTGTTATGTATTGAACTAAAATATTTAAAGTTTTGAAATTTTGAGTAATTTTCTTAAAAGAAAATAAAACACAATTGATTGTTTTAACATGAAATGTTTATGTAAGGATTATTTTAAAAAGTTAATTTTTTTTAACACTACTTCTTATATAAGTGTTTACAATGTAGTTAGAAAGAATTAAGAAAAGTTACTAGATACATTTTAATCACATGAGTTACTATTATTTTATTATTTATTTTTCTTAAACATTTAATCAGTCTTTTATGATTATGACAGTTTATCTGCCTTTTAAAGACATTCTTCAAAAAACCCAACGGAACTCTCTGATTATTCATCAAAGTTGTAGTTTAACTGTAGAAAAAGAAAAGAAAACGCTTTAGATACATAAGGTAAATACACCTATAGTAGGCCACTAGTTTTTAAAGTTTAAAAACAAGCCCACAATGCATATTTGAAAAACGACTGAAAAAAATCTAATTGATTCTAATTAATAAAAAATCTAATCCTTAAATGTTAATTTTCCATAAACTGTTTGGAATAATTTTATTTCTGATGGTAATTTTTTTATTTTCTAGAGTATCTTCAAAAACAGATTTTTTGGCACATTCGTAGAGATTTCATTAAGAAATAAGTTTTTACTTTAAATACTGTTTCTTTAATATTATGTTTTATTTTAAATTAAACTACTATTGATATACTCTCTTATATTGTAAATAATATTTTGGATAAGCTGAAAATTTAAAGATTCAAGCATAAGATATTTACTTGGCCCACTACTGGTGGAAGGCAATATTTTTTATTTTTCATTTTTTCCGAAGAATATATTTTGAAACTTTGAATGTTTATTCTGATACATGAAAGTACGGACTAAAACATATATCTTTTGAAATTTACTAATACTTTATTAATAATTAGATAAATGTCCTGAAGTGGCCCAACACGGGCACATTTACCTTATGGTATCGCAATATTTTTCAATATGAAAACTGGATACACAAACTATATTATACTAATTATACATCGGAAATATTTTATTTATTTTTGTGTATCTGTTTCAAAGAAAAATGATGCAGTAAATCTCACTATATATTTTAATCCAATAAACAAAGCGGACTAAAAATATTTGTTTAAAAAAACACACCAATATTATTATTAGCGCTCGAAATTTTATTTCAAGTCATAGCGAATATATATAGTAAGATATCTAAACGTAGTTTAACATTAAAAATCGTGAGAGAAAGTTTGAACGAAACAGCCTTCGTCGGACCAGAATGTGATACAGGAATGATGTTTGAAAAGCAAATAATCAACTACTGCCCATATGTTTCTGGATCGATAGCTACATTTCAAACAAATTTGCACTGCTTTTAGCAATTCCTTGGTATTCATGAATTATTAATTTCAGAAAGCACTTGAAATGTCAAAAGAGCCCATAAACAAACATATTGTTCTCATTTAACCCAGTGTCAAAAATTCTTAAATTTAATACACTCATATTTTGAGTTTTTTTTTATAATTTATTATTGCCCATAGAAAACACATCTTAGGTATTACATGTATATAAGCACTAATTTAAATAAATCGTTTATTTAAGCTGAGTCTTTCGCATATTCATAATTTAATAATCTAAACGATTTAAATTTAACATTTAACTCGACTGTAAAAAAATTAATATTTAAAAAAAAAAAATTGAAAATGCTACACATTTTTATGCTTTTACGTCAAATTGTTTAAGTAAATATTATTGCAAGTAATTATATTTTTTACGCGGTCTCTCATGTAAATCCATTTATTTAAATAATTAAGATAAATAAGAAATTTAGGGACAGCATATCCCAAAAGGATACTTTGTAATGACAAGACAAAGTACACAAACTAAAATATTAATCTAAACCTAATTGCTTGTTTTTTGGTTAGTGGCTGAATTAACAAATAATTAATTATAACGATGTAATAAATCTCATAAAATATTTTTATCCGTTAAACTAAATTCATTACAAATAGCTGTTGAACAAACAGACTGATTATCACCAGCTTCCAAAATATCAACCACAGTCAAGGCGGCTATTTATGTTTGAACAGTAATTGTGAAAAAAACTTGAGAAAAATATATCCCTCCGGGTCTTAGTGTAAAATCACATTTAATCAACAGGAATAGTTTATATGTTTTAAGATCGATGGATGAATTCCAAGCAAATTTGTACTGCTTTTAAGAATTTCTTGGAATTTATAAGTTGTAAGTGTTAATTTTAGAAAGTGTTTGAAATCTCCTGTGACCGCATAAGCAATCATGTTGTCCTAAATAAAGACTAACTAAAATATTCACCAAAACCTATTTGCTTATTTTCGAGTTATTGGCTGAATTAATAAATAATTAATTATAATGATGTAATGAATCTCAAAGAATATTTTTATCCGTTAAGCAAAATTCATTATAAATAGCTGTTAAACAAACACCGTAATTATCACCAACTCCCAAAACTTCAACCTCAATCAAGGCAGATATTTATGTTTGAACACAAATTGTGAAGAAAACTTGAGAAAAATATATCCCTCCGGGCCTTTGTGTGAAATCACAATTAATGAGCAGGAATATTTTATATGTTTTTGGATCGATGGATGAATTCCAAATAAATTTGTACTGCCTTTAAGAAATCTTTGGGATTTATAAGTTGTAAGTGTTAAGTTTAGAAAGTGTTTGAAATCTCCAGTGACCGCATAAGCAATCATGTTGTCCTAAATAAACACAAACTAAAATATTCATCAAAACTTATTTGCTTATTTTCGAGTTATTGGCTGAATTAACAAATAATTAATTATAATGATGTAATAAATCTAAAAAAATATATTCTGTTAAACAAAATTCATTACAAATAGCTGTTAAACAAACATCGTGATTATCACCAACTCCTAAAACTTCAACATCAGTCAAGGCGGATATTTATGTTTGAACAGAAATTGGGAAGAAAACTTGAGATTGAGAGAAATATATCTCACCGGGACTAAGTGTGAAATCACAATTAATCAACAGGAATAGTTTATATGTTTTTGGATCGATGGATAAATTCCAAGTAAATTTGTACTGCTTTTAGGAATTTCTTGGGATTTATAAGTTGAGACTATTAATTTCAGAAAGCAATTTAAATCTGGAGTGAGCGCATAAGCAGTTATATTGTCCTAATTTAATCCCGAGGCAAAATTAAAAAAAAAAAAATCTGTAGTTTTACAGATGTAAAGTTACAGAAATATGTATGCTTACTAAAATTTTACCTCTACACTGAACAAAAAAAAAAAAAAAAAAAAAAAAAATGTAAATCTACAAAATTAGTTTTGTAAAGCTACAGAAATATGTAGCTTTACAAAAGAATCTACTAAAATTACAGTAATCTTACTAAAAAGTTTATCTGTAACCCAGGTTGCAGTTACATAAAAAGTTCTAGGCATACCAGTTTTCTAAAAAATTCTTAGTAACCTTACAGATATTTAAATTTACGGTGCAAAAATGTATCTGTTACATAAATTTTTGTTGTTGCCGTTACATAAAAATTTCTAGGAATCCCAGTTTCCTAGAAAAGTTTTAGTAACTTTACAGAATTTTTTTACGATGTATACCAACTTTCAGAAAATCGATTTTTTGTTTTCGACGGAAATTAAATCCTTATAGTGTATATAAGTATAAGCAAAAAAATTTAAAGTGATACCTCAATTATAATAAAGACATAAGCAAAAATGTGAGGCGCGCTCTATCAAAATACAGGGTGATTATAATTAAACTTTCCCTATAACTCATGGAATTTCTAAAGAAAAAATTTAGTTCCAAAATGTCCACTAGGGGGCGCCTTTTCCGGAAAAACATTAAATTTAACACAATAAGCGACCAAAAAGGAACAGAGAAACAATATTAACAATCTATAACAGGAATTATGCGTATAAAATCTAAAACCGGCTGTTTTGGCCGTTTATTGTGTTAAATTTAATGTTTTTCAGGAAAAGGCTCCCTCTGGTGGACATTTTGGAACTTTTTTTTTTTTTCGAAATTCCATGAGCGTATCTCGTGTATAGTCTATATACCAAATTTCATTTCATTCCTTTCACCCATTTGCGCAGTAGGAGGCTGTTTATAGGGGAAGTTTAATTATAACTACCCTGTATAATGAATCCCAAAACTTTAAACGTGATTTTCTGGAAACAACATTTTTCAAAATGGGTACCATGATAACTTTAATAATTTTAAACATTTTCGGATATTATTTGCGGTCATCTGCGCATAATTAAATTGACTAAGAGCCATCGTGCCATTTTTTGATCATTTTAATTGTTTACATTTTCCCAATAAGTTTAAAGATCAAAATTTTAAACGAAAAGGATTTTTTTTTAAATAACGCAATTTTCTTACTTCTCAAACATTAAAAAATTTGAGCCGTTAGCCACTAGCTACAATCTTAATTTTCAAGAAGAAACTGAGATTTTAATATTTTTTTTGTTTCCACAGGAAGATAAGTTGCTACCCAATCGAGCCCGGATATTTTGATACAGGTCAACGCGGCTGCGGGTTTCTGTCGTAATATGTGACCAAATTTAACAAAAAATAAATATTTTTAAATCATTGAAGCAATACAAAACAACATGGAATTATTAGTTTTTCAATTAATTTTACCCCTTTATAAGAACTAAATTTCAAAATATGTTAATGCTTCGCCGCCGCCGAAGTATATTACTCCTTAACCCATTTATGCCTGAATTTTTGTTTTCTCAAATATGTTGGTAAAAACACGTTAAAATGTTGCAAAATGAGCTGGAAAAATACTAAAAAAATTACGCTAAAATATTTTTCTTATTATTTGGTAAAATGTAAACATACTAAATATGGGAATATCCATATGTGTAAAAATGCATAATTATATGTTTTGTCTAAATTTAAATAAATTAAGCTTTTAAATTGTATATTATGTACTATAATTAGTATTTTCATGAACTATTAAAAATATATTTAATTCTTTACAGAAACTAATAACACTATGCCTATTATTAAGAATAAATTAAGAATAATCGAATTTGGGCTAAAAAATAATTTATTTCAAAATTATCTTGAAAAGGACTTTACATAAATAACTGCCCTATAAATGGCAATATAAATATGTACCCATTTGCACCTAGCACCCTATATCTTGTACGATACAAACATTCATAAAACATAGGCTTTAATATATAATTTCGCAATTAAAAAAATACGTATTTCAAAGAAATCTACAAGCTAAAATCATGACTTATTTATTTGGATCTTTTTTATCCATCTTATGCTATCATCTCACGGTAATAGATTAAGACATTCATAGACAAATACTTCATACAATTTTCTTCTTATAAAGAAGAAGAAAATTATAAAAATTTATTAAAATCCGCTACGTCCCAAAAATGGGACGCTAATCATAAGTGGGTTAAGCTGAATCTCAGAGTGCTAATCTCGAATATTTTAATATTTAAAAAAATTTCTAAAAAATAAATATTCTATTTCATGTTACTTCAAGATGGTATTTTTTACGGTTGTAGTGTTACTCCTTCTATTCCTAGAGTAAAAATATGTGTGATAGGCATAAAACTGTGATGTTTTCTTTGATAGAAAAGCGCGAAATTTAAAAATGTCGTAGATTGTAAGAAAATCTTTTAAATAATCGAGATGAACCCTGTATTAATATTTAATAAAACTTTACATTTACTTACAATGTTTAATCTATAGATGCGCAAAACATTTTAGACATTAATTGTAAATTGCCATCTTATGAAAATAAAAAAAACATGCGATCTTTCTCAAACCACCAAAATAATAATAAAAAAGCTATAGATAACGGAGATAAAATTATGATGTTTTCTTTGATTAGAAAAGCGCAAAATCTAAAAATATCGGAGAATATAAGAAAATATTTTTAAATAATCTGATGCACCCAGTATTAATATTTAATCAAACTTTACATTTTCTTACGCTGTTTAATCTAGATGCCTAAAAAAATTTAGTTATTAATCAAAATAAATGCAAATTGTTATCTTGTGAAAGGGAGATCTTTCTCAAATCAGCAAAATAATAAAAAAAGTGAGAGATAACGATGATAAAATTATGATGCGTTCTTTGATTAGAAAAGCGCGAAATTTAAAAACATCGGAGATTATAAGAAAATCTTTTAAAACAATCTGGATGAACCTTGTAATTATAGTTAATAAAAATAATTTACTTTACATTTATTTACGCTGTTTTATCTAGACGCGTAAAACATTTTAGTTATTAACAAAAATAAAAGCAAATTGTCATCTTGTGAAAAGGGAGAAAGGCGATCTTTCTCAATTCACCAAAATAATAGGAAAAAAGTAATAGATAACGGTGATTATAAATAAAAGGTGCAATTAACAGCTATGTACTTTTAGATAATTTTATGTGGTTAAACTTTATGGTTATATGGTAATATAGCATCATGGTTGTATGGTTAAACGGTTATTTCGACTTGAAGTAGTCTACCATTGATAAATTAAGTAGCAAACATTTAAGTGGTCAGATACCTTCGAAATACCAAAATTTAGCCGATGTTAAATGATCAATAAAAAATAAAACTAGTGAATCATTTAAAATGGAAGGACTCGGATGTAAAAAATGGTAACTGAAAGGTCTGATTTTCATGTAATATTATTTAACTGCATCCTTACAGCCTATTTCAATTTAAAGAATAAGGTTTGATTACGACTCGATATATGCCATCGTGACCAAATAAAATTTTTTAATAAGTGCAAAGATTTGTTTTATATAAAATTCCATACCCCCCTCCCCCTCCAAAAAAAAAGCTACCAGAAAAAATATATAGCACAAAAGTTAACTGAAGGTTCAGTTCAACAAGTCAGCTGTTTTTCAGGCAGCAATCACGGTAGATTTGGTTGTAGTTTTATCTGGAAAAATTGATTCGTGAAAGTCTCAAAACTTCCCTTATGTTAGAAAAAATATACCTAACAACACTTTGCGCGAGTTCAAACGCTCCTCAAATACTTCTTATGCGTATGAACTTAAATATTATTCTCTCTCATTGCATTCAGATAAGCAAAAAATTAATGAATATTGCCTACATCTTATAGATATCCATAACGGCTCCGAGTAGTCGAGGGAATTAAAACTTCGTAGAGTATGCTTTATCATTTTCTTTTAACGGTTTAATACATTAGCAGTAGTTCTTTGTGCATAATCATTTATTTGACTGGAGTGTGTGTGATATTTTGTTTTAAGAGCTTCTACTTTAGGATGGAAGAAAATAAAGAGTAAATATAATGAAAATACTAAAATGAACAGCTTCAATTATCGACCCTCTCAGTCCGAAAGTCATGCAAAAAGGAGTTACAAAAAACATTACATAGCTTACATGATTTATTTTTAACAAGCACATTTTTGCACTTTGTTGTAATCGTCCAATTAAAATATAATTGGTAATTTATGTTATATTAGAGTCATAAATAGAATGTTCAGTAAACAAGTCTTTAATCACAGTGTTTATATCTATCCCCCCCCCCCCAAAAAAAAAAAGCGCGTGAGCATTGGTGGTTGAAATATTACAGTTGTTCTGCATACTTCACATGACACGAAAAAGAAAAGCAGAACTTCCTGGTTCTTCATCATTTGTGCCAATTCTCTTTTAATGAGGTTTTACTTTTTATAGCAGATGGGAGAGACACGTTTCATATTTTAATTAGGGGAATATAAATCCAAATATTTCTCAACACCTTATTTAATATCCGAGGCCTCTAATTATTAGACGTAATTGAAAAAACTTGAAAGACATTTCAAATACCCTGATCTTTTTAATTTTTCTTTTTTAAGATATTAATTGCTTTTATTTTCTATTGAGCAATATTTCCCCCAAATTTGATGCAGTGTCCACACATTACAAAATGCAGTGACACGGGATTATTATTTTCAAAACTTAACAGTTAACTACCAAATATGGTGCTCACCGATTTTGATGATTTCGAAGGTATTAGAGGTTAAAATTTAGCATGCTCTTTAAATGCCTAATCTTTAGAGCGTCTCAATGCAGTCTTTGTGACCTCGAGGTAACATGCTCGTTTGCTAATTCAGACGGTGAGGATTTTAGCCTACCTTGTGTTATTTTTCTCTTTTATTTTTTTATGATGTAATTTTTAGTCACTGTTATGAAATGGTAAAACTATGAACTTTTTTCTTTTCCTAAAAATATATATTTAATTTCGGAATCATAATAAATTATAACAATAATTTTCTAATAATTTCATAATATTCTTCTACTATTTTCATAATAATTTTCTAATTGTAACTAAAACTGTCTTCACAACATTTCGAATGTCATTGTACAATATATCTTGAAAACCAGCTTCTCTTAAATTAATCTTCTAATTTTCTGAACTAATGACTTGAACTAATGACTGAAACATTTTAGTCACTGTTATGAAATGGTAAAACATTGAACTTTTTTCCTTTTCCTAAAAATGTATATTTACTTTCGGAATCATAGTAAATTATAACAGTAATTTTCTAATTATTTCATAATATTCTTCTGATATTTTCATGGTAATTTTCTAATTATAACTAAAACTGTCTCCACAACATTTCGAATGACGTTATACAATATATCTTGAAAACCAGCTTCTCTTAAATTAAGCTTCTAATCTTCTGAACTAATGACTCGAGTTGAAGAGCTGCTCACCTTCCTCTGACCCCTATCTACCTCTTCTTGTAACAGTTGACCTATAGTAATTGTCGTTTGACTTCCTTCATTATGAACATGTGTTATAGCAAACTGGGAGAAAATAACTGTCGCTAATGGATTGTTTGTTTCCCTGATCTCTAATACGAAAACCTATTAAGAATATTCACTAAGAAGAAAATGATTAAGCATATTTGCTTGTGATCTCAGACTATTTGAGATTAGTACGTCTTACTTATATTTCTTTTAAATAAAACAGGTTTTATTGCATGCAATAAATTGTGATTCATTTTTGAAAATTCTTTTGCACATAGTAAATTTCTGAAATATGAATATATTTTTACTCATGTAAAATATTTTTTCAGTGTAAGTTGACATACTTTACTCATTATTTCTTTATTGTAGGATTGGATTATTACATTTCTGTAGTAACCCAATCATAAAATTAAAAACAAATGAGTAACATTTTCCCTCCTCACTGTATCTAAATAAGAAGATCAATGTTAAAACAATTATCATTTAGATTTTATTTAAAAAAAATTAATCCTTAATGTTTCCAAATATCCAAAACCTCATACTAATTATCTCTGTTTTTGGAATTTTACGATTTACTAAATTGTTCCGCTGTAACTCGTATACACGTAACATGCAAAAAATTGTTAGACCTACGTAACTCGCGCCACCAGACCAAAAAGAGAATATTATTTTCATTTATCCCAAAATCTCTTTTAATCATATGTAGATTACTATTTTTTTTTTTTTTTTTGCCGCGAAAATATTAATTTTTTCTTCTTTACAAATTATCTTCCGTGATTCATAATGGTGAATTAATTACAGCAAGTTTTATTTACCCAACCCACGTGTCGTTGTCCGGGCCCACAGAGAGATATCATCAATCCGTGACTGTTCATTTCCTTTTTTTTTTATATGACTATACAGTACTACCCCGACTTACGTATCCCCGCATTTACGTCGTCTTGCCTGAAAAAAATTACCTTAATTAAGACGGACTTTGCACTTTTTCGAAGACTTATTGTTCTATGAAGAGAAACTTTTTCGCAATAGTCACGTGATAGTGAAAAACAAATAAAAAAATTCGCTAGAAAAATCTTAGAAAACTCACTCTGCTGTGAGAAAGAGCTTCTAAGAAAAAAAAAATAAGGAAATTTTTCTCGGTTCAAACTTTATTCCAAGATTTTTTTTTACTCCTGTAAGACTTGAACGGGGAAGCTAGAAGAACAACAGATTGTAAGTTAACAGCTTAATGATTTATTCCAAATTTTTATATTGCAAACGCAATTTTTTGCTGATGTTAAATGTATGTAACATAATCCCAAATACAATGGAATATGTTCATTACATTTTGGACATTTTTTATTATTTATCCTTTTTTGCTTATCTAAATGTATCTCAACTTACGTCGCTAGTCTTAAAAGTAATTGCTGACGTAAGTCGAGGTATTATTACTGTATTTGAATGCCAACTTTAATCTGAATAAAACCAGGAAATATTAAAATGATGTGCACAAAATATCATTAATATTTTTTATTGAAAGAAATCGTTGAGAGCGGAAAAGTACCTACTATGCGTAGGTATACAGGGTATTTATTAACTCGGCCAACAAATTTTGAGGATTGATAGTAGATATCAAGAGGATGAAAAATCACCATAGAACATGGTGTGACAAACCACGTATTGAATCAAAAATACAGGGCGTTCTACCCTAACTCAATTTGGGGTAACGGCAATAACTTTCAGAAAGCCGAAGCATATTATAATTAAACTTTTAATAGACATTCCCACCTTTCTTGTAAATGTGATAATATAAAAAAAAAGTGGTAGAAGTTTCCATTATACGCGCCAGCAGATTGCACTTGACTTTCCACATTTTGGACTGAGATTACCAGTTCATGCAGTATCATCAATTGCTTGAGCACACCGTTTTCCAGAACTTTTCGTGATGTTATAACATTTTATTCAAAACAAGATACGTATCGTTGCATTTTCATTGCAGTGTTTTTATCATTTTTAAAATTACTATCGTCAACCCAAGTTCAGTTAGGATGAAACACACTGTATTTTTGACTAGATAAGTAGTTTGCAACCCCATACTCTATGGCAATTTCTAAACTTCTTAACGCCTACTATCACCGCTCTGAATTTGTCGATCGAATTCTGCAACACATGTGGACGTGATTCAAGATCAACAGCCACATTTGTGCGAATTTAACAACTTAAGTAATAACAGTCACGAGCCGCATATGCACGTGATTATGAATCGCCTTTACCCATGATGGAAGCGCACGATGGAAAAATGGGGACTTCTGTAAATTTCAGCCAAATGTGTTGGATGGTTTTTCTACGCAAGGTTTAAGAATCTAGCTAAGTATAGTTTGTGTAGAACAAGCAAAATGACGTTGTTATTCAATGAGACTGATATATTTGAAATGTCCTTAACTACCATCTGTATATTTAATCGTATTATTAAACATTGTGTTTCTCTTTGTATTTGAACGTAATTCTTGTTATGGTAAAATTATTTATTTACTCAACGTACTCCCACATATCTAATTTTTTTTTTTCCATCCGGGCTACGCGTTTGGCAATTTAAATCTTCAGTGAATATCAAAATAACTTCCTGATTTTAAAAAAATTGCATATATTCATACTTTTTATGGCAGTACCATGAAAATACCGATAACAAGTACATTTTTTTTTCCCTTTAACTCCGTAGGAGCTTTGATGATGGCGGTTTTAAAATGCACAAAAAAAATGGAAAATATGAAAAATGCTATCCAGAAAACAATTTTTTAAAGTAGTAAATATCTATATATTTCTTTTATTGAAAGATGCCCTTAGTACCACGAAAAGGGTGTCTAATAGATATTTTAGGTATTTTTTGTTTTGGTACTGACATAGGTATATATATATATGTAATAATAAAAATTTTTACCGTTTTATCTTAGTTAAACTATTCCACACTCTTATAATATCTCCCTTTTTTACCTGTCTTTAATAATATCCTAAAAATATTTTATCTTTTTATCCCATGCCTTTAATCCAGCGTATTATTTTATTTTTTATTCTAAAAACCTTAATCTGTTCATAACTATACTTCTTTATAAAACCCACTAAATTACTTTATTTTTTTCATTTTATTCTGAGACATTAAATTCTTTTCTTTTCTCGTTCGAGAGTTATCAATACCATTTTATTTTATTAAATCATTCTATATACCGGAGTGCTTTGCGAGAACTTCGCGGTTTAGGGCGTTTTACGTTATAAAACAACCGCTGATAGTAGCAAGTCCTATCAGCATGTCACGCGTTCCCCGCCTCCGCCCCGGGGTTAATCCAATCGCTGAAGCAACCTCCCCTCTCCTTCCTCTTTCACTTAGCGGATTCGCCTTGCTTTGAGCGTCTGTACGCTTACGCGTTTGTTTTTGCCACTATTTATACCGTTACATTCTCTGGAATAGCAGGTTTTTGTACGATTTTTTTTTTTTTTTTTGCTTAAAAAGTCACGAGCGTCTGGGGAGAGAACGACTTCTAATAGTAGCACTTAGAAAAAATTCGACTCCCGTTTCAACAGGGAAGAAAGGGAGAAAACAGTCTGCGTTCTTCCCTCAACCTTGTGTAGCTTTCCCGTTTCGCTTGTATTTATTATTCGGTTATGAGACCATTAAAATAAATAACGTAGAATGTTGAATTTTATAATTTGATTCTCATAAAAAAAGGATTTTTTTCAAAAATGAATAACATAAATTTAAAAAGAAATAAATAAAAAAGAATAATATCTGTTATTTATATAAAAACCTTTTATATATAAATCTGCAAAAATTATTTTTAGATTTATAGCTTCATATTTTAATATATAATATTTTATTACACACACACACATATATATATATATTATCATATTTAAAAAAAATAAGTACATTTGTCAATTCTGTGTTATATTTATATATAATGTAGTTATTTGGCAATTAATATTATATATAACTATATTCAAAAATGTGTGTCACGAAATACTGTTTTTTTTTTCTTTTTCACCTCAGAAAATTCATTTTTACAGTGTTCATTTTTTGTTAAGTTTTATATATTAATGATTTACCTTTCTGTGTGTTTACCTATTCTTTCTTTAAATAAGGCCAATTGACGTAAATGTTTAATATTTTGTTAAGATTAGCACAAACCTCATCGTATCCTACTTTTTTTTTTCTTTTTTTTTTTTGCAAGCTTATGTCAAAATTTCCAGATTGGGGAATTCGATTTGAATATTTTACAATGACTTTTTAATTTATTATTAAATGATTTTATGAAGGAGGTATGAGATAATATATTTTTTAACGATTACGTTTAGCAGATTATGTAGGAAGGAGGGGGGGGGGGGGAAGTTAAAATTTTTTACTTACATAAGGACGAAAATACCAATTTTCCCGTTTAATTTACTGCATCTATTTGCCTTTAAATGAAATTTCCCTTCCAGAGTTGGAATCTTTATAAGTTCTTTTTTCTTTTCTTATATATATATATATATATATCAGTGTGATTAAAATGCTAAAACTTCGATATGTTTTTCAATTAACTCGATTTTTAAATGGACAATCCTCGTGGTTCATAAAATTAAAGACAGGATTTTCCTTAATATAAATTGACTGTTGAAAGATATTTGCTTAGTATTTTTTTTAAATAAAAATATTAAGCAAATAGTCATTTGTTATTATTTTTACAGCATGTCATGACATTTCATTTATTTTTTTAACCCTTTATGTCCCAAATTATGAATTCATGAAAATTTCATCTTCTAAACTATTTTTTGTGAAATTTTGAAACTACATTAGAAGATTTACACAATCATTTAATAAATTTTAGAAGGATTTTGCCATTTAAAGTCAATTAATTAAATTTGTATTTATAGGAATTTTGTGCAATATTTATAACTTCATTCAAATCTTTTATTTTAAATATTTTTTTTAGTATTTTATAGAATTAGGAAATGTACAAGTATAATGCTCTTACAAGAGAAATATAGGAATAATTCCGAACTGTAACTTTTCACCCTCGAACTTTCAACGTTAAGAAAGCTGAAGAGGTGCAAATGAAAAAAAAAAAAAACATCCTTTTAAAAATATTTTTGTTTTGTTCAACCAATAATGCTTTTGGAATAAGATAACATAAAGTACCTATAACTCATTCTAAAATGTACTACTACTAATCAATGCACATTTTATATCAAGTTATTTTAATGGTACGTTAAAGTAGCGTCGGGGCATAAAGGGTTAAATAATTAATTATTCGGATATCTGGTCCTTACACCCATAGAGCACACATAGAATTAAAAATATGAAAGAGAATGTTGTAAGAAATTAAAAAGAAGTGTTGTTTTAAAATCGTCTTAATATTTTTTACATTAACTTTTCAAATATTATTACAATAATTAAACTTTTTCTTTATTAAGTCATTTTCCTTCATAAAACCGTTTATTAATGTGTCAATAAGATATTATAAAATATCTTTTAAAAAAAGTACAAAAGTTACAAAAATCCTTTAACCGTAAAATTTTACATAAGCTTACCCCCCCCCCCCCCCAACAAACACACACACTCACACACAAAAGAAAAATAATAGGATATGAAAGTCTGTTACAAAAATATATTAAAATATAATAATAATAAAATATGAAGCTATAAAAATATTTTTTCAGATTTATCTAACGAAAGATTTTCAGATAAATAACGGCAATTCTATTTTTATTATTATTTCCTTTTTAAAACATTTCATTTTTTGCAAATTCGATGCTTTTTTTGTTTGTTCAAATTATAAGATTCAGCATTCTTCGTTGTTTATAATTTTAACAATTTCCATAATCGAATAACAAATGCAAGCGAAAAGGAAAAGCTACATAAGGCTAAGGGAAGAACGCAGTAGTTTTTCCCTTTTCTCCGCAGCTGAAAGGGAAGGAGAATTTTTTTCTAAGTTCTACTGTTAGCAGTCGTTCTCTCCCCAGACGCTCGTTAAAAAGTCCACGTCACTTGGAGAGTAGTTTGTTTTTTAGTTGTGATGACGCTTTTTATCCTTTTACCATCTTAAGCTTTCTGACCTTACTCGAAAAGAGTACTCCTAGAGTAGTGGAGTTGGATAAATTTACTTGTCGTCAATAAATTATTGATTACTATCATGCTTCTTTTGTCATTTACGGAAACTTCCTAAGATTTTATAATATAATTGCCTTACTGCCAACTATGACGGAACGACTGCATTTTTAATATATCTGGTTGGTGTGGTGATCTATACGAGTGATTCTTCTATTCCCTATTATCTATCTGCAATAATCTCAAGTTGTGGATTGTACAAGTAGTATACAACTATAATGCTACGATTCACACGACATGTTTTGAGAAAATGCTTCATATACTCTTTTTGAAATAAAAAATGAAAATAAAAAATGAAAAACACGTTTCTCATGCATGGACGCTTGCCGGCGAATTGCAGAAAAGAGTTCATTAGATTTCTTAATTAATATATCTCGTAATTATCAGAAAAATATAATAAATGTGTCTCATCTTGATTGGAACCTGACTTCATTCGTGCGGAAGAAAATTTCTAGACTTCCAAAATCGGTATGGTTGGAATAAGAAGTACAGTTACTAAAGTTTTAATTTTATTATTACAAAATTAATTATTTATATAATACTTAATATTCTTTTTTTACTGGGATACTAAAATCTATTAGTTCGAAATACAATATTATTTTTATACTTGCTCTTTTTTTAAGAACATAACCCGAAAAGAAAGCCGAAAGATTGTAGAAAAGATGCTGGAAGAGATAAAGCAACAACGGTTAATGATCTTAAAAATGAACAAAACATGCGGTAATAAAAAACAATAATATTTCAGTTACCTGTAAAAGAGAGCAATAAGTAATAGATATAATTAATTTATTAATAAAAAATTAAAACCTCAGTAACGTTACCTCTTGTTCAGACTCTACGACTGATTTACGCTACTTGACGCTACTTGTTCAGACACCATAATTTTTTACTTATTCTTCATTATTTTAGAGCGGTTTTTATTTATTTTTTTTTTTTTAATGTCTAATTCTCTTTGTTTTCTTTTAATACACATTAAATCTATAATGCTATTGATACCATACATAAATTTCAATTTTTAGCTGCTGCATGGACGGGAATGGAAGAATTTGTCTTGGAGAGATTCTTTGTTTTGCAAATCATTGCTAGAATAGTTTGATATCTGTACGACATTCATGCTTTTTGAATGCCGCTTTTTTATTTTTCCATATCTCTTAAATATTCGACAAACCACTAGTTTTTTTCCATCATTTTTAAAAATGATTGTTGTTCCATCTCTTCGAGCAATGTTCTCGTAGAAATGGAGAACAAGTTTTGATACGCTTTATTCTTTTTTTCGGGTGATGTTTTAAAGCGAAGAGAAAACTCAAGAATAATGTTCTATTGAGAGCAAAAAATGGTTGAATTATCTCTAAAAAAGATAACTACGCTTTGGATATAATTAATTTGGTAATAATAAAATTAATAATTGAGTAACCATACTTTTTGAATAACCCTCTGACTGATAAACCCGTGTTAAAACGTTTGCTGAACTGCAGTTTTCACTGCTATGCATGCATTATTTAATTAATATAATTCAATAAATTTTGCTGTTTTTCATTCGTTGAATCATGGCTAATACTCACAAGCATTATCTTCAAGTACTCAATTACGTTTTTAATATCATTTTGAGATAATTATTTTAGCATTTAGGAAAACATACAGTGAAAACAACATTACAATTTTGCCCTTTTTATTGGCAGTCAAAGGATACCTTAGCTTTTCGTAGTCATCACGTGCACACATACATACTCAAGAGATATGGTCGGGCTATTTTCCTCAAATCCGAGCCCGATGTTTGAAATCCGAGTTCGTTACATTTTGTGACACCACACTGAAAGAAAAAATATACCATCTTTATTTAGAACGAATAGGAAGTCATTTTTAAACCTCTAAACTAGAAACATACATTTCCGAGTTATGCGAATAAGGTAAATAAATAAACTGAATAGACGAAACGATCGAAAATTTCTAGTCTATAGTTTTCTAGGTGGTGAAAGATACGTTATGTAATGAATCGTTTGAATTGCGAGAAATTATCAGTTGATTTCATGAATTAATTCATGAGGTATAATTATAGTTACTAAAACTCACTTCTTGCGTTCGCATTTATTTGCAGAGATTTTAAAGTAAGTTTGACCACGATTATATAAGAAAGTGCCCTTGAATTTTAATAAAGATAACTAGAACTCTCTAGCAAAGGGAATTAGAATTTATAAGGATGATATGGATCTGTTATTTCTAGAGCCACAGTTTATTTTCTATATGCAGTGCCAGAATTTCGTTTCAGTTTAACACTAGAAACGCCGGATATTTTACTGAAGCGTTATAAAAATATTTTACACCGGAAATATTTTAATTGAAACTACTTAACATATTTATTTAACTTATTTCTTCAAGGTACATTTTAAATTTATTTTAGAAAGAAATTTCTGGTGATAATCAAAATATTTTTATTTGGTAGCGGTCAAAATGGCGGTTCTAGTGAGCCAGAGCCTACTAAAAGTGCGCAGTAGAAGACTGTTAATAGCATTTTAAAATTGTTTCAAGACTAATTTCATCATTGAAAAATCTGTTTCATGGAAATATGTATCGATAACTTCTGGAAGAATTTTCATTACCGGTATATGTTTTTATACAATAAAAACGTAAAGCACCCTGCGTTGCCCGGAATTTTGAGAATGTTTGTTTTGAAAAATCAATTTCAAAATTAAATATACAGTATAAAACAAACAACAAAAAAAAGCAGCCAAAATGTTGTACACATAGTAAAAACAAACTCAGATAACCTCAAAATGTTAAAATATGCCAATATTTCCACGATCCGGTTTTTATCATGTTTCATTACGTTTTTTTAAGCTCATATGACGTTATATATTCACCTGCTGACGTCCATTATCTTTCCAATATGACGTAATATTCACGTTTTTTGAAATTCGGCAAACTATTTATTTTTATTAAAATAAATATAGAAGCTCTATATTTCAAGTTGAACGACAAATTCACCTTAATAAACTATAAACTACCCCTAATAAACTATCCCTTTTAAAGTTAATATCAGTTCAAAAACATATACTTATGTAGGCATGACCACTCGCAAATTACTTGAAAGGATTAAATAACATATGGCATATATCAAAAGGTAAATTATCCACAGCTCTATTCCGGTTAAATCAAGATACAGATAATGATATCCTATTTAAAGAAGTCAAAGTTATTGCACATGCATCACATTATAATATTTGTATAATCAGAGAATCTTTGGAAATTTTGACAAGGGGCAAGAGTACCTGTAATGACGTTCTGTCCTATAATATACCAAGGATATGATTTAACATACTAGGTGTAACTGGTGAATTTGGTTTTGAATAACCCTTCCCTCCCCCTTCTTTTTTCAGGTTCTGTAGCTACTCCTCTGTTTTCTCCTTCCCACCCTCCTGTTTGTGATTTTTGGTTTGTCCTCTGTATTTAACCAGCAGTTGTCTTTCAGCCGGCAGTAATTTTCCCCTGATGGCGAGTTATGTTTTAGTCGAAAGCGCTCGGTTTTTAACATTGTCTGACTCTAATATTTTAACATCTTGATTGTTTTAAATGTTTTAACATTTATGTTTATTGGCACCTATTTAGTAAAGATATATATTGTGAATTTAATGTTCATATTGCTTATATTAATTTCGTTTTCATTTTTCTCGAGGAAATCTTGCAATAGAAAAGTAATTGTTGTGGTAAGTATTTTATTGTGGATTTTTAATTGTTGGCAACTGTTATAACGAATTTTTTTTTTTTTTTTTTTATAGGAAATTGTTGCTCGATTGATAGTTTTATATTAATTAAAAATGAACTATAAATTATTTCGAATCCGGATTACTTTAGTTAACTCGGCCGTGTTTTAATACACATGTACGTAACATTTCACCATTCTGGTTTCCAAATTGTGGATTTGTATAGAATTACAGACAGACAGACAAATTTTCATTTTTATATATTAGATAAACTCTACTTGTAACCATTTTTGAAAATCGGTAGCAACAAAAGAAAGGTTGTTTTTATAAACGCTTTAAAAATATATTAGTTTCTGACATTTTTAAAGTTAAAGAACAGTTTTCGGAATGATGGGAAACTCGAAATAAGTTATATATATATTTTTTTAACCTTTCGTTATATTTTCCTAGCTTATGAAACATTTGTCCTTTTTAAAGCGTATAACAGGTGCTGATTACTCATTATTAAAAGACACTCTTAATAAATTTAAAACACAGATCAATACACTTGTATATTTCAATTTATTCACAACTAGCCAGCGTTGCCTGGAAATTTAAGAATGTTTGTTTTGAAAAACCAGTTTCAAATTTAAACATACAGTAGAAAACACACAATTAAAAAAAGCAATGAAAGTATGCCGATATTTCCATAATCGGGTTTTTAACATGTTTCAATTTCAATACGTTTTTTCAAACTCATATGACGTTATATAGTCACTTGCTGACATCCATTATACTTCTAATATGACGTAATATTATTATTATTTTTAAATTCGCCGAACTATTTATTTCAGTTTCATTTTTCACGTGTAAATCTTGCAATAGAAGAGTCATAACGTTATATTCACTTTTTTTTTTTTTTAATTCGTCAAACTATTTATTTCATTTCCTATTTTCAGGTGGAAATCTTGCAATAGAAAAGTAATTGTTATGGTAATGATTTTATTGTGGATTTTAATTGTTGGCAACAGGTATAACGGAAACTGTTTTAATTTGATAGGAAATTGTTGTTAAATTGGAGGCTTTTTATTAATTAACAATTAACTGTAAATCATTTCGATTCCGGATTACTTTTGTTGCCTCGGCCATGTTTTAATACGCATATATGTAATATTTCAAAATTTTGGCTTCCAAACTGTGGATTTCTATAGAATTACAGACAGACGGACTTACAGACAAATTTTCATTTTTATATATCACATATAACAAAAGGAGCCGCTTATGACTACCTAAAAATAACCCTTCGTACGAATGGTAAAAATAACGCAGACAATAAAACACGTTGCCAAAACACAAAGCACAAATATAATCGAAGAACAGGTTTGATGTTTTTAAATATGCGTATCACTTTGCATAACATTTAATTGTCCCCATTTTTCTCGACTAGCTTATGATATTTAATAAATTTTTCCTTTTGAATGAGCGCCCTGCTACAAATTCAAAGAATAAGTTCTTAAAAAATCATTATTTTATTGACAGACGATTTTGAACTTTGTGATTTATTGAACCAGAAATGTTAGATGGAGAGGAAGAAAGCGAAATGAAAGAAGTATGCATTGAATTTCTCTTATGCTATCTGTCCATAACATTATCAATCAATATTATCTTCAAGAAGGTAAAGTGATGTCCGATTCCGTTTTAAAGATTTTTATTTTTGCTGGCTATCTAATGTATCCGCTCTTAGGAATTTCGCTTCTTAAAGTTTGGTTTGTGGAATGAAAGAAAAACTTGAAAAGATAGTCATAGTATTTTAAAGGAATTCTAACATAACGCTTCAAATATTATTCATTTGAATTTGTTTTTCATTCAAAATTAAGGGTTATGGGATATTAAAATGAAATTATTTACATAAATAACCAAATATTATTCTTTTTCTTTAACACTAGAATCGCCGGAAATTTTACTCAAGTGGTATAAAAATATTTAAAACCAGAAACTTTATTTAAAAATATTTTAACTTATTTCTCCGCATGGCATATTTAACTTATTTTAGAGAGAATCTGGTCTGAATCGAAATATTTTTATTTGGTACCGGTCAAAATGACCGGTATGGTGGTTCTGGCGCTAATACACGCATTACAATCATGCAAAACAAAATTTAGGTTACATCCTCTCGTTGTTCTGCATCCTATTAGCAAAATTGGACATACTTTTTAATAAAATTTCATTTAAATGAATTTTATAATATGAATTGTTGACAAAAATGCACTAGAAATTGATGAAAGTTTAGAATGTAAACTTGTCCAGAGTTAACCCTTCACTGCACGATTTTTTCTATTTTTATGAAAAAAAAAATATTTGAAATCTATATATCGGTCTAATAAAGGGAAAAATAGTAAAAAAAATTAAATTTCAAATTTTCAGCTAAAATTTAATATTTTATGGCGTGTACCCTATGTACACAGTTAGGGTTTTTAAATATTCTATTGCTATGTTTTACAACTAAATGAAGTGAAATTAATTAATTTTATCTGCTTACACTCTGCAACTTTTTTATATTAATATTTTTAAGTATTCACTAAAAATAATCAAAGTACATTTTATTGTAATAGCTTGATCGAATTTTTTTTTTGCTTCAGAAGAACAAATTCTAATTTTTTGTCAAATGCAGCCATCTGACATGGACAAAATAAGTGCTGTTCCATTCTTTATACTGTTTTTGATCAGGGATAGAAATCATATTGGACAAATTCATGGCACATAATAAGAATTACAGTGTTTTTAGGTATGTGCCAGATGTGGCACGTCGTGCAGTGAAGGGTTAAGCCAGATTCTACATCTTTTAACATACACCGATCAGGAAACTTCACAAAATACTTTATTTAAAGTAAATGCACCAATAGTGGCCCACATATCAGTACTGCACTATTAATTTTTAAAGTTTAAAAACAAGCGTAAAAAGCGTTTCTTGAAAACGACTGAAAGAAATCTGATTGACAAACATCCTTAAATATTAATGTTGCATAAACTATTTGGAATAACTGTTTTTTACTGCTGGCACATTTGTTTATTTTCTAGAGTATCTTCAAAAACAGATTTTTTTTGACAAAATCTTACAGATTTCATTAAGAGATAAATTTTTAATTAAAACATTGTTTATTTATTGTTATGTTTTATTTTAAATTAAACTACTGTTGATATACACTATTACATTGTAAATATTTTTTTGGATAAGCTGAAAACTTAAAGAATCATCATACACTAGAAGTTTACTAGGCCCACAACTGGAGCTTAGAGGAAGGTACCATTTTTTTTTCCCGAAGGATATATTTTGAAATTGTTTATTTTGATACATAAGAGATAGGACTAGGCTAAAAATATAATTCTTTATTATTATTATTATTATTATTATTATTTTGGAATTCTCTAACACGTAAATAATAATTTGATATGTTTCCTAAAGTGGTCCACTTGGAAAATACTGAATAGCATAATGTTTGTATTTTCACGAATTAAATTTATTTTCAAGCTTCTTGTTATTTCCAATATCCACTGTTAATTTATTAATATGTTGAGCTTTAAAATCATGATTATGAGTAATTGTGGGAATATTATCTAACTCATTATCCAATTTTTTTTCAGTGCATGCTAAAAAAGCCTATCTTATGAAAAATCTGTAGATAGAAATTTTATACGTAAATTGAGAACATGCATTATGATAGTCTGGTTAGCCATGTTTTGTCTAGAAACATCCATTATATGAGAAACAATACAGATTGTAACACGTATTGACAGACGATTGACCATACAGATTTGTAACACGTAAAAAGTCAATGTGTAACGATACAGCATCAATTAACTTATCAAAATTATGTCTCAATTTACTCAATGGTTACGGAAAATAGAACTTAAAATTCAAGTAAAAAAAATCCCTGCCGGCCCGGCATACAGGCGGAGGTAGATTTCGAAGTTAAGTATGCAAATTTCACCAACAAAAACTAAATCATGATTAGAGATAAACTCACTTTAACAATTTTATCTGGCCGCTTTTGACAAGTTTTTATTTCATTTTTATATAATAGCTGATTTCATCAGAATCATGTTAAGGCGGTATTCAAAAAAATTCTTTTCCATGGTCAACAACTCGAAATTTTATGGCACATTTTCAGATTCATTTTTAAAAGAAAAAATATTAAACTTGCTGACGTGATTTTTGAAGAGATTTATAAGTGACCTGTATTTTTATTTTTCGTTCAATCAATTAAAACTTGATTTATAAACAATTATTTGCTCAGTAGGACAATATTTTTCGTTTGTAACACAATATCTTCGGAAAATTCTGTTCAAAATGCCCACTTTGACATCATTTTTTGAAATATATTGTGCTGCTATAAAAAAAATCGATCGTTACGGTACATTATATAGTTTCTGAATAAGAGAATATGCCAATTGGATGCGTTTGAGAGCAAAAATGAATTTAAAAATGAGTCAGAAAATAAGCAGTTTGGATTTGAATACACCCTTAATAAGATTATTTTTTTCTTCAACCGCTATATATTATTAATTTGTTTTTGGTGTAAGAATTGGTCCTATCAAAAACTTGTCTGTATAAATGTTTTAGACAATATTAAGAAGATATATGATAAATTCAGGGGGATTTTATATCTTGTGAATTGACGGAGTTATGAATTTTTTTCTTCTTCAACCACCCTCCCCCTTTTTGTTTTTGTTTTCGTTTTTATTTATTTATTTATTTATTTTGCGGTACGAATTGGTCCTATCAAAAACTTGTGAATATAAAAGTTATAGATAATATTAAGGAGATTTATAAAAAAATAATTGGATTTGATATCTTGAGAATTGACGAAGTTATGATTTTTTTCTCCCAAAAATCCTATTTTTGCGCCCCTTGAGCCCAATTTTAATTTTATGATAAATCTGTGAAACATAAATTTCTTGCCCTATCTTTAGAAGTAATAAAAAACTTTAAACTGATTTGATATATACAAAATTTAAGAAGTTGTGGGCTTTTTTCGTTTTTCACAAAACCCCTCCCTATTTCCATCCCCTTGGTCCGATTGTGCCTATTAACGAACTTGACCGAGATTTTATGCCCCTTGAATTTATGTATCAGTTTGAAAGAGATTTGTGCTGAATTGTGGAAGTTATCCTGTCCAGAAAAAAGTGATATATATATATATATATATATTGGGTTATGGTACTAAATATAGACTTCCATCTAAATTTAATGTTAAATCTATTATCAAACAGTTTACATATGATATTGATATTTTTATTTATAAAATTTCTATCTCTTATAATAAGCCTATTGAATATTTTAATCAATGGAAGATATTAGTAATTGAAAAATTAACTATGGCTTTAAAAAATAATATTGCTGATTTGGTTTCTATTAATACACAGCATTATTTCCAACAAATTACTAAATTACAAAAAAACTTCGTTATTACATATGTAGACAAATCTCCTAACAATTATGCTATTATATGTAAATCATATTATCACCAACTTCTTACAAATTCTATTTCTTCTAATAAGTCTTTTCAAAAAACTAATGAAAATGTAATTGTAAATAATCGTAAAATTCGAAGTTATTATAAACTTTTAAATATTTTATCTACTAATTTTAATTATCCATATTTAGTTCTTATTCCCAAATTTCATAAAACTCCTATTAAATTTAGGACTGTTACTATTGGTTGTAATACATATAATAATAAAGCCAATACACTTCTCTTAAAAATTCTTAATCAAATATATGTACTTACTACAAACAATGATAATACACATTGTATAAATAATAGCTATCAACTTGTTAATATTTTAAAAAATCTTCATTCTGTTTGTAATATAACGACATATGACTTCAAAGATCTTTTTAATAATATAGACCTATTAGATTTACATAAAATTATAAATGCATTATTTAAAAAGTATTATAAAAAACTGGAATTACCATCTAATATAGATATTGCATATTTTAAATCTTTAACTAACTTCATTATCTATAATAATTATATATTGCAAGATAATACTTTATATTTACAGCATGTCGGTATACCACAAGGCGGTTGTACTTCCAGTTTACTCTCAGACTTATACTTATCTCATTATGAACGTAATTTTACTAATAATAATCTACATTTATATCGTTATATTGATGACATCATTTTAATTGAAACTGATCAATCTGCAATTACTCGATTTCCAGTTGATTATCCCACTAATTTGGAATTAACGGAAAACCTTTTATCTAACAATACAATTAACTTCTTAGATCTTAAAATTACAATAAAAGACAATAAAACAATCACAGATTTATATGACAAACGTAAAGAATTTAAATTCACAGTTAATACATTTACAAATTTTAAATCTTGTCTACATCATTCTGTATTTCGTAATATAATACTTAATCATTTATATAGAATAAAATGTTTATGTTCTTCTCCTCTAATTAACAATAATATTAAAAAACTAATTTATGATGCATTAAATCATGGTTTTCCAAAAAAATTCATATATTCATTAATATACAATTAGTACTTTTCTTACATGATCTATAAACACAAATTAACACATGCGTAAACAAAATTACAAAAAAATTATAATAAAAAAAAAATATCTATAAAAAATTAAAAATTGTAAAATAATATATAAAAAAATATAGGTTGGTTGGGTGGGTAGATGTTAGAGTACGGAGGAGGGTGGTGTTGTCTGGATAATACGCAATGGTTAATTATTTATAAAAAAAAAAAAAAAAAAAAAAAAAAAAAAAAAAAGGGGCTCTTGTATTATTACTATATTTTTGTTATGTATTTTATGTGGATGTTGATTTGATATTTTATATGTAAATTGGAGATTTTCATTAACATTATAATTAGCTTAATTATTCATTAATCCAATTTACAATTATTTGTTATTAAATTTTAATTTACTAAGGACAATATCATATTAATTACTAATAGTATGCCACTCTTAGTTTAATGTTTTTGAATGTCCCACATTCATACCTTATGGATTTTTATGGATGTCTGAAAATAATCCTCATTCTATATTTGTACTTTTTAAGTAATGGGATTTTAAGTATTATTTAACCTTCTATATACTTCCACATGTTTTTTTATTTCCTGTTCATTTTATAAATATCTTATATATAATTCATTGAAAAATAATTTTTAAATTATTTTTAATAATTATTTATATTAATTATTACTGAATTTATTTTGTTTTATAGCATATAGCTATATGCTATATATTATCAATGTTCTAGCATTATTTAAACTCTTAGTTTAGTTTAAATCAGTTTGCTAATAGAATATATTGTAGGCTTTTAAATTTTATTAACAATAGTTTTAAATGCATTGTGTGATTTATATTAGGTTTTTAATTCTCTATATATAAGGATTTGTTTGGTTTTGCTGTTTAAACAGTTATTTACATTCAAAAGCTTACAAATTTTTATCTTGCGATAAATGTTTAATATAATTAATAACAGATGGCAGCACCAACTCTCTTGTCTCTTTCAGATTGCTCTAATTTTTATTTTTTCTAGCTCCATTTCAGTTATAATTTATACACCAGGGTGTATTTTTAGCTAAATTTTGACGATAATGTTAAACTGTTATCTATTAATTTAATAGTGCATTTTAAATAATGTAATTAATATCTGTTTATTTTATATTAGATTAAATTTGTTTTACAAGGTATTTCAAATTTTATTTCAAAATGTATTAACTGCATCCTTTGGTATCATTTACTGTGATTTCTTAACTGTTTTATTCACCTTAATCTTTTTGATATACTGGTTGACATGTGCACATGGATTTTTGTAAAATACTGAAATATTAATCGGTATGGTGTTTATTATTTATATTTTATATCCTATAAATATTTAAATACGTTTAATTGATTCTTCCATTTCATATTATTTGTTTCTATTCTGCTTTCATTTTTAATCAATTCACTTGATTTTTGTGGTTGTTTGGGCACAGGGGAAAATTAATTTTAGCTTTAGCTTATTTTTCCCACAGAAAACAACCATTTTGCTTATATCATTGAATTCTGTGCCCTTGATAACGTAATTCAATGTATAAGCTTTTCAATTTTTGTCGGTGTCCACTTTTTTCTTCCATAATAATTCTTATAATATTTTTTTTTTTTTTTTAATACTTACAGCTTTAATTCATAATAATTGACGGTGGTAGGTTATGTTTAATTAATGTAATATATATATATATATAGATAGATATAGATATATATAGATATATATATAAAGTTTTTTACTGAGGGTGGTTTTGGGTTCTAGGGGTCATGATCGGTGTAGATCTGTAAAAAATTTTCAGAAATTCTAACATAGGGGAGAATATAATAGGTAGTATTTCATACGAAATCTACCAAAAAAATAATAAATAACGGGCATAATATATTAACGTGAAAATATATTGACGTGAAAAATCGAATGATGGCGTTTCATAGAACGTGCAATTTTAGAATATTCTTATTTATTTGTTTTAAAAAGGATTAAGGTAGTGTCGAAACATGTAAACAGTCAAATTAACTTATTTTTACGGTTTTTAATATTTTAATCATACACCTTTTAGCAACTAAAATTAGTATATGAAAACTCATATTTAAAATTACAAATGTTGAATTTTACATTCCAGATTTTGACTAATTAAAAACAAAATTATCGGGGAAATATCGTCATGTCTAAAACTACACAGTACGTACAACTAATTTGCTGCTAAAATAATAAAACATATTGAAACAAACTTTGAACTATCTGTAATTTTTCACTTTTGGTTATGCCGATTCTAAATTATTGTCGATATTATTCTAAAAACGTTATACGTTTATTTCAAATTAAAATTTCCATATTTATAAAGGTTTTCTTTCTAAAGCAATGCCGAAAAAATATGTATTAGTATGTATGGCATTGCAAAGTTTAAAACGCATATTCTAAATGTACTATTTTTGCTCATTGCTCAATATTCCAGAAACTACTTACATATTCAAAATTATTAAACTTTTCCATCTATTCCTAGCTTCCGCGATTATACAAATAATTCTCCATCTACATACTTTAGTTATTGCATGTCTTAATAAATTTTATTCTCTTCCCATTTTTAAACGTCCCTATACTATTTTTCGTTATTTAAATAGATTTAACAGCGAAGTTATGAGAATATTTCTTTTTTTTGAACATTTTATGTTAATAACTTACGATTGCGTTATGTTTCTTCATATCTAACTAAATATTCAATTTTTACTTAAAATCACCAATTCAAATCACTCACAAAATCTCGCACAAAAAGAAGTCTTAAAATAAAATTATATGCAATTACATCCGCAAAAGGATATTTAAAAAAATTTCAGTTGATAAATAAATATTCATGAAATTTCATTACATATTAAAATTCAACCAAATCTCTGCGAATAAAATTTCATTTTCAAAAATCTTTTTTTTTTTTTTTTTTTTTTTTTTTTTTCTACGGTTGACTTTCTAAATTCCACGCTTTTGAGTTACATTTTCAAAGCTTTTTATTAATTAAGGGAATCATATGTTTAGAATTTTTAAGTGGAAATTATCAAAGACTGAGATACACAGAAAAAAAATATATTTATGTCTCTTTTGTAAATTGTGCACCCATTATAGTTTTAATCTTTGAGGATGTATTTTAAATTTTCAAATAAAAGCAATATTTGAATTCAAATAAAGTGTAACGCAGAAGACTTGAATATATTATCTAAATATTAACAAACTATAGCTTAATTTTTCCTGGCCTTCTCTTCGTTCGAAACATAATTGATAATTTTGTAACTTATTTTAACTATATCCCCATTAAAAAAAAAAAAAAAAAAAAAAGAAAGAAAATGCTTTTCTCTGTATTATTATTTTTAAATTCAAAGTACTTTTGTGTAACTAATATTTTTGCTATTTTACACCGAAAATTTCAATATTTCTACTAATTAAATATATTATTTTTCATAGAGTGCAATAAAGGCCATTCAAAAATTTCCTTTTAGAAAGATAATAATTTATAAAAGTGTAAATATTTTTATTGAATAGATTTTGCGGTATTTTTTTAAGCAATACCTTATTCATAAAATTACAAAATGCAAATAAATAAAATAAAATAAAATAAATAAAATAAATAAACTAATATAAATAAATTCGCATAAGTAAAATTAAAAATATCATAAATTAAATTTATCTTGTATGCAATTATTTTTTTTAGCGCAAGAACATTTATTTGTTTACTTAAACATAAGCAAATTAGATTAAATTATGTATTGTCTTGTCAATGTAGTAATATATTTTTGTAATTGAAATTCCCAAACTGTACTTCGTAAAATAACTAAATGCATTGAGTAAACTCACCAAAAAAATTTTAAATTTGCTTTAAAAATTTCTATAAAATTTAGACCAGTTTGAATGTGTTTTTTTAATAAATTTATTGCGATAAATATCACTAAAGTAAAGAGCTTAAAATAATTATTTCTTGATTTTTTTTTTTTTTTTTAGATTTTTATATTGAGCTAATTCTGAATATTTAAAACACATTTGTATTGGATTTTAGTCAGCGATATTTTTTCTAAAACAAATTAACTAATGCTGCCGCCACCTATGCCGTAACTCAATTTATTATGACCTGATACATTCTGATGACGACTCAGCGAAAGAGTTGATACATGTCAATATAGATTTTTAATACATTCTGATGACGACTCAGTGAAAGAGTTGAAACATGTCAGTATAGATTTTAAAATATATATTCTGATGACAACTCAGTGAAAGAGTTGAAACATGTCAATATAGATATTTAATTTACTTTTAATGTGTTTTTATAGCGTCTTTTAAGCAAATAAATATGTTAATATTGTGATATTATTGTGACCTTTTGACATTCTTGGCTCAAAATAGAAATAATAAAAAGAAAAGTGCCCAGTAAATCTGATGGCATTGAGTTCACAGGCTATTCACACTAATTTCATATTATACTTTTATTTCAAAGAATAATGCCCCTCAAAAAATAAATTAAGGGGATTAGCCCCCGTTTCCCCCTCTTTATACTTAACCAACGAACCTCCAAATCTAATCAGGGACCAGCGTTATCAGAATAAACTTGTTTACTAAATTTGAAGCAAATCAGATAATTATGCAATAAAAAAAAAAAAAAACATTTATCTAAATTACAGAGGGGGGGGGGGGGGCGATGCCCTCATAACCACTTTTATACCTAACCAATGAACCTCCAAATCTAATCAGGGAAGCGCCATATCGGAATAAACCGATATATAAAATTTAAAGCAAATTGAATAATTCTGCATGAAAAAACCTTTTATCTAAATTAAGGGTGGGATTAGCCCCGTTGCCCCCTTTATACTTAACCAAGGACCCCCAAAACTAATCAGGGAAGCTCCTTATCAAAATGAGCCTATGAAATTTTTTTAAAGCAAATCGGATATTTCTATCAAGAGTTATCGTATTACGTACGTACATACATACAGAACCGACGGGCACATTAGCTCTCAGGCTTTGATAGCCTGTAAACTAATAAAAAACTGTCTATATTATGAAGGACAAACGTGTCCGTGCGTAACGCTGACATAATTTTGATGGTGGCAACAGCAGACGATTAAATTTAACTTTCATTAACTTTTATTGCAATTTTTTTAACTTCTAAATACCGCACATTTTCAATTTTTACACCATCGAATAAGGGAAAAAAATGTTCTTTCAAATGCATTTTTTTTTTTTTTTTTTAACTATCTCGCAATTTATTTGAAACCTGTAACGCAATTTGCTCTTTTTTTATTGTTTTTAAATTGATTCGCAAGCATGATTTTTTTTATCTATCCCTATCGCACGCAGACGAAAACGAAATAGAAATCCTTTAGTAGTTAAATTAATATAAATAGATCAGCATTTAAATCCAGCTTCTATTCCATAACGAAATTTAAACATTCACCAATCACTAAACAAAACAATAAAATATAAATGAAAGTGAAACTTAAGACATGTAAATCGAGATTCGCTTGTTGTTCCACTAAAATGAACAGAATCAAAAGGTTTGATTGTAAATAGAGATTTTTGGAAATTTCTTCGGCTTTTAACTCTTGACGTAAGGCCAATATGAAAATATCTCTTTTAATACGTTACAAAACTTTATTTGAACGCATTATTTCTATTTTTTTTAATATAAATATGATTTCTAGTATTGTTGGTGGGCATTCTAAAATATATATTAAATGTAAAAAAATCTATTGGATCTAACAATTAAAAATAAAGGGGAAGAAAAGAAAAAGAAAAAAAACACATGACCCGTGCGAATTTTTCTCACCACAATCTTTGAAATTATTTGCTGATATGTTTTTTCATTAATTTTTGATTAATTGTAATTCTTTTTATCAAACAACGTGTTTTATTGCTATACTAGCTGTATAACCCGTTCTATACACGAGAGTTCACGATTTTAATTCTAAAACCAAAATTAAAAATAACTATTCGATTTAATAAAATAATTTTCTACTACTGTGCCTTTTTTTTTTAATGAAATTTCATTTATCATACTACTATGACAACAGACGATAAAATGATACCGTTGGAATAAGGGAATAAATAGAATAAAAAGTTTTGTTGATTTTTGTGATAAAATGTGTTTATTTTTTAAAATTTGTAATAATTAAGCATAATTAAATAATCTCTAATTATTTGCATGTGAGGTAAAAGAATTATCGTAATATCCGCTACAGCTTTTTAGTATTGCAGCGTGGCGCACGTAATGTGTATATCTCTAATTATTTGCATGTGAAGTAAAAGAATTATCGTAATACCCGCTGCTGCTTTTTAATATTGCAGCGTAGCGTACGTAATATGCAATGTGTCTTGCAATAGAATGGTAACTGTTGTTGTGGTAAGAATTTTATTGTGAATTTTTTATTGTTGGCAGCTGCTATAACGAAAAATGTTTAAATTTGTTAGGAAATTGCTGAAAAATTAGTGATTTTGTATTAATTAAAAGTTAACTATAAATTATTTCGATTCCCGATTGCTTTAGTTGACTCGACCTCGTTTTAATACACATGTACATAACATTTCACAATTCTGGCTTCCAAACAGTGGATTTGTATAGCATTACAGACAGACAGACAGACAAATTTTCATTTTTATGTATTAGATAAGTATACTATGTCAAAAGAAAAGTTGCGTGCAGAACCTTTCGAAAAATACATTTCACCGCTCTGCCTTTAACGACGATATAAAAGGTGTTAAAATCAGAAATAATACACATGATGGTTTTCACGTAAATTCTGTAACCCAGGCATCCCGGTTTTATCCCATTGTTGGATATAAGAACATGGAAACTAGTAGTTTTACAGAGAAATGTGTGATAAACACGCTGAAACAGACAATTTTAAGTCAAAGAATTTTTTTTAAGCTACTTATCCTGTTTAACGTCTAGCTTCCCATATTTAGGAATGTTCGAAATTTTAATATATTTGTATAATTTTTTTTAATGTACCATGAAAACTGCATGGAATAATTATTTATAAATACCTTTAATCTGTTACCAAAGGATGTTAGCTGTCAGCACAAGACGGATATTTATTTGCTTAAATGGAGACATTTTCTTCGATTGTCATAGATTTTTCATTTTTCAAGATGGCGAATTGTAATATATATATATATATATTTGCACATTTTCTATTAAATATTCGAATAAATAAGTTATAATCTTAGCTTGTAGAGTTCTTTAAAACACCTTTTTTTTATTATTATCAAATTAAAAATGTGTTATAGCCTATTTTCTGATGTATATTTGTAACGTTCCAAATATAGGACGCTAAACGCGAATGCTTACATGTTTTCATTAGCCATATAGGCAAGAGTTTTTTTTTTTTTAATGAAAAGTCTTCTCCAACATGATTATGAAATAACTTGCTTTTAAACCTCAAATACGATTATTCTTAGTCTATTAATAATAATTATTATAATGTTATTATTCTCTGTAAATAATGAAATATATTTTTTTAACAATACATAAAAATGCTAGTTATACTATACAACGTATAATTTAAAAGCCTAATTTGAACAAAACTAGACAAAACAAATAATTATGCGTATCACACTATAACAAATATTAAACATATTCCCATATAAAGGACGTTTACATTTTATAAAATAAATGCAAAAGACATTTAGCGTAATTTTTTTAGTATTGCTCCAGTTCATTTTCCAACATTTTAAAGTGATTTTACCGGCAAATTTGTGAAAACAAAGAGTTGGGCATGACTGACAAGGGAGGTCTCCATACGGGCATACTCCTAAAAATCTGAAAAAAATAATAAAATGTTCTACTCATGAGAATAGACATGTTTATATAAAAAAATTTCGGCGGAAACTCGATAGATCGTCGTAAAAAAATTCTGTATTTGGCGATTTATCACCGGTTGGCGATGGAATAATAATAAAAAAAAAGAACCTTTTTATGTCGAATACTCTTTAAGATAAAAATATTTTATGTTGAACTTGTTTAAATAAATTTAATGTAAATAACTTTAGTTTTGTCCGTTTTAGTTTGATTTAACTACAGTTTTGTCATATATAGGAGAGACTAGGGAGAGTTGATCCACTTTTTACAAAACGATATTTATTTTTTAAATATCGAACTTAGAATAAAGTTTTATATATCATTTTATTCGATATACAATCAGCTATCAAAATAAAATTGCTGCATAAGTGTAACATATAAGAAATTTGAAAAATGATTGATTTTAATCATGAAAAAAATAATGGGTCAAGGCTCCCCACGTATGGGAGGGTTGACCCACTTTGTTTTATATTGCAAAATTTGAGAAGAGTAATAAAATCAGTTTAAAAAAAAAGCAAAATAACTTTACGCTATATGCTTTAATTATTATTAAAGAAATATTTTTTTTTAAATATGATGCTTAAACAAACCTGTTGAGACGCAATTGCAAGTCAGAGGAGAAAAATTTTGTTTTAAACAGGATTTTGTCTGAGCAGTTATAATTGTACAGCGGGGAAAATGAAATTTTAACATTTAAGGCAGTATTATGTTAGAGACAGGTTCCGTTTTCATAGTGTTTCATGTTATTATGTCCGGATTTAGGAGCCACTGTCTCCCCCCCCCCCTTTTTTTGTCTCCTTGTCCTATTTTTTGTGACACTCGATTTGACAACGCTAGTTGTCACATAGTTTGGCTTCATCTCACTGTATTCACCCTGGCGAAATTCGTCTATATTCTACCTAAAGTTTTTCGATCGATGCTATGTTCTTTTGCAGCCGCATGGCCACATAACTTATCACTAACATGATTTAAACCTTTAAGTGGCAAAGTACTTTCAATACTAAAATGTTGAAATAAATGACTGGCACTGGAATTTACGAACAAATTTATTTGGATATTAGAAAAAGGCTATATTTCACATACATATTAAATGGAAAAGATTTTAGCAAAATTCTGGTGCCATTGTGACGTTTCGTAATTAAAATTAAGTGGTTTTGTAAACATACCACTGCCCCTGAAAGGATTAAGACTGCTGCTTTCAACGTTTCTAGTCCTTTCTAGTCTTTTCCACTGTTTCTACTTATTGTACGTAATATTTAAATGGAAAAAAGTTCCTATCAACTTTCCCATTTTCTAGCAATTTTTCACATCTTTCTTTAGTCAGTTTTAAACATTTTCTTTTCCATCACACCATTTTACTGTAGCTTTACAGAATAAATTCACATTCTTATATATATATATATATATATATATATATATATATATAACCTTCATTATGCACAGTGTAGTATAATAAAATGATTTCCGAAACCACTTAATTAAGGGAGCCTTGAGCATCTGGTCAACCCTCCCTCACATTGACTGGGTCAAACCTGCCTACATAGACCTTTTCTAAAGAATAGCACATTATTATGTTAAGCCTAACTTATTGTACAATTTTTATGCCTGGAACGGAAGCTCGATATTTCTGCATTACTTTAAACCTACTTACTTAAATTTCTGTGATATAATTTTTCAGAAAAAAGCTTACAAAATACTTCTAAAAAACACAACTTTTAGGTTGAAAATAGCTTACAATTGATTTTTCCACACATATTTCGATTATCTCTATGAAACCAAGACTGTTGTTTGAGCATTCCAGTAGCTTTGGTTGACGCATATTGATAAAACTCTGAAATTCTTTTAAATATAAAAATTGATATGTGGGTCAAGCCTCCCGTACGGTCAACCGTCCCTAGTTTCCCTTTATATATGTTTATAATGAAAGATAACTATCAAATTTTATGAATTAAAACAAATTTTAAATTAATTAAAATTGTTTCAATCTCAAAATTATGTCCAACTGAGCACTGTCGATTCAATTTTGTTGCTATGGAAGCAACGACTTCTTTGATATTGAAATGAATAACTACAGCATTCTTCATCCTGCCTTTATTTTGGTATCCGCTTAAATATATGAAAATATTTTTTATATATAAAATAGTTTTTAAAGTAATAAAAATAAATAAGAAGCAAGATAAATATATAATACAAAAAAAATGTATTTATTAAACTTTCTCGTTGTTAAAGTTTAAATTTATTAAATACTATTTACACGCATTCTAAAAGTCAATTAACAAGCAATTTTCAGATGCATTAACCTTTTAACGATCGTATTAAGTTACGGTTTAAAAATTGAAATTGCTTATTGCCACCACTTTTTTGAAAAAGAAATATTTATCTTATTTAATGACAGGTAAAATGATACCATAATAAAGCCAATTACGCTTTTTTATAATACTGGTGGGAATCAAACAATCTAAATATTTTATTCAGATTGGCACAGTCCGTGAATATCACGAGAGCGTGAATTAAGGGGTTAAAATCGTTTGCTTTTGCGAGGAAAAGCCAAAGGTTCGCCAAATCGCGTGACGCTTTCGTCTTTTCGCGCCAAATACTCGAATGTACAGTGTCTCACAAAAGTGATGGGACACTTGTGCTTTATAAAAAGAAACTGCAATAAAATAAATAAACAAACATATGCAAAAATTTTTTGGGTGTGTTTCATATTTAAAGTTAGTAACAATTATTACATAACATACATTTTGTCAAAATATTAAAATATTAATTTAGTAAAAATACAATTGTTCAGAACGGAGCAAAAAATGGCTCACATAAGTGATGGGACACTTACTTTTCCATCAAATATTTATCCAAAAATTTTACTTTTTAAAAGGTTTTAATATTTTGTTGGATTTCCTTTTACTTTTAAAACATGATTTAATCTTTTTGGGATGGATTCGACTAATTGTTTTGTGATTTCTGGAGTGATTTTACCCCATTCTTCTTGAAGCACCGATTTTAGTTGTTGTTTTGAAGAAATGGTGTGTTTGCGAATTCTTGATTCCAATTCTTGCCAAATATTCTCTATGGGATTTAAGTCTGGAGATTGTGGTGGTGTTTTTATTATTTCAGGACAGTTATATAGCAGCCAGAGTCTAACGTTCCGAGCAGTGTGCTTGGGGTCATTGTCCTGGTAGAATTTTAAATCGTTATGAAGGTTCAATTTTCGTGCTGAAGATTTCAAATTTTGCTTTAAAATATCAATATACTTGTACTGATCCATTATACTGTCAATAAAAACAAGATTACCAACTCCAGCGGACGACATACACCCCCATACCATAACTCCTCCTCCACCATGTTTTACTGTTGGTACCAAGTTCTGTTTGCGAAATTCTTCCCTGGGTTTTCTCCACACCAAGATTCTACCGTCAGAACCAAATATATTAAATTTACTCTCATCAGCAAATATAACTTTATTCCAGTAATCAGAATTCTTATTTATGTTGGATTTTGCGAAAGCTAGTCTGAGTTTTCTATTCTTTTCACTTACGAAGAATATTTTCCTGGCTACTCTACCGTGATATCCAGCAGATCGAATTACCCTTCTAATAGTCTCAGGATTAACAATTATTCCATATAATGCTTGTAAATCAGCAGCAACTTTTGGAGCACTATTTCTTGGATTTTTTTTTAATATTTCGAACGATAATTCGCTTTATTCCATTGGATAGCTTTGATGGTCGGCCAGGTCTTCTTTTATCCTGAATCATATGATTCTTTTTATATCGTTTAATGATATTGAAAACTGTTGAACGACTCAAGTTAACTGTTTCAGCAGTTTTTCTAATAGATTTTCCACGTTCAATATGCAAATTAATAACTAATTTTCGAATTTCAGGCGAAGTTTCTTTTCGTTTAGCATTCATGGCTACACAGAGCTAAAAAACACAAAAATTCCAAAACAAACTGGAGAGAAATACTGCAGACGATTTTATAAATTATTGCCAATTGCTTTTAAGTAAAAATAAAACCTCAAAAAATATTTTTATTGCTTATTTCAGACGATTTTTGTTGCATATATAATGGTGTCCCATCACTTATGTGAGCTATATTTTGCTCCGTTCTAAACATTTGTATTTTTATTAAATTAATATTTTAATATTTTGACAAAATGTATGTTATGTAATAATCTTTACTAAATTTAAGTATGAAACACACCCACAAAAAATGTGTACATGTTTTTTTTAATTTATTTGATTAGTTTCCTTTTGTAAAGCACAAGTGTCCCATCACTTATGTGAGACACTGTATTTAAATTCTTTACTAACTTTCACTGTAATTCTGCCGATAAATTTGACTGATTCTTTTTCACATACATAAGTAGTTTAATTAGTATTTTTTTTTTCAAAATATTCTGAGTATGCCCGGTAGGGAGACCTTCCTTGTGAGTAAATATTAATTATTCCTTTATGACAAGGCATTGTTATTTCCATGTTGCAGAAAATCTGTTCAAAATAGTAAATTCTTTATTTGTATCCATATTACAGGCATAAATCCGAAAACGTTGCAATTATTATACTGTTAAAATATCAGTGTAAAACTAGGGAAGAACGAGTAGCAGTCTGTTTTCCAGTAATTCTGGAAAAAGTATTTTAACAAGTAAAAGTTAGATTTAAAAAATAAAAAAAACCCCGAGCAAATTAATTATTTCTCATTAATGTGAAACTATTTTTTTTATATATTATTAACCTTTTTTTAAATTTACTTGTATTGATGACTTTTAAGTTTTGTTTAATTTTTAGTTCCTATCTGTAAACACTGTTTTGATGAGGCCTATAGATGTCTGTGAAGGTTATAGTTGCAGTAAAGCTAGACATCCTATCTACACAACTTCCATGTTGTGTAATATGTAAACGGAGCTCCTGTCTGTAAAATAGTCAGTGAAACAACGTCTTCATTTTGAAAGACCTAGCCAATGATATGCTACTCAATATGGTGTGTAATTTGTTTTCCGTCTCTACCGCCATTTTGTATTTTACGGCCACCATTTTGAAGTTATTTAAACAACTCTTAGCCTATAACCATCGGACGGTTACGACGAATCGATATAGACCTCATTCATTAAAATCTATCCAGCTGTTGGGATGCTTCGAAGGTATAAAGAAGTCCACATACCCAGGTACGCGTGAAACACATAACCCTTCTTGACAGTCGGGTAAAAAGATCGTGAAGATACACAATGTATATCCCGTACCTTCTTTAGGTTACTAAAACTGGCTGTGCAAATGATTCCGATTAGGATAGAATACTTCCCCCCAGTTGTAGTATTTACCCTGAATCTAAATAAATTTGTATTTAAAGAATTTTTATATTTTTAATACAAAGTTGTATTTAGCCAATACAAAATTTTGAAAATTTCAACAACATAATTAACTAAAAAATATTTTTTTAACAATAAGTTTATACAGACAATAATTTTTAACAATAAGTTTATATATTAAGTTTATACAGACTAGCATGAAATATATGTTTTGAAAATTTCATGAAAAGTATTCAGAAGTTTTTGAGATATCGTACGCTTTATGCCCAAAAACGTCCTTTGGAGAAAAATAACTATGAAGTTTTGGAAGCGCCGCTTCAGCTATTGAGCAGGTATAATTCTAAAAGCAATAACTTTTGTTCTAATGGGAATTTCAAGGAAATAATTATATCGAAATCTTCAGAGAAGATAGGACTTTAAAATCTAATAAAATTACAATTTCTAAAATTTTGAACTGCGACTCCTTAATAAAAATTTATGTTATTGTTGTGATTAGTATTTTGAAACTGTAGTAGATTTTGATAAATATGAATATAAGGTGAGAATAATAGACATTTCGGAAATATGAAAAACTCGGAACAGGTTATTGTGTATTTTCTATTGTTTTTATATTATATTTTCCTATCTTAAGAAACGTTTGCATTTTTAAAAGTGTATAACTGGTATTGATTACTCATTATTAAAATACACTCTAAATCAGTGTAATAATTAAGTTAATTTTTTTAACTAAAAACATCACATTCTAGTGGAATCGCTGCAGTTCTTAAAAATCTCACTTTCGCTTGGTCAGTTCAGTTTAAACGTATTATAATAAGCTTTAGAATAGGGAAAATCGAGATCATTAAATTTAATTATTATATTCAATTCGAAATCATTGTACATTTTCCGAAAAGGTAATTTAAAACTACTAATAGTTTTCTTTAATATAAAATAATGTAATTTTTCAAGAATATTTAAAGTATTTTGAAACTGTAACAAATATAAATAGAAAAAGAGAATAACAGACATTTTATTCTGAGACATAAAATTATTCATTGAATATAAAATCTCAATTTTATTCCAGTATACTCATAACAGTAAATGAATTTCTAGAAAACTAAGCATAAAGCTCATGCTAGATGCATTGGCTTAAATATATCGAATTTTATTGAACTATAAATGAAAATCTATATATATCATATACATAGCTGCACAAAACATTTCGGATATTTTATAGACTATGAATGGAATTTGCTGAAATCCAGTTTTCAACCCACTTCCAGTTGCATTTCCTAAATTGCTTATTCAGACATCCACTTTCAAATGATAAAGTTTATCAAAAGATGAAAATTCATTGCAACGTTCTTGAATTGTTGGAAAGTTTTTCATAATCTATAAACGGCGTATGTTTTTGTTTTGTTTTTTCTTTTCTTTTCATAGTCTGGATTTTGACTAAAATGTTATTTTTTAAAGTTGCATAAATGTATTGCTTTTGCATGTTCATTTATTCTTTTCAATTTTACGCATGCATTGACAGAACATGTAACAGGATTAATGTATTTAAATATACGTAATCACTATTAATAATATTTGATTGGCTCCCCCTTTTTCGAGTAACTTATAATGTATAAAAATCTTTTATTTTGAACGAACTTCCTGCTAAATATTCAAAACCATAAGTTGTTGAAAAATCAATCTTTTGTTGGCAGACAATTTTAACTTTCTGATTTATTGCACCCGAACTGTTGGGTTGGAAGGAAGAAATCGAAATGAAAAAATATGTATTGAATTTCTCTTAAGCTATCTGTCCATGACGTTATCAATCAATGTTATCTTCAAGAAGGTAATTCAAGCAGGTCAGTTTAAAACACGGTTAAATACATTTGTATATTTTAATTTATTGAAAATATAACAAAAGCGCTACTCATGGCTTCCTGAAAAAAGAAAAACCTTCGTACGACAGTAAATAGGTACGCAGGGTAAATAGGTAAATAGAACGCAGACGATAAAACACGAAAACCGAAACACAAGGCCAGGGTTGCCAGATTGGGGATTTTGTCCCCATTTCGGGGAATTTTGAACCTCTAGGGGAATTTTTTGGGGACAAGTAGTTCGTGGAAAAATTTTTGGGGACTACAAAAATTTTGTGGAAAAACTTGGAGATTTTTTTAAAACTATTTTCCGTAAATATTTCTTTTAGTCCTGTAGAAAAACTGGATCTGTCTCGAACTCAATTTTGACTTGAAAAACGAAAATACAATCCAGAAATCGGAAATATCCATCAATTTTCTTTTGGATGTGGTGGTGTTCGTTGTTTACTACATTACAGTTTACACGTATTACAGATGCATCAGACTCTAAAATCTTAAGCAGCTTAAACCTGCAGGACTTTAAAGAAAAATTCTTTCCCCATACTTTAAAAAATTTAATTTAAATATGTGGAAACAGATATTTTTCTTTTATGATATACAAAAGCACATCGATTGATACAGTGAAAATCCTTAGCATTATAATTATGTATACTTCAGTGTGGGGATGAAAAAAATTAAAACAGCATACCATCTCGGATTCATTCAAATCCCAAATAAAAGAGATTGTCTAAAGCTATGGAGCTAATGTAAAATAGTCCAACATTGTTAGACAATACTTTAAAAAACAAACGTAAAATAGCTTGTCTCTGAAAATATTTCTCTCATTCTCTTAATGTCGATACAAAATATGTATTCAGCATAGTTTAAAAGTTTGTTTTTTGTAAATGGGGAATTTTTTCAAAAAAAAAAAAAAAAAAAAAAAAAAAAAGAGGCTTGATTTGGGCAAAATTTTTGAGTTTAAGTTACTTAAATGTTTTTTTATAGTGGTAAATTGAAAATTTAAAAACTCCCTTTTTGAGTAAAAACTGTGATAGGGACTTTTGCGGAAAAAAGCACAGATTTGGGGAAATTTTCAGAAATTTTGGGGAAATTGACTTTTGTCTATCTGGCAACACTGCACAAGGCATAAATATCATCGAAGAAAAGGATTGACAATTATTTTAAATATGCGTATCTGCATAACATTTGATTGTCCCCATTTTTCTCGACTAGCTTATGATGTGTAATAAATTTTTCATTTTGAAAGAACGCCCTTCTACAAATTCAAAAGAATAACTCCTTAAAAAATTATTATTTTATTCACCGAGAATTTTGAACTTTGTGATTTATTGAACCAGAATTGTTAGGTGGAAAGGAAGAAATCGAAATTAAAGTAGTATGCATTGGATGTTTCTTATGATATCTGTCCATAACGTTATCAATCAATATTATCTTCAAAACGGTAAAGTGATGTCTGATTCCGTTTTAATTATTTTTACTTTTTGCTGCCTGTCTAATGTAACCGCTCTAAGGAATTTCGCTTCTTAAATTTTGGCTCTTGGAATGAAAGTAAAACTTGAAAAGATATTCATAATATTTTAAAGGAATTCTAATATAAAGCTTCACTTGTTATAAATTTGAATTTGTTTTCCTTTTAAAATTAATGGTTATTGGACTTTCAAATGAAAATCTTTGCATAAATAACCAATACATTATTCTTTTTTCTTGTTACAAAAATTAAAAATGTGCGAAATAATATATATATTAAATCCTCTCGTTGTTATGCAATTTTTTATATATTTTTTTTAACAATTTCATTTAAATGAATTTCATAATATAAAAGGTTGACGAAAATGTAATATAAACTGATAAAAGTTCAGAATGTAAACTTGTCGAAAATTAAACCAGATTCTACATCTTTCAACATGCACCGATGAGGAAACTACACAAAATAATTAATTTAAATTATATCTATGATAAACAAATGTTTTTAACGAAAGAAAAAGTTTGTAACTTTTCTTTTTACAGTCTTCTTGTTACAAGTACAGCCTGTAAGGAAAACATTGGATGTGTTCTTAAGCAAATAACACGAACAGTTGGGCATAATAATTCGTTTGTAAATATGCCGAAAATCCAAAATGCATTTATTCATAAGACCTGGTGGTCAAAAATAGAACCAATATACACAAGAAGTTAATCTACATGAGGATATTAAAAAATTGAATGGGCACCGGGATGATTAAACATGAAATAAAATGAATTGAAATCACCCCCTCGAACCAGCCTTTTAGAATAGGAACTTTTATTCAGGAACAAACATGTTTAATGAAAACTCAAATTTAAAATCACAAATATTGAATTTTACATTGTAGATTTTGACTACTTCGAAACAAAATGATCGGGGAAATTTCGTCATGTCTAAAACTTGACAATACGTAGCAACGAATCTACGGCTTGAATAATAAAATACATTTGAACAAGCATTTAACTAATTCGAAATGAAAAGTTTGATGAAATTCCATCATGTCTAAAGCTAGACATTACGCAACGACTACCCTAACGCTAAAATAATAAAATATATTACACGAAACATGAAAATAGCTAAGTTTTGACAAGTGGTTATGTCCATTTTCAATTATTGTCGATATTATTCTAAAAACGTTTAGCTTTTATGTCAAATGAATATTTCAATTTTTATTAAAGTTTCTTTCTAAAGAAATACCGAAAAAATCTGTATTAATAAATTAATGTAATGCAAAGTTTAAAACGCATATTCTAAATATACTATTATTGCTCATTGCTTCATATTCGAGAAACTACTTACATATTAAATAAATTATTTATCTTTTCCATCTATTCCTAGCTTTCGAGATTATACAAATAATTCCTCATCGACATACTTTAGTTATTGCATTTCTTAATAAATTTTGTTTTCTTCCCATTTCCTAAATGTCCCTATGCTATTTTTCGTTATTTAAATAAAAGTACCAGTAAAGTTATAGAATATTTTTTTTTGTGCATTTTATGTTAATAGCTTACAATAGCTTTATCTTTCTTCATATCTAACTGCACATTCAATTTTTACATAAAATCATGAATTCAAATCACGACTGCCGCACCAAAAAAAGTCTTAAAATAAAATTCTACGCAATTATATCCGCAAAAGGATATTTAAAAAAATTTCAGTTGATAAATAAATATTCATGAAATTCCATAAGTACTGAAATTCAACTAGTTATCTGTGACGAAATTTTTATTCTCAAAAATCTTTTTGATTTTTCTACTGTTGACTTTCTATAAATTTCGTGCTTTTGGGTTATATTTTCAAAGCTTTTTGTTAATTAAGGGAATGACATGTTTAGAATTTTAAAGTGGCAATTATGAATGACTGAGATACATAAAAATATATTTGTGTCTCTTCTGTAAAATATTCATTCAGTACAGTTTTAATATTTGAGGATTTTTTTCTAAATTTACAAATAAATGTAACATTTGAATGTAAGTAAAATATAACGCATCTGACTTGAATATATTACCTAAAGCCTAATACACTATAATTTAATTTTCCCTGGCTTCCTCTTCGTTGGAAACAACATTGAGAATTAGAAACTTCTTTTAAACATATCCCCAATTTTTAAAAAATATTAATCTGAAATTGTTTGAAACAATGCTTTTCCTTTTATTACCCGACTGCCCAGAAGGGTTATGTGTTTCACACGTATCTGGGTATGTGGATTTCTTTATACCCTCGAAACATCCCAACGGCTGGATGGATTTTAATGGATGGTATCTCTATTGATTCGTCTTAACTGTCCAATGGTTATAGGCTAGGTTTTGTTTTTATAAATTCAAAATGGCTGCCGTAAAATACAAAATGGCGGTAGACACGAAAAAAAAAAATTACGCACCCTATTGAGTGCATATCATTGGATAGGTCTTTCAAAATGAAGACGATGTTTCATTGGCTATTTTACAGTCAGAAGCTCCGTTTAAATATTACACAACCTGGAAGTTGTGTAGGTAGGATCTCTAGTTTTACTGCAACTCTAACCATCATAGACATCTATAGGCCGCATCAAAACAGTGTTTATAGATAGGAACTAACAATTAAACATAACTTAAAAGTCATCAATACCAGTAAATAAAAAAATAAGTAAGTAATATAAAAAATAGTTTAACATTGATGAGAAATAATTAATCTGTTCACTTTTTACGCAGCCGGGGTTTTTGCTTTTTTAAATTTAATTTTTACTTGTTTTATTTTTTTTACTCAAAGTCTAATGTTTTTTTCTACCTAATATTTTTGTCATTTTACCACGAAATGTTCAATTTTTCTCCTAATTAAATAAATTATTTTTCATTGAATGCAACGATGGCAATTCTGAAATTTCATTTTTGAAGAATCATAATTTATAAACGTGTAAATATTTTCATTGAACAGATGTTGTGGTTTTTTTAAGCAATTCTTATTCATAAAATTATAAAAAGAAAATAAATAAATAAATAAAATAAAATAAATAATCTCACATAAATAAATTCGTATAAGTAAAATAAAAAAATATCATGTATAAAACTTATCTTAAATTAATTTTCTTTTCTGCACACGAAAAGTTATTTGTTTAGATAAACATGAGCAAGATGGACTAAATTATGTATTTTATTGTCAATATAGTATAAGGTTTTTGTAATTTAAATTCTTAAACTGTACTTAGCAAAATAACAAAATGTATTGAGTAAATTCACAAGAAAAAGTTTCATTTGCTTTAAACATTTCCATAAAAACGTAGGCCAGTTTGAATGTGTTTTCTTTTCTGTTGCGATAAATATCACTAAAGTGGGACACTATTTTTTTTTTAATTCTTAATTGGGTTCATTCTGAATATTTAAAACTCTTTTGTATTGAACTTTAGTCAGCGATGTCTGTTTCTGCAAAAACCAATTAACAAATGCTTCCGCCACGATGCCACATTTCAATTTATTGTTAACTTTTTACTATCGTTGCTCATAATAATAATTAAACAAAAACCTAATTTGCAGAACAAATTAAAAAAACAAAATTTATTTCCTAAATCGTTTAAGCCCGAGAAGGGCAGATATTGAGATATTTCATTCAATTCGTTCTACATTTAATGTTACATTTTTGTGACAAATAAGTTAAACCAATTGAACATTAAAAAATAAAAATGAAATTTATAGAATATAATACTTTAAACACCTATATACTTAGATTCCGTTCAAATGAAATCGAAATAAATCTTAGACTTTTTTTGAAGTTTTGTATTTTGCACGTGTCTATCATATTATGTACAATCGTCATAAACATAATGTAAAATCTACAGTACAAATATTTACAACTTAAAAATGGAAAAAGTCTAAGATTTATTTCGATTTCATTTGAACAGAATCTAAGTATATAGGTGTTTAAAGTATTATATTCTATAAATTTCATTTTTATTTTTTAATGTTCAATTGGTTTAACTTATTCGTCATAAAAATGTAGCATTAAATGCAGAACGAATTGAATGAAATATCTCAATATTTGCCCCATCTCGGGCTTAAACAATTTAGGAAATAAATTTTGTTTTTTTAATTTGTTCTGCAAGTTAGGTTTTTGTTTAATATGTCAAGTTTTTTAATAACTAATGCATTCAGACAAACACATTTCAAAATTAATGGAGGGTATCATCACCAGGCTTTGATTTGTGCGATATCGCATCACAATTTGTGATGCAATTTAACTATGTATAATTCAAAATATTTCATCAGTGCAGTAATGCAGGTTGCTGTAGTTTGCTCAAAAAATTACAATCTGAACTTAAAAAATCAATTTTTATTTCTACTATGACGCCATATTCATCTTCTTTTTAATTCTTAAGAAAAAAAAAAAAAAAAAAAACTATTTCAGTTTCATGTTTCACGTGAAAATCATTCAACTAAAAATAGGCAAATTATTATTACGGCTTTTGAATTATTTACAACAATGAAGGAAAAATGTTAAATTTTATTAGAAAATGCCCGTTGATTCTCAATGAAAAAAAACGAATTTTGGAATTATTAAGTAAAATATTTGAATAATGTAAAAACAAATTGGTCCATGTTTATCTCTGGGTTATAATTCAATCATATGCAAAGGCATTTTACCATTCGTTTTGACCCTGACGTCAGGCAAACGTTTTTACACTTTAAATTTATAATATCATTAGAATTAGTAAAGAATAAAAAATGAGTATCATCAGGGACAAAAAGGTGGGAAGAAAAAATGAAAAAGTTATGATCTCCATAGGCTTTTCCATGTTAAATTAACATTGAGAAGTGACACTGGAAATAAATAAGTATTGCGCTGCCGCGCAATACTTAAATAATAATAAACTATATCTATTTATATTATAAAGGACGAACGAATCCGTGCGAATGCTGTCGTCATGTTCACGACAGTAACAGCATACGATTAAATTTAACTTTTATTAGCTTTTATTGCAATTTTTTAAACTTTTAAATACCGCACATTTTCAATTTTTACACCGTCCATTAAGGAAAAAAAATGACTTTGAAATGCAATTTGTTTGTAAACTATATCGCAATTTATTTGAAAACTGTACTGTCAACAGGGGCTAGTCTGGGCCCCTTTTTCCTGGTTCCACTCACATTTCCAGTATTAAAAAATATTATATCTGATTTTTCAACGTCGAAAGGGAGTTGTAAACAATTAACAGGAAACAATGAAGCAAACTGCATGATTTTAAAGAGGTAATTTTTAATTTTTTTAAACTATTTTTAAAGTTTTGGAACAAAGTAGAATTAATTTTTTTTAGCGGCAACAGTGGATGTGTTTGTAAACAACTGTTTTCGTGTGTAGATTTTAACTCTCCAAACTTTCTATTGTGAAACAATCTGGATAAAAACTACAAATAAGTTAAGTGTCAAAATATTACCTTTAGTAACCTGTAACCCATGTGATATCATAATTTTTCCTTTAACTTTTTATTTTGACAGGACCTTTTTTTTGATATATTGAATTATTAATATATAACTTATTTTTACAAAGGGGCAAGAAGCCCCTGCTGGGGGCTTCTTTGTTTCATTCACTTTGTTTCATATAAAATGAATATATTTCATATGTAAATGAATACATTTTTATTGAAACTCCCTTGCAATAGCATTTATTAATAAATTAATACTGCAAACTCGATAAAGAAATGTTTTTTTTTTTTTTTTACATTTAAACACAATAAATCAATCTTATTATTAAAGAATCGAGAAATAGTTTTTGCCATGATATCCTCAGCAACTGGAACAAAAACAATTAATGTAACATTTTGCTACAGTAACATTTGAAAACAATGTTACTTAAAATATGTTTTAAGAGATTTGGTTGTATAAAAGGCATTTCTAAGTAATTGGGGCTATTTCCGGAACAAAAAAGGCCTGGCACAAAGTAACCCCGAAATACTAGTTTCCATGCTAGCTTTATGAAAACGCAAACATTTCCTGTCAAATTAAAAAGTTAAAGGAAAAATTATGATCTCAGATGGGTTACAGGTTACTACAGGTAATATTTTGACACTTAAATTATTTGTAGCTCTTATCCAGATTGTTTCACAATAGAAAGTTTGGAGAGTTAAAATCTACACACGAAAACAGTTGTTTACAAGCACATCCACTGTTGCCACTAAAAAAAATTTAATTGCCCCCAAACTATTCAAATACCCTATAGTAGGGTATAAAATATTTTTCAAGAGCAAAAACTCCAAATTATCTTGTATTGTTTGTTCAATACAAATAATAAAAGCTTTTTTTAATGGATGGACGAAAGTATCAAGGATCAAAGTATCAAGGATCAAGCCCGGTTAACGGTATCGCAATCTGCTCATTTTTTATAGTTTTTAACTTAATGTTCAAAGATGAATTTTTTTTCAAATCTATATCGCGCGCAGACGATAACAAAATAAAAATCTATTTGTAGTTAAATTAATATAAATAGCTCATCATTTGAGGCAGCTTATATTCCATAACAAAATTAAAACATTCTCCTGTCAATAAATAAAACAATAAAATAGAAATCAAACAGAAATTTAAGACATGTAAATCGAATATCACTTTTGGTTACACTGAAATGAGCAGAATCAAAAAGGATGATTTTAATTAGCGATTTATGGAGTTTTCTTCGATTGTTAACTCCTTACGTGAGGCCAATATGAAAAAAAAATCGCTTTTAATACAGGGTGTCTACAAATTAGTTGGGTAAAAAGAATGATTTATTAAATGGAATTGACAGAAATAAAATTAAAGTACAGTCGTGGAAAAGAAAAGAGTAAACACCGCTTACTAACTCTACAAAAAATTGTCGTAGAAGAATGTTACTGGTACCACACGATTGGTAATAAAGTCTACTTTTAAATGATGTATATAAAATTTGCTCAGGGGACAATCTACGTAATAAAACGAACCATAACATTTTTTTTCCAATAGCAGTACCCAGTTCTGACAGCATAAATTAACTCTACATCCTTTAATTAGCCTGAAAACAAATTTTTATGCAATTCGTGCGATAAGTTTCCGAGAAATTAATTTTTTTAAAACGAGCGTATTTTAGGGGATGCATCCAAATTGAAGTTCGGTACTCGATTGTTGACCCCGAGAGGCAACTTGATCAACGCAACTTAATTGTCACTCAAGCAGTCATTGAAGACTGCTAGATTACAGGATAGCATAAGAAATTTGAAAATATCTAGTAAATTCTATCATATCTTAATTCATCATTTTGCCGTTTTTAAAGCATAATTTGAAAACTACTTGGAAGAAAAATGTGAAATTTTGGATTTCCATAAAGCAAGACTTAATAAATCTAAATCCATCAAAAAAATTGTAGGCTGCAATTCATAATTTTTTCGAATATTATTTTTATCATTCATAATTCATATCATAAAATTATTAAAATTTCAAATTCAACATATTTATGTTTGGGTATTTTAGTATTATTGCTACGCAAAAAATTAGTACATTAGGAGTATAATGTCATGAGATATTAATGAAAATTTGAAACTGTAATTTAACATTAGAATTAAGCATTAACATTAGAAAGCGTTAAATTTTGAATGTTTATAATTCAAAACCTTATTAGTCAAATGACTTGAAATTTAGTGACTAAGCATAGTTTGAACCGAAGAATTGAAATATCGTGTTAAAATTTGGTATTGCCATTGAAAAAAATTAAGTTTGGGTTCGTTTTAATATGTAGATGGCCCCCTAAGCAAATTTTATATACATCATTTAAAAGTAAACTTAATTTCCAATCATTCCATACCAGTAACTTTCCTCTACAATAATTTGTTGAGGGGTTAGTAGGGATTGTTTACTTTTTTCTCCCACGTCTTTACAAATTGATATGATATTATATGTCTTTTTGACATAGTTCCGTCCTATCCGTTCACATACGATTACGTAGTGTAATTGTACAATATCCCCAGTTTATGGTTCAATATCCTGAAAATAAATCCTGAAAACCTGAGCAAAATGACGTATTAAAATTTAAAGTACGGAAGTTAAATATTTTCTTCTACCCATGGAAAGTGGCGTATGAGAAATATAGTGATGTCATAATTTAAATGGAACTGCAATTAGTAATAATAATATATATTTCCTATAATTAAATTTAATACAAGAAACTGCTACTGCCACTTCTACTTTCAACTCTAGTAATCATTGGCTCATTCATTTTCAAAACAAAGTGACGTATTTGTATAAATAAACAACATTTAGCTATTAAGATATTTTTTTATGATGAGCTTGGAAGGCTTGAAAGTACTAAGAAGTTTTAAATAAAATGTATATTTTAAACTTGTAACATCTTTTTCATTACTTTAGTCGCCTTTTAAGTAAGATTGTGGATTTTTTTAATGTTCACATTATATATTTTATGTTGAACCAAGGTGAAAACTTTAGTTTCGTCTTCTGAAAAAAAGGATGTTAACATCAGAAATAATTTATGTAATGGTTTTTATGTATATTCTCTAACAACGGGATTATCCCTTTGTTTGAGACAAAAGCATGATAGTTTTACAGAGAAATGTATCATACACACGCTGAAATAGTCAGTTTTTAAATCGAAGAATTATTTTAAGATCTACTTAACCCATTTAATGCCTAGGGTCCCAGAACTAGGACTGTTCAAATTTAAATAAATTTGCGTAACATTTTTCCCATGTAACATGAAAACTTCGCCAAATAATTATCTATAAGTGTCTTTATCTTTTACCAAAAGATGACAGCACAAGATGGATATTTATTTGCTTATATGAAGACATTTTTTGATTGTCATAGATTTTTCATTGTTTAAGATGACGAAATACAATTGTAATTTTTCTATCAAATATCCAAATAAATAAGTTATAATCTTAGATTGTAGGTTTCTTTAAAATAAGTATTTTTTTAAATTGTCAAATTATGTGTTCTAGCTTGTTTTCTTAAGCATGTTTGTACATTCCAAATATAAGACGCTACGTGCAAATATCTACTAGTTTTTATTAGCCATTTATGTGAGAGTTTTTTTTAATGAAAAGTCTTCTTCAAGATGATTATGAAATAACTTGCATTTAATCCTTAAATGCCTGGTGTTGCTTTTTGGCAACATACCCAATTTAGGCTCTAAAATACTATTAAAATAATATTGAAGATATAATGCCTAATGTTGCCAATAAAATACGTTCTGAAGATATTATTAAATCGATTTTCAACATGCAGATGGTAACACTTGTGCTGTTTAAGAATAAAGATAGATTTATTTTTTCAATTGTTGCTACTTGTTCTTTTTGTTTTGTTTGGAAGCTTGCGAGATACCCTATTTTGACCTGCAGTGAGCAAGTAAAATTTATTTCTTATTATAGTTCCGAAAATTCTTGTGTGTTTAATATTATAGAATTTTATCAAGAGAAATTATTTTTTCAATTAAACACCAGTATTGCCGATTAGTAACAAACTGTTGTCTAGCCGTAAACTATACTTAAAACAAAATATGACTTTTTAAAGTATTTTTCCCATGATTTATTTAAAAAGTGAAATCCAAAAAACATTATTACAAGGATTTTTGAAAAATCAGGCATTTAAGGGTTAAGTCTCAAATACGATTATTCTTAGTTTATTATTTATAATAATTATAATGTCATTAGTATCTGTAAAGAAATAAATATATTATTTTAAAAATACATAAAGACAAAAGTTATAGCACACAATATACAATTTCAAAGCCTAATTTGTATAAATCTAGACAAAACAAATAATTATGCTATTACAAATATTATACATATTCCCATATTCAGGACGTTTACTTTTTTATATATATAAAAAAAATACCGTATTTTTTTTAGTATTTTTACTGTTCATTTCGCAACATTTTAAAGTTATTTTACAAGCAACTTTGTGAAAAAAAAATTCGGGCATGACTAAGTTATTATTAACAATTCCTACATGACAACGTTTCGTTGTTTTCTCGTCACAGATAATCCTTTTAAATTAGCAAGCAAAATTTTTATTCATATCCACGCCACAGGAAGAAATCCTCAAACGTTGCAATTCTTATACTTTTAAAATATCATTGTGGAACTATGTCTAAATAACATGCAGTCTGTTTTTAAGTAATTCTGGATAAAGGACTTCAAAAAGAAGGCGAAGATAGACAAGGTATATCCCGTAGCTTCTTTAGCTTACTAGAACTGACTGCGCAAATGATTCAGAAAAGGATAGCTTCCCACCAATAATAATTCAATTCCATTTCAAACTGATTTTAAAACTAAATTCCTGTTTCTCAAACAGCAAGTTTTTTCTGTTTTTTTATTTGTAAATAAATAAAATTTTTATAATGAAGAGAACGAATATTTTTTCCAACTGGATTAAATCAGATTTAAGGCTAGAGTAGCACAGTTGAAGTTTATTCCAATAGAGCGAAAAATGTCCAGACCAGGAATCGAACTTGGATATATGGCATGCTATGCCAATGGTTTACCTGTAGCTATAAGTATAGCACCCAGCTATGCTATAGTTATAGCTCGGATGAATGAAACTAGGGCTTCCGTTCGCAACCATGTTCAACAAATAATAGTGAATTATGTCAGCCAGGTATCGTCCGGATAGCTTAACAGGTAAAAAAATTGGCAAGTCACGCCAAGTATCCATGTTCGATTCCTAGTTTGGAAATTTTTCGTTCCGTTGGAATAAACTTCAACTGTGCTACTCCAGCCTTGAATATAATAGGGTAGGGGAGTACACAGTGAGATATGGTACACAGTGAGACAGCAGCCATTTTGACATATAGTTATAACTTTTTCTCTTAGCTGGAACACACACTAAACCACCTCATCTTATGCAACACGTGGATGTAGTTTCGGCACTTTGGTTACTCGTCCAACAAAATAGTAAGTAATTATTTATTTTACAGGGGTTAAAGTTACATAAACTTCCATTTTAGAGTTCCTTTCTTTCATTATAGCATATATTTACTTAACCAAACCTAATTATATCTAATGAAAAACTATGTCGACAAAACGACACAAGCATTCAATGCTGTGAAACGGATGATGAAAGGGATATGGCATCCATTTTGTTACAACGTAACGAAAGTACACAGTGAGACACATCACAGTTGTGGTACACAGTGAGACGTGTCTAATTGTGTATCTACTATGCTATTCTGACATAAATTATGTTTATTTATTAATAAAAGAAGGTTTTTTTCCCTCTCTCTCTGTCTCTGTGTGTGTGTGTGGGGGGGGGGGGGGGTTGTGCGATGGCTAGTGAAATCTACTAAGCGCAAGAGGCGGAAAATTTGCACGAAGGTCATTTTTTTTTTTTTTTTTTTTAAATCCAGAAATATTAATTAGAAGTCATAAACTGCAGAAAATTATTGATAGAGTGTAAAAATGTATGATTCATGAAAATATATACATTGTCTCACTGTGTACCACTCGTGGTACACAGTGAGACAATTTTCGATACTCCGTTATTCTGCTTCTGTGCTTTTATAAATAATTTTTAAAAAACCATTTATACATTAATGTGTATCGCATTTGTGTAGCTTAAAGATGTAGCAAAAATGTTTTCAAAAGAATAAAAATCTTTGCCATTCGTTAGGTAATAATGATTTTCGTCTCACTGTGTACTACCCTCCCCTATAAAATTTTTAGTTTGATACAGTTACCGAAAACTAGTATAAAAATCCGTGCCATCTCTCTCTCACGCAAACATCTTTCTTTTATTAGTAAAGATCCGCTTATGTAATAATTAAAAAATACACAGCTTTTTCCAGAAAATGGTGAAAAAAATATTAGTTAAATCATAAAACCAATCTAATTTTAGAAAATTTATTCTGAATTGAGTTTACAAAATATTGATTGACAAGAAAAAAATATCTTAGGACTGAAATAGGATTATAATTAAAACTATTAATTTAATAGGTGATGTAAAGTATTTTTGTTAAGCTATCATAAGCATTTGCATTAAATGTATAATATATTTTTAAAACTTTCTTATTAAATTTTCTTATTAAATTTACAGTAATTTTCTTTAAAGATACTCAAGATATTTGTTAATCTTAAAAAAATATATATTGCAAAACTACACTTAAATTTAATTAAAGATAAAAATTAGCATCAAATTGGGCTGATAAAGAATTTCAAAACTAATTACTGAAACCTTTGTAATGTTTTCTTTTAACCGGAAAATTTATGGAATAAGAAATGCCAATAGCAGCGTTCATTTTTCTACTTGCATCACAATAAACTTTTGCATCAAATTAATAAAATGCAATAAGTAAGTTATTTTTTTTTAAATATAAACATTAAGGGGACAAAGGACCTTAAAATAATTTTTTTTAATTTTTTTTGTAAATTTCACCTTAAATATTATTCAAGGGTACATTATATGCATTATGGCATGTATTTATCACAAAAAAAAAAAAATTAAAAAAAATTATTTTTGAGAAAAAAATGGAATTTTACGCGTCGTTTTAGAAATCTTCGAAATGCCCCCTGCGTTCTCCATATCAATGAAAATCCCCAATATTTTTTATAAAAGTTTGGTTCATATATATAAAAAATAGAGCATCTAATTTTATATATTTGAATTTAAAGGTTTTAAAAAAATTGAAAAATTTGGAAATTTTTTCGAAAAATTTTCTATTTTGAAGATTTCTAAGACAACGCGTAAAATTCCATTTTTTTTTTCATAAAAATAATTTTTTTTGTGATAATTGCATGCCATAATGCATATAATGTACCCTTGAATTATAATTAGTAGTCCAGTCATTTGGTAGAAAATAGGGGAAAGTTTTGGTGTAGTTTTGATATTTGGTGCCTTTATGTTTTTTGGGTCGCTGAACACGAATCTGAAGTTTGCCAACAAAATTTATCCCGGGAAACATGTTTTTTTGGCAAAAAACTGGAAAAAACGGGATTTTCTTTGTTTTTTCAATATAACTTCAAAATTATGCATTTTACGCAAAAGTCCTCAATACATAAATTAAAGAGGATACAATCTCCTACATTTTATGCATTAAAAGTTTTTTTCTGTGATCGATGGTTTAGCCGTGACAACGCTGCAAAAATGGGTGTGAAAATAAAAGAATTCTGAAAAAACGGGAATTACGGCAGTGCACGGTGAGTGATTTACCGATTCTAGCTGGCCATAATTATTTTTGGCGTCAATATAGTCGCATCGCCATGAAATTGAAAAATGTTATGGATATTCACTATTGAATTTAGGTATTGTAAAATGTTGCGTGTAGAAGTCATAATTTCGTTACAGGGACATTCAAAAGTATTTCATTATATTATGGCCTATGGGGAAAAATCGTTTGTGTTTTTTTTTTTTCAATAATGTTTCCTAATTTCAAACACTTTGAAATTTATATACATATCTATGAAGTGCACTACAAGATGATTTTTTATAGAATATGGTATGGGTAGTATTTATCGATCATTTACAGGGATACTAAAAAGAATTATGTTACATTACGGTCTATGGAGCAAAATTGTTTGTGGTGTATTTTGTTCATGTTACACCTTTTCAAAAGTATTTAAATTGATATATATCTCCGAGGTGCTCTATAAGATGCTTACTATTGAATATGATGTGCCATTGATCTTTCACATACAGGTGCACACAAAATAAATCAGTTATATTTTTCTCTGTATGAACAATAATTGATCGAAGTGCATTTTCAGTTGTGGAACACTTTTTAAATTTTAAAAATTGCATACTATTTAGCGTGTATAAATTCTATAAATCATATATAGGGCTGCACAAGACATCTATATACCCGCTTATTGCCGGAAATTCCTAACGAGGAATTTTCAACTGTGCTATGCGTTCACTAACAGTTCTAAATTTTAGCATATTGTGAATTATATGATAAATCAATAGTAGTTCATATACAGGGATGTACAAAATTTTCAGCTATTTTTTCGATTTTGGTTGAAATTGTGTTTTCAAACATGTTATATGTTTTACAAATTATTACTTAGACATCGTTTTTCACGTTATTAAACTGTGAAGTTTTATTATAGTAGTCCGAATGCGTTCAAAAATGTTCCATAATCTGATTGACGCATGATTTTACGTTCTTCTTGATAATTTTAATGATACTTTCTTAACATTATGGAAGCTAAAGTGATAAAACTATTTTTGTATTATTATAACAAATTCTAAAATTTCTTTTTCTAAAATTTAAGGTACGGGACAAACATTCGACAGCATTAATGAAAATTGCTGTGTTGCATATTCTATTGTATATTCATATTTATTTCTGCACAAACCTTACAGGAAACCTAACAGGAACCTTATGTAAAGATAGGGAATCATAAGATATCATGATTAATATATCACGAGAAAATGACTACATTATGTTTTGCATTGTATCAAATCTGAATTTGGAGAATTTGTCTGGATCCATTTTGTAACCACTCAGAATTTGCAGCTAGGTAATATATTTTAAATGATTTTATCCCAATATATCTACATACAACTGGCAATTTTTGTCCAAATTTGGTCATAAATTTAAACATTTCGCTTTTGCAAAACTTCATGTGCTCGTCAATGTAATTTTCCTCTATAAACAAAATATTTTGAACCAAATTCACATTTTCGTTACATTTTAAATCTTGTTGCCGTTGCATAATGGTGCAAAAGTTTATATATGTGACTAACTTAAATTCTGCTGTCTTTGATTTAAAAAAAAAAAAAAAAAAAAAAAAAAAAATGGTACTTGAACTAAAATGTCAAGAAAAAGTCATGCCAGAAGGTATCAAATATTTTTTATTAAAAAAACATTTATTTTATACTGTTGGTAGCAATAAAAACACCCACTAATTCTATACGTCTATTTTCTATGCTGTAGATGTCGGTGAAAAGCAGGGACCCTCAAGTAAAAGAAAGCGGAAATAATATTTTTTTTTGTTTTTTAAATAAATGTACTTACTAATGTACATGTTGATTTGTAATTAAATAATGATTCATAATGAGTCGTCCTATTTATTATCAGAAACTTCATTGTAAAATGTAGTCATTCATATAATCTTTAGTATAATTTATAGTCAATGCTTGTGTAAAATGGTCAGTTTTCATGTTAAATCTACGTACGGCGGCGTAATTCCCGTTTTCTCTGAATTTTTTGATTCTCACTCCCATTTTTGTGGCGTTGTCACGGCTAAACCATTGATCAGAGAAAAAAACTTTTAATACATAAAATGTAGGAAATGTTATCCTCTTCAATTTATGCAATGAGGACTTTTACGTAAAATGTATAATATTGAAGTTATTTGGAAAAAAAACAAACAAAATCCCGTTTTTTTCCCGTTTTTTTTTTTGCCAAAAAAACGTGTTTCCCGGGATAAATTTTGTTGGCAAACTTCAGATTCATGTTCAGCGACCCACAAAACATAAAGGCACCAAATATCAAAACTACACCAAAACTTTCCCCTATTTGTCCGTTTTGAGCACCTAATGCCTGGACTATAGGTGAAATTTACAAAAAATAAAAAAAATATATATTTTTAAGGATTTTTAGGTCCTTGTCCCCTTAAATGCTGGTGGAATCGCTGCAGTTCTTAAAATCACACTCTTGGTAGTTCAGTTTAGTTTAAACGTATTAGAAGCTTTATAATAGGGAGAATTGAGATTATTAAATTTAATTATTTGATCGGTGTACATTTTCCGAAAAATTAATTTAAAACTACTAATGGATTTCTTTGAGAGAATGTGGTGTAATTTTTCAAGAATATTTAAAGTATTTTGAAACTATGGTAGATTTTAGGAAATGTATATAGAAAGAGAGAGAATAATAGACATTTTATTCTGAGACATATAAAGTTTTTCATTGAATATAAAATCGCAAGTTTTATTGAAGATTACTCATAAAAGAAAAGAATTTCTGCAAAACGCTATTGTAAACTGGGTCACAAGTAATTATGAAAATTTTCTGAATAGTTTTTTTAATACGTCTAAGAGTCTGAATGACCGTTTTCCATCAATTGGTGACTAAATCTAAATATTTGTGTCAAAAGTATTTATCCTTTAGATTTTTTTAAATGCCTAAGATATTTAACGTTTCCTAATGTCGAATCGCATGACTGAAATTTTAAATAACTGAAATATGAATTTGTGAATTTGGTTTTTGTAAATAGATATAAAAAAGAGGACAAACGATCAGTGGTTCAAGTAATAGTACATAAAAGAATTGCACTTGTAAATAAATGTGTTATTGCATCTTGAGTTTCATTATATCGATAATATTAGCGGTAAAATAGACCAAAAAGTGAGTAAAATATGATAACTGGTGGCCATTTACGAAAATTTGGGAAGAACTTCATTTTGGCAGTAGAAAAAAAAAAAAAAAAAAAAAAAAAAAAAAAAAATTCGACGTGTCCCCCACAAAATAAAGTTGTTCACCATGTTTTTCTTTTGTGTGTGGGGGGTGGGGGAGCAAAGAGGGATTTTAACTCGGGGAGGGAGGAAAATTCGATTTTTTTAAATAGCTAAATTGGGCTATCGTTTGTTATTATTTTTTGAAATTCTGCATCAAATGATGCAATCCATAGGATCTTTTGTTATAAAGTTACGGTAGGTTTTATGAATACAAAGTCGAAAATTATACTTTAGTGCAGATAAAATAGGTTTTTTAAGCAACAGCAGATGGATATTCACGAAATTTTGAAAATAAATTTGCTTTAGTTCTAAAAAGAAAGATCCGATGAGTCCCCCAAAAATAAAGTTGTTTCACCATGTTTTTTTTTTTTTTTTTTTTTTTTTTTTTTTTTTTTTTTTTGTGTGTGTGTGTGTGTGTGTGTGTGTGTGTGTGTCTGGGGGGGTGGGGGGGAGGGCAAAGGTGTATTTTAACTCGGGGAGGGAGTTAAACTCGATTTTTTTAAAATAGCTAAATTGGGCTGTCGTTTGTTATTATTTTTTGAAATTCTAAATCAAATGATGCAATCCATAGGATCGTTTGTTATAAAGTTACGGTAGGTTTTATGAATACAAAGTCGAAAATTATACTTTAGTGCAGATAAAATAGTTTTTTAAAGCAACAACAGATGGCTATTCACGAAATTTTGGAAATGAATTTGCTTTGGTTCTAAAAAGAAAGATCCGATGTGCCCCCCCAAAATAAAGTTGTTTTACCGCATTTTTTTTATTTGGGAAGGAAGGGGGCATTTTAACTCAGGAGTAATGTGAAATCAATTTTGCATAATGGAAGACCTTATAAATACTAAAATCTATTACAGTTTTAATATTTGAGGATTTTTTTATTATTATTTAGAAATAAAAGTAATATTTGAGTCTAATTTAATTACAATATGACGCGTCTGATTAGAATAAATTATCAAAAAACTAAAAAACTATAATTTAATTTTCCTTAGCTATGCTTTTCGTTAGAAACACCATTGATAATTTCAAACTTACTTTAGACATCTCCTATTTTTTTTATAAAGTATTAAATTGAAAATGTGTGAAACACTATTAGTTACCGCTCATAAAAAAAAAAAAATCAAATTATAATCTTTTGTGTGTCTAATATTTCTTCCATTTAATCCTGAAAATTTCGATAGTTCTACAAATTAAATAAATTATTTTTCATAGAATGCAATAATGATTATTCAGAAATTTCATTTAAAAAAAATTATAATTTATAAAATTGCAGATATTTTTATTTAATATATCTTGTTGCCTTTTTAAAAAGCTAAATCTTATTTAAAAATTATAAAATGCAAATAAAGTAAATGAAATAATCTCGCATAAATAGAATTTAAAATACCATATATGAAATTTATCTTGAATGTAATTATACTTTGCGAACGAAAAGTGATGTGATTTGTTCAATTAAGCACACATAAATTGAATTAAACTACGCATTTTCTTGTCAGTGTGGTAAAATGTTTTCATACAGAGTGGTCATAAAATAAATTTCCCCGATATATCAACCCCAAGAGGCCTAACCGCTCAACCAATCGAAAAGAAATTTTAGATATAATCGTTTAAAGGTATGCGCTCGAGATCGTGATGAATTAAAACAATAGAGCTCTCACGGTTACGGTTACAGTTACAGTGAAAAAATTTCGAAATTTTGGAATGGCAACACCCATTTTTTTTTCATGCGCAAATTCATCAGCGCATTGAAAAACCATAAATGACGTTGGAATGATACACGTATCCGATGAAAATTGCCGGTGTAAAACACTTGCAAAAAAGAACATTGCGAGAAACAAAGGGAGTGGCTACAAGACATGTTTTCAGTAGCCGAATTTTTTTCCTCACCTGTGAACTGAGTAATGTTGTAAGATTTTTTAAAAATGTTTTTTGAGTTGTGTTTGTGTCACATAGTGAAAATAAAAAGGCAATGATTTATTTTAGTGTGCTGAATATTACGTTACATGCCAACTGATTAGGATTGAGTGCCACGATAAAACACCGGCAATTTTAGTCATACGTGTATCGTTCCAACACCATTCATGGTTTTTCAATGCGCTAGTGAATTTGTGCAGGACAAAAGAGGGTGTTGCCATTCGAAAATATTTTTTCACTGTAACCGTAACCGTGAGAGTTCTATTGTTCTAAATCATCATAATCTCGAGATAACTAATCTCGAGATAACTTCAGATAACTAAATATAAAATTTCCTTTCGATTGGTTTAACGGTTTCGCTAGGGGTACATATATCGAGGAAGCTTTTTTATGACCACCGTGTAGTTTAAATTCACAAACTGTACTTTGTGAAGAAAATTGCTTTGAGTAAATTCCTCAGAGAAGTTTTATTTACTTTAAAATTTTCTGTGATATTTAGGCCAGTTTGAATATTATTACTTTCTTCTATCTTCAATTGAATAAAGTATTGTAATCGAAATTTTTACACATTTTATCCGTTTACATGTAAATGGATATACACGTTTTAGGGGTCAGAAATGCCAAAAAACATTTTTTTTTTTTACAAAATACTTGTCCGTCCATGTGCCCATGTGCCACCATTGTACGATCGAAAAGTGTATGAAGTTATGCATAGAGTTGAACTATTTTTTTGTGCATGTTTTTCGTGATGGCCAGCAGGTTCTCCTTGAATTTCGAAATATTCCGTCAAAAGGGGGGTGCTGTAATAGCGATTTTTGTACAATTTTCCCGATTTTTCGTTGTTCTAATATACGTTGATGTGAATGTGAGTGCGTAAGCCATTTGGTAGGCTCCCCCACATAGCCCTTGTTCTGATTTACATCGTTCGTGCAGTGATGGGAACTTCACAACCGCTTCTAAGCAACATCAGCTATTCGCAAACAGCTGATGTGCAACCGAATAACGAAAAACTGTTGATTTTAATCAATATCATGATCGAGATTAACTCGGTTTCACTCCGATTACTGATTCCGTGACTGAAGCAGAAATTTCTAGATAAAAATGAAATTTGGTATAGTATTTAACAAATAATATTGAAGTATTAACATTTGCAACTACTTTTTGAAGCTTTAAGATATATGAGATAGAAGAAAGACTTGAGATTGGCACATCCAACTAGTTTTTTGGTACTTTTATGTTAGCCGGACGTCAGTGTTCGCCATTTTTTTTAAAATCTCGCTAAGCTTATAACATTAGCTAATATTTTAACATTGCAATGGCGGATATAACTGTCTTTGAATGAATGAATTCACTAACATATTTTGAGAAAAAACTAATTAAGGTTAGTTATAAAATTAATACATGGAAATTATTCCAGAGGGAAACATTCGACTTGCATACAATATTTCAAATGAAAATCAAATTTCAAAGTAATTGCATAAAAGGCGCAAAGGCCAACATAGTGAAAAAGATTCCAAGCTGAGACTCGAACCCGAGCCATCAGTATAGCGCACTGACGTTCTACCGACTAAACCACTTGGAACGATATGGGCGAATGTTTCCCTCTGGAATAATTTCCATGTATTAATGTAGTTTCAATCGATGCTGGATTTAATTATGTTCCGTGTTTGTCCCAGGTCGGTGGCTCACGGTAAATATTCCATCTTGTGCTGCGTTTGTAGCCTTGCCAACATATAATAGTAAGAAATTTTCCTTGCTGGGTATCGTTCCAAATGGTTTAGTCGGTAGAACGTTAGTGCGCTATACTGATGGCTCGGGTTTGAGTCCCGGCATGGAATCTTTTTCACTATGTTGGCCTTTGCGCCTTTGAAATTTGATTTTCATTTGAAATAGTTATAAAATGTTCGACAATTTCTATTATAATATATTAAAAAAACTTAGCTAAAAATAGCTAAAAAATAATGATAAAGTACAGAAACGCAAATCTATCAATACAAACAACAAAATCTCAGGTAATCGGGTCTATTAAAGATTAGGCTTCGTCAATAACAGGAATGTATAAATAAGAGATAATTAAACTAGAAACATTTTCTTTCATAATGAAGGCATCGTATTTAATTTTTTGTACAAAAATATAGAAGCTTCAGTTATTGCAGGTCCCGAAACTTTTTAATATCATTTAAAATTTTGAAAAATGAATCGCTAGTTCCTCTTTTCAACGTAAATTCAGACAAGGTTGCAGTTCAAATAATGTCAAATTAAACAAGATTTGGTAAGTTATCACTGGCGCCAGGCTAACATAAAAGTACCGATTTTTTTCTATTGGGATAGTAATATCACTAAAGTAGAATACCTTAAATTTATTATTGCTTGGTTCTTTTTTTAATTATTATTTTTAATTGATTTAAATCTGTGTATTTAAAACACTTTTGTATTGGACTTTATTCAGTGATTTCTGCACCAAGATACTTTAAACGAAAGTACCTTTTAAAAAAGGAGAATTTTTATATTTCTTAAAATCCATGAAAAACGATTTTTTACATCTTGGTTGGAAATGTAAAAGTCATGATTTGATCTCACTCAGGCGCTCGTTCTGCAATGTAAAAAAAGACAAATGTTTATATCTAGGAAAATATAAAATAATCGCAAAAGAAATATCTCTTCCGAGGTATCCGCGATTCTGAAAAGCGCTCCGTATCTTTAAAACCTTCGGAAAACAACACATTTTAGAGATTAAAAAAGAAGTAAGGAAACAAAAGCTTTTTCTTTGCTTCATCCGATTTTTGAAAAGGTTTCCGAATAGTTTTTACAGTGCATTAGTCAGTTTACTCAAATTAGAATACGGGTTTTTCGGTTTTTAGCTGGATTAAACTTTTGCATAGCACATAGCGTGGGTAAAATTCTGTAAAAAAACATTACAGGGCTTTGTAAATAAATTTAATGCATTACCGTCTATTGGCGGTAATTGCTGAATTTGAATTGGAAACTATGTTATGCGTTTACTTATTGCCTACCAAGTCTTTAAACATAAGACTTATACTTGGTGCATCGGCTTAAATATATTGAATTTTATTGAATTAAATTTGAGCAAGCTACGTCGGGAGTATAAAAAAATCTATATATATATCATATAGATAGTTGCTCAAAACAATTCGAATACTTTATAATGGAAATCGCTGAAATCTAGCTTTCAACAGAACTGCGCGTTTCCTAAATTGTGTATAGATATTCACTTTCAAAAGCTAAAGTTTATCTAAAGGTGAAATTTCGTTACAACATTATTGTTTTGTTGGAAAATGTTTCTTAACCTTAAAAAACGCATGTTTTTTTTTTACTTGCATAACTTACGTTTTGACTAAAATGATATTTTTTTAGCGTTTCAGATATATGTTGCTGTTGTTCATGTTCATTTATTGGCTTTAATTTTACGCGTGCATTGATAACATATAGGGGAGAGTAGCCATATTTGGACCACCGCTTTAAATGGACCGTTGATTTTTGCCGTTAATTACAGAAAGAGACGCCATCTACCGCTGAAATCCTACTTATCAGAATGACGACATTTATAGTTAGAAGAAGCACCCGCCTACCACGTGCTGTTTTCAGACAATTTTGAAAAACTTAAAGTTAGCTGTTTTGATCTAGTTTTCACTTACTAAACGTAAGTTAATACTTTAGAACTAAGGTAAGTTGTTATGTTTTCATATACATATCTAAATTCATCTGTTTATTGCGCATATTTTTCATGCGGATTTGTTTGATTTCGTTTATGTTCTTAGTCTTTAAATTATCTGTTTAAAAAAATGGCGCCGTTGCCTTAATTGGGCCAATTTAAGTTGCTTAAATTCGACCAGATATACGATCATAAATTTTAAAAGTAAGTATTGAATTTCGGGTGAGGTACGCTTTGTATACTATTTTTTTATTTTTTAATATTTTAAAATGGGTTACTATTTTTTTTTGTATATCTGAGTCAATTTGTTTATACAGTTTAGGCTTTTATAAACATAAAAATATTTTTACATGTTTATGCAATAAATTTTGTTTGCAATTTCTTTTATCTTGTATGTATTTGTATTTGTTTTCTTTGAATTCTTTATTCGTGCGGCGTATTTGATTTGCAGAGTTGAATTCAAGCATTTCCCTCTTGGAGGATATTTGCGGTTCTGTGAGGGGGGGGGGGGGGTTGAAGGGCAGATTTTTTACAGTTCTGGAGGGTGGTATTAAACTTATTTGCCATTAAAACACATAAAATCTCAAACTTTTGGGGGGAGGGAAGGAAGGGCTACTGCAAGGCTCCGGGGTGGGGACCCCTGAATTCAACAGTGTTTGAATATACGCTTTTGTTTGATTAACCGCAGCGCATTTTTTTTTTTCATAGAGCATATTTTTTAAATACTTTTTAAATATAATGTTGAAAATATTGAAAACGACACAGGCAAACTATCTGGAAGGAAAACACCCGTGACAGCAAAAGCTGTTAAAGATATAGAAAAGGAAAAGGAGAGAGTAAGTTGTGAAGAAATTGACTTGCAAGAAGGCTGCAGCTACAAATCCCCCGCCCCCCCCCCCCAAAAAAAGCCAAAAATTCATTATAAATATTATTTCCCTTGCTAAATTCAGTTAAATCAAAGTATAGAGGGAGCGAAAACACAATTCTGATAATATCTTTGCCATATAGAGTAAACCTTGAAATGAAAAAAAAAAGCGACAAAAAGGAAACTCTCACAGCACAAAAGCAATTGAACATCAAGTTTTAAAAAATAGGCGTAATGCAATTAAAAAAGATATAGGAAAGGAAAAGGAGAGAATAAGTTGAGAAGAAATTGACCTGCAAGAAGGCTGCAGCTACAAAATCCCCCCCCCCCCCCAAAAAAAAAAGCCAAAAATTCATTAAAAATGTTATTTCCCTTCTAAATTCTAAATTAAGTTAAATCAAAGTACAGAGGGAGCGAAAAAACAGTTCTTATAATATCTTTGCCATATAGAGTAAGCATTGAAATGAAAAAAAAAAAAAATGCGATAAAAAGGAAGCTCTCACATCACAAAAGCAATTGGAACATCAAGTTTTAAAAAATAGGCGTAATGCAATTAAAAAGATATAGGAAAGGAAAAGGAGAGAATAAGTTGAGAAGAAATTGACCTGCAAGAAGGCTGCAGCTACAAATCCCCCCCCCCCCCCAAAAAAGCCAAAAATTCATTAAAAATGTTATTTCCCTTCTAAATTCTAAATTCAGTTAAATCAAAGTACAGAGGGAGCGAAAAAACAGTTCTGATAATATCTTTGCCATATAGAGTAAGCATTGAAATGAAAAAAAAAAGCGACAAAAAAGAAACTCTCACATCACAAAAGCAATTGGAACATCAAGTTTTAAAAAATAGGCGTAATGCAATTAGAAAAAAAATGATGGAAGGGAAGACTGTCCAGTACAAACATAATTAAAAGAAAACTTCTGTTTCAAAAAAAGTCTCATAATTCTGAACCTAAAAACAAAAATCTAGACGCTGATAATTGGTTTCGGCTAATTTCTAAGAAAAATAAAATAGCAGAAATGATTCAGTGTTCAGATTGCCAAATACGGTTCCATGTTGTGTTCGCTGGAATAAAAAATGAATAAACGGAATTCATGTGTAAGGTTTGCATCACTCCTTACATTATATTCAAGTAAATGGCAATTAGTTCCATAATTTCTATTCTTAATTACTGATAACTTTGTTTTATATTTTGAATAAATTTTGATTTAAAACAATTACTCTTATTTTCAGATATTTGATTTCATTATATTTCATTGCTGTTATTTTGTTTGATTGTTTCATTAATCGCAAACTTTGTTTTTATTAAAATTAGTTAAATTTCCTAGTCATTAAAACAACCTGATATTGTATGGTCCAATTTAGGAGGCTGGGGGTCCAACTTAGGTGACCAGTTGCTGAATTTGGACCACTTTTGGCAATTTTTTCCAATTAAAATAAAATTTAGGAATTTCAAAAAGAAATTGATCTAAGGATTTATTTAATTAGTAGATGAATAGATTGACCCCGTGTAGTTATGTTTTGCAGATATTCCAAAAATTAAGCGAGTTACACCTGAAAATACGTGAAGTGGTCCAAATTCGACTACTCTCCCCTAAGCGGACAAATGTACTTAAATATGCGTAATCTCTTTCCAAACATTTGATTGTCTTCCCTTTTCTCCACCAACTTATGATGTATAAAAAATTTTCATTTTGAACAAACGTCCTACTAAGAATTCAAAAGCATAAGTTGTCGAAAAATCAATCTTTTATTGACATACAATTTTAAACTTTCTGATTTATTGCATCAGAATTGTTGGGCTGCAAAGAAGAAAGCGAAATGAAAGAAGTATGCATTGAATTTCTCTTATGCTTTCTGTCCATGACGTTATCAATCAATATTATCTTCAAGAAGGTAAAATCTTGTCCGATTCCCTTTTAAATTTTTACTTTTTGCTTGCAGTCAAATGTATCTGCTATTAGGAATTCCGCTTCTTAAAGTTTGGTTTTTGGAATAAAAGAAAACTTGAAAATGTAGTCGGTTATTATATTTTAAAGGAATTCCACCATAACGCTCCATTTATTATGAATTTGAAATTGTTTTGCTTTCAGAATTAATGATTATCAATCAATATTATCTTCAAGAAGGTAAAATCTTGTCCGATTCCCTTTTAAATTTTTACTTTTTGCTTGCAGTTAAATATATCTGCTATTAAGAATTCCACTGCTTAAAGTTTGGCTTTTGGAATAAAAGAAGAACTTGAAAATGTAATCGGTTATAATATTTTAAAGGCATTCCACCATGACGTTTCACTTATTATGAATTTGAATTTGTTTTGCTTTCAAAAGTAATGGTTATCAATCAATATTATATAAAAGAAGGTAAAATCTTGTCCGATTCCCTTTTAAATTTTTACTTTTTGCTTGCAGTCAAATGTATCTGCTATTAGGATTTCCGCTTCGTAAAGTTTGGCTTTTGGAAGAAAAGAAAAACTTGAGAATGTAGTCTATTATAATATGTTAAAGGAATTTCACCATGGCGCTTCACTTATTATGAATTTGAATTTGTTTTGCTTTCAAAATTAATGATGATCGGAATTGCGAATGAAAATCTTTAACTCTTAAATGCCTGATTTTTCAAAAATCATTGTAATAATGTTTTTCGGCTTTCATTTTTTAAATAAATCATGGGAAAAATACTTAAAAATATCATATTTTGTTTTAAGTATGGTTTACGGCTAAAAAACTGTTTGCTACTATTCAGCAATACTGGTCTTTAATTGGAAAAATAATTTTCCTTGATAAATTTCAATAATGTTAAATACACAAGAATTTTAGGAATAATAAAAAGAAATAAATTTTACTTGCTCACTGCAGAGCAAAATAGGGTATTTCGCAAACATCCAAACAAAACAAAAAGAACATGTAGCAGCAATTGAAAAAAGAAATATATCTTTATTCTTAAACAGCACAAGTTTTGCCATCTACATGTTGAAAATCGATTTAATAATATTTTCAGAATGTATTTTATTGGTGACATTAGGCGTTATAGCTTCAATATTATTCTAATGATATTTTATACCCTAAATTGAGTATGTTGCCGAAAAGCAACATCAGGCATTTAAGGGTTAAATAAATAGACAATACATTATTTTTTAAATACAAAATTTAAAAACTAGCAAAATAAAATGTACAGGGTGTCCATAATTAAATGACCCTACTTTAAAGTTGTCTATAGACAAAACTATTGTTCATAAAGTTGTGAAATTTTATGAAAGACATAATAAAAGGACGGAAATTTGTTTAACAGAAAAAAAAAATAATAATAATAATAATAATAATAATAATAATAATATTCGCCACCAGACGGCGATATAAATTGCACATTTAGCATTATATTTTAGAAATTTTATTTATTAACTTAACCTAATTCTAAAGACAGCATTTCACGACATGGTCTTAGCACTCCCCAGAATACACTGCGGTCAACTGTGGAGTATGCTATCTTACGAATTCAGATGGGATCTGAAAATGATGACCATCATGCTTAACATCTTTTGTTATAACTAAATTTTTTAAAGAATCTTAAATGTGTGATACATGTGTAATTCGTTAAAAGACGGACTCCTAATTGTTTTTTTTTTTTTTTTTTTTTTTGCTCAAACAAATTCCCATTCCTTTATTATGTCCTCCACAAAATTTCACAACATTATGAACAATAATTTCGTCTATAGGCAACTTTAAAATAGGGTCGTTTAATTATGGACACCCTTCAAATAAAATTTCTCAACTATGGTAATGCTAAATGTGTATTTTATTAAAAATCGCCCTCTGGTGGCAAAATTTTGAACCTTTTTTTTTTTTTTGCTTAAACAAATTCCCATCCCTATATTATGCCTTTGACAAAATTTCACAAGTATATGAACAATAGTTTTGTCTGTAGACAGCTTTAAAGTAGGGTCGTTTAATTATGGACACCATGTATGTTTTATCCTCCATTTGTTATACATAATTGAAGCAGATTGTGACATATATTTTAAATAATTTATTTTGAATGAATTTTATAGCATGGATTGTTGCAGTTAATGTAACAGAAATTGATGAAACTTCAGAAGGTACGCGTGTCGGGATTTAAACCAGCCTCTATAGCTTTCAACATGCACCGATCATCACCGAGCTAAACACAAGGCTTATTTAGTGCCTATAATAAACGAATGCTCCTAACGAAAGAAAATGTTCGTAACTTTCGATTTTATAGGTTTTGTATTGTAAATAAAACTCTAAGGTAAACATTGGATGTATTCTTAAACGAGTGAAACGAACAGTTTGCATAAATGTCTGTTTTAAGCACGTCAAAGATCACAAATGCATTTATTCATGAGACCTGGTGATCAAAGTTAGAACAAAACCAACAACAAGTTAATCTACTTCGGAGTAGAAAAAAATTAAATGGACTTCGGTAACGATTAAACATGAAATGAAATTAAATGAAATCACTTACTGGGCGAGAACCAGCCATTAAGAACAGGAACTTTATCCACGAAGAGAAATGTTTAATTACAACTCATATTTAAAATTACAGATGTTGGATGTTGCTTGATGACTCATCCGAGACACCCACCAGAATATGGCATAGGTCAGAGACGGCGAACATATGGCACGCGTGCCACTTTTGGCGCGGCACTGCTTGTGGCTCTAAATCAAAATAAATTGAGATTACACAAAATTGCGTCTGATCTTTTTTAAATTCGATTAAATGGAAATTGAAAAATTTTAATTGCGGCATATTATATTTCAGTCTAATTAATTATTGTCTCAAAAAATTTTCAAACAAAGACTATATTTGAAAACTATTGAGAAGAATCGGTTTTTAGACATTAATAAATTCTAATGATAAAGTTGTGGAAACTTTGAGTTTAGTTCAGAGCTATTCAAAGAAACTAGTGTTTGCCATTTTAACACTTTTACTCCCTATCTATGCTTTCAAGCCACTGTTTTCACAAATGAATAATATCAAAACTCATACAGAAAGCACTTGTCAGATAAACCGGCGTTTAGTTTGCATTAAAATTAACCTGATTTTAAGATGCAACAACAGAAATCAAATTACATAGGATTAATTTTTTTTTAATATATTTGTTGCCATAATTATTACAGTGTAATAACTACACTGTAAAAAAAAATCTGTAAAGTTACTAAAGTTTTTCTTGGAAACTGGGATTCCTAGAACTTTTTATGTAACGGCAACAACAAATATTCATGTAACAGACACACTTTTGCGCCAAAAATCAAAAAATCTGTAACGTTACTAAGAATTTTTTAGGAAACTGGGATGCCTAGAACTTTTCATGTAACTACAGCTAGGTTTACAGATAAAATTTTAGTAAGATTACTGCAATTTTAATAGATTCATTTGTAAAGTTACAGATTTCTGTAGCTTTACAAAAACTAGTTTTGTAGATTTGCAGCTTTTTTTGTACAGTTACAGATGACAGTTTAGTAAGCATGTAACTTTACATCTGTAGAGCTACAGAATTTTTTTTACAGTGTACATGTATGTTCCTCATATTTTTTAAATCTTAATAGCAAATTTTAAGCAATTTTACTCTATCATTTTTCCACCTACTAATTTTGTTTTTTAGTTGGCACGTCATGGTCACATAAAATATATTTTGATAAATTTTTTTGAGTGGAAACAAAAAGGTTCACCGACCCTGGCATAGGTGATATTCCCCTCGGAGGAGAAAACGTGAACAAAAACATCTGACAGCATCGGCCAAGCCAAAACCAAGACAGCAGGTCCGGAATCAACGGGCCCTAACTAACAACACATCAAAATAATACAAAACAAGTGCCCTAGCACGCTTGATAAATTATATGATGTATCTTAGGAAATATCGTATACTTTTTTTTTTTCAAACACAAATGTTAGTAAACTTGATGAACGTATATACAGTTATTTAAAGACAATTTGCAGAAAACAATTGTCTGGTAACTAAATTATATGAACAAACTATGATATAAACAATACGAAACTATAGATGACATACCATATGCAAGTAATAAGCAACTATGATTAGCTATACATATAAATTTGAAAATAACTATAATGTCCGAAGTCTATTACTGAAAACCGTACATATCATTCAAAGAAAGTCTGAAGCAGTAAAATAGCTGTTCAAGATGATAATAGTCAGTAGATTGTGTACACTGTAAAAAAAAATCTGTAGGTCTACAGATCTAAAGTTACATGCTTACTAAACTTTCAACTGTAACTGTACGAAAAAAGCTGGAAATCTACAAAACTAGTTTTTGTAAAGCTACAAAAATCTGTAACTTTACAAATGAATCTGCTAAAATTTCAGTAATCTTACTAAACTTTTATTTGTAACCCTGGCTGCAGTTACATGAAAAGTTCTCGGAATCCCAGTTTCCAAAAAAATTCTTAGTAACGTTACAGATTTTTTGATTTTCGGCGCAAAAGTGTGTCTGTTACATGAAATTTTGTTGTTGCCGTTACATGAAAAGTTCTAGGAATCCCAGTTTCCTAGAAAAACTTTAGTAACTTCACAGATTTTTTTTTTACAGTGTAGTTCAATGTAGTTCTGTCCTATGCTATATATGAAAATGACTTCAGTACAAAAGCAAATTCAGTCCATAAAAATACCATTCAAAAAGAGTATTTAATAAAAGAAAAGTTCCTGTTAAGTTCGTTGTTAATGTCACAGAATTTTCTGTAGTTCGAACGGGACATTACTACGTTTCTGATGTTCCATACAAGAGAGCGATTTTTAATATAATAAAAAGAAAATGGGACAACTTGGCATTTATCAAATAGAAAATGATGAACATCGCCTCGTATACCACATTTGCATTTATCGGAACACTGTCTTCCAGTTTTGTGTAAATGAGCTGGAAAAGCACCGTGTGTTGAGACAAAATAAGCACAAACTTGTGAATAACATAAGATATCCGTATTGACTTGTTTTAAAATTCCGTATGTATATCTATATACATACGGAATTTTAAACGTACATACGTGTGTATATACCCTTTGTACTGTTTGTCCATTGATATTGCTAGTCTAGCATACATTTCTTCCTGAAGTGATATTTTAATTTACTGGCTGGAATCGGTATGTCCACTATTTTGTCATAGACATTTTCCTCTATAACGGATTTAGCCAGATAGTTAGCACGTTCATTACCTTTAATCCCAACCAAGATGTACTGTTTTCTTGTGCATAAGACTCAATTTTGTAAAAATGTCAAATGTTGGATGTTTCTTTAGAGATTTTAACTAATTAGAAATAAAAAGATTGAAGACATTTCTTCATATCTAAAGCTAGACATTACGCATCGATTACTCTAACGCAAAGATAATAAAATATAAAGAATCGTGGAAATATATGTAAGTCTTGACAAGCGGACATTGCGATTTTAAATTATCGTCGATATTATTTTAAAAACGTTACGCGGTTATGTCAAATGGATATTTCCATTTTTATTAAAGTTTTCTTTTAAAAGAAATACCAAAAAAAGCTGTATTCATAAATGCGTGTAATGCAAAGTTAAAAACGCTTATTCTAAGTATACAATTATTGTTCACTCCTCCATATTGTAGAAACTATGTACAAACTAAATAAATTAGTCAGCTTTTTCGTCTATTCCTGGCTTCTGCTATTATACAAATAATTCGCCATCTACATTCTTTAGCTATTGCATTTCTTAATAAATTTTATTCTCTTCTCATTTCCTAAATTCACCTGTGCTATTTTTCGTTATTTAAATACATTTACCAGCAAATTTAATAGAATATCTCTTTTTTCAATGTTTTATGTTAATAATTTTACATTTTTTTTTTTATCCTCCTTCGTATCTTACTACAAATTTAATTTTTACTTAAAATTACCAATTCAAATCACGACTGCCGCACAAAAAAGTCTACGCGATCATATCCGAAAAAGCATATTTAAAAAATTTTCAGTTGATAAATAAATATTCAAGAAATTTCATTACATAATAAAATACAACCAATTCCCGGCGGGAAAATTTTTCTGCTCAAAACCCTTTTTAGGTGCGTTCGTAATTATATAAATACGTAGCACCTATAGTCGTCGTTCAGTCCGTCCGTCCGTCTGTCCGTCCGTCTGTCCGTCCGTCCGTCTGTCCGCATGTAACAGAGCAAAAACTACCCAACCGATTGGTCTGAAATTTCAAATATATGATTGTTGCAAAATTTTGTCGAGCCATTTCAAATTTTATGAAAATCGGATGTATAGTTAAATTACAGGGACAGTCAAAAGTTTTTCTTTACATTACGGCCAATGGGAAAAATTATTGCAAGTGGATTTTAATGATATTAGAGCCTTCCGAATGATCTGAAATTTTAAAGATATAATTGTTGCAAAATTTTGTCGAGCCATTTGAAATTTTATGAAAATCGGATGTATAGTTAAATTACAGGGACAGTCAAAAGTTTTTCTTTACATTACGGCCAATGGGAAAAATTATTGCAAGTGGATTTTAATGATATTAGAGCCTTCCGAATGGTCTGAAATTTTAAAGATATAATTGTTGCAAAATTTAGTTGAGCTATTTCAAATTTTAGGAAAATCGGATGTATAGTTTAATTACAGAGACAGTCAAAAGTGTTCCGTTACATTACGGGGAATGGGAAAAAAATATTGGAAGTGCATTTTAATGATGTATCAGACTATGCACTTCATGAAGTGCAAAAAATTATACATTCAGTATAATATGGGGTGCAAAAAATGATTATAAAACTAGTTATAGTACGAACGCACCTCATTTGCCACGTTTGACGAGCAATTTCCAACTTGTTTATTTTTCGACGGTTTACTTTCTAAATTTGATGCTTTTGGTTTATATTTTCAAAGCTTTTTGTTAATTAAAGAATGATATGTTTAGAATTTTTAAGTGGCAGTAATGAAAGACTGAGATACGTAAATATATGTATTTATGTCTCTTCTATAAAATATTCATCCTTTACAGTTTTAATATTTGAGTTTTTTTTTTTTTTTTTTTTTTTTTTTTTTTTTTTTTTTTACAAATAAAAGTTATATGTGAATCTAATTTAAACAAAATAGGACACGCCTGACTAGAATAAATTACCTAAAGACTAACAGGGTATAATTTAATTTTCCTTGGCTGTGCTTATTGTTTGAAACACCACTGATGAGTTGAAACTTACTTTAGCTATCTCCTCATTTTTTAGAAGTATTAATTTGAAAATGTTTGAAACGCCAATACTTATCGCTCATTTTTTTTTTTAAATTCAAATTATAATCTTTTGTGTATCTAATATTTGTGCCGCTTTATCCCAAAAATTTCAGTAGTTCTACAAATTAAATAAATTATATTCCACAGAATGCGATAATGACTATTAAATAATTTCATTTTAGGAAAATTATAATTTATAAAAGTAGATATTTAATCTATCTTATTACCCCGTTTTTTTAAGCTAAATCTTTTCATAAAATTATAAAATGCAAATATATACATAAATAAATAAAATAAATAAATTCGCATAAGTAGAATTAAAAATATCTTATACGCAATTTATCTTGAATGTAATTATATTACGTGTAAGGAAAGTGGAGTTATTTGTTTTATTAAGCACAGGCAAATTGAATCATATTTTGTATTTTCTTCTCAATGTGGTAAAATGTTTTTATAGTTTAAATTAACAAACTGTACTTTGCAAAAAAAAAAAAGTTTCATTGTGTAAATTCATTAAAAAAGTTTCATTTACTTTAAAATTTTCTATGATATTTAGGCGATTTTAAATATGATTTTTTTTCTATTGCGAGTACAATATCACTAAAGTAAAAACCTTAAATTTAATTATGATTGAATTTTTTTAAATTTTTAATTGAATTAATTCTGAATACAGTATAACCTCGAAAATCCGCCATCGTGTTGATTGAGAATAAGCCGGATATTTGAAAATTTTGCATTTCTGAAAGAATGTCAAAAGTATTTCCGACATTCTTAATGGTGCTTTAATTCATAATTTATTTCATAGCCAAGTGATATTTATTTGAGAAAAAGTGTAAATTAAATATTTAAAAAAATACTTATTTAATTGATATTTCTATGCTATAATAAATAAGTAAATGAGTAAATAAAAATATACAGTGAAGTCATAATTTAATTCATAGCCAAGTGATAGTTATATGAGAAAAATAGAAAATTAAATATTTAAAAAACAATTACTTTAATTGATATTTCTATGCTACAATATAAGTAAATAAGTAAATAAAAATAAACAGTGAAGACATTTCTTCTAGAGTAATTTCTGAAACATCAATGTCAATTTATTTGCTTCATTTTTTTCGGCTATTTTTTAACAATAATAATTTTTTCTTGGATTTTATGTAAGTGAAGAATATTGCAGTTCTACCTTATCAGAAAGTGAGTGAAAAATCGATTACAATGAAGCAGAAATGAATCAGTGGTCTTAACCCACTCGCGCGATAATCATTTTGTAAATATTTCGACAAATGTACACAGATGATGTAGGGAAAAATACTTAACAAGTCTGAAATTGTACATGAAACGTGACAAATGAGGTGCGTTCATACTGTAAATAGTTTTATAAATATTCAGATCTTGGTACAATAGCTGTTGCACTTTTATGCAAAAATGCATGAATACGAAATTTAGTACGATTATATACTATATGGCCAAAGGTGACCGGTCACTTGTGATTTTAGACGTTTTGTTAAACATCTAGCAAATACAAGAGGAATTAACCTGAAACTGCAGGTTTGTAAACAGTATAGTATAGGTCATATATTTCCGAGAAGATATTTTCCCGAAACCCCATAGGGGACCGTCAACAAATTGAAAAAGAACGAATATCTTTTGGATAACCCTATAAAAACTAATGTTGCAAAAGCGTTCAAACTCGAGATTATTAATAAATGGTTTATTGTAATATACTATGTTCATTTTTATGAGGATAGCATGTACACTCGTACAGAAATTAATGTTTTTATAAAAACAATCCCGAATTTCGCCAAGTTTTTTGCTTATAATTTGCAGAGTTCTTAATATAAAAAAAAAAAGTTCTTTTCAGAAAATATGACAAACAACGTTGTGCATAACACTCTGTAATCAGAATTAAAAAATAATAAAAATTGGATGAAAAATGAGCAGGTTTACTAAAAATTGTTTCACAGCGCATGCGCGAATACAATCAAAATACAATATGCATAATATATTAGATAAGTATGTAAAGCAACATTTGTGAAAGTCTCAAAATCATAGCTTGAAAATTCTGAAAATTATCGTCGATAGAATAAACTCGAAATACGTTGTTTTCAAAAAGAAGCAAAAAGACGGTTAGGTAGTTTTTGCGCTATTATATGCGGACAGACAGACAGACCAGATGACGACTACAGGTGCTACTTATTTATATAATTACATCGCCCATAAAAAAAATACCCTAGAAAGTGACTAGATAATATGGTGGTAACCATTAGTCAATATATGATTGATTAAAACCATTATAGTGTAATTATCTCCTAATTTCCCCAGAAATAACGGATTTATACTTGGAGTTTCTGTGGAGGTAAAAGTTTTTGGAACATTGTCGTTAGGAACACAATTACAATCATTAGAGTTATTTTCACTTGTTGAAATTTCAGCAGCATTCGTCAGCATAAGAATCTTCGGAAGATATACATGTAGTATATTTTTTCTGTCTTTGAAATAAAATCGGGTCATCATTGTCACTATCAATACAAATTTCAAAATTATCTTTACGGTTGGCCATCCTAATTACAAACGGCATTTTATTGTACTGTCCTGGAAAAAAAAAGTAAATACCCCTTATTAAGTCCTCAACCAATTATCATAGAAGAAAGTTATTGGTACCGAACGATTGGAAATAAAGTCTACTTTTAAATGATATATATAAAATTTTCTTAAGGGGCCACCTACATATTAAAACGAACCCAAACTTCATTTTTTTTTTCAATGGCAATACTCAATTTTAACAAGATATTTCAATCTTCGGTTCAAACTATGCCTAGACATCAAATTTCAAGCCATTTGAATAATACGTTTTTGAATTATAAACATTCAAAATTTAGTGCTTCTAATGTTAAATTACATTTTCATATTTTTATTAATATCTCCTGAAATTACACTCCTAATGCGCTAATTTTTGGTGTAGAAATAATACTAAAATACCCAAACATAAATACGTTGAATTTGCAATCTTTTGCAATTTTATGATATGAATTTTGAATTATAAAATTAATATTCGAAAAAATTACGAATTGCAACCTACAATTGTTTTGATGGATTTAGATTTATTACGAATTGCATAAAAATTTGTTTTTAGGCTAATTGAAGGGTGTAGAATTCATTTATGCTGTCAGAATTGTGTACTGAAATTGAAAAAAAAACAAGTTATGGTTCGTTTTAATATATATATGGGCCCCTAAGCGAATTCTATAGACATCATTTAAAAGTAGGCTTTATCACCCATCGTATGGTACCACTAACTTTTGTCTACGATATTTTTTTCCAGAGTTTGTAAGGGATGTTTACATTTTTTTCCACGACTGTACTTAAATAAGATGGTATTTTTCATAGTTATGTTTCATAATTATTATTGGTAACACATAAAGCTTAATCCAGACTTGCACAACACATAATTTAACTTGCACAAAAAATGTTTGCAATGAAAGCACGACTTTGACTCGTTATTGAGCACTGGGGCCACGAGTGTGACTCGTTATTCTGCGCGAATCTGTTAAGGAAACAGATCCACTAAAATATACGCTATTTTTAAAGAAGTGCACCTATTCAGCAGCTAGTGAAAGCAGTTTTTTAAAACTTTTTTTTTCAATCTCACGGCGCACTTGAGGCTATATTAATCCATGTGTCAAATTTAAATTATGACAGCGATAAAAACTTACGCAAGAAATATGGAACTTTTAATTAATTTAATAACACAATCAAAACACTCGATCACAGCTAATTAAAATCAAAAAAGAATAACCGTTTTTAATTAGTTGCAAAAAAGATTTGAAAAAAAAAAACTCTTTATTATCCGTTAACATTTAATGATATATCTAAGCTTCAATATCTTTTTTTTTTTTTTTTTTTTTTTCCAGAATATTTTATCTTATCTGGAAAAGTTAATTTAACAGAAACCGTTACTTGTAGGCAAAATCTTTTTTTGCATTTAAATACTCTACATAAAAGATTCTTTATGAATCTAATGTTAATAAGGTATTTTTTATATAAAATTATAAATTTAAATTTAAGAGAAAACCGACCTAATATAATATCAGTAATTGAAATTTTTATTACAATCGTCTACCTATTCTTATTTCTGTTAGCTCCTTCTGTCTAATATATTTTTCTCATGTATGTGCACCTAAAACAAACGCTCATTTCTAATATTTGTGTACAAGAAATCTCAGGTTTGTAAAATTTATTGAAAAAAAAATGAGAGAGAGAGGAAGAGCAAATTCATGATTTCCCCGAATGCTCCTTTATTCAAGTACAGAAATAAACCTGAAATAAATACTTTTTTTTTTTACTCCAAACCCTTTTACCTAATTTTTCGCAAAAGCCTTATGTTAAAGGAAGTAAACTGAATAATGCAGAAGTTTGTAAATAAAAAGAAGAAAAAATTCATTTAACCCATAAAATCTTGATAAAACTTGATTATTTTTTTTCTTGTACTCTCGGGAAGAAAAACGACCGCGACCCACATTTGAAAACGAGTGATCATGCTATCAGAGGTCAAGCTCTATTGAAATTGTATTTCTTATCCTATTGCTTAAAAATATTATTTTTACGTTAGAATTATAGACTTAGAAATGTCACAAAGGTTTCATGGGGCCCCTCAGTCCAGTGGTTAGCATACTGGCCATAAAATGAGGTGCTTGGCCCCAGGGGTGCCATTTCAGAACTTTCTTGGGGGACGACAAAGATTTTTTGAGGGACGTTATATAGCTAAGGGGGATCTGGGAGCCTACCCCTCCCACCCCCCAAACGATAAACATAAACTGAATCATGCTTACAAAAATAGTAAATCTTTAAATACGGAAACTCAAGAACCAATCACATATTTCGTTTTAAACAGGTTTCCATCTTAGCAGGTAAAATTTCTATATATTGATTATAAAAAAAATTCTGTTTAGACAGGACTCTATTTTAGACAGGTCCAATTTTTACAGGTAATCTCAAAGATTGTTAAACCATCCAACCTATAGAATAGCTCTGAAAAGAGATGTATTACAATAAAACTTGTGAAAAGGAAGTCTGTCTATTACAGAATTCTTTCTCAAAGGGGAGAAAAATCAAATCTCAATGAAAACACATCATACAATTATACTTACTAAGACAGAGACCTGTCTAAAATGGAACATTTTCCTAGTCCCTTTCAATTCCTTTTTTCCAAGTTTTACAACAGGGGTGCCATTTCAAGAGTTTCCTGGCGAAGGAATTTTTTTTAGGAACAGGGAACATGCAAAACGGCACAAATCACGCAGAAAATGAAAAAATCCCGCACTAAAAAAAAAAAAAAAAAAAAGCTTTGCGTGAATTTGTCTCCTTAACTTCATTCAACTCCTGAACTTATTGAGCAACGTTTTAATTTTTGTTTGAGTCTCACTTTTGATGATTGATTAATTTTCTGAAATATCAAGTTCCTTGGGGGGGGGGGCTATTGCCCCCCAGCCTCCCTCAAATGGCGCCCCTGATTAGCCGATGTTCGCGTGTTCAAAACCTGCGATGCATCTACCAGTGCCAGAAAAATTTTAAAGTTATTATTATTTCAATGTAGGCTGCATCATCATATAAAATTTTAAAAGATTAAGTACCAGGTGAGCCAAAAGTTCGTTACAACTTTTAAAAAAGGTAGGAATTATGATATAGGAGTGTGGTTTGCGAAAAATAGCTCACAAGGTAGTCGGACGTTTTGAACGACAATAGGGCAACATGAATGATGCACAGGGCAACAATACGTTCCATTCAATTGTTCTTCCAATAACAAATGTTCAACATGACCTCCACAAAATTCTACGACACAACTGTTGTCCTGATCATTGTGTTTCGGGTCGTTAGCGCACTCTACATGTGATTTTTCAACATTTTTTTTTTTCTGCTAAAACAAATCCGACTCCCTTGTGAGCTCTTTCTTGCAAACCCCACTCCTTTATCATAATTTCTTCTCTTTTTATGAGTTTTTAAAGTTGTAACAAACTTTTGGCTCACCCGGTATTCTTATATAGTATCATGACAAATATCAGGATCTTAACCAATCTTATGAAATTGAAAATGTAGCTTCAGTGTTCAAGATTATCAAATTAAAAAAATACATTCTTTTAAATTATTTTAGATAAGTGTTTCGCAACTTCATTAATGCATTTTTAGAGTTTTATTATGAAATATCTGCCTTGTACAAATCCAAACTGAACTAGTAAAAAGAAAAAAATATTTTTCTTTATAAGTAATTTTTAAATTTGCTTAATGACATCACAAAAAAATCAATTTACAACAAAAGAGCTTGCTGTGCTTAATTTCATTTTTACCCATATTTTTTCATAATGCGCTCAATTTATCGCGAATCCGTTTTCATCAGTTTTTCCATGCATCTTTAATATACTTCACTCGAATGTATTTTCCAACATTTCTTGATAAAGGTTCTGTTTAAAAATCACGTGGTAAGAGAACATTAAAGTTGAATTGAACTCTCAGTTGATGAATATTTTTTCGGAGGTTTCACAAAATGTATATTTTTTATGATCTCATCTAATTATTGCATCTAGCAGATTCAGTTTCCACTATCGGAGTTATTTATATACAAAGCTAACCTACCTTATTTTTAACATTTTATTTAGTTTTGTTTTGTTTAAAAATGTGATTCTTAAATATATTATCGGGTTCTCAAAAAAATATTTTTCCCCGCTCAACAGCGCGAAATTGTCTGGCACATTTTCTGACTCGTTTTTACATGTAAAAGTATGATGCTTTTTGACTGGATTTTTGAAATGACTTGTAATTGATTAAATCTTTTCATTATTGGATAAATTGAATTACAAGCGATTATCGTCTCAGAACGGCAGTTTTATATTTTTGTCTGTTTTCATCCATGTCCGGAAATTTGGTTCAAAACGCCAACTTTAACTACATTTTCTGAAAATATTTTTTGTCTTTGTCGAAAAACCAGAAAAACTAGTTCCATTATATAATTTTAAATAAGATCATCTGCCAACGTAGCACGTTTCTGAAAGAAAATAAATTAAATAAAGTATCAGAATGTAGCCAATTTGGATTTCAGAAAAGCCTCAAATAAATTTCCATCCTTCCGGGTTTTTTTTTTTTTTTTTTTTTTTTTTTTTTTTTTTTTTTTTTGTTTGTTTTTTCTAGTATATATTCTATATATTTTGAATGTCTCATTTTGGAGTACTGTTGTTCCAGATTTTCTGCTAATACATAGCTGCGAACTTTTACGTTTTTTTTATTAGCATTATTTTTATTAGCATTTTTTATTAGTATTTTTTATTAGCATTATTTTTAATTGTAAAATTTGCCTTATTTAAGAGATAAAAACTACAATTAAAAAAATCGATTAAAAAATAGTGGTAAGAAAAATTAAAAGTTGGCAGCTATGAAGAAAACAAACTACTTTCACAACCAGAGGACTAGACATTACATAAAGGCACATAAAGATACTGTGATACTGCAAATTAAGTTATTTAAAAAAAGCATCGGGCAGCTTTTCTTTTTGATCCATATAGTTTCAAAGAAATACTATTGAATGCACAATAATTATAATTTTTTTTACACACGATGTCCTGTAATTATTTTCAGCTTTTCTTTTCCAAGAAATACGTTTTAATAACTACCATTAAAAAAAGTAATTATGACAGTTTGTGTAGGTATGACGTTTTTTAAGTGTATTCGATTGCGTATTTTTAAAGGCTTGATGTAGGGACCTTCATGGAAATGCAACCACTAAAATAATCAGAGGTGCCAAAAATAACGCATTTTTCACAATATTTGCGGCACTTTTTGTTTAAAATTAAACTCATGTAGTAATTTGCACAGGAAAAGTCTTTTTTATGCCACGCTACAGTCTAAATACATTAACAGCTATTACTGAAAATCGGAGTTGGTAACTTTAAAATTCTTTTCAAAGGTTGACAACATGGAATATGCTTCAGTTTAAGAAGATGTGTTTATTTATTTGCCGTACACAATTTTTTCTTCGCGGTCCACAAATATATGTTTTCTATGTTAGTGTAGTCGCAACGTACTATAGAGTAGATTGGGTGAAGATGCTGTAGTTTTTGACTTAATTGTTTTAAAAATCGCCTGGTGTTTTTATTTGTTATTCATTGATTTCTTGTTAAAGTTTGAACTCTTGTGTATGATTTTAAAACTTATTTCATTTTACAGATATTACAGAAAGCATCGAGAATTTCGAAATCGGCATCTTTCCCCAAGGTATGGGTAAGATGGCCAACTATCTAGGTATAAGATGCATTCTGCAGTTTGAATGTAAACAATGATTTTTGTGAAGCAGTATAAAACATAATGGGGAGAATTAAAAGTAACTTTAATGTTTTAAACATTTTAAAGTTGTTAACTTACTTAATATTATGAAATTACAAAAAGATTAATGTAACAAAAGTAGGCAATTTAATAAAAGAAGAAACTAATAGACATGAAATTTGGTTCAATTCTATGCAAAACTTCAAACACTTTTCAATTTCACAATATCTTAAATGGCAAAAAACGCTATTATAGTGCTCCCTCTTCGAGGAATACTTCTAAATTCAAAGAGAATCAATCGTCTTGCCATAGCCAAAAATACATATATGAAATTTGGTTCAATTCTATGCATAACTTCATTCAGTTTTCCATGATACAAAGCGGAAATACTTACATACCGGCACACAGACATACGAACGGACAGGCAGACAGACATTATTTATAAACATGTTTTTCGGATATCTGACTCCTAAAACGTGTAAATCCGTCGAAAACCGGAAGTCGAAAAAAATCTCGATTACAACATTTATACTTTCTTCTTTCGAAAGAATAAAGAGATAATCTTATGAGGAGATAATTTCTCCTTAAACTATTTTCTTATTCCATTTCTTAAGAAAAATATCTAAACGTTTAAATTATGAATTTAGAAATATTTCAAGTATTCTGTATTTTGAATAACGAAAAGATTTCAAAAACTCCTGCAATTTATAATTATCCAGTAAGTTACCAGTTTTCGTAGAATTTCTTTCTTTCCTTTTAGTTTGAATAACAACCTACATTTCCAGGAGATAAATAAACAAACAGTAAATAGAGTCTCATTTATTAGGTTATAAAATCAAAGCTCCTAGAAACTTTCCTATGGAAATATAATAGTGATAATTTATTTCTTATTCCATTTCTTAAGATAAATATCTAAACGTTTAAATTAGGAGTTTAGAAATATTCAAAGTATTCTGCATTTTGAATAACAAAAAGATTTCAAAAACTCCTGCAATTTCTTATTTATCCCATAAATTACCAATTTTCGTAGACTTTCTTTTTTACCTTTTAGTTTGAATAACAACATACATTTCCAGGAGATAAATAAACAAACAGTAAATAAAGTCTCATTTATTACGTTATAAAATCAAAGCTCCTAGAAACTTTCCCATGGAAATATAATGGTGATAATTTATTTCTTATTCCATTTCTTAAGATAAATATCTAAACTTTTAAATTATGAATTTAGAAATATTCCAAGTATTCTACATTTTGAATAAGGAAAGTATTTCAAAAACTCCTGCAATTTCTTATTTATCTCATAAATTACCAATTTTCGTAGAATTTCTTTTTTACCTTTTAGTTTGAATAACAATCTACATTTCCAGGAGATAAATAAACAAACAGTAAATATAGTCGTATTTATTACATGACAAAACTAAAGCTCCTAGAAACTTTTCCATGGAAATATAATGGTGACTATTTATTTTATTGGGGAAAGGTTGTTTATAGAACTATTTGTATCCGAAGAAATACGAATAGTTTAATATTCCGATTCATATTCTTCTTATTCATGTTACCGAAAGTTATGTGCTTAGCACAAAAATGTATCAAATACCTATATTTATTAAAAGTCAATGGTTATTCAAAGTCTTTTAACGTACGATAGATAACTCTTTATATATAATGCACAATGTTTGTAATCTAGTCGAGTTTTGGTCAGAAAGCAGATATAAGTGCCAAATATAATGGTAAAAATGTGATATTTATGTACATGTTTCTCGTGAACTACCGAAGCAATTTCATTAACATATGGGGCATTCTCACAATCTTTTGACTAATAAAAGTCTAGTGAAATTAAACTTGCTAAAATAACATTTTAATCTGATAGACGAATGCCTTAATGATTCAAAATAAAGAAAAAAGGGTCAGCAGCGAAAAATATTTTATTTAACTGAGGTTTAAGTTAAACTTGCGAGTTTTATTTTCCATACGATTTTACTACTATAACTTTTTATTTTCTTCTAAATTTTTACTTATAATGAATTTGCATAGTACCCACAGGATATTCAAATGAGAAATAATAACAATGTAGTACTTTTAATACAGAATTTTTGTATAACACTGTCTTAAATGGGTGCTAAAGAAGGGACGGTAAGGTAAAAAAGGGGACGGTACAGGAAAAATGGGAAAAAAAGGGACGGTAAGGATGGAACGGTAAGGAAAATTACCACCTATTTTTAGGCAAATCCTGTTAATACTAAGTGATAGCCACAATGTTCATTGATTTTTAGAAACAGTTGTTAACATTAGATTAAATTAATTTTTTTTAATTTACTTTGAAAAGTGCAGGAATAAACCTTGAGGATGGTAAGACTACCAATAAAGCCACGATGCTTGAAATTGATATTTAAATGCTGATTTAAATTCTGCAGTAAATTTCCTGACAAATAATTTTAGACGTTCTTTCTTTAGCATACTTCTGCATGAGAAAAAACTTGAAAAAAATTTAGTGGCTGCATCTGAAGTGATTTTCTGTATACGTTTAGCAAGAGGGATGGTAAGGATGAAAAACCCAGGGACAGAGTTCAAAAAATAATATCAACCGTAAAAATGTGTGCAGGTTAAGTTTTTGCTACATATTTATGTAAAACAACTGTCCCAGTTTCGGAAAAAAATTACATCCAATTACTTTTATTGAAATAATTTTATACAGACAGCTCCAAACTCAAAAATCAGCATCAAGGACACGGGACGGTAGATGAGTTTTCCTGATATTTGGACCCCCAACATCGTCCAAAACTTATTTATCTCGTTAATATTGTTATGCAATCATGCAATGGGATGTTCCTCAGTATATGAAATGAAAAAAAAACACAAAAAAATGTTCTAAATCAAAATTATTATTCAGAGACATAAAAGTCAAAAGATTGTGAGAATGCCCCATATATCGCACCCTTGTTTCAAAAGTGGTACAACTCAAAAATTGGGTTTTTTGAGTTATGACTGTCGTTCTACTTGGTATTTATACTTTTACCAATGACTTAAAGTATCAGATAGTGCATCGAAAATCCAGCCACCAGGTAGCAGTGTGTTTGCAAGATAGCCATTGACCCTTCCACTACCCGGAAACAGTTTTTCGCATTTCCTGAAAAATGGATTTTTTTTAGTTATGACACTTTTGAAGCAAGGGTGGGATATATATTGTATATGTATGTGTGTGTCATGAAAATCGGTGCTGTTAATGAAGTATTATTTGTTAGACCAGTGAACTTTATCAGCTAATAATCTCACTCTACGCATGAAGTAACTAAATATACATATAACAATTTCTCCTAAGAAAACAATCAGATGCAGCAACAAGTCATTATCTAACAGATAAAGGGCAGCAGTAATTAGATGAAAGCATTCTTCTAGAAACTCAATCAGAGTTACATTACTGAACACACTAAGATCACACAGCAGGTAACCTAAAATTATGCCAGCGCACAAGCGAAAAATCAGAATTTATGTTAATTTGTTACGCTACGTCATAGACATTCCACTAGAACTGGAGCCGCAGATTTTGAGTGAAGAGAAACGGTAAAAAAGTTCCACTTTAACCCACTGCAAAGTTATTTATTGGTTAGACCGTAGGAATACAAAAATCCTCAATGCAAAAGGTTTGTAGCCAATAGCAGAACCCAATTTGCTGGTTGATTACTAGGTGAGGAAAAGAAGCAAACATTTCCCAGAAAGCGTGTGAATACATTCGAGGCGTTCTTCGAAAAAGTTTGATCAAGAAAAATGCTATTCTAAAACCGAATGATTTCAGGCTGGAAAAATTATTGGCGTGCGCCAAAAAGAATTTTGAATGGGGAAATATAAAAAAGGATAAAGGTATGGTATACCCATTGTAAATTTAAAATAATAAATTAAAAGAAATAAATTTAATTAAATGGGATAAAGAATTTAGAACATATTTAATATAAGTTAAAAATTTATAATATATTGCATATATATATATATATATATATATACCAACAAAAGAGTATATTTGGCCTGAACTATCACTCCCCCCTCACCAAACAATAAAATACGAAAGACAACAATTTAAAAAGTTAAATTTAGAACATTAAAACATATAAAACCAAGCGAAAATCAAGCAGCAAACCTCGTAGGTAGTAGATTATATTTATAATATAGCCAAGCACTCAAAAATATAAAATATATAATGTGCCAGTGGATTCGGCCATAACAATGGGTATAAAAATCAAAATGTTAAACAGTTGAAGGGTACATAACACATGTACACTACGCCACAATATTAAATGAGTGCTTTACATGAGACACAGTAATAGACGAAAAATGATGTTTGATGAAAAAACCGCCCTCTACCAACTTAGCCACGTTGCAACATTAAAAAATGAAACAAACAGAGAGAGTGCATTTCTAATGTGGTTTTTAAATCCAGATTAATTAAAACTATCTAAAAAGTTTTTTCATTAAATTATGCTGTGTAATTAATATTATAACGTTGTGTATTTAATATTATAACATTGTGTATTTAATATTATTTATCTAAAAATGCTTATCTGATGATACTTTACATTTAACTAGTTGACCCATGCGGCCTAGCCCGTGCCCGTAAAAGCAACATTAAATATACATAGAATTATATTTAAAATATATTAAATGTTTCTTTATGTTTAAACGAAAATCTTCCCAAACTAACCTGATTGTGGGGCCCAACTGCCTTCGGCATCGTACACACTCGAATTTGAATAATTTTATATTTTTAAATAAAAATTTGTTCAAACGAAGGCAGGTTTGGGTAACTACAACAGCATGCCACTTTGCGATGTTCATTATAATTTGTAATTAATATATTTCGGCTAATTATAAAAAAATGAAAAATATAAACCTCGGTTGCATTCTGACCTGCCTTCGTCTATCGTTATCCAAATTTTCAACCTCTACCTTGAGGTAGACTTCCCTAGTCGTTAACAACAGGCAGACAGACAAACATCTTTTTTTATTCATATAGATTACTAGAATAACTTTTGGTAAAAAATGTAAATGGTGCCGCAATTTCTGAATTTTCGAATAAACATTGAAACGGAATAAGAATTACTGCAAAATTTTTGAAGCAAATTTTAATTATTTCTAAAAAATGTTATTACATTAACCTAGAGTAAAGATTTACGCTTCTTGCAATATTTTCATTATATTTTTATATATCACAATTTTAATACCTCTATTCTATAAATATACTAAACGTTTCCTATTTTAGCACAATTTAAAATGTTATTATTGATAGGCTTTTAATTACATTTACTGTTAAACCATGCTATTACATTTACTGTTAAACCATGCTATTTAGAATCCTAAGCTTACGAAATTTCATATTAATAGATGAATAATGAATAATGCGGTCATTTTAGTAACTATAACAAGAGTATTTTAAACATTTACATTAAATATGCAAAATGCTTTGAGTATTAACTGCAAGGCATTCTCTTAAATCATTATTAATGCATCAGCATAGTTGATGCTGTTCCAAGATTTGGTTGTGTCGCGTTAAGTGATGCAGTTGGTCAGCTGTCAAGTTGGAGATATGTCCCTGGAGTTTTGACATGTCAATTAATCTCCCCCCAAAACAGATGCAAAGTTACAGATAATTTTAAACAAAGTATCTTTTTAAACCTTCTTTAAAGCTGCTTTTAAATAATAAACCACATTGGACTAATAAACAAAAAATATTCTACAGAAATTATTTTTCACTTGGAACTATTTTACAGATAGATATCTTAAGTTTTTAGTCTGGAATATTAAACAGAAAAAAACCCAAACTGGGAGTATTTTAGTTTATGTAGTATTATTTATCTTTTTTGCGTGGTTAATGTTTATTGAGTGCATTAAACAAGTTTACATCGGCAATATTGATTTAAAATGATTTTTTTTTTAATGCATTGAGTTATTTATAAGGAGAAATGTTTCCGTGAGTGGTATTAAATGTGCATTTGAGATACAATAATTTATTTTCTTCTCAAAACAGATGCAAAGTTACATATAATTTTAATCAGAGTATCTCTTTATGCCTTCTTTAAAGCTGCTTTTATTGATAAACGACGTTGGACTTATAAACAAAAATCTTTACAAATGATATTTTTCACTAGGGAAATTTTAACAAATATCAGAACAGGAAAGCAAACTGGGCGCATTTAAGTTTGCGCTGAATTATTTAATTTTTTTGCGTTGTTAATGTTTATTAAGTGCATTAAGCAAGTTTGCATAGGCAGTATTGATTTAAAATGTTTTTGATGGATTGAATTATTTATAAGGAGAAATTGACTGAGCCTGAGTGGTATTAAATGTGAAATTGAGATTCAATAATTAATTTTCTCCCCCAAAACAGATGTAAAGTTACAGATGATTTTAATCAAAGCATATCTTTAAACCTTCGTTATAGTGGCTTTTAATGATAAATGACGTTGAACAAATAAACAAAAAATCCTTTTACAGGTGATATTTTTCACTTGGAACGTTTTGAGAGATATCTTATGTTTTTAGTCTGGAAAATTAAAACTGAAAAAAAAAGATGCACATTTAAGTTTATGTAGTATTATTTAACATTTTTGCTTGTTTAATGTTTATTCAGTGCATTAAATAAGTTTGCATCGGTAATATTGATTTAAAATGTTTTTTGATGGATTGAGTTATTGATAAGAAGAAAATTTTCCCCGAATGGTATTAAATGTGAATTTGAGATTCCATAATTAATTTTCTCCCCCAAAACAGATGCAAAGTTACAAATTATTTTAATCAAAGCACATCTTTAAACCTTCTTTAGAGTTGCTTTTAATGATAAACGACGTTGAAATAATAAACAAAAATTGTTTTACAGATGCTATTTTTCACTTGGAACATTTAGACAGACATCTGAAGTTCTTTATCTGGAAAATTAAAACTGAAAAAAAAAAAAAAACTGAACTTATTTATGTTTATGTAGAATTATTTAACTTTTTTGCGTGGTTAACGTTTATTGAGTGCATTAAATAAGATTGTACCTTCAATATTGATTTTAAATGTTTTTTGATGGATTGAATTATTTATAAGGAGAAAATATAAGAATTTGAGATCCAATAATTCATTTTCCCTCCCAAAACATATGTAAAGTTACAGATAATTTTAAACAAAGTATCTCTTTAAGCCTTATTTAAAGTAGCTTTTAATGATAAACGACGTAGGACTATTAAACAAAACAATCTTTTACACATGGTATTTTTCACTATGAACATTTTGACAGATATCTAAAGTTTTTAGTCTGAAAAATTAAACAGGGAAAAAAAACTTGAGCTCAATTAAGTGTCTGTATTGTTATTTAACTTTTTTGCGTAGTTAATGTTTATTAAGCGCATTAAGTAAGTTTGCATCGGCAATATTGGTTTAAGATGTTTTTGATGGATTGAATTATTTATAAGGAGATTCTCTAAGTGTTATTAAATGTGAATTTGAAATCAAATTATTTATTTTCTGAAAATTATATTTATTCTAATGATATTTATAAACTACTCTGGGATCCCTGGCATTATGTTGGCTTAAAATTAAGCACACGTCTGTTTTAGCGTTACTAGCGTAGTATCTTAATTATATATTTTTTTTCATTGGATCTAGACTTACTTTAAAATTTTGAGTTTTTTCTATAAAGAAGATTGATTACAATCTTTAGTGAAATTGATGACTGAAGATAAATTATAATGGTTGCTTGCTTTGGTTGAGTGACAAACAACAGCGGATTATTTATGTAATTGTCTTTATTCTCATTTTATTGTTTTCGTTTTGGGCCTTAAAATAGTTAATTTAAAGAAACGTTGAATGATCAGCATGCTAAAGTTATTCTATCTTTTCCACTTTGTATTTCATATATTATATGGATATAATTTCATTTCTACATTTCCTACTCTCTTAATAAAACCACATTTGAATATTTTATAAGATTTATAGCACACTAAAATAAATTTTAATCATCCAATTTCGTGTTTAGATGCGCAAGGTCGGAGGGTGATCCACAAATGCTTCACATAATGTTCGTCCTGTTTTCTTCTAAAAAAGGAAACAAACAAATTTTCATGCGCGTAACAAATATTAATTGAACAAATATTAATTGAGTCCTGCATATGTGTATTATTATAGCAGACTATAATAGAAAAATCCCAGATTCAAAGGTATATTATAACAGTTTGATTTAGAGAATTTAAATCAAATCATACATCAAATTGAAGATAACCTAGTTTTTCTTACAAATGTTCAATATGAGTCTTACCTTTGTTTTATGGCACACACCCAGCTTAAAGTTCAATTCTTCTCACACTTCGGTTAATAAGTCCGGAGTCATGGAAGTATTATCCTGTTCAATTCTGTGTCTCAATTCTGGCAAATCATTAGATAGCGGCGGAACGCAGACACGATCTATTTGATTGCCTAAGAGGGACCGCTCAGACAAGAAAACAAAGTCTGTAGAGTCCAAGTCTGTGTCCTTCTCAGTAACCTTTTTTAAGGTTTTAAAAAAATTACAGATTTCAGCCAGAGCTGAAGCCGCCAGAATCGCGACAGTGGGCGGTATATATATAGAATCCCGTGTCAGGGTCGCACCCGCCAGGTGAGAAAGAACCTAACACGACAGAGGTCAGGTAAGAGAAGATAGGCGGATAAGATTACAAAACAAGATTCTTTCCGCCGGGGAACAGATCCCCTACAAGACAAGGAGCAGATGAATGTGCGACAAAACTTCCTTGCGACAAGGGGCAGTTGAAACTGCTGCGTGCCCAGGCTATGTAATTAGTATTGAAATTTCAAAAAGGTGTTTATGGATGTGTTTTAGTTTGTTTAGTGGGAGGGTGCCTGTAAGTATGTTATAGAGCCAGCCTTCCTGGAGATGCCGAACGTTTTAAGTGCCAGCGTCGCGTGAGTTCACAGTAGAAGTAGCCATGGCTTGCCGCGCCCACCTCACTGCACTCACACAGGTTGGAAGTTGCGAACTTAAATCTGTCTACGTAGGCCTTGAAGGGGCCATGGCCCGTCAGAAAGCTGGTCGTGTACGGCGTGAGGTTGTAAAGTTCGTGTGTGTGTCTGCCCTTTGTTGATGTGTCACAGTACTCCTGCCATGACGTCAGAATCCTAGATCTCGGGATCCTCTTGACGTATGATTGGGGCACTTGAAGATGGTAGGTTTTTGGGTAGCTTGTTTCGTTAGGTCATCAGCCAGCTCGTTAAGACACGGTCTATTAAAAAGCCCAAAAGGAAAAAATCGAATGGATCTAACGGCTTTTAATTCTTCATCCTAGCAATAACGCTTTGCGCTCATGAGTCGCCATTTAAGTGGTTCTGCAAGCGAGTCAATAACAAAGCAGTTATCGTACTTGCACCTACTTAAAAACTGTTTGAGTTAATCTTTATTTGTGACCTTGAACCAATACTCTACAACGCTTACAGTTGATAATATTAAAATTTATAACTGGGACATTGTTTTATGGACACCGTGTATTTAGCATTGTATGCATAAATCGTCTTTACACATTTTAAATGTTTTTGTTTGTTTTTTTTGTTTTTTTAGGGAAGGTACTTATCAAAATTTATATTCTATGTGAATTACTGAGAAATGCATTGTTGCATACGGTAGGATGAATTGGTTCCTTATTGTTGTATGGCAGGTAAATGTAAATCCCTGTTACTGCTTCTCTAGTTGTGCAGTACTAAATAAGCGGGGGCGTAGGTACAAATATTTTTTCGGGGGGGGGGGGGTATAATTAAAATATTTCCCAACTTATAAGTCAAAAATTTCTTTATTTTCCGACAAAAATGATATGTGCAGTGCGTGTTTAATGATGATGATACTTATGCGTAAAAAAAAATTCTTTCCAAAGAAAAATACTGAGACTAAAAAGAGAAAAATTACAATTATTGGTTCGTCTAATGAAAGTTTTTGTCTTCTATTGTGTATCATAATCGTACTTCATATGAAAATAGCCTCATATATTTTGAGATTTTTGAGAAAGGAACAAGTTTTTGGAGGAAATAGATTATAGACACTGTTGATGTACAGAAGTCGGAAAATTCAGGTCTCATAGATGTATGATATTTTCGTAGCACAGAAAAACACAATGGCAAATTAAGTCTGGCTGCTTTTTGTATTTCTTTTGAAAATTTAACCAGTTTACTGTTACAGAACTCAGAAAGGTTGTCAGAAAAACAATAAATTTTTTTTTTTTTTTTTTTTTTTTTTTTACTTTTATTTAAAAAAAAGAAAAAGGTGTTTAAAAAAATCTAGAATTTCCCAACTCTAAGCTGCTCAAATTTCCCAAGTTCACATATATTGGAGGGGGAAGCTATCCCCTATACCCCCCCCCCCCATCGCGACGCCTCTGTAAATAAGACATCTCTGCTTTGTATAGAGCTTTAGAGGAAGGTGTTTTGTTGATGAGATGTTCTGAAAAATTCGGTACTGATGTATCATCCATGCCAGATCAGATGTACAGCAACGACAATGATACCAATTAACTAATTACAGTTGCCGTTATTTTTTTCTACATTCTGACTGCATTTTTAACCGATCTCAAAAAAGGAGGAGTTTATCAATACGACGCTTCTGATTTTTTTTAATGTATGCTCGCTGATTACTCTGAAACTAGACGACCGATTCTAGACGACCGTAATTTTTTTTTTATTCAAAGATGATACTCTCGAATTGGTAGCACTTAAATCTCATCAAAATTGGGTCCGTACTTTTTTAGAAATTCAACAAAAAACAATAAAATCAATATTTTTTCTCATTCCATTGTATGCTATCTGCTTGCGAATCGCTGAGCAGCTGGATGTTAAGTGCCCAGCACTGCACGAGCTGCCAAGAGAATTACAAAATCTCGGCCTTTTTTATTAATTGAATATAATATTAAATATTTTGCCTATTGAAGCCGGGTTTTTTTTGTTGTTGTTTTTAGTAAAACGTGCACATTATATATTGTATTTTGTGGCGTGTGTTTTAACTTTTTTTTCTATTTTATTTTATATAACATGTTCTTTGAGTAATGCGTTTGAACAATTTCCAAAGAACTGACACAGAATTGCTGGAAAATCTTCTGAAACCAGAAAAATTTAACTGGCATTTCCGTGTGAAGTCTTTGAATATTACCGTTTGGGTTTGGTTTTTGGCGCTGATTGTGATGTTGGGTTTTGTATTGCATGTTTCGATATATATCTCACTCAAAAAATTATTAATAATCAAAATTTAATCATATATTTTATTTCAAATATTATTTATAAATATTTGTGTGATGATGATAAATAAATATCTAAGATGTGAAAAATAAAGGTCTTATTCGCATTAATTTGTATGGTGTAAAAGAAACATTAAGACACAGAATTATAGCACGGGGGTTTTTCTACAAATGTGAATTTGTTCTATAACATCTTTTTCCGCCTTAAAAAACTAATTGCATATTTTTATTTAGAAACCTTATAATTATTCAATTTCTCTAATAAAAAAATAGGTACATTTTGATGTTTTTTTCCAAATAATAAGCGATCCTTAAGGGGTTAAATGAGTTTAGAATTACATAGCTGTTTTACCGCACGATTGAAATTTTGAGGCATCGCTTAGGAATTTATTTTCAGTTTTTGACAGAATTTTCTGGATACGTAAAAGCTGGAATTAGAACGATATTAAAGTAGAAGCTGTTTATCTGAGATTTTTGAAGTCAGATTTAGAAAAATAATCTGATTAAAATGGTTTCGGACTGCAGCTGCCTAACTGCAAGTTTTGGTAGTTTACATTTATTTATATCTCTGAATTCCTGATTCTTCTGAAATATTCGTAAAATGAAATGGCATTCCAAAAGACTGTTTTTCTTCCACTGTGAATCACACGAAACCGAATTACGTAATAATATTTATTCATCTGTACAAATATAATATATATATTTCAGAAAGTAAAATGCAAAAAGTACTTGAATGAATATTTCTTGTAAGACTTCACAAATATAAATATACCCGTTAAAATAAAAAATAAAAAAATGTTATGTAAATATCCATCATGTTTTTTCAGTAGAAGTTTTGCATTCCGCTTAGCATGAGGTTTTTATTTATTTAATTCCGTCTTCAGAATTTTTATTATGCCTTAAAATGCATAGTTATTTAAAGAGTTTGAATCAATGTTTCACACTTTCCAAAATAATTCCACATTTTTTTGTGTTTCTATTTTTTAAATTTCTCTAAGACGATGAATTCAAAGTCTCTCATTTATTCTTTGTATTTGTTTACTTATTGTTTTTAACTAAAATATAAAATAATCAATCTACATACTCTAAGGTTGATTTCACTGAAATACGTGACAGTAAAAGAAATGATCTTTAAATGAGATCATTCTTTAGTTTAGTTTAGTCGAAAATTTTGTCTAAAAATGAAAGGCCTAATTATAGGAAAAAAATGGTAACTGTTTTGTAAATATCTGTAACTGTTCGTTTATTTTCGTCGTATTGTATTCAACTTTTTAAACAGAATCTTTCTTATTAACCCCTTGAGGGGCTGTGGGATATATTTTATCCCACCTGCGATTAACGAAGATTTGCACCGGAAAAATTTTATCAAATTTTACTTTTCTAACTTTGGGGGAAAAAAGGTCGGAAAATTGCGTTTCCTTATTTTTAAATTTTTTTTCTAAATTTCCGGTGGGAATTCAGCATTTCACAAACGTAATTGCTTGCTCTTAAAGGGGTTAATATAAGTAGGACAATTGCGTCATAAAATATAATAAATAAGATTTAAACGTTTAAAACAGATATACTTGCACAATGGTCGCATAAACAAGAATTTCACATGAACTTGTACAAATAAAATTAACGATAAAGCATAATTTCGACGTTTCGAACTGTTTCAGCAATCGTCTTCAAGATAAATATGATGTTGAAATGTTTAAAAGCCTACAGACGAAAACTTCCTGACGATTCTTTATCAATTATACGAATGGAAAACTCCAGTCAGAAAAAAAAAAACAGAAAAAATTGAAATTAAATAAGTTGAGATGAATCGAAAGTTCACCTGCAGACCACGGGGTGTCACCAGCTACCAGCTATGAATGGGGACGCATTACATTTTAACAATTTTTTGTATTCTTCGGTGAGTATTATGCACTTTAAAAAATAATAGTTAATTTTATATTATAATACTGGCAGTTGGGGCGCCAGTATTATACTGTAAAATTAAAAGTAATAAACCTTAAATAAACAGTAGCATATTTATAAATGAAAAGGCAGAACTATACCATATATTACTAAGCGGCATATTACTATTTATTTTACGGTTTATTATTGTTATTTAATGGTACACTGTAAAACAAATTCCGTTAAAATGCGGAAATTGTACTGGCAATCGAAACATCAGTACTATTTCCGTAAATTCCAGAAAAAATTACGTTTTTTCAAAAAATTTACAAAAAAAAAATCCCTTTAAAATACAGAAATGGTACTGGTGTCTCGATTGCCAGTGCAAATTCTGCATTTTAAAGGAATTTTTTTTACAGTGTATAGTTGTTGATTTTACAGTATTATACTGGCACCCTAGCTGCTAGTATAATACTGTAAAATTAACAGTAATAAACCGCAAATAAACAGTAGCACACCTTTTTGTAAATGAAAATGCAGAACTGTACCATATATTACTACTTAGCGGCATATTACTATTTATTTTACGGTTTATTATTGTTATTTAACGGTGCACTGTAAAACAAATTCCGTTAAAATGCGGAAATTGTACTGGCAATCGAGACATCAGTACTATTTCCGTAAATTAAAAAAAAAATTACATTTTTTCACAAAATTTACGGAAAAAAATTCCTCTAACATACGGAAATTGTACTACTGTCTCAATTGCCAGTGTAATTTTTGCATTTTAACGGATTTTTTTACAGTGTATAGTTGTTGATTTTAGAGTATTATACTGGCACTCCAGCTGCCAGTATAATACTGTAAAATCAACAGTTTATTTTTTGCAGTGTGGTTTCTCATTTTCTGTCTTTTTTTTTTCCTGTTACTTACCGCACACCAATAATTCATTCCTATACTGATATTCAAATAAGGTGTTCCTTTTTTTATTGAGAAAAGATAATGTCTGTCCATCAGTTTTAGCTCAGATTTAAAGTGATATAATAATCTTTTAATTATCAGTTATCCTAATCAGAATATCATACCATTATGCACAATATTAGTAACATTTTAAATGTTCGCTAAAACGATAATATAAATTCACTATAATGCAAAAGAATGTTTAAAATTCCAAATAGCGTCATGAAAGTAAATAATTTATTTATTTTTAATTGGCGCATTCAGGAAAATTCTTAAAATACGCGTTAAATGTACAGATACGAATGATATAGAGTTCATTGCAGTTAATGTTCAAGTCTGAAAAGAATAAATTCAAAATTCAAAATGAAAAAATACCTAAGAGTCCGGAAAAATTATTATATCAAAAATTTTACTTATCGGTTGTATGAATAGTCCCATAACGAAGCATTTCCCTTCTATTTTCAGAAATATTTAAAATATAAATATAAAATATTTCTTAGTTTACAAAAAGTTTCTTTATATTACGAAACATTACATTTCTAAAACCAAATAACAGAAAGAAATCAAAATAAATGCATTTTCAAAACTAAGATAGGCATCTTTACAACGTTAAACTAAAGTCTTGGAAACATGTTGTCGAAATTCTTGAATTTTATTTCCAAAAATCCAAAAGCGCATAAATAAAATTCTGTTGACAGCCTTCTTCGTTTTTGCATTTTTTATCTCGTTAAATTTTAGAGGAATACTTCTTTTTTTTTTGTTGTTGTTGCTATTTCTTCCTGTTTCTATTCAGCAACATTTTGCAAGATCATTACGTTTTATAAGACTTTTTTTTTAATTATAAAGATAATACATTGATATAAAATCTAATAAATAATTACAAATGCTTGAGTTATTTTTTATTTTAATGGAGTTCTGTTTAACATGAAGTTATTGAGGCTGGTTAGACATGATATTTTAAAAGAACCCAGAGGCTAGTAAATGGACATACTTCAAATTAAAGAGCGCTCTTATATAATGTGTAATATTTAATAGGTACTTTTATGAAAACCAGGCGCAAATCTATCCAATAGCATTTTTTCCCCTCGCCAGTAGCCTGTTTATTTTTCGCGAGCGTAAGATAAAACAATGCCTTGATGTTGAAATAAAAACATATATAGTATTTTTTCATATTAATTTTTTTCCCTTCTTTTTTTTTTGGGGGGGGGGGGGTGTTTTTGTGTACCCATGGTTCTCAAACATAAAAAAAAAACTCCAACACAGAATTTAGAGGACTTACTTCTTTTATTATAAAAACTTTTAAAGGGGGGCCGTGAACATACAGACAAAGGGGAGAAGTTCGCAAGCTGCCCAGGGGCAGGCCCCACAAGGGGGAACAGTTGACGTCTGCAACGTTCAAGATCAGAAGTGATAGTGAGTAAGATTTTGTTACAATTACTCACGCATTGACGAGCATAAGATAACCACTTCTAAGATATTGGCGATAAATACGAATCGGGCAGACAAAGTACTCGTAAAAATGAGGGAGCTTTACATTGAGTTGAGTTATACGCCATGGCGGGCTTATAGGGTTGTAAGATAAAAAAATTCTATGGTTTTTGCGGGGTAACAGAAAAATAGCTCTACACGTGATATTACATGTACGTTGCAAATTTTACGACAAAAGCCTCCATTAGTCAGCGGGGCATGTGGTAGATATCTGACAAAATAAAGAGAGCATAGGTAGCAATGCAAGCAAAAAGTATGAGAGAAATTAAGGCACAGTTCTGTGTTATTCATAAAATATGCATTACTTATTGTCGGCTGAGAGGCCAAGGGAATTCATTTCTATTTTTTTTTTTTATCTCAACGGAAATCGCTGGCGGTTAGGATTTATTTGCATACACATGTCTGTGTGAAGTTAAAAGAAAAAGGAAAGGAAAAGACAGAAATAGTGCACGCAGTTTAATTGAACTTTTAAAGTATTAATTTAAGTTACATAATAGTGAGAGGGGGGGGGGGGTGAATAACTACAGAGGTATGATAGTAAGTGTAAAATGTAAAATTAACTAAACTATTTTATTTGTGGGGTGGGGCGGGGGTAATGAAAATACAAAAATGAAGAAGCCAAGTTAAATGTTAATTTTTGAGGGTGGGGGGGGGGGGGAGGTTTTAAATGAATATATAACTGAAAACCGTTATAGAGGAGCTGCGGTATTTCGTATGGAATTAGAAAAAAGTGTGTATTTTAATCTGCATAATACTTTAATGTATGTTTTTAAAATTTAAGTTGCGTAGTTTAACTGAAATAAGAGAAAGGTTTGTATTTTAAATGAAATGAATACAATATGAATGATGCCGATGGGAACAATACTTGGCGGTTTATCACCTGCACCCAGCTAATATAAAAATACTATTTATTCTTTGAAATGTTGAAAATGTTCCATTGAAATGTTGCCGCATTGTTTCATTAATTGTTCCTGCTTATAGAAACAGTCATTTTTAAGAAAATGTACAATAACCACCTTAGCGTTACCCATGACTCCAAAATACATCCTTTACCTGTAGAAGCTTCAGAAAACAATATGATTTTTGCGATTTAAAGAGGCACTTATAAAAGCGAAGTTTAATTTGCTGCCCCTTATTTTCGGAAAAGTTTCCGAATAGTGTGATAATCTTTAATTAGTTTTCTCAACTCTTTGTATAGATTTTTTGGATGCTATTAATTGTTAATTAAACAGTTTCAGCCTAGTAATTGAATTTATAGGTGCAAGAGTACAAAAATAATAGTAAATTTCTTCCTAATGTTAGTGCTTTTAATGTATCGTGTTAGTCTATAAAATATGTTTGTTAAATACGAAAACGTTTACTTGATGATAGCTAGCATAAAAAACCCCCTATATTTGGGTTGAGAAAACTGATTAATATACAGTAAACACCCTTTAATCCCGCACGTTCGAGACTTGATGTACGCCGGATTACGAAATTTTCGGATTACAGGATGAGTGTGGGGAAAATGTTAGAATTAAACAAAAAATGATAAATAGCATGTTTTTTATTCTTTAAAAAGCTTGAATAGAATAAAAAAATATTTATGTAAAGTACAACGTATGTACATGACTGTAAAATGAAAACGTGCACTGCAGGCCTACACACTAGGCCTACTTGTAGAAGGCTTCTTAAACAGATCTTGAATATAAGTTTGTTTTGTAGTAGTCTTCGCTTTTCTTTTTTTTATGAAGTCATTTTGTATGATGTGGAATTTCATAATTTCCGCATCGATGAACGAACTGCTGCGCTCAGAAAAATTGATAAATGTAGTCAAGGCATCAGCTGCTTGATTCCAACTCATGTCGTTTGTCTTGTGCACATCATCTTCATCAAAGTCAACGTCTTTGGGCGGTATTTGGTTTATAATACTCTGAATGATGACTCATCTGTCAAAATTTCCTCTACCAGCTCATCAAAATCTGCTTCAACCCACTCTTTCATTTCTTCTCGATTCAGTTATGACTTTGCGAACCTGGGCCAAAACTAGAGAGGGGGGACAGAGGGGGCACGTGCCCCGTTCGCCGATTTAACAGAAGGTGAAGGGGGCGCCAGAATGAAGATTTTGTTTGACGTTTGATACAAAAATGTATATATATACGAAATTTGTACAAAAATGTCTCGCAGCCGGAAAATTTAAAGGAAAACTTAATCAAATGCATTAAACTTTACAAAAAGATTTAAAAAGATTCATCTACAATACAAAATTGCAAATGAATAAGAAAAAAGGCTTTTTTCATTCTCCCATTCCAAAAGTATCATATCTATGCCTTTCGACTTTGCCTTCTATCTTTCACTTCCTGTGTAGGAAAATCACTACCATTTTTCAAGGTCAAGCTCTATTGTCGGACACTGTCCACTACTGATAACTACCAATTGCGAAGGGACCCCTCACAGTCTGAGTTTTCTATTAGATAAAAAAATTCCATGAAAGCTGTTTGTTGTTTTTCGGCTGAGCAGCGTTGAGTTTATTTTCTTTCTTTTTTTTTTTTTTTGGCTTGCTATGGGCGATGACTGACCGGACAATAAAAACAAACAGGAAGGGAAATGTACAAAGTCAAACTCTTAGTAAAACCGTTTTTTTTTTTTTTAAGAGTACAGCATTTGTAGTGGTACAGTAAAAAATCTTGCACAGGGTGTCATATCTAGTAAAGCAAAGCCCCCCGCCTCTATCGCCCAAAATGATTTTTTTTCTCATCTTTCTGGCCTTTCTAGGCGTTTTGCCACCCTGCAGTGGCGTATCTAGACTAATCATTTCTGAGGGGGCTGAGGTGCAGTAAAAGTTTCTACGAGGGAATCACAGGAATCGGAAAAAATTCCGCTGTAAACATTTTTTATCATAGCAGGTAACACATCTATTACACAATAAACCGACTATGATGAAAAAATACAAACGTACAGCAAGATGTCGACCTCATTTAGGCCTATACAAAAAAAAAAAAAAAAAAAAAAAAAAAATCCTTTTAATTCCGTTTTCAAGTTTTTAATGAATCAATGTTTGGCAAAGCTGATTACGTAGTTCAGTTTTATATATTTTAAATTTAAAAGTAAGTTGTCTATTAGATTCTTAGTAAAATTGTTTTTGTAAATTTACTTTATAGTGGAGGGGGGGGGGGCGCCAAAATACATGCTTGCCCCGGGCGCGAAAAAGGCTAGTTTCGGCCCTGTTGCGAACAACCTAAAACATCTTCTAGTTCATCGTCAACTGTACAGTTTTCAGTAACTTCAATATTTTCGTAAATTACTTCAGACCAAAGTTTATGCCATGACTTTTTCAAAGTTTCTTGTTTCATTCCTTATTCTGAAGTTCCATCAGATTATTATAAACATCAGGAGTGATCAAATAAGGAATACTGTTTTTTACCATAGTCGTGCCGGATTATTCAGCATGCCGGACCTTAGGATGCCGGATTAGAGGTTGTTTACTGTACTATAAAAACTACTCCTAAACGTTCCCGAAAATCTTTGGCAGCACGGGAAACTTTGCACAACTTTTTCCTTAAATCTCGAAATATGTTTCTGGAGTTTCTACAGATAAAAAATTGCTTTTCGGAATTGTAGTCATTAAATAACTCTGAAGACGTTATTCCCTGTATCTTTGTTCGTATATTATGTTTTCCTAGATAAAGAAAAAATTGTCTATTTTGCAATGTAGTTAATTGAAAAACTGTAATACGCTTCGCCCTTTCATATAGCTTTTACTTGCGTGCTACCTATTTTTTCTTTTGTTTCATAAGGAAATTGCCATCCCCATGTCTTATCCCATTTTGCCGTTTTTGCAAGAATAGCAAATTATCTTTCGCCGAAATCGAGTATAATTAATACATTTTTTTTAGTCGTTATCCCCTTTTGACACTCTTGCAAGAATAGTCAATTTTCTTTAGCTAAAATTGAGTATAATTATTACATTTCTTTTAAACATATTTACTGCTCTTAACATACAATAATACGCAACACATAGATTGTTCGAAAACTTCACAGGCAAGTAATCGCATTACTTTTTTTTTATAATTATCTTTATTTTGAAAACTAATCATTATTAACAAAATACCTCATTACTGAGATTTCTCACTAATTACATTAATTTATTTTCACACAAGATGTCAAAGACTTCAATAAACATTAACACGGGAGGATAGTTTTTTGCTTTATTTTTGTGCTTCTTTCTGCAGCATCATATTATATATATATATATATATATATATATATATATTGGAAATCATCAATTAAAAAAGAGAACAGACTTTTTTTCTCAGCCATACGATGTACCATACTTAAAACATTCTTTCGCCGTTTTAGTAACGGGATGAAATAATCTTTAAATTATTGATATACGTAAAGGATTTTTTTAAGAGGGTTTTTAGTGAAATATTCTTTTTTAATATTTCGTTGTAAATTTAATTAAGGATGTATGATGTTATTTATATATATATAGTTTCTAAGACATATTAGAGGAAAAAAATAAAGCTAAAATAATATGTTTAGTATTTTCTTTAACTAGAATGAAATTCATATTTTATATCGTTCTAGAAAAGAATAATATATAAAATATAAAAGCATAACGCTTAACTCTATTCATAAACTTTCTAATATTTTTAAGAATACCTTTTAATATTTTATAAAATGTTACAGTACTTAAATGCATACATAAAATTTCTATAAACAAGAGATTAAATTAATTTTGTGATAAGAGATTTATTTAATGATGAGATGATTTTACAGTATTTTAAGTCGTAAAATATTGTATCATTTTTCATTTTGTCTTAGATGAAACAGAGAAAAAAATACAATTTATACTATAAATTGTATTTTACTATAAAATACAGGGGTATACAGGGTGATTAAAAAAATCGTTTAAAAATGACATGACAAATCAGGAATATGACAAAGATAAAAAAAAAAATCACATAAGAACGTAGGGTCACAAATGCTATCCAGAGCTACTAGAAGGTATTTAAAGTAATATGTAATGCAAAACAAGAAACAAAACCATTCCACATCATTTACTTATATTAGGCACATGCTACAAATGTACGACCACTACAACAAAGGCTCAAAGTTTTTCCCACATCCATCGAGACACACCTGACATCGACGCTGCATTGAACGGCAAACCTTCTCAAATTTACCAGGTGTATCTGGAACACATACTGCTGCTACAACAATTCTTTCTGCTAAGTCTTTCGGCGAAGACACAGGTGTTTCATAGATAATTCCTTTTAAAAAACGTCAAAGGAAAAAATCAATTCGAGGCTGCTGATCAGGAGATCGTGGATCGATGCGATTGGTCCACCGCAACCAATCCAGTGCCCAGAAAAATTAGACTGCAGATGTGTTCTGACTTGCTGAGTGAAATGCGCGGGAGCTCTGCCGTGCGGAAATCGAATGCGTCGGCGAATACGCATAGGAACATAATTCAGCATGTCTGGCAGAACTACTTGCAATAATGCAAGGTAAATGCAACCATCAAATCTTTCTGGTAGAATTTATGGACCAAGTAAACAATCTCCAACAATGCCATCCCACACGTTAAGTGTAAATTTGCGTTGTGAGGCATGCGTACGTGTAGAATGTGGCTTTTCATCTGCCCAAGTAAACTATTTGTTAACGTTCATCACATCCTCTAGTGAGAACGTAGCCTCATCATTTAAGAGGATTGCTGTGAAATTTCGGTCTGCATCATTTTCTTGGAAAAATCACCGCGGAAATTCCATGCGCTTGTTGTTGTCTGCCATTTCCAATGCCTGGACGCGTTGTAAATGAAAAGGATGCAGTCCTTTAATAATAATAATTTTAATTTAATTTCTAAGAGAATTTTAAATATTTTTCTTCTGCAAAGCAGCTAGTAAATTTTAAATTCAGAAATATTCATTTAATTTCAGTAATATTTAAAATATTTTAATTTAAACTAAAAAGTACTGGTGATTATTTTTTTAAATGTATTTATGTGCCTGAAATTACTAAGTTCCAATACATTCAGTTTTTCACGTAAAGTTATATCGATACCATTTATTTTATCACAATTTTCTAGTTTGTTTAATGAATGGGCTTAAATATATTTTTGAGCAATTACCAATGGCAGGGCCTGTTTACTAGAGAGACTGACTTGTCCCAGGCTTTGGTCCCGCTGCAGATAAAGGCACCAAACTGAGTAAAATCCTTTAAAGGACAATTTTAAAAAATGCAGGTTACTGCTGTCCAAAAACAAAGAAATTTTGATTAACTGATCGCAGTATCGTAATAAAGAATACACAAAATAAGTACTATAAGTTTAATAATATCAGTTAAATAATATCAGTTAAATAATATCTTAATAAAATATCCTATAAAAATGGTAATGTGGAAAAAGTATCTGTTGAATGGGCAATACTAGCGCCAATTGCGGGCGCACTCCCTTTGAAGTTTTAGTTTAGGATGCGTCATAAGCGTGCGCAATCACTCAAAAAATTTTACTTCAGAACTGAATGTTGATTTGATGTGAAACGCATCGCATACTTTGAAGTGACAAATTGTCAACCTTTTTGGAGGAACGTAACGTTCCTCTTTGAAATGTTAACCATCATTTTATGTAAATAATGTAATGTAACTATTTCTTCATGTAAATGCATGAATCCTTTAAACCATGATTGTTTTATTTTGTTCGAAAAAAATTATATTTTAGTCTATTTTTGTTAATTATCGACCAGAATTTTACTAGTAAAAATTGTGAAAAAGTGAAAAAAATTATTTATGTTTCTGTTGGTCATAACGTTACACCTAAGCTACAAAACAACTAGTATGTTGTGGTCATCATAATTTTTTTTTATATAAATCATATATTTAGCACTAATTGATATCAAGGTATACCTGAATCTGAAGTTTGATGAAAATCCGTGCATTAGTTCTTGAGATAGAGCTATAGTGGAAATTCTGAAAAATGCAGCATAGCAGCACCACCTGTTGAGCGATTTGCAACAAAACTTTAACAACACTAATTCATATCAAGGTACACCTGAATTTGAAATTTGTTGAAAATCCAAGCATTAGATCTTGAGATAGAACTATTGCGAATGTCGCAATAAGTGCAGCATAGTAACGCCACCTCTTGAGCGATTTACACCAAAATGTATAAAACGTCAATTCATGTCAAGGACTAACTAAATCTGAAGTTTGATGAAAATTCGGACATTAGTTCTGGAGACTGGGCTATTGCGTAAATGGCGAAAAATGCTGCATAGCAGCGCCAACTGTTGGGCGATTAACACCAAAATGTGTAAAACGTCAATTCATGTCAAGGACTAACTGATCTGAAGTTTGATGAAAATCCGTGCATTAGTTCTGGAGATTGAGTTATAGCGGAAATCGTCAAAAATGATGCATAGCACCGCCACCTGTTGAGCGATTTATATCAAACACTAATCATCACAAATTCATATGAAGGAATAACTGAATATAAAATTTTATTAAATTTCGTGCATAAGTTGAGATAGAGCGTCCACAAAATTTGTGTCACATACATACAGACTCACAGACTCGCAGACAGGCATTTTGCAAAAACATGTTTTTCGGAATCTCTTACCCCTAAAACGCGTGAATCCATCAAAAAGCGAAAGTCGAAAATTTTCACGAATCCAATATATTCTTGTCAGGATAGGAGAAAGTTAAAATGGCTCAGAAAATAATAATTTTAAATTATATACTTCCTTTAAAGGGTTTAGACTGCAATATAACAACTATTCAACGATATAATATTTTCTATAATGCTTTTAATAGTTTAAAAAATTAATAATTACTACCTTATAAGGAGAGAGAAAACACGCCAGTCGACACATTGCGCGCAGTATCAATAAAAGATATTATAACCATCCCGTGATAACCAATCGGATCAAAAACAGACTTCACGACCATAAATGCATGTTATCACGTGTAAGTAACACATAATAGTTCGCCAATAGATCATTAGAAATTGCTAAATGGCAAAAAAGATCATGTAACTTCTAAGTTATACTATTCATTTAAGGGTTAAATTTTAAAATTAACTGATCGCCTTTGAATCTGATTTTGTTTTCAATAATTTCGAGGTCCAATATATTTAAATAACAGATACCTCGATAAGCAACTTATCTATACTTCTGTTCTCTAAAAATAGCTTAAATTAGATATGTTGTAGACAAAATAGTTTTATTATAATCAATTTTTAAGAAATATTTAAAATGAAGAATTACTTAACCCATTTATGCCTAGCGTCCCATTTTTGGGACGCTTCGAATTTTAATAAATTTGCATAATTTTCTTCTTCTTTATAACATGAAAATTGTATGAAATGATTATCTATAAATGTCTTTATCTGTTACCGAAAGATGGTAGCATAAGATGTATATTTATTTGCTTAAAATGAAAACTTTTTTCGGCGTGTATAGATTTCTCATTTTCAAGATGGGAAAATGTAAAAAGTAAGTTTATTTTTAATTTAATTTTTTTATACCAATTATCGAAAGAAATAAGTCGTAATCGTAGCTTGTAGACTTCTTTGAAATAAGTACTTTTTTTAATTGTGAAGTCATGTGTTCAAACCTATTTTGTATGCATTTTTGTAACGTACAAAATGCGCTAGGAACGAACGGGTACATATTTTTATTACCCATTTAGGGGACAGTTATTTATGTAAAGTACTTTTCAAGATGATTATGAAACAATTTGTTTTTAAGCCTAAAATACCATTATTCTTAGTTTATTATCACTAATACTTATAATGTTATTAGTCTCTGTAAAGAAATAGGTTTTTATAGTAATTCGGAAAAACACAAATTACAGTATATAATATGCAATTTAAAAGTTTATTTTAAATAAATATGGTCAAAACATACGATTATGCATATTATATTATTACAAATATTATACATAGTCCCATAGTTAGTACGTTTACATTTTATCAAATAAATACAAAATTTTTAAGCGTATTTTTTTTCTTAGTATTTTCCCAGTTCATTTTGCAACATTTTAAAGTGATTTTAGCAACAAATTTGAGAAAATAAAAATTCAGGCACAAATGGGTTAAGTACCAAATAGAAAATTCAAATAATCTGAGTTTCATGAGCATTCGTATAAAAGGCAGAGTAACATACAAATACCCCTAAAACTTTTTCTAACTACTATTTTGAATAATACTGCATTATCAAGATTAGCTCAAACTCAACCTATAGAAGTAGATTTTAATAAACAAATCAAAAATTATCTTTCGTACAAATAATTACCAGGAAGCCATCATAAGAGAATCAATTGAAATAATTGCTAATAAAGATACATCTTGTAACGATGCACTGTCATACGATATCCATGGTGTATGGAGGTGTTTTGCTGCATAATAGATGAAAGCTTGTTTGTCGAAACTTTATCTGGCATCTCATCTGACGTACAACATTTAAATTTAAATTACAATGTTTTCTTCTGGCCGATTGTCGAATTAGGGCAAAGAAAATAGTAACAGCTTTTAAATCCTACTGAAGACGGCCTTGTAATGGTTGAAAAAATTCTAGGTTTTTATGATGTATTTTGAGATATTTTTAATTTGTATTTTAAATATCTTTATATTATATTTATGCACCTAAAAGTAATTTTGTACAGTTATTTGTGCTTTGTGTGTATTTTAATTTTTATTTAAATATCTTTATATTATATTTATGCACCTAAAAGTAATTTTGTACAGTTATTTGTGCTTTGTGTATATTTTAATTTGTATTTAAATATCTTTATATTATATTTATGCACCTAAAAGTAATTTTGTACAGTTATTTGTGCTTTGTGTATATTTTAATTTGTATTTAAATATCTTTATATTATATTTATGCACCTAAAAATAATTTTGTATAGTTATTTGTGCTTTGTGTATATTTTAATTTGTATTTAAATATCTTTATATTATATTTATGCACCTAAAAGTAATTTTGTACAGTTATTTGTGCTTTGTGTATATTTTAATTTGTATTTAAATATCTTTATATTATATTTATGCACCTAAAAGTAATTTTGTGTAGTTATTTGTGCCTTGTGTATATTTTAATTTTTTAACTACTATTTTGGTTTGAAGGAGGCCCCAAAAATGATGAACGTTGGGCCTCGGGAAACCTTAATCAAGCTCTGATTACCATATTAAATTGCATAACACTTAAATCAACATCATACTTTCTTAAACTAGTAAGAACAAACAGAAGAAGGAGAAGTATTATTGGATTTGTCTTTTGCTGTCTATCCATAACGTTATCTATCAATATTAGCTTCAAGAACGAAAGTCGATTCCTTTTTTAAGATTTTTACTTCTGCCAGCCATCTAAAGTATCCGTTTTTAGGATTTCCATTTGTCTAAGTTTAGCTTTTGGAGTAACAGTTGTTATTTTGAACTTTTTTTAAGGGAGAGAAACTCCAGCATACCGCTTTACTGACTATAATGAGGAATTTATTTTATTTTTTAAATTAATGGTTGTGAGACTTGTAGAAGACAATTTTTCAGTAAATAAACTATTTTTTTATACAAAAATTCAGAAAGAAAATACTCATTGTTTTTTTACCCCTCGATTTCTTATGCATCATTGGAATAAAGAATTTCATACATTTTAAATAACTTCATCTAATTGCACTTGACAAAAATGTAATTGTAAATTGTTGAAATTTCAATGGTAAAAGAAGGGTGTCGAAAGATTCAGCGTATTTTACGAATTTGTCTATATGCATTAATTAACAAACAATACTGAATATTTATTTACTATTTTTTTAGTAACCGACAAAAAAAAGTATCGTAACTTAGAATTTTATAGAAAACAAAACGAATTCATTGGCATACGTGGCCGTTTGTAAACAGGCGGCTAATTTAGAACACATTTGGTAATGTCCACGGTAGTACTAAATCAAACTAGGCAGTTAGGCTGTTTCACAATAGATTGTATAAAATGGGAGAAAATATAAACAGGAACGCACCTAAGACGATCAAACATTAGTTTCTGCATACTCTTTGTTTTCGGAAGCCGCTTCTAGTAATCTGAGACGATTCTACTATCTAAAGGGGTGTTACGCTGAGATGGACATTTTCCGAAGTTCTACTTTGGCGTTCATTTGTACGTTTTCACTAAGATTGTCGCTCAGCCAAACGCAGTTAAACAAACTCCGCTCATCCCTACTTTAATAAAATCAAAACAGACCTGACGCATGCGCAAAAACGCAGAGGGTTTTGCTTTCCAAAAACAAACACTATATCACACAAACTCTGCCACAAATCAACATATACAAATGGCACTAGTACCACACTTACTTGGTAATAACGTCTAATATTAAATGTTATGCATGGTTTAGATTTATTGGAGGCCGTCTAGGTAAGAAAAACTCTACCAACTCCGGGTTTTTTCAATGGCAGTACCTACCTTTGACACTATTGTTAAATTTTTTAGATTACAAAGGTACATACATATACACGCACTTGCTCTAACGCGTAATGCTTTATACACCAAAATATTAAACAGTAATTTTTTCAATCATGTAATTATAAATAAGTAAAAGCACATTCTAGTTAATTTTACTTATATTTAATTTCTACTTCATTATTATAGATTTTTCATAATCTTTTAGCCTAAAAAATATTTAAAATGTCAATTCAAAGTGCATTATTGAGGTAAAATATAAAATAGTCTGCATTTTTAAAACATTATACAGTCGGCTCTCGTTAATTCGAACACGTCGGGGCCACAAGAAATGTTCGAATTATCCAGAATTCGAATTATGGAAAGTATGAGAGGAAAACATGTTTAAAGGGGTACTATTACAAAGGAATTAAATGTTACAATATTTTTTTTTATTTAATTCGGCTGTTATCGTTAGAATATGACTTAATATTGAATTAAAAGATATAACTACATAAACTAATTAATAATATTAAAATAATATAAATAAAACATAAAAATTAATAATACAGTATTTTAAACAGCATTTTAAAATTTTTATTAATTGTACTATATTTTTCTTACCTGAAATTAGATGAACATTTAAGAAATTATTTACACTATTTATCATCACTATGAAAAAAAAATTATCAATTGTTGTTTGCTTAGTCCTATTCATTTTTTACTTTTTAGCCAGTTATTCTATTTGTAACAAACAGTTGAGTTCTTTTTCCGATGACGGCTGCATGAGGATAAATGCACCCAAACACTCAATTGATTATGTAATTGACTTTTCTGTGGGTAAGGAAAGCACTTGGGACATAGTAGCAGAATCGTCACAATCTGACTCTGTCTCCTCATTGCATTTTTCATGAAATTTTTCAACAATTTCTCCCGAAGTTAAGGGTCCAGATACTTCTAAACTATTGTCAGGGGCTACATACTCTGCGAGCGTAATATCACACTCGAACTTTTCAGAAAAGTTTGAAAATTCTATTTCTTTGAAAGTTCTGTCGTTTTCATCATTTCATTATTACAATAATTTTCTTAAATAGATGGATAAATGCGGCATGTTGAAAGCATTTTTCTATTGTTTCACGTTACGGCGTCCCACGCCGCATATAAATCGTTGACGGCCGTGAGTAATGTTACGTCGTAGCTGTCTTTAAGATCAATCGAAAATAAAATTTGTTCAAGAACCCTTTTACGATAATGAGTTTTAAATTTTGACCTTGGTCCATTTATACCTTGGTCCATCCGTTGCAGTTGTGCTGAAGTATTAGAGGTAAATATTCAATTTTTATAGAGCCAGTGTTGTTAGTTTACAATGACTCTGCACATTATCTAGCAGCAATAAAATTTTTCTGTTTTGACGAGAAAAATTTATCGAGTTCTTTTAACCAACTGATGCAGATTTCACACGTAATCCAGGCTTTGACCTTTGAAACATAATCAACAGGCAGTGTTTTAACTCCTTAAAAGCAACGTGGCTTAGTTGATTTACCAATAACTAACATTTTTAACTTCTCACTTCCATCCATATTGGCATCTACCATCACAGTTATCCCGTCTTTTCTAAGATAGTCACTTGTGCACGTTTCACCTTTAAATTTCGTTTCACCTTTAGGTTTCCCCTATCTTTAACAGATGTCCACCCTGTGTATTTCTCGGAATGCCAATGGGTCAAATGCCAGAGAAGGGATTAGGAACAAGCACAATGGAAGAAGGGGTTGAAGTGTCATTGGTGGACAGACGGGGCACTAAGAAAACGGATATCAGATGCATGGGATTATATGTATACTAGTTCAGAACAATTCTGACAAAAATGAAAGAAAGAAAGTTATTTTAAGGCTCTGAAGTCCGTGAGAAAGTAAGGAAAAATTTAAAAATGGAATGCTCGTTAGTTCGAACTAAACGAAGTCAAGAGAAAATGAATTCGAATAAATGAAAAATTTTAACGTTATTCTGCCATAGAAAATTTCCGGACTTCATGTTTAGTTCGAATTAAGCGAAGATTCGATTTATCCGATTTCGAATTAACGAGAGCCGAGAACGAGAGTATAGAAAATTGTATTTTTGCGTTTCTGCTTCAGTATTAGGAGCATTCTCACAAACTTTTGACTTTTAAGTCCCTGAATAATAATTATTGTTTTAGTAGATATTCTTGTGTCTTTTTTCTTAATTTCATATACTGGGCAACATCCCATTGCATGACTGCATAACAATATTAACGAGATAAATATGTTTGGAACGAAGTTGAGGGTCCAAATATCCAGGAAACTCCTATACCTTCCGTCTCCCTGATGCTGATTTTTAAGTTTCTAGCTGTCTGTATAAAATTGTTTCAATAAAAGTAATTCGATGTGATTTTTTTTCCGAAACTGGGACTATTGTTTTACATAAATATGTAGCAAAAAATTAACCTGCACACGTTTTTACGGTTGTTATTATTTTTTTAACTCTGTCCCTAGATTTTAGATTCCTTACCGTCCCTCTTCTAAAATTATACAGATAATCACTTTAGATGAAACCACAGAATTCTTTTCAAGTTTTTGCTCATGCAGAAGTATGCTAGAGAAAGAACGTCTAAAATTCTTTGACAGGAAATTTACTGCCGAATTTAAATCAGCATTTAAATACCAATTCCAAGCATGGAGGCTTTATTGGTAAGTCTCACTGTCCCGAAGGTTTATTCCTGCACTTTTCGAGATTAATTATTTTTTTTTCTTAATTTAATCCAATGTTGTTAATCTATTGTTGTTGTTAATTTCTTAATTTAATCCAATGTTAACTGTTTCTAAAAATCAATGAACATTGTGGCTATCATTTAGTCTTAACATGATTTGCCTAAAAATAGGTGGTAATTTTCCTTACCGTCCTATTCTTACCATCCCTTTTTTTCCCTTACCGTCCCTTTTTCCATACAGTCCCCTTTTTTAGGGTTTCGTTCATCTCACGAAACCCTATTCGTCTCGCTCCTCTGTCTGTCTGTCTGTCTGTCCGTCACAGAGCCCGTTCTCAGAAACTATACATGTTAGAGACTTGAAATTTTGGGTACTTATAGCTGAACACCTCACCAGTGTTGATTTCAGGGGGTGGCCCGGGGGGGACATTCCCCCCCGGAGCAATGAGATGTCCCCCCGGAAGATTTGAGATTTTGTGTTTTCAATGGTCAAAAAGTGCAATTTCCCCCCCGGAACTCTATAATGTCCTTCCCCGGAGCCACAGAAATCCCTCCCGGAGAAAAGTGTCTGAATTCAACACTGCACCTCACATCAAACAACAAATCATAAAATTTTGAAAAAGTTGGTAATTAACCGAATTACGGGCTAATTAACTTCTAAAATTAACCAATCCACCTTTTTAACGCAAATTCAAATGGACTTTCTCGAAATCATCCGTGTTTCTCCTAAGGGTTGCCAGTAAAATCAGCCGAATGCACGGTTACCACGGAGGAAATTAAGCCGAAAAATGAAGTGGAGATTTTAAAGCGAAATCGTATATCAGAAAATATTGGTCCGAGAAATTTGTAAATGGAATAGACAGACGCAGAAAAAAATCTACTTTCATTTGGTATAAAGTTCACATTTCTGCGATGTGTATAAGTTAAAATATCCACTAAAAATCGATCGATAAAAATTTAATTTCTTTAATTGGAAAGACAAGGAAATAAAAAGATTTCAATTCGGCGGGAAAGCAGGTAGACATGACGACGCTGCAGTTTTCCATAATAGCATATTTTAATACGAAATTTTAACTTTTTAAATATTAAATTTTTTGATAAAATTTTTTGGCATCCCGATGTCAAATTTCTCGCTGATTTCATTGATACCCATATCTAAGTCCTATCTTAATTACAAGTTGAAATATTAATTGTTATTTAATTAATCGGTTTATTCCTATCAAATGCGTCGATTAAAATGAAGAGACGCGCTTATTTAACCACGAATTAACTTAAATTAGGAAATCTAATAATTTGCCTGGGCTTTTTGAACAGCGATAAGAGATAAGAATAACTGATTCATCATCAGAAAGTTTACTTCATATCACTATTTTCTAATAGTAATTTCAGGAAATATTTTGAATTATTGGTTAAGACCGCCACTCAGTCTGTTTGAAACTTTAAGATAGTTTATAACACATGGAAAAAAGTGTAAAAAAGAATGGAGTGTGATATTTCGAGGAGGAGGGGGGGGGGGGGGGAGCTAGAATTATTTTTAAAATCTTAACGTTTGTTACCGCAGCAAATATTTTAAATTCTTGTTTAAGACCGCCACCATCCCGACCCATCTATCTACGGAAAGATTGTGTAAAGGAGTTTCGTTCGGATATGCTTTTGTTAAGAATAGAGTGCATTCCCTGGTGGTGGAATGTGGAACTAACATAACGCGATTTTGTTAAAATTAGGAAGTCTAACAAGTCGATCTGTTTGAAACTTTAAGATATTTTATAACACATAAGAAAGATAAAGTGTAAGAAAGAATGACACGCGAAATTCCGGGGAGGGGGGGGGGGGGCGCTAGATTTCTATTTAAAAAATTAGCGTTTCTGACCGCTTTAGGTGACATTTTGAGGGAGTCCTGAGATATATGCTACTTATTTAATATAAAATTGTCTAAAGTTTAGTTACCACTATTTCCTAATAGTAATTTCAGCAAATATCTCAATTTCTTATTAAGACCGCCACCACCTCGAGTAACATATCTACTTATAGGTTGTTTAACGGAGATTCCTTCCGATACAGTTTTGTTAAGAATAGAGTGCGCTCCCTGGTGGTGGAATGTGTAACTAACATTTTTGTTAAACTAGAATTATTTTTAAAATCTTAACGTTTGTTACCGCAGCAAATATTTTAAATTCTTGTTTAAGACCGCCACCATCCCGACCCATCTATCTACGGAAAGATTGCGTAAAGGAGTTTCGTTCAGATATGCTTTAGTTAAGAATAGAGTGCATTCCCTGGTGGTGGAATGTGGAACTAACATACCGCGATTTTGTTAAAATTAGGAAGTCTAACAAGTCGATCTGTTTGAAACTTTAAGATATTTTATAACACATAAGATAAAGTGTAAGAAAGAATGACACGCGAAATTCCGGGGAGGGGGCGCTAGATTTCTAATTAAAAAATTAGCGTTTCTGACCGCTTTAGGTGACTTTTTGAGGGAGTCCTGAGATATATGCTACTTATTTAATATAAAATTGTCTAAAGTTTAGTTACCACTATTTCCTAATAGTAATTTCAGCAAATATCTTAATTTCTTATTAAGACCGCCACCACCTCGAGTAACATATCTACTTATAGGTTGTTTAACGGAGTTTCCTTCCGATACAGTTTTGTTAAGAATAGAGTGCGCTCCCTGGTGGCGGAATGTGGAACTAACATTTTTGTTAAACTAGAATTATTTTTAAAATCTTAGCGTTTGTTACCGCAGCAAATATTTTAAATTCTTGTTTCAGACCGCCACCATCCCGGCCCATCTATCAACGGAAAGATTGCGTAAAGGAGTTTCATTCAGATATGCTTTTGTTAAGAATAGAGTGCATTCCCTGGTGGTGGGATGTGGAATTAACATAACGCGATTTTCTTAAAATTAGGAAGTCTAACAAGTCGATCTGTTTGAAACTTTAACATATTTTATAACACATAAGATAAAGTGTAAGAAAGAATGACACGCGAAATTCCGGGGAGGGGGGGAGGCGCTAGAGTTCTATTTAAAAAATTAGTGTTTCTGACCGCTTTAGGTGACTTTTTGAGGGAGTCCTGAGATATATGCTACTTATTTAATATAAAATTGTCTAAAGTTTAGTTACCACTATTTCCTAATAGTAATTTCAGCAAATATCTCAATTTCTTATTAAGACCGCCACCACCTCGAGTAACATATCTACTTATAGGTTGTTTAACGGAGTTTCCTTCCGATACAGTTTTGTTAAGAATAGAGTGCGCTCCCTGGTGGTGGAATGTGGAACTAACATTTTTGTTAAAATTAGGAAATATAACAAGGCGATCTGTTTGAAATTTTACGATAGTTTATAACACCTTAGAAAAGGTTTATAAAAAATGGCGCGTGAAATTTCGGGAAGGTGGGGAGAGGGGGAGGGGCAAAATATTTCTTTTTTGTTTCATACCGTTTCAGGTGCGTTTTTTGATGGAGTCCTCAGATACATGCTACTTATACTTATTAAATATAAATATGTCAAAAGTTAAATTACCACTATTTCCGAATAGTAATTTCAACAATTATCTTAAATTCTTTTGAAGACCGCCACCCCCTCGAGTAACATATCTACTAATGGGTTGTGTAAAGGAGTTTCGTTCAGATACGCTTTTGTTAAGAATACAGTGCGCTCCCTGGGGGTGGAATGTGGAATTAACAGACCGCGATTTCATTTAAAGTAGGAAATCTAACAATTCAATCTGTTTTAAACTTTAAGATACTTTATAACACACGATAATAAATTATAAAGAAGAAGGGCGCGTCGCATTTCGAGGAGGGGGGGGTGGTTGAGGGAGGTGCGCGAACAAAATTAGGAAATATAACTGGACGATCTGTTTGAAACTTTAATATGGCTTATAAAACATAACATAAATTTTTAAAATCAGGCCGCGTCAAAAATCATGGTGACCATCTGCCCACTCCCCCCCAAGGGGGGCACTTTTCTAAACAGATACCCGGGCAGATACCCGTCATGTGATATATCGTAGCATTTTGGGGGGGGGGGGAACAAAATTAGGAAATATAACAAAGCGAATATGTTTGAAACTTTAACATAGTTTAGGATGTGTTTGCCAAAATTTAGAAGGTATTCCATGGCGATAAATGTACTGGACGTTTTGAAAGAAAGTGTTTTGAAAGGAATATTAAACGAAACCCTTTGTGCGATGTATGATCACACTTACCCACTTGTTTTTCCTTGTCATTTTTCCTTGAATTTTTTTTTCCATACAGCCCCCTTTCATTTTTCTTTAACACCCCTTTAAGACAATGTTATACCAAAATTTAGTACTAAAAATACTACATTGTTATTATTTCTTATTTGAATGTCCTGTGGGTACTATTCAAATTTATTATAAGTAAAAATTTAGAAGAAAATAAAAAGGTTTAGTGGTAAAATGTTAAGGAAAATTAAACTTGCAAGTCTAACATAAACCTCAGTTAAATAAAATAAAAAATTTTCGCTGCTGACCATTTTTTCTTCATTTTGAATCATTAAGGCATTCGTCTATCAGATTAAAATGTTATTTTAGCAAGTTTAATTTCACCAGATTTTTATTCCTGAAAGTCAAAACATTGTGAGAATGCCCCATTAAGTCAATTTTCTGGCATGGGCTCATTCTTTTCATCGTTGTTCAAAGAAAAATATAAATTTCTTCTTTTATGGTAAATTGACGCAAGTAGTGTTTTGTTTGTCGAACAAAATGCAAGAAAAATCTTTAAAGTTTTTTTTTAAGAATTCAAAATTCAGAATATAAAAATTAGAACGTTTGAAAGCAAAATCGATATTCGCTTTTGTGAAAGCTATTTGAGTTTTTATTAAAATAAATTTTGATATTTATTGTAATATTTAGTTTAGAAAATTTAACGGTTTACCGAAAGAAAAGAAGAAAATCATTTCTACATCTTTAAAATACTCTGTGTTTCATTTTAAAGCATGCCGATATATTAAATATCAGAAAGCTGAAATATCAGCAAATTAACGTATGTTATTATTATCTTTATGATGACGAACAATAAAACTAATAAATTAGAACTCAAAACTTTCAAGGAATTTTAAAAGAGATGGAAACGCGAAATTCAAAACTAGAAAAGTTAAAAAACTTATACGTTAAATGACAAGTTATTCATTATTTTAAATTAATAATTATAGGAATTTTTATTAGAATTGCTATTAGAAAAATTTTGCTAAGAAAATTGATATCTTATCTTTAAACACAAGTAATAAGTAAATCTACATTCCTATTTTTATATTTTTCATTTGGAATAATTTTGTTCATTATTAATGTCATAATAGCTGCTAAAACGCAAGGTTTTTTAACACGTTAAGCGCCACGTCAGCCACCGGTGGCTGACACTGAACTTTCCGTTTAAAACGCGACATTCAACGATGGCTGACGCCTAAAATATGATGTAAAACTAAAAAAATATATATTGTTTTCAGTAATTACTGAACATTTTTTTTTAATTTACCTAGCTTTTATTTATTACAGGATTGTACTTTCTTAAAAATTACTTAAAACATTGTAAATTTTTCAGCGCTTCAGTATCAGTCACCGCGGCACTTAACGTGTTAAGGGGATCGTCTCCATATAGAAAATATACCTAATTTTAAAAATGTTCAACATCAACATGAAATTTAACATCAAATTTGGATGCTTCGGTAAATTGTATGAATACCAAACGGGAAGGCATTTGGACCAATAGTTTAGGAATTATGTATTTTACTCTTTGGGACACCTAATGTTAAATTCATTTTCAATCATTTTTAAAAACGATGCAATGTGGATAAGTTTTTACGAATAATTCAAAAATTGCTTCTCGGAAAAAGCTGTAGTCTTGGATTGACACATTTGAAGCTTCAAAATATCGATTTCCAGTAAAAATGTATAGGCTATAGTTCAAATATTTTTCGAAAATTATTGTCGCTAAAATATATACTTTGACAACTGATACTGAGTGTAATGTACTGAATGCATTTCCATCATTTTGTTATATAAATCTTATTGTATTTCACTGTAATGTATTTTTCAGTATTTCTTGTTTTGTTAAAATTACTCTTACTCTTAAAACCGACTCTTATTTTACGCGAAAAGAAATTAGTAACACTTGTTAACCCTAGAACTACCGGAAATTTTACTCAAGTTTTATAAAAACATTCTACACCAGAATTTTTACTTAAAACTATTTAATTTGTTTATTTAACTTATTATTGTCTGATTTATACATTTAGTTTGTTTTGAAGAAATTTTCTGGTTTGAATAGATATTTTGAATATACATGTCGGGTCCATTGGACCCTTCTGGTAGACAGAGGGTTAATTTTACTTTATGCATATATCGATAATAAAAAATGTAATAAACTTGGAAAAAACTACAGATTTTTACTAATATGCAGTGAAACCTCCCTGTGCGACCACCTTTCTGAGCGATCATTTTTTCATGGAACGAAATTTATTCACATAGGGTCAATACTAATTTTACCTCCATTCAGAGACCATCCCAGTTGAACATCCTCCATGAGCGACCAATTTCTTTGAAGAAAATGAAAAACAGATTCCGTTTTTTCCTGGTCGCTTGAAGAAGGTTTTATTAGAAAACTAATTCCGGAGGGCGCATTATCCATTAAACTTCTAAACTAAGTTTAGATTTTTTTTATTATGGTAACTTTTGTTTAAAACCCTCTGTGCCTTTTTAGGTAATGAATTTAAATTTCATGACGAATTAAGAATGACAGTCAATAAACTCCCCTGCCTATTCTGTTAGGAAACTCCCAAAGAAATAGATAAATTGATGAAATCGTCAGCATTTGTTCCAGTCGAAAAAAAATAGCATTTATTTACTGAACTTCGAAAGGACTTGGAAATAAAAGTTATGAAAGATAAAAGCGTAAAATAAAAGCAAACGTCAATATATTCAGTTTTTAAACTCTGCAGTAATTAACTTATGTAATTAACTTTTGTTTTGATGCTTACATTTTTATATTTTTTCCTAATGTGAAAAATAGATTTTAGTAACATTAATTGTTACCTTTTTTCAACAATTAAAATCTAGATTTAAACATGACCTCCATTAAGAGACCACCTCTCGGAGCGACCAATTTTTATTGGAACGGAACGTGGTCGCTTCAAAGAGGTTTTACTGTATATATATTGTTATTTTAAACTGTTCTTTGATACTTTTTAAAACAATATTCGTGAGAGTTGACGTAAAAAAAGATAAGCTATTGGTGAAAATAAATTAAAAATTATAATTAAAAAAACTTTGTAAAAAAATATTCATACAAGGAGAGGTACAATAACACACACATTGCAATAATTTTGCTCAATACAATATGTTCCCGAATTTGCTTTAATATGTCATAAATGATTCACCTTTTTCGTGTATTTCTCATTTCTACCATTATATGAATCATCTTTCATCTACGTACAATCACTAATGCATGTCTTCCTAAGTTTTATTTTCTTCCCGTTTATTAAATATTCCAGTTCTATTTTTCGTTATTTCAATATATTATTCAGAAAAGTTAATGGAATATTCCTTTTTGAACATTTTATGCAAATATTTCACGGTATCTTTACTTTCATTTTTATAAGTACTTATTCAACTTTTACTTGCAGTCAGCAATTCATATCACGATTGTCAAACAAAAACCTTTTACAACAAAACTCTTAAGCAATTATATCTTCAAAAATATATTTCTACATTTTACAGAAGTTGATAAATAAATATTCATGGATTTCCATTAGAAAGTGAAATTCAACTAGTACTTCCCGAGAAAATCTGTATGTTTAAAAATATTTTTTTTTTCATTTTAGTTGATTTCCGTGCTTTTGGTTGGAAAAGCGGAATTTTTAAGTAGCAGTTACCAAATACTGAAATTTGCTGGTGAAATATAATTATATTTGTATCTCATCGGTATCCATTTGAATTTTAATCTATGAAACTTTTATTGTAACTTTACAAATGACGGAATTTTTAAATAATCAAGTTTAAAAAAATATGACGCGTCACAAATAAATTGTCTAAAATCTAAAAAACACTAATTCATTTTCCTTGTCAGCGCTATTCATTAAAAAAAAAAAGGTCACCGGTAATTTAAAACTTATTTCAATCATCTCTCTCTCTCTCTCTCTCTCTCTCTCTCTATATATATATATATATATATATATGTATATATATATATATATAGGGTATCCAGTAATTAACCGAAAATTTGAAACTTCAATAACTGTTTATTGGGACGTCATTGTGTCGTAACATTTGGTGATACAACACTACGCGGTTTACAATTTACGAAGCCAGAACAAACAAGGGGAGTTTTGGGTTTGAATTGTGCTGACGCAGGAGAACAGGGGATTGATTGGCCTGCCTATTCTCCTGATTTGAACAACCTGGGCTATTTTCTGTGGCGCTACTTGAAGAACAATGTGTTCAAAAATCCTCCACAATCATTAGATGTGCTCCGACAAGCCATTTCTGCTGAAATTTCGTGCATCACACCAGTGTTTCCAGATTGGGGACTTTTTTGTCCCCAGATTTTTGACTGTCACCGCTTTTTACCTGAATGCCAAGAAGGGTTATGTGTTTCACGCGTATCTGCGTATGTGGATTTCTTTATACCCTCGAAACATCCCAACGACTGGATGGATTTTAATGAATGAGGTTTCTATCGATTCATCTTAACCGTCCGATTGTTATAGGCTAGTTTTTGTTTTTATAAATTCAAAATGACGGCCGTAAAATAAAAAACGGTGGTAGACACGAAAAAAATTTTTATACTCCATATTGAGTGGCATATCATTGGATAGGTCTTTCAAAATGAAGACGATGTTTCATTGCGTATTTTACAGTCAGAAGTTCCGTTTAAATATTATACAACCTGGAAGTTGTGTAGGTAGGATATCTAGCTTTACTGAAACTCTAACCATCATAAACATCTATAGGCCTCATCAAAACAGTGTTTATAGATAGGAACTAACAATTAAACACAACTTAAAAGTCATCAATACAAGTAAATAAAAAAAAATTGATAAGTAATATAAAAAATCGTTTAACATTGATGAGCAATAATTAATTAGTACGCTTTTTACGCAGTCGGGTTTTTTAATATTTTAAATTTAATTTTTACTTGTTTGAAATAGAAATATTCGGCCTATTTAAAACTAGATTAAAAATTCTGAAAAATAAGGCGAATTATTACTATTTTAAAAAAGTGGTGACAGTCAAATAATCTGAATTAAAAATGTCCCCAATCTGGCAACACTGCATCACACTGCCAACTATTCGTTCAGTTTTGGACAACTTTGATCTTAGGCTTCGCCATATTGGTGGAAGTAATGGGAAGCACTTCGGAATGAATGTAATTGTTTGTGAAGTAAATATTTTTCTTTTATCTCTTCTCAAACTCTTTTACTAAACAATTCAAATTTTTGGTTAATTACTGGGCACCCTATATATATATATATATATATATTTATTTATTTATTTATTTATTTATATAAAGGGGGTTTCAAAACTATATGTCAGAAATGTAAAAGGAGGTAGAGGAGACTTACGTAATCAGATTTCGTATAGGAATGTGTGTGCGGAAATTCAGCGTTGCTGCAGTAGAGGGCACTGTTGAGTTCTGTGGATAAAAGCACTTCGCTGACTTGAATTGTAATTCTTCGCACGGATTTCGAGCAACATGCGTTGTTACAACAATGCCGAGCCTGCCGACTTGCATTTCATGTACGGGGCTGCGCAAGGACATGGAGCGGCTACTCAGAGCATGTACATGGAACTATTCCTGTGTAGGAATCTGCCGGAACGCTAAACATTTGAGGGTCTTATTTGCGAGTTGTGCGCGAGTGAATCGTTTTATGCTTCAAGACGTTATACGGGCACTGGAAAATATCACAGAATTCTTGCAGTGGAAGCAGTATTACGTACAGCAGATGTTAGTCCTTCGACAAGCTCGAGAGCCTTTGGACTTACATTGGGTTTGAGACATTTCCTTGAACAGCTCCATGCATGAAATAGATATCGTCATGCTCCGCATTGGTGTAACGATGCATGTTGTTGAGAATCCCTGCGGGGAATGAATATTGATTCAAGTCAGCGAAACGCGTTCACCGCCAAGAACTCAACAGCGCCCTCTACTGCCAAACGTTGCATTTTAGTACCCACATTCCTAGACGAATTCTGTTTATGTGGGTACTCTCTACCTGACTTTACATTTCTGATATAAAATTTTGAAACATCCAGTATATTTCATAAACATTTTTAAATAAAAATAAATGTCATGTAGGTGTTTTTACCGGATTTCAACAAAGAGAGCTATACCTTTCGTTTGCATCGTTGTTTTCCTATGTATATCCACGATTAACTTTTCAATGAATTTTCAGCTTCATTGCTTGTTGGAAAAAGCCACTTTCTGCGTAATAAAAATAAATGGAATGTAGGTGTTTTTTAAGAGACTTTCAACGAAATGTTATATTCGGTTGGAAAATATCTTTTTCTGCGTAATAAAAATAAATATCATGGATAATAAAAATGAAAGTCATAATTTGAAATGTCTTGATAGTCATTAACATAAATTAACTCTGAAACCTTGTTATTCTAGATATTAATCATACGGAATTTTGTTTCTACATATGAATAATGTATTTTCAGTAAATGTAACTAGATAATTTAAACATTTATATTAAATATATGCAAAATGCGTTGACCATTAACTGCAAGACGTTCTCTTGAATCATTAATAATACATAAGCGGAGTTGATACTCTTCCAAAATTTGGTCATGTTGCTAGAAGAGATGTATTTGGTCAGCTGTCATCTTCGAGATATGTCCCTGGAGTTTTGACGTGTCGCTTATTTTTCGTCTAAACAGATGCAATGTTGCTGGTAATTTTACACAAAGTATCTCTTTAAGACTTCTCTGGAGCTGCTTTTAATGATAAACGACACGTAAACAAAATAATTATGCAGATGATTATTTTCTCTTATATTTTGACAAATGTCTTAAAAAAAATTGTCTCAAAAATTATTAAAATAAATGCTATAGAAAACAGGGCTTATTTAGGCTTCAGTTACTTTAATTAAGAAAATTCAAATTTTAAACGAATTATGTATTTTTAAAGAGTTCTTATACTAACTGTTTTCATGTTGGACCGAAGCAATAGCTCATTTGGAAAACATTAAGAAAGCAGGGCATTTTCCGCATTATTATTATTATTTTTAATTAATCTGAGTTTAAATCAATCAAAATAAATGCTATAGAAAACAGGTCTTATATATTTAGGCCTCAGTTATTTTAATTAAGAAAATTCAATTTTTAAATGACTTGTATTTTTAAAGGGTTCTTACTCTAACCGTTTTCATGTTGCGCCGAAGTAATGGCTCATTTAAGAAAACATCGAGGAAGCAGGGAATTTTTCGCATATATTTTTTTTAATTAATCTGCGTTTAAATTAATCAAAATAAATGCTATATAAAACAGGGCTTATTTAGGCCTCAGTTATTTTATTAAGAAAATTCAATTTTTAAACAACTCAAGTACTTTTAAAGGGTTCTTACTCTAACTGTTTTCATGTTAGGCCGAAGAATGGCTCATTTGGAACACATTGAAGAAGCAGGGAATTTTTTGCATTATTTTTTATTAATTAATATGAGTTTCTGCCCTTATCTAGGATGTAAAAAAAAAGGAAATGTCTCTTAATTTACGAAAATATAATATAAACACGAACGAAAATATAAGAAAGCCTCTTCTGAGTTACTAGGATTCCAACTACTGTTTTTAGGTGCGTTCGTAATTATATAAATACGTAGCATTTGTAGTTGTCGTTCAGTCCTTCTGTCTGTCTGTCCGTCTTTCTGTCCATCCGTTAGTATATAACAGAGCAAAAACTACCCAACCGAATCATTTGAAATTTTAAATAAATAATTATTGCATAATTTTGTGGAGTCATTATAAATTTTATGAAAATCGGATGTATAGTTTAATTACGAGACAGTCAAAAGTTTTCCGTTACATTACGGCCAATGGGGAAAAATTATTTCAAGTGCATTTTAATGATGTCGCAACCTTTCGAATAGAATGAAACTGACATGCATTTATGAAATGCACTAAAATATACATTCAGTGTAATATACAGTGCAAAAATATTTATAAAACATGTTATAGTACGAACGCACCTCATTTGCCACATTTGACGGACAGTTTCCAATTTGTTTTATGTGTAGAAACTTAAAAAACAATCCATTTTCAAGTTTTAAATAAGCAGTTATAAAAACAGTTTTTTTTCTTTGCTGCCACTGTTTTACAAAAACGGTGCCTATGCCTATTAATTTTTGTATTGTATTTAGTTTTCTCAAACCAAAATATCAGTTTTTTGGATGGAATCAATTCTCAATTGACCCTTTTTCTACTGACAGTACTTATAAGCACCATTAAAATAACTTGTTATAAAATTCATTTAGTTATGGTTATAGATAAAGGAGTTATAGGTGCATTACTTTATCTTGTTCGAAAAGCATTATTGGTTACACAAAACAAAAATATTTTTAAAAGGATGATTTCTTTTGTCTTTGCATCTTTTCAGCTTTCTTGGCGCTTGGGGGGGGGGGGGATTCAATTTGGAAATATTTCCATATTTATATTGTAAGAACATTATATTTGTACATTTCATAATTCTACAAAATACTAAGAAAAATATTTAACCTAAAAGATTTGAGTGGGTTTGTAATATATTGTACAAAATCCCTATAAATTCAAATTTAATTAATCCTTCTATATCCTTCAATCCTTCTAAAGTCCTTCTAAAATTTATTAAGTAATTGTGTAAATCTTCTAATGTAGATTCAAAAATTTACGAAAAATGCTTTAGAAGATAAAAATTTCATGAATTCATAATTCAGTACATAAAGGGATAATCCTTTGATTACGGTGCTGTGACGTATGTCGTCCCAATGACAATTTTTTTTCATTCTATTCGTACCACTGTTCGAAAAATAATTTTTGTCATACACTTATATTAGGATATTTGCAAGATAAATCTACTCCAAATATATATATTTTTTAATTGTGGTACAGTTGAAAAAAAAGAAAAAAAAGTCCTTCCGGCCTGCGCCGGGAAGAAGAGGTAGCTTTTATATTCTTTATTTAAAAAACCCCAGCTTATTTTATTCAAACACGCTAAGCTCAAATTAGTGGAACCCGATTATAGAATATTCAATACTAGTTTTTGTCAACAGCGAATATGAATTGAGAACCCCAGAAGCCAAGGGGTATAAGTGACAAAATTGAAAAAATGTAACTAAGTGCACAGACGACCTGGAAATATGCTTTTTTTCAGGTAAAGAAATATATGTGATTTTCTAATTATGTGTTGTGTTTAGAGATCAACAACTTTTGCCAAATAATGATCAATATTGATTAATTATAAATTTAAAGAAAATTGCACCCTACTTCTTTCACATTTATTAAATAAGAGTTCAAATACCACTGTGAAACAAGCAGCAGTTTCTTGTTTCAATTCAGTCAATTTTTATTCATGTTCAACTTTAACGTCAATTATCTTTGAACTCAATTTACTCCAAATCGAAATTTTGTCACTTGTACCCCTTGGCTTCTGATGTCCTCAATTATAATTTCGCGAAATTAGTCAGCTATATCCAAGTTGGTTTCATTTAAAGCGATTTATATTGGGATACCAATTTCGGCAAAATCTTGAAGTGCCCGCCATTTTAAAACAACATGATGGGTGAAGCTAACCGATGAACTTGGTGGAGACCTTAGTAAGGCCTGTACACATGCTCACTCGCATCGAAATCAGTTGATATATACGAGTGCTGTTGCATGACAAAAAAAAAAAAAACAGATTTTTCAAAATGTCACCCACATTACAAATTCAACCTGCTATATGCCAGCCATTTTTAAATATAAAGATGAAACAGAAAATGCTCCGGAATCATTGTATCCATGTAAAACATTTAAGAACAAATTTTTTTTTTCAATTTCTAATTATTTTCTACCTCTTTTAAATTATATATATATATATATATATATATTAAATGGACGCCATTTTGAAACAAGATGGTGGATGAAGCTGGACAACGAACTCGGTCTAGGCATTGCTATGTACTATGCACATGCCTAGTCACATCCAAATCAGTTTATAAATACGCGTGCTATCGCGTGATTATTATCAGATTGTTTCAAAATGTCAGCCACACTAGAAATTCAAACTGCCATATCTCGCCAGTTTTTTAAAGATAAAGACGAAACAAAAGTGCACCGGAATCCTTGTTTCAAGATCAAGACACGTAAAGAAAAAAAAATTCAATTTCTGATACTTTTGTACTGCTTTTTAAATTTTTAAAAACTTTTAAATGGCCGACATTTTGAAGCAACATGGTGGATGAAGCTGGCTAGGTGGCATTATCAGATTGTTTCAAAATGTCAGCCACATTAGTTTTTCAAAGTGCTATATCTCAGACATTTTTTAAAATACAGTCGAAACGAAAATTGCTCCGGAATCTTTGTATCAAGATCAAACATGTAACAAAAAAATCTTTTTCAATTTCTATTTTTTTTTTTTACCTCATTTACATTATTTTTTTTTTTATTTAAATGGCCGCCATTTTGAAACAAGACGGCGGATGAAGCAATGGCGGATCTAAGGGGGGGGCGAAGGGGCGATCGCCCCCCCCTTGGACTAATAAAGGGTTGTAAAACGACATTATGTATCCCACGGGATATGACTTGGGGCGGAACTCGAGTCCGGCACACCCCGACCCGGGTCGCGCCACTTTAAATCCACGAGACTCAGACTGGGTCAGGTCTTTTCTCTTTTAGAGCCGGGTCGTGACCTGATTTTAATTTTTTTCTGCAGATTCGGGTCGGACCAGACTGCTTTTTCCTCCAGATTACGCCTGGCCTGGACTTCATTTTTCCTAAAGGTCTGCAATGGCCAAAAGTTACAGGTCGGGGCTCGGCCCGGAATAAAAGCTAAACATTCGGTCCGTGTCAGCCCGTATGATAAGCATTATTGTCCCGACCACGAACCGTGCACTCCTCTAAATTCTTCCTCCCGAGCCCAAGTTGCTCCGACCCGACCCGGGTCGCGCCAGTTTAAATTCACGAGACTCGGGCTGGGTCAGGTCTTTTCTCTTTTAGAACCGGGTCGTGCGCTGATCTTAATTTTTTCTGCAGATTCGGGTCGGGCCAGACTTCTTTTTCCTCCAGATTGAGCCTGGCCTGGATTTCATTTTTCCTAGAGGTCTGCACTGGCCAAAATTTCCAGGTCGGGGCTCGGCCCGGAATAAAAGCTAAACATTCGGTCCGTGTCAGTCCGAACATAAAGCATTACGTACATAAAGCATTATTGGCCCGACCACGACCTGTGCAATCCTCTGAATTCTTCCTCCCGAGCCCAAGTTGGTCTGCATCTTACTTATTTGTCATTCGTAAAAATTATATTTGTTTTGTACATTTGTTTAGCGAAATCTTTAGGAATTTAATTTGATTTGATAAGTTATAGAGTTGCATTTTTTAAAATTTACTTTTTTACTTTGTAGAGCTTTAAAATTGTGATTTTCTTTTATCAACCGTTTCTTTCATTCTAAACTGATTATCTTACTGGATTTTTATTTGAATGTAATTGTCTAAGTCATATTTTTACGTAGTGTTCACGTACATAATTGCCTAAATAGTCATCATTATAGTCATTAATACTGTTGTTTTTCTGTATTCATGAATTTCGAACATAATCTGAAAATAAAATATGAGCATAAGCAGGTGTACTTTATGAATAATTTTAATTGCAAAATGCAGGTAGGGCTGGAGTTGATTTTTTAGCTTTTACACCGGGCGGGGCCAATAGTTTTATTTTTTTATGTGGGTTGGACCTGGGCTTGGGCCTGATAACTTCAGCCCAGGTAAACCTCTAAATGGCATATCGAAGCCAGCTTAACTTTTTTTTAAATGCTTAATTTCAGCCATCATCCCATAACTACTGAATATACCGGGTGTCCTAAAATGGACTGACTGATTTTAAAATTCAGTAAATTGCAAATGGTGACAGATGTTAAAAAAATACTTGCAGGAGGGTTATAGATGTGGGGAACAGGGGTGAATATGTTCCAAATTTTCCGAAAATTTAACCCTCTCGCTGCGCAACCCGCGATTTCCATGGCCAACGTAAAAGTGGCAAAATTTGCGCAACTCGCAATTTCCGCAGTAAATCTTTTTTTTATGATCTAATTCTAAAACCTGTTTCACAAAGGTTTTAGGACATATTTTACTCTAAAATGTGTGCAGATTTGAAATGTGTAATAAAAAATATGCGCAACTTTTTTACCTATTTTGATAAAATAAATAAATAAATAAATAAAAATAATAATAATAATACGCAGCTCCAGGGTTAAGGCACTGGGTTCCAAAAATTTAGAAAATTCGGTCATACAAATAATCGCAAATTTTGATAAATGGTCTCCATAAAAAATCTATTTCGTCAATCATTCGCAGAAAATAACTTCAATTTCGCCGAATGATCACAGAAAAAACGCGAATTTGGTCAGGGAGCCATGGAAAACATGCGAAATTCTTCAAATGATCACAGAAAACGCGAATTTCTTCAAAAGGCAGCGGAAAAGAACTCGAATTTCGTTAAAGGATCGCGATGAAAACGCTAATTTTGTCAAATAGCCGCGAAAAAAAACCCCGCGAATTTCGTCAAAGTATCGTGGAGAAAACACGAATTCCTTCATAGAATCGTGAAAAAAAACGAATTTAGTCAAAGAATCGCTTTAAAAACGCGAATTTAGTCAAAGGATCGCTGAAAAAACGCGAATTTTGTAGAAGTCACATCAGAATTTTGTAGAAGTCAAATTCTGGGGTCACGGAAAAAAACGCGAATTTTACCAAAAGGTCTGCAAAATTACACTAATTTCGTCAAAGTGTTGCAGAAGAAACGCAAATTTCATCAAAGGGTCGAAGACGAGCGAATTTCATCAAAGAGTCGTGGGAAAATGCAGTGGTCTCTTTAGAAAACAGCACACTTACATACGTTTATTATTATAGGTATAATTTTTAATTTGAAATAATATACTGAACTAATTTTTGAAAAAAAAAAAAAAAGTTAACCCAAGCCTAGCTTGCAGGAATCTACACTCAGCCTGAAATCGATCCGAATCCAAAACAGCTAACCCAACCTGCAACAAAAATAATTAGTGCCAGAAGGGAATCCCCCCATCTGCTGTAACCTTTCAGAAAATTTTATTTGAATTTCAGAATTTTTTTTTCTTTTTTACTCTACCCCTGATATTAGGTAGCTTTCTTTACAAAAAGCTACCTATTGCAGCCGTTCGGAGGAAAGCGATTTCAAAAAATTTTGGTATATTTTCATCGATCATGACCCCCAGACCCCGAAAGCACCCTCCGTTCAAAATTGATATATATATATATATATATATATATATATATATCAATATATATCTATATATCTATATCTATATATATATATATATATATATATCTGACCTATGTCACACTGTAACTCTCGTATTTATGAACCGATTTGGATGTAATTCGGTGTGTACATAGTACATACTAATGTCTCGACCGAGTTCGTTGGCCAGCTTCAACCGCCATTTTGTTTCAAAATGGCGGCCATTTAAAATTTTTTAAAAAATTTAAAATTTGAAATGTGGTACCAAAAAATTGAAAATGGAAAAATATTTTTTTCTTATGTATTTGACCTTTATACAAAGACTCCGTAGCAGTTTTTGTTTCGTCTATATCTTAAAAAATGGCTGAGTTATAGCATTTTGAATTTCTAGCGAAGCTGACATTTTGAAACGTCCTGAATTTTGTCACGCGATAAAAGGCATATTTATGAACCGATTTGGATGTAACTTCGTTTATACATAGTACAGATTAATGTCTCAACCGAGTTCGTTGGCCAGCTTCATCCGCCATTTGGTTTAAAAATGGCGGCCATTTAAAATTTTAAGAAAAATTTAAATTTGAAATGTGGTACCAAAAAATTGAAAATTGAAAAAATATTTTTCTCTTATGTGTTTGACCTCGATAAAAAGATTCGGGAACAGTTTTTGTTTCGTCTATATCTTAAAAAATGGTTGAGTTATAGCATTTTGAATTTCTAGTGTGGCTGACATTTTGAAACGCCCTGATTTTTGCCACGTGATAACAGACATATTTATGAACCGATTTGGATGTACCTTGGTGTGTACATAGTACATACAAATAACTCAACCGAGTTCGTCGGCCAGCTTCATCCGCCATCTTGTTTCAAAATGGCGGCCATTTAAAAAAATTAAAAAAAAATTTAATTTAAAATGAGATACCAAACAATTGGAAAATGAAAAAGAGTTTTTTCGTATGTGTTTGACCTTAATACAAAGATTCCGGAACAGGTTTTGTTTCGTCTATATCTAAAAAAATGGCTGAGTTATAACATTTTGAATTTCTATTGTGGCTGACATTTTAAAACGACCTGATTTTTGTCACGCGATAACAGGCGTATTTATGAACCGATTTAAATGTAACTTGGTCTGTACATAGTACATACCAATGTCTCGACCGAGTTCGTTGGCCAGCTTCATTCGCCATCTTGTTTCAAAAGGGTTGCCATTTTTTAAAAAAATGTAATTTAAAATTTAAAATGAGGTATTAAAAAATTGGAAAATGAAAAAGATTTTTTTTATGTGTTTGGCCTTGATACAAAGATTCTGGAGCAGTTTTTGTTTCTGAAAATTTGTTCTTTTGTTTATATCTTAAAAAGTGGTTGAATTATAGCACTTTGAATTTCTATCATGGCTAACACTTTGAAACGATCTTGTATTTGTCTCGCGATACCACACGTATTCGCCTATTTCGATGTAAGAAGGCATGTGGATAGTATACATCAATATCTCGACCAAGTTCGCTGGTCAGCTTCATCAGCCATCTTGTTTCAAAATGGCGGCCATTAAACTAAAAAATATATTTTTTTAAAGTGAGGTGCAAAAAAATTAGAAATTGAAAAAGGTTTCTTTCTTAAGTATTTGACCTTGATATAAGGATTCAGGAGCATTTTTTGTTTCTCTTTATCTTAAAAAATGGCTCAGATATAGCAGTTTCAATTTCTAACGTGGGTGACATTTTGAAAAATCTGAATTTTGGCCTGCGACAGCACTCGTATATATCAACCGATTCCGATGTGAGTGAGCATGTGCACAGCAATTACTAAGGTCTCGACCAAGTTCCTCATCAAGTAGCCTCATCCACCATGTTATCTTAAAATGGCAGGCACTTTAAGAAATCGCCGAATTTGGCAGCCAAATATAAGTTACTTTAAATAAAAGCAGCTTGGATAAAGCTGACTAATTTCGCGAAATTCTCATTCATAATGATTTAGTATTGATAAAAATTAGTATTGAATCTCCTACATTCGGTTTCCACTTAATTGAGCTTCGTGTGTTTGAATAATATAAGTTGGCTTTTTTAAAATAAGGAATATGAAAGCTACCTCTTCCTCCCGGCACTGGCCGGAAGGACTTTTTTTTTTTAAACTGCGATTCTTGATTTTAGTTTAAAATAGCAACGAAGATGGTGCTGGAAGCAAGAGGCGCTAAATCGGTTCCCGGAGGCGGTAAGCTTAAGGACCATTGTTTACAGCGCCATCTATCGCTGCTATTATACAGTAAAATCAAGAATCACAGTAAAAAATCTCATGACATCTTACATAACCCTCCTGCAAGATTTTTTTAAATAGCTGTCACCATTCGAAAAGTACAAAATTTTAAAATCCATTTAAGGACACCGGGTATGTTTTTTAATAAGTTTCAAAGCATTCTTTATTGAATTAGAACTCACCTTAGCTATAAAGAGACAAGCAGTCTTATACCAAATTAGTATTTTTTACATAATTCTGGAGATTAAAAAGTATTCCAATATAATTATTTGGACGTGTCTGTAAAGATGAAAATAAGCACTCGCTAGTCGCCACTCGGCGACTAAACGTGAAAAACTGGCGACTAAAAATATGGAAAGTACCGGCGAAATGCAGGATTTTCCAAAGAGATTTCGTCAAAGAATCGCGTAAAAAAACCCGCGAATTTTGTCAATAGATCGCGAAAAAAGACGAATTTCGTCAAAGAATCGTGAAAAAAAAACGAGACTTTTGCCAAAAGATCTCGAAAATACCACCCATATCGTCAAAGGATAGCGGAAAAACCCGAATTTCGTTAAAGGATCGCTCAGAAACCCAAATTTCGTCAAGTGATAGCGAAAAAAAACGCAGATGTCGTGAATGGAAAGCGGAAAAAACGCAAATATCGCCAATAGATAGCGAAAAACAAACACGAATTTCTTCAAAGAATTACAAAAAAAACAGAGAATTTCGTCAAAAGATCGCGAAAAAACGCACATTTCGTCAAAAGATTACGGTTAAAAACGTAAATTTCGTCGAAGGATCGCGAAAAAACTCAAATATCTTGAATGGATCGCGGAAAAAACGCAAACATCGTCAATAGATCGAGATAAAAATGCAAATATCGTCAATAGATCGAGATAAAAATGCAAATATCGTCAATAGATCGCGAAAAAACCGCGCATTTCGTCAAAGGATCGGAGAAAAACCTGTATATCGTCAAAGGATCGCTAAAAAACTCAAATTTCGTCAAACAATCGCGAAAAAAACGCAGAATATCATCAATAAATCGCGGAAAAACGCAAAATATCGTCAATGGATCGCGAAAAAACGCGAATTTCGTCAATAGATCGCAGAAAAACCCGAATTTTGTCAAAGAATCGCGTAAAAAAAAAAGAGAATTTCGTCAAAGAATCGCGAAAACCAACGCGAATTTCATCAAAAAATCACGAAAAAAGTGCGAATTTTGTCAAAAGATCGCGATAGAAACACAAACATTGCCAATAGATCGCGGAAAAACGCGCATTTTGTTAAAGTATCACGAAAAAAATGCATAATTAGTTCCGAGAGAAACCCCCACCCCTTTACATTTCAGTAAATTTGGTGTAAATTTCAGATTTTTTTTTTTTTGAATTTTGAAAAGTACCCAAGTATAGTGGACTTATGTAGTTAGCTATATAAGCATGTTACATATAACTTTGCTGCTAACTTAATTTAAAATTTAAAATAGATTGGAAATTAGTATCTCAAGTTTATTCAAAACAATATGAATTAAAATATTTTTATTTATTACATAAATTACTTATTTACTCTAAACTATATATTTTTAAATTAAATATTCAGTGACATAAATGTACTTTCTGGCGACTAAATAAATTATTCTCACTAGCCAGTAACTGGCTACTAAAAAAAAATTAACTTACCGGCCAGTGGCCACTAAGCAAAATTCCTTATTTTCATCTTTACGTGTCTGTTATGGAGATTTTACTGCATATAGTTTTTATCTTCAAAAATACTTAGACTTTCTTTTAAAAAAACGGGTCAACCCGAACTCTTCTCGCAAATCGCAGTAGTGAAAACCCAATCCGAAACTGACCCAAACCGGATATAATGTATATCAATCTGCCCCAAACCCAACGCGCTAAGCGCAGCTAAAAAGTAAAAGTCAACCCGACCTGTAGCAGAAAAGTAGAAGTCAACCGGGCCCAAACCCGACCCACATTGACAAAGTAGAAGTTAAACCGGCCCATAGCAAAAAAGTAGAAGTTAACTCGACCCACAGCAAAAAATAGAAATCAACCTGACCCAAACGCGACCCACAGCAAAAAAGTATAATTTAATCCAACCAGCAGCCAAAAATAGAAGTCAACCGGACCCAATCCCGACCCACAGCAAAAAGTAGAAGTAACACGACCCGCAGTGAAAAAATTAGCCTCGACCCGCGCATTAAATTGGAGTTTCCAAATTTCTAAAATCGCCCCCCCCTTGAGGACTCTCCAGATCCGCCCTTGGGATGAAGCTTGCCGAACTCGGTCGAGACATTGGTGTGTACTATGTAGACACCAAGTTACATCTAAATCGGTTCATAAATACGAGAGTTACCGTATGACAAAGGTTGGATAGATACACCGAAGAGCCAAAACATTATGACCATCAACACATTTTGCAATGAACTCGCTTGATTGACGTGGAGGGCACGTTATTAGGTGGGAACGGTATTTAGCTACAGCTAGGGAGTATGAAGAATCATTTTTGCGCTTACTTCTGCCGGTGATGGGAAAGGTTGCTGATGTAAGCGGCTTTGATGGAGGGAATAATTCAATAGCCCGATGACTCAGAACGAGTATCTCCGAAACTGTTCGATTCGTGGGTTGTTCGCGGCACATCGTTGTTAGTACTTATGGAAAGTTTATGAATGACGATGAAACCATCAGCAGACGCGATGGCGTTGAACGTCGACGCGTTATCAAAGAAAAAGGACGTTGGAGTCTTCCCCCGCAAAATCGGTGACAGACACTGGTTCAGCTAACAGCCCAATACAATACAAATCCAAGTAGAATTATTTCAGAACTCACAGTTCAGCTGACGCTGTTGGATATAAGGCTATGCAGCAAACGTCCCACTCATGTGCCTCTGTTGACCAAGCACCATCTACAGCTACTCCTACACTAGGCCCAGGAACATCCTGACTGGATCATTGATCATTGGGAGACGTTGGCCTGGCCACATGACTCACGGTTCATTCTTCAACCCGTCGTTGGCCATTTCAAAGTACGCCTTCTGACAGGCGAACGGTTACTCCCCCTTATTCAGCAGGCCATACAAAGGCCAGTGTTGGCGATATTAATCTTTGGGAAACTTTCTCATGGACATCTCTGGGACCTTTAGTTGCGGCAGAACAGATCATGAAAGCGGCAGTCTATCGGAACATGAGTGCGGAACTGTTGCACCCTTAGAATATTATATATCCTCCCAACTGGAAATGGAGTCTTGGAGCAAGACAACTCTCCATGAAACAGTGTTCAAATTGTGCTGTGGTGGTTCCAGGAACATAATACTGAATTCCAGTTAAGTTCCTAGCTGCCTAACTGAATGAATTTTTATACGATAGAGCAGATTTGGAGTGTCATGAAACGGCAGCTCAGGGCTAAAAAACAACCATGCTGTAATATACGGGATTTGCGTGACCGCTACTTGAACATCTGCTACAATCTGTCTTCGGCCATGTACATTGTACAGTCGTGGAAAAAAAAGTAAACACCCCCTACTAACTCCTCAACAAACTATCGTAGACGAAAGTTACTGGTACCAAACGATTGGGAATAAAGTCTCCTTTTAAATGGCGCATATAAAATTTGCTTAGGGGCTATCTACATATTAAAACAAATCCAAACTTCATTTTTTTCAATGACAATACCCAATTTTAACGAGATAGTTCAAATCTTTGGTTCAAAGTATGCCTAGACACCGAATTTAAAGTCATTTGAATGATAGGTTTTTGAATTATAAACATTCAAAATTTAGTGCTTCTAATGTTAAATTACATTTTCATATTTTTTTTATAACTTCTGAAATTATGATCCTAATGTTCTAATTTTTTTGTGTAGCAATAACACTAATATACCCAAACATAAATACGTTGAATATGCAATTTTTATAATTTTCTGATATGAAATATGAATTATGAAATTAATATTTAAAAAAAAATTATGAATTGAAACCTACAATTTTTTATGGATTCTGATTTATTAAGTCCTGCTTTACGGAAATCCGAAATTTCACATTTTTCTTCCTAGTAATTTTCAAATTATGCTTAAAAAACGGCAAAATGATGGTTTAAGGGGCCGTCTATGATAGAAGTGACTAAATATTTTGAAATGCCTTATGCTATCCTGAAATCCAACATGCTTAATTGACAGCTTAAGGTGCCTTGATCAAGAGGGGAGTTCTCTCGGTTAACAATCGAGTACGGAACTTCAATTTGAATACAGCCCTTAAAATACGCTCGTTTTAAAATAATTAATTTATCAAAAACTTATGGTACGAATTGCATAAAAATTTGTTTTTAGACTAATTGAAGGGTGTAGAGTTCATTTATGCTGTCAGAATTGTGTACTGCTATTGAAAAAAAACAAAGTTTTGTCTGGTTTTAATACGTAGATGGCCTCCTAAGCAAATTTTATATACATCATTTAAAAGTAGACTTTATTTCCAATCGTTCGGTAAAAGTAACTTTCTTCTACGATAATTTTTTGAGGAGTTAGTAGGGGGTGTTTACTTTTTTTTCCACGACTGTACCAAGGACATGTGGCATGCACGGCAAGGGCAGAATGTAGCTTTTTTAGGGGCCGAAACTGAGTGAATGGGTTATTAGGTAGGTAGTCATAATGTTTTGGTTTTTCAGTGTATATAATATATATATATATATCAACATTTGAACGGAGGGTGGTTTCGGGGTCTGGGGATCATGATCGGTATAAACGGAACCAAAATTTTCGGAATTGCTTTCCTCCGAACGGCTGCAATAGGTAACTTTTTGTAATGAAAGATACCTAATATTCACCGGTCCCAGCCCTTAATGAGAAAGTAAAACATTATGACCTGCGTAGCTGAATGTATACATGGAAGAGTATCAAAATAATTATTATTTTATTATTAATTTTAATAGTGTTACATTATCATGGTTGTCTGTTAAACGTATTTGTTCAACATGAAAGTAATTACTTGAGAATAGATAGCATGCAGAAAACGAAAGTTCTGTGTAAGAAAACTGATTAATATGCTATATAAATGCTATATGGAAACATTTCAGGAAATCCATGGCAGGAAAGGACACTTCGTTTTTATAAATGCTTCTTCAAATTTCCAAAATATGTACATTTTTGGGGCTTATAAAGACAAAGAACACTTTTTGGAATCAAAGAAAACTCGGTAGATTTTATTGTGTATTTTCGTTCGTAATTATGTTATATTTTACTAGAATAAGAAATATTTTCCATTTTTTTTACAGTGTGTAAAATTTGTTTTTATATCTGATATATCCCTTATTACAGGCATATTTGTAGATTTTATTAGGTTTATGATACTCTCAGGGATGTAGTGGAGGGTGTACTGGGATATACGCCGTGTACCTTCTGGATTTTTTAAAGAAGCTCCATATACCCTCTATTTCTCAAATAAAGAATTAGCGCATACCGTATCTACGAACGTTCATGACGTCGGCGTATACTCTCTGCTTTTTTACGACTACAACACTGGATACTCTGGAAGTAGTTTTAATTCTAATTTTCTCTTTTAGCTGCACCAGTTACGAAAGTAATCCATAACACTAGTCTATAAAATTTGGGCTGTATCATTTTTTTTTATCTTTTGATAATTGATTTTTATGTATTTTGTAGCGATGAATCAGAAAATTACCTTCATTTTTATTATCACGTAAGGAATTTTTGCAAATCGTAAATTTCGAAGGTAAAAAGTCAAAAAATAGCGAAAAACTAATACTAAAAAATAGAGGTTTGATAATAGATTTTTATGTATATTTTAGCACTGAGTCCGAAAATGACCTTCATTTTTAACCATCACGTCAGAAATTTTCGCAAATCGGAAATTTGAAAGTTAAAAAGTTAAAGCTAAAATTGAAGCACCTTCCCCCCACCTTATCGGACCCATGAGCTGTGAAGCTGCAAGAATACCTAGTATAAGACAAAAAATTGAATAAATTATTGAATTAAATAAAATTAAATTGAATAAACAAAATTTTACATCTATTTTATAATACCAGAATTCCGCTATTTTTTAACTTTGAAAATTACGATTTGCGAAAAATCTAACGTGATGGTTAAAAATCAAGGTCCTTTTCAGTTTCAGTGCTAAAAAGTACATAAAAACCAATTATCAAAAGTTAAAAAACATAACATCTCCTCTATTTTTTAGCATCAGATTTTTACTATTTTTTAACTTGATGGCTTGATTTACTAAACAAAACTCTGTGGCTGTACAATCCAAGAAGGATCTGGGCCGACAGTGCCCATCTCTGTTTTCTTGACCCTGGGCCCCGAGGTGCTATGCAGCATGCGTCCCGGCCAGGTGGTCAACCTAACGCGAGACCCTCGGTGTTTAGTTCCCAAGCAAGCTTGGTACTCATTTTATCGACCCCAAAGGGATGAAAGGCTGAGTGAACCTTGCCCAGTCGGGAGTCGGACTTGATTTATTATTTTCAAAAAATCCTGACGTGATGGTTAAAAATAAAAATCAATTTTAGACGATTCAGCTCTAAAAATACAGAAAAATAAATTTTCAAATTTTAAAAAACATAACCATCTCCTCTATATTTTAGTATCAGATTTTACCTATTTTTTATTTTTATTTTACCTTCCTAATTTACGATTTACGAAAAATCCTGCCGTGGTGGTTAAAAATAAAGGTCATTTTCGGATTCAGAGCTAAAAAACACATAAAAATCAATTACTAAAAGTGAAAAAATAGAACCGTTGCATGCTTGTGTAATTGCTTCGCATAATTATTTTCCTATCAAAAGACTGGCAAAAGAAAAAAAAAAAAAATCCTCTCACGTACAACAGAAATTTCATGTGATAGTCCGATAGAATGCAAAAGTTTAATTTTTTGTTATGCATAACTCATTTTTGTAATGCATTTTATTTAGGAAAAGAAAATATTTGTAATTCATTAACTATTTACTTTACAGGAAAAGTGTTTATTGAACTTTTTAAATGTTAATACATATTTTAGAAAGAGGAATATAAAAATTATTTGAAGGAAATTTTCTTACTTAACAAATATAAATATTTTTCGTCAAAGTTGTGTAATGTTAAGTAAATATTCACCGTGTTCTTTTAGAAAAAGCATTGAATTCCATATAGCAAATATGAAATTTCTTTTATTCTGTCTTCAGGTTTTTATTATATTTAAAATGCGTATTTGCTTAAAAATTATAAGAAAAATATGTTTTCCGATTGAAACCTTATATGGTTTTTACCAGAATTTAATATTCAGTTGTAATTTTTTTCTACTTTTTTTTTCAAATTTGATTCTGAATTCAAAATTTCTTTTTTGCTGTTTGCATGTGTTTACTGTCTTTTTTTTACTAAAATATAAATATATTCATTCTAGATATTCTAAGGTTGATTTTACTGAAATATTTAAGAGTAAATGTAGCGGACTTGAACTAGGTCATTAATCTTTTTAATTATTTAAAAAATTAAAGCAATGATTTTTATAAATACCTTTAAATTGTTTTCTAATTGCGTTATAGTTATATGTAACTGTTTGTTTCTATATTGTTTGTATTTTCATTGCATAGCATTCTGTTTTTTAACAAAATGTCATTTCTTTTTTTAGGTGAGTAAAATGATGGATGTTTTTCCTATTATTTTCTGGTAAGATTTTTTAAACTATAAATATATATGTAACACATCTATAATTCATTCCTACATATGTATACACCCGCGGCCTCTGTTTTTAAGTATTTATGACTATGGTCAAACTCTGTGTCTTTCCGTCAGTTTTTTTCCGTGATCTAACTCTCGTAATTATACTTTAGGGTCAGTCCATGAAAAACGGACAAAATATCCTGCACGTGACACTTACTTAAATACCTATATCTATTAACTTATAAGTTGTTAAAATATAAAATATACATTAAAAAAAACTACATTTTTATATTAGCATTGTTGTTTTAATCTGAGGACACAATAGAATTGTTAAGAAAGGAGCAATATGTAAAAAAACTGTCCCACACGTGATATGGAATGATGGCCCTTTTATACGTTTAAAAAGCTCTATATTTTAAATCCTAGAGCTAAGTAAGCTGCGCGTTTTTAATAGGTTTAAAAATCTCCACATTTTAAACCCTAGCCGCCGTTTCAGGGCCTTTCCATGAAAAAAGGGACAAAATGTCCTGCGCGTGTCACTTGCATAAATATCTATATTTACTATCTTAGAAGTTGTAAAAATATAAACTATTGGGTAGATGTGCCAGTAATGGACACCCCTTGATGTTTTTGGTTCATAAAAAAATAACTAATAAATATTTAGTTTTAATTATTTTTTTTTTAATTCCCCCTTGCATGTTTTATAAAACTCGGTTATTGTTGACACTTTTAATCAAACCAGTCAGGAAGTAGAAAAGAATGTTTCAAAGTTTCGCAGTTTTTCTATGAAAATCTTGATGAAGAGGCTAAGAGCTGGCTTCGTTTAATTAATTTATATATTATTTATTTTCGTGCAAAATTTGAATGTTTTTGTTTGAGTAGCAATCGAAAACTTAGAATTTTATATACTAAATGCCATTTACAAACTTTCATTCATTTTTAAGGTTTTAAGAGGGACTGTCCATTACTGGGATGGTTAATTAGTCATTTTCCACTAATGGACACTCCATATAGACATTGCTAAAAATGCAATTTCAGTAATGTTTATAGTGTATAAAATATTTTGACTTAACTGTAAACCTAAATAATCAAATTTAATTTTTAAATTATACTACCAAAATGTAATAACATCAAAACTTTTATAAACAACTGCTTTTAAGTTATTTTATGTAATTAATAAAATTTCAATATTTTATTTATTTCTTTTTCTTTTTGTTTATTTTTTAATGTGTATATATACCTTGCATATTTTATAATCTGGCAATCAAACCATCCAGGGAGCAGAAAATATTGTTTAATAGCGCAGTGAAAGAAAGGCTCATAGGGCTTAATCCCTCTCCGTTTAAATAAAAACGATTAAGTTACAGAAACTATTAAAATCTATTTTCTGTCTTAAATGTTTCCCTATTCACCTCTGACAAAAATGTAACATTAAAAAAGTTATAGGTAATATGTCTTTAAACTAGTAAATCTGCAGATCAGTGGCTTCAAACATCAGTTCTACAAAGAAGCGTAAAAAATACAACGTTAAAAGCACCAAAGGCTTTAAATTTTAAGCATACCGGTTTCGGTAGCATATAGCATACCTTCTTCAGTGCTCAAGTAGTGCCTCCTGTACCTTCCTAGAGCACTGATGAAGGTATGCTATATGCTACCGAAACCGGTATGCTTAAAATTTAAAATTTTTGGTGCTTTTAACGTTGTATTTTTTACGTTTCTATTATATTTCACCAACCTCCTTCTTTATAATTATTTATTAGTTCTACAGTTTTATTTTGAAATTATTTTATTTAGTATTTAAAATATTCAACTCACAATATCATTTCTTTCATATTTGTAATATTTAATTATTATAAATGATATATCAAGTAATCTGTGGAAGATTAATTGCTAAAAATAGTGAGACTAAACTAAACACTAATATTCCAAAACTTTTTTTTAATGACTTTTTAAATCGCCCACTCTTTCAATAATTTGATAGCTGTAATTTCCTTATATTTAGTATTTTTAACTATCCATCTAAAATAATTGAAGCATCGATCTTCTAATAATTACAATAACTGATGCAAACAGTAAATGATTATCACAAATATTCTATTAATTACTGGTATCCTAATTGTTAAATTTATTTGAAAATAACTATTTTTTTTTCATTAGTATGTATTCATTAAATTCTGGTTCTAAATACAGTCATAAAAACAATTATATTTATTATTTTTATGGGGTGTCCATTACTGGAACATAGAGTGCCCATTACTGGGCCAGAGGGTGTCCATTACTGGGCTTTTGGGTGTTTTGATATATTTCTGTTATTTAAAATTTAATTTCAATTCATATTGGGAAATGAGACTATAAGAATGGTTAAATATTGTTGATAGATTAATATAATATAAACTGGAATATAATAATTATACATTTAATAAAAAAATTATTTAAAAAAATTCCTTAAAGGTGTCCATTACTGGTACATCTACCCTACATTTAAAATAACAAAAACCCCTGTATTTACATATTAGCATAGTTGTTTTAATTTGAGGACATAATATTATTGTTAAAAGAGCAGTAATATGTAAAAAAAAAAACTGTCCCACACCTGACGTAGAATTGCCCTTCAATTTTCTACGTTATTGAGATAAGTTATTGATATTTAACATGATATGATATGTTATCTATTGAAAACAAATTGTGTAGCTTTTAAAGGCTGTTTACAGGGTCACTGAAAGGAATTCCGTTACATTACCGTCAACCGGGGTTACTTTGGGCCACTTTTTCCTGATTTCACTCACATTTCCATCATTAAAAAATATTACATATGATTTTTCAACGTCAAAATAGAGTTGTAAACAATTAACAGAAAGCAATGAAGCAAACTGTATGGTTTTAAAGAGACAATTTTTTAATTTTTTATTTTTTAACAATTTTTAAAGATTTGAAACAAAGTAGCCCTGCTGGGGTCTTCTTTGGTCCATTCACTTATTTTCATATAAAATGAATACAATTCATATGTTGTAATATTGAAACCAATTAGCAATTAATTGCAATAGGATCTGCTAATGAATTAATACTGCAAACTGGATAAACAAATGTTTTTTACATTTAAACACAGTAAACCAAACGTTAATATTAAGGACACGAGAAACAGTTTTCATCATGTTATCCTCAGCAACTGGAACAAAAATAATTACTGTAACATTTTGCTAAAGTAACATTTGAAAAAAATGTTACATAATACATTTTTTAAGAGATTTGTTTGTATAAAAGGCATTTCTGAGTAACTGGGGCTACTTCCTGACCAAAAAAGGCCTGGTACAAAGTAGCCCCAAAAAACTAGTTTTCATGCTAGCTTTATGAAAACGTAAACATTTTCTGTCAAATTAAAAAGCTAAAGGAAAAACTATGATCACACATGGGTTACATGTTACTAAAGATAATATTTTGACACTTACCTTATTTGTATCTCTTATCCAGATTGTTTCACTAGAGAAAGTTTGGGAAGTTAAAAATCTACACACGAAAACAGCTGTTTACAAACACATCCAGTGTTGCCTTTAAAAAAAATTTTAATTACCCTCAAACTATTTAAATGCGCTATTGTAGGGTCTAAAATATTTTTCAAGGGCAAAAACTCCGAATAATCTTGTTTTGTTTGTTCAATACAAAGAATAAAACCTTTTTTATGGGATGGACCAAAGTAACCCCGCAAGGACCAAAGTATTGACGGTATATCACATTTGGGTAAATCGTTTGCAGCGTATTTTAATAGTGTTACGCTATTTGAAACACCATGAAATTGATTCGCATTTACGAGGTGGAATAAAACATTATTTCTGTAGAAATATGGAGAACAAAGAATTTATAATTCATTTAAAGGGTCATACAAAAGAAATAATATAAAGGTCTACGGAGAAAAGCCGTTTGCAGTGTACTTTAATGTCATGCTAATTCAAACATAATGACGTTTTTATACTATACTGAGGTGCATTAGACGATGCTTTCTCTTGAATAAAGAAGGCATTTATCATTCATTTACAGGGACACACAAAGGAATTCACTAACAGTATTATCTTCTCTTGGAGCGATAACAGTAGGAAGCGCATTTTCAACTTTGGTTTGTCTTTTTGTTTAACTAGTTTTGCATATTACGTACTGTGTATAAATTGTATAGATCATAAACAGGGTTACACAAAGCAATACGATTACCTTTTCTAATACAGACGGTAACTTCTGAAATTGGTTTTTTTAATTTTTTTTCTAAATTGTTCATTTAAACTATCTCTTTTCACTTTATTAAATGGTGAAATTATGTTACAGTATTCTGGAATTACTAAAAGTGTTTCATAATGTATGCTTTGCCTGTGATTTTTTTTTTTTTATTTAAAAAGGAAAATGTAAAATGTCTGTTCATCAATTTGGTGTAGTTATGATGTGATATAAAAAACTTTTCATAATTAGCTATCGTAAACAGAATACCACATCATTAACTCTCTCACTGCGCAACCCGAGAGTTTCTTGTGCAACGTAAAAGTAGCAAAATTTGCGCAACCCGAGATTTCATCGGGATGCATTTTTTCCGTCTAATTAACCCTCCTTGATCATTCCCACCAGCAACTTTTTATTTTAAATTCTACCTTATCTAATCGGAGCATTTTCTTGATTTAATCAGGCGAGGAATTTTGTTCTGAAAAACCGGTGACAAAAGAATAAAAATTATTAAAAGACGCTCGTCTCGAAGGAATTAATTACGCAATTTTTGAAGCTATTTTGATAAAACAATTACGCAGCGAGAGGATTAATAGTATTGATAATATTTTTAATGTTTCATGAAACAATAATGTTAATATTATGTAAAGCCAAATAATATTTTAAAAAATTACGATTATCAATAATGTCCCTTAAGTAAATACACACATACACACACACACACACACACATATATATATATATATACAGGCTGCAGTATGTTACTTATCGCCGACCTTTACTTTCTCAACTGCTGGTTATAGACATATAGTTCCAATTACAAAAATGTTTTAAATGAAGTAAATATTCATGTTGTGGCATTATTTAAAGTAAAAAATCCATTTTATAAAAATTACGAAATCTAACTTTTTATATGCTCCCCCAGTCCCTATAGTTATATTTAGTAAAAGTTTACACATATCATAACAGATATAAAACAAAAAGTTTGACATCTGTACTACAAAAAATTACACAGTTTTTAATTTTGAAAGTTTGAGATTTTAGCACATTATTTTGTCTTTGATTGAGGGATCAGTTAAAAGATGAATTAAAGTAATTCGGGATCAAAATAAGGGTGCAATTTCCTTTTTGTGATGAAACTATCTTTAGCCGGTATCGCCAAATCGTGGTATCACCAAAGAGGGTTATTTCCTCTAAAATTTTGATCTGACTTTTAGGGGTCGTATACAAAACGAAGAATGAAATATTGAAATTAAACAGAAAAATAAATATCAATTTATTATAATATAAGAACAAGGTCTAATAAAAAATGAATACATCAAACGTCGTAATCTACTAGAGAAACTGCTCAAAGTGTTCTTAATTGGTGGCAATGCACCAATGCGTCACAATACTGTGTGCTGGACACGTTAGAGCATAGCAGGTGTGCAAACTGTGCGACATCAAAGATGATGCGCTGCTTCAGATAGACCAGAGAAGTGGTCTCAGTCACATGGACCTATGCCTTGATGTAACCCCAGAGGTAGAAGTCCATGGGAGTCAAGTCCAGCGACCGCGGTAGCCACTCTCCCAAACCACCATATCCAAGGATCTGCTGACCGGAGAGACAGCTCTTCATATCAGTCACGTACCGTGTTTTGTAGAGATGCAGGTAAGGATCGCCCGTTAAGGTCCCATCGTAGAAGATGATTTCAAAAATCTGGGTTCCCCATATACCGTATCACACGTGTCGTACTATGCGGTTGGTGTGGAGGTTTTCCAGAGACCAGTAATGCACATTGTGCACGTTCACAATGCCACGCCGTGTACATATTGACTGAGATGTCCAAAGCATGTCACAAAGGAACGACGGGTTTTCATCTAAGGTGTTGAGCATGAAATTACAACAATCAAATCGTCGTGTGTGGTCACCCAATATCAATGCTTGCACCAGTGTCGGATGGTATAGATGTTCATCATGTATATGTAATAAATGCCAGCCATGCTGACCACATTCCTCGCTTATTTCAGCCGTGATCAATTGTGGAATTAAAAGGGCGATTGCCAGCACGTCCTCCGGTGTCACTCAAACATTACACTTTGTCCGTCTACTCGTCTGGGCCATTGTGAAACAATGCCGGTCTCTCTAAGATGGTGCAATGCATCAGTTATAGTTTCATCCGTTGGATCTAGATCCTTAGGGATCCTTAGGGGGTTTCACCGTAAAAAGGACATTGCACCTTGATTTTGATCTCGAATTATTTTAATTCATCTTCTAACTGATCCCTCAATGAAAGACAAAGTCTTGGGCAAAAATATCAAACTTTGAAATTTAATAACTGTGTCATTTTTGTAGTACAGATGTCAAAGTTTTTGTGTTATATCTGTTATGATATGTGTAAACTTTTACTAAATATAACTATAGGGGCTGGGGGACCATATAAAAAGTTAGATTTCGTAATTTTTATAAATTTGATTTTTTACTTTAAATAATGCCACAACATGAATATTTACCTTATTTGAAACTTTTTTATAATTGGAACTATATATCTACGACCAACGGTTGAGAAATTAAAGGTCGGCGATAGATAACATTTTGCACCCTGTATATATATATATATATATATATATATATATATATATATAACGTTTTTTATTAGGCCCATTCAGGAAAAAAAGTTTTTTCTTTAAAAAGCTTCATATTGCCTAACATTATTTTTTAAAACCAAACAACAGTAGCAAATCAAGACAAATGTATTTAGAAAACGAAGGCAGACATCTTTATGCCTTAAAAAAGAGTTTCGGGAAAGCATTTTTGTGATATTCTTGGATTTTACTTCTAAAAATGAAAAAGCGCACAAATAAAAGTTTGTTGATAGCTTTCTTTTTCTTTGCATTTTTTCTATCGTTAAATTTTTGGGAAATATTTTTTTTTTCCATTTTTAAACAATCGTCAGAATCTTTCGAACCAAGTGAATTTTGCATTGTTTTCAATAATCCTGTAGTTCGTACATTCCGAATGAGTAAATAAATAAAACATTCCTTTCAGAAAGTGAATATCATAAACCTAGTTTTTCACAAAATACGTGGGCTGTTCAATAATTATTGTCCCTAGTGTGTATAAAATATTTGTACTGCGATGGTTGATGTGGAATATCGAAGCCTAATGTCTTAAATGCCTATGTGCTAAACTTCAGAACCGTAGCTGCTGTATTAACATAGTTTTGGAAGTAGGGGTGAAGTTTTAAAGACTTATTTTTGAGGGAGTTTTTACGTAGGGGGGAGAAGGTGAAATGCTGGTTTGGAGCTTATGAGGATACATTTGTGACATTGGATGAGACATGGCTACATCACTATGATCTCGAGTCCAAACGACAGTAGTTACGTCTCATCCACTGTCACAAATGTAGCCCCATAAGCTAAAAATGAGCCTTTCACCCCCACTCCCCCCCTCTTTCACTCCTCTCTCCAAAACTATGTGAATATAGCAGCTAGGGTTCTGAAATTGAGCATATAGGCATCTAAGACATTAGGCTTCGATATTCCACAACAACCATCGCAGTACAAATATTTTATATATAACAGGACAATAATTATTGTATCACCCTCGTGCATTAATGCCAAACTGCTACATTGTAAAAAAAAAGACACATGCTGCTTAAGGCTGCTAGTCGCTAAGCTTCCGATTCCCCTTCAGTAATGTTAAGTCTATGGGCGTTTGATACATTCTAATATTCAAAATATCTCTCCGAGAAATTAATATTTTCAAATTCTTTTTTTTTTTTTTTTTTTTTTTTTTTTTTTTTTGTATACTCTTCTTAAAGGATGTATCTTTTTTCCTTCGTTGTCTATATTCCTAAAATCTATGCTTAATTTAATATTTTATGTGTTAAAAGCTGACGAACTAGGAATAAATTTTTAACACTTCATAAAAAATTAAGCATATATTTTAGAAATATTTTGATAACGAAGGTAAAATTAGACATCCTTTAAGAAGAGTACACAGAAAAAAGATGATAAAAATATTAAATTCCTGAGGAGATATTTTAAATATAAGAATGCATCAAACACCCATGAACTTAACATTGCGGAGAGGAATTCGAAAACTGGATGACCAGCAGCCTTAATTTACGAAAATATAGAAGGATAACTATGGGAAAAAACTATTGCCTCTTATATTATACTGTAAAAAATGTATTTTTTTAAATATACGAAAACATAATTTAAGGGGGTCCGGGGCTCGAAATTCTAATTTTTTTTTTCATTTTGTTATTATTTATTTTATTTTGTTATAAAAAAAAAAAAATCTGAAATATGTTTTAATATAAAATGGATATAGCATGTAAAAAAATCTGAAAAAGTTTAACTATATATTTTTTTTATAATTTAATTTTAAAATTTTAAACATATTTAATTTTTGATATAACTCTGGAAGTACTTATTCGCTTTACAAAATTTTTACACTTTTGTGTACAGAAAATGTGTCCTTTTAATTTGTCTTCAGGACTTCTTAAAATATTGATTATGAATTTTATAAAATAAATTTGAGTAAAAAAAAAAAAATGAATTTTTTTTTTTTTATGTGTGAGTTTAGCATTAATTAGCATATTTTTTACAATTATCACTCAAAATTTAAAATCCCGAAGACAATTTGTTGAAAATATAGCATAAAATCTCTGCTGAAAATTTAATACATATATCTTGCAAGGAACTTTAGATATATTCTTTTAACGTTGACAAATCGTGAAAAAATTCATTCTGAGATAAATGAAGTTAAAGTTCTCGTCAGAGGGTAGCTGATGTATCGCTTCCTCAAGGTAAAAGGTGTTATATCTCTAGATCTAAATGAAGATAAAGCATGCGGTTTGCGATATTTAACTCTAAAAACTCAGTATTATTTTAAGCCAATAAAAAATTGCCTTTTTTTGTTGGAATTTTTAGCACCGGACCCCCTTAACCACGAACTAAAATACAATATAACCTCTTCTGAGTTATTCACTATTCCGAAAAGTGTACTTCTATTTTTAGAAATCTCTGAAAACCAGGGCTGCGGAGTCGGTGGGAAAAAATGGACGACCACGACTCCGACTCCGGGAATTTTAACAGATCCGTCTGCGACTCCGGAAATTTTAACAGATCCGACTCCGACTCTTTTGCTCAAAAACGGCCCTGACTCTGACTCCGCAGCCCTGCTGAAAACAATACGTTTTCGAGATTTAAAAGGGCATTTGTAAAAACAAAGTTTCGCTTTCTTTTCAGATTTGCGAAAACGTTTCCGATTCGTTTTTACAGTGTATTAAACCTTTGCGGTCGTATGTCTTAGTTTGTACAGTGTATTAAACCTTTGCGTCGTATGTCTCAGTTTGTACAGTGTATTAAACCTTTGCGGTCGTATATGCCTACTCTCCACAGTTTTTTTGCCGTTCCAGTCGCATGTCTGCTCGCAGACACCACAGTAAAGTGCGAGACTAATCTTATATTACATTAAGTCGACCAGCTTTGGAGATACACAGAATTCAAAATAATAATTTACAAATTGTGTTAAAGTGTCATTATGCATTTTTGCTTCTTAAAATATTTTTTTCTAAAATGGCAAAAAAAAAAAAAAAAAAAAAAAAAAAAAAGATACCGAAAGAAGTGTACAGTGAAATTAAATGTAGTTTTAAAAAGATAAGATATAAGATGTAAAGAGTAAAGATTGTTCTATACGTTTAAACCGAAAAATGAAGGGCTGCCTATTGGAGACTACTTTAAAAGATGCCACACGATGAAGAAGTATAAAATATAATTTTTACATAAAATTAAAACACATTATTGTGTTTATATATGAAGTTTATAAAAGAAAATAAATTTTGTTTTTCCTTCATAATCTTGCATATTATGTATTACTGTTCGTTCAAGGAACATTAATTCCGACCAGAATGCACTGCAAATAGAAGCGTCTTAAATTCAGACACATATGTGACTGGAAAAATATCTGACACTTAAGTGTCTGAATATGAAATTTCAGACATCACAGATGTCTGAATTTAAGACACATACGTGCCTTACTGGGATCATGGTATGAATGAACTGAAAGAAATGTCTGAATAATGATTAACCCTCTAACATTCAGACACTTAAGTGTCTGAATGCAATACAATTCTATTATATGTATGATGACTGTATATATAATAGCTTTGCGATATATATTGCAGCATAATCAAAAAAAGTTTTTGAATGGTGAAAGATGTTTAAAATAATTTTCCATTCGCAAAATTTGGTATTATTTTATAAAACAAGGAACGCGATTAGACCATAGGACTTCTGTCAAAATTATAAAAGACCGTTTATTAAGTTTTGGAACTAAGGTATTTTTAGTGCAAAATGGATAATTAACGAATTGCCTTTCACAAAATATAAAAAATTCTAAATAATTATATTAAAATAATGTACTATATAACCATCACCCCCTCCCCCATTTCAAAAACACACACTTACCTAATAATGCCTTAGCGTGGGTTTCGTCGGCCAGAAGCAATTTAAAATAGTGCGATCCTACCGTAGTGGGCTATTACAGTTTTTTTAACGGCATGACTTGAGGAAGGGAATCGCTGTATAAAAGTAATCCCTGGATTATTTAAATGTAAAGCAAAAAATTTAAATATAAAAAATGCCTGAAAATGGAACGGCAAAACTTTTTACTTAATGCCTTTATCTGAAAGTATTATAACTGTAATAATTAACAGACACCAAAATTTACAAAGCAATTTATTAGAAAATAAAACTTGCTTATTTTCCCGCACTTTATAAAAAGAAAAATTTAATTAAATATTCTTGGTGCCGTTTGTCAGTTTTGGAATTAAAATTAGGCTTCCTATTTTTGTGGACACAGTCCGCTAAGGGGTGAAATATGTTTGAATGTTTATTTGAGAAGTGATGGCAATCACCTTGCAACTTCTTTCCGCGTGCATGATATTACAAATCCAGACAAAACCAGAAAAACTATACTTTACATACATATGTAAATGTGTAATTACCTTTTTTGTAGTTATTTCTGAGTCATCGTTGTCTATTCTGATTTAAGATTACTATAAGTTAATACAACCGGTGGATTTTTGTTAAAAATTCAACTGCAGAAAGCTAAATATACTATATTTAATACATTTTATTCTCTTTCCTATTTCTGCTAATCTATGCATTTTTTAATTTTTTTTATGCTAAAAATAATGCTAATAATTACTGTTTACCGCAAATGTAACACTAGCAAATATTCTTTTGCTACAATAGAATATAATTGCTAATTATTTTTATTTTTAACTCCATTGACTGTTTTCAATATGCAGAGATGGGTAATCATTTTTGTTCTAAAAATTCAGAGAAAAGCAATTATATTCTTTTTGTGTAATTATTTTTATTTTGAAAAATATATTAACATAAACAAAATATCACATTATCGAGACCTCTCACTAATTACATAATAGTTTTTATAGAAGATGTCAAAAACATTAATAAGCATTAACTCTGAAAAAAATACCTTTCTCTTTATTTATTAGTCTTTTTAAGAACATTATCCCATTTATATTTTTTCTTCCTAATCATCTTTTTTAAAAAATGCAACAGATTTTCTTTTTGTTCCCTAGGTTTTCCTGTCAAAACCGTTTTTATTTTAAGAAGTATGAGCTAATCTTAAAATTATTGATATGTATAAATAATATACTTTTTGTTATCAATATCAACTCTTCTTGACTTTCGTTCTCTTTTAAATAATTGACATGTGCTAGTGATTTATTTCTCTAATTAACATTAATGTTTTCTAATGCATATCAGAAAAATCAAGTAAATTTATTATGTACATACATGTACATACATACATACATACATACATACATACCGGGTGTCCGAAAAATGACTAATGGTTTTTAAAATTCAATAACTTGGAAACAGTCACAGATATTAAAAAAAATTCTTGCAGGAGTGTTAAATAAGATGTCAGGACTTTTAATACTGCTATTCTCAGTTTTAGTTACAAATAGCATCAATAGATGGCGCTGCAAAAAATAACCGCTAAATCTAGGCTCGATTTTTTGGCCTCTCTGTTTTTCCATGCGAAAAAAGGAGATTAAAATGTATTGAATGGAATGAATCCCGAAGTACCAAAAATCGGATCTGGACTGTGCGCTTATTGCCCTCGGCGCCACCTATTGTTTGAAATTCGTACAAAAATCAAGAATCACAGTACAAAAACTCCTGACACCATACATAACCCTCCTGCAAGAATTTTTTTAATACCTGTCACCGTTTGAAATTTATTAAATTTTAAAATCCATCAGTCATTTTTGGGACAGCCGGTACATATACATACATACATACATACATACATATATATATATATATATATATATATATATATATATATATATATATAAATGAATCTCATATTTTATATAGAGATCATACATTGGTGTATTATATTATTCAAAATTACTGCTTTTTCCAAATTTATTTTCCTTATTTCATTTAAACACTTTTATTCCAAAAGATATCTCTTTTATTTCTAGTCTAAGCGTAATTTTATCTCTGCAAAAATACTCTTTTATTAATATGCTAACGGTCCTTTTAATTATATGATATTAGTTCTTTCTCTTGCAATTTGCACAATAAATGAAACATCTGCCGTAGCTGTCTGGCATCTGGGATTAAACAAAAAGAGCCCATTAAGAGGCTACACCTCTAAGTCGAAAAATTAGAATAACAGAAAAAAAGGAATTATGAAAAAAGATTTTTTTACGTATCGCTTATACAAAAAGTAATACAGGATAAAACTTAATATTGTAAGAATCAACATAGTGTGTAGAATCTTTTAGCATAAAAATTAAAGGAAATAATACAAAAATTAAAATAATTAATCACACTTGGAAAAAATAAAAATATTAGGATAACCATTTATCTGGTTCAAACATTAGAATAATGCATTGTAAATAATACGTGTTTAAAAAAAAGGAAAAATAGTTATTCTTTGATATTTTGCAGCATCACCTTTAGATTTTATAACAGCCCGAGCTCGCTTTGCCAAGGTATTTACAAGTGGTTTACATGTTTTCTGCCCTGACATGACCATGTCGATTTTATGCTGGAAAGAAACTCAACTTTGTTTTTTGGCGCAATATCTTGCAGTCTTTTTCATTATTCCCCAAAAATTCTCTATTGGATTTAAATCTGGCTAATTAGCCGGCCAGGGATGTATTTTAATTTGGTGTTGGAAAAGCCAGTTCTTGCTAGACACTGACATCTGTGAAGGTGCTAAATCATGTTGGAAAAATAACATCACCACTACAGTGATCTTCCGACGATGGTGTGTTGAAATCCTCAAGGATTTCTTGATATAGCTCAGAATTAAACCTTTCGTTAACGATACATATCCTTCCAGGCACATCTGCAGTCATGCAAGCCCATACCATTACACTGGCTGCAAATTTCACTGTTCGTTTCATACAGTCCTTATCAGATGCTTCTTGTTTCATTCTCCATACACGAACACCTTGATCACCATATTTTACGCAAAACACACTCTCATCACACAACAATATGTTTTTCCAACCACAAAGACCTCATAAAAGCTTTTTCTACACCACTTCACTCTTTCCCTTTTCTGTTTATTAGTCATGAGGGATTTATCTTTGGTACAGGAGATTGAAATTGTAGTTTGTGGAGACGTCTTAGTATTGTAGATTTACTCAAATTAACACCGGTGTTCTTTCCACTTTTTGATGCAAATATCTTTCACTTCTAAAACGTTTTTTTAGCAATACTCTTTAGCTTCCCATCATCTCTCTGAGTAGTTTTTGACTTTCGGCCGCTATTCAGATGCTTGTTTTCAAAATGTCCGCCGTTAAAATGCTGCTTTATTGCTCTACTAACACTTGGTTAAGAACATTTTAAGTAACTAGCGATATATTGCTGATTACGACCTTCTTTATACAAATCAATAATAGCATGTTTGTAAATTCCGTTATGTCTGACGAACGACCCATGTTTCACACAAAATAAAAACAATGATGATGAAAAGATTTTTTATAAATCCCACAGAAGCTAATTTTATGCCTAATTTAAGCAACCTTCTGAACCAATCTGGAAAATTCATAAGTATTCTAATTTTCTGAACCACCTATTTTAGTATTCTAATATTTTGAATAATAAAATAACTTTACAAATATACTTTATTCATTCAAAATTTAATGTTTTACAGTTTTGATTTTCTTTAATAGCATTTAAAATTTATTTAAACACCAAACGTTGTTCTTTTTCAATTGTACTACACTGAAATAAAGCTAAATGCAATTCCAAATACAAATGAAATGAATTATTCTAATTTTTTGACTTCAGTTACCCGAAAAGACCTGCTCGCTAACTCTAATCCTATGAAAGAATTTCTTAAAGATATTTCATTTGCCTTTCAATATTTTTAAGTGATATTTTTTTTAACTGTATAGCTGAGGTCAATCTCTACAAAGGTCGTTTTTTACTTTTTCGATTTTATTGGTAGATGTTTTTTACGACGATGCTTTCTCTTTAGAAACCGTTACCGAAAATGAAAGTGTCGTAATTGAAAATCACTTTAAATAAAAGCCCCTGTAAATACTTGTAAGAAAAAGTAAAAAACGGTCTTTGTACAGATCGATCTCAGCTATCCAGTGCAAAAAAATAATTTAAAAATATTGAAATTCAAACGAGATATCTTAAAACATTTCCTTCCACAGTATTAGCATTAGCGAGCAGGTCTTTTCGCTTGACTGAAGTAGCCTCTTAAATGTATTTTCAGGTCTACGAGACAGGGATGTTTATAGATATTTTAGTCGTCCGTTTCAAAATTCTCTAAACAATTATAGGTTTGCATTTTTATCTCTCTAAATTAATAATTAACCAAGTCTGGTCCCTTGTCTTTACAAAAAGTAATACAGGATAAAACTTAATCCCCTTGGCGATTATCTAGTTCAAAATTAAATATGGGTCGCAAACTAATCGATAATTTAGTACTTGGTATCTTGGCTCGATGCGGGTTCATTTTTGGCAGTTTTAACTTTGTAAGATTGAACCCACTTCTGTTTTAATCTTTGGACGATACGGTGTGCTGTGTATTTAGGGATACCACCACTATTTTCATCTTCATGCCTCTCTTCGTAAATAAAGCCATTTCTTTATATGGGAATCATCTCTTTGTTTTAAATCGATACCTGATCATTTTAACAGGAAACGGATCTTCTGCGTTTTTATTTTAGATAAACAGCGTCGTTGTATTGCGATCACAAAGAAAACGTTAGTGAACGGTAAAAGTTGTACTTTCATTTTGCTAAAGGTATAACCTGAACGCCGGAGTATAAACCACTCCATAATATCCTATTTAAAAAAATTCTAGTAACTGTTTTAATGAAGGTAGAGAATAATTTTAAATATGAAGAAAATTGTTCAGTCATACATAAGAAATATATAACTCAACAATGAAAAAGAAAACAAATGTATAGGGTGCCCCACTTATAAACGTTAGTAGTATCAACTGTAAGCGTTGTAGAGCAGGCCTGTCCCACCTTTCAGTAAACAGGGACGCCCCTTACCTAATTACAAACAATGAAGGGCTCAATTATTCACATGATTTAAATCATGCAGCAATACTCGTATTATCTCACGGAAAAAGAAAGAAAAAGTAAATTACGGCCTTTCTACAGATCGATCTCAGATATCCAGTGCAAAAAAACTCATTTTAAAATATTGAAATTCAAACGAGATACCTTAAAATATTTTCTTCCTTTGTATTAGCATTAGCGAGCGGTTCTTTTCGTTTTACTGAAGTGGCCTTTTAAATGCATTTTCACATCTGCGAGAATTGGATGTTTAAGGATATTTTAGCAGTGCATTTCAACATTCTAACATACATAAGAAATATATAACTCAACAATGAAAAAGAAAACAAATGTATAGGGTGTCCCAGTTATAAATGTTTGTAGTATCGACTGTAAGCGTTGTAGAGCAAGCCTGTCCCATCTTTCAGTAAACAGGAACGCCCCTTACCTAGTTACAAACAATGAAAGGCGCAATTATTCACATGATTTAAATCATGCAACAACACTCGTATTATCTCATGGTTGTACGCGGCAAAGTCAGATTATCGTAGAGGTTAAGGCTGTTCTCAAATCCAAAAGGGCAACTTTATGACATATGCTTTAATTTATTTTTGTACGGAAATGCATGAAACTAGGAAGTGTGGTTGTACAGAAACTATGTAACCGAACTGCTTTTTCCGTTTTTTTTTTTTTTTTCAAACGCAATAGATCTTTTAGAAAATAGTGTCAAAGTGGACGTTTTGAACCGAATTTTGAAGAAAAAACACCCAAGAAAGGGAGGGGGGCTTTTTATCACGTGATCGAACGCGCTTATAACTCAATAGGTAGTTTATTTATCAAAAAATGGAAAACACAGTTCGATTCCAAATCGCTTCCATAGTCATGCCTTCCTTGTCTTACCTTTCCGTTAAAAAATGAATTTGTTTCAAAACGTTTTGCGCTTGTTGAGCAGAGCAGTTGTGAACAACCTTAACTTCCACCAGTGTTTTTGTATAGTAGTCATCGGCCTATTTAAACGAAGAAGAATTTCTCTGATGAATATGGCGAGCATTTACTATTCGGATATATTAATGGCTCCTGTGGTAATCACATCCTAAGCATTGGTAGTCTTATATTTAACACATCTCTTATACGTTGAACATGTATTTCATTGTGGTAGACATAAGCTCTCTACAATTCATAAATTCTATGCAAAAATAATTTGAAGAGATAACATAAAGTAATAAATTTCGAATGACATTTTTTTTTTGTAAGTGAGTGGGAGATTAAGGGGGGTGGGAACCATGTAAAAGATTTGTAGGGGAGAAGACATAAACCTTTTAACCCTTTATCTACTGACGGTACTTATAAGTACCATTAAAAATATGAAATAAAAACTCGTCAAAAGCAGCCAGATAAAATTGTTAAAGTGGATAAATCTCTAATCATGATTTATTTTTTGTTGGTGAAATTAGTATACGTAATTTCGAAATCTACCTCCGCCTGTAGGCCGGGCCGGCAGGGATTTTTTTTTCTTTGTGGCTATATTAACGATCGTTTCTACGTTCTGCCCATACCTAATGATTTGCCAGAGTTGAGACACGTAATGGAAGATGCTATTGTTTCCATTACAGCGGACTTGTTAAGTGAAGTATGAGAAGAATTGTACTTTAGGTTGGATGTTTTCTATTTAACTAACGGTATACATATTGAACAGTTGTAAGAAAAACTAGGTCAATTTACCTTCAATTGGATGTATGATTTGTTGTAAATAGTCTAAATTAAACTATTATAATATGTCACTGAAACTGTAACATTGTTTGGTGGACACTGTACACTATGTCGCCAATAATGATTGATCACTTGCGATTTTAGACATTTTGTTAAATATCTAGAAAAATACATGAGGAATTATCCAGAAACTTCAGGTGTGTAAACGGAAAAGTACAGGTCATACATTTCCGTGAGGATTTTTTCCCGAAACCCCATACACTGTTAAAAATTTGCAGCACTCTGTCCATTCATTTAACCGTTTTTTGAAAAAAAAACCGGTTTCATAGCCATAATTTAACTATATTCCGACCATAAAAGGGCCAATAATATCGTCAGAATAGTGTTAAATTACGGATGTGTAACCGTTTTCGATAAAAACGGTCAAATGACTGGACAAAATGCTGCAAATTTTTAACAGTGTAGGGGACATTCAACGAATTGAAAAAGAAGGAATATCTTTTGGATAACCCTGTAAAAACTAAAATTAGAAAAAGCGTTCAAACTGTAGATTATGATTAAGTGGCTTATTGTAATAATTTGTGTTCATCTTTATGAGGATAGCATGCAGACTCTAAGAGAAATTTATGTTTTCATAAAAACAGTCTCAAATCTTGTCAAGTTTTTTGCTTATAATTTGCAGAGTTTTTAATATGAAAAAAAAATTTCTTTTCAAAGAATATGACAAACAAAATTGTACACAATACTCTGCAATCAGAATAAAAATATAGTAAAAATTGTATGAAAAATGAGCAGGTTTACTAAATAATATTTCACTGCGCATGCCTGAATGCAATCAAAATATAATTTGATAATGTGTTAGATAAATATATAGAGCAACTTTTGTGAAAGTCTCAAAAATATAGTTGAAAAAGTCTGAAAATTATCGTTGATAGAATAAGCTCATAATCCGTTATTCCCAAAAGGATGCAAAAATATGAGGGGTTGTATCCTAATACAGTAGTGCGTGCAATACTGTGTGTGTTATATTGGCTCTAATCAATGGATATATGGATACAGTCCCTCATCTTTTTGCTTCATTTTGGGAACAACGGATTTTGAGCTTGTTCTGTCATCGATAATTTTCAGAATTTTCTAGCTGCGTTTTTGAGACTTTTACAAAATTTGCTCTATACATTTAACAAACACATTATGTACATTATATTTTGATTTCGTTCGGGCATGCGCAGTGAAATATAATTTATTAAACCTGCCCATTTTTCATACAATTTTTCCTATACTTTAATTCTGATTGCAGGGTATTGTGTATAGTGTTGATTGTCATATTGTTTGAAAAAAACTTTTTCTTATATTAAGAACTTTGCAAATTATAAGCAAAAAACTTGCAAAATTTGAGATTATTTTTATGAAAACCTGAATTTCTCTACGAGTATACATGCTATCCTCATAAAAATTAACAGAAATTATTACAATAAGCCACTTAATCACACTCTACACTTTGAAAGCTTTTGCTACATTACTTTTGACAGGGTTACCCAAAAGATATTCGTTCTTTTTCAATTTGTTGACGGTCAGCTATGGGGTTTCGTGAAAAAAGTTTCGCGGAAATATATGACATATACTATGCTGTTTACACACCTGGAGTTTCAGGTTCATTCCTCATGTATTTTTCTAGATATTTAACAAAACGTCTAAAATCGCAAGTGGCCGGCCACTTTTGGACATATAGTGTATATAAAACTGAAAATTTGTAAGATTAATTTTATGTACAAAGCTGACATATTTTATGTAGCATTTTAAGTGATCAAACGTTGTACTATTTTGTGTTTAATCTATTCAATAAGAGAAAATTAAAGAAAATATTTATATTTATTTTTTTGTCCTTTGAAACCAAATGACTTAAACATGTCAATATAAAATTCAGTCTGGATCAGACGAAATATATCAATATATCTATAAATACATTCACAATATAAAACAAAAATCAGAAGAAGTATTTTCGAAGAAATCTGAAATTGTTTTTATCAGAATCCAAAAGAACATAACAGAAACTTTACAAATTGTCTTCTTTTTTCGTTCATTTGTTATAGCAAAATACTTTTAAAAAATGCTTGGACAGAATTTTTGTAAAAAGTACATTTTCTTCCGTTTTATACAAAAATAAGTAAATAAATAGCTAATCCTCGAAAGTTCAAATCATTTCGGTAGCGTTTTTAAAACATATGTCAACTCCAAATTCAGTATCTAACGATATTTTTCCTCTTTCTGCTTCTGGTTATATTCTGGATCATAATTTCCCGTTCTGCAGAGGAAATATAGAAATAAAACAGTGCGTATTTTATGCTGTATTTGTATATACATATTTTCTTTCTAACTTTTAAAGGTATATTCTCTAGAAAAGAAAAATTCACATTTAATGCAAGGTATTTCCAGAGTTTATTACAGAAATTCGTTGTGGGATATAGCATGCCCAGGATATTTGTTTTTCTTTAATACAGTGAAATGCGCTTAACACGATACATCGGTTAACACGAAATGATATAGCGGTCCGGACAGTATATTATGCAATTTAATTTTTTTTCTTTTAACACGAAACAAAAATCGTTTAACACGAAAAAAATTCGGTTTCTATCTAGTTACTTTGAGTTGAAATGGGTGGATTTTGTGTTAAAATAACTGAATTTTGGATGAAAATAAGTGAATTTCGTGTATTTTTTTTAATTAGCTTATGTTTTATGAGCACAATGGCTGAGAAATCGGTGCGAAAACAAACTGCTATTTCACTTCAAATGAAGATGAAGCTGCTTAATGCAGTTGAGGAAAAAAAAGACCGACAAAAACAGAAATCTGCAAAGAGATTGGCATTGCCAATTCTACTTTATTAACAGTAATTAAAAAACAGGGATCCCATTACATTAATGTTTGAGCGCAGTATGTTTGAGCCAGAGAGGAAACGTATGGTAACTGCTAAGTACGAAGATTTAGAGACAGCTTTGCTTATTTGGTTCTAACAAGCTAGATCTCAGAATGCTGAAAAAGACACTAAAAAAAAAAAAAAAAAAAAAAAAAAAAAAAAAAAAGAAGATATCTGATTTTTTCCTCCCAAAACAATATATTTCTTTTACTTGCTTTTTACCCTAATGGATGCAACTTACTAATAGTTTAACAGGAAATCGAAATAAAATTTGACGACGAAAATTTTTGTGAGTTTTGTTCTTTTTTTACGAATTTTTTAACGCGAAATTCTTTTAACACGAAAAAAATTTTCGGCCCCTTCAGTTTCGTGTTAAACGTATTTCACTGTATTTGTGAGTTAAAGAGTAGAGCAGCATTGTACCTTATCAAAACAGACAGCAATTAATCTATTTTAAACTGTTTTGTATTGTATTCTTAATGCCGATGGTAAATATTGTTTGATTATTAGATACTTGTTTGTTACGAGGTCCTTGGGGCTTTTTTTTAAAGCTTGGCGCATTTTGGGGTTAGAAAAGCGAGATTTCTAGTAAAATAAAGTAAATAGTTATGAAAAGAAACCTGATGAAAATTTAAATCTGTTTATATATGAATTTTAATATATATATATATAAACATTTCATTTATATAAACCGTGTATTCTAAAAAGGACTGACTGATTTTAAAATTCAATAACTTGCAAACGGTGACAGATATTTTAAAAAAATTTGCATGAGCGTTATGTATGATGTCAGGAGTTTTTTTACTGTGATTCTTGAATTCAGTTCGTATTACAAACAATAGATGGCGCTACGAGCAATATGCACTAAATCCAGGTCCGATTTTTGACCGACTCAATACAACTTCATCTCCTTTTTTGAAATGGGAGAAGAAAAAGGCCAAAAAATCCAGCTTGAATTTAGCGTCTATAGCTTGCAGCGCCATCTATTATTTGTAATTCGAACTAAATTCGAGAATCACGCTACAAAAACCTCTGGCATCATACAATACCCTCCTGCAAGAATTTTTTAAATATCTATCACCATTTGCGAGTTATTGAATTTTAAAATCAGTCAGTCCTTTTTAAGACACCCAGTATATTATTATTTTTTTATTCTGTATAAATTATTTCTGTTTGAATATAAAAATAGATAAACGGCTTCGTTATATAAGATTTAAAAATTTATTGCGTGTATTTGGTTGCCAGAAAATTTGTATGACAATTTTCTTTCTCTTGTCAAATACTTTATTTTTTTTTTAGCCCCCGGTACGGTATGCTATATCTTTCACCTAGCTTATTTTGTTTAGTCTTCAAAAAATAACGTTACCTTACAGAAGTCAGCCGTAAAACAAAGCAGTAAGATTAAGTAATCTATAGCAATTTTTTAAACTTCTAAGCATCGCACATTTTCAATTTTTATACCGCCGTATTTGGGAAAAAAGTACTTTTAAATGCAATTTGTTAGAAAACTGCATCTTCATTTATTTTGAAATATTAATTTTTTTGTAGTTTTTGGAGCCATTTGCTTAATATTGGCAACGGAAGTACTCCATTTCTGTAGAAAGTAAAGGAAAGATAGTTGTAAAATATTAATTATGTATTTTTGTTGCCATTTTTTCATAACAACCGAAAGGAAATGTAATTAAAATACGTGCTATTTTGGAAAAATATAAACGAATGATTTCTGTTAAAACATGGAGCTATTATAAACCATATTTAAGTATATTTATATTAATGTTACAAACAAATGAAGGCCTGTGAATCATGAGATAGCCGTATTTTTTTGTCGGGTTTCTTTAATGACGGCCTCTTTTTGCTGCATTTGAGTATTATTTCGCGATAGTGACATCCTATGCATACTTTACTGTAGATGTTTAAGAGTGGATCGTAAATGTGGAATTCTTAAGGGGATGCGAATGACGTCATTTTACATAAAATAAAAGCGTGTGCTTCAAGTGTTAAAATTAAAATATGTTTTGTACTATTTATATATACATAATTTTTTTTTTTTTTCATCGGGGGCGACACTAAATTCTGGAAAAGCAAAATTCCTGTTTTCTAGTTTTCTAGTTTTTTTTTTTTTTTTTTTTTTTTGATCTCACCAAGACTCTTATAACAGAAATTTACCGATTCGTATTTGATCTTAGATTTTCTATAAGCTGTAAGTGTCTTAGAGACTGCTGTGTCTTAGAGAAGCTGTGTCTTATGCTGTGTCTTATGCTGTGTCTTAGAGACATAGACCTGTGATCTTTGCATTAATTTTGTTCTAGGTAACGATAATTGTAATTTTCCAAATTTTATGTAGGTGCAGATTTATTTACCATTAAGCTGTCAAGTCTGGCAGTCTTCAACTAGCAATAAATTAATATATATACATATATCTGAAATCGTTACATTCTTTTTTCTTTTTTAAGGCTTAATTATTTTAAGTCCTTTGAAAAAAAATTCTTAAAAATATCAAGGATGAAAACGAAAAAATAACATTTTAATGTCTATTAAAAGCTAACCCATAACATCCCCCTGTCAACGCCGCTTATATTTTTAAATAAAAAAATTATATATTCTACATTACATAAATTACTTATTTTTTATTATTATCTCTGCAGTTTTTCATCTAATTATTTCTTTCATTATGTAATTACCGCTTACATTAGACTAGCTAATTATCTTTGGTTAAAATGGATTTTATTAAATAATTACTTTCATTTTTTTTAAATACATATCATCTTTTTAGTTTGCAATTCAGTATACTCGTGTTTGTTTCTTAAATTAAAAAAAAAATTATGACGTCTTTTTAACCGTAATTATCTTGGTATTTTATTTTAAACATCATTTACAGTATAAATAGTATAAATATAGTACACCTATGAAGATGAGTTTCACGAATTAGATTGATTAATTTGCCCAACTTGTTTTTAAACACTAATTTCTGATGAAAAAGATATGTATGTTTGTTTATATATTTAATTTACTTTCTTTTGTCTTATTGTATGAAGGACAATTTCACTTATATTTTTTATTGCAACCCATCTAGTAAAAGATTTCACTGATTTTTTTTTCTTCAATTTGTTAAGAAACATATTTAATACCAAATGAAAAATTGGATTGGTGATGACGCATGTCCTATAAAATATGTACCATTATTTTCTGAATAATGAGGCACTGGTCAGCAGTGCGAAAAAAATGTTTAAATAATACGCGTACGACTGGGAAAATAACTATTTTTAAATGTTTGATTGGTAATATCCCTTTTTGAATCCCCATGAAAATTTAATTGCTTAAAAGGCGCAAAGGCCAACCTAATGATAAAGATTCCATGGTGGGACTCGAACCCGGGCCATCAGTATAGCGCACTATCATTCTACTGACTAAACCACATGGAACTATACCCAGCCTGGAACTTCTCACTATAACATGTTGGCAAGGCTACAAACGCAACACAAGATGGAATATTTTTCCGTGCCACCGACATGGGCAAACACGAAACTTAAGTCCATAGAATGTTAGTGCGCTATCCTGATGGCCCAGGTTCGAGCCCCGGCATGCAATCTTTTTCACTAGGTTGGCCTTTGCGCCCTTTTAGTGATTAATTTGAAATTTGATTTTCATTTGAAATATTGTATGCAACGCGAATGTTTCTCTCTTGAAAATTTCCAAATATTAATATGGAAATATCCATTTCAGATGTACTTTTTTACTTACTTAGTATGTTTTAAAATAAATAAACATTTATTGCTAAAGGAGTATATTAGAAATAAAATATTTTCATGATCATTTACACAGAGATTATTGCATTAGAGTTCATTAAAGTAAAACGATTTGAAGAAACTACCAATGTACAAAATTTATAGATAATAGATGTATATTTCTTTCAAGCATGATACCGTTTTAGCACTGTGTACAGTACATTTTTAACTTTTTGTAATATTTTTTTAAAAGGAAAATCTTTACGAATTTCAAAATTTGATACATCAGGACCAGAAGATTCCTTTACAGCATGTTTTATAGCTAAATATGACGAAAATTTACCATTTTAAAATGATACTTTAATGATTCATAATTTAATGCATCGCCGTGTCCTTTTTCTGCGTAAATTCTGCGATTAAAATGTTTGTGTGTTATTTTTCTCGACAGTACTTTCCCTGTTCATATGCAATAACTGCAATAAAGGATATTATAGGTAATATAAATAATAAATCGTTACAACTACTGATATTCATGTCCTGGTTTATCACGCAATAAAAGCACTCTTTTATATACTCCTGTTCACCTGCATTATGTTAGACAACACAGAAGCTATAGTGTTTTAATTAATTAAAATTAAGTATATTTATAATTTATTTAGTAATATTTTCCCGCTATTTTACTGTCAGTACTTTTTCAAAGTAATTTAAGATTTTTTCATTTTTTAGAAAGATTGCTTTATATCTATGCATTACCTAAAGATTGGTGTAAGAAATAACGCGCAGAAATTATATTTCTTTGGTCACAAAAGAGATTTTTAATTATATTTTTCAGTAAATTTTCTTTTGAAAGTTGTAGAAACAAGCATCATTGAAATTCAGTGTAACGTATCTCAAAGTAATATTACGCATAATTTTAGAAATATGCGTGCCATTTTACAAGCTTCATACCTTTCTTTTTATACTTGGCACAGGAAAATTATAAAAAGTATAAACAAAAAGTTTCCATAAAAACCTTTCTTATTTTAAAACTAACTTTCTGAATAAAAAATAAAAATAGGTTGCAGACTTTCATTATATTATATGAAAAAATTATCAGTATGTTATACAAAACTGAAAAAAATACGTTTTTATAACAGCTTTGAAGTTTTCTTTGAAAACTAACAAATCGTGTAAAAAGTTTAAAGAAAATGAATAAAAGTATTAAAATCCAGAAAAGAAATTAGAAAAACATTTTTCGTAAGTATTCTAAAAATAAAAAATATATATATTTATTTTATCTACACAATAGTCAAAACTTTTCATGACAAGTCTATTTTCGTTTGTTATAACAATATTGTAGATGTAGATCATGTTTTTCGAATAAATAAAGAAACAACATCTTACTTTTTCAAACTAGTAATCATTATCAAAGTTTCCACAAAGCCTGTGTCACTGCCTGAACTTCTAAAACCTAAAGCGAATGGTTTTATCATATGTTTTTTTTTCATTACAGACTTCTCTTTTCCTTAACAAAAAGGAAAAATATTATATTGACATACAGAAAAATGCTGCATTGTTTTATCCATTCTTTCTTTTTTTTTGATAGTAAAGATTGTTTCAAAATGCATACGTCAAATTTTTATTTGTTGTTATTCCAATATTTCCAAAGTTTAATTTAAACGAGACTTTTTTAATTTCTTCAGATTTCGAGTTTAGGAGAAAAAATGCCACTTACATTGTCCCGACTTTCTTCTTAAAGTGTATGTATTTAAAAAGAAAAAAAAAATGTCATAATCAATTTTAGTTTACTGTTTAAAATTATGAGCAGGTTTGTAATCTATTCGTATAAATATTTTAGAGAGACATTTGTTTAAAATTTTTTGCCTTAAACATCTTTCTAAAACTAAAGATTAAGTTTTAAATAATTCATGAAATTTGTCTGAATTAAAGATTCGTAACTGAAGCGGAGTGGGTTATCTTTCTGTCGCAATTTCAAGATGGAATAGTAAAGTTGCAACAAACATTTCTTTATTCACACACACAATAGAATTTCACGAAGTACAACAAGCTACAATAAAAGACTTAGTTAAAGGTTCACATAGTGGGCAAGCTTTGGTAGAGAATGACTCTTGTAGCGGTAAGTTTTCAGTCACACATTCATTGGAAATAACGCCTAGAATTTCTTAGCGGTCCATTCGAGAACGGGCTAAGTTCAGTTTCGGCTAAGCAGGTTGTACACCGTCCAACGTTGCATTATAGCAGAGTCATGTGAGGTCTACACACCTCTATAGCTTAAGAAGAAGTCCTTTTTGGGGTCCTTTCTCGTGGCATATATTGGTTGTAGGATTCTCGTGGATTGTTAAGAGGCTGTGAGTATTATTCAGTATCAGAAAATTATATCATCATAACTTTTCGAATAGTGTCACACTTGAAAATATTATGGCTATTTATAGCTCCTGTAACGTCAACTGAAGTACCAGTGAGTAGAAATTATTGCCACTAGGGTGACCGTTATGAGATACTTACTGCGTGTGTCCATTTCGGTACTTCTTGAGAGAGAGGGAGATATAGGGACTATATTACAGAACTATTCGTTGATTAATTAGTAACTAAATGAAGAAATTGTCAGAGTTTGACTGTATAAAATTCAGCGGACTTATCGTACCATAAATGAAAATAGCTTTTATTACAGAATTAAAAAAATACAATGCATACAAAAATCAGAAAATTAAAATACCAATTCAGTTTTCAACGGACGGTGTGCATGATTGAAATTCGTGAAATTTCCTTTTTTTTTAAATCGTTCAGAGTTTAATGTAAATTTAACATACGCTGTAATTATATGCATTTTAGGAATGAATCGCTTCTTGGAGTTTATTTTGCATGGGTACCTAGATAAACCTATCGTTTATATGGAATTCCTTGACCTGCGGTATATTCTGTTGATCTGTCTACATGACGGACCAGATGTTATTACCAATAAGTTTATCTGAGCGAAATATGCTCGCCGGTTGTCTGCCAAGGTAGCTTAAACGGTAGAGAATTGGCCACTTAAGCTAAGGATCTGGGTTCAATTCCCGGCTGCGGTATGTTTTCGCTCAGTTGAAAATATTCAATTCGTATCCAACATAAATTTAAACTTGCTTTAAAGAGAAATATATCGTTAAATGACTCTTGAATAATAAATCGTCTATTATTTGAAGTAAAATATTCAAAAGAATTTATATCCAGTCCTATTATATGTGCTGTCCTATTTTTAGGACGACGAGGGAATATGGGCTAAAGCGTTTATAAACTTTACTTTCAAATATCCAAAATTTCAATTTTTATTTCAACATATTTATAATGTAAAAGATAATTATCCACTTTCATTTCCTTTTCTTTGGCATTACAGTATTTATATATATTTTTGTAAAATACAGGGTGTACATAATAATGAATATCCCAAATTTACAGGGCGATAAAAATAAAATAAAAAAAAGTACAACCTTGGTGTTCATCGGAAATCCAAAATGGTAGATGAAAGTTTAAATTCAATACAGTTATAAGTGTTCAATGTGAGTTCCTCCAGAAACACGACTAAGGAGCTCCACGCAGCAGCGGTCGTTCGGTAGCTTCAGAGCCCCGAGTCCTGCCTTGCCGCTTTTCGATGTCTTTCATTTAATCAATTTTCTTTTTAAATTTGTCCGGTTTCAATTTTCCGATTTTTTTTCTTTTCTTTTCAACCTGGCTTCCGCAAGAGTCTCGGCTACGATAATTCATCATTGTAGATCATGGTAGAATTCGCAGATCTTTGATGGTAGGTGATACGATAACTCATCCCACACTCTATCCCCTTTCAGCATGTTCTGTATGATTCTTTGGATGCCTGCAGATATGCGTGTCCTAAGTTTTTCAACATCAGTTGGTAGCGGTTGAACAAACTCTTGACCTTTGAGGCTCCACAAAAAAAATCATGCTGAGAAAAGTGTGGGATGCGTTATCCTACTGCCTCGATATCGTTCGTGTTTCTGTAGGCGCTCACATTCCACACTTATAAAGGTGTTGAATTTAAACTTTCAACCGTTATTTTTGATTTTCGATGAATTACAATGTTCTACTTATAATCTTCATTTGTTCTACAAATTTATTTTCAGACATTAAAACACACTAAGATATCGCAGTTTAACATACCCCCAAAAAATAGTGTACATGTCAAAAGTTTAAAACACATGTATACTTTAAAACAAAAAACTTTGTTTTAAAGTATATATGTGTTTTAAACTTTTGATATGTACACTATTTTTTTAGGTGTATGTTAAACTGCGATATCTTAGTGTGTTTTAATGTCTGAACATAAATTGGTAGAATAAATGAAGATTATGATTAATATGACATTATAAAAGAATAGATTATAAAAATGTTGTACTTTTTTCTGTTTTTTTTTTTTTAATAGACCTCTAAAGTTGGAATATTCGTATATAATTACCTTGTATTTTCCTAGATTCAGAAACATTTGTGTTTTTATACTGTGTATAAATTACACTGAATTTTTTTTCCGCTCAACATCAAGTCCATTGCTAAATTAAGAAATACTACTTTAGACTATAATGACATGCACAATAAAAGAATTCTTTAGTTAATTTAAATAACAAATATTGAAATAGTTAAAAATATATAAATTGGGAAATTAATATTCTAGAAATATATTTACTGTAACTTGCGTATTTTTTAACAGAAAAAGCTACAAATTACCGAACCAAAATTTACTGGTAATTCCGCGAAGTTAGTTATGTTTAAAAATCGATCCGTATTGCAGTTTGTCTGCAACTATTAAAAAGGAATTCTAAAAAAAGTGTACCAAACTTTATACCTGCATAATTCCTTACATTCTTCACCAAATAACTTCCTATTTAGTATCCGAAAATAAACTTCACCGGTGAATCGAAATTATGTGTCTGTATTGGAAATTTCAAAGTTTATAACGGATTCAATGTAAGGATGACCCTAAGTTTTTTTACGTGAACTGAAAAAAGAGTAAGTGTGAATCGTATTTTAAAAAAGACTGAGATGAGTCAGAATTTTATTATTAAAGACTCAATTACAGTTTAAAATATGTATATCTCATTACGCTTTAATAAGATGAAATGTTTCGCGGCTAATCTTTACTCGTGATACGAAAGCATATAAATATAGCATGATTACATCACGACATTTAAATGCAATGTTTTGAAAGAATAAAATATAAAATTTTTATCACTAAACTTTTACAAAGAGTTATAATATATCTAAACAAATCTTTTGTTTGTCTGTTTGTTAGCAGCAAGTAAAAATCCTAATATACAGTGGCGGTCAAAACCTTCCAGCCAGTTAGTTTTTTTTTTTTTTTTTTTTTTTTTTTTTTGCCAGATCGTTTGAGCGAAGAAGAAGCGCAATCACTCCAAAAGTTAGGAATAAGCAAATGACCTCTGACCACGTGATCATTTTGATTCTATACTGGACACATTTGATGCAAAGGGGAGGAGATCGAAATTCGCGTGTGCAAAAGTTTCCGGCCATTCGTCATTCGTTAGTTTTTGCTATCGGTAAAGTGTCTTTTTGGCCGCGTTTGTTAATTAATCAACGTGAATAGTGTAATTAAAATAAAAAAATGAAAAGTTCAACAGTTATTATTCGTAAGTGTCAACAATTATTATTCGCGAGTGATTTGTTTGTCGCTAAAGGGCCAATCCTCTTGTGAGATTGCGGCAAAGTTTTCGATCAGAAAATCTACTGTAAACGATATTTAAAAAATATATATATAAAGATGGCCATGACCTTTAGGATTTGCCACGGAGACCCCGGAAAACGACTATTCGTGTGGACAGAATTACAAGGAAGAAAGCAGTTGATGACCCTCATAAAAATGCCGCTGTATTATCCCGTGATTTACGGAGTGAAAATAATTCTGAAATAAGTCGGTCTACCGTGTCAAGACGCTTACGTGACGTAGGACTGACTTTATGGAAGACTCGGTGTTAAAAAAAATTTCATAAGTAAAAAAAATCAGAGGGCCCGACTGGCGTTTGCCAAGGAACACAAAGACTGGTCAAGTGAAAACTGGAAAAAAGTATTATTTTCCGATGAATCTAAGTTCAACCTGTTTTGTAATGATGGCAGACACTACACCAGACGACCTAAAAACAAAATATATGATTCGAGATATGTTATTCCTACAATGAAGCATGGCGGAGGACACATTATGCTGTGGGGAGCATTTTCTGGGAAAGGCGTCGGTCCGTTAGTTGAAATCCGTGGCAAGATGGATATCTTGCAAGATCATCTGCTGCCTTATTGGAGAAAAAATTGTGGTCGCAACTATTTGTTTCAGCATGATAACGACCCAAAGCATACATACAAGCTCGTCAAACAGTGGCTTTTGCACAAAAAAATTCCACTCTTGAAATGCCCAGCCCAATCACCCGACCTAAATCCAATGGAAAATCTTTGGAACGAACTTGACAAACGTGTCCGGAATTATAACTATTCCAATTCAGCAGAATTTTCCCAAAAATTGCAAGAAGAATGGAAAAAACTTACTATAGACAATCTTCAGCCGTTCATTGAATCGATGCCACGTCGCTGCGCAGCACTACTTATTTCTAAAGGTATGACGACAAAATATTAACTGTAAATATTGTTCATTACTGTTATTTTCTATTATAACGCCAATTTTTTCCAAACTTGCCAAGATGGCCGGAAACTTTTGAGAACCTTCGTTTTCCTTTGCAATTAATTTTGTCAATTAAATTTATTGATATTTATTTGTTATTCCATAAATAAGTTCCTAACTATTATGTCAATAAAATGTATAATTATCACTTTGAGATTCCTCTTCGTATGGGTATACTTGCATATGCTGGCCGGAAACTTTTGACCACCACTGTATGTCTTCGAGTAATCCCCTTTTTTTTCTTGAGATTGAAATTTATTTTTGTTTTTCTCATCTAAAGTGTACTTCTAAAAGTGGTCTCTCAAAAATATTTCTTAAATATTTCTGACTTTTATATGGGAAAAAAAAAAAAAAAAAAAAAAAAAAAAAAAAAAAAAACGCTTTTGAAGTGTGTTTCTGGGTGGAGAGAGAAAAATTTTCCCATCATACTTGCGAACATTCCCTTAAACCTCCGTAAAATGCGAGTTAAATTGACCCAGGTTAAACACGTTTCGAACCAGAAATTTACTAACGAAATTAAATGAAATAGTTTTCATAAATAAACACCATTTTAAATATATAATGATGCATCGAATAAATTTTCTAGTTAGTGAACATGGATGAGAGCGCCCCGACCCAAATGACTGATTACTACCACTAAATTTTAATAGTACTCTTTGCTTTATTGAATCTCAGAAATTCCGTCATTAAGTAATACGAGAAATACTATTAAAATTTAGTGGTAGTAATCGGTCATTTGGGTGGGAGCGCTCTCATCCCTGGTAACGCATATAACCTGGGTCAACTTAACTCACATTTTACGGAAGTTTAGTTGAATGTTGGCAAGTATTCCCATACTTTTCTCGGGATGATTTTCTTTTTTTTTTTTTTTTTTTTTTTTTGTGTAACCTCATCAAAGATCAGGTGTTTGTTCCATCGCTACCAACTGACATTGACGAACTTAGAACACGGATATCTGCAGCCATTCAAGGGGCCACACCGGACCTACTGAAAAAAGTATGGAATGAGTTATCGTACGTGTTTCTGGTTGGGCTCAGATCGAACACTTATAACTGTGTTGAATTTAAGGGTACCGGAAAACTCCTATCTCCACCATGTTAAATTCACCAAATTTATGTACCTTTTTCTCAGAAATGGTGAAAGATAGAGGTCTAGATTTTTTAGAGTAGTTAGAATAACATGTTTTACGTATTTTAACAGGCCATTTTATTTCTAAGTGAAACTGAAAATAAATTATTAATTATTTATTGAAAGTCATTTTTAAATTAGCATTTTTGATAAGATTTCACTGCATAAAATAAATAATTCTCAACAAATCATTAAATCCCTGTGTTAAAGTATACACTATGACATAATATAAGTATTAAAAAAATCTGAGTTCATAACTTTAATAGATATTGAAAAAAAGACACACAAACATGAAAAATCCAAGTTTTTGAGAAAAGTCAGTTAAAGATTTAAATGGCCATTAAGCTGTAAAGTACTCTTAGAAAGAATGAATAATTCCAACACTTATTTTTTTTAATATTTGGAAATTTTTCCAGAGAGAAACATTCGCCTTGAATACAATATTTCAAATGAAAATCAAATTTCAAATTATTTTTGCTTAAAAGGCGCAAAGACCAACTTAGTGAAAAATAATCCATGCCGGGAATCGAACCCGGGTCATCAGTATAGCGCACTGACGTTCTACCGCTAAACCACATGGAACGATACCCAGCCTGGAACTTCTCACTATTATAAAAGTTGGAAAGGCTACAAACGCAGCACAAGATGGAATACTTTCCGTGAGCCACCAACATGGGGCTGTGTTTGCCCCATGTTGGTGGCTCACGGAAAATATTCCATCTTGTGCTGCGTTTGTAGCCTTTCCAACTTGTAATAGTGAGAAGTTCCAGGCTGGGTATCGTTCCATGTGGTTTAGCGGTAGAACGTCAGTGCGCTATACTGATGACCCGGGTTCGATTCCCGGCATGGATTATTTTTCACTAAGTTGGTCTTTGCGCCTTTTAAGCAAAAATAATTTGAAATTTGATTTTCATTTGAAATATCTTATTTTTTTTTTATATAAATAAACATGTGTGACACATCGTTGGAAAGATAAAAGTTTAAACTATTTAATAATATACAAAAGTAAAAATCTATTTTTTTCCCAAATTTTGCATACCAGGTCCCCTGAAACGTTCAACTGTTATTTTTGATTTCCAATGATCAACAAGGTTGTACTTTTTTTGTTTTCTTTTAATTGCCATGTAAAGCTGGGATATTCGTTTATGTCAGGGGTGGCCAACCTTTTCAAAAAAAGTGCCACTATCTTAAATATATATAGTTCAGAAAATGATAAAAAGAGAAATAGAAAATTTTAAATGACAAAAAAGTAAAAAAAAAAAAAAAAAAAAAAAAAGGTTTTAAACAGTTTTTAAGCAGTTAGTTTCCACTAATTGGTGATAAAGTGTGAAGTTTTTAGTATAATCAGGAACATCCCTTAAATTGCCTGCCCATTTATCCGAATTTTTGCTTATTCGAACGAGGGTCGGTCCCGACTTGTTCGGATAATCGGTGCTCTACTGTATTATGTCGAATATTTTTTAAAGAATTAACTTTTTAATATTTCGTGAATTAATTAGAGAAATAGGGTGCAATATTAAAAAGAAAAAATTGTTTTTTGCAAAAAATAATAAACAATGATTAAAATGGATAAATAGAAGTAATAACCGATTAATACAAGCTAAAATTAAAAATGTTCTTACTCTGAAAAGGAATTTTAGAAAAACTGATAGTTAAGATAATATCTTTCTTAATATTGAAATGAGTTTATAAAAATAGCATTTAATTTCATACGTGCTATAATATATTTACTAAAAACTTATCAAAAGAATTTCCTTTAAATCCATAATGTGGTTTTAATATTTCTTATTAAACCTTTCTTGGTAGCGAAGTTTTTTAAGGCACTCGGAATTTTTTATTTAACTTAGAAAATTTATCGGAAGTATAGACACTTGAATTTAATTAACGATAAAAATAGAGGAAAATTGTGCTGATAAAAGGACTTGAAAGCTAATTACTGAAGCCTGTGAAATGATTTTTTCTTTGCGATTTTTCTGGCTAAAAACTGTCAATAACATTTTTCTTCTTCCACCAAAACAAACTTTCGCATAAAATTAAAATTTAATATGTTTACTATGAATTTTGTGAAGAACGGATAACTCGTTGGATGTTCTTCGCTATATTTTTATTTCTAGATAATGTTCAGTTAAAATGAGTTATATAAGCTTGATAATGGAGAAAATTCTTCTTATTAAGTTTAACTAGTATATTCATCATTAAATCGCGGTCTTTTCATAAGAGAATAAAGTAAAATAACTCATAAATTTGGTCAAGAAAAAGGTAGTGTTATCTATTAAAAATACTTAAAATATTTTACAACTTCAGTGGATTTTAACAAAATAAATAGAGAGCTTAAGAGGTGAAACACGTCGAAATTCGACGTTAAAAAAGAGGTTTAAAATGTTAATTTCAAACATTGATCATTTCAATTTCATATTTTCTGAAACACATCCACTGTTTTAAGCTAATTAATTTTTATGTAAAAATGGATAAATCCTTTTTTAATAATAATAGGACAATCTGCAGATGAGACAAATTATTAATTCTTTCAATTGGTAATTTCTTTGTGTGGTTTCTTCGTTCCCTTTCCATAATCGGGATGGCTGACCCTTTTCTACAATCGGGGATCTCTTTCCTCTCATAAAATAACATACCCAGTGGATATATGAAAAATATATTGAAATCCAAATCCTAGCATATTCGGATGCAAAAGATATTTCAAACAATTTAACATGATATTCCTTTTATTTTAAACATAAACTGAAAATTTGTCATTTTGGTAGGAAGATTTCAGATTAGAGCCAAAATACTGCATCTGTTGGATAATATTATCTTATGATTTATCTTTTTTTTTTTTTTTTTTTTTTTTTTTTTGCCTCCACTCTTTAAGTTGGTTGAAATAGATTTAAAAACTAATTCATGTTTGAAAATTATTTAAATTTATTTCCATGGATTTTTTCCTATTTTGTCGAATCCTGGCATTTAATGGGTGAAAACTTCTGGGTCTTTGCATTATGATTCGCAATCGTACGAAAACTGGCCTCATTCAATAACCAATTCAAACCATCATTCAATACTTCTGCAACAATTTCTAAATCAAGAAAATCAAGACTTCTTTATATTATTCTTTGCTACATATTATTGTACACTCATAACTAGTTATTCAATATTTTCTTGAAGTCAATTCAAATCACGATTGCCTCCTTAAGCGACTTACAACGAAAATTCTATGCATTTTTAATAGCAAACAAATTCCGAAAATTTCCAGCAGTTGATAAATAACTAGTAACGGAATTTCATTCCGTATTGAAGTCAAGAATTTTACTAAAAGGAAGACTTTATGTTTAAGAATCTCTAAGATACATATTTTTAGTTTAAAAACAAATGAATCTTTTAAAATTTTAAGTGGCAATTACCAATGACTAAGATATGTAGAAAAAGGATTACACTTGTATGTTTTCTATAAAATATTCATACATCTCAGTTTCAATTTTTAAAGAATGTTTTTCCGAAAGCGTTCTTTAAAATTAATTTAAATAAAATACGACGAGTATCACTAACATAAAATGTCTAAGGACAGGCGCAAATACCAGTTTTATTTTTATTGTATGTTTATTTTTGTTAAAAGCAACAACAGCAATTTCAAACTTACTTGAAACATATCTTCATTTAAAAAAGAAAAAAAAACTTTCTTTGAAAATATTCGTAATTTTTTTTCTCTCAAGATATATTTTTTGCTTAAAAAGTAGTAATTCGTGTGTTTAACATTCGTACCATTTTATTTCATGCATATTTGTGAGACATGCATAGTTTTTACTTGGGTACCTGTGTGTTTTAGTAAGTGTGTGCGTGGGTGGGTCGGCAGGGAAGTTAATAACTCTGACCCTAAATCATAGTATAAAAATATGACTAGTAGCAACCATTTTACATAATATCTGATAATTAATGCTATGCTTAAATTTTCTTCACGGGGTCCTATATATAGATATTATTATATCCTGTACTTGTCTCTTGATCCATACTACAAGGAAAATTTTGCAACGGGTAGGTCAGAAAAGCTGATAAAAAAAAATCGGCCCGCTATAAAAATTTTAAATGATCAAACAAACCCAATAAAATGTGAACAGTTTTCAATGGACTTGACTGATGTGAGAATAAGTATAAATATGTTGCACGAGGCTTTGCTAAATTGACAACATCGGTACAGAAATTAAACATGCCCAGCGTAGAGATCGGCATTGGCAGTTGTTATCATATCTAAATCAAGTCATAATTATTTCAGGAGACTTGGTCCGAGTCAGGTTCAGGCTTACCTTTTCTTTCTACATACTAAACTTACATGACGGCCGGTATTAATGCTATTCTAAAGCATTTATCTAAAACATGTAGTAATCTATAATTTTAATTTTTCCCACAAATATGTGCGAGTATTCTAGAAAAACTTCTTAATTGTATGTTAATAAAAATGGGTGTTTTCTGTGGAAATTGAGTCCGGTTTGATTTCATTGATTTTTAAGCGGGCCGGACCGTGAACTGCGAAAATGAAAACGGACCGGGACCCGGGATGAACTTTTAGTTTTCGCAATGGGCCGGGCCGGTCCCGCACCAAGAAATTCTGACCCGTACAGACCTCTAATTTTACAGAACTTCGTTGGCCGAATGACTTTCCGTTTGGTAGTAGAAAATAAAAGTTACAGAAATATCTAACTCTAATGTCAAAATTAGGTGTTACTGTTAGTATTGACAATTTTAATGTTTGTTGTATTTTCTATATGTAGACTAGAGGTCTGCATTGACCCGGGCATGGCCCGAAGCCTGTACCCGGCCCGGCCGCTGACCTCGCCGGGCGGCGAAATGAAGGCGAACTTTCAAACGGGCCGGACCAGGCCAACAGGATTAGGATACTTTTTTGAACAGGCCGGACCGGGTCAGCAGGATTAGGATAACTTTTTGAACGGGCCGATCGGGCCAGCAGGAGTAGAATAACCTTTTGAACGGGCCGGGACGGCAAAAATATTGCACGGCCTGCCGGGCACTCAGCCGATAAAATATGAATCATTTTCAAGGAATATGACTTTCACAAGAATAAGTATTAATGTGCGTCACGAGCCGATTCTAGTTTGCCAACACCAATATACAAATATAACATTCTCCAGCGTAGAAAACGGCATCGTACAATTACATAGCATGTGAGTCCGGGATTAACTTTTTCAGTAGACTTGTGCCAAGCCGAGATAAGGTTTGCCATTTTTTTTTTTTTTTTTTTTTTTTTTTTACATATTTAAGCCGGGCCGGAACTTGACTTAATTATTTTCAGGATGTGTAGGGCAGCCAATATGTTTTGTAAAAATATTAATAACGATAAGGTGGTTCTCAAATTTACTGCTCAACAACGCGGAACTTTTTGATACATTTTTTTACTCATTTTTGACTGTAAAGGTATAAAATTGACACGCCTGACTATTGAAGGGATTTGGAATCGAATAGCGTTTTCCATTTTTTATAAATAATTTACTTATCGAGATATAAGAGATTCTCTTCACGTGACTGCAGGTTTTTCTCCTTTTCCGTTCATTTGGAAATTCGATTCAAAGCGCTAACACTTAACAGTATTTTCTGAAACATATATTGCCTTTATTAAAAAATGGATAACGTCATTTGATTACATAACTTCTGAATAAGAACACGTGTCAATCTTATGCGTTTCCAAAAAGATGTAAATTATGAAATGTGTCAGGAAGTAGCTCCTTTGGATTTGAGAAAAGCCTTTAAAAATGACATAGAAATATTTTCGTAAATCGACTTTCTGGAACGTGTAGACCTCTAATGTAGGCAATACCCTAATTAAAATTCAAGTTAATCAATGATTAGTAGACATTATTAATAATTGGTTGTTGTTAGTCACTATTCTGTACGATGATTTGTGGCAGTTAGTAAAGGGTAAAAACATTTTTTTTTCCGGAACTGTACACCGCACTGTACAATTTTCTTTTAAAAGTGACAGAAACTTTTAAACCCCACTATTTTATCAATACTTGATATCGTATCAAAACTTAAATTAGTCAGTATTATTGCTATAATTCAGTTATTAATAGTTATTATTACATAAAAACATTTTTTTCTCAGAACTGTATAGTGTAATGTACAATTTTCTTTTAAAAGTGACAGAACTTTTAAATCCCAGTATTTTATCAAATATAAGTACTGTAATAATAACTCAAATATAGTAATATATCGTATCACAACTTAAATTATTCAGTATTATTGTTAGTTATTATTAGTAATTTATTATCATTATTATTATCATTATTTAGTTATTATTAGTTATTAATAGCTATTCAGTATTGTTATTATTGCAATCATAACAAACCTTATCTACTCAAATTTTGAGAATCAGTCTTGAAGAACATTAGAGTTGAAAATATTTCTATGTTTCTTTGTTAGATTACAGAACTTCGAGTTAATTGATTGCATAGTTCTGAAATTTGATTAATAAGATTTTTTTTTCTTTTAAATGAAGAAGAAAAGGCTTTTCACAATAAAACAATTTTATGCATGCTAAATCTTTTTGCATTGTATTCAGTCTGTCGAATGCATTTTCATCCCTTTTCCCGTACATCTTTAAAGTACTTCACCCTAATGTACTTGTCAACTTTCCTTGATAAAATGTTTTTAAAAGATCACGTGCTAAAAGAACATTAAGGATGGAAGGTGTGAATGCATTTTGACGTTTCACAAAACCTATTTTTTTGTGATTTCATCCAAATGTTGCATCTCGCAGATTTTTTTCAGCTTTTTTGAGCTATTTATATACAAAACTTACGTACTTTATTTTAAACAACATAATTTTCAGTTCGCTTTTAAAAGTATATAATATTATTAATTATTCTGTATTACTTTTATTATTATTATTATTATTATAATCAGGACAAATAGTAAACTTTAGTAAAATTTTGAGAACCAGTCTATAAAATCATAGAATTTAGAGTTGTAAAATGTTTTATATTTTATTTTATTTTTAGATTGCAGCCTTTCAAGTTAATGAAGTACATAGTTCGAAATTTGCTTAATAATAATTAAAAAAAGAAAAAGAAGCTTTATAGAACAAAACAATTCTTTTTTAATGTGTTCAGTCTGGCGAATGCATTTTTATCATTTTTTCCTTGCATCTTTAATGTACTTTTCAACAGTCTTTGATAAAAGCTGTTTTAATAGATTACGTGACAAAAGAACATTAAAGTTAGATTAAACTCTGGGGTGATGAATGCATTTTGACGTTTCACAAACATATTTTTCATGATTTCATCTAAATATTACATCTGTCAGATTTTACTTCAGCTTTTTGATCTATTTATAAACAAAACTGACCTACTTTATTTAAAACAATATATTTTTCTGTTTGGTCTTAAAAATATACGATGTTATTCATTATTATTATTATAATCAGTACAAATAGTAAAATTTAGTTAAACTTTTGAGAACCAGTTTTAAAGAATACTGACGTGTAAAATGTTTTATGTTTTTTTTTTGTTTTTTTTTTACATTACAGACTTTCAAGTTAATGAAGTACATAGTTCCGAAATTTACTTAATAATTTTTAGAAAAGAAAAAGAAAGAAGAAGAAGCTTTACAGATCAAAACAATTCTTTTTACAATGTGTTCAGTTTAGTGAATGCGTTTTCATCATTTTTTTTCCATGCATCTTTACTGTACTTGATTCTAATATACTTTTCAACATTTTTTCAATAAAGTACTTTTAAAAGCTCTCGTGCCAAAAGCACATTAAAATTGGATTAAACCCTGAGGTGATGAATGCATTTTGACGATTCACGAAACATATTTTCTAGGATTTCATGTAAATATTGAATCTAGTATATTTTGTTTCAGCTTTCGGTGTTATTTATATACAAAAAAGACATAATTTATTTGATACCATATATTTTTCAGTTTGCAAAATTGATCAGGTACCTTTTTACCTATCGGCTTGACATATCTTCTTCATTTTATACATGAGGTATTTTGAAACTCTAACTATAACTTCAATATATAACTATAACTTCAATCGGAAATGAGCGTCAAAATGACACAGTGTACTCTCCTAGGGGTTAAGAGGTACAATCGCGGAAAAAAGATAAACACTCTCTACTAAATATGCAACTAATTATAATAGCAAAAAATTACAGGTGCCAAACGATTAGAAATAACATCAACTTTTAAATGGTGTATGTAAATTTTCCTTAGAGAGGCATCTAAAAGTCAAAACTAGACCAAACTTTGTTTTTTTCCAATGGCAACACCCAATTTCGACAATATATTTTAAATCTTCGGTTTAACCTATGCCTAGAAACGAAATTTCTAGTCATTTGAATGATAAGTTTTTGCAATAAAAACATTCAAAATTTAGAGAATTTAATGTTAAATTACAGTTTCATATTTTTAATAATATCTTCTGAAATTATAATCTAATGTGATATTTTCTTATTTGATTATAATACAAAAAACCCAAACATAAATATATTAAATTTGTAATTAAAAATTTTTTGTAACATGAATTATGATGTTAAATTAAAAAAAAAGATGAATTGCAATCTACAATTTTTTGACTGACTTATATTTATTATGTCCTGCTTTAGGCAAATTCTTCTTCCAAGTAGTTTTCAAATTATGGGTAAAAGACGTCAAAATGACGGTTTAAGGAGTCATCTATGATGTCCAGAAAAGTGTAATTTGAGCAAAACTATATTTTTTTTTATTAAACACTTGAACTCGCAGTAGACGAAACATATTACGCGAGTGTGATGTTCATATTGGCAAGAAATAGCACATTAATAGAAGTGTCATAGTCATTCTGTAGCATTACAACAATCGAGTACCGAACTTCAATTTGGATACAACCCCTAAAATAAGCTCATTTAAAAATAATTAATTTCTCTGAAACTAATCGTACGAATTTCATAAAAATTGTTTTCAGGCTAATTGAAGGATGCAGAATTTATTTATGGTGTCAAACTTGGGTATTGCTATTGAAAAAAAGAAAGTTTGGGTTTGTTTTGTAATGTAGATGGTCGCCCAAGCAAATTTTATATACATCATTTAAAAGTAGACTTTATTTCCAATCGTTTGATACCAATAACTTTCTTCTGCAATAATTTGTTGCAGAACAAAGTTAAGGGTGTTTATTTTTTTCCACGACTGTAATGGATTAATTGTATTTCTTAAAAATATCTTCAGTAAATATGTTTCTGTTATTTGGACAAACTTTCGAAACACGAAACGCTGATTGAAAATGTTTAGTTGTTGCCCCTGAGGCTACGCCGCACGAGCTATTTGTGGAGTGTTCCACATTAGGGTGGGCCGAAAAAAACTTTTTTTCGATTATCGATGATGGGTAGTGCGGAAAAACTGCCACAAGTGGCACTAAGTTCACACAAAAAATTTGAGATTTTTCGGACAATTTCTTCATTTGCCGCAAATGGCTTGAAGTTTTACTCAAACGCTGATTTTTAAACATTTTTAGCAAAAATGTAAAAAATGTTAAATTTAAGTTATTTTAGCTGAATTTACTTGAAATGTCATGTTTAGTGTACGAAATGTTTAAATAACCTCTGATTATGTATTATTTAATAGTTATGTGCATTTTGAATTACATGACTTTTGTAGCTTTTTCGATTATAAGTGAGCAAAAATTGCAGGTATTGTGACAACAAGGAATAAGGATTTCGTCATTGATAAAGACTTGGTCAGGAGGCAGAAAAGGAACTTGGAAAGAAGATACAGGAGAATGAAGGAAGAAAAATTACAAGCATCTTTTTTGATATTAGAAAAAATAAAACGATCTTGATAGAAAAAAAGGGGACTAGCAGCACCGTTGACAGAAATACGAAACAAATACACCGTGTTGTCTGAACGTGGTTCAGAATATTTGGGTCACTTGAAACCACCTTCTGGTCACTGCGGAGAACTAGCAAAATCATTGTATAATTTTCTAAGCCAGAATAAGGTGTGATTTGGAAAAAATTATGAAGAAAACTGCAACATTTGATATGTATTCTTCATGCAAACGAGCTTCCACTCTGACAGCGAGATCAACTGTCTAAACTAGATGGTAGAACCACTTGACCTAAGACTTTTAACAACTGAAACGGAGCTAGATTAACAGAGTACTCAAATCTTCAGCCTTTTGCATTTCTGGTGTCCATGAAACAGGAATATGCTAGTAGAAATGGACACGCACATTTTCGCACGCCATTAGTGATATGTGCTTCGTACTCCTCTCGACGGCTCCACTTGTTACCTTTTTCCTATAAAGATGGTGTTATTATTTCTACCATCAAAAATATGGTTGTAATTTTTCATCCTACAAGATAATCTTCTTTTCAAGTTTCTTTTTCTGTCTCCTGACCAAGTCTTTATCGATGACGAGATCCTTATTCCTGGTTGTCACAATTACTGCGTCCTGGAACACAGATGAAGCTCTTAACGCAATTTACCTAATTGATATGCCATTTATAAATCCGGCGAACGTTGTGTGAGAAAAGGATATGCGTTTGGGAATGTCTGCTTTTGAAGGCCCTGATTCAAATTCTGATTCAGACTAACTGACTTCTTTAAAATTTCCACTTTTTGAATCTTCTGACAATAGCAGTATTTTAGAGCAGAAAAATAATTAAAATTCCATCTCGCAGTTCCTCCCATCTCCTATTTCCTCCCTCATACTCATGATGACTGATTATGTTTTCATAGATTTGTACTCTACATTCTCCTCTCCTTCCACAATTGCTGTCAAGACAGGCTGTGGTCCGGCATTCAAATATGTGACTCTGAACGCATCGAAAAACCGAAGGAAGAGCGATGGAACATAATAAAGACAAAAGAGAGAAACCGACGAACGAACCAAACAATACTTACAAATTTTGCTCAGTTATACTCGAAAAGTCTATAAAAATCGCCTAATTCAAAATACACATAACTAATAAATAATAGATAATTAGAGCCTATTTAAACATTTCGTACACTAAACATGACATTAGAAGGAAATTCAGTAAAAATAAATTTAATGTAACATTTTTAAAATTTTTGCTAAAAAAGTTCAAAAATCAGCATTTGAGCGAAACACCAAGCCATTTGCGACAAATGAAGGAATTGTCCAAAAAATCTCAAATTTTTTGTGTAAACTTAGTGCCACCAGTGGCAACTTTTCCGCACTACCCATCATCGAAAATCGAAAAAAAGTTTTTTTCAAACCACATTATTGTACATAGACAATGATTTTCCAAGATTGTTAACTATCGAAGAGTCATAAGAAGCGTTAATATATTTTTTAAAGGGTCTTGTTTCACCTGACCTGTCAAGGAGCGGAAGTTCATCAGAACAGTGTAGGGAGAAATTATCACCACAGGGAATTTAGCGAAATCAATTCCTTTCACAGATAAGTATTATTCAGGATTATCCAGACACAATAATACTGATCTTCTTACAGGGCGTCAAGTGTGTGTGAGAAAGTGCTCGAAAAGTTTCAAGAAGTCGTCTAATTTCATCAAGCCGGATTTGTTAGCCGAACCCCGCTCCATGCAGAACACAAAATTGTCATTGTTAGTAACAAAAATTCATTTAGTAGAAATTATTACCTATATAACTTAATTACATTATAATAGTGTACTATTTTCCCTGTAAAATCTTGAGAGTTATAAAATTTGCATTGAAGTCACTTGCAACTAACCGCACGAAGTTATCTGCCATTCTGTTTAACTGCTTTCGCAGCGTGAATGAATATTTGTTGGCCGGTTGTTCCTCTATAGGTTTCCTTTTTATAAGCCCTATAACTATTTCTAAAAAAAATTAGACTATGCAAAACAATGTGTTGCTAATGAGGTTTATGTAACCCGATTTTATATATAAAAAAGGCTAAGCTGCTACTTACAAACATTAAAGTTTTTTACAATGGGGTATGGTTGTAAAAAGCAACAACCCAATGCTGATGTAACAACCAACCTCATATGTCCTTTTTTCTTTTAGATCTAATCTATTGCGACAAGTGCATATATTTTCAAAATTCGCTTGACGTAGAATATTTCTGGATAACGGAGCAGCCTAACCATTTATGTAATTATAATTTCCTCCCAATATTTTATGAGCAAATATATATTGAATTGCTCATAAAAAAATTGCTCAAGCACTATAAAAAGACAAAAAGAAGTATTACCAAATAACACGCGCTGAAAATCTCTCTGAATAACAAACAGTATGAAGGACTAATGGTTGCTTCCTTGATGTTGACACAGTTATATGCTGTGATTTATCGTTTTTGCGAAAAAGCTTCTGTAACAACCGACTCCTGTAACATCCAATCCCAGTCTTCACTACTGGTGGTGTTTTTGTTTATGTTAAGATTGATCTCGTAACATTTACTTTATCCTGTAAAATTCCAAACGAGTCATATAAAAGTGTACTGCCAAACATATCTGAAATGCACACAATTTTGATGATATATTTTTAAAAATCGATTGACTGAAATAAAATTACAGAAATTCTAAATCCCCACATTGATACTCGTATGTTTTGTTTCTTCCAAACTGGAATCAGACTGCATTTCAGGTAAATACTATAATAAATTCTAAACAACAGTTTCAACATGCTGATTTTCTTCTACGTGTTCATGCTATTCTGTGCGTTGTTTTTCATTTATTTATTTATGCCTAAGTGGAGGAAGATCACCGGATCGTTAGGATACGGTGTAGGCCTTTTTTGCTCTACCCGGTAAGTTCCCCGGAATGCGGTGATTCATTACAAAAACGTCCAGTCACCAGACAGAAAAGACACGTAAAAAAAATTACATAAACACATAAAACACATAATAAACAAGTCGCCTAAAGCACAAAACACATTCGCGACAGACAGCGGTGATTTGATGATGGAGAAGTCCATTGATAAAAGAAAAAAAAAATTGAGGATCATGATTCAGGATCCTATCGCCACGATGGTATTCGCGCCGGAGGCCTGCTCCTTCGCGACAAGGGGCGCTAGGACTGCCAGAGCTCGACAAAGGCTCTAACGCGACAGTGGGCGAGTCTCAGGAGTGGAGATACAGAACAGCTAGGAGGTAAGATTGGCCAGGTCCATCAGGAAACGAAAAATATGTGACAAATGGCGGAGTAATTTAGGGCAGGATAAGATATTTTTGAGCCAAGTATCGGGGCGGGGGTTTGGGTATCTAAGGTACCAGGCCTCTATGAGTGTGCAGAAGAAATAGTATTAGTCTGGGGACCCAAACGCCCCACTTCACAGAGGTCATTGCCAGACCGTTTAAAATATTTTAGGTATGTCCTGAATGGACCATGACTGGAGAGGAAACATGATGTGGGAGATGCGAAAGCTAACAGTTTTAAGCATAGAACAGACACCTTTGTGCATATTTTATTATAATATCTTGAATGATTTTAAACACTAAATTTTAGCATCTTCTGTGTTTAAATAGGCCCATGATTTATGTGCAATGCATGATTCATTCTCTAATATTCTCTATTGTGCAAAAGAAATCTTCTCACGTACAGGAGAAACCCTTAAGCCTTTGCTGCATATGAGTATTATCAGGATCAACGAAATGTAATATTTAGCATTTTCATGCATAACTCAATTTCATATATTTTTAATACTTTGCATAGCAAAATAATCTTTTTTTGTAATTTATATCGATGTTTATGATTTTAAACACTAAATTTTAATTCTAGCATCTCCTGTGGAAATAGGCCCATAATTTATGTGCAATGCATAATTCATTCTCCAACATTCTCTATTGCGCCAAAGAAATCTTCTCACGTACAGCAAAAACCCCATAATCCTATGCTACCTATGATTATTATCAGGATCAACGAAATGTAATATTTAGCATTTCCATGCATAACTCAATTTCATATATTTTTAATACTTTGCATAGGGAAAGAATCTTTTTGTAATTTATTTCGATGTGGATTTAGAGAGAAGAATTTATTTTTGTGTACAAATATCAAACGCATATTTCAGAAAGAAAAATGCAAAAAATACTTAAAAGAATATTTTTTGTAATACTTCTGAAATATAAATATTTTCCGTTAAAATCTGAGGAATGCTAAGTAAATATTCATCATGTTCTTTAGTAAAAGCTTTACATTTCGTTTAACAAGAGTAATATTTTTATTCCGTCTTCAGAATTTTTATTACGATTCAAAATGTATTAGTACTTAAAAATTTTGAATAAATATTTCATGCTTTCCGATTTACACGTTTTATGCTTTTAAAAGAATAAAATATTCAGATTTATTTTTTATGTATATATAATTTCATTTTTCACATTTGCCCAAGACGATGAATTCGAAATCTCACTTTTATCGTTTTCAAGTGTTTACTTGCTTTTGTTTTGTTTGTTACTTTTTCAACTAACATAAAAAAAATCTTTCAAGGCATTATAACGTTATGTTACTGAAATATAGTAAAAGAAGCAGGTGTCCTTAAACTGGGTAATTGTTATTCTTTAAAATAATTTAAAAGGTCTTATAAACTCTTAAAAACTTTAAAATTTTCGAAATTTTAATTTTTTTAGATGTTAAACAAATATTTTTTCTGAACATTTTGATGTAATTTGTTCCTTGAAATTCCCATTAGAACCGAAGTTATGACTTTTATAATTATGCCCGCTCAATAGCTGAAGCGGCATTTCCGAAACTTTGAAGCCATTTTTCTCCAAATGACGTTTTTTTTTTTCTGGAGGTAGGGGTGGGGTGGGGGGCATAATGCACATGATATCTCAAAAACTTCCGGATATTTTTTTCATGAAATTTTGAAAACGTATGTTTTATGTTAGTCTGTATAAACGGTACTTAAATTTCCTTTTTATTGTTAAAAAATATATATATTATTATACTGTTGAAATTTTCTAAATTTTTCATTATCTAAATACAACTCTGTATTAAAAATATATAAATACTTTAAATGCAAATTTATTTAAGTTCAGGGTAATTATTACAATCTGAAGTATACTGTTGCATCAAAATTTTCATTCTAGTTACAAAATTTATTTTGTAATCCTGCGCGTAATCTTTTATGCCAATTTTTTGCTCGTTAAAAATTAACAGTTTGGATCTCCCTGTAAATGCTAATTCTGCATTTTTTAAATACATGAAATAAAAGAATATACTTATATCTTTCATTCCAATTAAAATTGTGTCTTAAAGTAAAATACCTTTTAAGATATTAAATGTTGAAAGCGTTCTTTGGTTTTCCTTTTTTCCAATTTAAGAGTCCTGAGACCCCTTGTCTAGAAAATTAAAGCATTCATTATACTAAGTAAATGTTAGTTGTTTTGCATGTGAATGTTCTTTTCTATATTCTATTTATTTTCATTGTATTATATTTAGCTGTGTAACAAAATCTTTCATTATTTTCAGGTGAGTAAAATGGTTTCTGTTTTTCCAACATCTTTACTGGTAAGGTTTTTTTTTTTTTTTTTTTTAAATTTATTTATTTATTTATTTACCGCACACAGATAACACTAGTCGCTACCAAAATTCTTCCTCTTAAAAATAATAGTTGATTCTTATAGATTTCCCTAAATCAGAATAAGACAATGAAATTTCTCTATCACGAATCATTTTTCAGACGAGAGGTAGAGTTCTGCATCGGGTCGGGTTACCCGCTTTTACTCTCACCCAACACTAACCGTCGGGTCGGGCCGTTGGCGCTATATTTTTTTCGTTGCAGGCCGGGTTTGGTTCGGGTTGACTTTCATTGTTTCAGGATAGGGTCGGTTTCGGGCTAGGTTTTGACTCTTGCGAGTAGGGTTCGGATTAATCCAATTTTTCAAGAGAATGTCCAAATTATTTTTCAGGTTAAAAATCCATATTCAATAAGGCCTCCATAATGGAGACTCCTGAAAAGCGGACACTTATTTAGTGACCACTTTTGAAATTCATAATACTTACATATATGTAAGCTTATATGAGGCATTCTTACATAATTATGATTTTTAAATCCCTGAATATTTTTTTATTTTATTTTAGTACATATTCTTGTGGGTTTTTATTTCTTATACTACAAAACATCCCATTGCATGACTGTATAACAGTTTTAACGTGATAAATAAGTTTTGCATGACGTTGGGGGTCCAAATATAACACGAAATTCCTATACCGTCCCGTGCCCCTGATGCCGATTTTTAAGTTTTGAGCTGTCTGTATAAAATTGTTCCAATAAAAGTAATTAGATGTAATTTTTTTTTAACTGGGACTATTGTTTTATATAAATATGTAGCAAAAAATTAACCTGCACAGATTGTTATTATTTTTGAACTATGTCCTGGATTTTAGATTCCTTACTGTCCCTCTTGCTAAAATTATACAGAGAATCACTTCAGATGCAGCCACAGAATTTTTGTCAACTTTTTTCTCATGCAGAAGTATGCTAGAGAAAGAATGACTAAAATTATTTGGCAGGAAATTTACTGCAGATTTTAAATTACCATTTAAATATCAATTTCAAGCATCGTGGCGTTATTGGTATTCTTACCACCCCCAAGGTTTATTCCTGCACTTGTCGAGATTAATTAATTTTTTTTCTTAATTTAATTTAATATAAATAACTGTTTCTAAAAATCAATTAACATTGTGGCTATCACTTAGTTTTAAAAGGATTTGCCTAAAAAGTGGTGGTAATTTTCCTTACCATCCCATCTTTAACATCCTTTTATTTTTTCCTTACCGACCTTTTACCATACAGTTCCCTTTTTTGTTTCTTACCGCCCCTTTTTTGAGACCCCTTTAAGACAATGTTATACCAAAATTTTGTACAAAAGATACTACATTGTTATTATTTCTTATTTGAATGTTCTGTGGGTAGTATGCAAATTCATTATAAGTAAAAATTTAGAAGAAAATAAAAAGTCAGAGAGGTAAAACGGTAAGGAAAATTAAACTCGCAAGTATAACTTAAACCTAAATAAAAACAATCTTCGCTGCTGACCATTTTTACTTTATTTAGAATCATTAAGGCATTTGTCTATAAGTTTCAAATGTTATTTTACTATGCTTAATTTCACAAGATTTTGATTCCTGAAAGTTAAAATTTTGTGAGAATGCCTCATATACCCCTGAATAGTGGTCATATCCCAATCTACCGAATTGTAATATGTGTATGTGTATGTGTGCATAAACTATCACAAATACGATGCTTGTGTTTTGTGTGTATCAAAAACGAAGTGTTAATATTTTTCATATTCCTAGAGAATAAAAATGGTTCTTAAAGAAAGAATAATCTATGATCACATTTCTTATCTACATATAATTTCTTATGCAGTAAATTGAATACATACTCATTCATGTTCAAATGCGTATTTATTTTCATCTGAAACGTAGTTCTGCTCAAACATTTTGTGAAAATCCCAATACTTGCAACGACTTGAAAATATTATTTTAACATATATATATATATATAATATATATATATATATATATATATATATATATATATATATATATATATGTGTGTGTGTGTGTGTGTGTGTTTTATTTTTGGTATAAAAGCAGCATATAAAACTTAAGCAAAATGTCTTTATACTTCAACATTATTATATTAATACTAAACAACAAAAATAAATCTTGATAAATGCATTTTGAATAGCAAGGGAGACATCTTTACAATATTTTTGAAAACAAGAGTCCTGGAAATTATTTCTCTGATGTTCCTGAGTTTTATTTTCGAAAATCAAAAAGCGCAAACATTTAAAGTTTGCTTATGCTCTTCTTCATCCTGTTTTTTAAATCCTTAAATTTTTGAGAAATACTTCTTTCTCTATTTCTAAAGAATAGTTAGAATTTTTCGTGACAAGTGCATTTTATTCTATTTTCAATAGTACTGTAGACCGTGAATTCCAAAAGGATAAATAAATAAAAAATTGCGTTCAGAATGTTGAAACCATTGATCGAAAAAAGTATGTTGATGCCAGATTCTATATGTAAAATATAAAGAAAGAATCGTCTTTATTCTCTTGAAGACATTAAAATAACACAAATTCACTATTTCACTATTATAAAAGGTTGTTTTATCGTCCTCAAATGAACTGATGGTTTTTAAAACTCAGTATCTTCCAAATAAATGACAGCTATTTAACTATTACAGGAGGTTTATGTAAGATGTCAAGATTTGTTTACCGTGATTCCCGGTTTTAATTACAAATAGAGCGGAAAATAGATGGCACTCCAAGCAATAGGCGCTGAATCTAGGCCAAAACCGAAATCATCCAGCATTGATGCGAAGGAAGGAGATTAGATATATGGAGTGAATTTCTACGAACAAGATTGCATTGATGAATAATGGCTACTCCATATATATAATCTCCTTCATTTGAATCAATGCTGTGTGATTTCTGTTTTGGCCCCGATTGAGCGCGTACTGCTTGCAGCGCCATACATAGGTTCTATTTGGAACTAAAACCAGGAATTATAGTGAAAGAAATCTCCTGAGGTTTTACATAATCTTCATGCAATAATTTTTTAAATAGCTGTCACCATTTCCAAGTTATTGAATTTTAAAACAGTCAGTCCGTTTCAGGATACCATGTACTTACATTTTAGTCATTATGTCATTAAAGGACATATTAGATTAAAAAAGCACGAAGATAATGATTGCATATTTCTAGCTACTTAAGGTTCTACTATATTTTTATTCTGTTTGTTCGTAGCATATGTGATAATTTGTAGTGAGTACAGTTTATCACAATTTTTTAAGACACAGAAATTTTAATCACGAAAAAAATGTTACACATGCAAGCACTAATCTTGGTAACTATAAACGCTGCGATTTAAATTATACGTAAGAATTTTCTAATTTTGAAAATTGGTGCCGGATTCCTTGAAAATTCCAAAGAACGTAAGTACCTTGTGATATACAGAAATACTAGTTTATTAATCTAGTCTGTTTTATAAGAATAGCAATTTTACAAAGCTGAATTATTACAAAAGAGAAATGCTAGACTATGAGGAAATAAAATACATAAAAAAGTCATCCATGCATTATTTTTAAATAATCCAATGGGAATATAAACTGCTCGCTCTTTATTATGTGTTCTCTATTTCTGATTTAGCGGCATTCCAAAGATTAACTGGAAATTGTATCACGGAATAGTTTGGGATATATATTACAGTAGATTAGAATATTAAAAGCATGTTCTCTTTTTGAATTAAACTTCGAATCAACTTATTTCATAAGCAGGTGCAAAAAATGTATTAGAAGAAACTACACAACTAATCAGGTTCGAACTTACCCGGTTTTTTTTTACTTTTTACGGTAAATTAAAGCGCGATCCCATCATCAAATTCACAGCTGAATGACGTGTTCGAGGATGATTTGGTGGGAAAGTGTTTTTCTCATTTTTTTTCTTTTTTTAATGGCAATGATATTAACTTCCAATCACACTGGAAATGTCGCCAGATATTCTCCACGCACGGGGGAGGGTATACGGAACTTATATGCAGAGTTCGGAATGCAGAAGTAAATTCTGCCAGATAGTATGTACTGGGAAAGAGAAGCAATGCAGTATACGCTCGATTCAATTGCTATGTTCGAAGCAATGTAATATAGTCAGTTCTGAACAAAAGCGAAGTTTTTTATTTCTACTAATCGATGTATTTAATTTTATTACATTTGTTTTATGCTGAAATGTTCTTTCTAACGTTTACATATCACTGTGAATCAAAGAAAATCATATTATATGTTTCTAAAATAGAATATAATTATTAATATACTATTACTCGATATTTTAAATCATTCATCGTCATTAGCATATAATAAAATTTGATTATATTTTACTCGTATTCAAAGGCAAAGGCAAATAATCACATTCCTTTCTTCTAATTAACTTTATTAAAAAAAAAAAAAAAAAAAAAAAAAAAAAAAAAAAAAAACATTATTAAGAAATACCTTATTACCAAGATCGTTCATAAATTACGGTTTTTCTTCTTTTCTCACATAAGATGTCAAAACATAAGTAAGACTATTTCGTGGTAAATACTTTTTTACCTTAATTTTTCTTCCATTCTTCTTCAACGCTATTTCCTTTATATTTTTCTCTTCCAAATTGTCTTATAAAAAATACCTCACATCAGATTTTTCTTATTAAATCGTAATAAAATATAACCACGCCATTATTTTTTAAAAAAAATAATAAAGATAAGCAGGTAATCTTAATTTTTTTATATTGATATTCATTATTTTTAAAGTAGGTTATAAATAACAATTTTTTTTCGTTGTATTTATCAGATATTGTATTTATCAGATCGATTATTTTATAATTAACCTTTACCGTTTTTAATGCATATCAGAAAAATTTCAGATTTCTTTATTATTATATATGCAAAATTTGTGGAATTATTTGTTGAATAAAATAACTTCGCCACAAATTGCTTCAATTGACTACACTGGATTGTAAAAACGAGCGCAAATATTCAATACACAGAGATTACATAAGCAGTAAGAAATTGACTTAACTTACTGCTTATGTAATCTTAATTAATTGCTTACTGTTGTGTGTGCACCCTGTATAAAAAAATACAGGGTATTCATAAAAGAATGTTCCAGTTTCAATGGTATATTGCAACAGTTTAATTAAAACTATTTACAACGGATTATACATCCAATCGAAGGCAAACTAACCGAGTTTTTCTTACAAATGTTCAATATGTGCACCTTTAGTTAGACGGCACTCATCCAGCCTAAAGTCCAATTCTTCCTACTCTTCGGTTGACAATTCCGGAGAAACGGAAGCAAATATTCTTCATTTCTGTGTGTTTTGCTACATGAGGATCACAATTATACTTTAAACGAAACTCATGTTGAACTGAAATTAAAAATTCACTCTTAGCAAATTACACAACACAAAACGCTTTGCAATCAAAGAGTAAAGTAAAGTGCCCATATTTCGTCCCCTTTCCTAATTTTGTCCCCCTTAACTTATCGGCTTCTGCGAAAGCGGTGCCACTTATTACGCAAGGCACAGGGGGCGGGAGGTACAAGGGGTCAGTGTTGAAAGTTTCGTTCGCCAAGACGCATACATAAATTAAAGACGGCGAATTTCCCGTTTTTCGAAGACCCGAGTTCTTATTACGTCGTTTGTAGAACGTTATTTATTGTACTGTAAGCATTTATTTCTTATCCATTGCATGTATTTTACGTTGGTAAGATGCTGACAGTAGCATACAGCGAGTTTTAGGACGTTCAGTTGATTTTAAGAGAACTGAAGCTCCGTCATATTGGAAAGTAGCATGGTTCCAATTTCGTTTCCCTTGCAGTTCTTATTTTCGTCCCGGGACGAAATTAGGAATGCTTTTTCATGACATTTTTTTCAATTTTTTCCTCATGTTTGGAGGGCTAATGTTTCGTTATGTTATTCTACCACTGATTATTAGTACATTTCTTTGTGTCTTACTTTAATGTAAATTAAATTACTTATTCATTTAGAAATAAATTTTGATTTAGTTATAAGTTAAGCCTCGGCGTATTGGATTTTTTTGGGGGACGAAATTGGGACCATTTTTTTTTCTTTTGCATTCTTTAGATACTTTTGAAAAAACATTTTTTGCATTGTTAAAATTTTTTGTACGGCATTTGCCTATGTTTCTATGAGCGAGGATAGGTAGTCTATGTAAAATCCAAATTTGGTAGATTTTCACTGAAAATTATAACTTCCACGTGCCTAAAAGTAACTGGGGGACGATAATAGGGCACCTTACCCTATACATGTTTTCGTATATGGCATTGCAAGCGAATAAATAACAAAACAATAATCGCGCTTATCTAAAACTGTTTGAGTTACTCTTTATTTGTGACCTTGACCCAACACAATACAAAATTTTCAGTTGATACTATTAAAATTTATAACTGGGAAATTCTTTTACGGACAGCCTGTATATTAACACAATTAAAATGCCCAATTTACAGAAATAATATTATCGAGAAATGCTTATACTTTCTCTTATCTAATATAAGACAGTCATATTCTCTAAGCTTTTTAATAAAACAAACTAATGCTGTTCTAATACTGGCATCCTCCCCTTTAAATAATAATCCATGCCTTTTTACACCAACATTAACGGAGTTTAGGTGTTACACTTCTGTATATATGTATTGTATGTAGAATTCTATGATTTATGACGATGTATTAAACGACGTAAAAGTGATATTGAAATGCTTGTCAAAAATATGACATAGATTGTTTTACGAATGTCAAACAACGATGAAATAGAGTGTATTTAATTTGTGCTCTATGTTTTATCCACGTCCAAATAAGCAAATAAACGTAAGTGTTTTAATTAAACTGACTGGTAATGTGCTGTTTCTTCCCATATATATATATATATATATATGTATACAGTAAAATCTCCCTAAAGCGCCCACGTTCCGTTCCAAGAAAAAATGGTCGCTCCGAGAGATGGTCTCGTAATGGAGGTCATGTTTAAATCTAGATATTAATTGTAGAAAAAAAAGTAACAATGTTTCTAAAATTTATTTTTCACATTAGGGAAAAATATGAAAATTTAAGTATCAAAACAAGTGTTAATTACATAAAGTTAATTATTGCAGAGTTTAAAAAATGAGTACATTAACGTTTGCTTTGATTTTACGGTTTTATCTTTTATAACTTTTATTTCCAAATCCTTTCGAAGTTCAGTAAATAAATGCAATTTTTTTTTGGACGGGAACAGTAATGACGATCTCATTAATTTATCTATTTCTTTGAGGGTGTCCTGACAGAATAGGGTAGGGGAGTTTATGAACCGTCATTCTTAATTTGTCATCAGAGTTAAAATCATTGCCTAAAAAGGCACAAAGAGGTTAAACACTTAAAAGTTACCGGAATAATAATAAAAAAAATCTAAACTTAATTTAGAAGTTTGAGGAATAATGCGTCTCTCCGGAATTATTTTTCTAATAAAACCTTCAAGCGACCAGGAAAAAACGAAATTTGTTTCATTGTCTTCCAAGAAATGTGTTGCTCATGGAGGGAGTTCAACAGGGATGGTCTCTGAATGGAGGTAAAATTAGTATTGAGCCTATAGGAATAAATTTCGTGCCATGAAAAAAATGATCGTTCAGGGAGGTGGTCATACAGGGAAGTTACACTGTATATATATAACATATTAATAAATAAAACTTTCCGGAAAATCCCAATATATTAAGATTCATAAACATATTTTAATGATAGAGGACTCCAAATAAACAAAGATGAAATAAAAAGGTTTTATTCGTAAATTGCAACCGAATTGGAATGTAAAAATATGTTGGAAAATGAATAACAAAGCGTAGTGTATATATATATGTGTGTGTGTGTGTATGTATGTATGTATATCGGAGAGAGTGTTTTCGCAAAGTTCAAGAAATTTTTCTTTCAAAATCCAAAAGAACAGGAAAGGAACTCTGCAAATTGCCTTCTTTTACGTTCATTTTCTATACAAAAATATGTAGAGAATACCGATGTTAATGCTCTTCAAAATTTTTGTGACTGGTGCATTTTACCTTTCCTATTTGCAGCCAGTGCTATTGTGTCTTATACATTTCGAAGAAATAAATAACTTGTCCTCCAATGTCGAAATCATTCTCTTGATTTTTTCGAAACATATGTCGATGCCAAATTCAGAATATAAAAATATGTTTTCTCTCTTTATATTATTTTTATTCTTCATGAAAATGTTCTTTTCTGTGGAAACAATATTGAAACAGCACAGGTGAGCACAGAATGATGTATTTTTAAATCCACCTTTCCTTTAAAATTAAAAGTAAGGAAACAAAAATAACGTTTTAAATGTTTTTCTTGAAAAAAGATTAAAGTACGGGTGACACCTGTTTATAATTATTTAACTATATATAGCAATAAAGATATGCTAAAGTTAGATATCTTTAAGTTAATAAAGATATCCTTATTAATTCACTTTAAATATTTGGCACTAATTAATATAAAGATTAAATGAGTTTTACAATTTTTATATTCCTTATCCACAAAATTTTTTCTAATTATGTGTAACATAAATATGGCAGAGTTGATATTATCTATTCAAAAAGGTTTAATAAAATGTGATCTAAAATGAATACACAATAACACAATTTTTCAGGTGCATATCTGGACAAAAGTTAAATTAATCAAAATATATTTAAAAAATATACACCGACGACACAAGAAAGATATCTAAGAAAAGAATATAATTTTGGAAGGAGAATGCTGTTAGAAGTAAGTGCCTTATAATAATAAAAAAATGCATGTAAGTTTTATCAGACACTATTTAAAAAAAAAATCAAATTGGATATTTTCTACTACTTTTTAAAAATAGCATATTACGCTGTTTCCGCTTTATAGAAAACTGTTAATAAATAAGGGGAATATTACAATAAAAAAAATTGCTAACAATCAAGTAATCTGAATAAACAAAAAGTAGCAAATTGACAACAATCGGCTGACGTGCATATTTATATATATTTTTTTAATTTTATTCTTTAAATCTATATGTAAAGCACTTTATCATAATAAAAACAATACATGTTTTCGTGCCGAGGTTTTGTCATTTCAGTACTTTTTCTTCCAATTCAGATTAGTTATTTGCTACTACTTTTTGAAATAGTGTATTGCGCCTTATTTCTCCTTATATAATCTGTTAATAAATAAGGCAAATATTACAAAAAATAAAAATAAAAAAATTGGTAGCAATCAAGTAATCTGAATAAATAAAAAGTAGTAAATTGACAACACTTAGACGACGCCCATATATACAGATATTTTTTTTCGCAAATTTTATTCTTTAAATCTATATGTAAAGCACCTTATTATAATAAATAAAAATACATGTAGGGGGAGACCGGGGCTAGTTGGCTACAGGGGTAGGTAGGCACAGTCCTCATAAATCGCCTGTTTGTGGATAGATTGCGCAACCAGTCACAGAGTACCTTTCTTCTTGCTTTTTACAATCCTTATTGCAGTTTTGCAGCGTTACCTATGTGCAGTGGACATTTATTACGATTTTTCTGTTTTTTGTAATATTTTTCTGTTGCTTCATTCTTTTTCTAATTTCTAATACTTGTCTTAATAATTGCGATTTAACGTGTGCAGTTTTTCTTAGTGTATGATTAACTGTATTTGGATTATTTATGTTTAGAAGGCTACGTGTCCCTGTTGTGAAGAAATTTATTATGTGGCTAGTAGGCCCATTGAACACGGGGCAAGTTGGCTCGGTGTCTTGTGTGTGCTGGTAGCTTGAAAAACAGCAAACGCCGAGAAAAGTGGTTGCAATGCAAGATTTTGGGCACATGAGACTTGCCCAAACGGAGACAGTCGAATTTTTATTTGTGACAACTGTAACTCTGTTGATGATATCGAGTATGATAGATGTCATTATCTCAATGTTAATGTTTTATTCATTATTTTTATGTCTGTATAATTTAAAATTTACATTGTACGGCGATAACACCTTTGTTTAAACTTACTGGTAATAATGAAATTGATTTCTCTTAATTGCGTGTCTTATTTGAGTTTTATTTAAATTTTTATAAAGCGTGTGCCAACTTACCCCAGAGTTATAGGCAACTTGCCCCGTGACGGGGTTGTTTGGCGCACAATTTTCCTTTTAATTTAGGATTCCACTAAACATAAACTACAAAAGCTACAAACACAAAATTCCGTGGTATTTATAGCCAAATGACTGTTCTTTAAAAGTGCAGTTAAAGCTTGTTAAAAAACTTGAACAAAAAATTAATAAAAATTAATAACTAAAAACTGCGCCTACTAGTCCCGGTCTCCCCTACTCGTAACGAAACTTTGCCACTCCACTAATTTCTTCTATATTCAGATTGATTATTTGCTACTACTTTTTTGGGATAATGTTTTACGCCTTTTTTTCGCCTTATGTAACCTGTTATTAAATAAGGCGAATATTACTATTACAAAACATAGATAGCTATCAAGTAATCTGAATAAATAAAAAGTAGCGAATTGACAACAGTCTGCCGACGTCCATATATATATTATGATGTCGAAATATTGGCCATGAAGACCAGTTTCACATCATAATTTTTATTTTATTCATGTCTCGTTCTCTTTTTTGCATTTCTTTTCTAATTTTCCTTATTGAATTTACATATTTTCCACTTTGAAATACTGCAATTTGGATAATTGTTTAATTTTACTATAAATGATTCCTTTTTTTCTGGTCACTTTTCATTTGTTAAAATGTTTTAAACAAAAAAAGTTTGAGTATATGTGTCAAATATTTCTACTTTCCAATGTTTTTTATACATTCGACTTCGTGTTCCTATCATTGTTTTTTCCAAATTTAAAATTTAGAATGTTTGAATCTTATTTAAAATATCATTTATAGATGTTTGGATCCTATCTTGAATGTTCATTTAATAATTTATTGTTTCAAATTCAAAATTTATAATGTTTGAACCTTGTCTTATAATTTAATGTATAATTTATATATTTAAAATTGATGAAAATTTGTAATATTTTATAATGGTTATATTTATATATACAGTAGAACCCCGCTAATCCAAAATTCCGATTAATCCAAGCCGATTTTATTTTCGAAAATTATTGCACTTTCGAAAATTAAAGCATATTGGATTACGAAATTTTACGGATTCAAGGATGAATGTTGGGAAAAACGCGTAGAAGCTAGAATTAAACAAAACTTGGCAGTAAATGTGTTTTTCATTCTTTAAAAGCTTGAATAGGATTAAAAAAATACTCAATAATATAAGAGTACAACATATGCACACGAATATAAAATGAAAACGTGCACTGTAGTAGACCTATTCGTAGAAGCCATCTTTAAAAAAAAGAAAAGAAAAAAACAAACACGAATATCAATTTGTTTGCCAGTCACTATAAAATTCCTTAATATAATGCAAAAAAGTAAGTAATTCAGATAAATAAAAATTATTTGTCCTTTCAACAGTTTGATTTTGAAAATTATCCACAGAAATTTTTTTTTCCCCCTCTCCCTCTTATAGACGTGGTGACCGAGCTATTTATAGATTCCCGATATTGAGCCGTTTTTAATGGGTTGTTAAGTAATTCCTCATCCTGATGTTCCATTGGATTATTATAAACATCAGGAGGGATTAAACAAGCAATACTATTTTTTTCCGAAAGTCGTACCAGATTATCCAGTATGCCGGATTAGAGGTTCTGGTAATTCAAATTTTTTGTAATCCGTACAGACGCCGGTCATAATATTTAGGATTAGCGGGGTTCTACTGTATATATATATATATGTGACGGGGAAAAGGAGACCCATACTCGAATAATAACACTTGCTAACTTTAAGAATTAAATATATTAAATGAAATTTTTACACTATATACAATTACAATTAAGTAGAACATTAATGAAATTAAACACTCATTCGTCTTAATGCGTCTTAATGAAACGTCGTTGAGAGCTCGGTGTTTTTGCCGCCACCTCTTTTACCTTCTTTTCCCGCGTCTGTCGAATGTTCTAAAAGGGTATTCTTCTACGCCGACTCGTGGCGCTGCCGTCGTCTCTTACAGACTGTTGCCACAGGTCACACTCGTCCAACCTGATACACACGACCTCGTGCGCACCATACACTTAAACACAAACTTTAAAAAAAAATACCATATCTTTAAAAAAAAATTACACAGAATAAAACAGAGAAAAAAAAAAAATAAAGAGAGAAAAAAAGAAAATCGTCGTCAATGCCGGTTGGCATTTCGTCTTCCATCTCGTCTTAAATGGTACTCGTCTTAAATCGTACCCGTCTTAAATGGTACTCGTCTTAAATCGTACCCGTCTTAAATGGTACTCGCCTTAAATCGTACCCGTCTTCACTTCGTACTCGTCTTTACTTTGTACTCGTCTTAAATAAAATAAAAAAATATATATACCCACCTATATATGTCTTAAAGTGGTACGTCTGAAAAACAGAAAGAGAAAAAAAAACACAAATCGGCATCTTCTAATCGTCTTCTTCCTTTTTTTAAAAAAAATTGAAACTTCATGCAGAAAAAAAAAAATTAGAGTCTGTAATCAAATAAAGTCACAGAATGTTCATATAACAAAAAAAATGGAGCTGTCCACAGTTCTAAAGTTCTTTATGCAAAGCACAAAAAAGTAAAAAAAAAAGTCTTTGTAGTTCACAGAAAAAGAAAAAAACCACAATACTTTACGGAACACACTTTTCAGCAGCAGCATTGAAGAAAAAAAAAAAAAAAAAGACATCTCGGGGATAGTTGAATCACAATATTTCACAAACAAAATTTTAACTTTTTGTTAAAATTATTCTTGATGTAAACACAGGTGATGAAAAAAAGAAGAAACACACAAAAGAAAATATTTTGTAGAAGGACGAATTCTTGAATTTTTTTTTCTCATATTCTTGAAGCACCACACAATATGTACAGTAACGGAAAAGAAAAGAAGAAGAAAAACACTTTGAATGTCAAATTTTACGTGGTTGACCACGGCTTCATCATATCGACTGCTGTGGATGTTCTGTTTGGACCCTCATGGTGTCCAACCTTTTCCACTTCATGAAATGCTGGCTTTTCAGCATCCGCATGTTTTGGTTTAAATTTAGGAACATTCTCGTGAACAAATTTGTCAAAGTTCTGTTTCGATTTCATATTTTGACAATGATTTATATTTTTACCAGAATCATTTTTTGAGTGGTGTGTAATCTCTTCGTAAATTTTCAACTTTTGTTTAAATTCATGCAAATCAGAACAATCGTAAAGTATGCACTTATTTTGAGGAGAATCAGGAATGCCATTGATTATGTAACGTATAAGTGACTGATCATCAATATTGGCCCGTCCAGCCATTTCTCTCATAATTAAGAAATACTCAAAAAAAGATTCCTTTTGTCTAATATGCCGCTGACTAAGCATTTCGTGTATTTCAGCCGAATTAATCTGCGAACCAAATTCGGTAACTAAGGCATGTTTCAATTCAGGAAAAGAACGAATGTTGCTTTCACTCTTAGCGAATAAAGAAGCAATGCTTCCGAGCGCTCTTTGCGCAAAAATGAATTTTTGCATTTCGCCTAAATTAAAAGAGGAGGAAAAGGTTTCGAATTTTTGCAACCATAAATGAACATTTTCATACTTCTCTCCATTGAATGTAGGTACCAGCGATTCAACATCGCGAAAATTTACTGATGGCATAAACATAGAATCCTGAGCAATATTTGAAGCATTAATAGCACATTTATTGGTAAATTCAGAAATTTTAATATTCGACTTATCGTTTGGCACTGGCGAATTGTTGAAAATTTCTTCCGATTCGCCATTTGTATCGACATTAGTTTCAATATGTTTTTGGAGGGATTCCAAATTAGTTAAAAATGAAATTATGCGTTTAGATAACTCAGTTTCTGTGCCATCTATTTCGATGCGTAAAATAGTGGCAATAGTTATAAGTTCAAGTAAAGAAAAATTTTTAGCGGTTTCCTCTACTTTACTCGTAAATTCATCATCGGTTTCACAGAATGGAAATCCCGTAAATGCTCTTATTCGCGATCGATTTAAACGATCGCCTTCAGATGAAAACAAAAGTTTATGGAATAATTTTATTCGATTCGTCTTTTCGTTTTTCAATGCAAAAGCGATGACTGGAATGTCATTTAAAATCATGATGAAAAGAAAAGAAAACAGTAAACAGTACTCACCCACTAATTTCTGTCGTTGAAAAAAGATGAATCAATTTATTTCCAGTTTGGAATAATATATTGCTGCAGTTATTTCAAAATAACGGAAGAGTTGGCTAGTCGCCAAGGCTGTAGAAAAAAAAATTGCATTCTTCACACACTACATGATCTTTATAAATTTACAGCTCCGGCTTACTTTCTGAAAGAATTTTGGCGTCGTTATAAAAATGATACTTGTCTTGTCTAGGGTAGAGAATTGAAAACAAAAATAATCCAATCCCGGCTCAAGCCCTCATGTGACGGGGAAAAGGAGACTCATACTTGAATAATAACACTTGCTAACTTTAAGAATTAAATATATTAAATGAACTATTTACACTATATACAATTACAATTAAGTAGAACATTAATGAAATTAAACACTCATTTGTCTTAATGCGTCTTAATGAAACGTCGTTGAGAGCACGGTGTTTTTGCCACCACCTCTTTTACCTTCTTTTCCCGCGTCTGTCGAACGTTCTAAAAGGGTATTCTTCTACGCCGACTCGTGGCGCTGCCGTCGTCTCTTACAGACTGTTGCCACAGGTCACACACACACACACACACACACATATATATATATAAATGAAAAATTGTATTCTGTAAATCAATATATAATATGGTCGGAAGATTTTTTAAAATTATTATTTTAAAACGGTATTATATTTACAGTCTTATTTCAATCGATTCCCTTCACTATATAATTACCGAATACATAAGACTAGCTAATTAGCTTTTGTTAAAACGGATTATAATAAATCATTATTTTACATTTTTTTCAATATTTTTGTCGTTCTTTTAAGCTAATGATAAAGAATAATTTTATTTTGTACTATAAATTTAAAGAAAAATTTTGGCATCCTTTTGGCCTAATTATCATGGACTTCATTTAAAAAAAGAATTTCTTTGTTAAAAAATTACTTCTTTTGAGAAAAAGTCATTAATTAGATTGATTAATCTGCACAAGATGACAGAGGTCTTAATATTCATTAATTTCTAATGAAACAGACTTTTTTTTGGTCGCATTGTAGGAAGAAAGCATTTCATTAATTTTCTTTCGTTACGCAACTGCGAATAAATATATCGCAATTTTTTACAAGTTTGTAAAAAAAACCGCAGAAAACAATTAATACAATAAATAATAAGTTCGATGAATACAGGATTTCATTTTGCAATATTTTTATGATCATCAGCAAATCGTTAAATTTTCACAGACACAAAAAACATACTTAGCCAGCGTGTTGTCAGTAAAGATATTTTAATCCCTTGCGGAGCGGTGGGATATATTATATCGCAATTAATTGTAATCAAGATTTGCACCGGAACCTTTTAAGGGGGAACATATCCTTTAAAATCTGTAAAAAATCGATTTTTTTTTAAAACTCATTTGATAGCTAATGTTTTTCTGAACAATTTGCCACAAACTGCATCAAAATATTCGTAAAATTGTGCTCGTTATAGTAAAAAATTTAAATTAGCCTTGGTCTGTTTCAAGCGAGACATTTATGTTTAAATTGATTTTCTCAAGATCGATATTTTTTTACTTCCCGCACGATAACTCCAAATGTATTAAAGGTAATGATTCGAAACTTTATATTTAACTTTACTAGATCATTTTCTTTAAATTGAACTAAAATCTAGGAAATTTAACGAAAATTATTGAATGTATGGGTATTCGAGTGACAAAGATTATCAAAATTTTCATATTTTTATTCTGAAAATCAAAAAACGTTAGAAATTTTTTGTTTATTCATTAGATTTTAGTCCACTTTATTTTTGTAATATTCTTAAACTTATATTACAATTTTCAAAGTTCTAGAGGACATAGATTTTTTTTTAAATTATGCGCGCAAGCTATATACATTATCATTAATTTTAAAACAGCATACATTAAGGAATAATTATTATGAATTAATTATACAGTGTTTAATTCAAATTATATATTATATTTCATGTACAATATAATATAGTATTATAAAAAAAACTGAGTTGATTAGTGCAAAAATGAGTGCATGGGGCCATTTTAAATATTTGTCTATATATAAATATATCATTATCTTTTTTAAGGGTCGTACATCCCCTTAAATAAAATTTACTTCTATAACTTTGGTGAAAAAAGTTGTTCAAAAGTTGTTGTGTCTTATTTTCAAATAAAAGACACAATTTTACATAAAAGCAACATAAGAAATTTCATTAACAGTAAAATTATGCAGTCTTTGCGTTAAAGCTGAATTTACACTGCGAACGAGACCGAGAAAAAATAAAACTAAACTTTCATTAAGCAAGATATTTCCAAAATCACTGGTGGCTAATCATAAACACAATCATCAACCAACACCATAAACCTATTCGTAGTCCCGTGGAATTTGATAACAACGTTATTCGTAGAAATTCGGGGAATTTACACACTTACCGGAAAAGTTTTTCCAATTTGCTTATAGTATCGGCATTCAGCCAAAACATATTCAAGCTAAGTTGATCACCACTGATTTGATTACCCAGATATCCGAGAAGCGCCATGAAACCATAAACTACCATGGAATATACGAAATCTTGTCGATTTTTAGGCATTAACCACATGCAAGATTGTCACATTGTGTGTAGAAACTACATATTGGTCTGCTTCTACTACACACACTGCACATTGCTTAATGGAAATTACACTTTTTAAAAATTGATTTATTGAGTTCTTGTCCCGTCATGTTACTGGTTTCTTTGTTCATTTTTCAACAAGCATAAATGTTCCATTATAAATTTTATTGCGATTTAAACTGTGTTTTGTGCAGGGCCTTTTAACCCTTAAGTACTGAATTATGAATTCATAAAAAATTTATCTTTTAAAGCATTTTTCGTGAATTGTTTAAACTACTTTAGAAGATTTACATAATCATTTAATAAATTTTAGAAGGATTTTTGAAGGATTGAAGGATTTAGAAGAATTAATTAAATTTGAATTTATAGGAATTTTGTGCACTATTTAAACTACGTTTACAAAATTTAGTACACCATTAGTACACCATTCAAATTTTTTATTTTAAATATTTTTCTTAGTATTTTGTAGAATTAGGAAACGCACAAGTAAAAATCCCCCCCCCCCCCCCAACGCCAAGAAAGCTAAAAAGATGCAAAGGCAAAAGAAATGATCCTTTTAAAAATATTTTTGTTTTGTGTAACCCATAATGCTTTTGGAACAAGATAAAGTAATATATCTGTAGCTCATTCTAAACTGTATTACAACTAATCGATGTATTAAATGAATTTTATCACAAGTTATTTTAATGGTACTTTTGAGTACCGTCAGTAGCTATAGGGTTATACTGTGTGAAATATTTTAAATAAAATATTGAAATGATATTTTGCTCAAAATTTTTATCTTATGATGTTAAATAAAGAAGCTTACTTTATTCAACTTATAAGATGATTTTAAACTAGAAAATAATTACAATAATGAAGGTATGCATATTTCTATAAAGCTTTTGTTTTTTCATTAGTGGAAATCTTCTTCGTGCTGTGTGCGATTTTAATGTGTGATGCTTTCTTGTGCTTAATGAAGAAAAGCTCATTGTAATTTTATCATCTTTTAGATTTTACTTGATCATCTTTTACTTTCCTCTATATTTAATAGAAGAAAGTGCTGTAATCGAAATTTTTTTCCACTTCAGGTTTTTGACGGATTTACACTTTTTAGAGATCAGAGATCTCAAAAAACATTTTTATATAAACTTTCTGGCTGTCCGTATGTATGTTCGCGTATCCGTGTGTCGCCATTGCATCATCGAAAAGTGTATGAAGTTACGCATAGAATTGAACCAAATTTTTTGAGTATGTTTTGGCTATGGACAGTAGGCCCTCATTGAATTTGGAAATATTCCACTGGATGGAGCGCGAGTAATTTTTGCGCCATTTTCATTATTGTAGCATCGAAAAGTGAATGAAGTTATACACCGAATTGAACAAAATTTCATACTTATGTTTTTGGGTATGGCAAACAGGTCCTTCTTGAAGTTCGAAATATTCCGCCGGAAGAGGGCGCTATAATAGCAATTTTTGTACCAATCTCATTATTGAACCATCAAAAAATGTCTAAAGTTATGCAAAGAATTTAACCAAATTTCATATTTACATTCGTGGGTATTGCAAGCAGGTGCGTCTTGAATTTCAAAATATTCCGCGGGAAGGCGGGGCGCTGTAATAGCGATTTTTGTCTATATATCTCGATTTTTCATAGTTCTATTGTACATCGATGGCCTGTGAAGCGATAACAACCTCGCATCCTGCTAAGCCGGATATTCGCAAACAACTGATGTACAATAGAATAACGAAAAACTACTGATTTTAATAAATATAATGATCGAGATTGACTCGTTTTTACTCTAGTTAATTGACTGAAGCAAAAATGTAAGATGAAAATGGAAGTTTGTATAGCATTGAATTAATAATACTGAAGTATTAAAATTTGTCACTACTTTTTGAAATATTGCATTGTATGATAGAGAAAAAAGTTTTGGGATTAGCATATCCAACCTGTTCTATCTTGAATATGTCGATAATTTTGATGACTACACTAGACACCTTAAAGTTGCGCATTTTCTCAGCATGAACTCTACATTAGTACTTATAAATTTTGACCGTCCTGCGCATGTAATCGCAATTATCACAAAAACGCAAAAATGAACGTGGCTATCAATTTCCAGCGATACTTTCACATTTTGTGACAATTAAAGTATAGATTTCTCATTGAGACAGAAATATCAGCAACATACAACAACAAAAACTTATTCTACCACTAGAGTACACTTACAAAACAGTCAGTAGGAATAATAAATACTGTTACAAAATATAGATGCGGAAAACAAATCATAGATCAATTTCAGCAACTTAGAAAATTTATTCTCGTTTGAAGTCAAATGAGACTTTTAATTATACTACTAGGATAACTTTCTTATGGAAGTTATAGAAATAACGTTGAAAATCAGTATAATTATTTTAGATAATAAATAATTTTATAGGTAATTTTAGAAATGAGTACTTAAGTTTCAAAACATGCTTTATCCACAAAATAAAATTTTGGGAAATCGCGAAAAACAACTAACTGCGTCTATTGTTTTTTATTGCAAATCAAGATGTTACAATGCCAGAAATTTGGGATATAACTAGTTTTTTTGTAGCTTGTAATGTTTTTGTGGTACAGGCTTACCAATAGACGGCTTGTACATGGCATCGCTTCATATGGCCCCCAAATATAAGGCGAATGTGGTGCTCTCCATTTGAATTATTAGGCTTATTTGCATATTAATAATAAAAATAAGAACGATCTAAATTAAACAGAAATATAACACGTGGTTTTAACGGCGAACAGGAAGTTTTGACGTTCCATGTGTGCTCCAGGTGCAATAGTATCAGGCGTTGCCAATAGCAACGTGACATCAATGCAAGCCCTTTATAGAATAGATTGATAGAGAAAATACTTTTATGTTGTTGTCTTTTTGGATAAGGCGAATTTTAAAACTCGTGTTCTCAAATATACATTGTATTTTGTAATCTCAATAAATTTTGTTTCTTAACTGGCACAAGACGAACATTGAAAAAAACATACATTACTCATTAAAACTTTTATATCTTAAAGCAAAATTACCGAAAATGAAGAAAATAAACCCAAGTTGCAAATTTTTATTCCAATAGGCAGAAATTTACCATTATTTTATACAAAATTGAACGAAACTATTTCTATAATAGCTTTGAAATACACTTTTAAAATAAAAAAGTCTATAAAAAAGAGTATTTGAGAATAATTTTCGTAGTTATTCTAGAATTTTAGAAAAATATTTATTTCCTTTGTCTAGACAATGTTCAAAGATTTTCGTGACAAGTGCATTTTCTTCTGTTATAAGAATACTCTATATATCTATACCTGGAATAAATAAGAAAACAATGTATTACTTTTTTGAACTAGGAATCATTATTGGAGTTTTCAGGAAACTTATATCTATTTGCTTGAGCTTCAAAAACCAAAGATATATGGTTTTTCTCTTTTTTTTTAAATTCTAACTTTTTTGCCCTAGAAAAAAAAGAAGAAATATCTCATTGACATAAAGAAAAACAATTCATAGAAAATCACATTCTTCTGTTATATTTTTTTAGAAAGTAAAATTTATTCCAAGATGCAAAACCAAACTTTTGATTTGTTTTCTCCAATGTTAAACTTTAATTTGAACATTGCCACCTTTTTCACTTCTTCATACCTTGAGTTTGAAATAGAACGATGTTCCTTACGTTTTTCAGACTTTGATGTTATGACTTTTATATTTAAAAGTAAAAGATCTCATTATCAATTTCCCTCCTTAATATTAGTTCATTTTTTTAAGTATTCATAATTATTTAGCATTTAATAAAGGGGGCAAATAAAAAATGTACAACATTAGAAAAATTAAATAATCCCTAAATATTGATAGTTGCAAAAATATTGATTTTACATATTGATATATTTATTCTGATCAAAACTACAAAATGGATAATTGCACCTCAAGATAAATTAAAAAAAATTAAATAATAATGTCAATAACACTACTCACAAAAAAGTTACTTATAGAAGGTGGTACAAAAGGCCATGTCCAAATGGCATGTGTGGGTGTGACAGGTCATGAGAAGCAAGAATTACATAGGAACTTGGGGTCGGAAACGCGATTGTGACGGTACAATTGCACCATGACAGTGACGCAAAGAAAAGATAACAAACATTGTAAAAAGACCTTTATTTTACAAAAAAAATTAATCGAAGTACAATATAAAAATGAAAAATGTTACAACTCATAACAAGTGCTCAAAATGTGATCCATTAGCAGTAATGCATGTTTCACATCGGTGCCGTTCCAGTTAGCCAGGAGTCTCCCGGACACGTGCCACCGCTTCAGCGATCCGTGCCATGAGGTCCATGGCCAATGGAACGAGTGTCTTGTACACCAGAAACTTACGATATTCCAAAAGTTAGAAATCCAGGGTATTTACGTACAGGATCGTGGTGGCTACGGTACAGGGCCGATTGGAAAGTGTTCGCGATTCCAGGCGGCGCCGATGTGAAGCATGCATTTCGGCTAATGGATCACGTTTTGAGCATTTGGGATGAGTTGTAACATTTTTCATTTGTATTTTGCAGTTCGATTAAGTTTTTTGTAAAATAAAGGTATTTTTACACCGTTAGTTATCTTTTCTTTGCGTCACTATCACGATGCAATTGCACTGTCACGAACGCGTTTCCGATCCCTAGTTTCTATCTAATTCTTGCTCCTCATGACCTAACACACCCACACCTATCGTTTGGATATGACCTTTTGAACCACCCTGTATATATAGTATGGTTGTATAAAATACAGATATTAAAAGAAGGGAAAATAATTATATAAGTTTGGGGAAAATATTGCTTCCAAATTATTTAATTTCGAATTATGTGGCATTTCATTCCTAAAAATTATGTATCAATTTATAGTCGAAAAACTGATTCATGATTTTCAAAAATGCATCTAGTTTATACATTGTAGAAATCTATACAACGTAGGGTTGTGTATAGCTATATATACAATAAATGTACAGATGGATATATGTACCGTGAAAGTTCAGAGAGATGTGAAGCCTAAATGGTATCAATTACGTATAACTTTTTTTAAATCTGAACCAAATATCTTTATGATGACTAAAGAATTAACGAATAACGCCACATAGAACGGGGATGTTGGTGAATACCTTGTCAATAATTGTGTTTTTCTCTGGTAGCAGATTCTTGAAAAAATTATCTTAGAGCAAGAGTTAAAATTTATTACGACAGTTCTTTTCTAGTAATGTTTCTGAAGTAGGGATTGAAATCACCTGCAATAGTTATCCAGGCTTTAAAAGTCGATGGCGCATAGAGCACACAGTCCGTCTCTTTATGTATGTCCAAATCGCTCATGTATTTAAAGGTAAACTAAATAACTAAAAATGCCTATAAAAAACTAAACTAACTAAAGCTAAACTAAAAATGCATATTTCTTTAATATATTTTGTGTAATTTTTCATATTTAAAAAATAATACTATGTAGGTATAACATACTGCCATAAAATGTGTCTTTTTTTGTTGTTGTTTTTTCCATCCGTTTTTCTCGATTTCTATGAATAAGGCATAGGACGAAAAAATACATCTAGAATTTCAATCTTTGTATTCTATAATTTTTATTTTCAAAGAGGTTAATTATTATCGATGTCGTATATATTTGATTTATTTTTTTCTATTTAAAATAAAATGTCTCTTGAATGCTTCTTTCTGAATTGTTATTTATAAAAGTCTTCACATTCTATGCTTTTAAATTTTAGTGCTCACTATAGGTGCCGATTTACGGTCGTCAGACGCCACGTGGCGACTAAATTTTTTCATGTGGCGACTAACTTTCTGTGTCTTAGTCACCAGAGATCAATTTCCAGAGTTCCCAATTCCCGTATCGGAATTTTGATATATATATATATATATATATATATTTGCAAATAGAAAAGCACCTGCTCTTTTCACTGGCCGAGATCAAGTATGACCTTGATAAAAAGTCAGAGAATTTTTGTGATCTCAGTTACCGTCGTGAACGCTGCCCTGTGATGTACTGCTTTCTTACCGAACATTATGTTCGAATATAATTCTGCGCATGTCCGCTTCACTACAAAGCTTAGCAGCTGCGCAGCTCGGCACATGAGCATGCTAATGATAAAGCTTTTCATTTGGACACCAGAAAAAACAAGAATTTCTTCGAAGGTTCCGTATGAAATCCAGAGTTGAAATAAATACTCTTTTACTGCAGATAGGCTCACGAGATAGTCCAAAGTTTACGATGCGATTGAAATTATTTAAGGACTTTGGATTATGGAGTCGCGAGGATAGAGGATTCCGAACTCTGAAGAAAGAAGAACAAAAAAAAAAAAAAGAAACTCGCACTAAAAAATACTTAACGCGAGGTATATTCTTGCTGGGTAAATGTTGTTTGCAAGAACGAGATTTTCATAGAAGGAATTTTTATCACGACTTTTGTGAATTTAGCCCCTCTGTAATTTCCCTTATCACTATCTTATTCCCTCTAGATCTAGAGTGTAGGGCCCTGCATCGGGTCGAGTTCGCGCTGCATTTTTTCGTTTTATATTATATTATTTAATATCAAAGTTTCAAGAATTTTATGATTAAATTAAATATACACATTTGATGTATCTAGTCTGTGTTTTGTTGTACATGTGTATTTATTAATCAAACTATTATCCATTTTGAATTGTTGAGATTTTTGTTAAGTTTTTTCCGTATAAGCACTATTGTTTTATGAGTTTGTTTCACAATGTGGGCTCTAGATTTTGGTTAGGAGCACAAAGTGGCGACTGGATTCTTGAGGCTTAGGCGCCACTGGTTCCTGAAAAATTTTGGGAATCTGCACCTGTAGTGGTCACGTAACAATTTTTAAATCAACTATCAAACGCTTCAAATAGAAATATTTTCACATAAATTTTAAAAGAAAGATAAATGGTAAAAAGGTTGCAAGTTGAAAGAAATAATGATAATATGATTTAGATGTCCATTACAAATTTAGTTGCAACTTGATTACTTTATTTGATGTTTATAAAAATATTAATAAAACCTTTTTCATATACTGTACTAATTATTTTCTAAATGAAATAAGATAAACATAATAACAACAACCTATAGTAAAATATTACATGTTTACTTACTACAATAGATGAACACTCACACTAACGTAACACATTCTGAGATTGTCTTTTGAATCGAAATGGAAATTTTAAAAATGGAAGAAAATTTTCATGTAATAATATATTTTATATCAAATTTGTAAATACTTTTTAACTTCGTACATTTTCATGCCTCAGATTTCGAAAGTAATTCTTGTTTTTCTATTTCTAGATATTAAACAGAATTTGTTCGTGACATCTGAGATATTTTCCTGTATATCGAATCTATTTTTCATGCATTTTAAGAAAAAGTTCAAAATCAAAGAAAAACTTAAAATTGAAATGAAAATGGTTGACGAAAACTATGAAAACGTAGACTAAATTTGTTGAATTTAGTCTACGTTTTCATATTTTTAAAAAATAATGTAGGAGTAACAAAATGAAAGAAAAATTGTCAGATTTATTATATCCATTCTTCATTCTTATAAAAATAAGTTATTGATGATAATAAACACATATTTCGAATTTCATTCTTTGATTCTTTCATTCTTCTAATTCATTCGAAGACGTTAAAAATAAATATTGCCTATATTTGAAAATTTATATAGGCCACTAAACGCCTTTGCCATCCTCTTAAATTCGGAACGGCTTCGCTATATTCATAAAAGAGGTGTCTAGGAATAGTAAAGTAGGCATGCGCTACTGAATGAAACCGTCTACGGTGTCACCTGGTGGTAAACTGAGGAGTTAGCATTCATATCTCGAAAACGGAAAGGGATAGGGATAAATGGTGATTTACAAAGCTGTAAAGCATCATCGATTTAGTACGATAAGACACCCAGTGGACATTAATGCAACAGAACAGTTAAAACTCGCATTTGTTTTTTCGTGATTTCCTACACTGTGACGTGACAAAACGATCGTAGAAAGAAAAAAACAGCTAGTTATAACAATATACCTTTATTTGAGATGTTCAAACTTTTCACCGTCAACTGCAATTGACATTTAGTTGCACATTTGTCCGAAAGATGATCATTCCTCCTTTCGTTTAAGTTTCGTGACGCCACAGTGTGAGAAATCACGAAAAACATCGTACTGAATGGATGATGCTCTACAGCTTTTTTTTTTTTTTCTTTCTATCTCTTTCCGTTTTCGAGATAGGAATGCTAACTCCACAGTTATCCAACAAGTGGCGCCGTAGGCAGTTTCCTTCAGTAGCGCATGGCTACTTTACTATACCTAGACACCACTTTTATGAATAAAAGCAGCCGTTCCGAAGTTAAGAGAGCGGCAAGGGACTTTTGTGGATACTGTATATATTTTTCTTTTAATTTAGAAGATAATATCTCTTGAACATTTCTTTCTGGTATTTGTAGATTTTTTTATTATAAAGGTCTCGACATTGCAGTTATAAATTTCAGACTATTTCTTTCTCTATGCTAAACAGAAGAATATTTTTAATGAACCATCTTCATCGCGTAGCAGTTTTTGAATAAATGAAAAAGAGAAAAAAAATAATCTTATTCAACATTTTTGGGGAAAAAATATTTCAGAAATTTACACTCTCCAAGTTTAAAGAATCCTAATTATAATGAAAACATTTTTTAAACATTGTTTTAAAATTTATTTGCAATTTTATTAATAATTTCTATTTTATTTGATAAATAATTAAAAACACCTTTTGAATATACCTATCGAATAAACTATTTATTTCTTAAAATATATTCATTAAAATCTAAACAACTCCACTAAAAAATATTACAAGCATATCTACAACAGAAGAAAAAACAAATAATGAAACTTAGAGTAATATACTGCATTCTGAAATTCTATTTTAAATGAAAAAAAAAAAAAAGGGCAAATATAAAAATTGCAATTATATTCGTTGTCGTATATTTTTAAGTCTCAGAATTCAAAAATAATTCTTTTTTTTTCTATTTATAAACGTTAGACAGATGTACTGGTGACATCTGAGATGTTTTTTTCATGACATATTCGTACATGGCCTTGCACTTTGAGTAAGTGAAAATAAAAAATATTCCTTGAAAAGTTGATAACATTGTTGCAGCTCTGGTGAAGTGTAAATCAGTGCCAATCTTAAAAATCAAATAAAAATGATTTCTTCAACACGTTATGTCTAAGTTTCTATATTTTAAAAAGATAATATAAAAGTAACACAATGACATAAAATATCTGCTTTATTCTATCGATTCTTCATGTTTTATAAAAAATTCGGTATGAAAGGAAAACATATATTTTAAAATTCATTCTTTTGTGTTTGAGATTTTCGTAATCGAAGCGATTAAGTATAAATTTCGTCTATACGTGTACTTTTATAATACTTTTTCTCTCTTGAATCCTTTTTTCTAGAATTCCTCTTTTTTTATATATAATAATCTCACATTGTATTTTTAAATTCAAAAGCAAATTTTTGGCTAAGGTAAATAGAATAGTTTAGTCAAACATCTTGTTCGTGTAACAACTTGTACATCAATTAAAATAGTGTTTCAAAGTTTAAAAAAACCAAATGTTTGAAAAAAAATATAGACGTAAAATTTACGTTTTGTATGTGGTTGGTATTATATACCCTGCCAGAGTTAATAGATATAAATATTTAAAAGGTTATTTAGGCCTTAAGTTAGTCCTGTAAGTTTTAAAAAATTCAATTTTACTAAAAATGAGCTTTACGCATCTCTTTAATATGAAATTGCACATGATTACTGCTTTCTCCTTTTTTTCTTTTATTTATTTCCTTTTCTTTATTTTCTTTATTTTTTTTTTAAACGAAATATTTGAAAGAAATAGAAGAGAAATTTACATTGTGTATATTGTTATTTACCCTATCAGAGCTAATTGGTATGTAAATGGAAAAGGATATTTCGGCCAAACCTGTAAGTTTAAGGAATTCTAATTATAATAAAAACGTGCTTTAGATATTTGTTTAATATGAAATTGCAACTTGAATATTGCTTTCTTCTTTTCTATTCATTTTCTTTCATTTTCTTTTTTTACTTCTTTTCTTTTCTTTTTTTCTTTTTTTACTTCTTTTCTTTTTTTTCTTTTTAAAAAAACCAAATGTTTGAAAGAAATAAAAGAGAAATTTACATTTTGTATATTGTTATTTACCCTGACAGAGCTACTAGATATAAAAGTGGAAAAGGATATTTAGGCCAACTCTGTAAGTTTAAAGGATTCCAATTATAATAAAAACTTGCTTTAGATATTTATGAAATTACAACTTGAATACTGCTTTCTTCTTTTTTCTTCTTCTATTTCTTGTATTTCCTTTTTTCACTTATTTTCTTTCTTTCTTTCTTCTTTTAACAAAATGTTTGAAAGAAATAGAAGAGACATTTACATTTTGTATAATGTTATTTACCCTGGCAGAGCTAATTGGTATAAAAATGGAAATGGATATGTACTCCAACCCTGTAAGTTTAAAGAATTCCAACTATAATAAAAATGTGCTTAAGCTATTTGTTCAATATGAAATTTCAAATTGAATACTGCTTTCTTCTTTTTTCTTTATTTTTCTTTTTTTTTTTTTTTACTTCTTTTCTTTTCTTTTTTCCTTAAAAAAAAAAAAAAAAAAAAAAAAAAAAACCCAAATGTTTGAAAGAAATAGAAAAGAAATTTTCATTTTGTATATTGTTATTTACCCTGGTTGAGCTAATAGGTATGAAAATGGAAAAGGATATTGAGGCCAACCCTGTAAATTTAAAGAATTCCAATTGTGATAACCACGATCTTTAGATATTTGTTTAATATGAAATTGCAACTTGAATAATGTTTTCTTTCAATTTAACAAACCTACTTAATCACGATTCATACACTTTCATGAAACATTCTTTTTAAAATTTAACCACATTCTTTTTATACAAACAATAAACTCTGCCTAACGCGGAATCAATCGGGACAGAGACAGTTTCCGTAGTAGACAATATTCCGCCTTAGACAAATTTTACTCTATGTCTATGGATTTGCAGGGGCTTGAATATTCTTCCGAGTTAGACAGATTACCGTCTTACGCAGAATCCGCCTTACAGAAAGTTTACTGTATCTGTAGATATTTCTGTTATTTTTAATGTTGTAGAAATTAGTTTTCTATTCAAAAACAAGCATATGGTATTATCTTTAAACCTCGCTTAATTATTTTAAATTCATAGATATATAAAAGAGGTTCCTTAGCCTCTGACAGTATAGCAAAACGGCAAAATTGTAATGCTTTTTCACAGTATTTTGATTTATATACTAAATAAATCGGTCAAGTGTGAGTATTACTCGCGTACATGGTGTTCCATAAAATAAATATGCTACTTAGTAACGGTAATATTACAAAAAAAAACCTTGTTAAAAGAATAATGGGACTTTGTAAAAAACTATACAATGTAGGGTTGGATATAGATGTATATACTAAAATATGAATGGGTATATCATAAAAGTTCAAAGAGATATGTAATAAGTATTGCAATTCAGTATAACTCTTTTTTTAATCATATCCTAATCTGTTTATGATGAAAATAATTTGGTACTGACAATAATAGTATGCATATTTAAACTTCATTTGGCATTTTATGAAACTAAATTCAGCGTAGTCATAATCTTTTCTTTTTATAGTGTAGCTAAAACAAAACCCTTGTTCAAAGTTTAAACGTGGCATTGTGCTAAGCGCGCTATGAAAAGAGGTCGCAAAGTTGCAACGCCACTCTGGTCCGTGGCGCGTTTTTCCAGATAGGATTTTTTAATTAACTTTTAAAGACACGGATGGCGTATTGAGAGATCCACTCAATGCAAACTAGTCGCGCATCACGTAGTACTTATGACATTAACTCTAATTAAATTAGTCTGTTTTTAACAATTTGACGTTTATTTCTTTTGTACTGCTACTGGGCATTGCATTACACAAATATATGAATTAAAGTTGTTATTTAGGCTTTAAAACACGATGGCACATAGAGTACGCCGTTGTCTTTATGTATGTCCAAACCGCCCGTGTCTTTAAAGATTAATATATAGGCTAATTACCGATGATTCTTTTCGAAAATCATTATCAACAATTATTTTATACTTCTGCTACGATAGGTACCTCGAGCGCCCCTCAACTTCCTTGCTGAGCGTCCGCAAAGTGAAATTTGTGTGTAACGAAAAAATGCATTTTTCTCGGAAACTATGCGACCTAGGATAATCGCTATAGTTTTCCTGGAAGTTTTAAATAAACTTCTACTACTCCTATTTTTTTCATAATTTTAGTTTCATTAGACTCAGAAATAGAGGGGAGGGGACATATTTTTGCAATACTTTTTAGACGACATCTCTGAAAATATAATACCTAAAATTAAAGCTAATTCATTTTTGAGTTCGGCGGTACGAGAACTTTCACACAATAATAATAAAAAAAAATTATTTGGAAGTAATTTAATTAGCCCGTACATTTTTCCTAAATACATTTGTGAATGGTTAATAATTTATAAATATGTGGGTCAGTAGCCTTCATTACTTCTGCTAAATTTGAACTTTCCTCGTTCCGTAGATTACCAGAAAAAAGGCTGTGACAGACGGACAGACAGACACACGAGTGATCTTATAATGGTTCCGTTTTTACTTTTTTAAGTACGGAACCCCAAAAACATAATTCTATCATCATTATATATAAAAAAACCTAATTACGAATACGAATGTAATACATGAGAGTATTAATCATTGTTCAGTGTATTGAAAATGCATTAAATCAATAGAAATATGTTACATTAAATAATGCTTATATTATAGTAAAACCTGGAGCTTAGTGAACGTATTAACCCATTTATGCCTGAATTTTTGTTTTCTCAAATTTGTTAATAGAATCACTTTAAAATGTTACAAAATGAACTGGAAAAAATGCTAAAAATAATTACGTAAAATATATTTGTATTTATTTGATAAAATGTAAACCTACTAAATATGGTAATAACCATATGTGGAAAAATGCATAATTATATGTTTTGTCTAAATTTATATAAATTAAGCTTTTAAATTGTATATTATATACTATAATTAGTATTTTTTATGAACTATTAAAAAAATGTTTATTTCTTCACATAGATATACTTACAAACATTGTAAGTATTATTAATAATAAATTAAGAACAATCGTATTTGAAGCTAAAAAACAATTTATTTCAAAATCATCTTGAAAATGGCTTTGCAATAAATAACTACCTCCTAAATGTCTACTAGAAATATGTACCCATTTGCACCTCGCGCCCTATATTTTGTACGTTACAAGCATGCGTAAAAATATGCTTGAACGTATAATTTCGCAATCTAAAATTATACGTATTTCAAAGAACCCTACAAGCTAAGATGACGACTTATTTATTTGGATCCTTGATACAAAAAATACAAATAAACTTACTTTTTACATTTCGCTACCTTGAAAAATGAAAAATATATAACCACCGAAAAAAAGGCCTTCATTTAAGCAAATAAATATCCATCTTATGCTGTCATCTCTCGGTAATAGATAAAGACATTTATAGACAACTACTTCATACAATTTTCATGTTGTAAAGAAGAAGACAATTTTTTTAAATATTAAAATTCGAAACGTCCCAAAAATGGGACGCTAGGCATAAATAGGTTAATACGGGCTTGTCCCTCAGATACTTAGAGGGAAAAAAAACGTTTTGAATTGAAATGCTACTTTTATCTAAATACAGCGAGATATTTTAAAACTGCTTTATAATTTTTTTCTTCATTATTCTTATTCAAACTAAGGTGCGTTTTAATTTGCTTTTAAATAAAATGGAATGCATAAAATTTTACCGCATTCCACACAGTTGCGAAATTTAATACGAAAAAAACAGAGGAAAAAAAAAAAGGAAAAATCAAGGAAACCAGGAATGTAGATCGATGAAAAAATTCATAAAATAAAAAGGGTTTTTTAGAATGCGGAAGAAAAAATCTAAGTTTAGTCCATCCAAAGCCTTGTCCATTTTTTGCAGTAGTAACAAAGAGAAATAGTCAGAAAACTTTTAGAAAACAATTGAAAAATACAAGATCTGGAGCTAAACTCGAATATGATAGTTGAAAAAGTTTAGAATTCTTTAAAGAATATTTCCGTTGGGAATTCCGAAAATTGAGACAAAAAGGAAAAAATAAGGCCTTTCTGATGAAACAAAGTAGTTCAGAATTTTCGTGTATCTTTGAGATTTCTTTTTCTGAAAAAATATTTAAAAGAAAGTCGTATATTCAAAGCATTTTTTCTTCTAAGTAAGGTTCCATAGGTTTGAAATTATTATTACTTTTTTAATATTATAAGATATACACACATTCTGCATTGTTTTCCACCAATAAAGAAGTAAATTTTATCAACACTCTGTTTGCTTTGGTTTGCATTGTTGGAGAGGCAGGGGGCGATAAAAGTTTTGAAATCAAGTTGTAAATATCTGTTATTGATGCACTTTTTTTTCTGAAGTGCTTTTAATACTTATTTTATTATTTTTTTATTTTTTTATTATTATAATAAGCCACACTTTGATAACATTTTTTTTTGTTTTTTTTTTTTAGGAAATAAATTCCTTTTTAGAAACGTTAATTTATAAAAACAGGCTTTTTACTTTCTTCTATCTTCAGTAGAAGAAAGTATTGTAATCGGAAATTTTTTTGACTTCCGATTTTCGACGACAGGTCAAAGATCCCAAAAACACGTTTATAGAAAACGTCTGTCTGTCCGTGTGTCCTTATGTATCAATCTGATAATCTTAAAATTTTCTGAGTTACTAAAGCATATATATAAACATTGACAATCTTTTTAAATTTTCTGTCAAAACGATGTACTAACAAATGGGTTTCGACCGTCCGTATAAAAACACTTCATCAGGCTTACAGGTTGGAGCTACGGTTCGGATTTTTCTTTCCCTTTCCCTGTTAATTATCAAGCAACCATCATTTTGTGATTGCACTGTAAAGTCAACATAACCGTTGCTTTGTGACGAATCCGCAAGTTCCGTGAAAAATGAAGTCACTGGTGATTTGTCACGCCATGTTGGCCATGGTAAGTCCACAGTAAAGTCTCGAAATGACGGTCACCTGGCAGTCACCAAGTGACTTGATTTGGACATCTCTCAGAATATGTCACGATAGCTGCAATGGTCATGGTGACTTCACAATGGATCTGAGTGTTCTAATATGACAATTAAAAGATGTCACATGCATCATTTCACAGTAGTGACAGTGACGCTTGTGACCATTTGTGATGTCACAGCGAGGGGTTGTGATACTTGGTAATAAATAACTACTTGTTTAACCGGGCGTTTATGTCAGTTTCATTTGACCAATCACAATGACTATTGCAGAAGAAAATTAGGAAATTGTGTTTGACCAGTTTGTCTCTTAATTTATGGTCACCAGAGTATATAAGGAGAACGTATATTATAATATGTATGAAATGGTATGCTTATAATTTATACGTATATAAGTAACTAAAGAATGAGTATATATAGGAAGATAATGTAATAAGAATGCAATATTTATCAGGAATTTATTTAGAAAATAAAAAATATGTATTAATAAATCAGAATCGTAAATATATATATATATATATATATATGTCACCTTTGATATCATTGAAGTTTAAACATTGTAAAGGAAGGAGAAATTATTATAAGTCATTGTAAAGCAACAAACGAAAATATTTGGATTCGAAACAGAAATTTCTTCATGAAATAAATAAAATATAAATACATAGTTAAATAAGTACTTAAGTTAAATAAAAAAGTTAATTAGTTTTTAATAAAATTCTACATGAAATATTCTTTATAAAAATATTTTATAAAAATATTTTTTCCCTATTTTCAAATACTCGAACTGATGAAAACTTATTCAAAACACTGAAAAGATCATACATTTAATAGGATATAGATGTGATAAAAACCCTTTTCCACATATTTATAAGCATCGAATCTCTGCATAACTTCGCCAGAATATACTGAAAATTCCTAAATACATTTTAGACAAAAAATTCTAAAATCAAATTTTTTTGTAAATTTACGCAAAATTAATTGTACCGAGTCTCCTTAAAGATTTAATAAAATTGTTTCTAAATCTGAATCCCACTATTATAAAGGTATAAATCTAAATTCCCATAAATTTTAATCTTTTTTTTTTTTCTATAATTCAATATAAATGACTCTCCATTTTTTTTTACCCTAAATATACCAATAACGGATCATTTCACCGTTACTAAATGAAAATATTTCGAATCAAACCAGAAATTTCCTTATAAAATAAATAAAATATGAATAAGTAATCAAATTAAATAAAAAAGTTAAATAGTTTTTAATAAAAGTGTGTGAAATATTTTTTTTAAATAAAACTTAAGTAAAATTCCTGGTATGTTTAATGTTAAACTATTCGTCTTTAAAAAAAAAAAAAAAAAAAAAAAAAAACAGACACAAAATGGTTGATTGCCGTTTAACTCTGTTCGGTTAGAAAAATAACTTTGACTTTTGAGAATAAAATAAAAATTTCATACTTATCTTTTCGGCTTAACGATGTCATCAAACTCAAATTATTTTAATATGTTGCAGCAATAAGGAATTTTAACTTTCACTTCTCCCCATTCTTTGCTTCACCATATTTAATATTTTATGTAGATGGTGGGTTAATAATGCTCCCGAAATTGGATCTTTTAAGAAAATTTGCTATTTTGTGAATGAGATCAAAATTCTTAAATACGTCATGTTTAAGAGAAATTTAAATGTATCGAAATAACTGAGATGATGAAGAAAATATGGAAAACACAGGCACAAAGTGGTTGATTGCTATTTAGCTCTTTTCGATTACAAATATAACTGCAAATGAAATAGAAATTTGATATTTGGCTTTTCAACTTGATGATGTCATCAAACTCAAATTATTTTAATATAATGCGACAGTAAGGAATTTTAATTTCTCCCCCTTCTTTGCTTCGCCATATTTAATATTTTCCGTAGATGATCGGTTAGTAATGTTCCTGAAATTTGAACACTTAAGAAAATTTGCTATTTTGTAAATGTTGCGAAATTCTTAAATACGCGATGTAAATTGCTTCTTTCAAAATCAATTTTCTCAGCTGCTTATAATAAAAATAGAAAGGGCAAAATATTACAAAATAAGAATAGTAATACTACACCGATGCTTAAATATAATTTGATACATAAATTTCGTTAGTACAAATTTAAAAGAATAAAGGATGATTAAGAATATATGGGAAACACAGACACAAAATGGTTGATTGCTATTTAGCTCTTTTCGGTTACAAAAATGACTTTGATTCTTGAGAATGAAATAGAAATTTTATACTTGGCTTTTCAACTTAATGTTGTCATCAAACTCAAATTATTCTAATATATTACAAAATTAAAGCATATTAACTTATTACCCTTCTTTTCTTAGTAATATTCAATATTTTCATGCGATGATCAGTTAATAATGCTCCTGAAATTGGAGCACTTAAGAAAATTTGTAATTTTCTAAATGAAAGCAAAATTCTTAAATACCTGATGTAAATTGCTTTTTTCAAAATCAATTTTCTCAGCTGCTTATAATAAAAATAGAAATGACAAAATATTACAAAATGAGAATAGTAATGCTACACTGATGCTTAAATATAATTTGATACATAAATTTCGTGAGCAGAAATTTAAAAGAATGAAAGGTTATGAAGAAAATATTGGAAACACCGGCACAAAATGGTTGATTGCTATTTAGCTGTCTTCGGTTACAAGAAGAACTTTGACTTTTGAGAATGAAATAGAAATTTGATACTAGGCTTTTCAATTTAATGATGTCATCAAACTCAAATTATTTAATCTAATGCAACAGTAAGGAATTTTAACTTCTTCCCCTTCTTTGCTTCGACATATTTAACGTTTTCTGTAGGTAATGGGTTAATAATGCTCCTGAAATTTTAACACTTAAGAAAATTTTCTATTTTGTAAATGGTGCGAAATTCTTAAATTCGTGATGTAAATTGCTTCTTTCAAAATCAATTTTCTCAGCTGCTTATAATAAAAATACAAATGACAAAATATTACAAAATAAGAATAGTAACAGTACACCGATGCTTAAATATAATTTGGTACATAAATTTCGTGAGCAGAAATTTAAAAGAATGAAAGATGATGAAGAAAATATGGGAAACACAGACACAAAATTGTTGATTGCTATTTAGCTCTTTTTCGGTTACAAAAATAACTCTGATTTTTGAGAATGAAATAGAAATTTGATACTTGGCGTTTTAACTTAATGAGTTTATTTTAATATATTGCAACAGTAAAGAATTTTAACTTCTCCCCTTCTTTGCTTCGCCATATTTAATAGTTTCTGTAGATGATGGGTTAGTAATGCTCCTGAAATTTTAACACTTAAGAAAATTTGCTATTTTGTAAATGGTGCGAAATTCTTAAATTCGGTATGTAAATTGCTTCTTTCAAAATTAATTTTCTCGGATGCTTATAATAAAAATAGAAATGACAAAATGTTACAAAATAAGAACAGTAATACCTCACTGATGCTTAAATATAATTTGATACATAAATTTCATGAACATAAATTTAAAAGAATGAAAGATGTTGAAGAAAATATGGGAGACACAGACACAAAATGGTTTATTGCTATTTAGCTCTTTTTTGGTCACAAAATTAAATCTGATTTTTGCGAATGAAATAGAGATTTGATACTTAGTTTTTCAACTTAATGGTGTCATAAAATTTAACATTTTATTTAGATGATGGGGCTTCACCAGTGGCCGAGAGGTTCTGCTCTCGAAGCTGGTAGACGGGAGGTGCTGGTTTCGATCCCAATGGCGCTCGTCGGAATAATCGTTCGGAGTTTTCGTGGTTTTCTTCAAAACCGTGGATTTCCACGGGTAATACGGGTAAATACGGGTTAGGTTCCCTTAGAAAAACCCCCCACGGAGGGCACTCCCCTCCGCTTAGGACCTATATCCCTCGTGTTGATAATTGGCCGTCATAAACACAACCAACCAACCTGCAGATGATGGGTTAGGAATGCTCCAGAAATTTGAACACTTGAGAAAATTTTCTATTTTGTAAATGGGGCGAAATTCTCAAATACGTGAATTAAATTGCTTCTTTCAAAATCAATTTTCTCAGCTGCTTATAATAAAAATAGGAATGACAAAATATCACAAAATAAGAATTGTAATACTGTACTGATGCTTAAATATAATTTGATAGATAAATTTCGTGAACAGAAATTTAAAAACATGAAAGATGATGAAGAAAATATGGGAAACACAGACACAAAATGGTTGATTGCTATTTAGCTCTCTTTGGTTACAAAAATGACTTTGATTCTTGAGAAAGAAATAGAAATTTTATACTTGGCTTTTCAACCTAATGTTGTCATCAAAGTCAAATTATTCTAATATATTACAAAATTAAGGCATATTAACTTATTACCCTTCTTTTCATAGTAATATTCAATAATTTCATGCGATGATCAGTTAATAATGCTCGTGAAATTGGAGCACTTAAGAAAATTTGTAATTTTCTAAATGAAAGCGAAATTCTTAAATACCTGATGTAAATTATTACTTTAATAATCAGTTTCCTGTGCTGCTGCTAAGTAAGGTAGAAATGACAAAATATTATGTATTAAATGTTCGCCATTAGTGATTCGGATGCTTAAATTTTTTGAGCAGGAAAATAAAAGGAAAGAAATAACTGATTTGGCAAAGAAAATAAGAATTTCGATAACGTATTGAAAAATTAAAATAATTCAGATCGTGTTTATGGAAGTTTTAACAAGAAATAAAAAACATGCGTCAAGTATAGTTTATGCAGAACTGTCCAAGACATTCGCATTACTGTAAAAAAGACATCCCCGTTTAATAAGAGAAAAGAATATCCTTAGTATTATTACTTAGGATTGAGACTGAAATCAGACTGCAACGTTTTTACCTCGGCTTGTAGTAGGTAAATAGCCTGAGCGAATAAGAAATGGTCAGTTGAGTACGGAAAGCTTACCTCACATAAACATGACTCATTAAATTAAATTTACTATAAATTAAATACGTAAAATTTTATATTAAAAAAGCAATTATCGGAAATGTAATAAACTTGGTCTTTTTCATAATTACATTATTTTCTATGTGTGTAATAGTATAAACATTTTATGTACTATGCTATGTGTATGCTTCCCATTGAAATTATTTGTAATGATACGCTAATATTGCTCAATTATTGCCATATTCGCCTTTAAATTCGATAAATCTATTCCCTGCCAATATGTAATTTTCCAGCATTTTACCAATATCTTGTGTCAGTGAATGCAATACTGGGTCTATATATTGTCAATATATATATAGCCAATATTGACTTCCTACTAGTGTAGAGTACTATAAAGAAAGCTTTGCTTCAAATGCTAGTTTGGACATGAGTAATGTTTGGGGTTCCGAATGCGCTTTTTGGTGCTAGCTTACAGGTGCGACAGGTATTTGAGAACATATATTATACGAGAAATACCACCCTGTACATCACAATCACAAATCCTTTTCTGTTACATTTAAAAATGTCAGAACCTAGATTAACTGAGGAAATGAAGACGCTTGTTGTCACTGTGTCATTGGCTACAGAACACTCGCCCGGTCATTCGTCTTTAAGGGGACAAAGGACCTTCAATCTCATTTTTTTTTCACTTTTAGTACTATTCAAGGACACGCTGTATGCGTTATGACATATATTTATCACACAAGCAATTAAAATATAATTGGATAAAAACAAGGAATTTTCCTGAATATTTTAAGCGTTATGAAGAACTTTTTAAAATGCCTCATGCCCCATATCAATTAAAATCTTTAATATTTTTTATACCAGTTTGGTTTATATATATAAATAAAACTGTGCATAGTTCTTTGAAACTAAATATAATTGGAAAACTTAAAGGTGGTTAATTGCGGAAATAGGATGCCAAAATGCTGAAAATTTCATAAAATTTAGAAAATATATATATTTTCGTATATTATTCAAATATATAAAATACGATGCACTCTTTTATTTGCACACTGTAAAAAAAATACTGCCAGTTGTCACTGTGTCATTGGCTACAGAACACTCGCCCGGTCATTCGTCTTTAAGGGGACAAAGGACCTTCAATCTCATTTTTTTTTTCACTTTTAGTACTATTCAAGGACACGCTGTATGCGTTATGACATATATTTATCACACAAGCAATTAAAATATAATTGGATAAAAACAAGGAATTTTCCTGAATATTTTAAGCGTTATGAAGAACTTTTTAAAATGCCCCATGCCCCATATCAATTAAAATCTTTAATATTTTTTATACCAGTTTGGTTTATATATATAAATAAAACTGTGCATAGTTCTTTGAAACTAAATATAATTGGAAAACTTAAAGGTGGTTAATTGCGGAAATAGGATGCCAAAATGCTGAAAATTTCATAAAATTTAGAAAATATGTATATTTTCGTATATTATTCAAATATATAAAATACGATGCACTCTTTTATTTGCACACTGTAAAAAAAATACTGCCAGTTTTCCGGTAGGAATAGGAAAAATAGTTGCCCTTATCGTACCGGAATAATTTCCGACCCAGCTCGGAATAAAATCCGTAAAAATAAGGAAATAGTCGGTAAAACGGTATTTTACGGATTTTATTCCAGTTTTACGGATTTTATTCCGAGCTGGGTTGGAAATTATTCCGGTACGATAAAGGCAACCTTTTTTCCGATTCCTACCGGAAAACTGGCATTATTTTTTTACAGTGTACATATAAACCAAATTTGCATAAAAAATATTGGGCTTTTTAATTGATATAAAATACGCATGGGACATTTTGAAAAGTTCTTCATAACGCTTAAAATATTCAGGAAAATTCCTTATTTTTATCCATTTTTTTTCTTGTGTGATAAATATATACCAAACTGCATATAGTGTGCCTTTGAATAGTATTTAAAGTTCAATTTAAAAAAAAAAAACGAGTTTGAAGGCCACTTCTTCCCATAAAGTAAGGAGAGAACAGAAGGCTGCCAGGTTTGATGTGGCAACCGTTTCATGCAGGAATCGACATTGTTAGCGATGTGGCATTATCAAGACGTCGGTATTTGTTAATCGTATGGATGAAAATCCTAGGAAGTCAATGAAGGCACTCGCTACGGAGCTGCAGGTTGATGAGGCCACCATCCGATCTGTGATTCCTGTGGTTCTTCGTTAGATGTCGTATGTAATTAGGAAAGAGCAGCTATTGTCCGACAGGACCTGGAGTAACTGACTGACCAGAGCCAAGCTCCAACTTAACAAGCAAAAACATCAAGAGGAGCCAGGAATGTTGTTATTTCCCTCCAATGGGAAAAACTTTGTCCATTTGTGCAGAAAGTGAACCGGAAAACGATCGGTGGCTTTGTAAAATCCAGGAAGAGGTTCCGACCGTCATGAACAGAAAATTTCCAGCCTCACTGATAATTCTGGGGGTCATGAGCTTCAAAACAACCTGATGCCTCCACATTTATTTCCTCAAAGTCTTATAAATGAGGTGTTAAAGCTCTGGATTATTTCTTTAGCACGTAAAATCCGTAGGTTTTTCAACAAGCCTTTGCACCGTCCATTACAGCCTGCACAACCTAATAATGAATGACGAAAGTCTTTTATGACCATGTCATCCTCAACTTGATTCCTCTCAACTCCCGAGATATTAACCCGGTGGACTATTACATATGGGTGTGCTTGAGAGGAATTACAATAGTCATCCACATAACACTGTTGATATTCTCAGCGCAGCCGTTGTTTATGCAATGGCGACGGTTTCCAAAAGACATCTGATTATTACCTGTAGCCAGTTTCGACATCATATTGATACGATTATTGTGGTTGACGGTGTTTTTAATGAATGATGTTATCCATTGCGTATCTGGCCACTTGTACAAAGAGTTAAAATGTCAAAAATGCTCGATATCTGTTGTCTATTACTGTTTGAAAGCAGGCATTATTTTGTTCTCAAATACCTGCCACACCTTGTATTTATTCCTCATGCTAAAATATGACGGTAGCATTCTGAAACAGTGGATCCGTCCACCAGTAACGCATTTTCCTAAATTTGCCAAAGCTGTTTATCTGCTACATAGGAGATTTTAACCTGTTCGGCTCTAACGTCTTAATAATAGGATATATCTGAGGTCTAATCATGTGTTATGTCAATCTAATAACATGTCTAGCCTACATATAAATAGGTTACGTCTAAACATGTCATTGCGAATGTTAATTCGTCCTAACAATAATGTTTGTTATTATCTGCATCTAATAATAATAGCATATGTCATTTCATTATTATTATGACTTCAATTATGTTTCAGCACTTAGTAATAATAGTAATAAGAGATGAACCTAAATATAGCAAAAAAAAAAAAAAAAATTGAAAAAATTGAAAAATTGAGGACGTTTTAAAAAAAATCGCTTTTTTTATAAAAGGAATTGTAAAAAGACATACATATCCCTTAAATGCCTGATTTTTCAAAAATCATTGTAATAATGTTTTTCGGTTTTCACTTTTTAAATAAATCATGGGAAAAATACTTTTAAAAATCATATTTTGTTTTAAGTATGGTTTACGGCTAACAAACAGTTTGTTAATCATCGGCAATTCTGGTCTTTAATTGAAAAAAAATTTTCCTTGATAAAATTCTATAATATTAAACACACAAGAATTTTAGGAACTATCATAAGAAATAAGTTTTACTTGCTCACTGCAGAACAAAATAGGTTATTGCGCTAGCTTCCAAACGAAACAAAAAGAACAAGTAGCAACAACTGAAAAAATAAATCTATCTTTATTCTCAAAAGCACAGGTGTTGCCATCTACATGTTGAAAATAGATTTAATAATATTTTCAGAATGTATTTTATTGGCAACATTAGGCATTATATCTTCAATATTATTCTAATAGTATTTTAGAGTCTAAATTGGGTATGTTGCCGAAAAGCGACACGGCATTTAAGGGTTAAAATTGTTACTTTAATAAATTTTTAGGTTTGTGCGAAGCGTCAGGATTTACTATAATAATAAAAAAATTATTTGGTTTATTGATATTAGTCAACTGCAAGGATCTGAGAGTTCTCCGACGCAAATCGTAGGATCCAAGTTTGAGCAGCAACAGTCCGCCATTTTTTTTTCAACAATAAAATTTTTTGTTCTTGTAGATTTAAACGCCAATATTATTTTATACTTTACTATGATTGAATAAAAGTTCTCGTTTTCATTTAAAAGAATTTTTAAAAAACAGCGTTTTACACGAGTCTCCCCCCCCCCCTTAACCCCTTGAGGGGCGGTGGTATTTCCATGAAACCACTTAATTTTAATTCCCAAATGCTACAATGGCACCAGAATTTTGGTAAAAGCTTTTTCAGTTTATTATATAGGCAAAATATAGCTTTTTCTTATTTACAAATAAATTTGTTTTCAAATTCCGGTGTCAATCATTAATTTCAACACTTTAGCAATGAAATTGCTTTGCCCCTGAAAGGGTTAAATTTGTGACGGAGCTTTATAAAAGTAAAACTTGTTTACTTTTATTTAAAAAAAAAGAAAAAAAGAAAAAAAAACGGGATTGTTGTGTGAATGCTTGGCGTAAGCAGACAGAATATCTTTATAAAGTGCTATAAATATCTGGATCTTTATTCAATATTTTTTTTTTTTTAGTTTTCAAGGAGTTTATCAATCAAATTCATTTTTTAATCGTATGACTATTCGTATTCCATACGTGTAATGGAGTTAAACTCACTTTTTTCTTTGTTTGCTAAGAATTAACTTTAAGGAAGATACACTTTTTATTGATTCTCTTCAGTTAATTAAGGGGACGTACGGCCCTTAAACAGATGAAAAATTTGATTTCGGAGATAAATATTTAAAGTGACCCAAAGTGACCCCACCCCATGCACTCATTTTTGCACTAATCATCTCAGTTCTTTTAAATACTATAATATATTCTCCATGCAATATAATATATAATTTGCACTAAACACTTTGTAATTAATTGATAATTCCTTAATGTATGCTTTCTTTTATTAATGATAATGTATGTAGCTTGAGCGCATGATTTAAAAATATCTAAACCCTCTAGAACTTTGAAATTTTTAATATAAGTTTAAGAATATCACAAAAATAAAACGGACAAAAATCTAATGAATAAACAAAAAAAATATATAGAGTCTTTGATTTTCAAAATAAAAATATGAAATTTTTCATAATTTTTGTCACTCGAATACCCATACATTCAATAATTTTTGTTAATTTTTTTTTAGATTTTAGTTCAATTTGAAGACAATGATCAAGTGAAGATAAATATAAATTTTCGAATCATTACTTTCATACATTTTGAGTTATCATGCGCGCAATTAAAAATATATATCGATTTTGAGAAAAATCAGTTTAAACATAAAGGTTTCACTTGAAACAGACCAAGGCTAATTTGAATTTCTTACTATAATGGGCGCAATTTTACGAATATTTTGATCAGTTTTGTAGTAAATTGATCAGAAAATCCTTAACTGCCAATTGAATTTTAAAAAAAATCGACTTTTTAAAGCTTTTAAAGGTCATATGTCCCCTTAAAATAATTCATTACTGAAAATAAAACTGAAATGACTACGGAATCAAAGCACATTTTCTTATATTCCTTGCATAATTTAAAAAAATATATATTATGGTTATTTAATTATCTTGTGAAAATATTTTATCAAATTATTGCCGACTAAATTCTTCTACCAAAGTTTTAACTGGGTAAACATTTTCTTTGTGTTAAAAGTGGCAGAACATAACAAATTGTCCTTATTTTGCAAAAAAGAAATAGAAACTTGTAAAGATCATAAATAACCATTATTTTTCTATCAACCTTTGTCGCACAATAAATTTCATAATGAATTTCCCAAAAATGTAAGCAGATCATTTAGTCGCAGTTTTCAAGAGTTTTGCTTATTTATGAGCAAAACGTGACGCTAATATTTGCATTTTAAAACCTTAAGACGGTGTTTATCATGCAAAATTTAGCATTGGAACAAAAGTTTTTAAAAGTATATACAAGTATTATAGAAATTTATGAGAAAAGTATTCTGAGAAATTTTGATGTGTGTTTAAATTGCACTTATAGATTTTAAACAGTAACACACACAGTAAACTTTTAGAAAGAGCTATAAACATCAAGTAAGCTGAAATATTTGAAAATTTTATGCTACATTAATTAATCATTCGAATACGATTGGAATATTTTTTAAATATATATTGTGACACGGAAACAAAAAAATCCAATTCAAATAACCTTATAGCTAATTTTATTTAGTTTTTAGTTAGGTTTCGTAAAAAATACTACCTATTACATTCTCCCTTATGTTGGAATTTCTGAAAAATTTTTGCAGATCTACGCCAATTGTGACCCCTAGAACCACCCACAGTTAAAAACTTTAATTATCTATCTATCTATATTTCTTTTTTTTTATGGTCACGATAACTTACATAATTCTGCACACATAAAATCAAGGGGTAGAAAATCTCGGTCAACTTCGTTGATGGGCAAAATCAGACGAAGGGGATGGAAGTAGGAAGGCGTTTTGTGAAAACCGAAAAAACGTCTTAATGTATTAATTATAATGCATATCAAATCAGTTTAAAGTTATTATTACATCTAGGGAAAGGGGCAAAAATTCATGTATGAGAGACTTTTGACAAAATTAAAAAAGGGATCATGGGGCGAAAAATATAGTGTTTTAGGGAGAAAAAAATTCACAACTTCGTCAATTCTCAAGATATCAAATCCAATTAAATTTATTATATATGTTCTTTATATTATCTACAACTTTTATATTGGCAAATTTTTGATAGGACCAATTGTTACAGCAAAAAATAAATTAAAAACGAAAACAAAGAGGGGAGGTTGGAGAAGAAAAAAATTCATAACTTCGTCAATTCACAAGATATGAAATCCAAATAAATTTATTATAAGTGTTCTTTATATTATCTACAACTTTTATACTGATAAGTTTTTGATAGGACCAATTGTTATCGAAAAAAAAAATTAAAAACGAAAACAAAAAAGGGCGTTAGAAGAAGAAAAAAATTCATAACTTCGTCAATTCACAAGATATCAATCCACTTAAATTTACTTTAACTCTTCTTAATATTACTTACAACTTTTGTACTGACAAGTTTTTGGCAGGAATAATTCTTAGAGTAAAAACAAATTAAATATACACAGCGGTTGAAGAAAAAAAATTATCGTATTAAGATGACTCTGCTAAAAACAGTTCTTGCAGAAAAAATGAATTCAAAAACTCGTCAAAAGCGGGCAGATAAAATTATTAAACTGGTTTATCTCTCATTTTGATTTAGTTTTTTTGGTGAAATTAATTCTTAACTTCAAAATGTATGATCCAGATATGAATGTCTTTTTTTAATATTTTTATTTATAGCTTCATTCTGTTCTTATTACAAGCGCGGCATAACTACCGCACAAGTGTGGCGTCTCAGCCTGAATGTACGGGTGACGCGTCGCAATGTAATGCTTTAGAAAAAAAATTGTTAAAAAATATTAATTTTTTTTTAATTTTTTTGTCGCAGTACACGCGTTGCATATTTAACATTAAATAGCACGGCATGATTTTTTTATTTTATGTTCACCATGGGACTTTATACACATATTCAAAAAAATGTGCGGCATAAATCCCGGAATTACCCTATTATATTTTTAACTCATTTCCTGATATGCTATAACTATAAATATTTTGTGTACTGGTGTGTTTGCAATATCAATACTATATTTTAATATTAAGTTGTAACGAAAGTTTTCCGTCAAAAAAGTTCTTAATAAAGTTAGAAAAAAAAAAACATGAAAGCAGTACCTTTAGTGTAGGTAGAAATCACCACCCAAATCTATGATTTTCTGCCAAGGTTTTGGTAGTATTTTAAAGCCTTCGGCCCAGAAATTTGAAGGCCACGAGTCCAAAAACACATCAATCTCATTTCGAACGTCCTGTGTAGAATTAAAGATAGCACCAGCAAGATGTAGCTGTAGGTTTGAAAAAAGGCAGAAATCCGAAGGAGCGATGTCGGGCTATTTGGTGGGTGCGGCCAAAGATCCAATTCTAGCTCTCGAGTTGTTGAATACTAATATTTTTCCACAAGTTCTAGCAGGCGGGCCTCATCAACATCAGTATCCCGGTCAAAGCATTCTGCTTCTAGAATTTCATAGTCCTTGTTTTTGAACTTTCGGTACCAAACCTTTACTGTGTCATATGATATAACACTAGTACCTAAAGCTGTACACATGATTCGGTGATATTCTGTAGCTGGCTTTTTGCAACAGAACTGGAAGTGAATGATGGTTCTAATCTGATAGCGTGATAGTTCCATTTCAGACACCTTGTACTTAATGATAACGGTATTTTTTACAAATTTCACGACACAGTGTTATAAAGCAACTGTCTTTCTTTCAAGTGCCAAAAATTGATTGACAAAATATTAGCCAACACGTCAACGCGAACTGTTTGTGCAGATCATATTAGCTGTGGCGAGAAACTTTCGTTATAACCTGGTATTTTTAAAACTTAATTATAAAGCATTAAATGAAATATGACATTTTACCGTTAGCAGACGGAAGGTTATAAATCGCCAAATATTGTATATGGTTACAACTGTATGCGAGTTACAAAAATAATGGAGTTAATTGACCACACGCACCAAAATAAGCCAGCTATGAAAATATGCAACAAAAAATATTTTATACACAAAAAAGAATAATATATAAATAAAGAGTGTAATATTTTTAATACGCATTAATCAATCAATTAAATTATTTTTATAAGCTGAGAAAATAATTAAGAAATCCTAAATAGATTGTATAAATAATGTTTTTCTTTCCTGTTTTCGCATTTTAAAATAAACGGTGGACAATTATATATTTTAAAATAAATTCATTACTTTGCGCTTTCTTCTAAGCGTAAAAAATACACTGAAAAAACTGTTTTGTTGAAATTACTAAATTTTGGTTCATATAGCTCCATCCAAATATTTTGGTTGGAATGACCAAATTTTGGGTGGACTAACCAAACAATTTGTTGAATTAACAAAATAATTTGGTTAGTCTATCCAAAATTTAATCATTCCAACCAAAGTATTTGGATGGAGCTATATGAACCAAAATTTAGTAATTTCAACAAAACAGTTTTTTCCGTGTATGAGTTTTTCATAATCGGAACACACGGGAAATTAATGCGTTGTAATGGAATATTTAAAAAAACAAACATGAATTTAGTAATAAAATTAAGCGGGACTTTTTAAAGATACGTACTGAATGCTTATAAAAGAGTGTTTAAAAATAGAACTATTTTTAAATTTATACTTATTACTTTTAGTTTATGTTTAGTTGAACTATACCAACTTACTGATAAATATATAGAGAATTCTCTAGAAATTTTAGAAAAAAATCAAAAATGTTACATGGAAATCTAATCATCCAACTAAAATAAATTTAAACCTCGTGTATACTTATATAGGGTGCGAATTAAAATTTTTAGTGTACTTTTATAGTATACACTATATGGCCATTAATGACCAGCAACTTTTAATTTTAGACATTTTGTCGAATATTTAGAAACATACTTGACAGATTCTTCTGAAATTCCAGGGTTAAAAAGAACAGGTACGACCTCATATTTAGCAATGTCGATTTGATAAGGGGGGCAATTAAGGGCCAACAAAAAATCAAAGAAAAAAATAATACTTCGGATCACCCTGTAAAATAAAAAATGCACGATATGATCTATCGCTACCGAATATAAATAAACAGACATTGAGCAATATGTGCATTCTTTTGTGTAAGAATAGCACGTATATTAATAGAGATATAGCGATTTATTAAAAAAAAAATTAAAATTTTTGCATGTTTTTTGCTTATAACATGCAGGGTTTTCAACCAAATTTAACGCCGGTTTCAGAAAAATTGTCAAACTATAGTAGAAACAATACGGTGCAATTGGAATATAAATACATTAAATATTTTAGAAAATATGAGCAGTTGTATGAAATAATTTTTATCTGCGCATGCGCGAACGATAACAAGGATCATTTTACATAATTTAATAGCTAACTCTATGGAGCAACTTATTAAAAAAATCTAGTCAAATGTCGTAAAAATTCAGAAAGATATCGGCGTTAGAGTGAGCAATTTTTTAGTTGTTCTCTAAAAGCATCTGAATAAGGAATTTTCCACAAATTGTCATTTTTAATTTTCAATTTTCAATTTTTTTCAATTTTCATTTTTTATTGATGCTTTAGTTCTTCTTGGATAACCACCAGAACGAGCCTATACCATGACCAAAAGAAGTTTCAAAATCGAAGCATTTTTTTCCAAATCTTCTCGTTGATAGTCACTAAATACATACTAACTTTTTTCTGAAAGTCAGTTAATAAAAAATGACAATTTGTGTAAAATCCCTTATCATTCAGGTGATTTTAGAGAACAACTAAAAATTTGCTCACTCTAACGCCGATATCTTTTTGAATTTTTACGATATTTGACTAGATTTTTTTTAATAAGTTGCTCCATAGGGTTAACTATTAAATTATGTAAAATGATCTTGTTATCGTTCGCGCATGCGCAGATAAAAATTATTTCATACAACTGCTCATATTTCCTAAAATATTTAATATATTTATATTCTAATTGTACTATATTGTTTCTACTATATTTTGTTAATTTTTCTGAAACCGGTTAAATTTGGTTGAAAACCCTGCATGTTATAAGCAAAAAACATGCAAGAATTTTTTAATTTTTTTAAATAAATCGCTATATCTCTATTAATATACATATACATGCTATTCTTACAGAAAAGAATACACATATTGCACAATGTCTGTTTATTTATATTCGGTAGCGATAGATTATTTCGTGCATTTTTTGTAACAGGGTGATCCCAAGTATTATTTTTTTTCTTTGATTTTTTGTTGGCCCCCTAATTTCACCCCTTAACAAATCGAAATTGCTAAATATGAGGTCATACCTCTCCTTTTTAATCCTGAAATTCCAGAAGAATCTGTCAAGTATGTTTCTAAATATTCGACAAAATGTCTAAAATTCAAAGTTGCCGGTCATTAGTGGCTATATAGTGTATAAGCATTTGAGATTTAGTCGTTTAATCATTACTAGATATTTGGTGTATTTTACGTTATCATTATTTAAACTAGCCACCCTTGGTGACCAGTTTGGTGTCCCTTAAAGATACACTAAGCATTGTAACATGTTACTTTTATTCATAGTTTAATTTACTTGCTCAATCCTTCGCCAAATCGGAAGATTCTGATACAGAAATCAAGAACTCTGTTTTTTTACGTTAGTCACGCAAATGTGATAAATCGCAAACCAATGTTCTCCACGCATTTTTTCGCATTCCATTAATTTAATTTAAAATATTATGTTTTCACTCATTTTATTTAAAATACAAAATTTTCATTTAAAACTGAAACATTTAAAATTCATGACCTTCACTTATTTCTTTTAATTTTCAAAAAAGAAAAGAAAAGAAAAATAATAAATAATACTATAAACCATAACATTTATTTTCAACATAAAAGCATTGTTTTAATTTACCACGCGAAAAATAAAAAAATGCTAACTGGCGTGTTGAAAAATGCTATTGCCACGATTTGCGCCCGACTAAAATAAAAGTACCACAATTTCTTTGCGATCATGGCAAATTTTACGTAGTTTTTTTCGATTTTTTGTAATTATTATTAAAATGGAAGCTTTGCATATGAAAAGCGAAGGAGTCATCACGTAGTGGTTTATGTCAGTCACATGACTTGAACTATTATAATATAGATAAACGAAGACGTTGGAAACAATATTTGGTGATTTATCACTTCCACCTGGTTAACATTAAAGTACCAAAATGGCCGCTTGGGACATAAAAAGCGAAGCGGTCAGCCCGGAACTGTTGATGACAGTCACATGGCTTAGACTTTTATTATATAGATATTACACCATAATTTTAAAAAATATTCTTTTTGTGGTCACTTATTTAGTTTTTTACTGGAAAATATTATAAGGAAAACAGGTTTCAAGAACACTGAATGATAACATTTTGAGTAGCGATTTTTTAAAAAGCGAAGTAATATGAAAAAATTATTCTGGGTAAGGTGGAGTTTCAATTTGCATGACAAAACGAGTGTTGCCAGATTTAAATTAAATTATTCGTTGTCAGATACACTCATAAAATGATAATTATTTTAAATATCAAAGAAAAAAGCATTAAAACTGGCATTTGCTTAATTAAGTATAATATTTTAATTTTGATTGGAAGCTTAACAGGTTTACTTCGGTCTATTTTATCGATCACTTCGAGTTTGTATAGAAATTTTCAATTTCTTTAATACCTTGTCCTTTATTGACTTATATACAAAACTAAAACTGTTTTGTAAAGCTGAATAAACGCTCTGCTCAAAAAATCCCAAAACTAAAAAAATAATTTTCTTTTCGCAACGATTTACCTTATTGTTGTAAACTAAGAGACACTGATGCCATTTGTAACGGCGATGCGGTTATTGAAGAGTACTGTGCATCATTTTGCAAATGAAAGTTTATTTCGAGAATAAAGTTTCGGGTATTAGCTTTGATTTTCATTAAAGGTGTTGCTTTCTGCTTACAAAACAACCCCAATAACACAATTAATCGATATGACCTATCATATCGATATATCAGGGATATCCCAAATCCAGATTCCCAAGTGAAATGTTTTATGGAGTGAACATTATTGGGCGAAATACACCATCTACATCTATCACTGCAAAACCCAGCTAACAGGCCGAAGAGGAACCCCCCCTCCCTCCGAAAAAATCAGAGGGAGTGAGGTCTACCATTATTAAGAAATACAATTATTTATACATAATGATTGTGCCTTAATATTTATCATTAGTTCAGTACTTTTTATACTCGATAAAATCAAACAATTTTCCTTTAAAAAGACTGTGACTTTATGCAGAAAAACACACAAACTATTTAACATCTTCCTGAACTAGAGGTTGCTTGGTAAAGGATATGAGTTTGCCAAATGCAGTAAAAGATCAGTTAGTAAAAATAGAAAAATTTAATTTTATAGTTTAACTAACTAAAGTACCCGGCATTGCCCGGAATTTTAAGAATATTTGTTTTGAAAAATCGATGATTGCGTGTTAATTTACATAATTTTCACTCTTTTTTTTTCCTTTAATCCAGACGACAGATTACCTACTTACTTAGTAAATAAAATCTGTGATGTGGATTGACACCGAGATTAAAAGCTTTTGAAGAAGAGTTGTTTCCGAGTTTCTTGTTATCTACCCTATATATATAAAATCCTAATGAAACGAATTTATGAAACGAATATATGAAACGCCTGAAATGTATCGATTCTTTGAATCGACTGATTAAACAACTGATTTTGTGTCAATGCGATTTCACCTAAAATATGGAATACTTTGCGATGAAATTAACACCAAAACTTTGTGTTGATCCACAGATCTTAAAACTGGTATTAGAATTTTTAAATTCGAATTAGTTTTCGAAATATTAATTTTTTTCTAATTTTAAATACATTTTTTTCTAATGATGGCAACTCAAATTTTAATCATAACAGAAATTTTTTTTTCATAACTCAGAAAAGGTTACTATTTTAAATTAATTTGGCGACAGTTGGGCCTCCTTTAAATCTATGCTAAGAACAATGCTTTTTTTTGTATTTCGTTATCATTTTATTAAATACAAAACTTTCTTTTAAAACTGAAACATTTAAATTGATGGCTTTCACTCCTTTAAAAAAAAAACGAAAAGAAAAATATTAGACACAGATGTCATATACGCACCGGGGTACGTAATTGGCGCACAAATGGCATTATTTTGATAGACATGGTAACCCGGCTATTGTTGTTTATTTAATAATAAATGTATATTTACTTTTATTTCTTTTTCAAATTTATATAAATTATTTTGTTCTATAGTAATTAACTATTTTTTTGTTATTTCCTTTTGAAAATACTAGAAAATAATTAAAAAATACGGTACAATGTAGTAGTTATTCCGTCACCCAATTTCGCAAATTATATAAAGCGCCAAACCACTCGCAAAATTGTACAGATTGACAAAATTTTTATTTTAAATAACGAAAGAACAAATAAATTAGTATAACGTTAATAAATATAAAAATAAAACGTCGAAATAAAAATCACTTGATGCCGTAAGCACGTGTAACTTGCTAAAAGTCAAGTGAATGTCACATTTACGATCAAGCATTATTGACATTTAATCTTATAGTTCGCGATAGATTTTTGGTCGACGAGATAACTAAGTAGTACCAAAAATACATATGTAACTGGTATTCGAAAACGAGGCTTTCGCCAAATTTTCGTTAAAAAAAAAAAAAAAAAAAAAAAAAAAAAAATCATGCCAAACATGCATGATGTAAAGATGATCAAGTATATGACATCTGTCGAAATATTAAATTATGTAACAAACTATGACATTTAATTTCAACTTCAAATCAATGTTTTAATTTACCACTCGAACAATTAAAAAAATGCTAACTGGCGAGTTAAAAAAGATATTAGCGAGATTTGCACCCGGTTTTTTTTCTTTTGGCACAGATGTCATGCACATGTAGGCACATGTTTACGGCCCCATATTGGCGCGATTTTTTGCTGACGCCAATGTCATATACGCAACGGGTACTTAACTGGCCCCCAAAAGTATCGTTATTTTGCTTGATATGGTAAGCCGGATGTTGTTGTTTATGCTGTTGATGCGTCCCCCAAATTGGCGTTGGAAAAAAATCGCGCCAATATGATGCGAATCGAATATGAATGAATATATATGCGCGTATATGACATTTGTTCCAAACTTTCATATGAAAGGCGAAGGGATCAGATCGTATTTATTTATGGCATTTGATGACTTGAACTATTATAATATAGATGAAATGATGGAGATAGAATAATATTTGGCGACTTATCACCTGTGCCTGGATAACATTAAAGTATCAAAATGGCACCTAGAGTATAAAAAGCAAAGTGTTCCGCCCGGAACTGTTGATGATAGTCACATGATTTAGGCTATTGTTATAGAGATTGTTTTAGAAAATCGGTTGACAAAGACTCTGAATGCTTAATTCATTTTATTTTATCCTCTTTTCAAATGTTTAACTGATCCTCTTTAATCAAAAACGAAAACAACCATTGGATGTCTTAACAGCGACTGATTCTCCGTTAAAGTTTTGAAATCAAAGGGAATTGAATGGAAACCCGTTTACAGGGAGATCTGCACAGCTTTTTCAGTATAATTTAATCTTCTCTAATATTTTTAAAACCCATTAGATTTTTAGATTTTCAGATTCTGCGGTGTCTGAACGGGGGTTGGCAAGCGTAGCTTGCAGGGGGCAGAGCCCCCTAGTTTAAATATATTTTTTTCATGATTACAGAAAAATGGCAAGTACAACAATTTTATGAATTTTATTTTTAAAAAAATCTGAAATCTTTATTTTAGTTCTTCACTGAGAATGATCTTAGGGACCTAAACCTTTGTGGAAATTCTAATATACACGCATACACACACGTCTATATATGTAATAGATTTAAAAATGGCGAAAACAAATTCAGAGGACCTTAAAATGTTAAAATAGGCCAATATTTCATGTTTCAATACGTTTTTTCCAACTCATATGACGATATATATTTACCTGCTGACGCTCATTAAATTTCCAATATGACGTAATATTAACTTTAAAAAAAAAAAAAAAATTCGTCAAACTATTTATTTCATTTTCCTTTTTCATGTGGAAAGCTTGCAATAGAAAAGTAATTGTCGTGGTAAGAACTTTATTTTTTATATTTGGCAACTGCTATAAAGAAAAATGTTTAAATTTGATAGGAAAATGCTATTAAATTGCTGGTTTTTTATTAATTAAAAATTATCTGTAAATTATCTCGATTTCGGACTACTTTAGCTGCCTCGACCGTGTTTTAATACACATGTACGTATCATTTCACAATTCTGGCCTCCAAACTGTGGATTTGTATAGAATTACAAACAGACAGACATACAAATTTTCATTTTTATATATTAGATAGATATCTGATTAACTTCGACCAAAAAAGCGCAATTATATCTAAACTATTTTTGTAACTTTTATCACAAAATAATATAATAAATTCATTATGTACAGAAACAGTTAAACACATTAAAGTAACCAATGTCTTAAACAATCTGAGTGGAGCTAAATAATATGCCTTGACAGCCAAGTGTTTATTTAATTTAACATAATAAATCCAGTGTAATTTACAACAATAGACCTATACCATTGAAGGATCATTAATTTATCTATTGAATTTATCTATTTCCCATTAGAGGCGGAATAAAAATATAGATAACAAAATATTACTTGAATCTAAAATAAACAACATAAAATTTCATTGTGTGCCTTATGTCACATTTAAGACGTATTTCGTGATAAATTATGAGCCATAATGTGTGTGTTCAAGCAGAAGTTCGTGATACTACGTGAATTGTGATGTTACAATAGTCATTGCATCACAGAAATGGCCATTATTATGGAATGCAATCTAGTCATTAATGCAAATAAGCTGCTTGCGCATACAGAGATCATATGTCTATTGTAACTAAATGTTAATTAATTTATTTCTGTATAGTGTAATGGCGAAAATTAATTTTAGTATTGGCGTTTTCAATTATGCAATTCTTGATAAAAAGGCCTATATTAAGGAGCAATTTTTATGATATTTGACTGCAGAAAACTAACATTTTAAATATTAAATGTCAACTAAATGAATAATGCTTTTTTTTTTAAACCACATTTGTTCAATCAGCTAATGAATCTAAAATTAAAACTATCTCGGTGCGTTTAGGACCATGCAAGTGATGTTTATTAAATATTGTATGTAAAAAGAGTAAGAAATGAAAGTAAGTATCACAAATAATTTTTTTGGTACTCTGTTTAAATATTCTAATACTTTTAATTATAATACACTTTTTTAAGTAAAATCCGTAAAATTTAATTAAATTAATAATTTAAACAATTATTTATCAATACCATGAATATTTGGGAAAGTCAGGTAATTTTTAAAGAGGAGTTGTCAGCTAATGGCATTTGGACGAATAGTCAGTGGTATAAAGAATGACATTTAATTTAACAGTAAAATATTATGTGAACTTTAAAAGCTCATCAATTACTTAAACTGTGATCACAAACAATATACACGTTAAAAGTTCAAAATCTACACTTTATTTAATCTCCGAGTATTTTTGCTTTGCATCCGAGTCCAGGGAGAAAATTTTAATCAACTCTAATTTTCTCCCTTTGAAAATTAGTGTTATCCCAGGGTCATATTTCGTCTTAAGATTTTATTTTTATTTAAATTTTTATTTTGTCTAATAGATTTTATCTGCTATGAACCAAGGCAACTTTTCATCTCTAGTTTACGCTAGGCTATTTCAAATATTTCACTAAGAAAAGAAATGGAACTACAGTAGATTTCCGTTACAACGAACTCCACGGGACCGCTAAAGTATTTCGTTGTAACAATTTTTTCGTTGTAACGGAATTACTCCTATTTATCTAATGAATTACATATACACGTAAACTAATATGCAAGATAAATTTATCTTTCGGTATAGAAGATTTTAATGGAAGACAAGTTAAATTAACATAGAAAAAGTTAGTAAAATAACATTCAATATTAAAAATACAAAATTATGGGCTAAACTTTATTTAGTAGCACATTATTGCAGAAAATCTGTGATTTAGTTTGCACAAAGGAATGTGTAGTTGATGATAACAAAAACGTGTGCAACAAATGAATGGGAGAAAATACCTCCTCTGGAACATTCTTTTGATGAGAAACAAAAGCACGTTCATTTCTCCAAGCATGAAAGAGCTCCCGAAGAAGTAACTTTTGAATCGTCTGTAACATTAATATCGTCAACACTGCTTTCGTAATTTTGTCAGTCTAATGTAATTTTAATGGACAAAATTATTTGAATATTGTCATCCACAGATAAGAAATCCTCCAAATCTATCTGATCAGGGATTGATGTTAATTTTTTGGCAGCCTTCCAAATTGTGTTTAACTCAGGGAATTCACACAAATCTAAAATTTCTTAATCATTTTTTACGGTCTCAGTTAACCAGGCATGTTTCCAACTGTTAGAAATTGTTTTCTGACTAATTTCTTGCCACGAAACCAGAGATCATTTCAAAAAATCAAAAGAGTTCGATGAATATTTTTCGTTGTAACGGAATTCCTAAAAAAATGCACTTCGTTAAATCGGAATTTTTAATACATTAAGGTTAATGCAATTTGAAAAGGGGATTTGTCAAATTTCGTTGTAACGGGATTTTTCGTTATAATGGAATTCGTTATAACGGAAATCTACTGTATTTCAAAAGCAGTAACATAAAACACACAAACATGCACAAAGATAATGGCTATCCAGCTTTCCCCAGCCTACCCAGACATGTTATGCAATAGTAATTATGGCAGAATTAGCTTCCATTTACAGTAAACGATGCGATACCAGTAATCATTCAATCACTCTTACTTAACACTATAATCACATATTTACATTCTTGAATGCTTTACTGACATCTGTTTAGGGCGTACATATGACGATTATTTAAAAAATACGTGTTTAATGCAATCGGTAGATGCTTCATGCGTGCTCCGATGACCGGTAAAAAGATAATTCTAATTTTTAAGAATTAGTGTTTTCTTATACGGAATAAAACACACAAAGCAAAGGATCAGCGTCCATGAGCTGTGTGTTTGGCTCATGAAATAGACTAAAATTCGATTATGTTATACTAACTTAATTATTTCACTTTTTAACATTAGCAGGTATATATTGTACGATTTTAACAATATTTTTTCTATTTTGTTCTGATTTGTATTAGAATTTGTATTTTGTATATCGGATTTGCATTTTGTCTAGTCACCAGCTCAAAGTTCGTATAATTTGTAGTTTTGTTGAAAAATACGCAATTTCTGCTATTTTTACCTCAATTTAGCCACAATTTTTAATATTTTACTATGAGCGCAGCTTTGCAAAACGTTTATTTTAGCATATTTTGTATATTTTCATGTGTTTTATAATATATGTCAAGAAGAAAGTATTGCACGATTGCGCTCATAGAAATAATTGAGGTAAAAATAGCAGAAATTGCGTATTTTTCATCAAAACTATGAATTAGACGAAATTTGAACCATGGGCTTTTAAGTCTTATAAATACGAACAAAATACAAAAACTATTGTTAAAATCGCACAGTATATACCTTCTAATATTAAGAAGTGAAATAATTAAGTCAGTATAATAGAATCGAATTTTAGTCTATTTCATGGGCCAAAAACGTGGCTTATGGACCTTGATTCCTTGCTGTATGTCCGTTGCAAGTATAAATTCGAGTATAAATTCGAATATAATGTTCTTTATGAATCGAAAAAAAATGTAGAATTGGCTTGGCACGCGAAGTGATTTTTTAATATAGGTTCGGCACAACACTTGTAAAATGTTGCCAACTTCTGTCCATTAATAACAGTTTTATAGTTATCATCAGGTTGAGAATGCGTGCTATCGCAGAAAAGGTTGCAGCTTACATTCCTACTTTTAGAGTAATCACAGGTAGCGTTAACCTTGCGAAGAAATTTGTAAAACTCTTGTTCTAAAGTGTTGAATAATTACTGCCGCTATTTATACAACGGGATATACCCGAGGTCCCCGGGTTACAGAATGTAGATGACAACCATTTATTTAATTGATAACCGATATCTAATTGATAGGTATTAGATTTTTCACATTGAATATATATATATATATATATTAGAATACGTACTAACAGTACCAAAAATCATATAAAAATAGTAATTAGTTTAATTAAAGCTTTGAAATTTATTAAAATGGATAGTTTTGCATTTGCCTCCCGCCAGGAGTTAACAGCCGAAAAAATTGCCAACGATCACTATTTAAAATCAGCCTTCTTTTATTCTGATCGTTTTAGACGTTTAAATGCATAGTTTGATCCCATGTCTTAAATATGTATTGTATTTATATTTTATTATTTTATTTATTGATTGATGGATGTTTTAATTTTGTTATGTTATATAAACTGGAAACAAATCCTGAGCTATTTATATTAATTTAACTACAGATTTATCTTACGTAATCGCTTGCACGCGATAGACATAGATTTAAAAAAAAACATGCATGAAAAATATTTTTAAAACAGTAAAATATTGCAATTAAAAAGTGCGACCCATTTTTCAGAGAAATTGCGATGTAGTTTCAAGAAAATTGTATTTAAAAGTATGTTTTTTTCTGTTATCGGCGGTGTAAACATGTCAGAAAATGTCAGGTATTTAGAAGTTTAAAAAATTGGAATTAAAATGAATAAACTTAAATTTGATCGTCTGATGTTGCCTACGTTAAAATGACGTCAGTTTTACGCACAGACACGTCTGTCCTTTATGATATATATATACTGGTATTTTGCCTCCCACCTTTCTCTCACTTTTTTATGTGTGAAATTTTTGGAAAATTTAGATAGTAGGTTATGAATGGAGGACTTATGTTGTATAGATTAATTAGTACATTTTAGTTTTTTTTAATGTGAATTATACCGGGTATCCGAAAAAAGTATTGACTGATTTTAAAATTCGATAACTCGCAATCGGTGACAGATATTTAAAAAATTCTTGCAGGAGGGTATGTATGATACCAGGAATTTTTTTTTACCATGATTCTTGAATTTAGTTCGAATTACAAACAATAGATGGTGCTGCAAGCAATAGGCACTCAATTCAAGCTGGATTTGTTGGCCTTTCTCTTCTCCCATGCCAAAAAAGGAGATTAAAATGTGTTGATTTTATCCCGAAGTACCAAAAATTGGGCCTGGATTTAGCACGTATTGCTCGTAGCGTCATCTATTGTTTGTAATTTGAAATAAATTCAAGAATGACAGTAAAAAAACTTTTGGCGTCATACAGAACGCCCCTGTAAGAATATTTTAAATATCTGCCACCGTTTGCATGTTATTGAATTTTAAATTCAGTCAGTCCTTTTTAGGACACCCGGTAGTTATGTATGTTTTTAAATGGGGAACATTATTTTACAAGACTCCATAAAACATTTCTCTGCGATAGCAGGGCTATGTAAAATATGTTTGTAGTGTGAAATTAACAATTCCGCTAGACATATATTTTTATCATCTGTATATGTGGCTAATGTTGGTAGCCATAGAAATTTCACTGTGAATTTCCGTAACTCAAGCTCGAATGCAAAAATACAGAAAATAATGTGTGATATATATTTTTTAATTATGCGAGGCCCATATCGTCAAAAATGCTTCTGGAATTGAGGATTATATTAATATGTGAGGATTGCAATTCAGACTTCCATGTTGTGGATTTTTTTATGTCGACATCTAACGGCAAAAAAAAAATGTATTTGCAATACGCACAGCAGTGTGTATACACACAATACATACGTGATTGACGATAGAAAAATGGCAATTAAAGAGATTTAGGGAAATATTATAACGTTTTGCACATTTTGCTGGAAACAAGGTAAAATAGGATTTCCTTAATGATAAAATATTGTAGATCCAATCATCACCGACAGAGAGAAGCCGAAACATACAGCGGACATATTCAAATGAAGACTGTAAGGAAATAAATGACAGCATCTGGCAAGCTTTAGCATTCTCGTGTTAAAATGGTCCCTTTTTCAGGTTTTAAGCCCTTTCGATACCTAAATTTTTTTCAGTAGGGTCAGGAAGGGTAATTAGGACCAGGGGGTAATTGTGACTGCCACCCTATTGGAGAAAACTGTGTATGGTAAAATTTTGTCTCAAGCTTACATATAAACCTCATAATCTATATTTCATTTTAGATATTCTTTATCACTAGTCTGAAGCCTTTTTGAGATCCGAATAGCAATTTGAAACTAAGTCTAACCAAATTTTTGATAATTGGATTTGTCAATTTGGAGTTCAAAGTGACCAACAAATGTATAAATGGAAAATACAGGGTGTCTCAAAAGGTCGTTTACAAACTTAACATGCTGGTGTGTCATATCATGATAAAAAATATTTACATAGGAACTTGTGTTCGAAAATGCAAACTGCGACCGCTAGAGGGCGATGAGAGCAGGCTTACGGTAGAGTGGGAAGCTGGGAAGCGTAATCATTTCAGGCGATGACGCTGCAGGAGAAGGATGAATCGGTTTAGCAACGTAGAATTGGCCGATATGCATTACGTATATGGCGTCGCGAATGGAAATGCACGAGCCGCGGTACGGGTGTATCTTGAGCTCTTCCCAAGCAGATGTCAGCCAAGTCATGTTTTGTTTGGACAATTGCGTGACGCAGGCGAATGGAAGGAATTTTGAACACCTTCTGTAAATTAAACCATGTTTTGTAATAAAAGTCATATTAATACCTCTTTCGATATCCTTTCTTTCTTCCCCTTCGCACCTGCGCTCATCGTCCACTAGTGGTCAAAGTTTACATTTTCGAACACAAGTTCCTATGTAAATCTTGTTCCTCATGATATGACAGACCAGCATGTTAAGTTTGTAAACGACCTTTTGAGACACCCTGTATAGTAGTCATACTTTCCCCACTAGTGGTCTTAATTACCCTAGACTTTTATGATTGTAAGTTTTGGATGAAGTAATTATAACCATCCTTTTAACTTAAAAAAAACAGCTATGACAATTAAAACTTTTATAAGGTGTTCATAAAGGGTCAAATTTACTTCCTATGTACCAAAAAACACCACTTTTCCAAATAGAAAAAAAGTAAAAAAAAAATAACAATGTTGAAAATATACAAAGTGGTAATAATTACACCTCCTGACCCTATTTCCGATGTCAATTCACTGCCTTTTTAAAAAAGATTAATCACCGAAGCTTGATATCATAGTGATAGCATGCTGTCGACAGTGAGTGAAGTAATTAACTTTCAATTTTAACTTTCATTTATTGTAATTTACAAACTTTTAGGTGTTTTATTAACTCCCTGGATTGCATAAATCTGCTTCATACATTGCATGCCAACTGTCCTCTATCGGTGGCTTTCGGAACTATATTTTCTTTTTTGTATTAAATTAAATAGTATTATCTTTTCCTGATCCCATTCATGAAAACTACAATTTTTCATGACCATTTCTTATTTCTTAATTATTTTTTGATGCGCCCTGTATTTTACTGCAATGAATCTTTGCGACCTGTCGTATGATTTATAGCTAAAAAACAGCGTGCAAACTTTGCAGTCCGTGTATGGAAATGGTTGATAAATTTTACAAATGCATAACTGAAAAGACGTAAAAATTTCATGCAATAACACTAGCCTGTAAAATTTGCGAGATTTTTTTTTCTTTTAGTTTTTGATAATTGATTCTTATGTATTTAACAGTGCTGAATCCGAAAATGACTTTCATTTTAACCATCACGTCAGGTTTTTCCGCAAATCGTAAATTTCAAAGATAAAAAGTAAAAAATATAACACAAATATGAAAAATAGATGTGATGGTTGCGTTTTTCAGATTTTGATAATTTATTCTTATGTATTTTGTAGAGCTGAATTTGAAAATGACCTTCATTTTTTACCATCATGTTAGGGTTTTTCACAAATCGCAAGTTTTAAAATTTTTTAAAAAGTCGAAATGTTCCGAAAATCTGATACTGTAAAATAGATGTAAGACTTTTTTTTTCGATAATAATGTATTCATATTTTGGCTTTACGCACTTTTTATAGCTAAACGTTAAAAATATTATGTATTTAAAATCCTTACCATTTCATTCCACGTGTGGAAGTTTCTTTGAACCGCTCACGCTCTGCCACGCGCTCTTCCTTTTATCCACGGTGCATCTGGAATGCTTCAGCAAACTTAGAAGGATGATAATACTCACGAAGACGAATAAAAAATTCAGTGGAACATGGAGTCGCAAATGACGTTTAAAAGATGAAAATCCAGTAAATGCATCTGGAAATGGACTAATTCAGACAAGAAAGAAACACTCCAGAAAATTATTTATTGCACAGAATAGGTACAACACAGCTTGTGGTGTCCAGAGAAAACAAATATTTTACAACAATTGTTGAAAGTGTCGACTGCGGACATGGTGGCTCAGGCGCCGTGGTGGTCCTTTTCAGGTGCACCGTGTAGTGACCAATAGTGGTCAAGTACACGTACCTAGCCGTACATCTACGGAAAAACCAGAACGAATATCTCGAAGACTCCGAGAGTCCTGCATGCGTGGATTCCTGCCCATAGATTTGTTTGGCTTTCTTCCAAGTTTTTGTTATCTCTTTATGACCGGATATGCACAAAGTGAAAGGAAAACCAGCTTCGTGCTACTAGCCAGTTCTGCAGAAAAGCAGCATGAGTGATTTCAATATTTTTATTAGTTTTGCGATTTTCACCCTTTAAACGTCATTTGCGATCTTGTGTTCCATTGCATTTTTGTTCGTCTTGATGAGTACTATCATCCGCCTAAGTTTGTTGAAGCATTTCATATGCACCCTGTATTTTCTATGGGGCTCATCTCGGTGTCTGCTTTTATTTTGTCTTCTGATAAGGCCAGATAATACTTATTCCTATAATAACAATAACAATAACAAGGCTAGAAATATGTCGCAGATGTATTCCTCTTGAGACCCGAATTCAAAATAACACGGTAAATACTCATTCATTGCTTTTGCACAAACAAAATGACAACACAGATGCCAGAAAAAAGTATTTTTCTGAAATTAATACTTTAGGGGGCAGGTAATTTGGGTTCACAAATACGAATTAAAAATTAGTAGCCCCCCCCCCCCAAAAAAAAAAAAATCAATTTAATTACCAGTAAGCAAAATTCGCACAATAAGAAAAATTAAGATGTCTAAATAAGAGAATAATCTACAAAACCTCAATTTTTTTTTTTGTTGTTTGTTTGTAAATTTTTTAAGTTAAATATTTATGAAAATTACTTACTTTCATGGCTGCACTGTCTTGAAAACATTTTACAAATTCAGGTGTAAATAAAAGTTATTTTATTAGGAAATCAGCATAGGTGCTGCCATTTATTGGTTTCATTTTAAAGCAAAAACATCCAGCTATGTAGAAGTGGAGTCAAAACGAAAAAAATCAACCAGTTTAGTTTTTATAAAGGAAAGAATCAAGGTACCCATTTGGGTACTCAGGAGTGAAGAGGTTAAATGTATCACCTTTGTCTTCTTTTAATAAGGCTTTGACAGATATTCGCTATTTTTTGACTTTTTAACTTTGAAATTTGCGGTTTGCAAAAAATCCTGATGCGATGGTTAAAAATGTAGGTCATTTCGGATTCAGCTATAAAAAATACATAAAAATCAATCATCAAAAGTTATAAAACATAAGCATCACGCCTATTTTATAGTATCAGAATTCCGCAATTTTTTTACTTTTTACTTTTGAAATATACGATTTGCAAAAAAACCTGATCTGATGGTTAAAAATGTAGGTCGTTTCCGGATACAGCTATAAAACAAAAATACATAAAAATCAATTATCAAAAGTTAACACTTTACCGACCGGTAGCGGTTCGAACATACTATGCCCTTTCATCGCCCGGTCAGCCGCAGATCGTCCGAGACACCGGCTTGGTTTCGGCCTAGACTGACGCGCGGGAATATATGCGCTTTTCCTAAACTCTGGTAAAATTGTACGCTTCGTGTTATTCTAGGGTAACGAAATTTAATAAAATCTTTTACTTTAATCATATTAGTGTTAAACAATATTTATTTTATCTATTACAATCGTTTTCAGTTTATTATTTACATAAAATATACCATAATCCATATAACAATATTTGTCGAAAAAAGAAGTTGTTTAATATTTTTTTTAAACTATGATAGCGCTCGAAACAGACACCTTTGTGTAATGGGACGTTGCAGTATTTACAAGCGAAACCTGTTCTGCTTAGTTTTTTTTTTACTTGCACAAACTCTGCATTGTCGTAGGGGTTTTTTACATTGACCGCTGGTCACTATATTAACTAGTTTATGCTTTCCGAAATTTAATGATATCTATTAGACTCCCTCACGATGTGCTCAATCAGGTCACTTCCAATGAATAAATTCACGATATCCATTACGCTTTTGGAAGAACTTGGCATAATTTTTACGCCAGAGCTGCCTTCGAAAGGTTCCAAAATTATACTCTTGTCGTTCGTTGACCATGTATCATTGTTGTCTTCAACATTATTATTCATGTCCTCGTCTTCTGAATCACTGTATATTAGCGGTACAGGACGTCGAGATAAAACTCACCGAGACTATCCTTTCCATTCATTTCTAAGGGCTAAAAGCTTATAAAAAAAGCACCGATTATCTGAATAAAGAATGCGAAATGTTTGCTGCTTGCTACTTGTCAATATAACCTAACCAAATCTAACAGAAAGATCAAAAGTCGATTAATCGACGACCGGTCGGTAATCGCTGGGGAGCAAACGTCGAATAATCGACGGCCGGTCGGTAAGCGCTGGGGAGCAAACGTAGATTAATCGACGGCTGGTCGGTAAAATGTTAAGAAGCACAACTGTCGCAGGCAGTTGAATTTTGCAAATGCATAATTCAAACGACGTAAAAATTTCAAACAATATTATTTTATTAACGTCTAACTTCAGTTTATATAAACTTTGAATGTGTTATTTTGCATTAAGAGTTCAAAAAAAAAATTAATTCGCCGTTCCGTATACGGATCGCGAATCGCTTAATATATTAAAGCAGATTTGAGACATATTTACGCTTGAAATGATGTGCCATAATCTGACTGTTTAAGTGCAAGTTCGTGATCTTGCGATTATTGTGAATATATAATAAATACTATTTCCCTGGGGATTTCGCTATTATTCGGGAATATAATCTGGTAATTAACCTGGATAATCTACTCGAGCCTAAATAGGGATCATAAGCCTACGGTAAACTAACACGATAATGAAATTACTCATTTATACATCAGCTGTCAAAACCCAGTAACTAATGAAGATTGAAGATGCATTATCTATATCATGCCAAAGGGCAGGAATCCTGTAAAACATGTTTTTGATTTTATATTTAAAGACTTTATATTTGCCTTGAAAATAGGAAATAAAGAGACATTATGCTTTCGTTTTAAATTAATAGTTGACGCTTTCTGTTCCTAGAAGATGCTAAAAGTATGTATAATACTAAATTGATTCAATTTGAACCTATAATTTTAATATATTAATTGTATTTGTTTTTTAATATACATTTTTTTGTAGTTACTAAGTTATGCGTTATTTACCCTCTTTCAGAAATATTTTTACAGAAACTCTATTTAGTTGTAAATTATTTTTCAGCTTATAATTAGAATTTTATTTTAGTTTGTGTTAGAAATTTCACTTCACTTTGTTTAAAATATTTTTTGTTCTGCGATATGTTTAATTTATAATTACAGTAATGTAAGTGTTTTTCTTTTACTGAAGAGAAAGCCTTATATTAAAATCTTCTGATCAAACTGTCTGTGTTTTAGTAAATTAAAAACTGAACTACAACAGTAACTCAACCCTTTATAATGATAAACTATTTTCCGCAGATGATGTTAAAGATTTTTTAATATTTTAAATCAGATTGCTGTTTTTTTTCTCGGTTAACAAACATCACGTTTATTAGATATTTTAATTTTCCATTACGTTGATTTATATTTTAAGTTCAAAACAATTTTAATATTTCTATTATTTCGAATAATTGCTTTTAACGTTTAACACCTGACCTACACAATTGTAGGTCACAATGTCACCTACACAATTGTGTAGGTGATCCTAAAGAAAATTAACCCCCTCACTGACAAGCCCGTGTTAATACCTTCACTAAGTTCCAGGTTTCACTGCAATACAAGCAATATTTAAAGTAATATAATTCTATTGATTTAATGTATTTTTAATACATTGAACACATGTAATGTATTTTTAATACATTAATACTTCCAAGGATGGCATTCATATTTGTTATTAAGTTTTTTTTTTATAAAATGTTCAAAGAATCATTTTTTTAGCATTTAAAACAAAATGCAGAGAAAACAACATTACAATTTTGCCCTTTTCCCCGACTGTCTTGGAAAAGGGCAAAATTGTAATGTTGTTTTCTCTGCATTTTGTTTTAAATGCTAAAAAAAATTATTCTTTGAACATTTTATAAAAAAAAACTTAATAACGAATATGAATGCCATCCTTGGAAGTATTAATCATTGTTCAATGTATTAAAAATACATTAAATCAATAGAATTATATTACTTTAAATATTGCTTGTATTGCAGTGAAACCTGGAACTTTGTGAACGTACCCTCACTGACAAGCCCGTGTTAATACGTTCACTAAGTTCCAGGTTTCACTGCAATACAAGTAATATTTAAAGTAATATAATTCTATTGATTTAATGTATTTTTAATACATTGAACAATGATTAATACTTCCAAGGATGGCATTCATATTCGTTATTAAGTTTTTTTTATAAAATGTTCAAAGAATCATTTTTTTTAGCATTTAAAATAAAATGCAGAGAAAACAACATTACAATTTTGCCCTTTTCCAAGACAGTCGGAGGGTTAAAAAAAAACATTTACCTCTTTTTTGTGCGATTTGAAGTCGAACCTGCACCCACCGAAATCCGTGGATCCCCCCGTATATCCCTGGTTCTAATAAACAGCACTCTATGAATAGAGGCAGTTGTGGTACCTAAATATTCCTCTTCTAATACAAGACCGATACATTTTGTGTATCGTAAAATCTTTAACATCCCAATAAACTTGCAATAAATTCGACTTCAGATCTCTCCATATGACAGTGTGAAAACCATATTTTAGGCCAAGATCTTAGCTTTGTCAGTTTCTTAGACAGTTCGTATATAATAATTCTTAAGTTGCTTCAAATGCCTCCACAACCTTTTCAAGTGCTACCGTTCTCAAAGAGTACTGCTTTAGATATACACAGATGCAACTGAGGCCTTCTAGGGATTATTGGCTGGAACACGTCTACGTAAAGATCTCAGTCTGCGCTCGCTGCGTCGATTTGTCCAGGTAGCTAAGGACAGGAAGCGGGGAGACGAACTCTCTCCGGACGGTGAATTTGTTGTGCGGTGTATTCTGACAAATGACCCATGTGCGGTACAAAAAATACTGCGGACAGAGTTTAGTTAAGCTCTCAGTTGTAAACCTACTTCCAATTCTTTAAACTTTTTTTGATTAGTTTGTATATAGCTGTGTCGCTGTAAAATAAATCTTTTTGTATCTACAGACCATTCTGAACTGTTCTTTCATGACGTTACACCCCCTTGGCATAGTTTGACATCAGATTTTTTTTTCAGTCAAATTTAATTCTATTAATTGGGGGAACCCACCAACAATTTTCATTTCTGCCAAAAATCTTCCGGTCTCAAAGGGATATCTATGTCCTTCGTGACTATTAAAGAGTCTTATATTATATTAACATAATTTTACTTCAGATATGTAAGATTTTAACTAAAGAATGTAATGTGGAAAAAACGTTTATATTCATATTTGTAACTGTGTAAAGTATGCGGGCTACTTCACAATTTCTGGGTAAATAGATATTTGCTTTAATTTACTTTAACAGATAATCGTTTTTACTTTTTCTGGCATACATGCCAACTTTTCACACTGAGTGCTACGGGCTAGCTGACACGATGTAGATTACTCATTGGTGCGATTTATGACAATTCAGATCAGTTTTATCCGTATATATTAAGTCATTACGTATGAAACTTGGGATTTCTAAAGTCCCAAATTATTAACGGAGCAAACTTCTACCAGTAATTTTTCATGAATATGGCGTTTATCCAAGATGAAAATTTCTACTTAAATTTACTGGTGGAAGATTGCCCCGTCGGGAATCTGGCTCTTTAGTATATCACAAGTTTCATACATGATGCCCTGATACTTCTTTATTATATTTATTTGAGTATTGAAATATGTGGACGGTAAAATTTTATAGGTATTTATGCTTTATATTACTTATAGGTATATAGGATTTTATATAAAATCCGACTTTGCAATCTTGACGTTATCAATAAGCTAATATATGAATACTCACCTAACTCGTATAACGGTATATGTCAGACGAATACTACCATATCCAATTATGTGGATTGCCTTAGTATGGACAAATACTTCATATATGAACATGCGCCCTCTGTTTATAAGAAAATTCTGGTAAATAACGATACTCTATAACATATGAATTAGATTTCCCTGAGTGGTAAACCTGTACCGCTTGTCTTAATCTTAGGCGTTTAGAAATTATGGATAAAAAATGCTTATATAATTTTCAGAATAAACTTGCATAGTATTAGAGGTAGTAGTGTAAGCGCATTCGATTTCTTCATCTACCAGCCCCCCCCCCTTCCCCCCAGCTCCTTTTAAACGCATTCAAATTAGAGAAAGGTGTTTACCTATGTGACAATTCAATGTTTTCTTATTATGAAAGGAAAAACCACAACAGAAAATTCACAAGAGAAAAAGAAATCACTTTCTGACTTTTCACATTTTTGGAAATTTCAAATAAATTTTAATCCTTTTCTTAAATGCAATATATTTAACAATTTTAAAAGTGGTATAAATGCAATAACACTAAAATTGTAGCAATTATTTATTTCTAATTATTACTACTATTAGTCTATACAACACTAAAATACTACACGTCGGCTTAATCTAAAACTATATACTACATGCATCCAAATATAATTTCCAATTTGTTATATGGCTTACAAATACTGATATTGTATCTAAACGTTTCATTTCACCAAAGTTACAAACATTGCATGTTAGACATTGCATTGTTCAAATAATCAAACTGCATTTATCCTCTGATTTATGCTCTAGATAAACGGAAGCTTTTGACGTTTATATCATTCAAATTCCTATATGAGCGGATGTTAACAGAATTCCGAGAATGAGCTGTTTGCTAAGCAATCCTTAAAACATCTAAATAAACAGCTCTTCGGTAATGAGTACGCAAGGATGCGTCGTTCCTTTAACTTTAGAACTACTTCCTAATGCAGATCTCTGAACTGAAAGCTTTGAAACCATTACATAATATCTCTTTCGAGCTAAGAGCAAAATCGGTTGATTTCAAAATAATAAACAGCAAGCGAAAGAGGCAGCACTTTCAGTAATATTGCAATGTTAAAATTGGAAAATGTTCGTAATATAAGGCCGCTTTTAATAAACAGAGCTCAATCTGTCCCGTTTAGCACCATCGTGATGTATTACGTTGTTACTTTGATAAATCTGATATAGACTTTAATATCAGAGAAGAAAATCTTGTTCAAGTTCAACAGATTTGATTGCGTGATTTTAATACAGCATCCCTGTGAAATAAGAGTTGAAAATTAATCAAATGTGTCTCAAAAATTGCATTAAAATATGTTTAAATATTTATAATTTGAACAAAAACAAAAACATATGCATGAGGTAAAGATTATTAAACATTTTCCAACAGTAACAGAATATTCTTAAAGAATTTCATTTTTTCATACAATGAAAGGAATATACTACATGCATCCAAATATAAATTTCAATTTGTTATTTGACTTACAAATACTGATATTGCATCTAAACACTTTGTTTCACGAAAGTTACAAACATTGCATGTTAGACATTGCATTGTTCAAATAATCAAACTGCATTTATCCTCTGATTTATGCTCTAGATAAACGGAAGCTTTTGGCGTTTGCATCATTCAAATTCATATATCAGCGGATGTTAACAGAATTCAGAGAATGAGCTGTTTGCTAAGTAATCCTTAAAACAACTAAATAAACAGCTCTTCGGTAATGAGTACGCAAGGAAGCGTCGTTCCTTTAACTTTGAAATTAGTTTGTAATCAAGATCTGAACTGTAAGCTTTGGAACTATTACATAATATCTCTTTCGAGCAAAGAGCAAAATTGGTTGATTTCGAAGTTATAAACAGCAACCGAAAGAGGCAGCGTTTTCAGTAATACTGCAATGTTAAAATTGGAAAATGTTCGTAATATAAGGCCGCTTTTAATAAACATAGCTCAATCTGTCCCGTTTAGATCCATCGGGATTTATTGCAGTGTTATTTTGCTAAATCTGATATAGACTTTAATATCAGCGAAGAAAATCTTGTTTTAAAGTTCAACAGTAGGCTTGTTTTAAAGTTCAACAGATTGCGTGATTTTAATACAGCACCCCTGTGAAATAAGAGTTGAATATTAATCAAACGTGTCTCAAATATTACATTAAAATGTGTTAAAATATTTATAATTTGAACAAAAATAAAAAAATCATGCATGAGGTAAAGATTATTAAACATTTTCAAACAGTAACAGAATATCCTGAAAGAATTTTATTTTATCATATAATGAAAGTAATGTACTACATGCATCCAAATATAAATTTCAATTTGTTATTTGACTTACAAATACTAATATTACATCTAAACGTTTCGTTTCACAAAAGTTACAAACATTGCATGTTAGACATTGCATTGTTCAAATAATCAAACTGCTTTATCCTCTGATTTATGCCCTAGATAAGTGGAAGCTTTTGACGTTTACATCATTCTAATTCATATATAAGCAGATGTTAACAGAATTCAGAGAATGAGCTGTTTGCTAAGCAATCCTTAAAACATCTAAATAAACAGCTCTTCGGTAATAAGTACGCAAGGAAACGTCGTTCCTTTAACTTTAAAATTAGTTTGTAATGCAGATCTCTGCACTAAAATCTTTGAAACCATTACATAATATCTCTTTCGAGCTAAGAGCAAAATTGGTTGATTTTGAAATAATAAACAGCAAGCGAAAGAGGCAGCGCTTTCAGTACTATTGCAATGTCAAAATTGGAAAATGTTCGTAATATAAGGTCGCTTTTAATAAACATAGCTCCATCTGTCCCGTTTAGATCCATCGTGATGTATTGCGTTGTTATTTTGCTAAATCTGATATAGTCTTTAATATCAGAGAAGAAAATCTTGTTCACGTTCAACAGATTTGATTGCGTGATTTTAATACAGAATCCCTGTGAAATAAGAGTTGAAAATTAATCAAACGCGTCTGAAATATTATATTAAAATGTGTTTAAATATTTATAATTTGAACAAAAACAAAAAATTATGCATGAGGTAAAGATTATTAAACATTTTCCAACAGTAACAGAATATTCTGAAAAAATTTGATTTTTTCATACAATGAAATGTATGTACTACATGCATCCAAATATAAATTTCAATTTGTTATTTGACTTACAAATACTGATATTGCATCTAAACGTTTAGTTTCACGAAAGTTACAAACATTGCATTGTTCAAATAATCAAACTGCACTTATCCTTTTATTTATTCTCTAGATAAATGGAAGCTTTTGGCGTTTACATCATTCTAATTCATATATAAGCGGATGTTAACAGAATTCAAAGAATGAGCTATTTGCAAAGCAATCCTTGCAATATCTAAATAAACAGCTTTTCGGTAATGAGTACGCAAGGAAGCGTCGTTCCTTTAACTTTGAAATTAGTTTGTAATGCAGATCTGAACTGTAAGCTTTGCAACTATTACATAATATCTCTTTCGAGCAAAGTGCAAAATTGGTTGATTTCAAAGTTATAAACAGCAAGCGAAAGAGGCAGCGCTTTCAGTAATATTGCAATGTTAAAATTGGAAAATGTTCGTAGTATAAGGCCGCTTTTAATAAACATAGCTCAATCTGTCCCGTTTAGATGCATTGTGATGTACTGCATTGTTATTTTGCTAAATCTGATATAGACTTTATTTAAGCGAAGAAAATCTTGTTTTAAACTTCAACATATTTGAATGCATGATTTTAATTAGTGCTCTCGATGGGATACGTATTTCAGTTATACGTTTAAACGATATGCGTATATAAGTATAATACGCTTCTTTGAAATACGAATACCGCATATACTCGCGTATAAGTCGACCCCCTAACTTTAGAATGCAAATTCTGCGAAAAATCAAAAACCCGCGTATAAGTCGACCCCCTAACTTTTTACTCCAATTCTGTGCAAAATCAAACCAAATATTTTACTTGCCTATGCGAAAAGTAGTAAGTAAATAAAAATAAATCATTGAAAAATTTTTTAATGATAAATTATTATTATTTGTATATTTTATGTAATACGTTATTATTCATACATATAAAAAGTCATAATTTTGCAGTATTCGAAGTTTTATTTTTTAATTGTCTTGCGTATAAGTCGACCTCCCCAAATTTGCTTGCCAAAAATTGTCAGAAATTCCTGGACTTATGCGCGAGTACACACGGTACCTTAAAATATACGTTTAAACGTATCCGGATACGTATAAGGGTACATCGGTTAAACGTATATTTAAGAATACGTACATTTAAAGTATGCGTGTATTTCAACCACACTGTAAAAAAAATAATGCCAGTTTTCCGGTACGAATCGGAAAAATAGTTGCCCTTATCGTACCGGAATAATTTCCAACCCATCTCGGAATAAAATCCGTAAAATACCGTTTTATTGACTATTTCCTCATTTTTACGGATTTTATTCCGAGCTGGGTCGGAAATTATTCCGGTACGATAAGGGCAACTATTTTTCCGATTCCTACCGGAAAACTGGCAGTATTTTTTTACATATACCGTATCTACTTTTAATAACAAATGACCTCATCAGTCTTACGTCACTGAATGGAGAATAAGCTGGAAATCGGTGGCGTTATGGTAGTATTCTTCATATTATGTTTCATTATTACGATCTTGGTTATTTTTCTGTTTAAATATTTTATTTCATTTATTTTCTTCTAATTTTCATTAAATTAAGTGATAAAATGTTATACACATTTGCTGGAACCGTTTAAATTGTTTTATAAATAAATAATAATTGCTGAAAGTAGCCATAATAGGTCTTTTAATTATGTTCCCATAACGGTTTAAAAAATAAGTGTGGTATTGGTTCTGTTCACGAACTGCTTATCGGAGTGAACATGGTCATGTACACTGTAAAAAAAAAAATAAGACCAGTTTCCCTGTAGGAATCGGAAAAATAGTTGCCCTTATCGTACCGGAATAATTTCCGACGGAGCTCGGAATAAAATCCGTAAAATACCGTTTTATTAACTATTTCCTTTTTTTACGGATTTTATTCCGAGCTGGGTCGGAAATTTTTCCAGTACGATAAGGGCAACTATTTTTCCGATTCCTACAGGAAAACTGGTCTTATTTTTTTTTACAGTGTATGCCTATTAAGAAAGCCGTGATTTGGAAGGATAAAGAGATGTAGTTGTTGATTTCGCCTATTCTGAACGAGATTTTTCAGCTACAGGTAACATAGTAACATCAAAACGTAGTTGTTTGAATTCCAAAAATGTTAATATGTTAGTGTTTTTATTTCAAAACCGAAAGTTATTACCGTGAATTGAAAAAGTACTTACGCAAATTTTTACTTTGAATTTATTTAGATTTTTTGTTACTCCCATGGTATTGAGATGAGATAAACCATTATATCTATATATTGTGTATATAATATATACAAATTATATTCATTGTAAGTAACTAGCAAAATTAAACACTTTTTGAGCAAAGAATGAGAGTATAATTCTTTCAGATTTATTGTGAATCCTTGTTAAGTATGTTTTGTTTCTTTTTAATCTTTTAAAATGTCTTTATTCGTGTATGTTACTCTCAAAATTGCATCCGGGCGCAAATGTTTTTATTTCTACGGATATGATGTTTTCTACTCTGTTAATGTATAATGAAAATCCCTTTTTTTAATCATGATACTCATGGTATTTTTTGTACAACATGTAAGGCATTACGCTTAAGATTTGTTAATATTGACATATATAATTTTTTTGTATAAAGTACCTACACATTTCGACAGGCAAATAACGAACTTGCAGGTTTTAGAACGCAATTGCACATTCTTGAAATGACTTGCCTTCTCTTTTCTTTCTCAGAATACAATATATTTTCAAACTATTTTAAATTTAGAAAACAATATTCTTAAATACAATAAAGGTATTATTGCAAAACTTCCCAGGAGTTGGATTGATCAATGTCACTTTAAAATATAAAGGAAATTTAATTCTGGTCTCTGGCCGTATGCAAAAATAATGTGCGAAGTGTCTATGCCATAAATGAAAAGTAGCTGTGCTACTGGTCTGCGAAAGTAGCTTTGAAGCTATCCACTACCAACTATAAAACATTTAATAATTAATAGCTTAGTTTTTAGTGAAAACAACCAAAATCTAAACAGAGGAAAAGTATTTTTAAGCACCTGTGCAACAACCAGAAGGTAGGTAAACCCCAGGCCATCGTGCTTCTTTGAACAAAAGAATCGCGATGGCCCCAGTAAACCACTCTATGTACAGGACTCTAATAGAGGATATTTCTCAATGTTTCTAATCCACATATAAGCAACGGAAAAACGTTTAGGCGTTTATACCTTTAACCGCTTGGGTCAGATCCGTATATACGATGTACCGTATATGCTGTTTTGCATAATACTTATAACTGTCGTAGCCATATTATACGTATCTCTAATGCGTACATCGTATAATACATATTATACGTATACTCGTATAAATGTTTAATAGGGAGCACTAATTTTAATACAGCATACCTGTGAAATAAGAATTGAAAATTAATCAAACGTGTCTCAAATATTACATTAAAATATGTTTAAATATTTATAATTTGAACAAGAATGTAAAATCATGCATGAGGTAAAGATTAATAAATATTTTTCAACAGTAACAGAATATTATGAAGGAAATTTTATTTCTTTATACAATGAAAGGAAATAGCAAAAACACAGCTTAAAATCACATAACTGTATAAAAATCTATCTTTAGAAATTGCTGTCCTTATCCGGTAATGTTTGTAAAATCTTTTTGCTGCTCTGTATATGATCTATAGCAGTTTGAGAAATTGTAGATCATAGTCAATTTTGTAACGGAACTCTTTTGTGTGTCCCTGTAAAAATTGAAAATGCTACATACTTCATTTGCAATACGAAACATTCATAGTAAACCTCAGTAACATATAAAAATTAGATGGCAATTCGAGTATATTTATGAAAGTCAGATCACGGACAGACGGACATACAGACAAACCGAATTTACAAATTTTTTTAAATTATATTGAAAAGTGCTAAATAGAAATAAGTCAATTATTTGTGATGTAGAAATAATGTTTTCCCACTTATTATTGAACAACCAATATTGTTGAAACGAACAGTAAATTAGTGAACAGAGTGTAAAAGTAGTTCTAAAATTAAATACTTAAATACTTTTGATACTTATAACAACAAAAAATAAAACATAAAAAAAATAGAAATTTATTTTATATATTTGACAGAAATTACAATAACGCACGAGTTAATTTTAAAAATACTGTACAAAATTAGAGTTTAAGTTAATCTTTTTTGAGTGAGAAAAAATTAGTTCTCATGTGATTAAGTTGATTTTATTATTACAAACATTTACTCGTCATTGTTGTTAGTGTAATGATTACTATTTTATGATGCCCATCAGAAATTGATAGGTTTTATAACTGATATGTTTTTTGTTATACGTATTTTTACACAATATTTGCTGTCGGCAATATTTTTTGTAAACACATGATTAGATCATTTAAATTTAAAAAGAAATATTTTTAAAATTCCAATATGGGTTGTGAATAATGCAGACATATCTTCAAGCAAGAAACTATCTTAATTTTAATGAATTTTCTTTACTTAATGCACTTTTAAATAAACCTAAATCACTTTAAAAGCAGAAGCTGTCTTCAGTTTAATTTTTGTTTTATTTTTTCTTTTGTCTTTGTAATTTTTCTTCTGGCAAAAATATTTTTAATTTTAAGAGATTGAACAAAGCGCATTTGACAGATATCTGGAATTTATGTTTAAAAACGTAATTCTATTTTTTGTCTTCGGAAAAATGGAAATTAATTGTCTATGTTGCAATAATTTGTAGCCTGAAGTAAAATTATTTTTTTCTTCGTGCATTACTTTATATCTTGGAACAGGAAGAAGATTTATATTGCTTAAAGCTATAAAATGTGATTTAAAAATTTATAATTATGCTGTAGTTCAATCTAAATAGTCCTACTTCTAAGCTCGGGTAAAATTTCTGATGTGCAATGTTATTGTATAAAAGTGTCCTTTTGAAGAAATTTTATAAATTAAGAACTCGTTTAAAATCAATTAAGTTTTTAAAAAATCTTATCTAAAAGAGAAAAATATCACATAATCGAACATAAAGTATGATTTTGATAGCATTAGACCATGTTTTATGACCGTAATTTTAACTTAAATATGGGGTATTTTAAGCAATTTTTAAAATTGTTGCGGCTATACAATTTAATATTTTCTTTGAGCAGATTATTATAAACTTCCTTAACTGCGCATTTTTTGCACTATATAATATCATACAGATATTGTACTATATTTTAGATAAATTTAGAATTGCTTATAGAATTAAGGGTGATAAAAAGAAAAGGGAAAAATGTAAAAAAAAAGAAAGAAAAGAAAAAGGTAAACATTTACACATGAAAATCTGAAATATTTCTTCATATCCACTTGCCGCAAAGCTCTAGAATGAAAAGAACATGTTACACTATAACAAAAAAAAACTGTATTTTACAACAAAAGCTGCTGGCACCCCGGTTGCCAACGCAGTTGCTGTAAAATTTACAAGCTGCAGTCTTTAAGAGTGCTGTAAAATTTCTCAAGTCTGGTCTTTTTAAAGTCGCGTTTCTACTGGCAGCTTGTTGCAAGTGACAGAAAGAAATCGATTTTAACTTCACTTGCTGCTTGAATTTGATTTCACTGTATCAGTGTTCGTATTTATTTGTATTCGATTTCGCAGCATCGGTGGTTGAAAAATTACAACATAAAGTGCAGGAAAAATCACAGTATTTCCTTACATTGTACTTTTAACCAAATAATAAAAGTAGTAGAAGAATGTGAAAAGAGTTCCTTTAATTGTAATACAGGATGTCCTCAAATTTAAGCTTTTAAACAAACACAAATTAATAGTTCCATGTATAGAAAATAGTATAATAATAGGGAATGCATATGGAAGTGGTTTTTTTTTGCATCAATTACATAAACCGCTGTATGTGCATCGTTGGTTGCACAAAGCGCGTCAAGCCAATAGTCGCCGAAGTTTTCTTCTGACACTCTTCTTCGTCCACTCTTTTGCTTATTCAATTCCGTGCATTCACAAACTGATGGACGGAGCACAAGAAACTCATGGATACCGGCTGTGTAGTAGATAAAGCAATAGACCCGGAGCCGACAGCACAGATGTTCACCTCATCGAGTTCACGTATAAAATTCTAGGATTAGTTAAATCTTGATTCGCATATTAAAACGCGATTGGTCTGCCAAGTCATATCATGGTGGAAAGCACCTGAAAACCCGATTTTAGCGGCTGACTCGTAGGTTTACGATTGTGTTTTCCTGATCCCAGTTTTCCATGTTTTCATACCTTTTGGTGCAGGAAAACACATTGGCAAACCTACGAGTCAACCGCTAAAATCGGGTTTTCAAGTGTTTTTTTACCATGATAGGACTTAGCAGACCGATTGCATTTTAATATGCGAATCATGATTTAACTAATCCTAGAATTTCACCCGTGAACTCGATGAGGTGACTGTCTCGTGCTCCCGTCAACAAGGAGTGGACGAAAAAAGAGAACCAGAAGAAAAAGGTAGACTATTATCACGTTGACCTTCTTTATGCAACTAATATTGCACGTATGGAGGTTTATTAATTGATGCAAAAACATTCTTCAGTATTTATTCCGAATATTATACTATTTTCCCTACATGTATTCGTTTGTAGCTATATTATAAGGTACAAACGTGTCCATGCGTAACGCTGACGTCTTTTTGACTGTTAGCAACAAGAGATGATTAACTTTGGAAACAGCAGACGATTAAATTTAACTTTTATTAACTTTTATTGTTCAGTCTCTGAGATTATTTGGTGATACGTTTTTACCTTATTTTTTTACTAACTGCCTTTCTTTAAATCAAACAACGAGTTTTAATGATATATAAGTGTACTACATCAAAAGTCGCTTGCAGAAGCTTTCGAAAAATACTTCATTCATCACACACACAAAAATATCCCTGTAAAATTACGGGCAAAGGGCGACAGCAGATATTCCAGTCATACCCCGTAAAAAAGAAAAAAAAAATTGTAATTTAATAGATTACAACGACCATTTAGAATTTATTTTGTCCACCAAATTCCGTCGCATCCTCTTCAACAACAGATCGCAAAGATCAAACTTCGGACGACCAAAACCTTCATCGATAAATTCTCCAAGTCCCGTTTCGAGAAGAAAAACAATTTACAAATCGAAAGCAGTTCCACCCAAACATCCACAGATTGAGACAAATTACCTACGTTGAGCTCAATTTTTCCCGGTTAGAATCGACCGATTGTAAAGCGCCGTGGCTAGTGGATTGGAGCCCTTCGAAACATAACCTTTTTCTATCAATCGATTAAACATTAGATTGTTTCCTTTTTCGCGTTTGTCTTTTATTCAGTAATCAATTTTCATGGGCTACATAATCAGTTGAAGACCTCGATTTTCATGGCCTACATAATGAGTTGAAGACCTCGATTTTTGCTTTGCAAGACGATTTTCATTTCGGCGTCGCTCTTTGGCTTTGGATTTTTCCATATCTGATAATTTGCGCCTACCAATTTTGTAACTTTTTCAATTTTTAACGATTTTATACCTTTCTATTACCTATTCAAATAAAAATTCTTCTAAAAGTGAAGAACATTGTTGAATTTCGTTAAAAAAAAAAATAAAATGCGAGCATCATTTAGCCCCATCCTCGACCGAAAACAACAACTATTTCCAAATGGTTAAAAAAAAAAAAAAAAAAAAAAAAAAAATCCATATCTAATTACCAATTTTTAGTTTTGCTAACACATGGGCTAGAACTGTAAAAATATGTGGATTGCCCTTAATTTTTTAAGTACCTAAGGGATAACTCCGCTTATTTAATGGATCAGGCCGTTTTTCATCAAATAAGACTGTTGCCCGTGAAAATTGAAGGGTAAACGCTCATAAATTTAGTTTTTTCTGAGAGTGCACTCTGTCTATAAAAAGTGCAGAGAAAAAAGAATGTTAACATCAGAAAAACTATATATGATGGTTTTCACCTGTATTTTGTAACCGGGAAAGCTCGGATTTATCACCTTGTTTGTGATAAAAGTTTGAAATTTTAAGAAGACTCCGTGCATTTTACTTGTGGCGGGTATAAAACATTTTAAAATTTTTTCAAGAAATGTTAACCTTTGTTAATTGTCTATATATATAATCTTTCCCGGATATGATTTTAAACTAAGCACAAAATCACCAGAATAAGAATAAAAGATAAGAATGTTACTAATAAACTATTCGTATTTCTTTGAAAACAAATAGATTTATAAACAACATTTCCCCTGCAAAACAAACATAACTATTATTAGGTTTCTAACGAAAGTTTCTGGGAGCTTTGATTCTGTCCGCTTTAGAAATGTGACGGTATTTATTATTTATTTATTCATCTTCGGGAAATAAAAAGAAATGTGGGTTTTTATTCAAACGAAAGGGAAAAAGTAAATCCTATACTACAAAACATGAATTCTGCTTTTCAGAATTTTGTGTTGCCCCCGATGAAAAAAAAAATATATGTATATAAATATTGATAGTACAAAACGTATTTCAGTTTTAAGACTTAAAACACACGCTTTTATGTTATATAAAATGACGTCTTTCGTATCCGCTGAAGAATTCCACATTTACAATCCATTTTTAAACAACATCTACATTGAAGTATGCATAGGACTAGGACGTCACTATCGCTAAATAATACACACACACACACACACAAAAAAAAAAAAAAAATGTCATCATTCAAGAAACTCGACCAAAAAAAATCGGCTATCTAATGGTTCATATGCCTTCATATGTTTGTAATATTAATAGAGATACATAAAATTAAATATCAACGCTTTATCAGAAATCATTCATTTATATTTTTTCAAAATAGCACGTAATTTAATTACATTTTTTTTTCAGTTGTTATAGGAAAAGGGCAACAAAAAAATACAATTACTATTTTCCAACTATTTTTCCTTTACTTTCTACAGAAATGGAGTACTTGCGTTGCCAATATTAAACAAATGGCGCTAAAAACTGCACAAAAATTAATATCTCAAAAATAAATTGAAATGCAGTTTTCAAGCAAATTGCATTTAAAAGTAATTTTTCCCCCAATACTACGGTATAAAAATTGAAAATGTGCGATACTTAGGAGTTAAAAAAATCGCAGTAGAGATTATCCCGTACAATGATACATCTGCTTTGTTCTACGGCTGGCTTAGATAAGCAAACGTTATTTTTTAGAGACGACATTTTAAATGCTAGGTGAAAGAAATAGCATATCGGGGATAATAAATTGGTATTTATGCGGTAAATAAGAAAGTTCTAGAAGTATCAAGATTAGGTAAAGTATTATTTTCATCTCTGAAAAAAATATGGAATACATGGAACGTTTTAAATTTATAATTTTTATGAATATAAAATTTATGTGATTGAACTACCTTGATTGATTTTAATGTTTTAAATAAATAGATTTTAAAAATATCTGCTTCAACGTGTTTATCATACGTTTTATTATAAATACCCTTTGTATATATACCGGGTGTCCCAAAAATAACTGATGGATTTTAAAATTCAATAACTTGCAAACGGTGACAGATATTAAATAAATTCTTCCAGGAGTGTTATGTAAAATATCAGGAGTTTTTATGCTATGATTCTCAGTTTTAGTTACAAATAGCATCGATAGATGGCACTGCAAGCAATAACCGGTAAATCCAGGATCAGTGTTTCAGCCTCTCTTCTTCCATGAGAAAACAAGAAAATGCATTGAATGAATCACGAAGTACCAAAAATCGTGTCTGAACTGAGCACCTATTGCTCTCAGTACCATCTATTATTTGAAATTCGAACTAAAATCAAGAATCACTGTAAAAAAAATTCCTAACATCATACATAACACCCCTGCAAGAATTTTTTTAAAATATCTGTCACCGTTTGCATCTTATTGAATTTTAAAATCCATCAGTCATTTTTGGGACACCTGGTATATGTAACAGTTTTTACAGGATAAATCGAGAAAGTGAAAAGGTCACAATAAATTCAATTACGGCAACAGAAGCATTCGTTACTATTTTTAGAATACAGAGATACAATTTAATTTGTAATAAGGTTTAATAAGGTTGTTTGAAATTCGAACTAAAATCAAGAATCACTGTAAAAAAAATTCCTAACTTCATACATAACATCCCTGCAAGAATTTTTTAAAATATCTGTCACCGTTTGCAAGTTATTGAATTTTAAAATCCATCAGTCATTTTTGGGACACCTGGTATATGTAACAGTTTTTACAGGATAAATCGAGAAAGTGAAAAGGTCACAATAAATTCAATTACGGCAACAGAAGCATTCGTTACTATTTTTAGAATACAGAGATACAATTTAATTTGTAATAAGGTTTAATAAGGTTGTTTGAAATTCGAACTAAAATCAAGAATCACTGTAAAAAAAATTCCTAACTTCATACATAACATCCCTGCAAGAATTTTTTAAAATATCTGTCACCGTTTGCAAGTTATTGAATTTTAAAATCCATCAGTCATTTTTGGGACACCTGGTATATGTAACAGCTTTTACAGGATAAATCGAGAAAGTGAAAAGGTCACAATAAATTCAATTACGGCAACAGAAGCATTCGTTACTATTTTTAGAATACAGAGATACAATTTAATTTGTAATAAGGTTTAATAAGGTTGTTTGAAATTCGAACTAAAATCAAGAATCACTGTAAAAAAAATTCTTAACTTCATACATAACACCTCTGCAAGAATTTTTTTAAATATCTGTCACCGTTTGCAAGTTATTGAACTTTAAAATCCATCAGTCATTTTTGGGACACCTGGTATATGTAAGAGTTTTTACAGGATAAACCGAGAAAGTGAAAAGGTCACAATAAATTCAAATACGGCAACAGAATCATTCGTTACTATTTTTAGAATACAGAGATACAATTTAATTTGTAATAAAGTTTAAAAAGGTTGTTTGAAATTCGAACTAAAATCAAGAATCACGGTAAAAAAATTCCTAACAGCATACATAACACCCCTGCAAGATTTTTTTTTAAATATATGTCACCGTTTGCAAGTTATTGAATTTTAAAATCTATCAGTCATTTTTGGGACACCTGATATATGTAACAGTTTTTACAGTATAAACCGAGAAAGTGAAAAGGTCACAATAAATTCAATTACGGCAACAGAAGCATTCGTTACTATTTTTAGAATACAGAGATACAATTTAATTTGTAATAAGGTTTAATAAGGTTGTTTGAAATTCGAACTAAAATCAAGAATCACTGTAAAAAAAATTCCTAACTTCATACATAACACCCCTGCAAGAATTTTTTTAAATATCTGTCACCGTTTGCAAGTTATTGAATTTTAAAATCCATCAGTCATTTTTGGGACACCTGGTATATGTAACAGTTTTTACAGGATAAATCGAGAAAGTGAAAAGGTCACAATAAATTCAATTACGGCAACAGAAGCATTCGTTACTAATTTTAGAATACAGAGATACAATTTAATTTGTAATAAGGTTTAATAAGTTTGTTTGAAATTCGAACTAAAATCAAGAATCACTGTAAAAAAAATTCCTAACTTCATACATAACACCCCTGCAAGAATTTTTTTAAATATCTGTCACCGTTTGCAAGTTATTGAATTTTAAAATCCATCAGTCATTTTTGGGACACCTGGTATATGTAACAGTTTTTACAGGATAAATCGAGAAAGTGAAAAGGTCACAATAAATTCAATTACGGCAACAGAAGCATTCGTTACTATTTTTAGAATACAGAGATACAATTTAATTTGCAATAAGGTTTAATAAGGTTGTTTGAAATTCGAACTAAAATCAAGAATCACTGTAAAAAAAAATTCCTAACATCATACATAACACCCCTGCAAGAATTTTTTTTTAATATCTGTCACCGTTTGCAAGTTATTGAATTTTAAAATCCATCAGTCATTTTTGGGACACCTGGTATATGTAACAGTTTTTACAGGATAAACCGAGAAAGTGAAAAGGTCACAATAAATTCAATTACGGCAACAGAAGCATTCGTTACTATTTTTAGAATACAGAGATACAATTTAATTTGTAATAAAATTTAAAAAGGTTTTTTGAAATTCGAACTAAAATCAAGAATCACTGTAAAAAAAATTCCTAACAGCATATATAACACCCCTGCAAGATTTTTTTGTTTAATATCTGTCACCGTTTGCAAGTTGTTGAATTTTAAAATCCATCAGTCATTTTTGGGACACTTGATATATGTAACAGTTTTTACAGGATAAACCTAGAAAGTGAAAAGGTCACAATAAATTCAATTACGGCAACAGAAGCATGCGTTACTATTTTTAGAATACAGAGATACAATCTAATTCGTAATAAGGTTTGCAGTAAAAAACATTTTCAGAATTATTTCTGTACTTCATTTGTGTATTCTTTATAAGTGTATGTTTGAGAACCACGAAAACGTTCTCATATTATTTTCAGCAAATTTTTATAATTTAATTCTATGATTTAGATTTATTTTACACAAATTTTAGAGAGTATATCCGCCCACCTAAATTTCACACAACTTTCAGGGATAAGAAACGCATCGGAAAACTTATATATTAATGAAAAGTAAGAGATAATGAAAATACGATAAGTAAAAATAAAACAGATCTTATATAATTTATTGGTTTTTTTTAATATAAAAAAAAATTCATTTTCAAGGTTGTATTTGTGAAACGTCTTCCTATAATAAATAACATTAAAGCAAAAATAAATTTCCGATTGATTCTTAAGGAAAATTTAGGCGTTAGAGTATCCAGGAAATTTAAATTTTTAGAACAGATCTATTAAAAAAAAGTTCAGAAATCTACCTAAATATTAGTGAATAATAATAAAATAACAATAATAATAATAAGATTTTGAGAAACTATTTTTTTTTTTCAAGCCTTGCTGTAAAATAATGCAGATGAAAATTATTCATAGTTGGATAATTGCTTTTCCCCCTTTTGCTGTGATGAAGCACATGAATTTAGTTTTTTAAAAATCCATTTCCTAAATTTTACACGTATTGTACGAGCTACCAGAAAATCATCTAACCGTTAAATTTTCGTTTTATTTCAAAATCTAAACTTAACCCTTAAACGCCTCATTTTTCAAAAATCATTTTAACAATGTTTTTTCCGCTTTTATTTTTTAAATAAATCATGGGAAAAATACTTTAAAAAATCATATTTTGTTTTAAGTATGGTTTACGGCTAAAAACCAGTTTATTACTAAACGGCAATACTGGTCTTTAATTGAAAAAATAATTTTCTCTGATAAAAGTCTATAATATTAAACACACAGGAACTTTCAGAACTGTAATAAGAAATAAATTTTACTTGCTCACGGCAGAACAAAATAAGATATTTCGCAAGCTTCGAAACAAAACAAAAAGAACATGTAGCAGCATTTGAAAAAATAAATCTTTGTTCTTAAACAGCAAAAGTGTTGCCATCTACATGTTGAAAATCTATTTAATAATATTTTCAGAATGTATTTTATTGGCAACATTAACATTATAGCTTAAATATTATTCTAATAGTATTTTAGAAATTAAATTGGGTATGTTGCCGAAAAGCAACACCCAGCATATAAGGGTTAAAGAAACAGAACCTTTAATAGTGACTAATTGTAAAACTTTAAACAGCTTGCGAAACCAAAAAAAAAATAAAATAAAATAAAATAAAAAGAAAAAAAAAATGAATCGGACATGAATTTAGCTTTATGAAGCTAACCTCGTTGGATAACGTTACAGACAGACTGCATAAATGTATTGCATAGGGGAGACCGATGATGGAGACAAGATGAAGAGCGGGGCAAGATGACGAATGTCTTAATTTTTCCGTTTTCCACTAGGTGGCAGCATCAACCGGACACTACTGGCTCTCCTATCGGCCGTTCGTTAAACAATAGCCAAAAGACACTGAAATCGCCATTTTTGCGTTAGTTGTGAAGCTTTGACTGTTTACCGCTGCCACGTTATAACTTTTATGCATGTGTAAATAAGCTCTGCTACAGATACAGGTAAGATATATCGTTTCTCTTTAATATTTATGAGTAACTTAGTTTAAATACTACCTATTACCATGAATAAATGTCAATTAATCGCCTTCCTTCATGGTAATGAAAATGAATATCTTTAAACAGGCAGTCCGGGGCAAGATGACGAGCTCGTCATCCTCAAACCCTGGTAGTAGAAAACCAATGTATCAACCCTCCAGAAGAACCAAAACTTATGGCAAATGCTGATTCCGATGCACCAAAGAAGCCTGTTAGTTTTTTTGGTTTCAAACCATTGCCTAAAGCAACACAATGTGAGAAAAAAAAGCAAAACACTGAGCTCAAGCATTCTTACAAGCACACCCATTAAAGAAATGTTAGAACAAAGGAAAAAGCAGAAGGAAAAACAGGAACGTTTAAAAAAACAGTGAAAAGAAGCTCGTGAAGCTAAAAAGGGAGTAAAAAAACTCAAACTAAGTTCCTGTAGGCCTAAGTCTATTAAATTCAGACCAAACAGCCCAGTTGCATCAACTTCAAAGGATGGTAGTTTCTGATGTCCTGCTTGTGATCTACCAACAGAAGAATAGATCCAGTGCTGTAAATGCCAAGAATGGTGGCATGAGGAATGTTCCAATTATGAAAATGGCATTTTTATTTGTCTCTATTGTTATCTGCACAACTAAACACTTCAACATTACGTTACAATGCATTATGATTAGTTTGATACTTTGTAAGATATAAAAGCACAGTTATCATTTGTTAAACCATGTAACATATTCAACAGATAAAATATGTTCAACCTTTTTCAGTGTTGTCATTTTGCCCCAAGGCCAAAGTCACTGGGGCAAGATGATGATTTGTTAATGTTATGAAAAAATAAAATTATCCTTTATTTTTTTTTATTTGAAAATTAAATGTTAATATATTTAATACTACAAAGGAATACTCTAACAGTTCATGAAAAATTAATTTTACTATCCTTAAAAATAAATTAATAAACAACAAAAATTGTTAACATAGTCATCTTGCCCCGGTCTCCCCTATATCTTTTGCTTCATTTTTTTTACATTTAATTTAGCAATTTTAGTGCAAAAAATCACAATATTTAAACTTGTATTCCAATGAAATACCGGTTTTCAAACACTGGTGCCCTTTAATTTAATAGTACAGGGTGGTCCAGTGAATAAGACCCTGATTTCAAAATTAAATATCTCAAAAACAAAGATCAGTAGAATTATGCGGTAAACGGTTTGTTTATTAGCTAATCTTTAAAAATGTTATACAGAAGATTCAAAATTTAGTTGCAAAAACCGTTAACAGATGGCGCTGTAATCGCAATACTTGTAAACTGCTTCGAAGTCCAGAGCAATGGCGTCTCATTCCTAGATGGCTCCCTACGTACAAACGAATATTGGGAAACTCCATTTTTTCATTGGGGTGATGTGCAGAAGTGGAGACATCTGGTCACAAAATTATTGCATCAGCTTTAATTTTAGAAAATTTCAATTAATAGAATTTTCAATAAAATGTTTAGAAATCATTTATAAGAATTTTTTTAATATTTTTTTTAATTCAATCTTTAATGCCATATAATTATTTAAATCAAAATGCATATATTTAGAAAAATAATTTTGTACTTTTTATTTATTTTCTATATTTTTAAATCACGGCATAATATATTGGTATTATATCCTGAATTATTATAAATAAAAAAGTAATTTTTACTTTGCATAATACTTTGGTTTTAGCACAACACATATATTTATTTTCTTTCTAAACAAAGTTTTAGAGACAGAAATTATGCATTAAATGATTTCTTTTTTAAAAGGAATTGATGATAAGTCATATCATCAACGTCAAAGCAAAAGTATTTTGGATGCTGCATTCCTTTCGAACACTTCGGATCCTATCGCTAGAAGCTGCACCATATTTCTGTGCTCAATGATAAAAAAAAATGAAAACGAGTTTTTAAAATTAAAATTATTTTTTAACTTAATTAAATAAAAAAAAATAGAAACTTTGTATTTTTTTCATATATTATCTACAATTAAAAATAATGATTTATGAATCATTATTATAAATGCTCAATGATTTTTTAAAAAAGGGGTTTCTTTTAACTTAATTAAATTTTAAAAACAAGAAACTTTAGATCTTTTTATTCAAACTTTTTTCACAGTTTAAATAAATATTAAATAGTAAAGATTTCCATTTTTTCAAATCCTCCTCTACTTGGATTCGATTCCACGATCTACCAATTAGGAGAGAAAAGACATACCAGAGAGATATTGGTAACCGGACCGAAGTAGCTTATAACAAAATTTGAAACAAATCTCAATTCTGCCTACACATGGCTCCGCTTTTGCACATTACCCAAATAAAATATTTTTAAAGTTCTTATATAATGATTGCTAAACTTTTTGTTGAAAATTCTATTAATTGAAATTCTCTAAAATTGAAGTTGATGCAATAATTCTGTGACCAGATGCCTCCACTTCTGCACATCACCCCAACGAAAAAGCGGTCTTTCCCAATTTTCGTTCTTCCATAGGAAGCCATCTAGGAATGAGACGCTAGGGCTCTCGAGTTCAAAACACAATTTATAGGCATTGCGATTACAGCGCCATCTGTTAGCGGATTTGCAACTAATTTTTGAAACTTTTGTGCAACATTTTTACAGCTTAGCTAATAAACAAACCGTTTACCGCATAATTCTATTGATCTTTGTTTTTGAGATATTTAATTTTGAAATCGGGGTCTTATTCGCTGGACACCCTGTATGTCGTAACATTTTCTAGCCATATTGTAAAGTATTTGTTCCTCACTTTAACACATTTAAACTAAATGTGATTTAGAGAAATTAAGAATTTGAATAGCTTCAACGATTTAACTTGTTTTTAATATTTTTACTCAATAAAATTAACTGTAACTATATTAAGTTTTAATTTTATGCAAAAGTTTGTTGTATTATTAGCAGAAAAATAGCAGAAAAATTCAACACTGGTGGTGATAGTGTTAGCTAGAAATATTGTGCTGAAAAAAGTATTGCACAGGTTTTCCTAATTAATTTTCAAACTCTTTTATCAAGCCAATTGGCTTCTATTTTCATCCGTTAATTAAATTCAAGTATCGAAATTTGCGATGAATTTTCTAGGATTAATAAAAACTTAGTGTGATTAAAAAAAAAAAACTTTTTTATAAAAAGAAAAGAAAAAAGATGTTGATGAAACTTTTAATGGATGGATTTAATATAAATACTAATTAAAATTTTGCACGTTTGAAAATAATTGAAATTATTATATTCTCCTTCCAAAATTTTTAGAGGATTATTTTGTTCTAATTTTAGCTTTAGGATTAGTTTTTAAATTTGATTCGTTTAATTGGTACTTCTTTGTTTTATTACTATTTAATTGGTAAAATTTTCTTTGCTATTTTCTTGAAAACACTGACAAGCAAGATATTATTTTAATGCTTTTTTTTTCAAACCGTGCAAAAAGTGTTATTTAACAAATTAAACCAAGTGTATTTAAAAAAAAAAAAATCCTAAAACATGGCTTAAGATGTATGGATATTATACCATTATTTTTTGCATATTTTTTTAAGCATTAAAATGTTTTTACAACAGATAAATGGTAAATATGTTGAATTCACAGTTTTCATATTTAATAAAAGTTATATTATCAACGCTTTCTGGGCCAGTGGCATAATCTACGATTGTAAATAAAAAAAAAAGATATTTGTAACGAAGCAACCAATTTTGAACTTTGATAAAATGTATTTATTTGTCTTTGATTCTAGGTATTTACAAATAAAAATAAATTGAAAAATTCATACAAATAAGTCCGATAACCTAACGCATTTTTTACTTTATTTCAGAGATTAAATATACATAATATGTATATAGTTATGACCAAAAAAAAAAAAATAGAATCTCTTTTCATTGCTTTGCAAATTTAAGAAAATTATCATTTTAACGTTTACAATTTATAATTACTTTGTATTATTTAGAGTTTAGCGAATTAATTTATTGATTATGTAAGTATCAATTTATTGTGCCGTTTTTGTGTCAAAAAGATTTCCTTTTCTGATCTCAACATTAAATTGAGCAAAAAAAAAAAAAAAAAAAGAAATATTTAAAAAAGTAATAAAAATTACCAGTTTTAAAAAAATAATGAATAAATCATTTATAGAACGTGTCCCTCTTAGCATTCTGTTGAGTAATTTTTCTGCGAAAGATTGCTTTTTCTTACATGATTTATATACATAACGAAATATGTAGAAATAAACTTTGGATAACACGGTGTTGTAAACGATTTTAACACTATATGGCGGTGAATAATTAGTCAGAAAAATTCCTAAATCAGTTGGATTTTCATCAAAGGAAATTTTTACAGAAATACATGCTTGTAAAAGCCTCAGAATATATGGAAAATTCTTCTAAAACGACTTCAAGAAGAAAAACGAATGCTTTTCTGATAAATCAAGAGCGAAAACATTTTTGTCTGCCAAAAAGTTACAAATTGAAATTACTGATCTTAAAGTAGGAGACAGTAAAATTGAAGAGACATTACTTAAAGAAAAATTCACACTCTGGAACTCAAAGAAAAATTCCATTATAAAGAAAATACATACCGAAACACATATGTATTTCGTGAAATTGTACTACATCGAAAACGCTCTTGAAAATTTGAAGAAAAAATAGAGAAATGTGGTCTGGAGGAATAAAACAAAAATAAATTTCTTTGGAATAAATGGATAATAGTTTAATGAACCGCCTGAAAACCAGGTGCATAATTGGAAATACACAAGGAAAACTGTTACAAGGTGAAGAAAATAGTCTGATGTTGTCTAGGTGTTTCTCGTGGTATGGTCCAATTTCAATTTATCGTATACATAATACGGTGACTAAAGAAATGTATGCGAATATCTTAGAGCACACAATGTTATCGTAAGTTGACGAGACCAGGTCACTAAATTGATGCTATCTATGTGATAAATATCCAACGAATTCAGAGAAGATGAAGGAAAGGTAGTTCAAACTAAATAGGATTCAGGTCCATTTAGTCTTCAGCCATTGCCTTCTCTGATACCAGACTTAAAATGCAAACGGGAAACTCATGGAATAAACATAAAATTAAAAACCGATCAAATTTGAAAGTACTTTGAAAAATTGTGCAAGATACATGGTATTTCATTTCTGTCGAATAATTGAATTCGTATACGGATTCGAATTTTGAATTTGAAATTTATCGAATAATGTTAAAAATGAGTCGACTCCATACCCAATAGAATTACTGCAGTCTTTAACAACTAATATTTCGACAATTAAATGAGGTTTTCTTACTTGACGCGTGGAAAGAGGTGAGTTGGGATTTTATGTTTATTAATTATCTACATGAGCAATTTCATGCAGGAATTTCAGTGTCCAGAAAACCTTCCAGGAGAAACTTGTTTGAATTCAACGCTGATTTTAGGTATGTTTAAGGTTATCATTCTGAGCCAATATTACTACGGGCGCGTTGGATAGTACCACAAGAAAATTTGTTAGTAATTAAATAACAAATTTAAATATTTAAAGGAGAAATCGTTTTTTACAAATATTTATGAAGGTGTTTGTCATTATCGTAACTGGGCCATTTTTACTAGCAAATTGTATTTGTCATATTAATAGTTTTTTGGTACGAAAAATGCAAATTTCAGTATTTTGAGCATCTCGCGCTGTGTATAATTTGCTCCGTTAATATGCGTTTCAATCTACATTGTAAAAAAAAAAAAAAAAAAAAAAAAAAAAAAAAAAAAAAAAAAAACTTGTCTATGTACACTAAATTATTCCTCATCTTTTAGCAAATAATTTCCGTACTCTTAGAAAACATATTTTATTCGAGAAGTCACACTTTCCGAAAGTGTAAAAAAGGGGGAGAAATTCTGTTCATTCATTGCACGCATGCGTATTGACCCTATTAATACTAAAACCCGAATTCATTTTTAAAAGGGAAAACCAAAAATTCCATAAATTAAGATTTCATATTTAATTAAAAAATAAAAATAAAAATAAACCAACAACAAAGAAAAGATACGTTTTCGAATTAAAAAATAACATAAAAGTTAATATTCTCATTTATTTAAAAGTATTCACAATTTATTTTTTAAACTTATAAAATATATTCGCATTTAAAATATATTTTAAAGTAACACATTTAAAATAGATATTTTAATTAAAATACTAAATAGAAAAAAATCGATTTTACTTAAACAAAATTCTCGTATGAAAATATAATATTCATATTTTACATCTAACAATCTACATAAAAATATTTATAATTCATACTTTTATCGTATTTTATTACTAAAGTATTAAAACCCCAGCCGCAATCTCATTAAAGACGAAATCGTCCCGAAATTAACTTCAAAGCTTTTAAAATAAATTAATCAAGCCATAACCATTTGAGGGAAACGTATTTACTTCAGGCTGTTTCACTACTGCGTAACTGTAGCCGAGTAATTAGAATACTGGTCTGGTACCACTAAGATACCTGGTTCGACCCTAAGGTCAGCAACTTTTATTTTATCCCCATATTTTTTCAATTGTCTTATATTTTACCTCGTGTAACGGAGAGAATAAAAAGAAACGGATATTCGTTTATCAACGGAAAAATCCTGGTGGCTCTGCTGCCAGGCAAATTTTCATGAATTGAAGAAAGTACTTCTAAGAGTGTATACTACTTCCTGACTTCTGGTTTTACAATTTTTGCGTGTTAAGTTTGCGAATACAATAAAATTTTTAATACTTTCTATCACCATAAACGCGTATGTTAAAATTTGACATTTCTATTTAAACAAATTTACATTTTTTTGACTAAAAAAAGGACCCTTAAATCAGTAGAATAAAGTTTCTGTAACTTTATCAAAACTTTATCAGAAAGTTATAAATGTCCTAATTTCCCACCAACGCATAAATTACATATTTCACTTACAGGAATATATTGCTGCGACATCTACCACTATTAATGGGTGCTGTTGTTTATTTGCACTATAACTGCTGATATACATCTGTATTAAGTCGGCTATACCCCAACATGCCCTATTCTCTTATATAAATCGTTGTATCTAATGATGATTTCTGCAAATATTCCTTATTTGCGATGTTTCGTACGTATTTCTCCATCAAAGTAAAGCACGAAAGTACTGATAAAATGATTTTCTTATCGTCATAAACTATAAGAGTTTTGTTACGAGAAATCTCAATCTGTTTGATTTGAGATACACTGAGAATTTGAAATGATCCATTTTCCATAGAGCCATTTTAATCTTTAATCATCTACTATTATAATCTCAGTAATAATTAAAGCTTTAGAAGCAACTGTTGTATATGCATAATGAAAATGGGTACTTACTGATAGATTTCTGATGATGTCAAGGATAGCAAAGTCTGCGAGGAAGTTCGATGAGTTTCAAGAATCTCATCTTAATTACCAAGAATCAGAAATCCCTTCACTAAAGTGGTATAAATAGGATACTAGTTCTATTCACTGTATTCTCTCGATATTTTGTTATGCAAATCGATAATAAAAAGGTACGATTACGAGACAATGATAGATCTTTGTCAATTAAAGTTAAATAAAAAAAATGACCAAAGTGTGAGCGGAGTTAGATACAACTCCTTGAACTATTAATTTCGAAACTATGATCATTTTGAAATTAATTTTTGACTACAATATGAATTGTAACCTTAAAGTCATTTGTCACAAATTGATTTTTACAAGCTTCAAATAGGCGAATCCGAAATAACAGCTCATTTCGCAATATAGGTTTTGAGAAAGGCAAAAAAATATATTCGCATTTTAATCTCTTATGTAGCGATTAAAAATTAGTTTAATATTAGAAGTTCCAAACAATAAATATGTATAATTCTTAAACTATTTGATAGAATAACTTACCGTTTGATATCGTAAATTACATTTTATACCAGAATCCAAATAAGGTGTCAAAAATAGGTGTTAGTCGGGAAACAGAATGTGAATCGCGTGTAATTATAATTTTGGCAAAATTTCTATATACAGACCACCTCTAAGCATTATTTAAAAATACCATTATCTAGTAGACGTTATAAATCGACTAATATTAGTCATATTTTATACGATGATTTGCGATGAATTAATAAAGTTTTTTTTTCCCTTTGAATTGCATAAAAATATAAAATGTCATTATTCCAGCATATGCGAAATGTAACTTACTGTTATACTACGTATTTATCCTTCACAGTATTTCAAAAAATTGCTAATTTGCTGATCACTATATTTTTTTTTAATCTTAAGAAACTATGAGAGAATCGTTACGAGAAATCTCAATCAATTTGATATCAGATTCCCCGACAATTTCAACAGATTCATTTTCCACAGAGCCATTTTATTCTGTAATCGCGTGTAATTATAATTTCAATAATAATAAAAGCTTTAGAAAAATTTGATGTAAATGCTTAATGAAAATGGGTGCTTCCTGGCATGTTTTCAATGTTTTCAGCAGGATCTACCTGAGTCTTAATAAGTTTGAAATATATCATTTTAATTATAAAATCAGAAATCCAAGTAAATACGACTAAAATGTCCGTTTTGTTCTCTCGTAACTCTCATTTTGATATCTAAGTTATGATAAATAGTTTCGATTACGAGACGATGGTCTTTGTCAATTAAAATATAGTGAAAGTGAGTAAAATGTGAGTGATGCAGAATAAAACATATTCAAGTATTAATTAGTGTAGCTTTTAAATTTCCATCAGATAGAAAAATCTTTTGACAAGCTACTAGGTTTTTTAATGAGCAATATGATCAAAATATATATGAAATTCCAATAATTGTTATTGCATTAAATAGAAAAAATGACGACATTAAATTGAAAGCCTCAAAACTCTTATCTGAATTCAGTTCAAAATGAAATACATTTGTTGGGACATTTTGTCCTTTCTAAATCATTTCTCATTTTATATTCTTCATTTGTTCTTTCATTGTAAATTTCTTCATTGTCACTTAATTCAAATTCATTCGCTTATTTACTAGACCAATTATTTTGATACTGGTACATTAATCGCTCTTCAGTTAAGATTGATTCATCAATTAACAAATTTCAAGAAAGATTCTTTTTGTAATATATTTCTGGAATAAAAGTTCGCTATACACGATATTATGTTTTCGTTGTATTCTGTTTAAATCAAAGGGAAATATTTCTATATTCAGAAAAAATAAAAATAATCAATTTATTCGACTTGTTGGTTTATCTTTGTTCGTATTATCTGGCTTGTGCTGAATTTTGTTGTTCTTAATTTCTTTGCGTGATATATAAATACATATCGAGAAATATTAGACGTAAATAGTAATACCCTTTCATAAAAGTAAGCATCCTTAGTTTTATTGCAGTCTCATTAACTTTCCAATTAAAATATGAAAGGGAGTTTAACAAAAAGCTGACATGCATAAGGTAAATTGCATTCAACTCTTTATTTTTCCGACTTCAGACGTATGTAATAGATTTAAATAAGAAAAAACATACCTACCATTGCCGGCTTCTAATGTCTACGACTTCTAAAAAACAAAATGTCTAAATATATATTCTTAGTTTTTTTCTTCGCTACGATTTTGTAATATTTTTAAACATTTGAAGTAAAATACTTTAATTTTCAATAATTTCGTGCAAATGCTATTGGAATGGTATTATAAAACCGATCAACCAATTAGCAAATCAAAAAGCTTTTTTAATGGTATTTTAATTATTTTCATATAATATATACAGAAAATATGGTTTCAATTATTAATTTAACGTTAAAAAAATTAATGAAAAAGACATAAATGTTAGTCCGAATTTTATTACTTTTTATATTTGTAAATAATTAACTATTTATTAGCAAGTACTCATCACTTTACAAATCTGTTAAACTCATAACAGTTTGCGTTAAAGAGAATCCACTATATTTTTCGATTATGAACATATATAATTAAAATATTATACTAATTCTCTAGTTATTCCTATGAAATTCATTGGAAGTTGAATACCGTTAAATGTAATGTTTTTGATACCAAAATGAGACTGAATATTCTACATAAATTCAGTAGTCACCGCATAAGGGATTTCCTTTCATGATATCGAAGCATGTCTAAAACATGCTCAATAAACTAACCAATATTAATTAGAAATCATACAAAATTCTGAATAACAAACATAGTTGTTGAAATTTTAGTTCATATGTATAAATCACGACGAAATTTTGAAGTAGCTGCTTTGTTAGTCAGGTTGCAAATAACCTTGTTGTGTGTTTATTTAGCTTTTCTATGCAATGTATTAGTAGTGTAATAAACCAAAATCATCTCATTGAGAAATCAACTATTTTGTGAGATGTGTAAATATGCAAATTTCATATTGGAATTTAAAAGGAATTATCAATGGACGTTGATAAAGTTTGCTCACTTTAATGTAATGCATGCAAAAAGCTTTGTAAAACACAAATTAAGTGTGATATTTTAAATTACATATAATAAACTAGTCTTTTCATAAACATTGTCTATACTTAGATTCGTCCTGCAGTCGATAGCATAAACAAAATAATAATTTCAATTTTTAAATATTAAAATTACGACCATTTTAACAAATGTGCGATTTCTTTTGTATTTGGAAAATAAAATATACAAATCGGAAATTGTACGTCAAACGTAGCAAATGAAGTGCGTTCGTACTATAACTAGTTTTATAAATATTCATATCTTGGTGCAATAGCTGTTGCACTTTTATGCAAAAATGCATAAATCCAAAATTTATTACGATTATATATATTAATTTCAGTAATACGGAAATGATATAACTCCATCTTAAATAGGATGTAATCACCATGGCAACCTACAATCATTCCCTATCATGGGATATCATTGAATTAATTAAATATGATAGGATTTAATAGAATGAAGAAAACTTTTATTAATATCTCAAGTTTTGACTTAATTTTCATATTTGAAATGACTCGACAAATTTCTGGAACGATTATATATATTACATTTCTAAAAATTCGGTTGGGTAATTGTTGCGCTGTTATATGCAGACAGACAGGCGGAAAAACCAGGCGACTATACTACGACTATAGGTGCTGCGTATTTATATAATTACGAAAGCACCTAAAAATGTACCCCACAAATATATATTTATCGTTAAATACAGCTTGTAGATAAAAATCTTTTCAATATTAGTCTACATTGAAATATTTTGAAGTAGTTAGATATAGCTATTTATTGGCGCTTCTTTCAAACTTCTCATTATATTTATTTTGCTTATACAATTTTAAAAAAAAGAACATTTTTTCTAAGCATAGACACTCTACAATCAATATTCCGTATACGTGGTATATAATCAATGTTCCGTTAGTACGGTCTTGGTCATATTCCATAAAACATCAATTTTGAAATTTTAGTCGTATATCTTTCGGTAATTTTCTTTTAAAATTTGAAACAGTAACATTTTGAACTCAAAACAGATACCTAAGATTATCAGCTAAAAAAGGTTTCAATGATGAATTAAATTCTGTAAAATTTTGGAATATTTGATATTATGGAAGGGCAAATAGCACGTCTTCTTAATTTCTCTTTATCTAAATAAGCATTTAAGCATAACTAATACAGATCTTTGATGCTAAGAAAAATCTTCATTAATTCCTCCCTTTTTACTGACTGATTTCAGGGTCCACCTTGAGCCCTAATTTCACTGTTTTCTTACGTTTTAATAACAAGGTATTAATTATGGATATATATTTGTAAAATCTCTTTAATGTTAAACTCCCGTAAGTAAGGATTTTCGAAAAACATTAAACTCACAATTTAGAAAGCTGTATATTCGTTAAAGATAATTTCAAAATAAAAAATAATATCTTATCTAAAACTGAAAAGCATGGAATTCCTTTCAACTCTCTATTATTTCCATATAGAGAAAAATATATCGAAATTCATTGCTTTCGTAACATTTTAGTGATCTTTTAAAAGCATAGTTGTGTTATCTTCATGAGAAATTAAAATTAATTGAGAATAGAAAGATTTAATTTCCCCCTCAAGCTAAGTATTTTCTTATTTATATAGATTATAGATAGACTGAAATGCCGGAAATGTATTAAAATAATTCAGCCTTTTAAAAAATTCCGAAATTCTAATTGAAAATGCTTATAATATAATTGATATAAATTACGTTTCATTAATTCTTAGATGAAACGAAGAGAAATAACCCACAGGTAAAGTTTATTCAATGATGTGCTTTTAAATGAAATGCTATGACATTTAATTTAGTTGTAATAAAAAAATCTTTAAAAAATACTTTTATCCTTATCGGTTTTAAATAAAAAATAATTTATCTTGTAGAATGTGATTAAAATTTAAAGGTTATATAATCTTTCCCTTTTGTAATGATAACTATGAAGATCTACATATTTTAAGACTTAAAGAAAAAAAAACTATTTTTCTCCAATAAGAATATCCTTTTTTAAAATAAATGTATTTAAAATCTCCATTAACAGCTATACTCGTATATACCTCATATTAAACTGAGTATTGCGTTATATTATATTTTTTAATATTTTAATTTCAATGAGTATACCTCAATAGTATCGCTGACAGAAATATACAGTTGAAATTAATGAAATTAATGTTTGAAAGAAGGAAAGAGTAAAAGTTTGTGCCTGCGGAAATCAGTAAAAAAGATAATGTTGACTTCCTGTCAGAATGTACAGCACAGAATCAAGTAAAAATGTGTATAAATGTATAAACTCTTTATAAAACGTTTATGTAATTATTTTAGTATTTTTATTATTTACAGTAGAACCTCGATTATCCGAAGTAATTGGGACCGACCGTCTTTCGGATTATCGAAATCTTCGGATAATCGAGAATGCTTCAAATTTATGATGAAGGAGAAATATATGCAATATTTCTTATTATTTTAACAAGTGCTCAATAAAAAGAAATCAATAGCGAAATAGAAACAAGAATAAATTACCTGAATTTTAATTTTGAAATTAAGTACCTTTTGCATATATCACAAGGGTTTGAAAAAATGTTTTGTTTGTCGCAGTTTCGATTGTCTTTGCTTTGAAGCTCTATCGCGGAGTTTTAAATATTATTAGTCCACCAATATCACAGTCTTTCTGATGCTCTAGCCATGCCAAACCTTTTTCAAAACATTCAAAAGCTTCAGAATTACTAATTTGTTCGTTTTCATAGTTCCATTCCGCAACTTACGGGAGTTCAAGTTAAATTCAATGGAACTCTAAGAAAGTGGATCGAAAATATTTATATGTACTCGTAGTTCGGAAAGGACCGCTTGCACACAATGAATATGATTATAATAATAATAAAAGGCTTTCACAATGGATTTTGCATATACGGGGAATGTGATAGTAAAAAAAAAAAAAAAAAAGCTTTAAAAATGGATTTCGGCTAACCAAGAGTTTCGGTTAAAAGAATTTCGGATAAAAGAGGTTCTACTGTACTAGCTTTTACCCGCTGCTGTGTTCAGGTGAGAATGTAAGTATTGCAGTTCGAAATATTAATTTTACATATCCTTTATGTTCTTTTTTTTTAATTATAATTTTTCTAACTTACAGTGTAATTCCCATTAAATTCGCTTTGTAGAATCTTTTAAATAGTTAATCATTCATAATTGAGTTGGCCTAAATATAGAAGTTTGTCCTATAAATCTATAACTAAGCAACGTAGATAATATGTTAAATACTCAAATATTTCATGAAAAATGTATTCATCTAACAGTGCAATTTCCATCGAAATCCATTCAGAAAAATCGTTTAAAAGGCTGATACTTCGAGTTAATCTGTTTATCCCCATAATTCTATAACAAAACAACGTATTATATACTAAAAACTTCTCTGATATATTGTCTAACTATTAGTACATGTTCCATCGAAATCCATTCTGTAGAACTTAAGTTATAAGCGTCCGGAACGAAATTCCCATTTGCGTTTTATGTGTATAGTATATATATTAGCACAATTTATTATTCAAACTCTTTGTACCTGGAGTCATTGATGTTAGTTTCCCAGATTACCGAATTATTTTACATCTATACGCATATATGAGGACGTGAGTTTCAAAACTCGCTTTATACAAAATTAAAGAATTGCGTTTTCTCTATTAATCTACTCTATTGGTAAACCTGCACCGAAAAAACACAACAATCTGCGAAAAAAAACAAGTTTTATTCTGAATTTCTGGCATTGTAATTTCTTGGTTTTCCAATGAAAACCAATATACACATTAAGAGGTTTTTCGCGATTTCCCAAAAGTTGATTTTCTTGATATGGCTTGTGTGAAACTCACGTCCTCATATATAAAATGGTAGTCTGTGAGTTTTAGAAAAAAAACATCTATTTGTAAGTTCATTCAGCTATTTAGACGATGTAAAGTTAAATGTAAAAGTATAAAGGATCATGTAAGTGTGTTTGTCTGGAATATAGTATTGGAATAGTATAAAAAAAGGTTACATAATTAACTGTAATCTTATCAGTGGCAGATAGAGTTTCTCGATCTACTTATTATATATGAATCTATTATGTTAAAATCTGACTGTTAGTTTGTATTTCAAAACTACTCCTCTTAGAATATAGCAAGCTGCCCGATGAAACAAACATCAGATATTTACGTGGATCCGGTGATATACGTCTTGAAAGTTCATTTTTTTAATAATAGTTATTGATATTTAAGACATTTTTGTGAAGGTGACGGCCAATTATTCCGTCGTTGACAAAAAAAAGAGGCGCCAAACTTCTGAAATGTGGTTTTTAATTTTGGTTCATTTGTGTAATTCAATTTAATGATTTTAGGTAGATTTCGTAAGAAATACTACCTATTGTAGTCGTTACCATGGTGCGACTTTTGAAAAATTCTTTCATAACTTTTCATTATATGACCCCAGGAACCCAAAACCACCCCCACCTAAAAAGTTTATATTATATATATATATATTAGGGTGGATAGAAAAATCGAAATCTGGATAATTGAATCGGCACGGGATGCAAAAGTTGCCTTTTATGTATGCTAGTTTACATGTGTTTTTTTAGTGAAATCCATTCATATCTCCCGTGCCCCAAGCGTTTCCAAAATAGATAAAAATTTAAATTATGAAAACGAACATTTTTTTTTGTATTTAATTTTTTTAATTGCTTTTGGCACGGGGTGCAAAAGTTGTCTTTTATATATATTAGTTTACATATTTTTTCTTATTGAAATCCATTCATATCTTCCTGTGCCCCAAGCGCCCCAAATGTAGCTAAAAATTGAAATTTTTTATGAAAAATTATAATTTTTTTGTTTTTAATTTTTTTATTAAATTACTTTTGGCGCGGGGTGCTAAAGTTGTCTTTCAAGCATACTAGCACACATGCAAAAATTTTCAAATTCGATAAATTTCTTCCGGTGTCCCAAGATACTTAAATATTTGCCGAAAGTAGATTTTTAGGCAAATCTTGAATAAAAAAATATAAGTAAAAATAAGAGTTAAAGAATAATTTGTATAACATAAAATGTACTCTCTATAAAAGATGAAAAATTGTTTATCGTATATTATTAAATGCATAAAATCATTTTTATACAACACAGAAAAGACCTACACAGATGTGTAAGTGATGAAGGGCACACAGTTTTACACAAAAACCACAAAGGAGGGACATTATACTCTCGTAAAAGAACTTTACTCTCAGTATATTGGGCACGTTTCATTTACAACAAGAGAAGGTAAAGCCATAAAAAAGCAATAATGTTATTTTTTATCTAATAACATACAACTATATGGGCTTACAGTAATTGGATGCGACGGAACAAATGTAAATATTGGGCACAAAGGATGAGTTATTAGCCTGATGGAGCTGAACTCAATAGACTCTTACAGTAGTCATTTATTTGCTTTATATAAATTATATAAATGACCATTTACGACATTTAATAAATTCTTTACATGGTGCAACAATTGGTTCTACATCCTTTTGTAGGCCAATTGGTGCAGCAATCAAAACCTGCGAGGAGATACCTGTTGTTTCCTTTTCTTCATTAAGTATGGAGGATAAACCAGATAACATAAATAGAACGGTTCTCAGCAATGATCAGCTATAGTTATATGATATGTGCCTAGCAATATCGCCTGCTAAATGGCATTCGGACCCGGCATTAAAAAAAACCTGGTCCAGTTGTTCACTCAAGATGGCTGACAACAGCAGGTAGAATTTTTAGGTTGCATGTGGCCACAGAAAACCCATTTGAAAATCTCATTATTCTTACAGCATATATTATGGAGGTATATGCCCATGTATGGTTCCATATCAAAACAAAGCCCTTCATAACAAACGGAGCGCGGCATATTTTGAAATATATCACGTTTTCTAGATATTAGGAACCCAATTTAAAAAAGGTATTAGACGCTGTTGTTCAACGATATAGCTTTTTTTGCCATCCTGAAAATTGATTATTGTCAATGCTCTCAGGAGAGCATATCAGGTCTTCAGCAACACGAAAACTAATTTGTTCTAAAAATGAAAATAGAGGAACACCAGAAATAAGGATTTTTCAAGAACCATAAATACACTTCTAAGCAAAGGTTTATAATGGAGTTATTAACTGGCAACGAGTTGGAAGTTTTGAACCACCTCTTTTGATGAATGTGCCTTGCGAATAAATTGAGGATATGGCAAAAGTAGGTAAAACGGTAGTATGATCAAAGTATTCATGCCATACCTACGCTGTTGAAAGATGCATTCGCCTAGTGTCTGAGGCATCAGAAAGCGTATCTGGACAAGAAAAGAGACAAGACTTCATATTGAATAGAATAGCATCAAGAAAGCATATCAAACATTTCAACACCAAAAATTGTTACAAACTTCATAAATATGTTAATCTTCAAAATCAAAGAAGTAAAAAATTTTCTACGTGAGTTCATTTCTTATAATTTGTATGATCTAGTGCTTTTATTTTTTAATTTATACTTATTGTATTATTTTAAAATTATTATTATTTATAAGTGTATTCTTTATTAACTAAACACTTTGCTAGATTTGTAAACAATTTTCGTAAATTAAAAATTTGTATTACATTTTCTTAAAAATTACAATCTTTAACTGTACTTGGGACACAGGAAGATATGAATGGATTTAGATAAAGAATTATCTAAATTAGACAGTTATGAAGTACACCCAATGCACAACTTTCTCACCAGGCGCTAAATGTAATTTAATATAAATGAATAATTAAATATAATAATAAAAAATAGGAATTTTTATAAAATTTTCATTTTTTAACTATTTTGGGGGCGCTTGGGGCACCGGAAGATATGAATGGATTTCAATTAAAAAAAAAAAAAAACATGTAAACTAATATTCTTAAAAGACAACTTTCGCACCCCACGCCAAAACTAATTTAAAATAAAATTTAAAAATATAAAATATATAAATTTTCATAAAAATTTCAATTTTTAACTATTTTGGGGGCGCTTGGGGCACCGGAAGATATGAACGGATTTCAATGAAAAAATAGGTGTAAACTAGAATACGTAAAAAGAAACTTTTGCACCCTGCGCCAAAAGTAATTTCGAAAAGAAATTTTTTTCATATTCTTTTCGATCCACCCTAATATATATATATGTATATATATATATATATATATATACATATATATATATATATATATTCAGGAGAAAAAAATTTTTCAGTTTTTAGCTTTTTTCTCACAGAAAACAACCGATTTGCTTATATCATTGAATTCTGTGCACTTGAAAACGTAATTCAATATATAAGTTTTTCAATTATTTTTTTCGGTTTTTTATGATGGTCGGTAATGTTTAATTAATGGCTATACGTATATATATATATATGTGTGTGTGTGTACTAAATTTTGTCCGCACGATAAAAGTCACAATTATGCGTGGATTGTCTTCAAACTCGTCAAACACATTGAGATGGTTAATATCTCGGCGGGTATTGCAAATGAGAAAAATCGGCGAAAGACAGTAGAAATGGGGGAGGATTCAAAATTTATAATACCGCCTTAACATGATTCTGATAAAATCAGATCTTACATAAAAATGAAAGGAAATTTAAAATTTTTCGTTTATAATGTTGCCAACAATTAAAAAACCACGATAAAATTCTTACCACAACAGTTACTTTTCTAGTGCAAAATTTCCACGAGAAAAATAAAAATCTATGTATATATAAATATTGGGCTACTGTATCTCCATACATATAAGGGGGGGGGGGTACCGTAGGGGGGACCCTGTTCCGACGCAAAATGCCGCCAAGTTTGTCTCCAACTTGGCGATATATCGCCAAAAGTGACACCAACTTGTCGATATCGCTAATATTTTGCCAAATTCCCATAAACTTCCTCTGTAAACCAATAGGGTTTACTTGCTTACAGAAAATCAACAAATTGAGAAATTTTAAAGCAACAAAAACTAATATTGGTAATACTTGGTTAACCCGTATACCAAAAATATATTGCCAAACTGTAAGATTAAATGCCAATAATGGTTGATCGTCAATATCACATTCCCTTGACTTTAAGCAAATTACACGTGTTTACGTCTTCAAGTGATGTTTATTTCGACGTTTTATTAGTATTTTTATTAATCTTATACTAATTTATTTGATCTTTAGTTATTTAAAATAAAAATTTAACTTTTAACTTCGAAATCTACCTGCGGCTGTAGGCCAAGCCGGAAGGGATTTTTTTATTGACTTACACTTTAAAAAGCATATATTAAAGTGTGTTTGTGTGACCAGGTACAGTTATGTGTTAATCAATGTGAGGGGAACTTAAAAATATGCCTTGACAACTAAGTGGTTAATTAGTTTAACATAATAAAACCAGTGTAATTTACAACTATGGACCTATACCATTGAATGATCATTAATTTATCTATCGATTTTATCTATTTCCTATTAGAGGAGTAATAAAAATGTTAATAACAAAATATTACTTGATGCTAGAATAAACAGTATGAAATTTCATTGCGTGCCTTATGGCAGATTTGAGACGTATTTCGGGATAAATTATCAGCCATAATTTGATTGTTCAAGCAGAAGTTCGTGATACTACATGAATTGTGAAGTTACAATAGTCGTTGCATTGCAGCAGAGAAATGGCCATTATTATGGAATGCAATCTAGTCATTAATGCAAATAAGCTACTTTCGCATACAGAGATCATATGTCCATTGTAACTAAATGTTAATAAAGTTATTTCTTTATAGCTTAATTGCGAAAATTAATTTGAGTGTTGGCGTTTTCAATTATACAATTCTTGATAAAATGAGCTATATTAAGGAAAGGTTTTTGTAATATTTCACTACATAAAACTAACCTTTTAAATATTAAATGTCAAGTGAATGAATAACGATTTTCTTTCATTTCGAATTTATAAAAATATAGTTTAACTATAATTTTTGGACGTACTGATCACCTTGATTATTAATTGAAAAATATACTAATTGAAAGTTTGATTTTTAAAAACAGTCATAACCAGTCATAAACAGCCATCGATCTAAAATAGTCAGGGAAATTTTGAGAGGTGTTAATGTTCATGACTGTTCGTTGCTTACGTAGTCGAAGGTAAGTCTATTTGAAAGGAAAGGAGGAGGAAGAAAAAAAAACAATAATTTTGTTTCAAAATCGCTAAGGGTATTAAGTATGCTATATCAGATCCTAGATTGTAGGATTGCATATCACTGCAAGTATTCCTTCCTTGAGTCAAAATTTCCACAGATTTTTTGGTATAGATATCTCTAGCAATTTTGAAACATAATCACCGTATTTGTCCACACCGACCCCCTCGTCCCTTCCTCTGATATAGACTCGTCTCCGCCTATTTAAGCAATGAACATTCACATCTCCGAAATTTCCCCTGATGATGACTGTTTTGTAACAGTTGAAAGCGCTTGGTTTTTAACATCATTTGACGGTTTTCATGTTCTAAAAACCTTTTTTATGTATTTAAGTACATTTTTAGTAAAATAAATCAGAAAATCAATTTGTATATTTTTCAAACCACATTTATTGAATTATCTAAACAACCTAAAATTAAAACACTAACTGGATGCATTTAGGACCATGCAACTGATGTTTATTAAAACTTGCATGTAAAAAGAGTAAGGAATGAAAGTAATTATCATAAATATTTTATTTGGTATTCTGTTTAAATAACCTATAATCTTTTTAAGTAAAACCCATACAATTTAATTAATAATTTAAACAATTTTTTATGAGTACCATGAATGTTTGAAGAAAGCAAGTAATTTCTACAGAGGGGTTGGCAACCAATGGCACGTGGGTGTATTTTCAGTGGCATAAAGAATGACGTTTAATTTTTACAATGAAATAAAATGCGAAATTTAAAAGCTCGTAGTTCACTTAAAAGTGATATAAACAATACATACATTAAAAGATTAAAGTACACCTTTATTTAGCCTCCGAGTACTTTCGGATTGCATCCGCAGCCTTCACCAGGGTGAACATTTTTATAAACTCTAATTTTCTCCCTGTGAAAACTAGAGTTGTCACAGGGTCGTATTTCATCTTAAGATTTTATTTTATTTTGAATTTTTATTTTGTTTAATAGATTCTATCCGATATGAACCAAGGAAACTTTTCATCTCTAGTTTATGCTAGCCTCTCATTTGAAATAATTGGCTAAGCAAAAAAAAATGAAACTATTTCAGGAGTAACACAAAACTTACAAGCCCACACACACAAACATACACAAAGTTAATTGCTACCCAGCTGCGACACCTGATGCAATAGTAACTATGACATAATTACGCTGCCGATTACAATAAACGATGCGACACCAGTTATCATTCATACACTATTAAAACACTAAAATCACATATTTACATTTTAATAATTTTTTAAACGATGACTTATGCCCGAGTAATCTAAATTTAATTACGTGAATTTTTATTCACATTGCCAACAAGGCGTAAAACCAACAGATTGAAAAGGTATCCCTGGCCTGGATACTTTTTCAATCTGTTGATTTTACATCTTGTTAGCAATGTGAATAAAAATTCACGTAATTAAATTCATATATTTACATTCTTTAATGCTCTACTGCAACTTTATTAAGACGTACATATGGCGATCATTTGACAAATACCTTGCTTCAATAAATCGGTAGATGATTCATGTGTGTGGTCCAATGTGCCGTAAAAACATAATTAATTCCAATATTTACGAATTAGTGTTTCCTAATATTGAATAAAACACACAAAACGAATTTTATCTGTGTCCGTTTCATGGCTGCGTAGTAGGAAGTCCGAGTTCAAATATTATATTCTTTAAGGATCGAAAAGAATTCGTAAAATTGGTTTCGCACACTAAGTGATTTCTTAATATAAGTTCGGATCAACTTTGGTAAAATGTCTTGAAATTAATCACCCAGATGTTTAGGCAACTCCAAAACCCAATTATATGAGAAAATTACTCAATTAGTGAACTATAAAAACGTTAACGAACAGTGGTGAATTTTATGTTTCTTCCTTGTTTTAATGTCTGATTTTGTGCACATTGAAGTAACTTTCCAAAACAGATGTATTGACTTTCATCATACATTTTTAATGATTGCATATTTTTAACTCGCGGCGTGTTTTTTTCGCGCTTCTATTTTATCAGTCTCTAAAATGTAGTTGCTCCCATAACACGGAATTCCTTAGTACTTCATAACAATATATCTCTATTTAACCATAAGGGAGTCCTTCTTTACGTCTATGCATATTAATCTAGATTGTTCTTCAGAGTCACACATGGATATACATACAACGTTCACAAAAATGATTTTTCAGAGAATAATGCTTTCAAATAAAAATATATCTTTGCACAAAACAAACGGATAAATCAGTATACGAGCGACTGTGACGGATCCCTGGGATACCACACGCAGACAGTGACGATTCGCGAGCCGACGCGAAATTGATGTATAAAAGGTAAAATAACTTTACTTACGTATATTTTACAAGCACAGTATAAAATCTACAAGATATTTTAATTTCCATTTAGATTATTCATGAGAGAGCACCATTTCGTTACGGAGTGATATTGGCTTAATACGCCATAAATTCCAACAAAATGTTTTTGTGTTCTAGAATAACGGTTTTATAGTTCTCGCCATCAGGTACAGCTTTCATGCTACCACAAAGCCAGGTTATAGCTTTCCTTCCTACTTTTACAGTAGTCACATATATGATTAACCTAATGGTAATTTTTTTTAATGTCATGTACTAGAGTAATGAAAAATTACTACCGCTATTTATATATACTCATTTTTTGCCTCCACACACCTAACTCTCACTTTTTAATGTGCCAAATTTGGGAAATTTTGACAGTAGGCTTTGGCTGGGGAACTTATGTTGTATAGATTAATAGTTATATTTTAGTTTATTTTAAAATGTGCACTATAGTTATGTATGTTTTTTATAGGGAAATTTAGTCATATGTGAATCCATAAATAATTTTTCTGCGATGGCAGTGGTCTGTAAAACATGTTTATAATGTGAAATTAACAGTATTAGTTTGTCATATTTTTATCGTTCCACATTTTTAATATGTGGCTAATGTTGGTAGCCACAGACATTTTACTGGGAATTTTCCTGACTGAAGATTGAATACAAAAACACAGAAAATGTATGTGTGATATTTTTTTTTATTTTGTGAGACCAAAATGCTTTAGGAAATGCTATATGACTGCAAATCAAGTTTCCATGTTGTGAATTTTTTATTGTAACATCTAACGCCAAAAACCTTGTTTCTAACACACAGCAATGCCGTCGGTATCATGTCAAACTATTCAATATGAAAACAGTGTTAAAAGTGGGCTACTTTTGTAAAATTTAGATTTCTTGATTGGCACCACTTTTCTGAAATGGTAAAATTCCCCTTGTTTTCGCCTTAATTAATATGTTATTAAATAAGGTTAAATAAGGCGAATTTTACTATGTCAAAAAAGTGGTGCCTATCAAGAAAGCTGAATTTTAAAGAAGTAGCCCACTGGCAACACGATTTTCATACTGGATAGTTTGACATGGTACCGACGTGACTGAAAAATGGCAGTTAAAGTGATGACAGGAAATATTATAATGACTATTTTTTCACTCTGTGCCACCACGTGGTGAATGCGAAACCATGTATAAAAAATATCACGATTGTGGTAAAGTTTATGGCACTGTGCTTGCTAAAACCCCAAATTAGGTAGATTTTTACAATCTGTGTAGTCTCGCTTTCTTTCTAGGTTGCGTAATGAACACTTTAAATGACACGCGGCTTCTTATCGTAGTCAAATTATACTTTTATGTGCAGGATGTGCAAAAGGTTAATTACAAATTTATAAATAAATTATAAAATCCAATGATGATACAAAAATTGCGGTATGTGAAAATACGAATTGTGTGAGATTGGATTTTTAAGTGTTAAAAAATTGTAGATTCAAATGTCACCGATAGACAGCATTTAGCCGAAACTTATGGCAGATATATTCAAATGAAGACTGCAAGAAAAGAAGTGGCAGGTCAGTATCTAAAAAGCTTTAGAATTCCTTGAGTTAAAATGGTCCCTTTTTTAGGCCTTGTGTCTTTTCGTCATGCAAAACTTTCTCAGTACTTCACTTGCGGATTCACTGTTCATGTAGAAAAGCTTAATCAAAGATGCTTGATCTAGTACTGATTGCAAGTTGTCGGCAATGAACGAAGAATTCACGGTCATTCAGGTGTTTTATTAACATCCTGAGTTCCAAAAATCTATTTCATTCATTTTACGCCAACTGTCCTCTGTCGGTCACTTTTGGCATTAAAATCTTATTTTTATTATTAGATAAAATATGAACTTTCCTTAATCCCATTCAAGAAACCATAATTTCCTGCTACCCCCCCCCCCACACACACACACACAATTCTATCACAATTTCTTCATTCTTAATTATTTTTTGATACACTCGCTATGTAGTGCACAATAAATCTTTGCAATCTGAGATTGTCGTATGCAGGGATGTAGTGGAGGGGCTACGGGGGTATACGCCGTATACCCTCTGGATTTTTTTAAGGAACACCGTATACCCTCTGTTTCTCAAGAAAGCTATAGTATGTACACTCTAGGGTATACGCTCTGCCTTGAGCGTATACCCTCTGCTTAGAGCGTATACCCTCTGCTTTTTTTACGACTACACCACTGGAGCTCAAAACGCGAGTGCAACTTTGGCTTGTATATGGTAAAGGCTATTGAATTTTGCAAATGCATGACTGAAAAGACGTAAAAATTCATAATAATATTTTATTAACGCATCACTTCAGTTTATCAAAACATTTAATGTGTTATTTTGCATCAAGACTGCGGTAAAAAAATAATTCCCCATTTCGTATACGGATCTAAGGATCGCTTAATATATTAAAGAAAATTTGAGACATATTTACGCTTGAAATGATGAGCCCTAATCTGACTGTTTAAGTGCAAATTCGTGATCCTGCGATTATTGTGAATATATAATAGGTACTATTTCCCTGGGGATTTCGCTATTATTCGGGAATATAATCTGGTAATTAACCTGGATAATCTACTCGAGCCTAAATAGGGATCACAAACCCACTGTAAACTAACACGATAATGAAATTACTCATTTATGCATTAGCTGTCAAAACCAAGAAACTAATGAAGATTGAAGATGCATTATCTATATCTTGCCAAAGGGCAGGAATTTTGTAAAAGATGTTTTTGACATTTAATATTTAAAAACTTTATTTGCCTTGAAAATATTAAATAAAGTTATATATTAGTTTTTGTTTTATCTTAATAGTAGACACTTTTCTGATCCTGTAAGTAACTAAATGAATGTATAATCCTAAATTGATTCAATTCGCACGTAGATTTTAAAAATATTAATTGTATTTATTTTTTTAACCTGATTTTTGTTTATAGTTACAGCGTTATGCATTATTTACCCTCTTTCAGGGCTATTTTAATAGAAACTATTTAGGTTTTGTAATTCATTAATTATTGAGCTTATAATTAGCATGCCTTTTTAATTTTGAGCAGCCCAATACATTCTATTTTGTTTAAAATCAATTTCGTTTATTTTTGCTGTTTGATTTCTGCAATATGTTTAATTTATAAACTCCTGAGTTCTGGCATCCATTAAAATGGATGTTTTGTAATGTATTATATTTTTCTCAGGTTTCAGGAAGATAACTGCAGTAGCGTAAAAGTGTTTTTATTTAAAAGCTGTCTTTGTGTTAAAATCTTCTGTACAAACGTGTGTTTCAATAAATTAAAGAACTGAACTACAACAGTTCTGAATATAATCACAAGCTATTTCCTACAGACGATAAGAATGAGATATTTTTTTAATCGGTTGGAAAACAGCACGTATTTTAGATAATTTAATTTTCCATCGTACAAATTTGAATTTTTATTTAAAAACTGTTTTAATGACTATAATTTGGGATAATTGCTATATCTATATCATTCGTGATTAATAAAAAGGTAGGGTATATTCATAATTTTACTTCAGATATGTGAGATTTTCGCCAGGGAATGTACTGTTTAAAGAACGTTTATATTCCTATTTGTAAGTGTGTAAAGTATGCGGTCTACTTTCTCAATTTGAGAGTAAGTAGATATTTGCTTTAATTTACTTTCACAGATAATCGTTTCTACTTACTCTGGGATACATAGCAACTTTTCTGACTGACTATTACCGGGTAGTTGACGTGATGATATAGATTATTCATGGATGCGATTTATGGCAATCCAGATCAGATTTTTCTCGTATGTATTATATTCATCATCATCATCATCAACAACCGTTTTCAATCCACTGCTGATGTAGGTCTCCCCCAGATTTTACCAATGTTTCCCGTCTAGTGCTTTAGTCATCCAATTAACACTGGACACTTTTCCCATTTCGGCATTTCATCTGACTTGAGGTCGTTTTCTCGGTCGTTTCACATCTCTGAGATAAGACTGTAGGATGTTTGTGCTCCGTCTATTGTCTTGCTGTCTTGCAATGTGCCCAGTAGAGATGAGACGGGCTCAGCCCGAGCCCGAGCCCGGTCCCGACACGGGCTCGGGCTCTATTTTTATTCTAGCCATCGGGCTCGGGCGGGCTCGGGGTCGTTCTTTCTGAAACCGGAAAACTATATTTATTTATGTATAGGAAAGATTGAAAGAACATTTTTCCCCATTTAAAATTACTTTTCAAGTCTTTTAAATGTTATTTAGATCAAAATGAAGGGGTAACAAAAATCGTGTTTATTTATTTTAGTATTTGATTGCTGTTTCAAAAGAAAATTTGTGATGTTTTCAGATTTATGTGTACGGCATTTTCGACGACGATCAATTAATATGGCGCCAATCAAAACAAACACAAGCAATGAATTTGTTTTTATTAGGATTTTCGTTTGTGACAGAAGATAATTTTTAATCCGATCGTTTATTTATTTTTTATTTAGTTATCTAACACAAAGAGAATGTTTTCTTCGATTTTTAGTAGAGCAGAATTAGCTTGAGGTTTGCAAATTATTTAATCTTATATTTGCGCATGAGTCATAATCATTCTTCATATGAAAATAACTTTACTGGGCTTTATATCTATTTGTCATGAACTCTGCTCATGCTAAGGACTCTGTAGTCGATTTACGAGATCACCTTGCTTCGTAAGTAAATATAATTACTTTATTATTCCGATAGGAAGCAATCAGTCAGTGTTTCTTCTTTTAATATAAAGGCATCTGACCTTTAAGATAACGGTGTCAATTTTGTAATTTACGTTGATTTTCCGGTTCACGTCAATCACGGAAGACTGTTATGAGAAAGGAATCGATTATAGTTAAAGATGTATCGGTAAAGAATGGTATCGGGCTCGGGCTCTGATGACAAAAAATCTTTCGGGCTCGGGCGGGCTCGGACTTAAAATCGTCGGGCTCGGGCTCCAAAAAACGAGCCCGAACTCATCTCTAGTGCCCTGCCCATTTCCTTTTTACCCGTTTAATTCTTTCAATGATGTCAAAATATTTCGTCGGACTTCTTATCCAATTTATTATTTTTCTGTCATATCGTATACATTATATTACATTATATTTTATTGTATACATTATATTACATTATATTTTATTGTATACATTATATTACATTATATCGTATACATTATATCATATTATCGTATACATTATTTTATATTTATTAGAATATAGCATGGGTTGATTTTTTGACGGCCAATTATCTACTCGAGGGATATAGGTCCAGGGGGGAATTGCCCTTCGTGGGGGTCTTCTTAAGGGAACCTAACCCGTATTTCCGCATATAAATCCATGGTTCGAAGAAAACCACGAAAACTCCGAACGATTAGGCCGACGGGCTCGATTGGGTTCGAACCCAGCACGTCTTGTCTACCAGCTTCGAGAGCAGAATATTTCGGCCACTGGTGGGGTATTAGAGTATAGGAATATGGGCAGTAAACTGTTATAGGTCGAGAGGCTTTTATACAAGTTGTTTCAGTACCAGTGTTACAAACTTTTAGAGGTTATAGAGAACACTACAACAAACATATTTTGCATAGGAAACCAGAGTTGCAATCTATTTATTCAGGGAAAAATACAGAGTGCTACACTTGTAAACATTTTAATAATTCTTATAACATAGTTAACTTGTTGTGTCAAAAAAGGCTATAGCTTAAATTGTTAGACTTACGCAGCAATTTGATTGGTGCGCCCCATGTATTTTCAACTACATTCCGAAAAGTGGGTCATCTAACTTAGCGCTAACTGGATGCTAATTATGACCATTAGCACCACACGCATTGATACTGTATCATTTAGGGTAGCGTAAGTGGCAACCTAAATAAGACGATGGACTTTTGGGATTGTAGATGACATTACATACGATGAACCAGTAAAATGACTGAGTAATTTTAACACTTTTTGTTATTTCAACGCCTTTTGCACACAGCAGGGTGATTCAACTGTAAATTTTGCTTACATATCTTCATTGCTATTAAAGTTATGAACGAAAATCTAGGCTCAGATAGAAGTGAAACATCCTACATTTTTTGTCTGCATAGATTGATAGAGAGTTTGGTTTCCTATGCAAAAATTGCTTGTTGTAGTGCCCTCTACAACCTTTTAAAGTTTGAAACGCTGGTACTGAAATACCCTGTATAAAATCCGACTTTGTGATCTTGCCATTATCAGTAATAGACCGAGAGCCTGCATCACAGACGATCACCTCATCGAGTTCACGGCTGAAAGTCCATAATTAGTTAAAACTCGATACGCATATTAAAATGCAATTGGTTTACCAAGTCCTATCTTGGTGCAAAACACCTTGAAACCTGATATTAGCGGTCAACTCGTAGGTTTACCATTGTGTTTACCTGCACTCAAAAATATGAAAACATGGATAACTGGGAGAAGGAAAACACAATGATAAACCTAAGAGTCCGCCACTAAAATCGCGTTTTTAGGGGTTTTCCACCAAGATAGGATTTGGCAGACCGATTGCGTTTTAATATGAGAATCCAGTTTTAACTAATTCTGGAATTTCAGAGGTGAACTCGATGAGGTGATTGTCTGTGCTGTCGTCTCCCGGTCTATAAGCTAATATCTGATTACTCACCTAACTTGTATAACCGAATATATGCAGACAGATACTGTCATATACAATTATGTTGGTTGCCTTGGTATGGACAAACACTTCATATATGCATGGCTGCAACAGGCGACTATATTCTATTCTATTCGCACCACTATTAAAAAAAACAGATTTTATAGTATATTTCTCTTGCAATTGTTCTCGTACAGAATGTCAATAACTTTGGTTTTGAGAAAGTGACGAATGAAAAATTAGTCGCCCGTGGCAGCCCTGTATATGAACAGTCGCTCTGTGTTTATGGGAATAATTTGGTAAATAACAATGTTCTATAACATATGAGTTCGGAGATTCGTGAGTGGTAAAAACCTGTATTGCTCATCCTAGTCTTAGACGTTCAGAAATTATCGAAAAAAACGCTTATATTGTTTTCAGAATAATTTTGTATAATATTATACATATTGGTGCAAGCGCATTAGAATTATGTATCTACCAGCCCTACTAGCTCCTTTTAAACACCTTCAAATTGGTGAATTGTGTTTATCTGAGTGACTATTCAACGTTTTATTATTATATAAGGAAAATGTACAACAGCAGAATTCACAAGATCTAAAAAAAAATTACTGTCTAATTTTTCAATTTTTTAGAAATTTTAAACAAATTTTAATCTTTTTCATAAATGTAATTATTATAGAATTTTAAAAGTTGTAAAAATGCAATAGCATTACAACTATAGCATTTTATTTAGTTTTAATTATTGCTACTATTGGTCTAACCAACGCTAACACACTACTCGGCGACATAACCTAAAACTATATACTACATTCATCCGAATATAAATTTCAATTTGTTGTTTGACTTACAAATACTGATATTGCATCTAAACGTTTAGTTTCACGAAAGTTACAAACATTGCATTGTTCAAATAATCAAGCTGCATTTATCCTCTGATTTATGCTCTAGATTAATGGAAGATTTTCACGTTTACATCATGCAAAGCGGATGTTAACAGAATTCAGAGAATGAGCTGTTTGCTAAGCAATCCTTAAAATATCAAAATAAACAGCTCTTCGGTAATGAGTACGCAAGGAAGCCTCGTCGTTCCTTTAACTTTGACATTAGTTTCTAATGCAGACCTCTGCACTGAAAGCTTTGAAACCATTACATAATATCTCTTTCGAGCTAAGAGCAAAATTGGTTGATTTCGAAGTTATAAACAGGAAGCGAAAGAGGTAGCGGTTTTAGTAATATTGCGATGTTAAAGTTGAAAATGTTCGTAATATAAGGCTGCTTTTACTAAATGGTATTCAAACCGCTCTGCTTAATTCCATCATGATATATTCCGTTGTCATTTTGCTGAATATGATACAGACTTTAATATTAGCAAAGAAATTAAAGTTCAACTGATTTGAATGCATGATTTTAATCAAGGGCTCACCGAAACAGGTTTTTTTAGACCGACATCGAATTTCGGTAATCTTCTTATTTTCGGCTGAAAAGAAAAATGAAAATGTCCAAAAACATTTTTTAAGTAATTAATACATACATACATAGAAATAATTATTAAGTAGTTATTGGTGTTTATTAAATTTGCATAATTATTAATTATATGTGTGGCTCAAGTTGGCTCTATATGCCTTTGACCAAGACTTTTTCATATAAAACAAAATGTTAGTAATTCATCAACGACACGGAAGGATTTTCCATTTATACGAATTTCACATAATTAAAAAATGTTTACATACCTCAATTTATCTTTTATAATAATCTTTTTAATGATCATCTGTTCTACTAGAATTTTCTGAAAGAGTATTCGAAACACTTCTGCGGTTCCACAGTAAACATTTTCTATTACCGTTAAGTTTGCAGCGTTCAATGAGACCTAAAAAGCGTTTTCAAAGTCTGTTCCTATATGCATAGCATGCTTTATAATTTGTACTCACACCTTGAGTCAGTGATGACTGATAATTTTAAGCAGGGATGTTCACAGCATTAAAGATTATCTAATTTGAGCCGACACAGCACGAATTAATGAGTATTTTTTTAAAATTTCCGAAGGAAGAAACGAGAATTTCGGAATACAGATAGTTTCGTTTGATTTTCGGTCCAGCGGAATTTTCTGCAGAATATTCACCGAAAACGAATTTCAGGCTAAACTCAAATCTTAGACCGAAAACGAAAATGAATTTTCGGTCGATCTATACTTTAATACAGCATCCCTGTGAAATAAGAATTGAACATTTAACAAATATGTCTCAAATATTTCATCAAAATATGTTTAAACATTTAAAATTCGATCAAAAACGAAAATCAGCTTTTGATTGTGAAACATTTTCCAAGAGTAAAAGAATATTAGGAAAAAATGTCATTTTTTCATACAATCAAGGGAGATAGTTCGAAACACAACTCAAGATCATATAACTAAATGAATATCCAATTTTGGAAATCGCTATCCATATCCGGTAATGATTGCAAAACCTTTTTTGCTGCCTTGTATGTGACTTATAGCACCAGATTGCCTCCAGCAATTCTCTACAATAGTCAGTCTTTTAACGGAAATCTTTTGTGTGCCCTTGTAAATAAACTGTATATGCTACATACTTCATGTTCAATGTCAAATATTCTTTGTACACCTCAATAACATATAAAGATTGCATGGCAATCCGAGTACATTTATGAAGTTAGAGTACAGACAGACGGGCAGACAGATAATCCGAATTTGCAAACATTTTTTTCAAATATACTGAAAACTGTTAATTAGCAATAAGGCAACTATTTGTGAAGTGGAAATAATGTTTTCCCACTTATTATTGAACAACAAATAATCTTGAAACGAACAGTAAATTGCTGAACAGAGTATTCAAGCAGTTCTAAAGTTAATTAAATACTTTTCATATTTATAACAACAACAAATAAAACAGAAAAAATAGAAATTTATTTTATGAACTTGACAACAATTATAATAACACACGGGTTAATTAAAAAAAATCTGCAATATTAGAGTTTAAGTTAATCTTTTTTGAGTTAGAAAAAAGTAGTTCTCATTTGATTAAGTTGGTTTTATTATTACAAGAATTTACTCGTCACTCTTGTTAGTGTAATTTTATGTAATGAAGTTGCTCGTATGATGCTCATCAGTAATTGATAGGTTTTATAGCTGATATTTTTTTTACACGCATTTTTACACAATACTTGCTGTAGGCAATATTTTTTGTAAACACATGTATTTGATCATTTAAATTTAAAAAGAAGCATTTTAAATTCGAATATGGGTAGTGAATAATGCAGAGATTGCTTCAAGCAAGAAACTATCTTAATTTTAATAAATTTTCTTTACTTAATGTACTTTTAAATAATTCTAACTTACCTTAAAAGCAGAAGCTGTCTTCAGTTTAATTTTTGTTTTATTTTTCTCTTGTCTTTGTACTTTTTCTTCTTGCAAAAATAATTTTAATTTTATGAGATTGAACAAAGCGCATCTGAAAAATATCTGGCATTTTTGTTTAAAAACTAAATTTCTTTTCTATGGAAAAATGGAAATTAATTGACTATGTTACCATTATTTGTACCCTGAAGTAATTTTTTTTCGTGTATTACTTTATATCTTTGAATAGTAATAAAATTTATATTGCTTAAAGCTATAAAATGTAATTTAAAAATCTATAATTATACAGTAGTAACAATCTATATAGTACTATTTCTAACCTCGGGTAAAATTTCTAATGTGCAGTGTTATTATATAAAAGTTTCCTTTCCGAGAAATTTGATAAATTAAGAACTCGTTTAAAATCAATTATTTTTTTTTTCAAAAAGCGAAAAAATCTTATCTAAAAGATAAAAATATCACTTAACTGAACATAAAGTATTCTTTTGATAGCATTAATCTATGTTTTATGACCATAATTTTTACTTAAACATGGGGTATTTTAAACAATTGTTTAAATTGTTGACGCTATCCTATTCAATATTTTCTTTGAACATATTATTAAAAGCTTTCCTAATTGTACATTTTGTGCGCGATATAATATCGTACAGCTATTGCAATACATTTTAGATTCATTTAAAAATGCTTATAAAATTAACTGATGCAAAAAGAAAAGTTAAAAAAGTAAAAATAAATACAAGAAAAGAAAAAAAAAATTTCTGAAATATTCCTTCAATGATATTCTTCCTGATATTGAAAAACAAAATAAGAAATATTCCTTCATATCCACATGACGCGGATCTCTAGAATTAAAAAAGCATATTAGTTTCTACCAATAAAAAAAAACTAACAGTGGAAGACAACGATCATAATTTTAACTTAATTATGGGATATTTTAAACAATTTTGAAAATCGTTGACGCTACACTATTCAATGTTTTCTTTGAACAGATTATTATTTATAAGTTTCGCTAATTGTACATTTCGCTCGCTATATCATATCCTACAGGTATTGCGTTACATTTTACATGAATAGTAATAATCTCTTAATGGGACAAGGGACCTCTCAATCATTTTTTTATTTTTTTTAAAATTCCACCTTAAATACCATTCAAGGGCACATTATGTGAATAATGGTATATATTTATTACACGATAAATTAAAAAAAAATTGGAGAAAAAAAAAGAAAATTTCCTGAATATTTTAAGCATTATGAAGAACTTTCAAAATGTCCCAACCTCACTCCATATCAATTAAAATCAGTATAGCGCTATACTGATGGCCCGGGTTCGAGTGCCGGCTTGGAATCTTTTTCACTATGTTGGCCTTTGCGCCTTTTAAGCAATTACTTCAAAATTTGATTTTCATTTGAAATATTGTATCCAAGGCGAATGTTTCCCTCTGGAATAATTTCCATGTATTAGTAAACATATAAGCATTAAAATACGCATGCTGTGAATATATTTGAATAATTATAAACATATTGTACAAAGTTTAGTAACTAGTTGATGGCTGAAAAAAATTATTGATATACGATTGTTTGTAAGAACAGATCTTTTGTTTATGAATTCCCATATGAGGAAAAGTTGCGGTCTCGATTTTTCTTTTAAATTTGAGATTTCTCACCAGTTAAGAATCGCATTCTATTGCTTTCTGAACAAGTAGTTATTGAAGTTTTAAAATTTCCCATATAATTTTTGCAGAAAATTTTTCAGCTGCAATAAATATTTTGATTTTCGAAAACTTAGGATTTTTTCAGTTTTAGCATCAAGTTGTTTCGGGTTTCTAGGAATTACTGACCTACATTTTGCCTCAATATAAGAGTTGAGGTTCTCGGAACTTAGGTTATTCAGTACAATGTAAGTTGTACAGTACAATGCAGCTGCCCAGTGTCAAATAGTTTTATGTAATTGGTAATACAAAGCGAGTTTACTTTGTAAAAAAATATTCTTTATGAAGCAAAATTCCCAATTAACCAAGTTAAGTATTCGCGAAGTTGAAATGATCTTAATTTTTTATTTCGCGAATAAGCAAAACTCGCAAATGTTAAGGGATTACTGTATTTAAAAATACTTATAAAATTAACGGTAGTAAAAATAAAAGTTAAAAATATAAAAAGAGATACAAGAAAAGAAAAAACTTTTACATAACAAAATTTGAAATATTCCTTCATATCCACATGACACAATCTGTAGAATTTGTTTTATTCTGAGAAGCATGTGTAAAAATAATGTGAAGACTGAAAAGAATTTAATTGTCCTAAAAAGCTCTTCCATTTTCATGATTTTATTACAAACACAAATGAACAGTTACATGTATGGAAAATAGTGCAGTAATAGTAATACGTATGCAAGTGTTTTTGCATCGATTTCTAAACCTCTATATGTGTATCGTTGGTTACACGAAGCATGTCAAGCCGATACTCGCCGACGTTTCCTCTAGTGCTTTTTTTTTTTTATTTGTCCACTCTTTGCTTCATTCAATATTGAGCCAGTATTTCTTGTTCCATTCGCAAACTGGTGGAAATGGACACAAGAAACTCGTGGAGACTGACTCATCATTGGATAAAGCAAGGAGTGCATGAAAAAGAACATCATAAGAAAACATTGGCGATTGTCACCGTTACACGTCGTGGAAACAAGAGTGCACATATAGAGGTTTATTAATTGATGCAACAAACCCTTCAATATTTAGTCCTAATATTATACTATTTTGCACAGATGTATCTCATCATTTGCATTTGTAATAAAAGCTTGAAATTGTAAAGACACTTTGTGGACACCCGGTACATTTACTTATAACAGGCGGTAACAACATGTAACGGGTGATCAAGAAGTTCCGGTAGTTTTGAAATATTAATAATTAGTAAACTGTGTACAACAGAATGTTGCGGTTTTCACGAAAATGCTTAAAAACATGTGGGATTTTTTTTTTTTTTTTTTTTTTTTTTTTTTTTTTTTTTTTAGAAATATATATATTACATTAGTTAAATTTTTTGCCAACATGTGGCGCTGAAATTGATAATATAGTTTAGCTATGGTATACTATATCTCACTAAAAAGAAATAATCAATGTCCAAGAGTTACAACTTTTCAGCATGACGCCCATTACTTATAAGTACCGCCGTGAAACGATGTAAAACATGCACATCATTGAAGAGCAGTTCAAGGGGTGTCTCTGAAACGTGATTGTGTATAGCATCTTTCAACTGGGTCAATGACACAGGACGACCTTTGTACACATGTGACATCTGCATCGTGTTCTACCTCGTTCGCGACTGCAACAGACGCTTGAGGTCTTCCGCTTCTTTGAGGATCTTCCAATGAGCCCGTTTATCAAAACTTTTTATCATAGCTTTTAGATTTGTGACCATCATATGTCTTTTTCCGGTTATAACTCCACGCATTGTAAGATGAGAACGCGAAGTTAAACTTGCCGATTCCTCCTTTTTGTAAAACAGATTAACTAACAAAGCTTTGTCACATGTCTAAACATAGCAGTTACACATCAAATTTCGTATCAAAATTCCTTTTAAATGCAATTTCTTTAACCTTCGAAAAAGAGTTTAAACAAATAGTCATTAAAGTGAAATGTGAGGAAAGGTGTTGCGCAATGAACTCGTCTGCGTCTATAACGCCTGGTATAGGTACTTTTGATTGTGTACAGCAGCGCCACCTGTTGATAAAAAAATTTACTATTTATTTAAAAAAAAATTCATTATAAACAAAAATCCCACACTTTTCTGAGCATGTTTGTGAAAACCGCACCTTTCTGCTGTACATAGTTTTCTAATTATTAACATTTCAAAACTCCAGACACTTCTGGATCACCCAGTATAATAATAAATTATAAACAGATTAAGTTAAATAATGCTATAAAAAGTGATAAAATATCTTTATTAAGATTGATGAACGTTTCATCGCACAAACGGCGACATTTTCAAAGTCATTCATGATAGAAAATTATTTTCTATCATTCTATCGCCTTTGAAAATGTCGCCGTTTGTGCGATGAAACGTTCATCAATCTTAATAAAGATATTTTATCACTTTTTATAGCATTATTTAGCTTAATCTTATAGTGGCGGTTCAAAAACATTTCAAAACATTTTCAAGAAATCCTTGCCTTTAATAAATGTCTATATCACTTTTCCCGGATACGATTTTTAACTAAGCTCATAATTACCAGAACGCAAATAAAAGATAAGAATATTATAAATAAACTATTCGCATTTCTTCGAATATAGATAACTTTATAAACAACATTTCCCATGCAAAACAAACATAACTGCTATCAACTTTCTAAAGAAAGTTTCTGGGAGCGTTGATTCTGTTCCCTTTAGAAATGCGACAATATTTATTATTTGTTTATTCGCTCCTGGAAATAGAAAGAAATGTGTGTTTTTATTCAAACGAAAGGGAAAAAGTAAATCCTACATAAATTGGTATTTATGAGGTAAATAAAAAAATTCTAGAAGTTACTAGATTAGGTGAAATATTTTCTTTCTCTGAGAAAAATATGGAATGTGTGGAACATTATAAATTTATAATTTGAATGTCAAAATATTTTTTTTAAACAATGAAATAGAAAAAGGAATCTAAAGCAGTTGTCTCCATATAGCATAATTTATTCTAGAGCAGCGATTTTCAACCAGTATGCCATAAAAAAGAATCTGGAGTGTGCTGTATAAATTTTCAATTCAAGTTTCATGAAGACTGTATGCATTAACAAAACATCTTTTTCTTCTTTTTTATTGCGATTCTTTAAATTACTAATGGTCTCTTCTCTATACCATCTGCACTCGCCAAAACCTATCCAGAACCCGCAGGCTCTAAGTAATGCGTTAATTTGTTCTGTTTTAAAAAGATTATCCGATTACGAAAGATTGAACGTTATTATCACGAAAAGTGGCGTTCTTCTAGAATCATGTTGCCATGAAAGTATTGTTACGAGAAACCTCAATCTCTTTGATTTGAAATCTATTGAAATTTTCAAGTGATCCATTTAACATTTAGCCATTTCAATCTTTAATTATGTGAAATTATAATCTCGATAATAATTAAAGCTTTAGAAGCATCTGATATACTATATGCATAATGAAAATGGGTACTTACTGATAGATTTCCGATGCTGTCAAGGATAGTAAAGTCTACTTGGAAGTTCGATGGGTTTCAAGTATCTCCTCTTAATTATCAAGAATCAGAAATCATTTCGCTAAAATTATATAAATAAAGATACTTATTCAATTTTCTATATTCTCTCGATAATCTTATTGTCATATGTGAGCCATAATAAATAGGTTCCATTACGAATCGGTGATAGATCTTATCAATTATAAAATAAAGAAAATGACCAAAAGATAGAGCGGATTTTCATACAACTTCTTGAACTATTATTTTCGAAACTATGATCATTTTGTAATTAATTAATTAATTGTAACATTTAATTTTTTTTTTTTAAACAGAAATTGATTTTTAGAAGCTTGAAATAAGCGAATCCAAAATTACTGCTCATTTCACATAATAGGTTTTGAGATATGCTTAAAAAATATTCGCATTGTACTCTGTTATGTAATGATTAAAAATAAGTTTAATATTAGAAGTTTCAAACTATAAATATGTATAATTCTTAAACTGCTTGACCGAATAACTTATCGTTTAGTATCGTAAGATAAATTTTACACTAAAACCCAAATGTGGTGTCAAAAATATGTGTTAGTATTAAAATTTTGGCAAAATTTCTATATATAGACCACTTCTAAGCTCATTTTAAGTATACCATAAATTTATAGATGTTATTATAAATCAGTTAGTGTCAGTTATATTTTTATACGATGATTTGCGGCTGAATTAGTAAAGGGTTTTTTTTTTAATTTTTTTTTTTTTACTTTTTACTTTTTTCTTTAAAGTGCATAAAAATGTAAAATGTAGCAGTCCTCATCTCAGTACAATGAGAAATGAAATTTACTGTTACATTACCTATTTATCCTTCAAAATAAAGGGTTATTACAAATGAATCATTGGGTTTTGATGCGTTACTACGTGCGAACTAGGAAACGTATATGTTTCCATGACAATTCAAACGAGAGGTCGTTAACTACAGTTTTGCGCTGCGTATGTGTCATGCGTATGTGGTTGCCATGGTTACTGTGCGAACGTGACATTCAAAATGGCGAATGGATAGCAGAAATCTTCCACACAGTTGGCTGTGGAATGGAAAGTTCGCGGCTAATGCAATTTGTTGATTTCTTGGGACTACGGATGAAACTCTCTCTAACTCGGTTCACTGTTTCTTCAGTAGCGCTTGGTCGGCCGGAACTTTGGTCTTTACATAAACAACCGGTTTCTTTGAACTGTCGATAACAGCGCAGAATGCTTTGTTGGGTTGGTGGTTTGGATTTGTATGCCTTCCGGAATGCTCTCTGAACGGTTATAAGCGATTCACACTTTGAAAAGTCTAGTACACGAAACGCTTTTTGCTGTCCAGTCGCCATTTTGAATATGACGTTCGCGCAGCAACCATGGCAACCACACGCGCATGACACATACTCAGCGCGAAACTGTAGTTAACGTCCTCTCGTTTGAGTTGTCATGGAAACATATACGTTTTCTAGTTCACACGTAGTAACGTATCGAAACCCGATGATTCATTTGCAATAACCCTGTATTTAAAAAAAAATTGCTAATTTATTGGGGAAAATATTTGCCGATCTTCATAAACTATGAGAGCATTGTTAGAATAGAGAACGTAACATAAATTATCTAACGTATAAAAATTAGCTTAATGTTAGAAGTTTCAAACTATAAATCGTGTAATTCTTAATCTACTTCATCTAATAACTTGCCGATTGATATCGCAAGCTACATTTTATACTAGGATGCAAATACAGTGCCAAATTTAGGCGTCAATATTGAAAATTTGGCACAATTTCTATATGTAGACCACCTCTAAGCAAATTTTAAGTGTATCATTAATTAGTAGCCGTTATTACAAATCAATTACACAGTAAAAAATTTATGCAACGCTACTCAATAATATTGGGGACAGCCTAGCTAGCTCCATTTTATTGAGTAATTTAACCAATATATCCGGTGTTACGTTACTCTAATGTGTAATATTACACCAGTTATATCAGTTTAAATTACACCACTCTATAAGTTAAATTACTCCATAAAATTCGAATTTTATGGAGTAATGTTACATAAAGTTTTTCAGTGTAGTATCAGTCATATTTTTTATCGTGATTTGCGGCTGAATTAATAAAGGATTTCTTTTGGTCGTTTTTATTTCTTTCAAGCGCATAAAATGTAAAATGTACTATTCATCATCCCAGCACATGTGAAATGAAACTTACTGTTATTCTACGTATTTTCCCTTCAAAGTATGTAAAAGAAATTGCTAATATACTGATGACAATATTTGCCGATCTTCATAAACTTTGTGAGTATTGTTACGAGAAATTACAATCTATTTGATATCAGACCGACTGAGAATTTCAATGGATTCATTTTCCACAGAGCCATTTAAACCTTTAATAATGTACAATAATAATCTCAATAATAATTAAAGTTTTAGAAATATCTCATGTATATGTTAATGAAAATGGTTACTTGCTGATATGTTTTCAATGATGTCAAGGATAACAGAATCTTGGTTGAAGCTCAATAAATTTGAAATATCTTAATTATGAAAATCAGAAATCCAAGTAACTACAACTGTCTAAGTTAAGATATCTAAGTTATGATAAATAATTTCGATTATGAGACGATTATAGATCTCTGTCAATTAAAATAGATTGAAAATGGCCGAAGTGTGAGTGAAGAGGAATAAATCCTGTTCAATTATTAATTAGTGCAAATTTTAAATTTGCATCAAGCAGAAAGATTTTTTGAGAAGCCAAATAGATTTTTTAATGAGAAATATAATAAAAATTTACATGAAATTCCAATATATATTTTTTTTTTGCATTAATTAAAAAAATGACTTTATATTGAAAACCTCAAACATCTTATCATAATTAATTTCAGTTCAAAATGAGATACATTTGTTGGGCTATATTGTAATTTATAAAATAGTTCTCATTTCTTATTTTATATTTCTAATTTGTTTTTTCATTGTAAATTTTTTCATAGTCACTTAATTCAACTTCATTTTGCTTTTTTACTCGATCCAGTAATTTGATACCGGCATATGAATCGTTCTACAGTTAAGATATGATTCATCCATTTATCGATTTCACGATCGGTTCTTTTCGTGATATACAGAGTGTGTTCACAAAGTTTCAAGACTGGTCTGAGAATACAAAAGTTATCAAACATGTTTGCACAGCGAACTAAAATTCTTCGCCATATGACCCTTGTGCATCAAAACACCGCTGCGAGCGTTTTTTCCATGGTTCATAGGCTCCCTGGACGTCTTCGCGCGCAAGACTGTTAAGAGACCTCGTCAAAGCTGCCTGGATCACTGGAATCATGTCGAATCACTTCCCTTTCAGGTATTTCTTAATCCGAGGGAATAAAAAAAAGTCACTGGGAGCGAGCTTGGAGCTGTAGAGAGCTTTCGGCAGTATTGCCACGTTAAACTTAGCTAAAACTTCGCAAGCGGCATGTGAGAGGGCGCATTGTCGTGGGGAACAATCCAAGGGGTGTGCCACTCCGCACTTTGACGTTTCGTTTCAGGATCATACTGGTAGACCAAGGTCTCATCACCAGTAACAAATTTATCCACAACATTGGGATCGTCTTGCAAGCGACTTAGCCAGTTTTCCACGAGAGTCAATGACATGCACTCACTCCACTAGCGATCTACTTACTCCAATCAAGGTTCTTCTACATAAGGTTGTTCCATTTGAAGGATAGCCAATCAGAGTAGAGCAGGACTGAAACGTCACGTGGCGGACAAGATCGGAGAAAGACCGTCCGTGACAATGTAAATAGATGAGTAAAAGAACGGAATATGAAGTAAATAATTAAAAAAAAAAAACAGATTCTCGAAAGTAAATTGAACGAAATCACTTTTCCTTAAAATAATTTGTTCAAACACTGATTGGAGTTAGTTAAATATAACATACATAATGGTTAAATAATATTGCGATACATTTGTTTCATTCAAATACTTCAGTAAATTCGCGAAAAAAATTACATTTTTAATGCGTAAAAGTACAAATGAAAACTTTTAAACTATTGTAAAATAAAATGAATGGATGAATTATATGAATATGATGGCACAGCAGTAATAATAAAAAGACTAGAATTAACAAACAGAATAAATTAAACAAAACTTTAACAATAATCCATTGTCCGATTACTAGATATAAGTTTTCAAAAAATTTCGAATGTCACTATGCTTATTCAGGATCAAAATCAATATGATTCCAATATCTGTAACAATATATATACACAGGGCTTAGTTTATAGCAAAAAAAAAAAAAAAAAAAAAAAAAAAAGGTACCGGAGCTCTAATATTCTGCAGTACTAACAACAAAGTTTATAATCCCCTGCGCTCCCCCCCACATACGCATATTTATATTTCATACACTATTTCAAATTTTAAAGCAATTTTGTCTTCCTCAAAAAGAAATTTATGTTTTTGACATACCTTTAGGCATTAATATCTAATAAATTCTAATAAATGAACAGAGCAAAAACATTAAAATTAGGAGTGGGAAATTTTCAGAAAATCCTACTCGTCAGGGACTTCTTTGTATTGGTGCGCAGTATTTATAAACTCTGGTCTGTTCTGACTAATATTTAAATATTCACTAAAAATAAAGAAGTACTGGAGTTGCGCTCCTGTGGTATTCGGAGCAAATTAAACACCGTGTAGAACTAGAAAGTTAATCAGAGAGAATATTTTAAAAACACGAACAAAAAGCAGCGAGTAAAAACGGCAGAAACAGTTGCGACTAATTCTGACATTCCTCATCGCCATTCTGAAACCATTGAAAAAAAAAAAAAAAAAAAAAAAACCTACACAGGACACACTATGTCACATACGTAAGCGCTTTGGTAGGAAAGAACGCAAAAGATTAGAGATGGGAAAGAAAGATATAAAAATTTAGGCTTTGATTTTTTACAAACACTATTTCCGCTAAATTTCGGAGTGAGCGCCGGTGAATTCAGACCAATATTTAAATTTACACTAAAAACAAAGAAGTAGCCGAGCTGAGAATCAAACAGAATATATTAACGATAATATCCAACGCAAATTAAGCACTGCTTATAGGCTAATACTTCAACCCCACATTAATTTTCATCTTAAATTTCTAATCCATTTTATTAATCAGAGTAACAAGAATATAATATTTAATAAAATAAATATCATCGTTATTCTGTTTGCGAATCGCCGGGTTAGCTAGATACGAAGTGCATGTCGCTGCATCAGCAACCGATGTACAACAAAACTACGAAAAATCGAGAAAATCGCACAAACATCGTTATCACAGCGCTTCCTTCCAGGGTTACATATCCATTTTCAACTGGGATCTGGCGTCAATAGCCAAAAATATGCGTATGAAGTTTGGTTCAAATCTATGCCTAACTTTGTATGCTTTCCTGTGAATCAATAATGAAAATGGAACAAAAATCGCTATTACAGCGCCCCCTCCCGGCGGAATATCCCCAAATTTAACCTTGACATGCTGGCTATAGTCAAAAATACATAACTTCGTGTACTTTCCGATGATATAATGAGACATACATATATACGGACAGACAGATATTTTGTAAAAACATATTTTTCGGGATCTCTGACATTTAAAACGTGTAAATCCGTCGAAAACTGGAAGTCGAACAAAAATTCGACTACAATACGTTCTTCTGTTATAGATAAAAGAAAGTAAAAAAAAAAAAGATAATGCTAAAGCAAATATTTTAATAGAGGATTTTTTTTTAAAGGTAAAAAAAATCCCTATAACAAAAGAAAATTTTTAAATTTTTTATGCAATTTTTGACGTTTCCTTTTTTAAATTTTTGCGGCGATTTTTCCATATGAGTAAAAGGAATCCGGCTTTATTGTTTTAGCCCACTGTTGTATTAAATCTTGTCATTTTTTTTCAATAAAGTTTATTCGGAGTTCGTACAGAGATTTTCGCATTTTTCTCGAACTTTTTATGCGATTTTTAGAATTTTGAGATTTATAAAAGGAACTCGGTTACCAACTTTTAGCGAAATATAATAAATTTTCTCCTCTGCGAGTTTCGAACTTTTTTTCCCGCACTTCATGGCGATTTGTCTGCATTTGTGAAAGAAATCTTGTTTTAATCTTTTATTCTAATATAGTAAATGCTATCCTCTTTTTTTTTTTCTTTCATTAAAGTTTATTCTGAATTTCTCACGATTCTTTTATGCAGTTTTTAGAGATTTTCGCGTTCTGCAGGAATTTTTTGACGTTCGTAAAAAGGAATTCGGTTTTGAAATTGTAGCTTAGTACAGTAAATTTTGTCCTTTGCGATTTTAGTGTTTTTCTTTGCGATTTTCCAGAATAATAATCGCCAGTTAACAAAATGCCCGGATTTTGAAGAATTCGAAATTTCGACTTCCGGATTTGAGACTATGTACTGTATTGTTAAGTCTGTATACGTGTTCTCCGAGAGTTATTAGAACACGTTGATATAGTGCATTCACTAGGTTTTTTAAAAAAAAGGCTGTTAAAATAATATAAAAATTAAAATCATTCACAGAAAAAAAAATCCAACGCAGAACAGCATACAGAATACTATTGAAACGAGCGAAGCGAGGCGAATCTGTCCGCCACGTGACGTAATGCGCGAGCAGTTAAGGAATCTCTACAGTTGGCGCCAGGGGCGCGCCGACCCAGTGTGCAAAGTGTGCACCGCACACAGGCGCCAGAATAGTAAAGGCGCCAAATATTTTAGTCGAAGCTGAAAATTTTCAAAAACTTTTATCCAATTTAAATTTATTAAAGCGGTATTTAAATCGAAAGTACGTCATTTTGAGTTCATTTGTACTTTTAAAATATATGAAATTTGCAGATGCTTGTCTGCGGCGTAGCTTTAGGGGTGGGGTGGAGGAGAGAGTCTCAAACAGAAAGGCACAACGGTGTCGAAAGGTAACGGTCGAAAGGCGCCTCGTTGTCGAAAGGTCACAGTCGTAAGGCACCACGGAAGGCTTAAGGGCGCCGTCAATCACCTAAAATAAATTTAAAAAAGCTAGAAACATAAAAAATTCGGAAGGGCGACCGCGAATGTCCCTTTTGATATCCCTGCTCTAGATCAGGGCTGTCCAGCTTTTTAGAAAGCAGGGAGGCACTACAGCTGGTAGCAAACATGGAAGGCTCGATTATTCAAATAATTGAAAATATATAACACTTTTATCTTAATGTAGTATTGTAGTGATACACATACTGACGATATAAAAACGGGTAGATGTTATATTGCAGAATAGTAAAGCAACATAAGCCTCCAGGTTATGCACGGTACCCATGTAAAAGTAAATTGCCGAAAAAAGCACAAATCAATCATAGCAATCGGCTACATTATAACAAAAACAATAAATAAATAAAACAGGATGTAGCTCAAAATGCAATGAATGTAAAAAAAGAAATGAAAAACCCCATTCGATTCCAAAAATATTTAATAGTCACGCCTATCATTGTATGCAACGCATAAAAATGAGCTCATGAACATGTAAGAAAGTTTCATGTCATTTACAGTCGGGAAACATGTTTTTGAGAACAACCTCAAAATGAATTATGTTTTATTGAAATTTTAATTGTATATTTTATAGATTTGCTTCAAACAAAGAATAATCGGTAAAAAGCGAGTTTCACTCGCGTACAGAGAGTTCATACAATAAATTTATTAAATACTAACTGCAATCTTAGAAAATATAGTCGTTAAACGAATAATAAGACTTTGCAAAAACTTGGAATTATTTTATTAAATATTTTTCAATTCAATTGAAATGAAAAACGCTGACTATTTATCATTGTGATCCGTCTTACCTAAAACAAAGACCTTGTACAAAGTTTAATCTTGCCATTGTGCTAAGTGCGCTTTGAAAGGAGGTCGCAAAGTTGCATGGGCACTTTGGTTTGTGCCACATTTTTTATTAATATCTCGCCTAATTATCGACATTTCTTGGATGATTTTGCGTCGATAAGGCACATCTAACTCCTCTTTCAACCTCAACTCCCCCGCTGAGCGCCCTCCAGATAAAGTTTATCTGTAACGAAAAACTACGATTTTCTGAAAAACTATATGACCTAGGATAATTGCTATAGTTTTAATGCAAGATTTAAATAAATTCCAACTACTACTAATTTTTCCGTAATTTTATTTTCAGTAGATTCGGAAATAGGAGGGGGGACATAATTTTGCCATACATTTTCGACAAATTTCTGAAAATATAATAATATCTAAGAGTAAAACAAATATATTTTTGAGTTCTGTGTTAAGAGCTTTTTCAAACGATACCCATCCCCCCTTTGATGATTTTTAAATGAACCTTAAATTTGTATGATTTTATATCTTTAACTTGATTTTTTCTGAAATACGTACCCACTCACTATCACTGTGTGAAAATGGGGGAGAAGCTGCCAATTGTTCAGGTTTGTTATGTAATTTGTCTTCATGGTTTTTGGAAAATTGTATGTGGTAATAATGAAAAAAATTAAAACTTTAAAATGACCTCTACTTACTGATGAAAAAATGAGTTAAGAGGAGAGGAGTGAGTGCTTCGTAAAGTACAGGCCAAAAGCTTTAAAACGATATGTCACATGAAAAAATTTCTTTTATCGCCCCCACTGGGGAATGCTCTCTAATAATCTGGGGTCAAACATAGACCTCGCCAATCCAAGGCCCGTGAAGAATTTCACTTTCGGTCAAGCATTCAAATGAGCTGCTCACATCTTGCTGCAGCTTAATTAGGAGCTCACTCAGAAAATCAACCCCCAGGGGATCTGAGTGAGAGGGGTGGAAAGGTTCATGATACAAAAGAGTGGTTCAAGGGTTTTCCGATGATATATCACATGAGGGTTTAGCAGGCGTGCTGCGTACGCACTGCAAAATCTTGCAAAAATACAAATCTCGAATCTTTTAGTTCCACATTCCTACACCAGGAGGAACTCTATTCTTAACAAAACTGTTTCTGAACGAAATTATGTCAAACAACCTACCCATAGTCAGTATATATTATTCATTAGCCATATATTAGTATATATTAGTCAAGGGGGGGGGGGGGCGGACTTAAGCAAGAATTTAAGTTATTTGCTGAAATTACTATTCGAAAATAGTGGTAAGTACACTTTTGAAATTTTTATATTAAAAGTAATATTTATCCCAGAGCTCCGTCAAAAATCCTCATCTAAAACGGTAGAAAATGGTACAGTTTTAAATATTAGATCCCCCCCCCCAACAAACAAAAATTATCGCCTGCCTCCCCCCCCTGAAATTTGATGCCCCCTACTTTTTAAAATCTTTATTTTGTGTTATAAACTGTTTGAAAGTTCCAAATCGATCAGTTCGTCAGTTTTTTTTTTAATTTTAACAAATTCGCGTTTCAACAAAGCATTTCTTTTCCTTTTTAAAAATCGAATTTTTTATAAAAACTTGCGGATGGATTTTTATAAAATTTGGGTATTATTAAACAGCGTTTAAAGATAGGGCTAGATGCATAACTTTAAAATATCTAAATGGTGTATTTTAAAAAATTTGATGGCGTTCCAAAGCATCATACTATAAAAATCAATTGTGGTTTCGAAAGACTGGCTTTTAAATTTAGAGTTTGAAAGGAATCATCCAATTAATTAAATAATTAATATTTAAGTTTGTAATTGAGCGACCATGAAGAAATTTACATATCTGAAATCAGCGAAACATTCTGCATCTGGATGAATAAAAATTAAATCTGTAAATTAATATTTTGAAAATTTTACATTCGTTCGAAAATGTCCACTATTGAAAGACGTCGGTTGTCTGCAATGAACACCTGGCGTCCATGGGAGAGATTTCGAATCTTTCTTTAGAAGGAAATAAAGATTTTTTATAAATTCATTTTTCGCGGATTTTTTGACTTCCTGAAACCGTACCGGAATAATTTTTAGAATTTCTGAAAGAGGGAATTTTTTTTTTTTTTTTTTTTGCGTCTGGCAGGGGCGCCATTTGAGGTGGGCTGGGGGGGAGGCAATACCCCCTCCTCCCCCCAAGGAATTTGATTTTTCAGAAAATTTACCAACCATCAATTGTCAGATTCAAACAAAAATTAAAATATTGCTCAGAAGCTAAAATAATTTATCAGATTTAATTGCAATAAAAATATATTCATTAAATAAATACTTTATAGATAGAAATTAATAATTATCAAAAAAATTTCCTATTCGAACTTTCTTAAGGCGAGACATATATCGTACTTTGGCTAATTTTAAAAATACATGAGAGATATTTTCTTTTATCAATTGCTTCTCAGCTTTGTGCATCTTGATCATAGGAAAACTAGGCCCCTCATGGCTAGAAATTCAGGGATAGTTTTTTCAAATAGTTTTTTTTTTTTTGTGGAGGGAGGGGTTGATGGGGCAAGTATAATAAGGATAAATAAATAGTAAATAAAGTAAATAAGGATATAAGTTCTTAATTATCCTACTTTTTTACTTTTTTGGATTATTAGTGTCACATTATACTTACTGCAATCATTGCAATGTTAACAAATTATTTAATTGTGTATTTGCTTTATTAAATCATATTATATATGGTACACTCTCAAAATTCTTCAACTCCTAGGAATGGAGTCTGCGCGCACCCGACAAAACAATTTCTTCAACCCAAAAACCGACAGACTTCCACCAAATCCCAAAGTAAAAGAAAATTACTCCATATTTTAACACGGTTATAAGAAAGAACTAGTCTGTAATTTTATCCCTTATGTACAGAAATGAACACATGGGTTATTACTATGGGCCACCATTAATAGTCAAATCTATAGTTTTACATTTGGAAAATATTCAGGACTTTCTTGTAAAAACCAGGTCATCCCTGCTCCGACTGAAAGAGATAAAGCGCAATCCGAAAAACTTGAAGTGTACCTCACTTGCAACGAAGAAAATTCGTCAACCTATCCTGACGCAGGACTGTAATTTCATTTAAATACGAAAACCGCTAAAAAGATTTCCATTGAAGGCAACCTGACCCGAAATGAAAGAACATTAATCCATATTTTAATACAATTATTGTAAAATAACTCTACAATCATATCTTTTTAAAAAACTTTACTTTTTATGTAGAAAAATGAAGATATATATATATAGTATTCATTAATGTTCAAATATGTAGCTTTTTCATCTGAAAAATATTCAGGATTTCTCTGAAAAATAGTATTAACAATAACCCACCTCAAAATAGTGAAAACGCAATCCGAAACAATTAACGCTTTACCTTAACTTTACTTGCAGAAAATCACTAATGAAAATTTTCTTATCACTATAGATCACAAAAGTTACAAATTTCGTGACCTATTCATGACGTTTGTGGGCTGATTATCTCATGAATGATTGAATTTCATGATTCTTTTTTCGCGATCATCTGACGAAATTTGCGATTTTTTCCGCTACCGTTTCACTGAGTTCATGAATTTTTCCTGAAACTGTTATCGAAATTGGTTTGTATCTTACGACCATTTGTCGAAAATCACAAAATTTTTCCCCGATCACTGACGAAATTCCATAGTTGTTTCTGCGATCTTTTGACAAAATTCGCGATTCTTTTTCACGATCATTAGTTGAATTTTCTACCACCGACTAATAATATTTGCAATTTTTTTGCGCGATAGTTAGACGAAATTTTGTATTTTATATCACCATCGTTTTACTAAACTTTCGTGATTTTTGTGCAATCCTTTTACAAAATTCAAGATATTAGTTTGTGCAATCATTTGACGAAATCTGCATTTCTTTTCGCGATCTCTGATGAAATTAGCAATATTTTCCACGGTCATTTGCAGAAATTAGAGATTTTTTCCACGACGATTTGGGGATTTTCTTTCTCAAAATTTGCAAAATTCGCGATTTTTTTTCTGTGAATTTTCGATTTTGAGAATTCAAAAGAGAAAAAAATCGTAGACTTTCACGAAAATTAAAAAAAAAATTGCATAATAACCACATGTCAGTGAAAGAAGTTAGGGAAGCAAAATCGCGCAGGGCTTTTTTTATTGTGCGGGATTTTTAAATTTTCTGTGAGATTTGTGCAGTTCTGCACGTTCCCTGTTCCTCAAAGAAAAATTTTCCTTGTCCTTCGCCAGGAAACTCTTGAAATGGCGCCCCTGTAGTAAAACCTGAAAAAAAAAAGAAAAAAGTTCCATTTTAGACAGGTCTCTGCCTTAGCAAGTATAATTGTATGATGTTTTTTTCATCGAAATTTGATTTTTTCCCCCTTTCAGAAAGAATTCTTTTATAGACAGGCTTCGTTTTCACAAGTTTTACTGTAATACATCTCTTTTCAGAGCTATATTATATAGTGGATGGTTTATAACAGTCTTTGAGGATACCCCTAAAAACGGAACCTATAATAGAATCCTGTCTAAAAAAAAAACTTTCATATTCAATATATTAAAATTTTACCTGCTAAGACGGAAACCTATTCAAAACGAAATATTTCACTGGTTCTTGAGTTTCCGTATTCAGAGTTTTTATTGTTTTTTAAAGCATGATTCAGTTTATGTTTCTCGTTCGGAGGCGGGGGAGGGGGGGGGGGCGGGGATTAGACGCCTGGATCCTACCCTTAGCTATATAACTTCCCACAAAAAATCTTTGCCCCCCCCCCGCCCCTCCCACAAGAAAGTTCTGAAATGGCGCCCCTGGCGTCTGGCTGTGCAATTTTCAAATTGTCCAGGCTCAGTAGAAATTAAGGTACAGTACTTTTTAAAAAGCCCCAGTACATTTATCGCCCTAGCAGCTCTGTAATTCTATTAACCCCTCCCCTCTCTTCGAGTTTTTGAAGAAGTTGTCTACAGTTTGAAAAAAATCTATGTTCTTATTGAATTATGAATACTTTTTCTTTTAATTTGGGCTTTTTAATTAATTTCTCAACTAATTATTAGAGATTTAAAATTCTGAAACATAGGTGCACGGTGCACCAGGAGAGGCTTTCGACTATCCTCACAAAAAGTTTGAGCCTCGTATGTGCCATAGATTCTGCTAGCCATCGCACACAGACAGAGCGAAACTTTGTTTTATTAGTATAGATATTTTTAATTTAGAACTTAGATTCATTGCACGAAAATTGAGAATTCGAAAAATGAAAAAAACTCTCACAGAGAAGGAAGGGTTAACAGTGTGGCAAGGTAAAGTTTCGCTTAGCTTCTTAACCATATGTAAACGCGAAATGTGCATTTTTCATAACAATTGTTATATAGCCAGCATAGGGGTTCTATATTGGCTAATATAAAATCAAATGTTCTGGGACTGGAACATTTTCGAATGCACCCCTAATTATGATGTACGTGTGATAATTGTTTAAGGCGCATCTTAATTGATGTTACATTACTTTAAAAGAGATAAAAGTACTATAAACGCGCTCCGGTGTATTACAAACATCATAATTTGAGAAAATATTTTTCTACTTTTATGTGTATTTACCGTATTACGACCACCCTTTTCTTTGTGTCATAGTCCTACCATTGATTAATTCAACACAGCTCTATTTCCAAATTAAGGTTTATTTGAACTGTTTTAAGTATAAATATAAATAAAGATCACATCTTAAAAATTCCGGGAGTGATGGAGATAAAAGAAGCTGATTTACTTAGAAGGTATGCCATTGTGGGGAGAGGGAGCAAACAGCTGAAGCACCCACCTTTTAGCGATGTCTGTTATTTGCATAACTGAAAACATTCCTTATTTTTAATCCAAAAAACAATATTTTTAATCGGAAATTTAATTTAATAAATGAAATAAAAAGGAACCATGTACAAACTAGACACGTTTCATTAAATAAATTTTCTGGTTCCGAATTCGTTTCTTTGATTTGGAGAAAATCCCCGGAAAGTTGGCTTGGCAGCTATGCACTTATACTCCTTGAAAAAAAAAATTATGAAGTTGTTGTTTTTTTCGGGGGGGGGGGGAGGGGGGCTTAGGAATATGGGGCGCCAATTGAAGTTATGCACACAGGCGCCGGATACTGCTGGCGCGCCCGTGGTTGGCGCATCGCACGAATGGTACCCCCCTGACTCCAATGTCTCCGAGGTTACTAACGCACGAGCATTCTGTTAGCTGACGCCCCACACCACCTCACCCTGTCGGTGCAACGGGTATGCGCGCGCACTCCTACTCAGGAAACAATCAGTCTTGAAACTTTGAGAACACACCCTGTATTTCTGGAATAAATCTTCGCTAAAAAACGATATTTAATTTCTATTGTCTTTTGTTTAAATCTACGGGAAATATTTCTACATTCAAAAAATTAAAAACCATTCGATTTATTCGATACGTTGATTTACCCTTATTCATGTTATTCTGCTTGTACTGTATTTTGTTATTCTAAATTGCTTCGACGTGACGTCAGTAAATACTTATCGAAAAATATTAGACGTAAATACTTAAACCCGCACAAACTATATAACATGAACTTTAAAAATTCACCACTTACTTAAAAGGTGACAAATGACAATAATGTATATGTTACAAGTTTAAAAATAAACATTTTATTTAAATTATCGAGTACATTCGGTGAATACCGTAGCCTACGTCAGGGCATAATTTTATTAAAGGCCGTTCTATTTATTCAAATACGTCACTTCGTTTGAAATGAAAAGTGTATCATTCTTAGGGCAGGGATGACAGGGATGACCGCCCAGGGAACCCAGCTTTCGCTTTAGAGTATAAGTGCAATCCCCGGGGGAGATCATTCTTAGGGCAGCTGGAAGTAGAAGTAGTAGTGCTACGGACTATACTTGTGTAGAAGAACATATTTAACTGTCGTTCCACATATTTCTACTTTGAGCCACCCTAAGAATTATAGAATAGCCTATTTCAAACGAAGTGACGTATTGGAATGAATGGAACAGCAATTAAAGAAAACATTCCCTGACGATGGCCGTCGAATTGCAGACTGAAAGTATTCGGAAATTAAAAAAAAAAAATGCATATTTTTAAATTTGTAACATTTGCATTATTATTATCTGTCACCTTTTAAGTAAACAGTGAACTTTTTAAAGTTCATATTATAAAATTTGTGATTGGATCAAGGTGTAATATGTGATTGGATCAAGGTGGTTTAAATATGGAGTGTGTAGCATTTGTAGCTTGTTTACAGTGACACTCAAAAGACATTATGATCTATCGGGGAAAGTCATTTTCGGTGTTTCATAGTTTGAAACATAACGAAATTCATAAGCATTTCCTATGTGCACTAAATTTTGTCGTATGATTTTATTTAGTAAAACCCATTTATAAGATTAAACATTCTTAGTTGTGTTGCAGTCTCATTAATTTTCTAATTAAAACATGAAAAGGAATTTAATAAAAAGATAACATGCATAAGGCAGACTTCCTTCAAGTCTTTTGATTTTTCAGACTCCAGACGTATATCTGATTGTAGTGATGATAATAGATTTAAAAAAAATAAACGTACGTACCATTATTCGCTTCTAATGCCTACGGCTTTTGTAAAATAAAATGTTTCAACACGAACTCTTTTTTTTTACGATATTTATTCTTTTTAAACTATGGAACCTTAACTGTAACTACCATCAGTCTCTGGGAATATGTTAATGTGACCGCCGTTACTCAAGAACTTCTCTACTCCTCTCGATCCTGGCGACACTTCTTCGAAAGAGGCGCTCGTATATGTTGAACTAACTTTTCTCCTGTGTGCAAAATGCATCGTTTGTAATATATCAGAAGAGGTAATATTTAAAATTAAATAGTGTATTAGTAGAAATGAGTATGCTTGTGCTTTAACTAATACTTAAGTGGTGACCCGGACGTGATTTTAACACAGAACCTTCTCATGATGTTTGTGCTTTACTCTAACTAATACTTAAAAACATTTGAAGTAAAATACTTTAATTACAAAAAAAATTCGTGCATATGCTATATTGGAAAGGTATTATAAATCCAATCAACAAATTACAAATCGTCAAACTTTTTTAATCATATTTTTAATTATTTTTTAATAATCCATATTGAAAATAAGCCTATAATTATTTTAACGATAAGAAAACAAATGAATAAAAAAGACATACATTTTAGTCGAATTGGATTACTTTTTATTTTAGTAAAACATTCCATATCTTAATTATCAAGTACTCATCAATTTTCCTACCTGTTAAACTTATAACAAATTGGGTTAACGAAAATCCACTACATTTGTCGATTGTGAACATATATAATTAAAATATTATGCTCATTCTCTAGTTATTCATATGAAATTCATCGGATGTTGAATAGCGTTAAATGAAATGTTTTTTATACCAAAATCAGACTGAATATTCCCCACATAATTTCTACAATCATCGCATGAGGTATTTCCTTTCATGATATCGACGCATGTCTAAACCATGCTCAATGAACTAACCAATATTAATTAGAAATCGTACAAAATTCTTAATAACAAACACAGTTATTGAAATTTCAGTTCATATGTATAAATTACTACGAAACTTTGAGATAGCTGCTTTGTTATTCAGGATGCAAATAACATTCTTGTGTATTTATTTAGCTTTTCTATGCATTATGTTACTAGTCTAATAAACCTAAATCATCTCATTGAGGAATGAACTATTTTGGAGGATGTGCAAATATGAAAATATCATATTGGAATTTAAAAGGAATTGTCAATGGACTTTGATAAAGTTAGCTCACTTTAATGTAATGCATGCGAAAAGTTTTGCAAAACACAAATTGAGCGTAATATTTTCATTTACGTATAATAAACTAGTCTTTTAATTAAGGATCGACCGAAACAGGTCTTTAAGACCAAAATCGTAATGGGAACTAAATTTCGGTAATCTTCCTGTTTTCGTCCGAAAAAGAAAATGTCCAATATATTTTTTAATTATTTAATACATACATGAATATTCGTAAATATTAATTAATCATGCGCGTGCTCCAAGTTGGCTCTATATGCCTCTTACCAAAACTTCTTTATTTTGATATAAAATAAAATACCATTAATTCATCATCGACACAAAATGATTTTCTAATTATGCGAAATTCGTCTAATTAAAAAATGTTTTAGGTATACATTTTTAGGTTGTTTAGGTATTTTAGGTATATCGGGTGGCCCATCTGTTGGTTCTTTTTTATTATGAAAGAAAACGCATTTTTTATGAGTGAAAATCGAAATTCTTTATTGAACATGGAAGGTAGGTCTATGCCTTTGTATGGAATACAATATCGCACATGTGGCCACCGTGGCTCCGCTTACATGCCATCATCCGAACATCAAAATTTTCGATGTCTTTTCCCAGAACGAGCGGCTACATTGCCAAAATTTCAACCCGGATGTTACGTTTGAGGTCTTGGATTGTGCGGGGCGCATTGGCGTACACTTTACTTTTCAGAAACCCCCAAAGAAAATAATCCATTGGGGTTAAATCGCGCGATCTTGGCGACCAATTTACATCAGAATTCCTTGAAATTACGCGAACTGGAAATTTCTCGTTCAGTAAATTTATGGTTTGGCGAGCAGTGTATGCCGTTTCACCGTCTTGTCATACAAATAGCATACATAATTACAAATAATTACAAATGGCATACATTTGATAGTTCATACATGCATGACACATGGCAGCTGACACAAATAACCTGTGAAATAGTCATAGCTCAAAAAAGAACCAACAGATTGAACGCCCTATACATTATGTTTTAGGTATACTCGATTTATCTTTCACAATGATTTTTGTAAATGATCATCATTATACTAGAAATTTCTCAAAGAGTATCTGAAACACTTCTGCGGTTCCAAACGAAAAAAATTCTATTACAGTTACCTCTGCAGCTTTTAAATGAGCACGTGAAAAAGTGCCCTATATGCATTTCTTGCTTTATAATTTACACCCACGTCTTTAATCAATCATGGCTGACTATGGACGTGACTAAATATTTAAATTCATAGCAATAAATAAAGAGTGTCTCATTTGAGCTGATACAGCTTTTATAATTGGGTAATGTTGTAAATTTTCGAAGGCAAAAATGAGAATTTTAGAATACAGATAGTCTCGGTCTATCCGCGGTCCGGTTGAAATTTCAACAGCATTTTCGCCGAAAACGAACTTTCGGCGGAATTCTGATTTTGGACAGAAAATGAAAATTAAACTGAATTTTTGGTCGATCTCTACTAAACGCTGTTGATAATTAGATTCGTCATGCAGTCGATAGCATAAACAAAATATTAATTTTAATTCTTGAATATTAAAATTATGTCTTTTTTTACTTTTTTAACAAATGTGCGTATTTCTTTTCTATTTTGAAAACAAAATATAAACGCACTGTCCAAATATATATATATAGTTAAATACTGCCTGTAGAGAACAATCGTTTCAATATTAGTCTAAATTGAAACCTTTTGAAGTAGAAATGCTATAACCGCTTAATGGCGCTTTTTTATTTTATTGTCATTAATTTGTTTTGATTATGCTATTTGAAAACTATGATCATTTGCCCCAGGCATAGAGACGATACAAACAACGTTCAGTCAGTATAGTACTGTACTGATGATATTCCCTAAAACATCAATTTTAGTCAAATATCTTTCTATGATTTTCAATTAAAATCCGAAGCAGTAACATTTTACAACTCAAAGTAGATGCGTAAAAATATCAGCTTCAAAAATGTTTCAATGATACATTAAATTCCTCAAAATTTTGTAATAATTAATACTAGTCGGAACCCGTCAAATTCAACGAATGAAGGTGTTTAAAAGAAATTTTAGATTGAATTTATACAAAAAGTACAAAAATGATTACAATAAATAATATATCTTATATTGGGTGGCCTAATTCTTAAAACAGATATTATTTTTAACTAAAGCCTAATTTCAACTTTTAAAATTATTGAAGAATTAAGCTTTATCCCATAAGTAATCAGTAACATGTAATTAAGATAAGAAATTATAAAGTTATCAATTGAGGTTTTGATCTTTGGTATTGCATAATGAAAACCAAACAAAAACTGCACCATTGTGGCACAATCCTAATTCATATTCATATCCAGTATTTTAATTTTTTCTAGCGTGTTATAGAATATAAATAAATATAAGAAATAGCACGTGTTAAAATATCTGTATATACATATCTATATATACATATCTATATATACATATCTATGTATATATATCTTACGTAGCGCCAAAAAAAGGCTGTATTTGTAACTTGCTATTTGGCAGCAGCCACAGTGAATGATTCTCAGTGGTTAAGCTATGGTCACATGTCCCAACCAACTCAGCAAATGAAAATCCAGACAGAATCTCTATTTTAACACAAACCGTTTGAGCGATGCATGAATGACAATTGCTATTGGTACGTTTTATGATGACGTGAGCAATTCAGCGAATCAGCTTTTTGATCCAAGATTGTATTTAGACCTAGGCGAAAACATTTTGTTTACATTTCGGTAGCGTGATACGTAGGATATATTACAGCTTCTTATTATAGTTTTAAATGAATTTAAGCCTGGATTTTCAATACTATAGGCAAAATGAATGGAGAAGGACCCCATCTGATACTAACACGTAATTTAAATTTAAACGGCATAAATTTCCAGTTCGCTTAGCTTTCTCAATGATGATCAACAAGTCACAGGGCCAAACTTTTGATTAAATGCATTTTTATTTATATTTTCAACAAAATTTTCAATCACTTTTTTATGAATTTATTTATATTTCCGACAAAGCTTTACATGACTTTTTATACATTAAAAATATTTTTAAATTTCATATGTTGCTTGCTCGGATCTACTCGGATCTACTACTCGGATGCAACTAAAAATATTTTTTATTGTGTGTTCACTGAGGTTTTAAATTAATTCTGTTTCCAAAGTTTTTTAAAACATTTTTATTTACATTTTCAACAAAGTTTTCCATTACTTTTTTGTACATTAAAAATATTTGTAAATTTAATACGTTATAGTGATTTATGATAGCACTCATTCTGGCTAGAGTTGACACAAATAGTCGCGAGAGAGCAAAACGAGATGGGATGGCGTAGCAATTCACGGTGGTTGGCGAGCGTCAGGGGACTGAGCCCCCTAGTAGAATTTTAATTTCTTATTATCTAAATAAAATTTAAAGATAAGAAGTGCAGTAATGCAGAGCTTTGATGGCAAGAGAAATCTTTATTAATTGCCTTCTAATTTACTGAGTGATTTAAGAATCACCCCTGAGAACAAATGTCAATAATTGTTTTCACCGTTTAATGTAAAATTATTAATTATGGATATATATATTTGAAAAAGTTCTTTAATGTTTAGTTGCCCTAAGCAAGGACTATTGGAAAAACATTAAAATATGATCTCACAATCTAGAATGTTCTATATTCATTAAAGATAATTTCAAAATAAAAAATAGTGTCTTATCTAATACTGCAAAGCATTCAATTCCTTTCAAATATCTGCTGTAGTAACCTAGAGAAAAATATAGCGAAATTCATTGATTTCGTAACTTTTTTCTTGATCTTTAAAAAGCATAATTGTGTTTTCTTTATGAAAAATTAAAATTAATTGAGAATACAAAGATTTAATTTCCCCTTCAAGCTGAGTATTTTCTTATTTATATAAATAAACAGAAATTTTGGTTAATGTACTAAAATAATTCAGAATTTTAAAAAATTCCAAAATTCTAATTCAAAATGCTTACAATATAATTGATATAAATTACGTTTCATTAATTTTGAGATGAAGCGAAGAAAAATAACCTGCAGGTAAAGTTTATTCAATGATATGCTTTTAAATGAAATTGTATGACATTTAATTTAGTTGTAATAGAAAATTCTTTGAAAAATACTTTTATCCTTATCAGTTTTAAGCAAAAAATAATTTATCTTGCGAAAAGTGATTAAAATTTAAAAGCTAAATGATCTTTGCGTTTTGCAATAATAACTAGGAAGATCTATATATTTTAAGACTTCAAATAACTAAGTAGTTTATATTTTCTTCATTAAGAATGTGATTCCTTAAAATAAATGTATTCAAGCTCCATTAACAACTACACTCGTACAGGCCACATATTAAACTAAGTATTGTCTTATTATATATATATATATACCGGGTGTCCTAAAAAGGACTGACTGATTTTAAAATTCAATAACTTGTAAACGGTGACAGATATTTAAAAAATTCTTGCAGGAGGGTTATGCATAAGGTCAAAAGTTTTTTTTTACAGTGATTTTCAATTTTAGTTCGAATTACAAACAATAGATGGCGCTGCGATCAATAGACGCTAAATTCAGGCTCGATTTTTGGTACTTCGTGGCCCGGATAATACATTTCCATCTCCTTTTTCTGCATGGAACAAGATAAAGGACCAAAAATCGAGCCTGTATTTAGCGACTATTGCTTACAGCGCCATCTATTGTTTGTAAATCAAAATAAAATTGAAAATCACTGTAATAAAACTTTTGACCTTATGCATAACCCTCCTGCAAGAATTTTTTTTAATATCTGTCACCGTTTGCAAGTTATTGAATTTTAAAATCAGTCAGTCCTTTTTGGGACACCCGGTATATATATATATATATTTATTTAATTCAATTAATTTACCTCAGTAGTATCGCTGAAAGGAATGTAAAACTGAAATTAATGTAATTAACATTTGAAACAAGGCGAGAGTAAAAGGATATGCATGCGTAAATTTGTAAAAGAAGATATTGTTTAATTTCTTTCAGTATGCAGAGAAATAGTCAAATAAAAACGTTTAGAAAACCAATAACATTTATGTAAATATCTTAGAACTTTTATTTTTTACTAGGTTTTGCCCGCGGCTTCGCTCAAGTAGAATTTGTGTGTTGCAATTCGAAATGCTAATTTTACATATCAATTTTTTTTGCATATTTTTTCTAACTTATAGAGCAACTTTAATGAATTAGCACACGCAGCCAACGAAAAAGACAGACTGCGTGCTTCCATGATGAGAGGCTGTCACGTGGTAAATATACACTGTTAAAAATATTGTGAAAAAATACCTGTGTTTTTAAGACTATCTATTTTCTGACCAATGAGAACGCTTCATAGGCGTTTATGTAGCGTTCTCATTTGTCAGAAAATAGATAGTCTTTAAAAGCAGAGGTAATTTTTCACGAAATTTTTAACAGCGTAGGCTGTTTTCAGCCATTTGTTGTATTGCCATGTAATCACGGTAGGATGAAAAGCAGCCAAAATCGATAGAGTGCAAGGGCCTGCCTCCTTGGCTGACTGCGATTGGCACTCTGAACAACTAGAGTCGAAAAGTACCGGTTTAATCCTGGATTTATTTCCCAAACGATTCGATTTATTCCCAGGTTTATTCCTAAAAGACCCAAATATTTTTCTAAAAACAGTTTATTCCCCTGTTAAAACCGGTTATTTCCAGTCTTTGTAACTCTATGTCCAAAATTTTACAATAATTTAGAGTATCATTATAAGGAAGAGGTGACATACACAGTTAGCACATACTAAAACTTAGGCTCCAGAAGTTTTTATCCAAAATCCTCTCCACCAATCATACATTTTATTTTATTTTTTGTTGTTGTTGTTGTTTAACCGTATGTCGTCCTAATTTTTACAAAGGTAGGTAATTTTCAAAATCTAATTTCGTAAATTTCAGTTAAATTGCATTTTTACAATACTTTCTTTCTTATAACAAGAAATTTAATAAAATAATATAATAAGCATTGTATATTTATTAAATTTAGTTTTCGTCTAAAAAATCGAAAGATGTCGTTCAATGCTTAGCAATAACTGCTTAGCAAATATATACTTTATAATAACTACTTAGCAAACACAAGATATCGGAAAGCAAACAACAGGCGGTTTCTTGCTATTTCAAGCGGCAGCAAAAGGCTATTTCCAGACAATATAGGGGATGGTGTTCTGGGCGTTAATTTTTGTTTCAATTATGGAATTTATATCAGCCTTTAAAATTATAACTGTAGAATTTCTTTCACTTTTATTAGAAAAAAAATGAAAACTGTCGCATATTTTATTGTTCATAATTTATAACATTCTAGATAAAAATATATTTCTTAAACGTGAAGAAATGCTAAATGTTAGGTTCTTTTGCAATACCAGAAAAAAAATTGGCAATTATTCAAACTTCTGAAGAAAAATGTAAAATACTTCTTTTTCTTCCTTCATATATTTCAACCAAAACGAACATTGCCTAGCGACTGAAAAATATACTTCAGGATTACAAAAATAATTCTAAATTTAGAGGAAATATTTTTTAAAAGAAAGATGAGTTTCATATTCTCATCGCGGATAAACCTTTCACAGGTAATAAATGCACTTTCTTTATTTTATCCCCGTATGTATTTTTTTTTCTCAATCAGTTTGGTTATGAAGGATATTTTTAAGGACATATTTTCGTATGGGATAAAAGTAAAGAATGGTATTTATTTTTCAGAAGATTATTTTTTATTTCTTGCTCTCTATTTTTTTTTTTTTTTTTTTTTTTTTTTTACTTTTCAAGAAATAGGGATCTAGGGAATAAATCTATAATCTATGAAGTAGTATTGCTTTTAAGAGCAATATTTCTTTTAAATGATGCTATTTTGAACTGCGGAATGAAAGTTTGAGATTGAGAAGAATGCGGAGTAGGAGTTATTGAACTACTTATGTGCTTTGAATTTATAGATAAGCTTGACTGTAAGCATGACTTTATTCCATATTTTCAAAATTGCACTGTGAAATCATATGAATATTTCAATGCTTATTAAAATTTCTTAATATATGATATAGGTGTGAATACAAACAAATAAATAAATCCATTAATCAGTATTTAAGAATCTTTAAAAGAAGTTTAAAATTTAACTTTCAGCAGTTAAAATTCTATAGCGACGCAGTTTATTTCACGTAAAAAAAGAGAGTTAATTGACACATAAATTATTATTATAACACGTAACAATTTAAATAACACCCCCTTTTTTATAAAAAATAAATAAGTTGTATAAAACATATAGAAATTCCTTATGCAATATCAGTAAAAAATAGCAAAAATCTAAATTGCTTAAAAGATGCAAAATATTGTCTTTTTTGCACATTTTTTTTATTAAAAAAAAAAACGAAACATTAATTCTAGCGAATGAAAAAAATCTTTTTTTTTTTTTTAACTTCAGGCTTAAAAATAATTCTAAATTTAGAAGAAATGTGTTTTTTAAGAAAGATGAGTTTCGTATTCTCACCGCGGATCATTTCTTTCCCAGGTAATAAATGTATTTTTTGTATTTTATCCACGTGTGTACTTTTTTTTATGATTTTGGGTTATGAAGGATATTTTTTAGGACATACTTTTGTTAGCGATAACAGTAAATAATTTATTTTGCTATTTATTTTTAGGATGATTTTTTATTTATTTCTCCTCTCTTTTCTTTTTTTTTTTAAACTCTTTATGAAATACTGATACATAAAATCTGTGATGCAGGAAGTAGTATTGCTTTTAAGAGCAATATTTCTTTTAAATGCTGTTTTGAACGGGATATGAAACTTTGAGATTTAGAGGCATGCTGTGTAGAATTTATTGAATGTTTCTGTATTTTTAATTTATAGAATTCAGACTTTTTTGAAATACGTACTTTTTAAAATTGCGAAATTATATGTTCAAGCCTATTTTTTCTGTATTTTTGTAACGTCCAAAATATAGGACTATAGGCACGATTGGGCAAATATTTTTGTTAGACATTTAGGACACAGTTATTTATGTAAACTCCTTTTGAAGATATTTACGAAATAAATTATTTATAAGTCTATAATACGATAATTCTTATTTTATTATTAATAATAGTTATAACGTTATTAGCCTCTGTAAAGAAATAAATATATGTTTTTAGTAGTGCATAAAAATACTAATTATAGCACATAATATACAATTTAAAAACGTTTAAAATATAAAATAGACAAAACATATAATTAAGCAAAATTATAATACTAGAAATACCTATATATAGTTCTTTTACATTTTAACAAATAGATACAAAAAATTTTAAGCATAATTTTTTTTTCCAATTCATTTTTCAATATTTTAAAGTGATTTTACCAAAATATTTGAGAAAACCAAAATTCAGGCACAAATGGGTTAAATAAAGTCAGGTTGCCATGAAATTGATATATGTCAGTAGGGTTTACTATGAGATGTTCGGTATCGAAAATTAAGTGTTTATCATTTACGGTTCGCACTAAATAGAATTCGTTACATTACGGTCTATGGAGAGAAATCGTTTGCAATGTATTCTAATGATATTACATTATTTTAAACATACTTAATTTTTTTATATTTGACTGAGGCGTACTAGGAGTCGCTTACAGTCGAGAATCACGTGTGCATATAATTCATCGTTAATTTACAGGGACACACAAAAGTATTTTGCTACAGAACTGCCTATGAAGAATAGTTGTTGGATGTGTAATTTCAGTTGTGGTACGCGTTTTAAAATTTTGCTATTGTCTGCATATTACTTGTGTTGTATAAATTCTATAGATCATTTACAGGGCTACACAAAAGATGTCAAGTACATGAAATTGGTGAATAAAATTTTCTATTGTGCTGTGCGTTTAGTTGAACTAACTTTTAGCATAATATGCAGTCCATATATAAAGCTATAATTCATATACAGGGCTGCACCAAAATTATCGCTTAAATGATTATTTATCATAGGTAATTCTTTGAATAACAAACTGCTTAAGAAAAATGCAAAATATCGTCTTTTTTGTTTTATTTTCTATTTCAAGAGAGAGAAACATTAACTGCAGCAACCGAAAAAAAAATTGTTCATCCTTTTTTTTAACATTTTCTATAGTTGAAAAATGTTTATGAATTCGGTTTGTCTGTCTGTCTGTATGTATGTCCCGTCCGGACTCTAACTCACTTAAATAAAGTGGGATTACCACGAAATTGATACATGTCAATGAGGTTTACTATGGGATGTTCGGTATTGAAAATTAAGTGTCTATCATTTACGGTTGATTTACAGGGACACTGAAAATAATCCGTTACATTACGGCCTACGGAGAGAAATCGTTTGCAGTGTATTCTTATGATATTCCACTATTTTAAACATGTTAAAATCTATATATATGACTGAGGTGTACTACAACTCACTTACAGTCGAAAATCGCGTGTGCATATAATTCATCGTTAATTTACAGGGACACACAAAAGTATTTTGCTACAGAACTGCCTATGAAGAATAGTTGCTGGATGCGTAATTTCAGTTGTGGTACGAGTTTTAGAATTTAGCTATTTTTTGCATGTTACTTGTGTTGTATAAATTATATAGATCATTCACAGGGCTACACAAAAGATGTCAAGTACATGAAATTGGTGAATGAAAGTTTTCAATTGTGCTGTGCGTTTAGTTTAGAAACTAACTTTTAGAATACTATGCAGTACATATATAAATCTATAGGTCATATACAAGGCTGCACAAAAAAATTCGAATATTTTTTCGACTATTGGTGGTAAATGCAGAAATTGGGTTTTCGAATGCTTGTTATGGATTTTCTAAATTGTTTTTTAGATATCTTTTATCTTAATAAACGGCAAAGCTTTGTTACAATATTCTGAAACAGGTCCCGATAATGACTAATTGAGGGCCAGTGCAAAGATAAATTAGGGGCCCCCATTCGAATCGTTGCAACATTATTCAAATAGAAATGGTTAGTTATATGTGTAATGCATAAAACAATATTTTCGCACTTTGGATTTTAAATAGAATAAAATTCTTAGCTCCGTCATTTCTAAATTAAATACCTTAATTAATAAAAATACACCTTTTTTCTTAGTACAGAGCAAAACAGTTTTATATAACTTTTGTAAATTGTTATATTGCTTTAATTCTTAAATGCCTGAGTTTTCAAAAATCATTTAAAAAATGTTTTTCGGCTTTCTTTTTTTTAAATAAATCATAGGAAAAATACTTTTAAAAATCATATTTTGTTTTAAGTATGGTTTACGACTAAAAAAAGTTGCTTACTAATCGGCAATACAGGTGTTTTATTGAAAAAATAATTTCCCTTGATAAAATTCTATAATATTAAACACACACGAATTTTGAGAACTATGATAAGAAATAAATTTTACTTGCTCACTACAGAACAAAATAGGGTATTTCGCAAGCTTCCAAACAAAACAAAAAGAACATGTATCAACAATTGAAAAAATAAATCTATCTTTATTCTTAAACAGCACAAGTGTTGCTATCTAAATGTTGAAAATCGATTTAATAATATTTTCAGAATGTATTTTACTGGCAACATTAAGCATTATAGCTTCAATATTATTCTAATAGTATTTATAAGCCTAAATTGGGTATGTTGCCGAAAGGCAACAACCGGCATTTAAGCGTTAAGATGAATTTCATAGCTTCAAGTTATGGAAGACTGTCAAATACATATAAATATGAGTTAATCAAGTTACTTTCTTTTACATCTTCTTAAGTTGTACTACACACAACATAATATCAAATCAAATACATTCTACTTCAAAGTAGAAAGAGTTTTTTCAATAAATATAAAAATATGGCAATTTCGGGTTTGTTTTTCATATTTAACTCAAAGTTAAAAGAAAAAACTTTGAATACAGAAGAAAATTTATCTCATGACAATTGGAATTGATTATTTTTAACCACTAAAGCTTAGGTATGATTTAAATTCATTGCTAATACAATCTATTAAAATCAAAATATTATTTCTTATTTAATAGTGGTTGAAGTTAGTTTTACGAAAGCATTCGGCTCTGTGATTTCAAAATGAAATTTGTTTTTCAGAAAGTTTAGTAGAATCTTTTAAAGATGAAATTTGTATTTTGTATTTGAAATTTTAAAGAGTTGGAATTGGAAAAAAAGTAAATATTTTTATAAATTTATATATGGATTTGGGGGCCCCTTGAGATCCGGGACCCCTGGGCAAAATCCCGATTTGCCCATGCGATAAAAAGGGCCTGGTTGGAAAGTGTTTCGTAATCTATGGTGGACGGATGATTTTTCGTTATTGCTTTTTTTCCTTACTCCAGGAAACTAATAATATATTTAGAGGAAATATTTTTTAAAGAAAGATGGCTTCCGTATTCTCTACGCAGATAAATATTTCCTAGTTTATTAAAACTACCTAATATAAGATATAGGTGTGTTTCAAATAAATAAACAAATCCATTAATCCTTTCGGCCTTGATTTTTTTTTTTTTCAGTTTTGGGATAAAAATTCCTTTTACGCTAATAAAATTAATACAAACTAACCAAATCACAGAAGTTAGGTTTTACTAAATTAAACGAGTATGTTAGTTTCTGAAACCTAACGAATGTAGTTATTTCGCTTTCTTTGCATATGACATTTGTCGAAGGAAGAATTTTTGAAGATGTTTGGAAAATGTCATATTACAATAGGATTTAACGGGCATAAAAACATACTAGTATTTTTTATTGTTTATCACAAATTATTCAGTTGGAAAAGTTGTACCTAATTTAAGTTTAAACCCTTTCGACCCCGGCTTTTTTCATAAAATCCAAAAAAATTAAAATTTTTGTCAACTTTTTTTGTTTTTTTACTATTTCAAAGCTAGATGGCGCTATTTTTCCACTAAAAAGTGAAAATATAGAATGCATATATGTGATTATAAGGTGTTTACATATCTGCAAGGTGTTATTTATAGTTTAAAGCACATATGTGACCGCCAGGACCGAAAGGTGTATGGCTGTTCTCAAGTTCACTGCTCAACAAGCGTGAAACTTTCTGACACAATGACGTATATGTTTTTAAACGTAAAGGTATAAAATTGGAAGACCTGACTATTGAACCGTCTTGGAATAAAAATGTTTTTTCATTTATTATTATTATTATTATTATTTTCTTTTAATAAATAAACTACCTATGATATACAAGCGTTTTTGATCACGTGACAAGGCGTTTTTCTCCCGTCGTTGACTGGTTTTTCAGCTTTCGTCGAGAAATTAAGTTCAAAATGTCAACTTTGACAGTACTTTCAGAAAGATCTATTGTGAGTATAAAAAAAACGGAAAACGTCTTTTAATTACATAGTTTCTGAACAACAACACCTGTCAGTTTCATGCGTTTCCGGATAAAAATTAATTAAAACTTATGTCATAAAGTTGTCCCTTTGGATTTGAGAACAGCCTTAATCAGTATTTAAAAACAATTAAAAGAAATAAAAAATTTAACTATTAGCATTTAAAATTCTTTAGCTGCCCAGTTTGAAAAAGGTAAGCTGTCGCATAAATCCTTATTTATAACGTGTAATACTTTAAATAACACCACTTTTCTTTAATAAAAAAGTGGTATGTATAAAATTTTTCTTATGAAATATTTCTAAAAAATTGCTTTATCTTTATCAAATTGCTTTTTGTTTCTATTTTTGTTTTCAGAAGGAAGAAACATTATCTCGAGCAACCGACAAAAAAATTAATATTTTCCTTCTTTTACTATTTTTTTTTACTCCAGGCTTACAAAACTAATTCCATCTTTGTATGAAATATTTCCTTATGAAAGGTGATTTTCGTTTTCTCTCCGCGAATAAATATTTCACAAATAATAAATGCACATTCTGTAGTTTATCCACGTTTGTATTTTTGTTTCTGAATCAGTGTGTGTTGGAAAGAATATTTTTCAGGACATTTTTTTTCTCAGCGATAACAGTAAAGAATTTATGTTGCTATTTTTTTTCTCTGTTTCTCTCTTTCATTTTTTTTTAAATTTTCTTTAAACACCAATACGTGAAATCTGTAAGCTAGGAAGTAATGTTACCTTTAAGAGTAATATATCTTTTAGGCATTGCTATTTCCCAATAAATATGAAACTTTGAGATTTAGAGGCTTGACAAGTTTGAAATATTGAATTACTTATGTGCTTTCAATTTATTGATAAGGTTTTTATAATTAATATGTAAACGTAATTTTCCATTTTTTAATGATCACTTATAAATATCATAGAATTTAAAATACATTTAACAGATAAAAAATTTGCATTTTTTTATGCTTATGAAAGTATTAATGTACTATAAATAAGTAGCTTAAAATAAATATACAATGTATAAATAAGCATCAATTAAAATTTATATACTTTTATAAGTACAAAATTTTATTTACTTCGAAGAGAACAAAGCTATTTGTTGAATATTTTATTATTCATACCGTATTCCTAAATCTGACACCACTATCTCTGTTAAAATTTATTTAATATTTAAATCACAGAATTCGTGATCAACTCGTTTAACTATAAAATATAATTGTTGTAAAATATAAAGAAACAAAAAAATATAAATCATGAAGCCTCAAATTGTGCAGCAGTTAACAGTTCAAATGCGGACAATTACGCTCACCACGACAGCAGCCGATGTCATCGAAATACTCAATGCCAGAAGACACGTGATGTCATCACTAATCGACCGACTTCTCACTAGTGTTGGAATTAACACCGGGAAATTTTGAATAGCAATTTTCATTTATTTTATTTGTGGAATATCTATTATCTTATAAAACAATAATAACTATTAAAATTTACTGGTGAGAATTTGGAATCCCCCAATAAAAAAAATCAGCCAGATGCGGCAACACTGCGACATTCCGTATCTGGCTGAATTTTTATTTAGGGATTCCGATTTCTCACCAATAAGTTTAAATAGTTATTATTGTTTTATAAGATGATATATATTCCGCAAATAAAATAAAATAAAATTGCTATTCAAAATTTTCCGGTGTGAATCCCAACGCTAGTGAGGAGTCGATCGATTAGTGATGACGTCACAACTCGTGTCCTCTGGCCTTGAGTATTTCGATGGCCACGCAGCAGCCCATTTAAAGTAGAGTTTATTCCAGAGAAAAAGTGCGGGAAAAAATGGCACAGGGGAGACGAAAAAGAGCACAGAAGAAAAGAAAAAGTGCACGGGAGAAGAAAAATGTGTCAGGAAACATAAAAAAGAGTAATGAAGAAAAAAAACAGCATAAATAATGCTAAAAAATAAGTTTGGTAGACAAATGTATCTGAACAATATTAGAAACGCTCTTAGAATATGGCAAAAACGTACATAACTCCGTGACCAATTGACACTTTTATTTGTTTGTTTTCGCGAATTATTCACAAAATTCGCGGCATTTTCCCTTGACTCATGACTTTTTACCGCAAACGATTGTCAAAAATTCACGATTTGTTTTGCACGATCATTTGGCGAAATACGCGATTTTTTTGCGTAATCAATTATTTAAATTTGCGATATTTTTCATCGACAATTTGCAGAAAATCATTATTTGTTTCTGAGATGTTTGATGAAATTCACGATATTTTTCCACCCTCATTCGAAGAAATTCATGAAAGGATTTTGTGAAATTTCGCAGAAGAAAAAAAAATAGAGGGTTTCCACAAAAAAAAAAAAAAAAAAAAAAAAAAAAAAAAGGCGTAAGAATCATACGCTTGTGAAAGAATTTATTATATGGACATTTCCCTTTTTTATGCAAAATTTACACAATCCCGCACACTGTTGCAAACCTATCCTTAAAGAAAACTTTCTCATCCCCCCCCACCCCCTCAAAAAGAAACCCCACTTGAAATGGCTCTCCTGCACCTGTTGATGGGAATTCGTTATATAAATATCCGCAAAATACAATTCACTAGTTGTAAAAGTGGAGGTTATTACATATACAATCCTCCCCCACTTAATCGGGTCACGGATAATCGAATGCACTGCTTATTCCAATAGAATCCTCCGGAACCGAATTTATTCCTATTGGTTCTATGTGTTTTTTCCCCGTTTAAACCAAACACCTTTTACGAACGTTCCCGCTTAATCGAATAACAACGGTGTGACCGATGTTTGAAAATATGCGCGGAAAGCACGTTTCAACTGGAATTTCCTTCCACCTTTTGTCATTTTCGGTTCCTTTACGCTAAAAACAATTTTTCAGTTCTTCCTGCAATGATTTCGGCCGGCAGGAATATAATGGAAAGGTCAAATGATTTCCCCACCTTGATCTCTCCACTATCACTTCTTGCTGTTAACCAGGCTTTAATGGCAATGCGCCGTCTCTTCGAGTCTCGAGGTGGTAGTTGTGATATTTTCCACTCATTCGAAAAATAACTCGATATTTACTCCTTTAAAATTCCACTTAAACAAACCACTTTGAACGGCAGTATAAGTAACGTAAATTAGAAGTAGCAAAGTTTTGACAAAATTCAAACGAGCTGCATGAAGTGTGATGTAAACTATATAAATGTATGTACTGACAATAAATTAATGCGTATACGTATTAATTTAATGTCAAATGCTAATATAAAGTAAATATATTTACTTTATATTAGCATTTGTATTAATTTAGTTTTTGTTATTCTATTAACGATTTATTGTGCTGTTAATTAAATATATCGTAGATGGTTATTTTGCCTTTTTATCACGCATTAAATATCACAGTTATGAATCTCCGTTTAATCAAATTACCCGCTTAATCGAATATTATTTCTGGAACCGTCAATATTCGTTTAAACGGGTACGACTGTATATAAGTTACATATAGGTTATAAATTAACCATTATGAAGGTTTTATGTTAAAAAAAAATTTAGGATTATTTCACTTCCGAATTTTCGGACTGATGAACAATTTTTTTAAATTCTTGAAACTGAATGCTTTAAATGTACGGAAATTTCGTAGCAGAACCACATATAGCTCTTAGTAAATTGGCGCGGCGCTCCCGGAAAATCGTCGGAGAATTTAAAAAATAGCACGGCTCACATAAAAAATAATACGGCGCATTTAACAAATAGCACGGCGCCGCGCCGCGCAAAATATGCCTATTTTAAAATGTAATTTAATTGCTGCGCACAGCACTCATAAGCCAATGGTGATTGAGTAAAATCTGCCAATCCTCTAATTCATGCGGCTACGCTGTGGGACCCCTATATCGAAGATATTATATGTGTTTTCAAGCATGCAAGACTTGAAACTGATATGCAGATTCTGAAAGAGTTTTAGATGTAAGTTGTAGATGGAGATTTAACTTAAGCTGTTACACTGAAAAGTCTCAACCTTTTTTGAGGGACAAAATTTCTATAATGTTTTTTTAGAACAGAGTTACTACTCGACAAACTTTTGTAATTTCCAATGAACAAGTTGATCAGTGATTTATTTAAAGTTCGACCTGTCGGCCCAATGTTTATATATATTGCATGAGAGTGCGGCATTGCTGCGGAACCCTGTAATTGATCCCATGTGAGAGATCTCAGAGAACCTGTACCTTGAAGCTTAGTCGAACTTTGTATAATTCACAGATATTTCTTTGCTTATAGCTTTGTTTAAGTAATTATATATGGGAATTAGTACCTCGGAAGGAGCAGTTATTCAGTTTCCAATTCTATGATAATTAATACACCCATTTAAAATAAACATTATGTTAAAAAAAGTAAATAATTTGAAAATTTTAATGATGTTAATGAACGATTTAATAATTACCAATCTTGGTAATTAAACTAATAATGATTAATATCAATAAGCAAATATCTAGGTGTGATGACCCGTAATAATAGCTACATTGTAGCTAGTTCTGTTTTGACGATTTCTTAATTTAATTTGAATATTTTTGTAAATACGTTTTGTTATTTGTTATTTAAATACTTGTCTATTCAATTATTGTATCATGTGTAATGTTTTCTTATTATTAGGCTAAGATTTCAGAGTAAATAATTCTAATTATTTAATTAAATTAATTTTTGGTAATTTAATGCTTACATTGTTGTTACTCTCAATCCCCGCAAGAACTTTGCCACGATCACATTGTTTATATTATATACTGTAATTCTAGATTTCAAGTCTTAGAGCTGTTCTCAACTGCTCTGCTCAACAAGCGCAAACCGTTTTGACACATTTACAAATTCATTTTTTAACTGAAAGATATAAAATTGGAAAACCTGACCATGGAAGTGATTTGGAATCGAACTGTGTTTCCCACTTTTTGATCAATCAATTACCTACTGAGTTGCGATTTTGATCACGTGACACGGCATTCCCCCCCCCCCCCCACCCTTATTGACTGGATTTTCTTCTTTTGTTCGGAAGTTCGGTTCAAAATGCCAAATTTGACAGTATTTTTTGAAAGCTCTAATTGTGTTTACAAGAAAACGCAAAAAACAGTTCGATGATATAGTTTCTGAATAACAACACCTTCTAGTTTCATGTGTTTCCGAACAAAAATGAATTAAAACTTATGTCAGAAAGTTGACGCTTTGAATTTGAGAACAGCCTTAAAGGATCGCTTGGGTAAGCTTGGGAATGTTTTCTTAAAACGTAACCAATATATTTAGTTTGCAGAAATCATTCCAACAAATCCCATTAATTTTTCAATGGTTTGTAAAACTTTAAATATAAGGTACGCTTGTTGCTTAAAATAAATAGAAATAAATCCACCAAACAGTATTTTGAAAAAAAAAATGAAAAAAATTTGAAATTTTGCTTTTAGAACTTAATGTTTTATAGCTTTATAATTTCTTTCACTTTAGATAAAATAAAATAGCTTCATAATTCATTATTTATAACATGTAACACTATTCACAATGTTACCTTTTTATAAAAAAAACTGTTGTTTTTAAACATCAGAAAAACATTGGCGAAAATTCAAAATGAGAAGAAAAGTGCAATACCATATATTTTGTCTTTTGTTTTCTTTTTTTAGTTTCAACAAAAATGAACGTTATCTCCAGCGACCGAAAAATAATGAATCATTTCACCTTTTTTCACTTCATTCTTACAAAAGTAATTCTATATTTAGAGGAAATATTTCTTTAAGAAAGATGCGTTGCGTATTCTTTTCGCGGATAAATCTTTCACAGGTAATAAATGCACATTCTAGGTTTTATCCGCGCTTGTATTTTTTCTTTCTGAATCATTGTGGATTATGAAGAATATATTTCGAGACATATTTTTGTCAGCGATAACAGTAAAGAATTTACTTTGCTATTTCTTTTTCGAAAGAGCATTTTTAATTTCTTTCTTTTTTTCATTTGTTTTATTTTTTGAGAAACGCTGATACGTGATACATGTAATTTATGAAGTAGTATTGCCTTTAAGGGCAATATTTCTTTTAAACGTTGCTGTTTTGAGCCACATGAATACTTTAAGATTTATAATATGAATTATTAAATTGCTTATGTATTTTGAATTTGTAATTTAGCTTTTTTGATTTAATCTGTAAACGATGTTTCTATCTTACAAGAATGTATTCCGTGTTTTCTAAAGAACCGTATTTACAGTATATACAGTGTATACAGTATATACAGTATATAACCGTATATACAGTGGAACTTCTCTTTACCGAAGTTCCTACTTAACGAAGTTTTCTATTTAATGAAATTTTCTGCTGAACCTTGACTTTGAACATCATTAACATGTAAATTAATCTCCATTATTACAAAAAATATATTCTATATAATGAAGTTTATTCCACTTTCGTACACTGCAAAAAAAATCCGACCAAGTTTCCTGTAGGAGACGGAAGAATAGTTGTCCTTCTCGAGACGGAAAATTTTCCGACCCAGATCGGAATAAAATCCGTAATAAACAAATAAGAAAAAATCATGCGTCAAGCATAGATTATGAAGCACTTTCCAACATATTCAGAATAATGTAACAAAACTGCACCGTTAAAAAAAATTAAAGTATTACGTCTAATTCAACCATATGGAAAAGAATAATACATTTCAAAACCCATTTAAGCTGGTCCCATCCACAATCGGAGAATTATGCAAATTTTTTCAGCACTCTTGTATATGATATATAGATTTGAATCTATTAACTACATGCATGCCAAAATTTAGTTCACTTAAGAATTACTTATACCTCAGTTATACTTCCCCTTCAGCAACTACCTCTAATGAGGAGAATGGTACGTGAATACATTTGTACAGCCCTTTATATGAGGTATAGAATATATAAATAACGAGTAAGATACAAAAAATCAATTATATTTAAAAGCGCATACCGAATTTTAAACCGTACACTCCAGCAATTATTACTCAAAGATAGTACTGTACTGTAACTGATTTTTTTGTGTATCCCTGTAAATGAATAAAAAATGCTATGAATGCCCTGTTATAACATAATCGTAGTGAAATTCGGTGATTTATATCAGTTTCCATACGTTTGAAATAGCGTAATTTCATTAAAATACTCTGCAAACGATTTTTCCCCCTATACCATAATGTAATGGAATACTTTTGAGTGCCCCTGTAAATGAACGATTAATCCTACATACTTCATATACAATACCAAACAAGCTTTGGTGACCCTAAATAACCGTTATCAATTTCATGAAAATCCAAGTCCATTTACGGGAGTTAGAGCGTGGACAGACAGCCAGACGGACAGACAAACCGAATGCATAAACACTTTTCAACTTTCTTGGAAAGTGTTAAAAAGGAAATAGCAACTAAATGGTATTTTTCGGATTTTATTCCGAGCTGGGTCGGAAAATTTTTTCTTCCCGATAAGGGCAATTATTTTTTCGTCTCCTACAGGAAACTTGGTCGGATTTTTTTTTTTTTTTTACAGTGTATATGTAACGGAGAGGTTGCTGTTGTGATGAATGTTTATATTTATTTTAGTGGATTGTATGAAAATGAAATTATTTATTTCTTTTAATCATTTCCATTCGAAAGAGGAAATGCTATGATCCATCGATAAGAAGGGGATTCCAGTTTCAGGAAAATGTTACAGATGAATTGTTCGGATACTTGCAAATGGGCGAAAACTTTTGCGAATATGTTTTTTATAACAAACCTGTACAAAGTAATATTAGAGACTTTTTTAAAGTTAAGGATTTGGAATACTGAGGATAAAGAGGAAAGGTACTCCAGTTTTTGTTTAACTCTCTTTATCATGTGTATTTTTAGACATTATTCTAATTAAAGTTTTCTCATATATTTAAATAATTTAAATTATCCGGATTATTTAAATTTTTAATTTTTCGAATATGAATATAAATGTAATTCCAAATTAGATTTGTTAGCAACTGTAGAAATTAAATTAACTTGTTAATATTTCTATAAGTTTTAAAGAGTGCTTTCAGTAAATGTACCAAATTTGTTTACCAAAATAATGTAAGATAATTAGAGTTACAGTAACCACAATTGTCAGTTGTTTCCTTTGGAACAAATTAAAAAGGAAAGAAAAACTGATTGATCATAAGATATCATACTAAACCTCTGTTAACCGATAGAAACAAAAGGCGTACTTGTCCCTGTGCACTATAATAAATAAATTTCTATTATGTCTTTTTTATAATCTGTCATTCTTGTACAGTTGTCATTTAAAGGCTAATTTACAAAAGTATTCTTTTAAAATTCCATAATGAGGCATTCTCACAAAATTTTAACTTTCGAGAATGAAAATCTGGAGAAATTAAACTTAATAATCTAAACATTTTAAACTTATAGAAGAAGGCCTTAATGATTCAAAATAAAGAAAAAATGGTCAGCAGCGATGATTTTTCTATTTAACTGAGGTTTAAGTTAAACTTGCAAGTCTAATTTTCCTTATCTTTTAACCATCTAACTTTTTATTTTCTTCTACATTTTTACTTATAATGAATTTGCATAGTACCCACAGAACATTCAAATAAGAAATAACAACAATGTACTATTTTTAGTACAAATTTTGGTATAGCATTGTCTTAAAGGGATGTTAAGGGACGGTAATGAAAAAAATGGCTCGGTACGGACGGGACGAACAGGTAAATTACCAACTATTTTTAAGCAAATCATGTTAAGACTATGTGATAGCCACAGTGATCACCGATTTTTAGCAACAGTTATTTACATCGGGTTACATATAAAAAAAATATTTACCACTTGAAGTTACAGGAATAAATCTTGGGGATAATAAGATTACCAATAAAGGCACGGTGCTTGAAATTGATATTAAAATGCTGATTTAAATTCTGCAGTAAATTTCCTGTCAACGAATTTTAGCCATTCATTCTCTAGCATAATTCTGCATGAGAAAAAAAAGTAGAAAAAAATTCTGTGGCTGCGTCTGAAGTAATTTTTTGTATAATTTTAGCAGGAGGGACTGTAAGGAATCTAAAATCCAGGGACAGAGTTATAAAAATAATAACAACCGTAAAAATGTGTGCAGATTACATTGCATGAAAAAAGTTACTGCCCATATTATTAAGTAGTAAAATATACTTTTCCAATATTTACCTTTTATGTGTATTTTTATTTTATGCATGTGTATTTTATTATAGAAATTTCAGGAATTTGAGTTGATTTCTATTTAGCAAATTTTCTTCATAACGAAGTATTTAAGTGTAGCGATGAGACTTCGTTAAATGGAAGTTTCACTGTATTATGTACACTCTACACTGTAAATAACTTCTGTTAACCCATTAATTCTCGCCCCCGTCATATTCACGGGCTGTGACTTTTATTCAGATTATTCAGATTTGTTTTATTCCCACCAGTTTTATAGAATATTGTAATCGGCTTTATTATGGTATCATTTTACCTGTCATTAAGTAAGATATATTTCTTTTAAAAAAAAATGGTGCCAATAAGCAATTGGAATTTTTAAACCGTAATTTAATGCGACCGTTAAGGGGTTAAACGTTTTATCATCTAATGGTGCAGAAAAGCAAAAGCACCAAAATATCGTTTACTTGACTTTTCAGAACTGCTTATGAATAGTATTTTCTTTTATTTCAAAGTATTGCGAATACCCTGAAATTTTCTTTAAATTTTACTTGTGTATTATTGAGGTTCCTCAGAAATCTTTTTTTCTAAACAGAACAAGGGCCACAGAAAAAGAATATTCCTAAATTTTGTTCATTTTTTAATATGTGCTTAAGGCGCCTTCTTTGTAAGAATTTTAATCAGTGTCCACTAAAAGGCAGCTCAAATAAAGTCAAGCTGATTGTTCTACAAACAAGTGGGTAAGTGTGATCACAGATCACACAGAGGGTTTCGTTTACTATTCTTTTCAAAACACTTTATCCTTTTGCAAAATCTGTTAGTTCCAAATTTCGCAACCAGGGGACGCACTCTATTTTACACAAACACCTCTATCCGAACGAAACTCCGTTTTACAACCTATCCGTAGACATATTGGTCGGGGGATTCGGGCCCATAGCACCCGTGATAGGCAGACGCCCCCTGGCGGTAAAAAGTGGAACTGAAAGATGTAAGGCTATGTGCATAATATGAAAGAGTGGTCAAAGGGGTGTCGGCAAAAGTTAGAAAAGTACCCACCGGGTGCAATGGGGGGAGGTTAGAAAAATTGCTTAAAATACACAAGTTAGAGACCGGAGGGGTAAATATAAGACTTTTTGAAATTTTTATGATTTGTCGTGTGATCGCAAGTGTTCAGCTATAAGTATGCAAAATTTCAAGTCTTCAACTTAATTAGGTGCTCAGTTAAAAAAAAAAGCTTAAAATACATAAGTTAGAGCCCAGGGGGTTAAATATAAGACTTTTTCACAATTTTATGATTTGCCGTTTGATGTGAGGTGTTTAGCTATAAGTATGCAAAATTTCAAGTCTTCAACTTAATTAGCAGCTCAGTTAGGAAAAAAAAAAAAAAAAAAAAAGCTTAAAATACGCAAGTTAGAGCCCAGAGGATTAAATTTATGACTTTTTCAAAATTTTATGATTTGTCGTTTGATGTGCGGTATTCAGCTATAAGTATGCAAAATTTCAAGTCTCCAACACATATAGTTTCTGAGAACGGGCTGTGTGACGGACAGACAGGCAGACATAGGAGCGAGACGAATAGGGTTTCGTCAGATGAACGAAACCCTATAAACGGATTTCTAAAGGAAAACTAAGGCTAAAAGATCTATCAATAGTAAAAAATTGAAAATAAGATAATTTTAAATAGTATCTAGTTGGTAAAATTTGTTCCTTAGGACAGTACGGGAGTTTTATGCGCCACCAGCATATTTAATATTTTGGACGCATTCACGTTAAGGGGACCGTGGACCTTTATTTGAGCAGAAATGTACCCCAAAATCGAAAATTATTTTTGTGAATATTATTATTATTCTCCAGTTTGTTCTGAGCCATTTGCGAAAACACGCATGCAGATGCGATTATTTTTCGTAAAGTTACAAGCATTTGAATATTGTACACAAATAATTTCTCGGCCCTTTAATAGACTTTAAATCTGTTTTCCTCAAAACTGAATTTTCAAGGTTCTTAAACTTTTGAAATGTGCCATGTGTCATAATTTTTTATCAGAATTCATGAAATTGAACCGGAAGAATCCTGATATTACTTACAAAGAAAGTGTGCATGCATTATAAAATTCGACTTCATTAAGATAAATAAATTTGATTTTTAACTTGTTGACTGACTGTCAATAAAAAGCAAAATTTTGACGAAAATTGATATCGAATTCAGAAAAAAATCTCTAAAAAATTAACTGTTCAAGGAATTAAATAATCGATGCACAGATTTGTTTATAATAGAGTTTTAAATTATTAAAAGGCAAAATCGAGGAAATATCTCAAAAATTATGACACATGGAACATTTTAAAATTTTAATTTTTTTTAAATCTTAAAATTATAATAAGATTGGAAATTTCTTTTAAAGTGTGCTATATAGGGGGAGGTGGCCTAAAATGATCCTAGCGGGCAAAACGATCCACATAGGTTTTCTCCAAACAGGTCGCGCTATCTACAGGGTAAAACATAAACTAGTTGTGCCAAGTGAGAAGTAATGGCGGTATTCAAGCGATCGCAGTATTATGCGTCTGAAAAGAATTCTTTGAAAAAGTGGTTTTTATAACATCTGTTATAAGATAAGCACTAACTTTCATATTTATTTAGATATACGGTCTTTTATGTACAGAAATATGACTTGGTTTACTTAATAGAGTATGTTTTTAGATGTGAATTACACTTGCTAACTTTGTTATATTTCTCGGCGTCATCCACTTATATGACTAATAATAGACGGTCATGTTGCCGTGTAAAATGATCCAATTATGTGGATCGTTTTACTACCATTTTATTGGCTGAAGAAAATCCTGTACCGCGTCCTAGACATTATGGGAGCCAAATGTGTGACCGCCCCAAGCCTTTCTCTTTGAGTCCATGTGTTATCCTAAGATCATAATTTTCTAATATTCCATTTTATTGGTTTTTTTTCAAAATTATTTGTAACACTTTTTTATTTTATAATTTATATAAAATAAATTATGCATGCTATTTGATTGCAAAACTTATTTTATTTCATTATGTATTGTCATAATTACTTTTATATCCTTTATTTTGCCAATAAAAAACAATTTACATTATTTTTAAATGAAGGATCATTTTGTCCTTGGGTGAGGGTAAAATGATCCTTTGGACACTTTTTCAAAAATCTGTTTTTTTTTCATAACTAAATTTGAGTTTAAAATATTAAAATATTTTTATAATGCAAAATATAGTGTAAAACATATTAGCATAGGGCCAAAGTTTCATTTAAACAGTTGTTATTTTACACAAGTTTTCCCCTTAAGGGGATCATTTTAGGCCACCTTCCCCTACTTACGGCGAAATGTATATTTCTACAAAATATCATACCTCTAATATTAAAAACAATTTAACGTCCACGATTCCCTTAAAAATAATATGAATGTCGCAATTTCGATTTTTACTTTCAGTAACATTATATATAAAAAAAATATATTCTAAACAATGTTAGAGAAATTATGTTTCATTCGGTTTATTTTTAGGAAAAAGAACAATAAACGTCATTTTTAACTGTTTCCACAAGAATAGCTAGTACAGGTATACTACAAAACAAAATGAAATAAGTAATTTTCCTTACCAACTGAACACTGTAAATATTTTCTATTGCTTTTCAGTCAAACTATGTTCAGTAATCGAAAAAAGTAAATACGTTAACAATATACTGATGTTGTGGTTTTTCAAAGCTTATTTTTGGCCATTAATCGAAAACGCATGTCATTACAATGACAAATAAAAGCCATATTTATGCAAATTCAAAATTGACAGAATAAATGACTTTTACACGAAGAGCAATTTATGTAATGTCAAGAGCACATTCTGATATATAAAGTTTTTTTTTTCCGATAGCTTTCCAAACCGATATCATCGGATTTACATTTGACCTTCTAACTAAGTATTTTTTCGATGAAAGTGATCAATAATATTTTAGTAAAAGAACAATATTTTAGGATGCATAATCATAAAAGAAATATATAAAAATGATAAGGAATAAAAAGAAAAATGTGTTGAAAAGATGGCTTGTACTTTAATTTATTCAAGAAATTATATAATATTGTACTGCAGAGTATTTATAAATAGTAAAGTACTTCATGTAACTAAAAATATGTGTGATGAATTATCATCAAAACTGCCCTATAAGAAAACATTATATGATGTGTACAGCCGTGGAAAAGAAAAAGTAAAAATCCCCTACTAACTCTGCAACTAATTATAGTAGTAGAAAGTTACTGGTACTAAACAGTTGTAAATAAAGTCTACTTTTAAATGACGTACATAAAATTTGCTAAGGGGCCCTACAAATCAAAAGTAGACCAAGTTTCTTTTTTTCAATGGCAACACCCAATTTTGACCAATATATTCAGATAGCAATGCAGGGTCGGAAATGCTAACCTAACAGATAGGTGGGGTTGTTTGGGGCGTAATCATAGAGATAGAAAATTGACATTTAAAGACCATAAGCTTAAAATAAGTCATGGCTTTCCTGATAATTAAGTTGTCCGATGTTTCGTAATGTGTGAATGAAATATCCGTAACCTGGAATGTCGGATTTTTTGAAATATGCCCGGAGTGTTTCGGATGTTTGCGGTAGCAACGAATATGCGCCATTTCAAAACGCCCCTACTAGTCCGAGCGAGCAAAACCGTAGACGGTAAGAACAAGGCACGTAAGCAGAAAACTTCGAGGAACTTCATTTTCAGGAAAGTCATGACTTATTTTAAGTTTATGGTCATTAACCTCTTCAGACCCGAGGTACACAAATGTGCACCTCTATTCTTTTCTTCATAAAAACTAAACTGTTTGATTTTGTTACATTTTGAGTTTAATTTTAAATAACTGAATGTTTTTGGCTTTGGTATAAATCCAATCAATGGCAGCATTGATGCTTATTGCCTCATAAAATAAATGTTATTTTTATCTGAGTTTTCAAAATGCCTTAAAGACAGTGTGGCTCATAAAGTTAAAAAAAAATTCACAATTATTTAACTTAAACGCTTTACAGTAAAAAAATTTGAGGATTTGCAGATTATTCACTTGCTTAACGACCTTAATTTTTTTATTGCGTGAATTTAGGTTATTGATCATTAAATTGATATTTTAAGGAGGCTAGTCATTTAAGAATTTTTTTTGTGATCCTAAATGACTCGTCCCCTAAAGTAACCATTTCAGAAAAAGGGTTTCTTGTGTCATCTAGGGTGTCTTTGTGTTTGTGTAAAAGCAATGAATGTGCATTTGTAGTGTTATTTTACCTTCAGGTCTAAAGAGGTTAAATTTCAATTTGTTATTACTATGATTCAGACCCTAACAACCCCTCTATCTCGTTAGGTTTGCATTTAAGACCCAGCATTGCTATGTGATTCCAAGTCTTCTCTGTGCCCTCTACACCTCCTGCAAGTTTGTCGGTCTGGTAGTTAAGCACCCTGTATATCACTAACATGGCAATTTGAGTTTAGTGGAGCGGTTTAGAGCACGGTCAGACAAACCGAATTGATAAATATTTTTTTTAACTATGTTGGAAATTGTTATAACACGTTTGAAATTCAAAGCGAATCTTTTAAGAAACAAGAAAAATAAAATGTGAAAGAGGGAGGACAAAAACAAAGTATTCCGATTACGGAAATAAATTCTTTGTTAATGTTTAGGCTATTTAAGTAAGAATCGCAGGTATTAACACCTAATATGCTAAAGATACAGGAAAATATGTACTGCATAATAACAAAGTAAGCATACTTTAGGGACACGCTTTCCTCAAACAAAAATGCTGGATAGTTTGAAAAGTCAACCCTCGCACTGGCACAAGATATTTTTCAATTCAATACAAGGAGAACAAACTTGTGCGTACAAGTTTTTTTTTTTTTTTTTGGTAAAAACACGTCTGCTGTTATTAGTCAACATTGTATTTTGTAAAATATTATATTTTCAAATTCAATACAAGGAAAACAAGCTTATGTGTATAAATTTTACTTAGCACCGACGCAACTGCTGCTATTGGGAAACATTGTCTGTTTTAAAAGTTTTTAAAACATACGTATATAGTTTTTTGGACATATTTTATGTACTGAAAGTAGAGGTCTGCACGGGCCCGGGCTTGGCCCGAGGCCCGTACCCGGCCCGGCCCGCGTGCCGGGCCGGGCCGGCGGAATGAAGACGAATTTTCAAACGGGCCGGGCCGGCAGAATTAGGACAATTTTTTCAACGGGCCGGGCCGACAGACAAAATAAACGGGCCGGGCCGGGCCGGCAAAAAAATTAATCGGGCCTATCGGCCCGATATAAGAATTTAAGCGAAGCAGATAAAATACGAGCCATTTTCAATGAATATGATTTTCTCGAGAAGTATAAATGTGCGTCACGAGCCGATGCGAGTTTAACAACATCAATACAGAAATGTAACGTGTCCATCGTAGAGATCGGCATCGTACAGTTACAAGATGTCTGATTCCGAGTTTAAATTTTATACAGCAGACTCGTGCCGGGAAGGAAGTGTTCTTAATCGATCTCAGGATGTGTAGAACAGTCATTTTGTTTTGTAATATTAATAGTGATAATGAACTTCTCTTAACAGTATCTTTGGAAATATACCTTAAAGTGGTTCTCATATTCACTGCTCAACAATGCAAAGCTTTCAGACACATGTTTCTGACAAAAACTTTAACTATAAAGGCATAAAATTGACAGGCCTGCCTATTGAAGGCCTTTGGAAACGAATAGCTTTTTCCATATTTAATAAATTACTTACAGAGATAACAGCGATTCCTGTCACGTGACTGTACGTTTTTCTCCTTTACTGTGCTATCGCTTCCGGAAATTCGATTCAAAACGCTAACTTTGACAGTATTTTCAGAAAGATATATTGCTTTTATCTATGAAAAAAACGACATTTACATAGCTTTTGAATAAGAATACCTGCCAATCTTACGCGTTTCCGAAAAGAAAAGACTTCATAAATGTGTCGAAATGTAGCTCCTTTGGATTTGAGAAAAGTCTTAAAAATGAGAGAAATATTTTCACAAATCTACTTTTTATTATACAGCTTCAAATGTTATCTTGTTTTTAATCCTTTATTCTGAACTACATTAATCTTTTAATGAATCCTTATTTCCATTTTGAAATGTCTGTAGACACGATGACTGTAAGTAATCGTTAATGTTTATTATTGTGCGTTTTCTATTTTGCGAACATCATAGTAATGTAAAATATACTGTAAAATGTTCCCATAAATATGTATGTAGTATTCATTAAAAGAATCTTAATTGTATGTTGAGAAAAAACGGATTTTTTTTTTTTTTTTTTTTTTTTTTTTTTGTAGAAATTGTATCTGACTGGGCCCGTTTTCATTGATTTTTGTACGAACCGGGAAGGGCTCGGGCCGAACTTCCAATTTTTACAACGGGCCGGGCTTGGGCCCAACTTCCAATTTTTACACCGGGCCGGGCCGGGCTCGGGCCCAACTTCCAATTTTTACACCGGGCCGGGCCAAGATAGCTTTCGTACGGGCCGGGCCCGGGCCTGGAAATTCCGGCCCGTGCAGACCTCTAACTGAAAGCAAGAAATAGACCCGTGCAAAAATTGAGCGGTCTTGATAGAATATCATGTATAGGTACATAGAACCTTATTATGCTTAGCACCTGAGTATGCATGAATTCATCAAGAATTATTGGTACATAATGTGCTGACAATTTTAAAAATATTAATTATACGCTTCATATATAAAAATTAATATATAGAGTAACTGTAGGATAGATGGCCATAGTTTTTAAAGATTGAAATAAAAATTCTTAGAAAACAAATTCAAGAATTATTTAATCATATTTGAAATTCTAATACATATACTCATCATATTTTGGACAAAAAATGATTAAATATCGAGCACAAAAAGTGGGAAACAAAATTGAAATTAAAGTGGCAGATGGCCATCTCTCCTTCAACTTGAAGGAGAGATGGCCATCCAATACAAGAAAGAAAAAATGAAGTTAAAATAGCAAAAAATAACACATTTCATGTAGTTAATTATGAAAACACATAGAAATTTGTAAAGATGCAATTATATCATCGAAAATCAGTAAATAAAATTTGAAGTATAATTTCAATCCTTCTCTTTTCGTAAAATTTTATCACATTTTCGGCAAAGATCTTGATGGTTTGTACACGTTTCATGGAACCACTTCTGGAACCTTATGCATTGTATGCAGTAATCCTTTTTGGTTGTGGTGTTATATTCTTCTCCACAACAAACACAGTGATCCTCATCCAATTCTATTCTCTTGGAATCTGTAAAATCTAATAATTTCAAATATATTTTATCTTCTACGCTACTGGAAGTGTCACGTTTTCGGTTTTTTTCTCGCGTTTATTTTAAATTTTTCATGATTTTAAGTTTATTTATCAACTTTATCTGTTTTTGGAATGAACGTTTCCGAAGTTTTTCAATATTTTCTGAACCAAAAATACATCGTTAGGCCCTATTATATTATTGCTATTGAAATATTTATATTAGTTAAAATTTAAATAATTATATCAATTAGGATAATTATAAATATAAAAATTATATAATTATTTAAAAAATATATATATTTAGTTAAAATCCTCACTCCGTATAATTTTGAAATATTGATTATAGGTGGCCATCTCTCCTCAATTTGATGTGGCCATCTATCCTAAAAGTGATGGACCGATTCCCACCCAATTTAAAGCGTCATTCCGCTATTGTACGTCTTTGTTTTAGACTTAAAAGCAAAGATTGGATTATATACGTGCCTTAAAAGTCCTTAAAGTAAAAATAAAATAAAATAAAATAAAATAGGTACTGCAAAACATTCAGATACCTAAGTCAACGGAAATATCCAACCACTAAATTAAATAAACATTAAACACTTTCTTTTTATAATCGAAAAACACAGCTGCACATCGCAATGAATGAACAAATAGAACTATTTCTTACGAACAAAGTTTATGCTGCAATCTATGGTATAGTTTTTAAAATATTTAGACTGGCCATCTCTCCTCTATGGCCATCTATCCTAGAATTAACCTAAATATTAATATATAAATATTAATATAATATATAAATATTAATCATGTGCTTTATCAATCATATGCACTGTAAAAAAAAATACGACCACTTTTCCTGTAGGAATCGGAAAAATAGTTGCCCTTATCGTACCGGAAAAATTTCAGACCCAGCTTGGAATAAAATCCCTAAAATACCGTTTTATTGACTATTTCTTTTTTTTTTTTTTTTTTTGCGGGTTTTATTCCGAGCTGGGTCGGAAAATTTTCCGGTACGATAAGGACAACTATTTTTTCGATTCCTACAGGAAAACTGGTCGTATTTTTTTACAGTGTGCTTAAAAAAATATCCATCATATGCTATCATACAGATCATCATCTTACTTCTTATTAAAAAATCATCACTCATCATCAAAATAGAAATACCGATTTTAAATAAGGCGTTTCAATTGAAGGAAGCTGAATCCTTTTTATGATTTTTTATATGTCTTAACTTCTTTCATGTTTGTAAAAATGGAATTTTGTCATGTATTTTTCACTCACCTCCTAAAGTATTAGAATAATAAAAATTGCGTACACAGAAAAGTTGTGTCTGGAAAATTACAATATTAATTATAGTGAATACATGTTAATTGTTTTACACCTATTTTGTAATTATATGTAAATGTTCGTTTCTATTATGTATTTATTTTCATTGTATTATACTTCGCTTTTTAACGAAATCTTTTATAATTTTCAGGTGAGTAAAATGGTTTCTGTTTTTGCAATATCTTTACTGGTAAGTTTTTCTCTTTTTAATTACCGCAGAGCGATAACAATAGTCTGCAAAATTTGGGTTTTGTCATGTTTTTTAGCTTTTGATAACTGATTCTTATTTATGTTGCAGCGCTGAATCCGAAAATGACCATCATTTTTCAATTCCTACTATTAGTTCACACTCTCCCTATATTTATTTATTTATTTATTTATATATCTTGTTCAAATTTTAATTTTCAATCGTTAATAAAATACGTATTATTCATCCTATCAAGTTGAAATAATTTTTTTTATACTTGTACTGTATGAGAATTGATGTTAATATAGTTTTTTTCAAATATTAATTCATTAATTAAATTTTAATTAATTAATTTTAGCCTTACATCGGAGACAAAATGTCGGCCATTGGTTATTGAAGCATTTAACGCTTCTTCATATCTATAAGGGGGGTTACCATAGGGGGACCCTGTTCTGTCACCAAATATCGTTAAGTTTGTCGCCAACTTGGCGATATCTCTAATATTTTGCCAAATTCCCATAGACTTCCATTGTAAACCTACTTGCTTATAGAAAATCAACAAATTGAGATATTTTAATGCAACAAAAACTAATATTAGCTTAAGGGATTATATTAAATTTTTCTTTGATGACCTAAGTAGGAATTGACTTTAAAAACAAACTTTTTATATTACTTGTTAATCATCACGTCGGGATTTTTTTCGCAAATTGTAAATTTTTAAGTTAAATAATCAAAAATAACAAAAATCTGATACTATAAAATAGACGTGATGGTTTCTGTATTTTAGTTTTTGATAACTGATTCCTATGTATTTTGTAATGCTGAATCAGAAAATGACCTTCAGAGAGGTGGTAGACCGTTAGACAAGAAGATTGAAATTTGACATGATGGTTAATTTTAAGATGTAATTGCGAACTAAAAACGGTTTCTAAAAAATTCAAAACTTCAAATGACTACTGAAATGAGCATATGAAATGAGCATAAAAACTTCAAAATACTTTCTAAATTATCATTTATTTAGAATTAGTTTAGTTCTTCATATTAATTTAAATCTCATTTCTGCGTAACACTGTGTAATAATGATGTTTAATCAAAGTCTGGCTTAATTAGTAATTTTTGAATTATTAAAAAATATATAATTTCTTCTTATAAAAAATAGACATATAAATATCACTTGGTATATTTTTACTATTACGCGAGCATAAGCCGCGGGTTTTGCTAGTATAATATAAAACACATGTATGTTGCAAACATAACTGATTAATGAAAAAAATAGATTTCAATCATAAGTAATCATCGATCCCAGTTTATTTTAACTCAGATTTTAATGTTTTCTAAATTGTAGTTACTGACAGTTTTGATCAAAATTATTTATAAATTTGAAGATTAATTTGTAAGATAATTTTATACTCTACTTCCTGGATAAAATACCAGACATGTAAAATGTAATGATCTCAATGAATTTTTAAATTATTTCACCACTATCGATATGACTGACACCAAAAACACAACACATAACTTATTTTATGAAATATCTGTTTGATGTTTTTACTGCAGGATTTGTTAAAAACATATGATTTTTAGAGTTCTCATTAATAAATGTCTTAATAGCTGGTATACTGCATTCTCAGAGATAGTGATAATTGTTGAAATAATAGTAATACTGATTATAATATATCTACTGCACTTATTATCAACTCCGTAAATAAAGTAAACATTTTGCTACATGGAATAACTCATAATTAGTTCTTTCGTCTCAGTCTCATTCATGAGTAAAACATATAAATCAAGTATAATAATTTTCTGGATTGCATTTTTTTAAACATACATCACGAAAATTTTTAAAAGGATCGCAATCATTTAACTTCTAGAAAAGAACTGCTTCTTTTCTGAAAGCTTTATTTAAGATAAGAATGCGGTGAAAGTCTGTTAAAACTTTAACTTAATTAACAAAACAGTTTTGACATAGAACACAGAGGCTGCATTTGAAAAGACTCTTTCAGCCATATGTAAATGCAGTTCACAAATTCCAGAATTCAAGTACGAACAATACCGGTTCCTAATTAATTTGTCACAGTTGGTGCACTTTAAAATGACGCATTTACCAATTTATTAGTTAACCCTCTCGCTGCGTAATCGTTTTATCAAAATAGCTTCAAAAGTGGCGTATTTAATTCTTTCGCGACGAGCGTCTTTTAAGAATTTTTATTCTTTTGTCACCGGTTTTTCAAAACAAAAATTTTCGCCTGATTTAATCGGGAAAATGCGACGATTAGATAAGGCAAAATTTATAATAAAAAGTTACTGGTGGGATTGATCAAGGAGGGTTAATTAGACGGAAAAAATGCATCCCGATGAAATCTCGGTTGCGCAAATTTTGCTACTTTTACGTTGCCCGAGAAACTCCCGGGTTCCGCAGCGAGAGGGTTAAGGATCTCAGGTCTTGAAAACTTTCAAAAAATCGAATTTTTTTTAAAGTATCTATTTTGATTATTCAATTAATTCTGAACACAGTGCAAAAAATCGCATTAAAATATTTGCATGTTTAACGGAGTTATAAGCATTTATGAAACAATCACTTTCAAAGCCGCACCCATTTAACTGCAACCTTAAATCGCGTTTTCTCAAAACTTGATTTTTGACGATAATCCGTAAGATTAAAAAAACTATTTGATGGAATGGCTTAAATTTGTTTTTGCATGCATATAACATCATTATCTATAGAATGAATTAATATATTTTATAGTTTAATATTTTGAGTATTTTTAATGAAAAAAAAAATGTATTTTTTAGGGTTTTTTAAATTTTCAAATTTGAGAGGGTTTTTTAATAAGGTTTCCTTTGAATGATAGTTATGTCCTTAATTCATTTTATAGAGTAAAGTTTCCTGATCATTTTAAAGCAAAAATTCGGTTCTTATGTCAGTTCAACGTTAAGATATATTACGAATGGTGATATGACACCTAAATTTTTTTTCGAAAATTGTGTTATATAAATTTTGCTATAATTTTTATTTTATTACATTGAAGTACTTCATTTTATAATTTTAGAAGACTGCAAACATACCTTAAAAATATCAAAAAGTTTAAATTAGTTACATTGAATACTTCTGTTTTTATATGGAATCGAAGCGAGAGCTCTGTTTACATATTTTTCAGTATCGATCATGCCCTGAGTACCTTTAACGACCAATTTTAGCTTATATTTTAATTATATTTGAATCCAAATACCTGCAAATAGTGCAACATTTTCATTGTAAATTGCATTGTATTTCGCAGCAAAAAAGTTAACACAGAAAACGATAAATTTTAAAATAATAACTTGAATCATAATATTTTCTAGGCGGACATTTTATAATATTTTATCCAGTGATTGAAAAAACACAGATGATTGCTAAAAATGTACACTATGTATTTTGGAATCCTTATCTAATAAATAAAAAGGAAAATTTGTCTGTAATTCTATACAAATCCATAGTTTGGAAGACAGAATTGTGAAACGTTAGGTATATGTGTATTAAAACACGGCCGATGCAACTAAAGTAATCCCGAGTCGAAATAATTTATAGTTAATTTTTAAGTAATAAAAAAACACCAATTTAACAGAAATTTCCTATCAAATTTAAACATTTTTCGTTATAGTAGTTGCCAACAATTAAAAATCCACAATAAAATTCTTACCACAACAATTACTTTTCTATTGCAAGATTTTCATATGAAAAAAATAAAATGAAATAAATAGTTTGACGAATTAAAAAAAATGAATAATATACGTCATAACTTATTTATTGCAAGATTTCCACGCGAAAAATGAAAATGAAATAAATCGTTTGACGAATTTTAAAATAAAGTTAATATTACGTCATATTGGAAATATAATGGACGTCAGCAGAACGTCAAATGAGTTGTAAAAAACATATTGAAACATGATAAAAAAAAAATTCGAATATGGAAATATTGGCATATTTTAACATTTTCAGTTTCTGAATTTGTTTTCGCCTTTTTAAAATCTTTTCCATATATATACGTATGCGTATGCGTGTATATTAGAATTTCCACAAAGGCTTGTGTCCCTAGAGCTCATTCTTAGTGAAGAACTGATATAAAGATTTCAGATCTTTTCTTCAATAATTTTCATAGAATTTTTGTATTTGCCCTTTTTCTTTAATCATGAAAAAAGTATTTAAATTACAAAATACTCGCAAATGACTTTTCATCAAGAGGTTTTAATCTCGATCTCAATCCAGATCACAGATTATAATTACTAAGTAAGTAGGTAATCTGTCGTCCGGATTAAATGAAAAAAAAAAGAGTGAAAACTACGTAAATTAAGACTCAATCGTTGACTTTTCAAAATTAATTTTTCAAAAAATACATTCTTAAAATTCTGGGGAACGCCGGGAACTTTAGCTAGTTAATAAATGAACTGGTAATTTACAGACTGCATTCGCAGATATAGTAAAAGAGACAAATTTTGAGAATATGTACCTCAATTGTTTATCAATTCCGTAAATCTAGTATACTAGTATTTCAAAAGACTCTTTCAGTCGTATATAATTCCTGTTCATTAATCGCAACATACTGATACAGTAATACCGTTTCCTAATTAGTTTACCAGAGAACGAGCATTTAAAAGTGACACAGTTGTCAATTTATTCCTAAACGATAAATTTTAGTTCACCTTTTATTCCTATTTGACACAAAATATCTTCAACAATTGCAGAATTTTCGTTGTACGATGCATTTCAATAATTTCAATGGAACGTAAATCAAAATATTTATTTATGATTTGTGTTAGCGATGCGAAAATGTCTGGTATGATCAATCTATGAATTTTTGAGTGAATTTCGAAGTTACGTTTTAATCCGGTATCTCAAGATAAACACAGTCATTAAAAACGTACATAATGAATTTGAGAAAATGAACCATCATTAATAAATGAACTAATAATTTTCGTATTGCAATTGCAGAAGTAGCTTGAAATCTAATTATGAAAAATATACGCCAACTTGTTATAAATTCCATAATATACATTGTACGTGGATAACTCGTAATAAGTTTTTTCTTTTCTGTGCCATTTATTGGCTGAGAAAATGTCAAACATTTTCATTCTAAAACATCAAACCTATTTATTTTCTCTATTGTGTTTCCTTAAACGCACGTAACAAATATTTTGAAAAGGGTGGCAGACATTTGTTACACTTTCAGAAAAGGACATTTTCCTTTCCTGAAGCTCCATTTGCAATCAGAATACTGTTGATGTCAGTTAAAATTTTAACTTAATTAACAAGTCCAGTTTGACATCAAACGTAGAGGCTGGATTTCAAAACACTCTTTCAATCATACATAAATGCAATTTATAAATTCTAAGCAATATCGATAGTTTGCCATAGAAGTAGCATTTTAAATTGACGCAGCTATCAATTTATTTGTAAAGGATAAAGTTTAACTTATATTTGATTTATATTTGATGCCCAATGCCTACAAAAAGTGTAAAAATTTTCCTGCATGCTGCAATTAAATATAGTGTCTTTCAACTGCCTTTGTATGGGTGATATTAACCTTTGGCGTTGTGGAGACATTTAGCATATAATATCAAAAAACTATTAGAAAGTTTAACCCGCCTTTAAATAACCTATATTTAAAATATAATTATTTGATTTTATATTGTACAATACCCCTTTATTGTCAAGTACTTATACTATTTTTCTTATCGCACTGAAAAAATTATTTCCTTCTTTACAATAAATTTCCCTTTAACTTTATTTAATAATACAGATTTCTTCCACTTTTATATTACTTTTAATTTTTCCGAATTTATGGTTGTTACTTAAAAAGCATTATCATGTTTATTTACTTTCAAAAGCGTCTTTTGAGTTACGCATGATTTCGAAAAGCATTCTTTATCATTAGAAATCTCAGAAACCAAAATATATTAGAGATTTAAGATGCATTTATAAAATCAAAGTTTCCATTGTTGTCACCGATCTTCGGAAACATTTCCGGGTAGTTTTTGTAGTGTATTAATCAGTTTCTCAATTCAGAAAATCTGTTTTTTAGGATGCTATTAATTCTTAATTAAACATTTTCATTCGCGTAATTGAACTTATGCATGCAAGAATTACAAATAATAATAACTTTAATGTTAATGTTAATGCTGTTACATTATTATGTTTGTCTGTAAAATAGATTTCCTGAACAAGAAAATGTTTACAGACAAAACTTGATAAATGAATAGTTATAACATGAACAATAAAACTAGCTGGCTTCACCCGCTAGCGAATTGCATCGGATCCTCGAATTAAAGAAATTTCTGGTCCCCTCGAATTAATATGAAAATTTTCCAAAAAATGAACCTCGAACCGAACGAACCTCCGGTTCGTGTCCCTGCTGCCTACAGCACTGGGCTTACTCCGCACGGAAATACGCACCATTTTATTTCTTAAATAAAATATTATTTTTCATGCACGAAACATTTTTTTGTGTCTTAATGAGTGTAATTTAACCGTATATCAGTGAAAATAATACCACATTTTATAAAATTTCTATGCTTGGCCTAAAATTGGTTAATGTTAATGCTGCTGCATTATCATGTTTGTCTGTTGAACATGAAAATGCTTACAGTCAAACTTGCGAAATCAGCAGTTACACATTAACATTAAAATAAGTATTAATTTGTTACTCTTGCATGGGTAAATTCAATGTTGCAGCTGAAAACGTTGAATTGATAATTGTTAGCATCTTAAAAACTGATATTCCTGTTTAAGTAAACAACCAGGCACTATAAACATTTCTCGGAAACATTTCAGAAAATCAATTGCAGCAAAAGAAATTGTTTTATAAATGCTTTTTTTAAATCTTGAGAATTGTTTTTGGAGTTTCCAAAAAAAAAAAAAAGAACGCTTTTCTAAATCGTAGCTCACTCGACAGAGATTTTTGTATATTTTCGTTCGTATTTACATTATATTTTCCTAGATTAACCTGTTAAGCGAATTTGACGAATATATACGTCGTTGCCAATTTTAATTACGCACCCAGTAATAGATTTATTTTAATAAATTACTCGCTTAACAGGTTAACAAGGGATTAGTTATGTAATTGCAAATCTGTTAAGCGAGTTTGACATATATATATGCGTCACGTATGAGTTCAAATACGGACCTAGTAATGGATTTTTTTTTAAATAAATGACTCACTTTGCAGAAAAAACTTCTGTCTTTGTTTTTACAATGCATGAAACCATATTTTATTGGATACTGTGAAAACTGTATAGCAAATTTTATATTTGAGAGATAAAGTTATTAAATTTTATAGTGTGAGTATGTTTTACATGATAAAATTGTCAAAAAATAACTTTTACACACTTCCTGTACGAAAAATCTAATAATACAATCAAACCTTGTTAACATGAACCTCAAGGGGATTTTTTTTTTCATGTTATCCTTAATTCATACTATCAGTAAAAATAAATCCGTTAAAAAAATATTGAGAAAAATACATATAGGGGAGACTGGGGGCTAATGGGACACGGGAGCTAACATGATAACAAGGTTATCTCGTAAAATATAATAGTCAAAATTTATCAGTAAATGTCATTTCCAGTGTTACACAAGAACATGCAGTGAACCCCTTTTTTTCAATAGCTATTTGTAAAGCAAGAAGCAAGGTATATTTAAGCATCGAGATGTGTTTTTTTATATTTAATAAATGTTTGTTTTGATCAACTATTAAATCAGTTTTTAAGAATAAAACCTTTTATTATGAAGCTTTTATACAATGTTTTAATTTTAATTATTTTATTTTAATCCTTATTTCGCACCAGAGATAAATTGTTAATTGACAATACGCTTAAATGCAGTGGTAATGGATTCAGAGACAAATGTGCATTTCACCTATGGTCTAATGGGAGAAAACTTTGTTTTAGAATTGAGACTGATTTCTATTTTGATAATTAAACTATTAGTTATACGTTTTTATCCGTTAATAGAAAACTGTTAGAAGTAATTGTGTAAAAAAAGTCCTATTCCCTAGGACTATTCCTGTTCCCTAGCGAAAAGGAAGCTTTCACACTTTTCTAGGAACTTCCGTTCACATTAAGCGTCAAAATCTCTCATGGGGACATCAAGAATTGTTCATATTAAGCGAAATTTCATGTTAAACGTGTTCATCTTAAAAGGAGAAAAATCCGTATTCATTTTGACAGGGACAGTGGGAACTGTTTATGTTAAAAGTAATTCACGTTAAGCGTGTTCGCGTTAATGACGTTCGACTGTATATTCAATGCATAAATTTAATTCGCATTCCAATTCTGCTAAAAATGAACATAAAATAAAAGATGATAAATAAGTTTAATAAATAGAAATTTTCATGGGCATTTGCTTTTTAAAATTTTATATTTCATGCGTTTATTTGTTAACTTCACCATAAAAATTTTATCTCTAAAAATTGAAAATTACTTAGTATTATTAATCTATGGAGAACAGAAAATATGTCAAAGCAATCTTCAATAAATTTTCAGTGGTTGTATTTAAATTAATGCCTATACAAACATTTTTAAATTTTTCATGTTGATAAGCTGTAAATATTAACTTTATTTGAAACATGTCACTTAATTATTTAATAGCCTGTTTACTTTTCATTTTATTTTCGAGTAATATTAATGAATTTCGTAAAAATGCCAAAGTTAATTTAATGCAGAAGCACCATTAAATGTAATTTCCCCCTTTTCATATCTCATTTGTCTAAACTAGCAGCAAGCATTCAATTAATCTACTCATAATTCGCAGTTAATAGAATCCAGTTCCTCTCAGTTTGGAAAAATTAAAACTTTAATTTAATCTCCTGTTTAGTTAAATATTTTACTTTTGGCTAAAAGAAAGCAATATCTGAATATGTATATATATTTCAAGTATAATTAATGAAAATTATTGAATAAGTGGAGTTAAAGTAGCTCATATTAAATGCAACAAAATGTATTTCATCAATAAATAAAATTTGCAAATGCACTATAAATTTGGAAAGAAGGTGTACATCAATAAAATTTATAACATTTAACTATCAAAACCCGAAAACTGTCAAATTTAAACTACACAAGTAAAAAACACAGGTAAAAGACTGTCATCTGTTCTTCCGCAAGGGATAGACGTACAGACCTAACTCCACCCCCCACTGTTAAAAACTTGTAGGTTTCTAAACACACGTCTATCCTGCATTAGAAACAACAGCAAAACTAAATTATCTTGAAAAAATTGTCATTTAAGATACAAAAATTAAAAAATATATAAAATATATATAAAAATATATAAGTGTAAATGTAAATAAACCAAACTTAAACAAATATATACTATAAAAAAAAACATAATTATATTACAAAAACAGTCTTGAAAAATTGCCCTTTAAAAAGTGAATTTAAAAATTGTAACTTAACTAATATTAAAAGGTAAACAAATTGAAATATTTTAATGTGTATGAATGCAGAACGACTAGCATCCACCCAGACCTACAAGAAAATATAAAAACTTGAACAGAAATACCTGCCAAATGTCCTTCATTTGGTATATACTAAAAAACAATGAATTTTCACTCCATATACAAATTCAAAATTTTCAAATCCAAGTCTGCAAACTTTCTTCTATTCAAGTTGCCGTCCAAATCCCTTCGTTTTAAAAGACTTTAGGGCCAGCACATCATATAGAGTAGACCGGAAGAATTCTACCATAAAATAGTCATCCCGCTAAACCACAGTGTTGCCATTTATTTTTCAAAACAATCTTTAAATAATATTTCAAAAAATTAATAAGGTAATTGTTATTGTAGAAAAGATTAGCTAAAAATTAAAAAAAATTGTTTATAAAAATTAATCTCTCTGCCAGAAATTTTATTGAAACGAATTAATTGATTAATTATAATATTTTTGAAAATCTTTTTACGCAAATTAGAAAATCAATGTGGCATGCTTCTGATAAAAAATTGAAAACTATTCCTTTTGTCATACAAATCCAAGCTTAATTTATTATCAAAATTGCTAAAAGAAATATTTAAAAAATCTGCATTGTAATCCTCACAGTTTGCACTATTCAGCTTCAAACATTTTGGATATACGATGTCATATTTATTAATAAATTGACTTTATTAAAAATAAAATGAGTTAAAAATATGTTATTATCAAAAAATTTTTATTCTTGCTCAGTTTCTTTTAAAATACTATAACAGGGAACAGTATTAATTAATTAAATTGAAAATAAAATAAACAAATGCTTCACATAGTCTTGAAAATCAAAATTAAATACATATAGAAGAAGTGTGGTATTATTGAATACAACATAAATACAATATAAATTTTGATTTGTAAGTCAACGTGAAAAAAATTGTGGTACATTAAAAGTTAATAAAGTATAAACTTTGACTATTTCTTAATATACTTTAAATGTGTATAAAATGGAAGAAAAAGAATACACATCGATATTTAAATTTTAAAAATGAACCACAGTTTTCGATTAATACAGTAGCGCTCAAAAGTATTTTGACAACCTTATATTCTCTCTTATTTTATTTAATATAAAAACGTAAAGGAAAATATATTCCCTATAATTGAGAACACTATGACTGCAGTTATTCAAATGCATCAAGTTTCAACTTGTTTGTTTACATTCGGCGCCACCGAAGAAATATGACTCCTTTTTAGCTCAAAAGTATTTTGACAATTAGTTTGCATTTAATTATTGAAGGTGTCAGTGGCGCTATAGCTTCGATTAGTGTTTATAGTGACTTATTGTGATTAATTTTAAGTATCAGGAATGCCGAAATGTAAAAAATATTGAAGTGATTCTAGAAAAGCCGCTGTAAATGCACTTAAGAAAGGTAGACTGCAAGCAGAATTAGGTCGTTCTTTTAACGTGTCTCGGCAACTTGTTATTACATGGAATAAAGTTTTTAATAAACAGAAATACATCGAAAATAAGCCTCAAAGTGGCCATCCGAAAAAAAAAACAACTTGCAATGTTGACTACATTATAAAAATGATATCTACAAGTAATTATCGTAAGTCCACTGTGATAATAAAAAATGAATTGAAGGGAAATTACGGCATAGACATACAAGTTTCATCAGTCAAACGACGCCTAGACCTCTATGGTTTACAGGATAGAAGACCAGCAAAAACACGTTTGTTATCTACTAAGAATAGGAAGGCTGTAGTTGCATTTGTAAAACGGCATAACGCTTTCAGGGGCAAAGCAATTCCATTGCTAAAGTGTTGAAATTAATGATTGACACCGGAATTTGAAAACAAATTTATTTTTAAATAAGAAAAAGCTATATTTCACACACATAATAAACCAATTTTTTTTAACCAAAATTCTGGTGTCAGTCATTAATTTCAATACTTCAGCAATAGCATTGCTTTGCCCTTGAAAGGGATACGCTGTTTTACAAATGCAACTTTAGTCTTCCTATTCTTAGTAGATTAGAAACGTGTTTTTGCTGGTCTTCTGCCATGTAAACCATAGAGGTTTAGGCGTCGTTTGACTGATGAAACGTGTATGTCTATGCCGTAATTTTCTTTCAATTCGTTTTAGGTAGATTTCGTATGAAATACTACCTATTGGGATCGTTCCTATGTTGGAATTTCTGAAAATTTTTTGCAGATCTACACCGATCATGACTCCTAGAACCCAAAACCACCCTCAGTAAAAAACTTTATATATATATATATATATATATCACTTTCTTCTGGACACGATAACTTTCGTAATTCTGCACCAATCTCTTCCAAACTGATACATAAAATCAAAGGGCATAGAATCTCGGTCAAGCTCGTTAATGGGCTAAATCGGACCAAGGGGATGGAAATAGGGAGGGGTTTTGTGAAAACAGAAAACCCCCCATAACTTCTTAATTTTTGTACATATCAAATCAGTTTAAAGTTTTTATTACTTCTAAAAATAGGGCCAAAATTTTATGTATCACAGATTTTTGATAAAGTTAAAAATGGGCTCAAGGGGCGCAAAAAATAGGGTTTTGGGGAGAAAAAAATTCATAATTTCGTCAGTTCTCAAGATATCAATTCCAATTAATTTTATTATAAATCTCCATAATATTATCTACAACTTTTATATTCACAAGTTTTTGATAGGACCAATTCGTACCGCAAAAAAAATTTAAAAACGAAAACAAAAAGAGGGTTTGAAGAAGTAAAAAATTCATAACTCCGTCAATTCAAAAGATATAAAATCCCCAGGAATTTATCATATATCTTCTTAATATTGTCTACAACATCTATATAGACAAGTTTTGGATAAGACCAATTCTTACAGCAAAAACAAATTAAAAATACATAGCGGTTGAAGAAAAAAATCATCTAAGTAAGGGTGTATTCAAATCCAAACTGCGTATTTTCTGACTCATTTTACAATTCATTTTTGCTCTCAAAGGCTTCCAATTGATACGTTTTCTTACTCAGAAACTATATAATGTACCGTAAGGGTCGATTTTTTGATAGAGGCAGAATATATTTTTAAAAATGCTGTTAAAGTGGGCATTTTGAATCTAATTTCCCGAAGCGGATTGTGTTGGAAAAATCATTGCATTAAGGATGCACTCAAATCCAAACTGCTTATTTTCTGACTCATTTTTAAATTCATTTTTGCTCTCAAACGCATTTAATTGGTAGATTCGCTTATTCAGAAACCATATAATGTACCGCAATGATCAATTTTTTGATAGAGGCAGAATATATTTCAAAAAATTATGTCAAAGTGGGCATTTTGAACGGAATTTCCCGAAGCAATTGTGTTATCACTTTCTTCTGGACACGATAACTTCCGCAATTCTGCACAAATCTCTTCCAAACTGATACATAAAATCAAGGGACATAAAATCTCGGTCAAGTTCGTTAATGGGCAAAATCGGACCAAGGGGATGGAAATAGGGAGGGGTTTTGTGAAAACCGAAAAAAACCCATAACTTCTTAATTTTTGTACATATAAACCAGTTTAAAGTTTTTATTACTTCTAAAAATAGCGCCAAAAATTCATGCATCACAGATTTTTGATAAAATTTAAAATAGGCTCAAAGGGCGCAAAAAATAGAGTTTTTGGGAGAAAAAAATTCCTTACTTCGTCAATTCTCAAGATATCAAATCCAATAATTTTATTATACATCTCCTTAATATTATCTACAACTTTTATATTCACAAGTTTTTGATAGGGCCAATTCGTACCAAAAAAAAAAAAAAAAAAAAAAACGAAAACAAAAAAGGGGGGTTGAAGAAGAAAAATTTTCAAAACTTAAAATTTTTATTACTTCTAAAAATAGCGCCAAAAATTCATGCATCACAGATTTTTGATAAAAAATCCATAACTCCGTCAATTCACAAGATATAAAATCTCCATGAATTTATCATATAGCTTCTTAATATTGTCTTCAACATTTATATAGACAAGTTTTTGATAGGGCCAATTCTTAAAGCAAAAACAAATTAAAAATACATAGCGGTTGAAGAAAAAAATCATCTTATTAAGGGTGCATCCAAATCCAAACTGTCTATTTTCTTACTCATTTTTAAATTCATTTTTGCTCTCAAACGCATCCAATTGCTAGATTCTCTTATTCAGAAACTATATAATGCACAGTAATGATCGATTTTTTGATAGAGGTAGAATATATTTCAAAAAATGATGTCAAAGTGGGCATTTTGAACAGAATTTCCCGAACCGATTGTGTTAGAAACGAAAAATATTGCCCTACTGAGAAAATAATTGTTTATTAATCAAGTTTTAATTAATTGAAAGAAAAATAAAAACACAGGTCGCTTATAAGTCTTTTCAAAAATCACGTCAGCATGTTTCATATATATTTTTTTTTATTAAAAATTAATCTGAAAATGTACCAGAAAATTTCGAGTTGTTGAGTATGGAAAAATATTTTTTTAATATCGCCTTAACATGATTCTGATAAAACCATCTATTTTATAAAAAGGAAATAAAAACTCGTCAAAAGCAGACAGATAAAACTGTTAAAGTGGATTTATATCTAATAGTGATTTAGTTTTTGTTGGTGAAATTAGTATACTTAACTTCGAAATCTACCTCTGCCTGTAGGCCGGGCCGGCAGGGATTTTTTTATTATTACAGCGGACTTACGACAATCACTTGTAGATATCATTTTTATAGTACAGTCAACATTGCAATTTGTTTTTTTTTTCGGATGGCCGCTTTGAGGCTTATTTTCGATGTATTTCTGTTTATTAAAAACTTTATTCCATGTAATAACAAGTTGCCGAGACACGTTAAAAAAAACGAACTAATTCTGCTTGCAGTCTACCTTTCTTAAGTGCATTTACAGCGGCTTTTCTAGAATCACTTCAATATTTTTTTTACATTTCGGCATTCCTGCTCCTTAAAATTAATCACAATAAGTCACTATAAACACTAATCGAAGCTATAGCGCCACTGACACCTTCAATAATTAAATGCAAACTAATTGTCAAAATACTTTTGAGCTAAGGAGGAGTCAAATTTCTTCGGTGACGCCGAATGTAAACAAACAAGTTGAAACTTGATGCATCTGAATAACTGCAGTCATAGTGTTCTCAATTATAGGGAATATGTTTTCGTTTACATTTTTATATTAAATAAAATAAGAGAGAATATAAGGTTGTCAAAATACTTTTGAGCGCAACTGTATAAATAAGTCGAGTAATGTGAAATATAAGTTATCAGGAATATTAAAACTGTAAAAAAAAAAAAAAAAAAAAATGCTTTACAAGAATAACTAAAATTATTTAATGATTGAACAGTAGTACATCAGCTATAAAAATCATCAAATTCTTAGAAAAACTGTTTTAAATTTTAAAAAATCACAAATGTTGTCTGCTGTTTCGTTCCCAAACAGGGTTCGGTGATATATATCAATGAAAATATATCTTGATGTATATCATGATTGATATCCGATATTTATTTTTTAAATATCATGAAGTTTGATATTTTTGATATTTTCGTATATTTAACACTAATTTTCAAAATATTGATATGATATTTTTGATATAACCAGTCAAAACAAGTATAAATGAATGTTTTAACTGTTCTTGATTGTGTTCTGTAGATAAGAACTTTTTCTTTAGCAGATCCTTTTTAGCACCCCCCCCCCCCCCCCCCACACACACACACACACACACACATCCACAAAAAAATGTTTTCCCAGCTTTATATTTGAAGCTGAATTTTTAAATGCAGAATGTAGAACCAATAATTATGTGGAACAATATTTACTTAAAACAGCTATTGAAAGATAAATTGCCTAATTTCGAGAAGTTATTTACTGCTTCATAGAATTTTTTCTAGTTTTGGTTTCCTTGAGTTTAAACTACACAATAAGTTATAGATAATGAAAAAGGTCACAAGCTTACATTTATATTCAAATTTTTCAGTAAATACGGGGTACATTGTATGGAATTTCATTGCATAAAACACAAAATTTTCTGGAAATTTAATAACTAATCCCATAGTTTGTTACTTTGTGAGTAATTATTGATCAAAAATTATTTATTACAGCAAATCGTGTCTGTATTTTCAGTTAGTTGATCTTTAATTTTGTTAGATAAGTAAAAAAAAAATACATTTAGAATATTGTTTAATTGAGTTTTCATGATAAATACATATGTTTTAGTTTCTAATTTATATTAGTCTGAAAATATCTATAATTATCAATAAGTTGACTATTTTGAAAATATCGGATATATATCAAAATATCGGATATTTTTTTATATTTTCGAAAATATCATGATATTTACGAACCCTGTTCCCGATACAGTCTACATTGGCCCACATCGCACACAACATGCGTTTAATACGCCTAGATATTGCTCTGATTCATGACAAAAATTTCGTGATGAATAATTGTTATAAGAATATTATGTACTACACTGAACTGTAATAAATTTTTCGATATGATTTAGTTTCTCGATTTCAACAAAGCGGTATATGATATCAGCACTATATTCATGGAATTATGGAAAGAACACGTTGTTTACATTTTTTTAAAGATAAAAAGTGCAGTAAGCTGGTTCACAATTTGTGGAATATCCCTTATAATAGAGCTACTTTTAAAAAGCAACTCATTACGTCGCCCCTATCTTTCTGAATTTTCGCAATATTTGACTAGGCTATTTTATATAAGTTGCCTTAAATAGCTGACTACCAAATTACGAACAATTTTTCTTTTTTTTTTTTTTTTTTTTTTTTTTTTTTTTTTTTTTAGGCATGCGCAGTTAAAAATAATTTCATACAAATGGCTATATATCATCAAATATTCAATATATTCATGTTTTAATTGTATTTTAACGTTTCAAGTGTTCTTTTTCAAGTTTTCGGAAAGTGGTAGTAAATTTCATTGAACACTCTGTATTCTATAAGCAAAAAAAAGCATTTAAATTTTTCACAGAAATGCTAAGACATTGATAAATATTCGTGCTATACTTAGACAAATTCACACGACCATTAAACAGGATCCACATAGATAATTGCTGCACTGACGGACCATTTTGAGCTTTTTCTGTTACATAGGTGATCACAAGCATTATTTTATTATTAAATTTATTGCTGGCCCCCTATTTCTCCGTGCGATAAAATCTTCACTGAAAAATAAGAAGTCAAACACATTCTTTACATCCTCGAAGTTCAAAGCCGAAAGCGTCCGGTCTTTGTTCCTAAACTTTTGGAGGTCAGTGTATATAATATAAAAACAAAGATACCGAGTATTGGAGTGAACAAGGAAAATAATCTAAAAGTTAAAGTGAATTTTACGATAATATGAAAAATAAAAGATTCAAATATCTTAAAATAAATTAAGATTTACATTTAGTAAAAACATTTGTCATACTTTTAAAAAGATATAAAAAAACGGTAAGTAGTAAGGACGAAATCTAGCTGAAAAGTAAAGATGCTAATTTTTTTCTATGAATTTAAAATGTTTTCTTATTTATGCTAATGCTTTATTATATAAAATGAATATAATGAGTACCTTGTATTTTTTTAAATATAATGGATTTAATAATATTTCGCATTTCATGCGGTCCGGGGCTCAAAATTTTATTTTATTATTTATAGAGATTTTGTTATGAAATTTATTTCTGAAAATATTTTTAATATAATAAGAATATTGCGTGTAAAAAAAATCTGAAAATTTTAATTTTTTTGAATTTAAATTTAAAAATTTTAAACATATTTAATTTTTGATATACTCTGGAAGTACTTACTCGATTTAAAAAATTTTTACACTTTTGTGTGCATGATGTGCCGTTTTAATTTGTTTTCAGGATTTCTTAAAATATTGATTTTGAATTTTATAAAAAAAAATTAAGTAAAAAAATGAAGTATTTTTATGAGTGAGTTTTGCATTAATTAGCATATTTTCACTATAATCACTCAAAATTAAAAAAAAAAACCTGAAGACAATTTGTTGGAAATATAGCATAAAATCTTTGTTGAAAATTTCATACATATATTTTGCAAGGAACTTTAGATATACATTAATAAGTTATTCACAGATAAATCTGTTTATTTAATACCTGTATTTTACATATAATCCATAACTTTAAGTTATTTACCTTATTATCAGGTTTTACTTTATTTTCCATGTGCAGCAATAATTTATTTTGTATACATCCTTCATATATTTAAAAGCATTTTCATTTTGTTAATGTTTTCTTTATTTATCTTTAAAAAAAATACCACATCATTTTAAATTGTTTTTAAAAAATATATATTATTTTACAGTTCTATATAAAAAACATTACATTTAACTTCACTTAGTATTCCCCTTTACTATCCATTTATATACTTTGTATTTCGTCCGTTCACAAATATTTCATAAATTTACAGTTCAATTCATTCCAAATTGTGGATATAGTTTTTAAGTCTATAAAATCTCTTCAATTTTCCATAATAAAAATTTTCAATTCTTCAAAGAACTATGAATGTTGGAAAATAATATAGTAAGTTATATATGAATTTTAGAACTTTTATGTTTTTAAGGATTAAATGAAATTGAAACTTTTAAATAGACAAGAATGGAAAATAGAATAATGTGTTAAAAATAACTTATAAAGGAACGAACTTTTATAAAAAGATACTTAGAAGAATTGAAAATTTTTATTATGGAAAATTGAAGAGATTTTATAGACTTAAAAACTATATCCACAATTTGAAATGAATTGAACTGTAAATTTATGAAATATTTGTGAACGGACGAAATACAAAGTATATAAATGGATAGTAAAGGGGAATACTAAGTGAAGTTAAATGTAATGCTTTTTATATAGAACTGTAAAATAATATATATTTTTTAAAAACAATTTAAAATGATGTCGTTTTTTTTTTCTTTTTTTTTTTTTTTAAAGATAAATAAAGAAAACATTAACAAAATGAAAATGCTTTTAAATATATGAAGGATGTATACAAAATAAGTATTGCTGCACATGGAAAATAAAGTAAAACCTGATAATAAGGTAAATAACTTAAAGTTATGGATTATACTTTAGATATATTCATTTAAATTGTACAAATCGTGAAAAAATTCATTCTGAGATAAAAGTTCTCGTCAGAGGTCAGCTGATGCATCGCTTCTCAAGGCAAAAGGTGTTTGTTATATCTCTGGATCTAGTGAAGATAAAAGCATGCGGTTAACGCTAAAAGCGCAGTATTTTTTTCAAGCTAATAATAAAAAAATATAATTTAACAAATTACAACGACCATTTGGAAAATGAATTTTTCAAAGACTAAAATTTAAGTCATAAAAAATCGCACGGAGTCGATCCTACATTACGTACGCCATGGATTACATTTTTCGGTACTGTAAATTTTTAAACTTCTACGGAGCTTATCATACATTACGCACGCCATGGATTAAACATTAATATTCCTGGACCAATTTTAAATGAAATTTCATCCTTAAACTTCTAAACATCCCACAATATTACTTTTTTACACCGTCGTATAGAGAAAAAAAATGTACTTTTAAATGCAATTTGTTTGAAAGCTGTATCTCAATTTGTTTCTGAGTTATTAATTTTTTTTTCTAGTTTTTATTACTTTTTTGTCATAGTGGCAACAGAAGTATCCACCTCTGTTGAAAGTAAAGGGAAAATACAGATTACTGTATAGACCAATCAGAAAACGAATAAAATGTGGGATTCAACTAATAAAACGCTTCAGATATGTTTTTGATTTCCTACCCTGACCGAGGACAATAACCATTTTCCAAATGGTTAAAAATTGCATTTTTTTTTGAGAATTTTAACCCCCGTGCCCCCTTAAACTTCTATAATGATCATGAGTTATATAATGATATAAGTAACATAATGATTAATGTCATATAATGATCATGAACTTCAGAAAAATGCGCAGAGTTTAACATCGGTCTTTTAAATAATAATAAAAAAAAATAAGAAGCTGCAGCTTAAAAATATTAAAACAAATACAAAATGAGAATCAATGTGAGAGAACCATTTTGAAATTAGCGTATTTTTAAGTTGATTAGCAAGATCAAAAATTCCTTGTAGAATCCCTTTGAAATACTAAATGGGATTAAAAAGATGATATATATGAAAACCCAATTAGAGTTATGAGTTTGTCTTTTATGTGGATCTTTCAGTTAACTACTTTAAAGTGAATTTAAAAGAAATAAATGAAGGAGGCCTAAATTAAATATGCATTTAAAGCAAATATTCCTTTTAAGACGGCTGAATATTAGTAGATCATATTTCAAATAGTCCATAACTTTGGAAAATGAACTGGATAATAAATAATGTAGTAAAGCTTAATTATTTAAGTGTTTATAACATATTTCCATGAATTCAATTAAAATACTAAATATGAAGTACTTTAAATTAATTATGTCTCAAAGGAAAATGCTTTCATAAATTGGAAAATGGGAATAAGGATTACGATATTGTATTTTGATTTATTTACTTTGTAAATCTTCATGTTATTGTTTAAAAAAGGTGCTAAATCCATGGTTATTTCTTTTTTTAAAGCATTTGTTTTTAAACCTCTTTCTCTCTCATTCTCTCTGTTTGTTTTTTTTTTTTTTTGTTGTTGTTTTTTTAATATTCTTCTATCTTTACAAGGAAAAAGTACTGGATTCCTGAAAATTTTTGAATGCCGGTTTTCGAAGGATTTACATGTGTTAGAAGGTCCCGAACACGATTTGACTGTTTTTAGTAAATGTCGTTATACGAGTCTGTCGTATGTCATAAAAAATTTGTGTGCGCTCTATCTCAAGAACTAATGCTCGGAATTTTATAAAACTTTAGATTCTCTTAAACCTTCATATACATTGGTGCTGATTGGTGTTTGGTGTAAATCACTCAAAAGGTGACGCTGATATGCTGATACGCTGTATTTTTCACGATTCCCACAAAAGCTCTGTCTCAAAAACTAATACACGGATTTTCCTCAAACTTCAGATTCAGTTAAACGTTAACATAATTTACTGCATATTGGGTTTTAGTGTAAATCATATAAGAGGTGGCGCTGCTATGCTGCATTTTTCACGATAATTGCGATAGCTATATCACAAAAACTAATGAACAGAATTTAATCAAACTTCATATTCTGTGACATTTTCACATAAATAGATTCTTATTAGTCTTGGGTGTATATTGTCCAACAGATGTCACTTTTATGCTCTTTGAATTGGAAATTTTGGTTGCAGACATCTAAAAGTGTGTGTGCCAAAATTCAATGATTTGTTTGAAAAAATACGATGCTTGCATCTCCTTTTTAAATGCGCACAATTAAAAGAACTATCTTTAAAATCCTCATGGTGGGCATAAATTGTCTCTCAATTTTGGCACTGTGATAGCGAATGTTGAAGTATTAACGTGCGAGATTGAAGAGAGTTTTGGGATTGGCGCATCTGACTAGTTTAGTTTTCCAACCCATTCGCTTTGCCAGTCTGTTGCCGTTTGCCCGGTTGCCATGTACTATTCATTTCTCAAAGCCGCGACTAGCACTCTGAGACAAATCTACTATCCAAAGGGATGTTACTCTGAGATGGGTATTTTCCGAACTTTTACTTTGGCGTTCACTTGTATGTTGTCACTAAGATTGGCGCTCAGCCAAACGCAGCTAAACAAACTCCGCTCATCTCTATTTTGATAAAATCCACGCACACCTGAAACATGCATAAAAACGCGGAGGGTTTTTCTTTCCGAAAACAAACAGTAATTGATGTATGTTTTTGGCATTTACAATAATATGTCGTACATTTTACCATCCCGCATGACGTCCACAAACTATCGAATCTTTCTGGAGCAGGTTCTTCCTGGCTTACTTGACGATGTTCCAGCAAATGTGAGGCGCAACATCTGGTTCCAACATGATGGAACGCCTCCCCATTTTGGACTGGTTGTTCGTGAGCAGATGAACAGGTCTTTCCCGCATCGATGGATTGGGCGTGCTGGGCTCGTTCCATGACCCGCACGCTTACCTGATTTATCGAGCCTTGATTTCTTTTTGAAGGAAGCCTTCAAAGCTCTCGTGTATCACGAGCCTGTGGAGTCTGGAATAGAACTCGTGGCAAGACTCGTCTGCGCTGTTGCTACAATGAAAGAAACTCCCGGTGTGTTCCCACAGTGCCCGGATATCATTGCTTCGTCGGTGTCAGGCATGCTTGGAGTCTGATGGTTCAAACTTCGAGCATCTGCTGTAATGTTTTGAGTTGTTTTCATCTCGTTCGCCATTTGTACTCATGATGCCCAATAATTTTAGGTAGATTTCGTAAGAAATACTACCTATTGCAGTCGTTACCATGGTACAACTTTTGAAAAATTCCTTCATAACTTTTCATTATATGACGCCAGGAACGCAAAACCACCCCCTCCTAAAAAGTTTATATATATATATATATATGTATGTACTAAATTTTGTCCGCACGATAAAAGTCGCAATTATGCACGGATCATCTTCAAACTCGCCAACAACATTGAGATGACTAATTTCTCGGCGGGGATTGAAAATGGGCAAAATCGGCCCAAGGGATTGGAAATGGGGAGGGTTCAAAATGTTGAGTACCGTCTTAACATGGTTCTGATAAAACCAGCTCTTACACAACAATGATAGGAAAAAATAAACAATTTTCGTTATAGCAGTTGCCAACAATTAAAAAAAATACAATTCTCGCCACAACAATTACTTTTCTATTGCAAGATTTTCACGTGAAAAATTTAATTAAATAAATAGTTTGACGAATTGAAAACAAATTGAATATTTCGTCAGAAGTTCTCTAGAGCAAGATTTACGCATGAAAACTCAAAATAAATTAAACAGTTTGATGAATTAAAATATATATATAGTATGTTGCGTCATATCGGAAATATAATGGACCTCAGCACGTGGATATGTAACGTCATGTGAGTTTGAAGAAAAGTATTAAAACATGATAAAGACCCGACTATGGTAATATTAACATACTTTAACACTTTGAGATTCTTTGAATTTGCTGTAGCCATTTTTAAACCTATTCCATATACATGCGTGTGTGTATTCATGTATATTAGAAATTTCACAAACAGTTTAGCTCCCTAGAGCTCATTTTTAGTGAAGAAACTGGGTTTATCTCTAATCTTGATTTAAGTTTTGTTGGTGAATTTAGTATTTAACTTCGAAATCTACCTCCGCCTGTATGCCGAGCCGGCAGGGATTTTGTTTCAATTAATTACTCTATTGTGTCCTTTTAAATCTTCTACCTCTGCTACCACTTTCCCTTGACGTTTCCGGTCATGGACTGTTATGCAATTCTCAATCCTTATGATGCACCCTACCTTCCCTAAAAGTTTGTCGCTGCATTTTTGACATGTCCTGTATAAAACATGAGATATATTTAAATACAATTTTTAAACTAATTTGTAATATTAAAAAAATCTATTTGCTAAATTCTCAATGCTTTAAGCAATGTTAGATGAAATTAAAAGGACGATGCATAGAATAAGTAATTAGATTTATGAGTTGCCTTTTGTCTGGGTCTTAAAATTAATTGCTCTAAAGTAAATTTAGCTAGAGATAAATGATCGAAAACTGGATCAAATATTCATTTAAAACAAAAGATTCCTTTAAGACGATGGGGTATTAGTCGGTCATTTTTCAAACGGACCATGACGGTATAGAATGGAGTGGATGATGAATAATGTAGACAAAGTTTATTATGTAAGTGTTTATGTAAGATATTTTCTGAAACTTCAATTAAAACTTTCACATAAACGTGTTCATCTGAATAATATTTGCAAAAGAAAATACTTTCATATGTGGCAAACACATAACACAGTTTCTTTATAAAATGCAATATTGTCCTTAAAAGAAGTAGTTCGTTCAAAGTTGTTTTTAAAGTCCAATTTAAAATAACAATTTTTTAACACTTTCCAACAAAGTTGAAAAGAGTTTATACATTCGATTTGTCTGTCCGTCTGTCCACGCTCTAACTCCCGTAAATATACTCGAATTTTCATGAAATTGATAAAGGTTATTTAGGATCACCAAAGCATGTTTGGTATTGCATATGAAGTATGTAGGATTAATCGTTCATTTACAGGGGCACTCAAAAATATTTCATTATATTATGGTATATGGGGGAAAATCATTTGCAGAGAATTTTAATGACATTACGCTATTTCAAATGTATTGAAACTGATATAAATCACTGAATTTCACTACGACCACGTTAGAACAGGACATCCATAGCATTTTTTATTCATTTACAAGGACACACAAAAGAAATCGGTTACAGTACAGTACTGTCTTTGAGTAATAATTGCTTCAGTGTACGGTTTAAAATTCGGTATGCGCTTTTAAATTTAATTAATGTTTTTGCATCTTACTCGTTATATATAAATTCTATACCTCAAATACAGGTATTTGAGGTATTGATATACAGGTATTTGATATACAGGTGCTAAAAAAGTTCGCATAATTTTCCGATTGTGGATGGGAACAGCTGAAATTGGGTTTTGAAATGTATTATGCGTTGCCATATTGTTGAATTATGCGTAATATTTTAATTTTTTAAACGGTGCAGTTTTGTTACATTATTCTGGATGGGTTGAAAAGTGTTTCATAGTCTATGCTTGACGCATGATTTTTTCGTACTTGTTTTTAATTTTTTTCTGTCTTATTTCTTTTTTAATTTGCTTACCTTCTCATGAATTTCTATGAAGAAAATAAAAACTATCACATCCTATATGGTAGGGAAATTAACTGTTAATTAAATCGATTTTAACAAATTTAAAATTTTTCTCCTTTTTTTGGCTGAAATTTAGTTCTCAAGTTATTTCATCAACATACGAATTAGTTTGTTTCTCAAAGTCGGGAATGCGTACCATTTGGGGTACGCGGAGATGTTTCAGGGAACACCCGACGAACCTGCATCGACAACCAACAAACAGGAAGGCGCAACTAATAGACCAGGAGCCGGGAGCACAGACAATCACCTCATCGAGTTCACGGATGAAATTCTAGGATTAGTTAAATCTAGATTCACATATTAAAACGGAATCGGTCTGTCAAGTCATATCTTGGTGGAAAACACCTGAAAACCCGATTTTAGCGGCTGACTCGTAGGTTTAGCATTGTGTTTTCCTGCACCAAAAGGTATGAAAACATGGAGGACTGGGAGCAGGAAAACACAATGGTAAACCTACGAGTCAACCGCTAAAATCGGGTTTTCAGGTGTTTTCTACCAAGATATGACTTGGCAGACCGATCGCGTTTTAATATGCGAATCTAGATTTCACTAATCCTAGAATTTCATTTGTGAACTCGATGAGGTGATTGTCTGTGCTGACGGCTCCCGGTCTATAATGAAGTCTATAATGGTTTTTCGTCAGATTTACACTCTGAAAAACATATTATAACAAGAGCGAAAAATTATGAGTACAGCATAGATTATGAAACACTTTCCAACACATTCACAATGCTATAATGAAACTTCACAGTTTACTAAGTTGAAAGATTATGTCTAAATGAGTAATTAGGTTGGTTGTTTGTCTTTATGTCGGCCTATTATCAACACGAGGGATATGGGCCCTAAGGGAGGGGAATGCCTTCCATGGGGGGTCTTTCTAAAGGAACCTAACCCGTATTTGCGCTTGGAAATGCAAGGTTTGAAGAAAACCACGGAAAACTCCGAACGATTCGGCCGACGGGCGCGATTGGGTTTAAACCCAGCACCTCACGTATGACAGCTTCGTAAGCAGAACCTCTCGGCCACTGGTGGGGCTTATGAATAATTTGAAAATGCATAAACATAATACATTTGAAAACCCAATTTCTGCTATTGCCATACAGAGTCGAGAAAATATATGATTTTTGTGTGTAGCCCTGTTTATGATTTGTGTATATGTATGTATACTACACAGTATGCTAAAAGTTAGTTCAGTTAAACGAATAACACAGTTGAAAATTTCCATTCAGAAATTTCCGCCAATAAACTGATCTTGTTGAGAGCTTTTGTGCGGCCCTGTATATGATCTATAGAATTCATAAACACCAAGTAATAATTAAATAATAGTTAAATTTAAAAACGCAATCCACAACTGAAAACGCACTTCCAACGTACGTAGGGTTCAATAGTTCCATTATTGTTCATTTTCTTCTGAAGTCAAATAGTTTAGTGTGTCCCTGTAAATAAACAATACGTTCTATACACACTGTATTATATAATAAGAACCTTGTAGTACACTACAGCGATAAATAGAAATTTCAATATGTTTAAAATAGTGTAATATCATTAAAATACACCGCAAACGATTTTTCCCATAGACCATATTGCAACGGAATTATTTTGAGTGTTCCTGTGATGAACCGTAAATGCTACACACTTAATTTTCAATACTGAATACGCCATAATAAACCCCTATAACAAATATCAATTTCATGGCAATCGAACTATGATTGTGTGTTTTATTTTTGCATGTTTATTCCTTTCTGTAACTTTTAATCATTTCACCAGCATTAAGCATTATGATAGATTAATAATCTTTCAAACGGCACTGAAGAATAAAATTTAAAAATCAAGATATGAGATATAAAAACTTCTGTAAATTTGCATAAGTTGTATAATCAATATAGTATTTTCTTTTTATTCAGAACCTAAAATAAACCGTATTTGCTTATTACTGGAATTATTTGTGGGAATATAATGTTAACATATTTTGACAAAATATTTTTTTACTCATCTTGAAAATTATTATTTTAAGGTGCTTTTTACTTTCTATAACTCTTAAATTAAAACATTATTCCCTAACCATAATTTCAACTGTGCAAAATTTTAGTAAATTTTTATCGAACCTTATAAGTTTTGTATTCAGAAAACATACTTTTACAAGCAAAACGCAAAATGTACCAAACTTTTGCTTACACACGGAACTCTTCTTGAATTTGAATAAGTCCTGATTCTTTAGATATTCACGACTCTTCCAACTATTTTAGCTGATTAAGTTGCACTAGTTATACTTAACATATTTCGTGACTTACCAGAGACAAAGCAGCACTGTAGGTAGAAGTACTAAACAACATTTTGCAATAAATTAAGTGCATGCATTCCATAAATGTGACATTTCATGCTTGCTGCTTTGTCAGAGACGAGACATTTTCGTATTGCGTGAGAATTACATAAAAGTGTGGAACACGGAATTTAATTCAGAGCAATTAAAACGTAGTGATTTTAACAATGATTAGATTTTCTAAAAGCTTAATCTAGATTTATTATGAGACCTAAATAATAGGCATTACTTGCAATACTGTTTCTGGTTAGATTGAATAAATTAGTTTTTGTTGGGGTTTTTTAATTATTATTTATCATTCTTTAATTTGTTCTTTTTTTTTTCATTCCGTTACCAACATTATTCTATTGTTTGTTATATAACGTAATTTAGAGAGATGTTATTCAAATTTGCCTTATATTTGGAATATAATATAATTTACTATATTCAACGATGTATTGTTAGTGGTGTAGTTATAAATGTTTATATCAACTCTCAAACTTTCAGATTATGTATACACTATCGTTTGGTAAAACATCATGGTATATGTTAGAGCAGCTAGCCAATGCTTACACAGTAAAAAAAAAAATGTTTTTACCGTATAATACTGGTACCCCGGCTGCCGTAAAATCAACAATAATAAAACGTAAAATGAGCAGTAATGTACTATTAAGCAGTAATATGCGGCAAATTATTGCTAGCTCATTTTCAAGATGGCATATTACTGATTATTTACGTTTTATTATTGAAAATGTTACAGTATACTGGTGGCTGGGATGCCAGTATTATACCAGAAAATCAAGAAATTTTTTGCATAAAATATGATTTGAAACTTCTTTAGAAATGTTAAACTCGTACTACAATAAAAAATTTCTTTATTAGCAAAATATTTAAATAATAGAATTTTTGTGGTGTTTCTACAATTTATGTCATCATCTTATTAGATAATAAGATCAGAAATTATTATGTGTAACATTATTGACAGATAATTCATTTATAAAACTACAAAATCTGTTCTCGGACAGAGTAATAACTGTAAAATTTATATGCATTTATTCAATTTCTATATCGGGTATTTCATTAATCTTTAAGAGTGATTTATAAAAAGATTATTAAAAAAATTCTATTTCTTTCATTTCATGTTAAATTCTGATTGTGTTTTTATTGTTAAATGTTTATTATTTTCTGTAAATATTAATCTGAAAATCATGATGGTTTAACAATTGTTCCAGTAATGAAATAGGGGTTATAAAAATAGAAACTGATATACGCAAATTTCTAGAAATTCGCAAAGACTTTAAAATCACTGATTTTTTTTTTTACAAATCAAAAACCGAAAGTAATACAGACATTTGCTTATTCATGGAGATATTTATGGAAATATTGTTCTAATATTGCTCAAACAAATTAGGGGACCAAGCAAGGAAGTGAAGATAGCACTGCGAGACAGCCATGCATGGGCATAAAATGGAGAATTCACGTATATCAATGCACAATACCAAAAAAAAAAAAGACGCAAAAAATTGTAAGGGAGCTTTAATACTTTTAAACGGTGGCAAGAACATGAAAATATCGTTTAGGCAACAATTTGGTTACATGTAAATGACAAAGAAATCTTGTTTAGAAATGATGCAAGATGTTTAATATGTCGTGTGGTCACCTCGAACAGCTAAAACTGCTGCACACCTGTTTTCCATGGGTGGAATGCGGTTATCGATAAGATTATGGGGAACACTGTTTCACTCCTCAGGAATTACTATCTCCAAGTCCCGGGCAGTAAAAAGAGGCAATGCGTTGTCCGAGTGTATCCCAAACATGTTCGATCGGATTTAGATCAGGGAAACATGCTGGCCATTACATACGCTGTATTCTTCGGTTTCAAGCATGTTCTCCACAAGACGAGCAGTATGTGACTAGACGAGCTACTGGCATTATCATGAATGAAAATAAAGGAATCACCAATGGATGCAGCATAAGTTTGGACATTGTCTTAGTATCTCATCTGCATACCTTTGGGCGGTCAAAGTGACATTCCTAATGATATGCAGATCCGTACGTCGACCTATGCTGATTCCACTCCACACCATCAAACCACCTCGTCTGTAATTTCATCTTTCACGAATGAATGTGGGGTTATTTCAAGTGCGCCTTTCCCTCCGTACCAAAACACGTCGGGTGTCACACTCCAGACTGAATCGGAACTCGTCTGTAAAAGGCACTTACCTCCATTATCGATGTTCAGCAGCTCACCTTCTTCCGGCCGCACGGTGGCTTCAGGTTAACGGAATACAGACCATTGACCTAAGTTCAAAAAGTCACCTTGATGTAGCCTTTTTCGGATTGTTTGGCTGGAAACCCTTTATCCTGTTGGCAAGAGCAACTGCCCTTGCAGTAGCATTGCCTATTCTGTCTCAAGGAAATGTTAACAGGATATATCGGCTATTAGTTTCAGTGGTAGCACATGGCCGACCTTACCCTGCTCGACGTCCAATATTCCCTGTTTCTTGAAATTGATTCCACAGTCTTGAAATGAAACTTCTTGCGACTACAACAGTGTCCGCTACATTTCCTTGTGTTTGCCCGTATTCAAGTCTGTGGTTAATACGCCAAGCCACGGATTCCGGTAAATTACGTTGTTGTGAAATTTTTAAGTCACCTTTTCTCAAAGGAAAAGCTGAGCAATTAAATTTCACAACTGAAACAGTGAAACAGACGTTTCTGAGAAATCCCGATTTCTGCACTTATCTCCTTTTTCGGGTTTTTGACGTCTTGAACTTTGATTTGCATATTAAGTTTTCTTCTTCTCTTTTCTGCTGCGTTTCAAATTATGGAAATCATGTACTTCCCTAATTGTTTTGAACAGTGTATTTTGACAACTTAAATAATTGACAACTGACTAATTGACATAAATATTTAACTAACTGGCAGCTAACATTCTGCAAAAATTTACTTTTTTAGCTCATGTTGAAAATTATATCTATATCATCTATTTTAAAATATCTATTATTTTATCACATCTCATAGGACTTGTATTCATAAAACACATTTTTATAAATCAAAACGCAAAATGTATCAAACTTCTGCTCACTTTCAGAACTGTTTTTGAATTTAAATGAGTCTTGATTCTTTTTATATTCACGGTTCTGCCAACTGTTTTAGCTGATTAAATTACTCTAGTTATACTTAACATATTTCGTGACCTGTCATAGATAGCACTGCACAGAAAGTAGAAGTATTTTACAGCCTTTCGGAATAAATTACCTACATGCCTTTCTAGTAATGTGACATGCTTTCTGCTTTGTCACAGACGAGACATTTTCGTATTGCGTGAGAGTTACATAAAAGAATGAAACATGGAATTTAATTCAGAGCAATTAAAACGTAGTAATTTTAACAAAGACTTGATTTTGTAAGAGGTTAATCTAGATTTATTATGAGACTAAGTAAGGGACATGAATCATAAGCGTGCACTGAGTATGTGTTTAAGATGAATATATTGTTTTGTTCTGCGTCCATTTTTTATTTTTTCCCAATTGTTCTCTTGCCAATGTCACATTATTGTTTGTGTTATTATATATTTCATTGTGGGATTTTTGAAATTTATCTTTATTTTTTGCAATTCCAAACACACTATATTCAATGATACGTTGTTAGTAGTGACGACCTGAAACAATCTCGCTATTCTAAAAAAAAGTAACTAACGCTGTCACCGCCGCCGCTGCCGGATTTAAATTTTTTGTGACAGGAGGTATTTCTTCGTTAATATTAAGAAAAACACTGCATACAAAAATACGAAAATCGGTGGTGTTATAGCGAAATGCTTGATAAACACACTGATGTAGACAGTTTTCCAATCGAAGAATTATTTTAAGGGATATTTAATGTTAAAGTCGGTCAGAATCGTTCCATTAAAAAAGTTTTATAGGAGCAAAAACTATACATGGGATTTTAATTATTGTTAGATCCTTTTATATATTAAAAGTGCCCGGTGTGCAGACTACATTTATTTTTTTAATTTGACTCATTTTTTTAGGTTTTATTTCTATTTTAAATTCAATTTTTTCGCATTTCGAGAGGCATTTTTTACAACTTTTAGAAAAGGGTATTATTTTAAATTGTTGCCAAATTTTAAAACAGCGCAATGATTATTATTTCCTTCAAATAAAAAAAATGTTTACATGTGGCTATTATAAACAGAATAAAACTTTCAAATGAGAATTAAACGATTACGTATTAAAAGCAGGAATATATTTATAATTACGTCATAAAAACTATATTTACGCGTGAATTTTAAAAGAGAAAGAAAATTGTAAAATAATAAATCCATTAATATGCGTTAATGGTTAATATGCGTACATGGAGGAAATTACGTTATATTTAAAATTGCCAATTCATAATATTGCCAAACAGTTTAAATTTAAAAATATATTTGCGCGAGACATTTATTTGATATTTTGATTTTATCTTTTTAAACTATTGTTGAGAATTCTAAGATAGCGCAAACAGTATTTCCTTTCTAACAAGAAAAGTATTTTCACGTGATTATTGAAACGAGAAAGAAAACGTTGGTGAAAATTACGTCAGATTTAAAGCGATACATTTAAAATGTCTTATTTATAAAAACTTAAAAAAATACCGAGAGACAAAGAATCTCGGTTTACTTAAATCATTTTATAGTTATTAGATTATGTTTACACGTTTCGCTGATCTGATTTATTCAAAGACAAATACAACCCATTAGCAGGGAGATCGCCACTGTTATTTTAATATAATTCATTTTTCCGAATTTTTTTTAAAGTCGATCAAATTAGCGTGCTTTTAGAATTTGCTGTGTCTGATCGGGGGTTGGCGAGCGTAGCTCGTAGGGGGCAGAGCTCCCTAGTAATTAAAAAAAAAAAAAAAAAAAAAAAAAACGAAACCGAAACCGAACCATTTCCTGGTAATGTGTTACAAAAAAAATCGTAAAAAAAAAGATATAGGTATGAATCGATTGGGAATAATCTCTAAAGTTTGATGCTATATAATTAAGTTTTTATTCGGGAGTCGTCTACATATAAAAAATTGTACCTGATTTTATTTTTCAACTAGTAGAGCAATGTTTTAATAATGTAATACTACGAGGCTAACTAATCCCATTGGATCTGCTGCGCCCTCGAGCACCCGTAATTCATAACATAAATCCATTTTCAATTCTCAAGTTATAGGGTTGGAATTACCTACCTATGATCATATTTTACTTCTAAGATTATTCTGATAGATTCATCACATTACCCAGCAAAGAAAGAAACAGTGGGTCATCAACTGGAAAAAAGATGGCAGCCAGCACTGCCATCAGCGGTAAAGTGCAATGGTGCCATTACTTTAACCAGTACAAAAGTGTCCGTGCGGAATGCAGCTGGCCCATCAGTGATGGCCAACAGCAGGCTATCATTGGTATGCCATCACATTATTTCAATCTGGCACTTTTCCTGCAGTGCTAGCATCAGCATCTATCCCACTGTCATTTCTTTGCTGGCCCAGCACTTTCCCTTACAAATTTTTCTTATAGAATTCTATTAAAAAAAAAAAAGTATTATGGCTCTTTTTTCTATAAGCTAGTTTCACCAAGAGCTATAGCAATATCTGTAGAAGTGTCTATAATAGAAATGTCTATAGAAACATTTGAACATACAGCGGTTTCCATGTGGTCAACCTCCCAAGTACTAACTGCGCTTGATGCTGTTTGGTTTTCGTGATCGGACATGAGCAAGTTCTTTCAGCGTATGCTTAGTTTTCAAGCTCTCATTAGACTATTTTCCGTTTGTTTCTTTTGTGATTTACGTTCCCAATCATTAAACTGGTATAGAAATCATTGAATTGTATAGAAATCCTACATATTTTATACGCTTTTTTTTCTTATTGATTCTGAACTGTGTAAATTATGAAAACCGAAATCCTTTGTAACTTAGTAAAACCAGATTTAAGGAGAATAACAAGTGCGTTGAAATAAAGAATTTATTTATTTATTCATTTACTTATTTATTTTGTTGGTGGCAGTGGTGCTATATTATTTACAGTTTAAAAAAAAAAAAAAAAAAGCTTCACAGATTAAATTGTGTTAAGATATTCATTTCAGATTTGTGTTAAAATACTCAATGTCTTCGATATTCGCAACGCCACCTACCGTAAGGGTTCCCAGCAATAATACTGCAAAAGTTCGTACACTTCCATGTAATGGTGGGCCAGCGCATGAGATAAAACGGAAGCCCACCAGAATTTTATCTGACGATTTCCAACAGCAAAGTTGACTGAAGCTGTCCAGCAGTGGTCATGCAGTGGTAGACCATTAGCCAGCACTTCCCCATCATTGTCAGCACGTATCAATCATTAATGATTTTATTTAAAAAATATATGCATGTACTTTTAGTTGCCTATGTAATAATACTGTGTCACATGGAATTCCAGGAAAACAGTTCAACGGTTTTAGATACAGTTATTTTCAACAATCATTCATATATAAATATTTTTTTTTATTTTTCAAAGAACTAATAGTAGTACTTTTCGAAATAATAATAGAAACTTGAGCATTAAAATGGCCAGCAATTTCCTCTTTGCTGGGTATTTTATGAATATAATAAGTGAAACAGTAATCAAGCATTGAAATACATATATAATTATGCTAAGAATAAAAAAAACATATTTACAATATATTTTCTTGCAAACAAATTAAACTTTAAGTATTTACACTTTTCTCCTTTTGTTAAAAAATTATTTTGCTCGTTAAAAAATCTCAAAGCTACTATTTTCCACTAATTTAATAATTGATCATAGGAGTTCAACAAAAGCTGAATATATATCAACAAGTCAAAATATTATTCCTTCCTTTTTTTCAAAAATATTTATGTTTGATTGAAATATTTTATTTGCTTTGCTCAAGAACAACAACAGCAAAAGTAATAGTTCAATTTCCGATTATCAAACATGTTTGAGGAAAGATCGCAGTTCATTGTAAACACGTAGGTTAAAGGGGACGGTCTACTTTTTTGGCTTAAAATTAATGAGATTTTTACGATTTTGTTTCTGTTACGAAGAAAATAGATATCGCCTTTGGGCTTTCAGCATCATAGTTATTGACATTTCACTTATATATTTAATTTTTTGTGTAAAAAAATGAATAATACGCCTTTTGGGATGTGGAATACCCGTAGGTACGCGCCATGAGCATCCAATCGGGCGAGCATTATTCTCGGGTCACAAGTATCTGAAACAAATTTGGTTGTCAAATTATGAAATAAATTAAATTCAATGCACTTTTGTGATGTGGAATCACATTCATTTTTCTTAAATTATTCTTTTCTTTAAAGTTTTATTTAAAACTAATTTTTAATTATTTATTTTATCCTAACCTTTACTTCAGGTCCCATTGTAATTTGCCTTCAAAATAAAACATATTTAACATATACCTTTATCACTAAAATGGCTCTACCATAGATAGAATTCATTTAGATGATTATTCACCCTCATTAGAGATTAAAAAAAAACGAAAAAAGAATGAACATTGGCTTTGCTTTCGGTCTGCATTCCATCCAACGTTCTGTAGAAGTATCTCTTTGGACTTTTTAATGTTTGAGTTTAACTTCCTCGTTAAATCATAAACATTTTCAGTTCATGCGATCTGTTTTGTCTTTCACACTATACTCCCAAAACTTTGCTGCTAACGTACGAATTGGCGTTCGAATTCTTTCTGGATTACTTTTTAGGATTGCTATTCTTATTGACCTGCCACGAAATTTAAAATTCCCCTAATTGTCTAAAGCGTAACAGATAATTTTTCCTCATACAATATCATTCATTTTTCATGTGCTCTTTTCGCCAATTGCGTGATGCCAATGTGTGTATTATAGAATGACTAATTGAAATGAACTCTCTCACTTCACGAACGCAGTCATGTGAAAACACAAGTTACTTATAAATGCTCTCAGGCATTATCTCTATCAATTTCTGTATGAAATGATTAATTTCATATTTTTACTCCAAATAAACAGGTCTCGTAAAAAGCAATTTAAAAATATTTACAGTAGAACCCCGCTAATCCGAACCCTAATAATTGGAAATCCCGGTTAATCCGAACCGATTTTGTTTTCGATAATTATACTAGAATAGATTAATAGAAAAGATTAAGTTTCGAAAATTTCCGGATTACAGGATGAATGTCAGAAAAAAACGCGTAGAAGTTAAAATTAAACAAAAAAAAATGGCAGTAAAGCATAGTTTTTATTCTTTAATCGACATGAATAGAGTAAAAAAATACTCAATAATGTAAAAGTGCAAAGCATGTACACGAATATAAAATGGAAACGAGCACTGTAGGCTTACTCGTAGAAGCCACCTTAAACAGAATATCAAATATTAGTTTGTTTGTCAGTCACAATAAGTCAGTTCTTTTCTAAAATGAAAAAAGTATTTAATTTATATGATAAAATTTATTTTTCCTTTCAACAGTTTGGTTTCGCAAATTATCTACAGAAATGTTTTGTCTTCCCCCCTCGTCGACGTGGTGACTGAGCAATTTGTAGATTCGAGATTTTGAGCAATTTGTAATGTTTTGTTACGTAATTCCTCATTCTGTAGTTCCATTGGATTATTATAAATATAGGGGATGATTAAACAAGGAATATTATTTTTCTAAGAAAGTCGTGTCCGATTATCCAGCATGCCGGACCTTGGGAGGCCGGATTAGAAGATGTTTATTGATTACTGACTGCTTAAAACTTACATTTTTTGGCACGCATCTTTTCTATTACTATTTTTATCGGAATTTCAAATAATCCGATTTTTTTGTAATCCGAACTGGTACCGGTCCCAAATAGTTCCAATTAGCGGGATTCTACTGTATTTCTACAATTATCGCAGCCTAAAGCCGTTTATGAACTCCATCGAATGCATACAAATTAAACCTGGTATCACATACTATCTACATATATTTCAAAGTATTGAACTACACTGTAACCTTATACTAACATTCTGTTTAAGGGGGGAGATCACGTTGAAAGTTTGAAAAAATCTATTTTGCAAAAATGTCAGCATGGATAACTCCAAATGTATCAAATCCACTGCAAAAAGAATTTTAGAAAAATACCGATTAGAACAGAGGTTATCGCTAAAAATATCTTGCATAAAAGCATTTGTTGTTATGCTTTATAAAAATAACTGTGAAATTTTGCGTATTACTAGTTTCCATATGTAATTTTATGCTGAATCTAAATGTAGTCTGTTTTTTGTCGCAGGAAATTGTGTATTGAAAAATTAAATATAAACTTTTTGACAAATTTAGTAATTATTGAAGCCATTAATTATGCTAATAAATTTGAATATACTTTGAAATTTAGGTTCAGTGTAAAATATAGTAGTTTAAGTAATAATATGTGAAATATTAAACATGTATCTGCGGTATAATTTTTTTTTAAATATTGCGCGCAAAATGCATATTTTAGCATTCATATTTTTAAAAAGCCCTTTTTATCGTTATGATTTAATTAATTAATATTGCTAAATATATATAATTGAATATTTTTTTTCGAACTAGAAGAATCTGTGAAAATATAGAAAAAAAGTAATTTCATTCATTGGTTTTAAAAATACAGTGTTTTTAGTACTGCTCTAAATATGATCCTTTTCCGGCCGCTCTACTTGATCGCCCTTCTTGAAGGGATGATTTTTATCAAAATGGGGATCATTTAAGCAAAAAGGGTAATTGTTTTGCCTTTTTGATTATTTATGCATAAAACCACAAAATTATTATTCTTTTAAAGCATCATTGCACAATTATGGCAAAAAGACATAAAGTTCTGTTTTCCATTAATTTTGGATATGAACTTCAGAAAGAATGCTAGGATACACAAGGAATACCTCACGGCTTTTTTATGTCACTAACACTGGCCATGTAAAGGCTCCACCGTTAAAATAATTATCCTTATATGGGTCATTCTCACAATCTTTTCACTTTTATGTCCTTGAATAATAATTGTTATTTTGTACATATTCTTGTGTTTTTTTTTCTTCATATACTGAAGAACATCCCATTGCATGATTGAATAACAATATTAACGAGATAAATAAGTTTGTAACGATGTTGGGGGTCCAAATACCAGGAAAACTCCTACACCATCCCCTGTCCCTGATGCTGATTTTTAAGTTTGAAGCAGTGTATAAAATTGTTTCAATAAAAATATTTCGATCTAAATTTTTTCCGAAACTAGAAATATTGTTTTATATAAATATGTAGCAAAAAATTAACCTGCACACATTTTTAGGCTTGTTATTATTTTTTAAACTCTGTCCCTGGGTTTTAGATTCCTTACCGTCCCTCTTCTAAAATTATACAGAAAATCACTTCAGATGCAGCCACAGAATTTTTTCCAAGTGTTTTCTCATGCAGAAATATGGTAGAGAAAGAATGTTTAAAATTCTTTGACAGGAAATTTACTGCAGAATATAAATCAGCATTTAAATATCAATTTTAAGCATCGTGGCTTTATTGGTAGTCTTACCGTCCGCAAGGTTTATTCTTGCACTTTTCGAGGTAAATTATTATTATTTTTTATTTAATCCAATGTAAATAACTCTTTCTAAAAATCACTGAACATTGTGGCTACCACTTAGTCTTAACATGATATGCCTAAAATAGGTGGTAATTTTCCTTACCGTTCCTTTTTTCCCATTTCGTCCGTTTTTTCCTATGCCGTCCCCTTTTTTTACCTTACCGTCCATTCTTTAACACCCCTTTAAGACAGTGTTATACTAAAAATACTACATTGTTATTATTTCTTATTTGAATGTCCTGTGGGTACTATGCAAATTCATTAGAAGTAAAAATTTAGAAGAAAATAGAAAGTTATAGCGGTAAAATGGTAAGGAAAATTAAACTCGCACGTTTAACTTAAACCTCAGTTAAATAAAAAAAATTTCGCTGCTAACCTTTTTTTCTTTATATTGAATCATTAAGGAATTCGTCTATCTCATTAAAATGTTCTTATAGAAAATTTAATTTCGCCAGATTTTTATTCTCGAAAGTCAAAAATTGTGAGAATGCCCCATATCCCGTCAATAATAATTCAGTTCGCTTTCAAAGTGATTTTTAAATAATTTTAAACCACGTCAATAAACTTGGACTACATTCATTTTTTCCCAAATAGAGAGAATGTTCTCGTTTTTCGGTCCGTTCATAATCATATAAATACGTAGCATCTACAGTCGTCTGTCTGTCTGTCCGTCTCTCCGCATATAGTAGTGCAAAAATTACCCAACTACTTGGTTTAAAATTTAATGTGTATAATCGTTGCAGAATTTTGTCAAGTCATTTCAAATTTTATGAAAATCGAATCAAAACTTAAAAAGATATTAACAAAAGTTTTCTTAATTCTCTTAATTCCTATTATACGCAATTAATTCATTGATATCTCATGATAGGTAATGATTCTAGGTTGCGATGGTGATTACGTGCTATTTAAGATGGAGTCATATTATTTCCGTATTACTGAATTTAATATATATAATTGTAATAAATATTGTATTCCTCATTTTTGCGTAAGAGTGGAACATTGCACCAATATCAGAATATATATAAAAGTAGTTATAGCACGACTGCACCACATTTGCCACGTTTGAAGTACAATTCCTGACTCGTTTCTCAAATAGAAAGGTTTTTGTGAATAAATAAGATGTTCACATTGAGTCTTAACCTACTCTAGTCTGAAGACTGGTATTAAAATCGAAGTTGATACTAGTTCGGAACCTCATCTCCATTGGGTGTCTTGGTTGTAAAATTTAACACATAAATACTTTTTTTTTTTTTGTTAGTGAATAATGAAAGTTGATTTGTCACCTTTCACAGTTTAAATATAGACGAAATGTAGATGAAGCAATAAACTCAACGTTTATTGCTTCGTTGAGCTTTACGTAGCTGAAAATCGCAGCGAAATACAATTAGTATCAACTATAGTCCAGGAGAAATATACCAAAAAGAAAGGCGTTACCTTGCAATGTCGGGTAGAAGATTTTTTTCCATCTTGTATATACTGAAGCCAGCATAGAAAAGCCTAATTTTCGAACAAATTTCCTCAGGGAGAAGTTTCTGATAAAAACAACAATATATTGGATTTATATATATATACAGGGTGATTCAGCTCGTCGGTGACAAACTTTAAGGATCGATAGAGCACACCTAGACGAACATTTTTGAATAGGGAATGTAGGGTCCCTGACGCGATGGTAAGGCGCTAGGCGCTTTCGAAAATTTGGGTGCCGAAATTCGAAACGTCATAAAAACTAGGGAAATGGTTAGATTTTCTTGCTTGTTGCGTCGAAATGATTCTGTTTGTTTAGACTTTCTTCAGTACCAATTTGATAAGCGTATCTCTTAAAACATGGATAGGGGGCGCTGCAGACTTTGGAGAGCTAGACAACAACTTTAAGCCCGTTATTTTGATAATTTAACACATGCTCGCCAAAGTTGATACTCTAACTTAAAGTTTGAACCCAAAAGTAGAGCCCTGCAAAAAGCGTAAGAGCCGGAATAAAATGTCAAAGTACAGGGTGGTCGAAACTCGAAGGCTCCTAGGAGATAAACAAACAGATTTCTTGACTTATGGCATGCATTTTCATGATTCTGTTTGCTGGGGATCTCTGAAACTCAGTTGAACGGTACAAAAAGAAACATCGATAGGGGGCGCTTTGGGCAAAAAACATAATTCGTTGACATTTCGGACGCTAACTGGAAACGGGGCGCTACGATCAGTTAGAAACAAAACAAGAGAGTAATTTACTTATCATAAGAAGCTATTAAAACTGCAGTTTGTTTGTTTTTTTTAACAAACATAGCTGGTTTCAATCATGCACAATGCGCGCAATAAAATTTACATAAGGTGCTTTTTGCTGATTTATGCAAAAGATATCGTACCATATCGATATGCAAAAGATACGTAATGCGTAGACGACAACGCGAGATGACGTAGTTGTATGCGCAGACACGTCTTTTGAACGTGCGGTACCTACTTAAGCTTCGGGTTACTTGTCTGCAGATCGGTAGTAGGATGGAACGGTACACAAACTCTGAATTGGCTGACATGCATTTGGCGTATGGCGCTGCTGGTTGTAATGGACGAGCCGCTCAGCGGTTGTACGCCGAGCGTTACCCCAACAGGCAAATCCCCTGCCATGCCTTCTTCGCTCGAGTACACCAGAGGTTGTCCACAACGGGATCTTTCGACGGAGGCAGGCCTGAACGGGAGCGATCAGTGAGCACCCCGACAACGAAGAGGCTGTGCTTAACCTGGTTGAGGACAACCCAGGTCTTAGCACGAGAGATATCGCCAGACATGTTGGCATTTCGCAAGCAACTGCGTGGCGCATCTTACGTTCCCGGAATCTGCACCCCTACCACATCCAGCGGGTGCAGTTGCTCAGAGAGCAGGATTTTGGCCCTCGAGTGGAATTCTCAAGATGGTACTTGGCGATGAGATCCAGGGATCCCCGTTTTGTAAACAGCATTTTGTTTACGGACGAGTCCACCTTCAGCCGGGAGGGAATGTGGAACGCCCACAACAGTCATGTGTGGTGTGATGAAAATCCACATGAAACCAGAAGCCGAGCAGCCCAGGAGCGTTTCTCAGTAAATGTGTGGGCCGGCATTCTGGGGGATTGCCTCATTGGCCCTTATTTGTTACCTGAACGGCTGACAGGTGGAAATTACCTGATTTTCCTGGATCAAGTGCTGCCGCAGCTTCTGGATGAGGCGCACGTACCCGAAGGTTCGCGTCGCCAGATGTGGTTCCAGCACGATGGAGCTCCGGCCCATTACACGAACGACGTGCGTCTCCATCTAAACGCAAGGTATGGCCAGCGGTGGATCGGGCGTGGGGGTCCAGTTCACTGGCCTGCCCGATCACCAGACCTCACCTGCTTGGATTTCTTCCTTTGGGGTTACCTGAAGGCCGAGGTATACCATACACCTGTCAGCAGTGCTGAAGAACTTGTGGCGCGCATTGTGGCAGCTGCAGGGCAGGTCAGAGATACTCCTGGCATTGTTGGAAACACACACTCCTCAATGCGACGGAGGTGCGAAGCCTGCATCATGGCCCAAGGTCGAAATTTCGAGCATCTTCTGTAGTGTTATTTTTTGTAAATAAATTTCCAGTATCATTGATGTTTTTGGTCTAAATTTATTCAGAAGTGTTGAGCAGAGGTAGAAAATGTGTTTTCATTATTACTAACTGATCGTAGCGCCCCGTTTCCAGTTAGCGTCCGAAATGTCAACGAATTATGTTTTTTGCCCAAAGCGCCCCCTATCGATGTTTCTTTTTGTACCGTTCAACTGAGTTTCAGAGAGCCCCAGCAAACAGAATCATGAAAATGCATGCCATAAGTCAAGAAATCTGTTTGTTTATCTCTTAGGAGCCTTCGAGTTTCGACCACCCTGTACTTTGACATTTTATTCCGGCTCTTACGCTTTTTGCAGGGCTCTACTTTTGGGTTCAAACTTTAAGTTAGAGTATAAACTTTGGCGAGCATGTGTTAAATTATCAAAATAACGGGCTTAAAGTTGTTGTCTAGCTCTCCAAAGTCTGCAGCGGCTCCTATCCATGTTTTAAGAGATACGCTTATCAAATTGGTACTGAAGAAAGTCTAAACAAACAGAATCATTTCGACGCAACAAACAAGAAAATCTAACCATTTCCCTAGTTTTTATGACGTTTCGAATTTCGGCACCCAAATTTTCGAAAGCGCCTAGCGCCTTACCATCGCGTCAGGGACCCTACATTCCCTATTCAAAAATGTTCATCTAGGTGTGCTCTATCGATCCTTAAAGTTTCTCACCGACGAGCTGAATCATCCTGTATATATATATATATATATTTCGAGACCCGTTATCGTAGCGCATTATTTGTTAATTACAATCTTTAAAAGGACAACATTCTCTAAAACTTTCATATTTAAAACTGTTTTATACACTTAATAGCAAACGCAGTACGGCATTCCAAAAATAAGACTTTCTTTTTTTTTTTCAATTTCACTAAAAACCATAAAAAACGCAATTTTGTCCCGATTATTCAAATGTTCCCAGCATATATAATCATACATGTTAACTTCTACATATTGGTAACAGTAAATTATCTATTATTTGCATTAAATGAAAAAAAGAAAACGTCAAAAGAGAATGAATGACGTAATGAAAAAAGAAGACTCTTCGGAATTAAATGTTTTTTTAATTTAATCGGCAAAATCAGAGAGAAGAATTCTTTGAAAAAGTTAAAGGAACTAAATTGGTGACGCACAAAAGTTTAATTAGAATTATGCTTTTGATTTTTCCTTTACACTTTAAGATTAATTGTTGTATAAAGTTAATCTGGTAAGACGTAAACACTGGAGGATTACATTAAATATGCATTTAATGCAAAGTCATTCCCTTCTGACGGAAGAACTTTAGAAGGTCATTTTTCAAATGATCCACAGAGACACAGAATGGATTAAGTGATAAATGGTGTAGTGAAATTTAATTATTTAAGCGAATTCAAAGTGTATTTTTAATCGTTGTATTTAAGCAATTTTTTAGTAGAATCTTAAATTAAATTCTATTTAATTTAAGCTGAGGAATACATTCATATATTTTAAATACCACACGCAAGAAATGAAAACAAATCTTTATTTTATAGTTAATTTAAATTGTTGTATACAAATTATAAATAAGGACTTTTTAATTCTTTTAAATACACCATTATAATTTCTTACAATAAACCAATACACATTACTTCGAAAATCAGACAATGTTTTAGTAGCAGATTTAAACATTAAAAAGATGGCGATACATTTATAATCAAAACATCCCCAACATGAGACAAAGTCAGACAAAATACTAATTTGGCGGTGATATATATATACATATAACCATTATATAATTACAATTCATCATCTATTTCCAATTACTAAAATTAAATTAATAAATTTAGCTTCAATACATAACACTGACATTATACAAAATAAAGATGGAACCTTTAACTTGTAATACAAAATCAAGCACAATACCACTAATTCACTAGCACATTGCGGACGATTAATCCATATAAAACATATGAAAAACCACCAAATTTTGATACAATAACCTATTAAAGACAAAAGATACAAATAACCAGCGGAATATTGTTGAACCATTAAAAGAAGTATCGTAAACAAATAATAGATCAATTGGATGGATGTAGCAGGAAGCTTATATAACATTTCACTGCTTCAGGGGTACATGAAATACAAATATAAGCAAAAACATAGTCGATTTCTGTAATAGAATCCAGCAATAAGCTAAAAATTGAATTCCATTATGTACCCGATCGACTATACAACAAAAAGTATAAATTTACCATGCCATATAAATTGAATTAAATAAACAATTAATCAATGCAAGATCCGTAATAATGAACAAATTTGGAACATTTAAATTTAGGACATACCCAGCAAGAAAACTGCTATGACCATATCATAATCTCAAACATGCATCCCATTTTTAGCACAGCAAAAATCCCGCCTAATTAATTTGTACAATTAAAAGCGCATTCTTACGATGTAATACTTTTGAAAGTAAAAGGACATCTAACAAGTTATCTTAACCCCCTGACCGCCGAGCAAAAGGGCAAAATTATAATGTTGTTTTCTCTGTGAATTTTTTTAAATGTTACAAAAAGATGCTTTTTCCAACGTCATATAAACATTTTTATTACCTATAGCCTTGAAAGTATTATTTTTAACTTAAGTTTTTTTAAATGAATTATATCTGTAGAATTATATTAATTTAAAAAATGCCTCTATTGCAGTGGAACCTACAGCTTAGTAACAAAACCCGGCAAAAATCTCTAGCGTTAAGATAACATATATTTAATTTATGTAAAGAATATCTAATATTAAGTTAAAAAAACTAATATATTCAAACAATAAAGTTACCGATACTCCAAATTTAGAGATAGCAAATAATAATCTACAGACAGAATTGTCAAACATTATAATGGAATTTAGATATCAAATGATGAAAGAAATTTAAGAAACCAAAGCGACAAATGGATGGCTAATCGTCAGTCGGGAAGACACCACTGTCGCTAATAAATGCATTATTTCATACGACAGTCTGGCAAACTTGCCAAGAATAGTCTATCTCTGCCGATATAATACATTGGATCTATAAACCATAAAGAAAAACAAGAAAGCCAGGGGGGAAATATAGATTATTTTACTGACATCCCACAAAATAATTTGTATATATATATATATATATATATATATATACATATATATTGTTACTTTCTTTTATTTATATCTAGAATAATTTATTTTTATAAAAGAATTTTTTAGTTTAATTAGCGAAGTGTAAGTATGTAGAGGAATAAAACTAAGCTTATCAAAATATGTTTTCATATGACATACAAAAGGAGAAATTTCTATAAGTTGTTGAAACTATGTTTTTACTTGGTAACTTTAAAAAAAAAAACTTTGAAAATTATTAGCTAATTATTAATACCTTCATGTTAACATATTTTTGGGGTACTTATCATTACGCATTATTAAGGTTCTAATATTAAAAGGAAATGTACCTGTATGATAATTTTACTTATTGCCGTATTCATTTTCTAGAAACAAATGCAATTTTTTTATGAAAAAAAAATACAAATACTTCTATAAAATAATTATCACTAAAAGGAGAAAATAATGGAGTGAGTCTGACAAATTAGTCGTAGCATTTTTACCATCCAAACTAATACCTGTCAAATTTTTTAATCAACAAAGGTGAAAATGTAAAATGTGTTCTAAGAATTTTCGTAATTTTTAAACTCTAAGGTTAAAGGGGAAAACGGCAATTGTCGAAGAAATGTTACATTAGAGTTACTTATTGTTCATTATTTTAGGACGTTCTTCAACTCTGCTTTTTCAAAAGTTGTGTTTACCATCGTCCTTCCACCATTATACGGATTTTCATTTTTAGGTAGATTTCGTATGAAATACTACCTATTACATTCTCCCCTATGTTGGAGTTTCTGAAAATTTTTTACAGATCTACACCGATCATGACCCTTGAACCCAAAACCACCCTCAGTAAAAAACTTTATCTATCTATCTATCTTTATCACTTTCTTCTTGATACGATAACTTCCACAATTTTGAACAAATCTCTTCCAAACTAATACCTAAAATCAAGGGGCATAAAATCTCGATCAAGTTCGTTAATGGGCAAAATCAAACCAAGGGGATGGAAATAGGGACGGGTTTTGTGAAAACCTAAAAACCCCATAACTTCTCAATTTTTGTACATATCAAATCAGTTTAAATTTTTTATTACTTCTAAAAATAGGGCCAAAAATTTATGTATCACAGATTTTGATCAAATTAAAAATGGGCTCAAGGGGCGCAAAAATAGGGTTTTTGGGAGAAAAAAAAATTCATAACTTCGTCAATTCTCAAGATATTAAATCCAACTAATTTTATTATAAATCTCCTTAATATTATCTACAACTTTTATACTCACAACTTTTTGATAGGACCAATTCGTACCGCAAAAAAAAATTAAAAACGAAAACAAAAAGTGGGGTTGAAGAAGAAAAAATCCATAACTCCGTCAATTTACAAGATATAAAATTCCCGTGAATTTATCATATATCTTCTTAATATTGTCTACAACATTTATATAGACAAGTTTTTGATAGGACCAATTGTTACAGCAAAAACAAATTGAAAATACATAGCGGTTGAAGAAAAAAATCATCTTATTAAGGGTGTATTCAAATCGAAACTGCTTATTTTCTGACCCATTTTTAAATTCATTTTAGCTCTCAAACGCATCCAATTGCTAGATTCTCTTATTCAGAAACTATATAATGTACCGTAATGATCGATTTTTTGATAGAGGCAGAATATATTTAAAAAAATGATGTGAAAGTGGGCATTTTGAACAGAAATTTCCCGAAGCGATAGTGTTAGAAACGAAAAATATTGTCCTACTGAGAAAATAATTGTTCATAAATCAAGTTTTAATTAATTGAACGAAAAATAAAAACACATGTCTTTTATAAATCTCTTCAAAAATCACGTCAGCCAGTTTAATATTTTTCTATTAAAAATGAATCTGAAAATGTGCCAGAAAATTTCGAGTTGTTGAGCATGGAAAATATTTTTTTTTAATATCCCCTTAACATGATTCTGATAAAACCATCTATTATATAAAAATGAAATAAAATCTCGTCAAAAGCAGCCAGATAAAATTGTTAAAGTGGATAAATCTCTAATCATGATTTAGTTTTTGTTGGTGAAATTAGTATACTTAACTTCGAAATCTACCTCCGCCTGTAGGCCGGGCCGGCAGGGATTTTTTTTTTTCAAGGGGCCTTGTACCTTTTAAACTCGACGAAAATTAACAAAAACACTGAAAGTTTGAATTTGTGTATCTCAAAATCTTTTTTAGGTATAAATGTGAAATGTTAAGTATTAACACGTTGAATGCCAAGTCTATTTTGTCGGTCTTTACGTTTAGGTCACGAAATAAGACTCCCGTTACAGAATCTATATGTGTCAATCACCGATGACTGACGCGGCCTAAACGGAAATATCACTGTCAGTCGCCGGTGACTGACGTGGAATTCAACGTGATAATTAAACATATTGTGCTTTTTATTATACACCATTAGAAGCTTAGACTGTTACAAAATGAGTGCATTGTTGAAATTAAAAAAGCTCTTTTTTTTTTAACTCCGTTGGTCATTGCGCGCAGGATATCTTGGGAACATATACATGGATTGTTATGAAAATTTATATATATATAATAAGCACATTTCTATTTTTAAAACGAACGACACTTAGGCCAAAATTGTTTCATTAACCATGCAAATAAAATATTTTTCTAAAAAAAAAATCAAACTTTTACAGTTTTTAATGAATAAAAATATTCATAACTAAAAAAATTATCACTGTAAATAATTAAAAGTGGATCATTTAAAAAATACTTATGTTTTTATTATCTATATCAAATTTTGTAGTAATCCATACATATGTTCGCAAGATATTGTGCGCACAATGGCTTCTGGAATCAAAAAAAGCTATTTTAATTTCAACAGAACACAAATTTTGTATAAGATTAGTCAGTTTCTAATGGTGTAACATAGTATATTAAAAAGCATAATGTGTTTAATTAATAATCAAAGTTTCAAGTTTAAACATTACAAGGTTTTCAAGATACACTGATTCAAACTTTGAATTTTTTCTTGATTTTCATTGCGGTTAAAAGGTGCAAGATCCTTTTAAGCGGTGTTTCTTAACCTTTTTACCCGACTGCCAAGAAGGGTTATGTGTTTCACGCGTATCTGGGCATGTGGATCTCTTTATACCCTCGAAACATCCCAACGGATGGGTGGATTTTTAATGAATGAGGTTATCGATTCAACTTAATCACCCGATGATTATAGGCCAGGTTTTCTTTTTATAAATTCAAAATGGCGGTAGAGACGAATTTACGCACCCTATTGAGTGGCATATCATTGGATAGGTCTTTCAAAATGAAGACGATGTTTCATTGACTATTTTGCAATCAGAAGCTCCGTTTAAATATTATACAACCTGGAAGTTGTGTAGGTAGGATCTCAATCTTTACTGCAACTCTAACCTTCATAGACATCTATATTAAACACACCTTAAAAGTCATCAATACAAGTAAATAAAAAAAATAGGTAAGTAATATAAAAAATAGTTTCACTTTCACATTGATGAGAAATAATTAATTAGTTCATTTTTTACTTGTCGGGTTTTAATTTTTTTTAATTTAATTTTTACTTGTTTACTTCACGGAGCACTTAAACCTAGAATTAAATTCATGCGGCACACTAAATTTATGATGACTTAAAAAAAAGGAAAGATTGTCTATCATTACATAAGAAATGATTACATATAATTTTTATTTTATTTACTATCACAAACAAAATAGGCCATCTGGGCCAAATGAAGGGAAAGAAAATTATTTTAAGTAAAATTCTTATAACCATTTTTTATATACATCTCTTTAATATGCATTAACATTTAAGCGGATGAAACACCGTTTTAAGCCTCGTTTTAACACTAGTTTCGGTATCAGTCAACATACCGTCATTAGTGCAAAGAATCACTGAATTTTCCCATATATATGGAGGAAAAGCGGATTTGAGGTTTAGGTTAATTGATCAATAGCAGTGCAGGAAATTACGGGCAACAGCCAATAGGAAATTGTATAGGGAAAGAACTGGTAATCTGGAAAATCTAGAAAAATATCTTAATTTGTCAGTAATTTGTCACATTAGCATTTAAAGAGATATCTGAGGTTAACTTCAAAGAACAATCCAATACTCTCCTGTCTGAGATAAAATCTTCGGATAGGCATACTCTTAAATCATTTTTCAACGATCTTTTCTACTGAATTTTTATAATCAGGAGTGGTAATTATGACCACTTTTTACATTTTGAACATTGTTATTTTTTTTTATTTATTTATTTATTTTTTTTTGCTTATTTCTATTTGGAAAAGTGGTGCTTTTAGTATATAGGAAGTAATAACTTTGATCCTTTATGAATACCTTTTAAACGTTTTAATTGTCATAGCTGTTTTTTTTTTTTTTTTTTTAGTTAAAAGGATGTTTATAATTACCCCCCACCCCCCAAAAAGAAAAAAAAACTCACAATCACATAAGTTTGGGGAAATTAAGACCACTAGTGGGGAAATTATGAACACCATATTTTCTCTTTATACTTACCAATACACATTTATTTGCGGTAATTGTGACCACTTTGAACTCCAAAGTGACAAATCCGTTTATTAAAAATTTTATAGACTTAGTTTCAAATTGCTATTCGGATCTCAAAAAGGCTTCAGACTAGTAATAAAGAATATCTAAGATGAAATATACATTATGAGGTTAATATCTAAGCTTGAAACAAAATTTTACCATACACAGCTTTCTCCAATATGACGTCGGTCATAATTACTCCCTGGTCATAATTATTCCCTGATCATAATTACCCCACCTGACTCTAATTGTAATCTTTTTACTTCAGGGGACATGATTTTTTTTTTTCTGAAAGAAATTATCTCAAGAGACCTAACGCCTTTTTTAGTGTTTGCTCGTATACTTTTATAATGATTAACAGAAGAAAAATCTCCCAAATAAAGCAAATTTGTGACACCAAACCTTATACAGTATAATATGAAATTTCGGACATTACAGATTCGAATTTTTAAAAATTAGATGCAACTTGGCTTAAAAGTTTCGCGGGACACCTGAGATCTTTCCGCGGCACACTACAGTGCCGCAGCGCACAGGTTGAAAACCAGTGCTTTAAAGGATTACTTATTCTCAATTTTGCCTTGATCTAGTACATCTCAATAGTAACATATGCCATTGTCACCTCAAATCTCACTGATATAACATCGTTTCTTCTCTATGGTCCTTCAAATGAATTTGATGGTAAAAATTTTTGATGAAATATTGGCTGACAATTTAATAAAATTAAATATTTTTATAAGGTATTCGATAACAAAAAAAAAAAAAAAAAAAAAAAAAAAAAAAAAAAAAAAAAAAACTCCCTAAAAATATTTATAATAATATGACAGTTGATAGGAAATATGCAATATATGTCGGAGTTTCCTCTTAGTCCGCACAACTTCGAAGAAAATCCTTATTATTTATATGCTGCCACCACCGATATGATTACGTGATATCGGTCACGCACTGAGAAGATTGTTTAAATGAAAACCAACGCTTTCAATTAACTAAATTAACAGTTTATTTACACACTATTTACATAATTCAAAACACTATTTACACTTAAAACCCGAATGTAGGTGATCCGGTTCAACATTAAATTAAATACAGTAAATGCTGGCTGTGTACTGTTAAACTACGTTAAACCACTCTCACTCTACACACGTTAAATTAGCTTTCCGGAGATCAATCTCGATCTCCCAACACCTATGTGCTCTAAACATACGCTCTATCTCTAAGAGCTCTCCCCGGGACACCCGTCCACTTTGCGCGCTACGCTCCAAACTGACTATCTCAGCAGAAGAGACTGCCTTCCAGTCACCCCTTGCTCCTTCTCAACGTAACCCCTCCGGAGTTTTCTACCTGGCTCCCATTTCAAGCTCTTTTCTTCGTTTGTGGAATGCTTTTGTCTTCCCATCTTCCACAGACATCTCAAAAGGTTGGGCACACCCCTCTCCAACTATCTTTTTTCCCCTTCATACCATCTATACATTTTCACCGGCTTAGATCCAGTTTTAGATAAGGAAAGACTGTTATTTTGGAATTCCAGTACACAACCCATACAATATATAATATATTAAGACAAAAATAATATAGAACCTCAGTTCTAATACCAGATGTTTCTCGGAACCTGACAATATATTACAGTTCTTTCTTGTAATTGTATACTACTTTCGCGAAATTTTGCGTAGTTTCAAAAAATTTTAATCAAATATTTTTACTTTTTTCTTACTTTTGCTTTAATTTACATACAAAATTTCTTTCATCTATAAATTGAAGATTTGTGCAAATCCTCAAAGAAAAACTTTTCTGGCCTCTTGCGTAAGTGATTAAGGTAAAATCCTACCGTAATCTGTCGATTTAGTTGTTTTTTCCTAAAACAAAATTTACTCTTTTGGTGATTAAAAATATATATAAAAAGTGGGAAATAACTTCAGAAATTACTAAATTTATTAAAATCAGATATAAATTGATTTAAATTACTTATTTATTTTTTCTTATATATATATATATATAACATCATTATAAACCATTACAAATTATCAACAACTATTGTGAAATATATATATATAACGCCTTTATAAACCATTACGAATTATCAACATCTATTGTGATATATAGATATATATATATATACTTATATTTTTATACATATAATTTAAATATTTATATTTATATATGTATAAGAGCTACATATGCATACTTGTTTATGAAGCTCCTCTGAAGGATCAGTATCGCGTTAATAGTTCTTTATTTTTGTATTTTCACTCAATAGTTTAATATTTTTTTCATTTATTTTCGTATATCTGATTTCAATTTAATTATATATATATATATATATATATATATATATATATATATATATATATATATAATATTTTAATTACAAACAGATTGACTATATATGTCAAATATTTCTATTTTCCAATGTTTCTTATGCATTCAATTTCCTGTTCATATTAATCTTTTTTCAGATTTAAAATTTATAATGTTTGAATCTTATTTAAAACTTCATTTATAAATTTTTGTATCTTGTTTTAAATCTTCATTTATAATTACTTCATTTAATAATTTGTTGTTCCAAATTTAAAATTCATAATGTTTGAATCTTGTCTCAAAACTTAATTTATAATTTATATATTTAAAATAGATGATAATTTGTATTATTTTTTCATGGTTATATATATATATATATATATATATGCAGAGTGGTCATAAAAAAACTTCCCCGATATATGAACCCCTAGCGGCCTAACCGCTTATACTTATTTGAAGGTATGCGCTCGAGAAAATGATGATTTAAAACAATAGAGCTCTCACAGTTACGGCTACAGTAAAAAAATTTCGAAATTTTCGAATGGAAACTTCCATTTTTAATGCGCAAATTCATCAGCGTATTGAAAAACCATAAATGGTGTTTAAATGATACACGTATGATGAAAATTGCCGGCGTAAAACAGCTGCAAAAATGATCCTTGCGAGGAACTAAGGGGTGGCTACAAGACATGTTTTTCAGCAGCCGATTTTTTTTTTCACTAAAAATGTAATTATTTATTTTAGAGTGCTGAATATTACATTGTATAGGAACTGGTTAGGATTGAGTGCCACGGATTGAGTGCCACCGACAATTTTAGTCATACGTGTATTGTTTTATTGCCATTTATGGTTTTTCAATGCGCTGTTGAATGTGCGCAGGGGAAAAAATGGGTGTTGCCATTCGAAAATTGCGAAATTTTTTCACTGTAAGCGTAACCTTGAGAGCTCTATTGTTTTAAATCATCACTAAAATTTCATTTCTATTGGTTGAGCGGTTAGGTCGCTAGGGATACACATATCGGTGTAGTTTTTTTATTACCACCCTGTATATATTTATATATATAGTAAAGTGGGGACACATGCCGCGGTGGGACAGATGCCGCAGAGATTGTGTAGGCAACACTAGTGTTCCCTATACCAATTTTAGAAGTTCGTAGTGTTCCTCTGTGCTGTGTGTTGTGTTTCCCCCGCTTAATTGTCAGTATTTACATATTTATGCCAGTTTTTAGGGCTCGAACCTGCGTGGTAAGTTGCGCTAAAATTATTCTAATGAAGTTTTATTACATATTTTAAGAAAAATAAACAGAGATTTCATCCAAAAACCGATTACAGCTATAGTCTAGATCCTCGTAGAATACATACATATGCCTTTCTCTCGCGTCGCTCACATGACACAAAATAGCGGCGCGGCATCTTACCCGCCACTATAGGACAGATGCCGCACCGAGGTTGAGGGACAGATGCCGCAAAATATATTTTTGTTTTTCGGTTCAATAAATTCATTACTGCGATTTAAATAGAACTTACATTTAAATGAATGTATATTAGCGAATTCTGCTGCTTATCAAACTATTCTCAGCAACAATGTTGGGTCACCATGTGTGATTAAGGAAAACGTAGGCTATTTACAATTCTCACGATCTAAACTGTTAAACAAAATATCTCCTACCCCAATGGTCAAAAGACCTATGCAGCCAAGTAAGAAAAAGTAAAAGGATGCAAATATTACAAACACAGAGTTTATAAACAATAAAAAATAAGAAAGAAATGAAAAACAAAAGAAACTAGAAAGCGTAAAAGAACGACAACTTGGCGGAAGTAAAATGTGTAAAAAAAGGAAGGAAAGATCAAGTTGAAAACTCCTTACTGGAGGAAAACACTAAAATATGAGTCATCTTCCGACAATAGGTAATTTGCTCCTCTTATGGATTCTGATGGCAGAACTGGTTTGGATTTTGATGACTCTGCATATGTTGAGTGGCTGGAGTCTTATCAAGGAGCAAAGTCAAAAGCGAACAGGATTCAGTGCATCAAATTCAATCGATAGTTGCATGAAAAACGCTTACTTTACTTTTTCAACAGGTAGTGTGGTGTGATTGTGGGAGAATGGAAATACAAAATCAAAGAATGAGAAGAAAGGCCAAAAATAAACAGACTAGGGCCTAAATAGAATAGAACTAATACTTACATTATGAGCAAACTGCAATGTTCACCTGGATGTAAACCAATGATTAATATCTTTTTAGGTAGATTTCGTATGAAATACTACCTATTGGCGTCGTTCCTATGTTGGAATTTCTGAAAATGTTTTGCAGATCTACACCGATCATGACCCCCTAGAACCCAAAACCACCCTCAGTAAAAAACTTTATCTATCTGTCTATCTATCTATCTATGTATCTATCTATATATATATCACTTTCTTCTGGACACGATAACTTCCACAATTCTGCGCAAATCTCTTCCAAACTGATACATAAAATCAAGGGGCATAAAATCTCGTTCAAGTTCGTTAATGGGCAAAATCGGGCCAAGGGTCTGGAAATAGGGACGGGTTTTGTGAAAACCTAAAAAAACCCATAACTTCTCAATTTTTGTACATATCAAATCAGTTTAAAGTTTTTGTTACTCCTAAAAATAGGGCCAAAAATGTATGCATCACAGATTTTGGATAAAATTAAAAATGGGCTCAAGGGGCGCAAAAAATAGGGTTTTGGGGAGAAAAAAAATCATAACTTCGTCAATTCTCAAGATATCAAATTCAATAAATTTTATTATACATCTCCTGAATATCATCTACAACTTTTATATTCACAAGTGTTTGATAGGACCAATTCGTACCACAAAAAAATTAAAATCGAAAACAAAAAAAGGGGGGTGAAGAAGAAAATTCTCCATAACTCCGTCAATTCACAAGATATAAAATCCCCATGAATTTAACATATATCTTCTTAGTATTGTCTTCATCATTTATATAGATAAGTTTTTGATAGGACCAATTCTTACAACAAAAACAAATTAAAAATACATAGCGGTTGAAGAAAAAAATCACCTTATTAAGGGTGTATTCAAATCCAAACTGCTTATTTTCTGACTCATTTTTGCTCTCAAACGCATCCAATTGATATATTCTCTTCTTCAGAAACTATAGAATGTACCGTAATGATCGATTTTTTTTTATTGAGGCAGAATATATTTCAAAAAATGATGTCAAAGTGGGCGTTTTGAACAGAAATTCCCGAAGCGATTGTAGTTAGAAAGATAAATATTGCCCTACTGAGAAAATAATTGTTTATTAATCAAGTTTAAATTAATTGAAAGAAAAACAAGAACACATGCCGCTTATAAATCTTTTCAAAAATCACGTCAGCAAGTTTCGTATTTTTTCTATTAAAATTGAATCTGAAAATTTGCTAGAAAATTTTTAGTTGTTGAGCATGGAAAAGTATTTTTTTTTAATACCGCCTTAACATGATTCTGATAAAACCAGCTATTATATAAAAATGAAATAAAAACTCGTCAAAAGCGGCCAGATAAAACTGTTAAAGTGGATTTATATCTAATCATGATTTAGTTTTTGTTGGAGCAATTAATATACTTAACTTCGAAATCTACCTCCGCCTGTAGGCCGGGCCGGCAGGAATTTTTGTGGAATTATGCTGTCTATTGCTTCCAGTAATTATGCTATCCATTCATGTAAATTGAAATGATTTTCTTTTCATTTTCACTTTTTGTCTTAAGTTTTATTTATAGAGATTACACTTTTGCCTTTTCGTTAAACTTTTCACAATTTAGTGATATATATAATTTTTGTAAGTTTACTGTTATTTATTTTCGTTTTAAGTTGTTTGAGAAATGAAAATGTGATTTGCTTGAAAAAAAAAAAAAAAAAAAACAGCCTAGCAATTTTCTCCATGCGGCATCTGCCCCACACCCCATGCGGCATCTTATCCAGCACATTAAAAATGATGTTAAAAAAGGACCTGTGGGAAAATAATTATGTCTATTTTATTAAGAGGGTTTTAATTTGTTTAACATAGAAATTAGCTTCTGGTGGGTTTGATCAATAATTTCTGGCACTTAGTTTGTTGATTTTTGCTTTATTGTACATTTTACAAGAAGAAAAGAAAAATTGCGGCCTCTGTCCCCACTTTACTATATATATGAGGACGTGAGTTTCAAAACTCGTCTTATCCAAAATTTTAAAAATCGTACTTCGTCTACACTGCAAAAAATAAATTGTTCATTATACAGTATTATACTGGCACCCCAGCTGCCAGTATTATTCTGTAAAATTAGCAAATATTTTAATAGCACATACTGAATAATTGCACCATAAAATATAATAAGTAAAGACACAATCTTGCTTAATGGTACACGAAGCACGACGTTTAATAAGCTAAAAGTTAACTTCTACGTTTCGAGCTGTTTTTACAGCCGTCTTCAGGAAAATATGACGGTAAAATGGCTCAAAGTTTAGAGACGAAAGCTTCCAGTGCAAGAGATAATTAGTCAAAATTTGTCCAATGATATGAATACAAAAATGTACTGTTGCCATACAGTGAAAATAAATAATTATTAATGAACTGAGATCAAATGTATCAAAAGGTCGATTTAAGAAACCACGAGTGCCGCCATCTACACATGAGGGACAGAATAACGTTCAACTGAGTTTTCATTCAAGTTTTTAGCAACATAATACAAGTTTAAGCTGAAATATTGTAGACTTAGAATTATGACTTTATGATATTATGCCAGATTTTGGGGATATTATAGGATAAATTATCGTTACAAGGTTTATCTTCACGTGCAATGATTTAAATTGATCCTCTAATTTTACTTTCAAAGGGGTTATTGCACGGAACTATAATTTTTGCTTCAGAAAAGTTAATATGGCAGACTTCACTAGCTAAGTAGAACCTAGAAAGAGCTGTATTCTGTTTACGATGTTTAATGTATCTGCGGTGCTCCATAAACCTTACTGATAACTTACGTTTTGTCATGCGATGTAGAATTTTTCAACATTATTAGATAAAGTGATAAGGATTTCATATATATTTTTGATCCATTGGTCAAACCAGATCCAGACTTCTTTACTTTTTTTTGCAGTGTATCAACCTATTTTATTGGTAAACCTGCATTGCAAAAACGCAAAATTTGGAAAAAAAATATTTTTATCCTGTATTTCTGCCATTCTAAAAACTTTGTTTACAATGAAAACCAATGGACGCGGTTAGAGGTTTTTGCAGATTTCCCAAAATTTGATTTTCTGGATAGGACGAGTTTTTAAACTCACGTCTTCATATACATTCTTAGATATCGCTTGTATGACTCTATACACAATTGTTTCTTAATTTATGTACGTGAGACACATGCACTGTTCGTTTTCGAAGGCCGCGCCTAGCACCCTGGGACGATTCTAATATCCAAAGGGGTGTTACGTTGAAATGGGTATTTTACGAAATTCTACTTCGTTATTCTCTTGTACGCTCTCACTAAGATTGACATTCAGCCAAACGCAGCTAAACAAATTCGACCCCCCCCCTCCCCCGGTTTTGATAAAATCAAAACAGACCTGACTCATGCATAAAAGTGCGGACGGTTTTGCTTTGTGAAAACAAACAGTACTTAATTTTGGATACATTTAAAGAGTTAGTCGTGTTATTTCAGAATATGTTTAACTATATAGATATAAAAATAAATCAATCCTTCAAAATATTTGTTTTCTGTTCATTAATTTCGTTTCAACGTTAAAATGGAGTCTTATTATTTTTGCATTACTTAATTTAATACACATAATCATAATAAATTTTGTATTCATTCATTTTCGCATAAGAATCCACCAATCGCATAAGAATTGCACCAAGATCTTAATGTTTATAAAACTAGTTATAGAGCACCGCGGATCATTTGCCACGTTTGACGTATAATTTCCGACTTGTTATATAATAAAAAAGACTAAAGATATGGCTATACGATCTATGAAGGATTAGGGTAAAACCTTGTTTACTTGACCCAGGGCCGAAACTAGGGGGGGGGGGGGGGGGGCAGAGGGGGCACGTGCCCCGGGCGCCGCTTTAACAGGAGGTGAAGGGGGCGCCAAAATGAAGATTTTGTTTGACGTTTGACACAAGAATGTATATATATACAGGGCTTAATTTGCGCCGGAGCCTACCGGAGCTCAGCTCCGGTACTTCTCTGTTTTCAGTAAATATTTAATTTTTGGTTGTAATTCACCGGAGCTCACAAGTACACGGCTCCGGAGCCCAGTGCAATAGCTTTTTTGTGTTAACTCTATTTCCGAATCATAATCCTTACCTTTTATCGCAGAATTCTGCAATTAATTAACATTAAAATTAGGCAAAGATTACTGTTCGGAAGGAGTAATAACTAAAAAGTGGAATACTTGACAGCTAAGAGTATGCTGATAGATATGTTTAAAATTGTTATTTTGCTAAAGAAAAAAAAAATACTTTAAATTTTGCAAATAATATATAAATATAAATATGCAAATTGGAGTGACAGGCAAGGGGGAGGGGGAACGGTACAGTTGTTAGTACCGGCAGTTCCGCAGAATATTAGGGCTCCGGTACTTTTTTTGTTAGAAATTAAGCCCTGTATATATATATATATATATATTATGAAATTTGTATAAAAATGTCTCGCAGCTGGAAAATTTAAAAGGAAAACTGAACCAAATGCATTAAACTTTAAAAATATAAAGATTCATTAAAAGATAAAAAGATTCATTACAATACAAAATTTCAAAGTATCATGCCTATGCGTTTGCTTTCTATCTTTTAAATCACTTCCTGTGAGGAGAATCCGAGGGAGAATCATTACCGTTTTTCAAGGTCAGTCTCTATTGTGGGACACCCTACTGTCCACTACGGATAACTACCAAAGGAGAAGTGACCCAAAGCCGCCTCAAGACTACTAGTCTTGAGGTGGCTTTGAGTGACCCTCAGTCTAGATAAAAAAATTCCATGAAAGCTGTTTGTTTTTTTTCCGCTGAACAGTGTTGGGCTTCCTTTCTTTCTTTTTTTTTTTCCGTCTTGACATGGGCGCTGACTGCCCAGGACAACGGGAAGGGGAATGCACAGAGTAAAATTCTTAGTAAAACCTTTCTTTTTTAGATATCGACCTCATTTAGACTATGCAAAAAAAAAAAAAAAAAAAAAAAGTTTAAAAAGATTAAAATGCAATTCTTTTCAATAACTTTTCAAAGATTTTAATGGATCAATGTTTGACAAAGCTGATTACGTAGTTCAGTTTTATATATTTTAAATTTAAAAATAAGTTGTCTGTTAGATATTTAGTAAAATTCTTTTTTGTAAATTTACTTTGTGGTGGAGGGGGGGGGGGCGCCAAAATCCACCCTGACTTGACCCTGTGCCTCTATACAGCATATGTCCCGGTTAGGCTAACGCAAGGCCCCCGGTATTTACTGCCAAGCAATTTTAGTCTTTATCGACCCCGAAGGGGTGAAAGGTTGAGTGAACCTAGCCCAGCCTGGTGTCGAACTCGTGACTTTTAGCGTGGCAGACAGACGTGCTGACCTCTACGTTACTGTGCTTCATTATTATATTAATTATACAATAAAAGCTATTTATTCTAATTCCACTTAGTTTTTTTTAACAAATCGCAAATGCTAGGCTAGCACGAAGAATAAAACCTTCCAGTAGCTTAGTAAACATATTGTCATCATTCTCTCTTGGCATAAAACATTATTAAGCTTATTGAGCATTAAGCTTATTGAGCATTAAGCTTATTGAGCATTAAAACAGAGAAAAAAAATAATTTTTTTCATTACGAGAAAAGCTATGTTTTCTAATGGGAAACTGTTAAAAAAAGTGTGTATGTAGTTGCACTGGCAAAGGTAATACGAGGCGGTGGAGGCTATGTGCTTTGGTATTGCCTTAAAGTGGTGAAATTCGATCCACAAAAAATCTAAAAAGTTTATTTTTATAAAATATTGGTGCGCTCCCTTTTCTTTATTTCAGTTTTTCCCCTCATCTTTTAACGTTTTTGATTTTTTCTTTTTCAATTCCTACTATTAGTTCACACTCTCCCTATATTTATTTATTTATATATATATATCTTGTTCAAATTTTCAATCGTTAATAAAATAATTATTATTCATCCTATCAAGTTGAAATAATTTTTTTAAAACTTGTACTGGATGACAATTGATGTTAATACAGTTTTTTCAAATATTAATTCATTCATTAAATTTTACTTAATTAATTTTAGTTTTACATGGGAGACAAAATGGCGGCCATCGGATATTGAAGCATTTAATGCATCTTCATATCTATAAGGGGGTTACCATAGGGGGGGGGACACTGTGATGTCGCCAAATACCACCAAGTTTGTCGCCAACTTGGCGATATATCATCAAAAATTGGCGACCAAAATGAGTCGCCAAATGTGACGCCAACTTGGCGATATCTCTAATATTTCGCCAAATTCCCATAGACTTCCATTGTAAACCTACTTGCTTATAGAAAATCAACAAATTGAGATATTTTAATGCAACAAAATCTAATATTAGCTTAAGCGATTTTATTAAATTTTTCTTTGACCTAAGTAGGAATTGACTTTAAAAACAAAATTTTTATATTACTTGTTTCCAATATTATTTGATACGCGAGGTTGGAATTCCCTAACGAGCCCCTACGTGTGGCGGAACATTCAAGGGGGGGTGGGGGGCGTTAAATTGCGACATCTTGGGAAACCTCGAAGTTCTGCCTGTTTCCCTCAAGCTTTCAAAATATTGTAAAATAATTGTGACGTAAAATAAAATTTTTAGCATATACTTTTGCTTTTGTTGACATTAGTTAACATTACATTTGCCTTACTATTAATAACACTGTATACTATGACTGATGGATTTTGATTGCATTTGAAACTAAATAGTAATCTTTTTATGCACATATGAGAGGAGAGGGAAGTCGCCGATCAGGGAATTTTTCAGGGAAAATATCAAAATTTTCTTAAAGAAAAATATCATCTTATTTAATAGCGGTATTAAATAGCGTGCATTTATCGGGAAGAAAACAAAGGAATTTTCCCTGAAAAATCAGCTCATGGCAGAAGGGGGGGGGGGAGTGTATAATATAAATTATACCCTCTCTGGTTGTCAACCATCTTAAATACGCCACTTTCGGATTGAATGAAGTATATTAGGAAGATACTGGAACTATAAAGCTAAATGACGAGAAAGTTTAGTATAATACAATGATAATGTAAATAAAATTTATAATAAAACTAATATGCATGAAATAAAAACAAAATCAGAAATAAATAAATGTAGAATTAAATTCCGAAAAGAATCTGAGAGCTCGAAGGAAAGCACTTGAAATATCATTTTAATAAATGGAAGATGTTTTTAAGAAAAGTGAAAGCGAACGCATCGATTTGTCGAAAAAATGGAGTACTTTATTTTATTGTATAGTTTCTCATTAAATTAATATGATCAGAATTTTGCTTTAAATCTTTTTTTCTTTTATTAGCTGTTGCTTAATTCAAATGCATTCTTTTAAATTAAAGCTCCATTTCCCGAAGAATTTAAATATGTACAAGAAATGGATCATCTAAAATCACCATCAGCGAAACAATTGAAATTTTAAGGGCAGCTTCATATTTGTATTCTTAATTGGCTGCTTATCGTTTGGACGCAGGCATATTCTGAGGATATCTTATTTTTGATTTCTCAGAAATAAACTGAGATACTTTCAGAATACATCGGCTTTTTTTACTATCTCTTTTATAATAATAAAGATACTCTATCTCCTTATGATGAGATTTTAAAAATAATAATATATTATGTAGTCTGCTATTTCAAGTATCATGGAAAATATCTTTAAAATTGTATAAAGAAAATACATTTATTATGATTAAAATGAGATATATAAGCTAAATAAGATTACAGAAAATATAAAGGCCTATAACCTTTTTAATAAACAATCCGGACTAGTTTCGTACACACAAAATAACGGTGACATTCTCAAGGTAATCATAAATGAATTATTCTCGCATAAAATTTTAAATATGTTCTTCATAAATAAGTATTACGAGGTATCGGGTATCACGAAAGTAGGTGCTTTAACAAAAAATATCTTTCATAAATGCAATTTTTTTATATTATATTATTTTTAAACTTAAACAGCATCTCGCGACAATTTCTTTGTAACTGTTGTGTCTATGTAACTATGAGACTGTTTCATTTCATCTGTACTCGTTGCACATATAAATTTCTATTGGCTCCTGGATAATGGATGGAAAAAATAATTTTGAAGGACAAAATATTTTACTATTTTTAAAATTAATTTGTAAACCAATCTGTTCTATGTTGTTCAGTCTGGCTAAGATGTAGTTTTCTTGTTGTGTTTGATATCAGCTATATGTATTTTCATCCCCGTTTTATCCGTCATTCGTACATATTATTCTGCAGGAAGATAGATCTAATAGAACCTGATCAACTATAGCGTGTATGTGAAATCCCATTCACCAAAGCTAATGGAATATTGCAATATTATATAGGAATGATGGATAGAAATTTTAAAACGAGAATGGAAGAACATGTAGCAGATATGGCATCCTAAACCGAACCGCAGTAAACAAATGGGACATTCTCACAATCTTTTGACTTTCAGGAATAAAAATCTGGTGAAATTAAATTTGCCAAAATAACATTTTAATCTGATAGACGAATGCCTTCAAAATTAAAAAAAAATGGTCAGCAGCGAAATTTTTTTTTATTTAACAGAGGTTTATGTTAAACTTGAGAGTTTAATTTTCCTTACCATTTTTCCACTAAAACTTTTTATTTTCTTCTAGATTTTTACTTATATTGAATTTGCATAGTACCCACAGGACATTCAGATAAGAAATAATAACAATGTAGTATTTTTAGTACAAAATTTTGGTATAACATTGTCTTAAAAGGGTGTTAAAGAAGGGGCGGTAAGGTAAAAAAGGGCTCGGTATAGGAAAAAAGGGACGAAATGGGAAAAAAGGGCTCGGTATAGGAAAAAAGGGACGAAATGGGAAAAAAGGACGGTAAGGATGGAACGGTAAGGAAAATTACCACCTATTTTAGGCAAATCATGTTAAGAATCATGTAGCCACAATGTTCATTGATTTTTAGAAACAGTTATTTACATTGGATTAAATTAAAAAAAAAAATAATTTACCTCGAAAAGTGCAGGAATAAACCTTGGGGGCGGTAAGACTACCAATAAAGCCACGATGCTTGAAATTGATATTTAAATGCTTATTTAAATTCTGCAGTAAATTTCCTGTCAAAGAATTTTAGACATTCTTTCTCTAGCATACTTCTGCATGAGAAAAAACTTGAAAAAAATTCTGTGTCTGCATCTGAAGTGATTTTCTGTATAATTATAGAAGAAGGACGGTAAGGAATCTAAAACTCAGGGACAGAGCTTAAAAAATAATAACAACCCTAAAAATGTATGCAGGTTAATTTTTTGCTACATATTTGTATAAAACAATAGCTCCAGTTTCGGAAAAAAAATTACATCGAATTATTTTTATTAAAACACTTTTATACAGACAGCTCCAAACTTCAACATCAGCATCACACAGGATGGTATAGGAGATTTCCTGGTTTTTGGACCCCCAACATCGTGCACAACTTATTTATCTCGTTAATATTGTTATGCAATCATGCAATGGGATTTTCCCTAGTATATGAAATAAAAAAAAAACACAAGAACATGTACTAAAATAAAAATTATTATCAGGGACATAAAAGTGAAAAGATTGTGATTATGCCTCAAATATATAAGTCAACCCTATCAGTCGGGTAAAATCAGGTTACCCTGCTTGAAACAGTAGGGTAGACCGTGGACATGTTGGCTATAGGGGCACGTTGACCCATCTGTGATATTTTTAAACTATCTTGTAGATTGCGTTAGCTAAGCGACGCGTATTTTATCAAGTCTTCTTTCACCCACAACAGCGTCAGCAGCGAAGAAGCAATCAAACGGAAGCTACTTAAACTTTCGCTCAGGAAACTTTTTTCTTTGCACCTAATGGATAATCGTTTCTGATTTGTTTCTAGATTAACGTTTCATTTTGGTGAATAGCAGTGTAAAATATCGTTGTTCAGACCGTATTTTCTACCTATTGTTTTTAAAAAATATTAACAGAATATTTTGATACGAAGATCGGAAACCAAATTGGCGATATGGGGCAAGTTGACCCATTTAATCCAGAATGGGTTGACCTACCTCTATTAATATTTCTCCATTCCCTGACTCACCAGGTTCTTATATAGGAAATTAAAATGAAAGTTCACTCCAATCAAAGACTTAAACGAGAACCTCCAGACATTTCTACTAAGACATGTATCGCAGACAGCGCCATCGCTAAGACTTTTTATTGGTGGGGTTGAGAACCTTAAATTGCCAAGTCAAATTTCAGTATTTGCCAACTTACCACACTTAGATAATGTAATATAGTTCTTATTTATTAAAAGTTTAATAATATTCCCAATTAGTTTTGTAATTTTTTTCAAGTCTATCAGAAATAGAAAATATATTATAGTTTTTATTAAAGTTTTAAACAAATTTGCCAACTAAGTTTGTAAATTTGCCAAGTGTAATAACATTCGCGATTGTTTCGGGGAGGGGGGGGAAGACTATCCCCCGTCCCCCTCCTTAGGGAGGCCCCTGATCGCAGAAAACTACGGACATCCCTACGTCTAATGCCCCGTCATCTGTAGCAGCAGTGTTCAACGTCAAATGATCTGAAACCTTGGGTTAAAGTTGAAAATAAAACATTTTTTCTTATTTTTTTTTGTATCTTTTATATACCAAATTAAAATTGCATTTGATATTTTATGTGTTTTTTCATTTCCTCTAGTAATTCAAAAATCAAATCGATTTAGAGGGCCAACTTACCCCGTTAGATGGGGTAGGTTTGCCCAGTGACTTGGATGTCCTTCTGAGTTTCATATAGAAACTATTAATTAATATTTTTTAATTTTTCACATACGTGGTTATGCTTTAAGATACGCTGAATGTACAAAGTAAAAAAAAAAATTAATAAAATTAAAATGAAAAAAAAATTAAGAAAAAATGGGATAACAAGTTCCGGTATACTCTACTCCAGATGGAGCATAACCAGTTAGTAATGACAGAAAACAACGAAGAGAAAGATGCTGGGCATTTTTTAGTCGACGCCATTTCATTTTGTGAACGATATGTACGAGGAAAAAAAAATCCGATTTTTTTATTCAACATCTTGTAATTTTCTTATTTAAAATTGGAACTGTTAAAAAAGAAGCTATGTATGGATTAATATTCATGCTTAAACAAACATATGCGTTCCACCTGCATAGTTCTGTTTTCTTACCCGCGCAAAAATACATTTAAAAAATACGTCCTAAAACTGCTTGACAAATAAAGCATTTAAAAAAATAATTTCTCAAGTAAAAATAATCCTGGCTATACAAATACAATTTTTAATTGTAATATAAATACTTTTTTTATTTTGTAAATAGCATACTCTTTTTTTTTTATTCTACTGTTAACTGCAATAAGATGCGCCTTTTACAAATGTAATATTTAATATAAAAAACGATTTCATAAAGCAAACAAAAAGGGATTTACAACAGTGTATAAAACATATATATATTACATTTGAAAAAATTTAAACGTATGTTTAGGAAATGTTACATTTAACTGTTGTTTATAAAATAATTCGCTCGCCCGCAAGAAAAGCAACACATCTCGTAAAAACTCATTTTGCATTTTATTCCACTAATAGGCCTATCATAAGTGCGCCTTCGTACGCAAACAGTTTCATAAGTATAGTTATACGGAAAATCCCTGTATTACGCTATATGTCCATTTGTGACCACAGAAGAGGGTAAAATTATCCGACCCTTCAAACCTCATCCTACATCTTCGTTCTTAAAGGTTTTATGCTTTTGTGCACTTTTTAGGTGCGTTCGTAATTATATAAATACGTAACACCTATAGTCGTCGTTCAGTCCGTCTGTCTGTCCGTCCGTCTGTCCGTCCGTCTGTCTGTCCGTCCGTCCGCATATAATAGAGCAAAAACTACCCAACCGAATGGTCTGAAATTTTAAATATATCATTGTTGTAAAATTTTGTCGAGCCATTTCAAATTTTATGAAAATCGGATGTATAGTTAAATTACAGGGACAGTCAAAAGTTTTTCTTTACATTACGGCCAATGGGAAAAATTATTGCACGTGCATTTTAATGATGTTAAAGCTTTCCGAATAGTCTCAAATTTTAAACATATAATTATTGCGACATTTTGTCGAGCCATTTCAAATTTTATGAAAATCGGATGTATAGTTTAATTACAGGGACAGTCAAAAGTTTTTCTTTACATTAAAGCCAATGGGAAAAATTATTGCAAGTGCATTTTAATGATGTTATAGCTTTCCGAATGGGCTGAAATTTTAAATATATAATTGCTGCAAAATTTTGTCGAGCCATTTCAAATTTCATGAAAATCGGATGTATAGCTTAATTACAGGGACAGTCAAAAGTTTTCCGTTACATTAAGGGGAATGGGAAAAAATTATTGCAAGTGCATTTTAATGATGTTACAGACTATGCACTTATGAATTGCAAATAAATACACATTTAGTACAATATGGGGTGCAAAAAATAATTATAAAACTAGTTATAGTACGAACGCACCTCATTTGCCACGTTTGACGAGCAATTTCCAACTTGTTAATCTTGCATGCAGAGATAAGTGCTGCAATTTCATCTTACAGTAAAATCATGCAAACTCCAGCATTCAGTTATGTACAAAATTTTAGCATTTAATTATAAAAAGCCGCTGAGATATGACAATATATAAATTCTGACTTAAACCATTTTTCGATGCCTGATTATGAGTTCACAAACGAGAAAATTCATGTCGAATGATCCCGTTTGAGGGGTTGTATACAAATTACCAAAGAAAACAATGATTACTCTCCAACTGTAAATGTTTACATTTTTATTTATGATTAACACCTCACTAAATTTGTTTAAACGTATCTCTGCGACTTTTTATGATAAAAAGCTGAAATTTTGTACGTGATCTTATTAGTGTATGGGGTACATTTTACTCATTGGGAATTTTTTTGTACGAGGGTCGTATAAAAATATAGATATTGCATTTCTTTACATTTATTCCCCTAAAAATTTTAATGGATTTCATAAAATTATTTTACTTTTTTTATCTATAATTGTAGCTTATAGTTATGTCTATAATCAATATTTTAAGAATAAAAGTTCGGGGTCAATGTTTTTGGAATACCCAGTGTTTTCTGTTTCATCGACAGTGATTACATTTCCGAAAACAGAAAAAAAATTTCAAATTTTTAACTCGTATATTTTATCAAAAGTTACACAAAATACAGTAAAAGATAATAATATGTATATTTTACACAATATGAAACTATTAAATTTTGTATAATAAACAAAAAAAAAAAAACATTTGAATTGCAAAAAACATGTACAGAAATCTTTTCTCAAAGAAAATCGAAGAGTTTATTATCAACTTGACATTTGTGGCATTGACACCTTATGTACGTCGTGATATTATACATAAATTATATTTTCTACATAACATACACAGCGTACGTCATATATTATTCCTAAATGAACCTTTTAATTTATTTTTTTTTGTACTAACTCCATTTTTCGAAGAACCTCTCGAATATATTTTCTGATCATAGCAAAGCATTTGAAAGGTTACAGGTGATAACAGTCACAGATAAATATTCGTGAATGATTTTTATTCATCGCTCTTTCTTTCATGAGTACCAGCTTTCATTGTTCTTCCCCCTTAACATCAGTCTTCAATTTTGTTCTTTCTTAACCCTCCGACTGTCTTGGAAAAGGGCAAAATTGTAATGTTGTTTTCTCTGCATTTTGTTTTAAATGCTAAAAAAAATGATTCTTTGAACATTTTATAAAAAAACTTAATAACGAATATGAATGCAATCCTTGGAAGTATTAATCATTGTTCAATGTATTAAAAATACATTAAATCAATAGAATTGTATTACTTTAAATATTGCTTGTATTGCAGTGAAACCTGGAGCTTAGTGAACGTATTAACACGGGCTTGTCAGTGAGGGGGTTTTAAGGCTCAGTTTGCTTGTTTTGCCATATTTCAACACTTTTCCAGGAAACGTATTCTTCTCCACATATCTGTGGTTTGTTCACAAAAGGATGGGGAGATATAACAATGCAGAGGAGATACGAAGATTACATCAACTTAACTTTTTCCTCTTGCTCGATGTCCGTCAGTTTCATTTTAAAGCTATTAAAGATGAAAAACACAGCGTGACCACAAAAAACCCCGATACTGAAAATAGTTGAATGATACGTCTCAGTTGGAAATATTCAATTCGTATGATAACTTTACCAATCAGTTTGATTGTGTTAAAATAATAGTTCATCTACGTATCCATCGTTTATATGATACGTTATCCATCGTTCCTTTACCTGTTCCTTGCGGTTTATTCTGTTGAGCTGTCTACATGACAGACCAAATGTTACTACCAATAACGTTATCTGAGCGAAATATGCTGGCTGGTTGTCGGCCCAGTTAGCTTAAACGGTAAAGCATTGGCCTTGTAAGCCAAGGATCTGGGTTCGATTCCCAGCCTGGGCATTTTTTCGCTCAGTTGGAAATATTCAATTCATATGATACGTCTATTCTAATCCCAAGACTTCTATCTTTCGTTTCCATTTATACCTATACTTATACCTACAGTCGTGGCCATAAGTTTAGGACCACCACTGAAATTTAAGATCCAAACGATAAATTGCGTCTGCGACATTTATTACTCAAAGTTCAAACGAAAAGCGAATACAGTAACTCCACTGTCAGACGGAATGACGCCATATGACGCAATCAATTTGATTTATGACGTTATCAGTGGTTTCAATTTTAAAAACGCTAGTTTCTGCACGGTGGTCCTAAACTTTTGGCCACGACTGTATACTTAACTAATTAATAAAAAAATTAGAAGCTTACGTTTAAATCTGATGCATAATTGTGTAAATGAATAAAATCGTCTGTATATCAATGTTAAAATAACAAAGTGTCAATCGTATCAGTATTCTATCAATATATACATGATACTGGGTGTCCCAAAAATGACTGATGGATTTTAAAATTCAATAACTTGCAAACGGTGTCAGATATTAAACAAATTCTTGTAAGAGGGTTATGTATGATGACCGGAGGTTTTTTACTGTGATTCTTGATTTTAGTTCGAATTTCAAACAATAGATGGCGCTGAGAACAATAGGTGTTAAGTCCAGAAACGATTTTTGGTACTTCGGGATCCATTCAGTCCATTTTAATCTCCTTTTTCCGCATGGAAGAAGAGAGAGGACGAAAAATCGAACCTGGATTTAGCGGTTATTGCTTGCAGCGCCATCTATCGATGCTATTTGTAACTAAAACTGAAAATCGCAGCATAAAAACTCCTGATATCTTACATAACACTCCTGTAAGAATTTTTTTAATATCTGTCACCGTTTGCAAGTTATTGAATTTTAAAATCCATCAGTCATTTTTGGAACACCCGGTATTAACTGTGTCGTATGCTGTCAATATCCATTTAATACCTAAAAATTCTTATGAACTAATACAAATTCTGACAGATAAATTCATTTTTGAGATTTAGAATTTTTAGAAACTTAGAATTAGGCTGGAAGAACACCAGAATTACATTAGAAAACAGAAATTTGAGAAATCTAGAATAGCGAAACATCGTTGGAATTCCATCCACCAGTTTAATTATTCAGAGGCTAAAATTATTCAAAAATGTAACTCAGTTTTTGATCTAGACTTTCACGAAGCTCACTATATTCATAAACATACTTCCTTCTTGGTAAATGATATAACCAGCACCCCTTTTCTTTCACCAGTGTGGAAAGATCCTGCGCGGTGACTCTTTTTCAGTTAGTTCTGGTCAATTACGTCATTTCTTTAGGATATATAAACTCTTGTTTCTACCTTTTCAATCAGTCCATAAGCCAGTACTCGGGGCTCATTGCTTAACTCTAAAAAAATTTTTTGGTGTCTAATGATAATGCTTACTATTTATTTAGTATCCATTTCTTTATAATATAAAGGATTGCTTCGCAAACGTACTTTTTAAATTGAAGGGGGGGGGGGAATAAACATTTGATATTTAAATATATTTATGATATTTAAATAAATTGCATAAAAAAAGCATTTATTTATCAGGTTCAAAGTATCTTTCTTCTGCTGAGATCAGATGTTTCGAGACAGTTAAAAACTGACTAGGAAATGAAGGGGTATGATACACTCATGTTTGTGAAAATTACAACACTATGAAGGAATCATCAGAATTAAATGAAATTTAATGCACAAACGACTGGTATTGGTGCAAACAAATAATTACGTTTTCAAAGCAAAAAAAACAATATTAAGTGTCCGCAATCAGTATTTGGTGTAGGCACCACGCGCTGCAAGAAGTGCTACTATTCGACGTGGCATGGATTCGAACAGATTTTGAATGTCTGCCTGGGAAAGAGCATTCCTTATTGTCTGTATGCGTACTAAAAATTCATCTGTAGAAACTGTAGGACAAGGATCAGGAGCGAGACGCCGATCATCGAAATCTCACACATTTTTAATAGGCGACAAGTCCGGTGAACCAAGAAGCTGTATGTTTTCTGCTGACAAGAAGTCTTGAACATTCCTTGCAACATATGGGCGTGCATTATCCTGTTGAAAGATAGTTACAGGAATGCCTTGAAGGAAAGGAACGACTTCGGGCTCCATCATTTCACTTATGCACCTGTTGCTGTTCAGAATATCCAAAATTTGTAACAGCTGGGATCGGCTATAATATGCAATCGCACCCCAGACCATAACTCCGGATGTTCGTCCTATATGACGTTAAATAATGCACTCCGGATGGTGGCGGTCACCGGCTTAGCATCTAACACGAATTTGGCCATCACAGTATCACAAACTAAAGCGAGATTCGTCAGAAAAGCCCCACTTGTTGTCAATCTGCATGCCAGTAGTCCCTATGTTGATGAGTCCATTGCAGCCCCAGGTTTTGTTGGTTTTGAGTGAAGGGTACCCTTATAAAGGAGTTCATGCACGCAGTCTACGGTGCAGCAGACGTCGTCGACGAATTGACGAAGAAGACACTGATACAACTGTAGCAGTTGACCAATGTGCTGTCAACTGTCTAAATGAAGGTGTACGGTTCGTCAGCGCCATGCGAACCATGTGTCTATCATTGCGCGTTGACGTCACCGTTTGGGGTCTACTCCAATATTTCCGAGTTGTCCGATCCGAGTTCCGATCCTCGTCGGGACACTGATTCCAAGCTCGGATCACTCTGTCGCTGTTATGCTGCACACTAGCTGCTATTGCACGATAGGAAAACCCTTCTTCAGGAAGCCAGATGATTCTACCCCGCTCAAAGTCCATCAGTTAATGAAAGGTTGCCCGTCTTACGCCAAATAGGCATAGTTAAGTAACACCTAACGTTTACCACTAGCAGATAACCATAGACAAATTTCAACCTTCAATTTATACGGTTTCAGCAGCTGTCCTGAGGGCGCTGCTCAACGTGGTGACTCTGGAATTGGAATAATTTGCGTAACACATTGTAATTTGCGTTCTCTAGAATTTTCAGCTCAATCGCATCCTTCCCTGTGTTGCAATTTTCAGAAACATGGGTGTAGTTATTTTATGGTAAACAAGTTTCATTTTCTATAAAATCTTTCTATCAATGCATCTACAAATTTCGGTAATGAGTATCTACAGATTTCAAACGTGAAGCTGCTATTTGTAAACAGTCTTCCGATCCCAATTATGTAACTGTGTGATGTAGCTTTATAATAAATATTATGCCTGTCCTCTTTTTCTTCGAATATGTAAAACTTGCAAGTTTCTTATAGCCCAATATGTCTAATATAATCATTAGTAAACATAACACCGTGATTTCAACCTTTTAATAAAGAATGAACCCCACTTCTTTCTACAAGTAGCTTTATAGGAGCTTAGTTGAAGCTGAAACTGACGTCACTCAGCACTGATGCAAAGTACGGAGAATAAGGCTATGGGGTAAGTCTCATTCGCGAATACAATTTTTGCCCTTAAGGCCTCTTTCTGAACTCAATCGATATTATTTCAATGAAATGTGTTGTTGCCATGGAAATTACAAATTATTATATATATATATATATATACTATATACATATATGCTTGCAATGTTCTGGACTCGATATAGAATCCTGTACTGGTAGCTTTGTACCGAAGTGAAAGAAAATTAATCCATATTTAATACAATTATGGAAATTTAGCGTACAATTCTATCTCCAATATCAATTGTATCTCTTTTCTGCTGCAATTTCGTTATCTGTCCCATCTAACCTACCATATATCGCAAAAGCATCGACGTTAAATTTGGTTTCTAAATAATGACACTGCCTCCCTTGCTAAAAAAATTAAAAGAACTCTTAATCTGACTGATCTAACTGAATATCTATCTAGAGTCCCTGTATCTTTCACATAATAATAACCTTTATTTTTTAATGCAAACGTGATGTTCTGTCAAATCCCTTACTCTACATATTGATTAATCGCTAAACATAGTTATGAGATTATTTAGAAACTAACTAGAAAGTTAATTATACGATAAATCTTCCAAATTATTTGGTTTTCGTAGTTTGATGAATGTCAATAGTTAGTTAAATATTATTCAAGAATTCACGAGAAATAACTGTCTGTAGAAGTGTTTGGGATTTACTTTTTCTCTCAATATAATTTTGCTAATGTGTGTCGGAGGTACACAAAAGAGTAATTTTATTACATTGTTTATAAAAAATTAATTACTGAACAGTTCGAATATCGAGTAACCTTCTTTTAATTCAATTATAAAAACATGGAAAAATACATAAACTACATAAAAAAGATTAATCAATATTATGCATTATATTTTGCTCGTGTCTCAGGAAGTTATATGAAGGTATTTTAAAATTGCTACCTTCCGAATGTTTAAATTCCTTTTATTGATACATATTTTAATATAATTTGTTTGAGGTTTTGCCATACTTTCATGTTTTGAACTTTCATTATGTTTAATACTTATTTTATTAACAAATTGGCTTACAATGGATAAACAATATATTTACAATTCATAAATTTAAAATCTTCCGTGTAATCAAATTATTATTTTTCGAAAAATTTATCCTAAATTTTTGCAATCAAATTTGACGAAACGAACCTTTGTTATAAGAAAGCAGGTATTACTATTTATCCTATTCAATTTTAATATTGCACTGAATAAATAATTGGCTGTTGTAGTATAATTTTATTTACAGCAAATATGTATTCTGAATTATACCCATTTGTGCATATTATCATGAAAATAGTAAGTCATCTTTTAGAGATTACTTTTATTTTCCAAATACCTTAAAATGAAACACAATATTCGTGACAAAATCCTAACGAAATTATTTAACATTCATTGGAGAAAGTTTCTTGGCATTTTATATTCAAACAATGTTGCAAAGACAAAACTGAGGATTTTAATCAGGCATATTTGTTTCACTTTATTACTTTCTTGTACCTTTTTAGGAGGAAAGTATTAAATTTGTGAAAAATGTCGACTTCCAGTTTTCGATAGATTTATGCATTTTAAAAGGTCCTTAACATGATTTGATGGTTTTTAAAAAATGTCTGCCTGTATGTATGTGACAAACATTTTGTGGACGTTTTATCTCAAGAACTAATGCATGGAATTTCACAAAACTTTAGATTCGAACATATAAACTGGTATAAATTGGTATAACTGGCCTTTTGATGATTTAAACTGGTGCTGATTAGTTTTTGGTGTATATAGCCGAACAAGTGGTGCTGCTATGCTGCATTTTTCTTGATTTTTGCAATAGCTCTATATCAAGAACTAACGCACGGATTTTCATCAATCTTCAGATTCAGTTGGACATTGACATAAGCTGTTACTGTTAGGTTTTGGTGTAAATAGCACAACAGGTGGTGGTGCGCATGCTAAACTTTTCCCGATTTTTGCAAAAGCTATATCTCAAAAACTAATACACGCAATTTAATCAAACTTAATATTTTTTACATTTCCATGTAAATACCAGGATGGTTCAGCAATTATTGTCCCGAGTGTTATAAAATATTTATACTGCGATGGCTGATACGGAATATTGAAGTCTAATGTCTTAGGTTCCTATATGCTCAATTTCAGAACCGTAGCTGCTATATTAACGTTTTTTTTCCTTTTAAGCGTGAGAAGTGACACTTAGCTTGAAAGGGGGGGGGGTTGGGGGAAAAGACTGATTTGGAGCTTATGGGGCCAGACTTTAAGCGGTTCTGTGATAGATTTGTGACAGTGTATGAGACGTGGCTACATCACTATGATCCTGAGTCCAAACGACAGTAGCCACGTCTCATTCACTGTCACCCCAAACAAGCCCCCCCCCTCCCCTTTCTAAGCTAGGTGCGAACTCTCACACCAAAAACAGCTACAGTTCTGAAATTGAGCATATAGGTATCTAAGACATTAGGCTTCAATATTCCGCATCAACCATCGCATTACAAATATTTTATACACACTCGGGACAATAATTATTGAACCACTCTCGTAGATCCTTATTAGACTTGGGTGTATATTGAACAACAAGTATTGATTTTATATTCTGTGTTTTGGAAATTATTTGGTTGCGTACATCTAAGATGGTGGGTTCCGGAATTCAATGATTTGCTTGAAACAATGCGATACTTATATCTCCTTGTTAAATGCATTCAATTTAACGAACTTATATACTTTTACAATCCTCGTGATGGGCATAGATTGTCATTTAATTTTGGTACTGCTAAAGCGAATTTTGAATTATTAACATGTATGAGATAGAAGAAAGTTTTGAGAAACTTCCGACTAGTTTTTATTGGTGACAATCTTTTATGCTTTAAAAAGTCATACTTTTTGAATGCAGACTATTATTGATTCTTATCGCTTCACAAAAAGCAAACAAAAAATAAAAATGTCAATGGAAGTTCATTTCAATTTTCTAAAATTTTCACATTTTTATTTAAAAGGAAAGTACCACTTTTCTGTTTTTCTTATTCTTATATTTTTTTCAAAAACAATGATTAATTTTATTTTGTGAACATGGAAAAAATATATAAAAAGAGGAAGAATTTAATTGATGATATTAATGACACGTTACATTATTTTTCTTTTCATTTGAAAAATGAAACTACGTAAAATTTATTTTCTGTGATATGAAAGTAATCTAGTTTTGTTGCAGTAATATTTTTCAAAGTGTCATTAGTTTAACTTAGTTAGCTCAACTCTGTTTTAAATTATATATAAATTTTGAAATAAATGGACTGATACATTAGTTCTTTTAACTGTTTTATTATTTCTTAAGTATCGTTTGTTTATACGAAAATGTTTATTAATTTTGGGGCGATACGAATGAAATTAATATTTTCTTATTTAACGATCTATACTAACAATTCTTTTAATAAACATTTATCTTTAAAAGTAAATAATAATAATAATAATAATAATAAAATGGAAAATTAAAAGGAAGCGTCAAGTAACCTTTTTCCATATATTACAATTATCAGAAAATAAACATAAAGTATATGTTTTTAACTGTTTGCAACTTATTTCATGATTGATTTAATAAATGGGTAAAATGTCCCTTTAATGTAATCCCTTTTTTTCTCGAACTCAAAGGTTGGGTTGGTGTAAAGTTGTTTCTTTCGGGATCGGGTTCAGGTTGGGCTGGACTCTTGCGGTTCGCGTTCGGGTTGACCTGATTTTTCAAAGAAAACTACTATATATTTAAGATGAAAAAGTTATCTATTTCAATATTAATGTGTATATATACATATATATGTTCTGTTTTCTACATAGAAAGTAAAGTTGATGTTAGAGATATGAGTATTAAAAGGAGTTCCTTTCATTTTGGGATCGGTTCGGGTTTGGGTCAGTATCGTGTCAAAGTGTGTCGAGATCGGAACGAGTTAGAAGTCGAAGTCTTTTTTTTTTTTTGTCCAGTTCGAGTAGGTTTTCTAATTGGCTTGGTTTGGATTTTTAAAATTCGGGTCGTGTATAACCCGACTGCGCGGGACTTTCATCGAACACTGACAGATGTACCAAAGTTTATAGAGATGTTCAGAGAGAAAAAGACTACCGACCCTCAGATCAGTTTTAGATCATTTACCTAGAAAAGCCAAAAAATCACGTGCTTGCAATCGAAGGTTATTCAAAAGAGTAAGAAAGTAATCCTGACTCACCGGAACCAGTTGCCGAATCTAGAGATTGAAGCCAGTCATTTTTTAAAGTAGTTAAGATAAACCTATGCACAACACTTTGATCAAAACAACGACAGAAGTACCAAAGTTTACTGAGATGTACGGAGAGAAAAAGACTACTGACCCTCAGATCAGTTTTAGATTTAGATCGTTTTCTAAGAAAAGCCAAAAAACACCTGCTTTCAATCGAAAGTTAATCGAAAGTAAGAAACTGATCCAGGCTCACCAGATGTAATTTGCGAATGTATTGATTGAAGCCTGTCATCTTTTAATGTACTTAAGATAAACTTTTGCGCAAGACTTTGATCGAAACACAGGCAGAAGTACTAAAGTTTACAGAGATGTACAGAGAGAAAAAGACTACTGCCTCACAGATCAGTTTTAGATCGTTTTATAAGAAAAGCCGAAATACCACCTGACTTCAATCAAAGTATATTTAAGGGGACCTTCTACAGTAGGAGAAGAAAAAAAGCACTTCTTTATGATTTTTTTGTAAGAAAACTGCATGATGGATATTTTTGAAATTTTAACTGTTTATTGTACATATCTTAAGGTATACAAAATAATTTTTTATTAGATTTTGTTGCTTCTACTCTAAGTTATAAACAAATATGTTCAACTGCTTTAGAAAATTTCGTCTGGGCGGTGGGCATGATAGCGCCTTGTAGAATTATCTGAAAAACAAAAATAATTTTATTTTCATAAACTTCGTGAGTATAGCTTCTAGTTAAATTAAACGAACCCATAAATTTATTTAAAAAAAGTTATGTAACGGCTGATTAAAAAAAAATACAAAAATTCGTTTTTATTTGTTAATAACTTTTTTTATTATTATTATTTTAGTAAAATCTTTAATTCATATCGAAGGCAATTAAATAAGCTTTAATTAAAAAAAAATCAAGATGATCCACTGAGTAGTTTTTTTTTTTTTTTTTTTTTTTTTTTATCTTGCCCACCGTGTCAAAAATGTGGTTGAACATATTTGTTTATAACTTAGAGTAGAAGCAATAAAATCTAATTAACTAATTCTTGTGTATACCTTAAGTACAATAAACTGTTGAAATTTCAAAAAGATCCATCGTGCAGATTTCTTACAAAAAATCATAAATAGTTCTTTTTTTTTGAGGGGGGGGGGGTGGAATCTCCTAATGTAGAAGGTCCTCTTAAGATAAACTTTTCTTAATTTCACAGACAATGGAGCAGCGTGTAATTGTAAAGATTGAAATTTAAATTATTTTTCTATTTACCAAACTATATGTAGAATATAAAGGTAGAAATGAAAGACTAGACATTCTTTTAAAAATTCTTGTCTTATACTGAGCAGACACAAAATTTTCATAATCAAAATTTCCAATTGATTATTCAAAGAAAAATCTGTCATATATTGCTGAATTTCACAAGCATTATTCCACATGCTGTATTTCACAATAATTTTATTGAGATTTACATGTAAAAAAAAAAGTGAAAAATATTTATGAGCAGCTCTTTGAAAGTTGTTTTGCAGTTCAACCTCATATAAGATTACCATGCGTGAGAGGTTTAGAAACTGCAATATAGAATATGGGTAAAAACAAAATTTGCAGCAATAAATAAGTAGTATTCCATTTTGTCTGTAAACAGGACGTGAAACAAAATTTCCGGAAGCAACCATCATTTCTCATATTCTAAATATTATAATTTTTTGAAACGGGTCCGGAACACATTTTCAAATAATTTTTATTTATTGAGTTAAAATTTTGAAATTTTTTGTGAGGGTTAACCATATCATTTGTAAACAAAATCACATGATAAAATTTCTCATAATTTAAAAAATAATAAAATTTAAAATTTATTAAAAAAGTGGGGTAATTTAAAATCGCTGTAACTCGAAATATTATTTGTAGAATTTCAATTTCTTTCTGATTTAAATAGACAGAAATATACAAGTTTTAATTTTGATTCAGCATTTTAAAAAATATAAATTTAAATAAAAATTTAAAGTATTTAAAGTAAAAAGAATTATGTTAACTTAAAAAAAAAATCGTATATTCAGAAGTATTTTCAAAAGCATGTTCCAAGTTTGAACCTTTTATCTTTAGCGGTTCTTGACTTATAACAATTTAAATACGAGAAATGGTGAAAAATCCATCATGAAGAGACAAGCATTTTCACAAGAAGTTGTTTCCACGACAACCATTGCTTGAAAGCCAGATTTTGAAAACAAACCAAAAAGAAAAAAATAATATTTCCTATTCCAATTAAGATAGAAACATGATTTAAACATAATTTTAAGCAGAAGAAAACAAGAAATGTTTAATGCAATAAAATGTTTTTAGAAAATTTGAAGCTTTTTTGTCCCGGACCCCCTTAAGCAAGATTGTTTTAAAAATGTGTATAGATAAACACGAGACAAATTTTCTTATCGTTTTTATCAACTATTAAACAATAAATAACAATAGTTCGACAATAAGCAGAATGACGACTTTAAAATAACTTTCTTTATTCCATACACGGATTATCTATTGCAAAAAGGGAATTATTATAAAAAGGAAAAAAATCCAAAAGACAAAATATGCAGCAAAAACTAATGATCCTTTCTGCCGATATTCAACATGAAAAAGCAAATTCCCCAGAAATATGCATCGTTTCTCAAATTCCAAATATTCTAAAATTTAAATGCAAACATTTTTCATCAATTTATTGAAAAATTCGACGCAAATTGTCAAATCGTTTGTTATTTAGGGTTGAAAAATAAATATCAAAAGTTAAAAAATAAATAGAATAATATTTAATAATTTTCTTTATTCTAAATACGGATTAAAAATTGAAAAAATGACTTTCCAAAAAGCAAAATATGCGAAAAAATAACAAAGTATCGTTTCTGTCGATATTTAAAACAAAATACAAATCCACTAAAATTAAATGTTTCTCAAATTGTAAATATTCTAAACATTATGTGGAATAATTCCTTAAATATGTGTCTAAGGACACGGAACAAATTTTCAAATCGTTTGTTATTTAGAATTAAACAGTAAATAAAAATAGCTGAGAAATAAACTGAATATTATCTTGAAAAATAACTTCATTCTGTATCTGAATTAAAGATTGCGAAAAGATAGTTTCTAAGATAAAATAAATTAAAGCGTCGGTCATTTCTCAAATTCTAAATTTCAGACGAAGAATTATATTTAAAATACGTAAATAAATACGAAACAAATTTTCGAATCGTTTGCTATTTACTATTAACCCTTTGCACTCTGTTGTCGCCGCTGCGGTGAAATCAACTTCCTTTGCAAAATTTGTTTTTGGCACCAGTAATAAAGGAAAATAAAATCTGTCATATTTAATGAAAGAATTTTAAATTTTTTTTACTTAAAGAAAACTTCTTTTAAAAAAGTGGTGCCAACCGAATAAAATTTGTGTAAGAGACGCCGGAGTCCAAAGAGATAAGCAATAAATAACAGTATATTAAATACAACGATACTTTAAAAAATAACTTACTTTTTTCTATTCTCGTATTAAAAATTATAGAAGTGATTTTAAATAAGATAAAATATGCCGAAAAATAATATACGATCATTTCTATAGCTAATTAAAATGTAATAAAAAAAATCACCAGAAATGATTTCGCAAATTCCAAATATGCTAAGATTTAGATGTATGAATTCCTTAACAATGTGCAGAAAAAAAACGACAAAAATTTTTACAGTTCTTAGGTTGTTACTTAGTTGAATTTTATTTAGATTCCTTAAATCTCAAACACTTTTTAAACATCTAATGTTAAATAAAGACAGAAGTACGTTATTCAGCACATTTAGATTATTGATTTGGAGCTATTTTTATAAAGCTTGCTTAATTTCTAAAAACTTGTAAATTTTCTTGACTATCATAATGCAAAAATTTAAAACACTTATTTCAATAAGAATTTTGAATAATTCTGCATCAGTTATTTTCTTGGATGCAAAGAGCTCCTAAAATGAATATATTTTTTTATCAGAGAAACAAAAATAACAAGTGACATCGAAAACTTCGGATGATTGTTAACATATTTCTTTTTAATTTTTTATTTTCAGTAAATCATGATTTATAAAAGAAGCTCCTTTACTGAAAATTTAAAGTATTTGCAATTTATTTGCATAAACGTTAACCATATATAGATATTTGAAAATAACAGAAAAAAAATTCTTGTTTTTAAACGCTGTGCTTTCAGAGGAGATATAAATTTATTTTAAATCATACTTTTACTTCATATTTTTAAGTACTCAAAATGAAAAGCTTTCTTTATGTTATATCATTATGTATGTGAAATTTATTTCTGTATATGTTAACTGTAGATAGAATGAAAATGACGCAAGAAAATTTATTTTTTAAAAGCCCGATATTTTAAAGAGATATTTTTTTAGATCATGCCTTAATTTCAAAATTTTTTTTTTAATTACGATGATTAATATTTGTTAATCATCCATTTATAAGGTAAAGGGTGCTTTTTAATTGAATAAAATAAACAATTGCATCAGACAGGACAATTCAATAAGCTGCATTATTTTTTTTAACGTTTATTTATCAGGCTCAAAATAATCTACACACTATTCAAACAGTGTGTTCTTTACAGATATTTTACTATTCCAGCTACAATACTGTATGATGACGCTTTATAGCAAGTTTTATGCTTTCTCTGTAACTTTTCAAATAGAAAAAAACTGCAAGTCACCTATGGTTTAGTGCGGCAAGTCTACCTTTAGCAAAGGTAACACGGGATTTCATATTTATGGTAACAAGGGCTTTCCGGGGTTACAGAAAATGAGTAAAATCAACCTATGTATTATTTCTGATGTGAACATCCTTCTTTCTCTGTTATACTTTCGTATTGATCTCCCGTCAGGGTTCAAAAGCCAAAGAAATTGCCAAAGATCAGTACTTAAATTCATCCTTTTTAATTCCGTAAATTTCTGTGGTTTACGCGCGTAGTTCAATTACATGCCTGAAATTTGGTTTTTATTTATAATTTACTGTTTTATTTATTCGTTGACGTTTTTTTTCAATTTCGTTATGGAACATAAGATGGAAACAAATGCTGAGCTATTTAGAGTAATTAAAGTTCAAAAGGATTTATCTTTCGTAAATCGTACTCGTCTGCACGCGATACAGATAAATTTGAAAAAAAAATGCATGCTTGAAAATTATTTTAAATAAAAGCAGTGTAATTTCGATATATTTTTCAAACATATTCTGACACAGTCTTTAAACAAATTGCATTTGAAAGTACGTTCTTTTCCCATCCGATGGTGTAAAAATTGAATATGTGGGATACTTAGTTTAAAAAATTGCAGTAAAAGTCAAATTTAATCATCTGCTGTTGCCACCGCCAAAATGACGTCTAAGTTACGGGTGGACACGTTTGTCTTTTATAATATCGATAAAGGGCGTATGGTCAATCGAAAGACGACGTGTATTTCTTTCTTTACTACAATAGTGATTCTTGTTGAAACAGCATTCTGTCGCTAAATGTCAATGTTGTTAGATCTAACACTGCAGGGATGCAAGTGCTGCGCCACAAACGATTGAGTGTTACCACTAAATTTAAATAATATTTCTCGCCTTAGTTATTGACAAGATATCTGAGTAAATAAATAAATAGAAATGCTTAATTCATCTTTAAAAAGTTCTTTAAATGTTCTTTAATACGAAATTTTAATACGGAAAAGTTCGTTTTAAAGAACATTTGAGCTATTTAAAGTATATACGACCTACAACAGCCCTGTCAAGACTCAACCAAAAGCAGAATATACAAGTTAATTTCAAAGACGCAAAAATTATATATCCCTCAAAGAATTATCATGATTTAATCATCCGCGAATCAATAGAAATTATTGCTAAAGAAAGTACTGTTTGTAATGACGTTTTACCCTACAACATAATCAGAATTTGGCTCAGTTTGCTTAGAGAATCATAAAACGAATATTCCATATCCCTATATCCATGTCTTATTTTCCCAATGTTTTCCGGATCTAAAAATTGACTTCCACTTTCACTCCTTTCGTCACCATCTACGTGAATTTTGAAAATCAGACGTTAATAACAATTGTATTTATAATATTTCTCTGACGAAGACTATGTTTTTATACTAGATTAATTTTAACACAATTATTCTAATTGGTAAACAAATCATATTAGATGTAAATTTCCAACTGGGCGAAAAATGTCCGGACCAGGATTCGAACCCGGGACCTTCTGGCTGAAGCCGCCAGTGCTCTGCCATCTGAGCTATCCCGGACGATTCTGGTTGAACTTTTTCACCCAGCTAACCTTGAAGATTACAGCATCTGGTCTGAAACCTGGTTCAGCTCAACAGAATAAATCTCAGGTAATGGAACTCCAGAAATCGCTGGATACGAAATTACACTAGATTAATTTTAACACAATTATTCTAATTGGTAAACAAATCATATTAGATGAACGACGAAAAATTTCCTGGACATTTTTCGTCCAGTTGGAAATTTACATCTAATATGATTTGATTACCAATTAGAATAATTGTGTTAAAATTAATCTAGTGTAATTTCGTATCCAGCGATTTCTGGAGTTCCATTACCTGAGATTTATTCTGTTGAGCTGAACCAGGTTTCAGACCTGATGCTGTAATCTTCAAGGATAGCTGGGTGAAAAAGTCCGACCAAAATCGTCCGGGATAGCTCAGATGGCAGAGCACTGGCGGCTTCAGCCAGAAGGTCCCGGGTTCGAATCTTGGTCCGGACATTTTTCACTCAGTTGGAAATTTACATCTAATATGTTTTTATAGTTGAAAGTGCTAAGGTATTAAAGTAACTTAACATATTTTTAAATATTGTCTAATCTTTTAAGTAGTTTTGCACATAGTGTAACTTTAAGTTTAAGATATCTGAGGTTTAATAAAGCAAAGAATACTATTAAACTTTAGAGGTTAATATCAGCCATTCGTGGCGCAGCGCTTGCAACCATGTAATAGGCTTATTTTAAAGATCTATTCTAAAACAAAAACATTTGTCAAAAAAAAAAAAAAAAAATCTTTTAGTATGACGTAATTCTCCTTTTTTTTACTGAATATAAATCTACCAATAGTTCCTTCGTAAATAAAATCAAAATATTTGTATAGCAAGATCTATAGAATTATTTTCGATAAAGATACAATCCTTATTATGTTTTACTCATGAATAAATGCATGATTTTCCCAGTCATGGCATGAGAAAACAGCTAATTTTTAAATTATGCGAAATATATTTGCTTGAGATGTTGTAGACTTTGAGCTAGTAAAGCTAATATTTTGCAAGTAAATGTGATATAATCCAAGCTGACCTCAATGTCTGACATGTGATATTTTCACTTACTGAAAAACAGAGAGACGGGGGAAAACGAATGAAACTATAGTTGTGAAAAATGTTCTACGTGAAAATTAAAATTAATGATTTTCCGAGATGGTGTGTTTTTTAGTGCTCTTATCTGTTATAGCAGGGAAGTCCCCAAGGGATGATGGTTTACTAAGATCTAAATTTCTTGGCAAGGTTACCAGATTCTGGCAGCAAAAATTTATGTTCTGATATTAAAACAGATACACATTATCTATAAGTCGTCAAATAAAATCAAATGAAATTATTTTTTATAGAAAATTGAGCTATGAGGAATAAAGTTATTTCGAAATTTCTAGTTAAAACTTGTATAGTAATCTTGATAGATTACTGACTGCGCTCAAAATGATTCCATCTTGAAGTTTAAAATATTATATGAACTTCATATTTATAGTCCTCCATCAGTTTACCTGAAGAATAAAAAAACGGTAGTAATTTCCCTTTACACAGGGCACATGATAGATCGTCAAATGTTGTTACTTTAATCAATTTTTAGATGATTTATATTTTTTAGTTATATTTGCGTGGGTAAAAGGAAATTGATACTTGATAATTCTATTTTGACTTCGATACTGATTATTACATATTTGCCAATCTAACGTAAAATTGTTCAACTTAACTCAAGTCAAATAAATATTTTTCGAAACAGTAGTATTCGAAACAGTAGTTTTTATAGTAAATGAAAATAAATACTATGTACACAGAAGGAACTTTTACATAATTAAATTTTCTGGTTCAAAATGTTGGGTTTTAGTATAGAATTACATCAGATTATTTCAAGTTTAAAACGTACAAATGACTCAATAAGTTAAAATTAGTATTATATTTTCAGTTTAGTATTATTATTAATAATTTCAAAATGATGTATCGTTCGTAATAATGATATGAATGCAATCACTTTATGTTCATTAATAATATTGCAGAGCTATTACTAACAGCTGAAATATTAGATATTAAGGTATTAACTTTTTATGTACTGACGGCACTTATAAGTACCATTAAAATAACTTTTTACAAAATTCGTTTAATACATCGATTAGTAGTAATACAGTTTAGAATAAGTTATAAATGCATTACTTTATCTTGTTCCAAAAACATTATTGGTTATACAAAACAAAAGTATTTTTAAAAGGGTGATTTCTTATGCCTTTGCATTTTTACAGCTTTCTTGGCTTTCGGCGGGTGATTTTTCTATTCGGAAATTTTTCTATATTTCTATTGTAAGAACATTATATTTGCGCATATCCTAATACTACAAAATACTAATAAAAATATTTTTAAAATGATGATTTCTTATGCCTTTGCATCTTTTCAGCTTTCTTGGCTTTCGGGGGGTCATTTTTCTATTCGGAAATATTTCTATATTTCTGTTGTAAGAACATTATGTTTGCTCATTTCCTAATACTACAAAATACTAAGAAAAATATTTAAAATAAAAGATTTCAGTGGAGCTATAAATATTAAACAAAATCCCTATAAATGTAAATTTAATTAATCCTAAATCCTTCAATCCTTCTAAAAATAATTAAAGGTTTATGTAAATCTTCTAACGTAGTTGCAAAATTCACGAAAAATGCTTTAGAAGATAAAATTTTCATGAATTCACAATTCAGTAGATAAAGGGTTAAAGTTACATTAATAATATTACAGGGCTCTTACTAACAGCTAAAATTTTACATATTAAGCGAATTAAGGGATTTTCAAAGGGGTAATTTTAAATATTAATATGTTTATTATTATTATTATGCATGTTAATATTTAATATGTTTTAATTTTTAAGAATACCCTACAATTTGTCCGGTAGAAAAATTCCTAAAATTACGGTAGTATGGTACGTAAACGTTGGTCCGCACAGAATGACGATATCTGCAAAGAAAATGTTTCACACTCTATTAATCTCGAAACGGTGTTTTTCAGCGTTTTTGACACAATGACTATTAAACAAGACAATGGGTTTACATGTTTTTTTATGTTTGTTTAATAAAGGAAATTAATTTTTCTACAAAATATATCCAGAATATCAAACAAACATTTTTTTTAAAAACTTATAAGGAAAATATGATCCATTTTTATGTATTTTTTAAATTTATTTAAAAAAATATATTTCAGTCACAATTCTGAAAACATAATAAGATGCTTAAAGAGAAAATAACGACTCAAGGATATAGAACATGGGCTTTAAAATCGTATCAAAACTAGATTCCCAACATTACTTTTGTCGTATAATATTAAAACATTTGTTATTGTTTTCTACAGTTTAACAAATATATTTTATTTTAAATAAATGGGAAAAAAGTAATAGCATAAATTAATTACAACATTGGTAATCCACCGTCAAACTTCAGCCAGTTTTTGTCATTCAAAGCCTTTCTGCTCCCTTAAATAAATCATAAATGCTACTATTTCCAGTTACATCGTAATTTCCGCTATTCAAAAACTACTTTAAGTTAATCATAAAACAGTGAATGGTTTCCTGTTAACAGGGATGAGAGCGCTCCGACTAGAGTCCTGCGCGGGTCGGATTGTACCCGACCCGACCCGCAAATTCCATTTTAAGTCAACCCGCAACCCGACCCGAACCCGCAGTGTAAAGAAAGTAAATCACGTTTTAATGCTACTATGAAAAATGATCTACAATTCTTTCTTTAATACAATTTTTATATTTTACATAGAAGAATGAATAAATTTATATTCTTTATCATTCAAATATAGTAAAACCTCTGAGTACCTTGGGATCCTTAAATAGAGTCAAACATCGGGTCGGGTTATCCCTTTTTTTTTTTTTTTTTTTTTTTTTTCGTCTGGAATGAATCTAATTTTCTTTCTGCAGGTCGGGTTCACATTACAAGAATTCTTTCGGGCCATCTATAGAAAATTTAGTGCATTCCTTATAATCCTTATCGTACCAGTAGTTGAAAAAGTATGTTTATATTAACTTCCAGAAACGAATTCTAAGACTAGACAAAATAGACAGGCATGCATTTTGTTTTTGTGAAACTTTGATCTGCGGTTTATATAGACTTTTAAAATTAAAAATATTTTGGACATTCTTTTAAAAAATCGGATCAATCCGAACCCGACCCGCAAAAGTCCAAAAGCCAACCCGAAACAATTAAAGTCAACCCGACCCGATCTCGACCCAATCCGAACCGCGAGTCGGGTTCAAGTAAAAACGGATAACCCGACCCGATGCAGGACTCTAGCTCCGACCCAAATGACCGATTGCTACCACTAAATTTTAATCGTATTTCTCGTAGTATTTAATGACATAATTTCTGAGGTTTAATATAGCAAGGAATACTATTAAAACTGAGTGGTGAAAATCAACCATTTGGGTTGGAACGCTCTCATCCCTGTGTTAATATCTAATTCCAAAGTTTTTTCACATATTTTTCCCGTAGTAATCATTAATTTAAAAATAAAGAAACGTGATGATGTACCTAAACTAGTATGCCGTGTAATAATTATTCAATAAAAGTAATTATCAGATATTTTAGACAATAACTAAAAAGTTAATTATTCAAGTTTTCTGAATCAATTCAGTTTTCAGGGTGGATGTGGTGATGGCATCCAATGGTTTTCTAGTTAAAAAATATTGGAAAATTGATTGGAAATAACTGTCTGCAGAAGTCTTTGGCATTTTGTTCTCGACTTAATAAAATGTTCCTATCGTATTTCAGATCTACATGAAACAGTAATTTAGTTAAATGGCTTCTAAGAAAATTATTTCAACAGAATTTAATCATTAAGAAATTTTCTTTAAATTTATGGAAAAAAAACATTTAAAAAACAGATTGCTGCAAGTTTTGCTACTTTTGACAAATAATGTTGTGTTATTATTCCTTGAACTTCATTATTCCTATGTTACTTTTCTAGTTTGTGGTGTAAGTTTTTATTTAGATACTTTATCTTTCTTAATTAATTTTTAGTAATATCGAATAATATCGAAGGAATCACTAAAAATAACTGTCTGCAGAAATCTTTCGCCTTTTGTTATCGACTTAATAAAATATTGCTATCGTATTGTGGATGTACAGAAAGCAGTAATTTAGTTGAATGGTGTCTAAAAAAATTATTTCAGCCTAATTTAATAATTTAAAAACTTTCTTAGAATATATTGATAAAGATATTTAAAATACTAGCGTTGCATATTTTACATCCTTTGACAAAAAATGTAGCTTTAGTATCGCTTGAGTAATATTTTCTTTATAGCTTTTGGTTTAATTTGCTAATTTTTCATTTATTTATTTTACATTTTTTGATAAATTTTAGTAAAGATTTTTACGTTATTTTTCCAATATCCAACAACGTAATATATAAACGTAAGAAAGAGAAGACGAATAAAAAGGAAAAAAAAAGCTTTATGATATGTGTCTATGAAATAAAATTTTTAATCATCTTTAATTTTATTCTAAAAGTGTCAGAAAATGCAACTTAAGCTTACCGGATTATCACTCAATGTATACAGCATACGTTAAAACATGCCTTTTATTGAAAATTAATTTAAATTAAATATATTTAAAATACAGAGCGTTGCATAGTTTGCATTATTTGACAAAAAATGTTGCTTTAGTATTCCTTGAGAAATATCTCTTTTATAGCTTTTAGTTTAATTTGCTCATTTTTTATTTATTTATTTTACATTTCTTGATAAATTTTTAGTACATAATTTTGCGTTATTTTTCCGATATCCAACACTTTAGCTTTTGTAAATCCGTTTACGCTATATAAACGTAAGAAAGAGAAGACGAATAAAAAGAACAAAAAAAGCTTTATGATAAGTGTCTATGTAATAAATATTTTAATCACGTGACATTTTATTCTAAATCTGTCCGACAATACAACTTAAGCTTACCGGATTGCTACTCAATGTATGCAGAATAGGTGAAAGCATGTTTTCTTTACTGAAATTAAGAGCTTTTTTCGAATTGCCCATTAAAAACACCAAAAAAGCTTTTTTATACGAAAATATTAATTATGTATTCAAATAATTTTTAGTATATTAAAAGCGATACCTTTTTTTTTAGCCCCATATTTGAGTTGTTGTTGTTGTTGTTTATGACGGTCAATTATGAACACGAGGGATATGGGCCCAAAGAGGGGGGGGTGCCCTCCATGGGTGTCTTTCTAAGGGAACCTAACCCGTATTTACGCAAGGAAATCCAAGGCTAGAAGAAAACCACGGAAAACTCCGAACGATTAGGCCAACGGGCGCGATTGATTTAGAATCCAGCACCTAACGTCTACCAGCTTCGAGAGTCGCACCTCTGGGCCACTGGTGTGGTCTCTCCTTATCTGAGATTAACAACCACAGAAATGGCCAAAGATTTTGATACTTACATATCGATTCTGATTATCTCAGTATTTAAGCACGTAGTTCGATTCCATTTGCATCTATTTATGTATTTATCTACTAATTTCGTTATGGGATAATAGCCGAAAACAAACGCTAAACTATTTATATTTTTTAGCGCAAACAGCTTAATCATTCGTAATCGAGCTGTATGCGACAAAGATAGACTTTTATTTTATCGTTGCAATCAAAAATTATATACCCAGCATCTAAATACTACGCATGCGCTATCAGAAAATCCATAGAAATCCTATATAAAAGCAATCAAGTATGTAACGACGCCCTATCACACAATATCCCCAATATATGGTTAAATATCCTGAAAAATTGAGCTAAGTGATATATTAAAATGAAGGGCACGGAAGTTAAATATTTTTCTCAACGCAAATTTAATCCGAAACACTGCTACTTCTACTATCTTCCAGCAGCTATCTTGCAGCTATTTAAAAATGAAAGTGACGTATATGTAAACAAAGTGAGTGTGAGTAAATTAAATGGAACTGCAGTTACATATTTTGCTCAACATAAGTTCAACCCAAGACACTGATACTTCTACTTATAGCTATCCTAATAATTATAGACTCTCTTATTTCAAACGAAGTGACGTATTTGTATGAATGAACCAGCAATTAGCAATAAAAAAAAATATATTCTCTGACGATGGTCGCGGAAACTGCAGGCCGAATATATTAAGAAATTTTAAATAAAATATATATTTTACTTTGCAATATCTATTTTATTATTTTGTTGCCTTTTAAGTAAACGGCGAACTTTTAAAATTCGTGTGTATTTTGTTATTGAATCAATGTGGAATATTACTTCGTCTTATGATTTTATCAAAATGATACCTTAAAAAATGACATTCTTTATTCTATTTGCGTATTAAAAATTATAAAAAAATACTTTTTCAAAAGATAAAAATTCATTCTATTCAAAAATTAAAAAAAAAAAAAAAAAAACCTAGAAAACAGGAATTCTGCTGTTTCAGAATTTAGTGTCACCCCCGATGAAAAAAAAATATATGTATATATAAATAGTACAAAACATATTTCAATTTTAAGACTTACACCACACTCTTTTATTTTATGTAAAATGACGTCATTCGCATCCACTTAAGAATTCCACATTTACTATCCACTCTTAAACATCTACAGTAAAGTAGGTATAGGACGTCACTATCGCGAAGTACTACACAAATGCAGCAAAAAGATGCAGTCATTAAAGAAACTCGACAAAAAAAAAAAAAAAAAAAAAAGTCTCTCTAATGATTCATAGGCCTTCATTTGTTTGTAACTATAGGTACTTAAAATTAAATATAGTTTATAATAGCTGCATGTTCTAACAGAAATCATTCGTTTTTATTTTTTCAAAATAGCACGTATTTTAATTACATTTTCTTGCGGTTGTTATGACAAAATGGTAATAAAAATATATAATTAATATTTTACAACCATTTTTCCTTTACTTTCTACAGAAATGGAGTACTTCCGTTGCCAATATTAAGCAAATGGCTCCAAAAACTACAAGAAAATTAATATTTCATAAATAAATGGAGACGCAGTATTCAAACAAATTACATTTAAAAGTACTTTTTTTTCCAATACGACGGTATAAAAATTGAAAATGTGCGATGCTTAGAAATTAAAAAAAATACTATTGAGTATTTAATCGTACTGCTTTGTTTTACGATTTACGGCTGGCTTCTGTAAGGTAACGTTATTTTTTGAAGACGACACAAAATAAGCTGGGAGAAAGAAATAGCATACCATACCGGGGGCTAAAAATCCCCATAAATGCTCAAATTCCAAATATACAAAATTTCAGATGTCGAAATTCCTTAACAATGTGCAGAAAACATGGCAAAAATTTCTTACAAGGGTTTTAGACGTCAAGGTCGTTAAGGGTTTACAAGGCGACAAAAATTTTCTTACTTTTGGTGCTGCTCGCACCTAGCATCGAGATCTGGTGCATTTTGTAGTCCTTTCGTAAAAGTTAGAGAACGGATAAAATTTCTCTGTTAAAATCATATTTTTTTTTTAATTTACAGCAGCGTAACTTTCTAAAAATGCAATTTTTGATACCACTTATCGGACTATTAACATAGATTTTTTTTTTCTTTTAAGAAAAGCATTTAAAAATACAAATTAGTAGATAATAAGTACAAAATATATAAAAAAGTTTAAAAATTCCTTCAAGAACCTACGAATTTCATTTTGAAATATTACAACATTATATTCACATGTTTGAAGGTGAAAAAGTTGGCGTTTTCTTTCAAAAGTAGAGCTTTCCGGCAACACTAGACTAGTGTCTTAGCTACTTGTTGTGTGTGAGCAGTGGTTTGTACTTCACTGGAAATGGTAACGTCCGACCTAATTAGGCACAGTAAAATTTCTAAATCGTATAAAAATATTAATTTATGATAACTTTTACCAAAAGACACAACATTCAAAAGAATATAGCTTATTTTGTATTTCACTAAAAAAATAGTTTTCAATGATCTTGACAGCTTTTAACAGAAATATATTTATTATTTATAAATGTATCGTCTGCACAGAAAAAAACCTAATTCTTGTTTCTTATGCTATCAATTATCAAACCAATCGCAATTTTATTTAAATCTAATACGTACAGTACCTAAGTACTCCAAAGTTAAAGCGGGCTAAAAATTTGTAGGGCCATGTTTGACGACTTAACTTGTGGCGTATTTAAAGTGGTGGGAGTTCATGAGGAGTTTTATGGGCTTAAAATATAGAGAGTTTATTCAACAACGGCAAAGGGTTGGCAGACAAGATCTCATAAACTTCGCTCTCACTCGTTGATAACAATAAAACAATCTTAATTATATATGAAATCAAAAGTTAACTCCCGTAACTTCATTTCTCCGGATCGTGCTTAAGCTGCGACAGCGGGGTTCATTTCAAATCCACATCTAGATTTCATCTCACTCTAAATCTGTTCTTATTCCCAAGCTAAGCTCCAGCCATACAGGCCGTTTATCCACACCAAAACTACTTACGCCAACTCACACTCTCTCCAAAATCTAACTAACCAACTAAACACTGACTAACCACTTAAAATATTTTCACTCCCCTATTTATACTCTGGCAGACTGAGCAAATAAATTTGCATACGGTTACCGCTAACTCGCGGAACAGTGAACTTCTAATTAAAAATGCACCGCGGACAATTAGAGTGCCTCTATATTACAGTTACGTCTTACACCATGTTCACCTTCAAACCACTTGAGTGCCTTTGTAACAAAGTTACTGGTTTCTTACAAACTCACTTTTTGCATGAAATACACAAACAAAAATCCAATAATAAAAAATTAAAAGTACAAAAAAAGCATAAAATATTATTTTAACAGAGAAATTTTATCGGTTTTATAACTTTTATGAATAGGACTACAAAATGCACCAGGGGTCAATGATAGGTGCGAGCAGCATCAAAAGTTGTTCCCTTGTTAGTTCTTTATTTGTTACTTACTTGAATTTTCTTTAGATTCTTTAAATTTCAAATACTTTTTTGACATCTAATGTTAAACAAAGACAATAGTACTTTATTCAGAACATTTGGTTTATTGATTTGGAGATATTTTAATAAAGCTTGCTTAATTTTTGAAAACTCATAAACTTTATTGAATATCATAATGCAAATATGTAAAACACTTATTGCAATAAGAATTTTGAATAATTCTGCATCAGTTATTTCTTCAAATGATCTCCGGATGCAAAGCGCTCTTAAAATGAATAGAATTTTTAAAGAGAAAATAACAAGTAACATCGAAAATTTCAGATGATTGTTAACATGTTTCTTTTTAATTTTTTTTTTCAGTAAATCATTATTTAGAAAAGAAGCTTCTTATCAGAAAATTTTAAGTATTTGAAATTTATTTGCATATACGTTAACCATAGATCCATTTGAAATATCAGAAGAAAAATTCTTGTCTTTAAACGCTTTACTTTCAAAGGAGATATAATTTTATTTTAAATCATACTTTTACTTCATATTTTTGAGAACTCAAAACTAAAAGCTGTCTTTATTTTTCATCTTTATGTATGTCAAATTTACTTTATGTCCATTGAAAATGACGTAAGGGAATTCTTTTTTTAAACACCTGATATTTTAAAGATGTTTTCTTTTAATCATGCCTTAACTTCAAAATTTAATTTTCTTGTTAATGATGAGGATCAATATTTATTAACCATCCGTTTATAAGAGTAAAGGGTGCTTTTTAATAGAATAAAATAAACTATTGCATCAGACAGGACAATTACATAATATGCATTAAGTTTTTAAAAACGTTTATTTATCAGGTTCAAAATAATCTCCACACCCTTCAACTTTGGTGTTCTTCAGAAATATTCAACTATTCCAGCTGCAATACTGTATGATGGCGCTTTATAGTAAATTTTATGCCTTCTCCGTAACTTTTCAAATAGAAAAAAGCTGCAAGGCTACTATATTTCAGTGCGGCAAGTCTACCTTTACCAAAAGCACACTTGTCAACTTCCCCTTAAACTTCCTTAAAATGTGAGTTAAATTGACCCACGTTAAACACGTTTCGAACCAGACATTTACTAAGGAAATTAATTCAAATAGATTTCATAGAAAAACAAGATTTTAAATGTATAATGATGAATCAAATAAATTTTCTTGTTAGTAAGTACAGAAGTTTAGTTGAATCTTGGCAAGTATGCCAAATGTAACACGTGATTTCATATTTATAATAACAAGGGCTTCCCGGGGTTACAGAATATAGGTGAACACCACCATATATATTATTTCTGATGTCAACATCCTTTGTTTTCTGCACATACCAAAGCCAACCAAGAACGAGGCATTTTTCGAAGGGTTCTGCAATCAGATTTTTACGTAGTATATGGTAATTCTAGGATAGATGGCCATAGTTTTTAAAGATTGGAATAAAAATTCTTAGAATGCAAATACAAGAAATATTTATGCATATTTGAAATTCTTATACATATCCTCATCCTATTTTGGACAAGAAATAATTAAATATCGAGAACAAAAAGTGGGAAACAAAATTGAAATAAAATGGCAGATGGCCATCTCTGCTTCTAGCCGAGGAGAGATGGTCATCCAATACAAGAGAAAAGAAATGAACCTCAAATAGCAAAAAATATCACATTTCATGTAGTTAATCATGAAAAGATGCAATTAAAGGTGCAATTATATCACGGAAAATCAGTGAATAAAAATTTGAATAAACAAAATTTGAAGTATAACTTCAATCCTTTACTTTTCGTAAAATTTTATCACATTTTCGGCCAAGATATTGATAGTTTGTACACGATTCATGGAAGAACTTCTGGCATCTTATGCATTGTATCCAGTCATCGTTTTTGGTTGTGGTATTATATTCTTCTCCACAACCAACACATTGATCCTCGTCCAATTCTATTCCCGCGGAATCTGTAGAATCTAGTAATTTCAAATGTATTTCATCTACTTTGCTGCTGAAAATGTCGTGTTTTTGTTTTTTCTTGAGTTTTATTTTAGACTTTTTCACGGTTTAAGTTTATTTATGAACTTCATCTATTAAGGGGATGAACGTTTCCGAAGTTTTTGAATATTTTTTAAACAAAAAAAAAACATTGTTAGACTCTGTTATATTATTGTTATTGAAATATTTATATTAGTTAAAATGTAAATAATTATATTAATTAATATAATTATAAGATAAAAATTATATAATTATTAAAAAAATAATTTTATTTAGTTAAAAACCTCACTCTGTATAATTTTGAAATATTGGTTATTAGTGGACATCTATCCTAAATTTGATGGACAGATTGCCGCCCAGTTTGAAGCGACACTCCGCAATTGTACGTTTTTGTTTTAGACTTAAAAGCAAAGCTTGGATTATATACGCGCCTTAAAAGTTCTTATAGTAAAAAGAAATGTAATATAAGTACTGCAAAAAGTTCAGATACCTAACTCAACAAAAATATCCAAATACTAAGTTAAATAAACATTAAAATTATACTTTATTTTTATAATTGAAAAACACAGCTGCACATCGCATTGAATGAACACGTTGAAATATTTCTTAAAACAAAATTTATGCTGCAATCTATGATATAGTTTTTGAAATATTTAGACTGGCCATCTCTCCTCTATGGCCATCTATCCTAGAATTAACCTACTTGCATATCATTGAAACCTGATGTTTGATTTTAAAAATGGAATTAATCAAAAAGTAATGGAGAAACACAGTCTCAACAAATAATCTCTGAGGTAAATATAATAAGAAATAATCTCTGATAGAGACTGAGGCGAAAAAGCCTCAATTTAATCCGATCTACTGTTTTTTTTTTTTTTTTTTTTTTTTTTTTTTTTTTTTTTGCTGTTGTTTTTAATAACTCTAAAAGAGTTTGTTCATTCAATACATTTTTTATCAGTAACTAACAATACCGAAAATCATATTTATATTTCTTGTTTGACAAATACTTTAATTTGGTTATGGAATATAAGCTGAAAACAAATGCTCAGCTACTTATATTAATTTTAGTGCAAAAGAATTTATCTTTCGTAAATCATAATCGACTGCACGCATCATAGGTAAAATAAAAATAAAAAAGATCATGGCTGAAAATTATTTTAAAAACAATAAAATTTACGTAAACTGCGATATAGTTTTCAAACAAATTAATTGCGATACAGTTTAAAAAAAAAATTGCATTTGAAAGTACATTTTTTACCAGATACGACAGTGAAAAAATTGAAAATGTGAGATATTTAGAAGTTTAAAAAATTACAGTAAAAGTAAAATTTTATCGTCTGCTGCTGTGACCGTCAAAATGACTCCAGCGATACGGACGTACATGTTTGACCTTTATAATATAGATAAAGGTCGTATGATCAATCAAAAGACGATATGTATTTTTTTCCTTTACTGCAAAAACGATTCTTGTTGAAACAGCATTCTGTCGCTAAATGTTAATGTTGTCAGATCTAATAGAGGTATATTTTAATGATCTATTCTAAAAGAAAAGCATATGGCATTCTTTTTTTTTTCTTTTACCTTTTAGTAAAACGTAATTCCCGTTTTTTTTTTTTTTTTTTTTTTTTTTTTTCAAATAGAAATCTGCTAATATTTCCTCCTTAAAAAAAAAAAAAAAAAAAAAAAAAAAAAAAAAAAATCAAAGTATTTGAGTAGCAATATCTATAAATTATTCTCGATAAAGATATGCAGTAGAATCTCGATTATCCGAAGTAATTAGGACTGACCCTCTTTCGGAAAATCGAAATTTTCGGATAATCGAGAATGCTTCAATTTTAAGATTACGAAGAAATATATGCGTTATTTCTTATTATGGCAGCAAGTGCTTAATAAAAGTAAAGCAATAACAAAATCGGAACAAGAATAAATCACCTGAATTTTAATTTTGAAATTAAGTACCTTTTGCATATTTCACAAGGATTTGAAACAATGTTTCGATTGCTTTGCTTTGAAACTCTACCACGAAGATTTTTAATTTTATTAGTTAACGAGTTTCACAGTCTTTCTGCAGCGCCAGCCATGCCAAACCTTTTGCAAAACATTCAAAAGCTTCAGAATTGCTAATTTGTTCGCTTTCTTCGTTCGTTTTGTTCGTTCCTCTCCACATGTTACGAGAGCTCAACTTAAATTCAAAAGATCTCTAAGAAAGGTGATCAAAAATATTTATGTGTACACGTAGTTCGGAATGGACCGCTTGCACACAAGGAATATGATAGTTTAAAAAGAAAAAAAGAAAGAAAGAAAAAAGCTCTGAAAATGGATTTTGCACACAAAGAATGTGATACTAAAAAAAAAAAAGGTCTTAAAATGGATTTCGGTTAACCGAGAGTTTCGGTTAAAAGAGTTTCGGATGAACGAGGTTCTGCTGTAATTCTTATTATGTTTTACTCATGAATAAATGCATGCTTTTTTCCAGTCATGGCATGAAAGAACAACTATTTTTTTAACTGTGTGGAATATATTTGCTTTCAATGTTGTACGCTTTAAGCTAGTAAAGCTAATATTTTGTAAGTAAACATAATATAACCCAAGCTGACCTCAATGTCTGACATGTGATATTTTCACTTACTGAAAAACGGAGAGACGGGAAAAAAACAAGTGAAACTATACTTTTGAAAAATGTTCTAGGTGAAAATTAAAATTAATGATTCTCCCAGATGATGTGTTTTTTTAGTGCTCTTATCTGTTATAACAGGGAAGTCCCCAGGGATGACGCTTTACTAAGATCTAAATTTCTTGGCTCGGTTAGCAAGTTCTGGCAACAAAAATTTATCGTCCGATATTAACACATTATCTTCATCCTGAAATAAAATGAAATGAAATTACTTTTTATAGAGAATTCAGATATGAGGGGAAAAAAGTTACATAAAAAGTAATAATTGTATTGATAATAAAGAATTTAAAACTTGTATAGTAATTTAGATCAGTAATGCTTCTTTTAGTTTTATTATTCATAATTACAAAATGATGTATCGTAACAGCGATATGAATGTAATCGCTGAAAGTTACATTACTAATATTAAAGGGCTGTCTCTAATAGTTGAAATTTTAGGTATTAAAGGTTTTAAGTGGGGTTTAGATGAAAGGTAATTTTAGACAAGCATGTTTTAACCTTTACCAATATCGTACAATCGGCCATATAAAAAATTCCAAAAATTACGGTGGTACGACACGTAAACGTTGGTCCGCGCCGAATGAACATAACTACAAAGGAAATATTTCGAAATTAATTAATCTCGAAACACTTTTTTAATATTTTGTGAGATGATAACTATTAAACAAGACAACGGATTTACATAGTTTTTTTCTGTTTTTCTTAGTAAAGGAAATTCAATTTAATACAAAATATATCCTGAATATCAAACAAACATTTTTTTAAAACTTATAAGGTAAAATATAATTGATTTTTATGATTTTTTGTAATATTTAAAAAACATGTTTCTGGTACAATCATGAAAACATAATAAGCCAGCTCGAAATGGAAAAATTCACGAACCCCGAACGCTATTTTATAATTATAGTTGACTATTTTTTTTTTTTTAAGTATAGGCAAACTTATATGTAACTGTACAAAAACAATTTCAAAAATGCATTCAAGATTCTATGCAATTATAAAAAGTTACAGAGAGTACAATAAGCTACATGCATAAAACGGTAATAATATCATTTAATAATTGAGCTAGCCGAAACGATATTTGTTATAATTTCACGAACCGAATATCGTTCCGGTTTGCTACGATGCATTTCAAGCCTTGTAATAAGCTGGATAAAGAAGGAAGAAATGACGACTGAAAAATATAAACCACCCGGCGTTGCCCGGAATTTTAAGAATGTTTGTTTTGAAAACTTAATTTCAAAATTAAGAGTTGGGTTGATTGTTGACGGCCAATTATCTACACGAGGGATATAGGCCCTAGGGGGTGTGCCTTCCGTGGAGGTCTTTCTAAGGGAACCTAATCCGTATTAACGCATGGAAATCCACGGTTCGAAGAAAACCACGAAAACTCCGAACGATTAGGCCGACGGGCGCGATTGGGTTCGAACCCAGCACTTCCCGTCTACCAGCTTCGAGAGCAGAACCTCTCAGCCACTGGTGGGGCACCAAAAAAAAAAAAAAAAAATTAAGAATAGTATAAAATAAATAATAAAAGAAAGCAATAAAGCCATATTTATTTCAGTTCTTCACTAAGAATGAGCTCTAGGACCTAAAACTTTGTGTAAATTCTAATATACAAGTATACACGCACGTATATATATGGAATAGATTTAAAAATGAAAAGAACCTCACAATGTTAAAATATGTCACTATTTCCATAATTGGGTTTTTTTTATCCTGTTTCAATACTTTTCTCAAACTCATATGACGTTATATATTTACCTGCTGACGTTCATTAACATGACGTAATATTCACTTTTTTAAAATTCGTCAAACTATTTATTTCATTTTCATTTTTCACATGGAAATCTTCCAATAAAAAAGTTATGGCGTAATATTAATTTTTTATTTAAATTCTTCAAACTATTTATTTCATTTTCATTTTTCACGTGGAAATTTTGCAATCAAAATGTCATAACGTAATATTAACTTTTTTTTTTTTTTTAATTCGTCAAACTATTTATTTCCTTTTCATTTTTTACGTGGAAATCTTGCAATGCTAAAGTATTCGTTGTGGTAAGATTTTTATTGTGAATTTTTAATTCTTGGCAACTAGTATAACGAGAAATGTTTTAATTTGAATGAAATTGCTGTTAAATTGGTGGTTTTTTATTAATTAAAAATTAACATTAAAGTATTTCGTTTCCGGATTACTTTAGTTGTCTCGGCCGTGTTTTAATACACATGTACGTAACATTTCACAATTCCGGCTTCCAAACTGTGGATTTGCATAGAATTACAGATAGACAGACAGATAAATTTTCATTTTTATATATTAGATTGAACTTTCAAATCGTGTCAAAACTAGATTCGCAACATTCATTATGTCCTATAGTGTAACTCCGGGAGAGTCGCCACATACGGGATAGATGCCGCACCCCTTGTATTTCTTGTAATTAACGATAGATGGTCGTCAAACGCACAGTATAGGTGCGCAGTGAGATTATTTTAACCAGTGTATAGCGTGAATCCCATTTCGATGTTTACTTGTAGAAGTACAATTCTTAATTTGACGTAAGTGCATGGTTTCACTGTCCAAACTTTTAAGCACGTTATGTTTAAATACTTTTCATTCACTAATTACTAAATGCATGCATGATTTCGAAGTCAAAACTAAGTGTAGCGTTTGTATAGAGTACTGTGTGTATGTTTACGCCATTCCCCTTAGCGATGGCAGGCAACTGTGATGACCGACGTCTGCAGCATGCAAAATGCGATACATGGCGCACTTCTATTCCGGTATACATGCCGCAGATTCTTTGGTACAAGATGATTAAGTGTTATTAACTTTTCCTTTTCTTTTTGCACAGACTAACCATGTTAGGCATGTTATCAAGTTTACTAAAACTAAAAGAGAAATAGAGGGAAAATAAAAAGTAAGAAGGGCAAGAAAGATGCAAGTCAAGATGATAATAATGAAAAATTGAATTGCGCGTAATGCAGACGTTCTTTGCAAGGAATGTTTAGAAAACTACCCCAAAAAAGAGGATGTGTAATTGGCTTCGTTGCATCATGTGTTTAAATGTAGTTACGTAAAGACTATACTTTTTTACCACTTTTTCTGTAGACTGTAGTCGAAAAAACAGGTCTCTTAAACCATTCGGAACCATAAGTGCATATAAGCACCTTCATAAAGAACTTACAAAATTTGTTTCTGGCACCAGTAAAAAAGAAAAGTAATATTTGCTTTGTTTAATTAGAGCATTTTTATAATTATTTAAGTGAAGATACCGGGTGTCCCAAAAAGGACTGACTGATTTTAAAATTCAATAACTTGCAAACGGTGACAGATATTAAAAAAATTCTTGCAGGAGGGTTATGCATAAGGTCAAAAGTTTTATTACAGTGATTTTCAATTTTAGTTCGATTTACAAACAATAGATGGCGCTGTAAGCAATAGTCGCTAAATTCAGGCTCGATTTTTGGTACTTCGTGGCCCGGATAATACATTTCCATCTCCTTTTTCTGCATGGAAAAAAGATAAAGGACCAAAAATTGAGCCTGTATTTAGCGACTATTGCTTACAGCGCCATCTATTGTTTATAATTCGAACTAAAATTGAAAATCACTGTAATAAAACTTTTGACCTTATGCATAACCCTCCTGGAAGAATTTTTTTAATATCTGTCACCGTTTGCAAGTTATTGAATTTTAAAATCAGTCAGTCCTTTTTGGGACACCCGGTAGCTTCTTTTAAATAAGTGGTACAACCGAATAAAATTTGTGTAAAAGCCACCGGTTCCGAATTGGGTTAACAAATAAATTATGTAAACACAATTTTACTTTTGTTTTTCACTTTCTAATACACTGATGTTACGTTGTTGCTAAAATAACAATTAAAATTTAATGTAAAAAAAAGTTGATAATTTTAATAGTGAAAGTTGGCAACAATTATTAATTTGAATCTACTAATACATTTCATTGTACTCATTTAGTTTCATTTTGTTATAACATCGTTAATTATAGTCCAGATATGAATATATTTTTTAAATATTTTTATTTATAATTTCATTCTGTTCTTATTAAAAGCGCGACATAACTACCGCACAAGTGCGGCGTCTCAGCCTGAATGTACGTGTGACGCGCCGAAGTGTAATGTTTTAGAAAAAAAAATGTTAAAAAATATTAATAATTTGTTTTGAAATTTTTTGTCGCAGTACACGCGTTGTATACTTAACATTAAATAACACAGCATGATTTGTTTCATTTTATGTCCACCATGGAACTTTATACACAACTTCAAAAAAATGTGCGGCATAAATCCCGGAATTACCCTAATATTAAAATATTTTTTATTGTTTCTACAGTTTAACAAATATATTTGCATTTTTATAAAATGTGATTAAAAAAATGGAAAAAAGTAATAATATAAATTAATTACAAATTTGATAATCCACTATTAAGCTTCAGTAAGTTTTTGTCATTTATAGTCTTTTACATCATAATTTCCGTGATTCAAAAACTACTTTGAGATCACGGTAAAACAGTAAATGGTTTTCTGCTAATATCTAGCCCCAAAGTTTTTGAACATATATTTTACATAATAACAAACTTTAATTTAACAATAAAGAAACATGACGTCGTACCTAAACTCGTATGCTGAGTATTAATTTTTCAATAAAAGTAATTATCAGATATTTTATACAGTAACTAAAAAGTTAATTATACAAGTTTTCCTATCTATTCGTTTTTCGTGGTGGATGTGCTGATGGCATCCAATGGTTTTCTAGTTAAATAATATTGGAGAATTGACTGAAAATAATCATATGCAGAATTCTTTGGCATTTTGTTCTCGACTTAATAAAATATTGCTATCATATTTTAGATGTACAGAAAACAGTAATTTAGTTGAATGGTTTCTGAGGAAATTATTTTCAGCATAATTTAATCGTTTAGAAACTTTCATTGAATTTATTGATGAAAATAGTTAAAATACGAAGTGTTATTGCGACCTTTGACAACACATTTCGTTTTATTATTCCTTGAACAATGTTAATTTATTGTTTTTGGGTTAATTTATTAAGTTTTTATTTAGTTATTTTATATTTTGAAGGGTTTTTAAGAAAATTATTTTAACATAATTTAATCATTAAGAAATTTTCTTTGAATTTATTGATAAAAATATTTTAAAATAGAGTGTGCTGCATGATTTCGACAGTTGACATAATCAGTTGTGTTATTATGCCTTGAACAATGTTACTTTTATTGTCTTTGGTTTAATTCGATAAGTTTTTATTTATTTATTTTATATTTCTTAATCAATTTTTAGTAAGATTGAACAATATCGAAGAATTCACTAAAAAAACTTATCTGCAGAAATCTTTGCATTTTGTTCTCAACTTAATAAAATATTGCTATCGTATTGTGGATGTACAGAAAGCAGAAATTTAGTATATGTATTCTAAAAAAATTATTTTAGCATAATATAATCATTTAAAAACTTCCTTTGAATTTGTTGATAAAAATATTTTAAATACAGATATGTGGATGTTTTGCTACCTTTAACAAAAATTATTGTATTATTTACCCTTGAAAAATATTGGTTTAATTTACTGAGGTTTTATTTAATTATTTTACAATTCTCAATCGATTTTTAGTAAGATCGAATAATACGAAGAATTCACTAAAAATAACCATGTGAAGAAATATTTGGCATTCTGTTCTCGATTTCATAAAATGATGCTATCGTATTTTATACGTACGAGGGTCGATCCAGAAATAAGGTTCCCAAAGGGCTCCCACGGGAAGGTGCGAGGCGAAATACGGAAACAGCACTGTGCGCGGCTGTTCCCATACTCGCGATTCCCCCGGCTTCGCTTCGCTGCGCCGCTCATTCTTGGCTCTTCAGCCGTCTGAGATGGAGGCTCCCATTGTTGATCCCGCCATGTGCGAAAATCGTCCCGTAATTCGCTTTTTGCACGCCAAAGGGACTCCACCCGTGGATATTCGTCGTCAGTTGACAGAGGTGCATGGCGAGAAGTGCATGTCCGTTCAACACATCCGAAAGCGGCTGCAGAGAGTTTAGTGCCGGTCGGAAGGAAGTCCACGATGAAGAACGGAGTGGAAGACCGTCAGTTTCGGAGGCGGTTATCGGACCTCGCACCTATAGTGATTATCACTTGTTTCCCAAGTTAAAGGAACACTTGGGTGGCCAACGCTTCCGGAGAGACGATGACATCAAGGAAGGTGTGAAACGCTTCCTCAGTGGGTTGGCGCCAGAGTTCTACGACATTGGGATACAGAAATTGGAGCAGCGTCTACAAAAATGCGTAGAAAAAGATGGCGATTATGTAGAGAAATAGAGCAAACTTTCTTCTTTCCAACGATGTAAATTTCTATGAGAATAAATAATGTTGTCTATTTGTAAATTTGATGGGAACCTTATTTCTGGATCGACCCTCGTATATAAAACAGTAATTTAGTTGAATGGTTTTTAAGAAAATTATTTCAAAGTAATTGAATCATTAAGAAACTTTTTTTTAATTTATTGATAAAAATATTTAAAATAAAGTGTGCTGCATATTTTTCGACAGTTGACAAAAACAGCTGTGTTATTATTCCTTGAACAATGTTACTTTTATTGTTTTTGATTAATTTGATGAGTTTTTATTTAGTTACTATATATTTTTTAATCAATTTTTAGTAAGATCGAAGAGTTCATTAAAAATAACTATCTACAGAAACATTTGCATTTTTTTTTCAACTTAATAAAATATTGCTATCATATTTTAGATGTACAGAAGGCAGAACTTTAATTATATGGATTTGTGATGGGAGAAACCTCACACACTTTTAGTTAAAAGGTTGGCCGTGATGTTCACGCAGTACATCACATTAAAACGCAGAACTCATTAACATGCGCTCTCATCCTGAAAAAAATTAACTGCAAAATATGTTAAGATGTTTTTATTTTAACTTCATGAAAAACAGATTTTGATGGGGTGGTCCGCCAAACACAAGAAATGTTATCAGTTGAACAGACAGGAGCCGAGTGATTAAAATTACAAAACATTTCATGTCAACATCCTATGAAATCAAAGCCAATTTGAGAATCAAACAACCGCCAAAATTAACCGTCAATAAAAATGTTATGGATGGATTTAAATTATTGGCGAGAAATATGATCAGAACTAGTGCGACGATTTACTAACTAGCAACACTATGAAATGCAGCTGGGACTCTAAAAGGCTTGTTTACATTACACATAAAACATTTTGTTACATATATCGAATGAGCTTTGAAATTACTATCATAAATCTTGTAAATAAATAGATCAGCATTAAATTTTATCGAATAGGCTGGGAAAGTAATTGTTATAAATCTTGTCATATTTTAAATCCATTGGAGGCAGTTGTTAAATAGCGAGAAACGAAAATGATTCACACCGTTTAATTTTTTATTACTTATTTCTGCGTTAAAGAAAAGAGAATTTCCGACCGCTGAATAAACATGATAAAATGTATTTAACCATGAGAAAAAAAGAAGTTATTTTTTAAAGAATAATAATGTCACGACTTTTTTAATAAAAAGGAAAGAAAGTAATAAAATTAGTTGAAATAGGACATTAAGAAGAACAATATATGATGCTTCATCATACTATTCTAAGAAATATATTTAACATAATTTACTTATTTAGAAACTTCTTTGAATTTGTTGATATAAATATTTAAAATACAGAGTGCTGGATGTTTTGCGACATTTGACAAAAAATGTTGTGTTATTATTATTCATGAAGTTAAAGGCTCCCACATAGTAAAAATCTTTATTATTTTTCAGTATTTTCAAATGATACAAAAAATGGGGAGGAAGGGGGGAATGCTTATTTATCCTAAATATTTTACGGAATTTTTTTTAAAAAAGGGTTTATTAGTTATTTTATACTAATGCATATGTTTTTTTTTTATTCCATTCAATTTAATAATTTGTAATGTAATTATTTATCTGTTGCATAAAAAAGGGATTATTAGTTATTTTAGACTAATGCGCATTTTTTCATATTCCATTCATGTTAATAAAATGTAATATAATTATTTAACTGTTGCATAACTTTATTTACAGTAAATATATATTTCCAATTATGCCCATTTATGCACATTTTCAATGAAATGCTAAATTATCTATTAATAAGGAACATATATATTAAGACAGTCTTGAACACAAGTAATACAATAACCCAACATGAGGGCAAAATTAGTCAGAACTAGGACTCGAACATGGGTCCATAGCGTACCGTGGCTTTAACCACTAAACTAACCTGGCTGATATCCTAACCCATCAATTTCTCACTAACAAACCATGTTGGGGGACGTCATCGGTCAGCAATCGAACAGCACGGAATATACGATGAATAAATTCATTTTCCGTTGATTCACAATAAATATTAAAGTACACATAAATTAACGTCTGAATTAATTTTTATTACAGGTACATATATTAATAAGGATTGTTTTATTTTTCTAATATATTAAAACTAACATAAAATATATGCGTCAAAACTCTAAATAAAGTATTTAACTTTTTATTGGAGAATTTCTTTTAGAATTTATCTCACCTTTCTTTCACCAATTGTTAGACTTTCTGAAAATAGGCTAAACTGCATCAAAGAAAATATTGAGGTTGTCAATAAGCGATCGAGTTTTATAGAAACGGTCTTGTTTATTAATTGCAGAATTGTCATTGAAAGGAATATAGAGCTCTATGTCACTATACCGTTTTCTAGAAATAGCGTTACTCACTAAAGTGGTGCCAGTGTCTGGCACCACTTTAGCACCACTGGCGTGGCAAAATATCATATCCACTAGAGCAGTGGTTCCCAACGTGAGGCGTAGGCCCCACCGGGGCAATTTGACATTCTATGGGGGGGGGGCTATTTCAAATTTGTTACCCATTCATTCACTATCAGTTCCTTTTGTCTTTAAATAAATGGTATAGAAGCAAAATTTAAATAATCAGTTCTGTTGTTGAATTTTTAAAATGTTTCTAATTAAAAGTGTAAAATAAATTTCAAACCAAAATAATTAAACAAATAAACGTTTTAATATATATTTTGACATCTTTTAACTGGTATTAAAATATCTTATAATTTATCTGGTACTTATTTTACAATATTTCGAGCTTCCTTCTTCTGACCGCTCCGTTAGTTACAGAAATAATCTTTTAAATATAAACTATTTAAAAATATAAATAAATTTGAGTGTCTTGAACATATTTAACATAAAAACATTCGAAATATCTGAACGCAGTACTACTAACTTTATAAAACTTAAATAGCATTAGAAAAGAAAATGGGTAGATAGTAAATATCTACGGCTTTTGTGCAGATCCCACACAGTAAATAAATTTGCAAGATGATATATACATTTTATATTTTAAAGTCAGATAATACATTAACAATTAACGATATTGGAAAGGAAAAACAGTGAAAATGTGTTGCGATGGGGAATAATGACTACTTAAATTTGATAACAATGAGAATTTTGAAATGCTTCTTGCGTATTGTGTTATCCATAGAAAAAAACATTTAGTGTCGAAAGCTTTTCCACCAACACTTAATAAGTTACAAAAATTAATTATAAAATGTGTGAATCTTATCAATTTTAACGTTAAATGTATCTTTTCAAAATATTTTGATAAGAAAAAAATGCAGACCGTATAATAAGTTTCTTTAACATTGAGTAAAGTTAGAAAAGTACAGCAAAACTCTTTTTGTACAAAGAGAAGGTGTATAACTTCATCGCATTTATAAAATTATTAGGGATGAGAGCTCTCCGACCCAAATGGCCGATTGCTACCACTAAATTTTAATAGTATTTCTCGCCGTATTTAATGACAGATTTTCTGATATTTAATAAAGCAAAGAGACTATTAACATTTAGTGGTGAAAATCAACCTTTTGGATCGGAGCGCTCTCACCCCTGAATTATGTTAAAAACACATTTATGACGCAAGATTCATATCTTTGATAAGTTAAAAAAATGTGAAAAGAATAGTTCTAAGGCCTTTATCATGCTTCATCCGTGTTAATAGTTTAAATATTTTTTTTAAATAATAGGGGACATAATTTACATATTAAAGGGGGGGGGACATAATGACTTTACAGGTGCTTTGGTGGGGCGTGGTCAGTAAAAGGTTGGGAAACACTGCACTAGAGAATATAACACCCAAGAATTTCTTGAGTTCAGCTTCAGTGATGCTAAAAGAATAACAGTTTTTTTGTGCTGCATACCAGTTTGTCTCTATAACAGTATGGGCTATCATTTCATCAGCTATCATGTGGAAGAGTTCAGCGGTAGTTTTTCCCGAAATCATACTTATTATATTTCCATGTTCTCGATGAAAAATAGTCTCTTAATAAAAATCATATTTTATTCATAGCTATAAAAAATAGACAGGTGCGAGAAACCCAGGGTCCCTCAACTTCCAAAATCAGGGAAAATTTGAGAAAAAATTAATAAAATTTAAATGTTGAAATTTTTTTCAAAATAAAAATTTCTAAAAAATACCTAAAATAAAATAAAATTTTATTCATTGTTGTATTGACGCTGTAAAGAATTTTTTTTTAATTTTTTTTTTCTTGGTGGTAATTTTTTACATTTAAAAAGTCACGCTACTTGAAAGCAGATTCTTGGCTCTTGTCGCTTCATAAAAGACGAACGAGAAATAAAAATGCAAATGAAGGTTTATTTCTATGTTCTAAAATATTCGCAATTTTATTTAAAAGAAAAGTATTACTTTTCTTCTTGTGTTATTCTTATGCTTTTTTACAGGAAGTGTGATTAATTTTCTTTTATGAATCTGAAAAAAAAAATGTAAAAAGAAAAAATAGAAGTTTAATTGATAGTATAATGACACTTACGTTACTATTTTTTTCACTTAGAAAACGAAACTACATGGATTTTTTTTTTTTCTGTGATATAAGTAATCGAGTTTTGTTGCAGTAATATTTTTCAAAGTGTCATTAGTTTAATCTATCTTTGAGCTGTTTTAAATTACTAATGTTTTTTTTTAAATAAATGATCTGATACATTACTTCTTTTAAATATGTTCGTGTTTGTATAAGTATAGTTTGTTTGTACTGAAGTACTTTATTAAATTTTGATGCCACGCGAATTAAATTAATCTTTTCTTCGAAAACGATTTATACAAAAATTTATTTGCTTAAGGATGCATCTTTAAAATAATAATAATAAAAGTTCTTTTAAAATGAATTGTTATTTAATTTTTTTTAAGACAGCAGATATGATCTTAATTTTGATGCATTTTATTTTTTTACCAATTCATGTCGTTAAAGAATCTATGGAAGTAACTTAGGACTTTTTGTTTTGCCTTTTCTAAATATAAAATTTTGGTCTTGTCATTACAGAAACTAAAAGAATATGTCATATGTTTTACACATTTTAAAAATTTATTTTTTTTAATTAATGCTTTTCAATTATCTTTTTATTCTTTCTTTGTTCATTGTTAGTTGTTTTCTTTTTTATGACTTTTTACATTTTTTTTTTTAAATTCAAAAGCATCTAAGGTATGGAATAAATTTATTAGTATTTTTCTCACTTTAATATGTTTATTGTTAATTTTTTAATAATGTAAAAAGGTCACATAATTTACTGAAGAAAAATAAATATGGGGCATTCTCACAATCTTTTTACTTTTAAGTCCTTGAATAATAATTCTTATTTTAGTATATATTCTTGTGGTTTTTTCTATTTCATATACTGGGGAACATCCCATTGCATGATCGCATAACAATATCAACGAAATAAATAAGTTTTGGACAATGTTGGGGGTCCAAATACCAGGAAAACTCTTATACCGTCCCGTGTCCCTGAAGCTAATTTTTAAATTTGGAGTTGTCTGTATAAAGTTGTTTCAATAAAAGTAATTCGATGTAATTTTTTTCCGAAACTGGGATAATTGTTTTATATAAATATGTTGCGAAAAATTAAGCTGCACACATTTTTGCGGTTGATGTTATTTTTTTAACTCTGTCCCTGGGTTTTAGAATCCTTACCATCCCTCTTGCTAAACTTAACAGAAAATCCCTTCAGATGCAGCCACAGAATTTTTTTCAAGTTTTTTCTCATGCAGAAGTATGATAGAGAAAGAATGTCTACAATTCTTTGACAGGAAATTTACTGTAGAATTTAAATATCAATTTCAAGCATCGTGGCTTTATTAGTAGTCTTACCCTTACCAAGGTTTATTCCTGCACTTTTCGAGGTAAATTATTTTTTTTTATTTAATCCAATATGAATAACTGCTTCCAAAAATCAATGAACATTGTTGCTATCACTTAGTCTTAACATGATTTGCCTAAAAATAGAGGTAATTTTCCTTACCGTCCCATCCTTACCATCCCCTTTTTTTCCCATTACCTTCTCTTTTTTCCCTATACCATCTCATTTTTTTTCCATCCGTCCCTTCTTTAACACACCTTTAAGACAATTTTATACCAAAATTTTGTACTAAAAATACTACATTGTTATTATTTCTTATTTGAATGTCCTGTGGGTATTATGCAAATTCATTATAAGTAAAATTTAGAAGAAAATAGAAAGTTATGGTGGTAAAATGGTAAGTAAAATTAAACTCGCAAGTTTAACTTAAACCTCAGTTAAATAAAAAACATTTTCGCTGCTGACCATTTTTCCTTTTCTTTATTTTGAATCATTAAGGCACTCGTCTATTAGATTAAAATGTTATTTTAGCAAGTTTAATTTCACCAGATTTTTATTCCCGAAACTCAAAAGATTGTGAGAATGCCCCATTTGTTTACTGCGGTTCGGGTTAGGATGTCATATCTGCTACATGTTCTTCCATTCTCGTTTTAAAATTTCTATCCATCATTCATATATAATATTGCAATATTCCATTAGCTTTGGTGAATGGGATTTCACATACACGCTGTAGTTGATCAGGTTCTATTAGATCTATCTTCCAGCAGAATAATATGTAGGAATGACGGATAAAACGAGGATGAAAATACATATAGCTGATATCAAATATAACAAGAAAACTACATCTTAGCCAGACTGAAAAAAAAGTACGAACCTAATCCATTTTCATAATCATCGCTTGTATCATGAGTTTTTTCTCTTATTCTTGATAAAGTATAAACAAAAGCGTCGCTCATGTGCATAATACAGAACAAATAATAATGATTCATGTTTTAAAGATTATTCCATGTGTACTTACATAAATTACTTATTTTATAATTCTGTAATTTAAACACGAAAAAATCCATTAAGCCCATATTAAAATAAAAAAGAGTCTGAAAAAGAAAATGATATAATGCATTTTAATTAATCCTTTGTAAATAAAACAATCCATTTAAAACCTCCGTCTTATTCTAATAACATGGATATATACATTTTTAAAACTCCTTTTAAAGTTTTGTTTTTACTGAATATTATGTCATTAAAAAAGCATTTGATTATTTACATATTTCATATCTTCTAAATTTGTACAATGAAAGAGATGAGAATTATTCTGTTATAAATAACTTTTAATTTGAATTTGTCTAGTACCTTAATAAAAACGTTTGGGTATTTATGTATTTCCTTTTTTTAATATGTACGATCTAAAAAATTCGACATTAGTCCATTATTCCATTTAAAGTAAATTTTTAATCGAATTCTGAAATTCAATAATGAAAACTTACAATTAAATGTGTTAGGTAAATAAATAATAAATTAAATTTCTCTTCGAAAAAAAAAACTGTTTAAACATTTAAAAAATACTTTTTAACAATAACAGGAAGTTCTTCCACATTTTTTTTTCATATTTATATTAGTTACAAAGATATTAGATTTAATAAGCATTAAACAAATTGGTCTTATTCGTCACAAGTTCCTTAAATTTACGAATGAAATTTGATTTTAATCGGCCCTATATGTTGGACATTATCGGTTTGACACTGTGAAAGATAATTAACTGATAATTATATAAAATTTCATTTCATTTCATTAAATATTTTTCCTTATACTTATATATATGTATATTCTTTTTTGCTCCTTTATTTTATCTGTGTATATTTATTTTAATTGCCTTAATTGTTTTAATTTATTTAATATAGCCTTTATTTTAAACACTTAACGAATTTAGTTATTTTATTTATATGTGAATTCTGTCATTCGTTTCATAATTTTTTCAGATCCTTTTTGGAACGTAATTATGCAATAGGTCTGATTAAAAAATTAATTATTTTTACTTATCAAGGAAAACTATTCGGTATAAAAAAGCTATTATAAAATAACCATAAGCGTATATTATTTATTAGATTATTTATTAAATGCAAACCTATGATCTGATAATTTTGTCTAGAAAAATGATCATAATCGATAGATGTATTCAGCGAAGAACAATGCAATGTCAGCTTCGTAAACCAAACAATAATTAACTAATTAGTAGTTAATAAAAAATAACAATGAATCTGAATTCTCAAAATTGCTTTTAAAGTTTATGAATAATACTTTTTAAATAGTTAGGGGAAGATCGGGTAGCCTCGGCTACTATCAGATTTTAACAATCACGCACACATAGATAAACAACGCACACCGTAAGTCAAACGCAACGCCGCGCCGCGCGTACACGTTTGCGAATCAGTATAAACGTTATCTCCAAGTGGGCAACAAATGACAAACGTTTATTTACCTATGTCAAGATTTTTGTGTGCGCCGTTTACTTTTTATATGCAGTTATTGTATATCAAATGTATATACTTCACCATCATTTATTATTTCTCCTGTACTTTGATTGTTGTAGTTTATAAATCAGATTATTTATTGTCGTCACATTTGTAGTTATTGTTATGATAAATAAAATATAAAATCGGAACGGGCAGGTGGTATTGGTCACAATTCCGTCGAGTACACTCGGACACTTTTTGGGTACAGTGAATGTCTTGTTAAATGTTAACTTAATAGCAACTAAAGCTACATCCAATAAAAAGAAGGCTATAACCAACAAAAGTGATCCGGAGCGGCAATCAAGAAAAAAAAATAAAAACAAAGAAGAATATTCAGAGTTTCACAAAGGACACAAAGGAAATAGAATGCATCATTTGTGACGAAACTTATTTAAGAAGACTATATACAGTGACATAAATTTAAAGAGTTAGTCTATAAGTCATTAGTTTATAAGTCAGGTTATTTATTGTCGTTGCATTTGTAGTTATTGTTGTGATAAATAAAATATAAAATCTAAACCGGCGGGTAGTATTGGACACAATTCCGTCAGGTACCCTCGGACACTTTCTGGGTACAGTAAATATCTTTTTAGTTGTTATTTAAAAGCTACTAAAGCTACAATCAGTAATTAAATTTAAAAAATCAAAAAACCCGACTCCGTAAAAAGCGATCTAATTAATTATGTGTAATTATCAATGTTAAACTATATTTTATATTAGTTACCTATTTTTTTTTTATTTACTTGTATTGATGACTTTTGAGTTGTGTTTAATTGTTAGTTCCTATCTATGAACACTGTTTTGATGAGGCTTATAGGTTAGAGTTGCAGTAAAGCTAGAGATCCTACCTACACAACTTCCAGATTGTGTAATATGTAAATGGAGCTTCTGGCTGTAAAATAGTCAATGAAACATCGTCTTCATTTTGAAAGACCTATCCAGTGATATGCCACTCAATAGGATGCGTAATTTTTTTTTTCGTCTCTACCGCCATTTTGTATTTTACGACCACCATTTTGAATTTATAAAAACAAAATCGAGCCTATAATCATCGAACGGTTAAGACAAATCGATAGAGACCTCATTCATTAAAATCCATCCAGCCGTTGGGATGTTTCGAGGGTATAAAGAAATCCACATACCCAGATACGCGTGAAACACATAACCCTTCTTGGCAGTCGGGTGAAAATACGGCTAAAACCAACAAAAGCTAATCGGAACGACAATCAAGAAAAAAATAAAAAAGAAGAACATTCAGAGTTTGACAAAGGACCAGGAAACAGAATGCATCATTTGTGGCGAAACTTTTTTAACCCTTTGCATGTGGAATATATTTGAGAAAAAAGTACCAAAAATGGGGAAAAAAATTCTCTTTAATTTTGTTCGTTATTATCATCATAATGTTAGAAATAGATTATTAGAAAAAAAATAAACGGAATAACTACTATATTCAAATACTATCCCATATATGGGAAATGTTAATGGATTGCTCAAATTATAGCAAAATAAGTCAAATGACATAATTTTCAAGATAAATATAATAAACTAATACAACAATATTAGTATTTATATCAACTGCCATGAATTCCATGTCCCTCAGATTCCTTTGAATTTCACAAATCTTTTACAGTATGGTATATACGAAAACATGGCACGGCACACAAGCCTACATCACAGTGTTTACAATAAACTCTAGTCTCGCGTCGTATTCTCTTTCCCTTTTTCATCAGTCTTACGACAACAAAGGACACATTGTCTGGTTGCAGTAGTAAATTACATATTATGCTTTGGAGAAACTGAGTTCGGGCTTCACGGAATTGAATCACCGATTTCTCTATTGCCGAACTCAGGTCGGGAATTCCAAAATTGGTACATTTGCATTACCCGAATTGAGTTCGGGCGTCACAGGCAAGGCGTTAAGAAGACTGTACACTCTCAAAAATAATTTACTTAAAAATGAGAACTTCTATGTACTCGTATTATTTTAAATACAATTGTTTCAAAAAGAAGTACATTGTTAAAAATAATCTACTTAAAAATGGACATTTCTATGTACTCATATTTTTTAAGTACAATTGCTGCAAAAAGGAGCATTAATCTACTTAAAATGAAAATGTCTTTGTACTCGATTTTTTTAAGTACAGTTAATTCAGAAACGAGTACATGATATTTTGAAGTTGTGTATACTTATACTTGATTTATAAATGTATGCAGAAATGAATACATATATTTTGTATTTTAAAGTCTTAATATTGATGTTTAAATCCTATGTGCTCAAAAATGTGAGTTTTCTGATAAACCCTTTTCTTATACCGAATTGAGAGCAGGGATTTCCAAGCTTTTATTTAAAGATATGTCTATCTTTGTTATAATTTTTAATTTATGATACACACTTTTCAAATTTATTTACAATTTCATTAGAAATGTTAAAGAAGAAAATTTAGTTTAAAAATTGTTTTATTAGAAATTAGAATATTTAAGGAAGGGAAAATTCATCTCTGCTGTTAGCGATCTTCCGTCGTTGATTCATAAAAGGTGTCATTTGGAAGTAGCTGGTAACTGCTCTTATAGCACAGTTAGTACAATACTGATCTCCCACCTAGAGGACTCTGGTTCAAATCACGGGGCAGCTCATACAAAATGTTTCAAGAATTAAAGTAGTAAATTCGTTGTTCTTTACTCCAAAAATGGAAGTTCTTCGCAATTAAAAATGGTGATTTGTCGGTTCTCTGTAATTTCGCTATTTTTTTCTTTATAGTGTATGTGTGTTTCTATACATACTTATTTTCGAGCCTCTGTATGTACTCAAAAAATGGATACATGCGTTTTTCAAATTTAAGAGTTAAGTACTCGGAGCTATTTTAAGATCGGGAAGTGCTCAATAATTAGTACAATTTACTTATTTTTAAGAATAGTGTTTTAACAGTGTATACAATGCCATAAATTTAAAGGCTGGGTACATGAAGTATGTGTGGTCATCAATCTTTCGCAGCCTTACTACTATTGCGACGTGAGAAAGGCCAAAGAGTGGCTTGATCACTGTTAATTATGTATGCCCGGGGCTACCCACCAAAAAAATATTTGGAAAAAATTAAAGACTTATTGTAAGACTTGATTTAATCTAAGATAAAGAAACTATTTGATTGTTACGAAACTAGAATTATAAGAGATATGTTGTATTCAATTTCAAGTTTTAAAATAAAAGTAAAATTCTGTTCATTTCAAAATTTCATGAGTTTAAAATCAAAAGATGAAACGCAATTTTTCACCTTGATTCAAACATAAAATATATAATGCGAACTTTGAAAAGTTCACAGTTTTATTTAAAAGGCGACTAAAATAATGAAAAAGATGTTACAATTAAAAATATACATTTTATTTAAAACTTCGTAGTACTTTCAAGCTTTCCAAGCTCATCATCAAGGAATATTTTAATAATAATAATTATTAAAATATTCTCTGATGATGAACTTGGAAAGCTTGAAAGTACTAAGAAGTTTTATATAAAATGAGCTTAGAAAGCTTGAAAGTACTAACAGGTTTTAAATACAATGTATATTTCTAAGTCGTAACATTTTTTTCATTATTTTAGTCGCCTTTTAACAACCTTTAGTGCGCATTTTTGCATACATGCAAACAACTGTATTTTGAATTTAATAGATTTTTTTTATTCGTATACACCTAATTCACACCAGAAAATTAAAATAGCAATATGTTCTTTAATTAATAACAGATATTCCGTTTTTTAAATAAAGCTAAATTAACCATTGAAACTTTCTGGTGTAAAATCAGATTCTCTGAACTAAGCAATTTCTAGAACGTAATGGGAATTAAAGGGTTAAATGTTAAGTTTTATTAAATAAATAATAATATAACATAAGGTATTTTGAGACATACTTATTAAAATATTTACTAATTTGCATTATTTTAGCGTAAAACAGTCACACGGCAGTAGTTTTTACTTGTATTGCAGATGTGCAACAGAAGAAAGGATTGACGTATTATAGGAAAATGTATCTCTGATTTTTTTCCTTATTTTTCCTGTGTAATAAACCTTTCTGAGAATCATATACAATTTTTTTGAAACAAAATAAAAAATCGCGCATTTAAGGGTTAAGTAAGACACTGAACTTTTTAAAGTTCGCATTATATATTTCATGAGTTTAGTTTATGTGTCCTGAGCTACTCGACTTTCCCCTATTATAAGGTTAAGAAATTTCGTAAAGTATGTGACAAAACGTATATGACAGCGTAACGAGAACAAAGCGCTGGCTAGAAACACAGCTACCGAGAGTGACTGGCATATGACATTTGAATTTCATGTGACCGAGGTGATCTGAAATTGAAAATCAGTTCCACTATCGATGAAAACCCGTCTGTCTCTTTCGTTGGCTGCAATAAGAAACAATCAACATGACTCTTTGACTTTTTCATGACTTTGCATCAACTTTAGTTCATGACTTCTTTTTAGGATATAGTATAATAAATTTGCTTTAAGTTTATTTTTACCCGACTGCCAAGAAGGGTTATGTGTTTCACTTGTATCTGGGTATGTGGATTTCTTTATACCCTCGAAACATCCCAACGGCTGGATGGATTTTAATGAAAGATGTCGCTATCGATTCGTCTTAACCGTCCGATGGTTATAGGCTAGGTTTTGTTTTTATAAATTCAAAATGGCGGCCGTAAAATACAAAATGGCGGCCGTAAAATACAAAATGGCGGTAGAGACGAAAACAATTTTTTACGCACCCTATTGAGTGACATATCATTGGACAGGCCTTTCAAAATGAAGACGATGTTTCATTGACTATTTTACAGTCAAAAGCTCCGTTTAAATATTATACAACCTGGAAGTTGTGTAGGTAGGATCTCTAGCTTTACTACAGCTCTAACCATCATAGACATCTATAAGCCACATCAAAACAGTGTTTATAGATTGGAACTAACAATTAAACACAACTTAAAAGTCATCAATACAAGTAAATAAAAAAAATAGGTAAGTAATATAAAAAATAGTTTCACATTGGTGAGAAATAATTAATTAGTTCGCTTTTTACGCAGTCGGGTTTTTTGATTCTTTAAATTCAATTTTTATTACTACAGCGTAATTTGAATCTAATTTCGACACAATTTTCCTATTTAAAACTACATTAACAATAATTTACTGAACATATCAAATTGCTAAATAACCCATTTATAATCACGGGATATTAATCTTTCAGTTATACCAAACAATCTATTCTCAAACCCCCACATTAAATCTGTTGCGAATGCTTATGCAGTGTAATCTAATCCTTTTGTCATAAAGATTTACAAACTCTGCCTTTCAATTTCCCCTTTAAGATTTCAGACGTTTATAAATTACCAAGTTCCTCAGCGGCAATGACACTAATATCTTCGGAGTAAGGGCCTCATTAAATGTGGTCATTTCCTATAATTGCTACCTAGTGTTTAACCTATTGGGGTAATATATCAGACACTTAATGTTTCGAATGAATGATCTAGTACATCTGTTCGGTTGAGATTAAAGTGCATTCGACATGCCAACACGCATTGTCGTATGTTGTTTACAAGAGTAAATGTCACATGAGTTTTGTTCGTTGATTGGGTAGATGCTGTTGGTTTAATAAAGTTTTCATATGATTTCTTTTCACTATTTCAAAGGAATATATTTTCTTTGACAGCATTGATTTATTATTCTTTTCTTTAAGTCGAACAAACCTTAGTATTAAAAATACCTGTACAATAAAACTTTTCCAAATTGACATTTTGTGTAAAAAAGTGTGTAATAAAATCATACATGAAGAAACCTGGGATAATTTAGTGATTATAAAGCAGGCATAAAACATAAATCTGATTTAATTTATTGCTAACATAAATAAATAAACTTTTTAAAAGTTAGCGTATTTACTCACATTAGTAATAATTAAAATCAGATTTAGGTTTTTATACTTGATTTAGGAAAAAATTCTCTAAATTACGCCAGTTTTCTTCATGTTTGATGTTATTTATGTAAATTAATTGTATGCGCTTTTAGTGTCATAGTTAAAATATTTTAAAGTTTCCCTCTTTTAGTATTTATAAAATGTTAATTTTATGGTTTTATCCTTTCAGGTAAGTGCTCTTTAATGCATATGACTGCTTTAAGCCTTGTAAGTAAAAACTTTAATCATTGAACATATATTGAAATTTCTGGGGCATTCCACGTCAAATCAGGCAGTAAAATATCAATATGTAACCCACCATCACAGATTTTAATGAAACTGCGTGTGTTTGTTCTTACTATTAAGATATGATCACCAGTAATTTTTTTTGCTCCTTGGTGAAATAGTTTCTGAGAAAAAAATGGTCAAAATTTTGAAAAACTGCCGTCAGTTGGCATTCTTGATAGCTCGGTTTTCAAATGTAGCATGTCATATATATAATCATATTTCAATATCTACTCTACAAATCATCTTCAAATAATTTATGCACAATATTTAGGGTACGCAGCTTATAAAAAAAATATATTGTTACGCTTATAACATTTTAAGTGTGTCTAAAAAAATATTTAAACTTTGAAGTCGTGAATTTTTTATGAAAAATAATGCATTAACAAAAAAAGCATTATCAACAAAAGGCGGTATTTTTATTAAATTTATTTTTTATGGGAGATATACTTAAAGGTGTCCTTTACCTGATTCTGAAATAAAAATAGTGGGATTTTGGGTGTTTTTGGTAGTATTTCCTATTAAAAAATATTTTGAGGTGCATTTCATATCAAATCAAGCAGAGTCATTCCATGTCAGTTCCCCTAAGCCATTTAATCACTGTCACAAATTTCAATGAAATTGGGTTTGTTTATAGCTTATTTTAAGACGTAATCACCTTTAATTTTCTTGATCCTAAGTAAAATATTTTTTAAGATAAAAAATATCAAAATTTTGAAAAATTGTTTTAAATTTTTTTAATGACAGTTCGATATTCAAAGACTACATTAAAAAAAAAAAAAAAAGTCATTTCAATATAAAATCACTAAATAGGTTTCAAATAATGTATATGTGACAAATAATGTAGGCTGATTATTATTTCTTGTTTTTTATCATGTTTAAACACTAAGAGTGTCTTTTATCTTATGAATTTTAAAATCAAGAATTTTGTCAAAAATAATGTGTTAATCAAAAATTTATTATTAACCGAAGGCAGGGTGTTATTGCTTTTTTTTAATTGTAAGTAAAAATATCTTTTAAATGGTTATAAAATAAAAATAGTGAACATATGAGAAAAAATTATCAAAATTTTGGAAAAATGCCACGAGTTGCCATTAACGATTGTTCAATTTTCAAAGGCCTCATTTTATGTATAAAATCATATTTCAATAACTAATAAAGAAATCTTCTTCGAATAATTTAAGCAAGGTAAATAAAGTATGTAGATTATGAAAAAAATATTGCTGTAATGTTAAAAAATATTTAAATGTGTCTAAAAAATTTTATAATCTTTGAAATCAAAAATATTTTACAAAAAACAATGAAATTATTAAAAAATCTTTATCAATCAGAGGCGGAGTTTCTATGACTCATTTTTTAATTTTAAATTGTACATAATACTACATTATAACTGGATCTGAAATAAAAATAGTGGGATTTTGGTTGGTTTTAGTAGTATTTAAATCATATTTAAAATTATCAATATTTTCAAATGTAAAACCTATCCAATGTATCATCCCTGGAAATATTTTTATTTATACATTTATTTTATTTTTCAAATTATCTTTTATGTTCGTTTCTTAAGGAAAAAAATAAACAATATTGTTTTTTAGTAAAACTTCTAGGGCGAAGAGCAATTATCCCTTTCCAAAAAAGAGAAAAATCACTAGCTCCTCACCGCCCAATAGAAATTTTCAAAATGACAGTCCTAATCTTTAAACTCATATTTGGCTGTTAATATTGAAAATTTAGCATTGAGCTGCTAATATTGAAAAAAAAAAAAAAAAAAAAAAAAAAAAAAAAAAAAAAAAAAAATTTCACTCTATTGAAGAAAATTTTGACGTATTGTGCTTTAAATATATGCAAAAAATGCATAATCCATTATATTTATATCTTTCAAATAACTATATCTAAAAAAATATTTAAAACTTAATGAGTTGCACTTTTGTAACTTTATTCAGTTTCTAATGATATGTACCGTAATTTCGGGTGTATAGCCCGCAGATCAAACAATTCAGTTTGGACCCAGAAATTTTATTCAGTATTTGAAGACCAATATTTACTGTGATCTAAAAAGTTACATTTTATTTTTAAAAATTTCTGGGTCGAAACACGATTGTATGATCCGCGGGCTATACACTGGAAATTACGGTAATTTGATTTATTTCATCACAATATTGCTGAAAGATGGATTTTGAACATATATATGTGTGTATATATATCCCTGTTCTCAAATAAATTATTTAAAAATTATTCATTTATGTTTAATAAAGCATATATATATTGTTTATACACTTACAGAAAATACATATAGCAAATTTTATGATATTATGTCAATAATGTCTAAAAGTAAAGAACTTATCTAATAGTATGTAACGAAAAATTTAACATCTGGTGTAATGACAACAAAATTTTATAACTGTTTTACTTAATTTGGATGAATGAAAAAAGCTTACATGTTTATATTTTATTGAAGTACAGGTGAAAATGTCACAAAGACATACCCCAACAACCACTGAGTATGTCACATTCACACTACAGATGATTTTTTTTTTCTTTTGATCGTTCGGGTTTGATTTCAGATGGTAATGAATTAATTAGCTTTGTTAGAAGTGTCATTGCAGTCAGCATATTAGGCTCATTATTTTTTTTTATATAATTTGTTTTGATTGACTCGATGAACAACAATATTTAAAGGGACCATTTCATGACTTTTCAATTAAAAGCTGATTTATAAATTCATCATGTTGTTTAGTTATTATTATCGTCTTAAGATAATAAGTTGATATTAAAATTTTTAAATGCAGTTTATTTATTATTTGAACAGTTGAAAGTATTTTTCAATAAGAGTGCGGGCTGTTGATTTTAAGTCGACTGTTGAGCAATGTAGTGTTGGTAAAGGAACTGGTACTATTTAATTTAATTTTTATTGCTGTAAATAATATTTGTTATTTTATTATTGTATGTATTATATTTAAGCAAGAGTAGAAATACACGATATCGTAGTCATTTTAGTACATCTTAGCATGAAAAGCTTCAATATTTATCATTAAACATTCACATTTTATGAAAATTTTGTTAAAATTGCTCATATTTTCACTATTTTTATTTCATAACTATTGAAAAGATATTTTTACGTACAATTAAAAAAACGTAATAACAGCCTGACTTCGGTTAATAATAAATTTTTGATTAACACATTATTTTTCACAAAATTCTTGATTTTAAGAATTCACAAGATTAAACACACTCGTAGCATTTAAACATGACAAACAACAATAAATAATAATCTGCCTACATTATTTGTCACATATACATTATTTAAAACTTATTTAGTGATTTTATATTGAAATGACTTTTTTTAATGCAGTCTTTGAATATAGATCTGCCATTAAAAACATTTTTAAAAAAATTTCAAAATTTAGATATTTTTTTTATCTTAAAAAATATTTTACTTGTAATCACCTTTAATTTCCTTGATCCTGTCTTAAAATGAGCTATAAACATACCCAGTTTCATTGAAATTTGTGACAGTGAATTAAATATCTTAGGCGAACTGACATGGAATGACTCTGCTTGATTTGATTTGAAATACGCCTTAAAATATTTTTAAATATGAAATACTACTAAAAACACCCAAAATCCCACTACTTTTATTTCAGAATCAGGTAAAGGACACCTTTAAGTATATCCCCCACAAAAAATAAATTTAATAAAAATACCGCCTTTCGTTAATAATGCTATTTTAGGTAATGCATTATTTTTCATAAAAAAATCACGACTTCAAAGATTAAACATTTTTTAGACACACTTAAAATGTTATATAAGCGTAACAATATTTTTTTTCATAAAATACGTACCCTATATATTATGCATAAATTATTTGAAGATGATTTGTGGAATAGATATTGAAATATGATCATATTTATGTCATGCTACATTTGAAAATCGAGCAGTCAAGAATGCCAACTGATGGCAGTTTTCAAAATTTTGACAATTTTTTTCTCAGAAACTATTTGACCAAGGAGTAAAAAAAAATACTTGGAATCATATCTTAATAAAAGGAACAAACACGTGCAGTTTCATCAAAATCTGTGATGGTGGGTTACATGCCTGCCTGAACTGACATGGAATGACCCTCTAGTATTCAAAAACTTTAAAAGTTTACTTTACACTGTGAGTATTATATGAACAATGAGCTAAAAAACTCAAATTTTTATACATATGCTAAATCAGCGTATCCTCGGAAATAAAATGTACGTGAACGTGAAAGATATACATTACACTAAAATAATGTATGGCATTTAACACTTTAAAAACTGTGTTAAAAAACTTCCCGACCGTTTCGAGCAAAACCACTTGGTTATTATCAAGGGATTACAAAGAATCTTGTATTCCCTTGAGGGAAAAAAAAACACTTTTTAAAAAGTTTCAATCAGCTTTATATGACAGTAAAATTCCTATTATCCGAAATGCACACATCTGGATGGCCAAATATGCGGATCAATAATAGAAAACACAGTTATATTGAAATATTGAATTTAAAAAGCAAAATTTATTGAAATGAGAACTTATGAATTTGTCAGTAAAAATATACTTTTCTTGAAATTTTGATTTAAAAAAAAGGTTTAAATTTATATTTAATTCGGAGTTCTTTATCTAGATATTCCTATGGTGGAATTTACGATCTAGGGCAACGCATTTAATTTTGTTGGACATGTTCACACTTGCATACATCTTAGTGTATGTAATATCATACTAGGTTGAGCAAAAAGTTCTGGAAAATTTGTGAAAGTTGCGTTGTTATGCGCAGATTAACAACAAAAGCAACGAGGACTATTCTTCAAAGTAGAGACCATCATAGTCGACAACTTTCTGCCATCGTTCTGCCAGATTCCGGATTTTCTGGAAGTACCATGGCGGCTCCTCGGAATAGAAATACTCTTGACATGCTTCTTCAACTTCAGTAAAGGATTCAAATCGACGGCCCTTGAAAAAAAGTGTTGCATTGATCGAAAGAAGCCATAATCGGATGGAGCCACGTCCTGAACTCCTATAGATATACCCCTAGTCCTCATATATACGATACAGATTCTGGTTATATATAACTATTAGATCAAAAATTTCCCAGAACTTTTTGCTCAACATAATATATTTTTTATTTTGTTGTAGAAAAAAACTATCTTATTCAAAGGTAGGTGTTATGTAATCTGATTACATTAACTAAGTTTTCATTACACAAAAGCGTTTTTAGAGAACATCGTATTTCGCAACATAACCTTTTTAACAGTTTCTATCATCGTTGAACAGTATTAATGACTACGTTTTTTTTGGTCGTCTATATATCCGTGCTCTAACACGCGTACATTAACTCGGATTGCCATGTAATTGATATGGGTTATTGAGTTTTACTATGGCATATTCTGTTGGAAAATAAAGTGTATAGTATTTACAGGCCGTTTACTGGAACACTCAAATTGATTATTGTCTATAAAGAAAAATCGCTTGCAATGTATTTTAATAATGATATGTGTTATGAATGTTAATATTAAATACATACCCAGCCCTATGATGAACTGCAAGATGCTTACTGTAGAACAGGGGGCACATAGCATTTATCGTCCCTTTACAGGGACACACAAAAATTTCGGTTACAATACTGTCTGTGAGCGATACTGTGAGCGGTACATGCTTTTACAGTTTCGGTATGTGAATACAAATTTAACTTATTTTTTGCATATTGCTTGTGTGTATAAATTCTATAGATCATATACAGGACTACACAAAAAAATTCGTACTTTCCTTTGCTTGACAGAAATTGCTGAAGGGGTATTTTCAACTGTGTTTGTTGACTGACAGTTGCGTTCAGTTGCGTTTGCTAACTGAACTAAATTTTATCATACTATGAAGCATGCCTGCATATCTGTAGACCATATATAGAGCTTCAGAAAATAATTTGAGTACCTTTCCAAATATTGATGGCAGTTCCTGAAATCGGGTGTTGAAATGTGTCATGCGTTTCACAAACGTTTTATTTTGATATTCTCTTGCACCTTACTCTTAACTGTGATGTTTTGTTACAGTATTCTGAATGTGCTGGAAAGTTCTTCAGAATATATTACTTGACGCATGATTTTTTTTTTCGTAATTGCTCCGGTTATCCGCATTTCAGCATTTCCGGATTATATCTATAACACAATAATTTGGTTAATTGGTATTTAATTGCGTAATTCTATATTTCATTTATCATAATATCTTTTTTTCTTTTACATTAAAGTCCATTCACAAACAGAGTAAAAAGAATTGGAGTTTTAAAAGTAGTTAAAAAAAAGATATTTCTTTTGTTATGCTGTAAAATCTCGCAATTAAATTTCTCTCAATATCTTCTGACGCTACTATACGTGTCTGATATGTGATATCAGACACGAAAATTAAGTAGATTAAAAAGTACGCTCGAGAAATCTTCGTAACGAAAGGCTACAAAAGCCCAATAACTCTACTCCTTTAATGGAAAAAATTACTAGAGCATGAAACGTTTTTCGCAGAGATATCTTGAAATTTCAATGTACCTTCAAAGTTTATAATACTATTAAATCAGCATAAGACCGTTTGTGATTTTTTTTCTGTGAATACGTTTCTGTATATTTCTTTTTAGTCTTCACTTTAGGATTCCTAAATATTAAGTAGTGACTGAATTACTTCTTTCGTGCGATATGAAACATGAAATATTGCTAATTACATTCTACAAAAAGGGCTTTAATCTTTTTTACAAAATAATATTTAATTTACTCTTTAGGATATCAAAACAAATAATTGAAATGGTCATTTTAGAAATATTTAATTTTCAACCATGCTAAATTTAAGGTTATGTATTCAAACATTCAAAATATCTTATGTTTTTATACTGACTTTCTTGCATCGCTAACAAAATGAATCCATCTATATTTAGTTAGCTATACATCGAATTTTATCCATTGACGCTTCAGTGGTTACCGATGAATTTTGGATCGCTTACAACTTTTGGTGATGCAAAATACGGTCACTTTAAAACCAGATCAAAGTCACTCTCCCGATTTAGGTTTCGGAAAAATCTTCTACAATTTATATTGTAAAACTTTTTTAAAGAAGCATATTTTCATTATCAAAAGCATAATTTTATAAAGCGTATAGCAATTATGATTTACAATACATTTTCCTTAATTTTACACATGCATCTAATCCATCACAGTTTCATCATGATGGGCATACCAAACGTTAGCCAAGAAAGCACTTATTGCTTATGATTAAATTTGGAGTAAACAAAACTTTATATGGTAGCAAACCTACAAGAAAAAAAAATGTAACAGAAATACAGAAAGCAATAAATAACAGGGTTAGCTGAAAAAAAAGCTTTATTCTGAAACTTTTATAACAATACTTATATTTTATGATAAGATTTAATTCATATGTGAATGGCGAGGGGGAGGGTAATATTATACCCAACATTTTTAATAGTTGCGAAAACAAGTTATATTCTTATTGATAACGGTTTTTCGTTAAAATTATTCAAGAAAATGAAGTATCTGGAAAGATAATTTTTTTATGTTTTCGATTGCAGATTAAAATCGTGAATTTGGATTTTTTTTTTTAACAAGGTGGGCTTATTCTATGGGATATGCTATACATGTGCAACATACATTTGTTTAAGAGTCGTAGATAAAAATTATTAAATAACAAATTAATCTTTTTAACTCTTATAATCTAAATTAAAATTTTAATAAGTAACTTTGACTATAATACTTTGAACTATAACTCAGGTAACATTCATTTCGAAGCGCTAACACAATCTAATTAAGGAATTCTAAAGATTTACTAAAGTCAACTGTAATTACTTCTTTGGATTTTGACTAAGCTCTATTTCTTTTCAATTTCTAGTGTTAAAACCATTGCTTGGTGAAATTCACAGTTTCTAAGTAATTTTTTAGGTAGCTGTGTAAAGAAAGATATTTATATCGGTAAAATGAAATCTAAATTGCTAATTATATATAAGTCGATGACAAATAGATATTAGATCTAAATATAATATAGATTTAATGTCTTTATAAATCCATATATGCTCTTCTTTCTGTTCTTTGTTTTTAATGTTCCTGTCAACCTAGTTTGTATTACCAGTTGCACTTTAAAAATATCATCTTCAATTTCAACAGTGTTAAAAACTGTTGATTTTACAGTAAAATATTGTCAGATAGTCATTCTTTTTTCTACCAGAAAAAAAACTAAAAATTAAGAAATATGCAAACTGTTCATATTACAGAAAAATTTGTGGAAATAACAGAAAATACGTGATAAATACAACTTTTTATTTCCAAGAAAATCTTCAAACTGTTTATTTCAAAGGCAACAAAATAAACCTGAGAGTGAAAAAAACCACGAAATATATTATGTATATAAATGTCAAAAATTTTAAGATTCAGATATATTTTAAATATCGATGTCCTGGCGGACAGTTTTTTAGAGTACATTCAGCAGATTTATTTTATAGTAAAGCAACGAGATGCCAAATATCTCAAATAAATTTCTGAATAGTTTTGTAGAAGCATAACAAAAACGAAAAATTAAGAATAAACTAAATAAAAATAAGATATAAATGGCGAAATGACTTAATATATCTATTATAATGTTTATCTCTCTCTCTCTCTCATCGCCGGTCAGGCATTAAAGCGCCATATTAGACAGAAAAATCTGAAACAACAAAAATTGCCCGCGACTCGTCAGTTTTCCAAGCATTTCGTTGCCTGTTCGGAAAAAGGCTTTTACCTCGTCAGTTTTCCAAGAATTTCGTTGGTTGTTCCGAAAAAGGCTTTCACCTCGTCAGTTTTCCAAGCATTTTATTGGCTGGGCCGAGCCACATTGCTTTGCTCCCATTTTTAAGGGCAATCACACACGGCAAAATTGCCCAGACAATAAAAAGTTTCTTGCTTTTCGAGCGACTCTTTTAAAGTCAAGGCGTTGAGTCGCGAGAAATTAGCGCCAACTTTGACACCTCGTGTAGCTGACGAGGCACAGGCAATTTTCATCGCTTTATTTATTTATTTATTTTTTAATTTTTTTGTGTGTGTGTGTAATAGCACTTTAACACCACTTTTAGAAAGAAAGTCTCCTTCTACAGAAAATTTTGAAAAAAAAATACTGATGATTTTGCATATGTGAGTTTAGTATAATCCAGTAAATCTGTTTTGAACCATAAATTTTACTTAGCCAAGTGCTGTCGATTATATATTTTTAGGAAAAAGTTAGATTTTATTAAATATAATTTCTGGTTCTAAATAGATTTACTTGATCAACTAATTATTTTAAATACAATTCGAAATTACACCAAACATGTCCGGTTGAAATGTAACCCAGTGATTCATAAAATTTGGAAAACAGAAACGTTATTGTTGCACTGAAGAGTTCGAAATAATACATTATCATTCCATCTTTTTTCATAAAATTTTTATAGCGCTTTGCAACTTCTGAGACTGTGAATTATTATGGCATTGCATCATAAACATATTTTAAATAACTGTAATTATATGCAGACTTATTAAAAAAAAAAAAAAGAAAAGAAAAAAAAAACTATTTTTGTGTCAAGATAAGACATGTTTAATGAACTTTTACAATTTATTATTTTTTTATTTAATAATTAATTAATTTTTGAAATTATTTTGAATAAGCATGAAAATAAATGCACTAATGTTGTAGAATAATTAAACGCTAGAAATGATGAATTTATTCTTTTGCGTAAATCAGAAAAGAATGCTGTTGGAAAGAAAAATCCAACATCTCACAATTTAAATTTTCTTTTTGTTTAAAATTTTATTTTAAAGTAATCCATATAATTTTTGGAAAATATGCCGCCAGAAATTTTGAAATATCTTTCTTTTTTTTAATAATATTTATCTCAGGTAATTCTTTATTTAAGTATTTTAAAATAGGTATCTATTTGCTGCTTTTAAAAGCCCTTTTCAAATATCAAATTTTTCTTTCTCTGTGTGACGTGATCTCCCACACAAGTACAGGGGCCAATCGCTCCACAAGTAAGGGGCATAAAATGAATGCAACCCCCGCAGAAGCAGGGGAGAAAATTCTCTCTGAGCATCACTTGGGGGGAAAAATGGTTGTGAAAAGTAGTGTTCTTGCGAAAAGAAAATGATCTAAAAAAAAAAAAAAGATATTTAATATTGATGTGCTTTTACAAGATGTGGGCCCGTGTCTCAGGACCCACAGAGTGCCCCCCCCCCCCCCAAAAAAAGGGCCATGCTAAATGTCTTGCCAGACAGCGGCTGGGAGATGTGCAAGAATTCATTGGCTTAGCTATGGGTGAATGATGCCGCAATGTTATTTCTTTGTGCTTGTATATATATATATATATATATCTTTTTTTTTCTTTTTTTTTAATTCTTTCATGAAATTTTGGTAATTAATAGTCATTTACAAAATTTAATCTGGTCAACATAAATAATAAACAAATAATTAATTATAGGGATTTAATGATTAAATAAAAAAAATTAATATTAAAATAATAAATAGATAAAGTAAATCATTCTTATCATTACTTGACTCTCACCTCTTTGTTTTAAACATCCGTATATGTTTTCAAGCAAATAGAAGATTTGTATAAAATTGCATGAAATATTGACAAATGAATGCAATATTAATACTTTCCAAAATTTGTAAAACTAAAAAAAAAAAAAAAAAAAAAAAAAAAAGGGGGCAGGTTAATTAAAATAAATATAAATTTATTCGGCAGTTGGCATTCTGTTTTTTTTTTTCCTTGTGGTCTTTAAAATTTGTTTATTGCTATGTAGTTTGTTATTTTAGGAACGCGAGTATTTTCTTTCAGAGTCGCGTGTATTTGTATTCATTTCTGCAGCAAAAAAAAAAAAAAAAAAAAAGAGGTATGCAATTGGTAATTGAAGCCCTTTCAACCCTTTCTTTATTTTAGTTATCTATGTTAGTAGATAATCTCTTTGTTTATTTAAAATATCATTTATTCCAAATCATTGCGGTGATGTATACAGGATTGACGGTAAATAATACTCGAACCGTGGCTTGCTCTATTTTGCAAAAAAATTCTATCTCTGTCTTATATTAAATATCTCATATTACCTCATTCTGTCATTTTCACAACGCAATGACGAGGTAATATTTCTATACTTTTGTACTAACCCCTTTCACTTTCACGTGTCCATGGCGTATGTTTGTGGCGACCAATTTCGTCACGACAAATGCACATTATTGTTATTTTTGTTTAGTTTATTTCAAAGTGTCTGGAGCCCACCAGTGGCTGAGAGGTTCTGCTCTCGTAGCTGTGAGACGGGAGGTGCTGGGTTCGAACCCAATCGCACCCGTCGGCCTAACCGCTAGGTGATTTCGTGGTTTTCCTCTAACCTTTGGAAATCTCGCGTAAATAAGGGTTAGGTTCCCTTAGAAAGACCCCCACGAAGGGCACTTCCCCTACGGCCTATACCATTCGAGTAGATAATCGGCCGTCAAAAATTAACCCAACCCAACGCTCAAAGTGTCTGGAGTGAAAATCCTATTCAGTTGATTTATTTTAAAGCAAATGTAAAGCTTAGTTGATTACAACTTAATTGTTTATTTAGTTATTTACTTTAATTATTAATATTTTATGAAATTATTTGTCTTTTATTAAGAATAAAAAAGAATTAAGAAAATAAAGGAATTTTACTTAAAAGTAACTATATATATATATATATATATATATATATATATATATATATATATGGGGCATTCTCACAATCGTTTGACATTTGGGGAAAAAAATCTGACAAAATTAAACTTGCTAAAATAACATTTTAATCTGATAGACGAATGCCTTAATGATTCAAAATAAAGAAAAAATTATCAGCAGCGAAATTTTTTTTTATTTAACTGAGGTTTAAGATAAACTTGCGAGTTTAATTTTCCTTACCATCTTACCCCTATAACTTTTTATTTTCTTCTAAATTTTTACTTATAATGAATTTGCATAGTACCCACGGGACATTCAAATAAGAAATAATAACAATGTAGTACTTTTAATACAGAATTTTTGTATAACATTGTCTTAAAAAGCTGTTAAAGAAGGGACGGTAAGGTAAAAAAGGGGGATGGTACTGGAAAAAAGGGACGGTAAGAATGGAACGATAAGGAAATTTACCAACTATTTTTAGGAAAATCATGTTAAGACTAAGTGATAGCCACAATGTTCATTGATTTTTAGAAACAGTTGTTAACATTGGATAAAATATATTTTTTTTTTTAATTTACCTCGAAAACTGCAGGAATAAACCTTGGGGACGGTGAGACTACCAATAAAGCCACGGTGCTTGAAATTGATATTTAAATGCTCATTTAAATTCTACAGTAAATTTTCGGCCAAAGAATTTTAGACATTATTTCTCTACCATACTTTTGTATGAGAAAAAACTTGAAAAACATTCTGTGGCTGCATCTGAAATGCTTTTCTGTATCATTTTAGAAGAGGGATGGTAAGGAATCTAAAACCCAGGGACAGAGTTTAAAAAATAATAACAACCCTAAAAATGTGTGCAGGTTAATTTTTAGCTACATATTTATATAGAACAATAGTTCCAGTTTCAGAAAAAAATTACATCGAATTATGTTTATTGAAACAATTTTATCCAGACAGCTCCAAATTTAAAAATCAGCATCAGGGACACGGGACGGTATAGGAGTTTTCCAGGTGTTTGGACCCCCTACATCGTCCAAAACTTATTTATCTCGTTAATATTGTTGTGCAATCATGCAATGGGATTTTGCCCAGTATATGAAATAAAAGAAATACAAAAAAGTGTATTAAAATAAAAATTATTATTCAGGGACACGAAAATGAAAAGATTGCGGGAATGCCCCATATATATATGCGTGTGTGCGTGTGTATTTTTATATTAATAATTTTTAAATATCTTATAGAGCTGAAATCATAGAATAAATACAAATGGGCCATTCCATGAAAAACGGAAAAAATGTCGTGAACGTGGCACTTACATAAATACCTATAACTATTAACTTATAAGTTGTTAGATTATAAATTATAAATTATACATAAACAATAACAAAAACTTAAATTTTCATATTAGCATTTTTTTTTTTAATTTGAGGATACAATACCATTGTTTAAACAGCTGTAATATATAGAAAAGCTGTTTCACACGTGATATTGAAATAGCAGGGCTGCGGAGTCGGTGGGGAAAATGGATGACTCCGACTCCGACTCCGGACCCGCATCACTGCTTGTAAAATGGACGACTCCGACTCCGGCTCCGCTGCCCTGTTGATTAGCCCTTTAATAGTTTTAAAAATCTCCACATTTTAATCCCTAGACCTAAGTAAGCTGTCCGTTTTTAATATGTTTAAAATTCTCCACATTTTAAATCGTAGGTTTACGTAATCTGCCTCTTCCAGGGCTATTACATGAAAAACGGACAAAATATCTTGCATGTGACACTTACATAAATATTTGTGTCTATTAACTTATAAGTTGTTAAAATAGAAACTGTACATTAAAAATAACAAAAAAACCCTACAGTTTTATATTAGCATTGTTGTTTTAATTTGATGATATAATAACATTGTTAAAGCAGAAGTAATAAGTAGAAAAGCTGTCCCACACGTGACATGGAATGGTCCAAATATGAAATACAAATACAACAAATATTTTGAAATAATCCACGTGTAACATTTTTTTTACATAATAATATATAAGTTAATTTATTTTTTCTTTATTTTTTTTTTATTAATCATCTTATATTACTGTTTTGTCTGAATTTCTTTAGAAAGTCTTAGAAATGAAAAACTCCGATTTTAAAGTTTATTGGATGGAAGTAATAGTTGGAAAATATATCCGTTTCAGTTGAGTTATTTTGATTTTCAATTCAAACACACAGAGTATCTAAAAGTCACAGTCAAATATACTAACTATCCATTTAATTAAATTATTATCCACCTACCGCACGTAATTGAAGAAGCAAAATTATCTCATTTAATGCGTTACCTTCTTTTTTATTGAAATCGATTTTTCACTGGTAGTCAGATTTAATTAATGTTTTAGTAAAGTAGCTTCGTTTACAATTAAGCACTTTCTCTGTCTTATGTATAAATTTAATGACACATTTAATTAACTGTAAAATATATTTTTTTAATCTAGGGTTACGTTTATATCTTTATTGAATATCTATAAAAAAAAATATTTACACAATGCTAATTTTCACGATCCTGACAGCTACAAATGGTTTCAGCTGTAAACTTTATTTAACTCTTTCATTTAAAAATATTCCGTAAGAGGGCAGTACCTATTTCGCTGGTATGAAATTAATATATTATACACCGGTGTGAAAAATGATTTGAACAATTATTTACTTGACTGACTAGTAAGTATAATTATGCAGTGTGTATCAGTACAGCGGTTACAAACTTTCAGGACAGATAGAGTACACCTAGACGACGGGAAATCACATGGTCGGAAACGCTTTCCTGGCGCGATAATGACGACACAAAACACAAGAAATACAGAACAAAAATAAGAGGAGAAAACATGTTTATTATCCTTAGTACAACAAAAAACTAAGAAAAAAGAACATTAAAGAGGCAGAGATCGAGATCAAAGTTGGTCGAAATTACGACCCCGGGCCATGGCAGCGCATATCCGACACTTGGAAGATCTAATGTTCTCGAAAATACCAGAAGTGTTAAGACTAATTATTCCTTTTAACACTCGGATGACCAGGTGGAAATTTGAATCATGAAAGTCCAGGTGGGGACACTCAGTCACCCCATAGTTAAAACACACATATTTATTTACCATATCAGAAAATTAGAAAACTTAGCTTTTAAAATTAATTTAATAATAAGCATAACAATTGCAGCTATAGAGAATTCATATAGAGTTAATAGAAAGAAATAGAAAATGCGATATTGTTGGAACAAAGGATTTAAAAAATAAAATGGTCATTAATTTACATTACCCAGCAAAGAAAGAAACAGTGGGGCATCATCTGGAAAAAAGATGGCAGCCAGCAGTGCTATCAGCGGTAAAGTGCAAGGGTGCCATTACTTAAACCCGTCGAAAAGTGTCCGAACCGAATGCAGCTAGCCCATCAGTGATGGCCAACAGCAGGCCTGCATTGGTATGCCATCACATTACTTCAATCCGGCACTTTTCCTGCAGTGCTAGCACCCATCTTACTGCTATTTCTTTGTTGTCCCAGCACTTTCCCTTACAAAAATTTCTTATAGAATTCTATAAAAAAAGAAAGTATTAAGGCTCTTTTTTCTATAAGCTAGTTTCACCAATAGCTATAGAAGTGTCTATAATAGAAATGTGTATAGAAATATTTGAACTGCATGTGGTCACCCTCACAAGTACTGACCGCGCTCGATGCTGCTTTGTTTTCGTGATCGGACATAAACAAGTGCTTTCAGCGTATGCTACGACTACTCGCAGTTTTCAAGCTCTTATTACACTATTTCAAGTTTGTTTCTTTTGTGATTTACGTTCCCGACCATTAAACAGGTATAGAAATTATTCTTTTGTATAGAAATCCTACTTATTTTATACGCTTTTTTTTATTATTGTTTCTGAACTGTGTAAATTATGAAAACCGAAATCCTTTGTAACCTAGTAAAACCAGATTTAAGGAGAGAAAAAAAGTGCGTTGAAATAAAGAATTTATTTATTTATTCATTTACTTATTTATTTTGTTGGTGGCAGTGGTGCTATATTTTTTACAGTTTCAAAAAAAAAAAAAAAAAAAATAGCTTCACAGCTTAAATTGTGTTAAGATATTTATTTCAGATTTGTGTTCAAATACTCAATGTTTTCGATATTCGCAGTGCCACCTAGCGTAAGGGTTCCCAGCAATAATACCGCAAAAGTTCGTGCACTTCCATGTAGTGGTGGGCCAGCGCATGACATAAAATGGATGCCCACCAAAACTTTATCTGATGATTTCCAACAGCAAAGTATACTGAAGCTGTCCAGCAGTGGTCATGCAGTGGTAGACCATCAGCCAGCACTTCTCCATCATTGCCAGCACCTATCTTGCTGCTGGAAACCAAAATTCCTATTTTCTGGTTAGGATTGGACTTGCGCTGGGGTCGGAAAATGACCCCATTTGGTCATTCGAGTGTTAAAGTACTCTGCATACATTAAAATGGCTGTTTTGATGAAAAATTTCAAATTTTTTTAATTATTTGTTTATTTATTCATAAAGTACAATATTTTACGATTCTAAATCTGTTTGAATTTTATGCCTACGATTACTAGAAGAGGAGTTAGGGCCAATTTAATAAACAAGAAGAAATGAGTCAAATACCGAAAGTGTGCAGCAAGGCCAGGAGAAATGTAAATAATGTTTCTATGAATGTTTTTCTTACGTTCTTTACATAACCAGGGGGCTCTGCCCCCAACGAGCTTCGCTCGCCAACCCCCGCTCAGACTCTAAAAATCCGTTAATATGATTGGTTTAAAAAAGATTACGGAAGATTGAATTATAATTAAAAAACCAGTGGCGATATCCCTGTAAACGGGTTTCCATTTATTTATCTTTTAATGAAGGATTTTAAGGCCAAAAAAGCTGCTGTGAATTGTTGTTTTCATGTTTGATTAAAGAAGATTAGTTAAACGTCTGAAAATTAACTAATGTAAAATGAACAACAAGTCATCAGTGTCTTTGCTTCCTGGTATTTTTTAATACAGCTATAAGAAAATGATTTTAAATCACACGTTTTAAATCTGACCTAATTTGAACCAAAATTTTCTTTTTGTAATATTCACCTGGAAATATTTCAGTTGTTAGAAAGGAAATATTATTATTTGCGCTGTTTTTGGCAACAATAGTTAAAAAGATTATCTCAAAATATGAAATAAATCTCACGTGTACGTGTAAATATATATTTAAATTTAAACTGTTTGGCAATATTATTTGGCTACTTGAAATAGGACATAATTCCACCTACATTTACTGCTTTTAACATATATTAAATAATTAATGGTTTTATAGTTTTTTTAGCCCCCGGTATGGTATGCTATTTCTTCCGCCCAGCTTATTTTGTCTCCAAAAAATAACGTTACCTTACAGCAATAAACAAAGCAGATGTATCATTACATGATTAAATGCTGTATAGCAATTTTTTAAATTTCTAAGCATCGCACATTTTCAACTTTTATACCGTCGTATAGAGAAGAAAAGGTACTTTTAAATGAAATTTGTTTGAAAACTGTATCTCCATTTATTTTTGAAATATTAATTTTTTTTTGTAGTTTTTAGCACCATTTATTTAATTTTGGCAACTCAAGTACTCCACTTATTTAGAAAGTTAGGGGAAAATAGTTGAAAAATAGCAATTATATCTTATTGTTGCCATTTTCTTATAACAACCGAAAGAAAATGTAATTAAAATGCGTGCTATTTTCAAAAAATATAAACAAATAATTTCTGTTAAAACATGGAGCTATTATAAACTATATTTAATTTTAAATATCTATAGACGCTTTCAGTCATGATGTTTTGGTTGGAAACTGACTCCAAACAAACGGTTGCTGCGCGTCATTTCTTTTTAAATATAAATCGTGGAAAATGTTGTCAGTACATATCAAGTATTAAATCCCTTAGATGTGAGATATAGATGTAAGATATAGATAGCTGCATACACGCACAAAATAGAAAATGCAACATAGCAACCGTTTCTTTGGAATCAGTTTCCAACGAAAACGTCAAGACTGACGTCACGACTGAAATCCTCTATATTAATGTTACAAACAAATGGATGCCTATGAATCATTAGATAGCCTTTTTTGTCGAGTTTCTTTATGACGGCATCTTTTTTCTGCATTTTTGTATTATTTTGCGATAGTGACATCCTATGCATTTTTACTGTAGATATTTAAGAGTGGATCGTAAATGTGGAATTCTTAAGCGGAAGCGAATGACGTCATTTTACATAAAATAAAAGTGTGTTCTTTAAGTCTTAAAATTGAAATACGTTTTGTACTATTTATATATACATATTTTTTTTTTCATCGGGGGCAACACTAAATTCTGAAAAAGTAGAATTCCTGTTTTCTAGTTTTTTTTTTTTTTTTTTTTTAAATTTTCCCGTGTATAAACAATGTTTATGACGTAATTTTTAGTCATTTTCTGCTTTAAACCTGTAATCATTTAATTCTAATTTCATAGGAGTTTTTCTGTTTATAACAGTCACGTGTAAATAAATTTTCTGTTTAAAGCAAATATTATAACTATTTGAGAAGTTTTTACAATTTTGGCAACAGTTTAAAATAATAAACTTTTCTAAAATATGTAAAAAATACTTCTGGAAATGTTGAAAGTTTAAATTTAAAATGGAAATAAACACTAAAAAAATTAATCAAATTGGAAAAATAAATGCAATCTGCACACCGGGAACTTCTAATCTATAAAATGATCTAAAAGATATTAAATTCCTATGTATAGTTTTTGTCCTTTAAAACTTTTTTCATGAAAGATTTTGACCAAATTTAACATTAAATAGCTCTTAAAATAATTCTTCGATTTGAAAACTGTCTGTATTAGCGTGTTTATCAAACATTTCTCTGTAACACCACAGTTTTTCGTATTTTTGTATGCAGTAGTTTACTTAATATTAACGAAGGAAGACCCCACGTCACAAAAAATTCAAAACCGGCGGCGGCGGTGACAGCGTTAGTTACTTTCTTTTTAAATAGAGAGAAAACACTAATAACTCTCAATTGACACTTCTAGATTTTTTTATAGATAAGAAATAATGTGGATAAGATATCTTTAAATGCGATTTCTGGAAAATAAAAAATTCCGTTATTTACATGTACGATAAATTTCATTACATAAAATGTTTTAAACCTATTTTAGTGAAATTTTGTCAGAATGCTTTCGTCAAAGGAATGCTTTCGTGTTTTTTAAAAAATACACATATTTGATGAATTGGGAAATATTTTAGTTAATTTTGAATATATTGTAAAATTCAGTGCACATGCAAGTGTAGTATGTAGTACAAAGGAAACAAATATATATTTAGTTGAATTGAGGGTACGCTGTATGCCGTAAGCATGAAATTTTGCTATAACAAAATTACAGAAACCCTCATTTTTTTAATGTTATGAAAGTATAGCTAGGATTTTATGTTTTTTCATCATTCTGTATTACAATTGAACTAAACATATGTGAATTTATTCAGTATTGTACATTTTTTAAAACACTCCAAATGTAGACAAGTACTGTCACAGGAAAAAAAGAAATACCCCCTACTAACTCTGTAATAAAATATAGCAGAAGAAAGTTACTGGAACCAAATTCTTGAAAATAAAGTCTACCTTTAAATGATGGATATAAAATTTACTTAAGAGGCCATCTACAAATGATAACAAGCCCGAACTTTTTTTTTCAATGGCAGCACACAATTTTGACAATATATTTTAAATCTTTGGTTCAAACTGTGCCCAGATATGAAATTTCAAATAATTTGGATGGTAAGTTTTTTAATTATGTATACATACATGAATGCATAATATTCAAAATTTAGAGCTGCTACAGTTAAATTACAGTTAATATTTTTATCAATATCTCCTGAAATTATAATCCTAATCGTTTGTGTGGTTATAACTCTAAAAAACCCAAACAAAAATACATTGAATTTGTAATTTTTATAATTTTATAATATGATTTATGAATTATAAAATTAATAGCATTCGAAAATGTATGAATTGCAACCCACAGTTTTTTCATAGATTTATTTTTTTTTTATTCTGCTTTATGCTGATTCTCTATTTCAAATTTTTCTTCCAAGTGCTTTTCAAATTATGCTTAAAAAACGTAAAGACGCTGGTTTGAGGTATCGTCTATGATGTGCAGTAAAGTATAAATTGAAAAAAATACATTTTACTCATTTTATTGAAACAATTGGGCTGGCAATAGTCGAAACATATTAAGTGAGATAAATGTTCCTATTGAAAAGAAATAATACATTAATGGAAGTGACTTAGTCATTCTGTAGCATTTCAACAATCGAGTACTGAACTTCAATTTGGATACAGCCCCTAAAATATATCCATTTTTAAATAATAAATTTCTCAGAAACTAATAGATCAGTTTCAACTGACATCACACCCTAGCAACCAGCTTGGCAACCGCGTGATTGTTTTTTGTTTTCCTCCCAAATTTCCTGGATTTCTCCACTTTCATTGTTTGAGTGTTAAAAGATCGGTGATTTTGATTGGTTGGTGGAAACTTGGGGGGCATGTGGTCACGTGGTTGAAACTGATCGATAGTACGAATTTCATGAAAATTTGTATTTAAGCTAATTGAAGGGTGTAGAAATTATTTATGGTGTCAAATTCGGGTATTGCTATTGAAAAAAAAAAAAAAAAAACTTCTAGTTTTAATATGTAGATGGTGCACTAAGCAAATTTTATATGCATCATTTAAAAGTAGACTTTATCGTTTGGTACCCGTAACTTTCTTCTATGATAATTTATTGCGGAATTGGTAGGGACTGTTTACTTTTTTTTGCACGACTGTACCTTAAGGGTGCTGGTCACTCAGCTTCCGATTTCCCCTTACTAAAGTAAAGTCTATGGGCATTTGATGCATTCGTCTATTTAAAATAGCTCCTCGAGAAATTAATATTTTTAACTTCTATTTTTTTGTGTACACTTCCTAGAAGATGTCTCTTTTTTTTCTCAGTTCTCAAAATATTTCTAAAGTATAGACTTAATTTTATAGGAAGTGTTAAAATCTTACTCATAGTTCTCCCGCTTTTAATACATAAAATATTAAACTCAACATAGATTTTAGAAATATTTTAAAAACTAAAAAAAAAAAAAAAGAAAAAAAAAAAAAGAAAAAAAAAAGAGGCATCCTTTAAGAAGAGTGCACACAAAAGAGATGTTAAAAACATGAATTTACCGAGAAGATATTTTAAATATACGAATTCATCAAAAGGCCATAGACTTAACATTACGGAGGAGAATTCCGAAGCTGAGTGACCAGCCCCCTTAACACTATGACGCAAACGAAATCTACCAATGGAGTTTTCTTTTTTTTTTTTTAATAAATTTTTTTATTTTATTTTGTGCCTGAAATATCTTATATTTTATTTTCATTGAACTTCTTTTTAAAATAACCAATTTTACAGTTAAATAACTATTCGAAATAAAGTCTTTTCTACTTTTTTTAGAGTAAACTTTATAAAACTGTAAAAGGAAACGAAAAAGTTAATTTAATTTACTTTTGTTGGCGCAGAAAAACTTCCAGTTATCTAATTTCTTTTAATCTCTTTGCATTTAACACTTAAAGACATTTCGAATAAACCATAAAGACATTACAATAACTAATTCTTTAAAAATAAATGAAATAAAAATGAATAAATATAGTTCAAGTAGTAATTTTTAGGAAATGATGTTTAATCTTTACAGCTTTATTATTAATTTAGATGTTCTTATAAGATCACCGGTAGTAAAGAAAATTTCTTTTAACTGACAAAAACATTTGTTATTTTTTTTAGTGCAATTACCTGTTCCAAATTGTATCGTAAAATAATATGGTAAAGGAATTTTTCTTCTGAAAAATTTAACTATTAGAAATAATCTTTGTTAAACATCAAAGAACAAATTCTTTTCAAATGTCTTTTTACTTTTCCGTTTTTTTTTTTTTTTTTTAAGATGAAAAACATTGCAAAGGGATAATTTATATTTACACAAATTAAGTTTCGCAGTAATTTGCTTTTATTTTTGAGATTGCAATAAAAATTTTGTTATCACATAACTTGTAATTAATCCTTGAAGAAATTCAAAAATAAATTAAGGAAAAGAAAATATACTAATCCTTAAGTGGACCGGGTAAGCGAAATTCAACCAAAAAATAGATTTTTACTTTTTTATATCATTAAGTAATTTAAAATTTTATCTTTTCAATGATGTATTACACATGTTTATATACAAAAAAAGTGTTGGATTTTTTCATTCTTTCATAGCAGTGGGCTACTTTTTTAAAATTCAGATTTCTTTATTGGCACCACTTTTCTAAAGTGGTAAAATTCCCATTGTTTTCGCCTTAATTAATATGTTATTAAATAAGGCGAATTTTAGTATTTCAAAAAAGTGGTGTCAATCAAGAAATCAAAATTTAAAAAAAAAGTAGTCCAGTTGCAACACAGCTTTAATTGATTTTTTCTCAAAACTTCAATTTTTCATATGTGTTTCTTTTTTTCAATATTTATTAAACTTAAGAACTCAGATTTTTCTAAATACTTATATTATGTTATAGTATATAATTTACGCATGGATTTAATGATTTATTGAGAATTATTTATTTTAGGCTGTGAAATCTTACCAAAAATGATAATTTTAAAATGTCTTTCAATAAATAATTAATAATTAACTTTCAGTTTCACTGAGAAAGTACATGGTCTGTTAAAATATGTAAAGCATGTTATTCAAACTACTCTAAAAAATCTAGACCTCTATCTTTCACCATTTCTGAGAAAAAGCTACATAAAATTGGTGTATTTTAACATGGCCGAGATAAAGCTTACCCGGTCCCCTTAAACAAATTGGTGAAGAACTGTATCGTATTTTTCTTATACTTTCAGAATTTCTTTAAAGAAATATTTCTCTTATATAGCTGGAAATTAATTCTTCAAAAAACCTGTAAAAAAATATAATAATAATAACACAAGAAACAAATTGCTAGAAATAGCTTGAAAAGAATTAGTGAAAAACTGAGTTCATCTTATTTTTTAAATTCTCTTGTGGTCAATTTAAATCATTCCGGCCCAGTTGCTTTGAAAATTACCTCTATAGAAAGTTTGATTTCTTAAAGTGCTGAATTCGCTAACCGACTATTTGATTTGAAGTTGCTGTTCCTTTTCACTGATAAGGATGAATCTCCTGAACAAATATTCTTCGTTTCCAAGGAAAAGTATTTCTTTATCCGTAGAATTTATTTCCGTATTTTGCTGAAGTAGAGTACTTTTATAGAAAAAGTCATACGTGAATGCAAGTTATTAGTTATACTTAATATTCAGCTTATTGAAATCTAAATAAATCGTCAAAAAATATTTGTATATATTAATGAATTTATTCTGAAAAATCGAGAATGACAGTCAGTATAAAGTGTCTTCTAAAGAATTAATTCAATATTTCTGACAAAAGTTAAAAAAATAAAATAAAATAATAATACTAATAATAAAAAACATTCTAAGTAACCACTTCACTTCTGTAATACCTATTGCATATCTTTAAAAAAATCTTACTTCTTCCCGATTTTCTTTTTATAACATAAGTATAACTTTTGTCAATCAAATGTATTTCATACTTCTTCAAAGAACTTCAAAGAAGTGGGTACGTGTGATCGAAGATCGCACAGGGAGTTTCATGTAATATTCCTTTCAAAACACTTTATCCTTTAATTAATAATTCCAAATCGTTAACTTATAATTATTAAATCCTTAATTTTTTCAAAAGGAACATCGATGACAGGAACATTAAATTTAATTTTAAAGTGATTACAATTGAAGATATTTTTTCAATCAAATTAAAAATATTCAACAACTGCTATTCTGAGAATTATAAGTGCTAATATATCTGAAGATATCTAATTATATCTAATTAAATCCATTGCACAATGAAATATAGACAGTTTAAATTTACACAGTTTATCAAAAAACGAATTTTTTAATTAAAAAATTATTATAATAAAACAAAAGGTTCCTAACCAAAGTATATTTTATTCCGCGATTTTAAACACAGATGTAAAAATCAAAATCACACACACACACACACACAAAAAAAAAAAATATATATATATATGTATATGTATATGTATATATATACTCGACGTTTCGGTTTTTCTTTAAAACCGTGATCAGCCGAAGAGGTTAAACATCGGTCCACCACTTTTAAACACTTGTAAGATTACTCATATTGTAAATGAATTTTTAAAATGTGTGACATGGTCGCTATTGAAAATTGCGGATATAATATTTACAATTATTCTACACTGCAGCATAAAATAATTTGAACCTATAACAGTGCATATAAATAAGGTTCTACCACAATTTTTCAATAGAAATGTTTGCCTTATTTAACCACAGGAAAACATTATAAATTCACCGATTAAATGAACTGTTACAAATTCTGTGATTAATATATTAAAGGGTGTCAGAACTCTTGGAGCTTCAAATTTTCGGAATTTTAATTTTTTTTTATGCTAAACTACTATATTTCCTCAACATTTTAATATAAATGTTTCCTTGAAATTCTCATTAGAACAAAAGTTATGGCTTTTAGAATTATACCCACTCAATAGCTCAAGCAGCGTTTCCGAAACTTTGAAGTCATTTTTCTCCAAATGACGTTTGACGTTTTGCATAACGCACACGATATTTCAAAAACTTCTTAATATTTTTTTATAAAATTTTCAAAACATATGTTTCATGTTAATCTGTATGAACGGAACCTAAAATTTTCCTTTTATCGTTAAAAAAAATATTTTTTAGGTAATTATGTTGTTGAAATTTTCAAAATTTTTTATTGGTTAAATGCAACTTTTTATTAAAATTAGAAAAATGCTTTAAATACAAATTTATTTAGCTTCAGGGTAATTATTACAATCTGGTCTGATGTATATCAAGGTACCAAAATTTTCATTCAAGTTGCAAAATTTATTTTGCAATCGTGCGCGTAAGCTATTATAATAATTTTCAGCTCGTCAAATATTTTACAGTTTGGAACCCCCTGTAAATGCTAATTCTGCATCTTGCAACTTTTTAAAGGCATAAAATGAAAGAACGTACTTATATCTTTCATGTTTTAAAACCATATACATTTTAAGATATTAAAAGTTCAAAATGGTCTCTTTTTTTTTATTATTTCCAATTTTAAGTCTCTTGAGAGTCATACTTGAACTGAAAATCTTTAATCTTAATAGTGCTGCCATACTACTTGTAAATTCCAACGAGTTCAGTAAAACCTCCCTAAAGCGTTCCGTTCCAATAAAAATTGGTGGCTCGAGAAGTGGTCTCTTAATGGAGATTATGATTAAATCTAGATTTTAATGGTTAAAAAAAAGGTAACAATTAATGTTACTAAAATTTATTTTTCACATTAGGAAAAAATATAAAAATTTAAACATAAAAACAAAAGTTAATTACATAAGTTAATTACTACAGAGTTTAAAAAATGAATACATTGACGTTTGCTTTGATTTTATGGTTTTATCTTTTATAACTTATATTTCCAAATCCTTTCGATGTTCAGTAAAAAAATGCGATTTCTTTTTAGACGGGAACAAATAATGACGATTTCATTAATTTATCCCTTTCTTTGAGAGTTTTCTGACAGAGTAGGGCAGGGGAGTTTATTCAGAGTCATTCCTTAATTTGTCATCAGAGTTAAATTCATTGCCTAAAAAAGGAACAAAGTGGTTTAAACACTTAAAAGTTACCGGAATAAAAAAAATCTAAACTTAGTTTAGAAGTTTGATGAATTACGTTGAATGAAGGACGAATGATTACGATTGAATGCGTTCTTCGGAATTATTTTTCTAATAAAACCTTCTTCAAGCGACCAGGAAAAAACAGAATTTGTTTCGTATTCTTCAAAGAAATTGGTCGCTCATTGAGGGAGTTCAATTGGAATGATCTCTGAATGGAAGTAAAATTAGTATTGAGCCTATGGGAATAAATTTCGTTCTGTATGTACATTTTGATAAATCATTATTCTTTGGAGTACGTTTAAATATTGTTACATATTGTTTGAATATGCTATTTAAGAAAAGTTTCTACTTCTTTGGCCTAAAATCTCGATGATTTTTACTGTTTTTTTCCAGTTACAACGAAAAAAGATATCACCTTCGGACTTTTACTGACATTTCTCTTATATATTCATTTTTTCTCTCTAAATAATAATAATAATAATAATAATAATCCTCTTTAATAAAAAGCTACGCGTTGCTGACGACTGGCTTTTTTGCAAATCGTTGCCACAGATTAATTTCGGAAAATGAAACATTTGAAGATACTGAAAAAATTAACAACTCGAAAATATTTGTTAGAAAATTGTTAGACAAACTGCGTTAGAAAGGTAAAAATTTTACTCTTATTGATATAAATTTCAAATCTAATGATTATGCCGTTTTTTGTATATTGAATTTCCAAAATTACCAAATTTGACAATGTTGTACCATAGTGAAAACTTCACGCGAAAAAAGATAATGATAACGGCAATGTTTCCTGACGTCTATATTGGCTATAGCACGAATCACAAATTTATGTAGCCTTAATATTCTGTTAAAATATCAAAGAGAATTCTGATGTCACGAGTGCCTGATTTTTATTTAATTTTTGGCAAATACTAGATGCGCCATTTCTTTTTAGTTGTGAATAATATAGGTTAATTCACGTTTGAACTCATATTTAAAATGAACATATGGTTAATGCATGGCTATGCTTTTACAAAAGAAAGTGATATCACGAAAGGCTTTTTATGGATTTATATTTCTTTTAAATATTTTTTCGGGAATCAAGACTGTATCTATTTAGGCTTTGGAAGCATTTTTTTTAAAATACTAGTATAAAAGCAAAATTTCCCAAGGCTTTTAATATATTTAAAATAGGGCATATTTGCGCGAGATTCATAGTCCGTACGGTGTTTAATTTTAAAATTGATTTTTCTAATTTAACATGTTTAAAACCCTGGGCAACGCCAGGTATTTCTGCTGATAATAATAATAATAAGCCCTGTGAGACGATCTGACCACCTAGCCTTTTCTCCTAGCTGGACTAAATCTGAAAAGCATTTGAAACAAATTTGGTGGCCAAATTATGAAAGGGAATTTCATTCTCTGAAACTTACACCAATATTTACTTTTAAAAGTTAATTTTTGACAAAGTGGCGGAAATTTGAATTAAAAAGTTCCATTTTCGCCCTTTTTTTAATAGTTTGTGAGTTCAAAGAATAATCAATTAAAATTAAACTTTTCAGTTTTTCTCCAGCAAAAAGGATTACATTTCTTAAAAAAAAAAAAAAAAAAAAAGGAAATCGGTCTGGAATTTACCGAGAAAAATAGCCGCTTGACACAAAGAATTAGTCGAAATGTTTATGATTTTATTCTATTCTATTAATGATAATAGAATTTATTAGTGATAGTTCTATTTATGATTTTATTCTATTCTATTACATGTTCCCATTAGTGCAGAAAATATTGTTTACATTATATCCAATGAATATGTTTACAAAAATAATCAACCTTATTTTTCTCATGCTACTGTCTACTATTGCTGATGTTTATTTTTTTAGAAGTTGTGTACATGCTATAAAGATGTAGCTCGCAAAAGTTATAACATTATCTTGAACAATTTTTACTGACAATGAATTTCTTTTTAAAGCTCTAACTCTACAAGTTAACTATGTATACCATTAATTGGTAATTAATTGATTTCGGGTCGCTACACACTATTAAAAAATACTTCTTAAGCTAGAAAAATATAATATTACCAAGAACAAAAATGTACAATAATTTCTCCACGTTTTCGAAATGGGTTAGTTATCTTTAGAAATATCGGAAACCAATATATTTTCGAGATTTAAAGGAACACTAGTATATAATCCCGTCAAAAATAACGGAATGTGAATGATAAATCTTCAAAACAATAAAAAAAATATTTTCCTGACTTAAATAATAAAAAAAAAAGATGCCTCATGCATTTTATTAATCAAAAAGTATTATCCTTTGATTTTTTATGATTAGAACAAAGAAATTATGTAAACTACAATTTAGTCACCAGCGCTTAAACGCGCCATTTCCAGCTACACATTCTACGACGAAAAATGAAGGAAAGTAAATGAAAAATCTTCAAAACAATAGTTTAAAAAAATATTTTTCTGGCTTAAAAAGGAAAAAAAAATGCCTCATACATTTTGTTAATCAAAAAGTATTAACCTTTGATTTTTTTATGATTAGAACAAAGAAATTATGTAAACTACAATTTAGTCACCAGCGCTTAAACGCGCCATTTCCAGCCACACATTCTATGACGAAAATGCTTGTTTAGGTTCCCTCTACATTAAAAATTTGTTGTTTAGCGGAGTTCTTTTTTTTCGCAACAAACTATGTTAAAATTCATAATTTTATCTGCAAGATAATTAAAATATGTTGTACCGATAAGAAACATTCATTTTATTTGCAATGTCTTCATATCTGATGAAATGCATTGTAAAAAAATGTACGATTACAACAGAAAGTTGACGGCAAAAGAATTAGCAAGAAACATAAGCTCCTAATTCATTGGGAATTAAGACCGCCTGCAGAGGCGCTGATCGCAGCCTTCGGTACAGAAAAAAATGTCCCTTTAATACTTTATCTACTGATGGTACTTATCAGTACCATTAAATTAACTTGTTATAAAATTTAATTAATTTAATACATCGATTAGTAGTAATACAATTTAGAATGAGTTATAGATGCATTACTTTATGATGTTCCAAAAGCATTATGGGTTACACAAAACAAAAATATTTTTTAAAGGTTTATTTATTTGGCCTTTGCATCTTTTCAGCTTTCTTGTCGTTGTAGGGGGGGGGGGGGGAGGTGTTTTTCAATTCAGAAATATTTCTATATTTCTATTGTAAGAATATTATATTTGTAGATTTCCTAATTCCTGTAAAATACTAAGAAAAATATTTAAAATAAAAGACTTGAGTGGGGTTATAAATATTACATAAAATCCCTATAAATTCAAATTTAATGAATCCTTCTAAATCCTTCTAAAATCCTTCTAAAATTTATTAAATGATTACGTAAATCTTCTAATTTTGTTTAAAAAATTCACGAAAAATGCTATAGAAGAGAAATTTTCATGAATTCATAATTCAGTACATAAAGAGTTAATTTCCCTTTAAATAATGCTAAAGTGCCATTCAAATAATTCTTTATTGTAAATGCATTTGAAAGTTTGAGATATTCAAATTCGGATACTTTTTACTTTGTCATATAAGACAGAAAACAAATGTCACAGGAAATATGAAATTGTGGAAAAGATTAATCATTCTGAATAAATTAGAGCGAAAGTTATATTTTTCTCCACCAGGTGGCGATAGTCATCCGTTATTTTTAATTCAGAACTTGTTGTTGTTGTTGTTGTTGATGATTTGGCCTTTAAATTTAGAACTTAATAGTTTTTGAAGGTTTTAAATAAAGTTAAAATATTTAAAGGTTTTAATAAACTATTACAAATATTTTAAGACCAGCATCCGCTTAAACCTGTATTTTTTTTTTTTTTTTTTTTTTTTAATGAATCGTTCAAAGAGTCATTCATTTGTTTGTAGATTTCCTGGAATTTGAATCTGAATGGCAAAAGTATCGTCTGTTTAGATCTGATTTCTATGTTTATAATAGCTTAATTTTAATTTAGAACTTAATACATTATAAATGGATATAGATACACATGTTTTATGTGATAATATGCTGAACAAACATGATTTCAAATAGAAAAAATTATCATTTAGCCGTCATATGCTAGGATATGTTTTTCATTAAGCCTAACATGGCGTTTAGCTATGGTCGATTCGCAGACCAGAGTGGTTCGCACCGGCATCGTTCTGACGGTTTCCTTCACTCAGATTTTATTATAAGTAGATGTAGATTTTTTTTTCATGCCATTTATTTTCGGAAACGTTTCCAGGTAGTTTTTAGGGTGTATTAATCAGTTTTCTCAACCTATAATATAGGTTTTTGGATGCTATTTATTCTCAAGTAAACATTTTTATGTTCAAAAAACATCTGTTACAGACAAGCGAGATAAATTAACAACATTAGCTTTAACATTAAAATAAATATTATTTTGTTACTCTTGCATGTATAAATCCAATTTCGATTCTGAGAATGTATAGCATCCTTAGAACAGGTATTTCTGTTTTAAAAAATGATTAATACATTGTAAAAGTTCTCGGATATGTTTTTGAAAATCAGTGGCAGCAAAAGAAACTTTGTTTTTATAAATCTCGCAAAATTTCTTCAAAACTCGCAAATATATTGGCTTCGGAGGTTTCTAAAGATAAAGAACAGTTTTCGAAATCATGGGTATTTCGAGTGAGGTATGTTTTAGTTCGTGATTATGTTGTTTTCTTATAGAATAAGAAACATTTGTCTTTTTTGACAGAGTATATTAAATGATAAATGCTGTTTTCATATAAAACTTAACTCTAAAAGAAAAAACAATTGTTCCTAAAAATATTTTTGAACTATAGTATAACCGATATCGAATTACCCACTGATTAATAACTCACACTATAACACAAATTATTTAAAGGCGCTGGTTACTTGATATAAGAATTTATTTAACACAGAAGCAGCGCACCGCCGCTTTCTCCCACACTCACATCTCAACACAATACTCAAAGCTTAGTTCAGTTCACTTCAGATTATAGTCACTGTAATTTTAATTATAGGTGGCGCGGCATGTCTCGTTACATGGAACACCCACGATTCCGTAAACGTTCCTTCATCTTCCAAAATTTCAGAAACTTATAGATTTCCGAGATGTAAAAAAGCATTTCTAAAATTTTACTGCCCGTAATTATCGGAAGCTTTTCTAAGTAGTTTTTACACTGTATTAATTAATTTCCTCTACATTAAATATGGGGTTTTCACTTGCTATCTACACTCAAATAAATATTTTCCTTTTCAACAGAAAAGAATGCTAAATTAGGATTATTAACATTAACTTGCATCTAAAAATTCTCTTACGCAGGGCCCGACTAGCAAGTTACTGTGCTCGGGGCACTTTCAATTTTTCGTACCCCCTTAGACTGATTGATTTACAAACACTAGTTTTTTTTACATATTACACGTTTATTCAAAAAGTGACAACTTAAAAAAAATTAAGTTTTCTGGAAAATTGAAAAATGGTTCTAGGTATATACAGTAAATTCTGTCTAAGGCGGACTCTGTATAAGCCGGAAATCTGTCAACCGCGGAAATTTTTCCAAGTACCGGCGAACCTATAGAAAATTACATTAGTTCATGCTGCATAAGGCGGAATCTGTCTAACGCGGAAACGGAAAGCATTTTAAGGTCCCACCGAATCCAAAATTTTGCATAAGGCGGAAAAAAGGATAATTTAAAAATGAAAGGCATTTTGTTTATTAAACTTTAAAACTGATAAGTCAAATACTCAATGTCGTGCATGTTAGTTAAATTCCGTAGCACTTTGAAAAAGTTAATTCAAAAGGACATAAACTGTTTAAATTTTAAGAAATTTATGCTTGTGCCATTTTTTCCATATGCAAAATTATATTTAAAAGATAATATTTGTAGTAGAATGAACATTTATCAAAATATATATTTTCAAAAGTTCAATATATTATACTTTAAGGATGTACTCAAATTCAAAATTATAGCGTTTTGTCTCATTCTCGAAGTTTATTGGGGGGTGGGGGGGGCGGATCTGTTAGTTTTTTGTGTGTGTGTGTGTAAACTTCCAATTCGCGTGTATTACAGGGCAGTACTAGGAAACTGAATAGCGTTTGTCATTTATCTATAAAGACAAAAGATCTTTCCGAATTTCAGTTTTCAACCGATTTTCAAGACAGGAAAATTAATGAAAAATCATGAAATTCGAGGGATTTTTTTTTTTTTTTTTTTTGTGGGGGGGGGGGGCGGTTTTGCATAAGCCGGAATATTGTCTACCACGGAAATTTTTCTCAGTCCCGATCGATTCCGCCTTAGACAGAGTTTACTGTATATATTTTTTTTGGTCTATTATTTATTGAAATATGCTTTTAATCATATATTGAGATATATTTTTGTCATTTCATCGTATTAATGTATCAAATATCACATTTTTCACAATTATGATTTTTTAATGGAAATTTAGATGGAATTCTAAAAAATTTTGTGCCCCTCAGAAATTTCGTGCCCAGGGCATGGGCCCCAGGTGCCCTTGCAATAGTCAGGTCCTTCTCTTACGCAACAGAAAACTACTTACTTGAGAATTGATAGCAACGGGAAAAAACAATATTCTGTGTTAAGAAAATTGTAAAAGCTGTTCGAAAATGTTTCCAAAATTTATGGGCAGACAGAAAATATTTAGGGTAAATCCAGGATAGATGCCCCATCGGGTTAGTTTCCCTACTCACTGTATTTCAGTGATTGGACATGTGAACGCACCGCCCTCTGAATGCCAGGCCTGAGCGCTGACACAAAAATGGCGGCTGCCGAAGGCGGATTTTTTTTTCCAGCATGTATACCGTCCCTTAAATATTCGTACCAATATTTTTTTAAGTTATTGCCCCTTTATTTTTCTGGGGTTAAACAAGTCAGGAAAATCTTTTATAAAATACTGGTATCTACATTTTAATAACCGTACCTACGTTAAAAAAAAAAAAAAAAAAAAAAAAAAAAAAAAAAAAAAAAAAAAAATCCGCTTTCGGAAGCTACCATTCTTGTGTCAGCGCTCACGTCTACTATTCAGGGAGTGGTGCTGAAGGAGCTAGTGACGTTCCTCTACTCTTAATAGTTATTAAAAAAAAGTTGTAGACGAAGTTGCAGCGATTTATTTTTCAAATAAAAGTTATATTCATAAAAAAAAGGAAGTTTAGCTTTTGTTGTACGTTTTTATAAGATAGAGCAGATGAAATAGGATGTATTTATTAAATATTTTTTAAGTAAATGTTGTTTAAACAGGTATCGAAAATAACGTGTTAGTTTATTGATTGCAGCGTATTTCTTCACACTTGCAGAGCTACTGGCTGAAGCATCTATTACATTCAATTAGGGCGTCTAGTCCTGAAGACCGGGATAGAAAGTATTCATATTACAGAAATACAGAAAAATTACAGAAAAATTATTAAGGGTAGGTACAGAGCACTGTGTCAATCATTTATTGTATAGGAGTGTATGGGCGCAACTGACACTTTGAGGTAAAAACACCAGGGTGTCAATTTGATCCTTTTTTTATTTCAAAATTTCTCATTCCTACCAGAAAATTCCTATACTATTCTTTTCTTTATTTAAGACAGACATTTAATGTTTACATAAAGAAAAAGTTCTTCTTTGAAATTTTCCGGTATGAAATCGAAATTTTGAATTAAAAAAATCCGCAAAACTGTCAAATACTGGAAATACATAAAAAGAAATGGAAAAGGAGTTTTTTGCGGGGGATTTTTTGTAATTCAAACATTTCGATTTCATACCGGAAATTTCAAAGAAGTATTTTTTTTTCTTTACGTGATCGTGAAATGTCTGTCTTAAATAAAGAAAAAAAAATAGTATAGGAATTTTCTGGTATGAATGAGATATTTTGAAATTTAAAAGGGACAAATTGGACCCCTGGTGCTTGTACCTCAAAGCGTCACTTTCGCCCATACATTCCTATAATATAAATGATTGTTACAGTGTCCAGTACCAACCCTTAAATTTTGTACCATGAATTTAGAATCACTCTGTATATATTTTAGAAATGATTCTTTAAATTTCATAAACATATTGGTTTATCAAATGTCTGAAGATAAAAGAACTTTTTTCAGATTTATGGTTAACTCGGAAACCAGTTTTGCAAAAATAAATAAATAAATAATAATAATAATGATAATAAAATAATCGGCCGTACGGCTGATAATGCAGACTGGTAACTGATGGTTAAAAGAAATTTTTCGTATCAGGTACAATCTGGTAAATGGGTAAATATCCAAAGCAATATGCTTTTCATCCAATAAAGGTAAATTAAATATTAATGTAATCCTTTATCTACTGACGGTACTTGTCAGTATCATTAAAATAACTTGTTATAAAATTCATTTAATACATCGATTAGTAATAATACAGTTTAGAATGAGTTATAGATGCATCGTTTTATCTTGTTCTAAAAGCATTATTGGTTACACACAAAAAAAATATTTTTTAAAGGATGATTTCTTTTGCCTTTGCACCTTTTCAGCTTTCTTGGCGTTGGGAGGAAGGGAATGGGGTTTTTTTTCAATTCGGGAATACTTCTATATTTCTATTGTAAGAACATTCTATTTGTATATTTCCTAATTCTACAAAATACTAAGAAAAATGTTTAAAATAAAAGATTTGAGTGGGGTTATAAAAATTGCACAAAATCCCTATCAATTCAAATTGAATGAATCCTTCTAAATCCTTCAATCTTTCTAAAATCTTTCTAAAATTTATTAAATGATTATGTAAATCTTCTAATGTAGTTTCAAAAATTGGCGAAAAATGCTTTAGAAGGTAAAATTTTCATGAATTCATAATTCAGTACATAAAGAGTTAAATAATTATTTACTATGTGATTAAATACACATTGCTAAATGATATACTTCGTTAAAAACATTAAATTTACACATAAAAAAATTTGGTGCAATTTTAATATTTACAATGTAGAACATCATTTAGCAATATGTATTTTATAACATTTATCTGATTACTTAAATTGTAGTTAATGATGATTACTTAAATTATGTAATGGTCCATACCTTTATAATATGAAACATCAACATTTAACTAGCTCACATTATGGAATTGAATATTTTTAAATCAATGCCTAATGCATATTATTTTATTTTATTATTTCTAACACAACTTCTTTTACTGAGTACATATACCCTTTCGGTAATAATACAAATTATTAACAGATAACATTCGAAAAAGATCGAAATGGTAAAAATTTTATTTCCGTTTTTTTCTCCGTTATTTTCATCAACCATTTATCTTATACCCATCTTTTCTGACGAGAAAGACATGAACCTAGATTCAGTATAGGAAAACGATTAGAAAAACATCAGTATAGTTCTTATACCTGTATCTCGCAATCTCGCCAGGGAAAAAAAAATTAATGTCAGAAAAAAAAATTCTCTGAATTTAATGTTGTATGTTTGCAAAATGTTTTTGGGTTTATTTATCTTATGATATTTTTTTTTCAAACATTAAGGATGGGAAGTCAGGTGATTATAAATTAAATTTCTTAGTATATATTTCTATGTATATTACAAATATTATAACTTTTCGTTTTAGAATCGAATTTAATAGCTTGGCTGTAAAACGACACATTTTAATTCGCATGTTTAAAGGAGTTTTTTTTTTATAGTTAACACAGACAAAAGAAAACTTAATATGCAGAGTGCCCCCAAAAAATTGAAACAGTCTTTTATTTTTTAACTGTTCCAGATACGTAAGCTATGTAAATTGCAAAGTTGTTCAAAAAGGGGTAAGAATTATAATTATATTATTGAAATAGTTCTGCTTTTAATTTTCAAAAAGTTAAACTTTTTAAATTTTTATACGGTCCCTCAGTCCTATAAGTTACGTTTAGAAGACCTTTCGCCATATTTTGAGAAATACAATTGTAAAAATTCCATTCTACTACTACAACCAAAACTCCCCGAATTATAATACTTTGAATTTTATGAAATTTCACTGCCGGCAAACGTGTCACTTTCTTATATTCACATTCTCACAATCTTTTGACATTCATGCTCCTGAATAATAATATTTTATTTAATAAACTTTACTTTTTTCTGTTTTTTTTTATTTCATATACTGGAGAAAATCCTAATAACAATATTAACGCGATAAATAAGTTTTGGACGATGTTGGGGGGGGGGGGGGGGGGTCCAAGTACCAGGAAAACTCATCTACCGTCCCGTGTCCCTGATGCTGATTTTTAAGTTTGGAGCTGTCTGTATAAAATTGTTTCAATAAAAATCATTTGATATAATTTTTTTCTGAAACTGGAACTATTGTTTTATATAAATATGTAGTTTTATATAAATATTGTTTTATATAAATATGTCTAAAGTTCCTTGACAGGAAATTTACTGTAGAATTTAAATCAGCATTTAAATATGAATTTCAAGCATCGTGGCTTTATTGGAAGTCTCATCGTCCCCAAGGTTTATTCCTGCACTTTTCGAGGTAAATTTAAAAAAAAATTTAATTTAATCGAATGTTAACAACTGTTTCTAAAAATCAATGAACATTGTGGCTGTCACTTAGTCTTAACATGATTTTCCTAAACATAAATGGTAATTTTCCTTACCGTTCCATCCTTACCGTCCCTTTTTTTACCATTTCGTTCCGTTTTTCCAATACCATCTCCCTTTTATACCTTACCGTCCCTTCTTTAACACGCCTTTAAGACATTGTTGTACAAAAATTCTGTATTAAAAGTACTACATTGTTAATATGTCTTATTTGAATGTCCTGTGGGTACTATGCAAATTCATTATAAGTAAAAATTTAGAAGAAAATAAAAAGTTATATGAGTAAAACGGTAAGGAAAATTAAACTCGCAAGTTTAATTTAAACTTCAGTTAAATAAAAAAAATTTTCGCTGCTGACCATTTTTTCTTTATTTTGAATCATTAAGGCATTCGTCTATCAGATTAAAATGTTATTTTAGAAAGTTTAATTTCGCCAGATTTTTTCCCCTAAAGTCAAAAGATTGTGAGGATGCCCCATATACAAGCAAAAGCCGCGGCTTTGCTCACATAATAATTGAAATATGCCAATTGATATTTATTATGTCTAATTTTTACTAGAAGAAATCATACTTTTAGGAATAATTCAAAAATTACTAATTAAGCAACAGTTCCACAAAAGTCATTATTATGCTGCATTAGGCAGAAACGAGATTTAAATTAATAAGAAAAACTAATACTAATAAATAAATGATAATTTAGAAGGCATTTTGAAGCCTTTATGCCCATTTCATACACTCGTTTCAGTATTCATTTGAAGTTTTGATTTTTTTAAAAACCGTTCTTAGTACGCATTTACATCTTAAAATTAACCATCGTGTCCAATTCCAAGCTTCTTGTCTAACGGTCTTGAAACTTAACTTAAAGTCTTGTAACTTAAAAGTCGAACTTATGTGAGAATGCCTCTTATATTTTATAAGGAACTACCATGCTATATTTAAAGTTTCTAGCCTCTTCAGTATCACAGAAATCGCTATTTAGAACGTTGTTTGCTCATGCCATCTATTGGTGGTAGTGGCACTGACATAAAATATAGCTTATGTTTGAGTAGATTCTATCACGACCGGTTTGCAACCATTATTTTTTTAATCGGTTTGGTATTTTATAAGATTGGATAAAAATCATAATTTAGAACGCTGTTAGAACGCTTTTCGCTCAATTCATACTAAAAATTTTGGAATTTTTATTAGTATAGATTTATACATCACTATTATTGTAACTTTTGTTGAATGAACGTTTCAGCAGACCATTACGTTATTACTTTCTATTACGTTATGCATGTTATTTTTCCCTTCGTGCTATGTTATTTTCACATTACTAGTAGCATCTTCATGATGATATTTCATCATGGAAATAGATTTCATCATTATCTCTTAATTTTTTTCACTTGAAAAAAAGTTAAGATAACATAATTTAAATATCATGACTGTCAAAGGTTTTATTATTGTATATTTGACGTTAAAATTAAATTTAACTAACCTTTAGATAGCAAAATTCGTGACAAAATGTCGAAGAAAATCACTATCTCTATTTTTATACATGAGGCAGATGACATCGATCTGTCATCTTCCTTGTATATTTAATTCTCGCTTCTTTTATATCGGATCATAAAGATATTATAAGTAATAGGATCCATATGTTTTTAAAAACAGCCACGGTCGGTATATATCATCCAATTTTATTTTATTTTTGTTTTGATAATAGCTCATTAAAAATTTATAGGTAAAAGTTTTGTAACTTTTATCATAGTACTTTGAAACAGTACATGAGAGAAATATGTAACGAAAACTGCTACTATTACATTAAAAATAAATGCATTTCAGCTTTCTGCTGTTAAAAAAACCTTATCATATTTGAAAACGATGATTTTGTACCGTGATTTCAAACAAAATGAACATATTGTTTTGATAAAGGCAATTATGTTTAATTCAACAAAACCAATGCCGACCTATCTGATACATATATTCATATCTTCCACAGTATACAAATATATCTTCAATCTATAAATAAAGACTATTTCAGCGTCTGAGACAGCACTTTACTGTTAACACTCGTTGAGAAAATAGTACAGAATCTTTACTACTTCGGTTGGAACTTAATTTCTAAAGATCTATAGCATATCAAAATCTCCCGAGGCACTTAACTCAAATTGACCTCGCGTATAAGAGAATGTTGTTACCATCAAGAGAAAGGGGAAGATTGAAAGATTGCCTTAAAGTAATTGAGCGTACAAAAATAACTTTTCTCTTTCACTTTCCTAGAAGAAAATTAGATGATAGTCTTAGATTATCTGCAGTTTTCTGTTACAGATAAATACCTTTACCAGGAACATATGCATAGGAAATCCTGACAATTAAATGTCTGCATAATTACATGGAATATACATATAACAAATAATTACATGGAATGACAATTAGCAATTTCCTAAAATTATTCTAAGCAACTTCTAAAGAAAGTTTCTTAATACGGAGAACTGTAACATAAAAATTAACATATTTGGCTACATTGCATGTAAAATTATGTTATTCAGCTGAAAATGTTTACTTGAGAATAGAAATAGTAGAGAATCTTTACTACTTCGGTTGGAACTTAATTTCTAAAGATCTACAGCATATCAAAATCTCCCGAGGCACTTAACTGAAATTGACCTCACGTATAAGAGAATGTTGTTACCATTAAGAGAAAGGAGAAGATTGAAAGATTACCTTTAAGTAATTGAGCGTACAAAAATAACTTTTCTCTTTCACTTTCCTAGAAGAAAATTAGATGATAGTCTTAGATTATCTGCAGTTTTCTGTTACAGATAAATACCTTTACCAGAAACATATGCATAGGAAATCCTGACAATTAAATGTCTACATAATTACATGGAATATACATATAACAAATAATTACATGGAATGACAATTAGCAATTTCCTAAAATTATTCTAAGCAACTTCTAAAGAAAGTTTCTTAATGCGGAGAACTGTAACATAAAAATTAACATATTTGGCTACATTGCATGTAAAATTATGTTATTCAGCTGAAAATGTTTACTTTAGAGTTGATAGCATCCGAAAAAGCTGATTAACAATTTGGCGTTCGTATGAAGTTTATACTACATAGGTGTCATGCTGGTCGGAAATAATTTTCGTTGAAGGAACATAATATGCAAGATTGTGAAGGAAAAACAAAATTTATTAATTCTTTTTGAAACTTTAGATATAGGTAACAAAATAATCTGTTTTAATTTTATGTAAAAATTATATTTTATAGTATTCCACCGTGTGGTATCTTTCAAAGCAGTCTCAAATGGGCAGCCCTTGATTTTCTGTTTGAACATATAGAACAATCTATACTCCTTGCATCTTATCTTATCTTTTTAGGGTTTCGTTCATCTGACGAAACCCTATTCGTCTAAACTCCTGTGTCAGTCTGTCTGTCACTGAGCCCTTTCTCAGAAACTATATATGTTGGAGACTTGCAATTTTGGATACTTACAGCTGAACACCTCACATCAAACCACAAATCATAAAATTTTGAAAAAGTCTTATATTTACCCGTCTAGGCTCTAACTTGTATATTTTAAGCTTTTTTTCTAACTGATCCCCTAATTAAAATAAAGACTTGAGATTTTGGATACTTATAGCTGAACACTTGCGATCACACGACAGATCATAAAAAATTCAAAAAGTCTTATATTTACCTCACCGGTCTCTAACTTGTGTATTTTAAGCAATTTTTCTAACCTACACACTTTTCACCCGAGGGGGGCACATTTCTAACTTTTGCCGACACCCCTTTGACCACTCTTTCATATTATGCACCATAGCCTTACATATTTCGGTTCCACTTTTTACCTCTAGGGGGCGCCTAACTATCTCGGGTGCTATGGGCCCGATCCCGTCAATTAAGATATCTACGGATAGGTTGTAAAACGGAGTTTCGTTCATATAGAGGTTTGTTTAGAACAGAGTGTGCCCCCTGGTTGCGAAATGTGGAATTAACAGATTTTGCAAAAGGGTAAAGTGTTTTGAAAGGAATATTAAACGAAATCCTCTGTGCGATTTCTGATCACACTTACCCCTTTGTTTAAACTACTTTCAATTTCACGGTACACTTCTTTCTTTTTGCCATTTTAGAGTATTATTTAAAAAACATTTTAAGAAGCGAAAATGCCTCATGACACTTCAACGCAATTTGTAAAATATTATTTCGAATTCTTGTATCTCCGAATCTGGTTGACTTTATTTAATTTAAAATCAGTAGGGTTCTTTGCTGTACTGGCTGAGAGCAGACATACGACTGGAACTGTAAAAAAGCTGTCGTGCAGACAGCAGAGGTACGATTGGAACAGTAAAAACTTTGTGGCTGAGGGTAGACATGTACAAGGGTTAATATACCGTGAACAGTACTCGGGAACGTTTCCAAACGAAACATTTGTTTCAGAATTGCTTTTGTAAATCGCAGATTTATTACATAAAACTTAAAGTCATAATTAACACATATAATGAAAGAGCAACTCAAACTGTTTTACCTACAAGCTTACAAGTGTTCAATGTGAGCACTTTCGTCACACGGCACACGTCAAATCGGTAGCTCAGTTCTTTCCAAACGTTGATTAGCAAAGAAGTTCTGTTCAGACTCTCACACTAACTGACGCCATGTGATTTCTACATGTCGGGGTTCATAAATTATCGTGTGTATGTTCCTCCACTACCAGCTGACCATTGCAGCTGTTGCAACGATGACTCCACAAACACTAATCAACATTTGGGAAGAACTGAGCTATCGACATAGTGTGTGCCGTGTGACGAAATGTGCTCACATTGAACACTTGTAACCTTGTAGGTAAAACTGTTTGAGTTGCTCTTTCATTTTATGTATTAATTATAATTTTAAGTTTTCTGTAATAAATACTATTAAGCGTTAAAACCCCGATATTCATTTAGAAACACCCCGTATTTCTTAACATTTTTAATATGGGACAGGGAAAAAAGCAATTATACCAATTCTATTTAAATTTTTACTAAAACTTTCATTATACACAGACTTTTTTTTTTTTAAGTTTTCTTTAGGGATTTTTATAGCATCGATTTTTCACATTTTTGCACAATACCTTAAAAAATAATATCCGGACAATGGCCATTGCTCCAATTCATTAAGTCTCAGAAAAAAACGAAAACTGCTAGTTTATTGTGGAAATTATGTTTCCTTTCAATTTATGTTTAAATATATATGCTTAGGGGGTCGTCTTCATACAAAAATTGTACCAAACTTGGAAAGTCCTAATGCGAACACACAATTTTGACGGCGTATTTGTTTGTTTCGGTACATTTTAAGTCCATATACCAAAAGGGAAGTTAATCGGTCAAATAGTTAAGGAAATATTAAAGTTTAATATTTGGAATTCCTAATTTTAAATTTATTTTTAAACTTTGCAAAATAGATTGAAATGAGGATAATTTTTTAAGCGTAACTAAAAAACTACCTGAAGAAATGAGCTGTAATTTTGGATTAGCAAATTCAAAGCTTTTTGAAATCGATTTCTGTTCAAAAAAATTCATTGGTTACTTTTCATGTTTATTTCAAAAACTAATTTCGAAATTTATATATTTTTTAAATTAATTTTTGAAAAATAATATGATTTTTTTAACAGAAATAGAATTTTAGAAACTTCAAAGATGCGAATACAAAATCAAAGTTCATTCCACAGAATAGTTTTTTATCTATGCTTAAAAAACTAATCACATTGCAATAAATTTTGCAAAGTATATAAATGAATTTAACATAAGGTGCTATAAATTTTAAACCTTCACAATTCATTAATTATTTGGCCGACAGATTTCCCTTTTGGTAGCTGAAGATTAAATTTACCAAACAAACCAAATATGCCGTCAAAATTGGGTGTTCACATTAGAAATGTCAAAGTTTGGTACCATTTCTGTGTGAATACGACTCCTACACATTTTTTTTTTTTTTTTTTTACATAAGTTGAAAGAAGAAATGTTTTTTAACCGAATATCTATTCCTTTGCGACTTTTTGAAATGAGTAATGACCATGGTTCAGATCTTTTAGGGCGTATTGGTACATTTGTGATTAGAGAAGATAAATTGTTCTGAAGGATACGAAAATATTTTACCTTCATTGACACCCTAAATTATTCTTATCTGAACCTGCTTGTTTTGAAATTAAAACAAATTACGGGAAAAAAGAGCGATGAGTATTTTTTTTGTAATTGCAAATAAGGGAAAAACATATGTTTTAAGTTGTTGCGTATAATATTCTTCGGATAATAAATTTTATATACTTTTTCTCCTTCTTCTATTTTTCCCTTTAAAAATAATGTTAATTATTGCTGATATCTTTAATAGTTATCAGCTATTTCTGCATGCTTCTATTATTTGTTCAATTTTTTTCATCAAAACTTTTTTACAGCTAGATAAATTCATTTTAAACTGAAATAAATCTAGTTTATACATTAAATTTCTAACCCATCTAACCTTTTTTCCATTTTAGTTATCGAAAAGGTAATTTAAAACAATATTTCGAAATATAACTTCAATTACATTTCAATTATAGTTATTTCTTAAACTAAATTAATAATTTATAAAAAGGATAATAGGATTGCATACTTATGAAACAATTTAATTTCATTTTCATTTTTCGGTAACAAACATATTTCATATTTTCTGTATTTTTATTGCATCCACATATAAAATGAATGTAAAATAGCGTTTAATTTAACTTGATAATCTTCTGTCCTTACTGTTTGAAATTAACTTGGTAATGTGACTATTACAATTAAAAGTTAGTAAGAAAATATGAATTTTAAGAGTAATTTAATGAACGTATTGACACACATTTTACCATATTTACTTCATTATATATATACTTAGATAGATTAAAAAAAACTCTATACCTAATACATAAATAAAAATAAAATGAGATAATATAATTGTGTAAAAAGGTAATATGTCAACAAAGTATGATGTTAAACTTAATATCAACACAAATATAATTTATTTTCTCTTACTGTATATGTAAGAAAGAATGGGAAGAATACCAGAATTTTCGTAAAGCAATATTTGCTTTATTTAATGAAAATAATTCAGTGTTTAGATACGGTGACCGTTACTTTTCGAAAATTCTGATATTCAAACATCATAAATCCTCTGCGGCATACGAAACCTTTTTTAACTTTTTTTTCCGCCAGTTTTTGTATATTAAATCAATAATTGAAAACACTAAATTTAGGCATTCCATGACACTCGGGGTTTTTCAAATCAAACGATACCTCATTTTAAAAAATCAGTTTGATTGTAATAAATAATACAGATGGATGTAAGTATGGGCATTCTATTGACTATTTTTTAGGTTATCCTAAATTGTTTAGAGCTGTGTGTAATGAATTAGGGCCAAATTCTATGTTACCCTATTTGCTAAAATCGATCCAAACGTTTGGACTGTGGAGTAAAAATCATGAAAGTGCATCACATACAGCCGGGCAAACACACGAAATTTTTGATTTCGCCGAGTCGAATAGAAATTATTTTAATAAATAACTAAGTTAACATAATAAATAATTATTGAACATTACATCAACGGTTGATTAAATCAAATCAAATTATTTATTAATCTTTAAATTTGAAGGATGTTTCTTTAATAAATGAACATTTTATTTAATCATTAACTTAATTAATATTAGGAATATACAGACAGAATAGAAAAATCCTGCGCTTCAAAATTAATTTTAATATTTAAATCTAATCAACTATTAGAATTAATCAACCATCAGAAATATTTGGTAAGTAATCATGGAAAGTAACCAATCGAAGTAATTTGCAATGAATTTTATAATTAATTTTCATCATGCTATTGATCATGCAGAACACTTAACGTACAGTAAATTCTTAATAAATGCGACTTCTTAACATTCCGCAATTTTAATGGGACAGTTCTTTAAAATATACACTTAATCAGAATCATATGTGTTTATCCCACACAAATCAAATTCTAAACATTTATCTAATAGTAAAGACATAATACCATGCAATATCTCTAATAAAGGTAGGAAGCGACACAGAATTTCATTTTCTTATTTATAAATATTTTTTCGCTTTATTATGAAATGTGTGTACATGCGAATATGAATTTCTAAACTCGGCTTATCCAAAATGAAAAAAAAAAAAAAAAAAAAAAAAAAAGGACTAAAAAACCCTAGTAGCACAGTTTCGTTTTTAAAACGATGAAAAAACGACAACGCATATCGTTGAAAAGACGGTATTCGTTGACGTTATAAATTCGAAAATATGTCTCGTTGATTCGATTATTTTCCGACGGTTAATTTAGCAAAATTTTCAACGCGATAACAACCGTCTTGAAAACGTTGTTTAAAGCTCAAATATCATAGTTAGTATTACTATTTTTCAACGTTATTTTAATGAGAATAAAAACGTAAAATAATAATAATAATAATGGGAGTATATCCGCAATACTACCTCGTTAATTTTCCCTTTTTTCAACGGCACTTTAACACTTTAAAAACGTTTAAAATTAAGAATAAATCCGCAATATTGTCTCGTTAGTTCCACTTTTATCCAAGGGCAATTTAATGTCATGAAAAACATTTAAAAATTAGAGGAATATTAAAGGGGAGGGGGTATATAACACTTCATAAGAAAATAAAAAATTTTTAAGCTAAATTTAAGATTACTAATTTTGTTAACTTTCCTTTTCATATTATGTATATATATCTACTTAAACTACTCGCTTATCTACTTCAAAATTGCAGTTTTTTCGCGATTGATGAAATTCGCGTTTTTCCCATCATCTGTTAACAAAATTGATGATTTTTCTGTGAAAAATAGACAACATTGATTTTTTTTTTCGGCAATCATTTGTCGAAATTCCAATATACTTTATGTCCGAATTTTCAGATTTATGACAAATTATTTTTTTTTTAATCTTTAGAAAATTCGGACCAGAATCACCCCTGCCCTCAAAGATTTCAATTGATAAAAGAGGCATTTGACAATAAAAATGTTGCAGTTATTAGATTTATCAGTTGATTTTCTCAATATTTCTAATATAAAATTATTTTAGCATATATGAGCTCAACTATAAGTACAAAACATGTTTTGAAATTTCTGCTTTTAAAATTTTGTATTAATCAGTTCTCATATACTATCGTGTTATCTTAAAATACCAGGGTGTAAAAAAATCATGATTTAAAAAAAAAAAAATCATGATTTTTTTAATTTATATCAGATTTTTTATATTTTTTTCCTTGTGTTAAAATATTAAACATCTACTAAGAATTAAACATTTAAAAAATGAATAACCCTCCAATTACTAACATAATCCATGTTTTTTTGCTTTAATTAATAAAATTTTAATTATGTGATTATAGAAATTAAAAAAAAAAACTGTAAATTAAAAATTTCTTTAGTAACATATAACATTATGTGCACTAATATTTTGTAATAATTATGTAAACCAATATTAAATACTGCTTATATTTTAAAGTGATTGATAAATTGCATTTAATTTTAAATTGATGATACAGATTAAATTTTGTGATTATTAAACAATTAACTGTTTAATTAAGAACACAATCTATATTTTTGAAAAAGTGGTTGAAAAAAAGGTGATAAATAATCGTTTGATAAATTCATAAAGCGGCCAATAATTTTACACAGGTTCTAAAGCATATGTATATCAAATTGATAAAAAATTGTAGCGATGTATACAGCAAACTCGCACATAATTTATAAATAGATTACAAAAATTTTATTTTGAAATTTAAATCAGATTGTTTCCGCAATCCATTAAAGTATTTGAATAGCTACTAAATATTATAATGAGTTATTTAACATTTAGTTAGATGTTTTTTAAATGTATCATACTTCTTTTTACACAGTTTAACATTGTTATAATTAACAATAACAAATATTACATTTTTTACAAGTGATTTAGTGATAATTTTCATTACTGATTATAATGCCTTTTCACACTATTTTAAAAGATCAGAAAATATGTGATTTTATCATCTGATTTAAATCCGTTGATTAAAATCATTGACACTCTATTGCTATGTTTATTGTATATAAAAGAATGAATAACTTGATTATTAAAATGAAATTATGACATTGTAAGTTATATTAGATTTAAATATCATTTTTAAATTAAATGATTTTTATGTTTGTTAGATAAAAACCATGCTTTTTTACAAACTTACTGTACTTAAATTTTTCACAATACTCAGGAATTACATTTAGAAACAATTATTTAAAGCTTTGTTTTGTGTATTCATAAGTCACAATACCTGTAGAAACTTTCCAAATTATGTTCATCTTAGCTTTGAATACTTTTTTATGTCATTTTAAACATTCAGAAAATTTTTGATTTTAATCATTTTTTTTAAAAAAAATCACTTGATTAAAATCATGACTTAAATCGCTGATTTAAATCGTTGACACCCTGTAAAATACACTGAAAAAGAATGTTATTTCTCAAAATCCTTTTTATAAGTAGAATTCTTGTTTCTGAAATATTTATTCCACTGTTTATTATTACACTAGAGAGTATCCATTTATCATACTTTCTCAAAATTTATGATAATGAGTGTAGGCTTTCTTCTAACTTTTTAAATTGCTAATTTAATTTGTTGTAGTTTGGATTAAAAATAGGATTGAATACATAAGTACACGTTGTATCCAAATTTTATTGTGTGCTGGTAGTCCTAATTTTTTTTTTTTTTTTTAATGGCTAATACGGAGATGAAACCACATGCTTTTTTAGAGCTTGAGAATTCTACTTTGGTTCTACAATTACAAAAAAAATTCTTTTTCTCAACGTGGTAATTTGAAATTCTTATTTTTAATATATATAAACACATATTGTAAATATATATATTTACATAAATTTAATATTTTAAGAAATCGTTTTCCATTATTTAACCCTTCAGAGGGATAAAACTAGAAAAAATTTGGTGGGGAAAAGGTTATAAAACTGCTTTTCCAGATTTGAAACCAACACTTTTAAAAATTCAGATAGAATCCAGCATTACAGAAACAACTGTTTGCCCCTGATAGGGTTAAAAATGACTAAAAAAAAGTACTTGACCAAGCCTCAAAAAATCCTCTGACCCAAACATAGGCAGGCAACGAAATTTGCTATTTTCTTTTCGCAATAGTCTGTCAGAATTAGCAATGTTTTTTTCCCTGCAAATTTCTTTTTTTTTTTTTTCTGCTATCATTTTGATAAATTTCGCATCATTTTTCATTATTTCTCCAAGAAAATCTGAATACTCTATTACATAAAATTTCAGCTTGAAAAGGGCTATTTTACAATCTAAACTACTTTTGTACAGATAGAGGCGGTGATAGAATTCAAATAATCTAAGAACTCGTTTGCTGCCCAAATGTTAATATAAATGAGATTTTAGTATTGCATATATAGTTTTAACAACTGGTTCGCCAAACTCAACACAAATTAACCAGTTCTACCGAACCGGCTGAATCCCACCACTGAATAGAGGGGAAGATCTAGATTCAAATTTACAAAATATCATGAAATACTTGGGTACAAGTAATTTCTTTTAAAGGAGATCATGTTGAGGGTAAAAGGATTTTTTTTAAATTCCAGATTGATACACTCAAATGTTAATAACTTTATATACATATTTGCAAAAATACCAATAGTACAGAATGCATAATTAAAACTGTCTTCCTTAAAAATATTAATAGCTATTAAGTTAACTTTGAAGCTGTTATCTGCAGTAAAATTCTTTTAAATATTGCATGCAAATTGCATTCAAAATTTTCAAAGCCATTTTTGTTACGATTTAAATATATCTCTTTTTTTTGTGTGAAAGCATAGAAAATTATTTCATTCATTGGTATTATATATTTTTTACACAATAGCTTTCACTACTGCACAGTTGCAAATACTTAGGAGAACTGATAGGAAGGGTTGAGGAAGAAGAAATTAAAAAATTATACAACTGTACACAGCAAACTAATAAAACCACTGTCAGTAAAATGTTAAAATTAGTGTATTTTCTTGTTGTGAATGTTTCTGTACCTGAACATAATTATGTAGTTATAAACTCTGTGAAATCTGCACTTTGAAACTGAGTGTATGATGAATTATACATTTTGACGGATTATAGATCATACCTTTGTTTATATTTTACTTTTTTAAATTACTATAAATTAGGAACAAATACACTAAAATTACAATGCAATACTGGTATAGTGTATTTAATAACTAAGATGAAGGAAAATTTAAATTATAATACATTTTTTACCGATTATTCTTTATTTTAAACATTGACAAAACACAATGATAGTTTTTTAATTTTTTTTTTTTAGTGTAAATGTATGAACACAGTATTTCTTGCTCCAAGATAAAATTTTGTTACTCAAGAAAACTTTAAATATTTATATCCATTTTATATTTAAGAATTTATTCACTGAAAAAGTGATAACTGAGAAGAAAAAAAAAATTAACTTTATGTGTTCAAATGTTAATGACAATTTTCATCGTTAACATTCCAATATGAATGGCAGATAATAGAGAATTGTGGTTTATACATTGGCAGATTTCACAGAATTGACTGTACTTTCAAAATGAAGTAAATTTTGTTACAAAAGATCAATATTGAACACAACTTTTAAAGATGCATCAATAATCCTATGGATTACTAAAAAGTGCTCAAAAATGAAAAACAACTTCTAAATATTAAATAGTAAGAAATCAGTAACTCATACCTTCATACTAACAGGGATAATAAACTTTTCAAGGAGTAGAATCATTTTTTATCATTAATCATCTATAAAAGGTTATTTAATAATTCAATGTTAAGAAATCATGACAATAGAATGCGTTAAAGAAAGAAAGCCAACATACTTTTTGCAACCATTTATTAAAAAAAAAAAAAAAAAAAAAAAAAAAATATATATATATATATATATATATATATATTATACAGATTTATTCAGCATTTTGTCTGAATATTTCTTTTTTAGAGGTGCATATTTAAGGAAAAGTGTTATGCAGTCTTCGACTTTACTCTCATCAAAAGGCTCTCCTACTTTAGCCCGAACAGCATCTGAAAAGAAAAGAGATTACTGAATTAAAGTAAACTCCCGACTATCTGGCTTAACGTGGCGGAAGGGTAGGCCGGAGTGCTATAAATATTTACTCACTTTTGTCCCCCATACACAGGATTATATTTAAAACAAACGTTACCCATTTTAAGATAAGTTTTATGTATAAAGTACATACAGTTTTAAAACAAAGCCAACATGTTGACTGGTTCTTTGCTTTTCTTATATCCTGCAGCTGCGGCTGTTTTCTTTAATGAAAAAAGGTTTTATAGAAAATATTTATAATTTAAACCGCCCTTTCTGTCTATCATTGCTCTGATATTACATTCTGCAATCCCTTCTTGCTCCTTCCTATCGTAGATAGCCCTTTCCCACGGACGGGAACCTATCTCTCGGTCGTTTGCAACATTCCTCATTTTTTTAGTAGGCCATATAGTCGGGAGTTTACTGTACAACATAATGAATAGATACGGAGGCTAAAGAAATATCGCTTGATGAAATTTGCCTATTCTCCCCTGCAATTGATTGATATTCACAATAATTTTCTGCGACCATTTCCCTTTAATTATTTGATGAAATTCACATTTTTCACAATCGTCTGACAGTTTTTCTGGTGATCTTTTCACAAAATAAGTTCTCGTGATTGATGCCCAAAAGCAGAAAATTCTCCAAGTATCTGCAACAGATATTTCAGGGAGAAAAAATAATCTGCTGATAAGATATTTTTACAATTGAAGTGTTAATCAAACAACCACTTATCTGCAGTGTTTTTAAACATTTTTTAAAACTTCTGCTTTCATATTTCTTTTAATATGCAGCCTAAATGTGCAGTTGGTCACATGAAAGAGAAGGTCAAATGTGAAAGCAAGAGAAACTGAATTTGGCCCTGTTTATACTCATGTTTGTTTTACTTTGCCCAATACCACTGCCCCTCTTCTCCCTCTTAAAAATGTCAAACTATTTTAATGCAAATTTGCATCAATCCTAAGGATTCAATTCAATGCCAAAAAAAAAAAAAAAAAAAGTAGAATATTTGCCGTACTAAAAACCTTAAAATGAAATTATATAAATAGCTATCAGTATATAAAATTCAAAGATTTCTAAGTACTATAAAAATAAAACAGCAAATTTTGCAAGAAATAATAAAATCATTTAAAATTACTTAATAACTGTTTTAGTTTTTAAACAGAATAAGCTAATACAAAATTTTAGCAAAGAAAGAGCTACATTTTGACACTTATTTTTCTTATAATACAACATGTTAAAATGATGTGCATCAATTTTTAGATGTTTTTAATGCTAAATCATTTAATATGTGAATAAAATGCATCATTTTCAGTTGATTATATTATGTTAGGCTGAGTTTGTGACCTTTTGAAAACAGGGGTAAAAAAAACAAAAAAAAAAAAAAACATGCGTGAACTAAAAAAAACCCCCACTTTTATACATGAAGGACAGAACATTTTTTTTAAACATATTCATTTTAAAAGGGAAAAATAAATTATGTATATTTAATGCATATTTTGGTATTTTTAAAAATTGTACAAATGTACGGGTCATTCCATGTCAAATCAACCAAAAAATTTCAATTTTCAACCTGACTATTTCAGATTTCAATGAAATTGTCAGGTATCATTCTCTCCGGTGATATAAATGAGAATACAATTTTATAATTTTTTTATCGCGTTAAATTTTCATACAATTAATTATTTAAAATTTTGAAAAATCATTTTTTGGGTTGCATAAATTTTTCAATTTTGAATTTCTCAAGTTCTATCAGGCATACAGAATTTTATGACCCCTCATTTTAAAGAGAATTTTATAAGTTTTAATTTGATACCCAAGTTGACTATGCTCAGTTAAAAAAATAAATTTAAAATTTTTTAAAAATGTAAAAAATTTTTAGATGGTGTTTTTTAAAAATTTTGAAAAAAATGTATGTTTGTTGTAATATTATAAGCTAAAATTTCTGAAATTTTTAGAGTGGGATCTCAATGGGATCAAGAGTTGTGAAATAAAAACTGAAAATTACCACTCAAATAATACAGTAAACTCTGTCTAAGGCGGAATCGGCCGGGACTGAGAAAAATTTCCGTGGTAGACAATATTCCGGTTTATGCAAAAAAGCTCACCCCGCCCCCCCCCCAAAAAAAAAAATCCCTGCAAGATGACGATCTTTTATTGATTCTCCTGACTAGAAAATCGGTTGAAAACTGAAATTTTGAAAGATCCTTTGTCTTTTTAAAGATAAATGAGAAACTTTATTCAATTTCTTAGTACTGCTGTAATACATTCATATTGGAAGTTTATACACACACACACACAAAAAAAAAACTTCGAGAATGAGAAAGAACGCTATAATTTTGAATTTGAGTACAATCTGAAAGTATAATGTATTGTACTTTCGAAAATATGTAATCATTTTCATAAATGTTCATTTTACTAGAAATATTAACTTTTAAATGCAATTTTGCATATGAAAAAATGGCATAAGCATAAATTCCTTAAAATTTAAAGTTTCTGTTCTTTTGAATTAACTTTTTTAAAAGCTTACGGAATTTTAGCTAACATGCTCGACATTGAGTTATTTGACTTATCAGTTTTAAAGTTTAATAAACAAAACGCTTTTCATTTTTAAATTATCCTTTTTCCGCCTTATGCAAAATTTTGGTTTCGGTGGGACCTTAAAATCCTTTCCGTTTCCGCGTCAGACAGATTCCGCCTTATGCAGCATGAATTAATGTAATTTTCTATGGGTTCGCCGGGACTTGAAAAAAATTCCGCGGTAGACAGATTTCCGGCTTATACAGGGTCCGCCATAGACAGAATTTACTGTACATAAATAACAAAATAGCTAGGATTAGATTGTTATTTGAATGGTAATTTTCAGTTTTTATTTCATAACTCTTGATCCCATTGAGATCCCACTCTAAAAATTTCAGAAATTTTAGCTTATAATATTACAACAAACATACATTTTTTTTCAAAATTTTTAAAAAACACTATGTAAAAAATTTTTAAATTTTAAATTTTCAAAATTTTTTAAATTTATTTTTTTAACTGAGCATAGTCAACTTGGGTATCAAATTAAAACTTATAAAATTCTCTTTAAAATGAGGGGTCATAAAATTCAGTATGCCTGATAGAACTTGAGAAATTCAAAATTGAACAATTTATGCAACCCAAAAAATGATGATTTTTTAAAATTTTAAATAATTAATTGTACGAAAATTTAACGTGATAAAAAAATTATAAAATTGTATTCTCATTTATATCACCGGAGAGAATGATTCCTGAGAGTTTCATTGAAATCTGAAATGGTCAGGTTGAGTCACTGGTTGATTTGACATGGAATGACCCGAACCTAACTTTTCTTTTTTTGCAAAAATAAAACCCATCCACTTAATTTTTAATACACAAATATAAAATGCATTTCTTCGTACATTTCATGCATTGTTTTAATGTTTACAAGCTTATTTACTTCATTTTAATCATTAATTTTTTAAAACAAATTTTATTTTAAGCAATTCTCAAGTCTACTGCTCAACAAACCGGAAATTCTCACACATTTACTAATTTTTAAACAAAAAGGCATATTGACAGGACTAAGTGATTTGGAATCAAAATGGATTTAAATTTGATAAATTACTTATTGAGTTATAAGTAATTTTGGGTCACATGTCAACTGATTTTTGCGTCTTTTTTTTTTTTTCTTTCTTTCTTTTGGAAATACGGTTCAAAATGATAACTTTGACAATATTTTCTGAAAAATCTTATCTTTACCAAAAAGTGAAAACTTTTTTGATTACAAAGTTTCTGAATTAACAAAACTTTTTAATTTCATGCTCCTTTGAACAAAGATGAATTAAAACTTGTGATTGAAAGGATTTGTTTTAAAAATCTAAATCGGACAACTGGTCAAATGTCATTAAGTTGATTCCTACAATTAAAATGTAAGACACTTAAAATTTTGCGAAAGGAGATATTTAGTGATAAGTAAACAAAATTTCAAGTCTCTCACTATACAGTTTCTGGGAATAAACTCTGTGACAGACAGGGGAATGAGATTAATAGGATTTAGTCAGATGAAGCCATAAAAACAGCTTACAAGAATTAAAATACTGAATGCAACCTCAATTAGAATTCATTGGCTTTTATTCGATATTCTGTTCAATAGGTTTTAGATTTTTACGAATTTAGAGCTAAGAATACAAATTTAATTTTTATATTTATATGAACCAATAGTAAGAAATTCTACAAGAGTTACTCAACATATATGTCACAACATCAGAAAGTTTAAAAAATTATTAGTAATTAAAGAAATACTTTTGATTTCTAGAAGCGATTTTACATGCTTTTTTTTTTTTTTTTAGGAAAAAATGGTTTTTTTTTTTTAAATTCTTGTTTAACTGGCTGCCATTTCATAATATATTGATAGAATCAAAAATACTATGCATTAAAATCTTAGGCAGAACAAGCTGTGAAAATGTGGCTATTTCATTTTTTTTATAATTTATTAAATTTTATATCTAAACAACATTCAAAAAGGTGTTTTTAAGAGTACAGCATATTACACAATGTATTTTTACAATATCTTAAAAAAAAAAACTACCAAGCATGCTACTAAAATGACCAAAAAGGAATCTATGCACGATATGCAAGGAAAGAATAAGATGCAATAAAAAAAATTTGCACATGGATCATTTTCTTTAAAATTATTATATAATACCCGATATACTGAATAATTTAAATATTACTAAAATTTTATTAATCAGTAAAAAATATCACATCAATTTAGTTTTCTATTTGTTTCTAAGTACTAACAGACAAAGATATATATATCTTTGTATATATGTACCGTACATCATACAATTGGAAATAATTATTAAAACTAAGTATTCGTGCAGTTAATAAATATATATAATGTAAATGTATTATATTAATGTAATTACTTACTTTAGCAAGATGAAAAGCACGTGTCCAAGATGTTTCACTTTCACAGAAACAATAAACAACAACACGTTGACTGCATGCAATCGCAATGGCGGTCGAATTTCCTCCGTGGAAGGAAGGAATGGATGGTTGTGCAGAAAATCCAAATTGCGCATGCGCGGCGTATTCCAAAATGAGTTGAGATAATTCAACGTTATTTTAACGAATTTTTCATCTCGGAAAAATACCTATTAAATCATTGTAATATAATATTTTCGCTCTGCAGTAAAGAGAAAATAGATAACGATGAAAATATCTATTTTAAAACGATGGGGAAAATAACGAAAATATCGTAACTATGAAACAACGTCTTTTAAAAGTTTTTCCTATGACGGATTTATTTCCAAATTTTTTAGTCTAAAATATTGCGAAATAAAAAAATAATTTTCAACGGACATAAAACAACGTAACCAATTTCCAACAGTTCTGACTTAATTTTAACGCTATAACAGCGTCATGTGCTACCTGGGAACGGAAATACTACTGGCAATCTAGACGCCAGTACTATTTCCGTATTTTTACCGAAATCCCCCCCCCCCCCCTAAATTACAGAAAAATTTCCGTTTTTCTGATTAAAAACAGAAATTTTTCTGTAATTTATGGGCGAAAATTCCCGTAAAAAAACGGAAGTAGTACTGGCGTCTAGATTGCCAATAGTATTTCCGTTTTTTTTTTTTTTACAATGAATCTAACCTAATAATAAACCTGCACACACACACACACACAAAAAAAAAAAAAAAAAAAAAAAAAACTACAATCTAATATCTAGTTTTATCTCGTATATCTGACACTGTAAAATCTCGGCTTACAATGTAAACCAATGGTATAGATAAGGCGAACTCACGTTATTTAATACATATATATATATATATATATATATGTATATATATATATTATATTTTTCAAATAAAAGTTCAATTTCTAAAAATGAAAAATTGTTACTTTTTGCTATGATTAAAAATTGATACATCTTCTGAAAGATTGACGCATGTTACATAAATTTTAAAACTTTTCACGATAGTTGGAAAGTGTTTATGATTTTGGTTTGTCTGGCCGTCTGTCTGTCTGTCCTCACGTTAACTGACGTAAATATATTCAGATTGCCGTGTAATTGATATATGTTACTGAGGTTTACTATGGCAGGTTTGGTATTGGAAATTAAATGTGCAGAATTTATGGTGTGTTTTTGAATTCAATTTTTTTTATGTATCAGTTGGTGTGTTTGAATTTTATAGATCATGTACAGAGATGTACAAAAGAATTCAAATTTGTTTCCTAGTGTAGACAGTAAGTGATGAAATTTTGTTTTCAAGTGCGTTCTCCAGATTGTTTACTTGGATATCGTCTTTTGTTGTAACAGTATTCTGAATATGTTGGAAAGTGTATCATAGTCTATGCTTGAGGTGAAATTTTCCTTCATTATTTCTTTCTTATTATTATTCTTTTCAGTTTGTAAAAGAATAAAAAATTATTTGTTTCGAGGAATTACAAGAAAAAGTATTTTTTCAAAAACTATAATTTATTTCAAAGAAATGAAAAAGTCATTTCTTATGAGTGGCAAAATAAAAGATGGCAAAATAATCTTTTTAGGTGCGTTCATAATTATCTAAATACGTATCTAAATAACAAATATGTATTCAAATTAAATTTTGAAATTTATTAAAAGCGATACTTTCGCACTGGTTTCGTTCCGGGAATTAATAGTAGAAGAAATCGCCTAACATTGCTATCCTTTTTTATTCTGATAATTTCATTCGTTTAAGAGTGGTTCGATTACGTGTAATAAATTTGTGTTTTATTTATATTTATTATTTTATTTTTACATTGATAAATTTTTAATTTCGTTATAGAATATAAGCCGGAAACAAAGTCTGAACTATTTTATTTATATTTATTAAGGTGCAAAGTGATTTATCTTTTGTAATCGTCTGTCTGCAAGTAGAAGATGTAAATATAAAAGAAATCATGCTTGAAAATAATTTTTAAAATAATAAAAACTGAATAAAGTGCGATACAGTTTTCAAACAAATTACAATATAGTTTTCAAACAAATTGCATTTGAAGGTACATTTTTTTCTCTATTTGACGGAGTAAAAATTAAAAATATGCAATATTTAGAAATTTAAAAAAATGCAGTAAACGTTAATAAAAATAAAATTTAATCGTCTGCTGTTATCAGCGTCAAAATAACGTCAGTAATACGAACAGAGACGTTTGTCCTCTATATAATACTAGTTGGAACCCGTCGAAATTCGACGAACTAAAATGTTAGAAATGAACTATCAGATCGAATTTATAACAAAACCTACAAAAATAATTGCAATAAAAAATTCATCTTACAATGGTTGTCTAACTTTTAAAACAAATAATATTTTTAACCTAAAATTACCAAAATATTATTTCCACAAACTTCAATGCCTATATTATTGAAAAATTAAACTGTATTAGAATACTTAATCAAGATGAGTAATTATGATGGAGTTATCAACTGAGGGTGTTATGTTTGCTTTTACGGTATGAAAAATCAGTAAAAAGGATTTCGCTTTGTCACATCATAAAATTTCCCCCCATAAAATCTAAACTGTACGTTATTTTCACATTCTCATAATTTACATACGCACCACTCAAATTCACAATTTGAAAGTATTTTTACGTGCAATAGATTATTAATGAATGTATTTCCAAACTTAAAGTCACGTTTGTCCGATACAAATTTTCATGTGAACATTCGCACAAATTTCAAGTTCTAATCTCAGTACCCGCGAAAAAAATTTCAGAAATTTGCCTTTAGTTGTCATAGTATTGGCCATTTAGTATTGGTCAAATATTTAGTTTTATAAAAAAAAAAAAAAAAAAAAAGAGTATTGTTTTAAATATGGCATCATTTTTACTCACTGAATCACTTTGCCTAGCGTCTCAAACTTGGTATCAGCGTAATATAAAAATATTGAAATGTAACTGATTTATGAAGAAGAATGCATTTTTATTATTGTCTGACGTCATTTTCTGTTCAAAAATTATAAAAAAGTTATTTTTTTATCTGTAATGTGAAAATGGCATCAATAAGGATATAATCAATAAAAAATAATAAACCATGACTATTTTCCCTTTACTTTCAATATTAATGGAGTACTTCAGTTGCCACAATTACAAAATTTGTATTAACCCTTAAAGCTCCGGCGTCTCTTACACAAATTTTATTCGATCGGCACCACTTTTTAAAAAGCAGTTTCCTTCAAGTACACAATTTCAAAAATGTTCTGATTAAATAAGGTGAATTTTATTTTCCTTTATTACTGGTAAAAAAACAAATTTTGCAAAGACTAAGGATGTCTACGCAGCGGAGCCAACTGAGTGGGAAGGGTTAAAAACTACAAAAAAATTAATATCTCAAAAATAAACTGAGATATAGCTTTCAAACAAATTGCATTTAAAAGCACATTTTTTCCCTGTACGAAGGTGTAAAAGTTGAAAACATGCGATGTTTAGAAGTTTAAAAATTTGCAGAAGCGAAAATTGTAAAACCAAAATTTCATTTCAAATTTCAACGTGTTGCCATTCGCAAAGACGTATGCGTTGCGCACAGATATGGTTGTCCTTTAAAATATAGATAGATTTTTTTAAATTTTGCACCAAACAAAAAATCCTGACGTAATTTAATCAACACATATCTAAAAGTAATTTTTAAGCCTCATAACTATCTGTATCATAGAAATTTAAATTTATCAATATAACGATATATAAATATATTTTAAACACTACGGTTTTTTAAATATAGCGATACTCAACCCTTTCGGGTCCGAGTTTTTTTTTTTCAATTTTGAGGAAAAAATTACTTTTACCTTAATATGTTAATAGTAGCTAACCAAATAGTTTAACGAACATGCCATTGTCTGAAATCTAATGAATGTAATTATTTTGCGTAAAATTCAATTCAAATTAATATGACAATATGCTAAATAAGAGTTTTTGGGGACGTTCAGAAGATATTATATTACAACAGGATTTAAAAGTATTACAAAATCCTCAAATGTTTTGCGTTTTATCACAAATGATTCGCTCAGAAAAGTAACCTATATTTTAAATTTAAAGAGTGGAATATATGTATATAATAAAAGAATCGTCAACGGTGCGAAGAGAACTAAGCAACTTTTATTATTATTATTATTATTACCAAATGTCAAAACGTAAATGAAATCGTAATAAGAAATGCATAGACACATGCTGTCATTACTACATGTATATAAGTAACAAAAGCAAATGTTAAGAAGAAAATAATACTCAAAGAAAAGGCGTGTACTAAATAGTACGCCAGACTCAAACGGGTAAAGGAGACTGGGTACTTAATAACGTTCGAAATGTCAATTTTGCGATTATTAGTTTGATAAATACAATTGGTTCTGCTGTTGATAAAACTGGATGTTGACGAATTCAACCCACAAATTCGGTGAGGTGCTACACTGTAAAAAACCCGGCATTTTCACAGCACAAAGTACTGTTCATCTCGCGCTTAAACTCGATCACAGTCGAATGTGCTGTAGCTTTCTTTGGTTTCTTGGCTATATAAACATGAAAAATAACAGTAGTTGCGTAAAATTAGCAGCACAAACTGCTGGCGTCCGAATTGCCAGCACATTGTGCTTGCAAATCTACACAGTATTTTTTATTACAGTGTGGTAGGCATGAAGAGGATGAAACTTTGCCATAGAATATTGTGTCTCAAACCGCTTATTTGATCACGAAAACAAGGTGTTTCATACTAACTGGGGTTGACGATAATAATTTTGAGAATAATAAATCTATTGCAATGAAAATGCAACGATATGCACCTTGTTTTGTGTGACATGTTATGACATCATGAAATGTTCTGCAAAAACAGGGTGCTCAAGTAACCGATGATGTAGTATGAACTGGTAATCGCAGTCCAAAATATGGAGCGTCAAGTGCGTATCGCTGATGCCTATGATGGAAACTTCTACCACTCTTTTTAGATTATCACATTTACAAAAAATGTGAGAATGTCTATTAAAAGTTTTATTATAATATACTTCAGTTTTCTGGAAGTTATTACCGTCAACCCTATTTGAGTTAAGATAGAACGTCCTATATTTTTGATTAAACACGCGGTTTGCGACTCTATCTTCTATGATAATTTTTCATTCTCTTGATGGCTACTATTACCCCTCTGAATTTATCGGTCGAATTTTTGTTTAAAAAAGACATATACAGCCATTATAGAAAGAAAATTCAATTTTCTTTATTAGTATGTAATCCAGGCAATAGGGGATTTTGCCTGGCAAAATTAATGGAAGTTCTGAAAATTGGCTTACTTTATGTTCTTTGGCTCGCTGAATCCGAATTTGTAACGTCCCACCAAAATGCCCTCAAATTTTGGTTAAATGCCCCCAAAAAAAGTTTTTATTAAAAAAGTCAATTTTTTTATTGTTTTAGGGGAAAAGTATCCAGAAATTCAGAAAGTAGATAAAATTTGCAACAAATTAGATATATGAAATTATGACTTAGGATGAAGGGGAAGGGGGGGGGGGATCTGCCTCGGAACATGCGCCGCTGTGCTGCGTGGACTAAGCTGCGCAATTCCACTTAACCACTCACACGTTTACATTCGCCCTCCCATCTGCCCTCCGAACTTTCTCTATAAGGTTTACTTTAAGTTTTTTGGGTCGCTGAATCCGAATTTTTAACTTTCCCTCAAAAATTTCCCCCCGAAACCCCCCCAAAATAGCTGTTTTTAACTTAATTTTTTTATTGTTTTAGTGGAAAAGCATTACGAAATTCAGAAACTAGATAAAATTTGCAACAAATAGGATATATGACATTATGACGTAGGGTAAACGGGGAGGGTGAGGGCTGCCTCTGAACATGCATTACGGCGCTACATGCACTAAGTTATGAAGTCCAGGTAATAGGGGATTTTACCTGGCAAAATTAATACTAGTTCTGGATTTCGACTCACTTTATGTTTTTGGGGTCGCTGAATCCGAATTTGTAACTTCCCACCAAAATTTCACCCGGCAACCCTCCAAAAAATTGATTTTTTGAAAAAATTTGGTTTTCGAGAAAAGCGCGCGGGGAATGTTCGAAGGCAACCTCCTCTCTCACCGTTTATCCTACGTCACAATGTCATATATCCTATTTGTTTCAAATTTTGCCTAGTTTCTGAATTTCGTAATGCTTTTTCCCTAATACAATAAGAAATTTAAGTTAAAAACAACTATTTGCGGGGGGGGGGGGGGCGGATGGGGAAATTTTGGGGGGAAATTAAAATTTCGGGTTCAGCGACCCAAAAAAATATAAGTAAACCTTATAGAGAAAGTTCGGAGGGGAGATGGGAGTGCGAATGAAAACGTGTGAGTGGTTAAGTGGAATTGCGCAACTTAGTCCTCGCAGCACCGCGGCTCATGTTACGAGGCAGATCCCCCCTTCCCCTTCATCCTAATTCATAATTTCATGTATCTAATTTGTTGCAAATTTTGTCTATTTTCAGAATTTCTAGATACTTTTCCTCTAAAACAATTAAAAAAAAAATTATTTTTTTAATAAAAACCTTTTTCGGGGGCATTTTACTAAAATTCGGGGGGGGGGGGGGTTGCCGGGAGAAATTTTGGTGGAAAGTTAAAAATTCGGATTCAGCGACCCAAAAAACATGTAGTAAGCCTTTTTCCAGAACTACCATGAATTTTGCTAGGCAGAGCCCCTATACGGTCTCTATGCCTGGACTAATAATCATATTGCAATTATCATAGCAATTGTCTTACAATTATCGTAACAATTGTCTTACAATTACCTTATCTTACCAATGCCAATTATCTTAATTAAAAATTCGATTATCTTAACTAGTTAAATGAAATTATCTTACCTAGTAATATAATACTTTTTAAACTTTCAGATTTACCGAAATATTAACAGAAAATTACATTTCGAATTTTTTTTAATAAAAAAAAAAACAAAAAAAAAACATATACAGCCATTATAGAAAGAAAATGCGATTATCCTTATTAGTTTAATCATATTGCAATTATTATAGCAATTTTCTTGCAATTATCTTAACAATTTTCGTGCATTTATCTTATCTTACCAATGCCAATTATCTTACTTGAAAATTCAGTTATCTTATCTAGTTAAATGAAACTATCTTACCTAGTTATATAATACGTTTTAAACTTTCAGATTTACCGAAATATTAACAGAAAATTACATTTTTTAAAATAAAAAACATATACAGCCATTATAGAAAGAAAATGCAATTATCTTTATTAGTTTAATCATATTGCAATTATCATAACAATTGTCATGCAATAATCTTATTTTACCAATGCCAATTATCTTAATTGGAAATTCAATTATCTCACCTATAGGGCGTCAACGATTTAAATCATGATTTAAATCAAGTGATTTTTTTAAAAAAATCATTGATTAAAATCAAAAATTTCCTAAATGTTTAAAATGACATAAAAAAGTATTCAAATCTTAGATGAACATAATTTGTAAAGTTTCTACAGGTATTGTGACTTATGAATACACAAAACAAAGCTTTAAATAATTGTTTCTAAGCGTAATTCCTGAGTATTGTGAAAGATTTAAGTAAGTAAGTTTGTAAAAAGCATGGTTTTTATCTAACAAACGTAAAAAGCATTTAATTTAAAAATGATATTTAAATCTAATATAACTTACAATGTCATAATTTCCTTTTAATAATAGAGTTATTCATTCTTTATGTACAATAAACATAGAAATAGAGTGTCAATGATTTTAATCAATTGATTTAAATCAGATTATAAAATCACATATTTTCTCATTTTTTTAAAATGGTGTGAAAAAGAATTATAATCAGTAATGAAAATGATTTATAATGTTTATAAGATAATTTAATTGCTGAATAAATAAAAGAAGCTCTTTTAAAAAATAAAATTGTTTTAAATATTTTAAATAAGTTATTTATTTAAGAATTGACAAAGTTTTTATCATAAAACTATATTTTATTTAAGTGGATATTTTATAGTTTTTACATATGTTTTCATAACTTCTTTTGATTAGGTAAATTATTCCTTCTACTATATAAAATAAGTGCAATCTATTATTTCCTGTTGATAAATGAGTTAGAAGAATTTCTGTGTAAAATTACTAGCTGCTTTATCAGTTTATCAAACTACTATTTGTCACTCTTTTCAACCACTTTTTCAAAAATGTAGATTATGATCTTAATTAAACAGTTAATTGTTTAATAATTAAAAATTTAATCTGTATCACCAATTTAAAATTAAATGCAATTTATCAATAACTTAAAAATATAAGCAGTATTTAATATTGGTTTGCATAATTATTACAAAATATTAATGCACATAATGTTGTATGTTACTAAAGAAATTTTTTATTTGCAGTTTTTTGTAATTTCTATAATTACATAATTTAAATTTTATTAATTAAAGCAAAAAAATATAGATGATTATGTTAGTAATTGGTGGGTTATTCATTTTTGAAATGCTTTATTCTTAGTAGATGTTTAATATTTTAACACAAGGAAAAAAAATTAAAAAATCAGATTTAAATAAAAAAAAAATCTGATTTAAATAAAAAAAATCCGATTTTTTTTATTTTTTTTTTAAATCATGATTTTTTTTACACCATACTTACCTAGTTAAATGAAATTATCTTACCTAGTTATATAATACTTTTTAAGCTTTCAGATTTACCGAAATATTATATCTTATCTATACATACTACGCTTTAAATATGTTAAACTTTTTAAATGTTTCCCATTTACTTTTTGACTTCGGGGATTAACTTAAAAACACTTTAAAACAAAAGATACCTTCTCCACGTTATTTATTCTTCTTGACCTTTCTTTACTTGAAGTTCAAAAAGTGTTTGACTTTAAATCTCTTTTATTCGACTAAAGCAGAATTCATTGTTTCCGTTTGTTACATCTACAATAAATGCTGAACTCTTTTATGCTCGATTTTATTCGTTATTTACTTTTAAAATATAACAGACAGCAATAACATTATTTTTGTAATGAAATTGGTTCTTTTTAAATGTACTAAATCAAAATCATTGCTTTTATTCCATGCATTTTAAATTTTCAAAAACTAATCGCACGGTCAAAGGAAGTGTCGAAATTCGCCATTTTTCTCCAGGAGGAATGTCCGTGGTAGTTCCAGGGGTGGTTGGGGGGACATGATAGGGTTTCGGAAGGGAATTATAGAATTATGAGGGGGTGGGGATGTTATACCTTTTGACTACCAGAAAATAAAAAACCTCAAATCTTCTTGGGCGACATTTATTGCCTCCCCCCCACACACACACTATCTAAATTCATAACTGTTCTAAACATAACTCAATGCAACGAATTTAATTAATTCTTCTACGTCATTGCTTTATATTATTTTACACTTTCAAAGGTTATACCTAGTTACTTTTTGACTTCGGCGATTTAATTTAAAAAAACACTTTTACCTTTAACCACTGTTGGCGAATTCACGAACCGCTGTTCTTTTAAATCTTCAAAGTATAACTATTTACTGTTGTTTGCGCTTTCACAGATCGCTGATTTTTTGTTTATTTGTTTGTTTTTGAATTTAATATGTAATTATCAGTTTAACTGTAGGTGCTAGTGACGTTTTGCATCGATTGGGAACCTAGTACTACAGATAGAGTCTTCTGAATAAAGGGATTTTAATTATAACTGTAATGTACATACAAATACTTGCCAACTTTCAACTTAACTTCCGTAAAATGTCGGTTAATTTGATCCAGGTTAAAGACGTTTCGAAACAGAAATTTGTTTAAGAAATGAAATTAAATAGATGAAACATGAAATAAAGTATATAATGTTTCATCAAATAAATATTCTTTCTAGAAGCGTCTTTAACCTGGATCAAATTAACTGATATTTTATGGAAGTTAAGTTGAAAGTTGGCAAGTATGCAGAGCCTTTTATTCATCTTTCAATCAAGCTGTCTCACAGACCAGTCACAGTATTTTTTTTTTTAATTAAGAGTTAACTTGTAACTTTTAGTTGAGCTACAGATAACAGTCAGATTTTGTTTCGATTGGCGCCCTAGTACTATCGGTAGAGACTTTTGAATTTTAGTTATAAAAATACTGTACATAAATATTAGTATACACAAGCAGTATCCTATATGTCAATCGAGCCTTTTATTCATCTTTCGATAAAGCGGTCTCAGAAACTAATCACAGTAGCTATGCGGCATTTTTTAGCACTTAAGGGTTGGCTAGTGAATTTCATTTGAACTACAAACAGCAGTGAAATTGTTTCGTTTTGTGCCGTAGTGTTATCGCTAGAGACGTCTGAATAGGTGAATTTTAGTTATAAAAATACTGTACATAAATGTTAGTATACACAAGCTGTATCTTATGTGTCAAGGGAGCTTTTATTCATCTTTCGATCAAGAGGTCTCAAAGATTCATAGTAGCTATGCGACATTTTTTAGCAGTTACGGGTTTAAAATCCACTTCAGTCACGGGAAGAAAGGGAAACGTTAATGCTAAGTCTATGGAAGCGTTATTTTCAAATATCTCGCTGAAATTTTAATATTTTTGAATGATTGTTTTGCATAGGATAGCTGAGAACGATCTACAACCGAGCTAGTTTTTACTTTTTCGATTTCGATTTCAGATTATTTTTAAAAAATTACTGTTACTTTCGGAACTGGTTGGAACCGGTTCCGAAATTGAAACTATCTTATTATATAAAAATATATATAACCAAAATCGAAAAAGTAAAAACTAGCCCGGTTGTAGATCGTTCTCAGCTAGCCTGTGCAAAAAAAACATTCAAAAATATTAAAATGTGAGCGAGAAATTGGAAAATAATGCTCCCATAGTCTTACCATTAGCGTTCGACCAAATAACAGTGACATTTTGTTTCGCCTCATGCCCTAATACTATCGCTAGAGATGTCTGAATAAGGTGAAGTTTAGTTATAGAAATCCTGTAAATAAATATTAGAACACAAGCAGTATCATATGTGTCAATCTAGCCTATTAGTCATCTTTCGATCAATCTGTCTCAGAAACCAGTAGCTAAGCAACAATTTTTGTCACAGCAATCGAGGGTTAACATGTAACTTTCAGTTAAACTAAAGATAGCAGTGACATTTTGTTTCGGTTGGCGCCTTAATACTATCGCTAGAGACGCCTGAATAGGGGAGTTTTACTTATAAAAATACTGTACAGAAATGTTAGTATACACAAGCAGTATCCTGTATATCAGTCGAGCCTTTTATTCATCTTTAAATTACGGTAGCTGTGCGACAATTTCTCGTAGTCTTATCGGTATTTAACGGTTAAATCAAAATGTTTATTCTCAGCATAATTTATTCTGGTTCAAATTTCTTTACTTTTATCTTTTATTTTCAAAGAGTGTTTGGTTTTAAATCCTTAGTCGCTTCAAGAGGAATTCATTGTTTATGTTTGCTACTTTTAAAATTAAATGATCAAATATCTTACGTTTACTGATATCCATTATTTAGCTTTAAAAATAGAAGAGGTAATAATATTTTATTTTTGTTAATGGAATTGATTTTAGGGTTTCGTTCATCTGACAAAACGCTATTCGTCTCACTACTCTGACTGTCTGTCTGTCTGTCACAGAGCCCGTTTTCAGAAACTATATATGTTGGAGATTTGAAATTTTGAGCTGAACACCTCACATCAAACGACATATCATAAAATTTTGATTAAAGTCTTCTATTTACTCTTCTGGAATCTAACTTATGTGTTTTAAGCATTTTTTTCTAACTGGGCACCTAATTAAGATGAGGATTTGTAATTCTGCATACTTATAGTTGAACACTTCGGATCACGCGAGAAATCATAAAATTAAAAAAAATTATATTATTTATCCCTCCGGGCGCTAACTTGTGTACTTTAAGCAGTTTTTTCTAACCTCACCCCGTTTTCACCAGGGGGGGGGCACTTTTCTACCTTTTACCGACACTCCTCGCGTGATATATCTTTGTACAGCCCTTTGACCACTCTTTCATATTATGCACCATGGCCTTAGATATTTTAGTTCCACTTTTTACCGCTAGAGGCACTTACCCATTTCGGGTGCTATGGCCCGATCCCCTCAACTAATATATTTACGGATAGGTTGTAAAACAGAGTTTCGTTCAGATAGGTTTGTTTAGAATAAAGGGTGCCCCCTGGTTGCAAAATCCACATTTCGCAATCAGGCCATCGCAACCAGATATTACAAAAGGGTTAAGTGTTTTGAAAGGAATATTAAACGAAACCCTCTGCGGTCTATGATCACACTTACCCACTTGTTTTTAAATGTACATGTAATCGATATCATCTGCGTTTATCCCATGAAAAATTAAATGTATAAAAATTAATCTCATGTACCAGACGTAATTCCACGCAAAATCTAATTAAGTCTTCTATACCACTTTTTTAGATTAACTTTCAGGGCAGTCTTCTACTTACTTTTTTACTTCGGCGATCTAACTTAAAAAGCACTTAAAGCCAAAACATTTCTTCGCTACTTTCTGTTTGACGCGTCATTATTATTTTCCATTCTATTTTCAAAGAGTGTTTGATCTTAAATTCCTAGTCGATTTGGCTAAAGTGGAACTCATTGTTTTTGTTTATTATTTTTACAATACATTCTGTGCTCTTCTATGCCTTTTTGTACTGATTATTTGCTTTTAAAACAGAAGTGACATTTATTTTAAATTATTTAGTAAATAAATCTCTTCTTGAAAATCCGTACTTTTATAGGAACTCTTCTTTTTAAATATATACTTAATCAAAGTCATCTGTGCTTATCCTTTGCAACTTGAATTTATGAGAAATAATTTGTTGATCCAGATATAATCTAAATGTTCTATATCCCTACTTTAGCTTATTATTTATTTTCTTACTTCGGTGATTAACGGTCGCTTAATATTTGGAAAAACTATAAAAAAAGTACCTATTTTTTTATTACAGAAATTGAATAATTATAAGGTTTCTATGCAAAATATACAATTAGTTTATTTATTTATTTATTTATTTATTTATTTTTTTAAAGGCGAGAAAAAGATGTTATAGAACAAATTCACATTTGTAGAAAAGCCATCACACTGTAAAAAAAATTTTGTAAAGTTACTAAAATTTTTCTAGGAAACTGGGATTCCAGGAACTTTTTATGTAACGGCAACAGCAAAAATTTCTGTAACAGCATCTGTTACAGGAATTTTTCTTGTTGCCGTTACATAAAAAGTTCCTGGAATCCCAGTTTCCTAGAAAAAGTTTAGTAACTTTACAATTTTTTTTTTTTACAGTGCATGCGAGAAAAGTGTGTTTTAATGTTTGTTTTACACCATACAATTTAATGCGAATAAGACCTTTATTTTTCATATCTTGGATCTTTATTTATCATCATCAAACAAATTTTTACAAATAATATTTGAAATAATATAATATACATTAAATTTTTATTATTAATAATTTTTTGAACGCTACTATTCAGACTTCACACGGAAATGCCAGTTAAATTTTTCTGGTTTCAGAAGTTTTTCCAGATCTAAATCTCCAGCCTGGAAATATGACAGGCACGAGAAATAACGAACGACACCTCAGCCCGTGATATTGTAGGGAGCGAGAATTAAGGTGTTAAAACACACGTTAAATCAAACTATTCTTCTGTTTGACGCAACTTTAATTTTGCTTTCTATTTTTAAAGAAATGTTGTCGATAGACTATTATTCAATCAAACCGAAATTATTTATAAATATATACTAAATAAAGTCATCTGTGCTTATCCTTGGAAAACCTAATTTGTAAGAAATAATCTGTTGGTCCAGATATGATATAACTAATCTTCTATACCTCTACTTTAGCTTATTATTATTTGTTTTAACTTTTGCGTTTAACTTAAAACACACTTTAAATCAAACATTTCTTCTGTTTGACGCTTCTTCAATTTTGCGTTCTATTTTTAAAGAATATTTGTCGATAGACTATTATTTTATTAAACCTAAATTATTTATTAATCTATTTTTTAATCTATCTGCTACTTATAAATCTTTTTTTTTTCGAATTTCATTGATATTTTAATTAAAAACTAAAATTTCCGCTAACTAATAATTTAATAAAAGCATGCTTTTAAAAAGAAAATTACACTCCACATTTATTTTCTACATTGTAGCGTTTTAAATATTTAATTGTTGCAGTTTTTTATTGAGCGTGGTCTGCGGAATAATTAACGTCATTGTTGTTATAACTCGAATCCAGATTTAACCATAAATAATGTGTATTGTAACCAGTTGTAACCATAAAGGATTCATCACTTGCGTCCAGCTAAAGGGAAAATGCCTCAAAATTAACTTATTAATTTCTAAAAATGTTTTAATGTTGTACTACCTGAACACACCTGTGTACATATTTTTTACAATTTCAGCATATCAGGAAATGTGTGAACAATCGATTTCAAAGTCCTATTTTTTATAGGGGAGACCGGGGGAATGGCGATAACTTAAGGGAATTTAAAATTTTTCACCTCAAAAAAAAAAAAAAAAATGTTTATTTTTTAATAGTAAAAATTCTAAAGCTGAATGGTGATCTTTAGTATCTGTGTAAATTTAACCGTAATCACAACTGTAAAGTAAACACACATAAAAAAAAAGATCTTTCAACCTCTGTACAGTGGCGGGATCACCCAAGATACTGCTGTACTTCCGACACTGTATCGGGGTAATCACACCACTCTTTAATGACTTAGTAAATACATAAAATGGATACTAGGAAACACATAACCTACTGAAAATATTTAGAAAGCAATGGAATTTAGCAGAATAATGAATAATTACAATGCCTCTTATTAATGTGCTAAGCTTACAATTTAACTCAAATTGCAAAAGCCACCCTTTGCCATGATGGCGGCATTACACCGAGAGGACAATATAGCGGAAATTCCCGAACAAAGCCGAAAGACCGAACTTGTTCAGCAAAACCGAACTTGTTCAGCAAATTGCATCAAAATGTCGGCGAATGCATGTAGATTATGGGTAATATTATCTTAAGTACTTAATGTTACAATACAAGGTGTTTACTTCTACTCATTTGAAGCTCCAAATTAAGAAGCAACTAGATGGAAATTAAAATTTTCACTAGAACAAACGAACGACGTATAACAAAACCACTCTCTCTCTAGGCACTGTTTCTATTGTTGGCCGCTATAGTGCAGGCGCATTCACTACCTCAAACTGCCGTTAGTTTTTAAAGTAGGTGGAGTGGCGGCATAACCCCGAGTGGCGTCATTCCCCCTGTTTCCTATACATATGAACCAAATTATGCTAAAGTTAAAGAATGTAATTAAAAATATGTATATAGAGTAAAAAAAAAGATAATTGCTGTGCTCAAAAATAATATCGATGATTCATGCTAATCAACATATAAAGTATTTCATACTTGTATACTGTATAGTAGTACTTTTTTCTAATTCTATCGAGGATTCAGAATTACCTAACAAATGACTTCATAAAATTCTAATCCTTTTAACTGAATCATTATTTTTTTTAACGTGAACTTAATGAAAATCACTAGAGTTTATCTCATGAAAATTAATTTATATAAATTAATCTCATGGCTTATATGTAATTCCATGCAATGAATCCTATTAAGTCTTCTATTCCTTCGCTTTAGTTTATTTTAACCTTTCAATAACTTTTCCACTTACTTTTAACTTTAAAAAAACGCTTTTAAATCGAAACGTTTCTTCTTCACATCATTTATTTTGCTTAACCCTTTTTTACTTTTACCTTTTATTTCCGAAGAATGTTTGATTTAAAATCCGCAGTCGCTTCGGCTAAAGTGGAATTCATTGTTTCCGTTTCTTACTTTAAAATAAATGCAGAAACGTTTTACGTTCATTAGTATCTATTATTTGTCTTTAAATTGAAAGTGGCATTTATATTTTATTATTTTACTAAATAATATAAGGGGAAATCTTAGCCATATAATTTAAAAGTTCATTAACAGTCTTAAATATTTTTTAGCTAGCTTTTTTTGTTCATTTAAATAGCTATCGAGTAACTCAAAAAAGTAATGGGGAACTTACAATATCCCGAATTATCGAATAATTAAAAAATATTAAAACAAGTTAAAAAGATTTCTGCTGTTAGAACTAATCATTCACATCATCATTTTTATATTTTATGAATATTTTCGGAAACAAAAAGAAATTTTATATTTAAAATTAGTAATTTTTATAAAAATGGCAGAAAATTATTACACTTGTGAGATTTTAAACAAAACTGTCTGTTATGAATACGAAAATTAAAAGTGTTATATTATTTGGTTTTAAAAGTAAGTGGTAATATTTTGCTTTTTTAGATTTTCAACTTCTAGATGATCAACTTCTTTTGTTTCATTTGAATAGTTACACAGTCACTCAAAATATTGATGAGACACTTATAAAATCCAGAATTATCGAATAATTAAAAAGTATTAAAATAATTTAGAAAGGTTTCTGCTGTTGTAATAAATCATTCACATCATCTTTATATGTTATGAATATTTTCGGAAACAAAAAGAAATTTGATATCTAAAATTAGTAATTTTGATGAAAATGGTAGAAAATTATTGCTGGGACACTTGTGAGATTTTAAATAAAACTGTCTGTTATGAATACAAAAATTAAAAGTGATATGTTATTTGGTATTAAAATTAAGTGGCAATACCTTTTCAATCGTTTGCTTATTTTATTTAACTAATTTCAGTTGGAATATGGAATAGTTTACATTTTATGTTATAAATGGTTTAGGAAACGACATCGCTTTTAATTTTTCGAAATATGGTCCTTGGTTTGCATCTAGATAGAAAGATTCCCAGAAATGTTGATTAAAAGTTTAATTTTTAAGCTTTGAAAAACTTTGATCCATTTAAATACCGTTCAGTGCATCAAATTTTCGAAGATCTAGCAAACCGTTAAAGTTGATTGGGTAAGTTCTTTAAAATAAATCGTTAGATGAAAAAAGAAAAAATATGTTTTTAAAGTGTATTAGACATAAGATAAAAGATAAATCTATATATATTTAATATACGCTGACGTTTTCATAAGATTACAGAATTATTACGTAAAATTCTTTAAGAAAATCTATGTTTTCTCTTAAAATACACTACTCTCTTAAAACGAATGAGTGGATTTGGTTGCTCAAAAATGAGTTCTAATTTATTAGATCGTGAATGAGTTGATTTTTAAATGTTTAGCTCAACTTGATTTCAGCTGTTATTTTTCTATTGTGCTCAAGGAGAGCTGAAATGAAACAACTCAACTTGATAAAAATTCACTCATTACCGAGCCGTTCTTTGCGATTCGTTCGTCTCGTCTCGTCTCGCCGTCGCGCCTGTCCCCACAAGATGGCGAATGTAAACATGAAGTTAAAGAAGTTTACTTAATGATGAAACATTGAGGAAGAGGATGGACCTGTTTTACTCGGTAAGTTTTATAAAAGCATTTAATTTATACTTAGTTTTTAGTGGAATTGTATGTACTGATTTTATTTTAATCTTGAAGCACGTGGTAACGGATTTCGTATACACACTAACTTAATTTACACACATACTGTGCCTCCCTAGCATATAAAGCTTTAAAATTTTGAAAAAATTCTCCTGCATTTCTTAATTTGTTGTAAAAATAAATAACTAAAGATTCCTGCATACGCTCAGCGTCACTGCCGGCAGCTTATTTTAGAAATGCTTCTATATTTTAAAATTGTTCTGCCCTTTTATTTTTTACTTATTTATTTTCGTTTAAAATGTCCTGTTTATTACTTTGTTGATAAATAAATAAATAAGCTGATCATAGCGTCATGTAAAACCAAGGGAGGATGAGGGGAGGTGAAAATAATAAAAGTTTTCTTTTTCGATTGACAAACTTTGTCAGATATAACAGTACTAAGTATTTTGTGAAAGTAATTTTTCAGATGAATCATATCAACCAAAAATATGTTTTATAATTTGTAGTAAATAATTTTGTGAAAAATTACAAGAATTTCGAAAGAATTGTTTCCATCTCTATAATAGGTAGATGTGCCAGTAATGGACAGCCCTTGATGTTTTTGGTTAAAAAAAAAACAAAAACAAAAAAAAAACAGATAAATATTTATCTTTAATTATTTATTTTATAATTCCCCCTTGCACTGGGTTATTGTTGACACTTTTAATCAAACCCATCAAGAAGCAGAAAATATTTTAAAGTTTCGCTGTTTTTCTGTGAAAATCTTAATGAAGAGGTTAAGAAATGGCTTTGTTTAATTAATTTATATATTTTTTATTTTCTTGCAATATTTGAATGTTTTTGTTTGAGTAGCAATAGAAAACTTAGAATTTTATGTACTAACGGCCATTTACAAAATTTCATTTATTTTTAAGATTTTAAGACCTGTCTGTGTTCATTACTGGAACACTTAATTAGTCAATTTCTAGTAAAGGACACCCCATGTAAGCATTGCTAAAAATGCAATTTCAGTAACGTTCATAATGCATTTAAAATCCTTTGACTTAACTGAAAACTTAAGTAATCAATTTTTAATTTTTAAATTGCACTTACCAGAATGTAATAACACTAAAATTTTTATAAATAACTGCTTTTAAGTTATTTTATTGATTGATAAAATTTTAATATTTTATGCTTTTTTTATATATACCTTGCATATTTTATAATCTGGCAATCAAATCAGCCAGGAAGCAGAAAATATTGTTTAAGAGCACAGTCAAAGAGGGGCTCATAGGGCTTAATCCCTCTCCGTTTAAATAAAAATAATTAAGTTTCAGAAGCTATTAAAAATCTATTTTCTGTCTTAAATGTTTCCTTGTTCACCTCTGAGCCCCCCGCCACACACACACACACAAAAAGTAATACTATTAATGAAAGTTATAGGTAATATTCATGAAACAAGTAAATCTGCAGATCAGTGGCCTCAAACATCAGTTCTACAGTTTTATTTTGAAATTATTTTATTTAGTGTTTAAAATATTCAACTCAAAATATCATTTCTTTCATATTTGTAATATTAATTATTATAAATGATACATCAAGTAGTCCCTGGAAGAATAATTGCTAAAAATAGTGAGACTAAACACTAATATTCCAAAACTTTTTTTTAATTATACCTTTTAAATTCCCGTTTCAATAATTTGATAGCTGTAATTGCCTGATATTTAGTATTTTAAACTATCCATCTAAAATAATTAAAACATCGATCTTCTTATAATTACAATAACTGATGGAAACAGTAAATGATTATCACAAATATTTTATTAATAACTGGTATCCTAATTGTTAAATTTATTTGAAAATAACTATTTTGTTTCATTCTATGTATTCATTAAATTCTGTTTCTAAGTACAGTCATAAAAACAATTATATTTATTACTTTTTATGGGTTGTCCTGTCCATTACTCGGCCAGAGGTTGTCCACTGTCTTTTGGGTGTTTTGATACATTTCTGTTATTTAAAATTAAATTTTGGTTCATATTGGGAAATGAGACTGTCAGAAGGGTTATTTAAACTTGGTAAAAACAAACTAGCTACATATATACTGGGCTTAGCAGTCATTTTGTTTTTCAGAAAGTAGAACAAAGTGTTTTTAGTAAATGAAAAACCTCTTTCCAGAAAAATATACCACAGGAAGAATTTGTTATGTATTGTGAAAGTGATTCGGAATTGAACTGTATTTACCATTTTGTGATCAATAAATTAGCTGTTGAGTTATAAGCATTTTTGATCGTAAAACATAAACTGTTTGGATTTTAAAGAAGGATTTTTCTAATAGAAAACTCAAAAAATGAGTAAATTTATTTATTCAAAAAAATTTTATAGCATTTCTTGTCACATGGGGTAAAATAGGTATAAGCCATCTTTTTTATGCTAGTTGAGGTCAAGATATGAATGTATGAAAATTGATCAAAATTGAAAGACTTTTGAGAGCAAATTGTTATTGATCCTGTGTTTAAAACTGAAATTGTGCTTTGTTATATGAAATTAGGCTATAAATTAGTTGCGAACATCTATTATCCGCACTTCGCTTTGGAATGTAAACATTAAAAATCGCTGTTAACCGACAATTTTTGAAAAATCACATTAAATCAAAGTACCATATTTCCGGCCATAAATTAAATTAAAACATATGTTCTAACTTTATTAAATTCGGTGGATTAAGGGTGTATTCGAAAAAATATTTTTCCACCCTCAACAGCTCAAAATTTTCTGGGACATTTTCAGACTCATTTTTAAAAGTAACAACATTGAACTTGCTGGGGTGATTTTTGAAGAGATGCATAAGAGGCCGTGTGATTTCATTTTTCGCTCAATTCATTAGAATTTGATTTTTAAACAATTATTTTCTCTGTATGACCATTTTTTTCATTCCCAGATCTCCCGCTTCCGAAAATTCGGTTCAAAACGCCCACTTTGACAATATTTTCTGCATTTATCAAAAAATCGAAAAGCACGGCGCATTATGTAGTTTCTAAATAAGAGAATTTCCCAGTTTGAGGCATTTGAAAGCAAAAATGAATCAGAAAATAAGCAGTTTGGATCTGAATACACCCTTATAACAGGATAAACAGTAAAAAAAGTCGAAGCAATCCAAGGAAGTTAAACCAAAGGTTCTCGTTGCAGTGAATCCAATGATTGGTGGCTGGGTCGTTGTGAAATTCAGTGTAAAGAAGTCTGTTCAAGAATTTACAGGTCTTATTATTGATATCCTTTATGAAGATGAATACACTGTAAAGTTTGCAACAAAGTAATCTGCCGGATTAAGTCTTCCTTGAGAAAGACGACATTGCTGATGTGCAGAGTGAGATAATATAGACGAACACGCGAACGCCGTTCGCAGAAAATTTTCAAAGTTTGCAGGCAGTTTTGATGGGTTTTTTTTTTTACAAGTTTCTTTATTTAAAAAAAGCAATTAACAAGACACCAGGCGAAGAATCGGTGTAACGCACGTTGCAGACTATTGACAAGGTCTGTAGACTATTTTTCAACGGGAGGGGAAAAAAAAAGTTTGCTAGAAAGTATTTGCCATGTACCATAGTACAGTATTTTTTGGAAAAAGCGTCGCGGCTCATACGAGTTAAAAACTTTAAAATATTGTAAGTGCGGTGCTTATGCCGGAACGGCGGGTACAATTCCTTTTTCTTTCCCCTCCTGCCAGGGCCGGTAGCAGAAACAGTGCAGCACTGACGCGGGTGCTGCAGATTATGTTAGGCTTTGCAGATTAATTTAACAGATTAAAAATAAATTTTGTGTTAAAAAATAAATGTTAAATGTTCAAATCTTTTTAAATAAAGTTTATTTGGTTGGAAATTTTAGTGAATCTTTATGTGCTTGTATATAACTTTTCATTTTGCTTTTGGCGGCAATACAGCACTCGGGAGGAGCACGGCGTTTTTTGCAGAAAATTTTAAAGAAATTATTTGAGTTTGCAGACAGTTTTATATTTTATCTAAGTCTGCTGATGTGGAGGCATCCCAAATTGTCAGGAAGTCTATCTCAACCAAGCTGTACCAGTCGTTGCCATATACATATTTTGTACATAAATTTTCATTCACTTATAGCTAGTTAACTTTATAAATTGCTTTTGATTTAAAATATTTTTCAGTTAACTTAATTTCTCATTTTTCCTACAGATACTCATGCTGATATCTATCTGCTTTTGAGCTGCATTAAATTAAAAAAAAAAAACAACTTTTAAAATGAAACACTGTTAGAAACATGATTCAGAGCATGGACGTAAATTGATGTGGTGAAAATTAAGAACAGTTTGGGGGGGGGGGGGGATAGGATTTGTGTGTACTTGTATCTTATTTCTATTAGTTTCATAAGAGATTTTATTTGTCAAGAAAAAAATGTAAACAAAGTGAAAGAGACAGTTTTTTGTCTTCCCTCCTCGCCCCAGTTTACATATGATTCAGAGGATGAAGGTACAAAACTTTTAAATGGTCTATACATTAATTATAATGTAATTCAACTTTAACCAGCATATACCCATTTTACCCCGAACTGAGATAAAATGGGTAATTATGTTGAATTTAGACCTAAAGTACATAATGTAAAAAATATTGAACAAAAACATGATAATATTTCATAATGTTTCTGCTATGAAACATTAAAATAAAAAAAAAGCTTTTTTTATACCCATTTTACCCCGGGTGACCCTAACTAAAGTTCCACTTTCCTAATGTCCCCAATAGCAGAATTTTCGATGTCCATCTGCAGCAAACCAAAACTTATCTGCAACCTAACAATACTGAAACAAGCAACTATCTTAAATACTTATAGTGACCCATAAAATAAACAGAAATTGCATTTCACATAGAAAATTAATAAGAAATACAAAAACTCTTAAATCAAAGTTAATTTTTGGTGAATTTTTTTAAGCACAATATTATTTTTAAGCTGGTAGATTAATCTGCAAGGTCTAAAATAACCTGCATCGCTGCTGCCGTGCTGCACAGTTTCTGCTACGGAGCTAACACCTAACTTCGAGTTGTCGGATTAAGCAGCATACACCGAGGAGGAGGGAGAAATTACATCCATCCTAACTCAATTTTAGTTCTTACATATAAACCCCACCCACCTCACTCCTTTGCAAGCATGACATTGTCATGACAAAAGTTTTTTGGAGGTACCTCATAAAAACATCAAAAAATTTCTGTGTCCCCAACACTAAACCACCCAGAAGTGAAAAACTTGTCATGTGATCAAAAACGCTTATAACTCAACAGGTAATTTATTGATCACAAAATGGTAAATACAGTTCAATTCTGAATCTCTTCCATAGTCGAGCTTTCCAATTTTATATCTTTCTGTTAAAAAATGAATTTGAAAATGTGTCAATGTTTTGTACTTGTTGAGTAGTGATGTAGAGAGGGACCTCAGCTATCCAATGCAAAAAAAAATATTTAAAAATGTCCAAATGAAAACGAGTTATTAGAAAATACTCTCCACCCCCCTTTTAGAAAATAGCATTAGCTTGCAAGTGCCTTCACTTGCAGGGACTCACTAAGGCTCCTGTCTCTGCAAGTGAACACACTCGAGTGCTATTCCTATGAGGAGGTTTTTGGCTGATCTCATTTGCATTGTTTTTCTTTTTTTGTGGCATTGTATAGCTGATTTGATCTTCAGTGCCCCTTGTTTACTTTAATTTTAATCGCAGGTTTTTTTTTTTTTTTTTTTTTTTTTTTTTTAAGACAATACTTTCACTTTTGGAACAGATTCTAAAAGTAAAAGTAATTTCTCTCTAAAAAAAAAAAAAAAAAAAAAAAAAAAAAAATTCTGCAATCAAAATTGAAAAAGTAAACGAGTGCCATGAGGATCAAGCTCAGATGTGCAACCCCCCTCCCCCCCCCCAAAAAAAATTATATGTATACATACATATATATATATATTCAAAATGTCAAAATGCAAATAAGAATAGCATTAACCCGCGAGTATCTTCACATAATGGGGTAGGGAAAAAAAATACAAAGTTTGTCAAAAGTTAAAAAGCACTAATTTCATTAAAATGCGAATATTGCCAGAGAATTGTAAAAAAAACAAACTCAAATTTCACTAAAGAATCATGAAAAAAATATGAATTTTGTCAAAGGATCTTGTGGTGTGGGGGGGGGGGGGATAATGTTTTTGCAGTGAAAACAGTCTTTTTAGTCTAGTCAATACTGTGTTCGCTAAAATTTCTGGTATTTTTTATGATGTACCCCCTCTCCCGACTGATCAATTTAGCCATAATTTCACATAATCTAAAAAAAAATTAATAAATGAAAATGATTTGAGAAATATATCATACAGCAGTAAAATTTTAAAACATTTTACTTTTTCATATCATCAGGCAGAAACTAATTTCAGTAAGTGGCAGGAACTATTAATTCACACATGTATTTGATATGTAAACAATTCAGTTAAAAATTAAAACTGAAGATTATGAGTGTTGTTCAAAGTAGCAAGTTAGGTTTAATGATGTACCGAATAGTGATTTGGCCGAATACTGAATATTCAGCTAGCCGAATAGTAGCTGTTTGGCCAAATACCTTTTTATATTTCAAAGTTTAAAGGAATTAAAAGTCATTTTTTAAAACAACTTTACATAATATTTAATAAAACCAACTACATTTACATAGTAAATTTCATATTGGGAAAAAAAACTTGCTTTGTGTTTATTTAAAGGATGACCTTTTTTTTAATTAATAAAATTTTAAATTTAATGGTTTCTTCTATGAATTAACATTTGTTAAAACAATCGATAATTATTTTTGTTGTAGGTTGAGTAAACTCTGTTTTTGGTTCAGGTTGATTTGAGGCTGAGTGTGAATTCCTGCAAGTTGGGTTCAGGTTAAACCCAAAATTTCAAAAGTTAGTTTGGTATATTTTTTAAGTTTAAAAACTATCCCTGTTATAATAAACATAGATATTTGTGTACGTGCTGTTTTCTAAAGAGACTTCCATTTTTTATGTAACCCTTTGGAAAAATTTGTGTTTTTTCTGCAACCAGACTTCTATAAAACCAAAAACTTTCTGTGCACATAAATATTGGGTCAAAAACTATCTGCAAATTAATTTAATGTTTAATAACGTAAAATACCGTGCTATGTTATTTTAACGATATGGATTAAAAACAGTAGTTTTAAAGTAATTACCATTTAAATTAAAAAATAATTAATATTAATCAAAGAATAATTATTTTGGTTAAAAAAAAATAAAGCTAAAAATCCATGATAAGAAGGGCAGAAATAATGTGACATTGCTACTGAAACAACTAAATCACATTTTGTTGGAGAGGTCCATTCATAGGTATCATCATTAAAGAGACCGGTGAGTTTTTACCGTGGCCATTTGACAAAAATCATTTTTTTCTGTGGCCGTTTGACGAAATTCTCGTTTTTTTTTTTTTCTGTGATCATTTGACGAAATTCACATTTTATCTGCGATCCTTTCATGAAATCAGTTTTTTCCCGCAATCCTTTGACGAAATTCGCATTTTCCTATGATCTTTTGACAAATTTCGCACTTTTTACGCAGCGCTTTGACGAAATTTGCATTTTTTTTTTCACGATTCTTTGAAGTAATTAGTTTTTTACGTGTTCTTTTACGAAATTTGCATTTTTTTCACAATCTTGACAAGATTCGGGCTTTTTTCCATTATGCTTTTAAGAAATTAGTTTTTTTCATGCACGCTTTTGATGAAATTTGCTCTCTTTTTTGCAGTCCTTTGACGAAATTCGCGTTTTTTCTGCGATCTTTATACGAAATTCGTGTTTTTCTTGCGTTTTTTACGGAATTCACACCTTTTTCTGTGGCCCTTTGACAAATTTCTTTTTTTTTCCCCCGATCAATTGATCATTTTTCCGCGATTCTTTTACGAAATTTGCTCTTTTTTTTAAAAATCCTTTGACAGAATTTAGGCTTTTTCTGCGCTATTTTACGAAATTCGTTTTTTCCTGCACTCCTTTTATGAAATTCTTTTTTTTTTACGATCCTTTCACGAAATTTGCGTTTTTACGGCAACCATTTGTTGAAATTCGCAGTGGTATCTTTTTATGTCTGAATTTTTGGACTGATGGCTGATTTTTTTAAATTTTCAAAACCAAATGCCTTAAATTTTCTGAAAATTTGGAACAGAATCACGTCTGTCAAACAATAACAGGGGTCAATGCAGACAAAATTTGGGGCCTATTTAGGGCCCTTTCACAAAATTCCATTTAATAAAATAGGCCCCTTCATAAAAATAAATTTAATAAAATGGGCCCCTTCACAAAAATGAACTTAATAAAACAGGCCCCTTCACAAAATTCCTTTTAATAAAATAAGGCCCCCTACGTAACATTCTTTTTCATAAAAACTGCTTTAAAATGTGTAATTTGTAAATAAAATTAGGTTACGAAACTTTAGCAAGGGGATGTAAAAAATGATTTTGTTCATAAATTCTTGGTTCAAATTTGAGTAACTGGATTTCAACTTTCGTTAAAAAAATGTTATTTTTCACAAAAATATAATAAAATTAATAAAAATAACTTCTACTTTTCGCAAAATGGGCCCCAAGAATTAAAACCTGCATCGACCCCTGAATAATAATCTGTCTGGCAAATAAATCGTACATAAAATTGGAGAATAAAATTTTTCGGTATTTAAAAAAAAAATTTACAAGGACAAAAATTAAGTTTTTTTTTTTTTCTAAAAAATTTTTCCGCAAAGTTCCGAATTTTTGGAAAATTTTCTGCACATGCGTCTATATTATACAACTGTGTCTGCAACACTTTGGCAAAATTTATTTTATTTTTTTGCAACCCTTTGGCAATTTTTTTTTTCTGCAACGCTTTAGCAAAATTTATTTATTTATTTATTTCAGCGACCATTTGATGAATTTCGCAAGGGGGGGGGGGGGGGGTCCTGCGACATTATGACTAATTCCACATTTTTCGCGTGATCCATTGGCGAAATTTATTTTTTTTTTTTTTGTGGGTGGGGGGGTCCCTTGTCAAAACGTTTTTTCTGCTATCTTTTGACGAAACGTGCATTTTCTTTCCGGATTCTTTTACAAAATATGCTTTTTTTTTTTTCGTAATCCTTTGAAGGAGTTGCCATTTTCTTTTCCCTGCTATCTTCTAACGATACATGCATTTGTTCCCCATCCTTTGACGAAATTTTCATTTTATTTGCAATCCTTAGACAAAACTTATTTTATTCGTGATCTTTTAAATTACGGGTGCACAACTTTTTTAAGATAAGGGCTTTTTAGAATAAGTCTGTTTTGTGTTTTGTCGAGGCCCACACGTGAGAGAATTCTATTTCGAGTAGCCGATCGACGAAATTTGATTTTTCTGCACATTATCGACAAAAATTGTGATATTTTCATTTCAGACCAATGAAATTCTTGATTTTTCTGAGACTGATCGACAATTCGCTATTTTCCATGCATTATGGACAAAATAACATATTTTCGTGTCTGACCAACAGAATTAGTGATTATCAATCAACAAAATTTGCAATTTTTCTGACTGATCATGAAATTCATGATTCTGCATTATCTCTGATGAAATTAAAAAAAATTTTCAGGCAATAAATTGACAAATTTGAGATTTCTTTTTCTCTCTATAAACGGATGAAAATCATGATTGGTTCTGCAGTCGATCAACAGAATTCTCAATTTCTTCGTGCATCGAGAAAATTCGCTATTTTACCATAACGAAATTCTCAGTGTTCCTGTACACAATCGACAAAACGCACAATTTTTCCATGCCCGATCAATGAAATTCACGATTCTTAAACTGACTGATGAAATTTTCAATTTTTTTTGTGGCAAATTGACGAAATTCATTGCAGGCCACAGGTTTTGGCATCCCTACTTTTAACAAAATTGGTGTTTTTATTTTAGCTAACGTTTGACGAAATTGATTTTTTCGGTGACAATTTCTCGAAATATGAGACATATTTTTTATGTCCAAATTTCCAGACTGATGAATGATTTTTCATAATTTTTGGAACAGAATCGCCCCTCAATTTGCAATCAGTCACAGAAATTAACGAGAAACTTGTCATTCAATCTCTGGGGGGGGGGGGGGATATCAAAATTTGTCTCTCGGTTGCAGGACCAAAATATGAATTTCAACAATCTTTCGCCGCAAAATGTATCAACCTGTCGTCCGAAAATATCACAAGGTTCGCAGGATTTGTTTTAAAATGAAACACTTTTTTGAAAACAAATTTTTTAGATGGAAGCCTCCTGCTCATGATGTGTTTTTGGGTGGGATTTCAAAATTTTGGTGATGAATCCCGCCCTGAAATTAAAGTCCTGTATTGTGTTCTACAGTAGTCTTTAAAATGAAGAAATCATGTGTTAAGCATTGATTATGTAACTGTCCAACTCTTCCTGAGAAAGTAATAAGTAACTATTTTCCCATTGGGTGTAATGTAAAAAAATACTTTTGACTGTGTCTGGGTGAATGTAACTCTGGCAATAATGGGTCATTTGCCTGGATATAAAATGCAGGGTTTTTTTTTTTTCAATTATTGAAAGTTTTCCTAAAAATTAGCCTTTAAAAATTTCTTTAGCTGTAAAATACTTTTTTTTTCTGTGGTGCTTTCAAATTGTTGCCGTCAAGTTTTGGCGGATTCCATCTAGTTTATTTTTAAACATGTCATCAATTGTTGTCTTTGGTTTATTAAATTTATCTTGTATTCTATAAATAACTTCGTCCTTTATTAAAATTGATTGAATTAGTTTTCAAAATTTCGTTGTCATTCAAACATTAAAAAAAAAAAAAAAAATCTTTGTTTACATTCAAAAAATTTATCATGAATTATAGGTCAGTGAATTAGGTGCTCTACTGTATATATATATATATTTAGAGGAGGCGTGGATTGGTTATAATTTCTCAAAATTAAATTCAGTCAATTACAAATACCACAATAGTGCCAGTTGTTAGTTTAGTCTATTTTGAATGATTTTTGAGCTTCAGTACGATTTTTTCAGATTACGATTTCAGATTTTTTGTCAAATCTGAAAGGGTAGAAATTTAAATTTTGGTATAAGGCAGAATTGATACCAATTCATAACAATATGTGCATATATAGGTAGTGAAGGAAGTGATTTAGATTTTTCAAAAATAACCTTTTTTTTATTTAAAACAAAATCTAAATTTTTTGACAGTTTGAGAAAACAATTCTTCTAAGCATCTAATAAAAAAGAAATTAATTATAAATATGAATTTTGTGATGAGATATTCCAAGAATTGTGGGGCATTTCAAAGGCCATTGAATAACACAGGAAAGTGAAAAAGCAACTTATCTCTGAGAAGGAGCTTTAATCTGATTATTCTAATAAATTTTAATTGCAACAAAGGGATAGCTTAATGCAGTGAGTAGCCAGTTATCCAAAAACACGTGAACCCAACAATTCCAGATAATTTACTTTATACTGTATATATTTTTAATTATGCAACAGTCCCATCGGTCCAATTTATTGCTTGGGTAAATTGGAGGGAAATGAATTTCCTTTTTTGTATGTTTTAGGCACTTTCGTATAAACTCATCATTACGTCTGTGTTTTGAAATTTTAAGTTAAAACCATTGAAACATTTTAAATCGATAACATTGTTTTTGCACATTTTCATTTTAGGAACAATACTTTGATCCTATCGCTCAAGCTGGTATGGTTGAATGGAGGTTTAAAACAATGAAGTTAAATTTAACACCATCCCAAAAGAAGTACCAACAAAGAGGACTATCAAAGAGGCACGTGATAATCCTGAGGAGGTGTATTATCAGCAAGAAATAGAAGACAGGGTATAAATTTACATATTAATCTTAAATATATTTTTTAAGTTTTTTGTCATTGGAATTTCTTTTTTTTTTTTTTTTGTGTGTGTGTGTGTGTGTGTTTTGTAATTGTTTTGTGACCTTACAGATACATATGTGAAAAAAAAAATTGTTTTCATATTAGTAAACTTCATACCTAGCATCTTACACTATATTGCCATTAATGATTGGCAACTTTCAATTTTAGACATTTTGTCAAATATTTAGAAATATGCTTGACATATTCATCTGGAATTTCAGGATTGAAATGAACAGGTATGATCTCATATTTAACAATGTCGATTTAATAAGGGGATCAATTAGGGGGCAACAAAAAATCAAAGAAAAAATATATATACTTGGGATCACCCTGTAAAATAAAATGCACGAAATGATCTACCGCTACCGAATATAAATAGACATTGTGCAATATGTGTATTTTTTGTGTAAGACTAGCACGTATATTAATAGAGATATAGCGATTTATTTAAAAAAATTAAATTCTTGCATGATTTTTGCTTATAACACGCAGAATTTTCAACCCAATTTAACGCCGGTTTCAGAAAAATTGACAAAATATAATAGAAACAATATAGTGCAATTGGAATATAAATATATTAAATATTTCAGGTAATATGAGCAGTTGTATGAAATAATTTTTATCTGTGCATGCATGAACGATAACAAGGATCATTTTACATAATTTAATAGTCAACTCTATGGAGCAACTTATTTTTAAAAAATCTAGTCAAATGTCGTAAAAATTCAGAAAGATATCGGCGTTAAAGTGAGCAAATTTTTAGTTGTTCTTTAAAAGCAGCTGAATGATAAGAGATTTTCCACAAATTGTCATTTTTAATTTTTTTTTTTAATTTCCATTTTTTATTGATGCTTTAGTTATTGGATAACCACCAGAACGAGCCTATACCATGATCAAAAGAAGTATAAAAATCGAAGCATTTTTTCCAAATCTACTCGTTGATACTCACTAAATACTTTTTTCTGAAAGTCAGTTAATAAAAATTGACAATTTGTGGAAAATCCCTTATCATTCAGTTACTTTTAGAGAAAAACTAAAAATTTGCTCACTTTAATGCCGATATCCTTCTGAATTTTTACGATATTTGACTAGTAGATTTTTAAGTTGCTCTATAGAATATTAAATTATGTAAAATGATCCTTGTTATCGTTTGCGCATGCACAGATAAAAATTATTTCATACAACTGCTCATATTTCCTAAAATATTTAATATAGCTATATTCCAATTGCACTATATTGTTTCTATTATATTGTCAATTTTTCTGAAACTGGCGTTAAATTGGGTTGAAAACCCTGCATGTTATAATCAAAAAATATGCAAGAATTTTTTTATTTTTTTAAATAAATTGCTATATTTCTATTAATATACGTGCTAGTCTTACACAAAAAATTACACATATTGCACAATGTCTGTTTATTTATATTCGGTAGTGGTAGATAATTTTGTGCATTTTACAGGGTGATCCCAAGTATTATTTTTTTCTTTGATTTTTTTGTTGGCCCCTAATTGCCCTCCCCCTTCCCGTTAACAAATCGACATTGTTAAATATAAGATCATAATACCTGTTTTTAATACTGAAATTTCAGAAGAATCTGTCAAGTATATTTCTAAATATTCGACAAAATGTCTAAAATTGAAAATTGCCGGTCATTAATGGCCATATAGTGTATCTTTCCTATGTGTTTAGAATGCAGTGCTATCCAGTTTCAGTTCATTTATTTAGTATCATCTATCAATCAGATACATTTGCCCAATAATGCACATTTTCTTCCAAGATTAGATAGAAATCTGTGACATGTGTTAGATTTGGAAGTTTTTCTTTTTAATGATAGGTAATTTTTAAAATAGAAGAGAGTAATGTTGGCGGTATAGAAATAGCATATAAAATTTAATTTTGTCATAACATTATGCAGTTTAGAAAAACAAGTCTGTATTTCTGAAATAGATATTCCTAACATGTATTTAATATGAAAAACATTTTTGTTAAAAATAGTTCCAAAAAAAAAAAGGAAGCAAATTGCAATTGGATTTTCAAAATTCACTGTTTATTGAAAAAGTTTTAACAAATTTCAATGAAAGTAAGCCTTTCGATATTTTTTCCTTTTTCTTACATAATTATCACTTTGTTATTAATTAAATTAGGATTAAAGGTACCGTTAAGAACATTGAAAGTTTCGATTATCTTTGTGAAATCTAGAATTTTTATAAATCTAGTCTTAGTCTTGATTTTCGAGGTTATACTGTATTAAATTAGACATGTATGTCTCAGACACATGCATTTGACTGTTGGAAGAAAACTGCTGTTTGACTGCTTAGTTAGATTTTATGGGGTAAGGTTAAACATCATTGTTGTAATAAAACATTTCATATTTAGAATGAATTTAAATGTAGTTTCTTCCCCCCCCCCCCCCCCCCCAAATTTAAATGATATTTTCGAAAGTATCAAAAATATCCGATATTTTCGAAATAGTCAACTTATTGCTGATAATAAATATATTCACGCATAATATAAATTAGAAACTAAAACATATTCCACTTAACATGAAAACTTAAACAATACATTAAAAGTGCAGTTTTCTTTTTCTTTCTTTTTTTTTACACTTAGAACAAAATTGAAAATCAACTAATTGAAAACAGAAACAATTTGCTTTATACGCTTACATCAGATTCTTTTATAGTGAAGCTGTATATATAACTGAGTATCTAAATTAGACAGTTTATGTTTCAGTGTCTGTTCTGAATTATGTCCCTCATAATAATCTACAGTTAAAAGTAAAAAATTCAAACATAAAGTTTGAAAAAGATATTTGTTTTCTTCGGCTAAAAAAGTAACTATCAGAGACATAAATTCCTTATTTACAGAACAACACAGTCCATAACAGTTGGAAATTTCATTTGCACTTGTTTTGACTGAAAATATCAAAAACATCTTACACAGTGATATTTTGAAAATAAATATCAAACATAGAAAAATATTGAAAATATCATGCATCTTAATATTTTGAAAATAAATATCAGGTAATATGAAAATATAAAAAATCTTGATATTTTGAAAATAAATATCGGATATATATATCATGATATATATAAAGATATATATCGATTGATATATATCAACGAACCCCGGTGATCGCACAGAGGGTTTCATTTATTCATTTTCCATTTTATTTACAATTGGCTGAATTTTCAGTGGTGTAACTTTTTATATAAAGCTAAAAGTTTTAGTGTATGGTTTTTTATTTCATTTTTTCTTTTCTTTCAGAATATGCGTGGGGAGGCGATTGTTTGTGTGTGTTTTGTTTGTTTGTTTTTATTCTTGGGGCCGATTTTGTGAAAAGTACAAGTTATTTTTGTGAAAAATAATATTTTGTAGCGAAAGTTGAAATCCAGTTACTCAAACTTAAATGAAGAATTTGACAAAACTCCTTTAAATCCCCTTGCTAAAGTTTGTTTTCAGTGAGCTGGTTTTATTTACAATTTACACATTTTAAAACAGTTTGTATGAAAAAGAATGTTACGAAGGGGCCCATTTTATTAAATTTATTTTTGTGAAGGGGCTTATTTTATTAAATAGATTTTTGTGAAGGGCCCTAAATTTTTCTTGGAATGACCCCTGTATATGTATTTTCATATTTAGAATAAATTTAATATGAAATGTAGTTTCATTTTTTCCCCCAAATTTAAATTATTGTTTAAAAAGATATGTTTGTATACATTTTGAAAATGGTAACAAAGGTGAATTTTCAACAATATTTTAAGAACTTGCTTAAGACTTTAGAATTTATTTATATTTACTTTAATCTAAAAACTAAAATGTTTTAAAAGGTTCATAATCACTCCTTTACATTACAATTTTTGCTATTTAACTTAATTTCAATATTTTCTTTTAACACAGGAGAATAGTGACCTCATGAAGAAATGCAATTCCACTGCGAGGAATGTAATTCAACAGCCCTATCGAATCTCTGAAGGATCTTCAGCAGAGAAGAATACATATTTTCTTGTCTTGACGAGAAAATTTTTAATGAAAACACTGCATCTGTTGTTAAAATTGCTATCAATGCACTGCATCTGTTGTTAAAATTGCTATCAATGCACTGCATCTGTTGTTAAAATTGCTATCAATGCTAAGTTTGTTTTTTCTTTTTGTTAAATAAAACTGTTAGTAAATAATGTTGTTGTTTTTTCCCCCACAATATTTTGAATTGCACATTTGGCTCCTGCTTTTGACATAAAAAGCTACAATCTTATGCCATTTTAAAGTTTTATATTTCACAACAAGATTAAGAAGGAATAACTGCAAGAGAGTACCTAATGGGTTGGTGTTTATCCATTCAAGACATTGTTCCTTCTAATCCAGAAGCTAAATTCTAAAAATTATTATTGAACATAATTTAGTTTCAACAAATGATATAAAGAATTAAGTTGCACGTTGTTTGAGTCAATAAGCCCAATTTTCAGTTATTTATGCATTTGACTTTTATACTACAATATTTAGTGGAAGGTTCTTCATATACAAAAAAAAAAAAAAAAAAAAAAAAAAAAATAGTATCATGACCAAAATTCTAGCTATAAGTTTTAGGATACTTGAATCCAAATCAAATGAAAGTACACATAGTGCATGAAAAATGGATAAAATTCCTAACATTTGCATATCGAGACAGATTTGTAAGTCTATTGGTCGGTAAAAGGCCATTTTAGATTTTCATTTGCATTAAAAGGTCTTTTCAAATGTTAAATAGTGAACCCAAACCTTATTTTTCAATATTCTACAGTTATTTTGGTGCATAATTTATTTGTAAATGTATCAACTGCATTAAATTGACATTTATCACTCAGTGCTAATTAGCATAAAAAAAAGGCTTAACAATAAATATTTCTTTAAAAGTTAGTCTATTAAGAAGTAGTGTGAATTAAATCAAGGGATAGTTACAACAAAGTATATAATGGGTGGGTGTTTATCTTTTTTGAAATATTTTCAAATTTACTTATTAAGGCCTAACACTAGCCGTGTGACAAGACCTGTGATAATGTTAATTCCATGGGGAAGTTATTTTCAAATATCTTGCTTGGATTTTTAATATTTGTACATGATTCTTTTTGCATATGGTAGCTGAAGACAATATGTATTGTGGCTAGTTTTTACTTTTTTAATTTAGGTTTTATATTTTATTGTAAATACTTTCATTTTTGGAACCGATTCTAAAATTTATATCTTAATACAGTAGACGCTCGATTTTACGAACTCAGTGGGATTCATATAATGTGTTCGTAAATGGGAGTAACATCAGTTCGTAAAATTGGACGTCTACTGTATAAGAGAAACTAACCAAAATTAAAAATTAGCCTGCATAAAGATCCTATATTCCCCCCTACTCCAAAATATATATATATATATATATTTTAAATCCAAACAATGTATTTGAAAATAACTTCTCCATAAGATTAACACAAGCATCCAGATCTTTTTTAGCGACTAGTGTAGGATCTTAAGGCTGTTCTTAACTGGTCTGCTCAACAAGCACAAAGCGTTTTGATGCATTTACAAATTAATTTTTTTAACGGAAAGATATAAAATTGGAAAGCCGCCTTATGGAAGCAATTTGGAATTGAACTGGATTTTCCATATTTTGATCAATAAGTTATCTGTTGAGTTATAAGCGATTTTGATTATGTGACAAACGTTTTCGCCCGCTCTGGTATGTTTTTTCTCCTTTTGCACGGAAATTCAGTTCAAAACTTCCACTTTGACACTATTTTCTGAAAAATCTATTGTGTTAAAAAAAAAAAATGGAAAAAGCAGCTCGATTACATAGTTTTAGAACAACACCACCAGCTGGTTTCATGCATTTTCGATCAAAAATAAATTCAAGCTTATGTCAGAAAGTTGCCCTTTTGGATTTGAGAACACCCTTAAGGGGAGCAGTCATCTTTTAAAAGTTGTCATTGGGATTTTTCCTTCCCTTGGTGATTTCAAGTTTTTTTTTTTTTTAGTTCTTAAGATTGGTTTTTATAATTGTAATTTTTATTTAATTGTAAATCACAGTTATTTTATCAATCAAAAAATAGTCATTTACTATTAAATAAGAATTACAGTTATATAAACCAATATGAAGGAGTATAAAATTAGTTATTTTAATTTGAAAATGTGGCAAGAATTCTGTGTTATTTTGAATTACGTTGATAAAAATCAATCACAGGTTACTGAATTTCATTTAAAATGACATGATTTTATTTAATCAGTTAATTAGAAATCGCTCAAGGGTTTTTTTTGGTAATTTTGGTGAGTTCTCTTATGAATGAGTTTATTAGAAATCACTCAAGGGATTTTGGATGAACTCTTAAATGAGTTGATTTAATCCATGTATGAATTGTTACAAATAGCTCAAGAACTACTGGATTAAATCTGAAATGACCTCATTTCACTCAAGTTTGAATTGATTACAAATCGCTCAAGGGGTACTGGATTTAGTCTTAAATGACTCAATTTCACTCAAGTATGAGTTGGTTACAAATCACTCAAGTACTACTGGATTTTACCTTCATCGATTTGATTTCACTCAAGTATGAGTAAAATAGAGACCACTCAATCATGAGTTGCCTAAAAACAACTCATTCACTCGAGTTGTTTCAACTCTTTATGAGAAGCTGACTTTCAAATCATGAGATGAGTGGATTTCGGCTCAACTTGAGTTATTTTGGCTCTTTCGTTTTAAGAGTGTATATGACCAAAAGACACCGGAAGCTTTCGATTTTAGATGTCTAGCGAATACCTATAGAATATACTAATATCTATAACAAAGACACTTTCTAACTTTCTAACAACAAAAGTATTTTCATGTGGATGTTAAAAAGAGACAGAAAACTTTGGTGAAAATTACGTCAGATATAAAACGATACATTTCAAATGTGTTATTTAAAAGAACTTTCTTATAGAGCTGTTAAAAACCGAGAGACAAAAATTGTTTACTTAATTCATTTTACATTAGCTTATTTTCAAATTTTTAACTAATTTTTTTAATTAAAGACGAAAACAGCTATTGTATCCCTTAACAAATGCTAATTTCACCTTAAAAATCTCCAATCAAAGGAATATAAATGAAAACCTGTTAACAGGGAGATCGCCACTTTTTAAAAAAATATATAATTCAATCTTTTTAAAGCCGATGAAATTAGCCTGCTTTTAGAATCTGGGGTGTTGGAACGGGGGTTGGCGAGCGTAGCTCGTAGTGGGCAGAGCCCCCTAGTATTAACAAAAAAAGTTTAACTTCTTTGAAATGACTGTGTAGTATTAGTGGAATTTTACCCTTTCCCAAAAATTCAAAGCTTGTTAGAAAAGTTTCTAATTTCTGTAAATTACAACTTTATTAGTGCATTGAAAATTAAAATTCGAATATCGAATTGAAATTATGTGTCATGTTGTACTTTGATCAGTGGCCCCGGCGGCAAAAATACCGAAAGCGATCAATAGTGCTCTAAAAAAAATTGCGATTACGTCCGAGTTAAAAAAAATTACCGTTATTTGATGTAAAATGAAACTTCATTTCTGCATTTAAGGATTCATCAACAACATGCCGGTGTTTCTGAAACATTATCATTTTCGAAAATGGTAAAAAGTTTTAGCGATACGAAAAGTTGACTCCATAATGCCATTAAAATTTCCTTTTAAAAAATGTACAAAAACCTTTAAAATCCCTTTATAGATAACGTGATTAATATGAGATTTTACTAAAGTACCTGCCCTAGCAAACTGATTGGAACAATTTATTCTCCATGAATTTCCTTTGAAGATTTAAATAGATATTACGCGCGGTTGAAAGAGTCTTCTGATAGCCTGACTCACAGCTCGATGATAGAAACTTGCATATTAATTTATTTTAGAACGATACGTGGGCTTTAGTTTTCTCCCATTCGTAAATGAACTTATCGAAAAACAGAGAGAAGCTAGAATTTTCACCCGTCATTTGTTATCTGACAAATTGCGTGCTTTCTGGAAAATAACTCAGAAATGAAATATATTCCACATTTCTTATCTGAATAAAATTACTAGTTGGATGAGCTAATCCCAAAACTTTCTATTATCTCATACATCTTAATCCTTCTATATATAAAAACAAGTTGGAAATTGCTCGTCAAACGTGGCAAATGAGGTGCGTTCGTACTATAACGATTTTTATAATACTTTTTTACATCGCATATTGTACTGAATGTATATTTTAGTGCACTTCATAAGTGCATATCAATTTTATTCTGTTCGTAAAGCTGTAACATCATTAAAATGCACTTGAAATAATTTTTTCCCATTGGCCTTAATGTAACGGAAAGCTTTTGACTGTACCTATCATTAAACTATACATCCGATTTTCATAAAATTTGAAATGACTCGACAAAATTTTGCAACAATAATAAATTTAAAATTTCAGACCATTCGGTTGGGTAGTTTTTTCTCTGTTATATGCGGACGGACAGACGGACGGACGGACGAACTGAACGACGAGTATAGGTGCTAGGTATTTAAATAATTACGAACACACCTAAAAAGTTTTAGTTTGGAAATGGGACAATGAAAATCTACGTAGATATTCCCGGTAAATTGGCATCCAATTTGAATGCTTAAGCATGGCCTTTCTTTGTTAATTTTAAAAAAACTGTTGCATACAAAAATATGAAAATCGGTAGTTTTATAGAGAAATGTTTGATAAACACGCTGATGCAGACAGTTTTCAAATCGAAGAATTATTTTAAGAGATATTTAATGCTAAAGTTGGACAAAATCGTTCCATTAAAAAAGTTTTATTGGCTCAAAAACTATACATGATAATTTAATCATTTTTAGATCATTTTATGCGTTATAAGTTCCCGGTGTGCAGATTGTATTTATTTATTTATTTATTTTTTTTACTCATTTTTTGAGATTTTATTTCTATTTTAAATTCAAATTTTCAGCATTTCGAGAGATATTTTTTATATATTTTAGAAAATGTTATTACTTTAAACTGTTGCCAATTGTATAAACAGCGCAAACGATAATGTTTATTTCAAACGTGACTATTATAAACAGAAAAAAAATAATTAGAATTAAATGATTACATGTTAAAAGCAGGAAAATTACGTCATAAGAACCATATTTAAACTTCAATTTTAAAAGAGAAACAAAATGTTAAAATAAAAAAATCATTATTATGCGTTAAAACTTGTAAATGGAGGAAATTACGTCATATTTAAAATGGTCAAAAAATATGGCAAAACAATTTAAATTAAAAAATATATTTGCGCGAGATATTTTGAGATAATCTTTTCAACTATTATCGTGAAGTCGAAGACAGCGCAAATAATATTTCCTTCTAACAGCAAAACCATTTTCATGTGAATATTAATAAGAGAAATAAAACTTTGGTGTAAATTACGTCAGATTTAAAACGATACATTTAAAATGAATTATTTAAAAGAACTATCTTATAGCGCTGTTAAAAAATACCGGGAGACAATGACACTGTTTACTTAATTCATTTTACATTAGCTTATTTTGAAATGTTTAACTATTTTTTTTAATTAAATACGAAAACAGCCATTGTATCTCTTAACTGTAGCAGATTTGGTCTTAAAAATCCCCAATCCAAGGTAAACGAATGGAAACCCGTTTACAGAGAGATCATTACTGTTTTTGTAATTTTAATTCAATATTTTTAAAGCCGATCAAATTAGCGTGCTTTTTGGATTTTGGTGTGCCTGAACGGGGTTGGCGAGCGTAGCTCGTAGGGGGCAGAGCCCCCTAGTATTTCAAAAAGTAGTTACACATGTAAGTATTTAAATATTTTTAGTTCATTACTATACCAAGTTTGATTTTCATCTTAAATTTCTACTTCAGTGTTATATGATAAGGGAGTCTTGCTTTAGTTAATGGACACCATCCGCTGATCTGAGTTCGAGGCTATAAAAATCACGTGATTTGGAAAAACAAACCGGAATGTTTCTGTAGTAAATTTTGGTGAAATTTCTTTTTACTGTCTGAAAGTAAATAATTTCACATTGTGCCAAAGTATTGTGCTCCGTATAGCTCATAACAACAGTTCAATTAACTCGTTTATAGGAAAAAAGGATTTCTTTGCATAAGTTTATGCGAATACCTAAGGCAAAAATTCCGTACTCCGGTTTTGCAGCCAGTTGGAATATTTTAGTGAGCATCGGTTGGCGCAAATTTAATTTAATTTTTGCAACCAGGATTTTTTGTGTGTATGTGTGTGCAGTAAGCATTTCCATTCGAATTTAAATTTCTTAGTCCATTTTTATATAGCCGCAATTTTTAAGATAAATTGTATAAACCATGTTTATATAATTTAAACTTGAATATAAAAATTCGCCTCCATAACTGCTATGTCATACGCTTGAAACAACATTAATGCGAAGATCTCATGCTGTACATTTTGGCGTTAAATCACATTGTTTGGCGACAAAAACTGAATCGAAAGCATAAATAAGGAAATAACATGTATCGCTAGTAAAGTTTTTCTTTTACAGTTACATCTGCGAATATCTCTTGTAAGTCACATGATGGGGACGTGTAACTTCATGCGGATATTATACATTAATCGGAGTAAAAATGAGTTAATCTCGATCAGGATATTTATTAAAATCAATAGTTTTTCGTTTATCTGTTTCACATCAGCTGTTTGCAAATAACCCGCTTTGCAGTATGCAAAGTCCCCGGCGCTTCACGAGCCACCGTAAAACTACGAAAAATCGCGAAAGTTATATAAAAATCTCTGTTACAGTATCCGCTTCAGACAATGGAACTCTTTATAAAGAGGAACTGACACATCCTTAAAATAGTGAAGCTGCAATTGTAACCGCTATCGCATGAGTTATTTACCGCCGATGGAAACTTCCACCAGTAGATTTATATACATATTTTCAACTTATTTAAACGCCTTATTATCACAAAGTTTCTGTCATAAATAATTCAAGAAACAGATTTTCATTTTTTACTGGTAGGAGTTTACATTGGCGGTAGTTAGGCCCTGCGTTTCCGCCATATTGTGACAACCATGGAAACAAGCTGACAGTTTTACAAGGCATATTGACACCAGTAAAAAAATTTAGAAATTTTTACGACATTTTTGAAAAAAACTTCCATGAATAGGACGTTTAATTGAGATGAAATTTTCTATTTTATTTTACTGGTGAGATATTTGCCCTGGCGGTAAACAGAAACTGAAGATCCGATTTAAAGAAAGAAGCCGCCATCTTGTGAGAACCTCCTCTGTTACTTCACTCGCAAATGGTATACAGTACACTATATGTCTCCTCTTCTTAATTCATAACTCCATTTTCAGACAGGATGTTTTGACAATCAAGAAGGACCTGTCGCCGTTGCCAATTCTATGCGTAACTTCATACACTTTTCAATGGTACAATAATGAAAATGGCACTAAAATGGCTATTACAACGCCCCCTTCCAGCGGAATATTTCCAAATTCTAGAAGAACCTGCTGACCATAGCCAATAACCTACAAAATCCGTTCAATTCTATGCACTTCATACACTTTTCGAGAGTACAATGGCGATACACGGACAGACGGGCAGAGGACATTTTGTACAAACATGTTTTTATGGATCTCTAGCCGCTAAAAGTGTAAATCCGTCGAAAACCGGAAGTCGAAAAAAATTTCGATTATAATATTTCTTCTATTGAAGATACAAGAAATTAAACAAGTTGGAAATTGCACGTCAAACATGGCAAATGAAGCGCGTTCGTACTATAACTAGTTTTAAAAATATTTTTTGCACCCCATATTGTACTGAATATATATTTTGGTGATTTTCATAAGTTCATATCAATTTCATTCTGTTCGAAAGGCTGAAACATCATTAAAATGCAATAGAAATAATTTTTTCCCATTGGCCGTAATGTAATGGAAAACTTTTGACTGTCCCTGTCATTAAGCTATGCATCCAGCTTTCATAAAATTTGAAATGACTCCACAAAAGTTTGCAGCAATTATATATTTAAAATTTCCGACCATTCGGTTGGGTGGTTTTTGCTCCGTTATATGCGGACGGACGGACGAACGACAACTATAGGTGTTACGTATTTAAATAATTACGAACGCACCTAATAACAGCGTTGGGAATAACATTTGGTGATTTATCATCTGCTCCCGGACAGCATAAAAATATCGAAAAATGTTCAGGAACATCAGCAATATGGCGATAGCATAAACACGTGTTTTTTCTTTTAGGACGTTAGATTTAATAATTCAACCCTTAAATGCCTAATTTTTCAAAAATCGTCGTAATAATGTTTTTTGGCTTTCATTTTTTAAATAAATCATGGGAAAAATACTTAAAAACTTTTACTTTTTTTTTTTTTTTTTTTAAGTATGGTTTACGGCTAAAAAACAGTTTGTTACTAATCGGCAATACTTGTCTTTAATTGAAAAAATAATTTTATTTGATAAAATTCTATAATATTAAACACACAAGAATTTTAGGAACTATAATAAGAAATAAATTTTACTTCCTCACTGCAGAACAAAATAGGGTATTTCGCAAGCATCCAAACAAACAAAAAGAACAAGTAGCAACAATTGAAAAAATAAATCTATCTTTATTCTTAATCAGCACAAGTGTTGCCATCTACATGTTGAAAATCGATTTAATAATATTTTCAGAATGTATTTTATTGGCAACGTTAGGCATTATGCCTTCAATATTATTCTAATAGTATATTAGAGGCCTAAATTGGGTATGTTGCCGAAAAGCAACACCCGGCATTTAAGGGTTAACTTGGAGATATATCTCTGTCACTTGGAGACTCATTCTTGGTAGGGTGCTATAATAGAGAAGTATCCACACTTCCGCCAAATTGTTCTCGTTAAAAGGCTACTTCAGTCACACACACAAAAAAAAAAATCCGCTCGCTAATGGTAATCCTATGGAAGAAATTTATTATCTCGTTTGTATTTCAATATTTTTAAATATTTTTTTTGCACTGGATAGCTGAGATCAATCTGTATTAAGGCCGCTTTTTACTTTTTCGATTTTGATTACATGTATTTTTTATTACGACACTTTCATTTCCGGAACTGGTTGCGAAAGTGAAAACATTCTCATAAAAAAAAAAAAAAAAAAAAAAAAATCTGCAAACAAAATTGAAAAGTAAAAAACGGCCTTTGTACAGATTGATCTCATCTACTCAATAAACAAGTAATATAAAAATTTTGTTTTTAAAGTCAATTCCTACTTAGGTTATCAAAGAAAAATTTAATATAATCCCTTAAGCTAATATTAGTTTTTGTTGCATTAAAATATCTCAATTTGTGGATTTTCTATAAGCAAGCTCAAGTAGCACAGTTTCGTTTTTATAACGTTTAAAAAACGACAACGCATGTCGTTATAAAAACGTTATTTGTTGACGTTATAAATTCGAAAATATGTCTCGTTGATTCGATTATTTTTTAACGGTAAATTTAGCTGAATTTTCAACGCAATAACAACCGTCCCGAAAACGTTGTTCAAAGATACAATATTGTAGTTAGTTTTACTATTTTTCAACGGTATTTTAACAAGGTAAAAAACGTTAAAAAAAGAGATTACGTCTGCAATATTGTCTTGTTAGTTTTACTTTTTTTTTCAACGGCATTTTAATGCCTTAAATACGTTGAAAAATAAGAGTAAGTCCGCAATGCTGTTTTAGTTTCACAGTTATCCGACGGCAGTTTAATGTCATAGAAAACGTTTAAAAATAAGAGGAAAAACCGAAAATTTCAACCTAAAAGAAAAATTACTTCTTTTGTTAATTTTTCTTCTCTTTTTATATGTGATTGAAGAGCTCAATATATATGATGGCCCTCAAATATTTTAATTAGTATTTGAAAAAAAAAACTCAGACATTTTAATTGATAAAGAAGGCATTTGACAATAAAAATGTTGTAATTATTCGTTTTATCAGCCGATATTTTATCAAATTTATTGTATAACTGAACACCAGCATATTGAGCTCTCCAACTATAAAAAGCAAATCTTTTTTTTTTTTTTTTTTTTTTTTTTTTTTTTTTTGTAAAAGTCTCTTACAATTTCTGCTTTCATAATTTACTTTTTTGAATCAGTTTTCTCATACTATTGTTTGATTCTAGTACATATTGAAAAAGAAAGTTAATTTCTTTTTTTTATTATTATTATTATTTTTTAATATCCATTTTTTAAGTAGAATTCTTGTTTCTAAAACATTTCACTGTTTATTATTAGACAGTATTTATCCATATATAGTACTTCCTAAAAATTTATGGTAGATACTTTTTTCCAACTTTTGCCTTTTAAAATTGCTAATTGTATTTGTTGCAGTTTGAACTAAAAATAGGATTTAATATATATGTATACATACACACATATATATAAACATAAATGTATATATTATATACATACATTCAATATTTAAAAAAATATCTTGCCTTTTCCATTTAATCGCTTCAGGGACGGTGGGATATATTATATCCCATCTAATTTTAATTAAGATAAGCACCAGAAAGTTTTAATTATTTTTTTCTTTTTAAACTTTGGTGAAAAGAAGTTATAATTAGTTAGCTTTTCCTGATTTGAAATAAATTTCTTTAAAAATTCCGGTAAGAACTCAACATTATAGAAACACAATTGCTTGCCCCCCGAAAGGGTCAAAGATGAACAGCAGTTTTGTTTAGGTTTGCATCAGTTTTTATGAAAGACTATAACTATTTTGATATTATATAAATTTGTTTATCTTACATTCTGATTTATTCCAAGTTTATTTTTACATGAAATACCTGAAATCAATCATTATGAGACCACAATAATCTTTTTAGCTACAAATATTTCCAAAAAATAATCATGTTAAAATGAATTTCAATTGTAAAATTCTTCAGCAAACTTATCACTTGGAAAAGTGTTTAACTATAAAAAATGAATATTTTAGTTAAAACAATGTTTTCGTGTCAATTCAAATAATATCCTAGTTTAAGGGGGGGGGGGGGGTTGTTTTTAAAACATAATTACATTTTATTCTAAAACAATGCTGTAACAAATTCATGCAGTGAAAGTAACAGAAAGCTTGAAATTTTCAAAATTTGCATGAAATGTGTAAAAAGGGTCAAGAAAATCTGAATATTCTATCGTAAAACAAGTTAGAAATTACACGTCAAACGTGGCAAATGAGGTGCGTTCGTACTATAACTAGTTTTATAAATATTTTTTGCGCCGCATAGTGTGCTGAATGTATATTTTAATGCACTTCAATAAGTGCCTATCAATTTCATTCTGTTCGAAAGGCTGTAACGTCATTAAAATGCACTTGAAATATTTTTTCCCATTGGCCGTAATGTAACGGAAAACTTTTGACTGTCCCTGTAATTAAACTATACATCCGATTTTCATAAAATTTGAAATGACTCGACAAAATTATGCAACAATTATATATTTAAAATTTCAGACCATTCGGTTGGGTAGTTTTTGCTATGTTATATGCGGACGGACGGACTGAACGACGACTATAGGTGCTACGTATTTATATAATTACGAACGCACCTAAAAATGGTTAAATTTTTTTCCAAAAATTCAGTATGGATGCCTTTTCAAATGTTGACAAACCAACTTTTTTTTTTTTTTTTTTTTTTACATAAATACGAATAGAAGTAATCGTTAAAACTATCTTGCTTTTAAAAGAATTTGCTTATGCTGTAAAGTTAACTTTGAAGCTATTTTTCTAAAATCTTATTTTTTGGCATTGCATGCACTGTCATCTAAACACTAATTACACCGGTCCTCACCAACATACTCTATCACATATTCTTTTGGTAGAAGGGTTTGCTTTTAAAATTAAGGTATTTTATATCTTACTAAGACATGTGGGAATTTTGTAAACCATAAAATGTAGATATATGTAAATTAGCTGTAAATAAATAAATAGGTATGATTGCCCGTGTTACAGCAGCATAAGGAATGAAAATATATATTAGTGGATAACAAATAGTAAATTTGGACACGAAAAGAGGGAGGGTATAAAAAGAAAACTGCGCGATGCAAGTATCAACTAGAATTTCATGCTATATTTTATCAATTTGATATATCTTAAACAGTGAAAGCACTTTTCATAATTATAATTTTATCTAGCACTGCAAATTAGTATAAAAATCCTTCAACATTTGTTATTATAAAACTTAAGGCTGTAGCCAAATATATATATATATATTTGGATTGTTTTTTTTTAAGAATGTCTGAAAGTAAACAAAAATATTGTATTTCATTCATTGGTACAGTAGACGCTCCATTTTACGAACTCGATGGGACTCATATGTGTTCATAAATGGAAAAAAACTTGTATAAAAACAAAAACTTTCCGTTCACATAAATATTAAGTCAAAAATTTTCCGCAAAATAATTTAATGTTTAATAAAATTACGTGTTATATTATTTTGACGATATGAACTAAAAATCATAGTTTAAAAATATTGTGGTATCTTCGCACAAAATGCCAGTCACTCTTATAACACTGAAAAAAATATTCAACATATTCTGAAAATTAAAAGATTTTTTTTTAAAACGTCCTCCGCCCCCTTAAAAATAGGTACAGAGAACTAATTATAACTTTAGTCATATGTTAAAGAATAGCTATGCTTAAACTAGATGATATTTTTCATCAAGATTTGGAAAAGACTCTTCTGTTGATTTACCAGTTATTCGTCACATTATTCTTGAAAATTCGTGTCAATAAAAATTTTGTAAAATTATTGTACATAATTATTATTCTATTTATATATAATTATTTATCGTAAAAGTTTAAAATTATGCACATTATTACAATAAATGTTCAAATCGTTTGTTGGGATATTTTTTGTTGTTGCTTCTTGTTCGGACCTTGTGCGCATGCCGAACGAGCTCCGTAGCTTTGCGGTCATGTGACCCAGTTCAGTTGTTGCTTAGCTGCCATTGCGGCACGTTGTGTATTCGAGCGGGTCTTATCCCCAAGTATATAGTTGTTCTTTAGCTGCCATTTCGGCACATTGTGTATTCGAGCGGGTGTTATCCCCAAGTATAGTATGTTGTTCTTGAGCTGCCATTGTGGCACATTATGCTATAGCGGGTCTTATCCCCAATTATTCTGTTGCTTATAGCGGGAGTATTCCCCAAAAGATGTTTTATGAACGTCACTTGTTCTAACAGCGGGTTATTACCCCAAAGTCACCTCATCATTCTACATGTTTTTCAGTGTTTGTGATTGTTTGTAACATTTGTGTGCTGTGTGATATAAAAATGTGAAAAAGAAAACTATTTGTCTTCAATCTTAAAGTTACACACAGTATTCACATACATTGTAGTGGTCCGTCGATTTCGCAGCGAAATAGCTGCTATGGAAAAATTAAATAGAACAAAAGGTGCTCTAAAAGGTGCTATAACGAAATTAGAAAATTTCGTAAAAGATAATACAGACGAAATTAATTACTCGAGTACCGAGCTCGAAATAAAGATTCGAAAATTACCTGAGCTTCAAGCAAAAGTATCGGAAATACGGGATAAATATTATGATATCCCTGAGATTAAGGACTTACCAGAAATCGAAAACGAGTTAGATGAACTCGAAGATCGTCTCGAGAAACTTGAGGTAAGTCTCAACCTATTTCTTAAAAATCTTAAAGTTTCTGAAATAAATGTGCATGCTGATAGTATTGAATCTATAAGTTCGAATAATATTAAAGTTAAGTTACCTGAAATCCCACTACCAACATTCAATGGTAAATATGAAGAGTGGTCAATCTTTAAAGTACAATTTACAAATTTAATTATCAATAATGCTCAGTTAAATGACGCTCAGAAGCTGTTTTATTTGCGAGCATCGCTAAAAAATGAAGCAAAACAACTAGAGAGCCCAGACGATTCCTTAGAGTCATTGTTTACAGCACTTACTGAAAGATTCGAAAATCAACGTTTGCTCATTGACACTCATTTATCAGCTATAATTAATTATGAAAAAATACATTACGAGTCTTCTAAAGAATTGAGATCCTTTATTGATTGTGTAAATAAAAATTTGAGGGCCCTAAAAGTATTACAATATGAACAAAACAATCTGTCTGATGCTATCCTTATCAATATTATATTGCAAAAGGTAGATAAGGAATCTCGAAAATTATTTGAATATTCGATTAAAAAATCAGAATACCCGCAATTTAATGAATTAATGTCATTTTTGGAAAACCGCAGTTCTACGTTAGAAAGCGTAAATAGATACTCTGCTTCAAAACCCTTAAACAAAAACATTCCTCTTTCGAACAAACAAAAAAATTTCATGCTAAATTCGAATGATAAATCGAATGGAAAAACTTGTATTCTGTGTAAATTGGCTTTTCATAATTTGAACAAATGTTCTCAGTTTCGAAAAATGAATGTTTCTGAACGATACGATTTTGTGAAGAAAAATAAGCTGTGTATTAATTGTTTGAATAATTCTCATTGCGTAAATTCTTGCATTTCAAAATATAATTGTAATACCTGTGGATTGCGACACAGCTCATGGCTTCATCGAGAAAAAGAAAATAAATCCAAAAATGAATTGGCTTCCCCCCAAATTTCCTCCCCTCTTGCAGGTGCGGTAAATAGAGAACTGAAAAACATTTCGGTAAATAATGACGAATCTTTAAAGACCTTGAATAATATAAGTAAAGAAAGAAAATCAATTTTATTGAGTACATGCTTTGTTTTTATAGAAGATAATTTCGGAAATAAACGAAGGTTTAGAGTCATTTTGGATAATGCTAGCAATGTCAATATTTTAACTAAGGATTGCGCTGACATGCTGAAATTTAAAAAAAGGATAATTAATGTACCCGTTACAGGATTAAACGGTTATACTTATAATGTAAAAAATAAAATTTCGAGTGTAATTACAAACGAAGATGGCTCTTTCAGGGAGAATATAGATTTCTTAATTGTTCCCAAAATCACGGATGTAATTCCATCAAAGCAATTAAATGTATCGGACATTAATTTACCGAATATTGTGGAATTGGCAGACCCCACATTTTTCAAACCGGGAAAAGTTCACGCATTGGTTGGCGCTGAATTATTTTATAGAATTTTAAAGCATAATTCAGTTAAGATAAATGATAAACTTTTTCTGCAAGACACTGTTTTTGGATGGATCCCAACTGGGGCGCTAGAGGAGAACACGCAAACAAACAATATTACTATGTGCAATTTCGTTAGAGATTTCGATGAAATAAATGATAATTTAAAACAATTTTGGGAGCTTGAGTCTATAGGCATAAAACATGATAATCCGAAAATATCGGAAACTGATCAGGCACAACAAATATTCGATAAAACTGTCAAATTTGTAGGCGATCGTTATGAAGTTCAGTTACCGTGGAAAAAAGACTGGAAGGATTTAAATGATAATTTTAATGTTGCGAAACAGCGTTTGGAAGGTCTAAAAAGAAAATTTTATCGAAACCCAGAGCTTTTTCGACAATATTCTGAAATAATCACGGAATATTTAAAGCAAGGAATTATAGAGCAGGTGCAAGAAAATGAACCTGTTTTAGACAGGGCAGTTTATTATTTGCCCCATCATGCGGTCTGTAAAGAAGATAAACTTACTACAAGGGTCCGAATCGTCTTCGATGCCAGCTCTCATGATAACAATGATTTGTCCCTTAATGATTGTTTATGGCCCGGCACCAACTTAAATCCACTTCTATTTGATATTTTAATCCACTTCAGATTATACGAAATTGCCTTTTCTTCTGATATCGAGAAGGCGTTCCTTCAAATCTCACTAGCTGAAAAAGATCGGGATTCTGTCCGTTTTCTGTGGTATGATGATAGTTTAAAATCTTTCAAGGTCTTCAGATTCAAACGTGTTATTTTTGGAGTCAATGCCTCTCCATTCCTCCTATCTGCTACAATAAAGGAGCACATCAAGCGGTTTACGAACCTACACCCAAGAACTGTTCACCTACTCGATAAATATATTTATGTGGACGATTTTATATCTGGCGAAGATACGCTGCAAGAAGCTCTTGATGTTTCCCTGAATGCTAACAAAATAATGTCTGAAGCAGGAATGATTCTTCGAAAATGGATAACCAATGATGAAGCGTTACTGCAGTGCTGGCAAAAGGAAGGTTTAAATATTCAAGCAGAACATGCTGCAATAACCCTAGGAAGCAATCTAAGCAAGGTATTAGGAATGTCCTGGAAAACAGAAGAAGATTGTCTGACATTCGAAGTCAAAAGTTTAATAGAATTCTTGTCATCGCAAAAAGGCTCAAAACGTCTACTATTGCAAGCAGTTGGTAAAATCTTCGATCCGTTAGGCATGCTGACGCCATTCACCATTAGAATAAAATGCCTGTTCCAAGAACTATGGCTAAAGAAGACAGCATGGGATGAACAGTTACCAACTAATGTGCACGAAAAATGGTTAAAGTGGCTCGAAGAACTTCCAAATTTAGCAGAATTAAAAATTCCGAGGAAAATTCTTGGTTGCTTGAATCAAGTAATAGCTGTAGAAATACACGCCTTTTCTGATGCTAGTAAAATAGCATATGGATCTGCAATTTATCTGAGAATAAAAAGAGAGAGTGGTATGGAAGTCAATCTCGTGACTTCAAAGAGTCGTGTTGCACCGATAAAGGAGATAACTCTGCCTCGGCTATAACTTCTCGGAGCCTTACTAAGTGCAAGACTGACCAATAAAGTAAAACCCATCCTAGATCAAAAAATCACATCGAAAGTGTACTATTGGATGGATTCCAAAATAACCTTATTCTGGATCAAAGGATCATCAAAGCGATGGAAGCAGTTTGTGGCTAACCGTGTCATAGAGATTAATGCACTTTCAGATTCGAACTCTTGGTATCACTGCTCTAGCAAGGACAATCCTGCCGATCTCTTGACCAGAGGTGCGAGTGTTAATTCTCTTGTAGAGAATCCAATGTGGTTTAGGGGACCAAAATTCCTAGCAGCTGATGACTTAGTGACTGAGCAAGAAACTATTTCTGTGCCAGAAACAGATTATTTTCCCGAGACTAAATCAAAATATAAAAATAACTGTAATGATTTCAATTCTAATATTTCTCTTTCTCTTTTCAGGAATCCTGAAGAAGTATATTTTTTTCTCAACATAAGTGGTAAATACTATAGTATTCTTCGCATACTGGCATATGTTTATAGGTTTTTTCACAATTGCAAATGCAAGTTAGCAGACCGGCGCAGAGGCAGCCTCACAACCCCAGAAATAAAAAATTCAGAAGTTTCTCTAATTAGATTAGTACAAAATGCAGAATTTCAGGAAGAGATTAAGGGTTTAAAACGGGAATCAAGGGTTCCCCCTTCCAGTAAAATTAAATGTTTATCCCCCTTTTTGGATCAAGATAATATCTTAAGAGTTGGCGGTAGGTTGGAAAATTCAGATTTAAACTTTGATAAGAAGCATCAAATCATTTTGCCAAAAGGCCATAAGCTCACAAAACTCATATTTGAGCATTTTCACAGGAAGTATTTTCATATTGGTCCCCAAACTTTAATCCATTACGTACGTATGCGGTTTTGGCCCGTAAGTGGAAAAAATTTAGCGCGAAAAGTAGTGCATGATTGCATTGTCTGTTTTAGGAACAACCCAGTTACTGCTAAACAAATCATGGGTGACCTCCCATCGGAAAGAGTAACTCCAAATTTTACGTTTAACCATACAGGAGCCGATTTTTGCGGCCCTTTTGAGATTAAATATAAAAATCAAAGAAAAGGGATTTTTCATAAGGTTTATGTCGCGATTTTCGTTTGCTTAGTAACAAAGGCTATTCATTTAGAAATAGTAACGGATCTAACTTCTGATGCGTTTATCGCCGCACTTAAACGCTTTGTTTCAAGGCGAGGAAAATGCGCTTCTATTATGACAGACAATGCTACGAATTTTAGGGGTGCTAAATCAGAATTGCACAAACTTCATGAGTTAGTTCGTAGACCGGATGAAAAATTAGCTAATTACCTTACTTCAGAAGCTATTGAATGGAAGTTCATTCCTCCTAGATCGCCCAATTTCGGTGGTTTATGGGAGGCTGGTGTAAAATCTTTCAAGTATTATCTTAAACGAACATTAAAAGGTGCTAGATTGACTATGGAAGAATTCCAAACAGTCACCACCCAAATCGAAGGGGTACTAAATTCGCGTCCCTTAACTCCGTTATCGACCGATATAAATGATTTTAATGCATTGACACCAGGCCATTTCCTAATTGGTCGGCCTATCGATGCCATTCCAGAACCTCAGTTGATTGATATCACAGAATCGAGATTATCTAGGTGGCAGAGAATCACTAAATTCGTCCAATTAATTTGGAGAAATTGGCAATTAAATTACTTGAGTCATCTCCAAAATCGTTCAAAATGGCAGGTAAAAGGAGAAAACATCAAACCAGGGGCGATGGTAGTCATAAAGGAGGACAATTTACCTCCCTGTAAGTGGATGCTAGGACGAATCTTAGAGGTTATACCAGGAAAGGATGGTAATGTTAGGGTTGCAAAGGTAAAAACAGCCTCGAATATCTTTCTTAGATCCATATCTAGATTGTGTGTCTTGCCCATTAATGAAACCTAATGTACATACCTTTTCTCATTGTCTACTTATTTTAAAGTGCACCTAAGATTTACATGTTATTTTACATTCAACTTTTCTTAAGAATACATCGAACTATTTTTAGAAAATAGCTTAATTTTGTAACAAAGAATTTAATTTTATTGTATTGTATAGTCCTTATTATTGCAACTTATTATTATTGTATTTGTATTGTAATATTATTTTATGGTATTGGTATTTTATTTAGTTCTTGTATTTATAGTGTATTTTAATATTTTGAATGTGCTACGCACATTGCAACGCGGGGCGGCATGTTCGGACCTTGTGCGCATGCCGAACGAGCTCCGTAGCTTTGCGGTCATGTGACCCAGTTCAGTTGTTGCTTAGCTGCCATTGCGGCACGTTGTGTATTCGAGCGGGTCTTATCCCCAAGTATATAGTTGTTCTTTAGCTGCCATTTCGGCACATTGTGTATTCGAGCGGGTGTTATCCCCAAGTATAGTATGTTGTTCTTGAGCTGCCATTGTGGCACATTATGCTATAGCGGGTCTTATCCCCAATTATTCTGTTGCTTATAGCGGGAGTATTCCCCAAAAGATGTTTTATGAACGTCACTTGTTCTAACAGCGGGTTATTACCCCAAAGTCACCTCATCATTCTACATGTTTTTCAGTGTTTGTGATTGTTTGTAACATTTGTGTGCTGTGTGATATAAAAATGTGAAAAAGAAAACTATTTGTCTTCAATCTTAAAGTTACACACAGTATCCACATACACTTCTGTTGTTATATAAAATCACCAGAAAAGAATACAATATTTTTCAAAAGCAGTACGCAGCAGCAAAAAGATCGTATTTGTTAACTTTTATGATGACAGAAATCACGACATTGGAAGTAAAAATAATTCTACTTTCTGCATTTAATGATAAATGAAACACATATTTTTCAAACCTTTATTCCAATTTTTCGAAAATTACGAAAATATTCGTGAAATGAAAATTTAAATCTAGTATTGCGTGAACATTTATGTAAATGTTTTTTCTTTTAAAAAATAGGGAAGGACGGGTAAAGTAGCCAGTGAGGGAAAGTTGCCAATTCAGATTTTTCCGCTGTATAGAGCATGCGCCACGCAAAAACTGGCGAAACAGTCGCCATAGATGCTGGTAATATTGTCTGCGACTTTGAAGCGGAAGTCTACATTTGTCTTTTTCTGAACTCATTTTATTGTTTTTTCGCATTTTTGATTTTCCGCAAGTGGTACAATTTATTGATTATCTAATATATAAAAATGGAAATTTGTCTGTCTGTAATGCTATATAAATCCACAGTTTAAAAGCCAGAATTGTGACATGTTACGTACATCTGTTTTAAAATACAGCCGAGTCAACTAAAATAATCGGAACCGGAATAACTTACAGTTAATTTTTAATTAATAAAAAACCACAAATTTAACAGCCATTTTCAATTAAAGTTCAACATTTTTCGTTATAGTTGTTGCCAACAATTAAAAATCCACAATAAAATTCTTACCACAACAATTGCTTTTCTATTGCAAGATTTCCACGTGAAAAAATGAAATGAATGGTTTGACGAATTTTAAAAAAGGGAATATTACATAACTTTTCTACTGCAAAATTTCCTAATGAAAAATGAAAATAAAATAAATAGTTCAACGAATTAAAAACAAAAGTGAATGTTACGTCATAATTTTTTTTGTTTTATAATTTCCATGTGAAAAACTATAATTATTTAATTAATTTGACGAATAAAAAAAATGGAATATTACGTCATATTGGAAATATAAAGGACGTGATGAATATATAATGTCATATAAGTGTGAAAAAATGTATTGAAGCAGTATGAAAACTCGATTATGGAAATATTGGCATATTTTAACATTTTTGCTCCAATGATGAATAGAAATAAGTTCATTTATAGCTATATTATTTTGCGTCTGTTATATAAATTTATATATTTTTATACCGGGTTTTCATTTGATTCATGTGTACAACACTTCGACTAATCTAATCTAATCTAATCGCCCACCCTGGGAACCTGCTTGTGGCTGATGGTTGGGTCAAGCCCCTAGCCCAGGACGGGATGTTCCTGCCACCTTTGCGGCACCGCAACCCAGGGAACGTTAGTTAGCTGTGTAGTAATCATAAGGTTTAAAATAATCAATTTAGTTACAATTTATGACAAACAGATTACAATACTAATGCTGCAATGACCAAATTATTTATATTATTTACAACACATTTGCAACACAATTAATTGAAGCATTATTTTACTTTTTTCAAAATTTCTAGTAGATTGCAAAATAATATCCAAAGAACTTCACCAATCACTCATTTAACACAACTGTGCAATAATCGTAAAATTTAAATTAATCAATATAGTTACAAATTATGACAACCAGGTTTCAATACAAATTCAGCAGTAACCAGATTATTTACATTATTTACAACACTTTTGCAATTGAATTAATTTTTTCACTATTTTACTATTTTCAATATTTCTAGTAGAATGCAATACGATAACTAAAAGAACTACACCAATCATGAATCACGCCTTTCCACTATAATTCCATTTCCGGATGTTTATTTATTTTTTATTTTTTTTTTATGTTGTATGCTAAATTTGGAAATTGGTTTTTCAAAACAAAAATTCTTAAAATTCCGAGCAACGCCGGGTAATATACCTAGTAGCTAAATAATATGTAGTGTTGTGTTTATTTCCTCTTAAGCTGTTGATTAATGTGAAGTAATCTTTTAAATGCTGTACGTTTGAAAACGCTAAGTCGTCTAGGTTAGATGCTAGACCACACTTTTTCTAAAGCCGTCATTCCGGGCAAAGTAGCCACAATGTAATCAGACAAAATGGCCAGATGGCTACTCAAACCTACTCAAACTTCAGAGACAATGAAGGATCGATTAAATGTTTCAAATGTTAGAAGCGGGCACTTGAAGAGTGTGCTAGTTGTGATGAAGAAGAAGATGAGTTTGGGTCAAGTAGGCCAACGTCTAATCCTGTATGGATAGACTATTTATACTTATTAATATTTACCTTACTTCGTGACGATTTAATTCTTAATATATTACAAAATATAATACTTATTCTTAATGTGTGTTACTTTAGCTTGTGTTGATTAAATATACATCCTGAATCCATTTGGTTTGTTCTTTAAATATTACGGCTACTTTACGCAGCCTGGGCGGGTAAAGTGGCCATTTTGTACTTTTTCATTTAAAGTAACGTGTGCATTAAAAAAAAATAATATGGCAATTGAAACTATACTTACTATAGTTACTATTTTTATTTTATTCTATAACTTTATTGATTGAAAAGGTATCACTAGAAAAGAGGAATTCTGCTTTTTCAGAATTTAGTGTTGGCCCCGATGAGAAAAAAAATATATGTATATATAAATAGTACAAAACATATTTCAATTTTAAGGCTTAAAGCACACGCTTTTATTTTATGTAAAATGACGTCATTCGCATCCGCTCAAGATTTCCACATTTACGATCCACAATTAAACATCTACAGTAAAGTATGCACAGGGCGCCACTATCAAGAAATAATACACAAATGCAGCAAAAAGATGCCGTCAGTAAAGAAACTCGACAAACAAAGGACTATCTAATGATTCATAGGCCTTCATTTGTTTGTAACATTAATATAGATACTCGAAATTAAATATAGTTTATAATAGCTCCATGTTTTAACAGAAATCATTCGTTTATATTTTTTTCAAAATAGCACGTATTTCAATAACAATTTCTTTCGGTTGTTATGAGAAAATGGCAACAAAAATATATAATTACTATTTTAGACCTATTTTTCCTTTACTTTCTACAGAAATTGAGTACTTCCGTTGCCAATATTAACCAAATGGCTCTAAAAACTACAAAAAAATTAATATTTCAAAAATAAATATAGATGCAGTTTTCAAACAAATTGTATTTAAAAGTACATTTTTTTCCCAATACGACGGTATAAAAATTGAAAATGTGCGATGCTTAGAAATTAAAAAAAATTGCTATAGAGTATTTAATCGTACGATGATACATCTGCTTTGTTTATTGCTGACTTCTGTAAGGTAACGTTATTTTTTGGAGACGATACAAAATAAATTGGGAGAAAGAAATAGCATACCGAGGGCTAATAAAAACTCATCAAACCTTAGAACGGCCACTTACCACTTCCTTCCTTTACTCAAAAAACTTTAAAACTTTTTATAAATGATTTTATTTATTAATTTATGTACGGGAAAGTTCCATATGTGTTGGAGAACTAATTAGAATGATTTACTTATTATTTATTTGTCTGTAGTTTATAGATATTGCACAAGAGTGAAAGATTATACTGATACACTACACCCTAAGAAAAAACTGTAAATTTTTGACCATCTGCCCTTCAATTTGCACGGGCAACAACATTATTTGATGAAAAACGGTCTGTTCCATTAAATAAGAGGCCTTATACATCAGATACTTAGAAAATGAAGAGCAATCCGCATATTCTTACAGTTCTAGCCCATATGTTAGCGAAAATACGGTACGACCCCATACATTTTCCTCTAGGGTGTAATCCTTCATTTTAGTCGTGTTTCGAAAAATAATGTCACTTAATCGCGACCGTAACATATTTTTAAACCACCAAAAAAAGCAATTCTGTGATGAATATCTAACGTGCTAAGTGTTACAGAACAGTAAGTAAAGGGTTATTGTTTATGAAAGTGCATTATATCCTGTTTTAAGGAATTGTATTACATTACCCCGTAAAATTACGGGCTGTACAAAGTGATGGGCATGGATTTTTTTTTACGAGGTATGACTGGAATCTCTGCTTCCAGCCTTTGCCCGTAATTTTACAGGGATATTTTTAACAGTGTAATTGTGAGATCGATGATTGAAACTTCCATATTAATTTATTTTAGAGCTAGCTATACGTACCTTTTGCTCTCCTCCAGTCCTAAACGAACTTATCGAAAACAGAAAGCCACTAAAATGCCAAACTAACTTTCATTCATCATTTGGTACCTGGAATTCATATATGATTATGATTAAAATGAAGAGTATAAACCAATCACGAGTAATATCTTATTTTAAACAATCGTCAAAAATAAATCTAAAGAAACTGTTTTGAGTCATGAGTTGTGCTGGTATATTCTGGGCAAATGAATTAACAGGTTACTCAGATCCAATTTATGAACCACCGGCAGGGAAAAATTAGGTAAGTGTAGCCCTCACCCTTTCTACTTGGGTGTTAATTACGCTCGAACATCTCATTAAATTTTAAGATGGGTGATCATAAAATCCTAACAGAACAGAGTAAATTATTACTTAATCTTAAAATTACTCTATCCCTACCATGTTTAAAGACACTTTCAGATATTAAGATAGATTAATGTTGGAAATAAGTGTAAATAAATAATTCAATGTTTTTTTCTCAATAATGCTCTTGATTAATTTTTAAAAATAAATTAAACATCATAAAAATATCAATTTTAAACTATGGTGCTATTTCCACTTAATAAATTTTATTTTTTCTATTTTGTATAAAACTAATTTAATCTGTTATGAAATATATACACATGCAGAAGCCCTATAGATAAATTTACAAATGTCTTATATATTCATCCATAAACGAAGCACTCTTTGATTTTAAATATTACTGCAAAAATGGTTACTGATAAATTTCTATAAAGGCAGGTCAAATTTTAAATGACAAATAATGTTATATTCTGCATTTAATCATGCATTAAACATGCCTTTCGAACAATTTTCCCGTTATTTGGAAACTATGAAAAGTTTAATCATACTATGTATTAAATCCATTATCGCATTAAAATTTCATAAATGGTTTTCATTTTTATAAATATCCAAAAAGCTTTAAAACCATTTTATGAATAATTTATCAATATGGAATTTTACGAAACTCCTAACGTTCTGGCAAACAAATTGGAACGCTTTCCTTTTCATTTATTAGCGTGGAATTTATAAATAGATACTACGCTCGTAGGAAAGATTCTTTTCGTGTCCTGCCTCTAAGCTCTTTATCAAAACTTCCATATTAATTATCTTTGAGCTACTGCGGCTTTCTCCCGCCTCCATTCCTAAATGAAATTATCGAAAAACAGAGGGCTACACTAAAATGTCGAAAGAACTTTCATCCATCATTTAGTACCTGCATTAATGTCGCATATCAAACAATCGTCAAAATTAAATCTGAAGAAACTGTTTTGGGGCATGTGTTGAAAGGCACTTTCGGGTATTAAAACACTCTGATATTGTAAATAAGTGTCAATATAAAATTCAAGGTTTTTTTCCTCAACAACATACTTGCGCAATTTCTCAAAATAAATTTAATGCCATTAAAACATTAATTGTTAAACTACATTGATATTTCTTCTTAATGTCTACTTTTCTACTTCATACAATATTAATTTATTCTATTTTGAAAATGTATACATTATAGATTTATATACAAATCTCTTATATGTATCCAGAAACAGAGCAGTCTTTGACATAGAATGTTAATTTAAAATATATACTAATAAATTTACATTATGGTGGGGGAAATTTGAAGTGACATATATCACTAATTTCTGCATTGACTCATACCTATTAAATATCTAATAACGCTTTAAAACCATTTTATGAGAATAATTTATCAATATGAAATTTTATGAGGTTCCTGCCGTTCTCCCAAACTAATTAGAACGCTTTTCTCTTCATATATTTTCGTGGAATTTAGAAAGAGGAATTAAGCAAAGGCTGAAAGAAACTTCTCTCGTCCTTTCTCTAAGCTCTTTATCGAAACTTCCATATTATTATTTTTTGAGGTACTATAACTTTCTTCCGCCTCTACTCCTAAAGGAACTTTATCAAAAAATCAGAGAGCGCTAGAATATCGAATTAAACCATACTATATGCCAAATCCATTATCGCATAGAAATTTCAAAAATGGTTTTTATTTTTATAAATATCGAATTAAGTATTAAAATCATTTTATAAATAATTTATCAATATAGAATATTAAGAAGCTCGTACCGTTCTGGCAAACTAATTGGAACGCTTTACTTTTCACTTATTGGAGTGGAATTTATAAATAGATATTACGAACGGCTGAAAGAATCTTCTCGTGTCCTGTCTCTATAAGCTCTTTATCGAAACTTCCATATTAATTATCTTTGAGTTACTACGGATTTCTCCCGCCTCCATTCCTAAATGAAATTATCGAAAAACAGGGAGCCACCAAAATGTCAAAAGAAGTTTCATTCATCATTTAGTACCTGCATTTCGTATATGAATACGATTAAAGTAATAAGAATAAATTGACGATGAGTAATGTCGTATACCAAACAATCATCAAAATTAAATCTGAAGAAACTGTCTTGGGGCATGTGTTGAAAGGCCCTTTCGGGTATTAAAACACTCTGATATTGAAAATAAGTGTCAATATAAAATTCAATGTTTTTTTCTCAACAACATACTGGCGCAATTTCTCAAAATAAATTTAATGCCATTAAAACATTAATTGTTAAACTACAGTGATATTTCTTCTTAATGTCTACTTTTCTATTTCATATAATCTTAATTTATTCTATTTTGAAAATGTATACAAATATGTTATAGAATTATATACAAATATCTTATACGTATACAAAAACAGAGCAGTCTTTGACATAAAATGATAATTTAAAATATATACTCGTAAATTTATGTTAAGGCGGGTGAAATTTGAAGTGGCATATATCACTAATTTCTGCATTGAATCATACCTATTAAATATCCAATAACGCTTTAAAACCATTTTATGAATAATTTATCAGTATGGAATTTTACAAGGCTCCAACCGTTCTCGTAAACTAATTAGAACGCTTTACTCTTCATATATTTTCGTAGAATTTAGAAAGACGTGTTACGTTCGGCTGAAAGAATCTTCTCTTGTCCTATCTCTAAGCTCTTTATCGAAACTTTCATGTTATTCAATTTGGAGGTACTATGTCTTTCTCCCGCCTTCACCCCTAAAGGAACTTATTAAAAAAATAGAGAGCGCTAGAATATGGAATTAAACCGTACTATAAGTCAAATCCATTATCGCATAAAAATTTCAAAAAAGATTTTTATTTTTATAAACATCCAAAAAGCTTTAAAACCATTTTATGAATAATTTATCAATATGGAATTTTACAAAACTCCTACCGTTCTGTCAAACTAATTGGAACGCTTTATTTTTCATTTATTGGCGTGGAATTCCTAAATAGATATTACGCACGGCTGAAAGAATCTTCTCGTGTCCTGTCTCTATAAGCCATTTATCGAAACTTCCATATTAATTATCTTTGAGCTACTGCGGCTTTCTCCCGCCTCTACTCCTAAAGGAACTTTATCAAAAAAACAGAGAGCGCTAGAATATCGAATTAAACCATACTATATGCCAAATCTATTAACGCATAGAAATTTCAAAAATGGTTTTTATTTTATAAATATCGTATTATGTATTAAAATCATTTTATGAATAATTTATCAATATGGAATTTTAAGAGGCTCCTACCGTTGTGGCAAACAAATTGGAACGCTTTACTTTTCATTTATTGGAGTGGAATTTATAAATAGATATTACGAACGGCTGAAAGAATCTTCTCGTGTCCTGTCTCTATAAGCTCTTTATCGAAACTTCCATATTAATTATCTTAATATGGCGACGGGCTTAACGAACGGCTTACAGAATCTTCTCGTATCCTGTCGCTATAAGCTCTTTATCCAAACTTCCATATTAATTATCTTAGAGTTACTACGGATTTCTCCCGCCTCCATTCCTAAATGAAATTATCGAAAAACAGAGAGCCACCAAAAGGTCAAAAGAAGTTTCATTCATCATTTAGTACCTCCATTTCGTATATGAATACGATTAAAGTAATTAGAATAAATTGACGATGAGTAATGTCGTATACCAAACAATCATCAAAATTAAATGTGAAGAAACTGTTTTGGGGCATGTGTTGAAAGGCGCTTTTCGGGTATTAAGACACACTAATGCTGGAAATAAGTGTCAATAAAAAAATCAATGTTTTTTCTCAACAAACTACTTGCGCAATTTCTCAAAATAAAGTAAAGCCATTAAAACATTAATTGTTAAACTACAGTGATATTTCTTCTTAATGTCGACTTTTCTATTTCATATAATCTTAATTTATTCCGTTTTGAAATATATACAAATATATTATAGATTTATATACAAATATCTTATACGTATACAAAAACAGAGCAGTCTTTGACATAGAATGTTAATTTAAAATATATACTAGTAAATTTATGTTAAGGCGGGTGAAATTTGAAGTGACATATATCACTATTTTCTGCATTGACTCATACCTATTAAATATCCAATAACGCTTTAAAATCATTTTATGAATAATTTATCAATATGGAACTTTACGTGGCTCCTACTGTTCTCGCAAACTAATTAGAACGCTTTACTCTTCATATATTTTCGTGGAATTTAGAAAGAAATATTATGCACGACTGAAAGAATCTTCTCTTGTCTTATCTTTAGGCTCTTTATCGAAACTTCCATATTATTTATATTTGAGATACTACCACTTTCTTCCGCCTCCATTGGTAAAGGAACTTATAAAAAACAGAGATCGTTAGAATATCGAATTAAACCGCACTATAAGTCAAATCCATTGTCGCATACAAATTTCAAAAATGGGTTTTATTTTTATAAATATCCAATAAAGTTTTAAAACCATTTTATGAATAATTTATCAATATAGATTTGTACGAGGCTCGTACCGTTCTCGCAAACTAATTAGAACGCTTTACACTTCATATTCGTGGAATTTATAAAGAGCGATTACGCACGTCTGAAAGAATCTTCTCGTGTCCTATCTCTAAACTCTTTATCGAAACTTCCATGTTATTTAATTTTGAGGTACTATGTCTTTCTCCCACCTCCACTCTTAAAGGTACTTATCAAAAAACAGAGAAAGCTAAAATATCGAATTAAACCACACAATAAGTCAAATCCATTATCGCATAAAAACTTCGAAATTTTTTTTTTCCGAAAAGACTTAACGAATAATTAAAGAATAATCATAATGAATGCTTTTATGAATAATTTATGATTATGAAATTTTAAGAAGCTTCTACCGTTCTGGCAAACTAATTAGAATGCTTTACTTTTCATATATTTTCGTGAACTTTATGAATAGACGTTACACACGACTGAAAGAGTCTTCTCCTATCCTATCTCTAAGCGCTTTGTCGAAATTCCCATATTAATTATCTTTCAGCTACTATGGCTTTATCCCACTTCCACTCATAAATGAACTAATCGAAAAACAGAGAGCCACTAGGACATGGAACTAAACCATACTATAAGTCAAATCCATTATTGCATAAAAATTTCAGAAATGGTTTTTATTTTTATAAATATCCAATAAAGTTTTAATACCATTTTATGAATAATTTATCAATAAAGATTTGTACGAGGCTCCTACAGTTCTCGCAAACTAATTAGAACACTTTACTCTTCATATTCGTAGAATATATAAAGAGCTATTACGCACGGCTGAAAGAATCTTCTCATGTCCTATCTTTAAACTCTTTATCCAAATTTCCATATTAATCATATTGGAGGTACTGTGGCTTTCTCCCGCCTCCACTCCTAAAGTTATTTATTAAAAATAGAGATCGCTGGAATATCGAATTAAAACACACCATAAGTCAAATTCATTATAAAAACTTCAAAAACTTTTCTTTTTTTTTTATAGCGAAGAGACTTAATGAATAATTAAATAATAGTAATATGAATGCTTTTATGAATGATTTATGATGATGAAATTTTAAGAAGCTCCTATTCTGGAAAACTAATTAAAATGCTTTACTTTTCACATATTTTCGTGGACTTTATTAATAGATATTACACACACGGCTGAAAGAGTCTTCTCCTGTCCTATCTCTAAGTTCTTTATCGAAACTTTCATATAAATTATTTTTGAGCTACTATGGATTTTTCCCCCTTCAATTCCTAAATGAACTTATCAAAAAACGGAGATACACTAGAATATGGATCTAAAGCATACTATAAGTCAAATCTATTATCGCATAAAAATTTCATAAATGGTTTTCATTTTTTTTTTTTTTAAATATCCAAAAATTTATAACAACATTTTTAATAACTTATCAATATGAATTTTAGGAGGCTCCTACAGCTCTGGCAAACTAATTAGAATAATTTACTCTTCATTTATTTGCATGGAATTTATAAATAGATATTACGCACTGCTGAAAGGGTCTTCTCCTGTCCTATCTCTAAGCTCTTTATCGAAACTTCCACATTAATTATCTGTGAGCTGCTATGCCTTTCTTTCGCCTCCACTTCTAAAGGAAGTTATAGAAAAACAGAAAGCCGCTAGGATATAGGACTAATTTTCATCGGTTATTTCGTATCTACCGCAGTGCTCGTTTTCTAGAAAATAATTGGTGAATTTAATAAAAGCCAAATTTTCTATCTGAATAAATGAGAGATGGGTAGAACGAATCATGAGTTTATGTCATTTATCAAAAGTAAATCTAACGAAAATGTTTTGTGAAATGTGTTGAAAGACACTTATCGTATATTAAGACACATTAATGATGAAAATAAGTGTGAATACAAAATTCAACATTTTTTTCTCAACAATGTTTCTGCGTAATTTTTCAAAATAAATATAACAGCATTAAAATATGAATTCTTAAACTACCGTTCTATTTCTACTTAATAAATTTTACATTTTTGCTATTTTCTGTAAGATTAATTTAATATATTTTGTGATTACATGCAGACATCTTATAGATAATAAATACAAACATCTTATTTTTTCATAAATTTCTTATTTCATCTTATTCTTATTTATATATCGACAGAGCACTCTTTTATATTAAATATTAATGTAAAAATTTACTAATAAATGCCCGCAAAGGCGGGCCAATTTTTAAATAAAAAACTATACTAATTTCTGCATTTGATCATGCATGAAACATATCTTTCAAACAATTTTTCTATTATTTAAAAACAGTGAAAAGTTTAACCATATCTTAAGTCCATTATAGAATAAAAATTTCATAAGCAATTTTTATTTTTATTTTTTTTTTTTAGTATCCAAAAAGCTTCAAAACCATTTTATGAATAATTTAGCAACATGGTAATTTACGAAAGCTTCCTATCATTCTGTCAAACTAATTGGAATGCTTTACTCTTCATATATTTGCGTGAAATTCATAAATAGATATTACGCACGTTTAAAAGAACCTTCTCATATCCTATCTCTAAACTCTTTATCGAAACTTCCACATTAATTATCTTTGAGCTATTACTTATTTCGCCTGTCTCCCTCCTAAATGAACTTATCGAAAAACAGAGTGCAGCTAGAATATCGAACTAATTTTCATCCGTCATTTAGTATCTACCACAGTGTGCTGTTTCAATAAAATAATTTGTGAACTTAATAAATTCCAAATTTCGTATGTGAATAAATGAGGAATTGGTAGAAGGAAATTATTATGAGTTATGTCATTTACCAAAAGAACCGTCAAAAATAAATCAGATTATGTGCTGTGGGCCACGTTCGGAAAAGCATATCTCTGATATTGAGAATTATTATGCATAACGTTACTCTTTCAAATGCGTGTGTATACAAATTCGATAATTTTGTCTACAACAGTGTTTTATCAAAATATATTTAACACGATAAAACAATTCATTGCTAAACTCTACTACTTCAAAAATTGCACTTTATTTTCTATTTCATAGAAAATTAAATTAATGTAGTAATTATATATACTGATCCCTTCATACCAAATTATCGTAACCACCAATTTGTGACAATATTTTTTTTTTTTTTTTTTTTTTTTTTTTTTTTTGTAACTGCAAACAATGTTAATGTGAACTTAGGAACATTTTATAAGTGATGAAGAAACTCAATTACATATTTAAAAGTTACTATAACAAAAATTAAATTTATCGTATGGTTTGTTTCTTTTTATACTGTATCGTTAACGCAATTGAATGCAATGTGCAAATTTATCATAAGCACAAGTGCGAAGTCACTTGCGATAAGAAATAGAAATAGAGAACCCTCATGTTTATTCTTTTTTCTAGTACTTTAAACGAATTATTTTATTTCTACAGGTAAAAATGAAACATGGAACATGCAGTTTTCCAGTATTGTTGCTTTAAATTGCTTTATTTGCAATAATTAGCTGACACGCCGGCGTTTTCCGTGCCGTGATAATAACCTTTAGTATACCTACAATCCAAATTTTTTTTAGTTTCACTGTCCACTGCAGAGAGCGCACTCTGTTCCAAACAAACCTCTATTCCATCTATTAAGAATGTTGTAAGAGTTCTTCTTTTAATGTGTCAATGGTAAAGCTTTCATAGTTAATTATGAAACTTTATTAACAAAATACCATTTTACTCCTTGCGACATATAATAGATCAGATTGGTGTGAGTACTGTTATGGAAACCCCTAAAGTTATCTCCAAAATGTGGTCAAAATTAAGTAGGACAAGCTATTTCTACTGAAAGGACAGAAATGGTGACAGTTTGTACCATTATCAATGCTGTTGGAATCTCTATTCCTAATTTCTTCGTATTTCCCAAAAAGACATATAAAGAACACCCTTTTAAAGGTGCTACATCAGGAAATAAAGGTTTATCAAGTGAATGGAAAATTAGTAATACCGCCATGGAAACTATGAAACATTTGCAAAATAATGCCAAAAGCTCAAAAGGAAAACCTGTTTTCATAATCCTCGATAATCATGAGAATCATTGTAACCTTGCGGTAATTCTCTTTTCCAGAGAAAAATTTCCAACAACATTTCCTTCTGAAACTCCCCATTGACTACAGCACCTTGATGTAGGACTCTTTAGTTCATTCAAATCGCACACCAAAAGAGCTTTTAATGACTTGGTGGTTTCAAATTCTGGGAAAAGGATTTCTATATATGAAATTCCAGATCTTGTAACGCTTGCATATTGTCATGTTTGTATTTCAATTTATTAACTCCAGATGGCAGCATTAAAGTTTTCTTTCCGCCCACAATTCATTTTCAGATAATTCTGTTCTGTTTAATTTTGTTGTCATGTGACCGACGTCTGTAAGTGTTGTGATGTGTTTGTGAATTGATTATTAAATATTTATCTGTTTACGATATGCCTTGTCAATTAAGAGTTATGTTAATTATTATTAGTTACTTACAAAATATACAATAAGTGGCGATGAGAGAAAATGAGGTATAATATCACCGGAAAAAGTTTACCGAAAATGATAATTCTACCGGGGGAAATGGCTGTACTTTCGTTTTCAAAGTTCCACGCTTCTCTGCAACAAATACTTCAATGTAATATTATTAAGTCATCATCATTACAACGTTCGTTCTACATGACAACAGAACAGAAGAGAGTTCCTGCTATTTTATCATTATTAGGACCGAAATTATATGGTTTATTATGTGATTTATGTGTACCTAAGAATTGTGAAACATTAAAATATAATGAAATTGTTGATATTCTGCTTAAACACTTAAGCTCCGTCCCCAATTAATTCATTGAGAAAATTAAATTTAGAAAATGTTTTCAGAATGAAACTGAATCAGTTCAAAATTTTGCTGCTAGATTAAAAAAAAGCTTGACCTTTGGTTCATTTACTGGTGATACTCTAAATGAAAATTTGCTGAAACAGTTTCTGCGCGGTCTGAAAAAATAAAGCATTCAGAATAAATTGATTACGCAAGTTGATGATTTAAATTTCGAAAAAGCTGTTGAGAAAGCTTTAGCTTTATATAATGTAGATATTGAAATTGCTGAAATTAAGCATAAAAATTTCAATGTAAATAAAATTTCCAGTACGAAAAATTTACAAAATAAGAAATTACAAAATTGTTCTCAAAAGCAGAATGTCAACAATCAGGTAAATAATACACATTCTGACACGAATAAAAATAATTTAAAGTGCTATCGATGTGGAATTGCCCCACATTTAGCAAATCTTTGCAGATTTATTAATGTTACTTGCAACCTTTGTAAAAAAAAAAAAAAAAAAAAAAGACCATTTAAGCAAGGTATGCAGAAGTGCAAATTCTCAAAAACAGGTTAATTCTTTAAATACTGTAAATGTTTTATCTGTTAAGTATGATAAAAGTTGTAATCCAGTTAAGTTGTCTCTTCTCATTGAAAACAAGGCTAGAGCTGATATGGAATTAGATACTGGATCTGGAATTTCTGCTGTTCCTTTAAAAAGATTTCGCAGAATTTTTCCTGATCATAATATTTTCCCTCCAGATGTTCAGTTAAAAACTGCAACTGGTGAAATTTTCAAACTTGTAGGTTATGTTGAAGTAAATGTTACTCACGAAAATAAAACTGAAAAGGTAAAGTTGTATTTGATAATTTTCCATTATTATTTAGTAGAGATTGGGTATCTGAATTTGATATTTTCCCACATAATTTAAAATCAGTATATGTGAATGAAGGTGTAAATTATTCTGATAAATTACAAGGTTTACTATAGAATTTTGCTGATTTATTTACTGATAAGGCTGGGGAGATAAAAGGTTTACAGGCAAAACTTTATCTTGAAAAAGATGCTACACCCATATTTTGCAAAGGGCTAGGACTGTCACTTATACACAACGTGCAGCAGTCAATGAAGAATTATAAAGATTACAAAACGCAGGTATTATTAAATCAGTTACAAACAGCAGGTGGACAACTCCTATAGTTCCAGTGGTTAAGCCTAATGGGAAAATTCGTTTATGTGGTGATTTTAAAGTAACATTAAATAAATTTCTCAAAGTCGAAAAGTATCCTTTACCTAAAATAGAAGATATGTTAGCTCGTTACGTGGTGGTGTACATTTTACAAAAATTGGTTTAAATCAAGCTCATCTTCAGTTACCTGTAGATGAACAATCACAAGAATTATTGACCATTAATACACCAAAAGGATTATTCCAATTCCTTAAGTTACCCATGGGTCTTGCTAGTTCTCCTACTATATGGCAAAAAAATTGAGCGCATTTTAAGAGGAATTGAGAAAGTTACAATTTTTGTAGATGATATTGGGGTTACAGGTGAAACAGATGAAATTCATTTACAAAGATTAAAGCAAGTATTAGAAAGATTAAGGGATTATAACATTAAAAAAAATAAAGAAAAATCATTCTTTATGGCAGATGAGATTACTTATTGTGGTTATAAAATTGATAAACATGGTATTCATAAAACACAAGATAAAATTTAAGCAATTTTAAATGCTCCAAGACCAGTAAATGTATCTCAGGTTAAAGCTTTCTAGGCTTAGTTACATGTTATACTAAGTTTGCAAAAAACTTATTTACTATGGCAAATATTTTAAATAATTTGCTTAAGAAGAATGTTAAATTTAATTGGTCTTATAAGTGCGAACAAGCATTAAAAAGTATAAAAAGAGAAATTACTTCTGACAGGGCTCTTACTCACTTTAATCCTAAGTTACCTTTAGTTTTAGCTACTGGTGGTTCTCCTTATGATATCTCTGCAGTTCGTTTGCATATGATGCCAGATAACACTGAAAAGCCTATTGGGTTTGTGTCCAGAACTTTGAATAATGCAGAAAAACAGTATAGTCAAGTTGATAAAGAAGCATTAGCGATTATATTTGGTGTGAAGAAATTTTTTTCATATTTGTATGGCAACAGGTTTACCTTATTTACTGACAGTAAACCTTTAGTGTCCATTTTTTCTCCTTCTAAAAGTATTCCTGTTTTACCAGCTGCTAGAATGCAACGATACGCAATTTATTTACAAACGTTTCAATATGATATCCGTTATTAAAAACAAACTACTGATCACGGAAATGTTGATGCTCTTCCACGACTTCCTTTACGTAGTGAAGATTTACCTCAACAGTTAAATTCGAATGATGCAATTGATGAATCTGAAATTCTTCAAATTAATCAACTCTATATCTTGCCATTAACTTCGAAATCTATTGCTTCAGCTACAAAATCTGATCCCCTTTTACGTCAAATTTTTCATCACCTCATTTCTGGTTCTGAAATTCCTAAAAATTTACTTTTTGGCGGTAAACAAGAAGAATTCACTCTTCAACATAGTTGTATTTTAAAAAGATGTAGGGTAGTTATCCCTGAAATTCATAGAAATCAAATCTTAAAAGAATTACACTTTGGTCATTTTGGTATAGTTAAAATGAAATCTTTAGCCCGTAGTTTTGTATGGTGGCCAGGTATGGACCAAGATATTGAAGATCTTGCGCGAAATTGCACTACTTGTATAGATTTGAAACATAATCCTCCCAAAGTGGATACACATCATTGGGAATGGCCCACAGCTCCATGGCAAAGAATTCATATTGATTATTTTGGTCCTATTATGGGAAAAATGCTTCTTTTAGTGGTTGATTTCCATAGCAAATGGCCAGAAGTTTTAATTGTTCCTAGTACAACTTCAGAAAATACCATTACATGTCAATCTTCATTTTTTGCACGATACGGTTTTCCAATTTCTTTAGTATCAGATAATGCTAAACAGTTGACATCTGAAGAATTTGAGACATTTTTGAGAAATCATGATGTAAACATAAATTCAGGGCTCCATACTATCCAGCTACAAATGGACAGGCGGAGAGATGTGTGCAAATTCTTAAAATGGATTAAAAGCCTTAGCTTCCGAACCTAGTACTTTAAAAATGAAATTAAATAGCTTCCTTTTGCAATATACGAATATGACTCATGTTACAACGGGGGAGAGTCCTGCATCTCTATTTCTAAAACGTCATATAAGAACAAAAATAGATTTGATAGTGCCAAATGTTACAAATTTCGTTCATGATAAACAAGAAGCGAAAAAGTCCAAAGTTAAAATAAAAGAATTTGAAATTAACCAGAAAGTAGCTGTAAGAAATTGTACTTCAGAAGCAAAGTAGAAAATTGGTCGAATAATACCACGAGAAGAAAAATTACATTATAGAGTTCAAGTTGGTTCGAATATTTGGAAAAGGCATGTTGATCAAATAACAAATGTAGGTTCAGAGATTGCTTTAGTTAATGATACAGATTCTGAAGAAAATGATACAGGAAATTTCAGAAGTAAAAATGCCATTGTTAAACAAGGTGATTTTCCGCCAATACAGCCTAGTATTGCAGATGCAGAACCAGTTGATTCTCATGAGCCATGTACTTCAGGTTCTACACCAACTGACTTTCATCCTGATTCTCCAAAACCTCCTGTTCCTACTAGTTCAATAGTTGATGCTGCTGAATTTGTAAAATCTAATTCTTCTTCTCCTTCTCTACAGGTACTGAGACGATCCGGTAGGTACAGAAGAGCTCCTGAAAGACTACAATATTAAGTGGGGGAGAGCTGTCATGTTTGTAGTTCAATTTATTAACTCTAGATGGCAGAATCAAAGTTTTCTTCCCGCCCACAATTCATTTTTTGAGAATTCTGTTCTGTTTACTTTTGTTGTCATGTGACCGACGTCTGTAAGTGTTGTGATGTGTTTGCGAATTGATTATTAACAAACATTTATCTGTTTACGATATTCCTTGTCAATTAAGAGTTATGTTAATTATTATTAATTACTTACTAAATATACAAAACATATAATGCATCATTTAATATTCGCAACAATACAAGTTTCTGTAAATCTACATGAATTTGGTCATTTAATCAAAACGTTTTCAATGCCGATGATTTTGTTGCTTCTCACGTTTCAGAAACACTAAGTCCTGACAACCTAGTGGATGCTTATATTCAAAACTCAGGTTTTGAAAATTACCGAGATACTGGTATTGTTTTGTCCCCCTCGAAACCATTTAGCTCTACTCAAACTCTCATTAGAAATAGTTTTATTACTGCATCAAAACATGAAGCAGTTGTTTCTTCTCCAGCCACTCTAGAATCCACAAGTCTCTATCCAAAAGCCTTCCGTAAAAAATAACAATTGTGTAGAAAACCTAAAACGTCTCGTAATATAACTTCTACCCTAGAAAAAAAAACAGAATAGAAAGAAAAAGTTGATGGTAAACAACAGAAGAAAACATAATTAACTAAAGGCATTAGCTAAAATAGTTAAATAGTCTAAAATAAAAATTCCACTTCTCAATGATTCTGAACCTAGTTTTTCCAAAGACAAGAACTCTGATCCTGAACTTGACAGTGCAGTAAATTTTGAGGAAAAAAACAAAATTGTTTGAAACTCGCTGATGAATAAGAAAAAAATGATTTTGTCCTTGTCAAATTTGTGGGAAAAGTCACTGCTCTTTTTTCTGCTAAAGTTTCTGTATTACGTGGGCCATGTAGAATCAGTTGGAAGTGAAGAAATAATTGTTATTTTTTTTCAAAGGAAAGAGGAGAAATCCTGGAATTTTACTTACCCAAATAATGAAGATATAAGTGCTGTCAATAAAGATTTCAAAACTTTGTCAGGCAATAACTGCATTTGGAGCATCATCAAGGGCAGTAACAACAATGAAATTCTGTGTTAATTTAGATAATTTTGATGTCCGATAATAATACAAAAACTATTGTAGCTTCTTTTTATATTATTAAAAATTGCTATACATTAAAAGACATTAAATTCTTTCTGACAGTTCAAAACCAATGTGGTATCCCAATCTGCCCCATACTAATTTAACTCTGTCCCAATATTCCCCCAATATTTTTCCTTATACTCTTTAAATAAATAAAAAATAAATATTTACCTATTCAGTTTGGGAGTTTTATAGATTCCAGATTCCGTATCTGAATGAAAGATAAATGACTAGAACGAACTAATTGTGACTTTATATTATGTACCGAATATCGTCAAAATTAAATATGAGAAAATTCTTTAGGTACACGAATTTAAAGTGATGAATTTCACATGATTGACATATATCACATGAATTTTTCTGATGTTCAAATGTTATTAGGTGTCACATTGCTGTTAAAAGTTAGCAAAAATACAAAATTTTATTTATTTTTTTCTTTCAAAATCAAATGTAAGACCATTTTATGTGATTTTCTTTCTACGGTTCTTTTTGAATTGTACCCATTTTTTGTAGAATTTCTTAGCTCTCCTTTAAAAAAGGACATCGTACAAATTAGTTTTCCCACCTATAAGTAGTATTAAGAGTCATCATTTGCATCAATTTTACAAGACATTTTGGGAAATTAGGTTACTAATGCATTAAATTTAGTTTCAGAAATGTGAAATTCTTTATTAAGTCTGAATGTGAAATATACTGTAATAATTTTATACTAAACGAAAAAAGGTAATATAATAAGCAAAACGGCGAAATATTAAGCAAACAGAGAGCTAATTATTGCATTTAATCATACATGAAACACAAAATTTCTTGTATTTTCGAAAATGGGGAAAAGTTTTCACGATACTAAAGGGTGAATCCATTATCACATAAAAATTTCAGAAAGAGTATTTAATTTTAAAAAATTTCCGAAAAGCCTTTAAACTATTTAATAAATAATTTGATCAATATACCATTTTGCGCTAGCTCGTGTGGCAGTGGCAATCTATTTAGAGCTCTCTACTTTCCACATATTTTCATAGAATTTATAAATAGATATTACGCGCAGTTGAAAGAGTATTCTGATATCCTACATCACAGCTCGAGGATCGAAACTTTCATATGAATTTATTTTAGAGCCATGCGTGTCTTTCGCTCTCCTCCACTCCTAAATAAAGTTATCGAAAAACGGAGAGACGTTAGAAAGTCGTACTAATTTTCATCTGTCATTTATTATCTACCGCAGTGTGTGCTTACTGGAAAATAAATTAGGAGTTTAATAGATTCCAGATTCCGTATCTAAATGAAAAAGGAATGAGTAGAACGAACTAATTGTGACTTATGTCATCTGTCGAATATCGCCAAAAGTAAATCTTCGGAAATGCTTTAGGGACGGTAATTGAAAGTGATTTTTCTAATGCTTAGATGTTATTAGGTGTCACATTACTCTTGACAATCAGTGAAAATTCAAATTTGATTTTTTTTTCTAAATTAAATTATGAACTATAAATAATGAACTAATGTTCATCTGTCATTTATTATCTACCGCAGTGTGTGCTTTCTGGAAAATAACTTGGGAGTTTAATAGATTCCAGATTCTGTATCTGAATGAAAGAGGAATGAGTAGGAACGGACAAATTGTGACATATGTCATCTTTCGAATATCGCCAAAAGTAAATCTTGCGAAATTCTTTAGGAACGGGTATCAAAAGTGATTTTTCTAATGTTCAGATGTTATTTGGTGTTACATTATTCTTGACAATCAGTGAAAATACAAAATTTGACTTTTTTTTAAAATTAAATATAAGACCATTTTATGTGCTTTTCTTCCTAAATTGAACCTATTTTTAGGAACTCATAGCTCTCATTTAAACGAGGATATCGTTGTCTAGTTTTTCTATCTATAAGTAGTATTAAAATTCTTCATTTGCAGCAATATTACGAGACATGTTGAGTAATTAGGTCACTAGCGCATAACAGTTTTGTTTCATGAACGTGGCATTCTTTATAACTTAAGTCTGAATATAAAATACGCTATAATAATACTAAACGACAACTGATAAAATTGTAAAAAATTGCGAAATATTAAACAAAAAGAAAGCTAATACTGTATTTAATCATGCATGAAAAACATCCTTCAAAACATTTTCCTGTTTTGATTTTTTTTCCGAAATGGAGAAAAGTTTCCACGATACTAAAAGTTAAATCCATTATCATATAAAAATTTCAGATGCTGTCTTTAATTCTAAAAAAAATTCCAAAAAGCTTTTAAACTGTTTAATAAATAATTTGATTAATATACCATTTTACACTACCTGACGTGGCAATGGCAAACTAATTGGAACACTTTACTCTCTATATATTTTCCTAGAATTTATAAATAGATATTACGCACAGTTGAAAGAGTATTCTGATATCCTATCTCTGAGCTCGAGGATCGAAACTTTCATATTAATTTATTTTAGAGCGAAACGTGTATTTCGCTCTCCTCCACTCCTAAATGAAGTTATCGAAAAACAGAGAGACGCTAGGAGGTCGAACTAATTTTCATCTGTCATTTATTATCTACCACAGTGTGTGCTTTCTGGAAAATAAATTGGGAGTTTAATAGATTCCAGATTCCGCATCTGAATGAAAGAGCAATGTATAAAAACGAACTAATTGTGACTTATATCATCTATCCATTATCGTCAAATGTAAATCTAACGAACTTCTTTAGAAACATGAATTAAAACTCGAATTGATTTTTCTGATGTTCGGATGTTATTACGCATCATCTTACTTTCAGAAATAATTGAGAATTCGAAATTTGATTTTTTTAACACTTTCCAACATATAGTTGAAAAGTGTTTATGAATTCGGCTTGTCTCTCCGAGATCTACCTCCCGTTAATATACCAGGATTGCCATAAAATTTTTATATGTTCTTAAGGTTCCTGCATGACCTTTATTGAAAACGAAGTGTGTAGCATTATAGTACATTTACAGGGACACACAAAATAATTCCGTTACATTACGGTCCATGGGCAGACCTACCAACCTTTGAAAATGAGAAATCGTAGCACCCAAAATTCAAATTAATCTACAGATTGGTTGGTTGGTTGACGAAATTTATGTTTTTCAGTGATCCTTTGACCAAATCCGCGATTCTTTTACCAAATTTGCGTTTTTTCACGATCCTTTGAAGAAACATGGGTTTTTTCCTGCGATCCTTTGACGAAATTCGGATTTTTTTCCCTCGTTTCTTTACGAAATTCGTGTTTTTTTTTACGATCCTTTGACGAAATTCGCATTTTGTTCGCGATCCCTTGACAAAATTTGCGTTTTTTCTCGATCCTTTGACGAAATGCGCGTCTTTTCCGCGATCTTTTGACGAGATTTGCGGATTTTTTCGCGATCCTTTGAACAAATTTGCGCTTTTTCCCGCGATAATTTCACGAAATTCGTGCTTTTTCGCGATCCTTTGACGATGAAATTGACGTTTTTTTCTGCGAGTGATTGGCGAAATTGATTTTTTTCGGCGTGTGATTTTAGCAAAAAAATCGTAGTTTTAGACCGATTTTCGTAGCATCGTAGTTTTTAGCTCCAAATCGTAGAAACTACGATTTTTTCGTAGCAGTTGGCAGGTCTGTCCATGGGGGAAAATCGTTTTCGGTGCATTTTATTGATGTTACAATATTTCAAACATAATACGATTGATATACCTATTTGAGATGCAGTTAATATACAGGGACGTTTTCCATTACATTATGATCTATGGGAAAAATTCGTTTGCGGTGCAATTTAACGATGTTATTTTGATCCTAACATGTTTTCTGATCATAGAGTGCATAGCATTTATCGTTCATTTATGGAGGCACACAAAAGACTTCGGTTAAAGTAATGACAAAAACGGATAATTTCTGGAAGTGCATTTTCCTCTGTGGTATGCATTTTTAAATTGATTTAATTTTGAGTGTATTACGTGGTATGATAAATGATATAGAACGAGGGCTGCAGAGTCGGAGTCAGGCCAATTTTTTTAACAAAAGTATCGTAGTTGGATCTGTTAAAATTCCCACAGTCGGAGACGTGCATTTTTCCCATCGCGCAGCCGTCGGAGTCAGGCCCATTTTTGAGCAAAAGAGTCGGATCTGTTAAAATTTCTGGAGTCGGAGTCGGAGTCGTCTATTTCCCGCCGATTCCGCAGCCCTGTATAGAGCGCATACAGGCTTACACTAAATACTTTACGCAAATTACCAGATATGGACAGCAATATGCGAAATTCGATTTTTACTGGATTACGTATTCTTTAAGTTTCTTATTTACATCTCATTTCATTCGAGTAAAAAATATAATTTCATAATAATATCATTTTAGTGTTGGAAATTGTTTCATAATCTATGCCTAATGCATGAATTGTTCTTCGATAGAATTTGTAAAAGGAATTCGAAATATTATAAGATAATAAAACTATTCAGCTTGTAATTGCAAGAATATGGTGGTTAGATTATGCAAATGGTTGTGCATGTCAAGTAATTTGGATGCCTGTTCTTCAGAATTACGGTGGTCATCATTCTGTATGAAGTTTGTATAGTAGTATCGCTTGCCTTTCATAATATGTGTGGGGTAATTGGTGCTGTTAATTGATGACTTGCTTATATAGAAATAGCACGTTTTAGTATCTGGAGTAAGGCGTGAATTCTATTTACAGGACACATACAAGTTATATACAGGTTTTAAGGGGGGAAGGGGCTTCTGCTGCAATTTTTTGGCCGTTAATACACCAGCGATATCAGAGCTTGGCTGGACTGTCTGGCAAGATCAACTCGAAAAGGAACTCTGGCGTGCATTTTAACATTCCGTTCCCAAGCCGGAGATGCAAATCACTAAGTCATCAAGTTCATTGTGTGTCGAGTTTTACTAGTCTTGTTAATTCTCATGAGAAAACTTTGCACCTTTCCTGTTGCGGTCGGGATTTTATGGGAAACGCAACCACGTCATATGCATACACACACACACACACACATATATATATATATATATATATATATATATATATAATTACAAAATGTAAAATTTAGTCGCCAAATTTAATATTACTCTATATAAATTTTCCTTTTAATAATATTCTATATATTATACCGGCTTATTAAGTTAAAACCTATTCTAACTTATTCTGAGTTTAAACTAATCTAACAATCTCCATATGCAAAGGTATAGATCATAATCAATCAATAATATTTATTCCAAATTGCTTTTAAATCTAAAAATGGCGCAAACTACTTATATTCCTTTAATAAAACCCTTTCATTATTTAAATCCCTATTAGAATTTGCTATTATTTCCCGGTATATCAAATCCCTCTAAATTCTTTATTTAATTGTTAAAATATCATAATCCATAATTTATTCCGTCTATAAAGCCTATTTATTTAAAATAATTCATTTATTAAAATATCAAGGTATCTATTATAACACGCAAGCGTTAATATTCTAAAACTTATTTTGCAGCAATAAATTCACTTTTCTTTTCTGTTAAAATTATCGTCTGACGGGTTAAAATCCATTTTTAGCTGCACTCTCGATCGTAGAGATTAATTTTTATTTACACCTTGTATAAGGTCGAAGGATATAGAAAATTCTAGAAGAACGTTTTCGCGCTAAGGAAGTTGAATTACGGCGATATTAATCCACCGGAACTATTAACAATCCCTTTTAAAGCGATTATGATTCGAAAAGAGAAGTCAGCTCATATGAATTGAACTTTGAGCCGATGTAGATTAAATACAGACGCGCAGCCAGATACGAGAGCGAATGAGATGAGAGATTGGCAATCAGCTTCGGGATAGAAGGGTGTTTGAGACTTCGAGTTTATTCGAAGCTTCTTTTTTTCTTCAAAATTTAAATACCACCTGGAGATGAATATTCTGTTTATCATCGATTAAAATGAGAATTTCTCCGAAAAAACTATTCCCAAACATGTAAATAAAGTTTGGGAATTAGCTCAGTCGACTGCTTCTTCATTTATTATTTTCATCTATTTCCTTTTAAATAACCAGCCGGTCAACACGCCTGTGGAAAAAATGGTACGTATATATATATATATATATATATATATATATATATATATGAGGACATCGGTTTAAAAACTCGTCTTATCCGAAATTTTAAAAATCATATTTGCTCAATCAATCTATTCTATTCATAAACCTGCACCGAAAAAACACACCAATATGCAAAAAAACTAGGTTTATCATGTATTTCTGCCACTGTAAAATCTTGGTTTACAATGAAAACCAATGTGCGCAGTTAGAGGTTTTTCGCGATTTCCTAAAATTTGATTTTTTGGATAAGGGGAGTTTTGAAACTCACGTCCTCATATATACATATGGGAAACTTTTACCTATCTCATTTTATAAAATATCATCAAATGTTTATTTATATGTGCAACTAGCTTTTAAATTCATCATACTCATATATGTAGCGGTCTTACAAGAGTTATTGTTCACAGAATTTATCCATGTATAAACAGCCCATAGTTCCACTCAAATTCTCCTCTCCAATATTGATTCTTTCGAGGTTGGAATGATTTCGTATTTTTAAAATTTCTCATCACAAAATTAATATATGTAACTTCTTTTTTTTTAATATATATATATATATATATATATATATACCTTCTTTTTGAAGGATTGACCTTTTTTTAAATAAAATGTTTGTAATATATGTGATTAATTTTATATTTCTTGTCTTAAAATCTTTGAAAAATTGACTAGTTATAAGTAAAATTTTAACGCTTCAAATAAAAGTAAGCGCATAATGTACGAACATTTTATCAACTAAAAGAAGAAAGACCCATCCTTAAAAAAAAGTTTACAATAAAAAGGCTAATTTTTCCTCATAAGAATTTTTAAAAATATTAATGCATTTCAAGCCTATAGGAGAGGGAAATTTGAGATTTCATTGACCAACAGCCTTAATGCTTCCTGTAAAATATACAGTAATAAATCTAATATATTTTTAACTTATTGTTTTTTACAAATAACTACATTAAATAAAAGTTGTACTTATAGAGGATTTTCCACAGTATTTACGTCTTCTTAAGGATCTATAGCATTCTTCTATAGAACTACTCCAATGTTTCTTTTCTAACTACAGTGGTACCCGGTTAAGACGCTCACGGTTAATACGCGATCCCGCTTAATACGCGGATTTTTTCCGATCCCTTGAACATCGCCTATAAGGCTAATGCAAAAATATCACGTTTAATACGTGAACGGTTAATACGCGATCCCGCTTAATACGCGAGAGATTTCTGGTCCTTTAAGTCAAAAAATCACGCTTAAGACGCGAATTCATTGATCAAGATGCGAATTCCTTGTCTGCTTTCCAGTATTGACAATTTATCAGATTTTTTATATTAAATTGAAAAACAGCGACTTCAAATAGTAATATTTACTTTATTTAATAACAGATTAACTAAGGCGAACATTACTAATCGGAAATAGCGGTAGATATTTGAATTTTAAAAAACCCGCTAAATTAGAAACACTGGAATTCTTTGATCCCGCGTCCTAACTTTCTGTGTTTTTCGCTTCGTGTATGTTTTCACTGCAGAGAAAGACGAATTCAGGGTACTCAGATATGTCATAAAATTAGGATTAAAGATGATTATACCTATTGTTAGTGAGGTTTTAAATGTAAGTTATATACCTAATGTGTTTTATAATGCATATTAAAGGTAAATAAAAATAATTAAATTCAAAAAACCCGACTGCGTAAAAAGCGAACTAATTAATTATTTCTCATCAATGTGAAGCTATTTTTTATATCACTTACCTATTTTTTTTATTTACTTGTAATGATTACTTTTAAGTTGTGTTTAATTGTTAGTTCCTATCTATAAACACTGTTTTGATGAGGCCTATAAATGTTTATGAAGGTTAGAGTTGCAGTAAAGCTAGAGATCCTACCTACACAACTTCGAGGTTGTGTAATATTTAAACGGAGCTTCTGACTGTAAAATAGTCAATGAAACATCGTCTTCATTTTGAAAGACCTATCCAATGTTATGCCACACAATATGGAGCGTAAAAATGTTTTTTTCGTTTCTACCGCCATTTTTCATTTTATAAAAACAAAACCTAGCCTATAACCATCGGACGATTAAGACGAATCGATAGAGACCTCATTCATTAAAATCCATCCAGCCGTTCGGATGTTTCGAGGGTATAAAGAAATCCACTTACCCAGATATACGCGTGAAACACATAACCTTTCTTGGCAGTCGGGTAAGAAAAAAGAAACTCGTAAAGATTAAATAAATACGACTGAGGTTGTTCAATTCTTTTATGTTTTCTTTTCTTTTTGCTATGCTAACAATATTTTTTACAAAAAGATTAATAAGGATAATTTTCTTTTATAATGAAAAGGATAGATTATAATGACACTCATTATCACAAGTACTAAATATGATTTTAACAACTGGGTTGTGCTTTCAAAAGTTTAATATTCTAAATTTTTTACCTCTGCTAAAAAAAAAAAAAAAAAAAAAAAAAAGGCTAGCTTGAAATTATTTCTTTTATTTTTGGTTGTAACGTATTAATCTACATTAAAGCCGTTTAAATTCATTTTTTTTTCAGTAGTTATTCTTAGTCGCTCCTAAAAAAATAATAATGAGTTAAAGTTGAATACAATTAAATTTCAATCTAAATATACCTAAAAGATAAAATTTTCAACCGTAAACATCTAACCGAAAGCCCTAAAGTTCATTTAGACGATTAGATGTCTAAATAAGCACAGTTTTTGCAACATTAAACAAATCACGTTTAATACGCGATCCCGCTTAATACGCGACTTTTGTCCACTCCCTTGAAACGCGTCTTAACCGGGTTCCACTGTATCTTATCCACATAAGATATCCCCAGCTATAGTGGCGGAAGACGTAATGTACGCTTACAAGTTTTTCTCATAGCTGTTATTAATTAGTTGAGGGATATATGCCCTACGGGGAGAATGCCCTCCGTGGGGGCTCTATCTAAGGGAGCCTAACCCGTATTTACGCAAGGTTTCACAAGGTTCGAAGAAAGCCACGAAAACTCCGAACGTTTAGGCCGACGGCGCAATTGGGTTCGAGCCCAGCACATCCCGTCTACCAGCTTCGGGAGAACCTATAGTTCTGTAAACTACTGAGAAAAAATGGAAGTAAAATTCATAATAATTAAATTTGAAAAAAAAATGTTACCACTTGTTCAGTTCTAAACAACCAGTGGCAAGGCAGTGTAAGCAAATGGTAGGTGACGAAAGCCGCAGGATAAAAAAGAATACGTTAAAGAAATTTATCATGAAGGTGTTTGTTTGGGGTTCTGGTAGGAACAATACAGTTTCTTTTCTTTTGCTTCGAGGCCTGTTAATCGGCTACCCAAAGATAAAATGTTAAGGTGAGATGTATTTTCTTTAGGGGATGCATGTTTTGGGGGAATTTTGCTTTTGAAAGACATTAAAGATATTAACTCAGCTATTTTTGCACTACATATTTATAAGTGTAGACAAGCTTTGTAACTTACTTTAATAGGAAATACCGGAACTTTTCTTCATATGACAAAGAGTATGTGTCTTGTACTGCCAATGGAGGACTTATATGGGGCATTCTCACAATCTTTTGACATCCGGTAATAAAAATCTGGTGAAATTAAACTTGCTAAAATAACATTTTAATCTGATAGACGAATGCCTTAATGATTCAAAATAAAGAAAAAATGGTCAGCAGCGAAAAATGTTTCATTTAACTGAGGTTTATGTTAAACTTGTGAGTTTAATTTTCCTTACCATTTTACCACTAAAACTTTTTATTTTCTTCTAAACTTTTACTTATAATGAATTTGCATAGTACCCACAGGACATTCAAATAAGAAATAATAAAAATGTAGTATTTTTAGTACAACATTTTGATATAACATTGTCTTAAAGGGGTGTTGAAGAAGGGATGGTAAGGTACAAAAAGGGGACGGTATAGGAAAAAAGGGACGAAGTGGGGAAAAAAGGGACGGTAAGGATGCAAGGATAAGGAAAATTACTACCTATTTTAGGCAATCATGTTAGGACTAAGTGGTAGCCACACTATTCATTGATTTTTAGAAACAGTTATTTACATTGGATTAAATTATTTTTTTTTATTTATTTACCTCGAAAAGTGCAGGAATAATCTTTGGGGACGCTAAGACTACCAATAAAGCCACGATGCTTGAAATTGATATTTAAATGCTAATTTAAATTCTAAAGTAAATTTCCTGTCAAAGAATTTTAGACATTCTTTCTCCAGCATACTTCTGAATGAGAAAAAAATTGAAAAAAAAATTATGTGGCTGCATCTGAAGAGATTTTCTGTTAAGTTTAGCAAGAGGGATGGTAAGGAATCTGAAACTCAGGGACAAAGCTCAAAAAATAATATCAACCACAAAAATGTGTGCAGCTTAATTTTTCGCTACATATTTATATAAAACAATTGTCCCAGTTTTGGGAAAAAATTACATCGAATCACTTTTATTGAAACAATTTTATAGAGACGGCTCCAAACTTAAAAATCAGCATCAGGGTCACGGGACGGTATAGGAGTTTTCCTGGTATTTGGACCCCCAACATCGCCCAAAACTTATTTATCTCGTTAATATTGTTATGCTGTCATGCAATGGAATGTTCCCCAGTATATGAAATAATAAAAACACAAGAAAATGTACTAAAATAAAAATTATTATTCAGGGACATAAAATTCATAAGATTGTGAGAATGCCCCATATCTTTCTCACGACTCAGTCATCTGAAACGAATTTCTGAGTTAGATTCTAAAAGACTATGCTATTCTCTAGAGATTATACCACCGTTTAGTTTGGAAAAATTACGATCATTTGAAAGAAAAGTGTTAATTTACAACTGTTTTAAAGTTTAGTGGTCTATAGAAAATAGTTAATTATTAACACTATGCCGTCCGGTGCACCATGTTGGTGCCATGCGGAAATTATGCGGCAAGGACAGGTGGTTCTATTGTGGTGTTCAAAACTGTTGATTGAGAACTAGACAATAAATAATAGATTGAAACTAGATAATCTATTGAAACTTGATAACAGATTGAAAATACTACTTTAGATTGAACTAGATAACTAGGTAATACTAGGTAACTAGATAATAGATACTAGATAACTAGATAATAGATACTAGATAACTAGATAATAGATACTAGATAACTAGATAATAGATACTAGATAGATAGATACTAGATTTATACTAGATAATAGATAATAGATGCTAGACTATAGATGCTAGATAGACACTAGAAAGATAGGTAATAGGTAAGGGATAACTAGATAAAAAATTAAAAGTAGAGGGACATGATTAAGAACTTATGGGAACTGACGACAATTTAAACTATTATTAGTAAACTTGAAGATTTATTATCTCCCAAGAACCTCGAAAAACCGCCGACGATAAGCGAAATGATGCAAGTCAGTTCTACCGGAGCGACACGAAAGAATCTAGATTAGACGTGCGGACGACACAGTGTTAAAAGTGAAAACTTACTGTTGATATAAGCTCAAGAAAATATCACAATGTTTCAGAATCTAACTCGAAAATTTGTTTCCGCGCGTTATCAGAGTAATAAACGACCGATGGGAGGTGCACAAAACATATTCTTGCTCATATGGAGGAAAGTTTCAAGTATTTCAAATAGACAACATTCATTGAGCCTGCATAACACTAGCCTGCATTTTAAAACTTTTTGTCAGACGATTTCTTATGAACAAGTTTTTCTGAATCAATTTTTGATGCTGATTCCGAAAATTCCGATTCCATTGTTGTCTATCACGTCAGAATTTTACAAAAAATGAGAAGTTGTGCTTTCAATATTTTAATTAATGCAATCAAAAATTTATTACAATTTCATACAAAGTATTTCATTAAACACGTTAAAAATACTGTAAAAAACGTCCTTATAAGGTCATGAAATTTCTTTAATAAAAAGAAAAGCAAACAGTGTTCAATTAAACAAACTTTCTTCTTTTTGACTTTCTTGCGGATCCTCATTCCTTTTAGTTTTCCTTTTATGTAAATATGATGGCAGATTACTGTTGGATGTTGAAATACAACAGTAGTCTGACATCATATTTACATTCCATTTTTCCCGCTACTTATATTCCATCTCTTCGATATCCTGGTGAAAGCTCTCGCCATGCTCTCCACTGTAATGTCCCAGATTTTCTGGGAAGTAGTCGATATGGGAATGCAGAAGTGCATTTTTACACTCATATTACAGCCCAACTTCGTGAATTTTTCCATCATTGTTTCAACAATATTCCTGTAATTTGGATCTTTCTTATTCCCTAAAAAGTTTCTGGTAACACATTTAAAAGCGGTCCATGCATCTTTTTCTGTCTCATTCACTGTTTTTTCAAAATTCTTGTCCTTCATCAGTTTTTTTTATTTGAGGACCAACGAAAATTCCAGCTTTTAATTTTTCGTGTGTAATGAAGGGAAATTTACGTTACGTGTGGCTACCACATAATGCTTGTTCTCAGCGATGAATCTTCGCAATCAACTCGTGTCGATTGTAAACAAACTATACGTGATACAAGAAAACTAAGAACAGTTTTGTAATCAGCATAAAAAAATGCATCAAGGGCTGTGATTGGTTTTTAATCAACTGATATCATACAGACTAATGTAATCTTCAATGAATATAGTGTAAAAACCTAGGAGTTCATATCTTTATACTAAAACATGAAAATAATTTTTTAAAAACCAAATATAGTACACCTCGTATTCAAATTTTAAATTTATGAGATAGCATAAATAAAATTACACCATTCTTCAAACAAATTTGCATATTTTACTTTTTCAATCCTCAAGTTTCTTTATCATAAAATATTAAACGATTTCAAAGTAAAATCTACCAGAAAAATATTTTTTTTTCCACATTTATTCAAAGTATTAGTTTTTTCCTTTATCACCATAAACTTCTTAACTTACAATACAGATTTAAAGAACTATTTCAAAAATGAGAAATCTGTTAAAAAAGCAAATGAAAATTGTTCTTTAGCCTTTTTTTAGAAGAAAATTCCTTTAAAGTTTGAAATCTTGAGAAAGGCTTACAAGTTAATTTTTAAAAAAGTATGCAAATTATTTCTACGAATTTTTTTTTCAAATCTCCTTTTTTTAAAAGCAGGAAAAATTGAGTGAATTCGCAATTCGAATGAATAAATTAATAAATTTAAAACACTTTTTTTTGCAAAGATCTTAGTTTTTTTTCTTATCAATTTTTAAATACATTCTGCTAAACAAAATTAAATGTAACATTCTATTACAACTTTTTAAAATTATTTTTTTCTTCTTATATATTAAAAAAAAGTTCATTTATCATTATTTTGAAAATCCGTGGCAGAAACGCGGCGACACGGCGACAATGCCGCTGAATGCGATTTCTTGCAGAAGAAAAAAATTTCATTTGGGAAAAAAATATTTTCTGAGAGATAAAAAAGATTTATGGCAACAGCAAAAGGATCTATACTTCAATTCTGCAGAACTATATTGGTAAGAGGTGACAGTCTTCTGCGTTTCGGTGGACCTTCCTCCCTCCCACAACCCCGCCCCCGAAATTTTCCTTTTCCTACCTCTCCCCTCTACATCTCAAGCATTAAATTTGAAAATCGTTAAAATTATTAAGTTCTAAGTTCTGACCAGTTATATAATATAGTGTCGCTCTAATTGTTTTATTTTTATTTGTTACAAAACTAATACATAAATTACGAATCATTTATATTTCATGCAAAAAGATTTTTCTGTTAATAAAACTTGTCGCAGAAAGCAAATTAATTTTCTGCCACTGGGGTGAAGTTAATTGAAGGAAGCAAGCCGAAGGTGAACGAAGCTTACTAATGTATCCATTCCAATTCAGTTCTTTTTCACTTCGTATATAAAAACAAATTTTAGTTCTTATTCTTAAGTTTATTGATCTATTGTTTTCGTTAGAATAAAATAAAAGATTATTTGGCAATGGATTTCAATGCAACTTAACGCATGCATAGATTTTAGTGAGACAAAACAGTACTTTCTATAATACCACCACCAAGTCAAAATGTATGCTAATATGACATTTATTTACACTAAGACCTTGCAAAGAAAAATTATTGCAAACCAGGCCAAACATTGTGACACGTTCTTTTCATGTGGCGACGCGACGACTTTATTACAACTGGTGGGAAAGTGTGATCACAGATCGCACATAGGGTTTCGTTTAATATTCCTTTCAAAACATTTTATACTTTCATTAATAAGCGCAAATCGTTAATTTATAATTTTGAAATACTTAAAACTTTTTCAATAAGAACATGGGTAGCAGCACCATTAAATTTAATTGTAAAATTGTTATAATTGGAAGATATTCTTTAATAAAATTAAAAATATTGTTTATGTTTGTATAACTGAAAAGCATATTTAATTGTAGCTAAGGAAAACGAAAGCCTTAAGATGGTAAAAAAATTACGAAATTTCTTTTCATTAAATACAACGGGTTATGAAATTTTCCCAGTTCAAAAGTTCTCAGTTTCTCAAAAAAAGAATTTTTGAATTAAAAATGTAAGTGATAAAAAATTTGCAACAACTTTTGGCCATAAAATGGCAAAAGAAATTACAAAAATTCTGTAAAATTGAAAGTTATTAGATAATAAAATCTTATTCGCGGATAAAAAATTCAAACTCCGACACCAAGCTTCGAACCAGTAACTTTTCCATTAGCAAGGAAATGCCCCACCATGGCAAAAGACTGATATTAAGGTTTTGTTTTTGTTTTAAAATTTAAATCTCAAAAATGGTCGGATATAATTAAATTAATTTAAATAATATAAGACTCATAATGGAGCGAACGAATATTTTTTCCAACAATCACATTCAAGGCTGGAGTGGCACAATTGAAGTTTATTCCAACAAAGCGAAAAATGTCCAGGCCAGGAATCGAACCTGGATACTTGGTGTGCCGTGCCAATGCTTTACCTGTTAAGCTATCCAGACGATATCTGGCTAACTTAATTCACTCTTATTTGTTGAACATGTCTGCGAACTGCAGAGCTAGTCTATTCTATACCATGTCATCTAGGTTTGTTTGTTTGTTTGTGTTTTTGACGGCCAATTATCAATGCTAGGGATATAGGCCCTAAGGTGGAGGAGTGCCCTTCGTGGGGGTCTTTCTAAGGGAAACTAACTCGTATTAACGCTTGGAGAACCAACATTAGAAGAAAACCACGAGAACTCCGAACGATTAGGCCGACGGGCGCGATTGGGATCGAACCCAGCACCTCCCGTCTACCAGCTTCGAGAGCAGAACCTCTCGGCCACTGGTGGGGCCCATGTCATCTAGGTATCGTCCGGATAGCTTAACAGGTAAAGCATTGTCACAGCACGCGAAGTATACAGGTTCGATTCCTGGCCTGGACATTTTTCGCTCTGTTGAAATAAACTTCAACTGTGCTACTCCAGCCTTAAATGTAATATAAGATTTTTTTCTAAATTTTATAATTTTGTGGTGTGATCGAATGTATTCAGCTATAAGTATGCAAAATTTTAAGTCTCTAACATATACAGTTTCTGAGTAAGTACTCTGTGATAGTATTTAGTTTTTTACACAGATGCAATTTAAACCGATATGAGATAATTGGGTAACTTTAGTTTGGATATATGCCGCATAACAAAAGGTTCGCCTATTGAACATTTGTAAGAATAAATATATTAAATTTAAAAAATCAAAAAACCCGACTGCGTAAAAAGCGAGCTAATTAATTATTTCTCATCAATATGAAATTATTTTTTATATTACTTACCTTTTTTTTTATTTATTTACTTGTATTGATGACTTTTAAGTTGTGTTTAATTATTAGTTCCTATCTACAAACACTGTTTTGATAGGCCTATGTCTATTATGAAGGTTAGAGTAAAGGTAGAGATCCAAAGTACACAACTTCCAGGTTGTGTAATATTTGAACGGAGCTTCTGACTTCAAAATGGTCAATAAAACATCGTCTTTATTTTGGAAGACCTATCCAATAATATGCCACTCAATAGGATACGTAAAAAAAAAATTTCGTCTCTACCGCCATTTTCTAGTTTACGGCCGCCATTTCGAATTTATAACAACAAAACCTATCCTATAACCATCGGACGGTTAGGACGAATCGATAGAGACCTCATTCATTAAAATTCATCCAGCCGTTGGGATGTTTCGAGGGTATAAAGAAATATACATACACAGATACGCTTGAAACACGTAACCCTTCTTTTCAGTCGGGTAAAAACTAGATTAGTTTACCTTCAGTTTGATGTATGATTTGTTGTAAATAGTCTAAACTAAACTGTTATAATATACCATTGAAACTGGTACATTCTTCTATAGACAACCTGTATCATAACCAAAAATTAACTTGCGATACAAAAATAACATTCGTAATCTTCTCGAAGTATCTTTGGGTTATTTTCAAAATCTGTCCATGTTTTGGAATAACAAAATCAAATTTTTAGAAATAATCAGAATGTTTTAATTTTTTGTAAATAATTACCTTACCTCATAAACATTAATACACAAGCATCAGCAGAGACCAAATTGCTAATTTAACATTTTAAAACTAATTTTTTAAATTTTAATGAACTTGGTAATGACATAAGTGAGCACGATAATGACAAATTAAGCAAAATACTTATATCCCCCCCCCCCAGGTATAAATGGCACCCATTATATCTTTCGGCCCATACAATGATTTTCTATTTCTTGCATAATAAAAGCAGATTAAGAAATGAAAGTTCATTTAATTATCAATTAGAAATGGGCACGGTAATGACGTACAAAAAAATACTCACCAAAACATTCAAAATCTTTGCTTGTTTTATTGAAACTATAAAACTATTTCTTCTATTCACCTAAACCTGATAACAAATTGACCTTTAAGGAGTATTTATGCCTTGATAAGAAGGCATCCCTCTAAAGAATTCCAGATGAACTTTTTGTCAGAAGCATTACAATGACACTCTTTCTTAGGACCCGGTTTAAAAAATTATTAAGAATTATAGATAAGTTTAATTAATGAAAATAAATATTTTTTTAATTAGTGACATCTTAATAACTAAAAATGTATTTAAAAAATTATAACCATATGTTTTAAATAGAACTTAGTCAAATGTTTACCTAATAAACTGCTTGTTGTGACAACCTGCTGTAATGATATTTTGACTATAAAAGAATACATTTCTTATTTTAAACTTTTTTAAAATAATAATATATCTGTAAATTATCATTAAAAAACATGATAGTTAAAATGCAACAATTAAAATTATGATATTTAACTATTTTTCTGTACAAATGTGAAAGGACAGTAAAACACGACACTTTTTGAAAATCAACCCTTATTTCCCAGTACTTCACGTGACTTCTTAACCCATAACTTAACTTCGAACGTTTATCCTTTAATTAAAGGAAATCTTTAAACAATATATTTTATGTATTACTGCATTCACAACAAGGAATGTTTGTACTTAATACCTTTTGAAATTCTCCATTTAAAACATTTCATTTGCTAATAAACGTTTAGAATTATTTGTTCATATCAGCTTTATATTTCAACTGACTACTACGATTAAGAACGACATTTTAATGCTGTGAAAGCAATAAATCACTACATTATAAAAATTAGGAAGATAAAAACATGCATTTGCTCGTGAAACGGGGTATACAAATTTAATGAATAAATGGCATTTATGGGTCCGTCCTTAACGGCAGATATGAAACCAATATATGCACCTTTTAAAAGCTTTGTAACAATTTTATAAGTTATATCGTAAGAGAGTATCGTAAGAGGATTACTTTCTATTCAGGTTTTTATTTTAAAGATTATAAAACAGTCTTTACTTTTATGTCTGTTGCATTTATATGGAATACATAGGCTTTTACATCAAAGTCCTTTTATTACATTTATTTATTTATTTATTTATTTATTTATTTATTTGTAAAGATGGAATTTTGTAATTGATTTTTCACTATCTTCTTTATATGCTAGAATTTAAAAAAAAAATATGTTCAAAGGTATGTTTCCGATGGCAGTGAAACATTTTAGTATTTTTAGAACTTAATTATAAGTTAATAAATTATTTAAGGCATTTTTCCGTTAACCGGCCACAGGTGATAATCGCCAAGTATCATTTAGAGTTAAAATCGTATGCGAGTTACAACAATGGATTTAATGAGGCTCTAAACCACGTTCGCCGAAATAGGACAACTATCTATAAAACTGCAACACAAACAAATATTTACGTACTAAGAAAGAGAAAAAATGACAAATATAACATATATATTTTAAAAATAAACTTTGATCAGTTAATAGTTTTATATTAATTAAATTATGATTATGCGCTAAGAAATCTATATAGAAATCCTAAAAATATTTTTTAAATAATCCTTCATTTTTTAACCATTTGGAATTGGTTGTTGTTTTCAGCCGAGGATGGGGACAAATGATGCTCGAATTTTATCTTTTTTAACGAAATTCAACGATGTTCTTTACTTTTAGAAGAATTTTTATTAAAAATTGTTTGAATAGTTAATCGAAAGGAATAACATCGTTAAAAATTGAAAAAGTTACAAAATGAGTAGGCGCAAATTATCAGATATGGAAAAATCCAAAGCCAAAGAGCGACGCCGAAATGAAAATCGCCTTGCAAAGCATAAATTGAGGTCTTCAACTTATTACGTAGGCCATGAAAATTGAGGTTTTCAACTGATTATGTAGCCCATGAAAATCGATTGCAGAATAAAAGACGATCGTGAAAAAGGAAACAATCTAATGTTTAATCGATTGGTAGTAAAAGGCCATGTCTCGAGGGGCTCCAATCCACTGGCCACGGCGTTTTACAATCGGTCGATTCTAATCGGGAAAAATTGAGCTCAACGTAGGTAATTTGTCGCAATCTGTGGATGATTCGATGGAACTGCTTTCTATTTGTAAACTGTTTTTCTTCTCGAAACGGGATTTGGAGAGTTTATCGATGAAGGTTTTGGTCGTCTGAAGTTTGATCTTTGCGATATGTTTTTCAAGAGGATGCGACTGAATTTGGTGGACGAAAGTTAGATTTTTCGGTTAAATTTTGCTACGAAGGTGATTTGTCGCGATCTGTGGATTCGGTGGAACTGCTTTCAATTTTTAACCTCTTATCTTTCTTGGCTTCTCTTGTCGAAATGCCCGAAAATTAAATCTAAGTAAATATTAAGTAAAAAAAAAAATTCCAAATTATCGTTGTAATCTGTTAAATTACATTTTTTTTTTTTTTATTTTGCTGATGTCATATCTTAACACCATACAGACCGCGCTGACGCATTTAAACGTCATTCATAAAACTATAATTACGAAATTTTAAATTCTCCCCAAAAAGTTTGAATAGTTACTTTTGGTATCCTTATCCATAATCATGAAATATTTCGATCTTTTACGATGGTGAGGGTTGTACGCGTCATAATGAGGAAGTTCAGCGATAATTTAGTTAGCAAGGCTGTATAAGCTTTTATAAAACTTAGAGGAAAGGTTAACATCTCTTTTTTAAAGGTATTAAGATATCTACGTATCGTGATATTAAGGAGATACCGGAAGGCATTGTGAACAACGCGAAAGGTATTTGTTGGACAGTTTTCTTAAACTGTCCATAGAAGATTTGCAAGTGAACAACCAGATGGGACAGGTGTATGTCATGATAGGGAGAATACATGAGCTACGGAGGAATAGTTTGTTATTATTAAAATTGGAAATTAAAATTATCAGGGGTTTTTTTCTTTTGAGACTAAAATAATAATAATAATAAAATTAAAATTACTATTTAACTCATGTATCGTCTCTGAAAAAAAAAGACCCCTGATTTATTTCTTTTGTTTCTTTTTTTAAACGAAAAAGACTTTTTATTCATCAGTGGAAAATGAGTCCCTTACATTTTAAATAAATCGTACAACATTGCGCAAAATATTTAATTTTTTTTCTATGAATTACTCCGCTCTGATATCATAACTTTCAGAAAAATGAGATCAAAGTTTACAAATACGTAAAACTGTTTATACGCCACACTGTAAAATAATTGTAAATTTACGGTATTTTTTTCCACAAAATGCTGCAGTAATTTTACGAGAAATGTCACTTTTTCAAGCTAAACAGTGAAATCCTATAAATGTCGTGCATTCAAAGGTAAATTTATCTAAAGACAAAACCCTTTTATCTAAGGGAAGGGCAGTTTTTTTATTTGTCTTTGCGTGGAGTCTTTGCTGCAGTAAATTTACTGTAACATTTTTTTACAATGCACGATTTTGCAATATAAATTTTTTTTTTAATGCAATGTAAAGCATTTTTTTACAATACAATTTTAAATTGGGAACTGACGATTCCCATTTTGAGCTTAAATTTCCATAACTGTTTTCTGAATTTCTCGAAAAGTTGCATTTATTACAATATTCCTTGTATCCTAAGAAACATTTTTTAAAGAGCATATCACTCCTTTTCCATTCAAACTAGGCAAAGTATTGCAACTTTAACAAATTATTCAGACATAAACATTTCACCATAAAAAATCCATCATTCACCATCATTTCTTTGAAGCACCTTATTTTTTTTTTTAAATAATGTTTTATTTTTACATGTGTGCAAGTTTGTTTTATTAATTTAAATCTCTTAGGGGAGATAGCCGAATTTAGACCACTTCACTTACTTTCAGGTGAAACTCGTCTCATTTTTGGAATATCTGCAAAATGTCGATAGACGTGTTCAATCTATTCATCTGTTAACTAATTAAATCATTAGAACAATTTCTTTTTAAAATCTTAAGTTTCATTTTAATTTGAAACTTTTTTCAAAACTGGTCCAAATTCAGCGACTGGTCGCCTAAGTTGGACCCATAGTCTCCTAAATTGGACCAAACAATATTAGGCTATTTTAATGAATAGAGACTATAACTAATTTTACTAAAAGCAAAGTTTTCTATTAATGAAACAAAACAACAGCAATAAAATATAATGAAATCAAATGTCTGAAAGTAAAAGTTTTAAATAAAAATGTATTAAAAATATAAATCAAGGTTTTAAGCAATTAAGAATTTAAATTATGGAACTAATTGCTAGTTACTTGACTATCATGTAAGAAGTGATGCAAGGCTTACGCATGAATTTTTTTGTTCAACTTTTATTCCAGCGAGCACAACATGAAACTATATTTAGCAATCAGAACACCTAATTATTTCTGCTGTTTTATTTTTTTTTACAAATTAGACAAAACCAATCATCATTGTCTTGATTTTTCTTTTTAGATTCTGAATCATTGTACATTTTTTTTTAACAGAAGTTTCCCTTACCTTATGTCTGTAGTTATTCCCTTCCGTCTTTTTTCTGTCCAATTGAATTACGCCTATATTTTTAATCTTTATGTTCTATTTGCTTTTGTGCTTTGAGGGCTTCTTTTTGTCGTTTTTTTTCTTCAAGGTTTACTTTATATGGCGAACACAGTTGTTTCATGGCACCCTCTGTACTTCGACTTAACTGGTTTTGGCAAGGGAAATAACATTGCTAAGAAATCTTTGGTTTTGGGAGATTTTTGTAGCTGTAGCCTTCTCAAAATACATTACTTACTTTTCACATTTATGAACGTATATCTGGTCTAATTTAAGCAACTCAAATTGGTCCAATTAAGGCAACAACACCATTTTTTAAAACAGATAATCTTAAGACTAAGAACAAAAAATAAAGCAATAAAATCTGCATGGAAAAAATGCGCAATAAACACATGAATTTAGATATGTATATGAAAGCATAGCAACTTACTATAGTTTTAAAGTATCCTCTTACGTTTAGTATGAAAAAATTAAAAAAAAAATCAGCTAATTTTAGGTTTTTTAAAAATTGTCTGAAAACAGCAAGTGGAATGCCGGTGCTTCTTCTTATCATAAATGGCGTCATTCTGATGAGTAGGATATCATCTGTAGATGGCATCTCTTTCTGTAGATTGCGCTTGATTACTTACGATTGCAGCGGTCCATTTAAAGCAACGGTCCAAATACGGCAACTCTTCCCAATTACAGAATACGTTTGTTACGTTGCATTAAAATCCGTCGAATCGTTCTTATAATGTTTGTAATCAAATTTAATTAATTTTAATTAGTTAATATAAGTGTAGACAAATAGATAAATATTCAATGTAATTAAAACCATAATTAAATTAAAATCATATTTCGAAACTATTGCAGTTGCCTATAGAGAAATTTCGTATAAGAATTCTTTATTTATTGTATTTTATTTCAGCAAGATTTACATTTTTTAGAGCTTTTTATCTTGTAATAACAATATATTTAAAGTTTTATAACTTATTGCAATGAGCCATTAGGCGACTTATAGATTATTCTGAAGAAACTGAAAGAAAAATATTCTTATAATAACATAGTACTTGTAAATACGTAGCTTATTGCAGTGAATCATAATATGATTTACAGATTATTCTGAAGAAAGTGAAAAGAACAAATTTTTATCATAACAAATTACTTGCAACTTTGTAACTTATTGCAATAAATAATTAGGTTACTTACAAATTATTCCAAAGAAATTGAAATGAAAACAAATTCTTCAAACAGACATTAATCTCAAAAGACAAAGGTAAATAATCTGCACAGTCAATTGCTTTATGCAAATTACAACTGCGTGCAACTACTATATAAAATCAGCTAAAACATTTATAATTCGCCTAATTGCATACATATGAAATAAAATTAAAATAATTGGGATTGTTCTATGAGAATTTTCAGTAACTTCAACTATATATGTTTCATAATAGTTGGGTACATGCGATGCAATCCATAAATAAATATTCAAATAATAAATCATAAGTTTCGAGAGCAAGCCTTTCGAAATATTTTATCCAGAATTGAAAGTAAAGTAAACCAAGAAAGCGAAATACAATAACTGATTTATTTGAAAATCAATAAATCATTGCCCTACAATTCCAAATATCTTTAACTTAATGCAAACGCTGTCTTTGTCTAAAACTTTTGCTACCTTTATTAACCTCCACAAACCAAACAAATTCCTTCAGCACAGAGTTTCTGAACGTCTTGATATGGATACAATAATTTGTGTTATGTATTATCAGTTGAATAACGGAAAATTTCACGACTAATACATATTTGTATTCTTAATTGGACAGGCGATCGTTTGCATTACTAAATGTTTGTTACAACGCATTCTTTTCTATTTGATAGAATTTACCTGAGAAATTAATGGAAACATATCGATCTCGGTATTATGTGTCTAAGAATAAAATAATTTTACGTCTGCTTGCTAAATGATCTTTTAGTAATTATGAAACTTATAAATAATGTTACCGTTTTTAATTGTTTAATATTTCTGTGTAATATGAATAATTTCTTTAGTCTTTATATTTCTTATAATATATTAACCCTTTGTTATTCAACAATTCTGAGTTGAAAAATATTTATTCAGATGTTAGATGTTTATTCAGATGTCAATTACTTTATGCAAACTAGAACTGCATGCAACTATTTTAAGAAATCAGCTAAATAATTCTAATTCGTATAATTGCATGCATTTAATAATGAAATAAAAAGAACTGTGACTGTTCTATGAGAATTTTCAATTTTTTCATCTATATATGTTTCATAATAGTTTTATACATGCGATACAATCCAGAAATAAATATTCAGATAGAAAATCATAAGTTTTTGAGTTAAAGCCTTTCGAAATATCTTATCCAGAAATGAAAGTAAAGTAAATCAAGAGAGTGAAATACAATAATTGATTTATTTCAAAATCAATAAATCATTGCACTACAGTGCCAAATATCATTAACTTAATGCAAACCCTGCCTTTGTCTAAAACTTTTGTTATCTTTATTAACTTCTCCACAAACTAAACATATTCTTTTAGCACATAATTTTTTTTTATGAACCGTTTGATATGCATACAATAATTCGGGTTATGTACGATTAGTTGAACAATGTCGAATTTCACGACTAATACATATTTGTATTCTTCATTTGACAGGCAATCGTTTGCATTTCTAAATATTTGTTACAACGCATTCTTTTCCATTTGACAGAAATAATTTTAGAAACTAATTGAAACATATTGATCTGGTTATCATGTGTCTAAGGATAAAACAGTTTTAAGTCTGCTAGCTAAATGATAACTTGTCTTCTAATAATTATGAAACTTGTATAAATAATGTTACATTTTTATTGTTTAATATTCCTGTGTACGAATAATTTCTCTAGTTCTTATTTTTCTTATAATACACTCATGTTTATGAAAATTGCAACACCATGAAAGAATGACGAGATTGAGCTAAAACTTTCAGAGAAGGAAAAGTGTAGTGTGTTATGCAAATGATTTCAATTTCAGAGTCACCACGTATGCGTAGGCTGAGCAGCGCCCTCTGGATAGCTGCTGAAACCATATAAATATAGGGCTTTGGCTATTGTTTTTCGCTAGTAGTAAACGTTAGTTGAGACGTAACTATGCCTCTTTGACGTAAGAGGGCGACATTTCAACAACTGATGGAGTTTAAACGGGGAAGAACCATCGGCCTTCGTGAAGAACGATTTTCCTGTCGTGCAATAGAAGTTCATGTGTAGCATAACAGAAATAGAGTGATCCGAGTTTGGAAGCAGTGGACCAACCAGCAATGTGCAACTCGGAAATATGGGAGTAGACCCCGAACGGAGACGTCAACGCACGATGATAGACACACATTCACGTGGCGCTATAAAACCGTACAGCTTCATCTAGACAAGGAGTAGACCCTGAACGGTGACGTCAACGCCCGATGATGAACACATAGTTCATATGGCGCTATCAAACCGTGCAGCCTCATCAAGACAGTTGGCAGCACATTGAACAATTGCTACAGGTGCATGAGTATCTGCTTCGTCAATTCGTCGACGTCTGCTGCACCGTAGACTGCGTGCAAGGACTCCTTTATACAGGATCCCCCTCACTCAAAACCAACAACGCCTGCGGCTACAATGGGCTCGTTAACATGAATGGGCTCATGTCTGGCGTGCAAATTGACAAAAAATGGTCTTTTCTAACGATTCCTGCTGTACTTTGTGATACCATGAAGGCCACATTTGTGTTAGACACTAAGCTGGTGAACGCCACCTTCCGAAATGCATTATCGAACGTCATAGAGTGCTAACACCCGGAGTTGTGATGTGGGGTGCGATTTTATATCATGGACGAACCCAGATGTTACGAATTTTGGATATTCTGAGCAGCAACATATGCATCAGGAGAAGGGAAGGGAAGGGAAATCCGAACCGTAGCTCCAAGTTGCAAGCCTGATGGAGTGTTTCCCTAAGGATGGCCGAAGCATATGCATCAGTGAAGTGCTGGAGCCCGAAATCGTTTCTTTCCTTCAAGCCATTCCTGGTGCTATCTTTCAACAGGATAACGCACACCCTCATGTTGCAAGGAATGTTAAAGACTTCTTGTCAGCCGAAAACATACAGCATCTTCCATGGCCTGCATGCTCACCGGATATGCCACCTGTTGAAAATGTGTGCAGTTTAGTTGATCGGCGTCTCGCTCATGATCTTCGTCCTACAGCTTCTACAGATGAACTTTGGTTACGCATACAAACAATAAGGAATGCTCTTCAACAGGCAAACATTCAAAATCTGCTCGAGTCCATACCACGTTGTACAGCTGCACTTATTGCAGCGCGTGGTGCCTAAACCAAATACTGATTTCGGACACTTGATATCGTTTTCTTTTCTTTTTTTTTTTTTTTTTTTGCTTTTTTTTTTTTTTTTTTTTTTTTTTTGCTTTGAAAATGTAATCATTTGTTTGCACCAATACCGGTCGTTTGTGTATTAAATTTCATTTAATTCGGAGGATTCCTTCATGTTGCAGTTTTCACAAACATGAGTGTGAATAACCTTTAATGATTCAAGAACTCCGATTTGAAAAATTTTAATTCAGATGCTAGATGTTTATTATTTCTGTAACTTTTTGAATTAAGTCATTAGATGACTTACAGATTAGTCTGAAGAAACTGAAAGGAGAAAATTTTTATAATAACATACCACTTGTAAATATGTAGCTTCTTTCAGTGAATTATAAGATGATTTACAGATTATTCTGAAGAAACTAAAAGAAAAAAATTCTTATAATAACAAATTACTTGTGACTTTTTATCTTATTGCAATGAATCATTAGGTGACTTATAAATTATTCTCTAGAAATCGAAAAGTAAACAATTGCCTCAAACTGACATTAATATCAAAATACAAAGTTAAATAAACTACATAATCAATTACTTTAAGCAAAATACAACTGCATGCAATTACTATGTGAAATCAGCTAAAACATTCCTAATTCATGTAATTGCATGCATATAGAAATAAAATTTAAAAAGTTCGGATTGTTCTAAGATAATTTTCAGTAATTTCAACTATATATGTTTCATATTAGTTGTATACATGCGATACAATCCAGAAATATATATTCAGATAGAAAATCATAAATTTTCAAGTGAAAGCCTTTCGAAATATCTTATCCAGAAATGAAAGTAAAGTAAATCAAGAAAGTGAAATACACTATTTTATTCGTTTGAAAATCAATAAATCACCGCCCTACAATTCCAAATACCATTATCTTAACGCAAACCCTGTCTTTGTCTAAAACTTTTGTTACCTTTATTAAATTCAACACGAACCAAACAAATTCCTTCATCGCACAAATTTCTATTTCTGAACCTCTTGATATGAATGCAATAATTTGGGCTATGTACGATCAGTTGAACAATGGAGAATTTCAGGACAATAATACATATTTGTATTCTTAATTGGACAGATGGTCGTTTGCATTGCTAAATAGTAGTTGCAACAACACATTCTTTTCCATTTGACAGAAGTAACTTGAGAAATTAATTGGAACATATCGAGCTCGGTATTATGTGTCTGAGGATAAAATAATTTTATGTATGCTTTCAGGATGACAATTTCTCTTCTACAAATAATTATGAAAATTGTATAAATAATCTTACTCTTTTTTTTACAGTTTTTAATATTTCTGTGTACGGATAATTTTTCTAGTTCTTATATTTCTTATAATATCTTTATTTATTTAAGAATTAATTTATGATTTTTTTTTGATAAATCTGATATATGGCGAATCCGAAAGGATACACAAGTATTGCAGCGATTAAAGATTTTTTTTTTATCTTTGCTAACAGCATTTCAAAATAAAAATCTTTGTAGTATATTCTTTTAACATCTGTAACATAAATGTACCACAAAGCTTGTGATTTGAAATAGTGGTAGAAATGCTGCGTATACACTTTCTTATATTCTTTAATCTACAAGTAATAAAAAGACTTAATAATCATTAACGTTTCCCCCCACTATTCTCTATAGGCTATGTTATTAATATCAAAATACAAAGGTAGATAAGCTGCAAAATCAATTACTTTATGCAAACTACAACTAAATGATACTACTTTGTGAAATCAGCTAAAACATTTCTAACTCGTGTAATTGCATGCATATAGTAATAAAATTTTTAAAAATTGGGATTATTCTATGAGAATTATCAGTAATTCAAACGATATATGTTTTATAACAGTTGGATACATGCGATACAATCCAGCAATAAATATACAGACAATAAATCTTAAGTTTTTCTGTGAAAACCTTTCGAAATATCTTATCCAGAAATAAAAAGAAAAGTAAATCAAGAAAGCGAAATACAATAATTGATTCGTTTAAAAATCAATAAATCATCTCCCTACAATTCCAAATATGATTAACTTAACGCAAACCCTGTCTTTGTCTAAAACTTTTGTTACCTTTAATAACTTCTCCACGAACCAAACAAATTCCTTCATTCCTTCAGCGAAGAAATTTCTATTTCTGAATCTCTTCATATGAATGCAATAATTTGGACTATGTACGATCAGTTGAACAATGGCCAATTTCAGGATTATAATACATATTTGTATTCTTAATTGGACAGGCGATCGTATGCATTGCTAAATATTTGTTGCAACGTAAGTATTGCAGCGTTCCAAGATTTCTCGTTAACTTTGCTAACAGTATTTCAAAATAAAAATCTTTGTAGTATATTCTTTTAACATCAGTAACATAAATGTACCACAAAGTTTGTGATTTGAAATAGTGGTAGAAATGCTGCGTATACACTTTCTGTAATCCTTTAATCTACAAGTAATGAAAAGACTCAATAAGCTTTAACGTTTCTCCCCCTCTATTATCTATAGGCTATATTATTAATATCAAAATACAAAGGTAAATAAGCTACATAATCAATTACTTTATGCAAACTACATGATACTACTATGTAAAATCAGCTACAACATTTCTAATTCGTATAATTGCATGCATATAGTAATAAAATTAAAAAAACTAATAATGCTATTCTATGAGAATTATCAGTAATTTCAACGACATATGTTTCATAACAGTTGTATACATGCGATACAAACCAGAAATAAATATACAGATACTAAATCATAAGTTTTTCCGTGACAACCTTTCGAAATATCTTATCCAGAAATGAAAGTAAAGTAAATCAAGAAAGTGAAATGCAATAATTGATTCCTTTCAAAATCAATAAAACATTGCACTACAGTGCCAAATATCATTAACTTAACGCAAACCCTGTCTTTGTGTAAAACTTTTGTTACCTTTATTAACTTCTCCACGAAACAAACAAATTCCTTTAGCACAGGAATTTCTGTTTCTGAACCTCTTGATATGCATACAATAATTTGGGTTATGTACGATCAGTTGAGCAATGGAGAATTTCACGACTAATACATATTTGTATTCTTAATTGGACAGGCGATTGTTTGCATTGCTAACTGTTTTGTTGCAACGCATTCTTTTCCATTTGACAGAAATAATTTGAGAAACTAATTGGAACATATCGAGCTCAGTATTATGCGACTAAGTATAATATAATTTTATATCTGCTTGCTAAATGATAATTTGTTTTCTAGAAATAATTATGAAACTTGTTACTTTAATTATGAAACAATGTTACTTTTTTTAGGGTTCCGTACTTAAAAAAGTAAAAACGGAACTATTATAAGATCACTCCTGTGTGCCTGTCCGTCTGTCACAGCTATTTTACTCGTAAACTACAGAAAGTGGAAAGTTCAAATTGGCTGAAGTAATAAATGCTATTGACCCATATATTTATAGATTATTAAGCCTTCACAAATCTATTTAAGAAAAATGTAGACGGGCTAATTAAGTTACTTGAAAAAAAAAGTTTTATTCTTTGTATGCCGTGTGGGGTATCTTGTGAAAACTTTCGTAATGCCGAACTCTAAAATATAATTCTTTTAATTTTAGAGATATCGTCGAAAATATAATGCAAAAATATGCCCCCCTCCCCCCTCTGTTTCCGAATCTTCTGAAATTAAAATTATGAAAAATTAGCAGTAGTAGAACTTAATTTAAATCTTGCAGGTAGTTTTCCTGCAAGATTTAAATTAACTTCTTCTATTTAACTTCTAGCGATTTTCCTAGGTCACATAGTTTTTGAGAAAATTGCATTTTTCCGTTACACACAAATTTCGATTTACGGGCATTCCGCAAAGGAGTCAAGGAGTGCTGGAGGTACCTATAGTCGCAGAAGCATAAAAGGATTCTTCCTAATGATTTTCGAAAAAAAATGTCGGTAATTAGCCGATATATTAACCCTTAAATACACGGATGGTTTAGTCATAGATAAAGACACGGGCGGCTTACTGTATGAGCCATTGCATTTTAAAGACTATATAACTTACTTTTAATGATATATTTATGTAATGCAATGCCCAGTTACTAATTAATATATTTGTTGTCCAGAATCTTCTGTGCCCGAGTAATACTTGCACTTGACTGTTTATTTTTATTTAGTGTTTTTAATATCCCTGTGTACGAATAATTTCTTTAGTTGTTATATTTCTTATAAATATTTAAGAATTAATTTATGAAATTGTTTTTGAATAACACTAATGTATGGCAGATCAGAAAAGATACACAAGTCTTGCTGCGTTCCTGGATTTTTTCTGATCTTTGCTACCACTATTTCAAAATAAGTATCTTCGTGGTAAATTCATTTAACATCTGTAACAGAATTCTACCACAAAGTTTGTGATTTTGAAATGGAGGTAGTAACGCTACGTACACACTTTCAGTAATTCTTTAATCTACAAGTAATAAAAAAATAATAAACATTAACCTTTCCCCCCTCTATTATGTATAGACTATGTTATTCTGACGGATATATTTTTTTTAAATAAAAGTATTAGATAAATAAAATCATAAGACGAAATGCAATATTCCACCTTGATTCAATCACCAAATACACCTATCACCAATCATCAAATCAATCACTTCAATCACCAAATACAAAACTTTAAAAAGCTCGCCGCTTTACTTAAAAGGTGACAAAAATAATAAAATGGATGTTACAAATTAAAAAATATATTAAAAATATATTAATAATAATAATAATAATAATATCTGACAATGGCCGCGGGAATTGCAGGTCGAACGTACTAAGAAATTTTAAATAAAATGTATATTTTTAACTTGTGACATCTGTATCCTTATTTCTGTCGCCTTTTAAGTAAAACAGTGAACTTTCGAAAGTTCACATTGTGTATTTTGTAACAGTGTACTTTTTGCAGAAGGTATTTCATTTTTTCCCAGTAAATTAGTTCATGTATTATAGAATATTACAAAATTATTTGACAATTTTTTTTCATGTTCTTTTAATCTCATATTTAAAATATTTTAAAGTATTTTTTTTCTTTTATAAGCTATGAATTGTATTAATTTTATGCTTTTATCCTTTCAGGTAAGTGTTCTATAGTGCATATGAAGGCCTCAGATCTTGTAAGTAAATACCTTAAGCATTTAACATAGACAAAGTTTGGGTATAACTGAATACCAATTACATTTTGACTTATAAATCAATATAAAAAATTTGAGATACATTAAAAGTTGCTTAAGTACAAACGTTTGGTATTTCTTAACATATTTTTAAGGCGTTTAAAGGGAAAGAAAAAAAATACATAGAAATATTTAGATTTTAAAAAAGAATTACACTTTTCGGGTTAGTATGAACTAGTCGGGTAATATGGAATAGGGTATAAGGAATATTAAAACTGCACAGAAAAACCAAGAATTACATGAATAACCAAGATTATTTAACGAGTAAATAGTGGTAAACTGTTAAAAATACCCCTGTAAAATTACGGGCAGAGGACTGCAGCAGAGATTCTAGTCATACCCCGCAAAACAAATCCATGACCATCATTTTGTGCAGCCCGTAATTTTAGTGGTATAATGCACATTAAAACACAATAACACTTTACTTACTGTTCCGTAGCACGTAGCATGTTAAATAATAATCACAGAATCGCTTTTTTGGCGGGTTAAGAAATATGTTGTGGTCGCGGTTAAGTGAGAATATTTTTCAAAACAAGATTAAAATGAAGAGTTATACCCTAGCGGAGAAAAATATATGGGATTGTACCGTATTTTTGGTAACAGATGGGCTAGAACTGTAAGAATATGTGGATTGCCCTTAATTATATAAGTAACTGATAAGGCCACTTGTTTAGTGGATCAAACCTTTTTTCATCGAATAAGGCTGTTGCCCGTGAAAATTGGTGGGTAAACGCTCATAAATTTACAGTTATATCTGAGAGTGTACATCACCAACAAATTATTAGATTCTTTAAATAACTGTTTTTAATTTTGACAAAAAATTGCAAATGTAGCCTGTTGTTTCGGTCTTACCACAGTGCACATATCAGCCATTTTATACACTCCTCCCCTCTTCCATCCTCTGAATATTTTCCATTGCAAAACATGCACACTCCATCTTCCTCATCGGCTGTACTACCTGGTAAAAAGCCCATCTCAGATGATACGTCGGAGTGGAATGATTGTTCATCTTCACTCGACCCGTCTTGAAACAGTTGTCTAGATTGTGCTCCGTATTACCGACACGCCATCTTGAAATAAACATAACCTCTTCATCGTTAAAAGTTAGCATAGAGATAAACTAACTAACATAGCAATAAATATAAATGTTAAACTTAACCCTTTCAACTTGACGCACTCGAGAGGTCATTCTCACAGACCACTAATGTCCCGCGTAAAGGGGTGTTCCAAATGCTCTGGACACCAGTATTTTGAAATAATTTTCTTCGCCTTATCTAATGGCCGAATAATCTGTGATAAAAGATGGCGAAATAAACTGCAAGATATTAGTGGTGTCCAAAGCATTTGGCGTCCGGATTTACAAGGTACACCTGACAACGCTAGTGGTGATAGGGTTAATACTGAACTTGTATCACATCTTTGAGGCAGAGGTCTTATACTTAATACGAATTTTCATAAAACTAACCTGAAAAAAAACTGCAACAATTGAGAATAAGATTTGATTTCATCGCGTCACTCCAATAGCAGGTATTCAAAAAGAACTCACCGAAGTGCCTCACGGAAATACTAGGATGCCGTCTGGAGGTTTTATGCTTCGCTGCATCACCGAAGTTGACAAACATTGAAGACTGGCCGACCATTCCATAATACCCGAAATTCCACTATATATTACTAACCTGCTCACTTTTTGTAGATACTATTTTAACGAAATTGATATTCTCATAAATTTTTGTCTTTATAATTAAGAAAAAACACTTGTAACTTATTACAATGCGATAAATTTTATGAGTAAGAGACTAAAGATAAATCATCTTCATTTAAAATATTTTAATAATGGAATTGAATTATAATTCGCTATATAATCAAATGCTATAAACACACAACGTTAAAAAATGTGTTTCTAATTCGTCAAATTGTATCCATACCTATAAAAATTAAGATTGTAAAAATTAAGGATAAGATATTATGGATATACAAATTAAAATAAATCATATTTTTCATGAAAAGTTTAACCCTTTCAGAGGCAAAGTACTTATTTTGCTAAAATGTTAAAATAACTAAATGACACCAGAATTTACAATGAAATTTATTTAAAAATAAGTTAAAGCTTGAAATTATTATAAAAGAAAAAAATTCCTCAAATATACTGATGTCATTGTGGCACTTGGCGATGAAAATGAAGTGTTAGAAGAAACAAAGAAACATACCATCGGCCCTTCAAATGGTTAAAGAAAACAAAATAATTACTTTGAACATTATATATATATTTTTTAATATGAATAAATTATCATGCGGATATAAAGTACATAACAATCAACATATAAATTAGATAACGTCGAAAGTTAAATAACACATATAGAAATAAAGTTAAAAAAAAGAGAGAGATCAGTTTAAAATCAACAATGCATTACCCTACACTACATCTAAACTATTAAATATCATTATCTTAATGCACTTCCTGCCTTTGTTTAAATCTCTTGTAACCTTTGTAAGTTCGAACCAAATAATTTCCTTTAACATAGAAATTCCTGCTTCTGACATCTCCTGCCTCTAAATATCTATCAATATTTTAGATATAATATTGTTATTGGTATAAAAGTATTATATCGCTAAATATATAACAATATCAGAGCCTTGATATATAAGAAACTATGTATAAATAAGATAACATAAAAATTTTTGAGTAAAAGTCTTTTAAAATATCGCTTAAAGAAATTAAAGTAAATTTAAACAAAACAGCAAAATAAAAGAATCGATCCGTCTGAAAATCAACAATGCGTTACTCTACATCTACAATGTCAAATAACGTTATTTTAATACAGTTCCTGTCTTTGTCTTAACGTCTTGTAACCTTTCTTACCTTTACCTAGAATTAATTTCCTTTAACATAGAAGTTTCTTTTTCTGAATCTCTAAATATATAAACAATATTTAAGGTATAGTATTGATATTGGTATAACGATATTATGCATCTAAATATATAGTAACATTTGAACCTCTTATATATAACGATGGATAAATAAATGAGATATCATAAAATCTTTTCGAGTGAGAGTCTTAAAATGTCACCAAAAAAATGGAAATAAATTTAAACAATACAGAAGATAAAATAATCGATTTATTAGAAAATCAACAATGCATTACTCTAATCCAATATCAAGCATCGCATGTATAAAATAAAAATAACATAATTAAACAAAAACCTAATTTGCAGAACAAATTTAAAAAAAAACAAAATTTATTTCCTAAATTGTTTAAGCCCGAGAAGGGGAAGATATTAAGATATTTCATTCAATTCGTTCTACATTTAATGTTAAATTTTTGTAACAAATAAGTTAAACCAATTGAACATTAAAAAATAAAAATGAAATTCATGCAATATAATACTTTAAACACCTATATACTTAGATTCCGTTCAAATGAAATCGAAATAAATCTTAGACTTTTTCCATTTTTAAGTTCTAAATATTTGTACTGCAGATTTTGCATTATGTTTATGGCGATTGTACATAATATGATAAGATACATACAAAATACAAAACTTTAAAATAAGTCTAAGATTTATTTCGATTTCATTTGAACGGAATCTAAGTATATAGGTGTTTAAAGTATTATATTGTATGAATTTCATTTTTATTTTTTAATGTTCAATTGGTTTAACTTATTTGTTACAAAAATTTAACATTAAATGTAGAACGAATTGAATGAAATGTCTTAATATCTGCCCCTTCTCCGGCTTAAACAATTTAGGAAATAAATTTTGTTTTTTTTTTAAATTTGTTCTGCAAATTAGATTTTTGTTTAATATGTCAAGTTTTTTAATAACTAATGCATTCAGATGAACACATTTCAATATTAATGGAGGGTATCATCATCAGGCTTTAATTTGTGCGATATCGCATCACAATTTGTGATGTAATTTACCTATGTATAATTCAAAATTTTTCACCAGTGCAGTAATGAATATTGCTGTAGTTTGGACGAAAAATTCCAATCTGAACTTAAACAAGTAATATAAAAATTTTGTTTTTAAAGTCAATTCCTACTTAGGTCATCAAAGAAAAATTTAATATAATCCCTTAAGCTAATATTAGTTTTTGTTACATTAAAATATCTCAATTTGTTGATTTCCTACAAGCAAGTAGGTTTACAATGGAACTCCATGGGAATTTGGCAAAATATTAGAGATATCGCCAAGTTGGCGTCACTTTTGGCGACTCATTTTGGCCGCCAAATTTGGCGATATATCGCCAAGTTGGCAACGAACTTGGCTGTATTTGGCGACAGAACAGGGTCCCCCCTATGGTAACTCCTTATTGAAAATACTTTCATTGATCTTCAATAACCAATGGCCGCCATTTTGTTTCCCATGCAAAACTAAAATTAATTAATTAATATTTGAAAAAACTGTATTAACATCAATTGTCATCCAGTACAAGTTAAAAAAAATTATTTCAACTTGACAGGATGAATAATGAGTATTTCATTAACGATTGAAAATTTCAACAAGATATATAAATATATATATATAAATATAGGGAGACTGTGAACTAATAGTAGGAATTGAAAAATCTGCTTGAAAATGTCATTTTTGTTTCCACTTTGACGTCATATTCATCTTCTTTTTAATTCTTAAAAAAAACACTATTTCAGTTTCTTCAGTTTCATGTTTCACGTGAAAATCATTCAACTAAAAATAGGCAAATTATTATTACGGCTTTTGAATTATTTACAACAATGAAGGAAAAATGTTAAATTTTATTAAAAAATGTCCGTTGAATCTCAATGAAAAAAGCGAAATTTGGAATTAAGAAAAATATTTGAATAATGTAAATAAAAATTAGCCCATCTTACTCTCTAGATTATAATCCACCTATATGCAAAGGCATTTTATGATTCGTTTTGACCCTGACGTCTGGCAAATGTTTTTACACTTTGAATTTATAATATTATTAAAATTAGCAAAGAATTAAAAATGAGTGGCATCAGGACAAAAAGGTGGGAAGAAAAAATGAAAAAGTTATGATTTCCATAGGCTTTTCTATGTTAAATTAACATTGAGAAGTGACACTGGAAATAAATAAGTATTGCGATGCCGCGCAATACTTAAATAATAAGACAAGACATAATAATAAATAAATAAGACGGTACCTTTAACACAGAAATTCCTATTTCTGTACCTGATAATAATCGCAAAGGAATTCTGGTCCTGTCCCACCCCTTGAACAATGGGGAATTTCGCGACTAAAATATATTTGCATTCTTATTTAGAGATCGTTTCCATTGCAAACTATTTGTTACGACACGCGATCTTTTCCGCATGACAGAAATATATCTTGAGAAACTAATTGGAACATGTCGAATTCCGTATTACGTGTGACAATAAAATAAAATGACCCTTTGCTTAATAACGATTTTTTTTTCTGGAAATAATAATTATAAAGCTTGTAAAAGATATATTTATGTTTTTGTTTGTTTTTTTTTTCATTTAGAAACTTTTTTTTTTTGCACTTTTTTTAAAGAAACATTTCAATTCATTTCAAGCTTTTTAACAATTTCCAACATAGTTGAAAAGTATTTATGAATTGGGTGTATCTATCTGCCATATGTTCGTGCTTTAACTCGCATAAATATACTCGGATCGCTACGAAATTGATACACTATATGGCCAAAGGTGACCGATCACTTGCGATTTTAGACGTTTTCTTAAATATCTAGAAAAATACATAAGGAAATAACCTGAAACTGCAGGTGTGTAAACAGTATAATATAGGTCATATATTTCCTCGAAGATTTTTTACTGAAACCCCATAGAGGACCGTCAACAAAATGAAAAAGAACGAATATCTTTTGGATAACCCTGTAAAACTAATGTAACAAAAGCGTTCAAACTCGAGATTATTAATAAGTGGCTTATTGTAATATACTGTGTTCATTTTTATGAGGATAGCATGTATACTCGTAGAGAAATTAAGGTTTTTATAAAAACAGCCCCAAATTTCGCCAAGTTTTTTCCTTATAATTTGCAGAGTTCTTAATATAAAAAAAAGTTCTTTTCAGAAAATATGACAAACAATATTGTACACAATACTTTGTAATCAGAATTAAAAAATAATAAAATTGGATGAAAAATGGGCAGGTGTACTAAAAAACTGTTTCACTGCGCATGCGCGAATGCAATCAAAATATATTGTGCATAATGTATTAGCAAAGTATATAGAGCAACTTTTGTGAAAGTCTCAAAATCGTAGCTTGAAAATTCTGAAAATAATCGTTGATAGAATAAGCTCGAAATCCGTTGTTCCCAAAAAACAAGCAAAAAGATCAGGGGTTGTATCAAATGTCTGTTGATTAGTGCCAAGATAGCGTACACAATATTGCACGTACTACTATATTTGGATACAATTCTCATCTTTTTGCTTGTTTTCGTGTTTGCCTTAATGTCTCTACGAGTATACATGATATCCTCATAAAAATGAACACAGTATATTACAATAAGCCACTTATTAATAATTTCGAGTTTGAACGCTTTTGCTACATTAGTTTTTACAGGGTTATCCAAAAGATATTCGTAATTTTTTAATTTGTTGACGGTCCCCTATAGGGTTTCAGTTAAAAATCTTCGCGGAAATATATAACCTGTACTATACTGTTTACACACCTGCAGTTTCAGGTTAATTCATTATGTATTTTTCTAGATATTTAAGAAAACGTCTAAAATCGCAAGTGATCGGTCACCTTTGGCCATATAGTGTATCAATTTCGTAGCGATCCGAGTATATTTATGCGAGTTAAAGCACGGACATATGGCAGATAGATACACCCAATTCATAAATACTTTTCAACTATGTTGGAAATTGTTAAAAAGCTTGAAATGAATTCAAATGTTTCTTTAAAAAAAAGTGCAAAAAAAAAGTTTCTAAATGAAAAAACCCAAATAAAAACATAAATATATCTTTTACAAGCTTTATAATTATTATTTCCAGAAAAAAAATCTCATTAAGCAAAGGGACATTTTATTTTATTCTCACACGTTATACGGAATTCGATATGTTCCAATTAGTTTCTCAAGATATATTTCTGTCATGCGGAAAAGATCGCGTGTCGTAACAAATAGTTTGCAATGGAAACGATCTCTAAATAAGAATGCAAATATATTTTAGTCGCGAAATTCCCCATTGCTCAAGGGGTGGGACAGGACCAGAATTCCTTTGCGATTATTATCAAGTACAGAAATAGGAATTTCTGTGTTAAAGGTACTGTCTTATTTATTTATTATTATGTCTTGTCTTATTATTAAGTTTTTTTTTTTATTTTGTACATGCGATGTTTGACATTGGATTAGAGTAATGCATTGTTGATTTTGCTAACAATTCGATTATTTTATCTTCTGTATTGTTTGAATTTATTTCCATTTCTTTTAGTGACTGTTTACACACCTGCAGTTTCAGGTTAATTCCTCATGTATTTTTCTAGATATTTTACAAAATGTCTAAAATCGCAAGTGATCGGTCACCTTTGGCCATATAGTGTATATGAGGCGTTCAAAAGACAATTTGACTAAATCCATTTTAAGTGGTGTTTTTTAAACAAAGGAAAATTGAAAATTTACTATATATTTATACACTGATAAAAAGTTACCCTTGATTAAAAGAAAATTAATGTGTTCAATCAAAATTTTCTGAGAAAAAATATTATAGGGTAACTCCGGGAGAGTCGCCGCATACGGGATAGATGCTGCACCCCTTGTATTTCTTGTAATTATTGATTGATGGTCGTCAAACGCACAGTATAGGTGCGCAATGAGATTATTTTAAGCAGTGTATAGCGTGAATCCCATTCCGATGTTTATTTGTAGAAGTACAATCCTTAATTTGACGTAAGTGCATGATTTCACTGTCCAGACTTTTAAACACGTTATGTTTAAATACTTTTCATACTCTAATTTCTAAATGCATATATGATTTCAAAGTCAAAACTAAGTGTAGTGTTTGTATAGGGTACTGTGTGTATGGTTACGCCATTCCCCTTAGCGATGGCAGGTAACTGCGATGGCCGACGTCTGCACCATGCAAAATGGGATACAAGCCGCACTGCTATTCCGGTATACATGCCGCAGTTTCTTTTGTACGCGATGATTAAGTGTTATTAACTTTTTCTTTTCTTTTTGCACAGACTAACCTTGTTAGGCATGTTATCAAGTTTCTACTAAAACCAAAGGAGAAAAAGGGGAAAATAAAAAGTAAGAAGGGAAAGAAAGATGCAAGTCAAGATGTTAATAAAGAAAAACTGGATTACGTGTAATGCAGACGTTCTTTGTAAACTACTCCAAAAAAGGAGGAAGTGTAATTGGCTTCGTTGCATCATGTGTTTAGTTTAAATGTAATTACATAAAGACTGTACTCTTTTGACACCTTTTTCTGTAGATTGTAGTCGAAAAAACAGGTCTCTTAACCCATTCGGGACACCTTCATAAAGAGCTTACAAAATTTGTTTCTGGCAGCAGTAAAAAAGAAAAGTAATATTTGCTTTGTTTAATTAGAGCATTTTCATGATTATTTAAATAAAGGTTACTTCTTTTAAAAAAGCGGTACCAACCGAATGAAATTTGCGTAAAAGCCACCAGTCCCAAAAGGGTTAACAATAAATTATGTAAACACAGTTTTACTCTTTTCTTTTCCCTTTCTAATACGTTGATGTTACGTTGTTGCTGAAATAAGAATTAAAATTTAATGTAAAAAAAAATAAGACAATAATTTTAATAGTGAAAGTAGGCAACAATTATCAATTTGAATTTACTAATACGTTTCATTGACTCATTTAGTTTCATTCGGTTATTACATTGTTAATTAAAGTCCAAATATGAATATTTGTTTTAATATTTTTATTTATAATTTCATTCTGTTTCATAACTACCGAACAACCGTCTCAGCCTGAATGTACGGGTGACGCGCCGCAGTGTAATGTTTTAGAAAAAAAAAAATGTTAAAAAATATTAATAATTTGTTTTGAATTTTTTTGTCGCAGTACACGGGTTGTATACTTAACATTAAATAGCGCAACATGATTTTTTTCATTTTATGCCCACTATTGGACTTAATACACAAATTCAAAAAAGTCCTTCCGGCCAGTGCCGGGAAGAAGAGGTAGCTTTCATAATCCTTATTTAAAAAAAGCCAACTTATATCATGCAAACACACGAAGCTCAATTTAGTGGAAACCGAATATAGGAGATTCAATACTAATTTTTATCAATATAATGAATGAGAATTTCGCGAAATTAGTCAGCTTTATCCAAGCTGCTTTTCTTTAAAGTAACTTATATTTGGCTGCCAAATTCGGCAATTTCTTAAAGTGCCTGTCATTTTAAGAGAACATGGGGGATAAGGCTAAGCAGTGAACTTGGTCGAGACCTTAGTAATTGCTGTGCACATGCTCACTCACATCGGAATCGGTTAATATATAGGAGTGCTGTCGCATGCAAAAAATCAGATTTTTCAAAATGTCACCCACAAGAGAAATTGAAACTGATATATCTGAGCCATTTTTTAAGGTAAAGACAAACAAAAAATGCTCCTGAATCCTTATATCAAGATCAAATACTTAAGAAAGAAACCTTTTTTCAATTTCTAATTTTTTTGCACCTCACTTTAAATATATACATATTTTTTAATTTAATGGCCGCCATTTTGAAACAAGATGGCTGATGAATCTGGTCAGCGAACTTGGTCGAGGTGTTGATGTATACTATCCACATGCCTTCTTACATCGAAATAGGCGAATACGTGTGTTATCGCGTGACAAATACAAGATCGTTTCAAAATGTTAGCCATGCTAGAAATTCAAAGTGCTATAAATCAACCATTTTTTAAGATATAAACAAAAGAACAAATTTTCAGAAACAAAAACTGCTCCGGAATCTTTGTATCAAGGCCAAACACATAAAAAAAATCTTTTTCATTTTCCAATTTTTTAATACCTCATTTTGAATTTTAAATTTAATTTTTTTTAAATGGCAACCATTTTGAAACAAGATGGCGAATGAAGCTGGCCAACGAACTCGGTCGAGACATTGGTATGTACTATGTACAGACCAAGTTACATCCAAATAGGTTCATAAATACGCCTGTTATCGCGTGACAAAAATCAAGTCGTTTTAAAATGTCAGCCACAAGAGAAATTCCAAATGCTATTACTCAGCCATTTTTTTTTAGATATAGACGAAAGAAAAACTGTTCCGGAATCTTTGTATTAAGGTCAAACACATACAAAAAAAATCTTTTTCATTTTCCAATTTTTTGGTATCTCATTTAAATTTTTTTATTTTTTTAAATGGCCGCCATTTTGAAACAAGATGGCAGATGAAGCTGGCCAACGAACTCGGTCGAAATATTTGTATGTACTATGTACACACCAAGGTACATCCAAGTCGGTTCATAAATACGCCTGTTATTACGTGAGAAAAATCAGGACGTTTCAAAATGTCAGCCACGCTAGAAATTCAAAATGCTATAACTCAGCCATTTCTTAAGATATAGACGAAACAAAAACTGCTCCCGAATCTTTTTATCAAGGTCAAACACATAAGAAGAAAATATTTTTTCAATTTTCAATTTTTGGTACCACATTTCAAATTTAAATTTTTCTTAAAAATTTAAATGGCCGCCATTTTTAAACAAGATGGCGGGTGAAGCTGGCCAACGAACCCGGTCGAGACATTGGTATGTACTATGTATAAACGAAGTTACATCCAAATCGGTTCATAAATACGCCTTTTATCGCGTGACAAAATTCAGGACGTTTCAAAATGTCAGCCACACTAGAAATTCAAAATACTATAACTCAGCCATTTTTTAAGATATAGATGAAACAAAAACTGCTCCGAAATCTTTGTATAAAGGTCAAATACATAAGAAAAAAAAAATTTTCCATTTTCAATTTTTTGGTACCACATTTCAAATTTTAAATTTTTAAAAAAATTTTAAATAGCCGCCATTTTGAAACAAAATGGCGGATGAAGCTGGCCAACGAACTCGGTCGAGAGATTGGTATGTACTATGTACACACCGAATTACATCCAAATCGGTTCATAAATACGCCTTTTATCGCGTGACAAAATTCAGGACGTTTCAAAATGTCAGCCACGCTAGAAATTCAAAATGCTATAACTCAGCCATTTTTTAAGATATAGACGAAACAAAAACTGCTCCGGAATCTTTGTATATAGGTCAAATACATAAGAAAAAAATATTTTTCAATTTTTAATTTTTTGGTACCACATTTCAAGTTTTAAATTTTTTTTAAAATTTTAAATGGCCGCCATTTTGAAACAAAACGGCGGATGAAGCTGGCCAACGAACTCGGTCGAGACATTGGTATGTACTATGTACACACCGAATTACATCGAAATCGGTTCATAATTACGGGAGTTACAGTATGACATAGGTCAGATATATATATATATATATATATATATATATATATATCAATTTTGAACGGAGGGTGGTTTCGGGGTCTGGGGGTCATGATCGATGAAAATATACCAAAATTTTTTGAAATCGCTTTCCTCCGAACGGCTGCAATAGGTAGCTTTTTTGTAAAGAAAGCTACCTAAAAATGTGCGGCATAAATCCCGGAATTACCCTATAGATACAATATTTTTATATGTTACAATAACTTTAACTGTGTATATTGAACATTTTCATTGCTCTGAACGGCTCATATGTTATTGAGATTTACTATGGCATGTAGTGTTTTGAAAATGAAGTGTGTATCGTTTACGGTTCATCCACAGGGATACTGAAAAGAAGTTTTTAATGCTGTTTCACAATTTCGAGCACATTGAAATTTATATATATCTCTGAAGTGCACTACAAGATACTGACTGTAGAACATAGTATTCATAGCCTTCATTGTTCATTTACAGGGACACTTAAAAGAACTCTGTTACACGACGGTGTAAGGGGAAAAACGTTTTCGGTGTATTTTATTCATGTCACACTATTTCAAACATATTGAAACTGATATGTATCTCTCAGGCACTGCAAGATACTATAGAATAGGGTGTGCATAGTATTCATCATTCATATCCAGGGAGACACAAAATACTTCGGTTAGAGTACTCTCTATGGATAATAATTATTGTAAGTACGTTTACATTTGTGGTAAGCGTCGCATCACGTATATGTGGTGTTTGACGCATTTATATGTGACATTTTGACTTTAAGCAGTTGGCGCTCATAGGTTTTAACTTGGGTTTACCCATCTTATACACAGGCGTTTTGGCCGATTGGTTTAAGAAAGAATAAAATAGATGAAGAATACACAAAAGGCAGTCGGTTGAGACATTATTCGGCTTTATTTACACACTCAGGATAGGGTCTAGGGGTAATGCTCCCTTTAGCCGATGATAAAAAGTATAAAGTTACTCACATTAAACAATTAGCTTAAACATAATGTTCCATCTTTCCGCTTCTTTCCACATAACTCTGTAAATATCTCCGTACCCAGTTCGATACCTTTTTCGCTTCATTCTGCACACCCATACACTAAACTCCATCGATCGTACTCCCATACTTCATCGTACCAATACATCGTATATCTAATCTATCATCTCATCTCCCTAATCTCTCAAAGACAGCTGAAAAAAATCTCTCCAAAACTTTCTGAAAACTCTCACACCTCTCAATATCCGGATCTGCGCTTTTATTTATACTACTTCGGCTCAACGTTACAAAATTAGTCAGCTAATCGTTCTCTTCCAATCATAATCGCTTTTTAGAACAATGTTTCCGGGCGCGAAACATTGTTCCAGAATTTTCTATAGATCTGAAACCAGACTCACAAAGTGTAAACAAACTTTAGTTCCTGCTGTCGAGATTGCATCTAAAAATAGCTCTTTTCCCCGCCAGAGGATAAAGAAAAATGAATCTGTTGTCGCGGAATAAGAGCTTAAGCATTGAAATATTCTACTAAATACCTGGATAATTTTTAATAAAAGAATGATTTTAAATAAATAGGTTTTTTATACGGGACAATTTCTGAATTATAACATTTTAGCAATTAAATAAATATTTTAGAGGGTTTTGATCGGGAATTAATAGCGACTTTTAATAGAAATTTAAATAATAAAAGGTTTTATTAAAGAAATATAAATAGTTAGAGCCATTTATAGATTTACGCAATTTGGAATAATTATTATTAGATGAATTAAGATCTTATGGAGATTTATAGACTAGGGTTTTAACTTAATAAACCGGTATAATATATGGAATATTAATGAAAGGGAAATTTATGTAGAATTATTTTAACCTTCGCGAAAAAAATTAAATTTTGTAATATATATATGCGGCGCATAGATGAGCTTGGTGACAACTTTGGTGAAATCGTAATTGAGATGGTATAATCGTAATTCCGTGGTCAGTATAACAAAGAAGTGCCCAAAAAATTCAATCATTGCTTGGGCACTTAAATTTATCCTATTTTACTATTACTATTAGCATCAAACTGTTACTATTTCGTAGATTATTATTGCGACTTTGAGCCAAAATTTCTTGATTTAATTTCTGCTATTTTCTAAATTATTACTTATGATACAAATATATGTACTTATGCCATTCATACGTTCTTAGTCGTATAGGTTATAATTCACAAAATGCATAGTTAGGAATTAATAAAATGAAGAGAATTTAAACATAAAATTTTAAACGCAAATTTACTGTGGTTTAGCTCATTGCATATGAATTCGTGTAAACGTCAGACGCAGGTCATTTACCATTTCTGAATCTTTAACGAAACAGCATAGCCACGTAATCTAACTGAAATGGAATATAAATCCAGTTCAAATATAGTTTAGGTTTAGATTTAATGCATTCTCCATACATTACAGTTGGATATATCAATGTAAATGCATTGTTAACAATTGCATTTACGCATCAAAAGTCAGTTTTGATTAATAACATTTGAAGATTCTAGAGGCCTACACCCGGGAAATAATTAATAGCGTAGTCTGTTCGGCTTGCTTTGAAATGAAACTGTTCTATAATAGTTCGAGATGTGTTTAGATTATAGTGCATTTTCTAAAATACAAATTTGGTGGTGGGGGGGGGGGGGGATGTCATTTTCATTTTAGGACGTGAATTTCAAAACTCGCTTTATCCAGAAAATCAAATTTTGGGAAATCGCGAAAAACCTCTGTGTCCATTGGTTTTCATTGTAAACCATGATTTTACAATGGCAGAAATTCAAGATAAAACTAGTTTTTTTTTGTTCAAATTTTGGAAAATCGCAAAACAACCTCTGTGTCGATTGGTTTTCATTGTAAACCAAGGAGTTACAATGGCAGAAATACAGAATAAAACTAGTTTTTTTTTTTTCAAATTTTGGGGAAATCGCGAAAAACCTCTGTGTCCATTGGTTTTCATAGTAAACCAAGATTTTGCAATGGCAGAAAAACAGGATAAAACTTTTTTTTTTTTTGTTGTTGTTCAAATTTTGGGGAAATCGCGAAAAAGCTCTGTGTCCATTTGTTTTCATAGTAAACTAAGATTTTGCAATGGCAGAAATACAGGATAAAACTGGGTTTTTTTTTGTTCAAATTTTGAAGAAATCGCGAAAAAACTCTGTGTTTATTGGTTTTCATTGTAAACCAATATTTTACAAAGGCAGAAAAACAGGTTAAAACTAGATTTTTTTTTTGTTCAAATTTTGGGAAATCGCGAAAAACCTCTGTGTTCATTGGTTTTCATTGTAAACCAACATTTTACAATCGCAGAAAAAACAGGTTAAAACTACACTTTTTTTTTTTTTTTTTTTTTTTTTTGTTCAAATTTTGGGAAATCGCGAAAAACCTCTGTGTCCATTGGTTTTCATTGTAAACCAAGATTTTACAATGGGAGAAATGCAGGATAAAACTAGTTTTTTTTTTGTTGTTGTTGTTCAAATTTTGGAAAATCGCAAAATACCTCTGTGTCAATTCGTTTTCATTGTAAAACAAGGTTTTACAATGGCAGAAATACAGAATAAAACTAGGTTATTTTGTTCAAATTTTGATAAATCGTGAAAAACCTCTGTGTTCATTGGTTTTCATTGTAAAGCAAGATTTTACAATCGCAGAAATACAGGATAAAACTATTTTTTTTAATTTTAAGAAATCGCGAAAAATCTCTGTGTTCGTTGGTTTTTAATTGTAAACCAAGATTTTACAATGGCAAAAATACAGGATAAAACTATTTTTTTTCTCAAATTTTGGGAAATCGCGAAAAACCTCTGTGTCCATTGGTTTTCATTGTAAACCAAGCAGACATACAATGGCAGATATGCAATTGCCGAGTGGTTTTCATTGTAAACCAAGATTTTAGAATGGCAGAAGTACAGGATAAAACTAGTTTTTTGTTCAAATTTTAGGAAATCGCAAAAGACCTCTGTATCTATTGGTTTTTATTTTAAACCAAGATTTTACAATGGCATAAATACAAGATAATTTTTTTTTCCAGATTTTTGTGCTTTTTTGGTGCAGGTTTACAAGTAGAATAGATTGATAGAGAAAATACGATTTTTTAAATTTTGTATAAGGCGAGTCCTGAAATTCACGTCCTCAATTATAAATCAATGGTTTTCTTATCCGACAACTGGAGCAATAGCAATAATATGCATGACGTGTTACCAGTGTTGCCAAATCTGGCTGATATTTTATACAGAAATTCTGAATTCTCAACAGAAAATTTTAATAGTTATTTTTCTTTCATATATTGAAGACATTCCGTGAATGGATTTTTAAAAATCTATTATTCAAAGTTTTCTGGTATAAATTTGAAAAATTTCACTAAAAATTCCACCAAATTTAAAAGCACTGCGTGCAACTAATTCCTCTACTTGATGTTCCTTGTACAGTTGGTCAAAAGAAAAAGAAGGACACACCCCATACAATTTTCTAGCCAATTTCTCATGATTGACTTAAAAAATACTATATCATTTACCTTGTTTTTAAATTATGCTCATGTTAAATTCACTGAAACTACTAGAAGATAATATTTGTTTTCAAAATGAACTTCATTTTTGTATTTAATGTTAAGCAGCAAAGATTATTTTGAAAAAATTTTTACGTTAAAAACTATTGCCTTTTTGTTACATTATTCTTTTAAAGTGATGTATTTGAAATTTTATATCTTGTAAACAACAGAAAATCTTTTTTCGTCTAAAAATTTAAATTAACTTTTTTTTTCATTCAAAAATATAACATAAAAAATATCTTCTAAGATGCAAATATTCCAATTTCAAAATGCCGGAAATTTTAAATTATATGTTGCAGGTGAATACGAAAAGAACTTTAAAGATGATTACTTATTTTCCTAAATCCATTTTCGCAATTTAAAAAACTCAATTGCATTTTTTGAACAGATATTTAAAAAATATATAAAAATAAATATTTCCATTAAACAACTTCGTTTCTTTTAATCTTCTGAAAGAGCAAAGAACATTTAAAATTTCTTTTCTCGAACGCGTACCATATTGATCATTTCTTCTCTGAACTTAAAATTTAGGTATTAATTTTTTGATTGTGCTTTTTTGTAGAAAGTATTTTAAATAGCATTTTCAAAAGGAATCATTATTGTGGGTGGTACGTATCGGATGCGAATCCTGCATCCGTTCAAGTAACTCGATTTTACCCTAATCCGATCGCACTCACGGGTCGGGTCGGGTTGACGCTAATATGTTTCGTTGGGGCCGAGTTCGTTTCGGATTGACTTTAATAATTTGTGCTTCGGGTTAGAATTTAACGTTTGCAGGTCCATTTCTGGTCAACCCGTTTAAAAAAAAAGTGTAGAAAGTATTTTCTAATGAAAAAAAAAATTGGATATTTGAACATTAATGAGTACATATATAATGTTCATTTTTCTACATAAAAGATAAAAACGATATAAGAAAAATAATTGTATACGATTTTTTCATAATTGTATTAAAAAATACATTACCGTTCTTTTATTTCGAGTTCTGTTCGGATTAGAGTTTAAGAATTTCGGGTTTGGGTTTAGCTGTGTGGGATCAAGTCCGGGTTACGGGTTGGTAAAATTTTTTGTTGTGCCTGGATAAAGTTTCGGTTTCACTTTATATAGAATTTCAAAGGATTTTTCACTGTGTAGATACAAAATATACGTACTTTCCTTGAATTTGGATATCATTTTTTCCGAATTGTAATACAGTTAAAATATTCGAAAAACTGGTGTGAACCAATAAGGGATAATAATTTCTTAATAACGTCATAAAAATCAGAAAAAGCTCAAGACCTTTACAAAGAACTTTGTCTTTCTTCTTGAGGCGCAAAGAATACGTAATACCACTTTAAAAGCGGGAGCAAGCAACACCTACTTGATTGTACATAGGCGAATATAATTTGTTCCGGAATCACATTCGTTAGCTGAAATCACTTTTAACTGTGATTTCGTGAACATTTAAAATGCAACAAGGCTATGTTTCATTTGCAAGAGCTTTTAATAAAACATTTGTTAGCCTAATCCATATTCGTTTGCATAAATCTTCGTTAACCGAGATTTTCTGAACAATTAAAATTAAACGCATTAAAAAGTTACTACATCTCATGTTACTCCAATAAATAACACATGACCATAAATCGTAACTGGTTTTCTTTTTAGCACGATCTACTGTATATTTCTAGATGCATAGATGTGCCCACAAGACGACCATGACCAATTCGCTCGAGGCTTTACATATTGAAATCCTATGCTGTATTTAAATAATATTTAGCTTATATAATACATATAAAGTTTACGCATTATACATACACTTTACACATTGCAAAATATTCAGGGCACATTTAAAAAAAAAATACTAATAATAAGCTAAAACATATTTAACAACATATTTATCAAACATATTTAAAAACATATTTAACTAAACATATTTAACAACATATTTCTCAAACATATTTAAAAACATATTTAACTAAATATATTAACATATTTAACATTAACTAAACATATTTAATATATACAGGGTGGTCCAGAAATATATGTCAAAAATATAAAGGCAGGTAGAGGGGACCTAAATAAGCAGATTTTGTATAGGAATGTGGGTGCGGAAATGCAGTGTTGAGGCAGTAGCGGGCGTTGTTGAATGCAGTGGATGGCTTGTTTGGCTTGAATCGTCATTTCCCGCAGGGATATCGAAGAATATGGATTATTACCCAAATGCGGAGCTTGCCGACATGCAGTACATGTATGGGATTACGCAAAGAAATCGATTGGCTGATCAAAAGGCTTAGATTAACGATTCCCGTGTAGGATTCAGCAGGATCCCCGAACGTTTGAGCGTTTTCATTAGGAGTTGTGCGCAAGTGAATAGTTTTATGCTTCCGGGCGTGATAAGGGCACTGCAATATATCGCAGAATTCCTGCAATGGAAAAAATAGTATTACGCACAGTAGAGGATAGCGCAGTAGTAGAGCTCAAAAGCTTTTGGACATGCGTTGTGTGTGAACCATTTCCTTGTGCAGCCGCGTACATGAAATGCATGTCGGCAAGCTCCACATTGGAGTAACGATGCATGTTGCTCAAAATCGGTTAGGAAAAGGCAATTCAAGGCAGCAAACCCCTTCCATCCACCGAACTTAACAGCGGCCTCTACTGCCTCAACACTGCATTTCTGCACCCACATTCCTATATGAAATCTGGTTATTTAGGTACCCTGTAGCCTTTACATTTTTCACATATATTTCTGGACCACCCTGTATATAACTCTGTACACCAAACCCAGATGAGGTTGAAGGACGACTTTATCCCCAGTCGGCAGCAGGACCATCAGTGTCAATTAGATTAGAAAAGAAGTGATGAGACGGAAAATAGAATGAAGTTCTACTGCGTATGTCGTGATACAGGCAGTAGAATAACCACTAACATAATTATATCCATTTCAACTTTTAATTTAATGATTATTACAAAGCATATAATGCTGCATAAAAAGAGCACAAAAAAAGTTACTATTCCTTTAATTCAATATTTATTTTATGATATGCATTACACTAACTGGTGTTATTAAGCACGAAACCAATTTGAACGAGGGTTTGAGACATTAATCATAAGGGGGATATTTCTATATTACATTACGAAGGTTCTTATTTTACTTTATTTAAAAATTATAGAATCATAAACATAAATAAATTAAGTTCAAATATTACAATAAACTTCCGAATATTCGTCACTCTATCAACCGCCACATTCTGTTATTCGCCCCCTTCGACAGTTTTTCTGTTTTTTAATATCAGAAACAGACATTCAAACATTCCCCTAACATTGTTGGTAGTACACAAAATGCTGAAGTACCTAGTGATGATTTGGATATATTGACCGTGGTGTCTAATGTGCCATGTTTAAAACTATTTCTGTGGATGAAATCATAGACTGGTTTGACTGTGACAAGAATGATATTGGTTATCAAAAACTTACGTATGACGAAATTATTCAAAATGTTTTGAATCCACAAAAACCTGAAGCGGATGAATATGATGAATCGGGAAATGATGACCAGGAGTCAGCCACGCACAAGTGAAGACTTTTTTTTTCTCTATAAGTGTATTAAATGGTTAGAGATGCAAGAGGATGCCGATGCAAACCAAGTACTTTTATTACGCAGAATTTGTAATCTTGCTGCAGTAAAAACGCAAGCAAAACGCAAATAAAAATGCATGATGGGTGTGGTTACATAAAAACACGTTACCACATATTTATTCTGTAAAATTCTAAATTTGTACCTATAATTGATTTCTTTTTCTCAATTATGCCTTTTATTAAAGAAAGTACACAACGGCGTTTAAATATTCTTTTTTTTGTTTATAAAGTGACAAATAAACATGTAATTTGTGTAAGGGTTTTGCACAGTCTTTTGATTATCCATATATTTTGTATATCCGCCATACCATCATTCCCGTGAGTGACGGATAATCGGAATTTAACTGTAATTTAACAAGTAAAAATTAAATTTAAAAAATCAAAAAACCCGACTGCGTAAAAAGCGACCTAATTAATTATTTCTCACCAATGTGAAACTGTTTTTTTTATATTACTGACCTATTTTTTTATTTACTTTTATTGATGACTTTTAAAGTTGTGTTTAATTGTTAGTTCCTATCTATAAACACTGTTTGGATGAGGCCTATAGATGTCTATGAAGGTTAGACTTGCAGTAAAGCTAGCGATCCTACCTACACAAGTTTCAGGTTGTGTAATATTTAAACGGAGCTTCTGACTGTAAAATAGTCAATCAAACATCGTCTTCATTTTTAAAGACCTATCCAATGATACGCCACACACTATGGTGCGTAAAAATTTTTTTTCGTCTCTGCCGCCATTTTGAATTTATAAAAACAAAAAATAGCCTATAACCTCATAAGACCTCATTCTTAAAATCCATCCAGCCGTTGGGATGTTTCGAGGATATAAAAAAATTTACATACCCAGATACGCGTGAAACACAGAGCCCTTCTTGGCAGTCGGGTAATTAACGTTACAAGTACAATGATCATCGCAGACATAACATTTAAAGTTACACTAATGTGTCAGCTTAATTGGGGTAAGGAACATTACGAGAGCAATGCGCATCGTATATTTTTTCCGCTCTTAATTACAATATTGGGTTTGGTATACCTAAGATATCAATGTTGAATACAAAAATGAGTTTAGAAATATTCTCTCACAAACTACCTTAACTCCATCAGTTTCAGCTGACGTGCGTTACATATTCAGCTTTCCTGATAAGGAGGACATCAACGAAATAGGAAAACGATTATAACTGCATCAGTGTTTCTTATCAGTCTATCTGATTATCAAGAGAGTTCAGCCTAACATGATGAAGAAAACAGTAATGGAAAGAGTAGAGAAATAGCATTGGAATTAATAGCTTTTTTACGCGCATTGAAAATCGCAGCAGATGGTTAATCGATCACTATATTGTAAACTAGTTAATATGTATATGCAAAAGAAAAGAAGAGACTGCATAAAAAATTTCCTTATTAATGAAAAAACTAGTAATAATATATGGAAATTAATCCTTAATAAATTTCTATAGTTACTGTAATTAAAATTTAGTTATCTTAGTATAAGAATAAAAAATTAATAAAAACATTTCATAAATTAAATTACAAGAAGTTGGCATAAAATATATTTTATTGATATGCAAGATAATAAAGTAATTAATAAATAAAAAGATGTGCAAATATGTAAGGAAGTTAGAATCAGAAATAAAAGATATTGTTCTGTAAACTACAATGGTTTAAAAGAAAAAAATTATTATTAGTATCCGTTATTGCATTCCTGCGTTTTACCGTAATTTTGCCGCATCTCTTTTTTTCACAAATACGGATTACAAAAGCTAATAAATATTCTACCTCAGACCTTTTTTGGCGTCTGTTCAGTTATACTTTTGAAATAAATCACTAATTTTTACCCTATTTAGGTGAAGCTGAAAGAAACATATTTTTACAGTGATGTATGTATGCTTAGCTTTATAAGTGACGTAACGAATTAGGTATTATAGATTATGGATTTATAGTAGATTTTGAAAATCGAATTATTGTTGATATTTTCTGAGTATTACGGATATAATAGGATGCAACTTGTCATCAAACACTCACTATAGCTTATATCAGGCCACTCCTATATAGGTTATATTTAAAAAAACTTTCTCCATGCTTTGAATAGCTTTGAAGCTTTCTCCATGCTTCGAATAGCTCTGAAACTTTCTCCATGCTTCGAATCGCTTTGAAACATTCTCCATGTTTTGAATAGCTCTGAAGCGTTTTCCGTGCTTTGAATAGCTTTGAAGCTTTTTCCATACTTTGAATAGCTTTGAATATCTTTGAAGCTTTCTCCATGCTCTATTTTTCTATGACTAAAACTTAACAAGTTTAGTTACTATGAATTTTAGGAATTTTTAGAGTTTTCTAGTGCTAAAAATACTAAAAACATTTTTACAATTGGCACTATATCTCTAAAATTAACAATTTAAGAATTAGCTGTAGGTCAGAGATAAGAAGGGAGAACTTATTTATAATGTATTATTATTATTAAATCTTATAGTTAGGTTTTCTTAAATTCGTTAGATTCTTCCAGATCTATCATATCAGGTATTATTTTTAGTATATAATTCACTATTGTGTCATAGTTAGGTTTTGTAAAATATTATATCTTTTACACATACTTTCTAATTTCTTGTCATTATATATTGTGCAAGAATTGAAGAGTTAAGAATCAAAATCTCATAAAATACGAGATCTCTTCAGGTTGAATCGATCAGGTTGTTGTTCGAACCTGACACGGAACCGACAAAAAAAAAAAAAAAAAAAAAAAAAAATCTTTAACCAGAAACTGATCCTAACACGAAATATTCAGACCCGAAGATGAAGAGAAATAAAGATGACTTATATTTTACCATTATGGATAAGTAACCTACAATTATATATCTTTTACCATTTTAATCTGTTTTTGCATAAAAATGAACGTATATCCCCACATTACTATTCAAATATATATTTTTTTCCAGATAAAAATTAAACAGGACATTCGTTTGAAAATTCAGGTCAACTCGAACCCTACGTGAATCAACCAAAACCCAACTCAAAAAATGTAAATTCAACTCAACCCGAACACAGCCCACAAACAAGAAATTAGCGTAACCCGACCCTATGCAGGAACCTAATCCAGAGACTGCTGGAGATAAATTAATGAGTTCTCGTGCATTTCATTCAGAATCATCTCAGACAAGCGTATCTGTTTCTCACACTTTCAACCTAAAATTTACAACAAAACCACTAATTGCTGATGCTAGTACTTACTATTGAGTTGGTTAATTTTATATTCTTACTAGCAGGCTACACCCGCTTCGCTGGTCCACTTTCCAAATGATCATTGATCAAAAAAATTATGAATTCGATCTTGTATTTTGAGTGGACAATATTCGTTGATCTCAGTTCGAGGTTATAAAAGTCATAAGTTTGGGGAAAAACAAAATAGCATGTTTCCGTTAGCAAAGTACGCGAAAAATATTTTAAATATCTGAAATTAAATTATTTATAATATGTGTGTATGTGGGGGGGGGGGGGGGGACGTTTGCATTAAAACTTAAATATTTGATTCCACTTTTATAATATTAACTGCTATGTATATAATATCGTCATTTTTATAATTACATCTGCTAGAGATACATAATAATAATAATAATAATAATTGTTACTCACAAGAATGGTTGAAATGGTTAATGGTTGGCTCCTTGAAACGCATACTCAAAATATTTTGAAAAAGGAAATGCTAATAAAATGACTCATGTATGTACAAAAGATCGGTAAAAATATTGCGGTAGAATCCCAGTAGAAAATCTGGAAAAAAATATTTTTTCGAGTATTTGGCGTGAAAAGACGAACACTCGACGCTCTTTGGCGAACCAATACGTTTTCTCGCCAAATGCAAGAGATTGAAATGCATTTATAAATTCCTTGTTAAATAAGTAATTAAATGCCTAATGCTCAATGAATTTAAACTTAAACTGTGGATTAGTTTACTATTTTTATTGTAAGCGTATATAATATATGCAAATTGCGTGTTATTTGTATTGAGCTAGTTAATTTTATACGGTGTCACCGGCTGGATAAGTTTTAAGGGTATTTTAATTAAGAATGCTCTCTTTAAACATTTCGATATTAAGTTGCTGTTTCCATGGCAATAAAACTCTCTTGTTGTCACTGACACTAACAATATCGAAGTCAAATTGCCAATGCTCAGAATCGGACCTTAATTTGAGTTTGAAACACTTTTAATCCATTTAAATTTCGTTGTAAACGGCATAAATACGATCGTTAAATTTCATTGTTGCATATATAAATGTATATGACAAACCTGCAGTTATAAATATGTATTTATTTAAGTTAAACTTACTTAAACTAACTTCGTATCGAGGGTTGAAAAAGTTTTTCTTAAAGAATATTTATCACACATTCAAAATTTTATCGTGTCGCCAACCAGCGCTAAATCGCAAAAAATGAAATTTTCATTATTTTTTTAAGAATGCTAAATATAGGTTCTGACGATTTTTTATGGGTATATATACCTATGAGAAGAATATTCTATAATTTTTTTTTTCAAATATTTCTGAGCATGCGCTTATGGGGAACTTCTATGATATCATTTTATCAATTTTTCAGATGCATTTTTCTTAACCTAATGCAAAAGATAAATCGCCAAATATTATTTGAATTGCAATATTTCAACTGAATAATTTTTTTAAGTATTACGAACATTCTCTTTCATGTTTAAATTAAATATTTTCGTTTTTTAATATTATCACTCATTAAAATGGATTTTTTTTTCTTTTTTAAAGATTTCAAATAAAATTAGTATCAGTTTTTTGTCTTTTATTTTTCTAGGTGTAATAGCCGTTTCAATTTTTTCAACAACAAAAAACTTCGCCAAGAAATAAAATAGTAACCTTATCGTCCAAAATAATAGAACTTTTCGTCATAATTCTATAACTAATCTACGTAGAACGATGTGTTATAGCTTAAAACCTTCCCTGAAACGATACCTATCTAACAGTATACGTTCCGTCAAAATCCATGCGGTAGAACTCGAAATCTAGGCGTTCGGAACGAAATTTCCGTTTGGATTATATATATATAATAGATAATAGAATAGATAATAGTTTATGTGTTATGAACTACCTCAAAGTTTAAAACAGATCGCATTGTTAGATTTCCTAATTTTAACAATATCGCGTTATGTTAGTTCCACATTCCACCACCAGGGAGCGCACTCTATTCTTAACGAAAGCGTATCTGAACGAAACTCCTTCATGCAACCTTTCCGTAGATACATGAATCGGGAGGGTGGCGGTCTTTACCAATAATTTAAGATAATAGCTGAAATTACTACGAAAAATATTTTAAAGGGGCTCTACGCGGGCCCCTAATAGAGTTAGAGTAAATCGGAAGACGGCAAAATAATCGCGGGGAAAAGTTTGCTTGGGTGCTTCGGAGCTACCTTTGGCGCGAGATCTAAGCTCTACGACCAATAGGAGCCCAGATATTTAAGGAAATATGAAGTAACAAAGTCCAAAATAATAGAATTTTCCGTAGTAATTCTATAACTAATCTAGGTAGAATGATGTGCTATAGCTTAAAACCTTCCCTGGAACGATACCTATCTAACGGTATAAGTTCCGTAAAAATCCATGCGGTAGAACTCGAAATCTCGGCGTTCGGAACGAAGTTTCCGTTTGGATTTTATATATATAACTAGAAAGGTAGCCCGTCAAAAATGACGGAGATTTAGATATAAAGATATTATACAACTCATGTGCAAGAATATGAGTTTTCTCGTTTGTTCCGCAGTGATAGATGAAAATAACACATTTTAAGAACGAAACACATTTATGAATATCTGTGTACAGTAGAAGATCACTAATCTGCACAGTTTGGTTCCAAGTGTTCTGCAGATTTGAGGATTTTTGCGGTCATGTATGTCTATTCAGTCTTTGTTTACATTTTTTTTAAATTCATATATTGGACAATTTAGATTGTTAAGCCATAAAAATAAATAAATTACACACTTGAAGTAAGGTAAAAACTATTAAATTATCGTATACGATTTCATGAAATGGTATTATATGGTATTATATGTGTGTGCTTCACGATCTTGGTTACGACTTTGGCGAAATTGGCTGCAACTTGTCATAATTCTAATAGTGTGGGCCTCTATAACAAAAAAGTAACCAGTTTTTAGTAAAATTTCTGATATAAAGTAGTTTTCAAAAACTTGTGTAAAACTGCAGGCCGTTCTCATGTTATGCCAGTCCTGGGAATAATATCTCTAACACTGAAGAGTTTCCATGTATATGTGGAATTTAGAAAAGCTTCTCCAAAAGAAAGGCCCTGAAATGACATTGTAATTCCTCTAACTTCAAACTTTAATCGGGCCCTGATATTGTTTACTGAAATCTAATAAATACAGTTATTTTGAATATTACAACAGAATTAAACAGCTAAACTTATTTAACTTAAACTCACTGTTACTTCCCGATGTTATTTTTTAGTATTAAGAAAGAAAATTATTTATTTTTTTTAAATCATGCACATTTATAATTTTTTCCCGTCTTTAATAACTAAATAATGAAAAAATATGCTTTTGTTCTGATCTCATAAATATGACAATAAAATAATGTAACTAAGAGACATTGCAAAATTAAATCTTTGTGATTTCAAACCATAAACAAATGATACCGCCACCATTTTACCTACTATGACGTCATTAGAATATTGTCCATTGATTGTTGGAGAACTTACTTTCTGAATGATTACCTCAATGATTTAATATTTTCTACAGTTCACGATGAATGAATCACTTGTGTTTATTTAGGTTTATGGAATGAGACATTAAGTCGTGAACCTAATTTCAACTAAAGTTAGCCAAGGATATATGTATTTTTAATCGAAATTAAAAACAATGCTTTGATCTCGAAATAAAAAGTTTTGGTACAGATGTCATATTCGCCCCATATTGGCGCGATTTTTTTCTGTCGCCAATATCATATAGGCAACAGGTACTTAACTTGCGCCAAAGTGTCGTTATTTTGCTTGATGTGGTAACCCGGATTATGTTGTTTATGCTGTTTATGTTTTCGCCAAATTGGCAACCGAAAAAAATCGCGCCAATATGGGGCGAATATGACATCTGTTCCAAAGGTTTAGTTTGTATAATTGGTTATTTCTGTTAATTATTTATTTAGGTACTTTTCCATTATAGCGCATTTTTAAAAAAAGCTTGGCGTAATTCGGGCATCAGAAAGTGAGATATGTTGCCAAAATATACAGCTATGAAAACAAATCTAATGAACTTTTATTTTTGTTTATATATGCACTTATATACATAAAAAAATCGTTTCTAAATATAAATATTTTTTTTTATATACAAATTACGGCACAGATTTCAGATATGAACCGGGATACCTATGGCTCTAAAATGGTGTTATTTTGCCGGCTATCGTTTTTTATTTATTAATAAATTTTTTATTTACTTTTATTTTCTGTTCTTAAATTATATAAACTGTTTTGTTCTATAGTTGTTATTCAAACTTTTATTTATTTATAGTTATTTCCTTTTCAAAATGATAGCAAATAATTTAAAAATATATAAGTAACTGGTATTCGAAAGCGAGATTTCTGTCGAATTGGCGTCAGAGAAAAATCACGCCAACCCCGATGCGTATATGACATCTGTGCAAAAATTACTTCTGTTTCTTTATAAAAATGGGTAAATAGCTTTTTTTTACATTAAATAAATTGTATACATGTGCAAAAAACTGCTTGTAAGCATGAAGCAGTAAATAGCTTGTCAGAAAATATGTTGGCAAACTTTTTTCTCGCCAAGAAACTTTTCTCCGAAGTATTGTACGTACATAAGCAATGATTGCTAGAAATGCATTTTTAATTATGATATGCGCTTTTATGTTTCACTACATTTATGCATACTATACCGTGTGTATAAATGCTACAGTTCATGGTCATATTCGCCCCATATTTGCGCGATTTTTTTCGGTTGCCAATTTGGCGAAAACATCAACAGCATAAACAACATAATCCGGGTTACCACATCAAGCAAAATAACGACACTTTGGTGCAAGTTAAGTACCCTTTGCCTATATGATTTGGCGTTAGAAAAAAATCGCGCCAATATGGGGCGAATATGACATCTGTTCCCGGTTCATATGCAGGGCTACACAAAAAAATCGTAAGGGTTACTGAGTATAAGAATGGTACAGATGTCATATTCGCCCCATATTGGCGCGATTTTTTTCGGTTGCCAATTTGGCGAAAACATCAACAGCATAAACAACATAATCCGGGTTACCACATCAAGCAAAATAACGACACTTTGGCGCAAGTTCAGTACCTGTTGCCTGTATGATATTGGCGACAAAAAAAAAATCGCGCCAATATGGGGCGAATATGACATCTGTTCCATGAGAATAAATTGCTTAAAGGTGGTTTTTAAAGGAGTTATGCAGTTTTACGCTGAACTGCATTTAGATGACTAAGAAATCTTTGTAGAATATAGGTAAATTGATATACAGGGTCACGCAAAGAGTTGGATACATAACCGTCTATGGATGATAATATCTGGAAATGTGATTTCAGAAGCTTTAAGAGTAATTTAAATTAAATTTTAACTAAATAGTGGCATATAATAACGGTACTATTGGCTATGGACGGTAACTGCTGAAATCAACTTTTTAAAAAATTTATGCGTTTTCTAAAATGTTTACTTAGTTATCTTATTTACCTTATTTCCCTAAATAACGAAGTTTTGTTAAAGCATTCAGGATGTGTTGGAAAGTGTTTCGTCACAGATGTCATATTCGCCCCATATTGGCGCGATTTTTTTCCGAAGCCGATTTGGCGAAAACATCAACTGCATAAACAACAGCATCCGGGTTACCATATCAAGCAAAATAACGACACTTTGGCGCCGCTTATGTATACATTGCGTGTATGACATTGGCGTCAGAAAAAAATCGCGCCAATATGGGGCGAATGTGACATCTGTGCCAGTGTTTCATATTCTATGCTTAACGCATGATTTTTCTTTCTTCTTTAATCTTATTTTGCATTTATTTTATTCTTAATTTTTAGTCTTATACTGCTTTATAGAAACTTTGGCACAGTTGTCATATATACCCCATATTGGAGCGATTTTTTCCGACGCCAATTTGGCGAAAACATCAACAGCATAAACAACAACATCCGGGTTACCATATCAAGCAAAATAACGACACTTTGGCGACAGTTAAGTACCCGTTGTGTATATGACATCTGTGCCGAAACTTTAATATTTAATGTTTAAACTCTTCGCTCCACTGACCTTGCATATAGTATAAATTATAACACAGATAGCGCAAAATAATAGACAGTTTGATACTTTTCCACTGTAGGGGCTTTGGCGTTTTTAAAAAAAAGTTTGGTGTAGTTTGGGCATCAGAAAGTGAGATTTGGGTACTTTTCCGTTATGCGGATACCATTCTCGCCAAGCGTAATAGTTGGCGCAAAATGAAAATCACGTGAATTGAGGCATTCGAAAAATAAAAGAAAAAATATTGTCGTACTAAAGGGAGCATTTAAAAAATATAACATTTGAAAATTTCAGACTTTTGCGAACTATTTCATTAAATCACAAATATATCCTTAAAATAATTGAACAAATAACTGTTATAAAATAAAGCAATAAAATAAAACTCATATTAAACTGCTGGCATAAAATTACAAATATCTTTTAGCATTTTGAAATAATTGGCGCATTAGCATACATAGGTACTTTTCCGTTATACAGACAGCATGCCAAAATGTATGCTAATACGCCAATTATTTCAACCCTGATCGTAGATTTTTATTGTAAACCATGCGAAACATTGTGATTTGTTATTTATGAAACGTGAATCACGTGAATGATTATTGTTTAACCTTAACCTTGGAAAGCTTTTTAATCTGCTATTAATCGAATTAAAAATGCTTTTTTTTTATAAAGTTGTAGTTTACTTTTACTGCTGATGCTGAGATGGATTTTATCATTTGGCAATTACCAGATGATGAGAAAGTTGTGATAAAACTGTTTCAGGAATTTGGAATTCTGCATAATAAAAGATTGTGTTCAAAAAATCATGAAATGAAATTATGGATGAGTTCTGCAAATCCGAAATTGAGTTGTAGCTTACGATCATGCGAAGAAAGCGTAGGAATACGACAAAAAACTTGGTTTAAAGGATCGCGGGTGTCTTTTCTTAATGCTTTGAGGATTATATATTTATCGTGCAAAGAGTTGACATTGATTGAGTTTTGTGAGCTGCAACTTGATATGAACCACAACACAACAGTGGAATGGAATAGTTATTCGAGAGGTTTGTGCAAATGCTTTATGTTCACGACCAAATAGAAAAGGCACAGATGTCATTTTCGCCCCATATTGGCGGGAATTTTTTCGGTTGCCAATTTGGCGAAAACTTCAACACCATAAATAACATAATCCGGGTTACCACATCAAGCAAAATAACGACACTTTGGTGTCAGTTGCGTATATGACATTGGCGTCAGAAAAAAAAAATCGCACCATAAGATCTGTGAAAATCTGTGCCATAGAAAAATCGGTGGACCTAATAAAATTATAGAAGTAGATGAAAGTCTTGTATTATTTATACAGATTGCTGGAAAGGATATAAAACAGAGGAACTGCTAAGTGCTGGTTATGATCATTTCACAGTGAATCACAAATACAGTTTTGTCGACCCTAATCCTGGATGTCATACTCCAAATGTTGAGAGATTATGGGGCATCGCAAAATGGCGCAACAAAAGACATCGGGGAGTCATCATTTAGAGTCGTATCTCATAGATTTTATGTGGCGACGCCTTCATTCAAAAAATGAAATGTTTACTGCAATGCTGAAAGATATTTATAATTTTATGGCAGCAGTTTAATATGATTTTTTGGAACAGATGTCATATTCGCTCTATATTGGCGCGATTTTTTTTCGGTTGCCAATTTGGCGAAAACATCAACAGCATAAACAACATAATCCGGGTTACCACATCAAGCCCTTTAGCGCAAGTTAAGTACACGTTGCCTATATGATATTGGCGACAGAAAAAAATCGCGCCAATATGGGGCGAATATGACATCTGTACCAATTTTTTATTTTATTACTTTATTGTATAACAGTTATTTGTTCACTTATTTTAAGTATATATTTGTGATTTAATAAAATAGTTCGTAAAAGTTTGTAATTTTCAAATGTTATATTTTTTAAATGCCCACTTTACTATCGAGAATGTTTTTTCTTTTATTTTTCAAAAGTTTCAATTTACGTGATTTTCATTTTGCGCCAACTATTGCGCTTGGCGACAATGCTGTCCGTATAACGGAAAAGTACCGCATAAATTTTGGCATGGTGTCCGTATAACGGAAAAATATTGAGATTTGTTGTCAAATCATATAAGCAGCTATGAAAACAAACTTGATGAGCGTTTTTTTTTTATTATATGTTTATTTTATATGTATATTATTCATGTTTTTATGTACAAATTACATCTGTTTCTGTATAAAATTAGAGAAACGGCTTTTTTAATCGTATAAATAAATCGTATAAATATCGAAAAAAAAAAATGCGTGTGTATATAAAATGAAACAGTGGATAGGTTCCCGGAAAATGTTGCCAAATTTCCTTTTTCGCCAAGGCACCTGTACTGGAAAAAGTACCTAAAGCACACTAAAGTCGCGCAGTTAGGAGCTCATACAGTACAGCGTCGTCTATTGGCGGTTATTTTATTAGTAGCATCGGGAGGAAGATGTAAAGATGTACTTTAAATTCTCACCCGTAGATTTTGAAAAAATATCTTAAAAGAACGGAGTTTAAATTAAATTTTGGTGACCTCCTTTATGAAAGATTAATAGTTTTAAATGGGAATTTCACCAAATCAGTCAGCTATCGCCAAGTTGCCAACATATGGCGCTACTGTCGTAACCCTGCATTAGTATTTTTCAACAATTACTCATTTCAATGAGGTGGTCCTACCGGAATCGTGAGGGACACACAGAGACTTGGATTTTATATAAATAGATAGATAAGGCAAAATTAGAGAACTGATAAAACTTGTCTCCAAAAATCATATTGATTGATTTAAAGTAGCTTAATTTTCTGAAAATGCAATTTTTTAGATCACTATTCGAACTATTTACATACAAGTTTTTTTAAGTTCTTTAAAATACAAATTAGTTAATAATAAAAATAAAATATTGGAAAAAGTTTAGAAATTCCTTCAAAAACCTACAAATTTCATTTTGAAAAAATCTAACATTATAATCGAAGTTTTAACTGCGCGAAATTGCCTTTATTATTTACAATAGAATTTATACAGGCAACCCTGGCCGAATGTCTTGCTGTGTGTGATTGAGTAGCAGTTTCGAATCATAGCACCATAGTTGGCATCTTAACTTGCTTTTCGAGTGAAATTAACTGTTAAAACTTCATTACTTTAAAATTAAATTAATAAAAAAAATATATATATAACAATTTTTGCAGACAAATTTTATCGGTTCTCTAACTTTGGCCTTAAACTTTACTTATAAAATGCACCAGGTCTCAAGGCCAGCTGCGAGCTTAAAAAAAATGGTTCTTTTGCTAGTTTCTTACGGTTCGCATTAAATAAATTATTGTCTAAAGCGAAAACTTCAACTCATATTCGGTTAAGGAAGCATACATATTTTTTGTTGTTGTTTCTTTGTTTTTGTAAAATAGAAAAAAACATTTTTTTTATATTTTCACTCCTTAAATCCTCAAAAACTTTGTGGTACAGAAGTTTTTTCGAAATTCGTATTGGTTCAAATGTTATCCGCCGTTTGGTGTTTCAGTAAACAGGCTCACTTTTACTGCATTGTAGGGAAAAAAAGCTTTGCTAGAAAAAAACAAGTTGGAAATTGCACCTCAAACGTCGCAAATCAGGTACGTTCGTACTATAACTTGTTTTATAAATATTTTTTGCACCGCATATTGTACTGAATGTATATTTTAGTGCACTTCATAAGTGCATATCAATTTCATTCTGTTCGAAAGGCTGTAGCATCATTAAAATGCACTTGAAGTATTTTTTACCATTTTTTCCCTCGTAATGTAAAGGAAAACTTTTGACTATCCCTGTAATTAAACTATACATCCGATTTTCATAAAATGTGAAAGGACTCCACAAATTTTCCCAATTACATATTTAAAATTTCAGACATTTCAGTTGGTTAGTTTTTGCTCGGTTATATGTGGACGGACAGACAAGTGGACAAACGGAACGAACGACGACTACAGGGGAAAGTCCATTCGTTACTTTTGTGATAATTAGAGCAAATTTTCATATATAATTCCAATTATTTTATTACAAAATATAAGTAAGATAAAAATTGATATAACCAGCTAAATTCCACTGTGTTCCACACACAAACATATATCTAATTTATAACAAAAAAATTACTTATGTATATATTAAATGACTCTTGTGACACTCTGGTCACAAGAGTAACAAAATTTTGATTGTTTATATAGACAAGGGAAATGCTTTTTGTTACAAATTAGATATATATTAAATGAGTGGAGCACAATAGTACTTTACTGTTTATATCACTTTTTATCTTAATTATATTTTATAGTAAAATAATTGCAAGTATTTGTAAAAAACCGCACGAATGGTCACAAGAGTAACAGTGGACGTTCCCATAGGTGCTACGTATTTATATAATTACGAACGCACCTAAAAACTATATACAGCAATTACTCAACTATGATTATTTGAAAGCTAAATATATCTACACAACTATTCATCACAATTATTCGAAATCAAAATACATATCTCATTTTTAGTGTATTGTGAAGAAAAAACTTTGCTAAAAAAAAAAAAAAAAAAGAAATGAGAAAGAGGAAGTCTAGGTGGGTTCATCATATGAGCGTGGTATAGATGATTTTATGTAACTTGAAAATTGTCACTGTTATCTATGTTTTAAAACGTTGTAAAACTTTAAATCTGTTTTTTTTTTTTTTTTTTTTTTTTTTTTTTTTTTTTTTTTTTTTTAACTGTTTACAAATCCGTACTAGGTAGAACTCGAGATTAGTTCGACAGATTTAGTTGAAATTTCCATGCTTTTCTAGTATATTCTATTTTAAAATCCTTATGAACGCGTTTTTCAATATTCGAATTGTAGATATTTTTTGCGCGATTTAAATCCAAAATTTTTGTCTAAAATAGACAACTTACAATTTGAACGGCCGACATTTTCTTCAGGATCGAGAAATTCATAAACCTATCCAAGAAAGACTACAAAATAGCGTAAATTTCGAAGTTTTATTTGGATTTTTGTTACAGATAAACAGATTCCGAGATTCATCTGGTACCGCGGAACGCTTCACTTTTTGCACGCCCCGGTATCAAACGCCTCCAAAGGACCATTTTTCAACCAATTTCCAAATAAAAAGATATTTTTAAAACTTCAAGATATGCTCTTTGATTTTCAAAAAGACCCATTATTATTACTGCATAATTGCGCTAAAAAATCTATAAAAAGTGGAAAATTTTTAGGTAAAGGTTTTTTTTGTGTGTGTGGGGGGGGGGGGGCACATTTTAAAATAATTTTTATTTATAGAGTTAAAATTTTGAAAATTTTCGTGATGGTTGACCATATCATTTGTGAACAAAATCACATAATGAAACTTCTCGTAATTATGTTTAAAAAATTAAAAATTTATTAAAAATTTGGGGAAATTTAAAATTGTTATAACTCGAAATATTATTTGTAGAATTTCACTTTTTTTTAATTTAAATAAACAGAAATATATAAGTTTTAGTTTTGATTCAGCATTTTTTTTAATATGAATTAAAAAAAAAATTAAAAATATTTAAACTAAAAATTTTAAAAAATGATGTAACTTTAAAAAAAAAAAAAAAAAAACATATTTTCAAAAGTAAATATATTTTTTTAAATTTGCTAAATCAAAATTAAAGTAAAACAATTGAAAAAGACATTTTCAAAGTTTGAAGCATTTATGTTCTTGGTTCTTGACTTTTGACAATTTTACTACGCGAAATGGGGGGTGGGGGGTGGGGGGGAACCCATCACGAAGAAAAATGCGTTTTCACAAGAAGTCGTTTCCACGACAACCATTGGTTGCAAGCTAGATTTTGAAAACAAACCAAAATGACAAAATTAATATTTCCTATTCCAATTAAGATAGAAACATGATTTAAGCGTCATTTTAAACAGAAGAAAAAACAGAGAAATTTTTAATGCAGTAAAATGTTTTTAGAAAATTTAAAGACTTTTGTGTCCAGGACCCCCTTAAACGAAAAAAATGTACGTCGTCCACTTTCTTTCTGAATGTTTCAAATATTTTCATTGAAACTTATATACTTTTGCATTCAGAATTTTTTTCTTTCTTAGTATAAAACACAATTCATGAATCACGATATTTTTTTCAAACTCCACATCCAAATTTAACGCATGTGCGGTTCGCTTGATAAGAAGACTAAACAAAAAACTACGGAAAGCTTACAAATACTTTAAATTCTTCAGGTTCTTGCTCTTTAAATATTTGCATTAGCCGACTGGCAATTTATCAAGCTCTATCTAAAACAAAGCCCAATTTTTATCTAAAGAAGACATGTAAATTTGTCTTAAGAGAAATAAGAATTTTAATTAAGTTTGTTGAATGCGAGATTTTAATTTTCACTATTCAATGATACTCTACATTATTCAGTTTCCCATCTTGAGGGAAATAATTGCGAAAGAAGGGACCTCCTCAGTATACAAATAAAAGTTTTTAAATTTTTCACTAGTTTACATAGTGTTTGTTGTATTTTTAACTATTTTCGTATATGTAACGAAATGATTTTTCTTGCTTACTTTCTCTTTCATATCTATTATTTAAACAAGAAATTAGTTTTATGAAAGAATTTTAATTCTACTAGTTGTTTAACCCATTCTACGCACAGGAGTTCATGAATTTAATTCAAAAACCAAAAATAAAAATAAAATTTTGCCGAATTATTATGTTGCTATGGCAGCAGACGATAAAACGATATCTTTGGAATAAGGGAATAAATAGAACAAAAAGTTTAATTGATGTTTGTGATAAAATGTTTTTCTTTATTTGAAAAAAAAAAAAACGTAACAATTAAGCGTAATTAAATAATCTGTAACTATTTGCATGTGAGGTAAAATAATTATCCTAATACCCGCTACAGCTTCTTAGTATTTTAGTGTGGCGTGCGTAATATGTATATCTCACATTGCAGTAAATATTTAGAACTGGTTAGTACTCGCGCGATTACGGGTTAAATATAAAAAAAGGCAAAAATTCGTCAAAAACATAAAAAAAATCTATTTAACATTTTCGAATTTTTTGTCCCAATCGTTCATGGCTCCCCTACCTGAAACCCGTGTGCCAAATTTCGTAACCCTGTGCTTTCCGAGTTTTTGAGGCTACATGCTTGTTTGTATTTGTAAAATACGCGCACGGATTTTAATAGGGTAGATAGTGTAGATGACTTTTTTAACACTTTCCAACATAGTTGAAAAGTGTTTATGATTTCGCTTTGTCCGTCTGTCATCTGCCGTCTGTCCGTGGTCTAACTCGCGTAAATATGCTCGGATTGACATGTAATTTATATACGTTATTCGGTTTTGCCATGGCATATTCGGTATTGAAAATCAAGTGTGTAGTAATCATAGCTCATTTACAGTGCACTCAGAAGAATTCCGTTACGTTATGGTCTATGGGGAAAAATCATTTGGGGTATATTTTAATAGTGTTATACAGTTTTAAACATAATGAAATTCTTGTACATTATTGAGGTACGCCAGAAAGCCGTTACTATGAAATATGTTATGTTTAACACACACAGTACGCTTATAGGTAAACTCAAAAGTATTCCGTTATACAGGGTGTTTCTAAATGAATATAGGGGTTTTAACGCTTTGTAGTATCCATTATATAAAACTTAAAATTATACTTAATACATAAAATGAAAGAACAACTCAAACAGTTTGTTGGTACCTGTGCATGCGCATGTGCACGCAATGTTTTTTCCGTCACCCGTTAGAAAGCGCTAGTAGCAAAAATCGCGACTTGTGAACAGAAAGCATTTTGTGTTCTGCAGTTTGCAAAGACCGATTCTGTAGTTACTGTGCAACGTGCATTCCGGATTAAGTTCAGATGTGATACCCCAAGTAATAATAACATCCGTAGATGGTATCATCAGTTTGAAAATACCTGCTGACTTTTCAACAATTACCCCACAAACACTAATCAACGTTTGGGAAGAACTGAGCTATCGAATTGATGTGTGCCGTGTGACGAAATGTGTTCACATTGAACACTTGTAAGCTTGTCGGTAAAACTGTTTGAGTTGTTCTTTCATTTTATGTATTAATTATAAATTTAAGTTTCATGTAATAAATACTACCATAACATAAAACCCCGATATTCATTTAGAAACACCCTGTATTATAGTCTATGAAGAAAAATCGTTTGTGGCGATTTTAGTGATGTTACTCTGTCACGAAGATAATGAAATTCATATGACTTTCTGAGGTGTCCTAAAATATGCTTTCTGAAGAATATGAGCATTTAACAGTCATGAACAGGGTCACACAAAAGAGATCGATTACATAATGGTCTACTGGGAAAAACTTTTCGCAGCGTATTTTAATAATGTTAAACAATTTCAAACATGATGAAAGTGATATACATTACTAAGGTTTACTACCAGATGTTTGCTGTCGAGTAAGATGTGCATCGCAATTATCGTTCATTTGTACTGGTGGAAGAGCTGCGGACTAGAGTTAGTCAGTGCATTGATTGCACCAGAACTCATATATTTTATTTGAAGTGAACCGCAAAAATTACTTTTGTCATTCTGCAATCCGACTCGAACAAAAAGTACTTAAATCTGAATACAACCCTAACTCGAAATACTCAAACCCGAACCTGACACAAAATACGAAATGAAACAAAATGTTTACCGCGTTGCTGGACTCGGTGCTACAGAATCCGAGATTAAACATATAGAAATCTACGTTTGGGTCCGATCTGTGCAATGTTGATCTAAGGTGGTTCTCAAATTTCCTGCTCAACAACGCGAAACATTCTGACTAAGACCAGGGGTCGATCCAGGCAAAATTTGGGGCCTATTTAGGGCCCTTTCACAAAAATCTATTTAATAAAATGGGCCCCTTCACAAAAATAAATTTAATAAAACAGGCCCATTCACAAAATTCCTTTTAATAAAATAGGCCCCTTTTGTAACATTCTTTTTCATAAAAACTTTTAAAATGTGTAATTTGTAAATAAAACCAGGCCACGAAAAACAAAAACTTTAGCAAAGGGATTTAAAGAAATTTTTGTTAATAAATTCTTGGTTCGGATTTGAGTAACTGGATTTCAACTTTCATTACAAAATGTTATTTTTCCCAAAAATATTATAAAATTCACAAAAATAACTTTTACTTTTCACAAAATGGGCCCCAACAATAAAAACCTACATCGACCCCTGAGGACTATTGAAGCGATTTGGAATCGAATAACGTTTTTGATTGTCTGACAAATAATTTATTTATTTAGTAATAAGCGATTCTTTTCATGTGACGACAATTTTTTCCCCTTTCTCGCCCTCCCGCGTCGAGAATTCGATTCCAAACGCCCACTTTGACAGTATTTTCTCAGAGATCTTCTGCTCCCCCCCCCCCACACCCACCCCCAAAAAAAGAAAATGCCATAGCTATTGAATACGATTAGCATAACGATTACATAGCCTTTGAATAAGGGCACCTGCCAAATTCATAGGTGTTTGAACAAAAATTATTCAGAAATGTGTCAGAAAGTAGCTTCTTTGGATTTGAAATTCATTTGGCAGAGGAGAACATGCCCTTCCCAATAGCTTTGGATTTTATGCTTATTAATGGTTTAGAAGTATAAATTCCTGCCGAGGACTCCATAACACCTTTCCCTGGCCTTTCAAAGATTCCTTCTGGAGAAACATGTCTGAATTTCACACTGGATTCACTTAGACACAACACTTAGACACCAACTAAAGTTCGAGTTTACTAAGCTTGCATTTTCATTGAAGTATGAAGTGAAATTTTTAACAGTTGAAAGTCTTTATAGCATGCATATTCAAGAGACTTGTCCTACTATTTTTATTTTTGCAACCAGAAATTATAGTCACTAACGGATACTTTTAAAATATCTCTTCATGACCTATAAAATTTAATGAACAAGAAGTACATTGTTTTCTAAAAGAATATGGATTGTTAAATGAATATAATAGATTAAAAATTTCTTAAATATAATAATTTTTGGTTTAGAAGCAAATTTAAAATAATTACTATTCTCTTTGGGTATATATTTCTAACATTCGTTGGGTAAATATTCCTGACGAGTAAAAAAGATAATTTGAAAAGGTAATAAATATTCAATTGTCAACTTATTTTGATATCGAAAAAGGGCTTATGAAAGGAATGAAGTACTTAATTGGTTGTCATGGAAAGAATAAATGTTTTTCCATTCTGTAATTACGAACATTTTTTTTTATCAATCTCGAGTTCTATGCGCATACGTTTAGCAAACAGTTATAGAAAATTATTCATTTTCATTATTTAAATGTATTTTTACTTATTTAAAATCCTCTTGATATGTATTTAGTTTCATCTTTTGTATTTATTTACATACTAATATTTATCAATATGAATATCATTTTAAAAACTAATGTCTATCTATACACGTACTTGCTCTTTCCAATCCCACTCTTTAAGCAAATATGCAGATTAAAAAAATCCCGTTCCTATGAACAGACTTTTCCTTTTACAGATATTTCCTTTCTTTAATAAAAATAAAAAATTGATAAAATTTGCTTTTCAAAATATTTTATAAAAATTAATCTCAGGAAAGAAATGAATTAAATTTAGTTAAAATCTTGTGCTAATGTAAGACTTAAACAAACATGATATATATAGAAGCATTATATCGTTAGAAGTGTTTGCTTATGTAATTCTAAATATGCGTGTAAAGTTGCACTTTGTTTTTTTATATCAAATTATTTTTTTTTTGTATTTTCGCGTTCCGTTTTATTTCTTCTTACTGACGCACTTCAACAATTATACATTTCGCTTTTCATTTTGTACATTGAAAAAAAAAATCTTAATCCAGGAAAATAAATAGTATTATCATGATCACGAAGGATAATTGTACAATAACCTCTTTCTTGTTATCCCTGGGTTACGAAAAGCGTTCTTTAACTTTAATAACTTCAGAATTTTCAGAAACTCTGAGCTGAAACGTATAGCAATTTCAGTTTGGGCTTGATCCACGCAATGATGAATTAAGGATGTGGGAGAGGGGGGCAACTCTTTCCCAAAAGCTTTGATTTTACGCATATTAAGGGGTCTCGGCACTCTTAAAGCTTCAAAATTTTTGAAATTTTATTTGTTTATATGTTAAACTTCTATATTTTCTGAACATTTTGGTGTAATTGTTTCCATGAAATTCCCTTTCAAACAGAAGTTACGGCTTTTAGAATTATACCCGCTCAATAGCTAAGGCGGCGTTTCTGAGACCTAGAACTCATTTTACTCAAAATGACGTGTTTGGTCATAACACACAGAATACCTCAAAAACAACTCCATATTTTTTCATGAATTTTTCTAAATATATGTTTCATGTTAGTCTGTATAAACTGAACCGAAAATTTCCTTTTTTGTTAAAAAAATATTTTTTTTAGTTAATTATTAAGTTGTGCCATCGAGCTTCCTGACTGAGCCAATAAGTTGCAGCACCTGTCGCGTCATGTGAGTATAGCGTTGCGTTGTTTTCGCGATAAAAATATTTACCTTGTTTTCTATCTAGTGTTGTGACGAAGTCTAAGAGGCACGTTGTGACAGTGTCACTACTTACCCCAGCATAATTTTTCCTCATAATTTTAACTTCCTATATTCTTCAGTAACTGATCGTCCGTTATCCATCAGAGATGAAAGCGTTAAAGACCAGAATGACAATGAAAAAAAAAAATTAGCAAATGTGAAACTGTTAATAAACCAAGCACTTCAGCAATAACTTTAATCAATGATGGTGAGATTGCAGGACCGTCTTCAGAAGTAAGAAATCTCATTGAATTAGATGATTCTGTGACAATTGATAATAGCAATGTATCAGTGGTAAATCTTACAGAAATAAGACCACTCCCTAAAGCAGGACCTCGAAAAGGCAAGCGATCTATTCGTAAATGTTTGAAATCTGCCATTCTAACAAGCACACCTGTAAAAAAGAAAATTCGAGCAGAACAAAAAGCAAAAGAACGCATAAAACAAATTGAAGAAGGAAAAGCAAAAAAAAAAAAAAAAAAAAACTGTATGGAAAGGCCATGCAGTGCATAAAAAAATTACACCTAGGTTATTGAAAAAAGGGAGAAGTAAGTATTGGATAGCTCTAAAGATGACGAAAATTGCTTATGTCTAGTTTGCTTGGAGCAATACAAAATTCCTAGACCCGAAGAAGACTGGGTGCAATCCAAGGTAAGTAAAAGATGGGCGCATGTCAAATGTACCAAAAATGAACCTTGTTATATTTGTAATAATTGCAAATCAGACGCTGAAACAAGCTATGATAATGAGTGATTAAAAATATAGGATATAGGCCTACACGATGTTGTAGGCTACCGAGATAAAGATCAATATGGCCAAAGATTAGTGTTGGCTTACTTTTTATATCTTTCCTGATTAAGACAGTTTTTTTTCTTTTTATTGCTAAGTGCCTCTAAAAGTATCTTTATAAAGGACTAAGAGTTAAAAATGTTAACAATTTAACAATTTTATTTTCATTTGATTTACAATATTATTAAAGTGTTTTATTGTGTTAAGAACGTTATAAATGAATAAATTTCTCATTCTTGATTTAACATATCCCATTTAATCGCCTTTCATACATAATTCGTATATGTTACAATGTACTTGTATATGTCATTTATGAGTCACAATGTGCCCCAAGCATGTCACAACTTGCCCCGTAGCGGGGGGTAGTAGTGGGAAATTTCGAGGTTACGCAGAAATTTCCCACTACTTTTCCCATTTTGTGTCCCATTTTGTGTTATGAAAAACGTTAATAATGTCAATAGTAGTTTTATAAATATGTTACGCGAGATTTACTCTAATGATATGATACACTAAATGTTTCTTTTCAGTTCAAATCTTACGGCTAATATCAAAAATGTCGAAAATGTTACTACTAGCCCCGGTCTCCCCTATTTACTTTCATCTTTTGTGATTATTTTCATATTAATATTTATCAATATGGATATCTTTTTCAAAACTAATGTCTATCTGTACCCTTACTTGCTCATTTCAATCCCGCTTTTTAAACAAATATTCAAAATTAAAAAATCCTATTCACATCAACAGAGTTTCATTTTAGAGATGTTTTTTTTTTTTTTTTTTTTTTTTTTTTTTTTTTTTTTTTTTTACAGAAAATAAAAAAAAAATAAGTTACTTTTCAAAATATTTTATAGAAATTAATCTCAGGAAAGAGATGAATTAAATTAAATTTGTAAAACATTAATTAATTTATTTAAAGTCTTGTAAGACATGGTCGCTGAGTGTAGAAAACTTCTGAAATGGAATGCTATTAGAAAACAAAATGTTTTTCAATCTCTCTAAAGCTTCACAATCTTAATAAAAAGCACTTTGAAAATGAAATAAAAATTATGATAAAAAGAAAAACATATTGATTCACGGAAATTAATTAAGAAAATACTAAATATAATTTACTTATTTATGGCTTTGTTGTTCGAAAAATAGTAAATTTATTAAACTTATCGTGATTCAAAGTAGTTTTTTGGAGATAAAAAGAGGAATGAAATATCTTTTTAATTACTTTTAGAACATGATACACATACATCGTCAGGGTGTTTAAAATAGGAAAACTGAATTAATAAATTTATTTTTCTTTTTATTCATTTATTTAAAGTGTTTCGTATGGCAGAAAAATATTCATAAGTAGATTAACTTGTTTTCTGCATTGATGCTAAAAGAAGAGTATTTATTTTCCATCAGAATAAATGAGTTTTTAATGGCTATTTAAATTCTCCATTATTGTCTTCATCATATTAAATTTTAATCTTTTGATTTAAAAATAATTTTAGAACGCTTTCAATATGTTCTTTTAATTTCATCTGTTAATATGGCCATTCTGTAATAACTGAGATTAAAGTCATAAAAAAATCAAGAACTATATTTACATCAAAAAAATACATCATTCTTCTTCAAACACCTTCTCTCAGATAATATGCAACGGTCATATTGTTCAACACACTTTCCAAAACAAGTAGAGTAACCGTTTTTCGGGAAGTTGCTTCAAAGAATCCCCCACTGCTAAAAAAATTTCACAATCTGTTGTTGAATCTGTCAGAATCACTTGTTGCGGACTTGATAAGGGGTTCAAAATGATGCACCTAAGTTTCATCACCTGTGATTACAGTCTTTAGGAAATTCGGATCCTTTTGATACCCTTATCAAGTCCGCAACAAGTGATTTTGACAGATTCAACAACAAATTCTGAAGTTATTCTAGCAGTGTCAGCTGTTGGGTTCTTTGAAGTAGTTTCCAGAAAACGACTTCTCTACTTATTTTGAAAAGTGTGTTGAACGGTGGAACCGTTGCATATCATGAGAGGGAAGTGGTTTTGAAGAAGAATGATGTATTTTTTTTATGTTAATATATTTATTGATTTTTTATGATTTTACTCTCAGTTATTATGGAACACCCGTAGTACATACTTCGATATGCAGTGTGACTTCAAAAATCCGGCATCAAAACCATCTTTTCCCTTCCTTTTTTTTTACACTTTCAAGTTATGGGAGAAGAAAAATAGCAATACTTTTGTATTAAAAATTTCAAGATTAAAAGTAAAAATACAAAATAGTATTTCGTTTTTTTTTTTTTTTTTTTTTTTTTTTTTCATTTGTTAGAGGCGATTATTTTCTGAAACTTTTTTCTGGGAGCAGCACTGTTGCTTAACAACGGAAACAACTTTGGTGACAACTTTGGCGAACGCATGCCACAATATATGGCCAGAACGAATTTTCGGCAACGGCGACCTCAGTGATGAGAAAGAATTTTCAGGCTTTCACATTACCCGTGAAAAGACCGCAATTTATGAGCTGATTGATCACGCAAAGTTTGAAAATGCATTAAGTATTTTTTTTTTAAAAAAGGATATAGATGATTGGATAAGCATTAACGAAAATGCATCAGTAACGAACAATTTAACGGACAGCGAGATCGCAGACTTTGTGCTAAATAGAACCGCCGATAATGTTAGTAGAAGCTCAGAAGACGAGGATGAACGAACGGCAGAAGAAATTGTGTCCCTAGAAAAATAAATACATTTGATAATTAATGTATGCTTTACAGAAACAAGACTTTATTTCCGAAATAGACAATTTTCATTTGTATAAAATACAAAAACTTGTTAAAGAAAGGCCAAAAAAGTTGTAGCAAACATAGCTTGCATAGATGTTTCCGAAATTACAAGAAAAGAAATAATTTCAATCTTTAACATTTTTTTCTGTAACATAGAAAATATCAATTAAAGTAAGTTTTTTTTTTATTTAATTTTCTCTTTTTCTTACATAATTATCGCTTAATAATGAATTAAATTATGGCTAAGGGCAACATTAAGAATATAGTACTACTTTTGATATTCCTAGTTACTTTTTTTGATATTCCTTCAAAAATCCGGCATAGTCTCGATCCCGATGATGCCGGTTTTTGAAGTTATACTGTAAATGTTTTTTATAGCAGGTATAATAAGAGAGTATGCATGGCCCGCAGCGTTCCTAAGATTTTCACGCTTTGCTATCACTATTTTAAAGCATTAATCTTTATTGTAGACTTCTGTTGTAGATGTTAAAGGAATCGACCACGAAGATTTTTGAATTAAAAAAGCGTTAGGAAGTGTAGAAAAATGTAGGAATGCTTCGAGCCCTGAAGTATGTGTATGATTCTTCAAGTCGATCAGCAGGATTCTAAATAAACACTTGTAGCTATCAAATTTTGCAATAAGATAGTCCTAAACTCGTACTTATTTATCTCAAAACCATATTATTATCTATTTTTAGATATTCCTAATTATTTTTATTTATTAATGAAAAAAACATATTTTTTTCATTATAGATTCCGTCCTCGATAGAAATGTATTGCTCACCTAATGTTAGAAATGCACCCTAAATTGTAGTATGGCCCATGTCATGGCGATATTTGAAACAACCTATACTATCACATTCGCTTTTATCGCCCATACATTCAATTCTAAATAATTTATTTTTACATCATTGAATATAAAAAAATACACTTTAAATTTTTATGATCAATTTTATAGTAAATATTGCTAAAAATTTAAGATTTAAAGACATATGTATATGTGAGATTGCAATATACGTATATAATTATCCTTTTACGATACATTAAAATAAATGGAGCTTTATCTAAGGCACCATTTGTGTTAAAATGAATGAACTTTACCCACGAATGGCAACAGCCACGCCTGTGCAGGGAAAACCCTCCGAAAAAGATTGTTTATTGGACGAAGGGGGTGCAGTGTTAAAATGTTCTTCACGCTTATTGGTGATTTTCTTGTGTTTATCCGCGGCTGACGTCACATGGATAAAATCCATTGAAGAGCCATATTATTAACATGTTGCATTTTTTTCCCTTTCCGAACGATCAACGATTAATTTAGCCACTGCCAAAACTATTTTTGAAAATGTATTGAAATCATTGTGCCAATTATGTCCCATCTCGTTCATTAATTTATGACCTGGACAACCAAAACCTGATCATCCTTTATTCACTTCCCCGTTAGTCTACTTTCCAATTGTACTAACAACGTCAGCTCGCACATAACTGAGCCATCATAATATGTCATTTATCAAAGTTGAATAAATAAGCAACCTTTTTCATTATACACAACTTTATTCGATAAAAAATTAATATTGTAGTCTCCACAAGACTTTAAATACTATTTTTCTATTGACACATGCCATCTACATCATCCCAGTACACTGTAAAAAAAAATCTGTAAAGTTACTAAAGTTTTTCTAGGAAACTGGGATTCGTAGAACATTTTATGTAACGGCAACACAAAAATTCATGTAACAGACACTCTTTTGAGCCGAAAATCAAAAAATCTGTAAGGTTACTAAAAAATTTTTAGGAAACTGGGATGCCTAGATCTTTTCATGTAACTGCAACCCGGGTTACAGTTAAAATTTTAGTAAGATTACTGTAATTTTAGCAGATTCATTTGTAAAGTTACAGATTTATGTAGCTTTACAAAAACTAGTTTTGTAGATTTGCAGGGGTTTTTTTTTGTACAGTTACAGTTGAAAGTTTAGTAAGCATGTAACTTTACATCTGTAGAACTACAGATTTTTTTACAGTGTAGGCGCATTCTCACAGTCAAATGTTGGTCATAATATCTTTGTTCATCCCTACTATATATATATATATATATATATATGAGAACATGAGTTTCAAAACTCGCCTTATCCAGAAAATAAAATGTTGGGAAATCGTGAAAAACCTCTGACTGTAATAGTGTAGTATCCACAAGACCTTAAATACTATTTTTCTATTTACACGTGTCATCTACATCATCTTAGTAAGCGCACTCTCAGAGTCAAAGGTTGGTCATAATATCTTGGTTAATCTCTACTATATATGTATACGAAGACGTGAGTTTCAAAACTCGCCTTATCCAGAAAATAAAATGTTGGGAAATCGCGAAAAACCCCTGACTGCGTCCTTTGGTTTTCATTGTAAACTGTTATGAGCCGGCGATGAGAAACTCGCAAGGCAAATGGAACATGCAAGGCAAAGGTAAAAAATAGTCCTCAATGTCTATATTAGACATTACTGTTCTCATTCACTATTAACCTAATTTATTCTTCTCTAATTAAGCTTTATTTATCAAATTAATATATGATTTTCTAATCATGTGAGGAATGCGAAAAACAGCATTCCTTGCCATGAATGCGAATTAAAATACCGTCAATGGGCAATTCCACAGAAAATTATCTTTTTTTTTGGGGGGGGGGGGGGGTTGAATTTATAATATATTTAATTTAAGAGTATGATTGAAAAACTTGATATTTTTAAATTCTATAATAAAATCCTAATAAAAAGGCATTGTAAATTACTGTTTACAAACTAAGTTAAGAACCATTATTGTCTTTGGAAAGTCACAATGTTACGTCAGTTACACAATAAAAGTTACGTCAGTTACACGTGTGAATGCAATTTTTTTTAAAATTATTATTATTCAGAAATTAATTAAACAAGTTACTTTTGTAATTTGGCATTACTTAGTGTTGTTGAGAACATTAAATCACTTTTTTTAACGGGATAGTTTCGGTAATTTTTACACTTCAATGAAGGCAGAAAAAATGTTTGTATATTTTATGTTACGTCATCTACAGAATTTTGAATTGCAATTTTTGGGACTAAAAGAGAGATTTGAATAATCTGCTGGTATTTTTGTATTAAGTCCTTAGTAAGAAATATTTTAAATTGTAAAAATTTGTTCTAGCTTTATAAGTAAATTTTCTACATAGTTTTGAAAAAAAAATCGGTGATCAAATGTTACGCCAGTTATGATGGAATTGACCCACTATTATCTTTCCGTGCTCACCGCTGGAAATCAAGTTGGGAAATCGGAGGACAGATCTCCTGTTACATATGGAGCTCAGTGTTGTAAACCAAGATTTTACAATGCCAGGAAATACACGAAAAATCTAGTTTATTTTGCAAATTGAGTTTATTCGATACAGGTTCACCAAAAGAATAGATTGAAAACTCGATTTTTTAAATTTTGGATAAGGGGCTGTGCAAATATAACATTATCATTTTAGGGGGGAGGGGGATGTGGCACTTGATATCGTCAGATATCGATAGAGGGATGGGGGATTTGTCTTTTGATATCGATATCATTTTCGTCCAACCAAAATTTACTTTTTTTTATTTGTAACTTGGTCTTTACATCAAAATTGTATGTTATCTTTTTTTAGTCTATTATCTATTTTTATCAGTTATTATTGAAATCTTTAAATGATTATAAAATTATTTAATTCCAAAATATGTAATACCTCAACGTTTGGCATTCCTATTCTTCTGTCATATATGTATGCATATATAATCCGCTGTTTGAGAAACCATATGCGAAGTACGTTTGAAATGGTACTTTGTGTTTACTAGTAAATAAAAGAGAAAGAATTTTGTTCCGTCTGCTTTGTTGATAAGAAGTTCTGTTTGCCCCCCCCCCCCCCGTGCGGGGTCAAGTGAAAGAAGACATTATTACTGTTGAACGCATTATGTAAAAAAAAAGAGCGATTATTAAATTCTTTTAAATAGTAACTATTTCTTTTAAGTGTTATTTAATTTGATATAAAGTTATTTCATATATAAAATGATATTTTATTGACTTCTCTTCATTGTGAATATGTAACCATATTTGTATATCACTCCACAAATCAAAAGAATTTTTACACATTGATAACCAGGGGTGGGGAATTTTCAGGAAATCTTACCAGCCAAGGATTTATTTTACCCGCCAGCAAACTTTAATGTACAGTTGGAAATTGTTATAATAAAACTTAGGCGATTGCAAGTATAGTTGATTACTATTGCTACAATACATTTTCACATATATATATATTTTCCCCTGTAAAATTAAGAAAAATATACACAAGGGAAAAAGTTTAATAAAGAATAGAACTTAGTACCGAGTTTACATCGCAGTAATTTGGAAAGTTGTAAAATATAGCTAACTAGTAAAAAAAAAGTAAAGTTCTTGGCATATCTTTTGGCATGGAGTTTTTTTAAATACTGCCAACCAATTCACTCGCCCTGTCAGAAAATCCACTCGCCAGTGGCGAGTAAAATGATGTATTTCCCCACGCCTGTTGATAACGATATCATTACCGTGGGAGGGGAGGGTTAGAGAGATGATAATCCATGATATCGTAAGGGGGAGATGGGGTCCAAAATTACCAAAAAGTTGATAAAGTTATATAAGTACAGCCCCTAAGGCGTGTTTTGAAACTCACGTCCTCACATATAAAACAGTTTTGATTATTGCCCTTTGTAGTAACAGAAAGAGACATTACATTTCAGTGAAGCTGTGGATTGGCTGACCTATTTGAATGACGAAGTGTATAAGAAATGAGGAATATAAGAATAAAAAAGTTGTTAATAAGAATCTGAATATTTATCTCTCTTGAATTTTATAATTCATATTCTTTGCTTTTCTAATATCCTTTTCCTAAACGGAATTATTTTTTTAAACGTTCACTGCCATGAGTATCACCGGTGGGCCTCAATTTTTTTTCATTCTGTGTCGTGATTACCACCCGTGTGTCACAGGTAACTTTCCATATAATATTAACACTAGAACGCCCGGAAATTTTACTCAAGTTTCGTAAAAAATTTTCATACCAAAATTTTTATTTAAAATTATTTAACTGATTTATTTAACGCATTTCTGTGAGGATGAAATTTACTTTATTTAATTCAAAAATTTCTGGCTCCAATGGGCATTTAACCATTTGGTCGGAGTCGAATCGGCTCCTTCCGGACGTTCTAATGTTAAATAAAAATCGCTCAGAATCCGTAATTATTCTTAGCAGTAAAATTTTATTGTAAATTTTGTGTTATTTAATCCGAACATTTTCCCGATTCAATTAGGCAAAAATTTCTGTTTGGAAAAACAGGTGATAAAAGATTAAAAATTCTGTAAAAGACGCTCATCCCAAAGGAATTAAAAACACTTTAATTAGTTTTTTTAAGTTTGGTACCCAGGTGATCACTTTAAATTCCTATGGGGGCAGTGAACGTTTTAAATTAAATCATGTTACCTTCAATTTGCTATAAATACAAGCTAATTTTTTTTTATTATATTTTTCAGAAATTTTTAAATGACTGCATCAGCATACTTAAAACAGAATCCGTCTGTCTAAGAATGTGTATTTCAAGGCAATTTCACTAGTTTTTTGCTGAAATAAATTTGCTAATAGAAAAAAATACTTTATTAAATTTAAAAATTGCAAGTTCTTTTTGAATTGTGTGAAAAATTGCAACTTTAAGACAATTATTCAATACTACACGCATAAACCTGCTTTCGATAACTATACATATATATATGTATATCCTGCTTTCGATAAATATACATATATATATATATATATATTTATAATTTATTTTAAATATTTAAATTTGAAGTTTCCCATGAATTTTATGGAGATTAAATCTACTTCATGTACAAAAGCTAAAAAATATATGAGAAGTTTCAGATACCTCTAAATTTCACATTTAATAGGGCTTTTAAAATACAGAGAAAAATAATTTCTTTATAAAACTGCGCCTTGAAAAGCCATATTTGCTCACAATTTTTACTTTCCAGCGCACTTTTTCAAAAGGTGCAAAATTCAAAAGACGCTTCAAAATTAAAAAAAAAAAGCATAAAGCCATTAATCGCATCTTATGACGCGTGCTGCTTAGGAACATTTTTATAACTTTATTTCTAATTTATTTTTGAATCTTTCCTAAAAATATACTTTTTGTAAAAATTTATCTTACAGTACTATCTGAAACTTTTAAAAATACTTTTTATTGATGACAGTTTGTGATAAGCAAAATGGAGAGGCAGTCAACAACTAAATAAATGGAAATAAATTATTTTAAGAGATTTCCGGTGTCTACTTACAAAAAAAATAAATGTTTGTTAATATTTTTCGTTACTATCTACATTATAGTTGAGATGATTAATTTCTAGGAGTATGAAACAGCTTGTAATGCAGATAAAAGATAAAGCTCGCAAAAGTGCAAAGTAAAGGAAATTTTTATTTATTTATTTTCTGAAAAACGCAGAGTGAAAAAGAAAAACAAATTAATAAATGGTGACAGATTTTCCAACTTTTAAATCTGAAAAAGGGAAGAGTGCTCTAAATGTAAGTCATAAATATGCTTTAAATGAAATATTTATGAAAATATTCTTTAAGTGATTTATTTATTTAAATTAAATAGGGCGGGATAGTGGATGATTCTACTTAAAAATATAGTCACTTTCGGAGATACTATAAATTAATTCTTATCTAACTGTACTGATATCCCAAAAGTTAAGTAGAAAAAAAAAATACGAGCAATTATACATTCATAAAATACATTTGGGTTTTGGAGTGAACGCATTTTTAATTTTTTATTGAATAAAATCGTTATATGAGGACCAATATACTCTTAGTAAAGGAATAAAAGAAGCATGATAGGCCCGGACCGCTCATTTGGATTTATTCGCAATCAATTTTAATAATGCAATTTTTTTTAAGTATGTATGACCATTATTCAGTAATATATTTTCATGTCAAATGACAGCGAGGTGTTTAATTGCTCACAATTTACACTGTAAAAAAAGACAAATAACACAAGTCTGCGATGGTCGTGTTTTTTAACTTTTTATAATTGATTTTTTCGTATTTTTTATCGTTGAATTTGAAAATCATCTTCAATTCTAACAACTATTACAGGATTTTTCACAAACCGTCAGTTTTAAAGATAAAACACAAAAAAAATAGTAAAATATTACAAAATAGATGTCATGATTGCGTTTTTTTAATTTTTATGTATGTATTTTTAGCGCTGAATCCAAAAATGACCATCATTTTTAACTATTATGTCAAAATTTTTCGCAAGTAGTAAATTTCAAAGTTAAAAAGTCAAAAAACAACGAAAATCTGTCAAACCCTTTCCAAAAGAAGGCAAATGTTTTCAATACACACATGTCCAAAATTAAGGTCACAAACATAAAATCTGTAAAAACTGATGAACTATTCAGTGTGTTGCCACAAAAATTGGCACATAGATATATTACAATGGGAGAAAGAATATAGCACCATAACAATATAGAAAAGATTTTAAATGTGAATTAAGAAACAGGGTATATAAAAAAGTGTTAAATTATGAATCAGAGATAAAGCATTATACTGTTTATGAGGGTGTCAATAAATGTTTGTGGCAATAAAGCCCATTCTTCCAAAAGCGCGGCTTTTAACTCCTCGCGGGTCTTGGGAGGGGACTTAAGCTGTGCAATGGCTCTTCGTAGACCATCCTAAACATGTTCAATAGGATTAAGGTCCAGAGACCTCGAGGGTCTTCTATTTTTCTACAAGAAAGATTTGCGCACGCATCTAGATTGATAAGTGCATTTTATATTAGTCTCCTTAAAAATATATTTCATTAAATTTTACCTCATTTAAGGGGACTCGGGGCTTTATCGATATCGAAAAACATGTAAATAGAGCTTTCGCTTCGAATCCATATAAAAACAGAAGTATTTAATGTAACTAATTTAAACTTTATGATATTTTTAAAGTATGTTTTATAGTCTTATAAAAGTATAAAATGAAGTATTTCAATGTAATAAAATAAAAAAATATAGCAAAATTTATATAACACAATTTTCGAAAAAAAAAAAATTAGGTGTCATATCACCATCGCAAGATATCTTAAAGTTAAATTGACATAAGAACCTAATTTTTTTTTTTTTTAATGATCAGGGAACTTTACTCTATAGAATGAATTAAAGATATAACTATGACTCAAAGGAAACCTTATTAAAAAAAACCTCTCAAATTTGAAAATTTAAGAAACCCTAAAAAATACAATTTTTTTTCTTTAAAAATACTCAAAATATTAAACTATCTAAAATATATTAATTCAGTCTATATATAGTGATGTTATATGAATGCGAAAAAAAATTTAAGCCATTCCATCAAATAGTTTTTTTTTTTTTTTTTATCTTACGGACAGTCGTCAAAAATCAAGTTTTGAGAAAACGCGACTTAAAGTTGCAATTAAATGGGTGCGACTTGGAAAGTGATTGTTACATAAATGCTTATAACTCCGTTAAAAATGCAAATATTTTTATGCGGTTTTTTGCACTGCGTTCACAATTAATTGAGTAATCAAAATAAATACTAAAAAAAATAAATTTTAAAAAAGTTTTTAAGCTCTGAGCCCCCCTAATAGTTGTATATTTTCAAAATTCATGTCACAGCTGGATCATTATAACCAAACTTTTCTTTTGTATTATAATTGTTTAGATAATAAAATCTTCATTCTTAAGGACGTCATATATCTGAATATTATTTTATTCTTATCTTTTTTTCTTCCGTTTATAAGATGCTGACCCATTATTCCTTAGATTACATATATTTGTCGACATAACACAGATTATTCTTTTTATTTTTAACAGAAAAGAAATGTATTGACTTTTTGGCTTTTGTTTATGTTAAATGAATTCTGTGTTAATCGGAATAACAAAAAATTATTGTAGCATGATAAAAATATCAGTTATAAGAATGTTAAAAATAAAAGTGTGGCCATTAAGCGCAGTGCCTGGTGGCACACGCCATTACTTGAAATTCATTTGTGGTCATGATGCTATGGTAGCGTATGTCATTACTTGAAAATAATTTGATAGCAAGATGTGGAACGTGAGATTAATTATGTTTTTCCGTAAAAAACAGATATGACTTTCTTTCAAATAGCACACTAACAAAAATTTAATTTTGGTAAACCTACCTTTTCGTTCATTATTATTCAAAATTTCAGGGCATATTTTCATCAGAAAGCTTATCAATTTTATCCTTCTTCATTTAAGATTTATACATTCTTTTCTTTTCTTTCTTTCTTTAACGTTTAAACGAAAGAACTGAATCACATGCATTTCCTTTGCATTTCTAAAAGAATATCTATTAAAAATATCAGAAGAATGCTCGACAGGTATCGATGCATTGATTAGCCATAGTGATATCATTATAGGTATATTTTGAATAAAATTTAAAAGTATATAGTCATTAATTTTTTAACGCTTTAAAACGTAATTAAAAGGTATACAGAAAAGTTCATGCACCGTTTTTACAGACAAAAAGTTTCAACGGTGTATTTACTACATCTCTGTGAAAAGTATCCTTTCAAGCCTATAGAAAAGAAAAAGCATTACACGTGATTTCTTTATCACGTGCAGGGCTTGCAGTGTTCCTACAATTTATTTCGTTTGCTACCACTATTTCAAATCAGTAACCGTTATGTAAGATTTCTATGGCAGGTGTTAAAGGAATCTAGCACTGTAATTATTATTTTGAAATACTGGTAGCAAAGGCAAAAAAATTACGAATGCTACCAGCCCTGAATCTGGTTTAACCGTTACAGTAATTTATCATCTTGCATCTTTTAATTCAGGAAATTATTTTTTTATTTGTACATCCGTTCTTTAAAGTCAAAGGTTTAAATTTAAGTTTTTATTTCCCAATTAATATTTATAATCATATAAACAACATTTTTATAGCATAAATAATATTTATAATAATATAGTAAAATTATTTTTAAAAATGTTATTTTTTCAAAGTAAATATGAAAAAAAAATGAAATGTAGCCTATAATTTTTTTAACGGAAAACTTTTCAAATATGCGAATCTAAAATTACAGATCTTTCCGCCAAGTATTTTTTAAATTATGCTAAGGAAACTTTCCGCAGTACAACTTATTTTGAAGCGATTACAACTAAATTTAACATCAGGGGTTCCAATTTTGAACCTTCGTAATTCCTAAAGTAATTCACCTCATGACTTTCAGTTTAATAGTCTAAATTAAAAATTTGCTGAGAAATGCGAAATCTTATGTCAAAATTAGATGTTTGTAGTAACATTTTAAGAATTTGGTGCAATTTTAGTATGTAGACGAATAGCTTCTAAATGAAAAATTCTAATTCCTTCCATTTTTATAGAAAAAGAAGAAAAAATCGATTAATGTTCACAGATGATGTCATCACATATGGATTATATATCTTGGTTTTTCTTTTTTGAAATGCCTAATTATAAGAAAAACTATTCAAAGATGTTTGAATAGTTTTTCATCTAATCTGGCATTTTAAGAAAGAAAAAAGAAGATATATAATCCATATGTGATGACATCATATGTGAACATTAATCGATTTTTTTTTCTTTTTCTATAAAAATGGAAACAATCAGATTTTTTTTTTTTTTTTTTTTTTTTTTTTGTTTTAAAACGCGTCTTAATCGTGATTGATTTTCTAGGCCTCAGTATTGGAATTAAGGTTTCTTAACAACAAGTTTGACGATCGTTAAATTAGACTACACAGCGATTTAACAATTGTTATTTGATTTTTTTTCAAACGTCTTTGTAATTCCGTTAAGGTCTATAATTTTTAAAATAACACATGCACAATTTTAATTGAAACTGCAGTTGCATAAGCAAGTTTAAAAAATCAAACAAAATTTAACGATTTTAACTATTTATGAGATTGCATAAAATGATTACATATGTGCATATGTTGACGTTGTTTTTCTTTCCTTACTTTTTACAAAGTTATATGCAAAAATCTTAACTGTAAACCACTTTTTTCTCAATATTTCTTATGTTAGATGATAATTCTAGAACTCCATTACCAAAGCTTAGCCGCAGAAATGTAATAACAAGATGTTTTTTTTTTCTGGCTCCTTTAAATCAATTTATATGAATTCTAAATAAATTAAGAATTTATTTAACTATTTTCATATTCTCCAAGGGATCCAAACCAAGCTTCCCAGGTTACAGAAATAACTCTAGACCAGTGGTTCCCAACGTGGGGCATACGATCCACAGGGTTGCAATATGACTTTATAGGGGGCCAATTCTAGATTTCTTACTTACTCATTGACTGTCAGGTTTTTTTCTTCTTTTTTTAAAGTAAGGTTGTAGACTAAAAGTAAAAGTAATATGGGGCTGCGCATGGAAATGGCTCACACCCGATGCACGCCCAACAGATTTCGAACTTGCTGAAGTACTATCATCCTCTGCTGTGCATAATACTGCTTATTCCACTGCAGAAATTCTGCGATATCTTCCTGTGACAGCGTTTCTGTCCCATAGCTATCATTTTTATTCAAAATAAATTTAAAATATAACTTTCTTACTTTTAGATCATATTATCCCCCCCCCCCTCTTTCCTATAATGAAATATGTGATTAAATTCATTTCTCAAAACCATCCAGATTTTTATTAATGTGTTTTCTTTCTTCTTTCTAAAAACATCTTTATTTCAGGCCGCTCAAAGATTCATTTCTTTTTTTCTTTTTTTCCCCTTATCTGTCTGTTTCCGCTGCGGCTGCTAGTAGCAATATCTCTTCATTTAATCGCATCGGATTTTTCCCACCGCAGTGAAAAGCTTCCTTATCACTGCTAATATGGAACCGTTGAATATCTTTTAACAGCAAATGTGAAAGGAATGTATTTTATGCGAGTCACTGCATCTTTCCCTTTCATCGGTCTGCAGTATGTAATTTTAAGTAACACTTGTTTAAGCGAATGCCAGACTGTAATATAAACACCTCCCAGATGTTTCTGCCGTCTCTCACATCGAAATGAGATGCGGTTTTTAAAATCACGTTTCATGGAGGTTAAAATCTATTTGTCAGTCAGTTTACCAGATGCCTTTCTTGGCATTTCGCAATTGTATGTTGCGGGCATTTTTAACGTAATCATTTCGGTTAGATATTGATTCCCAGGATTTGTGGACTGGCAACCATTTTCCATGACGCGTTTCATTGTTCTCATCGGGGTTGCTGGATTTTTTTGGGATAATCATTTGGCTCGCGAATCAAACCTTTGTCCACAGTTCGTTCAGTGTGCCAATGTTTGAATTTGGCGAAGTGTAGCGACTAGTGTTATATGATTCTTGTGAAATCACGAGCACTCAACTTTTTTATCTCGACCAAAAGGATGTAAGACCTTCATGGTCTGTGGGTCACGCCCAGGCGTACCTTGTAAATATGGACTCTCTCTCACTCTTAATTAATTATGAGAATGATCTCTTTTGTAACTTTAAATTTAAAAATGTTGAATAAACTTTCATAGTTCCTGTAATATGGTTGGAGTTTTTGCATTTAAGTGAACCATCCCACTGAACACCAATACACTTCCATTGCCCGTAACATGCCTGGAAGCATAAAACAATCCACTGGTGCACAACTTTCGATGAAGACGCTCGAATGTTCGACAGTACGTCGGATTCCTACCCGGGAATCATTCTATACATACTATGAGCAACCACTTAATTTCCTTCCGCAGCCCCATACATGAAATACATGTCGGCAAGCTCCGGATTGGTGTAACGATGCATTTTTTTTTAAATCCGTGCGAAGAATGACGATTCAAGCCAGCAAAGCTCTTTCATCCGCCGAACTCAACCGCACCCTCAATTGCTTCAACACTGAATTTCCCTACCCACATTCCTATACGAAATCTTCGTACTTAGGTCCCCTCTACCCAGGGTTGTAATTTTAACAAGTCAAAATTGATTTTGACCAGGACACTAGATAAAAGTTGTTTTAACAGTCCAAAAAAGGTCAAAAGTGGTCAGAAATGGTCTTAATTTCAATAATTAATTTTTCTTTCCAATTAAAAGTAACTTAATAAGCAATAAAAGTAAAAGTGCAGTTAAAAAATGTAATACACTGACAAGATAATGAGGCTCATTAGTAAAATATGTTTATGCAATACAATAAGAAAGCTAAAGATCCATATTGTCCTATGATTGTTAATTGCATATCAACAGGGAAAAAAAATCATTCTTCCTTTCAGCTGTTGTTACAGGGGCCTCTAAAACAACTGCCCAGTATTGTATAAAACTAGCAGCTGATGCTAAAGAAGAGGTAGAAAACAAGTTTGCTTGTAAAGTAAGAAGTTTTGTAAGTCACAATGAAAACAAGATGAAATGCATGAGAGAAGATTTTCAAAATGCATATTGAGACGAACTGTTTATTTCTTATGGATGTGCTGCACATTACTTGAATCTTTTAAGACAAGATATTACAAACGCAAACATAGTTCAATAATGAAGCATGTTATTGAAGTCCAGAAATACTTCAGAAACAACCACCGACTTTCAGGCTATCTATTTGAATATGAAGCATCTGTTAAACCCTAACTTCCAGGGGAAACACGGTGGAACAGTCAGACTGAATGTTTGACAACTTTTATTTAAAACAGAGATTTCTACATGAAAATTGCAGATGAGCATGAAGATGATATTGATGATAATATTGTTCAAATCATTAACAATGTAAGTATATACGAAGAAGTAAAACATTTACAAAATCAACTTAAGCCTATTTCCCTTGCTTTAGATAAACTTCAAAAAGACTATGCTACTATATCTGATGCATGCGATGAATGGTTAAGATTGCTAAAAGAGAAAGATCCTGAAACTTATTTTAAAGTGATACAGTCTCGATTTAATGAAAATGTTACCCCAGTTCATTTTCTGGCGGCCCCACCAGTGGCCGAGAGGTTCTGCTCTCGAAGCTGGTAGACGGGAGGTGCTGGGTTCGATCCCAATCGCGCCCGTCGGCCTAATCGTTCGGAGTTTTCGTGGTTTTCTTCGAGCCGTGGATCTTCCATGCGTTAATACGGATTAGGTTCCCTTAGAAAGACCCCCACGGAGGGCACCCCCTCCCCGGGCCTATATCCCTCGTGTAGATAATTGGCCGTCAAAAATCAACCCAACCCAACTCATTTTCTGGCTCATATGCTGAATCCTGTCTACATGAGTAAAAGTATTGATGAAGAGTATCAAGAAATAGCAAGGCAGTGGTTACGCGATTGATATCGATCCTACCTTTTTGCCTCTTGTGATTGCATTTCAAGAAGAATCTTCATCATATTCAAAATCCTATTTTTTTGAAAGTGTAAAAGATACAATTGGGCCTGATGTCTGGTGGGCAGCAATGAAGAAGGTTAAAGGCATTGATATAAAATTTGTTGAATTCAGATTACATCTAATGAACTGTTGTGCCAGCTCATCATCAATAGTAAGATCGTTGTCTAAATTTGGAATAATCCAAAATAAATTACGAAACCGTCTAACTTTAGAGACAACCGCAAAACTTGTTGTAATCGTTTTTTAAATTCAACACATATTACATAAAAATATAAAAGAACTTGTGTAAAAAATAAAACATTTGTGTTGTATCTTGGTATTATGTTATTTATGCAGAGGTGCCAAGCTCACACTAATCTTCCGTAATACGTGGGTTAATTTGACCCAGTTTAAGAACGTTTCGAACTAGAAAATATATTTGATGAATCTTTATTTATTTAATTCCAGTTTTCTATATGGAACATATTTAATTTCATCTGTGTAAAAAAATTCTGGTTCGAATTGTATTAAACCAGGGTTAAATTAACCTACATATTACGGAGGATTAGTGGGAACTTGGCACCTATGTTTATGTTATGACCTTTTTAATTTGGTATTTGCTGGCGTTATGTTACTTATATTATGACATTTTAAACAAATGTTAATTTAGTTTTAACATATGCTAATAAAACATTATATTAGTAGTAAATAAATTGAATAGTGAATTTCAGTGATCAAAATGGTCAAAATTGATTTTGACCAGGACGGATAAAACCGGTTTAAACCACTGGTTTAAACCTCCGTGGTTAAAACCCATACAACACTGCCTCTACCTGCCTTTGCATTTCTGACATGTAATTTTGAAAAATCCTGTATATGTATATATGATATTTATGAAGATTTCCAATAAATATATTGGCGCAACTTACTTTTAAGTATTTTTTTACCCGCTATATTTATTGAGATTTCATCTAATAAATAATAATATGTGCGGTTCGCCTGAGCACTATAAAATTAGACGTAGATCAGTTATTATTCTTTATTTCTCATTCAATTCAATATATCTTTACAGAAATTTAATCAAAGAAATAAATAGGAATTTTTATCTTTCAAAACCTAATTTCATTTGATAGACTTTCTGAGAAAAAAAGTACTAAAGAATAAAATTTCGTAATATCTTACGTTCTCACATTATTTTTTTTTTTTCTACTTTTAAATCGTCAAATTTATTTCAAATATTTTTATTTCACAAAACAGAACCTTTAAAAATGTAATTTATTGATAGCAGCTAAAATTAAGAAATAAAGCACGTTGAGACTGTAAAAGTTAATAAATGAAAACAAATTATTTTAAGTAATTTCCGGAGTGTAGTTTGAGAGAGGAAAGAATAACGATAGACGTTTTCTATTAATTTCTACATTAAGGTCGAGATTATTATTTTGGTGATGTATGAGCGGTTTCTAAATATCGCCGAAAGATAAGAATAGCAAAAGAGTGATGCTGAGTAAATTTTAATTTAGGATTCTATGAAGAAAAATAGTGATATGATAGATGAAGTGTGTGGTGTGATAGAGAGTGGGGGGTATGTTCATTTCTTTTAATAGAGTTCTTAAAATATCTAATATTCAAGAATTGTAAGATAGTTAAAGAAATTTTATCGCATTTAAATAAAAAGTACCTATATGTTAGCAGGGCGCAGGGGATAAATCGTGAAATATTGTTCCCGTTTCCATTATTCTTAATACATTTATTTCATTTAAAATATATAAAACTTTCACTCATTTAATTAAATACATAACTATCATTGAAAATACATGCATTTAAAATGCATATATTATGTACATCTAAAATAGTATATAAGGTAGAATTACCAGTAATGGACACCTTTAAGGAATTTCTTTAAAAACTATTTTTGTAATTAATAGTTATAATTATTATATTCCAGTTTTTTAAATATTATATTAATTTATCAACAATATTTAACTATTCTCATACTCTCATTTCCCAATATTAATCAAAATTTTATTGTAAATAATAGAAATATATCAGAACATCCCAAATTCCACTAATGGACACTCTCTGTTCCAGTAATGTACGTACTCTCTCTGTTCCAGTAATGGACACTCTCTGTTCCAGTAATGGACACCCCCCCCCACTTTCCAATATATATATATATATATATATATATATATATATATATATAATTGCTTTTATGACTGTTAGGATCAGAATTTAATGAAAGCATACTAAAACAAAATAGTTATTTTCAAATAAATTTAACACTTAGAATATCAATAATTAATAAAATATTGATAAAAGTTTTTCAGTGTTTAAATTAATCATTGTGAATATCATAAGATCAATATTTTAATTATTTTAGATATATGGTTTAAAATACTAAATGTTAGGGAATTACAGTTATCATATTATTGAGACAGTCGGTGGTTTAAAAGGGTAATAAAACATATCTGAAAATAAAGTTTTGGATTATTAGTGCATAGATTAGATTCGTATATTTTCCGCTACTTTTAACAGTTAAACTCCCAGAAACCATGCAAATATGAAAGAAATAATACTGTGGGTTGAATATTTTAAATACAGTAATCCCTTAACATTCGCGGATTCAACAATCGCGAGTTTTGATTATTCGCGAAATAAAAAATGAAGAACATTTCAACATTCGCGAATACTTAACTTGGTTAGTCGCAAATTTTGTTTTATAGAAGAATATTTTTTTACAGAGTAAACTCGCTTTGTTTTACCAATTCCATAAACTATTTGACACTGGGAAGCTGCATTGTACTGCATAGCCTAAGTACGAAGAATTTAAGCCCTTGTATTGAGACAAAATATAGATAAGTAATTCCAAGAAACCTGAAACGTGATTTGATGCTAAACAAAAAACAAACAAAAAACAAACAAAAAAACAAAGAAAGCCAAATTACAACTACCATTTGGAAAAGGATTTTTTTAAAGACTAAAATTTAAGACATAAAAAATCGCACGGAGTTGATCATACATTACGTACGCCATGAATTAAACATTAATAGTGTTACTGTTATTACACGTAAAATTTTCAAGCGACAAAAATCGCCTGCGACTCGTAAGTATTATTATCCACCTGAAACTTATGTATTATCCAAGCATTTCATTGGCTGTTCGGGAAAAGGCTTTTCCATCGTCAAATTTCCAAGAAATCTGGCGGCCCATTTTAAAGGAAATTTCATTCTTAAACTTCTAAACATCCTGTCAGGTTCTGAGAAACATCTGCTATTAGAACTGGGGTTCTATATTATTTTTGTCTTAATATATTATATATTGTATGGGCTGTGTACTGGAATTTCAAAATAACAGTCTTTCCTTATCTAAAACTGGATCTAAGCAGGTGAAAATGTATAGATGGTATGAAGGGGAAAAAGATAGTTGGAGAGGGGACCTTTGAGAATGTTTTGAGATGTCTGTGGAAGATGGGGAGACAAAAGCATTCCACGAACGAAGAAAAAAGTTTGGAATGGGAGCCAGGTAGAAAACCCAGGAGGGGTTACGTTGAGAGGGAGCAAGGGCTGGCTGGAAGGGAGTCTCTTCTGCTGAAAGGGTAAGTTTTTGAACGTAGCGCGCAAAGTGGACGAGTGTTCCTGGGGAGAGCTCTGAGAGATAGAGCGTAGAGTTCAGTTGGAGCCGAGAGCGCCAATCGCAAGGTAGTTACTGTGTATAGCTCTTATGGATAGAGCGTAGGGTTGAGAGCCCAGGTGTTATGTGTTATGAGATTGAGATTGATCTCCGACAAAGCTTATTTAACGTGTGTAGAGTGAGAGTGATTTAACGTAGTTTAACAGTACACAGCCAGCATTTACTGTATTCGATTTAATGTTGAACCGGATCACCTATATCCGAGTTTGTAAGTGTAAATAGTGTTTTGTTGTTGTGTAAATAGTGTGTAAATAAACTGTTAATTTAGTTAATTGAAAGCGTTGGTTTTCATTTAAACAATTCTCTCAGTGCGTGACCGATATCACGTAATCATATCGGTGGTGGCAGCATATAAATAACAAGGATTTTCTTTGAAGTTGTGCGGACTAAGAGGAAACTCCGACACATCCCACAATATTACTTTTTACACCGTCGTATAGAGAAAAAAATGTACTTTTAAATGCAATTTGTTTAAAAGCTGTATCTCAATTTGTTTCTGAGTTATTCATTTTTTTTTGTAGTTTTTATTACTTTTTTGTCATAGTGGCAACAGAAGGTATCCATCTCTGTTGAAAGTAAAGGGAAATACATATTACTGTATAGACCAATCAGAAAACGAATAAAATGATGATTAAACCAATAAAAACCTTCAGCTATGCTTTTGATTTCCTACCCTGACGAGGACAATAACCATTTTTCCAAATGGTTAAAAAATCTAAATTTTCTAAAATTCAAAAATTTTATTCAAGTGTGTCGGAAATAGTTCAAAATGTGTTTCGACTTTTCGTTTTGTGAAATATGCGGCAGGTGGCGACACTTCACGGACAAACTTCAAACAATTCTTATAGACCGGACAATTACGCATAATAATCCAGTCTTCATTTGCGTCAGCTGTCTGTGACAATGCAACTGCTTAATATTCCTATAGATGGCAGCACCACAAATAAACTTTGAAAGACTATGAAAGCAGAACTGTTTTGCTGGACTTTGATAGACTCCATTTCAGCAGTGATCAGCAGATTTCCATTGTGAAATGAGTGTTCGAGCAAGAGCCCTTGCTTCTACTAAAGAAACCCTTTCATCTCAGTCTAGGGCGTATCTCTTGAGTGACAAGGACATATGTTTCTGTCTGTCACTTCATGCATTCGCTTTTCGGGAAGCTAACTTTGGCTCTCAAGAATGCAACACATATTTAATCAAGATAAGCTAAAATTGTATATATTAACCAAGTACATATTAACCTATTAGTCAAGAAACGTAGAGTGCATTAATAATTGTATTTTATTAAAGATAATAATCTCGTTTAAAGTCAAAAGCCTGGATCACTGTTATTACATAAACACACTCACTAACGCTTCAATAAAATACCTTTTTCAGAGTTAAAATAGGATAAAGTGGATACAGAAACTTCCGTGATACTCTGAAGATCCAGCGCTTTCACCTATACAGGTAAGAAGAATTATTTTCTCTTACAAACATTCTGCATTTCAAATTAACTTTCAATTAAAATAATTTAGAAAAATATTAAATGAAAGAACAGCCTTTATTGTAATATGAATTCACGCCTTTGAAAACTTATAGATTATGATTACTGAAAAAGTGAGAAAAGAAAAGGCTGTAAAGTAATTGATTGTTATTGTTGAAAATAGTACTACTGAAATGCATATTGATTATATTGAATATAATAAATAATATTGATCAATATTGAAAATTTGAAAATATATAAAAACGAAAAAAAAATTCTTGAATATATTATATATATATATAAAGTGATACAATATTGAGTATATATATACGAAAAATTTTTTTTTCTTGAATATATTATATAAATATAAATGACCTGCTGATAAGAAATATTTCAAGTATATAAAGAACCATTATATAGACAGTAATATTACATTGTGTATGATAGTGTGGCATTAATAAGAAAATACATATATATACAATACGCATAAAATATAGACATTGATATTTTATTAATATTATGTGTGATAGTGTAACATTGGTGAACAAATATACATAAACAATACGCACAAAAAATATAGATAATTAAAAAAAAATAGGGTAGAATCTAACGATAAGCCATGGCAATTTCTGCAGCAAAGGAAATATCCCTGGTAGAGAAACTTTCTAATAGCAATTATGATCTTTGGGCTTTTCGCCTAGAAATGCTACTAACCAGAGAGGATCTCTTTAGTTACGTCATCGACACGCCCCCACTCACTCCAGACGATACTTGGCGAAAAAAAGACGCCAAAACCCGTGCCACAATAAATTTATTCATAGATGACTCTCAGATTGTCCACATCCGGCATTTAAAAACTGCCAAGGAAATCTGGGATACCCTTAAGCGAGTCCACCAAAGATCCACCTTATCCTCTAAGTTGTTTCTGTTGAGGAGACTCTATTCAAAAAAGTTATGCGACGGTGGAAATATGAACCAACATATCAACGATATATTAACTTTACGCGACAAATTATACGCCATTGGGGAAGAAATACCCGAGACTCACATTGTTGCACTTTTATTGTGCAGTCTACCTAAATCCTATGACCCCTTAATTATAGGTCTTGAAGCTCGAAACGAAAGTGATTTAACTTTAGAATTCGTAAAGAATAAATTATCTGATGAATACAGACACAGGAGTGAGAATCAGGGAACAAATTATCACGCGCGTGAAACTGCATATAAAGTAACAAACAAAAACAAAATTAAAAAATACTGCGGTTACTGCAAAAAGCAGGGGCATACAATAAATGAGTGTTATCTCCTGAAAAATAAAAACCAGCACAATAATTACGCAAGAAATGACTGGAACAGGAGCAAAGCATTCAACAATCCGAACAACTATAGAAATAACACGAATAGTTACAAAAATACCCAAAATAACCCCAAGGAAACCTCGAATTTTTGCTTTGGAAGCAAGGCTGAAGATAGTGATAATGAAAAAAATTTGATTCCCCCCAATGATAACAAATCCTCAGAAAAAAAAATTCCTGAAAACGAACAAGTGACCGCGAACAGAGCACAAACCTCGGTGGAAGATACTTTTATAATTCACTCTGGATGCACAAGGCATGTTGTAGCTACGAAACACAACTTACAAAACTTTATGCCAGGAAACTTTGGCGAAATAACCATAGCGAACGGAAAGCGGCTATGTTCACAGGGTCTGGGAGACGTGAATATAAATACAGACTCACGAAATTCCATAACTCTTAAAAATGTACTATATTGTCCCGAATTGCAAAGTAACCTTTTATCTGTCAAAAGAGCCACAGAGAATGATATTAAGGTAATATTTGAAAAACAGAAATGCTCATTTGTAAAGGATAGCCAAACAATTTTAACGGCAAAATTAAATGATAATTTATATGAGTTAGAACCCAAAAATGACTACGGATATAACGCGCAGACACAAACATCTTGTGACAATAAAAATTGCATATCCATTTGGCACAAAAGGCTAGGACATAAAAATTTCGAAGCGATAAAATATCTCACAAAACACAAACTAGCCGAGGGTATAGAAATACACAATTGTAAACATGAAACGGTTTGTAAAGAATGTATTGAGAGCAAACTATCAATCGCACCCTACCCCAAATCCGCCACTAACAGATCAAAGGAAACATTAAATTTAATTCATTCAGATTTATGCGGGCCGATGCGATCGCCAACATTCAGTGGGAAAAGATATTTCATAACCTTTACCGATGACTATAGCCGATTTACAATGATATATTTAATTTCGCATAAGTCAGAAGCCATAACAAAACTTAAAGAATTTGTAGACCTGACGAAGAACAAATTCGGAAAAACTATAAAAGCGATCAGATCCGATAACGCGAAGGAGTATCTGGGAGATAGTTTTGAAAGTTACCTGACAGAAAACGGCATAGAACGTCAGTTAAGCGTACCATATTGTAGCCAGCAGAACGGCGTTGCCGAACGTCAAAACAGAACTATAGTCGAAATGGCGCGCACCATGTTATCTGACGCGAATTTACAAAACCACTTTTGGGGCGAAGCCGTACTTACAGCGACATACCTCATAAATCGGTTGCCCACCAAGGCAAACGAAAACACTAGAACGCCTTACGAGCTGTGGAATAACAGAAAACCTAATTTATCGAATATACGGACCTTCGGATGTAAGGCATATGCCTATGTCGAGGAATCGAAGAGATCCAAATTTGACAAAAAGGCCGTTCAAGGTATTCTATTAGGATACGATAACCGAAGCAAAGGGTACAGAATACACACAGGGGGGAACAACGTAATAATATCGCGAACGGTAAAATTCTTTGAGAACGGAGTAAATGAAGATGACGAAAACGAAAATGACGCGAAGACACCTACTGAAATAGTAGAGATTGAGCTAGATAATGACGAACAAAATTAAAACAATACTCCGCAGCAAAGCACCGCTGAACCGCGGAGATCACCGAGAAATAACAGAGGTGTCCCCCCTAACCGCTACGGGATAAGTGCGAATGTCTGTAAAGTACAAGATCCGAAAAACTGGGAAGACGTAAACAACATCAGAGACGCTAAAATTAAAAACAAATGGATTGAGGCCGCGAATGAGGAAATAAAGTCATTAAAGAAAAATAATACTTGGGAACTGGTGAACCCCACACCAGGAAAACGCACCATAGGGTGCAAGTGGACATTTAAGACAAAATATAATGCACGCGGAGAAGTAGAGAGGTACAAGGCGCGACTCGTCGCGAAGGGTTACTCTCAAAAGTACGGAAGCGACTACGATGAAACATACGCACCAGTGGTAGCGCACACCACAATCAGAAGCTTCCTAAATGCCGCCGTGTATAAAAATTTAAAAGTTACTCACCTGGATGTAAAGACAGCGTTCTTACACGGAGATTTAGACGAGGAAGTCCTAATGACGCAACCCGAAGGATATGTAGTCAAGGGGGAGGAAGAGAAAGTATGCAAACTGAGAAAAGCAATATATGGCCTCAAACAAGCCGCAAGGGCTTGGTACATAAAAATCAATAAGTCGTTAAGAAATTTAAATTTTAGAGAGTGTGATTCAGATCAGTGCTTGTATAAAAGGAATAAAAATGGGGACATTTCCTATATAATCGTATATGTAGACGACATTTCAGTCGCCGCAAGCGAAGAAAACACACGCAAAATACACGCAGAGTTATCTAAGGAATACGAAATAAAGAATCTTGGGGAGGTATCACAATTTCTTGGGATAAATATTAAAAGGCTAGACAACGGAAACCTTGAGCTAGACCAAGAAAATAAAATCGATGAAATAGCGGAAAAATTTAAATTGTCAAACTCTAAACCAACATACACACCCATGAGCACGGATTATTTCAATACAGACGCACACAGCGAACCGCTAAATGATAACAAACAGTATAGGCAGGCAGTGGGAGCACTCCTGTACGTAGCCACGTTGACCAGACCAGACATTGCTGCTTCGGTGAACATTCTGGGAAGGAAAAACGAAACTCCCAGAAAGGCTGACTGGGACGCTGTGGAAAAAGTAATAAGATATCTGCGAACCACAAAGTACTTACGACTAGTTATAGACAAAGAAAAGCCACCCATACTAACAGTTTATTGTGACTCTGACTGGGCAGGAGATCGAGAAGACAGGAAGTCCACAACCGGGAACGTATTAAAATTAGGAAACAATCTCCTGTCCTGGACATCACGAAAACAAAACTGCGTGGCTTTGTCCACCGCAGAGGCAGAATACATATCCGTTTCAAACGCGACTCAAGAAATTCAATGGATAATCAATCTACTAAAAGATTTGGAACTACACCAGACTTTACCGATTACCATCTACGAGGACAATACCGCCTGTATAAAGCTGAGCGATAATGAAAAACATCAATCTAGGGTGAAACATGTGTCTATCAAATACCATAATGTGAGACACTTGAAAGAAAACGGTGTCATTACACTAGTGTACTGTCCTTCAAAGAGAATGATCGCCGATGCCCTTACCAAACCAATCCCCAAACCTCACTTCGAACACCTAAGGAATCAACTTCAACTTCTCCCACCACAAGACTCAGTCCAAAAGGGGGAATGTCGGAAATAGTTCAAAATGTGTTTCGACTTTTCGTTTTGTGAAATATGCGGCAGGTGGCGACACTTCACGGACAAACTTCAAACAATTCTTATAGACCGGACAATTACGCATAATAATCCAGTCTTCATTTGCGTCAGCTGTCTGTGACAATGCAACTGCTTAATATTCCTATAGATGGCAGCACCACAAATAAACTTTGAAAGACTATGAAAGCAGAACTGTTTTGCTGGACTTTGATAGACTCCATTTCAGCAGTGATCAGCAGATTTCCATTGTGAAATGAGTGTTCGAGCAAGAGCCCTTGCTTCTACTAAAGAAACCCTTTCATCTCAGTCTAGGGCGTATCTCTTGAGTGACAAGGACATATGTTTCTGTCTGTCACTTCATGCATTCGCTTTTCGGGAAGCTAACTTTGGCTCTCAAGAATGCAACACATATTTAATCAAGATAAGCTAAAATTGTATATATTAACCAAGTACATATTAACCTATTAATCAAGAAATGTAGAGTGCATTAATAATTGTATTTTATTAAAGATAATAATCTCGTTTAAAGTCAAAAGCCTGGATCACTGTGATTACATAAACACACTCACTAACGCTTCAATAAAATACCTTTTTCAGAGTTAAAATAGGATAAAGTGGATACAGAAACTTCCGTGATACTCTGAAGATCCAGCGCTCTCACCTATACAGGTAAGAAGAATTATTTTCTCTTACAAACTTTCTGCATTTCAAATTAACTTTCAATTAAAATAATTTAGAAAAATATTAAATGAAAGAACAGCCTTTATTGTAATATGAATTCACGCCTTTGAAAACTTATAAAGTGAAATTTTTCCTGCAAAAATTGTATGCGAAATTTTAAAGCATCAACAACAATTAGCTAATAAAGCAGTAGAATGAATCCTTAACTGGTGATGAGCCTTAAATTTAAAATAGAAATTGAGACCCGCAACTTTTCCTTATATTGAAATTCATAAACAAAACATCTGTTCTTCAAAAAACAATGGTATACCAATAATTTTTTTCAGACATCAACTAGCAACAGTATGTACTTTTTAATGCTTAATAAATATATTTTACGTTTCAATTGCATTTTTCCATTTTAAAAAAATCATAAAACCTTACCCTCTTTTATGCACGGGAAGATAGTCTCAACATTCGCGATTTTGACATTTGCGGAGGTTTCCGTGAACCTAACCCTCGCGAATGTTAAGGGTTTACTGTACAAAATAAAATAATCTCCGAATAAAACTGCAGAAATGATGTTTGAGACCGCTGATCTTCAGAATTACTAGTTTCATTACTACTATAAATTTAATTAATATTACAATTATATTTTCTTTTGTCAGAGATGAATAAGCAAACGTTTATGACAGGAAATAATTAACAACTTCTGTAACTTAATTGTTTTACATGGGGATGGATTGAGTTATATGAGTCCATCTTTTGCCTAATCCCTTAAACATTATTGTCTGCTTCCTGATTTGTTTTATTGATTATCAGATTATAAAATATGCAAGGCAGAATTATAAAAAAAAATAATTTGATTAAAATATTGAATACTTTATTTACCACACGAAATTACATAAAAGCAGTCGTTTATAAAAATGTTGGCGTTATTAAATTCTTGTAAGAGCAATTTAAAAATTAAATTTGATTACTTAGGTTTTCAGTTAAGTCAAGAGATTTCATGAACTATGAACCTTTCACTAAAATTTAATTTTTAGCAATGTATACATGGCGTGTCCATTACTGAAAATTGACTAATTAAGCATTCCAGTAATGGACACGGTTCTTAAAACCTTAAAAATAAATTAAATTTTCTAAATAGCCATTAGTGTGTAAAATTCATTTTTTTTCTATTAGTATCAAAACAAAAGCATTCAAAATTTCCAAAAAAATAAAAGACAAATAAATTTATTAAGTGAAGCCAGCTCTTAGCATGTTCGTGAAGATTTTCACTGAAAGACAGTGGAACATCGAAACGTTTTCTGTTTCCTGATTGGTTTGATGCAGAGTGTCAACAATAACCCTAACCCAGATTATAAAACGTGCAAGGTGTAGTTATGAAAATATAATAAAAGCTAAATTTTTATGAGTTATTTTTTATAAACGAAAAACATTGAAGGGTGTCCATTACTGGAAGGGTAATCATTACTGGAAGGGTATCCATTATTGGCACATCTACTCTATATATATATAGGTGTTTCGTAAAAGCTGGGCAACATTTTAAGAGGTGATAGTGCACATCCAAACAAACAACTTTTATCAAAGAATGCATGGTCGAAAATAAAACGCAAAGCTGTTGGCGCATTTGGAAATTTGATCCATGCAAGCATTAAAGCTTCATTCCTGTTGGGAATTATCGGGAGAAAAACGACACTACATACAAATGTGAGATGGGGAAGAAGAAGAAGAACGCATGCCCAAAATTTCGCCTGGATTAATACATAAAAATCGCTGATACGAGTGTGCAACTGTCAACGGTAGGGACGTATCGAAAGATGTTGTCGTTCACTTTTAGGAAAAAGGCTGTTGTGCATTATCTAAGGAACTGCAAATGGAAGTGGTTCATAGGCTCAATGCTTGTACGGAGAGTGGTTTCCCAATAGGTGGTTGTCACTAAATCATTCTTTGTCGGGTTTCACCTCGTATAACAACATCACCTTTGGCACCCTCTAGCACCTTTACGTTTGATTTCCGACCATGCATTCTTTGACGAAAGTTGTTTGTTTGGATGTGTACTATCCCCTCTTAAAATTTTGCCCATCTTTTATGAAGCACTCTGTATATTACATACATTCAAAATACATGCCTTTAACACATTTTATATAAAATACAATAAAATAAAAATAATAAGGTATAAGATATAACACCATAAACCAAAGTACTTCATTTCACTTTCAAAGTATAATTTACACCCGCAGAAAATAAAAAATGACATTGGCGAGATTTGAGCACTTCTAACGTAAAAGTACCAAAAAATATTAAATGATATTGAATATTTCAATATTTGTATTAAACTTGTTCGATTGATTTAATTGTATATTTTAGTTACTAGTTATTAAATAATTTTTTTTTTTTAGTTTAAGCACTTTAGTCATATATTTATGAGAAAATAACTAAGTGAAATTGAATGTTACTATACTGAAATAATATAGGATATATTAAATAAAATAGTATAATAAGTGTAACTAGTGAGACAAATCTCTTCTCCATAATAAATTTCTAAAAAATTTTTTACCTCATTTTTGAGTTACTAACGAATTTATAATATTTGATCTCATGTGTAAATATTATTTTTATCGTCCATTTTATCTTTATACGGAAAACATAATTAAAAACATTAACTTCACATAATAATGAAAACTGGAACAAAAAACAATAAAGTATTTACAGGGAATCAATATTTACACATTAACATAGTGCGAGCAAACTTTTAACTCAAAAGTATACATGAACAACTTTATTAAACTTGTATTCGAAAAAATTTTTTACAGTTCAAATCGCAAATTTTATCGTCTGCGCGCCAAAGAATCTGGCATTGAAATTACGACATGTACATTTTTAATAATCTTAAATTCAATTAGAATTTTTTATTACAAATCATAAAACGAACCAAACGAACATTAATTATAATATTTTATAAAAAGTTTATTTTATTTGAATCGCATTAAAGCAAATGTACAAATACTATCACCAAAAGAATATAAATAATTATTGTAGAATAATTTATACGAAAAAGGAGGACACAAATCGCGCCTAAATATTGGTCACCACAGAGATTCAAATGAAAATTATTGGAATTTTTAATTTCAGTAATTTACATTAATTTTGAAGACAAATTACTGAAAATTTCAATTTTAGTAATTTACATTCATTTCGAAGACAAATCTCTGAAATTTTCATTTTCAATAATTTACATTCCTTTTGTAGACAAATCGATACAAAGTTCTTAATGTTAATGTAACAGTACTGCCTAAAGGGAAATATACATTAAAAAAATAGTTTGAGGATATAAAAAATGGCACACGTTTAATAGATAATTAAAACTATACGTTTTACACACACATATGTAGATAGATATATAGATAGATAGATATAGAAATGTATCGATATATATATCGGAAACATTTAAAAAAAACTTGTAACAATAACAATATTAAAAAAAAAAAATAAGGTCGTGTACTGGATATAACTTTCAGCGTTTTCTCCTTATAGTTGTTTTTAAATATAGGTAAAAGAGTAAATAGCTATTTATGTATTTCTGACATATGAACAATTCTAGCAATAATTTATTGTTTGTACTTTGAAAGAAAATTTTTATGCATTTTTTATGAACAATCTATTAAATTTGTTAATCCACCTTTGCATTGCGTATGCTATTTCTTTTTTATTATACATAATTGATATTAAAAAAACAGTCTCGGTCAATATTATAAAATTATATGTATGTTACTATTTTTATCATTATTATTATTAACATTTACTGTTATTATTAACAATTATTTTTAACATTTTTGAATAGCATGCAATTACAAATATTTTTCTTATTTTAGAATCTTTATTATTATTCGTTGTAACATATTAAAATAACTGTAAATAAAAACATACATTTATTTTACTTAAATAGGTGTCACAAATAAAAATCAATATATGTTGACATGTTTCGGTTTAATAGTAAAAACCGTATTCATAACATACACAAATAAAACACACATAATAAAATAACTGGTTAAGTGTTTTTAATACATAAACAATTTTAAAAATAATTTATTTTTACAGTTTAATATTATATCTTTAAAGCGAATTCATATAATTATTATTTTTCCATTTTTGGTATGTTTATTTGTCAACTTTTGTAATGCATATGTTATTTTTGTTTCACATACATAATAGATAACAGATGCACAAATAAATAAAAATGTTAAACAGTCCTCATCATTAATATAAAATTGCTTGTATGAATGTTTATCCGCCATTTCTCTTTCAATTCATAGCATTTTTGCATAATTTTCTTAAAGATAACGAGCAGAATTTTAATTTTTAAGCTAAATTTTCGCACTTAATTGATAAACAAAAGCATAAAATAAAGAGTAAATTTGCATAATAATAATAATATCTTTCCTTTTTTTTTTCAAGTTTTGAATTGTCAAATTCAATCAAAATATTCTTATCTTACAAAAGACAGAATTTTAAAATGCTTTGTAGATCTTTATCTAAAATTAAATAAACAAAGCACAAACAAAATAAAAAGCTTAATATATTAAAAAAAAATATTTTAAGTAATTTCCGGTTTGTAGTTGCAGAAATAAAAGAATAACGATTCTATTACTTTTTTTTTCATTAAGTTCGAAATTATTTTTATGATGTTTGAACATTTTGAAAATGTTTCCAAAAAATAAGAAATTTAAAAGCAGGAAATGGAATAAATTTTAATTTAGGATTCTATAACGAAAGTATAAAGGACAAAAAAAGCTTCATTTCTATAATTAACATTCTAAAACGACTAGTGGTAGAACTGCAAATTAGTTAAAACTTTTAATCTTATTTAATAGAAAATTTATTAATTTAAATTGCATATTTTGATACCTTTTATTTATCTTCGTGATTATGTACTATTTAGATAAGATCTTTTTAGATTAATAATAGTTGAACATATATATATATATATATATTTAACGAATACATTTAAAATAAAAATAAAAATGCTAAAAGTAATATTTTTTATTTCATGTTAATGATAATAAGTGATTTTCTAAGTGATTTTCTTATATAATTAAATGATACATTTGTTTAAATTACACTGACACAATTATTAAACAGAAAAAAATCATAGCCAGATATTTTGAAATAATTTATAAGAAAACTTAATGCATAGAAGCGAGTTGAATTATACATTGGAACAAGAATATAAACGCAAATTAGTGAAATTATCAGCTACATTAAGTTTCATACAATTTCATAATAAATCAAGGCAAATTGCTTAACTTTTTAATAGGTGATGGGATATTTGTTTACCTCTTAATTTTAAATGCTGTAATTTTTCCAACTGAATGAAAAAGTGTCTGGGGCGGGATTTGAACCCAGAACCTTGATTTAAGTTGGTAACGACCTCTCTACTAAGTAATCGTGGACAAATCCACTGGACACATTTTACACATTTCACTTTACTTTAATCAAGATTTGTACAAGAATTTTTAAACACAATTTTACTTTTATAAATTAGGTGAATAAAATTTCGTGAAATTGTATTTCCAAATTTACAAATAAAATTTTGCGAAAATTCTTGCATGAATTCAACATTGCAGAAACATAATTATTTGCCCTTGAAAGACTTACTGTGATTGAAACATTTCTACTTAAAAGAACATATCTTATACCAAAACAAGTCAGAAATTGTACGTCAATTGTGGCAATTCTTAATTGAATTCATTCTGAATACAGTATGACCTCGAAAATCCGGCATCATGTTGGCTTAGACTAAGCCGGATTTTTGAAAATTTTGCATTTCTGAAAGAATGTCAAAAGTATTTCCGACATTCTTAATGGTACTTTTATGCATAATTTATTTCATATTTATTTGGGAAAAAGAGAAAATTAAATATTTAAAAAAAACTCATTTAATTGATATTTCTATGCTACAATAAATAAGTAAATGAGTAAATAAAAATAAACAGTCAAGTCAAAATTTAATTCATAGCCATGTCATATTTATATGAAAAAAAGAGAAAATTAAATATTAAAAAAGAACTTACTTTAATTGATATTTCTATGCTACAATAAATAAGTAAATAGGTAAATAAAAATAAACAGTGAAGTCATAATTTTAATTCATAGCCAGGTGATATTTATATGAGAAAAATAGTAAATTAAATATTTAAAAAACAATTACTTTAATTGATATTTCTATGCTATAATATAAATAAATAAGTAAATAAAAATAAACAGTGAAGACATTTCTTCTGGAGTAATTTCTGAAACATCAATGTCAATTTCTTTGCTTCATTTTTTTTTCGGCCGTTTTTTAACAATTTTTTCTTGGATTTTATATAAGTGAAGAAAGAATATTGCAGTTCTACCCTATCAGGAAGTGAGTGAAAAATCGATTACAATGTAGCAGAAATGAATCATTAGTCTTAACCCATTCGCGCGATAATCATTTTGTAAATATTTTGGACAAATGTACACAGATGATGCAATGTAGGAAAAACAAACAAACAAAAAAAAATACTTAACAAGTCGGACATTGTTACGTCAAACGTGGCAAATGATGTGTGTTCGTACTTTAACTAGTTTTATAAGTATTCAGGTCTTGGTGCAATAGCAATTGCACTCTTATGCAAAAATACATGAATGAAAAATTTATTACGATTATATATATTAAATTCAGTAAAACTAAAATAATAGGACTCCATCTTAAATAGGACGTAATTACTAAGGCAACCTAGAATCATTACCTATCATGGGGTATAATTGAATTAATTACATGTGAAAATATTTAATAGAATGAAGAAAACTTTTATTAATAGCTTTTTGATTCGATTTTATTAAAATTTGCAATAACTCGACAAAATTTTGCAACGATTATATATATTAAATTTCAAACCATTCGGTTGGGTAGTTTTTGCGTTGATATACTCGGACCAGACGGCGGCTATAGGTTCTACGTATTTATATAATTATGAACGCACTTAAAATGTCTGAAGATTTAAATAAACGTTGCCACGTTTTAAATAAAATTAAAACTATATGTTGAACATGTCTGATTTTCATTTGTAATCATTTATTCAAATGTCTCTTTATTCTCGTTAAAATATTCTCTTTATGGTCTCATTTATTCAAAATAAACTTATCTTATAAAACAGACACTTTAAAATGCTCTAACTGATAACAGATATAATTAAACAAACAAAAGTACAGTTGTAGAGAAAAAGTTAATACATGAAAACAAATTATTTTAAGTAATTTCCGGAGTGTAGTCGGATAAAGGAAAGAATAATGAAATGATAAACGTTTTCTGTAGCTAACTTTTTTAAGGTCCAGATAATTCTTTTTATAAAGTATGGACAGCTTGAAAATATTGCTTAAAGATTGGAATAGAAAAATGACGAAATAAATTTTAATTTAGGATTTAATAAAGAAAGTGTAAGGGAAAACTGTGGCGTTTCTTTAACCTTTTCGGCCCTGAATTTTTTTCAGTTTGGGGTTTAAAATCCCTTTTACGCTAATAAAATTAAAAGTAACTAACCAATCACGAAAGTTAGGGTTTACTGAAATTTAACGAATATGTTAGTTTCTGAAACCTAACGAATGCAATTATTCCGCGTCCTTTGCATATGACAATAGTCGAAGGAAGAATTTTTGAAGATGTTTGGAAAATGTCGTATTACAACAGGATTTAAAAGACATAAAAACATACTAGTATTTTGTATTGTTTATCACAAATTATTCATTCGGAAAAGTAGTCCCTAATTTAAGTCTAAACCCTTTCGACCCTGACTTTTTTCTTAAAGTCCAAAAAAATTAAAACTCTTGTCAACTTTTTTGTTTTTTTACTATTTCAACGCTAGACGGCGCTACTTGTCCACTAAAAAGTCAAAATATAGAATGCACATATGTGATTATGAGGTTTTTACGTATCTGCAAAACGTTATTTATAGTTTAAAGCATTTTAAAAGTAAAGAACACATATGTGACTGCCAGGGCCGAAATGGTTAAATAGATTCCTAATAATGACTAATGCAGGAGGAACTGCATAATCGCTAAAGCATTTAAAGAACATTTGTGAGAAAATTCTTTAAATAAAATGGAATATTTCCATACTTTTATTCATCTTAGTGAGTTTTATTTTAATAATATTTAAATTATTTGAAATTTTTTATCACAAATTATGAAGTAAATTTTGAACATAATACAGGGTTTACATAAAGGGATGTCCCAGTTTCAGTGGATTGTAATAGTATAATTTAGACTATTACAACAAGTCATACATCAAATTGAAGGTAAACTAACCTAGTTTTTCTTAGAAATGTTCACTATGTGCACCTTTAATTATCCGGCACACATCCAACCTAAAGTCTAATTCTTCCCACACCTCGGTTAACAAGTCCGGGGCAATGTAATCAATAGCCTCTTCAATTCTGTGTCTCAACTCTAGCAAATCATTCGGTAGCGGCAGAACGTAGACACGATCTTTTATAAAACCCCAAAGGAGGGTTTTTTCCCAGTAGTGTACGGTTTTAAATCTTCAACCCAGCAATAACGCTTTACGCTCAGGAGTCGCCATTTTGCGTATATGGCACTGCAAGCGAGTCAATAGCAAAGCAGTACTCGCGCAGGCGCTTATCTAAAACTGTTTGAGTTGCTCTTTATTTGTGAATTTGAACCAACACTCTGCAACGCTTACAGCTGATGCTGTTAAAATTTATACCTGGAACATTCTTTAATGGACATCCTGTATTTTATAAAATATTCACTTTTCTTAAATTGCATGGAACGAAATGTCAAATTTGTGACATAAAAAACATATATTCTAAAATATAAATAACTTTAGAATATATGTTTTTTATGTCACAAATTTGACATTTCGTTCAATGCAATTTAAGAAAAATGAGAAGGCCAGATCGAACAGTTTTATTACCCAGCCGAAAAACCTATTTTAAAATGAAAGGTTAAGGGGTCTCAGGACTCTTGATATTGGAAAAAATAAAAAAAAGACCATTTTCAACATTTAATATATTAAAATGTATAGGATTTAAAAACACAATTTTAAATGGGATGAAAAGTATAAGTACGTTCTTTCATTTCATGTATTTAAAAACTCCAGTGGGCTCCAAATTGTCAGATATTTGTCGAGATGAAAATTGGCATAAAAGCTTACTCGCAGATTTACAAATTAAATTTTGCAACTAGAATGGAATTTTTTGCGCCTAATTACTGTAAAAGCACTTACTTTTGTGAGGCTTTAATTTTCGCGATTTTCGCGAGTCGGTCGTAATCGCGAAAATTTAAGCCTCGCGAATTATTTTTTTTTCCGCCTCAAATAATAATAAAAAATCAGAAATTTTTCACTTATTCAAAATTTAATGATTACAGTTATTTAAATAAGAAATAAGTAGAAATTTTTCTTGAATACTTAACACTATTTCTTTAATACTATACAACTATTTCTTGAATAAAAACAGTAATAGAATTAATAGAACGAACTTTTCGGACAAAAGCAAGTTTCCTAAAATACCTTATGCAAAAGGGATTCTATTTAGGTAGTTTCGGGATTTTTCAACTTTCGGTTCTGTTCATGTAAAATTCGCGAAATTTTCAGCCCGCGAAATCACCGATGTCTTCATTTTCGCGAAAATTACGACTCCCGAAAATAAGTGCTTTTACAGTATACTTCATATTATAATTATTACCTTGAACTTAAATAAATTTGTATTTAATGCATTTCTATATTGTTAATACAAATTTGTATTTAGCTAATACAAAGTCTTGAAAATTTCAACAGTATAATATCCTTAAAAAATATTTTTTTCGAACAATAAAAATGAAATATTTGGTTCAATTTATACAGACTAGCATGAAACAAATGTTTTGAAATTTTCATGAAAAAATATTCAGAAGTTTCTGAGATATCCTGCGCGTTATGCCTAAAAAACGTCATTTTGAGAAGAAAAAAAATTTCTTTCGGAAAGTTACGGAAACGTCGCTTCAGCTATTGAGCAAGTATATTTCTAAAAACCATAACTTCTGTTCTAACAGGAATTTCAAGGAAACAATTATATCAAAATGTTCAGAAAAGATAAAAGTTCAGCATCTAAAATTTAAAATTTCAAAAATTTTGAAGCTTGAGTCCTGAGACCCCTGAAGATAAGCTCTCATACGTGAATCTTAATTATTCATTTAACGTAATTTTAAAGTATTCCCTTTATTTTCCGAATATATACGTTACTAGAACATTATACCTTTTTTTCTTAATACTAAAATTGAGCAGTAAATTTTTACTCTTTAAATAGCTAAAATCTGTGACTATATAAAGCAAAAAATTCTATTAAATTTTAATTTTATCAGAAAAGAATGACAGCTATGAAGAACACGTGATTTTAATTTCATAACTAATTTCTTAATAAATGTTGTCGTTTTTAATGTCCAGTGTTTAAAATTAAGTCTAGCGAAACATTATATTAGCTAAATTATGTCTCTTTGTGCATGTTTATAGCTGTCGTTTTAGCCTTAATAGCGGCAGTAAAATGTTTTGAACCTCCATTAAGTTTTGTAAGCTACATGTCCCAAGGTAAGTGCATAAGTTGATTTAGAAAGTTGTTTTGAATTAATCTCCGAAAACGTTATTTCTCTTAAACATGTTATCTTGGTGCTCAAGTAGCAAAGATTTGCTAGTGTTCAAGCAGCAGTAATCTGTCTAGGTGTTTTATTAGTGATATTACACCCAGCAAACACAGAGCTATCGGTAAGCAATCGGGCGACAGCCGCTTGCCACTACCGGCGGTATTGGTACGATACCGGTTGCCGCTACCGGTTCCGTATCTTTTTTGATACGCCGCGCGAATGTGGCCCGATTCATGAGGCACGCAGACGGTCCGTTATCGGCAGAAAACTATGCCGACATCACGCCGTTAGCTATCCATATGAATGCCGGCCGCAGCCCGACACCAGCTTAAATTGAAAAAAAAAAATCTGTTTTGATGGCGCCATCGTGGAATGTATATTTGTAAGGAACGTGTTTCAGCGTTGGGAGAGGCGGGGTTTGATCCATCGTACTCAGGGACAGGAAGTGGACGCCTTCACCACTCAGCCACTGAGACTTGGTCAGGGGAGGATTATATGCGGTCATAAGGGGAAGACATATCGATAAGTATTGGTTGCCGTTGAAGGTAAGTTGTAGATGGGAAAATTTGAATTTTGAAGTGTTTCTATTTTATTTTTTATTTATTTATTTGTAATTGTCTTACGCGCGTATATTTAAAAGTTAATTTAATATTTAAGTGAATGAAATAAATACCTTAGCGAATTCGTTAAAGCAAACGAATTTAAGAATAATTAAGATATAGATATAATTAAGAATATATATATATTTAAGAATAATTAACTATTAAAAAAATTTTAGAGGTTTTGTTCAGTTAATCAAATTTCTTTTTTAGGATTTATAATGTAATTACATGCGTTGCGTTAATTTACAAAATATATATTTTTAACATGGAAAAATTTATTTTAATAAATAAAACGTTGGTAATTAATAACTTTTAATTAGAATAAGAATTCATTTTATGTCGTTTTGATGATTTAAAGTAGAACATATATTTAATGAGTATGTTTCAATATTAATTTGTTACTTATCAACAGTTTTAATTAAAAAATAAAATAAAAATATTAATTTATATATTTTTTTTTCTTTTGGAAGACAACTTTAAATGGGGGATATTTCTGGATCTTTCTTATAAATTAATGATTGCTTATTAAATAAAATAAGTGAATTTCAGAGGTTTTTCACTTAATACAATTTTCTCTTTAGGAATTATAATGTAATTAAATGTGTTAATTCAAGAAATACATATTTGTAACATAGAAAAACTAATTTAAAAAAAGTTGGTAATTAATTACTTTTAATTAGAATAAGAGTTCATTTTTTGTAATTTGATAATTTTAATGTAGAATATATTTTTAGTAATTATGTAGCAATAATGATCAACATTTCTTAATCATCAAATAAAATAGAAATATTAATTTATCTTTTTTTTTTGTTTTTTTGTTTTTTTTTTGTTTTTTTAGAAGTGTGAGATTTCTGAATCTTTGTTTTAAATTTTAATGCTAAAAAGTTGGGTAGTTTTTTTTTATATTTTTATAGCTTGTATAATAATTTTAAACACTTTTTAATAATTTGATTTTTAGATAAAAAAAGAAACATAACTATTGCTTTTAAAATGAATATAATAGCTAGAAAATAAGTTCAATTAATTTCTGAATATTTTTTTTCTACGATTAAGTTTATAATGAATAATAATTTTAAGGAGCGATTTAAAAAACTCTTGATGATTCAAATAATTGTAAGTGCTTTATAAAATGAATTCAACAACAACTTTTTTTAAATAAATAAATATAGGCTATTTTTGACATTTATTTTGTTTATCACTGTTAGAAGTTTGTATGAAATACATGAAATATACATATCTTATCAAAACTGAAACTCAAACCAAACTAAGAAAAAGAAAAAAAAGTGTCGGCTAAGACTAAAAATTCCGAATTCGGACCGATTTTGGCAAATCTGATCGGGCCACTATCAGAAATCACATATCGGTCCTGTGTCACTTGCCGGCGTAAGTCGTTTGCCGATATATAACCATAAGGGGACCGATTACGGTAACCGGCAGTCGAAAAAGCAGATTCTTATGTTTCAATTGCCAACATGCTGCCGACGCTTCGCCGAAACCACTGTGCCTATGCCGACACTTAACCGACAGTGCCAGCTGCGGTCCGATCGTGTGCCGAAAGGTATGTGTTTGCTGGGCAAATTACTGAAATTGCTTGAATTAATGTAATCAGAATTAATGTAATCAGAATTAATGTTATCGAAATTATTTTTATTAAAGTAATTATTGAGAAATATTTACAGATATACACGACAGGGCTGTTGAAGTGGGGCCCGCGCGTGCCATTAAGCATTTCAAGGTTCTCTTAATTATTGTTATTTTTTTATATGTAAAAAACCATTTTAATAGATGCTCTGCTTTAACAACTTCCAAAGTCTACTTCGTCAAGCATACGACTGAGTACCTTTTTGAAAAATCGTTTTTATACTTAACTTTTCTCACTCAATCGCAAATTTTCAACAAAACTATGATATCTTTTAAACTATACAAACTAACAATCACACTATTTCTGACCTGTATATTTATATGCCTAGTATACTCTAGTAGTAAAAATAGGAATATTGTGAACTAGCAAACCTTCGCCCCCTTTCCTGATCAGTTTTCCGAACGACTTTCAAAATGAACGAAACTAGGGTTCGGGTTCAACTGTTTTCGGCAGCGTAACCTATGGAGACTACGTCACCTCCAGTCTCAAATCAAGCGTGTTTTTGTTGTTGTTTTGTTTTTTTTCCACTCAGAATAAAACGAAAATTTTAAGCACCGTTGAGACGATTTGGTATCTTCCCAACTTGACTTTAATCATGGCAGTAACAAACTTTACTGAGGAGTCCTATAAAAATCTAAAATTTGTCGGTTCAAACTTCAATGCAAGATTTTTTCGCATCATTAAAGGCTCGAACGGGGTAGCTAGAAGAACAATAAATTGTAAGTTTAACAACTTATTGATTTATTCCAAATTCTTGCATTGCAAACGCATTTTTTTGCTAATGTTACATGTATGTAACATAATCCCTAAATACAATAGAATATGTTCATTAGATTTTGGGGGATTTTTATTACTTATCATTTTTTGCTGATCTAAATGTACCTCGACTTACGTCGTTTTCGACTTCTGTCGCTTGGCTTGGAACGAATTACTGACGTAAGTCGAGGTATTACTGTACCATGAAAATATATTGTTTTTTTTTTTTTTTTATCTGTTTCCCAAATAAATTGTTCTTTAAAAAATAAATTACATAGATTAGGAAGTTACAAGGAATTTAAGGTCTAATTTAGCTTCCGATCAGTTTGCGCTTTCAAAGAGGAAAAAACACGTGGTCGTGACGTGCGTCATATGTAAATCTCCTAAAAGTCCATCTATATCATAAAACAGAATATGTGCGTCGGCAACGTTGATGTCTTAACGAGGCGAACAACAAGGTGGTTAAAATGTGAGAGTTACAACAATGTAGAGTTACAACAGTGGGGAGCTAATTTTTCAATTAAGATCAAACAACCGCAATGTTGTCTCAAAGGTAATAACTAAAAAATCACATAAAAAAATTAAATAAAATAACTAATAAAAATCCAAAATCGGGCTTCGGGGTGCATAACTACAAATATAGAAGTATCTTCCTGTCAATCTTGCAGCAGTCTTTTCTAAACAGAGTGAATACACACTCACACACAAACTTCTATCTTTAATATTAAAGATATTTTTGAAAAATAAATAACTTATAAAAGACAAAAGTAATAGCCCGTAAATGAAGTTTACCATAGCCGCCGACTTCTACGAATTTTCGTCAATACTGTTTCCGAATAGTAATCTTCACCTATTTAATCGCTACTAAATAGCATGAAGATTATTATTCAGAAATAATGTTGGCACAGAATTGTAGAAATTTACATATTATCCAAAAGATTTGAATTAATGTCAGCAGTTGTGGTTGTATTTGACACGAGATCTATCATACAGATCATATAGTAGTATTTTCTTTAAAATGTTCTGATAATTCGTATAAGTTAATATCTCAAATGTTACTCGCGTGTTATTACTATGCATTATAGACTAATAGAATATAAAATATAATTAAATATACATATATAATGCTTGTATTTTTTTTAATTATGCAACTAAAATATTATAATTAAATATTTTAAAAAAATTGTTTTATTATTTAAAATTGTCTCTCTTTTGCTAATGAAATGGAAAAAGTTCTTTATTTTAAATTATTAAATGACGTGTGTATTTTTTTTTTTTTTTTTTTTGTATAAAAACTTTTAACAACTTTTTGATTTGTCGTTTTATTTATCAGACTATTGTCCTTTATTTCAAACTTCACGAGATATGTTACAATGCTTTAAAAATAATAAAAGTTTGAGGCAAATTAGTAAATGAAAAACTTTGAAATGGCACAGTAAAATATGAAACTTATGGAAATACTATTCTGTTTTTTTTTTAATTATTGTTATTATTTTTTAACTAGCCGCCCTTGGCGACCAGTTTGGTCTCCTTTAAACATATGCTAAGCATTGTATGAAGTTGCTTTTATAAATAATTTAATTTACTTGCTCAATCCTTAGCCAAATTCAAAGATTCTGATACAAAAATCCTGAACTTGGCATTTTTATGTTAGCCGGGCACAGGTGATAAATTGCCAAACATTGTACCCGTCGTAATTTTTCGTATTTCATTAATTTCATTTAAAATATAGCACTTTCACTCATTTTATTTTAAATGCATAACTTCAAAACTGACATATTTAATATTTATGACTCTCAATTATTGTTTTAAAAAAAGAAAATTAATAAATAATACCATAAACCATGACATTTAATTTCAACATCAAAGCTTTGTTTTAATTTGCCACGTGAAAAATTGTTTATGACAGTCGCATGAAATGGACTACTGTAATACTGATGACATGATATTTACAATATTTTGCAAAGGGACAATATTTGGCGATTTATCACCTGCTCCCGGCTAATATTAAATTACCAAATTGGCCGCTTGGCATACAAAAAGTGAAGCGGTCAACCCGGAACTGTTGATGACAGTCACATGACTTAGGCTATTATTATAGAGATTGTAGACTCAAAATTAAAGATTACAGAATGTTGTGATTTCGAATCGAATGAAAGGAAAACTGAGATACAGCAGTACCCCGACTTACGACACCCCGCATTTACGTCGTCTGTCCTGGAAAAAAATTCTTTAATTAAGACGCACTTTTAACTTTTTAGAAGACTTTTGGTTATATGAAGGGGAACTTTCCCGCGACAGTCAAGTGATAGTGACAAACAAATAAAAAAAAAAAAATCCCCAGAAATAAACCTAGAAAACTCACTCTGCTATTACAAAGGACTTTTAAAAGTAAAAAAGAAGAATTTGTCAGCTCAAACTTCAATGCAAGATTTTTTCGCATCACTAAAGACTCGAACGGGGTAGCTAGAAGAACAATAAATTGTAAGTTTAACGACTTATTGATTTATTCCAAATTCTTGCATTGCAAACGCATTTTTTTGCTAATGTTAAATGTATGTAGCATAGTTCCTAAATACAGTAGAATATGTTCATTAGATTTTGGGGGATTTTTATAACTTATCCTTTTTAGATGACTTCCAAGAAGGGTTATGTGTTTCCCACGTATCTGGGTATGTGGATTTGTTTATACCCGCAAAACATCCCAACGGCTGGATGGATTTTAATGAATGAGGTCTCTATCGATTCGTCTTAGTCGTCCGATGGTTATAGGATAGGTTTTGTTTTTATAAACTCAAAATCGCGGCGGTAAAATACAAAATAGTGGTGGAGACGAAAAAAGCATACGCACCATATTGAGTAGCATATCATTGGGTAGGTCTTTCAAAATGAAAATAATGTTTCATTGACTATTTTACAATCAGAAGCTCCGTTTAAATATTACACAACCTGAAAGTTATGTAGGCAGGATCTCTAGCTTTACTGTAACTCTAACCTTCATAGACATTTATAGGCCTCATCAAAACAGTGTTTATAGATAGGAACTAACAATTAAACACAACTTAAAAGTCATCAATACAAGTAAATAAAAAAAATAGGTAAGCAATATAAAAAATAGTTTCAGATTGATGAGAAATAATTAATTAGGTTGCTTTTTACGCAGTCGTTTTTTTTTTTGTTTTTTTTTTTTTTTTTTTTTTTAATTTTTACTTGTTTGCTTATCTAAATGTACCTCGACTTGCGTCGATTTTGACTTATGTCGCTTGTCTTGGAACGAATTTCTGACGTAAGTCGAGGTATTGCTGTACAAAGAATGATTTAAAGCTTAACATGGCTAATTTAAAGCCTGTACCTAGTGAATATATTTTCCGTTTCAAAATTCGTTCGAAAACAAAAAACTCGCTTTTACTCAATATTAATTTTTCTACAGAATTGTTTTTTAAATCCGAATATGCTCATGAGAAGAGTATTGCTAAAAATACTCCCAAAGCTATTATGTAATGGTAATGATAATAATTTCACATCTATATTATAAAGCAAATAACGTCTGTGAGTAACACTGATAGACACTGACCGACGGTGGCAACGACTTGGCCAATCTCGCATTTTTCGCAAATTTATTAACTTCTGATCATTGTGCATTGTTCAATTTTTACCCCATCGAATAGGAGAGAAAATGTAAGTTGATATGTGCAATTTGTCTGAAAACTTTATTTCAGTTTGTTGATTTTGTACGGTTTTTTTTTTTAAATTAATTTTCATGTATTTTTAAAAACTATACCGCGTGAAGCCTGATTACAGAAGATTAACCCATTTGCTGTATAAAACATTCAGTATATGTTTCTGATAATATTTTATAGCGATTTTAAAACATCATCAATAGCAAATAAAGACATAATTAAAATAAATAAAATAAAATAAAATTAATAAAGCGCAAATTTAACAGATACACTGTAAAAAAAAAATCTGTAGTTCTGCAGATGTAAAGTTACAGAAATCTGTATGTTTACTAAATTTTTATCATACACTCAATTTTCCGGAATATAAAACATTTAGGCAAATTAATTAAAATAGCATGAAACGAGATTATTTATAGAATTCTGTTTTCAAAGATCTGAAATTTCAAATAACATTTGGATCAAATGGGTGAATTTGACGAATATCCAGAGATAACGAAAAAAAAAACTTTTCCAGATGTATAAAATGTGAACGCTGCAGGCACTCTTTGAAACTTATGTATTGTACATTTCAGCTATTAATTTATTCACATTGTTATAATCTCAATGTGACAGAATAATTAAAAGTGTATGAAACGAAATTGCTTCTAGAAATGAGCTTTCAAAGAATCAAACACTCATATAATATATCGATTAAGCTGCGAATTTGTTAGATGAATGGGGAAAAGATATCCAAAAAACATTTTCAGATAAATAGAATTTCATTGCTTGAAGCTTTGTTTTAAAAGTATGCATTGTATATTTCAGGTTGAAATATACGCACATATTTAATTGTTCTTTTAATGTAAATGGATGCAAAAGGCGTTTTAAAATTATTTCAGTAGAATCCAAAGCTTGATTTATATTTTTATTCCATAACTAACTAACCCGCGGATATTTATTCTCTCATCTCAGGGATTGTTGAATATGTTGTTATTAACCGAATCGAAAATTCAGACAATATTTGGATCTAAAAGTGAATTAGTTATCAGAAAGTCTTCAAAAAACTTTTTTTCCGAAAAACAGAATTTCAACACTTGAGGCAGCGTTCATCAATTCCGTATTGTACGTTTCAGTTATTAATTTATGCGCATTTATAATTGCTGTTTGGATATAAGTGGATATAAACGACACTTTAAAAATATTTCTACAGAACTGAAAGTGTGATTTATGTTTATATTTTGTAACTCACCCCCGGATATTTATCCTCTCGTGTCACTGATTTTTGAATAAGTAGAAATTATAAATTTATTATACATAAGTTATTCATGTTTTGAAAAGTCTACAAAAGTATTGATATTTACTTTTAATACCTTTCATAATACAAATCTATGAGATACCACTAATTTAACTTTTGTAGGAAATGTTCAAGAAATTTGACAATCGGCTTTGAAAAATTTCAACAAAACAAAAATTAAAGTTACAGATCATTCCGTGTCGTTAATAATTTAATTTACATACATTTAAATAAAATATATCAATATTATCAAACTTTTAACATCAGGTCTAAAATTAATGTAATAGGAATGACTTTGGGGGTAAATCATTACTTAATCTACCTCTTTATTTTTACCTTTAAAACCTTCTGTGGTAGAACGATACCTCCTATTATTTTAAACTGCCGATTTTGATAGTGACTCGGTGTTACTTAATAATAAATCTGCAGATCAAAGGTCTCAACATCATTTGTGCAAATCGCATTTTTGTTTTTGTTAACTTGATATATCAAATCCTACAATTCGTAATTTCATTTCTTTTATATTACTTTTACTTTGATATAAGTTTTTCGAAGTTTTGGGAAATCTAAATTTTACTCATTGAAACATTAAACAGGATTTCACACAACGATATTCTAGTACTAGTTGTTCTTGAATTTTTTAAATAGATATTTCTTTTCTTTCAAACGTCTAAATATAAAAAAAAGGATGTAATTAAAATAAATATCAGTGTGCTGCAGAGAATTGCTGCATTTTAAAATTTAATTTCAAACTTATTTCACCAGTAAAAATTATATGTAAGATTTGCGTAATGAATGAAGTTTACAGAGATTTTCAAATAGTAAATTTAATATAGTCCCTGAATGGAAGCGGTTTCCGCTGGAGTCCTGCATCGTGTAACCCGATTTTACCCGAACTGTTCATCGTTGCGAGTCAGGTTCGGGTCGGGTAGACTCTAATTGTTTCAGATAAAAAACTATACACGGTGATTTCAAAAATTTACAAAATGACATAGCATATCAGGCATACAAGAAGAATGAAAAATCACATAGGAAAATGGGGTCGTAAACCACTTATTTAGTCACAAATACAGGGTGCTTCATCCTAACTCAGTTTGGATTGACGGTCATAACTTTTAGAAAACTGAAGAATATTATAATAAAACATTTAACAGACATTCTCATCTTTGTTGTAAATGTAATAACACCAAACAGAAGTAATAGAAGATTGCATTATGCGCGCCAGCAGTATGCACTTGAAGCCCCACATTTTGGACTGTGATTATCAATTCATACGGTATCATCGATTGCTTGAGCAGACTTGTTTTTTCCAGATCTTTTCGTGATGTTATCACATTTCACACAAAAGAAGGTACCTATTGTTGCATTTTCATTACAATGTTTTCATTTTCTCGAAATTATTACCATCAACCCGGGTTCAGTCAGGATGAAACACCCTTTATTTGTGACTAAATAAGTCGTTTGATACCCTATTTTCCTATGTGATTTTTTATCCTTGTTGAATACCTGATTTTCCATGTTATTTTGTAAACGTTTTATTTTTTAATCACCCTGTATATTTGAATATGAATGAGTCCTTGCATGTTTGCCTTTTTCTGCATGAAAAAAAATAATAATAGAAGTATGATTGTAGATTAATTTTTGATATTTAAATTATTGATCAATTTTCTTAGATTTTGGCTTTTGAAGTGGGATTTGAGTCGATGAGACAAATTTTGTGGTCTTCGACTCGGGTTTCGAATTGACTTAAGCAGAATTTTCAAGTTCGGATTAGATTCAAACCGACCAGTGCAGGATTTTAATTTGGTCTCGGGAAATTTTCCAAAAATTGCACACTACTAGGCCAGGAAGAGTTTGAGGTGTTGGTTTGTGTATAAAGATTTCATCTCCTAATGTGGTAATTTTTTTAATGTTTTCTTTTTCAAATTATAAAATCTCCAAAATTAAAAAAATTATTTTTTTCATATGTTTGTGTCTCTTATTTGATATATTTTCGAGAAAAAAAACAAAAAAAAAACAACAAAAAACAAAAAAAAAAAACACGTTAATGGCTCTTGAAAAATATTCCCCTTTCCGTCTTGAATTTCATCTCCAAATATGGTAATATCTTTAATATTTTCTTTTTCAAATTATAAAATCTCAACTATTAAAAAATATATTTTTTTCATAAGTTTGTGACTCTTATTTAATATGTTTTCGTGAAAAAAAAAAAAAAAAAAAAAAAAAAAAACGCTAATGGCACTTGAAAAATATTCCCCTTTCCGTCTTGAATTAAATTCTCCCCTCCTCCGTCCCCTCCTTAGTGATAAGGTAAACATTCATTAAAATATTTTTTTCAGAATCATCAATCAAATCTGGCAAAAATACCATTCACTTTTCTTAAAAAAATAAAATGCGTAATGCTGAGAAATTCCTGAAATGCTTCAGATTCTTTTTCTGTAAATACCCGCTACTAATTGACAGAAGCGGGTAATTTTTCAGTCTCCCTCTTCAGCAGATACAAACATTTATCTGAGAAAGTAATTTTATAACTTTATTTAAACTGTAAAGAGAATTTTAATTAAATTTACTGAATTGATACTTAAGTACATTTTTAAGTTTCAAGTCGTACTTCGCTGTTATGTATTACTGATAACAGTCTTTCTTCATATTCTATTCCTGAGGAAATATTTGCGACTGGATTAACAGCGATGTGCAATTGATGCTTTAATTTTTTTTTTCTATTCTAAACTGATACGTATAAATCTAGAAATATTATTTTATTTTACTGGTGAAGCGTGATCTTCTTATACACATTTTTTATTTATTCAGTTGAATAGTTATTCTTTTTTCCAGGTTTGAATTATCATTTTCTCTTAATAAACTTATTGAATAGTTCATTCAAAAATATTTCTCTCCAGTTCGGAAGTTACAATGACTTAGTGTTTATTAGCACACCATGTTATAACACTGATAATTTTTGGTCTTTTTTTTTTTTTTTTTTTTTTTTTTTTTTTTTTACTGGTGAAGCGTGATCTTCTTATACACATTTTTATTTATTCAGTTGAATAGTTATTCTTTTTTCCAGGTTTGAATTATCATTTTCTCTTAATAAACTTATTGAATAGTTCATTCAAAAATATTTCTCTCCAGTTCGGAAGTTACAATGACTTAGTGTTTATTAGCACACCATGTTATAACACTGATAATTTTTGGTCTTTTTTTTTTTTTTTTTTACTGATGAAGCGCGATCTTCTTATACACATTTTTATTTATTCAATTGAATAGTTATTCTTTTTTACAGGTTTGAATTATCATTTTCTCTTAATAAACTTATTGAATAGTTCATTCAAAAATATTTCTCTCCAGTTCGGAAGTTACAATGACTTAGTGTTTATTAGCAAACCATGTTATAACACTGATGATTTTTGGGTTTTTTTTTTTTTTTTTTTTACTGATGAAGCGTGATCTTCTTATACACATTTTTATTTATTCAGTTGAATAGTTATTCTTTTTTCCAGGTTTGAATTATCATTTTCTCTTAATAAACTTATTGAATAGTTCATTCAAAAATATTTCTCTTCAGTTCGGAAGTTACAATGACTTAGTGTTTATTAGCACACCATGTTATAACACTGATGATTTTTGTTCCTTTTTTTTTTTTTTTTTTTTTACTGATGAAGCGTGATTTTCTTATACACATTTTTATTTATTCAGTTGAATAGTTATTCTTTTTTCCAGGTTTGAATTATCATTTTCTCTTAATAAACTTATTGAATAGTTCATTCAAAAATATTTCTCTCCAGTTCGGAAGTTACAATGACTTAGTGTTTATTAGCACACCATGTTATAACACTGATGATTTTTGGTCTTTTTTTTACTGATGAAGCGTGATCTTCTTATACACATTTTTATTTATTCAATTGAATAGTTATTCTTTTTTCCAGGTTTGAATTATCATTTTCTCTTAATAAACTTATTGAATAGTTCATTCAAAAATATTTCTCTCCAGTTCGGAAGTTACAATGACTTAGTGTTTATTAGCACACCATGTTATAACACTGATGATTTTTGGTCTTTTTTTTTTTTTTTTTTTTTTTTTTTTTTTTTTTTTTTTTTTTTTACTGATGAAGCGTGATTTTCTTATACACATTTTTATTTATTCAGTTGAATATTCTTTTCTCCAGGTTTGAATTATCATTTTCTCTTAATAAACTTATTGAATAGTTCATTCAAAAATATTTCTCTCCAGTTCGGAAGTTACAATGACTTAGTGTTTATTAGCACACCATGTTATAACACTGATGATTTTTGGTCTTTTTTTTTTTTTTTTTTTTTTTTTTTTTTTTTTTTTTTACTGATGAAGCGTGATTTTTTTATACACATTTTTATTTATTCAGTTGAATAGTTATTCTTTTTTCCAGGTTTGAATTATAATTTTCTCTTAATAAACTTATTGAATAGTTCATTCAAAAATATTTCTCTTCAGTTCGGAAGTTACAATGACTTAGTTTTTATTAGCACACCATGTTATTACACTGATGATTTTTTGTCTTTTTTTTTTCTTTTGTAGAACGGATTACAATAATTTCTTCTATTACAGATAGAAGAAAGTAACACTTATTGTCTTGCATTATAGGAGAAACGGGATCTTCTAGCTCAATTTTCTTATTTCTTCTTCTGACTTTCTCAGATTTCAATTATTCCCTGCTCCTAATCAACTTATTACTCCATTCCCATCATTAGCGCATACTATATGTGTCCATTTGAGGAATTTCTTTTTTATTCAGAAATTCCAAATCCATACCGGAAATTCCGGAAGGAGAATTTTACTTTTATGTAACCACAAAACGACTGACATTAAATAAAGCAAAAATTATTTTTCAGAATTTCTGGTATGAATTCTGAATTTCCGAATAAAAATAAATTCCTTAAATGTGCGCTTCGAATGAAAATCTCGTCGATCCAAACGTATTTTCTTTCTTCTTGGAAGATATAGCAATTTAGTATTATAATTCTACCGATTTGGGATTTTTATTTTCTTTGCGGTTTGTAATTTACTACCATTGCTGTCTTAACGATAACTCCGGTTCTTATTCTGTAAATAACACAAGCCTAGGATGGTTGTGTTTTTTAACTTTTAATAATTGATTTGTATGTATTCTTTAAGCGCTAAATCCGAAAATGACTTTCATTTTTAACCATCACGTGAGGATTTTTCGCAAATCGTAAATTTCAAAAGTAAGAAGTCAAAAAATAACAAAAATCTGATACAATAAAATTTATAAAAACGGTTTTCTATTCAATTTAATTATATTTAATTCAAATCATATATTCAATAATAATATTTTATATACTAATATAATGTATTCAATATATATTCAATAATATATTCAGTTTTTTGGCTTATACTGGGAATTCTTACTGCTAAACAGCTCAGGGGTCCGATGAGGGGGGAGGGGGGAAGAAGGGTTCCCTTATAACTTTGAACTTTTTAACTTTGAAATTTACGATCAGCAAAAACTCCCGACATGGTGGTTAAAAATGAAGATCATTTTCGGATTCATTGCTAAAAAATACATAAAAATCAATTATCAAAAGTTAAAACACGCAACAATTACATCTGTTTTAAAATATCAGATTTTCGCTATTTTTTGACATTTTAACTTTGAAATTTACGATTTGCAAAAAGTCCTTGCGTGATGATAAACAATGAAGGTCGTTTTCAGATTCATTTCGGATTTTCATTGCTACAAAATACATAAGAACCAATTGTCAAAAGCTTTAAAAAACGACACAGCTCAAATTTTGCAGGCTAGTTTAATTATACTTACCGACAGAAACGGAAACATTTTTCAAGCTCCCTCTTCAACAGATGCAAATATTTATCTAAGAAAGTCATTTTATAAATTTATTTAAAGTATAAAAGAAGTTTTAATTACATTTTACTGGATTGTTCTGTGTAATGTAATTTATTTTTTTAGTTTCATGTCGTAAGTTCGCATTCGTGGATCACTGATAACATTTTTTGCTGGATTTCCATTCAAGATCAAATATTTGCTACTGGACCGGCATCGATGTGCAAATAGCGCTATTTTAAAATTTTTAGAGGTATAAATGAACCATTATTACTTTATTTTATTGGAGATTCTGGATCTCGTTCAATTTTTCAATTACTCTACTGAGTGTTTATTCTTTCTTAAAGTTTTCGTATATCAACTGATCTTAATCAACTTATTAACTCTTCCATTCAAAAGTTTTTTTTTCTTTTGAGAGGATAGAACAGTAGCTTTATTAGCATACCAGGTTATAAATCTAATTATTTTAAACTTTTTTTCTTTTATAAAACGAATTGTAAATTATTGTCTTTACGTTCTGAAGGTATCTAATAGACCGGGAGCTGACATCACAGACAATCACCTCATCGAGTTCACGGATGAAATTCTAGGAATATTTAAATCTTGATTCGCATATTAAAACGCAATCGGTCTTCCAAGTCATATCTTGGTGGAAAACACCGGAAAACCCGATTTCAGCGGCTGACTCGTGGGTTTACCGTTGTGTTTTCCTGCACCCAAAGGTATGAAAATATGGAGGACTAGGAGCAGGAAAACACAATGGTAAAACTACGAGTCAGCCGCTAAAATCGGGTTTTCTGCTGTTTTCCACCAAAATATGACTCGGCCAACCGATTACGTTTTAATATGCGAATCAAGATTTAACTAATCCTGGAATTTCATCCGTGAACTCGATGAGGTGATTGTCTGTGCTGTCGGCTCCTGGTCTATAACGTTTCATTATTATAAAGTTTTTAGTTTTTGAGATGGTAAATGTATATTATACTCATCAGATTCGTCACAATAAAGTTAAGACATAGTCATAAAGCGGGAGGTGGAGCCCCAAACCATCACCTCATCGAGTTGGCCGCTGAAATTCCAGGATTAAATAGAACTCTATTTGCATATTAAAATGCAACTGGTCTGACAAGTCCTATCTTGGTGGAAACCACCTGTAGACCCGATTTTAGCGGTTGATTCGTAGGTTTATCATTGTGTTTTCTTGCACCCAAAGGTATGAAAACATGGAGGACTGGGATGAGAAAAAAACAATGGCGAACCTACCAGTAAAGCACTAAAATTGAGTTTTCAAATATTTTCTACCAAAAGCCGGAGCGGGTCTTGGAACTCCAGTGTAACTTCGACGCCCGGTGTAAATCGTGACGCCTGCCATCGTTATTGACAACCCCTGTTACAAAGCCTGCAGATGAATAATCAGGCTGGAGAACCTATGTTTAAAGAGGAATTCAACACAAGCAACTTCAAAAAATTAACACATCACGTTGTAAGCTGTCTTCAAACAAACATTTGATTGCGCATTAAAGGGACAGTGGACGTTTAAATAAATTTCTTTTAATTTTCAGAATAGAGATTTGAAATTTTGTTCAAATATACATTTTACCAAAAGTATATAGAACACCTTAAAAGGAATTTTCAATTTTATTATAATTTTAAGATCTTTTAAAAACTTTAAAATTTTAAAACGAAAGTTTAAAATTCTCCTTGCGTCTCAATCTTTTAGATATTTCCTCGATTTTGGATTTTAATCACGTAAAACTCTAATACAAATTTACTCTATTATTTTTAATCCCTTAAATAGTTAATTTTTAGAAATATGTTACTGAATTCGATATCAATTTTCATCAAAATCCCGCCTTATAATAAGTTAAAAATCAAATTTAATTGTCTTAATGAAGTCGAATTTTAAAATGTGTGCACAGTTTCTTTTTAAGCAATATCAGGGGATTCTTCCTTATAAGTTTCATGAATTTCGATCAAAAATTAAGTGGCAAGGAGCATTTCAAAAATTTTAAAAAGCTGAAACATCAGTAGTGAGAAAAACAGATTTAAAGTATATTAAATGGCCAAAAAATTGTTTGTGAACAAAATTAAAACACTCGTAACTTTGCGTAAAATAATCGCATCTGAATGCGGTTTTCCACGAATGGCACAGTACAAATTGGAGAATAATAATGCACACAAAAATAAATGTCGATTTTGGGTTTGATTTTTGCTCAAATAAATGCCCACGGTCCCCTTAACAGATTAAGCCAAAGGTCTCTAGTTCAAATCCTGGCCTGGACACTTTTCACTTAGTTGGAAAATTGCATGTCACATGATTGATTTATTTACCAATTAGAATAACTGTGTTAAAGCTAATCAAGTGTAATTAAGTATCTAGAGTTTACTTGGAGTTCCATTAACTGCGATATATTCGGTTGAGCTCTTTCAGAGAACAGACCTGCCAACCTTTGAAAATGAGAAATCGTAGCACCCAAAATTCAAATGAATCTGGAGGTTGGTTGGTTGGGTGGATGGGTGCTGTTTTTTGTGCTGCATATCGGGTGAATTCTGATTACTTTCAGTTCGGACCGAATTTAAATTCATGCAGGTTGGGTTAACCCGATTTTTCATAAGTTAGCTCTTTATATTCTTTCAGATTAAAAACTATATGTATCATAACAATAAACATAAAGAATAAAGATTTTTTTGTGTATGATGTTTCCTATGAAGTGAGCACAGAGCTGGGGTGATTCTGAGTAAAAAAAAAAATTCAGAAATTGTCAGAAAACTTTCTGAAAGGCTACAGCATTGGAGAGGCGGTTACGCACTAATTATGCATTTTTTCAGAGGCCCTTTCACAAAATTCGCGTTTTTTCCGCGATGCTTAGACGAAATTCGCGTTTTTTAGCGATTCTTTCTCGAGATTCGCGTATTTTTCTGCGATCCTTTGACAAATTTTGCGTTTTTTCGCGATCCTTTGAAGAAATTTGTGGGGGTTTTTTTGCGATCCGTTGAAGAAATTTGCTTTTTTTCGCAATTCCTTCACGAATTTTACGGTATCCTCTGACGAAATTTGCGTTTTTCTGCGATCCTTTGACGAATTGGCATTTTTTTTGCGAACGATTGACGAAATTCATTTTTACGGCATGTGTGTTTTTTGAAAAAAATCGTAGTTTTAGACTTATTTTCGTAGCATGGTAGTTTTTAGCTCCAAATCGTAGAAACTACGATTTTTTCGTAGCAGTTGGCAGGTCTGAGAGAACAAAGCAGATGCTCTTATCAAAAAGGTTGTTTGCGTGAATTGTGCCCGCCAGATTTATCCAGAATAGCTCTGCTGGCCGAAAATTGGCAGCTTAAAGCAAAGGGCCCAGGTTTTTATTCTGGTCTGGACACTTTTTCACTCAGTTGGAAAACTACAACTCTTATGGATATTTCATTCAATGATTCACCGCAGAAAGAAAGATGTAGATATCGTACAGATTTTATTAACATAGAACGGGAGGCAGCTGAACAAATCATCACCTCATTGAGTTGATGGCTGAAATTCCTGGATTAGACAGAACTCGATTCGCATATTAAAATGCAACTGGTCTGTCAAGTCATATCTTTGTGGAAAACACATGCAAACCCGACTTTAGTGGTTGATCGGTAGATTTACCATTGTATTTTCCTGCTCCCAGTCCTCCATATTTTCATACTTTTGGGCGCAGGAAAACATAATGATAAACCTACCTATCAACCACTAAAATCGGGTTTGCAAGTGTTTCCCACTAAGATATGATTTGGTAGACCAGTTGCATTTTAATATGCGGATCGCGTTCTTCCTAATCCTGGAATTTTAACCGTCAACTCGATTTGATGATGTTCTGTGCAGCTGCCTCCCTGTCTAATATATTGTCATTACAATAAAACTATCTTAAAATCTTCACAATTATAATTGTAAAAATATAACAATAATGCTTTTTGGTTTAGGGTATGGTGAAGTTATAAAAATTCATGATCAAACGAAAATAGGCTATAACATTCTTTATTTTAATATTTGTGAAATTAACTTACATTTTTCGAGAATTTTTACATCGTTTTAAGCAGCTCTAATACAGTTCAACGATAATTTTCATTAGGTACTATAATAATAAAAGATGAGAAAATATACTCAGCACCGCAGGTCTCTCAAGATTCTTGTTTTTTGTTTGTTTGTTTTGCCGGGTTTTTTTTTAGTGCCGCTCTTTCCAAATTGTAGTTTTATTAATATTTAATGACAAATATTCTGCTATTAAATAAGGTGATGTTTGGAAAAATCCATCCACTTCTACCGCTTAGACCATCCACTTTGATTAATGATCACGATATCGATAAAGTCAGAGAATTGGCGCTTGGTGATCGTCCTTTGACAATAAGAAGCCTTATTGAATAAGTTCCTATATCATTTAATTCCTGTCAAGCGATTTTGAAAGATCATTTATGGTTGCGACATGTCGCTTTTCGAGTTGTTCCAAGAACCTTGAATGCGTTCCAAAAACAACAATGTGCTCATGTGGCCCGAGAGATGCTTTCTCAAGGCGATTTCTTTCTAAAACGCATTATTACTGGTGATAAAACTTGTATATTATGCTTTTGATACAGAAACAGCTCAACAATCAAGTTAATGCGCTTGGAGATCGTCGTTTGACAATAAGAGGCAATATTGAATAAGTTCCTATATCATTTGGTTCCTGTCAAGCGATTTTGAAAGATCATTTATGGTTGCGACGGGTCGCTTCGGGTTGTTCCAAGAACACTGAATGTGTTCCAAAAACAACAACGTGTTCAAGGGGCCCGAGAGATGCTTCCTTCAAGGCGATTTCTTTCTAAAAACGCATTATTACCGGTGAGGAAACTTGGATATTATGCTTTTGATACTGAAACAGCTCAGCAATCAAGTGAATGCGCTTGGTGATCGTCGTTTGACAATAACAGGCATTATTGAACAACTTTCTATATCATTTGGTTCCTGTCAAGCGATTTTGAAAGATCATTTATGGTTGCGACGGGTCACTTTTCGGGTTGTTCCAAGAACATTGAATGTGTTGCAAAAACAACAACGTGTTCTGGGGCCCGAGAGATGATTTCTCAAGACGATTTCTTTCTAAAACACATTATTACCAATGATGAAATTTTGATATATTATTTTGATACAAAAACAGTTCAACAATCAAGTGAATGGCGCTTGAAAAATGAAGCAAGACCGAAAAAAATCACGTAAAAGTCGTTCATAAATCAAGGTAATGTTGACAGTTTTCTTTGATTTTCGTGATTTCGTGCGTTATGAATTCCGATTAGCTGGCCAGAAGTCAATAATAATTATTAGTTGAGTGTTTTCCGCCGTTTTTATGATGAATTCGTCGAAAACGGCCTGAAATGTGGCGAAAAAGCTGATGGGTATTGCATTACGCCTTCTCACAGTGGAATTATTATTCGTGAATTTTCAACCAAACATTCAACAAATACGTCTCCATAAACTCCGTATTCACTTTATTCACCGTGTGACTTTTGCTTATTTACATGGTTAAAAGTGCCTGTTCGTGGTCACCATTTTGAGTCCATTAATTCGATAAAAGAAAATTCTCCTTGTACTCTAAAGAGGTTTCACAAAAACGACTCTAATGTATGTCTTTTTTGATAATTGGAAAAGACGTTGGCAGAAGTGCATTGCAGTGAAAGGAGATTACTTTAAAGGATATGCAATAAATTTTGACAAACAAATTGATGCATTTTATTTTATGCCACAATTCCTGGTTCTTTTTTATCACAATCTTAACGATTTACAGTTATATAACCAGGCCGGAAAAGTGTAGCAGCGCAAATAATGAACAACTGTTTTAGCAGCACTTTCTATACATCTTTATGCCTTTCTAAAAAAATTGACTTTTTTTAATTATAAGTAATATTAAAATAAATCTCATGTCTGTAAAAATAATTATTGCTGATTTAGCTTTTAAGAAATTTTAACTTTTCTAATTTTTGAATTCCTTATTATTTTATAAAGAGTTAAGAAATCACTAGCATTCTCGTTTCTCAAATGTTTCTAAAAATGTTTCCAAATTTTAAGTTAAATGGGAAATCTAAATGATTCAAAATTTAAAGTTTAATGTATTGATTAAAATATATACATATATTTTAATCAATTATATATATTATTCAGTTAGATATATTATTTACATATTGTTCATTATATTAAAATTTATTCAATAAAAACGTGTACTAAATATTTAATCAATAAAAGGCGCATTTTAATCTGCTTACGCTATTAATCTCAAAATGTCTACGTCAGTAGAATTTTATATATCTCTTCAAGATAAAACAAATACAATTGCATTAGACACGTTACTGTACTTAAAAATCTGAAGAGGAAGTTTTAATTAAAACTATGTAACAACTTTCATCGTCAAATTGAAAATAATTGCAGTTCTCTCTGTCTGAGTAATTACAACGAACAAACGAAAAATAAAATAAAGCGAAACTAAACGCGTAGTTGTCAAATATCATCAGAATATGAATAAACACCTTTAGATTAATTAAAACGTTTTGTTTACAAAGTTGTGCGAGTCTATCTATTTCCGTTTTAACTATTATTAAAACAGAATTTTTACAAAACCGAATTTTTATCACGCATTTAAGTACAGTTTTGCGAAATTTGATGATAAGTCTTTTACATCATTTGAAGAGATTTTATTTTTTCGCAAGCTTTTAAATTACATTTTTTAGTTTTTATATTTTACTTTTTACTTTCTTCTAAAAATGAAAGTACTGTAATAAAAAATTTTTCGACTTTCGGTTTTTGATGGATGTTACAAGTTTTTCATGTACTTGATTTTACATGTTTTAGGGGTCAGAGATCCGGAAAAACATGTTTGTACTAAATGTCTGTCCGTCCGTAATGCCCACATGTCCACTTTGTATCATCGAAAAGTGTATGATGTTATGCATAAAATTGAACAACATATTTTTTTTGTATGTTTTTGGCTATGGCCAGCAGGTCCTCCTTGAATTTGGAAATATTCCGCTGTAAGGGGGAACTGTAATAGATATTTTTGTGCCATTTTCATTATTGTACCATCGAAAAGTCTATGAAGTTATGCATAGTATTGAACCAATTTCCATGTGTATGTTTTTGGCTATGACCAGCAGGTCTCACGTGAATTTGGTAACAATCCACCTGAAGCAGGGATGTAGTGGAAGGCATACGGGGGGTATACGTCGTATACCTTCTGGCTTTTTTTAAGGAACAGCGTATACCCTCTATTTCTCAAGAAAGCTATAGTATATACACTCTAGGGTATACGCTCAATGCAGAGCGTATACTCTCTTTTTTTTACGACTACACTTCTGGCCTGAAGGGGTTCCTGTAACAGCGATTTTTCATAGTTCTGTTGTACATTAGCTGTTCATGATTCCACGGGCAATTCGCACCCAGTTAACCCAGCGATTCTCAGCTGATTTATAGCAGAATAACGAAAAATATCGATTTTATAAAGTATTGTGATTGAGATTAACTTGTTTTTACTCCGATTAGTAAATTGAAGCAGAAACTTAAGAGGAAAATAAAAATTGGTGTAATATTTAAGTGATAACACTGAAGTATTAACATGTGTAACAACTTTTTAAAATATTAACATGTATGAGAAAGAAGAAAGTTTTGGGACTGTTTTTTGGGACTGTTTTGGGACTGAAAGTTTATCTGACTAGTTATGTACTAATAGTCGCTGATATCCGGTTGCTTTCAGTTCAACTAAGTAAGAGAAATTTTATTAAATATAAAATTTTATAAATATCTGCATTACAGTTAGAATTGATAATAGTTTTGTACATTGGCCTATTATTAGAAAAAAACATACGATTTCCAACTGAACTTTTGTTTAACAAATGTTATTTGAGATATTAAATTTTAAAAATCTGAAAAATCGTCCAAAATTTATCATTATGTTTATAAAAATTCAAAAACCTATTTCTTAGATATTACTTGACATAGACATATGTCAAGTATGTCAGTTTCAAAAGTATGCAAGTCCATGTCGGTTTATTGACCCTTAATTTGATGTGCTACATGATTGTATAACTCAAATTTTAATTTTTTTTAGTCCCTTTTTCAAATTTTCTTTTCCAAAATTAAAAAAAAAAAAAATCAATAATTGTAAATTATTTGAAAACATATATGTTGTTTTTAAACTAATGGGGAATTCCAGTGCTTAGTTCCACGATGGTATATCAGTGTAATCTTATTTTTAAAAAATTCTATATGTAATTGTATAATGCGAAATATTAATGTGTGCTATAATGAAAATGCCATTTTGAATCATACTTATTGAAAATTACCCTTTTAAATATATATAGAGTGTCCATAAATTAATGTCGGGATTTCCTTACCTCATAACTTTTGATTTAAGAGCGTGACGAAAAAATATTATTATATATTCGTTAAGTTTAACTCAAAAATTTTTTTAATAAAACAAGCAAAGTTACATATGCGCGAAGTTGCTAATCAAAACGTTATTAATCAAATAACGATTATAATTAATATTATAATTTTATCAAATTCATCAAAAAGTTATTAATGAATTATGAGCACAAAGTTAGATTTTTTTTCAACTTGGTAGCCTTTCTCGAAGCGTAACACATTGCATAAAAAATTTTAGTATTAATTATTATATTATTACAATCGTTATTTGATTAAAAACGTTTTGACTTGCAACTTTACGCATATGTAAATTTGCTTGTTTTATTTAAAAAAATATTTTAGATTGTACTTTACTAATATGTAATAATTTTTTTCATCATATTCTTAAATCAAAAGTTATGAGGTAAGGAAATCCCGACAATAATTTATGAAGTGCCTATTATAATAAAACACAGTGTAACAAATCGGGGGCGAAACCATCAATCTTACCAGTCTCCGATAAGATGGAACCACGTTAGGCTTAATTTCGATTTGAGATGTGTATAAGAAAACTTATCTGCCTAAATACAAATCTTTTCTGCCTGAAATACCTTCTGTTGAATATAATTTTTTATAAAAGATTCAAAACTAGCAAAATTTCAATGATTTGTGCAGCCATTTCAGAAATCAAGTTGAAAACAAACCTAGTGTACACCATGCGTAAAATGTAAATAAGAAGCTGTGGTAGAGAGTCATTCTTTTTGTGATTAATTAAAAAAAAATTAAACCATGGAGCTATGAAGATTAAAGGAGACGACATAAATGACAACATTTGAAGTAGAGATGGGCATTATTTAACGTATTAGGATAAATAACAATGTTATTCGTTTATAGTGCATTATTTAGTAACAGATTAACGGAAAGTCCCTGTTAAATTTGGAACGCATTACCTGCAAAGTATATAAAAAAGAAAAAGCTGAAAGAATAGTTTTTTTAGAAATATATATTAAAATTATAATAGAAATAAAATTTCCAAAATTTATTTTGATATTATCAAAAAAAAAGAGCTTAAAAATGTACTTTCAAATTAAAAAAAAATGTACTTTCAAATAAAAAAAAAGTCCTATTTTAAGCGGTTATGAACGCTTATTATGATGCGCCAAAGCTAATAGAAAGAAATCACTAACAACCGCAGACGGTCAAAAATCTTCCTTTCATGTCTTTAGTAGCCTTCAATGGCTAGAATGAATCGTTCGCTGCAAAAAATGAGTAAAGCTTAGTAGCTATGAAGCAATTCGCAATCAACCAATCAGAACTCAATTCACTAGCAAACGCCTGGCCATTCGGTAGAAAAGAAAGCTACCACTGTTAAAATGCTCTGAGAAACCGCATAGAGCTTGACAGTTATTTTATTACAAATATTCATTACTGTTGATTCTAATACTGTAACTGCTTTAACTCAATACGAAGACAAAATATTTTTTTAACACATCACACTGATATACGTTAAACTGTTGTAATTTATTGTACAGATAAATAATATTGAATAACATCATTTTAGTAGATGAGATTTATTGGAATGAAAAGTAAAACGCGTTTTTTAATAAAGGATATCAGAGAATGGCAGCATTGCAAAGTTAGCTCGTTAGCCATTTTTGACCTCGTAGTGGTTTATTTGAATTTGAATGTTTAAAAAGGATTAGAGGATGGGAATGATTTTGATTTCGTTGCATTTTTGACACAGTTATTGCGGTAGCCATATTTGATTGGGTGTGCTAGTGGTTTCTTTGAATTTGAATGTTTAAAAGGGATATTGCTCATGGATTTTGACACGTTTTTTTCTCCTTTTTTTTTTTTTCTGACAGTGGATTTTTTTTAGAAAGGAGGGCATATGTTTTTTATTATTTATTTATTAGTTTCTCAATACTGTGTTTTTAGAAAATAAGAGCTAGAAACATTTTTATTTCTGTGATTTTATTTCACTGTAAATAAAAGAAAGACAATAGCATCGGATTATTTGTGCGACCACTTAATTTTAATACAGTTGTAACTAATTTGAAAAACGTAATAAAAATCTCTTCGGATAAATTGCTATTAATTAAAAGTGTATAAATAACATTTTCAGGTTCTTGTGGATTATCTTGGGATAGACGTTGATAAATATGGCTGCAATGAAGTCGGGGTCAAATTTCTAATTTTATAAATCATGTTGTTAAAGCAGTGTTTATTTTTATATAGCATGTCTTTTCTTATCGTTTGCCAAAAGCTAATTTCTAAACCATTAGTTTTAGAGGTGTAGTTCCAATTGCAAAATTGTTTCAAATTTTGTTCTGTATCATATAAAAATCGATTTACGTTAAAATAGTTAATTTTTAAATACTTAAGAAATTAAAATTTTTTTACAGTATCTGGGGCTTATAAGTTACTCTATGTTTTAAGATGTAAAACAGTAAAAATTTATTCTTCTATGGTCAAAACTAACTGAGTTAAGATACTTGCAATCTAATGAATTTTGTGATTTTTAGTCACCAAATATGGAAAAACACGTTTTTAGTATTACATTTATAAATTGCATCTGACTAAAAATGTATAAATAATATTTTCATGTTCTTGAGGTTTTCGCTATGCATATGCGTTGATACACATAGCAGCAACGAAATAGGGAATAAAATATTTTTTTTTTCTTTATTTTATTTTATTTTATTTTATTTATTTTTTTTTTTACAAATCATGTTGCTAAAACTATGTTTATTTTTACACAGGGTACCTCTTCTTATGGTTTACCAAAAGCTAATTTCTAAATCGTTAATTTTAGTGGTATTGTTCTAATTGCAAAAATGTTTCAGATTTTGTTATGCATCATTTAAAATCCAATTTGCGTTAAAATAAGTGCTTTTTAAATAGTTAAGAAATTAAAAATTTTTCACAACATGTGGGTCCTATAAGTTTCATTCAGAAAAAGTTTCTCCCTGTTCTAACCACTAAAACAGTAAAAATTTTATTTTCCTACAGCTAGAACTTATTGAGTTATGATACTTAGAACTTTATTAATTTTCGACGCTTTTGTCACCATAAACAAAAAACGTGTTTTTAGTGCCAGAAATCTGAAAATGCATAAAATTAAAAGTGCATGAAGATAAGTTTTGTCCTGAAAAAATTAAGTTTTTAAACAAAAACTGATTTTAATGGTGTGGATTCACCTTAACAAAAAACAGTATCTATACGTACGTCCCAAAATTATTTCAAACATTTTGTTTAAAGGCTTTCTAATTAAAACACCCGTTGGCATCATACACAGCCATTAGTTATATGTTAAAAAAATAACAGGTTGTTGGAACCTGTTACTTGTGCAAGCGTGGAACGATGCAACCTGTTAACCAAAAGTAACTCTATTTCCCATCTCTAATTTGAAGGTGTGCTAGCCGTGGTTATTCATGTGACGTCAGCCGCGGGTAAACAGAAGAAAAACACCAATAGGCGTGAAGCGGAGTGGGTTCTTCCCGAGATACTTCCACAAATTCGTTTCTGCTGAAATGTGACGCAAAGATCGTACAGAGAAAAAAAAAACTTGCTTTGGAAACGCTGCTGTCCGCACATCCACAACTTGAATGGACAAGATCCAGAGGGGTTGTGAAAGATATCTTGGCGGTCGTTTTCAAAATTCAAACGGCGTTTGTTTTCGTTCAAAGTTAGCGTCGTTTGTGAAAGAAAGGATAAACGATTATTTTCGTTTGATACATTATAACATTAAGTGCAAAAGTTTTGTACAGCTATTAAAAATGTGCTTTAACTATATTTGATTCTTCTTTGTATTACAATAATTTAAAAACAAAATAGATGTATAAAAAAAATTAAGGTTACGAAACACTATTCTTATACTTCAATAAAAATAGCTTTCGTCTTTTGCTTACTAGTTTTATTTACAGATTTAAAACACACTGATACTGTTTTGTTTCTTTAAAATTTATCTTATTTATTAATCAATATACAAATAATAATTTTTTGGAGGGGGAGGAGTGTGAACGATAAAAATACAATTTCAAAGTGTTATAAAAAAATAGTATTATTTCAATAGTTGCAGCAGACTTTTTTAATTGCGTAGTTTTATTGTACATTTGTTCATTTTTTGTTTTATTAAGAAATCTTAATTTTGTTGTGGTATATTAGCCGGAAAGCCTGGTTTACTCACAAGTATTATAAATGCTAATGGTGTGTTTATTAGAACATAAACTAGCCGAACTTTACTCATCTAAACGCTTCCATATTGTCAATTATTTTTATCAATTTTTCAAATTTTAAGTGAAAAACACAATTTTTACCCACCGTCCTAGGATGGGCATTTACACTAGTCTATATTATAAAAGACAAGCTTGTCCATGAATAACGCTTCATGATTTTGACGTTGACAACAGCAGATGATTAAATTTCGATTTTACTATAGTTTTTCAAACTTCTAAACATCGCACCTTTTCACTTTTTACACCGTTGAATAGGAAGAAAAAGTCATTTTCAGATGCAGTTTGTTTAAGAACTGTATGGCAATCTGTTTTGGAAACTGCTTCACAATTTACGGATTTTTTATGTTAAAAAAAAAAAAAAAAAAAATTCAAGAAGCATTTTCAAAAATGTATCTCTGTCGGGTGCAGACAGCCGATTCAAAAAGAATTAAAGCTGTTTTAATCAATAAATAAAATAATAAGGTATAAATAAATACAAATTTAAGACATGTAATCGAACTACGCTTAAACCACTGAAATCATCAGAATAATAAAATAAAATTTAAAAAAAAAAAAAAAAAAAAAAAAAACTCGACTGCAGCGAACTAATTAATTATTTCTTATCATTGTGAAACTATTTTTTTATGTTACTTACCTATTTTTTTATTTACTTGTATTGATGATTTTTAAGTTGTGTTTAATTGTTAGTTCCTATCTCTAAACACTGTTTTGGTGAGGCCTATAGATGTCTATGAAGGTTAGAGTTACAGTAAAGCTGGAGATCCTACTACACAACTTCAAGGTCGTGTAATATTTAAACGGAGCTTCTGACTGTAAAATAGTCAATGAAACATCGTCTTCATTTTGAAAGCCCTATCCACTGATATGCCACGCAATAGGGTGCGTAAAAAAAAATTCGTCTCTACCGCCATTTTGTATTTTACGGTCGCCATTTTGAATTTATAAAAACAAAACCTAGCCTATAACCATCGGACGGTTAATACGAATCGATAGAGACTTCATTCATTAAAATCCATCCAGCCGCTGAGATTTTTCGAGGGTATAATGAAATCCACATAACCAGATACGCGTGAAACTCATAACCCTTCTTGGCAGTCGGGTAAAAAAAGGCTAGCCATCTATTAATTCCTGGCACGACGCCAATTCGAAAGTATCGCTTTCAATAAATTTTATACCTAGTATGTATTTTTAAAGATAAGTATTAACTTTTTTGCAGCATTTTTCCTTTTAGTATGTTTAAATTAATTTGCAAAGCAACGAAATATAAAATTGGGTTTATTAGAGGCATTGCGAATAAATCTCATTGAAAAACGAAGCGGGTAACAGAGAATTAAAGTACCGTAATTTCCGGCGTATAATCCGCGGATCAAACAATTCTATTTAGTAAATGAAGCCAAATATTTACCCCGATCTAAAAAGTTACATTTTATTTTTAAAAAATTCTGGGTTGAAAAATGATTGTTTGATCCGCAGATTATACGCCGGAAATTACGGTATGTAAGATGCGTGATTTTCCAATGAATGAATCTATCTTCTTCAATTTGAACCACATACTAAGGTAACAGAGAAATCAGAAGAAAAGCAGTCCAATATTTTGCTCCATGAATCTTCTGGTTCGTAGTTGTAGCCTGGCGATTGGTTCAACTTGAAAAATAATTTCTTTTAAACTAATAAATTTATTCTACAGAACATTCGTTTTATAGGTATACTTTAACAAAGATTTTTTTTTTTTTTTTACAAAAATAATGATGACATAATATTGTTCAAGAATTATTTTAGAATGTTTAGAGTAATAGTGATATAAAAGATAACTTAAAAATTTTCCATGAAACAAATAATGTGAAATGCACAGTAGTTTATTGCATTAACATTACCTTCATTTTCTCCTTATCATTTTTAATTAACTTTTAATTTTGCTGTTTAATAGGTTCAAACATTTATTTTATTAACAGTTTATTTTATTAATAGTTTAATTGGAAGTCTATTTTATTTTTTATTTATATTATATTATGCGCCTTTGACGTTTACTTTAACTTTTCTAATTTTGATTTCAACAACATTTTCGCTTTTTTGCGCAGCATATTTACCTCTCTCCTAAGGTAGGTACTGGATATAATATGAGCCGTCCGTGCACAAAACGATTAACTTCATCAAATGAAAATGTTTAGTATAAACAGTTAAAGTTATTGTAACTATAAAAATATTGTATCAATATAATTTTTTTTTTCGGAATATTTTGATTGAACTCATTTATTTTCTTTTAATCAAGGTAACTTTTATCCCTAATTTTCAACGTTCCTTTGTTTAAAAAAACACCACTTAAAATGGAGTTAGTCGGATTGTCTGCTGAACGCCGCATATATGCAACTTACTCACTCGATATCGCTAATTTTTAAAAAATACTATAAACAATGAAAGTCTGAAACACCAAATTTATTATTTAATACTCTTTTTTAAATTATCTCTTTTTTTACCCGAATGCCAAGAAGGGTTATGTGTTTCACGCTTATCTGGGTATGTGGATATCTTTATAACCTCAAAACATCCCAACGGCTGGATGGATTTTAATGAATGAGGTCTCTATCGATTCGTTTTAACCGTCCGATGGTTATATGCTAGATTTTGTTTTCATAAATTCAAAATGGCGGTAGACAGGAAAAAAAATTAAACAGCATATTGATAGGCATATCATTGAATACACTGCAAATAGAGGCGTCTTAAATTTAGACACATATGTGACTGAAAAAGAATTTCAGTCACTTAAGTGTCTGAATCTGAAAATTCAGACATAACAGACGTCTAAATTTAAGACACATAAATGTCTTACTATGATCATGCTATAAACGAACCGAGAAACATGTGTAAATTATCCAACAACCGTCTGATTTTAAGACGATACGCTCCAAGCGATAGTTAAACATCATCTTTGGTACTATTCTTAACAGCCAATCAGAACGCTGATTTCCGCGCGTGTCATCTATAGCACCTTCATGAGATAAGAACAGAAAGAATTAAATTTTCACCGCCGCCATTGCTTGCATTAAAAGGATATGTGTTAATCTGGGTATTTATAGAACGAACGAGTAAGTCATATTTAATTCTAATATTTTATTCCGATAGATTTTTATACCTTTGAATATGAGTGAAATCGTTTATAAAAATTTATCTCTTTTCTGTAGTTTAATGCTAAATTTTTTATTTCACTAACGGTCGTCTGTTATATGCCTTCTTAATGTAACGGAATGAAATATAATTGTTTTGAAAATTAAATGGCAATGCTGTAATTCTATTTGCTTGACCTTTGTAAATAAACGAATGAGTGATAGTTTAATCTTCATTTTCGATAGGGTGATGTGAAATAATTATAATTTGCCTTTGCTCAAAAACAAAACTTGCAACATAGGTTTGAAAAGTTGAATGATTCATCGCTTCATTTATCAGAGATAAAAACATTAAATTGAAGCCATTTGTAACTGTGTTTATTCTATGTTTGTTTTTTACTGTTTACTGACTATAAACGCTTGTAGTATATGACATCAGGCATTTATTTTATTTTTTGTTATTATTATTATTTTGGAGCTAAATATGATGATTCATATTATTATAATATTAGGAAAAGTTTTCAGATTGAAAAAAAGCATTAATATTGTGAAATTTGACTGTATATATTGCAGTTTTTAATCACGGAACTGAAACTTTATAAAGATTTATTCTGATTGATTTTTTAATTTATTATTGAAAATCGTAAATTTTGATATCCAATGTTTCAGATTTAACATTTACCAAAGTTCTAAAAATAATATGAATTTTTTATATCATCCAGTAAAATTTTCGAAACATTAAACAAACGGAGAAACATTTTATTCATATTTTGCAGTTTACGTTGCTGTTTAGCAGTATAATTATAAAGTTTAATTAATATTTTTTGTGTTTTTTAAATTGGTATATTAGTTTTTGTAATTTATATGCAAGCATTTTTTTGCGATATTTTGTTCATGATTTAAAATTTTTTAAATTGAGTAATGCGAGAAATAATTATTAAATTTCCTTTTACTGCAATCGAATTTGCAACGGTTCTGGTACAAGTAATTGTTGGCACTAAAAAAAATTACACATGATAATTTAGACATAAATAAAGAGTTGTTTATGCCTTGATATGAAGTTTATGTATAAAACTGCCTTATATTTTTAAAAGTTCGTATTTACTTATATGATACAGTATTAAATATATTTTTAAGCCATTTAATAACTGCTTTTTTATGTTCAAAACGTTTTTCAAACAATTAAGAATAGTACGTATACTGTCTGATGTATTTTTTTTTTTTTTTTTTTTACTTTCTATTTTCTTCTGATTTTTTTTTTTTTTTTCTATTTCTTAGATCAATATTTTCTTATCAAATATATAAAATCTATTTAGCTCATATTCAAAGGATACAAATTTTACTGGAATAAAAAATAAAATAAATTAAATATGACTTATATCGTGTTGTTCCATAAAAAAGAATAATAATGATATACATTTTTAAGCAATAGCGGGTGAAAATTTTAAATTGAATACGGAATATGTTTAAAGAAAATTATATACATATTCCGAAGAATGATATATAAAATTAGATACCAAACTGGTGTTTACTTTTAACTAAACAATGACAAATTACCACATATTTAAAAAGAAAAAAAAATATTACACATGTTTACTACTTAAAATGACTTAACTGTTTTATTTATATGTACTTAAATGACAAATACAAAAATGGCTAAGTTTTGAAATTAGAAGTAATTTTTTTTTCTCAATGCTATTAAAATAGAATATTTATTTACTATTTTATTATTTACTCATGGTTATATAGCTGTTGTGATTATCATCTGATGCATACGTAAAATTGCCTATGGGGCAAAATCTAATTTTTGAATTATATGAATTTTCCTTTTTTGGGGTCGGGACGGGAGGGGGATTTTCTTGCCCATTTTCGCGTACACGGGATTTTTTAAATCTCTTTCGACATTCCACCGACTATGATAAATATTTTGAACTTTTAGAGTAGGACAAGATAAAATATATATATATATATCCATATACCTTAAAAACCCTTAATAGCGGACACTTCGGGACCGCGAAATTTGTCGGATAATCGGAGATGCCTGCTTTTGTGAGGTAAAAATAATACAAATATGTATGCCTTGCGGATCAAAAAAGTATTCGCTAAATCGAAGTATCCGCTATTCGGGAATGTCCATTAACCTCCATAACGGATACTCCCGAATACCGGGCATCTGTATTTAGCTAACAATACTGCAGGGTTGCATTTTTTGCAAAATGACTCCTTGATTAAAGCATGGGTAGTGGCCCGTTCACTTACGATTTTAGTTCCCCCAAATTTCATGTGCAATATTTGCGAAGCTTATATTTTAAATCTGTTTCGAAATTGTACTGATTATAATCAATATTTTGAACTTTTAAAGTAAAGTAAGATTAAAAACAAAATTTTAAAAAATCTAATATTTAGATAAATATTTTTTCTTTTTAATCTTATTCTACTCCTGAAACAAAATACTCATTATAATTAGTACAATGTCGTAAAAGATTTAAATTATCAGCTTTATGAAAATTGCATACTAAAATTGGGAGCACCAGAAAATCAGGCGGTATGGGGGTAGAGGAGGCAGGACAACGGCCAGATATTTTCCCAGTATTCAGCGTGGTCAAACATGGCTACATAAAATGCTTACAAAAAATGTCTGCGATTCAGACGTTTCAAGTGTCTGAAATTCAGTCGCAAAAAGTGTCTGAAAAAATTCAGACATTTTAAAATGTCTGAAAATTGAACACTCCGTTTCAGACACTTAAGTGACTGAATTTCAGACATTTTAATTTACAGAGTAGGTCTTTCAAAATGAAGACGGTGTTTCATTGACTATTTTACAGTCAGAAGCTCCGTTTAAATATTACATAACCTGGAAGTTGTGTAGGTAGGATCTCTAGCTTTACTGCAACTCTAACCGTCATAGACATCTATAGGCCTCATCAAAACAGTGTTTATAGATAGGAACTAACAATTAAACACAACTTAAAAGCCATCAATACAAGCAAATAAAAAAATAGGCAAGTAATATAAAAAATAGTTTAACATTGATGAGAAATAATTAATTAGTTCGCTTTTTACGCAGTCGGGTTTTTCGATTTTTTTAAATTTAATTTTTACTTGTTTAAATATTTCTTTTATTCATCTAGTCATTATGAAATGTAACTCTATCGTAAAAATATATTGTTATCACCTTCAAACATAAATTCGCAATAGGAGCAAAAAGCATTTGTCCCTATTTCTTTTTTTTTTTTTTTTTTTACAAAAGATTAATCTTAATTTATTCGACACACAACTAGATACATTTTATTTATTTGTAGATTTTAACTGAAAAATAAGAGAAATTCGTCGCATTTTTAGCACGATAAAAGTGCTTTCTTTTTAAATAAAAGAAGGAAAGATGTACCTAATTAATTATTTTAATAACATGATACTATCAGAATGTTTCGGTGTTTACAATCGCAGAAATCAATTAAAGATTTGAAACTACTTTCATTTTTTTAAAATGTTTCAGAATAAAATGTTCTGAGATTTACTTTGTTATATTTATATAAAATCAGAAATTTCGTTTTTTTTTTTTATTACTAAGCTAACCTTCAATTAAATATAATCAGATATATTTTTTAAACTTTTATCACGTTTGTTATTGCATGTTATCTTAAATTATTTGTTATTGTAAAAACTGATAATAGAAAACTCATAAAATAATTATAATCTATTAAATTAATTAAAATATTCTATTCAGTAATGCATAAAAGTGTTTTATATTTTATGCCCCGAAAGAAAAAACTGTTCTAGAAACAGACTTTTTTTTTTTTTCGGAATATTTTTCAACGAAGTAATGAAACTGCATCAGACGAATAAAAGAAAGGCCCAGAATCTTTAAATATTTTATAAGACATTTACATACATACATAGAGATAAATAACAGTACACGTAAACATAAATGGACAAATAAATATATATGTGTGTCTATCAGTTTCTCTGCATTCTTAAAAATAGCTTAAAAATAAAATATACTCATTTTTCAGTATTCTCTCAGCTATTTAACTCTTTGTATCGCAGCGTTCGTATCTGCAATACACACAAAAGTCAATGTTACTTACACAGTGGGAATTAAAAGACGATTTTATTGATTGCTGCTATCTTTCAACACAGCAGTGAATATAAATTATTCGTAGAATTCTCAACAGATGGCAATACCGTGTTGATTTTTTATGCCAAAGTTTTATTTGTCATTTGTGCAGTGTTGCAACGTTAGTGCTAAAATGTACTTCATATATATATATATGGGGTTATATAGTGTAAGCTGAGTGATATTACTTTATTTCATTTATAGAAGATAATATAAATTATTTAACAGGTTATATTGTTTTTTTCCATTTCAAGGCATTTAATATTATTCTGCTTTCATTTTTCTTCTATTATTTTGGTCAAGTGGTCGTTTGGGTACAGGGAGAAAAAAAAATCAGCTTTTAGCTTTTTTTTCTTTACAGAAAAAGACTGCCTTGCTTATATATGTGAATTCTGTACCCTTGATAAAGTAATTCAATATATAAATATTTCATTTATTTTTATCGGTATCCATATTTATCTTTTTTTCTTCCATTTTAATACTCATAAGATAGTACAAGGGACTATACTTTTTACATAACATCTGGTATATATATTTTTTCATTTCTGTTATTAAATTTCTGCTGTTTTTTACTATATTTTTGGAATCTATGTTAAGTGTGTTGGGGACTGAGGTTTGGGGGGGGTCTGTATTTGTTAATGTCATTTTATTCATAATTTCATAGTTTTTGTTGATGATCGGTAATGTTTATTTAATGGTTATATCTATATATATATATATATATATTAAGGCTACAGACACTCAAAGATATATTTTTTTTACAAAGATCGTATACTTTAAACTTTTCAATTAGAAATCTCATAATATTTATGAGAAGTGTGTAATTTTCTGTTTATTGGATGTGTGAAAAGAGTACATTTTAAACAATAATTTTGTGCCTTTTTGTTTAAAATTTTAAAATTATTTTTTACATCCTTAAAATGATGTATTCTAACATCCGAGTAAATATTTTTCAAAAAGGAGTTGTTGAGTTACAAAGGGTTAAATATAAATTTTGAAAAAATACTCATACTCATTTTATAGTATATACCGGTTGTCCCAAAAATGACCGATGATTTTAAAATTCAATAACTTACAAACGGAGACTGATATTAAAAATATTTTTGCAGGAGGGTTATGTATAATGTCAGGAGTTTTTTTTACTGTGATTCTTAATCTTAGTTCGAATTTTAATCAATAGATGGCGCTGAGAGCAATAGGTGCTCAGTCCAGACTCGATTTTTTGGTACTTCAGAATCCATTCAATAATTTTTAATCTCCTTTTTTTTCCCCATAGAAGAAGAGAGAGGCCGAAAAATCGAACCTGGATTTAGCGGTTATTGCTTGCAGCGCCATCTATCGATGTTATTTGTAACTAAAACTGAGAAATGCAGCATACAAACTCCTGACCTCTTACGTAACACTCCTGCGAGAATTTTTTTAATATCTGTCACCGTTTGCAAGTTTTTTTTAATTTTAAAATCATCGGTCATTTTTGGGACAACCGGTATGTAGCTTTTGTATAATTTCACTGTTATTTATTTAACTTTTATGAATGCACCTATGCAAAATCTAAATTATTTCATCGCGAGATATGTAAATAAAACTTGACACATATAAATTCACACGGAATCCACACATCCACCATTAAACACAGCCCATCAAGTTTGAAATGCATAACTTTTTACCCGACTGCCAAGAAGGCGGTTATGTGTTTCACGCGTATCTGGGTATGAGGCTTTCTTTATACCCTCGAAACATCCCAACGGCTGGATGAAAATTAATGAATGAGGTCTCTATTGATTCGTCTTAACCGTCCGATAGTTATAGGCTAGGTTTAGTTTTTATAAATACAAAATGGCGGCCATAAAATACAAAATGGCGGTAGAGACGAAAAAAATTTACGCGCCCTATTGAATGGCATATCTTTGGATAGACCTTTCAAAATGGAGACGGTGTTTCATTGACTATTTTACAGTCAGAAGCTCCGTTTAAATATTACACAACCTGGAAGTTGTGTAGGTAGGATCTCTAGCTTTACTGCAACTCTAACCTTCATAAACATCTATTGGCCTCACCAAAACAGTGTTTATAGATGGGAACTAACAATTAAACACAATTTAAAAGTCATCAGTACAAGTAAATAAAAAAAAAAATAGGTAAGTAATATACAAAATAGTTACACATTGATGAGAAATACTTGATTAGTTTTCTTTTTACGCAGTCTAGTTTTTTTTTTTAAATATTCCTAAAATTTTTAGACCAAAATATTCCCGCATTGTATATGGGACATTGATTTTGAAATTGCGATGAGTACGTATCTGTTATTGTTAGATGTTGAATGGTTTGCATTTGAATGTGTTTAATAATATTCGTAAAAAAAAAAATATTTTAGAAATATTTTAAAACCCATCACACATAACAGAATGACTTGAAGAGGCTAAAATGAATCTTAATAATGTAACATAAAATTGCATTAATTATTCGTTACTTAAAAGATGATTAAGCAATTAAAATGATGTTAAAAATTTAGTATTTTCGACTAATACTTAGCCATCATCAGGATTTAAAATTTAAACAGTTCTTACGAACGCTATTTGTCCATATCTGACTCATAAAGCTTTCGTTTCAAACCGTACATCCGGGTTCCATAGTCGATACCACTAAATCAGCGAAAAATAGAATGAGGAAGCGGAGGAAGGAGGGAATTTGTTTTCTCAGAGAGCAGTGATTTGCATTTGTCGCCAGTGTAATGTTCTTTATGGATCCCTAAAAATATGACACTTAAAAACACGTTGAAATAATTCTAGATAGAGTTGGTGCGTGCATAATAACAAAGAGTCTCATACACACTTTATATTCATTTGAGAGTTAACTTTACAATAAGCATTGTCCCTTAAAAGTAGACTGTCACATTATATATGTGCGAAATTATATCGTATTTTGACGATTTATAGATAATATATAAAACATATATGGATATTATATATAAATGATATATCCGTGTGAATGGAAATTATTTTCTACAAAAAAGTACGATGCTGTTATGATAAATTTAAAACAAACTTAGTTCGTGAAGCATCGTCAAATTATAATTTTTTTTATGATTTATATACACACTTTTATGGTGCCTGCTTCAAACGCTATAAAACGTATTTCTGCACCTAATATAATTAGTTGAAATCTAATGAGTTGAGTTTTATGGCTTTTCGTTTGCTTTAGAAACTGCAGAATTTGTAATAAATTGCATTTTTAAATGAATTGTATCGTAAACCTTGCGCAGTTTTGTGTTTCAAAAAGTCACTACCTTTTTTTTAAAGGTAAGTTTACGAAGAATTGCCTTCACATAATTTTAAAATAATGATATATTTTACTACGAAACGCTGTTTCATCCCTCATTCATCTCCCGTTACTAAAATATGCTATAAGCGATTTGACTTGAACGGAGTGAATAAATTCTCATTCTTCACTTGTAATGATCTACTTGATATGGTTCTAAAATTCCTCGTTAAAATTCCACTCACATACCAGTCTCCGAATCTCTGAAACTCCCATATGGAGAGGGAATCTCGGATTTCATACTTAAATTGACTTTAAAACAAAGTCATTTTTCAAGACTGTTCCCGAGCATTTAAGCTAGCGAGTGTATAATATTATAAAATTTTATATGAATAAGTTGAGGTCGTGAATCTAGTGGAAGTAAAGAAATCTTTTGAAATTTAATTCAGAAAATTAGTTTAGTATGATAAACGATTTCTTTGCTTATAACTTTTAAAGGGTTTCCTTAACCTTTAACTGATGTTAGCGGTCTTGCAGACCGCTTCTTTTTTTGAATTTTTATAGTGTAACTTGTAACTTTCAGTTTAACTACAAGCACTACCGAAATTTTGTTTCGTTTGCAACTTTAGAACTATCACCAGAACTTTTGAATAGGAAAATTTCGATTTTAAAAGTCCTGTACAAAAAGTTTAGTACAAAAACACCATCCAATGAGTTAATCGCCCCTTTAACCATCTTTCGATGGAGCGGTCTACAGACCGCTACACAGAAGCTATGTGACAATTTCTGTCACATCAGTTAAAGGTTAATGCACTTTTAATATTTCTACTTTTTTAATGAATTATATTGCAAACATTGTACAGAATTGATTTTGGAAAACCTTTCGATTTTTTAAAGATATGTTTAAGCTATATTTTCTTCCTAAAGTATTTTTTCAAAAAGCTATCTTATACTTCATTCATCTCCCGTTACTAAAATATGCTGAAATGATTTGACTTGAACTGATTGGATAAATTCTCATTTTTCACTTATAGTGATCTACTTAGTATGGTTCAAAAATTCCTCGTTAAAATTCCAGTCACATACCAGTTTCCGAATCTCTGAAATTCCCATATGGAAGAAGAATCTCGGATTTCATAGTTAAATTGACTTTAAAACAAAGTCATTTTTCAAGACCGTGCCTGAGCATCCAAGCTAGCGAGTGTATAATAGCATAAAATTTTATAGGAATAAGTTGAGAAGATTGAATCTAATAGAGGTAAATAAATCTTTTAAAATTTTATTAAGCAATTTAGTAATATAAACTATTACTTATAACTTTTAGAGCGTTTTTCTTAATGCATTTTTAATATTTCTACGTTTTTTAATGAATTATATTGCAAACATTGTATAGAACTGATTTTGGAAAAGCTATCGTTTTTTTAACAATATGTATAGACTATATTTTCTTCGTAATAATCCTAAAAGAACTATATTTTACAAAAAGCTAGCTTATTATTCATTCATTTTTTGTTACTAAAATGTGCTGCAAACAATCCGACTTGAACAGATAAATTCGTATTTTTCATTTATCCATATTCATTTATTCATATATCATTTTCATTTATTCATATATCATATTCATATATCATTTATTCATATATCTTCTTGATATCGTTCTAATATTTGCCTTTAAAACTCGAGGAACATCTCACTCTCCGGATTCCTACACTGTAAAAAACAAAACAAAAAAATTCTGTATAATCTACTACTAGATTATACTGATCTAGTAGTAGATTATACAGAATACTACTACTAATAGAAAACTACTACTAGAAAATCTCTAGGCAGCTGGGATTCCATGAACTTTTCTAGTAACCAATATAGATTCCTCTAAAGTAACATTACTGCATTTTAGAGCTCTGCACTGGCCCGAGGCCTGTACTCGGCAGAATTAGCACAATTTTCTTAACGGGCCGGGACTGACCGAGAAACAGAATAAAGGACAGGCCGGGCCGGCAGAAAAAATGAACGGGCCTACAGGGCCGAGCCGATAAAAAAAAATTAAGCGGGACTGCCGGCCTGCTATAAAAACTTAATCGAAGCCGATAAAATATGAGCCATTTTCAATGAAGGTCACTTTCGCGTGCGTCACGAGTCGATGATAGTTTGAAAACATTAATACAGAAATGTAACATATCCAGCGTAGAGTTTAGCATAGGACAGTTAAATGGTATCAGAGACCGGGCTTAATTTTTTCAGCAGACTCGTGCCGGGCCGAGATCAAGCTTGGCATTTTTTTGTCTATATATTCGAGCAATACCGGAACTGGACTTTATTGTTCTCAGGATGTGTAGGGAAGGCAATATGTTTTGTAAAATTATTAATAGTAAACTGCTGTTAACGGAATCTTTGGAGATATACCTTAAGGTGGTTCCCAAATACGCTGCTCAATAATGAGAAATTTTCTGACACATTTTCTGACTCATTTTTAACTATAAAGGCATAAAATTGACAGGCCTGACTATTCCAGGTATTTGGAATCGAACAGCACTTTCCATTTTTTATAAATAAATTACTTATCGAGATATAAGAGATTCCTGTCACGTGACTGCAGGTTTTTCTCCTTTCCTGTGCTATTGCTTTTGGAAATTCGATTCAAAACTTTAACTTTGACAATATTTTCTGAAAGATATATTGGTATTATCAAAAAATGGATATTATCAAAAAATGGATAACGTTACTCGATTACATAGTTTCTGAATAAGAACACCTGCCAATCTTGTGCGCTTCCAAAAAGAAATGAATTCAAAAATGTATCAGAAAGTAGCTTTTTTGGATTTGAGAAAAGCCTTATTAAATGGCAGAGAAATATTTTTACAAATCTGCTTTTTATTATACAACTTCAAGATTTATCATGTTTTATAACCCTCCTTTTTTTAATACTAAATTACATTAATTTTTTAATGAATCCTTATTTGAATGTTGAAACGTCTAAAACTCTAAGTAATCATTAATGTTGCTATTGTGTATTTTCTATAGTGCGAATACATAGTAATATTAAAATATACTGTACAGCTATCCCATAAATATGTATGTAGTATTATTCTTTAAAAGACTCTTAATTGTATGTTTAGGAAAACCTGAATTTTTTTGTGGAAAATGAGTCGAAACTCATTTAATTGATTTTCCACGGGCCGGGCCTGTTTTCACTGCTTTTGTAGGGGTCGGGCCGGGCACGGGCCTGGAAATTCCGGCCCGTGCAGACCTCTACTGCATTTAACTTAGCAAATAGTACATAGACTTCCTTAGTGAGCATACTAAGAAATCGTTAGTAGCATTACAGGTGCTTTTTTAGTATGTATACTAAAAAATGGTTAGTAGTATTGCAGATACTTCTCTTGTACATTCACTAACAAATTGTGTGAACAGAATTGTGTATAAAAAATGGAAAAATGCGCTGGTGGTGCCAACTTTGGAGAACTTCGGAAGCACCTATATTTATTAGTGGGGGAGATTTATGTTGAAACTTTAAAGGTCTTGTGTCCCCTTAAGCTAGCGAGTGTATAATGCAGGGTATCCTTATGAGAATCGCCCAGTTATAAATTTTAATACTATCAACTGTAAGCATTGAAAAGTGTTGGTGCAAGGTCACAAATAAAGACTCACTCAAACAGTTTTAGATAAGCGCATGCGCGAGTACTACTTTGTTATTGACTCGATTCCAGTGCCACTTTCGCAAAATGGCGACTCCTGAGCGTAAAGCGTTATTGCTGGGCTGAAGATTTACTGTTATACTATACCATTGAAACTGGACATTCTTTTATGGACTGGACACCCTTTAAATTAAATTTTATATAAATAATGAAACAGATTTATCTATTTGTGATAATGGAATCTCTTGAACTTATATTAGGCAGATTATTTTAGTATGGCAAACGATTATCTTGAATTATAACTTTTAGAGGATTTTTCTTGGTGCTTTTTTAATATTTCTACTTTTTTAAATGACTTATATTGCGAACGTTGCATATAATTTAATTCGGAAAAACTATCAATTTTTTTAACAGTATGTTTAGGCTATATTTTCTTCGTATAATTCTAAAAGAATATCATTCAAAAATACTATCATATTCTTCATCCATCTCCTGTTACTAAAATATTCTGAAACGATTTGACTGGAACGGAGTGGGTAAATTCTCATTTTTCACTTATAACGATCTACTTGATATCGTTCTAAATTGCCTTTAAATTCCAGGCACATTTCAGCCTCCGAATACCTAAAATGCCAGCACGGGAAATGAATCTCTGATTTCATAGTTAAATTAACTTTTAAAAAGTCACTTTTCACGACTGCGTTCCAGAATTTAAGTCAAAGTATATTTAAAACAATGAATATTCTATGTATAATTATAATGGGTGCTTGGAAATATACACTGGTGGACAAGACCTAAGAACGGATGTTTCGGTAAACGATGGCAGACGCAGAATCGAATGCAGTAGCTTATGGGAATTTGTATAAAGTCATAGTGCAATGCGAATCAATGCAGTGATGCAAATTTTCGATTACCGCACGTGTGGGCATGCATACCGGTTTGAAGGCATTCGATGCATGCAGCTAGTGAGTAGTGAACGTTCCGTTTCGATCGGTCCGAACGGTCGGTAGAAAGTTGTATTTTGGAAAGTGAGGCCACGTCTAGCAGACATCATTTAGATGATTTTGCACGCGGACGGATAATTGGAAAATTGGAGGAAGTGCATCAAATTACATTTGTTGCTTGGGAATTCGTCATGACCCACAGTGTTTTTTCCATAGTTTAGACAGCAATAGTGGACAGAGTTTCAGCCGCAAGCTAGAAAGTCGTCCTAGCAGTATGACTGCCTAAGAAGATCGGTACATCGTTGTAATAGCAAAAAGAAAGCGGCGGAGTACCGCTGGTCAAATGGCAAGTCAATTCTATGCAACCATAGGAACTCAAATATCCTGAAAATTGTTGCAAGGCATTTGTGATAGACAGGACTATATGCCCGAAGACCTTTTGTGCGTGTTTCACTTGCGAGAGCTCACCACAGAGGCCGGCTGCATCGTCATTGGTCCGAGGAAGAATTGGTCAATGTCCTCTATACCGATCAGAGCCGGTTCTGTCTTACTTCTGATAGTAGACGTCAACTGGTATGGCATGAAGTTAATAGTTCTTATCGTCCAGAAAATATCCAGGAAATGGACCGATATGCTACTTGTATTGTAGCATCATGGTCATTAGCCGCACCCCACTACATATGCTTGAAACAGGGACCATGACCGCTTATCGGTTCATTCCTAAAGTTTGCTGCCTCATGTTCGCCTTTTTCGTACTACTGTCTGCGATAACTTAATATTCTTGGATGACAAAGTTTCTTGTCATGGCGACAACGAGCGAGGAAATTCGTTATATTATTTGGCCATCATGTTAACATAAACTTAATAAAATAGAAAATATATAAGATGCTTTGGGGCGGCGTCTTGCTGTTCGCTGTTCACCCATATCCCCGGACTAACAAACCATCCTTCATCCGTGCAATGTAAGAGGAGTGGGACAAGTTGCCTCAAAACCTTATGGATCATGCCATTCAAAGCATGTCACGACGTGTGGGAATATTCGATAGAGTTGCATTGCACTGCAAGGGGAACATATCCATTCTAACATGTCTCTCCAGATGGCCTGTCGTGAGTAATCCTCATTCTTTGTATTGTTCTGTTTTTGAGTCAATATGTACCTTTCCCTGAAACAACCTCTTTCAACACTTTCTGTAGTTCTTTTCGCATTACATCTTGTGTTGTATCATGTCTTACATTCTGTCTTTCCCTATTTATCCCACTTGATATGAAACCGTACCTGGTATTTTTTTTTTTTTTCATTTGGCCATTTGCTACCATCCTTAAGTTTTGTCCACTAATGTATATGAGGATGTGAATTTAAAAACCTTATCCTTTGCGCCTCTTAAGCAATTATTTTGAAATTTGATTTTCATTTGAAATATTATATGCAAGGCGAACGTTTCACTGTGAAGAAAAAAATGTCCATGTATTAATTAAGAATTAAAAATTTTCACCTACCGTAACGTTAACATATCCATGCATTTTACCCCGCCGGAAGGTTAAGGCTGATTTATTTAACTTTTTTCATAAATAATCATTTTTTAATAAAAACTGGATGAACTAATTATATATTTAAAATTATGTATGGCATAAGTATAAGTTGCAAAGCAATGTAAGTAAAGTTACATCAAATTCTGCTGAAAATTTGTTCAAGAAGGGGTCAATAATAAAGTATGCGTATTTTCGCCAACTTTCCCTTACTGCAGATTACATTATGTAATTTATATACATATAACATAACATATCCATCCTTTTACTCCATCGGTGGTGTAAGACCTGATCATTTAACCTTTTTTTAAATAAATAATCGTTTATTATTTAAAATGTGATGAATTAAGTAGTTAAAATTATATTATGGCACAAGGATATGTGCACAGCAATGTACGCTAAGTTACGTTAACGCATTTATGCCAGCGCCCCATTTTTGGGACGTTTCGAATTTTAATAACTTTTTTTTTTAATTTCTTCTTTACAACAGGAAAATTTTTAAGTGATTGTCTATAAATGTCTTTATCTATTACTAAGAGATGGCAGCATAAGGTGGATATTTATTTGCTTAAATGAAGGCCTTTTTTCTGTGTTTACAGATTTTACATTTTTGAAGATAGCGAAATGTAAAAAGTAAGTTTATTTGTATTTTTTGCATCAAGGATCCGAATAAATAAGTCACAATCTTAGCTTGTAGACTTCTTTGAAATACGCATTTTTTTAAATTGAGAAATTATATGTTCAAGCCTATTTTTTATGCATGTTTGTAATGTACAAAATATAGTGCGCAAGGCGCAAATGGGTACATTATTTCTATTAGACATTTAGGGAGCAGTTATTTATGTTAATTTCTTTTCAAGATGATTTTGAAATAAATTGTTTTTTAGCCTCAAATATGATTATTTTTAATTTTTTATTAATAATATTTATAATGTCATTAGTCTCTGTAAGGAAATAAAAATATATTTTTAATAGTTCAAAAAAATACTAATTGTAGCATTTTAAAATCTTAATTTATATAAATTTAGACAAAACATATAATTAGGCATTTTTCTACATATGGATATTCTCATATTTAGTACGTTTACATTTTATCAAATAAATACAAAAATATTTTAGCGTAATTTTTTTAGTATTTTTCAACTTCATTTTGCAGCAGTTTAAAGTGATTTTACCGACGAATTTGACAAAACAAAAATTCAGGCATAAATGGGTTAAATTGAGTTGAATACTATGGTTCAAGATGAAGCCACTAATAAAGTATGAAGATTTTCCTCAACTTTCCCTTATTGCAGATTATATCGCTCACCCGCAAGAAAATTGACACATCTCGCAAAAATTCATTTTGCGTTTTATTCCACTAATAGGTCTGTCATAGGTGTTTTTTGCTGCACAAACAGTGCCATAAGTGTAGTTATACGGAAAATCCCGTTATTATGCTATACGTGACCAGAGAAGGGGGGCGGATTGTGAGGAGAGGTGAAATTACCCAAACATCCAAACCTCATCCAACATCTTCATTCTTAAGCGTTTTATGCTTTTATGCAGGTTTTTATTCCTGCATGCAGGGCTAAGTGCTGCAATTTCATCTTATAGTAAATTTATGCAAATTTTCTTTTGTTTCTCCTGTGAAATTTACTTTTCTCGAGATGTGTCACTTTTCTTGCTGGTGAGCGATATTATGTAATTTATATACATATAACATAACACATCCATGGATTTTATCCTACCAGATGTGTAAGACCTGATTATTTAACCTCTTTTTCTCAAATAAATAATCATTTATTAATAAAAATGTGATGAATTAAGTATATATTTAAAAGGATATTATGGCACAAGGATAAGTGCAGAGTAATGTACGCAAAGTTACGTTAAATTTTGTTGAATACTCCGGTTCCAGAAGAAGTCATTAATAAAGTGTAAGGATTTCCTCCAACATTCCTCTCAAAATTTAATTACAACGAATATCTGAGGAGCACTGATTAAATTCGCTATACTGAAAAATTCGCTAAAGGAAATATTTTTATAATGAAATAGGATAATGAGACCCTTTTTTACAATCCGAATAATGTTCGTTCAATTGAAAAATTCGTTAAAGTGACATTCGTTGTAAAAAGATTCTACTGTACATAAATAGTACTTTCAACTATAAAACATAGTCTTCGTCAGAGAAATATAAGAAATACTACTGTTATTAACGTCTAATTTTCAAAATTCACGTAGATGGTGACGAAAGGGGTGTAAGTGGAAGTCCATTTTTAGATCCGGAAAACATTGGGAAAATAAAACATGGATATAGGGAAGTGGAATATTACTCGTTTTATGATTGTTTAAGCAAACTGAGCGAAATTCTGAGTATGTTGTAGGATTTTAACGTCATTACAAACAGTATTTTCTTTAGTAATAATTTCAATTGATTCGCGGATAATTAAATCAAGATAATTCTTTGAGAGATATATAATTTTTGCGTCTTCGAAATTAACTTGTATATTCTGCTTCTGGTTAAGTCTTGACAGGGCTGTTGTAGGTCGGTTATACTTTAAATATCTCAAATGTTCTTTAATACGAACTTTAACATCTTTTTTTAAATATTGTCGCATCTTTTAAGTAGTTTTGCATATAGTGTAAGTTTAAGTTTAACTTTTTTTAAAGATGAATTAAGCATTTCCATTTATTTATTTACATTATATTTCTATTAAAATAAATAAAGTGAAATTGATAAAAAAGAATTAATAATTCCTCTTTTAAAGAAAATGCTGAATAATTCATAATGGTACAATGGCTTTTGTTTAAAAAATAATTATTATTTCTTAGAAAAAATGTATGAGAATTAGTCTTAGAAAAAACACTGGCGTAAATATCACGCAATAACATTTTACCTGTGTCCAAAAAATACTAGTATGTTGTGGCCATCACAAAACTTTCTTCTATATAAATCACATCCATTAAATCATTTAAATAGTACAAGAAATTACATCCATTTAGCACCCATTCATATCAAAGTATATCTGAATTTGAAGTTTGATGAAAATTCGTGCATTACTTCTTGAGATAGAGCTATAGCGGAAATTCTGAAAAATGTAGCATAGCAGCGCCATCTGTTGAGCGATTTACACCAAAAATAAACAGCACTAAATGATATCAAGGTATACCTGAATCTGAAGTTTGTTGAAAATCTAGGCGTTAGTTCTTGAGATAAAGCTATGGCGGAAATCGCAAAAATACAGCATAGCAGCGCCACTTGTTGAGCGATTTACACCAAAAATTAAACAGTACTAATTTATACGTCAATTCATGTCAAGGACTAACTAAATCTGAAGTTTGATGAAAATCCGTGCAATAGTTCTTGAGATACAGCTCTTGCGAAAATCATGAAAATGCAGTACAGCATCGCCACCTGTTGGGCGATTTACACCAAAACTTAAACAGAACTAATATATATCAGGGATTAACTAAATCTGAAGTTTGATGAAAATTCGTGCATTTTTTCTTGAGTTAGAGCTATTGCGATAATCATGAATAATGCAGCATAGCAGCGCCACCTGTTGGGCGATTTTCACAAAAAAGTAATCAGCGCCAAGCTATATCCTGGACTAACTGAATCTGAAGTTTTATTAAAATCCGTGCAGTAGTTCTTGAGATATAGCTATTGCAGAAATCGTGAAAAATGCCGCATAGCAGCGCCACCTGTTGGGCGATTTTCACCAAAAACTAATCATGTCCAGTTTATATCAAGGTCTAACTAAATATAAAGTTTTGTGAAATTCCGTGCATTAGTTCTTGAGATAGAGCGCCCACAAAATTTTTGCCACATACAGACTCACAGAGTGACAGAGTGACAGACAGACTCACAGACAGACATTTTCTAAAAACCATCAAATCGTGTTTTGTGCATTCTAAAACGTATAAATCCGTCGAAAACCGGAAGTCGAAAATTTTCACGAATTCAATACTTTCTTCTTGTAAAGATAGAAGAAAGTAAAAAGTAAATGCTGGAAAAACACATTTATTATTTAAAAGTATAAGAATCATGCATAAGAATCAGAGAAAAGTATGATTATGATAATACTAAAATAAAAAAAGGAGAGAAAAAAAAGCTTTAAAACAAATTATTAATTTACCTTTTTCATGCTTATGTCACTTAAAAATTTATATAAACGTACTTAATACTACTGGTTCCACTATATATAGATTCAGCATTTTTAATTAATGCTGCGGAATTTGTAACAAGTCTTTGTTAATACTTTGTAAATAAAAGTAACATTTTTTATTATCATTCATTATATGTGTGTTTAATGTTTTTATTTCTAAAGATAAGAGATTAGTAGTGAAAAACAACTATTTCAAAAGATTTTTATTTTAGAATATCTCTATTTTTGACTACAAACTTACGTTAGGATATTTTTTTCACCATCAGTCAAGTTTAATCACTTTCTAAATCCCTTGATAAAAAACAAAAAAAAAAAAACAGAGAAATTCCTGCGAAAATATTTTCGCAGGAATTTCAGCGTAAATATTTTCGATAACTTACAGAAGAGGGAAATTTAAAAGACTTCGTTTTAAATAAGAACCATAGTGTATTTAAGAGATTAACGTAAATTTACTTTTAAAGATATGAAATTTTATTTAAGATGTTGAATAGTTCTAATTCATGCAATATTTGAAGTTTCACGGTTAGCTGAGAATTTTCTGTGCATATTTTCCATTAATGATTAAATCTTTGATACTGAATTATACTGACGTACAAACGTGTGCGATGAGTTTTCTATTAAAGGACTCTCGAATTTCCAAAATGATATGAATATTCTATAATCAACAAAAAGAAATTTTCTGTGCAGCATTTACACTGAAACAAAGTTTAAATTAATGATGAACTAACAGTGATTATTTGCTATGCATGTAGTACATGCAATCAATGGACTATGTAGGTAATACGAAACCCAGCGTGTCTAACTAAAGTCCTGTCACCGCCATTAACGTCAAAACGGTTATCAGAACATTTTTTTTTTCTTTTGCTGTAAGAGTTGGTTATATGAAAAATATGTCAATATAAAAGTCGTAGATAATATTAAGAAGATGTATAATAAATTTAAGCGGATTTGATATCTTGTGAATTGACGAAGTTATGAAATTTTTTCTTCTTCAACCCCGCCTCCTTTTTTTTCGGTAAGAGTTGGTTATATGAAAAACATGTCAATATAAAAGTCGTAGGTAATATTAAGAAGATGCATAATAAATTTAAGCGGACTTGATATCTTGTGAATTGACGAAGTTCTGAATTTTTTTCTTCTTCAACCCCCCTTTTTTTCGTTTTATTTACTTTTTATTTTTTTGCGGTAAGAGCTGGTTACATGAAAAACATGTCAATATGAAAGTCGTAGATAATATTAAGAAGATGTATAATAAATTTAAGCGGATTTGATATCTTGTGAATTGACGAAGTTATGAATTTTTTTCTTCTTCAACCCCGCCTCCTTTTTTTTCGGTAAGAGTTGGTTATATGAAAAACATGTCAATATAAAAGTCGTAGGTAATATTAAGAAGATGCATAATAAATTTAAGCGGACTTGATATCTTGTGAATTGACGAAGTTCTGAATTTTTTTCTTCTTCAACCCCCCTTTTTTTCGTTTTATTTACTTTTTATTTTTTTGCGGTAAGAGTTGGTTACATGAAAAACATGTCAATATGAAAGTCGTAGATAATATTAAGAAGATGTATAATAAATTTAAGCGGATTTGATATCTGGTGAATTGTCGAAGTTATGAATTTTTTTCTTCTTCAACCCCCCTTTCTTTCGTTTTATTTTTATTTATTTATTTATTTGCGGTAAGAGTTGGTCATATGAAAAACTTGTCAATATAAAAATGGTAGATAATATTAAGAAGATGTATAGTAAATTTAAGCGGATTTGATATCTTGTGAATTGACGAAGTTATGAATTTTTTTCTTCTTCAAACACCCTTTTTTTCGTTTTTTTTTTTTTTTTTATTTTCCCAGTAAGAGTTGGTTATATGAAAAACATGTCAATGTAAAAGTCGTAGATAATATTAAGAAGATGTATAATAAATTTAAGCGGATTTGACATCTTGTGAATTGACGAAGTTATGAATTTTTTTTCTTTTTCAACCTCCCTTTTTTCGTTTCAAGGTTTTTATTTTTGTTTTTTTTTCGGTAAGAGTTGGTTATATGAAAAACATGTCAATATAAAAGTTGTAGATAATATTAAGAAGATGTATAATAAATTTAAGCGGATTTGATATCTTCTGAATTGACGAAGTTATGAATTTTTTCTTCCTCAACCCCCTTTTATTTCGTTTTAAGGTTTTTTTATTTATTTATTTATTTTTTTTTTTTGCGGTAAGAGTTGGTTATATGAAAAACATGTCAGTATAAAAGTCGTAATTAGTATTAAGAAGGTGTATAATAAATTTAAGCGTATTTGATATCTTGTGAATTGACGAAATTATGAATTTTTTTCTTCTTCAACCTCCCCCCTCCCCCCCCCCACCCTTTTTTTCGGTAAGAGATGGTTATATGAAAAATATGTCAATATAAAAGTCGTAGATAATATTAAGAAGATGTATAATAAATTTATGCGGATTTGATATCTTGTGAATTGATGAAGTTATGAATTTTATTCTTCTTCAACCCCCTTTTTACGTTTTATTTATTTATTTATTTATTTTTTTGCTGCAAGAGTTGGTCCTATCAAAAACATGTCAATATTAAAGTCGTAGATAATATTAAGAAGATGTATAATAAATTTAAGCGGATTTGATATCTTGTGAATTGACGAAGTTATGAATTTTTTTCTTCTTCAACCTCACCCCACCCCCTTTTTTTCGGTAAGAGTTGGTTATATGAAAAACATGTCAATATAAAAGTCGTAGATAATATTAAGAAGATGTATAATAAATTTAAGCGGATTTGATATCTTGTGAATTGACGAAGTTATGAACTTTTTTCTTCCTCAATCCCCCTTTTTTTCGTTTTAATGTTTTTTTTTTTTTTTTTTTTTTTTTTTTTCGGTAAGAGTTGGATATATGAAAAACATGTCAATATAAAAGTTGTAGATAATATTAAGAAGATTTATAATAAATTTAAGGGGATTTGATATCTTGAGAATTGGCAATGTTATATATTTTTTTCTCCTTAAAACCCTATTTGTTTCGCCACTTGGGTCCATTTTTAATTTTATCAAAAATCCGTCATACGTAAATTTTTGGATGTTTTCCTAGAAGTAACAGTAACTTTAAACTGATTTGATATGTATTATATAATTAAGAAGTTATGGGTTTTTTTCTGTTTTCACAAAACCTCTCCCTAGTTCCGCCCTCTTGGAATGATTTTGCCCATTAACGAACTTGACCGAGATTTTCTGTCCCTTGATTTTATGTATCAGTTTAGAAAAGGTTTGTCCAGAATTATGGAAGTTATCGTATCCATAAAAAAGTGATATAGATAGGATGGTTTTGAGTTCTAGGGGTCATGATCGGTTTAGATCTCCAATTTTTTTTTTCAGAATTTCCAAATTAGGGGAGAATGTAATTGGTAGTATTTCTTACGAAATCTACCTAAAAAAGGGGGATACATGTTCGTTGCTCGATTACGTTTATTTTTTATTTTTTCTCCAGCTTCAACAGAGTTATCTAAACTGAAACTAAGTATAAAACTAAAAAAAGTTAAAAAAACACACACTTTTATAAGCATTCAATGATCATCTTGAAAATCACTCCTATTTTTTTTTCTATAATTTATGTTTATTCCCAACTATTTCATTTACAATAGATAAATTTGGTGTGGCCACCGAACTTCATTATGAATAAATTTAAAAAATCAAAAAACCCAACTGCGTAAAAAGCGAACTAATTAATTATTTCGCATCAATGTGAAACTATCTTTTATATTACTTACCTATTTTTTTTTTATTTACTTTTATTGATGACTTTTAAGTTGTGTTTAATTGTTAGTTCCTATGAATTAAACACTGGTTTGATGAGGCCTATAGATGTCTATGAAGGTTAGATTTGCAATAAATCTAGAGATCCTACCTACACAACTTTCAGGTTGTATAATATTTAAACGGAGCTTCTGACTGCAAAATAGTCAATGAAACATCGTCTTCATTTTGAAAGACCTACCCAATGATATGCCACTCAATAAGGTGCGTAATTTTTTTTCGTCTGTACCGCCATCTTGTATTTTACGGCCGCCATTTCGAATTTATAAAAACAAAACGTAGTCTATAACCATCGGACGGTTAAGACGAATCGATAGCGACCTCATTCATTAAAATCCACCCAGCCGTCGAGATGTTTCGAGGGTATAAAAAATGCACATACCCAGATAGGCGTGAAACACATAACCCTTCTTGGCAGTCGGGTAAAAAATAGCTGTTTTTTTTTCTTTCTTTTTTTTTATAGCGTGACGAAATATATTTTTTTCTTTGTATATTTTTTAAGAAAGGATAAAAGGGAAAAAAATAAAAAAACGTTTAAACTATCTCTTGAGGATTTCTAAATTGATTTCTCAACGTATAATGGTAAAATAATTAATATTAAACTATAAACTGATAAAAGTTTATTTAAAACAATATTACACTCCTCCTTTTTTATCTATAATTTGTTTTCTACATTTCAGTCTTTAAGATGTTTTATTGTTGCAGTTTCACAGCGATTTGGCATATTTTAGCGAGCGTTTTTTGGGTTAACGTTAAATCCATTTTGTTTCAGCTCTTATACAATTGTACCAGCGACAGAGAATATTTGGCGACTTGTCACCAGTGGTGGGCTACTGAAAAAATGCCTTAAAATTAGTATATTAAATCATAATTAAGTTATAATTCAGTTCTAAAACTAATAAAATGTATTCACATCGGAAACACACCAGTGAACTTAATTTTTATAATTCTAGCCTAGGAAGTTTGTTAAAAATCGATAGCAAAATTCCATTCTTACGTGCAAAAACACGGTTGAGTTAAAAGAAAAGTTTAAAAAAAGCATTGATGTTCATTTAGTGCTTATGATTTGTGAAAATGCAAAATACCTTTACTCCTCTCTTCTAACATCTTTGCTTTTTAACCTAATTATATATTTATTTAAAATGAGTTTATCTCGAGAAAAAGAACATTTTAAAATGTCTTTTCTATGTTGACAACTCAAATAAAATAAACAAAGCAGCGTTGCTGTGGAAAAAGCGAAGAAATGGATACAAATTATTTTAAGTAATTTCCGGAGTCGAGTTCCACGAGATAAAGAAGAATAATTGTCATTTTTTATTACTTTTCTCCATTAGGGTCTAGATAATTAATTTTCTGGTGTATGGAACAGCTTGGAAACGAGGCTAAAAGATAAGAAAGGGAAGGGGGGAGTAAAGTAAAATGAATTTTAATTTAGAATTGTCTGAAAGAACAACGTGGAAAAATAAATGTGTAGACAGTTTTAACACTTGAAGTTTTAAAAATGACTAAAGCAGCGACTCTCGAGTCATTAAAGTATCCTTAATCATAATATTTTTGAGAGAACTCTTTACATAAAATTTGAACTGTATTCTTTATTTTTTTGTTTGTTTTGCTTTTATTTATGTTGGTTATTATGTGTTAATGTGCAATATATTACCTAAATGTTCACAGTAATATATAAAAGTTTGTGGGAATACTTTTTGTCTAAATGATTTAATTCGAAAAATATGTGTAAAATATTTTTTTAAGTCTTCTAAAATTGTACTAATTACACTGTTAAATCATTAACGCCGGTTGGTAGGAAAACTTATCTTTTATGCGGTACGAAACCTTTAAAGTTGTAAACCAGTATTTTAGTAAGGGAATTTTCATATAATCTAATATCAAACTTTGAGAGATTAACCCTTTCAGGGCCGCCGTTTGCAGTCTGCAAACGGTTAATTTTAATGTCCAAATAGCCAAATGGCACCAGTAATTTTTTAGTACAATTTCGATCTGAATCACGTGAAGAAAAGCTTTTGATTATTTTCAAATAAATTTGTTCGTAATTTGCGGTGTGAATTAGTTATTTGAACAATTTTGGAGCAGAAATGCCCCTGAAACGGTTAAATGAGTTAAAATTACAATATGGAAAAATTGTTGTGAACTGGTATCTAGATATTAAAAGAAGTGTAAATAATAGTAGTCGTTAATGGATTAAGAATTGATAAGATTTTTCGATGAAATACAGTCGAACCTCTATTTAACGAACCTCTATTTTGCGAATTTCTCTATTTTACGAACTTTTCCTTGGGACTAAGAACATTTCGCAAATTTCTTCGTAAAATAACCTCCAAATAGCGAAGTGCATTCTCTATTTAACGAACTTTTCCTTGGAATCTAAAATTTTTTTCTCCCTATTTGTCAAAATATTACTGGAAATTTCAAACTTATTCTTTCTTTTAACACATTTTATGATGATCAATCACCATGAACAGGTCTTACCAGCACCTAACTCACCGAGAGCGGTAAAATCGCTTCGATTATTTGCTTTTCATCCAAGAAGTGTCTGATCATTCAGTCGTGCTGGTAATTTCGGTTCTTTTAGCTCGAAAATGTCAAAGAGAAAGTGCTTGGCATAAAAGAAGAAAAATCTTGATGTGGTGGAAAAAAGCGTGAAGAAAAAGAATATTACTTTAAAATTTGGTATTTCTCCAAACAACTTATGGACCATAATAAAAAATCGTGATTGTAATGTAAAATTATTTTTTTAACTGAAAATACAATGTATTTTCAGACAATGTTTTGTTTCATTCTTATTTCCCTTGCAAGTTTCTTTTTGTAGGGTGGTAAAATATATAAAACAAATAGATATAATTCATACAAAAAGTGTGATTAATTACTTTTTTTAAATTATATTTAGTGTTTATGGGTTTAAAGTATGTTTTATGTAGTTTAAAGTATTTTAAAAGGTGACTCTCTATTTAACGAATTTTCCATATAACGAACTTTTTTTCGGGATTTAGCGACTTCGTTAAATAGAGGTCGGACTGTATATTCTATTTCTAAAAAAATTAATATATTTAATATCGGTAAACTCTTCAGACTCGAGATACTATTCAAAATGCTGAGCTCCGTGTGCACAAGCATTATCATCAGTCAAAAGATAGTCTGTTCCAAAATACCAATAAAATGTTTTACATAGTGCTGTAAGTTCTCATTTTGTACCTTTTACCATTCAGAGTGCCTCTGTAAAAGACATATCATGGAGTGCGCCCATCCAACATAATGTGTGACGAGGGGGGTGGGGGAAGGGAAATCCGAACCGTAGCTCCAAGCTGCAAGCCTGATGAAGTGTTTTCTTACGGACGGCCGAAACCCTTTTGTTAGTCCATCCTTTTGGCAGCAGTTTTAAAATGATTGGTCAAAATATTGTCAAAATATTTATATTTATGCTTTAGTAAATAAATAATAAAAAAATACTGTAAGATTCTCAATATAGCTGACTGGTTCAAACATGACGAAATATAATAAATACAAAATACTAATAACAAAAACACTACTTGTAATAACTATAATACCAATAATAATAAAATTAATAATAACAATATTTAATGAATATATATGAAAACTATTTACAATGGAAACAAAGAAGATTTTAAAAAAAAAAAAAAACATAAATTATCGTCTAAAGAAGTGTCCGAGAGGTATGGATAATTATTTCTAAAAATGACTTCATTTTTCTCTATAAATCTCATTAGTGCTGATATTCTGTTCATGAGAACAAGACTTTCACTAATATAATTAATCCAATCCGGAAACTCTATGTTTTTAACGTGATAATATGTTGTTAGAGGACAATCCAATACGCAGTGAAGTGAGGTGGAGGGGAGACCACATACACAAAGACGGGAGGGAGAACACCGTCACCTCAACAGTAGATGTTCGAAGGTTATAGCGAGTCCCAGGTTTTTTTCAAATGTAAGCACGCCTAGAATCACTCTGCAAATTGAATCGAGTTATGTCTCTGAAGAGAAAAGTTGGCGAGGCCACTTATTCTGAGTTCAGGTTTGATGTTCTTTGCACCAAGTTAGACGAGGTCGCTTTTGGCTCGGTCTCAGTTGGACACAAACCGTAGGGCATGAGAAGGGCAGCTGACGTAACTCAGTGCAAAACTTTGACGTCACTAAGGACAAAAGACGATCTGGTTAATGTACAAATAAGGACGAGATGGTCTGTTATGCAAAAATGTGGGGAGATTGGTTGACGGTAGTATTTATTTTGTAAACATGACCTTTACTTATAATTAGCCTCAGTTTGCTTTGAAACTCTCGATCTAGATTCAGCATATAACTCGTTAAATATTTCAGTAGAAGTGGTACTTTTGTGGCGCTTGATATTTATCTTCAGATAGTATCTTCTGAAGAGGTTATGGCCGTCTGATCTCTTTTGCCTGGCTTTTTTGATCTCCCATTTCACTAAAAATCACCTCTCGGTTTTTCGCAAAACTTCTAAAGCTCTAAAGCATAAGCTAAGCTACCTTGGTGGTTATCTTTCTCTTTCTAAAAAGTGTTTCCAAAAAAGGGAACCATCTTGCCTTGGTACCCATTCAGCAGTCTGGCTATTTCCGTTTGCAATTGTTCAGCAACAAATCTTCCAACAGCTCTCCATCGTAAAGAATCTTCTGATGATGATGATATTCTCAATTTTTTTATTTACCTGCTCCAAAAAAATGAAATGTACCAATGTTCTTAGTTTTTATGTATCATTTAATTAAATAATTTCCGATTCCTCTTAATTAATTAAATAATTTTCGATCATCATCGACTATGACGTCTTTGCATTTTTTTCTCACCTGCAGCAAAAAAATGAAAAGTAATAATTTTCACAATATATATGTAGCTTTTAATTAAATATTTTTTTTTTAGAACAAACGTTTTCAACTAACTTTTCACACAACGAATGATATCATAGAATAATTCTAAATTCATATTTGATTTCTGTGTTGTTCATTAATTATTTCTCTAAATTTTCAACTTCTAATAATCTAAACGTTTAGCGATATTCTTAAAAATCACTTTCTCAAATTAATTTTGGATGTACATTTCTCTATAAAATTACAGGCTTTTAAAGTTTTTATATGCAATACTTTTTGTATAATAAGTGGAGAAAGTGAAAAGGAAAAGATAGATGCAATACTGGAAGCAGCGTTACTAATTTTTCTTTACAATAGAGAGATTTTTTCTTACGAAAAAGAACATTCTAAAATGACTTTACAATGTTGACAACTAAAATAAAATACATAAACAAGTAAAAATTAAATTTTAAAAAAATCAAAAAACCCGACTGCGTAAAAGGCGAACTAAATAATTATTTCTCATCAATGTGAAACTATTTTCTATATTACATAACTTTTTTTTTATTTACTTGTATTGATGACTTTTATGTTGAGTTCAATTGTTAGTTCCTATCTATAAACACTGTTTTGATGAGGCCTATAGATGTCTATTAAGGTTAGAGTTGCAGTAAAGTTAGAAATCCTACCTACACAACTTCCAGGTTGTGTAATATTTAAACGGAGTTTCTGACTGTAAAATAGTCAATGAAACATCGTCTTCATTTTGAAAAACCTATCCAATGATATGCCACTGAATATGGTGCGTAACAATTTTTTTTCGTCTCTACCGCCATTTTGATTTTTTTAAAAACAAAACTAACCTATAATCATCGGACGGTTAAGACGAATCGATAGAGACCTCATTCATTAAAATCCATCCTGCCGTTGGGATGTTTCGAGGGTATAAAGAAATCCACATACCCAGATACGCGTCAAACACATAACCCTTCTTCGCAGTCGAGTAAAAAGAGTTGCTGTGGAAAAAAACAAAGAAATGTAAACAAATTATTTTAAGTAATTTATGGTGTCGAGTTTCTGAAGATAAAGAGGAGAAATTGTCATTTTTTTCTCCATTATGGTCTTCTAGGTAATTAAATCTTCTGCAATATGAAACAGCTTGAAAATGGTGCTAAAAGATAAGAGAGAAAAGAAAGAGTTATATTTAAATTTTGCAACAGTAAATGTTGAAAAAAATAAATGTGTGGACAGTTTTCTGAACACTTAGTTTTAAAAATAGCTGAAGCAGCGACTTTCGAGTTATTCAAGTGCGCTTAACAATAATATTTTTAAAAGAATTCATTAAGTAAAATTCAACAATTTTACAGTTTTTCTATTCATGCTGGTCATTTTAAGTTAGAACATTTGTATAATAAATTAAATTTTCGATATAATTTTTAAAAGTTTGTGCAGATACTTTTCGCTTCATTGTAATATTTTCATTCTAATTTCACATTTTTACCAGATTATATATTTATTTAAATTTAACAGAGCAGAACAATATTTGGGCAATATATTTGAACAATATAGGAACAGAAACAATATTTCAAAACTCCTATGACTAAGACAGTTTTAATTTTAATTTATAATATTTTTATATACAAGATCTTATCAAGAAGAAATAAATAGATACTCTAAAGATAAATGTAAAGTGTAGCAACTTGAAATTAGGTATGGCAGTTATTAAAAAGATGTAAATGATCTCTAAGAACATTTTTTTTTTAATTGTTAATTTAAAAGGGGTGAAAATGCACGAAAAGCGTTCTAAAAACGTTCTAAATTACAATTTCAACACAATCTCAGGAAATATCAAACCGATTTATAAAGTAATGGTTGCAAATTGATGGAGACAGTCTATTTGTTTTTTTAGTCAGTTTATTTATTTATTTGTTTCCCGATTAATTTCCTTCTTTCCTTTCCATCTTGAACAGAGATGTCTAAAGTGAAAAAAATGTATCCGTATTCGTTTCGTGTAGTGATATGTAAAAATTCGAAATACATTGTTTGGTATTATATCTTCTAAACACTTTTTTAACACTTCTCAACATAGTTTAAAATGTTTACGGCACATTTTTATTATCATGCAGGACGGTCGTTCTGCCAAGCCAAGCTGAAAAAAAAATGCTAACCTCGCCAAACAAACAAACGCCAAGAATAAAACGCAAGACACCGTAACTGCTTATTATACTGAAGACAGCTTCTCCATGTTAAATCGACCAAACATGCCAGCGTAAAATTTCCCATATCAAAAGAACCAATCATCGCAGAAAAATAAAACCAAAACCAGAAGGACCTAATGGAAAAGATCTTCAATTTGAGACCAAATGCATCCTCATAAATTAATTATAAACAGAGATATAGATTTTTTAAAATAACGTCGAGATACTGAAAATGACAAATTTATTTTCTTCGTCACACCTTATGCTTCAATCGAGGTAGAGACTTAAATAATGGACATAAAAAAGAAAGGATTGCATTTTTGGACAGATATTTACTCAATCTACGTGCTTTTATAAAATTCAACTTTAAAAACACAAATTTTCTATTCTTAATTAGCGAAAAACTGTTAATTAATTCTAAAGTTTATAAATTATGCCAAACATCGATAAACCCGCCAAACCATTTTAGAAGTCTTATACTATTCTTTTATATTATCCTTTTGCATTGATTTCATCGAAGAAAACTATGGCCGAGATCCAGATAGATTTTTCGCTACTAGCGAAATGAGTTTGACCAATCAGAAGCCAGAATGTTTGAGAATTTTTGCTGTTTCTGGATCCCGGCCTATGTCATAAAAGTTTTGAGTCATTTTGTTAGTGCCATGGAAGAAGTGCAATGTTTACAGAAATCTAGGCTGGGATCCAGATAGATTTTTCGCTATTAGCGAAACGAGATTCACCAATCAATAGTCTGCATTGCTGCAAACAGCGAAAAGTTCGCAAAAGTGCAAGCTTCTGATTGATGAATCTCGTTTCGCTAACAGCGAAAAATCTATCTAGATTGCGGCCAATTATGTTGAACACAATTTTGCATTTCCACATCCAGGAAGGGTATTGATGTCATAACAACAGTGCATATTCGAAACTATTTAAGGCATTGATTCTGAACTCCTTTGCTATACATTTTAATATTAAAGAAGTTGTTGTTTCAATAGTTTTAGTACTTTTCTCTATTGCTCACTCTAAAACACAAATATCGAAATTTAACCAACAGCGCTTAGAAACTATAGCGCCTAGAATATATAGTGTTGAAATCGGCTAACCCTGTAATACTTAAAAAAAGCATCCCTTAAAAATAAAAGATTATTAATAATTATTAAAAATTATTAGAATATTTTATTATCCTATATATATTATATATAGGATAATAAAATCTATCGCGAAGAAAACGAAAACTTTTCAAACTGCGACGTCAATCTTCGAACCGGGAATCTTTAGATTAGCAAGAAAATTCTACCATTGAGCTATTTAGCTTGCACGAAAAAGATTGAAATTAATGTTCTGTTTTGAAATCTAAATCGCAAAAATGGTCGAATGTCATAAAATAAATTTTGAAATCTAAATCGCAAAAATGGTCGGATTCCATTAAATTAATTTTGAAATCTAACTAAAAAAAAATGGTCGGATGTCATAAAATTAATTCATTAAATTAAAATAATGTAAGACTTTTTCAAAATTTTATGATTTATCTGTGATCGGAGGTATTCAGCTGTAAATATGCAAAATTTCAAGTCTCTAACTCATACAGTTCCTAAGAAAGAATTATCTGACGGACAGACAGACAGGGGCACGAGACGAATAGCGTTTCGTCAATCGCAAAAATAGTCGGATGTCATTAAATTAATTTTGAAATCTAAATCGCAAAAATGGTCGGATGTCATTAAATTAATTCATTTAATTGAAATATTGTAAGACTTTTTCAAAATTTTATGATTTATCTGTGATCGGAGGTATTCAGCTATAAGTATGCAAAATTTCAAGTCTCTAACTCATGCAGTTCCTGAGAACGAATTATGCGACGGGCAGACAGACAGGGAAGTGAGACGAATAGCGCTTCGTCAGAAGAACGAAACCCTAAAAATTAAACGAAACAGGCGTATTTTTATTTGATTTCATGCTATTTCTATGTGTGACATATCAAAAAGAAATAACGAGCAAATACTGTTTGCCATTCAATTACATTTTCTTTCTTCTCCATTTTCAGAAGGAATATCTGAAATGACAAAAATGCATCGACATTAATTTCGTGTTGGGATTTTTTAAAAATGAAAAATACTTTGACGTCCTGTATTCTATAATTTTTTTAATTATATATTTAATTAAAATCACCTTATCTTACAAAATTGAAAGAATAATCTCAAGCTACGTCTGATTATGTGCAATATCTTACCAAAAAGGAAGGAAGAGTAATGCTTATTATTTTCCGCTCGATTGCATTTTCTCTTTTTTTAGCCATCTTCAAAAATGATATCCAAAACGAAAACAATCTAATGATATTTTTTTCGTGTTATGAATTTTAAACACGCGAAGTACTTTGATATGCCCGATCTAATTTATTTTTCTTTTTTTTATCTAATTATTTAAAATAACTTTATCTTACGAAAGAACCAATAATTTAAAACTACATAACTGATAAGTTGATTTCCATTTCAACTGATAATATTTTTATGTACAGTCGTGCACTGTTAAAAATATCGTGAAAAATTACCTCTGTTTTAAAGGCTCTCTATTTTCTGACCAATGAAAACGCTACATAAGCACCTATAAAGCGTTCTCATTTATCAGAAAATAGATAGCCTTGAAAAACAGAGGTAATTTTTCACGATATTTTTAACAGTGTGGAAAAAAAAGTTAACACCCCCTACTAACTCCTCAACAAATTGTCGTAGAAGAAAGTTACTGCTACCGAACAATTGGGAATAAAGTCTACTTTTAAATGATGTATATAAAATTTGCTTAGGGGGCCATCTACATATTAAAACGAACCATAACTTTGTTTTTTTCAATAGCAGTACACAATTCTGACAGCATAAATGAACTGTGCACCCTTCATTTAGCCTAAAAACAACTTTTTATGCAATTCGTACGATAAGTTTCGAGAAATTAATTATTTTAAAACGAGCGTATTTTAAAGGCTTTATTCAAATTGAAGTTCGGTATTCGATTATTAACCTTCTTGATCAAGGCACCTTAAGCGACACTCAAGCAGTCATTGAAGCTAGACTACGGGACAGCGTAAGAAATTTCAAAATATCGAGTTACTTCTGTCATAGACGGTCCCTTAAACCATCATTTTGCTGTTTTTTAAGCATAATTTAAAAACTACTTGGAAAAAATGTGAAATTTTGGATTTCCATAAAGCAGGACTTAATAAACCTAAATCCATCAAAAAAATTGTAGGTTGCAATTCATAATTTTTTTCGAATATTAATTTCATAATTCATAAGTCATATCATAAAATTATGAAAATTGCAAATTCAACGTATTTATGTTTGGGTATTGTGTATTATGTTAGTATTATTGCGACACAAAAAATTAGCACATTAGGAGCATAGTTTCAGGAGATATAAATAAAAATATGAAAATGTAATATAACATTAGAAGCACTAAATTTTGAATGTTTATAATTCAAAAACTTATTATTCAAATGACATGAAATTTGGTGTCTAGGGATAGTTTGAACCGAAGTTTTGAAATATCTTGTTAAATTTGGGTATTGCCATTTAAAAAAATGAATTTTGGATTTGTTTTAATATGTAGATGGCTTCCTAAGCAAATTTTATATACATCATTCAAAAGTAGACTTTATTTCCAATCTTCCGGTACCAGTAACTTTCTTCTAGGATAATTTGTTGAGGAGTTAGTAGGGGGTGTTTACTTTTTTTTTTCCACTACTGTACAACATCTTATCAAAAATAAAAATAAACAGGTAATATAAAAACTTTGTTTTTAAAGTCAATTTCTACTTATGTCATCAAAGAAAAATTTAATATAATCCCTTAAGCTAATATTAGTTTTTGTTGCATTAAAATATCTCAATTTGTTGATTTTCTGTAAGCAAGTAGGTTTATAATGGAACTCTATGGGAATTTGGCGAAATATTAGAGATATCGCCAGGTTGGCGACAAACTTATATTAGCGAAAGAACAAGGTCCCCCCCCATGGTAACTCCCCTTATAGATATGAAGATGCATTAAATGCTTCAATAACCAATGACCGCCATTTTGTCTCCCATGTAAAACTAAAATTAATTAATTAAAATTTAATTAATGAATTAATATTTGTAAAAACTGTCTTAACATCAATTGTCATTCAGTACAAATTTTAAAAAAATTATTTCAACTTGATAGGATGAATAATAAGTATTTTATTAACGATTGAAAATTTGAACAAGATATATAAATAAATAAATAAATATAGGGAGAGTGCGAACTAATAATAGGAATTGAATAATAAATGCTATTGTTGATCGCGCGATTACATTTTTCTTTTTACCCTCATCTTCAAAGAAGATACAAGGCGTTGAAAATAAAGTCTAACATTTGTAGTTCGTTTACAGAGAAACACAAAAGGTTTCCGTCACATTATTATCTATGGGAGAAAACGTTTGCGGCGCATTAAAAGATGTTATAATGCTTCAAACATAATGAAATTTAAATGGATAAATCAGGTGCATTACAACCTATTTCCTATATGTTATGGTGTACGTACAAGAGAACCACTTTTAGTGCTCCTCGCACCTAGCATCGAGGCCTGGTGCATTTTGTAGCCCTATACATAAAAGTTAAAGAACCGATAAAATTTCTCTGTTAAAATCCTATTTTATATATTTTTTATATTTTTAATTTTTTTATTATTGGATTTTTATTTGTTTATTTCACGCCAAAAGTGAGTTAAGTCGCCCAATATGGCGCTACAAATTTTTCGCCCGCTTTATGCCTGGAGTATTTGTACTGTACGCATCTAAAAGTAAGAATTAAATCAGATTGCGATTTGTTTGATAATTGATAGCATAAGAAACAAGAATTAGGTTTTTTCTATGCAGACGATAAATGTATAAATAGTAAATATATTTCCATTAAAAACTTTAAAAATAAATGAGAACTATTTTTTTTTTTTTGTGTGTGTGTGTGTGTGTGTGTGTGTGAAATACAAAATAAGCAAACTATTTTCATTTGAAGAGAGGTGGAATAAAATTGTGAATGTTTAAAATGAAATGTTCTTGTATTAAACTTTGTGTCTTTTGGTAAAAGTAATCATAAAGTATATTAATATTTTTATACAATTTATAAAATTAACTGTGCCTAATTAAGTCGGACATTACAATTCCTAATGAAGTCCAAACCACTGCTGACACACGACAAGCAGCTATTACATAAGTACGATAAGTGTCAGCTAGTTCGCAGCTAGTACGATAAGTGGTTTCGAAAATTGCATTTTCAGAAAGTTACGCTGTTGTAAAATCAAAAAATATGATTTTAACAGAAAAATTTTATCGATTCTCAAACTGCCTAATATAGGGCTTTAAAATGCACCAGGTCTCAATACCAGGTGCGAGCTGCACCAAAAGTGGTTCCCTTGTTACTTATTATTCGTCTTTACATAGATGCACAAAATAATTTCGTTAAAGGAATGAATATGATCGATAATTGCAGGATGTGCGTTTACCAATGTAGTATGCATTTTTAAACTTATCTAATTTTTAGAGTATAACGTGAAGTGTATCAAATGTACAGATCATATACAGAGCTGCAGGGAATAATTTAACCACATTAGCGGATATGAATGGCAATTGCTGAAAATGGATTTTTACCGAGCTATGTGTTTTTTAAATTGCTTACATTATCATTTTACTGTATATATCATTTTACTGTACAAAAAAAAAAAAAAACCTTAAGACAATTTTTTTGTTTTGGAGTCAATAATTGCTTGTTTCGTAAACAATCAAGTACTTGGTTGAAAATGCCAGCAACAGATGCCTTTAGTTTGCTATGCGCTAGTAATCTAAATTCATTTTAATGAAGCTCATTAACTTGATCTGCAAACTTAGATGATCTGGCCCCTACTATCTTCAAGCGCCTAACACCACACTGTTTTCGTCTGTTTGGCTCTCTGTCTGCCTATCCGTCGCTTTATCTGTCTATCAATCTGTCTGTCTCTCTATATTTCTGTCTTTCTCTCTGTCTGTATCTCTCTCTGCCCGTCTATCTCTTTGCCGGTCTCCCTCTCTTTCTGACAGTCTATCTATTTGCCTATCTCTTTCTCTTTCTCTCAGTGTCCGCTTCTCTATCTACCCGTCTCTTTCTCTCTCTCCCTCTACCAGTCTCTCTTTCTGTCCTACTCTCACCCTGCCCGTCTCCCTCTCCACCCATCTCTCTTTTTGCTCGTCTCTCTCTGCCCGCCTCTCTCCCTCTTTCTCCCTTTACCCGTCTCTCTATAAGTCCTCTCACCATTTCGCACTACCCGTCTCTCTCCACTGTCTCTCTTTCTACCCGTCTCTTTCTCTGTCCGTCTCTCTCTCCACCCCTCTCTTTCTACCCGTCTCTCTTTCTGCTCGTCTCTCTCTCTCTGTTCGCCTCTCCCTTCTTTCTCTACCCGTGTCTCTTTGTCTAAATTATATTGCCAACCTCGAATTTAAGCGTTTCAAAAATTCGTTTAATAAATTCGATTCATCTATTCGAGTTCATATATTAGTCGTTTCATAAAATCGTTACTTGAATTCATTTCATAAAATCGTTTCATTAGAATTTTACGTATGTTGGGGAAATATATTTGGGTTATATTTTATGGACTTAAATCACTTTGATTCTAAAACCCTCCTATCTGAAATGATATAAATGCGTCGATATTCATTTTGTTTTGCGATTTGCAAAAACGTGAAATTCTTTGGCATATCCTCTTCTAACCTTTGCTTTTCATATCTAATTATATATTTATTCAAAATTACTTTATCTTACGATAAAGAACATTTTAAAATGACTTTTCTATGTTGACAACAAAAATTAACAAAACAGAATTGCTGTGGAAAAAAAGAAGAAATGGTAACAAATTATTTTAAGTAATTTCCGGAGTCGAGTTCCAAGAGATACAGAAGAATAATTGTTATTTTCATTACTTTTACCTATTATTGTATAGGTAATTAATTTTATAGAGTATGAAACAGTTTGAAAACGGTGCTGAAAGATAATAGATGTAAAAAGGGTAAAATAAAATGAATTTTAACTTAGCATCCTCTGAAGGAAGAGACAATGTGAAAATTTAGTGTATATTCAGTTTCTTTGACATTCAGAAATTGAAAATGATTGAAGAAGCAAGAATATTAGAATTCTAGAATTATTAATATGTCCTTAAACATAATATTTGTGAGAAAATCCATTAAATAAAATTGAATTATCTTACGGTTATTTGTTTTTTGTTAGTCATTTTACGGGCAGTTGGAAGGCAGTGTACGTACCATTTTAAATTAATGTCCCTTTTCTCAGAAAGTACCAAAGGTATTTACTTGAAATATTTTATATACATAATACGAGCGCAAGTCAGTAAGTAGGTTACAAAAGCCAATATAAAAAGGGGAAAACAAGATACATACTTAAAAAGCTTGTTTATTTCTCTATATAATCGTCGTTTACATTGATATATTTGTCCCATCTCTTTATGAGTTTTCTCATACTTGATGCATAAAAGTCTTTGGACTGCACTCTCAGCCATCTGTGTACCTCACATTCAACGTCTGTATCAGTCGGCAGTTGGCTAAACCATGTGAACACCCTGTTGCGGTTACTAATGTTGTCTATTGTTGATCGTCTGTCAGCTATAACCATTTCCTCAACCTTTCGCACTGTTTCTTCTGTCGCAATCTAAACAGGACGACCATTTCGTTCTTCGTCAACAACTTTTCAACGCCCCTGCTCATCTTGTACAACTGTTGTCTCAGAAATTCGAAATTCAAATCTGACAGTTGGACAGTGCTGTCACCTGTTGGCATATTTGGAAACAATTTACTACTAATTTCCGACCTCTCATATCGGTTTGTGACCTACGTACTGACTTTTTTTCGTATGAATAATTCTTAATAAAGTAGAGTCAAATTTATAAACAAATATTCTTTAGTTATTTTTTTAAAATCAGGAATAAAAACCGCTTTTAAATAAAAAACGTATTTTTCAAAGAAAAACTTTTTATAAAAATTTTGTACAACAATTTGTAACAAAAGTTCACTTCAGATTGATCTGGGATATGTGTAAAATATTCAGGCAAGATTACAAACAATAATATGTAGCAGTTTCTATAAAAAGTTATATCGAAGTTCCAAAGACTGTACTTAGAGAAAATTGAGATTAATGTTTATGTATGTCATGTTTATGCATAACGTAAACAAACTTAATTACTTAAAAATTCGTAACTTCAAGTTGTCGTAGAAACAAAAGTAATATACCATTCGAAAGGACGGGAATATTGGATTAATATTACAAAAAAAAAAAAAAAAAAAAAAAAAAAAGATTTTTTTCACGAATTTGCCTTCCAGCTGCAATTAAGTTCATGTGTACATACAATAAATTATAGAATTTATAAAAGTTTGTGCAAATACTTTTTGTTTAAATGTTATAATTTTATTGTAATCTTATATTTTTATCTGATTATGTATTTATTTAAATTTGTTTATCTCACGGTACAATGACTAGTAAAGACATATGGTCAAGTTATTTTTCGTTTTAATTCATAATACTTTTAGTTACAAGATCTTATTAAAAAGATAAAAGTAATAAATCTCTGTCTTGCGTTACTTTTTTTTTCCCTCCATCTTAAAAAGAGATACCTAAAATGACAAAAATGTATCGATATCCATTTAGTTTTGAGATTTGTAAAAACGCGAAATACATCGACATCATATTTTATATATTTTTTTTTCATATCTGATTATATATTTGTTTAAATTTACCTTCGAAAGCGGACATTTTAAATTGACTTTTCTATGTTGACAACTAAATTAAAATTAACAAAAAGGAGTTGCTGAGGGAAAAACGAAGAAATGAAAACAAATTATTATAAATAATTTCCGGAGTCGAGTTCCACGAGATAAAGAATGATTGGCATTTTTTATTATTTTCAACCATTATAGTCTAGCCCTCTAAGTGTTTGGGGCGTAATATTCCGTTCACTAAGCTCCAGGATTAATACAAGGACCAATACAAGCAATATTTAAGATAATATAATTCTATAGATTTAATGAATTTTAAATACATTGAAGAATGATTAATACTCTCAAAATTACATTCATATTTGCAATTGAGTTTTTTTTATAATGTTGAAAGAATCATATTTCCTTAGCTTTTAAAACAAAATGCAAAGAAAAGAACATTACAATTTTACCCTTTTGCAACACGCTCGGTGGGCTAGGGTATTAAGGGGACGAGGGACCTTAAAAATATATTTTTTTTATTTTTTGTAAATTTCACTTTAAATATTACCCAAAGGTACATTATATGCATTATGGCATGCATTTATTACAAAAATAAATAAATAAATAAATGTTATTTTTGAGAAAAAAGTGGAATTTTACGCGTCGCCGTCGTCTTAGAAATCTCCGAAATGCCCCTTGCGCGTTCCACATCAATGAAAATCCCCAATATTTTTTATAAAAGTTTGGTTTATATATATAAATAAAACTGTGCATCGAATTTTATATATCTAAATATAAAGGTAAGAAAAAGTTTTTGAAAAATTTTGAAAATTTTCGAAAAATTTTCAAAATTTTTCAATCTTTTTCTTTTTTTTTGTAAATTTCACTTTAAATATTACTCAAGGGTACATTATATGCATTATAGCATGCATTTATCACAAACAAAATTAAAAAAAAAATTATTTAAAAAAAATGGCATTTTTTGCGTCGTCGTAGAAATCTTCGAAATGCCCCTGCGCATTCTATATCAATGAAAATCCCCAATATTTTTTATAAAAGTTTGGTTTACATATATAAATAAAACTGTGCATCGAATTTTATATATTGAATATAAAAGTATTAAAAAAAATTCAATTTTTTTTTTATTTTTTCGAAATTTTTTTTTAATTTTTTAAAAATTTCTTTGATATATTGAAATATATAAAATTCGATGCACAGTTTTATTTATATATATAAACCAAACTTTTATTTAAAAAAATATTGGGGATTTTCATTGATATGGAACTCGCAGGAGGCATTTCGAAGGTTTCTAAAACGACGCATAAAACTCCATTTTTTTCTCAAAAATATTTTTTTTTTTTGTGATAAATGCATGCCATAATGCATATAATGTACACTTGTATTAAAATGTATTTAAAGTGAAATTTACGAAAAATAAAAAAATGGATTTTTAAGGTTTTTAAGGTCCCGCGTCTCCTTAATTTTATATATAATGCCAAACAGCTTGAAAACGTTGCTAAAAGATAAGAGAAGTAAAAGGGTAAAACAAAACGAATTTTAATTTAGAATCCTCTGAGGAGACAATGTGGAAAAAATAATGTATATTCAGTCTCTTTAATACTTCTTTAAGAATTTCAAAAATGACTAAAACAGCGACTCTCAGATCATTAAAGTGTCTTTAATTACATTATATAATTATTTAAATAAAATTTAACTATTTTATAGGTTTTTTTGTTTTATGTTAGTCATTTTAAGTTAATTCGCACATACAATAAATTAAATTTTAGTTGTACTTTATTAAATTTTGCGCAAATACTTTATGCTAAATGTTATAATTTCATTCTGATTTTATATTTTAATACATCGATGTTCATTCGTGTTGTGATTTGTAAAATGGCGAAATACCATAGTGTACTAACTTCAAACTTCTTTCTTTTTCATATCTAATTATATATTTATTTAAAATTACTTTTTCTTACGATATAGAACATTTTAAAATGACTTTTCTATGTTGACAACTAAAATAAAATTAACAAAGCAGAGTTGCTGTGTAAAAAAAGAAGAAATGAAAACAAATTATTACAAGTAATTTTCGGAGTGAAGTTCCAGGACATAAAGAAAGAGTGTCAGTTTTTATTATATTCTCCATTATAGTCTAGATAATTAATTTTCTGGAGTATGAAACGGCTTTAAAACGGCCCTGAAACATTAGAGAGATAAAAAAGATAAAATAAAATGAATTCTAATTTAACATCCTCTGAAGCAATGTTGCCAGATTGAAGACTTTTTTAATTCAGATTATTTGACTGTCACCACTTGAAATAGTATAATTCGCTTATTTTCCAGAATTTTTAATCTATTTTTAAATAGGTCGAATATCTCTATTTCAAAAAAGCGGTGACAATCAACAATCTGGGGACAAAAAAGCCCCCAATCTGGCAACACTGCTCTGAAGAGACAATGCGAAAAAATTAATGTATATTTAGTTTCTTTAACACTTATGGTTTTAAAAATACTAAAACAGCGACTCTCAAATCATTAAAGTGTCCTTAATTATAATAATATATAACTATTTAATTAAAAATGAAGTATTTTACAGTTTTCTGTTTTATCTTAGTCAGTTTAAATTAATGCGCACATATAAAAAATTAAATTTTAACTGTAGTTTATTCAATTTTGTGCAAATACTTTATGATTGAATGCTATAATTTCATTCTGACTTCATATTTTAACGCATCGTTAGTCATTTCGTACTGTGATTTGTAAAAACGCGAAATACCTTGAATTCCTCTCTTCTAACTTTTTTTTTTTTTTTTCATATCTAATTATATATTTATTCAAAATTACTTTACCTTCGAAAGTGGACATTTTAAAATAACTTTTCTATGTCGACAACTAAATTAAAATTAACAAAGCAGAATTGCTGTGGAAAAAAACGAAGAAATTAAATCAAATTATTATAAGTAATTTCCGGAGTCGAGTTCCAGGAATTAAAGAAGAATGATTGGCATTTTTTGTTATTATTTTCATACATTATAGTCTAGATAATTTATTTTATGGAGGGACAAACAGCTTGAAAAGATTGCTAAAAAATAAGAGAAGTGAGAAGGGAAAAATAAAATGAATTTTAATTTAACATCTTCTGAAGAGACAATGTAAAAAAAAAATAATAATAATAATGTAAAGTGTGATTCATAACGATCGAAACAATAGGCTATTTCCTTAAATATTGTCCCTAGACCCATACTTCCAATCGCAAAGTTTCCTAAAAAAAAAGGTGCAAAATATGATGACATAAGTTGCAACTCCATAGGAGGGTCTAATTTAAAAAAAAATATCGAAAATTAAATTTTTATATGGCCCTCATGGGGTAATATTTTCAATTAGGAAAATTTTCCTAATCCAATCCTTAATTAAACACAAAAAATTATATCTTGATATCTGCAAAATTCACAGAGATATGACCGTTTAAATAGTTTGCCAGGTTTTAAGGGATTAGACACAAATTGAAATGCGTATAATCCACGAAACAATGTTACTTTAAGGGGTCCGAGAAACATGTAAAAAATATATTTATTGAGTTAGAATTTATATTTTTTCTTCTTTTTATGGTTAACCATATAATTTGTAAGCAAAATCACATCCTAAAATGTCTCATAAAGTTTTAAAAATTTTAAAATGATTATTATTTTTATTTTAAGTGAGGTAATTTAATATCATTATATCTCGAAATATTATTTGCCAAATTTAAATTTTTTTTATTTAATTAAAGAGGAAATTATAATTTAAATTTTGTTTCCGGATTTTTTTAAATATTAATTTTAAAAATGTTTAAAATATAAATTTGGAAAAGGATGTAACTTTTTTTTTTTAATCATATTTTCAAAATCAAATATTTTTTCAAGTTTACCGAAACAAAATTAATTCAAAAGGACGAAAAAGGACATGTTCGAAGTTTACATCACTTTTCTTTAACAATTCTTGACTTATAATAATTTAAAGACGCGAAATAATGAAAAAAAAAATACGTGTAGAAAAACGCATTCATAGTTTTAAACAAAGATTGGCTCCTAATAAAATATTTAAATGCCTCTTAAAACATTTCAGGTGAGTAAGTTACTCCTTCCTGTAGCTTAAACTTCCGATTCAGTTTAACTTTTGCCCTTTACACCTTCTTTCTGTACCATTTAAATGCCCGTTAGTGGATTTAAAACAAGGCTTTTTCTAAAATGCCGATTTCCAGCGTTTTCATAATTTAAGCCCTCAAAACTTCAGATTTTATATTGTCCCGACGATGCCGTTTAAAAAAGTCTGTACTCAGCCGGCCCGGCTCGTTTGAAAGTTTGGCTTCATTTTGATGGACCAGCCCACGGGCCGGGCTCAGGCTTTATTTTCTTTCAAGACACTTGGATCGGATCTGACCTACACTCTTTTTGGTCCGGACACGGACCTTACTTTTTCCTGAAGGCTCGGCTGGTCCTGTCCTAACGTTTTTTTTTTTTTTTTTTTTTTTTTTTTCCCATTCTGAACCGGGACTGGCTCCCCTCTTTCTAGGTCTGCACGGGGCGAAATTTTGAGACCTGGTCTCGACTCATCCCGTATTAAAATCATTGTGTCTGACTGATTTGACCTGTGCAAAAATCAGTAAAATTTGGCTCAGCTCAAAATTTTTGCAAAAACTATATATATTTTGAAAATCGCCATTATTTTACAATTAAATTTAAAATTATTTTTTGTAAGGATGGTAGATTTCAAAGCAATAAAATTAAAATACAGTAAAACCCGTGAAAAAAAAACCCTGCATATGACGGAATCCTGTCTTAAACAGAAATAAGTGTTGATACATGCAAAATTAATATAATAATACCTCAAAAAGAATAGAATACATTTACACCTGCTAAGAAGGGACCTTGTTTATAAAGCATTTTTTTCTTTCCTATGTAATTCCGTCTTAGACGATTTTATTGTATGGCATTTTTCAAAGTCTCCAATATATGGAAATGGACTAACGATATTAATAATAAGTGAAATATTTACATACAAATAGAGATTCCTGAAAATATATATATATATATATATATATGCTGTGATATATCACAGCCTACACTGTTAAAAATTTTGCAGCATTCTGGCAGGTCATTCGACCGTTTTTTGAAAAACGGTTTCATAACCATAATTTAAATATATTCTGACTATAAAATGGCAATAATATGGTCAGAATAGTGTTTAAATTACGGTTGTGTAACCGTTTTCGGAAAAAAACGGTCAAATGACCTGCCAGAATGCTGCAAATTTTTAACAGTGTAGGACGCTTCTTTAAAAATGAAGATTATAAATAAAATAAAGGCCAAAATAAGTATTTTTGGTTACAACTCCTCATGCAAAACAATTTTTAACCATATCGACGTTAAATCTATGTTTAGTAGAAATTGAGTCAGGCCGGCCCGGGCTCGGGCTGAGATTTTAACTTTTTCCAGGCCGTGCCAAACTTTCTCTCCTGTGTGTCGGCCTGGGCCTAGATATTTCGACCAATGCAGACCTCTAATGCAAATCTCCAGCATCTTTTGAAAGCAAGTTTAACGTAAAATCTATACGCTGCTATTTTAAGTCCAAAGGAGAAGCACTATCTTAAAACGACTTTTAATAATGTACAATTTGTGGATGATCCCTATCTTGCATTCAAAATGTGTCAATAACTCGTCGCGTGGTTAAGTGGCGTAAGTCAGGAATTTTGAATTTTAATATCTCAGTGAGATTTTTAGATATCGAGATGAATTTGTTGTGTTTAATTCAGGAATGGATAAAGAAAGATTTCCTAATTGGAAATTTTACCCTACGGAAGCTGTTTAAAAATTTAATTTTCGTATTTTTTTTTTTACATAGACCGCCCCCCACCCCCTTGCCATGGAGTTGCAACTTATGTCATCATATTTTGCACCTTTTTTATGAAACTTTGTAATTGGAAGTATCGGTCTAGGGGCAATATTTAAGGAAATAGTCTATTGTTTCGGTCTTTATGAGTCACACTGTATATTCAGTTTCTTTAACACTTGGATTTTAAAAAATGACTAAAACAACTACTCTCAAATCATTAAAGTGTCCTTAATTATAATATATAATTATTTAAATAAAATTAAACTATTTTACTTTTTTTATGTTAATTATGTAAAGTTAATGCGCACAAACAATAAATTAAATTTTCGATGTATTTTATTAAATTTTGTGCAAATACTTTATGCTTAAATGTTTTCATTTCATTCTGATTTCATATTTTAACGCATCGATATTCATTTCGTGTTGTGATTTGTAAAAATGTGAAAACCATGACATATAATCCTCTAACCATTTTTTTTCATATCAATTATATGTTTATTCACAGTTACTTCAAATTACGATATAGAACATTTTAAAATGACTTTTCTGTGCTGACAACTGAAACAAAATTAATAAAGCAGAGTTGCTGTGAAAAAACGAAGAAATGGATATAAATTATATTAAGTAATTTCTGGAGTCGAGTTCCAGGCGATAAAGAAGAATAATTGTCATATTTTATTATTTTCGTCTATTTTGGTCTAGATAATCAATTTCATGAGGTGCAAAACAGCTTGAAAACGTTGCTAAAAGATAATAGAGGTAAAAAGATTAAAATAAAATGTATTTTAACTGATCTCTTCTCTCTGATCTCTATGCCTCTGAAGATAATTATTAAAGAAGAAGCAATTAATGTATATTTCAGTTTCATTAACACTTAGAATTTTAAAAATGACTAAAACAGCGAATCTCAAAACATTAAACTGCCTTTAATTATAATATATAATAATTTAAATAAAGTTGAACTATTTTACAGTTTTTTGTTTTATGTTAGTTATTTTAAGTTAATGCACGCATACAATAAATTAAATTGTCGCTGTAATTTATAAAAGTTTGTGCAATAACTTTTTGCATATATATGTTATACTTTCATTCTGATTTCATATTTTGACACATCAATATTCATTTCGTGTTGTGATTTGTAAAAACGTGAAACTTATTGATATTATATCAACTTTTTTTTTCATATCTAATTATATATTTATTCAAAATTACTTTATCTTGCTAAAGCGAACATTTTAAAATTGACTTTTATATGTTGACAACTAAATTAAAATTAAAAAAACAGAGTTTCTGTGCCAAAAACAAAGAAATGGAAACACGTTAATATAAGAAATTTCCGGGGTCGAGTTCCGAGAGATAAAGAAGAATAATTGTCATTTATTATTATTTTTACCCATTAAAGTGTGGATAATTAATTTTATGGAGTATGAAACAGTTTGAAAAGATATGAGAGGGGAAAACGGGTAAATAAAATGAATTTTAATTTATCATTCTCTGAGAAGACAATGTGGGAAAATTAATGTATGAAATGAATATAGTTTCTCTCACACTTAGACTTTTAAAAATGACAAAAACAGCGGCTTTCAAACCATTAAAGTATTCTTAATTATAATATATAATTATTTAAATAAAACTGAACTATTTTACAGTTTGTTGTTTTATTTTTAGGGTTCCGTACTTAAAAGTAAAAACGGAATCATTATAAGATCACTCATGTGTCTGTCCGTCTGTCTGTCTGTCTGTCACAGCAATTTTAATCGTAAACTATGGAACGTGGAAAGTTCAAATTCGGGGAAATAATAAAGACAATTGACCCACATATTTTCAGATTAATAAACATTCATAAATGTATTTAATAAAAAAGTAGAGGGGCTAATTATGCTACTTGAAAAAAAAAATCTTTTCTTTGTATATCATGTGGGCTGTGAAAGCTTTTGTAACGCTGAACTCAAAAATACATTCCTTTTAAATTTAGGTATTATATTTCCAAAGATATTGTTGAAAATGTAGCGCAAAAATATGTCCCCCCCCCCCCATCTAATTCCGAATCTACTGAAACTGAAATTATGAAAAAATTAGAGGTAGCAGACGTTAATATGAACCTTGCCGGAAAATTATAGCGATTACCCTAGGTCACATAGTTTTTGAGTAATTAGCATTTTTCTGTTATACACAAATTTCGATTTACGGGCATTCAGAAAAATTGTTGAGCATCGCTGAATATGCCTATCGTTGCAGAAGAATAAAAGCATTGTTGATAATGATTTTCGAAAAAAATCATTGGTAATTAGCTGAGATATTAACCCTTAAAGGTATGGCAGTTTGGACATACACAAGGACAGGGCGGCGTACTCTATGCCTAGTTAACGACTTTTAATGATATATATATGTAATGTAATGTCCAGTGACAGTATAAAAGCAATAAACGTCAAATTGTTAAAAACATACTAATTTAAGGGGTCTCGGGACTCTAAAAAGTGGAAAAAATGAAAAAAAGACCATTTTCAACATTTAATGTCTTAAAATGTATATGATTTTAAAACACAATTTTAATTGGAATGAAAGATATAAGTATGTTCTTTCGTTTCATGTATTTAAAAAATTGCAAGATACAGAATTAGTATTTATAGGGGGCTCAAAACTGTCAGACATTTGTCGAACAAAAAATTGGCTTAACAGTTTACGCGCAGGATTACAAAATAAATATTGCAACTAGAATGAAAATTTTGGTGCTTACTTATACTTCAGATTGTAATAATTTCTCTGAGCTTAAATAAATTTGTATTTAAAGCATTTTTATATTTTTAATGCAATGTTGCATTTAGCAAGTACAAAATTTTGAAAATTTCAACAGTAAAATCACCTAAAAAATATTTTTTTGAACAATAAAAAGGAAATTTTAGGTTCAGTTTATACAGAATAACATGGAATATATGTTCTGTAAATTTCGTGAAAAAATATTCAGAAGATTTTGAGGTATCTTGCGCGTTATACCCAAAAACGCCATTTGGAAAATAATGACTTTAAAGTTTCGGAAACGCCGCTTCAGCTATTAAGCGGGTATAATTCTAAAAGCCAAAACTTCTGTTCTAATGGGAATTTCAAGGAAACAATTATATCAAAATATTCAGAAAAGATAGGAGTTTAACATCTAAAAAAAATAAAATTTCTTAAATTTTGAAGCTTTAAGAGTCCTGCGACCACTTAATCCTTTCCGGCACGGAGTAATTCTATTTATAAACTTATGAAATAATGAACTAACACCAGAATTTATAAACGAATTTATTAGAAAATGGGAACTTGCTTATTTTCACGTACATGATAAAAGGAAAATTTTAATTAAATATTCTTGGTGCCATTTGTCTGTTTTGGAATTAAAATTAGGTGTCCATTTTTTAAGGGCATCGCCCTCGTAATATTTAATTAGAATGAATCGCATAAATACTGTGAGATTCGCGATAGTTTGCATTGATTATATCTCTCAATACGCCACGAGTGACTTTAAAAGTTAATTAAACACCTATCTGGAAAAACGCGACACTGACCAAGGCGGCATTGCAACTTTGAGACCTTCATTCGAAGCGCGCTTAGCACAATGCCAAATTTAAACTTTGAACAAAGGTTTTGTTTTAGATACACTGTAGAAATAAAGGTTATTACTACGCTGAATTTAGTTTCATGAAATGCCAAATGAAGTTTAACTATGCACTGCCTTTATTGTCAGTACCGAATTAAGTTCATCATAAACAGATTAGGATAATATTAAAAAAAGAGTTATACGAATAGCTATATTTGATATTGTTCCATATATCTGTTTGAACTTTCATGGTATACCCGATTACACTTTTCTAATATATACAGTTATACCCAACCCTACGTTATATAGTTTTTTAAAAAGTCTTTCTATTCTTTTAGCAACTTTTTTTTTTTTTTATAGTACAATTACAAATTCATATATTTATTCTACGGAACCCTCTGTACGCGAGTAATGCTCGCACTTGACCGTTTATTTATGTTAGTCTAATTCCATGTGTTTTTGTAGTGTAAGTCACATAGCTGATAATTGCTATTCTTGTTGACCACCGTTATTTTCGAAAGGTTTGCTTCGCCTTATTCCATCAATGAGATGCCTCCGATAAAATAAATCTCATTTTTTCGTTCTAATATACTGGTAGCCAAAAATCGTAGCATGTGACTTACACTACATGTACTCATAGAAATAGCCGTTAGTCATTTTAAGTTAATGCGCTCATACAATAAATTATATTTTCGCTGTAGTTTATTAAATTTTGTACACATACTTTATGCTTAAATGTTGTAATTTCATTCTGATTTCATATTTAACGTATCGATATTCATTTCGTGTGTTGTGATTTGTAAAAACGCGAAATACCATGGCATTCTCATTTCTAAGTTCTTTCTTCGTCACATCTAAGTATATATTTATTCAAAATGACTTTATCTTACGATGCTGAACATTTTAAAATGACTTTTCTCTGTTGACAACTAAAATAAAATTAACAAAGCAGATTTGTGGTGAAAAAAACGAAGAAATGGATACAAATTATTTTAAGTAATTTCCGTAGTCGAGTTCCAGGAGATAAGGAAGAATAATTGTTATTTTTAATTATTTTTATCCATTATAGTCTGGATAATTAATTTTATGGAGTATAAAACAGCTTGAAAACTGTTCTGAAAGATAACAGAATGAAAGAGGATAAAATAAAATGAATTTTAATTTCGCAATCTCTGAAGCAACAATGTGAAAAAGTTAATGCATAAATATAGTTTCTTTCACACTTAGAGTTTTAAAAATGACTAAAACACAGCGACTTTCAGATCATTAAAGTGCCATTAATCATGATATTCCTAAGATAATTCATTAAATAAAATTGAACTATTTTACATTTTACTTACCATCATGCGTAGTCTAGAGTAAGTCTTGTATTCGTTTTAAAAATCGAAAAAAAATTGACGGATTTACACGTTTCAGACATTGGAGATTCCGAAAAACATATTTTTAGAAAAAAATAATTGCCGTCCGTCTGTCTGTGTGTGATTGTGTGTGTGAGTCTGTGTGTCTGTAAACGCTCTATCTCCCGAAGAAATTGAGATAGAGACTTGAAATTCGGTGTGTACTTTGTATGTAATAACAGAAAGAAGCCTATTGAATAACAGTAACCTCGATTATCAGGAACTATTTTTTTGGGACTCTCGAAATTTTCGTTCTGATAAAAGGTACGTAAAAATTTTCGAAATTGTTTATTTTAAAGAGTGGATATACAAGACAATAAAAAAATATAAATTTTGCATAAAGAATAAAGTCGATCGGATAATGAGTTGCCAAGATATTTGTAAACATATTCTTTACACTCTTCGATTTTTCATGACCCTGTATTTTATTCAAATTTCAATTCAAACATGTATTTTAATTGGAAATAAGACGCTTAATCCGACGCAGTAAACTGTTAGTTAATATGATTAAATTTGTTGGAGTTATAAGGATTTTTCTTTTACGCAATTCGGCACTACTTGATTACCCCGTCGACCAAAAAACTATTGCAAAACTATAAGATTAAATGCCAATAATGGCTTATCGTAAATGTCACATTCACAAACACATTGCACGTGTTTGTTACGTCATCAAGTGATATAAATTCCACGTTTTATTTGTATTTCTATTAATGTTTTACTAATTTATGGGTTCTTTCGTTATTTAAAATAACATTTGTGCCAATTTTTATAATTTTGAGAGTAGTTTGGCGATTTATATAATTTGTCGAAATTGGGTCGACGGAATAATCAAGTAGTTTCCGCAATTCAGTAATACAGCATTACTATAGTAATGTGGATTTGACGGATTTACACGTTTCAGACAATGGAGATTCCGAAAAACATATTTTTAGAAGAAAAAAAATGCCGTCCGTCTGTCTGTGTGTAATTGTGTGTGTGAGCCTGTGTGTCTGTAAACGCTCTATCTCCCGAAGAGATTGAGATAGAGACTTGAAATTTGGTGTGTACTTAGTATGTAATAACGGAAAGAAGCCTATTGAATATCAGTATATTTAAATATTTTTAATACATATATGTATTAAAAATATTTAAATATATATTTAAATTTTATTTTTGAATTGCAATGCATTTTATAAATAGTTTACACATGTTTTATTTTCATATTTTATACTATGCATTTCCATGATGGGTAAGTATTACGGTGACTCCCAACGACTAGTTTTGATTAATGTTGGTCATTTTAAGAAAATGCACTCATATAAAAAACTAAATTTTTACTGTAATTTTTAAAAGTTTGTGCAAATATCTCCTTAACTCATATATTTTGAAAAATATGTATAAAATGTTTTTAAAATAATTTTATTTTTAAAAACTGATATTAATTAACCATCCATATTACTTTTTATGTAATTATGTTCCTTTTTAAATTATTAATTGACTAAATCTCAATGTAAAAATTAACAGTCACAATTAATTCTAATTAACATTTTCGAACATTAAATTACCAGTTTAAATATGTTTATGGATTTGGTTTGTTTGCCTAAACCTGGTAGTACTCTAAGTTTCGTATCTATGCTTAAATTCCACAATAGTCACGTATGCTATTAATATTCAATGCCACATGTTTTCTATAGAAACTGGTGCTGTCATTTAGCCTATGATAACAGTTGTGAAGTGAATTTTAAAAGAATATGCTTTTTTAAACAGACAGAAATTAATTTATGCCATAGAAATTCATTACGTCACATGTTCTTTCTGTAATTCATTAAAGTATATTTTTAAAGATTCCCATAACGAAAGTTCATTATCACTATTATTTTTACAGAAAAAATTGCCTGTTCGACCATTCTTGGGAGCAATTAAGTCCTGGTTCGGTCCGAGTATGTAGAAGAAAATATAAGTCTGATCTCGGACCCTGTCTTCTCAAAAAAATATGCCCGGACCGTGTCTGCTGAAAAAAATAAGCCCAGCTCAGGTCCCTATCCGATATCTCTATGCTGGATATGTTAAATTTCTGTATAGATGTTGTCAAACTAGCATCGGTTCGTGCAGAGCATTTATAATTCTTGACTCAGAAACCGTTCCTATTTTGTCGGCTTTGTCAGACCCTCTAAAAATTGTCAATAAATATGTCCCGACCCGCTTATTATTTTTTGTCGGCCCGGTCAAGCTGCGGGTCCTGCCCGGTCCTGTCCAGGCCTCCAGTCCGAGGACTAGAAAATTTCATTCAGTTTTAACTAAAACTTATTGTATTAATGAACCAAATTTCAAGCAATAACCAAGAAAAGGTGATGATATTTTAGAAATAGTTTGGGGCCCCGGTATAGAAAATATTAATACTGTGCACAGTACACAATGTAACACAATTTAGTCCATTTCGAAAACGCATTTCAAGGAAGAAGTGTTCAAAGATAATAATGGATCCAAGTGCTTCTATAAGCATTTTTGTTGGTACAACACGCATGATTTCAATAAGAAAGGCATTGCAATATAACTCAATTACATATATAAATATCGATGAAACACAATTGTGTAACGTCATTATAATTTACTTATAACACTGAACGACGGTAGACCACAATATATACGAATTCTTTTATCTAGCTGAATTAAATAATATAATTCTACACGCACCATTTTAAATAAGAACACTTCAGTAATGAATTTCATTAACAAATATCGATTTTGTTCCATCTGGAACAGTTTAACATAATTAACAAGTGCCTTAAAGTTGCTACCAAATGAAAATTCGCAACGTTCTCTCACTCTTTTTTTTTCATTAATTTTTGTTTGAAAGCATATCAAATCGCCAGGTGCTCTTTTTAAGAAACTATGCAGTCGAAGGATTTTTCCGTTTTTTGGTAAAAGCAAAAAATAATATCGAAGTGTGTTTTTGAAAAGAATTTCCCGACAGGTTAGTGTAGGATAGCAATATCAGTCTCTGCCAGTCGTTCTTGTTCTTCTTATTGCATTACAATATTTTCCCGTATTTTGTAATACGATTTGCAATCGATACTTCCTAATTACCGAATATTCGCCAATTTGAGAGCATTTTGTCATAGGAAACTGACTTGTCTATTTAAAAATATTTTTTACGCCACCTAATTTAGGGGAAAGTATGGTAATGATGCTCAGAAGGGTAATCCCGCTCACCCAATATTTCTAAACAGAATGGAATTGAAAACGTGCGATAGGTACCGGCACTTAGCGGACTTCATCGTAAGTTCCGAATAAGGATATAGTGACCGTCGGAAGGAAAGTATTTTTTTGTCCTCACGTTATTAGTTTGCAGTTGCTTTATTATAAAATACTACAGTATCTAACTTGAAGGTAAGTGTACACTCTTATTTTCAAATATTAATTTACTCATTATGTCTACAAAATATATACATTTAGGTGTACTTTCATGCTTTTATTTATTTTTGTAGTGCGTTGTTACGCCAATTATAATGCATTAAAACCCAACATGGCGATAACGGGTAATGGCACTCGCGGGGGATTCCAGAAGAAGTGTTGCAAGTGGGCAACTTTTTTTAAATTCAAATTTATTGATTAACACCACTTTTTTGAAATGGTAAAATTCACCTGTTTTCGCCTTAATTAATATGTCATTAAACAAGGTGAATTTTACGATTTCAAAAAAGTGGTGAAAATCAAAAAACCTAAATTTAAAAAAAGTAGCCCACTATATGTGTAAAGTGGTCACAAAAAGCCTGCAGTGGTGTGAACAGCCCACATAACTACATATGTGACTTTTGTCTTACTTAAATGTTGTATTCAAACTCTGAGCGCAATTACCCTACCATGTCGGGCATTACCGCTCAGTCGATGGTTATTTAAATACAACAATTCCTTAAACTTTTATACAAATTAGTTGATTGCAAACTGTTCCTTATGCTTTGGAGTTATACGTCATTAATAATATATTGATTTTTTTGCCTAAATTTGAGCTAGCTATTCATGTTTCCCCTTAAGTGAGCATCATTCCCCTACTTTCCCCTAATAGTAGCTGCTTTGAAAGAAATTTTCGATATTTTAATTTCTTAGGTTTTCAGATAGCATTTTAATATGAACTATGTACATTTTATCGTTACATCAAAGGTTTTTTGTGTTTTTTATCCGTACACACACACAAAACAAATCATTTATTATGTGTAAATTAATTTGCTTCATTACAACTCGGAAGCATTCAAATAGCTTTTAACTCTAAGTCCTCATTATTAAAGCTTGTTATAAATAATTACACTCTAGCGGTAAGTGATTACAAACCAAGAGTTAGACTTTCTCTACCTCTGTTGTAACGATCTACTTAATATAATTTGAAAATTACAGTCAGTACTAAGTCAGTGGTTTTACACAATTCCTATTCAGAGAAAACCCCTCAAACTCTTTTGTGAAATAACTATTAAACGAAGTCATTTTCTGCACATGGTGTCTGATGTTGTGGCAAAATGCTACTAAGCAATATTAAGTCTCATAATAAAGATTGTACACACCATTTCGACTGAGAACATGAAATATCTTGAAAGCATATTAAAATCTCTTATATATGCACTTGAAGGAAAGCGATTACATGAATCCTGAATACTGTGTGGAGGATAATTACGAACGTATTATGATACTCACTCTTCTTTAGTAGTTTTCAAGAAATAACTTAAGCAAACATTTACGGTCAAACCGCATTCCATAAAATACCATTTAATAATACATATATCTGAAATGATTAAAGGGTGTGATGTCAGTGTAACACCTGTTAAATTAAGAAATACAGGCATTTCTGTAGGTTTTTGGAACGAAAAATTTGACTGAACAGAAATTTTCATTAGATTAGACAAACTTTATGCAATAGGTTTGAAATTTAATCACTTTGATTGTAATTAAAAAACCGTTCAAATATATTTTCCCTCTAGGTTCCTTTGTTAAAGCTTTTGTAAATTATTACGCTATCAGTAAGCGATTAAAAACCAAGAAGTAGAATTTCTCCGCCACTGTTATAATGGTCTACTTAGACTCTTTACTTAACGATCTCATTTGAGAATTACAGTCAGTACTAAGTCAGTACATACCCATATTTCCTATTTAGAGAAAACCCCTTTAACCCGAGATTGCTCTCGCAGGATATGTCATACCCAGGCAGGGCACGGTTATTACATTTCTCACCACTAATTTTCGAAAAGTAATCGTCAAATTATTTTTGTGAGCAATGTCAACGATTAAATAAAATGACGATTTTTGTTTGAATTTATTGGTGGCAAAGTATTAATTGTTCATATCCTGGATATACACGAGCATTTACAGGTTAACATTTCGGCGAAATACATATTAAACGGAGCCAGTTTTTGTAAATGTTGTCTGATTTTATAGTAAAATGTTAATAAGTAATATTAAGTCTAATAATAACGATTGTACACATCCTTTAGGCCAGGCATGTCAAACACGTGTCCCGCGGGCCACAACTGGCCCGCTGACAACTTACCTGTGGCCCGCGAAGTCTTTGCCGTTTTACCTGTATTTAATTTAATTGTTAAAACATGCATGCTGAAAATACACTTAGCATTAACACACTTGCATCAACCGTGACCTTAGAGATGACAATCATCCGAAAGACATGTATTCAAATATTTCGAACTGTTATACAAGTTTACAATTTTTATTTTATATCCACAATTTATGAATGCGTAATTTTAAGACGTTGAGTGCCACGGACACTGAAGCGCTGAAAAATTTACAATGTTTTAAGTAATTTTAAAGAAAGTATAATCCTGTAATAAATAAAAGGTAGGTAAATTTTAAATAAATTTTCAGTAATTACCTAAAACAATATATATTTTTTTAGTTTCATATCATATTTTAGACATCGGTCATCGGTGAATGAAGAGTTTTAAACGGAAAGTTCAGTGTCAGTTACCGGTGACTGACGTGGCGCTTAACGTGTTAAAAGACCACCGATAGACAAAATACTTGCAGTCTTCATTTAAAATTACAAAGCGCCTGAGTAAACTTCAACTTCAAAGCAAATTTTATAATGCTATCTTGTTATTTGATAGTATCAGCGCTTTCAAATAGAATTTATTACTTTTACAAAATTATTTTCAAAAAGAAAATGTATTTCATTTTAAATATGCCAGGCATTATTATAAGCCAAGTCAACGTGATATAAATGACAACATGGAACGCGGGACCGCTAAGCGGAACCTCTATCGAATCTGGACAAAGAACATAAAATAAGTTTAGGAAAGAAAACAACTGTCCAAAAAATAGATTTGGAAGCTCTGGTGGAGAACCCTGCAACAGCAGGGCTATTCCAGAGTTTGGAGCATCTGAGGCCCAAACTAGCCTAAAAAATGGCGCATAGAGCATCCAAAATTTTGGGAGCCCCACACTTCGTTTATAGGCCAGTTTAGATGTGGCAAAAACGGAAAATGAGTACATGACAAAAGACACAGAAAAGCCATACCAACAGGTTCATAAGAGGCCCGAAAGTAAACTGAATCCTACGTATTTATATATAAAAAGGGTCGGCCACATAGCTCATTAAATTAATTTTGATGGACTTTGACTTAGCGCCTGCCACCAGTCAAGGTTTTCCAGGGGTTTCTCGGATTGTATTATTAGAAGAATCATCGAGTGGAAAATTTAAGAAATATTTTCAAGAAATATAAAAGTGAGTTCAATCTGTTTACTTCCCTTCTAATGATTGATGTTGAAATTATAGTTCAGTTAATCAAAATTTAGCGTGATTTTATAGTAGCGCGAAAATATATGAATATATTTTTTGTTATTATTCATAGCCGACCAATTTTTTAAGTATAGCGTGCAATCTTTTGTTATTTTTAAAGTCAAATAAACATAATTTGAACAGAAAAATTAATTTAATAAATAAAATCAAATAAGTAGCGCATAGATACAGAATACATTTTATTAAATATATTTTCTGATTCAAAATATGTTTATTTTTATTTTTTACTTGGTGTTATTTATGACGGCCGATTATCTACACGAGGGATATAGGCCCAATATTTTTTACTTGTAGAAAACACGGAAGATTCGCAGCTATACTCTTGCTAGATCAAGATTAGTGTGTACAATGAAATTTTTAAAATAAATGCTATTTAAAAAAATCAATTAAATTTTATAAATTTTGTTGGTGAAAAGTAATTTTGAGTATTTTTTCGAAAAAGAAAGACAAACTATGTATAGTAATAAACTTTACGATAAAATTTCTTTAATAGGGCTGTGTTGTATATAAAAAATATTATCTTGTACAATGCTAAGAACATTATCTACCTTTTTCATGTGGCCCGCAGATTTGTGTATAATTCTTAATTTGGCCCGCTGCGGCAAATGAGTTTGACAAGTCTGCTTTAGGCTGAGAACATGAAATATCGTGAACTCATATTTAGCTCTCTTATTTATGTATTTGAAGGAAAACGATTGCTTTAATCCTGAAAGCGGTTTGGAGGACATTATAAACGTGTAATAATACTCTCCTTAAATAGTTTTCAAGACATAACGTAAGCACCATTTGTGGTCAAACCGGATCCCAGAAAATATAATTTAATGATACATATTTCAGAAACTATTGAAAGGGAATTCAAGAATAACGCTCATTAAATTAAGAACATTTTTGTAGGTTTTTGGAGAGAAGAAAAATTATAACTGATTTCCAAACAGAGAATTTCGTTAGATTAGACAAACTTTCTACAATAGATTTGGAAATTAATCTTTTTTATTGTAATACAAAACTGTTTAAATGTATTTTCCCACTAGATCTCATTATTAACGCTTGCTGTAAATGATTACGCTAGCAGTTAGTGATTATAAACAAAGAGTTAAAATTTCTCTCTCTATGTTGTAACGGTCTGCTCAGTATCATTTGAAAATTAATCTGTACTAAGTCAGTGAATTCACAGAATTCCTATTTTAAGAACACTTCTCAAACACTTTAGAAAAACACATATTAAAATGAATCATTTTCTGTGAATGGTGTCTGATATTATGGTAAAATGCTAATAAACAATATTAAGTCTTATAATAATGATTGTTCACAGCATTTCTGCTGAGAACATGAAATATCTTGAACTCATATTTAACTCTCTTATATATGATCTTCAAGGAAAGCGATTACATAAATCCTGAAAACGCTTTGGAGGACATTATAAACGTCTTAAGATACTCTCCTTAAATAGTTTTCAAGATATAACGTAAGCACCATTTGCGGTCAAACCGGATCCCAGAAAATATCATTTAATGATACATATTTCTGAAACTATTAAAGAGAAATGGAAGTGTAACATAATTACTACCATTTTTGTAGGTTTTTGAAGCGAAAATATTGCTAATATATTTCCAAACTGAAATTTTCTTTAGATAAGGAAAACTTTCTACAACAGATCACATGAAATTATTCATCGGGTTTTTTATAACAAGAAAGTGATTCATTTTTTTCATCACAGGACTCACTTCGAGCTTCCTGTAAAGGGGGTCGGGTTCTGTAAAGAAGATTTGTTTTCTTTTTTTGGACTAATAGTTCCAAAACTTTATCTGTTTATTGCTCCTTAGAAGGTATAAAATCTTTCTCTTGCCCATCATAATTGTCGATGAATTATAGTATTTTCTATTTAAAAAGTCCTTCCGACCAGTGCCGGGAGGAAGAGGTAGCTTTCATATTTCTTATTTTTAAAAAGCCAAATTATATTATTCAATCACACGAAGCTCAATTTAATGGAAACCGAATATAGGAGATTCAATACTAATTTTTATCAATACTAAATCATTATGAAAGAGAATTTTGCGAAATTAGTCAGCTTTATCCAAGCTGCTTTTATTTAAAGTAACTTATATTTGGCTGCCAAATTCGGCGATTTCTTAAAGTGGCTGCCATTTTAAGACAACATGGTGGATGAGGCTAACCAGTGAACTTGGTCGAGACCTTAGTAATTGCTGTGCACATGCTCACTCACATCGGAATCGGTTGATATATACAAGTGCTGTCGCAGGCAAAAAATCAGATTTTTCAAAATGTCACCCACATTAGAAATTGAAACTGCTATATCTGAGCCATTTTTTAAGATAAAGACAAACAAAAAATGCTCCTGAATCCTTATATCAAGGTCAAATACTTAAGAAAGAAACCTTTTTCAATTTCTAATTTTTTTGCACCTCACTTTAAATATAATTTTTTTTAATATAATGGCCGCCATTTGAAACAATATGGCTGATGAAGCTGGCCAGCGAACTTGGTCGAGATATTGATGTATACTATCCACATGCTTTCTTACATAGATATAGGCGAATACGTGTGTTATCGCGTGACAAATACAAGATCATTTTAAAATGTTAGCCATGCTAGAAATTCAAAGCGCTATAATTTAACCATTTTTTAAGATATAAACAAAAGAACAAATTTTCAGAAACAAAAACTGCTCCGGAATCTTTGTATCAAGGCCAAACACATAAAAAACATCTTTTTCATTTTCCAATTTTTTAATACCTCATTTTAAATTTTAAATTTAATTTTTTTTAATGGAAACCCTTTTTAAACAAGATGGCGGATGAAGCTGGCCGATGAACTCGGTCGAGACATTGGTATGTACTATGTATAAACGAAGTTACATCCAAATCGGTTCATAAATACGCCTTTTATCGCGTGACAAAATTCAAGACGTTTCAAAATGTCAGCCACAATAGAAATTCAAAATGCAATAACTCAGCCATTTTTTAAGATATAGACGAAACAAAAAATGCTCCGGAATCTTTGAATAAAGGTTAAATGCGCAAGAAAAAAATATTTTGTTATTTTCAATTTTTTGGTACCACTTTTCAAATTTTAAATTTTTTAAAAAATTTTAAATGGCCGCCATTTTGAAACAAAATGGCGGATGAAGCTGGCCAACGAACTCGATCGAGACATTGGTATGTACTATGTACACACCAAATTACATCCAAATCGGTTCATAAATACGAGAGTTACAGTGTGACAATGGTCAGATATATATATATCAATTTTGAACGGAGGGTGGTTTCGGGGTCTGGGGGTCATGATCGATGAAAATATACCAAAATTTTTTTAAATGCTTTCCTCCGAACGGCTGCAATAGGTAGCTTTTTGTAATGAAATCTACCCAAAAATAATTGTTTTAATACTGTCGGATTTAACTCCAGTTCTTTGCTAAAACATAAACAAAACTACATTGACTGTTTAGCCAAAGATAACGCGAGATGTATTACTTTCATAGGAATTCAAGGTAGGATACTTTGCAATATGCGTAAAAAAAGTAATGCACAGTCGGTCAAAGAAAAACGAAAGACAAAAGGACACCCCATATCATTTTATCATCAAATTGTTGCAGAGAAAAGCGAGGGGGTATTACTCGACTGGGAATTGCTTCTTCTTTCCAAATAAGAATGCAATTTTCAAAATAGAGCTTGTCCACATATTCTGTACTAAATCTAAATTTTCTTATCGTAAAATCCTCCTTTGACACTTCATTTGAGTTCCTTTGTTGCAATCAGCACAGAATAATACAACACAAAACTGTTCAAATATGTTTTTCTTCTAGGCCCCCATTATGAAAAATTGTTATAAATGCTTACGCTTGCAGTATGTAGATCGTCAAGAGTTAGAATTTATTCCCCTCTGTTCTAACGATCTACTTAATATCATTTGAAAATTACATTCAATACTAAGTTACTGCATTCCCAGAATTCCTATTTAGAGAAAACTCCTCAGACACTTTAGCGAAATATATATTAAACGAAGTCATTTTCTGCAAATGATGTCTGATATTACGGCAAAATGCTAATAAGTAATATTAAGTCTCATAATAAAGATTGTACATATAATTTTGACTCAGCAAGTGGAATATCTTGAACTCATATAAACTCTCTTATATATGCACTTGAAGGAAAGCGATTACATGAAACCTGAAAATTGTTCGGAGGACATTATAAACGTATTATGATTCCCTCCTTAAGTCGTTTTCAAGAAATAACTTAAACATCATTTGCGTTCAAACGGAATACCAGAAAATACCATTTAATAATGCATATTTTTGAAACTTTTAAAAGGTGTGTTGCCAGTGTGACGTCTGTTAAATTAAGATCCTTTTTGTAGGTTTTTGGAGCGGAAAAATTTACAATTTATTTCTAAACAGAAATTTTTATTAAATAAGAGAAACTTTATACAACAGATTCCATGAAATTAAAACTAATTATCAGTTTTATAGAACAAAAAAAGGGATTCTTTTTTTTTCCACTACAGGACCTACTCAGGGTTCTTGTAAAGGGTCCCGGGTTCAGTAAAGAAGATTTGTTTACCTTCTTTTTGACCTAAGGCTGCCAAACTTTTCTTGTTCACCGCTCTCTAGGGGGCATAATAACTTTCTATTGCCCACATAATTGTCGTAGAATTATATTAGTTTCAATTAAAAAAATAATTGCTTTTACACTGCAGGATATAACAGATACATTTTTCAAAGCATAAGTTCTTTGTTAAAACGAAAACAAATCAACAGCGATTGTTTAGCCAAAGAGAACACGAGATGTATATTTGAGTTATTCATTTATTACGAATTCAAGGTAGGATATTTCGAAACATGCATAAAACACACAATGCAGTGTCGGTCAAAGGAAAAAAAAGAAGGAAAGGACACCCCCATATTACTTTATCCCCAAATTGTCGCAGAAAAAAGCGAGAGTTATCACTCGACTGGAAATTGGATCTTCTTTCCAAATAATGTAATTTTCAAAATAGAGCTTGTCCCCATATTAAGTACCAAAGTTTATTTTTCTTATCGTAAAATCCTCGTTTGACAATTTATTTTAGTTCTTTGGTTTAAATCGATCCAGAATAATGCAACTCAAAACTGTTCAAATATATTTTTCTTCGAGGTCCCCATTATGAAAGCTTGTTATAAATGATTATGCTTGCAGTAAGTCATTACAAACCAAGAATTAGAATTTCTCTCCCTTTGTTGTAACACTCTACTTAATATCATTTGAAAATTAAGTTAGTAATAAGTCAGTACATTCTCAGAATTCCTATTAAAGGAAACCTACCTCTGAAACACTTTAGCGAAATACATATTAAACGAAGTCATTTTCAGCAAATGGTGTCTGATATTGCGGCAAAATGCTAATAAGCAATATTAAGCTTCATAATAAAGCTTGTACACATCATTTCGACTGAGAACATGAAATATCTTGAACTCATATTAAACTCTCTTATATATGCACTTGAAGGAATGCGATTACATGAAACCTGAATACAGTTTTCAGGACATTATAAATGTATTATGATACTCTCCGTAAGTGGTTTTCAAGAAAAAACGTAAGCACCATTTCAGGTTAAACTGGATCCACGAAAATATCAATTAATGATTAATTTCTGAAACTATTAATGGGTGTGATTCCAGTGGAACGCCTGTTAAATTAAGATAATTTTTCGTAGGTTTTTGGAACGAAAAAAATTAAAAATTTAATTCCAAACAGACATTTTTATTGGATTAGACAAACTTTATACCACATTTTTTGAAATTATTCTCTTTCATAGTAATACAAAACCATTCAAAATATTTTTCCTCCAGGTCCCTTTATTAAGACTTGTTTTAAATGATTACGCTAACAGTAAGTTATTATAAACCAAGAATTAGAAATTCTCCCCTCCTGTTGTAACTGTCTACTTAATATCATTGGAAAATTACAGTCAGCACCAAGTCAATGCATTCCCAGAATTTCTATTCAGAGAAAACTTCTCAAACACTTTAGCAAAACACATATTAAAATGCATCATTTTCTGCAAATGTTGTCTGATATTACGGTAAAATGCTAATAAGCAATATTAAGTGTCGTAATAAAGATTGTACACATCATTTCGGATGAGAACATGAAATATCTTGAACTCATATTAAATTCTCTTATATATGCACTTGAGGTAAAGCGATTACATGAATCCTGGATACTTATTAGAGGACATTATAAACGTATTATCATACTCGCCTTAAGCAGTTTTCAAGAAATAACTTAAGCACCATTTGCGATAAAACCGTATACTGGAAAATATCATTCAATCATACATATTTCTAAAACTATTAAAAGGAAATGCCAGTATAACACCCATTAAATTAAGAACATTTTTGTAGGTTTTTGGAGATATATATATTTTTTAAATTATTTCCAAACAGAGAATTTCGTTATATTAGACAAACTTTATACAACAGATTTGGAAATTAATCTTTTTGATTGTAATACAAAACCGTTCAAATGTATTTTTTCACTAAGTCCCATTATTAAAGCTTGGTGTAAATGATTACGCTAGCAGTAAGTGATTACAAACAAAGAGTTAAAATTTCCACCTCTCAGTTATAATGGTCTACTTAATATCATATGAAAATTAATCAGCACATAGTCAGTGAATTCAGAATTCCTATTTAAAGAAAACTTCTCAAACACTTTAGCAAAACACATATTAAAATAAATAATTTTCTGCAAATGGTGTCTGATATTACGGCAAAATGCTAATAAGCAATATTAAGTCTCATAATAAAGATTTACACATCATTTCGATTGAGAACATGAACTATTTTGAACGCATATTAAACTCTCTTATATATGCACTTCAAGGAAAGCGATTTACTTGAATCCTGAAAACGATTTGGAGGACATTATAAACGTATTATGATACTCTCCTTAAGTAGTTTTCAAGAAATAACTTAAGCACCATTTGCGGTCAAACCGGATCCCCGAAAATGTCATTTAATGATACATATTTCTGAAACTATTATACAGAAATGCCAGTATAACTCCCGTTAAATTAAAATCTTCTTGTAGGTTTTTGGAGCAAAACAAATTGATAATTTATTTCCAAACAGAAAATTACATTATCTGAGACAAACTTTAAACAACAGATTCCGTAAAATTAAAACTAATCATCAAATTTTTTGAACAAATATTTTCACGTCATGTTTGAAAATATTGAAATTTTATCATAAGTACTATTTTTTCAATTGATTCAAATGTTCATAAGTATCGACTTCTACAAATGTTTAAAAAGGTACTTAATTACGGGTAAATTTATCTCTAATGGTACTTATTTAGGGTCTTAATTCATCGTTAAGCTATTTAGTAAATTATACGATTAAAGTGCCAAACGGTGTTACAAATCGATGTTTTCACATTTTAATAATTAATTAAATGATAACGTACATTAAAGGATTATTTAGAAATTTCTATTGGTGTGAAAGAGTGGTTTTACTTTTTCGGTTGTGAATTTCCTTAAAGATAATCGTCATATTCTATTTACCTGGCATATGTACTTGCTGGTGAAGTGCTGTAATGATAACTTTCTTTTCAATTGCGAATTGTTAATATTTTGAACGTTGACAGATATCTCTGAAAATTATTCAAAAGTCTCAACTTAAATATATACTATATATGTTTCAAAAGACACTTGTTTACAGATAAATTTATATCTAATCTTACTTTTTTATGGTTTTAATTTATCTTTAAACTGTTTAGTTAATTGTCAAGCAGTGTTATTTATTAATGCTTTCACATTTTAATAGTTAATGAAGTTTAAGGTATCTGAAAGGCTTTTTTGAAAAATACTATTGAGGTGAAGGTGGTTTTTTTTGGCAATTTGTTTGAAGTTATTGTCTATTTTTCTGTCATCTTTTCTTGCCTATGAAGTGCTGGAATCATAAACGTATTTTTCATTGGACAATTGTTAATGTTTTAAAGGTTCACAGAAATGCATAATGAATTTGAATGCTATGAATAAATACTTTAAAATGCATTTAAAAATCGTTCAACAACTTTGTTTACAAAAGTATTTACAATAAAACTATGCCTTAGAATTTTCATCTAAATACACTAAAATTACTACATTTTTCTGAAAGTAAATTATTCTTCATATCTCAAAGCGAGAAACAATATGGCGGATCTCTTTCACGGAATGGAGACTGATTATGAAGTTCAACGAAAATATCTGAAATAACAGACAAACATATTCCAACAATGAAATTGAAAAGAAGTTGTTGGAGAAATTTCTGAATGCCATAGTTTGAGTGTGTGATTGTGCATTTAAGTGTTTTGTTTTGGATGAAATTATTAATTTATACGCATTTTTAATTGTTAATTGAAAAAATTCTTAATATACTGAAATTGCTACTGTTTTTTGTGAGTAAGATGTTCTTCATATCTCAAAGCGGGAAACAAATTGGCGGATATCTCTCACAGAATAGAGAATAATTATACAGTTCAACGAAAATATTTGAAATCACAGATAAACATTTAATTCAAACGATGAATTTGAAGAGAATTTGTTGGGAGATTTTCTGATTGCCCTAGTTTGAGTGTGTGATGGTGCATTTAAATATTTTGTTTTGGATGGGATTGTTAAATTATGCGCATTATTAATATTTGATTGAGAACAAAGATATCTCCGAAAATTATTTTTAAAGATTTTCTGTGGAAGTGGGAGCGTGGTTTAAGTTTTCCTTTTTACAACTTCTGTCAAGATAATTATTATTACCCGACTGCCAAGATGGGTTATGTGTTTCACGCGTATCTGGGTATGTGGATTTCTATATACCCTCAACACATCCCAACGGCTGGATGGATTTTAATGAATAAGGTCTCTATCAATTCGTCTTAACCGTTCGATGGTTATAGGCTAGGTTTTGTTTTTATAAATTCAAAATTGCGGCCGTAAAATACAAATTGGCGGTAGAGACGAAAAACATTTTTTACGCATCATATTGAGTGGCATATCATTGGATAGGTCTTTCAAAATGAAGACGATGTTTCATTGACTATTTTACAGTCAGAAGCTCCGTTTAAATATTACACAGCCTGGAATTTGTGTAGGTGCGATCTCTAGCTTTAATGCAACTCTAATCTTCATAGACATCTATAGGCCTCATCAAAACAGTGTTTATAAATAGGAACTAACAATTCAACACAACTTAAAAGTCATCAATACAAGTAAATAAAAAAAAATAGGTAAGTAATATAAAAAATAGTTTCACATTGATGAGAAATAATTAATTAGGTTTCTTTTTATGCAGTCGGGATTTTTGATTTTTTTAATTTAATTTTCACTTGTTTTCTATTTGTCTTTCATATGTACTTATATATGAAATCCTAAATTAGTAAATATATTTTTTCGTTTGGATAACTTTAACAAACACCTTTGGACTTTTAAAATCTGAGTTCTACGGAATACTCGTGTTACAAATTGTTAAATATTTACATGAAGTATCCCTATTATTGACTCAATTGTTTAAAAGTTTAAGTTTATCAATGTTTAGAAAGACACTTTTTTATGTATAAGAACTATATATTGGAACATAGCATTTGTGTATTAAATAATTTTGTGTTTGAACATTTTGTAGTCTTGGATTTTACACTTATTTAAAAAAAAAAGAAAGTTACGTTCCCTGATCTCTTTGCAATTAACTATTATACATACAGACTTCCGCTTGATTTTGCATAAGGGATATATGATAAAGCAAAAAACTTCGCATTTGTACATAGTTCGGTTCGTAAAATACAATTTTTTTGAATAAATAAACTACGAATTTTTTCAAGCTAACGTAATAATTCAACTCTAAAAATGCAGATTTTTCAAACCTGCCAATGCAAATTGGTATAGAGAAGTACAATTTATAAAGCACGTTAAATGACAAAAGTATTTTCCAAACGGTTTGCCTGCATCTACTTTTCATATATATATATATATATATATATATAATTAAGGTGAAATCACAAATATGTGAAAAAAATGGTAAAATTCTAAAGATGAACAAGATATGGACATTGGAAACCAGAACATGTAAAATAAGAAACTATGAATAACCTACAGAATCATCAGAGGAACTTGCAGGTTTAATTCATAGTGAAGATGCGTTGTTTCATCCAATTTTGTAGGCATTAGACCTAAAATGACAAAATTTAGCTCCTTATAGCGCATCAAAAATCAAAATAAATGATAAAAAAAACAAGATATCTAAAGAAAGATACACCGCACACGCCTCAATTATAGACAAAAATCCAAAACTCCATAAATTTGACCCACGAAAGTATAGCATGTAAGAATGCAATCAGATTTAAGACTTTTAAAACTTGTGGCATGAAAGTGTTCCCTAAGCCAGTAGATAGTTAATAAAAACAAAAATACTGCTGCCATCTGGTGTAGAAAAGGAAAACTATAATGTAAATAGATTTTTAACAAAAATGTCTTTTAGTGCTGCCATCTATACACATAGAAAAGAGTGAAATAAAATGAAGAAATCAAGAAATGACTTAAATTAACATTTCTTTTATATATATAATGGCATTTTGGGGAAAATGACGTTAAATATTAAAACACAGTTTACGACATAATATGTTTCATTACAAGTCATGTCCTTCGGGAAAATATTCATCTGCATATTTTAGTCTTTTTTGCCTTTCCAGTTGTTTTAATTTCTGGTAGAAAATCGTCAATTTTTCACACATTAGCTGCCAAAATTAGCGTTAATTTATGCGCATTTTTGATAATTATTTGAGATATATTTATTTCCTTTCTCAGAGTGAAAAACAATATGGAAGACAACTTTTACAGCTTGAACCGGATTAACTATAAATTGAAAGAACATACAAGCATTAATTCAAACGGTGAATTAACCAGATGAATGTGAAAGAAGTTGGGAAGTTTTGTGAATGGAATTGATGATGACTTGAATATTTCGTTTTGAATGGAAGTAATAATTTATGTGCATCTCTGTTTAATATTTAATTGAGAATTAACGTAACTAGAAGGCATTTCTGAAGACTTCTTTTGCGGTGAAAGTGTGGTTTACGGTTCTTTTCTGCAATTTCTTTGAAGATAATTACTATCTTCCATTTATCTTTTAGATGTACTTGGCAATAAATATAATGTCAAAATCAGAATTGAATTTTTCATTTAGCTGTTGTTAGTATTTTAAAGATTAACAGAAAGCTATAAATTAATATTTTAAAATGCATTTAAAAATAGTTTTTACATCGTGTTTCAAGCCATTGAAGTTTCGCTTGTAGCAGAAATATAATTGTTTCAAAGTATCAAATTATTGTTCAGAAAAATGCATAGTCACTGGTAAATTTATCCCTAATCCCACTCATTTTGAATCCTAACTTGTCCGTAAGCTATTTACTTAACTACATAATTAACTCATTAAACTATGCTAAAATTCACAGTTTTCATGTTCCAGAACTAATCTTTAAAACTTCGCATTACTTTTTATAATGTAAAAGGTAATCGATATCATGCATTTAAATGAAACTGACAAGCGATCGTAATTTATTATATGCCGTATTAGACGCTGAAGATTATTAACATGTCATATAACTTATGATAAAAAATAGTGGAATTGATATTACATTTCAACTTCTTTAAGGAGGCTTAGGACAGGACTCTTAAAATGTCGAAAAGTGAAAAGAATTGACCGTTTTTGTCATTTTAAATTTTAACAAGAACGAAAAATCATGCGTCCAGCATAAATTATAAAACACTTTCCAACACATTCAGAATACTGTAAAAATACTTCACAGGAAAGATGATGTCTAAATAAACAATTTGGAAAACGCCATAACACATTTGAAAATTCAATTTTTGAAATCAATATTCGTTAAAGTATTCAAATTATTTTGTGAATCTCTGTATATGATCTATAGATTTGTATGTGTACAATATAGTATGCTAAAAATGAGTTCAGTTTAACGGAATTGAAAATTTCCCTTCACCAATTTCCATCAATAAACGAAAATGTACCAAAGACCTTTTCTGCAGCCCTGTACAGGAGTATAGAATTAACAAACGCCAAGTAATATGCAAAAAATAAATAAATTTAAAAACGCGTACCACAACTGCAAACGCACTTAGTCTATGCGCACCCTATTCTACTGTAAGCGCCTTTTAGTTCACCTCAGTGATATATACCATGAAACTTCTCTGTAAGGGCCACCTGCCACTTCATTGAAAAATGGCCCTTATGAGGGGTGGCCCTTGAATAGAGGTGACAAAAAAACAACAACTAGAATAAGGAAATCAAAACCTATATAGGTGAAAAAACTGTTTATTAATGTTTTCAAACTGTATACATGATTGAAGAAAAATTTCTATTGAAGTTTGTCTACTTTTCATAATTTTTTCGCAGACAATTTTGGTTTCTACTGATTTTTTTTTTTACTTTATGGAACAAATTACTTAAATTTGCATCATTTATTAATGCCTTTAAATGAGATAATAGTTTATTTGTTTCTGTTAGCGTTTCCTGGCATGTGTAAAAATTGTGCTTCAATATGCATTCACAGTTTTAGTAAATGTGGAATCAGTTTTTCAAGATAACCTGTTATCCTTTGTGTGCCCACAACAAAGGGTCATGTTTCCCCTCCAACCCAACCCCTATAGGTTGAAAAGTCAAACAAAATGTTAGGAGCACCTGTTTGTCTCACTTGTGGAAAAGTTTGTGGACCTTCATTGTGTTACTAAATCCTCCTCATCTCTCCCTGCCTTCTTTGTCGCAAGTGCACTTGTTTTCTGAAGTCTTATCTTTTGGTTCAAGAATTCAATACACCTGTTTGAGATTTAAGGCACATGTGAAAAAAAATGCCCTTTATGAAGGGTAGGTGCGGCCCCTAATAGAAGTAAATTTAACATTATGTCTATGGGAAAAAATTTCGTTCCTAAAAATATTGACTCTTAATAGAGGTGGCCCTTAAATAGGAGTGGCATTTAAAGGAAGTTTCACTGTATATAAATTTAAATATGTTTAACAGGGTATAATATTAAAATACACTGCAAACGATTTTCCACATTGGCTGCAATGTGTCGGTATTCTCTTGAGTGTCCCTGTAAATGAACTATGACTGCTACTCACTTCATTTTCAATACCGATCATGTCATAGCAAACCCCAATAACTAATATCAATTTCATGACAATCTGATAATGTTTACGAGAGTTAGAGCACGGACGGACGACAGAACGACGGACAGACAAATTGAATTCATAAACACTTCTCAACTGTGTTGAAAAATTTTAAAAGTTATACAACAAAAATAGAATTTTTAAAAGAAATAATAGATACACGTTTCATTTTTTTTCCTGTCATAATGGGGGAAAATAGTTTTTATAGGAATTTTTAAACTTGCTCAGAAAATTGGAATTACTGATTGCGGGCATAATTACAAAAGAATTTCTGCATTTAAAACAAACTTTTGGTATGCATACTTGCCAACCTCCCGATTTTTTCCATACCAATATTTTAATGCAAAAATACTTGCTTTATGCAATCGTACAATTTACGCAATTAAATAAAGCGAAAACTTTTGTAAGATTTTACTGGTATCCAAAAAAATCGGGAGGTTGGCAACTATGGGTATGTAATTATACTTGAGAGTCTTGTGTCTTGTGTTTAATACTGAATCTAAAATCTGCTTATTTATACTATTTTTAAGTTTTAAAAACAAAACTACTGTAAAATACAGTGTATAAATCGCGGCTAAAATAAGTCTCTTTCGAACCAGACATTTTATTTAATAGGTAAAGCCAGATAAGTATCAAGTAGAAATAGGTTGCATTAGAACAAATTAAATTTCTGGTCGGAAACAGATTTATTTGAGCCGCGGTTTATACACAGGAAATTACGGTATATCTTATATACATAAAATCTTCAAAATTTTAGCAATATAACACCAAGAAAAACAGATGAAAATTTAGTTTATTTTATAGAACTTACCATACACTATGTTTCCTGAAAAGTCATTGAAAAAGTCACTGTATTTTAACTACCTTGTGCACAATGCCTAAAATCACATTTTGAGAAAAACGACTTTATCTTTGAAAATGTTCCATATTTAATAACTATTAAGACTGTTATTCATTTTTGTTATGTTCGAAAATGATTACTTTTTAATATATATATTTTTTCTTTCAAATTAAATTTTTTCAAGGTTTAAACATCCTAAATCCTCTTAATAATTTTCACCTAACCCTTAAATGCGTGATTTTTTTATATGTTTCAAAAAAATTATATATGTTCTTTGAAAGGCTCATTATACAGGAAAAATAATGAAAAAAAACAGAGATACATTTTTCATATAATACGTTAATCTTTTCTTCTGTACACATCTGCAATATAAGTAAAAACTACTGTCGTTTTACGCCAAAATATTGCAGATTAGTAAATATTTTAATAAGTATGTCTCCAAATACCTTACTTTATGTAATTATTTATTTTATAAAACTTAACCTTTAACCATTTAATTCCCAAGATAGAATACGTTCTAAAAATTACGTAGTTCAGAGAATCTGACTAAGTTTCAATGATTAATTTGGCTTTATTTAAATACGGAATGTTTGTTATTAATTAAAGCAGATATTGCTATTTTAATTCTCTTGTGTGAATTAGGTATCTACGAATAAAAAATGTCTATTAAATTCAAAACAATGTTGTTTGCATATGTGCAAAGCTGCGCACTAAAGGGTTAATATTAATGATGCACTTCTTTCAATGAATGGATAAAAGAGAGATTTGAATATTATTTTATTAATTTTTATGACAAATTAAACAAGTGGGATGTGCCAATCCCAAAACATTCTTCTATCTCGTGCATGTTAATGCTTCAAATTTCGCTATCACAGTGCCAAAATTAAATGACAATCTATGCCCATCATGAGGATTATAAAGGCATAGGTTCGTTGAATTATGTTTATTTAAACAGGATATATAAACGTCGTATTTCTCAAAATAATCATTGAATTTCGGCACCCAACCTCTTAGATTTCTCCAACCAAAATTCTCAATCAAAGTGCAAAAAAGCGACACCTCTTTGGCAATATACACACAAGCCTAATAAGGATCTATTTATGTGAAAGTGTAACAGAATATAAATTTTATTAAATTCCGTGCATTAGTTTTTGTAATATAGCTGTCGCGGAAAATGTGAAAATTACAGCATAACAGCACCACCTGTTGTATGATTTACCCGAAAACCTAATCAGCACCTACTTTCTCAAGATCTAACAGAATATGAAGTTTGATGATTTTCTATGGATTATTTCTTGAGATATATGACTATCGCTCAAATCGTGTAAATCCTGAAAAATGCAGTATAGTAGCGCCACCTGCTGGGTTATTTACACCAACACCTAATAAGAAACAACTTATGTCAACGTCTAACTCAGTCTGAAGTTAGGGGGAAATCCGTGCATTAGTTCTTGAGATATAGCTATTGCAAAAATCATGAGAATGCAGCATAGAAGCACCGCGTTACGTACATACAGAATCGGCAGGCACATAAGCTCTCAGGCTTTGATAGCCTGTGAGCTAAAAACATCACCCTGATCGATAATAAGTTGCCATTTTTCAATTAGCCTAACGCTTTCTAGGCTCTTTGCAATAAACCTGAAAAATATCAGTCTAATTGGAAAAAGGGACATGGATTCTCCAATTAGCCCGGCTCTTTGCAAAGAGCCTAGGCTGTTTGCAAAGAGCCGAATTTCTCAATTAGCCTACGACATATACACCAAAAACTAAGCACCAACTTATAGCAAAGAGTAACTGATCTGAAGTTTGATGAAAATCCGTGCATTAGTTCTTAGTTGAGATAGAGCTATTGCAAAAACTGTGAAAAAGCCAGCTTAGAAGCGCCACCTGTTGGGCGATTTACACCAAACACTAATCAGCAGCAACTTGTATCAAGGACTAACTGAATCTGAAGTTTGTTGAAAATCTGAGCTTACAAGCTTACCGAGCTCTTGCGATAGAGCTATTGCGGAACTCGTGAAAAATGCAGAATAGCAGCGCCATCTGTTGGGCGATTTACACTAAATACTAAAAAGCAACAATTTATATCAAGGATTAACTGAATCTAAAGATTCATTAGATTACGTGCATTAATTATTGATATAGAGCGCTCACAAAGTTTTTGGCACAGACAGACATTTTCTAAAAATAGTTAAATCGTATTTAGGACTTTTTAAAACGTATAAATCCGCCGAAAACCTGAAGTCGAAATTTGTCACGAATCCAATACTTTCTACTTTGTGCTTGTAAAGATAGAAGAAATTAAAAAGCTTGGGGAGGGGGGGAGAAGAAAAACTTCCAGAATATAATTCGCTTTTCCAATATACAAAAACTTAAAAATATATACTGAAATGGATACACACTAATCGGCCGGTCACAGTGCTCGAAATGTACCGGAGCAATTCAGAACGATATTGCGATTCGTGAAAATATGACAAATATTTTTCCGTTTCGCAAAATTTTGATAAATATCGCTTCGGTCGTTGCAATTATTAAAATATATTGTGACAATTCCTGAAAGACATTAATATTTCTGTTCCGGATAAGATTCAAACAGATAGATCCTACGGACTTCGGCACCTTTGTTCTGGTCACACAGTGCTTTTCATGTTTTATTACTTTCGTAGGATATATTTCCGGATTGTACTGCAGAAATCTTTTGTGATGACTACAGAACATTTGAAAAGGAAGGCCAGTTGACATTTTATAGCTTTCGTACACTGTAAAAAAAAAATGTGATTTTTTCTGCCCTTTATGTAGTAATTTTTCAAGCAATGATACTGTGAAATTGAGTTCAAGCACCAATGCTTTGAAAACGAATTCAAGCAACAAGTGAAGTAAAAATCGAAATCTTTCTGTCACGCGCACCACGCTGTGAATAGCAACGAGACTTTCCCCAGACTTGAGAAATTTGACTGCATTCTTAATGACAGCAGCTTGTAATTTTAGTGCAACTGCGTTAGCACACGGGGTGCCAGCAACTTTTGTTGTAAAATACAGTGATTTTTCCTGCACCTTATGCTCTAATTTTTTTCAAGCACCAATGATTTGAAAGCGAATTCAAGCAAGAAGTGAAGTAAAAATAGAATTATTTCTGTCACGCGTCCACGCAGCCAATAGCAACGCGACTTTCCTCAGACTTAAGAAATGTTAGAGCACTCAAAGACAGCAGCTTGTAAATTTTACAGCAAATGTGTTGGCAGCCGGTGCCAGCACCTCTTGTTGTAAAATACGGAATTTTTTTACAGTGTAGAGGTTTAAAAAAAGCAATTAAGGCTGTTCTTAACTGCTCCGCTGAACAAGCGTAAAAAGTTTTGACACATTTACAAATTCATTTTTTAACGGAAAGATATGAAATTGGAAAGCCTGGCCATGGAAGCGATTTGTAATTGAACTGTTTTTTCCATTTTTTGATCAATCAATTACCCATTGAGTTATAAGCGATATCAATCACGTGACAACCCCCTTTTTTGCCCGCTCTTGAGTGATTTTTCTACTTTCGCGCGGAAATTCAGTTCAAAAGGTCCACTTTGACATTATTTTCTGAAAGATCTATTGCGTTTGCAAAAAAAATGCAAAAAACAGCTCGATGACATAGTTTCTGAATAACAACACCAGCTAGTTTCATGCAGTTTCGAACAAAAATAAATGAAAACTTATGTCAGGAAGATCCTTTTGGATTTGAGAACAGCCTTAAACGTAGCCTTAAGGTTCATCCGAAAAAATGTATAGAGCGTCTTGTTTATGCACTTACTTCACTATGATAAGCCGCTACCCATACCCACGGCTGTGAAGCGATTGCTATACTCCTTACTACAAATGAACGACTCATGAGACAGATGACTACTAAATAAATAGGAAAAACCACACATGCAAGCTTTTTAATTTTCATCTTTTCATACAGGGTGAGTACAAATGGCGGACCTGATTTTACAAAATCATATTTTCGAAACTACTGCACATATTCAATAAGTGATATATGAATTTAAAGAGAAATATACCAAGCTTCTTTTCAGTTACAAATGTTCGATGTGTGACCCTCTTGTTATACGGCGTACGTCCAATCTGTAATCCAGTTCATTCAAAACATTTTGTAGCATCACTCTGTCAATAGTTATGAATGCTGCGCAGATGCGTTCTTTAAGAGCAATCGGAATCCCTATACCTGCCATGTTAAATTAATATACGTTTTCTCATAAACTACTTAAGATATGGACTTGAATTTTTTTTATGCATAAAATAAACAAGTCTTAATAATCTGAAGTTAGATTTATAATTAAATAAAGCTTAGATATTTTTTTTAAAAATCTGAAGAAGAACCCACATTCAAAATTTAAAAAACATGCAATTTTTTCAAAGTTAGTGATAATAATTAAAAAAGTTCTTTTTATGAGTTTAAACAATTCATCTCAGATTAAACAGGGATATGTATATAATGTTCAAGCAAATTTTCAAAGCATAATGTATAATAGTTTTTTCAAAAAGGTACATCGAAGTTAAAAGAAACAGCATTTTGAGAAAACTAAGTTTAAAGTAAATAAACGCACTAGTAGTAAAGTACATAAACAAACAGAATTACTAAAAAATTTTTAACTTCTGGTTGCCGTTGAAACAAAAGTAATATACCAGGAGAAAGAGGAGAAATGGCAGATTCAAAATATTAAAAAATCGAAAATTCGATATATGTTAGGTTTTGAACTTCCAACTGCCCTTAAGTTCTAGCAGTGTTTTCGGCATTGGTGGTACATAAGCAATGTCTTTGACGTAACCCCAGAAAAGAAAGCACATGGTGTTAGGTCTGGAGATCTTGGTGGCCATGTGATTAAGGGTAAATCACCATCGCTTGAGGACAGCGCAGGTTTTGTGTTTCAGCAGGATGAAGCTCCACCTCATTGGTCTTTGCAGGTAGGTAGTTACTTGAACGAGGAGCTTCCACACCGGTGGATTGGAGTTTGGAACGAACTGGGTTACAGGTTGGATGTATGCCGTGTAACACGAGGGTCTCTCATCGAACATTTGTAACTGAAAAAAAACTTGGTATATTTCTCTTTAAATTCATGTATCACTTATTGTAATATGTGCAGCAGTTTCGAAAATATGATTTTTTAAAATCGTTACATTATATCGTTACAATATAATCGTATAACGAAGAGGAAGACAGCTGAATTTAGGCCTAACAGGTAACACTATATACCTTACTCTCTGTACCTTATACTCTGTAACTTTTTTTATTATTTAGAAGCTTGAAAGCATTTTTTAAATTGTTTTTGTATGATTAGAAATAAAATTGTCTATACATAAAATATATATATATATATATTTTAGTGAACAGTAAATTTGAAATAGCGTTCCGGTTCATTTCGAGCCCTGGTCGGTAATTTTCGATTTCAGAAATTTTAGATCTAAACGTCTGGAGTAGCATTTGACGAGTTATGGATGAACTTCGGTGATATAGAAAACATGTTTGGACTCGTATTTCTCAATGAAGATTTCGTCATGAGGGTATTTAAAAAAGAAAAAGCACTTAGATGTAATGTGAAATTAGATATAATGCACAAAATGTTTGAATTATAAGTTAGGAAAATTTTTAACTCTCCCACCGAAAAAAAATTGTAGCTACGCCCCTGGCAGTAGTTTCGAAAATATGATTTTTTAAAATCGGGTCCATCATTTGTACTCAGCCTGTAAAACGAAGAGGTAGACAGCTGAATTTAGGCTTTACCGGGAACACTAAATACCTTATTCCCTGTACCTTATACTCCGTAACTTTTTTATTATTTAGATACTGGAAAGCATTTTTTAAATTGTTTTTGTATGATTAGAAATAAAATTGTTTATATTTAAAAAAAAAAAAAAATATTTTAATGAACAGTAATTTTGAATGAGCGTTCCGGTTCATGAATTTTTCCATTTCGAGCCATGGTCGGTAATTTTCGATTTCCGAAATTTTCGAATATTTCTGAACATCTGGAGTAGCATTTGACGAGTTATGGATGAACTTCGGTGATATAGAAAACATGTTTGGACTCGTATTTCTCAATGAAGATTTCGTCATGAGGGCATTTATGAAAGCAAAAGCACTTAGATGTAATGTGAAATTAGATATAATGCACAATATATAATGTGTGCGACTCCCCTGCATTATAAAAAGCTTCAAATAAATTTTATCTCTAACAAGTAATTTAAGAAACCCTACTCAACATTTGTATGCATATGTGCAAAAATATCACTTATATTCACGAAGATATAAACGTTTATTTTAAAAATTCAAAACATTTCCCCATAAAATTTATAATGTGAACATTAAAAAGTCCACAATGTTACTTAAAAGGCGACTAAAGTAATGAAAAAGATGTTACAAGTTTAAAATGTACATTTTATTTAAAACTTCTTAGTACTTTCAAGCCTTCCAAGCTCATCATCAGAGAATATCTTAATAACTAAATGTTGTTTATTTATACAAATACGTCACTTTGTTTTGAAAATGAGAGAGCCAATAATTACTAGAGTTAAAAGCAGAAGTTGCAGTAGCAGTTTCTTGGATTGAATTTAATTAGAGGAAATATATACAGTCGGACCTCGTTATCACGACACCCGGTTTTCACGTCACTCCGCTTATCACGTCAGTTTTTCAAAGTCCCAATTTTCTGCATATGATTTTAATGTAAATAAACTCCGGATTACACGCCGTTGTATAGTTTTCAACTCCGGATATCCCGACGGTTTACGAAAATTGTCCATTTTTCATAATCCATATTATAAGCACGGAAATTAAGCGGTAAGATATGTCTTAGGCAAACTTTTTACAAAGGTATCTAAAATACCCATTGAGATAAAAGAGAAATTTTGCTTCAGTCATTTATCTGAATAAATAAACCCAAATACTATGAATGACCCACTTAAGTTCCTGACAGATATATCAGTCTACTCGTGGTCTTTTTGTTCTGGTCAGGCGGCGCTTTCTTGTGGTTGTTCGGTGTTTTTCATCCGACTAAAATCGAAGCATTGCATTTTATTGAAACGATCAGAAATTATCCAACATCCATTTCTGAAACAACGAATATTGATTGCAATTCATTATAGGAAGCACATCTAGGGATAAGCGAACCATAATTCATCAATATTTCATGTAACAATAAAAAAAACAAGTCACCATAAATCAGATTTTTATTTTAAATTTTGTTTTTCTGTTTATTTTGTTTAATAATAATGTTTTATTAATTAAAACTGCCAGAACAGTTATGAATTTCAAACTGTCTTAAATTATTTAAAAATACAGCCTTTTATAAACATTTTTCTCCAACTCCGGTTACTGCGACACCCCGCTTATGACGTCACTTTTTTCTGGCCCTTAGAGTGTAGGGATAACGAGGTTCGACTGTATTATTATTATTAATTGCAGTTACATTTATTTTATGACATATTACATTATTTTATAGATTTCCCCCAGTTTCTTGTTTACGATTTTCTATGAAATTTCGCACTTTCAAACTCGGCTAAGAGCGGTAGAACCATTATACTACAATTAGAAATAAATATATTGATTATTTGATAATGTGTGGAATAATTCTTAACCGCGCATGCGCAATTTTTTTCTTTCATGATTTGGTATTCAACTTTATAGGTCAATTTATATAATCCAGAGGCCAATCAAATTTTATGAAAATTCAGAAACATACCGCCGATGTAGTGAGTTAGTTTAAATTAGATTAAACTTTTACATATGTGCTTTAAACTATATAAAAATGCTTTAAATAAATAAATAACACAATTATTTTTATAATTAGTGTAATTTTTATATCTAGAGGCAAAATTGCTATAAAATTATTATAAAACTTTTCTATAAATCATTATGCAATTGTTGTAAGCAATTCAGACGACGTATTTATTCGTTAATTTACCTTTTTTGTAATCTCATAACATATTGATTTGCATACTTATTTATTAATGAAATTAGTGCTCTTGAATAGTGCTAATTAAAGCGTTACGAAACATATTGATAAATAAAGATATAATTAGGTAATACAAGCAGAATACTTAATTAATAGAGGTTGTTGTCTGTGATACTTAATTAACTCAAGGACTCTTATGAATTTTTAACTATACGAACTTGTAATATTTAAACGTCACTTAAAAATGGTGGGAAAAGTAGGTTAAACCCGTATAGTGGAGTGAAAACCGGATACTTCTGTTTAACTAGACTTGAGCAGCCATGTAGTGGCTGATGGTTGAAGTACTTAGCTCTTGTCAAAAAGAAGAAGTGGTCATTACAGTATCTCCATACTAGCATTTGTTCAGTTCATGTGTTGGGAAGTTTATTTAATCATTTTTTAGATGCGTTCGTAATTATATACATATGTGGCACCGGCACCTATAGTCGTCGTCTGATCTGTCCGTCTGTCCACATCTAAAAACTGCCCAACCGAATGGTTTGTAATTTAATATATATAATCGTTGCAGAATTTTGTCGAGTCATTTAAATTTTACGAAAATCGAATCAAAACTTAAAAAGATATTAATAAAAGTTTTATTCATTATATTAAATCCTATCATACGCAATGAACCTCCCCAGTCCCGAGGCAAATAAGAGACCACAAAGGTCAGTTTAAAATGAATGTAAAACAGCTTCAAAGATGTATCAATCTGTAAAACTATGTTTATTTTATGCACGATTGTTTAAAAAAGTCTAGAAGTAATTTTAGCAAATTTAGGAATATTTAAAATAATTTAAAGAGCGTTGTTTAGTGTCTCCTACAGGCGACCCAGGACTCAGGAGATTAATTCAAAGATATCCCACGATAGGTAATGATTCTAGGTTGCCGAGGTTATGACGTCCTACATAAGATGGAGTCCTATTATTTCCGTATTACTGAATTTAACATATAGAATCGTAATACATTTTGTATTCATGCATTTTTGAAGAAGAGTGCAACAGCTATTCCACAAGATCTGAATATTTAATATATGTAATCGTTGCAGAATTTTGTCGATTCATTTCAAATTTTACGAAAATCGAATCAAAACTTAAAAAGATATTAATAAAAGTTTTATTCATTATATTAAATCCTATCATACGCAATGAACCTCTCCAGTCCCGAGACAAATAAGAGACCACAAAGGTCAGTTTAAAATGAATGTAAAACCGCTTCAAAGAATTCTGTAAAAAAATGCTTATTTTATGCACGCATTGTTTTAAAAAGTCTAGATATAATTTTAGCAATTTTAGAAGCATTTAAAATAATTTAAAGAGCGTTGTTAAGTGTCTCCTACAGGCAACCGCAGGATTCAGGAGATTAATTCAATGATATACCACGATAGGTAATGATTCCATGTTGCCAAGGTGATGACCTCCTATATAAGATGGAGTCCTATTATTTCCGCATTACTGAATTTAATATACAGAATCGTAATAAATGTTGTATTCATGCATTTTTGAATAAGAGTGCAACAGCTATTCAACATGATCTGAATATTTATAAAACTAGTTATAAGTACGATCTCATTTGCCACGTTTGACGTTATAATTTCCGACTTTAATGTTTGCTAAATTACAAAATTCATAAATATGAACATATTTAAAGTTATTTAAACTTTTTATACTATATCGTATGTAGCATATTTAAAAAGGATTTATTTCCCACAATGAAACTATTAATAGCATTTATAAGTGCAATCTTAAAACTTGCTATACTGTTACGATGAAATCGGATAGCCTACGTTGAATAGAAAAAGATATAGGAAAACAATAATCAAAGATCCCGTAAATGATGTTTTAACAACCGGCAGCCAAGACTACATGGACAAGAAATTATTATTATTTTTATAAAGTTGATAAAGCGGCGAGCTTTTTTTCTGCGATTTTTACTTTCTTCTTCCTAAAAGAAAAAATATTGTAATCGAGATTTTTTTTTTTTTCAACGGATTTACACGTTTTAGAGGTCAGAGATCCTAAAAAACATGTTTATACAAAATGTCTGTCTACCTGTCTGTCCATGTGTCGCCATTGTACCATCAAAAATTGTATGAAGTTATGCATACAATTGAATCAAATTTCTTGTGTATGTTTTTGACTATGGCAAGCAGCCCTCCTTGAATTTGGAAATATTGTCCGGAAGGGGGCGCTGTAATAGCGATTTTCGTGTCATTTTCATTATTCTACCATCGAAAAGTGTATGAAGTTATTCATAGAATTGAACCAAATTTTTTGTGTATATTTTTGGCCATGGCAACCAGGTCCGCCTTGAATTTGAAAATATTGTCCGGAAGGAGGCTGCTGTAATAGTGATTTTTGTGCCATTTTCATTATTGTACCATCAAAAAGTGCATGAAGTTATACATAGAACTGAACCAAATTTTTTGTGTATGTTTTTGGCTATGGCAAGCAGGTCCTCCTTGAATTTCGAAATATTCCACTGGAAGGGGGCGCTGTAATAACAATTTTTGTATACTTTTCCTCGATTTTTTTGTAGTTCTAGTAGTACTTTGTAGTAGTACATTGGCCGCTCATGCAGCGACGGGAACTTCGCATCCTGCTAAGGCGGCTATTCGTAAACAGCTGCTGTACATGCACAACAGAATAACGGAAAACCCTTAATTTTAATAAATATCATGAACGAGATTAACTGACTTTTACTCCAATTAATTGATTGAAACAGAAATTTAAGATGAAAGTCAAAATTGATATAGTGTTGAACTAATAATAATAAAGGTATTAACATTTGTAACTACTTTTTGAAATATTAAGATGCATGAGGTAGAAGAAAGTTTTGAGATTGGCACATCCAACTATAGTTTGTTTTAATGTTTACCAATTTACAAAATTCTTAAATATGAACATATTTAAAGTTATTTAAACTTTCTATATAACGTTATTTAAATTATTACGTTCTATATATAACGTTATTTAACGTATAAAGTTATTTAAATTTCTATATGTGGCATATTTAAAAGGGATTTATTTCCCACAATGAAACTGTTGCTAGCATTTATAGGTGCAATTTTAAGACTTGCTATTATGTTAGGATAAAACCGGGATAGCCTACGTGGAATAAAAAAGGATACTGGAAAACAATAATCGAAGATCCTGTAAATGATATTTGAGCAACAGGCTGTCAAAACTACATGGACAACAAATGATTATGATATTTATAGAGTAGATAAAGCGACGAACCTCTTTTCTGATTTTTTTCAATTTGTAATGAAGAAATATATATATATTATTATATTTATAAGAAGGATAATGTTATCTGCAAGCTGTGATGATTTGAAACCGGAAGGATTCGCTTTTAACTGTACCATTTAATTTGGCGGGATTTTTGCTGTGTTAAAATGGGATACTTGTTTGTGATTGTGATATAGTTATGGCAATTCTATTGCTGGGTATGTCTTAAATTTAAATGTTACAAAAAAAAATTCATATTGTTCATTATTACGGATCTTGCATTGATTAATGATTTATTTAATTCAATTTATATGGCATGGTAAATTTATACTTTTTGATGTATAGTTGCTCGGGTACAGAATGGAATTCAAATTTTAACTTATTGCTGGATTCTATTACAGAAATCGACTATGTTTTTGCTTATATTTGTATTTCATGAACCCTTGAAAAAGTGAAATGCTATATAAACTTCCTGTTACATCCATCCAATTTTTCTATTATTTGTTTACTATACGTTTTTTAATGGTTCAACAATATTTTGCTGGTTATTTGTATCTTTCGTCTTTAATAGGTTATAGTATCAAAATTTGGTGGTTTTTCATGTGTTTTATAGGGATTAATCGTCCGCAATGTGCTAGTGAATTAGTGGTGATTTTGTATTACAAGTTAAAGGTTCCATCTTTATTTTGTATAATGTCAGTGTTATGTATTGAAGCTAAATTTATTAATTTAATTTTAATAATTGGAAATAGATGATGAATTGTAATTATATAATGGTTATATATACTATATACAATCGAACCTCGTTATCCCGACACTCTAAGGACCAGAAAAATGTGACGTCATAAGCGGGGTGTCGCAGTAACCGGAGTTGGAGAAAAATGTTTATAACATTTTTAAGTATATTTTTAAGGCTGTATTTTTAAGTAATTTAAGACAGTTTGAAATTCATAACTGTTCTGGCAGTTTTAATTAATAAAACATTATTATTAAACAAAATAAACAGAAAAACAAAATTTAAAAGAATAAAAATCTGATTTATGGTGACTTGTTTTTTTTATTGTTACATGAAATATTGATGAATTAAGGTTCGCTTATCCCTAGATGTGCTTCCTACAATGAATTGTAATCAATATTCGTTGTTTCAAAAATGGATGTTGGATAATTTCTGATCGTTTCAATAAAATGCAATACTTCGGTTTTAGTCGAATGAAAAACGCCGAGCAACCGCAAGAAAGCGCCGCCTGACCAGAACAAAAAGACCACGAGTAGACTGATATATCTGTCAGGAACTTAAGTGGGTCATTCATAGTATTTGGGTTTATTTATTCAGATAAAGGACTGAAGTAAAATTTCTCTTTTATCTCAATGGGTATTTTAGATACTTTTGTAAAAAGTTTGCCTAAGACATTTCTTACCGCTTAATTTCCGTGCTTATAAGATGGATTATGAAAAATGGACAATTTTCCTAAGCCGTCGGGATATCCGGAGTTGAAAACTATACAACGACGTGTAATCCGGAGTTTATTTACATTAAAATCATATACAGAAAATTGGGACTTTGAAAATCTGACGTGATAAGCGGAGTGACGTGAATACCGGGTGTCGTGATAACGAGGTCCGACTGTATATATATTTGTCTATAGATATAGTGATTGCAAATTTCGCGCCCTATTTCATAGATGGCAGAAACTTGCAATTTTGAGTTTGTCGGTGACTCTTTTATAACCATATTATTAACTGACAGTTATTTACATGTGTCGTGAGTGAGCATAGCGTTAAATGTTTTTCAAATTCATTTGTGGGCAAGGTTAATATCCAAAAAGGAAATTGAAAAGTTACATTTTCGTCACGTTATGTTTTATAAGTTTAAAAAATAAGTGAGTGTTGGACATGCTACAAGAAATATTCAAGACATTTATTTGGCTCGTGCTCCCACTCTTAGGACAGTTAAAAAGTGGTTTTGTCGATTTCGAAATAGTGATTTCAATCTAAACGATAAAATTCGTTGTGAGTGATCTTCTGGCATTCATAATGACTTAATGATTCGGGAGTCTTCACTCACTTGAAAATGATCGCTCCGTAATGTTAAACCAATGGGTAGGTTGTTTTCGAATTTCTCGTTTAAATTTGAATATTTTTAAACGATTTTTTTTTTTTTTTTTTTTTTTTGCATAGGATAGCTGAGCTCGATCTTTAATATGGCTGTTTTTTACTTTTTCGATTTCGGTTGCAGATTTTTTAAATAACGGTACAGTAGAACCTCTTTTATCCGAAACTTTTTTAACCGAAATCCATTTTTAAAACTTTTTTTTTTTTTTACTATCGCATTTAATCTTGTGCAAAATCCATTTTGAAGGCCTTTTTTTTAACTATCATATTACTTACGTGCAAGCGGTTATTTCTTAACTGCGAGTACATGTAAATATTTTCGATCCCCTGTCTTAGAGTTCCTTTGAAATTAACTTCAGCTCCCGTAAGCAGCGGAGTGGAACGAAGGAAACTAACAAATTAGCAATTCTGAAGCTTTTGAATGTTTTGAAAAAAGGTTTGGCATGGCTGGAGGACTGTGATACTGGTGAAGTAATAATATTAAAAAAACTCCGTGACAGAGCTTCAAAGCAAAGGCGATCGAAACTGTGACAAAGAAAACATTTTTTCAAACCCTTGTGTGATGTATGTAAAACATACTTCATTTCAAAATTAAAATTCAAGTAATTTATTCTTGTTTCGATTTTGCTATCGCTTTATTTTTATTAAGCACTTGTTATCATAATAAGAAATTTTGCATATATTTCTCTTTAGTCTTAAAATTGTAGCATTCTCGATTATCCGAAAATTTCGACTTTTAAAAGAGGGTTGATCCCAATCACTTCGGATAATCGAGGTTCTACTGTACTTTCACTTTCGGAATCGGTTTTGAAACTGAAAGTGCCTTTAAAAAAAAAAAAAAAATCTGCAACCAAAATCGAAAAAGTAAAAAAAAGTCATATTAATGATTGAGCTCAATAATCCACGGATTGCTACTGAAGAGATTGCTGAGAGACTAAATGTAGACAATTCGACTGCATTTTGCCATTTAAAATAACTTGGGGACACTTCGAAGCTCGATGAATTGAAAATCGGGCACGAACTCTTGCAATCACTCAATAAATCATTAGACTTGTTATTAGTTTAATTCATAAGTTAAATTTATAAAACATAATATTTTGTATCTTTTTAAAAAAAGGTTTAAACTTTTTCATCTCTTGTAAGATACTCATAGTACATGCATAGCACATACGCAGTACTAGAGTCCTGCGCGGGTCGGGTTCTACCCGACCCGAACCCGCAAATTCAATTTTAAGTCAACCCGTAACCCGACCCGAACCCGCAAAAATAATTTTCGGCAACCCGCAACCCGGCCCGAGCCCGCAATATTTCAACTCGCAACCTCACCCGAACCCGCAATGTAAGGAAAGCAAATCATGTTTTAATACCATTATGAAAAATAATCTACAATAGAGGTCTGCACCGGACCGGCCCGCGGGCCGCGGCAAAATTTCAAACTGGCCAGGCGGCTTTATTAGGACAGTTTTTTTCAATGGGCCGGGCTAAATAAATAAATAAATAAAATAAATGGGCCCGACCCGGCAAAAAAAATTGAACGGCCCTGCCAGGCCGGGTCGATAACTACAATTAAGCGGATCTACCGGCCCGATATAAATCTTTAGACGAAGCCGATAAAATTATAAACGGGCCGTGCCGGGCTAGGGCCGAACTTTTATGTTTTACACGGGACGGGATGGGGCAGGGCAGGCCGTTCCCGGGCCTGGAAATTTTCTGCCCGTGCAGACCTTTAATTCTCTAATACCATTTTTGTGTTTTGCATAGAAGGATGAACAAATCTGTATTCCTTAATATTCAACTATAGTGAAACCTCTGACCCGACCCGATGCAGGATTCTAAATGGTATAAAACTAAAAATCTAATCTTTAAATATGCTTTAAAATTAGTTGCGGTTTCAAAAGTTCCACTTATAACGATACACCTTGTTTTACACAAGTGGCCATCTGCCTTTAGTTTATCAGCAGTTATTATTTTGAAAATTTTCCCGTCTAACATAGTGCATCGCGTATCACCACAATTAAATTATTCACTTGGTACATTAAACAGGAAGGACCATTTAGCGTTTTGCTGCATATTCTATTTTTAAAACACAGTAAAAATATAATGCAGTTTGCTATTTCGAAGACTCGTGAAAGGATGACTAAAGACAAAACAGACATGCACACATTTTGCTTTTGTGAAACTTTGATCTGCGGTTTATATCGATCGGCTTTTAACGGGAAAAAATATTTTCCACATTCTTTTAAATAAAGCGGGTCAGCCCGAACCCGACCCGCAAGAGTAAAAAAGCCAACCCGAAACCGACCCGAACCCGGAACAATAAAAGCCAACCTGATCCGAACCCGATCCGCACCAAAAAAAAATAAAGTCAACCCGACCCGACCCGAACCGCAAGGGGAAAATATAGCGCCAACCGCATATATACACCGAAAATATACACCACCGGCGCGGTGTAGTAAAACTGGATTATTTGACTTTCACATAAATTATCGTTTACTAATAAAAGTTTAATGAACTAATCAGATATTTTAAATGACATTGTGGTACAAGGATAAGTGCAGATCATGTACGCAAAGTTACATTAAATTCTGTTAGAAATTCTGACTTCGAAAAACAATTTAATAACAAGATATACAATCTTGCCCACTTTTACGTACATAAAATAAGAATATGTTTTCTCTGTTAAATATATATTAGTGTTTATCTAAATGATTTATTTTCGTCTCAATAAAATGAAAGAATATTTGCATGCCTTAAAAATGTTATAAGATAATTGTATCAGTTATTACACATGTATACATAAACAAGTTGGTAAGTGTGATCACAGATCGCACAGAGGGTTTCGTTTAATATTCCTTTCAAAACACTTTATCCTTCTGAAAAATCTATTAGTTCTACATTTCGCAACCAGGGAGCGCACTCTATTCTAAACAAACCTCTATCCAAACGAAACTCCGTTTTACAACCTATCGGTAGATAGTCGAGGAGATCGGGCCCATAGTACCCGAGATAGTTAGCCCCTCCCCCCTGGCAGTAAAAAGTTGAACTAAAATACGTAAGACTATGGTGCATAATATGAAAGAGTGGTCAAAGGGGTGCCGGCAAAAATTAGAAAAGTGCCCCCAGGATGAAAAGGGTGGAAGTTAGAAAAATTGCTTAAAATACACAAGTTAGAGACCGCAGGTGTAAATATAAGACTTTCTGAAATTTGTATGATTTGTCGTGTGATCGCAAGTGTTCAGCTATAAGCATTCAAAATTTCAAGTCTTCAACTTCATTGGGGGCTCAGTTAGAAAAAAAGCTTAAATACACAAGTTAGAGCCCAGGCGGGTAAATATAAGACTTTTTCAAAATTATAAGTATAAAAAATTTCAAGCCTTCGACATATATAGTTTCTGAGAACGGGCTCTGTGACAGCCAGCCAGCCAGACAGACAAAACAGACAGAGGAGTGAGACGAATAGGGTTTCGTCAGATGAACGGAACCCTAAAAAAATGTTCTCGAATTCGCTCACAGTGGAGAGATTAACTTGTTTAATAATCGTTTGCATTTAGTTTGCCCCATCTTTCTGAATAGCCCTGTATGAGGACCTCTAGGTATCTTTATCACTTGAACTCAAGTTGCCTCACTGCGCTTATGGATGTTTTCCAAAGGGCTGCGGAGTCGGTGAGAAAAACGGACGACTCCGACTCCAACTCCAGAAATTTTAACGACTGCGACTCCGACTCCGGGCTGGATAATATACTAGCTAATATGCCTGTTATGAGCGCACGCAAGAAAAAAAAGCGAAATTTTCACTTTTCTACATTAATTCTGTTCTTAGGGCTTCAAAAGATAAAAGAAAAAAAATACTTTTTCTGCTTCATTAATTTCGAATTTTCGTGTTCCCGCAAACCTGAAGAATCACACTATCAAAATCTCAAGATAAAACAAAACATAAATTTTCCTATTTCGGTTCCGCGGACTCTGAAAAGGAAAGGCGAAATTGTTGGAATTTGTTGTTAGTTTGTATCCTTCAGACCCGAAAAATTTCTATGGAAAGGAAGAAAAATAAAGATAAAAGTTTTTATTTCGGAATTCATTCGAGTTCTGCGGATTCGACAGAAAAAAAAAAATAAAATGTTCAACAAAGTTGAAAAGTGTTTATGACTTCGGTTTCTCTGTCCGTCTGTCCGTGAACTAACTCTCGTAAATATACTGGGATTGCCCTGAAATTTTTGGATGTTATTGACGTTTACCATAGCACATTCCCTATTTCAAATGAAGTTTGTAGCATGTTTAGTTCATTTATAGGGACAGTCAAAAGTATTCCGTTACATTACGGTCAATGGGAAAAAACCGTTTCAAATGATTTTTAATGATGTTACACGCTTTCAAACATAATAAAACTGATATGCATTTATGAAGTGCACTAAAATATGCATTCTTTAGAATATGCGGGGCAAAGATAGTTATTATTCTTTTACAGGGCCACACAAAAGAATTCGTTACATAACGATATAGGAGTGGAGGGAATTGTTTGCGGCGTATTTTAATTATGTTAAACTATTTGATATATAATGAAATTGATATACGCCGCTGAGGTTTATTATAACTTATTTCATGTATAATAGGAAGTGCATCGCATTTTACAGGGACACACAAATGATTCCAGATACTATATTGTATCCGAAATACTGTACATTAGCAATGATTGCTGGAAATGCATTTTTAATTATGATATGCTCTTTTATGTTTCACTATATTTATGCATACTATATGGTTGTATAAATTTTATAATTCATAAACAGGGCTACACAAAAGTATTCATAAGGGTTACTGGGTATGAGCGCAAATTGCTTAAAGGTGATTTTTAACTGAGTTATGCATTTTTACGCTGAACTGCATTTAGTTTAGTAAGAAATGTTTGTAGAATATAGATAAAATGATATACAAGTCATACAAAGAATTGGATACATGGCCGTCTATAAATGATAATTTCTGGAAATGTGATTTCAGTAGTTTTAAGAGTGTTTTAGTTTGAATTAAATTTTAGCTAAATAGTGGCGTACAATAAGGGTTATACAAAAGAATTCAATTATGTTTCCATCAATTAGTATAAATTACTGTAAGAGAAATTTCAACCTATTAGGCGTTTTTAACCTGTTATGCGTTATGGCTTTTTGAGTCTTACAGTTCCGGTTTGGGTTGACCCGAATTTTTAAAAGAATGTCAAAATTATTTTTTCACATTAAAGTCTATGTAAACCACAGATCAAAGTTTCACAAAAGCAAAATGATGCCTGTCAATTTTGTCTAGTCATTTAGAATTCGTTTTTGGAAGTTGTAAACAGGCTTTTTCGATAAAAGCACGATGGTACGATAAAAGATTATACCGAACGGTTCTGCACTGCTGAAACATTTCTGCTGAATAGCTACCAGAGTTGGGCAAAATACACCGAAAAAACATTTTCGATACAAAATACAAAATACACTGTTTTTAGAACCTAAAATACAAATTACAAAATACTTTCTAAAATTCAATAATCCCAAATACAAAATACATGTATTTTCAAAATACATTTAAAATACAAAATACATTTCGAAATTTCAAAAATTTATTGATGCAATTTTTTTTTGTGGGGGAGGTAATGTTGCAGTTTGAAGAAGAGGGGGAGGGGGATTAGGCTCCCGTAAGTGGGTGTCCCAACGGGCTACTCCACTGGTTGTGAATAAGTCACTGAATTAAAATTACTGAAACATTTATAATATACTGAATATCTTCATCATATTATAAAACTATATTATATTATTATCGTAAAAATATATGTTCTTGAGTTTTTTTTAATTAATTTAAAAGCCAAATGTTAAACAATTTGAAATTCTCTGTACAATGAACATTAACCTCGGACAAAAACTTTTAATACATATATAATGGCATCAGTTAATAATGAATAAACGTCTTTGATTATTAGTTATAAAATCATACAAAGTAATTTTTAATAATATTTTCGATTTTATTATAAACAAACACATGCATAGCGCATATACATAATGTGTCTTTATAAGATGTATGTGCTTGTGATTAATTAAATTAATAACATATTTGATATATAAATAAAATTTCTAAACTATCCTAATGCTAACTGTGTAATTTATTAAAAATGCCCTCTGGTGGTGAAATTTTGAACCTTTTTTTTTTTTTGCTTAAGCAAATTCCCATCCCTTTATTATGTCTTTCAGTACATTTCGCAACTTTATGTACAATAGTTTGGTCTGTAGACAACTTTAAATTAGGGTCCTTTAATTATGGACACCCTGTATACTTATGGATAATATATTAATTGAAATGCAGTAAACCAACGTTTAAAATGCACAAATAATGCGTGAAAAAGCAGCACTCAGCCTTGCTTTTCCTAGCACGCTGTTCCTTTTTTCCCTCTCTTGCACTGAAGAAGAATCTCGCTGTAGATTCGAAACAGCTGTTTGCTGCTTTTTCACGCATTATTTGTGCATTTTAAACGTTGGTTTACTGCATTTCAATATTCCTGCACAAAGGCTTTAATTGCTATTTTAATATATTAATTGGTTCAAATTTCCATTTTCGTTTTCTGTTGAAACTTAAAAAAAATCGAAATACGATTTTGGACTGATAATCTTGCTCACTTATTGCAAAATCTTGACTGTGTTTATTTTTTCACAAACAATCTATATTATGAAGCAAAAAAGATGGCCGTGAATAACTCTAATGTCATACCAATGGTGTCAACGACCTAAATAAACATTTTTTTCCCATTAAAAAAAAAAAAAAAAAAAAAATGTAACTTCTAGATATAGCAATAATTGCAATTTTTACACACTGGAATAGAGAAAAAAGTACTTTCAAATGCGATTTCTTTAAAAACTGTATCTTAATTTACCCATTTTTTAGGGAATTTTAAAAAAAAATTTCAAGTTTAGTTTTTTAATTATCTTGCAAATATTCATGTGACCCTATTACGGATGGTTAACCCTTGCCCTTAAAATAACGTTGCAATTCAGCATTTGTTTATTAATGTGTAATATTCCATAACGAAATTGCCAAACAAAATTAAAATCTCACAAATACATAAATAAAATACAAATTAAACAGACGTGTAATTGAACTACGCATTTAAATGCTGAAATAATCGAAATGACAAAGTTTGCTGTAAATGAAAAACACCTTTCTCGATTACATGCTGGTATGTGGCTAATAAGAAAGTCTCAAAAATGCTTTTTATGTGTAGTTGGTTGGAAATCCAAGAAAATATACTAAACTGAAAACAAATTGTTAGTTTTCAGTTAAAAAATGATTTTCACTTATATATGTTCTGTATACTGCACAGTATATCGAGCATCTTTAATCTGAGTGAAATCGCTGGTCTGTATTACAAAAAAAATCATGCCCATGAGTAACGATTTAACCAATTTAAATTTAACCAATGTATAATCAAACTACCACTGAAAGAAGACGAATAAAAAAGCTGCTATAATTAGTGAATTCTCTGACGATTTATTTGGCTATTAATCCTTGAAATGTAGCTAATGCGAAAGTGCTGTTTTTAATAAATATTAAAACTTTGTTTAAAAAAATGTATTAGAGTTTTTAATTAAAAATGATTTTCATCTAGTATGTTTTGTACACCAAATAGTAGGATGTTCTGTAAGACAGGAAACAAGAGTTAGCTTCGCATGTGTAAAATAAAAAATGAAATATCAAGATGTTTTGAAATGTAAAGTCAACCTAGTAAACGCTAAACTATAATAAAGCCAAGTCCGCATTTAAACATCCAATATGTAGTATGCTCAATGTAAATACTGTTAATGGACATTCGCATACTTTATGAATAAATTGAACAACTTTTATATTAAAGTTCAATCCCAATTAAATGAATATCAAAGGTATGGTAAATCATATCAGAACCTCTACTGAGTGAATACTAAGAAACTAGAAAAAAATGTTAAAATCGATATATGATGGCATAAGACTAAAATCTTATATTTAAATAGGTTTTGAAGTTTGTTTTATCATTAAAAAATTTAACCTATAATCGAACATCTTGTTTTATACTGCTGCTATTTTCCCTTAATATTTTTGTTATGAACAGAACATTAAATATATTTCATGTCTAATTGCGCACATTGTGTATTATTATAATTGATCCGCTTGGTAAATTTTCGTTGGGAGATTTAACAGTATTTCCATGAGCCTCTGCGGTAACTAACAGCATTAAACTTCTAATTTATTTTAAATAGACAGCACTTGCCTATGCAACACTTTTCCCACAAAATTTTTTTGTAATTCTCATTGAATGTTATGAAGTATAAAAACTATTTTTGTGACTACTCAACAAAAAAGCTTCTGCAGAAATAAATAACCGATTCATTATTATACGAATCGTACATCGTACCAAATGTTAAACAATGTGTGCATATAAACTTCCAGGAACAAATTCGAAAACTATTCAAAACAGACAGGCATGTGTTTCCCTCTTGCAAATCTAGGATCTGCGGTTTAGATACGACAGCTGGAAATTTCGTGGAATGTATTTTGAGTATTTTAAAAATACAAAATACTTTGAAAAAGCATTCCAAAATACATTACCAAAATACATTTGTTTTGAAGGCTTAAAATACAAAATACAAATTACAAATGTATTTTGAAAATGTATTTCAAATACATGTATTTTCGATACTGCCCAACTCTGATAGCTACAAATCTAATTCTTGATAATTCTATCGTTGTTATGACAAAAAACGACTGAGTGGAATACAGGAAGAAAGAAAAGATCATTTTAACGTTTTGTTGCGTATTGTATTTTTAAACTACTGTAGAAATATAATGCACTTTGTTATTTCAAAGACTCCGGAAAGAATGACTAATACTTATAGAGCTCTAGTTGAAAATATATAAAGTGAATAATTTAATTATGATATACACGATGCGCTATACATTAGAGGGCAATTTTTTCAAAATAATTGTTGATAATGTTGATAAATTAAAGGGTGAATGCCTATCGTGTAAAACAAGATGTACCGTTATAAGTGGAACTTTTAAAGCTGCAATTAATTTTAAAGCATATTTAAGGAATAGATTTTTAGTTTTATACCGTCACATATCGATTGAAAAATTATTGTTTCTTCTTTCTTTGTTTTCATTGTATCAAAGTTCGGGCATGGTATAATTTATCATACCTGTTATATTCATTTAATTGAGGGTGAATTTTATCATATTAATAGTTCTATTTATTGATATAGAATGTAGATTTTTGTTAATCATATTTCATATTGCATTAAACATGATTTACTTTTCTTTCATTTCGGGACCCGTGTCTCTAAGACGGACAACTCTATTTAGCGAACACTTTTTCAATTCCTAAAATTTATATATTAGAACGCTTATATCTCTGTATAGCGGCCACTCTCACTCTACACACATGTAGCATGTGTATGTGTACATAAACTATCAAACATACTATACGTGTGTATTTATCTACATAAAAAACAAAATGTTGATAACATTTTTCATATTTTGAAAGAAGAAAAAAAGGTTCTTAATGGAAGAATGATCACATTTGTTAGATATATATATATTATTTCTCATGCAGTAAATTGAATATATCCTCATATGTATTCAAATACGCATTTAATTTCATTTTAAACATAGTTGTGCTTAAACTTTTCGTGAAAATCACAAACAAACTCAGTGGCAAAAAAACCTATATATAATCCAGAATACTTCGCCTGTGAACTCGACCTGCAGAAAAAAAAAATTAGATTCATTCCGAGCCGAATAAAGAAAATCCGGTATAACCCGACCAGATATTTGACTCTATTCAATGATCCCGAGGGGTCCGCTATTCAGAGGTTTTACTATATTTGAATATTAAAGAATATAGATTTGTTCATTCTTCTGACATAAAAATGGTTTTAGGAATACAATTATAGATTATTTTCCATAATGGCATTAAAACATGATTTACTTTCCTTTTATTGCGGGTTCGGTTGTGTTGGGGGTTGAAATATTGTGGGGTCGGGTCCGGTGCGGGTGGAAATACCTCGTGTTCGGGTCGGGTTGCGGTCGAAGAATTCTTTTTTGTCGGGTTCGGTTCGGGTTGCGGGTTGGCTTAAAATGGAAAATTTACGGGTTGGTTCGGGTGTGCAGGACTCTACCTGGTGTACTCCAAAATAACAATAATAATTCATTTGATACATTTAAGATTATACATAATTGGTCAAATTTCAGTTCAAACTGTCTAACATAAAAGCTGGAGTCGTAGTCGGAATCGGCTTGTTTTTTAGCGATTCCATCTCCGACTCTTTGGCTCAAAAATGAGTCCGACTCCGACTCCGCATCCGTCGTTTTCCACATTCAGACATGACTTTTAATGACAAAATTGACAGAATAAACTTCAACTCATGATTATAAATGTAAACAAGAATAAATTATAATTTCTCTAAAAATGTTCAGTTACATAACTTACAAAACACGTTATCACTGTCGAAGTTTAACATATTTATCCTCTAAATGTATATATATGTTCATTGAGTGATATATATAACAGCGAATGCATTGACACAAAATACAGAAGTATTTACTTATTGTTATTGGCAAAAAAAAAAAAAAAAAAAAAAATCATTAAAAATATTTTTTTTTTTCATAAAATTTAGAATATGTAAATTTTCTAAACTATCATCTTCTTTCTTTTCAGCTATATGATCGCATCAATACTCGTTCCTACAGTCCCATCAAGTGCCCACCGTCCGATGCCTTGCAGAGGGCCAATGAGGTAATCTTTCATTCCTTGTTCCTAATTTCGTCCAAAGATGGCAGCACCAAAATAATTTTTTTTGCATTCTTCGTTTTTATTTGATGTTAGTATTTTGATTTATACTCTATAACCAATATATTTTAACAAAATTCTATTCATGGAGTTTATAAACTTTAAAATACTTTACTTATGTGTTTTCATTGTTATTTTTTTTTAAACTTTTCTAAAAGTATTTCGTTTTTATTATGCATAGGACAATTCCTTAGAAAATCAAGAAAGGGAATTTCCGCAATTATTCAATTTTATAAACAAATAAAATTTCCAAGGATGAATTGAAATGTAAAATTTTAAATAAAAAAGAATGCAGTTTTTTAATCCAATACGGTTGATGAATGAAGCTAATAAAAATTGAAATTAAACATGTACGAAATTTGAACTTTGTAACTTGAATTTTTAAATATTAAAGGGAATCTTGAAAATCTTATATATTTATAGTTATTAGTTATATATTTTTTACACAAACTGCTAAAGCTTAAATTTTGAATGTAAAGGGATAAAAAATCAATTTTATTTTCATCAACTCGCTCAATGTGATTTATTTCAAAGTTTTTAGTTCTTATTGTGAATCGTATAATATACTGCTTTAAATAAAATACTATTTTATTTTTAACTTATCTACTGCAGATTAAAGTACAGTTATTTACAATATTCAGATATAATTTTTCCTTTTTAGACAGGGAGAGCATTTAACTCGTGGTTATAAGTGGATTCCAAATATTTATATTTTTGTAACTTTGCACGTAAATTTATCGATTTATAGTTTCAGTACGTTATGAATTTAATATTATTACTGTTTTTCTGTAGATAAATATCAATTTAATTGCCAAGTACTTTCTATAAGCATTTAATACTCTTACCTACTTGTGAATGAAGATCTGTTTGAAAACAATAAAAAGACACTTTTCTTTTTTAAAAAAATGTAAAAATCTATATCATATACGTCTTAACCATATTAATTTCCTCATATTACCTTTTTAAATCATTCGCTAATAATAATTTTGAATTTATTTCAACTTGCGGGAAAATAAATATTCTTTCCAGTTCTCTATTGACAAAAACACTTGTTTTTTAATATTTGGTGCTGCCATCTATAAAATTAAAAGAAAACTACAAACCCAAATGTTTTCAGGGTTTCGTGTCTATTAAATAAAAATGCAGATGAATTTGCGTATGAATGACATTGTATAATGTATATTTTCTGCCTTTTTTTTTTTTTTTCTTACATCATTACAGTGCATAATTTTCTTTTTGATTTCATTTAATTATGCTTCTCTCTTTCAAAAAGTCTTTGTATTGGTAAACTTTTCATGTAAGCTGGTATGTAGATCTTCCCAGACCATTAAAAAAAGGGAACTTTTGATTTATTTTTTATTTTTATTTTTATTTTTATTTTTATTTTACTGTTTATTTTTTTATTTATAAAATATATAAAACTCACTCGAAAAATTTACGCACCTTATCATACGAAACAAAGGTACTGGAGAAATGTATTTAAAGAAAAATAAACTGGTCCTTGAAATATTTTATGTCGGTAAAGAAAGATCCAGCCCTTTATTAGCCCTTTCAGGGGAAAATAATTTCGTTTCTGTTTTAGGGAATTCACACCAGAATTTTCGAAAAAGTTTATTTGAAAATAAGGAAATGCACTTTTACAGCTTTTATTCAGCAAAGTTTTAAAAGTAAAATTTTGTTTAAAAATTCTCATACAAATCTTGATTAAAATTAAGTGTATAAAAAATATCCCACTGCCCTTCAAGGGAATAAGATAGAAAATTATTAAGTGTAACTTTAAAAATGATACTATCTAATAAACTTAAAGAATAAAATTCATAGAATCAATGTTTAAATTTTTGTTGTATTTTAGTAATAGTTTTATTTCAATTTATTTATTGTAATTTTTCCCCCACTATTAAAATATATTAATAATAGTAAGCGTCTCATGCGGAGTAAAGAAGTTCTTTAAAGTTATAAAAAGTTAAAGAGTTAATTCAAAATTCGAAAATACCCCTTTCAACTGATTCATTTTTCCGTGATTTGAATGACTTTTACATGTACCAATAACCACTTGAAAGTATCATTAACAAAATCCTAAAACAATGTCCAAGTCTTTGCGGACTACGTTTTGTTTGCATTATACGAATTATTTCAGAGATAGACATATAGAAATGAACCGCAACATAAACTTCAAAATTGTATAACTTACACTGTTTAAAGTTGATAGGCATTTCGAACATATGTTAGTATTCCTGGAATCCTATATTTTATTGTCATGTAAATTCTGCGCATTTCCGAAATAAAGGAATTTTAATAAATGGGCGATTCTCAAAAGGTGGGCACTGGACACACGTCATAACTTTAAGCCTTTTAAACATAACTTTAATTATCATTGATTTTATTTTTATTTATTTATTTTTTTTTACACTGAGTTTTTAATTCTATTCAGAGACAGAAAATGACATAATTTATTGTAAAATCTTTGTATAAACATCTTAAAATTTTATTATTTTATGCTAAAGAGGCCAATTACTGACATTCATAACGTTAACTGCTCCAATGTACCACCAAGAAAAAGAGTTTTAATTTTTTCCAGGTGGTTCTAATGGTAAACAACGAATGCATAAAGGAAACGGATGATTTTTTGATAATTTCGTTAAGTGATGGCAGGCTGATGTATTGCTTTTTTGAAGATAGAAGGACTTTTCTATAAAGAATTTTTTTGTATTTTGTTATGTCCGAAAGTAACGTACCCGACAAAGCATTTGATTTTATTATTATTATTATTACTGGGTAACAAAAAAGTTAATTATACATATATATATGTATACACATACAATTATAGGACACATTTACTACATTCTTAGTCTTAAGAATTTTTTAAATCCTAAGCGCAACTTCCAAAATCTGTAACGTACGTGCGAAAAAATGTCCAAAATTTGTAACGTACACAACTGCTAATTAAATGCTTTAATAATCAATTTTCCAGAATAGTTGCTGTCTTTTAATGTTTGTGTATAATTTTGTAGGCATACTATTAAAAATATTTATATATTATATTTATAGACAAAATACTATACTATTAAAAAAAATTGGCCTTAAATTTGAAAATTTTAAAAATTCCATATAGTTAACGTTTAATGATCCCACCTTTTGAGAATCTCCCAAATGGCTGCTGTGATATGTCAGACATAAAGTGTTATAATTTAAAGCTTCAACGCTTCTGGAAATTTTCCCTTCCTTTACGCGGTTTTTTTTTCCTGACTTCTATAAATCAAGGGGTAGGATGCTATTAAATAACGATATAATATGTCTTCGGTATACGCTCTTCAGCTATTTTTCTGTGAGACCTCAGAAGTTTTTGAAATTCTGCATTCCGATCTTCGGTAGCTTCTTTTGACAATTAGCTGACTAGAACTGAAAATTTTGCGATTATACTTTGTCCATGTGGTGGGAAGATTCTTGCACTCAAGGCAATTACACGAAAACTTTATGCTCTCATATCCTTTACTTTCACCATTCTCCAATCCCAAAAGCCTTTGCGCATCATAGTAGTTAATCACAAACTAAAAAATTAATATATTTGCATGGTGATCATCTTAAACCTCTGGGAATATTGTGACGGAGAGTATATCTCCTGATTAACATTTATTTACTCTCCTAAATTAAATTAAATTAAAAAATATAACTAGTGATTTTAACTGATAAATTTTATTAAATTTTCACTAAGTCCGAAAATTGCGCTGTGTTATTTCGCTTCAGGATTCCTTATGAAGCGATTAACTATTAAATGCACTTTTCTGCTATATTTAAAATTAAAATTACACATAATGCCGCGAACCTCAGCCAAGTAACTTCGGGTAGATCTCATACTTCTAGGCTCAAAAAAGTTACACTTCACAAAACAAAAAGTTACATCCTGTTGGTACAACTCACACACTCATACTGATCTCTCAGATAGAAGAAGAAAAAAACAAAAACATATCTATATTTTCTTTTCTAATAATTATATTACAGTCTCATAGTCCCTTCTGGTTAACCATTAGGAGTCCAGTTATTTTTATCCCCCGATCCCCTTCCTTCATTTTTAGTGGAAGTTTAAAAATTATGTGGGAACAGATAACTTGGCTCCTTTTCGTTGGGCAAAATTCCACGCCTCCTGGTTTGCTGTAGTGTCGCTCCCATAATTTTTATATGGTATATCTCACGTGTGTAGACCTCGTAAACTATTGTTGGCTGCTTGTCTATGTGCAATAAATTTCTATTTATTTTGATAAAACACCTCTTGTGCAAATTAGCGATTTACTCCCATAAACCGTAAATTCTTCTCATGGGAGCTTTTTCTGAGAACTCATAAATAAATACCAGATGTCTCAATTACAGTTTTTAATCGACACTTCTCGACTTGATGCTGCGATTTTAATCACATTACCATGAATCAGCAATTTATGTACTGTAGCTGGCATATAATAGCACCCATATTTCGAGACACCTTATTTAGCTGTTTCCAGCACGAAATTGCCTGCAAAATGATTAATAAGTTTTTGTTCAGTCCAGTGATCTCAGCTGTCTTTACAAATGGAGCAAAAAATGCCCTAGCAATGTTTGCATTGTATATCAAACCACTTTTCTGTTTAGCAACATAAATTAACAAACCTAATAGTGCGGGAGGTGTCTGTAAAAACCATCACCTCATCGAACTGACGACGGCTGAAATTCCATGATTAGTTAAAACTCGATTTGCATATTAAAATGCAACTGGTCTGCCATGTCATAGCTTAGGGCAAAACACCTGCAAACCCGATATTAGTGGTTGACAGGTAGGTTTATCATTGCGATTTCCTGCTCCCAGTCCTCCAAGTTTTCATACCGTTAGGTGTAGGAAAGCACAATGATAAACCTACCGATCAACCACTAAAATGAGGTCTGCAGGTGGTTTCCACCAAGATATGACTTGGTAGGCCAGTTTTATTTTAATATGCTAGTCGAGTTCTGTTTAATCTTGGAATTCCAGCAATCAACTCGATGTGGCGATGGTCTGTGCAGCAGACCCTCGGCTTATAATTGTATGGGTGGTGTCTACACAAACCATCACCTCATCGGGTTCACGTCAGAAATTCCAGTATTAGATAGCATATTACTTGATTAGCATATTAAAATGGAACTGGTCTGCCAAATCATATCTTCATGGAAACACCTGAAGATCCTATTTTAGAGGTTGAATGTTAGATTATCAGGTTTCTAATTAATCGTGCTTTCAGGATTTCTTCCTCCAATAATAAATCTGAGGGATGAATTAGAGAAAATTAAACGTATTGCTATTGATAATGGATACCAGGTAAAATTAATTAACAAACTGATTCAGAGTTCGTTTGATACTTCTAAAAATAAAAATAAAACTATTAATGAAGTTAATATGAAAAGGGTTGTAGCAAATTATTTCCCGGGTTTCTTTGAACATATAAAAAATCATTTAAGAAATTTTGGTTTATGTTTGATCTCGGAGCCGCCTCCGAAATTAAAGATGCTTTTAAATCCTAAAACTGATCCTATTAATAGAGATGACCTCTCAGGAGTTTATAAGATTCCATTTATTAAGGAGGGAGGAATCAAAAATCATTATATAGGTATAACCCATCGTAAATTCAATATCAGGATGTAAAGAACAAATAACAGACATAAAATATAATAGAGGTAATACTGCTTTATCCCGGCTAAATCAAATAGAGAACATTAACATACTTTTTAACGAGAGTAAAATAATCTACAGGTCTAATTTTTATTTACAATTATTTATAAGAGAGTCCATTGAAATTTATTTAAGAGGTTCAGGAATTTGTAACGATACGTTATCTTTTCGTATCCCGAATTTATGGGTTGAATGGTTGGACAATTTACGGCGTCGCGACATAGAGGGAACACGAGCAATCGCGAAAATGTAGGGCGCGTTATATGATTACTTGTTTATGTTGGATGATTTTTTCCATTTTTCATATGCATTTGTAATTTTCTGTTATACATTCTGATGACGACTCTGTGAAAGAGTTGAAACATGTCAATATGGATTTTTAATTTGCTTTTAATATGTTTTTATAACGTCTTTTAAGCAAATAAATATTTTAATATTGTGATATGGTTAGTAGTGGACGTAATTTTGACTTACTACTCGCATTTATTTACATTTGAGGATCTACCAGTCATCTACTAAAATTTAATCTACAAGGTGGTTTCTACCAAAATATGTCTTGCCAGACCAGTCCCATCTTAATATGCTAATTGAGTTCTATCTACTGCTGAAATTTCAGCCGTGAACTCGATGAGGTGATGATTTCTGCAGCCACCCCCGGTCTATATATCCTCGGTTTTCTGAATTATCTTTGAATTTTTATCTTTGCTTCTCCTTGTCCTTCTTTTGGCCGTCAGTTCCATTAATCTAGGCTTTAAATGATAAATTGTAAAAAATATGAAGAAAATACCGCGCTGACCATATTCTTACATTGAGTCTGGAAGACCAAAAGTTGTATGATCATACGATTACCTTTCTTTTAACAATTTTATCAACATTGTTCATTTTCGAAAAATTTGCGCCACAAACAGAACATGTTAAACATGATGATTTATTTAAGATTGCAGTACTATCTTTTCCATCAATAACAGTTATATGAACGTTCATATTTTTATACACTGTTGGCTCTGAATTTTTTATTTCGTCTTCCATTCGCTGATATTCTCTTTATATATATATAAATATTTCATTATTCTCAGACAAAAATAAAAATTTGACAAAACGACAATATAGGGTGGAGAATGGAGTTCAGTTCTATCAATTAACTACAGTGCCATATAGTAATCTAATAGGAACAAAACTAGTCATAGGAATTCAACTGTTATACGAGGGTGTATCAATAAGTTTTTGCCCTCACATAGAAATAATTGAGTGAAATTTATGAAATTGCTACATTGTATTAGTCCTTTTCTATATAGTCAGTGTGCACAATAACACATTTCTGCAAACGGTATTTCAAAGAGAGGTGGTGAAGGATGTATTCCAGGAGGCGCCATAGTAGACCCATAGGAAGTCATTTTTCTAACTTTTGCCGACCCCCACTTGTGACATATTGTTGGAAAGGCCTGTGACCAGTTATTCATGCTGTGCACCTTCCGAACACCCCTCCCCCCCCCACACACACGCGCACACACATTTGCCCTCGGGAGGCATGAATGATGTTCGCAAAATTTAGAAAAGTGCCCCCTGGAGAGTAAATTTGGGGAGAGGAGCTCGGGAGGTGCATAGCATGAATAAGTGGTCACAGTCCTTTCCAACAATATGCCACATGTGGGGATTGGCAAAAGTTAGAAAAATGACCTCCTTTGGGTCAACTATCGCACCTCCTGGAATATATCCTCCCCCCTCTCTTTGAAGTACCGGTTGCACAAATGTGTTACTGTGCACACTGACTATATAGAAAAGGACTCATAAAATGTAGCAATTTCATAAATTTTACTCAATTATTTTTATGTGAGGACAAAAACTTATTGATATACCCTCGTAGTGTGTAGTGTTTTCCTCAGTTTTATAGTTTATATGATGACGTGAGTTTCAAAACTCGCCTTTTCCAAAATTTAAAAGATCGTGTTTTCTCTATCAGTATATTCTATTGGCAAACCTACACCGAAAAAACGCTACAATCTGGGAAAACAAACTAGTTTTATCCTGTATTTCTGCCATTGTAAAATTTTGATTTACAATGAAAACCAATGGACGCAGTCAGACGTTTATCGCGATTTCTCAAAATTTTATTTTCTGGATAAAGGAGTTTTGAAACTCATGTCTTCATATAAACTTTGGCTTGAAGCGCCATTAAAACCTATTTACATATTAATTTTTGGGACCCTGGACTAGGCAGTCTGCCAATTTCGAAATTTCATAAAAGTTTCGATTTTCAAATTTCCTCAAATTTTCTTTCGACAACATCCCGACAAAAGTTCAGACACATACTGCGTATAGAAGAACAGTTGCGGCTGATTTAATAAATATCTAATGTCATATTCATCTCAGTTTGTGTTTTCTCATATTTTCCATACCTTCAAAATGATACGGCTTTTCTAATGAATAAAAGGGCTTGAATTTTTTTCTAGTTGAACATCATACCTTATATAAGATAGTTAAGGATCGTATTTATAATAATTTGGTAACTTTTCTTTAATAAAAATATATTTGTACAAAAACTAGTGATTTTCTCTGATTTTTTCCGCTTGTATTTGGTTATTTTTCCCCCTCTAAAGCTTAGTATTAAAAAAATAAACGGCTATATAAATATGTTCAATATATCATTACTAACCTGTAATAAAATATCAGGTGAAAAATTAAAAAAATAAAACCCTTGTAGCTTTTAAATTAGGTGTTTAAAATTAAACTTTTTAAAAAATTTTGATGGGATAATTTTAATTTTTAAAGTTATATTTAATTAAATTATTTGTATTTAAATTTTAAATAATTATATCTAAAAATGTTTTTTTTTTAATATTTAACTGTCTATCTATTAATTTTAATAAGCCAATTTGTTCGCATACGGTACTATCGTTTTAAATAGGTTGCTGATCAGCAGTGCTTCGGATGAAACTTGTGTAGAAGAAAATAGTTTCAGTTCCATTTATTTTAATACGTCACTTTATTCACATACTTCATTTCGTTTTAACCCTTCATGTACTGAATTATGAATTCATGAAAATTTTATCTTCTAAAGCATTTTTCGGGAATTGTTTAAACTACATTAGAGGATTTCCATAATCATTTAATAAATTTTTTAAGGGTTTTAGAAGGATTGGAGGATTTTGGATTAATTAAGTTTTAATTTATTGGGATTTTGTGCAATACTTATAATCTTACTCAAATCTCTTATTTTAAATATTTCTCTTCGTATTTTGTAGAATTGGGAAATGTAGAAATATAATGTTCTTACAATAGAAATAAAGAAATATTTCCGAATTGACCCCCTCCCCCCCTGTACTGTAGACCATGATCTGTAGCGAAAACATTTTATAAAATTATTGCATTTTTAAGATAATCATTTTTCTGTAACTCCAGGTTCGTAGGTCCTTGAATAATTAAAGACAGGCACAAAATAAGAGCTCTGCAAATTTGAAGACAGGATGAGTTTATTGGATATGGACATGAAATATGCATATACCAGAGAGGGACCCTTTCAGATAGCTGTTGACAGTAGGATATACAGAGAAAAAATGATTAATTTGTCAGAAATTGTTGCCAATGTGTCGAGCCAAAATCTTGGTCCCCTGGACCATTATAACCCCAAAGATATATGACTTAATGCAACTTTGAATTAAAAAATAGCCAAAAGGACCGTTGATTGGCGTTTTAATATTTCAACGTACAAATATAAATGCCAAAGCTAAATGATGGGAAATATGCATTTAGAAGCAGCAACGGAGATGCAGGGCGCCGATTTTAATATAAACAGAATACTATATGTTTGCGGCGGAAAATGCATCTGTATTGGCTATCCAAATGAGAATGAACAATGCTAGATTACTGCAGCAACAGGGGCATATGGTCAAAGAATATCTTTTTTTTTATATATTTGTTAACCGAAGGAAAATATGCTCGAACAGTTAATGATTTTAGAATGAGAAAAAGATTTGTTTTTGGTTTATTTTATTAACGGCTTTGGCTGAACTTGGGAAAGTTAAGTAACTGAAAAATAAAGCGCAAGAAAAGAAGAAATAGATATATTCTTTAGAATATATCTATTTCTTCTTCTCTTGCGCTTTATTTTTCAGTTAGCTGAACTTGGGAAAGTTAAGTAACTGAAAAATAAAGCGCAAGAGAAGAAGAAATAGATATATTCTGAATATATCTATTTCTTCTTCTCTTGCGCTTTATTTTTCAGTTACTTAACTTTCCCAAGTTCAGCCAAAGCCGTTAATAAAAAAAAAGGAAATAAAATCAAAAAGGAAAGGAAGTTTTGATTCAATTTATAATTATGAAAGGAGAAATTAAATTTTAAAATGGGGAATTTAATTTTAAAAAGAAGATAAATAATGATATGTGATAATATGTTATATTCAACATCACACCCCCCAACGCCAAAAAAGCAGAAAAAATGCAAAGGCAAAAGAAATCATCCATTTAAAAATATTCTTGTTTTGTGTAACACATAATGCTTTTGGAACAAGATAAAGTTATGCATCTATAACTCATTCTAAACTGTATTACTACTAATCGATGTATTAAATTAATTTTATAACAAGTTATTTGAATAGTACTTATAAGTACCGTCAGTAGATAAAGGGTTTAATATATTTAATTTGTATTATAATTACCTGCTACCTTTTGAGTTAACAGAAAACTTTTTAAAGTTCATATTGTGTATTTGGTGATTGAATCAATGTGAAATATTGCATTTCGTCTTACGATTTTATATTCATTTATCTCAGTTTGTGTTTTTTTCGATTGTCCATATCTTCAAAATGCTAAGTTTCTTCTAAATAAAAATAAAAGGTCTTGATTTTTTTTCTAGTTGAACGTCTTATTATATATAAGAGAGTTAAGGATCGTATATTTTTAATAATTTGATAACTTTTGTTTAAAAAAAAATTATATGATCGAAAACTAGTGATTTTTTCAGATTTTTTCCGCTTGTATTGTATTTATTTTTTTTTCTTCTAAAGCTTACTATTAAAAAAAAGGCTATTTAAATATGCTCAAAATATCATTACTAAAATATCAGGTGAAAATTTTTAAAAATAAAACACTAGTAGAGTTTTAAATTAGGTGTTTAAAATTAAACTTTTTTAAATTTTTCGATGGGATAATTTTAATTTTTAAAGTTCTTTTTAATTAAATTATTTTTATTTAAAATTTAAATAATAATATCTAAATTTTTTTTTTAAATTTTTCATTCAATTTTTTAATTTTCAATTATTTTTTAATTTTCAGAAAATTAATTTTTTTTTTTTAGTTTTATTGATTTTTTCTTTTTTTGGGGGGGGGGGGGAGGGGGGGAAGTACTGAGTCCCGTAAACTTCTTAATCATCACTCCTTATTCATTCACGGGTAAATTACCCAACAGTTAAATCTAAAATTTATTGAAAATTTATTTTAAACAAAGTAATAGATATTTCTTCTTTTGGAACGTAACATTCCAGTTTAGCTTGTTCATTATAGTAGTATGACTGTCACTGCTTGATAACGTCGTTGCAACTTTCTTTTAACCCTCTGACAGTCTTGGAAAAGGGCAAAATTGTAATGTTGTTTTCTCTGCATTTTGTTTTAAATGCTAAAAAAAGATGATTCTTTCAAAATTTTATTAAAAAAACAACTTAATGACGAATATGAATGCAATCCTTGGAAGTGTTAATCATTGTTCCATGTATTAAAAATACATTAAATCAATAGAATTATATTACTTTAAATATTGCTTGTATTGCAGTGAAACCTGGAGCTTAGTGAACGTATTAACACGGGTTTGTCAGTGAGGGGGTTAAAGTATTAAGTTATATTATATAAGTATTAGAAAGATCGAGACTTAGGATCATTTCTAAAAAATTTTCCTTTAAAAAAAAAATCGTCTCGCTCTTTTACTCAGAAATATTTTTTATTTGTTATATTTCATTAGGATTTTTGATAAGGTGATCAATCACCTTTGCGAGATCGTTAAAGCCTTCTGATTTCAATCGTGATGCAGAGCTTCTCTAGAACTATCTTCTCGCAAACATTGAGTTAGTTTTTTTGTTTGTTTGTTTGTTTGTTTTGTGTTTTGTTTTCTTTATGAGTTCCAGTTACTTCCGAAAAAATTTCACAATAACGATTTTTGCTAAATTCCAAGCATAAATGATTTAGGTTTGTTATTAATATTGCAAGAACACTGAAGCCAAGCATTGTATTTCTTATTGGAATAAACTAATTTCCGTTCACATTTCTGCTAGCTTTTGCTTTTACGCAAAACATACATACGTAAGCGATCCGTTAGTTTTTTGTCCATCAGTTGCTGAGGTCGTTATCGCACACTGTTCAGTGTCAAAACTGTACCAAATCTGTACCAAATGTTGGATCAAGATTTTACCATCTTATGGTTGCGTTGCAGCTACTGGAGCACCAAAAAATGGTTCAACCTATCACAAAACCTTTATCAGTGTAGAGGAATAGGCTTTATAAGGGAGCGAGGCAATTTTCACGTTTTGTTTGCTCGCGCGCCTCGTTGAATATCTTGGCATTTTTTTTTTTTTTTTTTTTTTTTTGCAACATTCGATGAAATTCAAAAGAAAATAGGAAAATGAGTAACCACCATCGTTTCGATGATGGAATAAGGTGGCAACTCACTGTGAGACTAGAAGCAGAACAATCTCAAGTGTAGACTTCTAGAGAATTCAATGTAACGACCAGTTGCGTGTACAACTTATGGAAATAGTTTAAGGACACTGGATCCATAGAGAAAAAGCCTGGACAAGATCGTCCAAGAGCCACGACGGCAAATAAAGATCGCTATTTGTCTATTACAGTTAGGGGTAAGAAGAGTGCAGCAGTTTCTCAGCTCTTTAATTACTATGCGGCCACAGGCAGTCGAGTTTCAAGGGTTAATGTTTGCAGAAGGCTACATGACAGAGGGCTGTTTGCAATAAGACCTGTTTCTTGCGTCCCGCTCACTTCTGCACACAAGAGAACCCGTTTAGCATAGTGGAGAGATCATCGACTTTGGACCAGGGATCAATGAGGAGCATCTTATTCACTGATGAATCTCTGTTCAGCCTAAATACAAATTCTTGACGTACTTTCATCTGCAGAAAAACAGGGATCCGCTACCTGCCTTTTAACTTCCGAGAAAAACACCACCGGCAGCGAGGTTTCATGGTAGGGGCAGGCATCTTGTTGGATGGACGCACACCGCTTTCTGTGTTTGGTAAAGGCCCCATGACTTGTGTAACGAGTAGGCATGATATCTTGGTACCCTATGTTTGACTTTGCAACTGGCTTTGATTCCATTTTAATGGACTACAATGCGCGGCCACATAGAGCTCACATAGTCGACAAATTTCTGGAAAGGGATAATATTAGCTAGATGGATTGGCCAGCCAGATCTCCAAATAGAGTCTGTCTGGGACGCTCTGTGGAGGAAAATTGGAACTCGCTTTCCATCTCCTAGAACCACGAGGGTCCTGAAAACAGCGTTGCTGGAGGAGTGAGGCAAACTGCCATTGGGACCCATAAACTACCTGATTTTCATTAAGAGCTCACGTTGTGAGAGCTGTATAACTGTAAGGGGGGAGTACACCCCCTATTAACCCATTTTTTGGTTCAATGTTCTAAGTTCTGTTTTATGTCTTCCGACGCTGATGATTCTTACGCACGATCATGCGTGCGCATTATAACTGCCGAATGTTTATTTTTGTTGCATTATATCAACCCATGTACATACCGTGGGTCCCAAAAATGACTGATGGATTTTAAAATTCAATAACTTCCAAACGGTGACAGATATTAAAAAAATTCTTGCAGGAGAGTTATGTACGATGTAAGGAGTTTTTGTACTGTGATTCTTGATTTTAGTTCGAATTTCAAACAATAGATGGCGCTGAGAGTAATAGGCGCTCAGTCCAGACCCGATTTTTGGTAATTCGAGATCCATTCAATACATTTTAATCTCCTTTTTTCGCATGGAAGAAGAGAGAGGCCGAAAAATCGAGTCTGGTTTTAGCGGTTATTGCTCCGTCTATCGATGCTATTTGTAACTAAAACTGGGAATAGCAGCATAAAAACTCCTGACATCTTACATAACACTCCTGCAAGAATTTTTTAAATATCTGTCACCGTTTGCAAGTTATGGAATTTTAAAATCCATCAGTCATTTTTGGGACACCCGGTACTTAATTTCATTCAAATCTGTCCAATAGTTCTGGAGATAATCGACTAAATCGGAAAATTCTCTTAATTTTGATCACGAGTGTATTTAAAATTGAGTATTTTGAAAACACTATTTTTTGTGCAGTGTAAACTCCGATGTTTATTTATTTATTATTCTTTTTTCCTATTCAAAGAAGTCTCAGATTTTCAGAAAGTCAATATATTTCCTAATGTACCGAGGTACTCAGTCTTCCTTATTTGACACTTTTCATCATCGATGAAAAACTGTTAAGGATTTGGAGTTTTTGAAATATCTGCCTGTCTGTGCTCAAATGATAGTAAAAATGCTGGCATTCTCAGACAATTTCTCTTATTTTGAAAACAAATTTCAGGATTCAGACGTTTTTCCGAAAGCTTTATAAATCATTATTATACTATTCATCACCATTATTATTTTTATTACTAGTGGATCTAATCCGGGATTACCGAGTTACATAATATATGTGTAATCATTCTTTTTATTAAAAATTATACTAGTTTTTTTTTCATTTGACATTTTTTTAGATTACCCACTAAGAAACAACACTAAAAGGCATTTTTATAGGATCAATATCAATAATGTATTTAAATAAAATTTTGAAATTTGTTAGACGCGATACTTTCGTATAATCCGCATGCCAAAAATTAATAGCCAAAGAAATCGCCAAATATTTCGCTACTTACAGCCGTCTTTTTGATTCTGATAATTTTAATGGTTTAAGGGTCATGTCCCGTCAAGCGAAGACACTCGCGAGCTAATGCTAGATATTTCTTATAAAGTTACTGGTTCCGAAAGTGAAAGTGTCATCATAAAAAAAGTGCAACCAAAATGGAAAAAGTAAAAAAAGGGCGACTTTGGGGGTTGATAATTGTCCAATTAAAAAAATACATATTTTAAAATGCCAAAATGCAAGCAAGATATTGGCAAAAAACCTCTCAATAGGTTTAGCATTATAGTTCGCAACTCTCTTCACCATATGGGACCGGAGCCTTAAGTGAGTAGTTCGATTACATTTCTGTTTTATTCTTCTTATTTTTATTTATTCATTGATTGATAAAATTTTAATTTTGCTGTGGAATATTAGGAAAAACAAATGCTGAACTTGTTGTATTGTTTTTAGTGATAGCGGTTTCGTCTTTCGAAATCGGGCTGTACATGATAGAGATAGATTTTTAAAACAATCATGTTTGAAAATCATTTTAAAACAATAAAGAATCAAATGTAAGTATACGTAATAGTAATTCTTAATTACGTCCACTAATAACCATATCACAATATATATTCCAAACGGAAAAGTCAAGACATATATTAAAATATTTATTTGCTTAAAAGATGTTACTAAAAACACATTAAAAGTATATTAAAAACCTATATTTATATGTTTACTTCTTTGTATTCGATGAATTTCAAATCAATGATTGAATGAATCAATGAATGATTCAAAAATCGCAAGATTAAAAAGAGAAATTAAAGATCTAGAAAGAAAAATATACGAGTTACCACCAGAAGAACGGGCACAGATATTTGAAAAAATAAACAGTATTAGAGTATATGAAAAGCTAAAACATGAAAAGAAACTTGAAAAGAAAATGAACTATTGGGAAATGAAGATTAATAATAGGCATAATAGAACCCAAATGACAACAAGCATACCATACATAAATATATCGGCATACAAACCAACCGAAGAAGAAGACGCTTGCCTAAAGAAAGGCCCTAAATTTAATATAGAGAGAAAAATAAATCTAAAAGAGGCCATCCCCAAAATCGAAAGAGTTTTGGAATCTATTCCTGAAGAGGAAGCGAAGAAATTACGAAACTTAGCTCAGAACGAGATTGAAAAGCAGGGGGAAAATGGTAACGACCTTAGAATAATAAAACAGCTTAAAGAAAACCAAAACTTAACTTTCTTGCACACTGATAAAACAGGAAAAATAGCAATAATGAATAAAAATGAATATGTTAATATGATGGAGAGTACAATAGATGAACTAGGGACCGAAATAGTAAAAAAAGACCCCTAAATAAACTAACAAAAAAGTCAGAAGAATTGATTAAAAGGGGTAAATGGCCAAATGGAACTAAACCAATAAAACAGAATTTTACTCCTAATACACCAATTATATTTGGAAAATTGAAAGACCACAAGAATCCATACAAAATGAGACCGATCGTTAACAAAAAGCTAAGCCCAACCTATGACATAGAAAAATATATGCGGAAACAGTATGAAGAAATGCTCCCTCCTTCCGATATATCAGTTAATTCAACACGAAAATTCATACAGATATTAAGAGAATACGAACCGCAACCAGACGATTATATGATAAGCTTAGACGTAAAAAACCTATAACCCGTCGATTAACCTTAACGAAATGACAGAAGAAATAAACAAGACTATACAGAAACACTACACAGACACAGAAATTATAAATACAATGGAAAGTGCAACAAATCTGATCCTAAACGAAAGTTATTTTAAATTTAACAATAAGATATATAAACAGCTGAGGGGTGTACCGATGGGGTCCCCCATTTCAAATGTGGTTTCAGAATGGAAAATGCGAGTAATGGAAAAAAGATAATACAGGATCATAAAAATGAAATACGCCTTTGGGTAAGGTATGTAGATGATATATTTATCATAACAAACAGAACAGTAAACTTAAAAAACCTCTTAAACGAAATAAATAAATACGATAGCAATATACAATTTACAATAGAAGAAGAAAAGAACCGATCCCTACCATACCTTGACGTAAAAATAATATACGAAAATGACCAGATAAAAACAACAATCTATAGAAAACCTACTGCAAATCTAGCGATAATGTCAAGCAAAACAAATACACCAATAAACTATAAACTTGCAGCCCTAAATACCTACATCTATAGAGCACTGTATATATGTTCAACAGAAAAGTTATTAAAAGAAGAATTAAGGATTATAGAGAACATAGGACTTAACGCTGGCCATCCAAGAAAAACAATAGACAAGTTAATCAGAAAAGCGAAAGAAAAAATTAACTGGATCCAACCAGGACAAAATAAAAAAGATTATACACCCCCCCCCCCTACCATACATGAACGGAATAGCACTAAAAATAAAACGCGAAATTAGTAAACTCGGAAAGATAGTCCCAATCACACCCAACCCTTCCCTATTTAAAACGATACGAAATGAAGCAGAAAGATACGACGAATTACAGACGGCAGGAGTATATAAAATTAAAGCCTCAGATACAGAAAATAAGGAAATTACATACATCGGGATGACCAAGCGAAAAATAAGCGAAAGGTATAAGGAGCATATCCGCGACATAAAATATAATAATCAAGCAACAGCCTTCTCAAGAACAAATTTAAAAAACCCCATAATACCTCAATCAATTAAAATAGAAAAAATAGCTGCATATGATAATCCCCACAACACCCTAATGAGAGAGGCTATCGAGATTAACCTCGAAAGAAAAAGTGTATGCAACGATATGGCGCATGCAAATGTTGACTCCCGTTGGCTAAAAATGCTGGAAAGAAGGGGAAAGTGAAAAGGGAGAAGGGGGAAAAATGGAAAGAGAGAGATGATAAAAGGTCGAAAATGAAACTGCGAGCCGCCAATTGAAACTGATGAAGTCCAAGAAATGGACGAAAACGTTTTTTCAGACAAGTGCCAAAGAGTATGGACAATGCAGTATATATTTATAAATAGCATAGTTTTAACGATATACCGGAATTTATGTCCTTTTTAAGTAAAAAAAAAAATGTGTTTTTTTAAGAAAAGTAAAGAAATGTAAAATATAATTTTCGATTTTAATATGTACAAAACGAAAGATAAAGGATTTTTTAAAATGAAAATTAAGTGTCATGAATCTTTATATATTAATGTAAAACAAATGTGGTAAAGGTGTCTATACTGGTGGCTACTATAATGCCTGAAATATAGGTATAAGAAAATTTAAATGTAATATGGGCATTAAATGAGACAGAAATTACTGTCGAAAAACACTGGCTAAATATACTTTGACTTTTCCGTTTGGAATATACAGTAAAACCTCCCCAAAGTGAGCACGTTCCATTGCAATAAAAATTGCTCGCTCCGAGAAGTGGTCTCTTAATGGAGGTCATGTTTAAATCTAGATTTTAATTGTTGAAAAAAGGTAACAATTAGTGTTACTAAAATTTATTCACATTAGGAAAAAATATGAAAATTTAAGTATCAAAACATAAGTTAATTACATAAGTCAATTACTGCAGAATTTAAAAAATGAATACATTGACGTTTAATTTTATTTTACGGTTTTATCTTTTATAACTTTTATTTCCAAGTCCTTTCGAAGTTCAGTGAATAAATGTAATTTTTCTTTGGACGGGAAAAATTAATGACGATTCCATTCATTTATCCATTTCTCAGAGAGTTTCCTGACAGAATAGGGCAGGGGAGTTTATTGATCGTCATTCTTAATTTGTCATCGGAGTTAAATTCATTGTCTAAAAAGGCACAAAGGAGTTGAACACTTAAAAGTTACAGAAATTAAAAAAAATATCTAAATTTAGTTTAGAAAATTGATGAATAATGCGCTCTTCGGAATTATTTTTCTAATAAAAGCTTCTTCAAGCGGCCAGGAAAAAACGGTGTTTGCTAAATTTCCTTCAAAGAAATTAGTCGCTCATGGAAGGAGTTCAACTGGGAGGGTCTCTGAATAGAGGTAAAATTAGTATTGAGCTTATGGGAATAAATTTCGTTCCATGAAAAAAATGGTCGTTCAGGGAGATGGTCGCTTAATAGAGGTGGTCGCACAGGGAGGTTTCACTGTATATTGTGATATCATAAAGAATCTGTAAAGTGAGATACTGTTTTCATACAAATTGCGTTTGAAAGAACATTTTTTCTTTATTCGACAGTGTAAAACCTGAAATTGAAGTACGCTTAGAAGTTTAAAATAAATTGCAGAAAAAGCGAAATTTAAGATGCTGACACTGGTAATATGGTGTCAGCATTATATAAGGACATACGCTTGCTTTATAGTACACATTTCAATAAGTCTTTAAAACTCACACTATGGAATGTACACTTTTAAAAAATAAAAATAATCCTGGGTTTATAAAACTTTAGCAAAATACAACTTAACCTCTTCCCGGTTATCCACGATTGCCGAAAATACATCAGACAATCGCAGCTTCCTTGCAGATCATTATAGCTCTGGATTTTGTTAGATGGATTTCGTATGAAATACTACCTATTGGCGTCGTTCCTATGTTGGAATTTCTGAAAAATGTTTGCAGATCTACACCGATCATGACCCCTAGAGCCCAAAACCACCCTCAGTAAAAAACTTTATCTATCTATCTATCTATGTATCTATCTATATATATCACTTTCTTCTGGACACGATAACTTCCACAATTCTGCGCAAATCTCTTCCAAACTGATACGTAAAATCAAGGGGCATAAAATCTCGTTCAAGTTCGTTATTGGGCAAAATCGGGCCAAGGGGCTGGAAATAGGGAGGGGTTTTGTGAAAATAGAAAAAAAAAACACAACTTCTTAAATTTTGTACATATCAAATCAGTTTAAAGTTTTTATTACTCCTAAAAATAGGGCCAAAAATTTTATGCATCACAGATTTTTGATAAAATTAAAAATGGGCTCAAGGGGCGCAATAAAATAGGGTTTTTGGGAGAAAAAAATTCATAAATTCGTCAATTCTCACGATATCAAATTCAATTAACTTTATTATATACATCTCCTGCATATTATCTACAACTTTTATATTCACAAGTTTTTGATAGGACCAATTCGTACCGCAAAAAAAATTAAAAACGAATGCAAAAAAAGTGGAGGTGAAGAAGAAAAATTTCCATAACTCCGTCAATTCACAAGATATAAAATCCCCATGAATTTAACATACATCTGCTTAATATTGTCTTCAACATTTATATAGATAAGTTTTTGATAGGACCAATTCTTACAGCAAAAACAAATTAAAAATACATAGCGGTTGAAGAAAAATATCATCTTATTAAGGGTGTATTCAAATTCAAACTGCTTATTTTCTGACTCATTTTTAAATACATTTTTGCTCTCAAACGCATTCAATTGATAGATTCTCTTCTTCAGAAACTATATAATATACCGTAATGATCTTTTTTTTTTTTTTTTTTAGAGGCAGAATATATTTCAAAAAATGATGTCAAAGTGGGCATTTTGAACAGAAATTCCCGAAGCGATTGTGTTAGAAAGAAAAATATTGCCCTACTGAGAAAATAATTGTTTATTAATCAAGTTACAATTAATTGAAAGAAAAACAAGAACACAAGTCGCTTATAAATCTTTTCAAAAATCACGTCAGCAAGTTTCGTATTTTTTCTATTAAAAATCAATCTGAAAATGTGCCAGAAAATTTCGAGTTGTTGAGCATGGAAAAGTATTTTTTTTAATACCGCCTTAACATGGTTCTGATAAAACCAGCTATTATATAAAAATGAAATAAAAACTCGTCAAAAGCGGCCAGATAAAACTGTTAAAGTGGATTTATATCTAATCATGATTTAGTTTTTGTTGGAGCAATTAATATACTTAACTTCGAAATCTACCTCCGCCTGTAGGCCGGGCTGGCAGGGATTTTATTTTGGTAATGGTTTCGGTGGCGCTGAAACATGTAAACAATTTATTAAAATCCTCTGTACTGTTTTTAAAATTTTTATTTAATACCTTTTAGTAATTAATGAAGTGAATTATTTTTGAGTGTTGTGATTTGTTATATTTGATTACAAATGAGTTTAATATTAAGAGTTCCAAACCTTAAACCTCCATAATTTCTAAACAACTTGACCCAATGACATACCATTTGGCAATCCTGGATAAAATATGCCGTAAAAGCCAAATTTATGTACAATTTCCAGTTGAAGATGTTGCTTAAGCTTATTTTTAAACATACATTGGGAAAAGGTATAAAATAACAGCAAACAAGCAACTCAACTTCTAATTAGCCATTTTAATTAAAGCATTTGCTTTGGAAATATTTTATTTTTTTTTAATGTTATGCTATAGTTTTTTCTTTTTTTCTTTTCCTTTCTTTTCTTTTCTTTTCCTTTCCTTTTCTTATTTTGATGTGTGTGGAGTGCAATTTAACAGCAACTTTTAAAAATCAGAATAATTGTTGCAGAAAGTGGGAAAATATAAAGAACTTAGCCTTTAAAGAAAAAAGATTTTATGTTCAAAAATTAAATAAAAAATTTTAAAAATATGTATGTGTGTTTTTATCATTATTATTTTAAAGCGTATTAATAAAAAGGATAAAAAAAATACAGAGAAATTTTAAGTTATTTTTTATTGAATTTTTTAACACTCGACCCGCGCAGATCTCAAAGTCAAATTTAAAGGGTTCATTAAAATTTGAGTTGTTCATTTTCTGTAATGTTTTACACATTTTAACACTAAACGTACCGATATTTTTTTATACCTATTCCTACCGGAAGTGGTCAAATGACCCCTATATAAAAAGCTATCTATTTTACGATGTTTTGCGAAAAATATACCAGTTGATACGTTTTGGTGTATGAACAAAACATTTTTATAATTATTACAAATTGTTTATTTATTAAAGTAAAAAAAAAAATTATAATTACGCAAAAAAATTAAGAAAACAATTAATTATTTCAAGAAATTCGAAAATTTAATAAACAAATATTGTGCAAATTTGGATTATGTTCACCACATATTTTTAAGATTATTTTGTTCTCGATATAACCTGAATTGTTCAAACTAGACTCTCACCCGGATAAAGTCAATTTCTAATTGCAACCATCCCACATGAACCCTTTCAGGGGCGGTGGTATGTTTATAAAACCACTTACTTTTAATTCCCAAACGCCATGATGACACCAGAATTTTGGTAAAATATAATTCCATTTAATGTGTATGTGAAATATAGCCCTTTTCATATTTACGATAAATTTGTTGGTTAATTACGGTGCCAATTATTTACTTCAACACTTTAGCATTGAAAATGCTTTGCCCTATAGAAAGGGTTAACAAATATGCAGTAGAATAAATGATGTAATAGCAAAAATATGAAAGTTCACTGAAAAAAATGGGTACTCAAAATTGAGTAAAAAGTACTCAATTTTAAATACGTGACATATTCAAAATACCTCCGATCCAAATGTACTCAAAATTGAGAAACACGTGTACTCATTATTGATCCCTTGGTTGCGTTCAAATAGGAATCGTTATGTACTGCCCCCTGAACCTACAAATTAAAGTAAAAATTTACAAACATTTATTTTTCATTAAATTATTAACAAGAAAGGTTTCATTGATTAATTTATTAAGAAAACTAGCAACATTATTAGCAAGATACCCAAATCGAATATTTTTATAACAATAACTTTATTTGTAAGCACTTCTAAATTAGTTTAAAATACTGCACATAATTTATTATTTGAATCATCATGAACATCTTTTATGCCACCATAAATGAAATAAACTATTACAGGGTACAAAATTATCGTTTTGTTTGGGTTTGATAACATGTGATGTTTCAAAATTGAGAAAACATAGGCTGATTTTTGATCCGAACATACTCAGTTCGATATGAGTACATCGATTTACTCATTTTTGAGTACTTCATTTTTTTTCAGCGTGCTAATGTTCTTGCAAAATAAAACATTTATACCTTTATGATTTAACATAAATTTATTCAGGGGTCGAATGACCCCTTGCGGTAATTAAGCCTAAAATATTTTTTTCTTGGCAAAAAAAAGTAGTTCGAAGACGAGGCATTTTAATGAATAATATGGTCATATATTTTAATAAAAGTCGTGAAATATAAAGAAATTTCGCAATGTTTTAGTTTTAGAAATTCCAAAAAGATATTCCAAAAGGGTCATTAGACCCCTCGCAGTAGCTTTAGTGTTAAAGATATAGTATTAAAAACAGGACAGTGCTCAACACTTTTGATCTGGTTAGAAAAGCAAAGTAATACCTTCTAATGATTACGAAATATACAAGCATGATATATTGATTTGAAAAGGAAGATTAGTGGCGAATGATAAAGAGAAAGTCTATTTAATGATCAAGAGCATAAGCGAAATACTTTATTCTTGATGGACAACAGCATGCAAGATAATCTTGTAATTAGATACGTAATATGATCGTTCCTCTCGTATCAGGAATTCTTTCATTAATCTTTTCGTTGCAATCATTAAGCTTGAAAGCTATCAACATTCATTTGAAGTATAGGGCTTTATGGTAACCAAGTCTTTTTTCTTTCGTTTAATTTCGCTTTAAAAGAAGATTAATAATATTTCTGTTTTTTTTTTCTTTTTCTTTCTTTCTTTCTTCTATCTTTACAAGAAGAAAGTACTGGATTCGTGAAAATTTTCTACTTCCGGTTTTCGACTGATTTACACGTTTTAGGGGTGAGAGATCCCGAAAAACATGTTTTACAAAATGTCTTCTTGTCTGTATGTGACACAAATTTTGTGAGCGCTCTATCTCCAGAACTAATGAACGGAATTTAATAAAAAATATTTTCAGTTAGTCCTTGATATAAATTGTTACTAGTTAGTTTTTGATGTAAATCTCCCAATAGGTGGCACTGCTAAGCTGCATTTTTCACGATTTTACCGTGAACTGAGACAGTAAATTTACGCAAAATAGCACTTTTTGCGGTTAAACGGTTAAATCTCGTAAATTTCATTTTTACGGTCAAAACCCGTTTATCTAAGATGAACAATGTCCTTTTTTATGTGACTTTATCTGCAATCTCTGCTGCAGTAAAAACACTGCAACAATTTTTTACAGGGGTGAGGAACCGTCATATTAGTTATCTAATCTAAATACTAATATCTTGCATTGTGTTTTTCATAAAGAAAAAAAAATTCACTTGTCTTTGATCATTAAATAGACTTCGTCTTAGCATTTATCACTACTAATAATCTTTTATTTTAAACTTACTAGGAGGGCTCCCCCCCCCCCCCCTGCTCGCTACGCTCCCCAACCTCCCACGTAATCACTTCGCGATTCCGTTCGGTATCGCGAAACAAACCCTATTTTCTACCCAACCCCAGAAGAAATTGTTTCGCGTTTCCATTCTGGATTCAATTTTTAGATTCCACTTGGTATAAACGCGCCCCCCCCCCAACTCCTGACGATTTTATTTCCTAATCTCCAAGCAGGTAATCATTAGAGATTACAAAGTTTCATAATTAAAAGAATTATTAAATATAAAATCATTAAAAAAAGGTCAAATTTATAATTTATTTGAATAATTACAAATGAAATAAAAATCATATATAGAGTGTTACGAATATTGTAAATAATTAGTGTTTGTGCTTAAAAATATTGTAAATAGTTCAATTAAGCTCTATTCGTAAGCTAAAATTAGTTTTTGTAGCATTGAAATATCTCAATTTGTTGATTTTCTGCAAGCAAGTAAATCCTATTGGATTTGAATGGTAGTCTATGAAAATTCGCGAAATACTGGAAATAGAGCCAAGTTGGCGTCACTTTTGGCGAGTAATTTTGGTCGCCAAATTTGGCGACTTTTGACGACAGAGCCGGGACCCCTCCCTTGGTAACCCCCCTTATAGCGCCAGAAGCTCTGACCAATCAGAAGCGTTTCACGGTATCTACGCAGATTTTCATTGGTCCATTTCCAAAGCGTTACTTTTTTATATATATAGAAGGATATATCAAGCTTGTGTATTTCTGAATCATAGAAGATATCGCTTTCCGCGTGAGTATTGTAAAAGCATTGAATAACGAACAAATCGGAAGGGCGGAATGTGTCCGCTATTCGGAGATGCCACATAAGTGGATACATGCAAACAATACATGTGTTAGGGATTGAAAAAGTGTTCGCTAAACAGATGTGTTCTGTTCTGAAGTGTCCGTTAAAGAGATTTTATTGTAGTATGTACACACATATGTACATGGTGCGGTTCACAGTGTTTAATTGAGACATTTTCCTCCGCGAGGGATTTCAGCAGCTATGGGCGGGAGACAGTGTGGAATACCGGGAGGTGGAGAATGCACTTCTAGACCATTAATAAGCATAAAATTCCAAATATTTCAGGGAAGACATTTAATGCTCCGGTTTGATTCCCACTCACCCGGGGCACGTCCTGAATGTAACACCTTTCAAAAGTTTCCGGAATACAGAGTCATCGAAAAATAATTCTTAGATTTAAAAAAATCGTAACATTGAAACATTTTACGTTAAATGAGTAATTCTTTCACTACACGATAACTGGTGAAAGCAAGTTTGGTTTTAGTTCACCAGAATTCGTTTGCGGGTCTGTGTTATGCACGGATTAGTTGCACAGTTGTCAAGGTCAGCCGACGTGCCAGACTGCAGCTGCTCAGTACGATGTTGACCGTACAACAAAAAGCACAGTACGTTGTTGACCGTGCAACAAAAATCATAATACGATGCTGACCGTGCAACAAAAAGCACAGTGCGTGATTTGGTATGTGGTGTCAAAGTCAATAGTCAGTGTACAGTGGCTTTTTCGGAGAACTTATCCAGGTCAAACAGCTCCTGGTGCTCACATTGCACACATTTGCTCCTGGTGCACACCGAACGGTGCTCACATTGAAACATACTAAGGTATGAAAAAAAATTTGTTTTTTTGCCGCACATTATAAGACTGAAATCAATAAATTACCTTTCATAGTTTTTTTGTGACAGTTATTTAAAATCTAGGCATTATTTTTCGATGACACTGTATATTTAGTATAGCCGCCGTCAAATAAACTTGTTTCATCGGAAATTTTATTTAGTAAGTGAAGTCAAACATATACATTTTGTATATGTGCATTACAAAAGCTACATTTTGTGTGAAAGAATCATTGATTCTAGATAGGTTTTATATAATTTGGAATTACCTCATGTATGTTGTTAAAAACTGCAGAAAATATTTCTGATATAGCACAAATATATACGAAATTTTAATGTAACCTTATATTAACCTGCAATATCTTTAACCTCTTCTTAACCTTTATGAATTTTACCTGGTATGGAAATCAATATTTTTAGTTTGGCAACCGTCTTTAGATTTCAAATTTCAAGCCTTGATCTGTATTATACAATTACATATTATTTCCAATGAAACGCCAATAATGCATAAATATTAGTACTTAAAATACAAAAAGATTTTACTGTACCGTAATTTCCCGTGTATAAGACGCGGCTTATACCTTTTCTTTTCAAACAGGAAATTTTATTTAAAAAATGAAGTCAAATACATGCTAAGCAGAAGTAAGTCTTATTTTATTTTAAACGAACTCTGGTAAGAAATAGAGATCTGAGCTGCGGCTTATACGCGGGAAATTACGGTACACAGAAATACATCCAGAATTGATTGATTTCGATGTAATGATGTGCAGATTATTTTGTGAATTATTAAAATTTTATATTGGAACATTTTATATTGCACCCGCTGAAACGTAAATGACTTCGGAGTAATAAAGTAAATCGGAAGTCGGAAATAGTCAAAATAATAAAAGTGGATAATAAAAGTTTGCAAATATATAAATCACAAAAATAAATCAATAACGCCACAAAATGTTTTTTTTATAGAAACGAAATTCACATTTCACGGAGACGATGTGCTTTTTCTGAATGCCACAGTAATGTTTCGCTGAGTGAAAAGTCTGGTTCTCTATATATAAACTACTTACGGGTAACTACACTTTAAAAAGAAAAAAAAATTCTTCAGCAGAATTTAATAAAAAATAGATGAATCCGTAATAAAAATAAAAGTTTATCTATTTTTGTTACGGAATATTAACAAACAGAATTTTTAAGGATTTTTCAAATTATGTAAATATGGAGGAAATGGCTCAGTTATTAAGAGAGTACATTTTTAAACTTACACTTTTAAACATGTTTAAAGTTGTAATAAAAAATGGCATTTTTTTTTAATTATTATTTTTTTTTTAAGAAAATTATGTTTTTTTTTAGATAACTGGATAAAACAGAATTACCTGCATGTTGTTTATTATTATTATTATTATTATTACTTTCTTTGCAAGATCAATTAATACCAATTATTTTCATTTATCCTCAAAAGTTTAACTAGTTGAAATTTATTAAATTAATGGTTTCATTTTAATTTAGAAAAAATAAATGAGAAACGCACTTCCAAAGTCTCCTATAAACATATTTAGAGTGTTAAAAAGTTGGACATAGTGTGTTTAAAAGTGTCGTAAATACTTTGAATTTCTCATGTCATTTCATATTCTACATCAGGGCTGTCCAACGCGGCGCCTACGGGCGCCATGACGCTCTTTGAAGATTTTCTTGGCGCCCTTTCCTATGTCACTCAGTTTTTGTGAGGATAAAAATCAGTTTTAAAGAATGCTTTTTTAAAAGTAAATAATGTTATATACAGTAGAATCTCTCCGATTATCCGAAACTCTCCATTAACCGAAATCCATTTTTAAAGCTTTTTTTTTACTATCACATTCCTTGTGTGCAAAATCCCTTTTGAAAGCATCTTTTTTATTTATGTTTTTAACTACCATGTTCCTTGTGTGCAAGCGGTCCTTTCCGAACTACGAGTACATATAAATATTTTCGACCCCCTTTCTTAGAGTTCCTTTGAATTTGACTTGAGCTCCCGTAAGCTGCGGAGTGGAACGAAGAAAACGAACAAATTAGCCATTCTGAAGTTTTTGAATGTTTTGCAAAAGGTTTGGCATAGCGGGAGCAGCAGAAAGACTATGATAATGGTGAACTAATAATATTTAAAAACTCCGTGATAGAGATTCAAAGCAAATGCAATCGAAACTGCGATTAACAAAACGTTTTTTCAAACCCGTGTGAAAAGAGGTGTAAAGGGTAATTAATTTCAAAATTAAAATTCAGGTAATGTATTCTTGTTTCGGTTTTGCTATTGTTTTATTTTTATTAAGCACTTGTTATCATAATACGAAATATTGCATATATTTCTCCTTAATCTTAAAATTGAAGCATTCTCGATTATCCGAATATTTCTATTTTCCGAAAGAGGGTCGGCCCCAATTACTTCGGATAATCAAGGTTCTACTGTATTTTTAAAATTATTATTAAAAGGTGTCTGGTTCCTTCCCGTACAAAACCTTTTACATGGCTTCCAACCCCTTAATTTCGCACTCGTTTAAAAAAAAAAAAAATGTCATTGTAAATTTACTATTTTATGTTATCTCTTCAAATTATTTTTACATAGAATTTATGAATCGTAGAAGCCTTATGTCTACCACAATGAAATATATGTTCAACGTATAAGACGTGTGTGACATATAAGTCTACCAATGCTCAGGGCGTGATTACCACAGGAGGAAACTTACATCAATATACCTGAATAGTAAATGTTCGTCATATTTATCACAGAAATTCTTCATTTAATTAGGGCGACGATTACTATACAAAAATGCTGGTGAAAGTTAGCTTCTGCGATAATCAGACTCTGCCGACTATAACCTTGAGATAATAGTATTGTTGTTTGATTTAAGTCATGCAAATAATGGCGCAGTTCATTGTTTGTAACTAGGCGAGGGGCGCCCCTATTTACTGAAAGGTTTTACAGTCCAGTTCTACATCATAAGGCAAAATCATGTCCGTGAGTAACACTGACGTCATATTAGTGTGGCAACAACCTGAGCAATAAATTTCGCTTTTACTGCAATTTTTTCTACTTCTAAACATCTCACAATTTTAATTGTTATATCGTCGAATAAAAAAAAATACTTTTAAGGGGTCTTGTACCTTTTAAACGCGACGAAATTTAACGAAAAAATAAAAAGTTTCAATTAGTCTATCTTCAAAACCTTTTTATGTATAAATATGAAATTTTGGATATTGATTAAACAGATTGTGCTTTATAATATACCTTTTACAGAATTTGTGTATTGTTGAAATCAAAGCTCTTTTTTTTTTACTCCATAATTCATTGCGCGCATGATATCCTGAGAAAGTATGTATGGATTATCATGAAATTTGGTAAAGATATTAAACATATATGTGTGTTTAAAATGAACTACTGTTAGGCCAAAATTATTTCATTAGCTATATAAAAAAATATTTTTGTAAAAAAAATAAAAATTTTATATTTTTAATGAATAAAAATAGTGATAGCTAAAAATATTACCATTGTAAATGCTTAAAAGTACTTAATTTTAAACACACATATTTGTTTAGTATCTTTAACAAAATTCATGACAATCCATATATACACTTTCTCAAGATATCATGCGCGCAATGATTTCTGGAGTAAAAAATAGAGTTATTTTGATTTCAACAATACACAAATTCTGTAAAAAGCTATTAAATTTCTAATGGTAGCATATTAAAAAGCACAATCTGTTTAATCGATATCCAAAATTTCATGTTTATACATAAAAAGGTTTTGAAGATAGACTAATTCAAACTTTGAAGTTTTTCGTTAATTTTCGATGCGTTTAAAAGGTACAAGACTCCTTCAACGCAATGTTTTAGAAAACTATATCAATTTACTGATTTTTTAGAATTTTAAAAATGCTTTTTAAGTATGAATACTTTTAAATCTGTGTAGAAATTATTTGCACTATATATTTTTTAATAGTATATCAGAACATTAAAACAAATGTCAACACATTAAAACGGATTGCTAATAACCATTAAAAGTTGGAATAGGAATAAATGTTCTTTCTTGACCTGAAATTAAAGAATTTTGCTCTTGGTGAAAATAGATTTTCTGAACATTTGAAAATTTTTCTATGCAAAATTTTATGAAGAACTGGAGTGATTAAAAATTTTGGATTAAGCAGACATTTTGGATGAAAAAGACGCAATGCTCCTAAATATCTGAAAATTGTTAATAACTATAGACTGTAAAAAAAATTTGTAATTGAACAGATGTAAAGTTACATGTTTACGAAAATTTTATCTGTACACTGTACAAAAAAGATGTAAATCTACAAAATTAGTTCTTGTAAAGCTACAGAAATCTGCAGCTCTACAAATGAATCTGCTAAAATTACAGTAATCTTACAAAAATTTTATCTGTAACCCGGGTTACAGTCATACAAAATGTTCTAGGCATCCCAGTTTCCTAAAAAAATCTTAGTAGCTTTACAGATCTTTTGATTTATCGCCCAAAAGTGTATCTGTTACATGAATTTTTGTTGCTGCCGTTACATAAAAAGTTCTAGGAATGCCAGTTTCCTAGAAAAATTTTAGTAACTTTACAGATTTTATTTACAGTGTACCAACATTTTTGTGATAATATAAAGCATTAAAATAAGCTTAGTTAAAATTTTAAAAATTTTAAGGTGTATTTTTTCCGTATATGGATGTGTGTGCAGGCGTTAAAATATATCTGCCTATAAGTAACTTTTAAATAATTCCGTTAAGCTAATCCGAATTATTCGAAATTGCTGTATTGCACTAAATGGTATTAGTTGTTTTCGGTGAAGATTGTAAGGATCTATACCTGTCTCTTTTATTAAGGGATATCAGGACTCAAAATTTGAAAAAAAAAATGAAAAGAAAAGACAATTTTGAGCATTTAATATGTTAAAATGTATATGATTAAGAAACACATTTTTTATTGGGATTAAAAGATACAAGTATGTTCTTCAATTTCATGTATTTCAAAAATTGCAAGATACAGAATTAGAATTAATAGGGCGCTCCAAACTATCAGAAAAATGGCATAACAGCTTACGCGCAGGATTACGAAATAAATTTTGCAACTAAAATGAAATTTTTTGTGTCTCATTATAATAATTATCCTGAACCTAAATAAATTTGTATTTAGAGCATTTTTATATTTTTAATACAAAGTTATATTCAGCTAATACAAAATTTCGAAAATTTCAGCAGTACAATCACCTAAAATAAATACTTTTTTCAACAATAAAAATGAAATTTTAGGTTCAGTTTATATACACTAACATGAAACATGTGATTTGAAAATTTCATGGAGAAATATTCAGAAGTTTTTGAGATACCTTGTGCGTTATACCAAAAAACATCATTTGGAGAAAAATTACTTCAAAGTTTCGAAAACGCCACTTTCGCTATTGAGCGGGTATAATTTTAACTTCTGTTATAATAGGAATTTCGAGGAAACAATCATACCAAAATATTTAGAAAAGATAAGAGTTTGTCATCTAAAAAAATTAAAATATTGCAAATTTTGAAGCTTCAAAGTTTCAAAAACGCCACTTTCGCTATTGAGCGGGTACAAAACCTAGTCTATAACTATCGGACGGTTAAGACGAATCGATAGAGACCTCATTCATTTAAATCCATCCAGCCGTTGGGATGTTTCGAGGGTATAAAGAAATTCACTTACCCAGATACGCGTGAAACACATAACCCTTCTTAGCAGCCGGGTAATAACAGAAGTAGATAATCTCTTATGATCGCAATTAATTGTACGAAGTAAATTTTAGTAAAATTAAAGAAGAATTAATTTTGATGTAGTACAATAATATTCACGAAACCATCGTAAGGCTTTCTAATCTCCCTTATATCCTTTTATAGCGAGACCAATAAATATCCCTCATTAAATTTGATTATTTTCCACCTTTTCCCTGTCCCAGCAGAATGCAAATGAAATACTTTTCCAATAAACGAAAATAAATATTCTTGAAAGCATTACAATTAAATTTATTAATATATTTAAATTTTAAAGAGAACCGCACAGGTTATTGAAGCATAGAAAATACAAAATAAATAAATAAAGCAAATCTCACAACTTTATTTTACGCGGCAAAAAATCGTAAACGTATAGAATATTTACTATGTCAAACAAAATAAGCATCAAGCCGGCATTTTTTATATAATAAACGTCCTCAGAAGTAGAATTTTCACAAAATACACAATATGAACTATAAAAAGCTTAAAAGGTGACAATAATAATAATAATAATAATAATATAGAGGTTACAAATTAAAAATATAATTTTTTTATATATTTCCTAGTACTTTCGTCCTGCAACCCCGCACAGATCGTCAGGGAATGTTTTTATTGCTTTCCATTCATTCAAATATTTCACTTCGGTTAAAATTAATTTGAATGACTGGAAGAGCAATTGAAGATCTGAATGGATGAGCATGTTATGCTACATTTTCTATTTTTTTTTTTTTATCTTTTGGATGAAAGCGTTATGAGGTATCCTATCACATGGTGAAGCTAAAAAACTAAGATTCTATTTAGTCTTGAAGATTTAAGAGATTATTCCTTAATATTTAATACTTAATAATTTCAATAATATTAATAATTTTTAATATTTGAAAATTAAATATGAATAAGTTCTTCTGAGAGAGTTTAGTACCATACCTGTTAATATTTTAAACACATGGTATCAAACAGAAAATAAATCACTAAAATTTACAGCAAAAACTTTCACCTCAAATTTCTTGAAATGTAATTTTTGTTACTTAATATGTTCTTCCACTTAGCTCTTCAATTGTGTCGTCTAGTTGCAAAACCGGCCATCTCCAAAAAATAAAATTTTGGGGGAAAGCTGATTTTTTTTGCCACGTTTAGCCAAAATAAGATTGGAACTAAATCTGTTTTGTTTTATAGTCTTTAGGACAGTATATTTGACCGGATTTAGCGTGGTTCATCGTTTTCGGATGGTAGAAACGTTTATTTAGGATTTAAATAACTGAAAAAACACATTTTTCAATTTTGAGGATTTGATCGGTTTTGCAATTAGACGACACAATTAATAAAAATATTCCCTGACGATGGCCACGGGATTGCAGGCCGAAAATGCTAGGAAATTTAAATAAAATGTACATTTTTAACTTTTAACATGTGTATTATTATTATTTTAGTCGCCATTTAAGTAAAGCGGTGAGCTTTTTAAAGTTCATATTGTGTATTTTGTGATTGAGTCAAGGTGAAATTTTGCATTTCGTCTTATGATTTTGTTATTGGAAAGGAAATTGCAAATATCATTCGATATTATCGAGAGCAAATAAAATAAAATCTTGAATATATATATATATATGTACAGTAGAACCTCGTTTATCCGAAGTAACTGGGACCGACCCTCTTTTGGAAAATCGAAATTTTCGGATAATCGAGAATGCTTCAATTTTAAGATTAAAGAGAAATATATGCAAAATTTCTTTTTCTAGTAACAAATGCTTCATAAAAATAAAGCAATAGCAAAATAGAAATACGAATAAATTACCTGAATTTTAATTTTGAAATTAAGTATCTTTTACATATATCACAAGAGTTTGAAAAAATGTTTGGTTTGTTGCAGCTTCGATTGCCGTTGCTTTAAAGCTCTATCACGTAGTATTTTAATATTATTAGTTCACCAGTATCACAGTCTTACTGCTGCTCCAGCCATGCCAAACCTTTTGCAAAACATTAAAAAGCTTCAGAATTGCTAATTTGTTCGTTTTCTTCGTTCCACTCCGCAGCTTATGGGAGCTCAAGTTAAATTCAAAAGAACTCTAAGAAAGGGGATATAAATATTTATATGTACTCGTAGTTCGGAAATGACCGCTATGGATTTCAGTTAACCGAGGGTTTCGGTTAAAAGTTTCGGATAAAAGAGGTTCCACTGTATATACATATATATATATATATATATATATATATATTAGGAACTGTTATACAAAATGAGACATCTTTGTTTCCAAGATATTTTTGGAAAACAAATCACTCTTTAAGGGGTCTCAGGACTCTTAAAATTAGAAAAAAGGGAAAAAAAGATCATTTTCAATATTTAATATCTTAAAATGTATATGATTTTAAAACACAATTTTTATTGGGATGAAAGATATGTGTGTTCTTTCATTTCATGTATTTAAATAATTGCAATATACAGAATTAGTATTTATAAGGGGGTTCCAAAGTGACAGATATTTGTCGAACATAAGATTAGTATAACAACTTACGCGCAGGATTACAAAAAAAAAAAAAAAAAAAAAAAAAAAAAAAAAGCAATTTAACAAATTACAACGACCATTTGGAAAATGATTTTTTCGAAGACTAAAATTTAAGACATAAAAAATCGCACGGAGTTGATCATACATTACGTACGCCATGAATTAAACATTAACATTCCTGGACCCATCATGAACAAATTTTAAAAGAACTTTCAGTTTTACAATATTCAGTACTGTAATTTTTTTAACTTCTACGGAGCTGGTCATACATTACACTGTAAAAAAAAATGGTAACGTTCCATGTAAAATCCAGGAACGTTTCGCCTTTTCTCAGGTTTTCAGAATAATTTAGCTCTTTCATGTGAAATTCTGGTTTTCTTATCTGAAACGTTCCTGAACAAAAGTTGGAAACAGCAAAACGCTGCGGCCGCCATTTATTATTTTTTTGCTATAATCCGTTGCTCGCGCGCGAGTGTCGAAAAATAATTCCTTAAATGAATGTAAAAAAATCAATATGGAATGCAAATAAATCAACAGACGACATAATCCTTTACGTCTCTATTGTCAAGACAATTCAGATGAAAATACAATACCTCCGTGACATCGTTAAGAGATTATCTCTCTTACTTGTATGTGGAATGTTTAAGGAGCAGACCGTGAAAAAAAAAATACACCTATTATTTGGATCTCCATTAACCAGGGGACCATCAAACATGATTCTCACCGATTTTGATTAATTTAAAGTATGTTTTAGAGTTCTTATCTCTAATTATTCTTGTGAAAGGATTTCTTCAAATGTGACTTAGATTTTCAGAAATTAGATGCGGATGTTTAGCATACGTTTCAAATACCCATTAGTTAGCAGCTCTCGACGTGTCTTTCGTGGTGTGGATGCAGAAAGCTCGCACGCCACCCGTACGGCCCGAGTTCGATGCTACCTCTGGACTTTTTTTTTCTTTTTTAATTAATTTTATATTTTAACACTTTATTACAATTTGATTTAAATTTGATATATATTTGACACTTTGAATTGCTGCAAATTTGAATTTTTTTTTATTTTCGGAAAAAATATACAATTACGTTTAGGTTTTTTTTTTTTTCATGAAAATTTATATGTATTTTATCTAACTTGTAAACTAACATAATTACTAACGAAAATCCAAAATATTTTATGTCTAGATTTTTTTTCTAATTATTATTTACATTTATATATTTTTATATTTTAAGCAAAGTTCAGAAACAATATATCATATATATATTTACTTTATTGAATTTTAACTGAAAATTTATTTTTTCGTGTAAATTATAAATAATAATTTTGATGTCTATTTCAAAATATTTTTTATTCTAACAAATAATGATAATAAAGCGAAAATTGTCAACTGGAAATGTAAAAATCGTCTGCGGATCCCGCATGCTGTGAAATGTCAGTAATGTTTTGCTGTCAACAGAAATATTCCTGGTATTTCGCAGGAAACTTACTGGCATTTCTGTAGAAAGTTTTTAACATATACAGTAAAGTTCCAGTCATTTTCAAGAAATGTTTCTTGGAAATAATGAGCAACTCAGCTGCCCATTTTTTCCCAGGAACGTTGCGGAATTTTTTTTACAGTGTACGTACGCCATGGATTAAACATTAATATTCCTGAACCAATTTTAAATGAAATTTCATACATTACGTAAGCCATTGATTACATTTTTCGGTATTGTAAATTTTTAAACTTCTACGGAGCTGGTCATACATTACGTAAGCCATGGATTAAACATTAATATTCCTGGACCAATTCTAAATGAAATTTCATTCTTAAACTTCTAAACATCCCACAATATTACTTTTTACACTGTCGTATATAGAAAAAAATGTATTTTTAGATGCAATTTGTTTGAAAGCTGTATCTCAATTTGTTTCTGAGTTATTAATTTTTTTTTTTGTAGTTTTTATTACTTTTTTGTCATGGTGGCAACAGAAGTATCAATCTCTGTTGAAAGTAAAGGGAAAATACAGATTACTGTACAGACCAATCAGAAAACGAATAAAATGCGGATTAAACCAATAAAACGCTTCAGATATGTTTTTGATTTCCTACTCTGACAGAGGACAATAACCATTTTTCCAAATGGTTAATAAATTTTTTTGTGTCTAATTATACTTCAGATTGTAATAATTACTTTGAGCCTAAATAAATTTGTATTTAAAGCATTTTTATATTTTTAGTACAAAGTTGTATTTAGCTAATACAAATCTTTGAAATTTTCAACATTATAATCACCTAAAAAAATATTTCTTTGAACAATAAAAATGAAATTTTAGGTTAAGTTTTTACAGATTAACATAAAACATACGTTCTGAAAATTTCATGAAAAAATACTGACAAGTTTTTTGAGATATCGTGCGCGTTATGCCCCAAAACATCATTTGGAGAAAAATGACTTCAAAGTTTCAGAAACGCGGCTTCAGCTAATGAGCGGGTATTGTTTTAAAATCTATAACTTCTCTTCTAATGGAAATTTCAAGGAAATGATTATATCAAAAGGTTCAGAAAAGATAGGAGTTTAACATCTATAAAAATTAAAATTTCGAAAAATTTAAAGCTTTAAGAGTCCTGAGACCCTTTAAGGGGACAGGTAAGCGAAATTTGACTTTTTTATATCATCAAATAGTTTAAACTTTTATCTTTCCAACGATGTGTCACACATGTTTATATATAAGAAAAAGAAGTGTTGGAATTCTTATTTCTTTCTAAGAGTACTTCACAGCTTAATGGCCATTTAAATCTTTGACTTTTTCTTAAAACTTGGATTTTTCATGTTTGTATTCCTTTTTTTTTTCAATATGTATTAAACTTAAGAACTCAATTTTTTTAAATACTTATTTTATGTTATATTGTATACTTTAACAAAGGGATTTAATGATTTTGTTGAGAATAATTTATTTTAGGCAGTGAGATCTTACCAAAAATGCTAATTTAAAAATGATTTTCAATAAATAATTAATAATTAGTTTTGAGTTTCACTTAGAAAGAAAATAGTGTGTTAAAATACGTATATCATGTTATTTTAACTACTCTAAAAAATCTAGACCTCTATCTTTCACCATTTCTGAGAAAAAGGTACATAAAGTTGGTGAATTTAACATGGCGGAGATAGGGCTTTCCCTGTCCCCTTAAAGTTCATATTGTGTATTTTGTGATTGCATCAAGGTGAAATATCGCATTTCGTCTTATGATTTTCTTTAGTAGAATTTTTATTATTGGAAAGAAAATCATGAATAGCATTCGATATTATCGAGAACAAATCAAATAAAATCTTGAAAAACAAATTTCTTCTATCAAAATAAATAATAATAATAAATAATAACTGTTATAGCAATTGAGACATCCTTGTTCCCAAGATATTTTTGGAAAATAAATCACTCTTTAAATCGCTATATCCCATATTAAAAGAGATACATTTCTGAGTACCAGTACATTGAACCGCATACTTTCCCGATGAAGACATAATGAAAACAAACCGTTCGGTAAGTAATGGAAATGTATCAGAGGAAATAAATCTTACTCTGGTAGATTGGTATTCTATTAGTTTTGTGCATTAATTCTTTCCTGTGTATTCCCAAATCAATATGTTGTATTCTCAAATTATCATTCACATTTCCGCTACTAAGTAAGCAAGACAAAAAGATTGCTTGAGTCTTAAATACATAAAACATAAGCTATTTCAGATTTACTTAATTAAAATCGACTCTACGATACGTTATAATAAATATTTTTGAGAAATGTCCTTAAAAAGTCTTCGACAGCAGCCTAGCATTTCATAAGTAAATATGATGAATAAGGTGATGACTGTGGTAAGTATGATTAATGCGTTAATCATTTAAAAATAAGCTGTCCAAAAGTAGTTTATCAGATTATTGGCAGAAGTTATTTAGACTGATAAAAAAAATTCCTGATTTCAGCTCTGTCAATTACACAAAAAAATTAAAGCTAATAACACAACTTCTTTTTATGTGGTAAAAAATCGTAAGCGTAGAATATTTACTATGTCAAAGAAATTCAGGATTAAGTCTGCATTTGACATTGTTGATAACAAAATCAGTTTTTAAAATAAAAGGAAGCAGTCCTTTAAACAAAATTGAAAAACTGTTTTAGGGTATGATAAACCCTTTATTTCCAAAATATTTTTGAAAATAGTTATATTCCACATCGATAGCAAAATGTTCTCTCTGTAAGATTAACCCTTTATGTACTGAATTATGAATTCATGAAAATTTTATCTTCTAAAGCATTTTTCGTGAATTGTTTAAACTACATTAGAAGATTTACATAATCATTTAATAAATTTTAGAAGAATTTTAGAAAGATTGAAGGAATTAGGAGGATTAATTAAATTTGAATTTATAGGTATTTTATGCAATACTTATAACCCCATTCAAATCTTTTATTTTAACTATTTTTCTTAGTATTTTTTAGAATTAGGAAAGGTACAAATATAATGTTCTTACAATAGAAATGTGGAGATGTTTCTGAATTGAAAAATTCCACCCAATGAAAACAAATCGTTCGGGAAGTAATGAAAATGTATCAGAGTTAATAAATCTTACTCTGTTAGATTGGTATTCTATTAGTTTTGTGCATTAATTCTTTCCTGTGTATTCCCAAATCAATATGTTTTATTCTCATTCACATTTCCGCTACTAAGTAAGTAAGACGAAAAGATTGTTTTAGTCTTAAATACATAAAACATAAGCTATTTCAGATTTACTTAAGGGAAACCTTTTGAATTTGTCCGAAACGATCAAAAACATTGCCTTTTTCAAAGTACCAAAACACAAATAATATGCAATTAAGATTTTTTTTTTCGCTTTCTGCCTAAAGTATATATTCTTAACTATATTATCCAGAAAAATAAATGTTGTGTATACAAAATTAATATTTAAATTTTTATTTTAAAAATTCATCTCACTAATGCGTGAATTAAAATCATTAAGTGCTGCGCGCATGATGAAACTTTAAATAATGCATATAGAAAACAGTTTTTGAACAAGATAGAATCATAACACTTACTTCTAAATTAAAACTAAAATATATACTAAAAGTTTTGTTTAAAATTTAATTTTAGCAAAAACATAAATAAATAAATAAATAAAAATAAAAATTTTGAAAAATGTTTTTCAAGTGCAAAAAAATAAATAAGCACAATATGTGATTTTTTTTTTGTTTGTTTTAGCGTGAAGACTATAAAGAAACGCATATTTGGTGAATTTTTTAAAGTTGTAGCTTATATAGTTTGAAAGTAAGAATACGCGCAAACTCCAAATTTACTAATCTGAGAAAACGCGTTTCAAAGTTTCAGTATCTGCGGATCTTCAATTGTACTCACCATTTATAAATGATTATAACTGAAAAATATTTTTGAATGGAGTTTTTTGCATATTGTTACGGAAAAAAAAACCGAATAAAACAAAAACCGAAAACTGACTTTTCTTAAAATTTAAAGTTCCTCCTTAAATATCTTACAAATGCCTATGTCTACACTTTTATAAGTAAGGATGATGAACAAGGCAATGACGGTAATGATGATGATAAATAGGTTAATAATTTTAAAATAATCTGTCCAAAAATAGTTCATCAGATTATTAGCACAAATTATTTAGATTAAAAATAAAGTGAAACTTCCGATTTCAGCTCTGCCAATTATACAAAAAAAAAAAAAAAAAAAAAAAAAAAAAAAATTAAAGCAAATCTCACAACTTCATTTTATGCGATTTTGACATTGTTGATAACAAAATCAGTTCTTAAAATAGAAGAAAGGAGTTCTTTAAACAACATTAAAAAACTGTTTTAGGGTATGAGAAACACCTTTACTCCAAAATATTTTTGAAAATAGTTATATTCCATATTAATAGCACTATGTTCTGTCTAAGACATTGAACTTCATTCTTTCCTGGTGAACATATAATGAAAAGAAATCGTTCGAGAAGTAATGAAAATGTATCAGACGAAATAAATCTCAATCTGGTAGAGTGGAGTTCTATTAGTTTTGTGAACTTATTACTTCTCGTGTATTCCCAAATCAATATGTTGCATATTCATTCACTTTTTCGCTACTAAGTACGCAAGACAAAAAGATTGCTTTAGTCTAAAATACATAAAACATAAGCTATTTCAGATTTACTTAATTAAAATCTACTCTACGAATACGCTAGATATATATATATATATATATATATATTTTTTTTTTTTTTTTTTTTTTTTTGAGAAACGTCTTTAAATATCTTCCACAGCTGCCTATATCTAGACTTTTTTATAAGTAAAGATGATGAATAAGGCGCTGACGGTAATGATGATGATAAATAGGTTAATTATTTAAAAATAATCTGTTCAAAAATAGTTCATCAGATTATTAGCACAAATTATTTAGATTAAAAATAAAGAGAAACCCCTGATTTCAACTCTGCCAATTATACAAAAAAATTAAAGCAAATCTCACAACTTCATTTTATGCGATTTTGACATTGTTGATAAAAAAATCAGTTCTTAAAATAAAAGAAATGAGTTCTTTAAACAACATTGAAAAACTGTTTTAGGGTATAAGAAACCCCTTTTCTCCAAAATATTTTTTAAAAATAGTTATATTCCATATTATTAGCGTTACGTTCCGTCTAAAACATTGAACTTCATTCTTTCCTGATGAACATATAAGGAAAATAAATCGTTCGAGAAGTAATGAAAATGTAATTCGTATTAGTTTTTTGCACTTATTACTTCTTGTGTATTCCCAAATCAATATGTTACATCATCATTCACTTTTTCGCTACTAAGTAAACAAGGGGAAAATATTGCTTTAGTCTAAAATACATAAAACATAAGCTATTTCAGATTTATTTAATTAAAATCTACTCTACGATACGCTATAATAATTTTTTTTTTAGAAACGTCCTTAAATATCTTCCACAGCTGCCTATATCTAGGCTTTTTTATAAGTAAAGATGATGAATAAGGCGCTGACGGTAATGATGGTGATAAATAGGTTAATTATTTAAAAAAAATCTGTTTAAAAATAGTTCATCAGATTATTAGCACAAATTATTTAGATTAAAAATAAAGAGAAACCCCTGATTTCAACTCTGCCAATTATACAAAAAAATTAAAGCAAATCTCACAACTTCATTTTATGCGATTTTGACATTGTTGATAAAAAAATCAGTTCTTAAAATAAAAGAAATGAGTTCTTTAAACAACATTGAAAAACTGTTTTAGGGTATAAGAAACCCCTTTTCTCCAAAATATTTTTGAAGAATAGTTATATTCCATATTAATAGCATTACGTTTTGTCTAAAACATTGAACTTCATTCTTTCCTGGTGAACATATAATGAAAAGAAATCGTTCGAGAAGTAATGAAAATGTAATTCGTATTAGTTTTTTGCACTTATTACTTCTTGTGTATTCCCAAATCAATATGTTGCATATTCATTCACTTTTTCGCTACAAAGTACGCAAGACAAAAAGATTGCTTTAGTCTAAAATACATAAAACATAAGTTATTTCAGATTTACTTAATTAAAATCTACTCTACGATACGCTATAATAATTTTTTTTTTTAGAAACGTCCTTAAATATCTTCCACAACTGCCTATATCTAGACTTTTTTATAAGTAAAGATGATGAATAAGGCGCTGACGGTAATGATGATGATAAATAGGTTAATTATTTAAAAATAATCTGTTCAAAAATAATTCATCAGATTATTAGCACAAATTATTTAGATTAAAAATAAAGAGAAACCCCTGATTTCAACTCTGCCAATTATACAAAAAAATTAAAGCAAATCTCACAACTTCATTTTATGCGATTTTGACATTGTTGATAAAAAAAATCAGTTCTTAAAATAAAAGAAATGAGTTCATTAAACAACATTGAAAAACTGTTTTAGGGTATAAGAAACCCCTTTTATCCAAAATATTTTTGAAAAATAGTTATATTCCATATTAATAGCATTACGTTTTGTCTAAAACATTGAACTTCATTCTTTCCTGGTGAACATATAATGAAAAGAAATCGTTCGAGAAGTAATGAAAATGTAATTCGTATTAGTTTTTTGCACTTATTTTCTTCTTGTGTATTCCCAAATCAATATGTTGCATATTCATTCACTTTTTCGCTACTAAGTAAACAAGGGAAAAAGATTGCCTTATTCTTAAATGCATAAAATATAAGCTATTTCATATTAACTTAATTAAAATGAAATCTACGATACGTTATAATAAAATTTTTTGAGAAACGTCCTTAAATATCTTTCAAAGCTACCCTACGACTAGACTTTTATAAATAAGGATGATGAACAATGCGCTGACGGTTACGATGATAGTAAATAGGTTAATCATTTTAAAATAATTTGCCCAAAAATAATTTATCAGATTATTAGCACAAATTATTTGGATTAAAAAATAAAGAGATTTCATCTCTGATTTCATCTCCGTGAACTATACAAAAAAATTAAGGCAAATCTCTCAACTTCATTTTATGCGGTAAAAAATCGTAAACGTAGAATATTTACTATGTCAAAGAAAATTAACAAAATAAGTTCTTAAAATAAAAGGAAGCAGTTCTTTAAACAACATTAATAAACTGTTTTAGGGTATGAGAATATATAATATTTTTTAGAACATATATATGTTACATTATTAGATCTAATTCCGCGATTTCCTTATCTTATTCTAAATTAGCACTTTATATTCACTAAATCCTTATTCTTAAATAGTCTATATAATTAATTCTGTTAAATTCCCTTTAATTTAATGTCTCACTTGTCTAAATTACTCAAATATTACGCTTTTAGTATTCTTCATTTAAATGTTCCATTTCCGCTCTTTTTTCTTTTAGAATGTTCTTTTAACTTCCATTTTATTTTCCCACGTGTATTCCGGCGTTATCCTTTTTACCTTCAAATTCATCCACTCGCTCTGTCCGCACTCTTTCCATGGCATGGTATTCTTAATTATTAATTGGTTGAGAGCGCGATCTACGTCATATTTGTATTCCTACACTTGACGCACAAAAAGCCGATGCTCGCTGTGTTTCAGCAGATTTTAATCGTATTTCCATTTTTCCTACCACCCTCTGGTCACCGTCCACCTATTCGATTGTCTACAATTTGTTCATCCCTAAATTACTACTACGAAGCGATGGCTAATATTCTTGGTGGAAACTGCGCCGCCGAAAGATGTTTAAATAAAATGATGAGCTGACTTTACGCTTTGTCTCAATTACTTCTGGGGAAACTTTCACGGAAAAATGTATTCCATGGCCTTCACTCGTCGATTGATACAATTTCCAAATCATCATATAACGTCAATGTCGTAGTCTTTAATACGACAGGCCAACCAATTAATAATTAAAAATACCACACCATGGAAAGAGAACGGACAGAGCGAGTGGATGAATTTGAAGGTAAAAAGGATAACTCTGGAATACGCGCGGGAAAATAAAATGGAAGCTAAAAGAACATTCTAAAAGAAAAAAGAGCGGAAATGGAAAATTTAATTTAAGAATACTAAAAGCGTAATATTTAAGTAATGTAGACAAGTGAGACATTAAATTAAAGAGAATTTAACAGAATTAACGATAGAGATTATTTAAGAATAAGGATTTGGTGAATATAAAGTAATAATTTAGAATAATATAAGGAAATCGCGGAATTAGATCTAATAATGTAACATATAGATATATAAAAAATATTTTATTGAATATTTTATAGAATATATAATATTTTCTCCAAAATATATGAAAATAGTTATATTTCATATTAATAGAAATACTTCAGATATAGGACATTGAACTGCATTATTTCCTGGTCAACACATAATGGAAACAAATCGTTGGAGAGGTAATGAAAATGTATCAGAGGAAATAAATCTTACTCTGGTAGATTGGTATTCTATTAGTTTTGTGCATTAATTCTTTCCTGTGTATTCCCAAATCAATATATTGTATTCTCATTCACATTTCCGCTACTAAGTAAGCAAGACAAAAAGATTGCTTTAGTCTTAAATACATAAAACATAAGCTATTTCAGATTTACTTAATTAAAATCTACTCTATTATACGTTATAATAAATATTTTTGAGAAATGCCCTTAAAAATGTTCCACAGCTGCCTCTGCCTAGACTACAAAGATTAGTAATTATAATTAAAAAAATAGTTTATCAGGCTATTAGCACAAATTATTTAGATTAAAAATAAAGTGAAACCCCTGATTTCAGCTCTGCCAATTATACATAAAAAAATTAAAGCAAATCTCACAACTTCATTTTATGTGATTTTGACATTGTTGATAACAAAATCAGTTCGTAAAATTAATAGAAGCAGTTGTTTAAACAGCATTAAAAAGCTGCTTTAGAGTATGACAAACACCTTTTTTCCAAAATATTTTTTAAAATAGTTATATTCCATATTAATAGCAATACGTTCTGTGTAAGGCATTGAATTTCATTCTTTCCTGGTGAAAAAAAATCGTTCGGGAAATAATGAAAATGTATCAGAGGTAATAAATCTTACTCTGGTAGATTGGAATTTTATTAGTTTTTTGCACTAATTCTTTCTTGTATATTTCCAAACCAATATATTGTAATCTCATTCTCTTTTCCGCTACTAAGTAAGCAAGAGAATAAAAAGATTGCTTTAGTGTTAAATACATAAAACACAAACCATTTCACATTTATTAAAATTGATGCTACGATACGTATAATAAATATTTTTGATAAACGCCGTAAAAATCTTCGACAGCTGCCTAGACTTTCAGAAATAAAGATGATGAACAAGGCGATGGCGATAAGGATGATGATAAATACGCTAATCATTTCAAAATAATCTGTCCAAAAATAGTTTATCAGATTATTAGCACAAATTATTTAGTATAAAAAATCAAGACAAACCTTTGATTCTGTCATTCATCTCTGTGAAGTAGACAAAAAAATTAAAGCAAATCTCACAACTTAATTTTATGCGGTAAAAAATCGTAAATGTAGAATATTTACTATGTCAAAGATAATTAGGGTTAAGCCTGCATTTGACATTGTTTATAACAAAATCACATGTCTTTAAAAAAAATGTATTTAAGACAACATTGAAAAACTGATTTAGGGTATGAAAAACCCTTGTTCCCAAAATATTTTTGATAGAAAGTTGTAAACTTAGAATATTTTTTATGTCAAATTAAAATCAGGATTAACCCTGCATTTCACATTGTTTATAACAAAATCAGATCTAAAAAATGTTCCTAAGACAACATTGAAAACTGCTTTATGGTATCAGAAACCCTTGATTCCAAAATATTTTTGATGATTTTGATGAATATTTTTCGTATTTAAATGCTTATTTAAATTCTGAAGTAAATTTTCTGTCAAAGAATTTTAGCCATTCTTACTCTAGCATACTTCTGCATGAGAAAAAAGTTGAAAAAAATTATGTGGCTGCATCTGAAGTGATTTTCTGTATAAGTTTAGCAAGAGGAATTTTAAGGCATCTAAAATCTAGGGACAGAGTTAAAAAAAAAAAAAATAGCAACCGTAAAAATTGTGCAGGTTAATTTTTTGCTACATATTTATATAAAACAATAGTCCCATTTTCGGAAAATAAAATTACATCGAATTACTTTTATTGAAACAATTTTATACAGACAGCTCCAAACTTAAAAATCAGCATCCGGGACAAGGGATTGTAAGGAATTTCGTAGTATATTTGGATCCCCAACATCGTCCAAAACTTATTTATTTCGTTAATAGTGTTATACACTATACAGTCATGCAATGGAATGTTTTCCAATATAATAAATAAAAAAAAAAACCCAAGAATACGTACTAAAATAAAAATTAATTTTCAGGGACTTTAAAGTCAAAATTATGTGAGAATGACTCATTTACTATATCAAAGGTAATCATGATTAAGTCTGTATTGCATTTGACATCATTTATAACAAAATCAGATCTTTTTTTAAAAAATGTTCTTGAGACAACATTAAAAGACTGTTTTAAGTTATCAGAAACCCTTGTTTTCAAAATATTTTTGATAAAAATCCGTAAACGTAAAATATTTACTATATCACAGAAAATCAGGGTTAAGTCTGTTTTTGACATTATTTATAAGAAAATCAGATCTTTAAAAAAAGTTCTTAAGACAACATTGAAAGACTATTTTAGGGTATATGAAACCCTTGTTTCCAAAATATTTTTGATAAAAATTCGTAAACGTAGAATATTTACTACATCAAAGAGAATCAGGATTAAGTCTGCATTTGACATTGTTTATAACAAAAACAGATCATTAAAAAAAGGTTTTTAAGAAAACATTGCAAAAAGGTTTTAGGGCATCAGAAACCTTGTTTCCAAAATATTTTTGATAAAAAATCGTAAACATAGATTACTTGCTAAGCAAAGAAAATTAGGGTTAAGTCTGTATTTGACATTATTTATAACAAAATTGGATCTTTAAAAAAAAACGTTCTTAAGCCCGGAGAACTCGCTAGGGAGAATGCCCAATTGCTTTTCTTTTACTTTACATTCATATAAAATCAACTTTTTTTGGTTGGCTTAGTACTTTATTCACAAAATAGGTAAAATAATTGAAAAACATTTTGAAATTTTAATTAAAATGAAAAATGATTTAAATAAGAGTCTTAAAAAAGTACGACTGTGAGAGAAAATCTCATGCAGCGAGTTCTCCCGGGTTAAGACAACATTGAAAAACTGTTTTAGGGTATCAGAAAGCTTTATTTCCAAAATTCTTTTGATAAAAATTCATTCGTAAGCATTGAATATTTACTATATCAAATAAAATAAGAATTAAGTCTGCATTTGAAATTGTTTATAACAAAATCAGATATTGAAATAAAAGAAAATAGTTTTTTAAAAACAGCATTAAAAAACTGATATAAAGCAATAGAAACTCTTGTTTATAAAGTATTTTTGAAAATATTTATATTCCATATTAATAGAGATACTTTCTGCCTAGGACATTGAACTGCATTCTTTCCTGGTTAACTGGTAATGAAAACAAATCGTTGAGGAAATAACAAAACTGTATCAGAGGAAATAAATCTTAATATAGTAGTAGTTCTCGATTAGAATTCTGTTAGTTTTGCACCCATTCCTGTTGTTTCTAATCCCCAAATCAATATATTTTAATTTGTAATCTTCTCCAGTTATGTGCTACTGGGTCAGCGTGAGAAAAGCTTTGCTCTATTAAATACACAAATCATAAACTATTCCTCCTTAACATACTAAAATGTATGCTACAGTAAATTACAATGGATATTCTTGAAAACATCTCTAAAAATATGCAAGAAATGCCTAATCCTTGATAAATGATGGCGATAAAGAAGCGAATACAACGATGTTGATGGTGAGAAATACATTATCTACTGTAAAAGCACTTATTTTCGCGAGCCGTAATTTTCGCGAAAATGAAGATATCGGTGATTTCGCGAGCTGAAAATTTCTCGAATTTTATATGAACTGAAACGAAAGTTAAAAAATTCCGAAACTACCTAATTAGAACCCCTTTTGCATAAGGCAATTTAGGAAACTTCCTTTTGTCAGAAAAGTTCTTCGCCTCCCCCCCCCCCCCTTCTCCCCATCACTCTAAATGAATGGCTTCAAAGAAGCTGGTATGAATATTGTAAGTGAATGAGCTGCATTCTATTAGTTGTATTATTGTTTTTATTCAAGAAGTAGTTGTATAATATATAATATAATAGTTGTAAGTATCCAAGAGTTTTTTGTACTTATTTCCTATTTAAGTAATTGTAATCATTAAATTTCGAAAGTGAAAAATTTCTGATTTTTCATTATTATTTGAGGCGAAAAAAAAATATATTTCGCGAGACTTAAATTTTCGCGATTACGACGGGCTCACGAAAATCGCGAAAATTAAAGCCTTGCGAAAATATGTTCTTTTACATTATTTAAAAGCTATTATTGTACAGAAATAGTATATATATCTATTTAGCATAAACTAAATGCCATGGTTTGATTTTAAATATATAACAAGTCGGAAATTGCACGTCAAACGCGGCAAATGAGGTTCGTTCGTGTTCGTACTATAACTAGTTTTATAAATATTCAGATCTTGGTGCAATAGCTGTTGCACTCTTATTCAAAAATGCATGGATACAAAATTTATTACGATTATAGATATTAAATTCAATAATACGGAAATAATAGGAATCCATCTCAAATAGGACGTAATCACCTTGCCAACCTAGAATCATTACCTATTATGGGATATCAATAAATTAAATACATATGATAGGATTTAATAAAATAATCACCAAGGAAACTTAGATTCGTTACCTATCATGTGATATTGAATTAATTACGTATGATAGAATTTTGAATGTATAACAAGTCGGAAATTGTATGTCAAACGTCGCAAATGAGGTCCGTCCTTACTATAACTAGTTTTATAAATATTCAGATGTTGATGCAATAGCTGTTGCACTCTTATGCAAAAATACATGGATACAAAATTTATTACGATTATAGATATTAAATTCAGTATTACGGAAATAATAGGACTCCATCTTAAATAGGACGTCATCACCTTCCCAACCTAGAATCATTACCTATCATGAGATATCATTGAATTAATTACGTATGATAGGATTTAATAGAATAATCACCATGCCAACCTGGAATCGTTATGTATCATAGGATATCATTGAATTAATTACGTATGATAGGATTTACTAGAACTAAGAAAACTTTTATTAATATCTTTTTAAGTTTTGATTCTATTTTCATAAAATTTGAAAAGACTTGACAAAATTCTGTAACGATGATATTTATTAAATTTCAAACCATTCAGTTGGGTAGTTTTTGCGCTATTATATGCGGACTGACGGACGGACCAGACTATGGGTGCTACGTATTTATATAATTACGAACGCACCTAATAAAGTTTAATTTAATGGAAATTACTTTAGTCTTTTATCTTCCACTCATAGACACAAATTGCAGAATGTGTGGTGTTTTTCTTTTGTTACAGATTTATAGGCAGTTGCCTTTTCTGGAAACTTTGAATATAGGCATACTTTAACTTAGAATTATACAAAATTTTTTCATAATTATTGAAATACTGAAAAGCAGTGACTGATATCAGAGATTAGGTTCGGATATGAAAATAGAGTTAATCAGTATTAGAGTTTTTCCTAAAAGACCCTATTACTAGTACTTTCAGACTCAACCAGGAAGTCATTTTCATTTATAATGCACAGAAAAAGTGTAAGTATTTTTAACAAAGTTCACAGCAACAGTACAACGTTTGGCATTTTACTATAAAGTAAAAATATTTTTTTGAAAATGTTGCCCAATTTGGGTGTTTGAAACCAATTTTAACATAGACTATCTCGAAAAGATATCTATAAAGTAGCTATTGAATCCAATTAATCATTTATGTCTAACGTTCTATTATTGGGACGTTAATAACTTAGAAAATTTTATATCCTACTGCTCAAAATGATCAATATGGCTTATTGGTGACTTTCGTCTGCTGTTTATGCCTAAATGTAGGGCTTAACCCTTTATCTACTGACGGTACTTATAAGTACCATTAAAATAACTTGTTATAAAATTCATTTAATACATAGATTAGTAGTAATGCAGTTTAGAATAAGTTGAAAATTCATTACTTTATCTTGCTCCAAAAGCATTATCAGTTACACAAAACAAAAATATTTTTAAAAGAAGGATTTCTTTTACCTTTGCACATTTTCAGCTTTCTTGCCGTTGAGGGGGGGGGGGGGGGGGGGATTTTTCAATTCGGAAATATTTCTATATTTCTGTTGTAAGAACATTATATTTGTACTTTTCCTAATTTTACAAAATACTAAGAAAATTATTTAAAATAAAAGATTTGCGTGGGGTTATAAATATTGCACAAAATCCCTATAAATCCAAATGTAATTAATCCTTCTAAGTCTTTCAATCCTTCTAAAATCCTTCTAAAATTTATTAAATGATTATGTAAATCTTCTAATATAGTTTCAAAAATTCACGAAAAATGCTTTAGAAAATAAAATATTCCTGAATTCATAATTCAGTACATAAAGGGTTAATACACAAAGTTAGACACAGCAGGATACGATTCAAAGGTCACCAACATTTTCGAGTAAGTAATAACGTGTTAGGTAAATACATTATTTTTTATTGTGTGTGCGCCCTACACTGTGTACTTGTAATTCTATTCATGTTATTTCTCTAGTAACTATGTTATTGTGTCAAAACTAGAAATTACAGAAGTTATTATTATCATGTTACAAATTTAAAATTTTGTCCTGTTCTAATGCTGTGTCATTCCAAAATGGAACGAGATTTTGAAAATCCCTTTAAACTCTTCTTTCTTAAATATTCTACTAACATACATAAATTTCATGCATGGACTCCAAAATTTCATCCTTCGTTCTAAAAGGATTGCAAATTATATTTATTAGGAAATAAAATAATTGGTCTATTCTTTAGCACTTGAAGGAAACATCTGAAATTTCCATGTGGGATAGGACGGGAATATTTCTTATATTTATGAGTGATATTTAGTTTTCATTTCGTAACAATATCTCATTAAAAAATAGCATAAACTCCATCACTATTTAAATACATTTTTCATAACTATTTAAATACATTTTTCATAACTATTTAAGGGGAGTCTGGGACACATTTTAAAATAAATTTTATTTATTGAGTTAATTTTTTTTTATTTTTTGTGTGTTATACATATTATTTGTAATCAAATTCGCATGATAAAACTTCTCATATATATTTTTTTAATTTTAAATTTAAAATTTATTAAAAAAGTTGAGTAATTTAAAATCATTATAACTCGAAATATTATTTGTAGAATTTCAATTTTTTTTTCATTTAAATAAACAGAAATATGTACGTTTTAATTTTGATTCAGCATTTTTAAAAATATTAATTTAAATAAAAGTTAAAAATATTTAAAATAAAAATTAAAAAAATTATGTAACTTTAAAACAAAAAATCATATTATCAAAATAAAATATTTTTCTTTTCAAATTGGCTGAATCAAAATTAAAGCAAAGCAATTGAAAAAGGTCATGTTTTAAGTTTGAACTATTTATCATTAACGGTTTTTGACTTTATAACAATTTAAATACGAGAAATGGGGAAAAAAACCCATCATCAAGAAAAGCGCATTTCACAAGAAGTCGTTTCCATTGCTTGAAAGCTAGATTTTGAAAACAAACCAAAACGAAAAATTTAATATTTGCTGTTACAATTAAGATAGAAACATGATTTAAACGACATTTTAAGCAGAAAAAAAAAAACAGAGAAGCTTTTAATGCATAAATATATATTTTTTAGAAAATTTGAAGATTTTTGTGTCCCGGACCCCCTTAAAAACATTTTAATGAAATTTTAAAGTTTAGTAATTTTTACTATAAAAAAATTTATTCTGAACATATTGGTCGTTAAATTCAATTTTGTTCGCTTGTTTTTCTTTCTAGGTCCTTACAGAGTTGGCGAGTTGGCCGGATGAGTCGGATTCCGACGTGCAAGAGCTTCGCGCCATACTCTCCGACCCACACTTCAGGGTAAGCTCCTCCCTTTATTTGTTCTTCCTTGTACAGCAAGATATCATTGTAACATACCTGTAAAAACACATTTACTGTTATGTGACACATCGAAGGCAACAAAAAAGGCAGACTGCCGCACTACCTTTCGTATTAGACCGCTAAAGTCATGTGATGCTCTTTTCGTGCACCTTCATTAGTGCAGTCGAGCAACACGTGACTCGAGAGGTCTGAAAAAAAGAGACACATGTAAGGCACCGCGGCAGCTTTATACTTTAGCCTCGGTCACAGATAAACTGACGCATTAACACCTGATCATTGACGTCCGATCCAAATCAACGCCGCTTATTCGGAATTCTCGAACTTCGGGCATGAGAAAAACCAGTGGTTCTATTCCGTGAGTTAATTTTCTTTTTACAAATGTTTAATGTAATTTAATTTACCGAAGAAGAATTTAATTTACCGAGAACCGAATTGAATTTTTTAAAAGATAAATTGTGCACGATACATTGTGGTCTATTTTACTACATTATAATATGATACGTTGAATTACGCGTTAATTATAGTTGACGTCATTCACTGAAATCAATGCTTATCATCAACTTTAGCTGTTTTAAGTCTAACTTCTAAAACTTACTAAATATTCTAAGATTAAAATTCGTTCGATTTTTTTATAAAAAATATCAAACACAGCAAAATAAATAATAAAAGAAAGCCAGAAATGGTTTGCAAATACTTTTGAAAAACATTTCTGGCATTTTGGCAAAACATTCTGTTTTCCATCTTCTAATATTGAAAAGGTATAATACCATTAAAACGAACTTAAAATTGTATACCTAATATAGGGGTGTACAAACTGTGGTCCGTCGTTCACCGAGATATCACAATTTTAAAACAGAGTAGCCTTGCTTAGGGACAGAAACATTGCGATTATCTAAGGCGAAGATTACTTTTCGAAAATTGTGAAGGCAAAAGTTTTTGGCAAAAGGTTAGCCCAGGCCTACTGTAACCCATAAAGCTATAGACGGCAATTCGTATTCATTTGTGTAGCTTTTTATTGGTGCTGAATATGCTACAAAAAAAAGCATGCATTTTAAAATATCGTAGCTATTTTAGAATTTCCTTAAAGGAACACATTAAGTTTTCATGAAAGCTAAAAATTTTTCTTAACTAAGTAACCAAGTGTTAAAGTCTAAAAACAAAAATAAAAAATAAAAAGAAAAATAAATTGATTAGAGTGCTGACATCTTCATCTAAAGAGTTCCCTCTCTTTGTAAACAATACTTTATTATTAGGTAGCTTTCATTACAAAAAGCTACCAATTGCAGCCGTTCGGAGGAAAACGATTCCGAAAAATTTTTGTATATTTTCTCCGATCATGACCCCTAGACCAATGAACCACCCTCCGTTCAAAATTGATATATATATATATATATATATATGACCTTTGTCATACTGTAACTCTCGTATTTATGAACCGATTTGGATAAAAAAATTTTGTGTACATAGTACATACCGAGTTCGTTGGCCAGTTTCATCCCCCATCTTGTTTCAAAATGACGGCCATTTTAAAAAAATAAAAAAATTTAAAATTTAAAATGAGGCACAAAAAAATTAGACATTGAAAAGATTTTTTTCTTATGTGTTTGGGCTTGATATAAAGATTCTGGAGCACTTTTCGTTTCGTCTATATCTTAAAAAATGACTGAGTTATAGCACTTTGAATTTCTAGCATGGCTGATATTTTGAAACGATCTGATTTTTATCACGCGATAATACACGTATTTATGAACCGATTTGGATGTGACAAGGAATGTGCATAGTACATAGCAATGTCTCGACCGAGTTCGTTGGCCAACCTCATTCGCCATATTGTTTCAAAATGGCGGCCATTTTAAAAAATTTAAATTTAAAATGAGGCACAAAAAAAATTAGACATTGAAAAATGTTTTTTCTTATGTGTTTGCGCTTGATACAAAAATTCTGGAGCATTTTTAGTTTCGTCTATATCTTAAAAAATGGCTGAGTTATAGCACTTTGAATTTCTAGCATGGCTGACATTTTGAAACGGTCTGATTTTTGTCACGCGATAATACACGTATTTATGAACCGATTTGGATGTGACAAAGAATGTGCATAGTACATAGCAATGTTTCGACGGAGTTCATTGGCTAGCCTCATCCGCCATGTTGTTTCAAAATGGCGGCCATTTAAAAATTTAAAAAAAAAAATTAAAATTTAAAAGTGAGGTACAAAATAATTAGAAATTGAAAAAGATTTTTTCCTTATGTGTTTGAGCTTGATACAAAGATTCTGGAGCATTTTTCGTTTCGTCTATATCTTAAAAAATGGCTGAGTTATAGCACCTTGAATTTCTACATGGCGGACATTTTGAAACGATCTGATTTTTGTCACGCGATAATACGCGTATTTATGAAAGATTGGGATGTGACAAGGCATGTGCATAGTACATAGCAATCTCCCGGCCAAGTTCGTTCGCTAACTTCATCCGCCATCTTGTTTCAAAATGGCGGCCATTTAAAAATTAAAAAAAAATTAAATTAAATTGAGGTACAAAAAAAATTAGAAATTGAAAAAGATTTTTTTCTTATGTGTTTCAGCTTGTTACAAAGATTCCGGATCATTTTTTGTTTTGCCTTTATCTAAACAAAAAGGCCGAGATATAGCAGTTTGAATTTCGAATGTGTGTGACATTTTGAAAAATCTGATTTTTTGCATGCAGCAGCACTCGTATATATCAACCGATTTAGATATGAGTAAGCATGTGCACAGGAATTACTAAGGTCTCGACCAAGTTCATTGGTGAGCTTTGTTGCACCCATTATGTTCTTTTAAAATGGCGGGCTATCACCGATAATTCGGGTTCATATAATTATTAATATAATTCGGGATATCACCGAATTTGGCGACAAAATATAAATCATTTTAATAAAACCAGCCTTGATAACGCTGACTAATTTGGCGAAATTCTCATTCATATTCAATATTGACAAAAATTAGTATTTAATCTTCTATAATCGGATTCCACTAATTTGAGCTCCGTGTGTTTGAATAATACAAGCTGGCTTTTAAAAAATAAGGAATATGAAAGCTACCTCTTCCTCCCGGCACTGGCCGGAAGGACTTTTTTAATTTCTTTTTAAGTTTTGTTCTTTAAGAAATTTATCTCATTTGAGAATGATTATGAATGATTATCGTAATAGTGCGCTCACATTATGAAAATTAAGTCACTTAGCGTAACTTTTGTCAACCGGACAACCCGGAATTTGGCTTCACCTGTGAATATTACCAAGCATTTTAAGAGACTTGTGTTAAATTTGTAACTACAACTTCTGACCATACATGATTTATTATTATTCTTTGCAGCGAGTTAAATAAATAAACGATTCAAAGGATCATTCAAAAAAGCTGATAAATTATTTTTTTTAACTCAACTCGAAATTTAAGAGCAGTTTCAAAAGGTTTAAATAAGACAAAAAGTGCAGAAGTCAGAGTTCTACTCAACTCGTAGTTAAGTGAGTATATGAAAGCATGGAGGAAAGAGATAGACGGAGATGCAGTATGCCGGAAAAATGGTTTGCAATATGATGCACGTTATCGCTCAAATTTAAATGCTCTCGCTTGGCCCAAACAAAACAAGCACCTGGAACAGGGACAGAATTCTTTGACATCACCTGTGCATTTTTTTCTCTAAATGAAAGTGATCTGCTTGTTCTTAAGCATTCTAAAGCAGCATTCCATTGTATTATGAATTAAAAAGTGTATTACTAAAAGTTTTCTTCTTTTTTTCGTGAAAGAACGTGCATGTGTTTGGGCCGATTGTAGTTGATTTTAGGGTTACTTTTTCAGCGTCAGCCCCAGAGACCTTACTGCATCTCCATCTATCTCCTTCCTCCATGAAATGAAAGCTAAGCGAGTTTCGGAAATTTGCTGAAGTCGAAAATTTTTATTCATGGTCGTTCGCTACAAAAAAAAAAAAAAAAAAAAAAAAAAAATCTTCAAGTTAAGTTACTTATGGACATAATGTGGACGCGATATAAGAGGCTTTACCGGAACAGATAAACACAATATAAATGGATCAGTCTAAGCTCCGTTGCATTTTTTTCAGTATTATAAAAACTGTAATTAACTAATTTATGGTAAGTGAGCTTTTTACAAAAAATAAAAGTTCTCTGCAAGAAAATCCCAAATTCTGATTTCCATAGATAAATGGGTAAAAAAATTCATAGACAACAAATTAATATACGAATGCCTGACAGCATAAAATAAAATTAAAATAAATTAAACAAATATGCATATATTTGTATAAATTTGTAGTTATTAATTCATACTCCTACACTTGGTTATAATCGAATTTTTATTCATTTATTCTTCTAAACGCTCATAAATACCGCATTTAAACAATTGAAAATCTGAGCAGTAAAACCTAATTTGTAAACTTGTCGAAAGTAAAATACGTTCAGAAAAGCTTTCATTGAATTGGACTTAAGACACGAGGAAAATAAATCCATTTTATCAAAATATACACGATTACTCATTTTTTTCCGCTTGGAATAAACTCTGTTTGCTTCTAAAATAAGATGTAAATTTATTTTAGTGACAGCATGAGACATAATCCAATTTTTTGCGGCGTAGTGTCTTAATATTATGTAATTTAATCTAGTTTCATTTGACAGAAAACATATATTTTTAAATATATTTAGAAACATGTTCTCTCATATGCAAATTTCATTATATTTTAAGATAATCATAATAAAGTTTTTTCATAAATCGCTACAGAGTTCTAGAAATTGGATATATTATGGAAATAAATATCTTTATTCTTGAAATAAAAATTATAACAATTGGTAAGATGTATCTCATCTCGATAGTAAATTTATAAAAATTCTCTTAACTTGTTCGTGCGCTATTAATGCCTTTATAATAATCGATCTCTTGTTTAAGTGTTATTTTAATTGAAGATTGGATCTTTAAACGAAAAACATTTTAATTTCTCATAAAAACGAAACACAGGAACGGAAAAACAATATTTGACCTTATTCGATCAAACTTCTAACTCAAAAAAATACCGAACCTCTTAATGAACAAAAATCATTTTCAGTTCATTTCACATATTTTTGTCGTCTGCGCGCCAAGGAGTCTGGAGATAGTTAGAAACTACAACAAATTTAAACGACTTGCAGTATAAAGGTTTTCCCTTCGACATAGATGTAAATGCAGAAATAGTAATAAAATAATTGTTTTATTTGAGTCGAATTCTGAATCAAGGAAAAGTATTCCTTTAGTATCCCAATGCTGAATAATTTTTAGCTCGGTCGCTCGATATTTATTTTTTCGAAAAGTGAAAGTATGAGATGAGTACATAAGTCTCTATTTTTGGTACTTTCTGAGATGTAACAATTTTCATTCAGGAATGGATCTCGACACAAAATATTAAATCTTTAACAGCCACAGTCAATTGGATTTTCGTTTCAGTGTTTTGCCATAAACTTCCAACAAATAGTTCTAATTAACGTTTAATAAAATAATTACATACTGCGTGAATACATACATAAATATGTAAAAAGGATTTTGTCTTTCTCAAATCAAAAAGAACGTAAAATCATCCGTTAAGCATAGATTATGAAATACTTTCCAACACATTCAGAATTCTGTAATAAATCTTCGCAGTTTAATAAGGGGAAAAAAGATGTCTAAAAAATACTTTGTAAAACACATAACACATTTGAAAACACAATTTTCCTCAATTAACATCGAAAAAAAAAATGTGAATTTTTTGCGCAGTCCTATATATGAATTATACTTTTATCATATAATACATAGTATGCTAAAATTTAGTTAAATTAGAAAACGCACAGCACAGTCGAAAACTCCCCTTCAGCAATTTCCACCAATAAACGCAAATGTACTTCAAATGTGCTGTGCAGCCCTGTATGTGATGTGTAGAAATTTTATAGTCTAAGAAATGTTTTTTTTTTTTTTTTTTTTTTTTTTAAGCGTACCACAAAAGAAAACGTACTTCCAGCAATTATTGTTCATAGAGAGTACTGTACCCGAATTATTTTGTCCGTCCCTGTATATCAGTGATGAATGCTTGCACATTATATTTTATAGCGAATATCTTCCAGGGACATATATCAGAGGGGACATCACAAGGATTGAGAATTACGAACCGTTAATTCCCAAATTGGCTCAGCCGAACTCAGCAATCTGATTGTTCGTTAAAATTAATAATTTGGGTTACTTTACTGTGATTTTGATCAAATTTAACAAAATAAATCAATTTAAGTCATTATAATTGCATTTTATTTTACATTACACTACTTCATAAGAAATTAAATATAATTTTCTACTATATAAATATCAGGTTTAGCCAATCAGATTGCTAAGCTCGGCTGAGCCAATTTGGGAATTAACGGCTCGTTTGAGAATTGCATAGCAACCCATGACCGGAAACGTCATCGTACGCCACTAGGTGGTGCTGTTTACGAGAGCACTGGAGGGGAAATATCTGCTTTATCGCATTCATTCAGGCGGTGGTCGTATTGAGAAGAACATGAAACATTTTACGGACGTAGTAGTGTAAGTTATTCATTCAAATTGTGATGCACATTCGAAAACATCCGGCAGTCCGGTACATCTCTCTGTGGGAACTGTTCTCGATACAGTCTCCGAGCTGTTGGTGCATTGCCACCAGGCAATCCGTACACGAAGTGAATGTCTGCCGGCTCCCTGGCCGTAAAATGTTGCATGTTCTTCTCAAGGCGACTACTGCTCGAATGACTGTGACAAAGCAGATGTTTCCCCTCCAGTGTTCTCATGAACAGCACCACCTAGTGGCGTACGATGACGTTTCCGGTCATGGGTTGCTATGCAAATCTGAATCCTTGTGATGTCCTCTACCTCCCCTTAAAGTTTGCCCCAATAATTCTGGAACACCCTGAGATTTAAGGATTGGATTTTTAATATTTGATAAATTTTGTTTGAAAAAACCATATGTTCAAAGACTAGTCATTTTATCTGGGCTTTTTTTCGCTTGTATTTTGTTGTTATTTCCCAGACTCCTTAAAATTATTGCTATTGAAAAAAACACCCTGAGATTTAAGGATTGGATCTTTAATATTTGATAAATTTTGTTTGAAAAAACCACATGTTCAAAGACTAGTCATTTTATCTGGGCTTTTTTTCGCTTGTATTTTGTTGTTATTTCCCCGACCCCTTAAAATTATTGTTATTGAAAAAAATCCGATCGGGTTTTAAATTAAGTGGTTAAAATTGAACTTTTTTTTTAACATGTTGTGAAAAAATAATTTTAAGTTTTAAGTTTTTTTGCATTAAATTATTTGTATTTAACATTTACGTAATAGTATCTAAAAATATATATTTAAGTTGACAAGGTGTTTTGTTTTGTGTGCTGTGTTCCCTTAAAGACAGCTGCATGAGCGACACACATGACAGAATAAGTGGTTTGGGACAGTGGTTTCTTAAACAAATATTTTCCACTTTATGAGCACAATTACCTCTCTTAATTATTAGTGAAGAGTACGAACACTCTGTACATTGAAAGTATTAAACAAATGTTACTTAATGTCTAGTTGTATTTTTTTTTTTTCAAACAGCATCATTTGGAAATATTTTCTATTGCTTTGGAAATCTCAATTTTAACTTCCCATTCGTCTTTCTTTTTATCAATTTTTAAATTTCACGAACTATCTTTTAGAAGAAATAAGATATAAAGGGACTATTCGAATTTCAACTAAAAATAATCGAAACACTATTTGCGAAAATAAGCATCATATCTCACGCTATTTTAAATTAAATAACTAATGAACAAATATATTAAGACAATTTCCACAAACTATTTGAAAATTGTAGCGAAAAATTTATTTGATTATCTAAATAGAGGAACTTGATTACGTACCAAAATGATGATATTAAATGCAATTATTAATGTTCTGTTGACGCTAAGAAGGTTAACTGAGCAGGTATCTCATTATTTCTTTTGATGCATTCCTTGTAAAATCTGCTCCAGTATCCGATTATTAGCTTCATTCATAATTATGTTCGACGTGAAATAAGATTGGATGATTTGATCAAAGAACACGGAGATTTGGAATTTGACAGGGAAAATATTTTCTAGTGTCATACCTTCAAAATATTTCATAATAAAATTACGTAGTGCATGCATACATACATTCATATAAGCATTATAAGTATATACAGGGTGCTGTGTTCATAAAAGAATGATCTTCGAAATTCAAGGAGGACCTGCTTGCCATATCCACAAATATACATGAAATATGGTTCAATTCTATGAATAACTTCATACATTTTTCTATTGTACAACGGCGACACACGGACTGAAAGATAGATATATTGTATAAACATGTTTTTCGGGGTCTCCGACACTTAAAACGTGTAAATCCGACGAAAATCGGAAGTCGAAAAAAATTTCGATTACAATATTTTATTTTACTAGGGGGCTCAGCTCCCTGCTCGCTAACGCTTGCCAACCCCCGTGAATTGCAACGCAGTTCACATTAGGTCCACCACTGTTAAAAATTTGTAGCTTTTACTGAAAAGTCACTCCATCGCTTTTATAGAAAACAATTACTTGACTGTATTATGAAGCATTTTTATTGGTCAGAATAGAGATATTCTATAAAAGTGGAAGAGTGCCTATGCAACAAAAGGTGCAGATTTTTAACAGTGTACGCGGTTCCAGCTCACCTCGCTCGCTCGCCACTATTTCCATAAACTCTAGGCTGAATGAATATTATTATAAATCATTTAACATATGAAATTTACAAATATTTTTAATGTATAAAAAGGTAATGGAAAATGTCGTCGAAAATGAAGATAAAAACACATTTTTTTTTGCCTATTATATTGCAGAGCAGAGTTTATAAATAACTTTAATATATGAAATTTACAAATATTTTTAATGTATAGAAAAGGAACTCAAAATTTCGTTGAAAATGCAAATAAAAATGTATTTTTTCAGCTATAATATTGCACAGCTCGGTATACATTCACTTTGAAAAACACTATGGATACTCTAACGAAATGTAAACAAAACGTTTTTTTCGGTGTCTAAAAGACAGTCTTATCAGAAAACTGATTTGCTGAATGCATACGTCACCGTAAAATGAATCTTATCACGCTGCTTTTCATACATCGATCAAACGGCCTGTCTTTAGAAAGGGATGCTCTGTGAATGTTGATTTGCTGAATGGTTCGGATCACGTGGCCGTAAATTAACAACTGAGGATCGTTGTTATGGCTGTTGCCAAATAGCAAGCTATAAATTCAGCCTCATTTTACCCTCACGTAAGAGAAATATATATATATAGAATTTAGATAGAAGAAAGTAATAAATAGCTCATTGAAAAATATATTAACCCTTTCAGGGGCAAGCAATTGTGTTTCTTTAATGTTGAATTCACACCGGGATTTTCGAAATAAGGAAATGCAATTTTGCAGCATTTTTTCCCCCACTAAAGTTATAAAAGTAAAATTTAATTAAAAGTTTCTGGTGCAAATCTTGATTAAAATTAGGTGGGATATACTTCAGGGGGTTCTCAAGGGGTTAAGTAATATTTCTAGAAACTGCTTGAAAATTTTAATTGATTATTTAAAGAGAAGAACTTTATTCTGTATCAAAATTATAATATTTAATGGAACTTTATATTCTGCACAAAACTGGTAACATTAAACGGGTTTATTGATTTACTCAGAAAATTTCCCTCATGCAAAATCCTGTCTAGCTTCATTATAATATTTTGAATGGTATGTCCTGTTCAAGCTAAGAAGTTGAACTTAGCCGACCTCACATACTTTATCTCTATTGATGCATTCCTGGTGAAATCAGCGTCAGTATCCGCTTATTTGCTTCATTCATGATGGTGTTCATTTGGATTCTGACATGGAAGATATTTTCTGGTGCCATACCTTCAAAATATTTAATAAAATTGCATAGTGCATGCATGCATACATTCATCTAAGTATATATTATGTGTATGAAAATAAATCGCAATATACAGCATTAATTGTCTTTTTTTCTAACAGCACCAATTGACGACAATTTTTTTTAATTGTTATTCCTATTCCTATTTATTTTTATTAATTTCTTAATTTCGCAATGTTTTTTATTTTTTTTAACCATTTGGAAAAATGGTTATTGTCCTCTGTCAGGGTAGGAAATCAAAAGCATATCTGAAGCTTTTTATTGGTTTAATCCGCATTTTATTCGTTTTCTGATTTGGTCTGTACAGTAATCTGTATTTCCCCTTTACTTTCAACAAAGATGGATACTTCTGTTTCCACTATGACAAAAAAGTAATAAAAACTACAAAAAAAATTAATAACTCAGAAACAAATTGAGATACAGCTTTCAAACAAATCGCAATTAAAAATGCTTTTTTTTTCTCTATACGACGATATAAAAAGTATTATTGTGGGATGTTTAGAAATTTTTAAATGAAATTTCATTTAAAATTGGTCCAGGAATATTAATGTTTAACCCATGACGTACATAATGTATGACCAGCTCCGTAGAAGTTTAAAAATTTACAGTACCGAAAATTGTAAAACTGAAATTTCTTTTAAAATTTGTTCATGATGGGTCCAGGAATGTTAATATTTAATCCATGGCGTACGTAATGTATGATCAACTCCGTGCGATTTTTTATGTCTTAAATTTTAGTCTTTGAAAAAATCATTTTCCAAATGGTCGTTGTAATTTGTTAAATTGCTTTTTTTTTTTTTTTTTTTTTTTTTTTTTTAGAACTAAGAAAGTGTGATTTTTATTATTAAATTTCTATTAAAATTCATCGAAAAATTATTTTAATAAAATACCCGGCTCTCACGTTATTTAAAAATAAATAACCCATTAAAAAAATTTTAAGAAAAATTTCTAGAAACTGTTTGAAAAGTTTTGTGAACAACTTAATTGATTATTTAAAGAGAAGAAAGTTATTCTTCGTCATTATATTTAAAGGAAAAGTTATTACATTTAACGGAACTTTATATTCTGCACACAACTGATAACATTAAACGGGTTTACTGATTTACTCAGAATATTTCCCTCATGAGAAATTCTGTCTAAAGCTTTATTATAAGATTTTGAATGGTCTGTCCTGTTGAAGCTAAGAAGTTGAACTTAGTCGACCTCGCACGCTTTATCTCTATCGATGTGCATTTTTGGTGAAATCAGCGTCAGTATCCACTTATTTGCTTCATTCGTGATTACGTTCAACCCAAAATTGTATGATTTGTTGAAAGATTGTGGTTTTCTATATTTTTAAATTTTGCTATGGAATAATATTTTTAAACATACTTTTTATTATTTAAATTTTTATGAAAAATAAACGAAAAACTATTTTTAAAAAACCGCAGTTCTCAAATTATTTAAAAATAAATAGCTCATTTAAAAATATATTAAAAATGTATATAGAAACAGCTTGAAAAGTTTAGTGAAAAGATTAACCATTTGCGTTTCTTACACAAATTTTATTAGGTTGACACCACTTTTTAAAAAAGAACCTTCTTCAAGTACATAATTTAAAAAATAAATTAAATAAGGCAAATTGTATTTTCCTTTATTATTAATGTCAAAAAACAAATTTTGCAAAGAAAGAGGATGTCCATTAGACTGGACATACGAGTGCAAAGGGTTAATTGATTATTTAAAGGTAAGACCTTTATTCTGTACCAAAATGATATTTAACCCCTTCGGGATGAGCGCAACATATATGTTACACATAAAGTGCTCAGAATACCTGATTATTCCCATCAGTTATTTTTTACTGTAAATTTTGCCTTATTTAATCTGGGCATTTTCTCGATTTAACTAGACAAAAATTTCTGTTTTGAAAAACCGGTGATAAAAGATTGAAATTCTGTAAAAGACCCTCGTCGCAAAGGGGTTAACGGAACTTTATATTCTGCACAAAACTGATAACATTAAACGGGTTTATTGATTTACTCAGAAAATTTCCCTTATGAGAAATACTGTCTAGCTTTATTATAAGATTTTGAATGGTCTGTCCTGTTGAAGCTAAGAAGTTGAATTTAGCCGACCTGACTCACTTAATCTCTGTTGATGCATTCCTTGAGAAATCAGCTTCAGTATCCGCTTATTTGCTTCATTCGTGATTATGTTTAAACCGAAATTGGATAATTTGTTGAAAGATTGTGGTTGTCTAAAGTTTTCAATTCTATTATGGAATATATTTTCTGGTGTCCTAAATCGAGTGTAATACCTAACAAAATATTTAATAAAATAATTGCATAATACATGCACATGCACATATACTTGTAAATGAAGATATGGGTATCAATACGTTTTTGCCCTCACACAGAAATAATTGAGTGAAATTTATAAAATTGCTGCATCATATTAGTCCTTTTCTATATAGTGACCGTGCACAGTAACACATTTCTGCAAACGCTGTTTCAAAAAGAGGGGGGGGGGGATATATCCCAGGAAACACGGCAGTGTAGACCCAAAGGGGAGCATTTTTCTAACTTTTACCGACTCCCCCCACCCCCATGTGACATATTGTTGGAAAGTCCTATGACCACTTATTCATGTTATGCATACTTGAGACCCTCTCCCCAATTTGCCTTCCGGGGGGCACTTTTTCTAAATTTTGCGGACACCATTCATGCCCCCCGGGAGACAAATATGGGGAAGGGGCTTAGGATGTTCATATCATGAATAATTGGTCAAAGGCCTTACCGACAATATGTCACATGTGGGGATCGGCGAAAGTTAGAAAAATGCCCCCTTTGGGTCTACTGTCGTGTTTCCTGGAATACATCCTTCCCCCTATTTTTGAAACAGCGTTTTCAGAAATGCATTACTGTGCACGGTGACTATATAAAAAAAGACTAATACAATGTAGCAGTTTCACAAATTTTACTCAGTTATTTCTATGTGAGGGCAAAAACTTATTGATACCACCTCGTATATAAAAAAAAATAATTCGCGTAATATACAGTAGTAACATATTTTAACAATCATTTTGTAACTTTTTTTTTTTTCCCATTTTATCTCCCAATTTCTCTTTTTCTTATTAATTTTAATGAGTATTTTTTGAAGTAAAAAGATACTCTAAACAAATCCTGATTGTATAAATTTCTTTTAAAAATAGTCAAAATACAGTTTGCAAAAATAATCGGCAGCTTTCAAGATATTTTCAAATAAATAGCTGATTCACAAATACGAGTATATTAAGGACAGTAACTTCTGGAAAAGTTTAGGGAACTTAATTGATTATTTTATGAGAGGAATTCTATATTCTGTGTCAAATCGATAATATTATAGAGGTTTGTTGATTTCCTCTGAAAGTTACCGCTAAGAAATCGTTTATAGTTTTATTTTAACACTTTGAATGATCGGCCCTGTTGACGCTAAGACGATGAAGTTATCCGACTTCGCGCTTATTAACTCGAAGGATTCTATCAGTGGTTACGTCGTAGGCAACTCAACTCCAAGTATCAAGCATTATTTGGATCAACTGAAACCACAGAGTTCAGACAGGAAATGAGTTGAAGCAAAAAATACAACACTGAAATCGGTTAAAACCGGTCATAATTCGGCCCAAACACTTGCGGCTTGCATATGCACAATACCTACTCGGTTCAGATTCAGAACTGGTATTTCTCAGTATAGTTTTTGGTATTAAATTTTGAATATTCTGAAATATTTATAAAAGCAACCGCTACGTCATGGAGACATGGGATTATTATTTAACCGCGTCCTACTAGCGAGCATGTTTTTACAATGAGTATTATTTTTCTAATCCTAGTAAAATTATAAATGTAAAAGTGTGAAAATGCTGGGTTGAAGGCACGGTCAAAAGGGATGATTAAATGCCTTTGTATTCATTATTATTATATTCATCCTTTTTTCCTCCAATGTGCAGAAATTTACCTTAAATTAATGAAATTTACATATTTTATGTGTTTGAAATACATAAAATTAAAATTATGAAAATAAAACCTACTTTCAGTCAAATTTAACAACGGAATATTCTATTGTGTTTGTAATTCTGTGGCATTAAAAAAATAATAATAAAAAATGATTTGTCATAGCAGTAATAATAGATACAGCAATGTTAACATTTACTAAATATATACCTGATGCGAAAATCCATGAGTGATTGTGTTCTCGAATTTTTTTTAGGACCATTATTTCATCGTAATAGTAATAATCTTCGCCTTATAATTGCTGAGATTAAAAATGGCGCTGTTAGAAAATAGTGATTGTAAAAATCCAGAAGCATAATTACCGTGAAAACCAGTATCAGCTATGTTGATTATATTGCGACAATATTTATGTTCATCGCTAACAGTGTTGCCAATTAAGCGGAATTTCCCTTATGAGAAATACTGTGTAGCTTTATTATAAGATTTTGAATGGTCTGTCCTGTTGAAGCTATAAAGTTGAACTTAGCCGATCTCGCACACTTAATCTCTATTGATGCATTTCTTGTGAAATCAGCTTCAGTGTCCACTTATTTGCTTCATTCTTGATTATGTTTAAACCGAAATTGGATAATTTGTTGAAAGATTGTGGTTGTCTAAAGTTTTCAATTCTATTATGGAATATATTTTCTGGTGTCCTAAATCGAGTGTAATACCTAACAAAATATTTAATAAAATAATTGCATAATACATGTACATGCACATATACTTGTAAATGAAGATATGGGTATCAATACGTTTTTGCCCTCACATAGAAATAATTGAGTGAAATTTATAAAATTGCTGCATCATATTAGTCCTTTTCTATATAGTGACCGTGCACAGTACACATTTCTGCAAACGCTGTTTCAAAAAGAGGGGGGAGGATGTATTCCAGGAAACACGGCAGTAGACCCAAAGGAGAGCATTTTTCTAACTTTTACCGACTCCCCCCCCCCCATGTGACATATTGTTGGAAAGTCCTGTGACCACTTATTCATGTTATGCATACTTGAGACCCTCTCCCCAATTTGCCTTCCGGGGGCACTTTTTCTAAATTTTGAGGACACCATTCATGCCCCCCGGGAGACAAATATGGGGAAGGAGCTTGGGATGTTCATATCATGAATAATTGGTCAAAGGCCTTACCGACAATATGTCACATGTGGGGGTCGGCGAAAGTTAGAAAAATGCCCCCTTTGGGTCTACTGCCGTGTTTCCTGGAATACATCCTTCCCCCTCTTTTTGAAACAGCGTTTTCAGAAATGTGTTACTGTGCACGGTGACTATATAAAAAAAGACTAATACAATGTAGCAGTTTCACAAATTTTATTCAATTATTTCTATGTGAGGGCAAAAACTTATTGATACCACCTCGTATATAAAAGAAATAATTCGCGTAATATACAGTAGTAACATATTTTAACAATCATTTTGTAACATTTTTTTTTCCCATTTTGTCTCCCAATTTCTCTTTTTCTTATTAATTTTAATGAGTATTTTCTGAAGTAAAAAGATACTGTAAACTAATCCTGATTGTATAAATTTCTTTTAAAAATAGTCAAAATATAGTTTGCAAAAATAATCGGCAGCTTTCAAGATATTTTCAAATAAATAGCTGATTCACAAATACGAGTATATTAAGGTCAGTAACTTCTGGAAAAGTTTAGGGAACTTAATTGATTATTTTATGAAAGGAATTCTATATTCTGTGTCAAATCGATAATATTATAGGGGTTTGTTGATTTCCTCTGAAAGTTACCGCTAAGAAATCGTTTATAGTTTTATTTTAACACTTTGAATGATCGGTCCTGTTGACGCTAAGACGATGAAGTTATCCGGCCTCGCGCTTATTAACTCGAAGGATTCTATCAGTGGTTACATCGTAGGCAACTCAACTCCAAGTATCAAGCATTATTTGGATCAACTGAAACCGCAGAGTTCAGACAGGAAATGAGTTGAAGCAAAAAATACAACACTGAAATCGGTTAAAACCGGTCATAATTCGGCCCAAACACTTGCGGCTTGCACATGAACAATACCTACTCGGTTCAGATTCAGAACTGGTATTTCTCAGTATAGTTTTTGGTATTAAATTTTGAATATTCTGAAATATTTATAAAAGCAACCGCTACGTCATGGAGACATGGGATTATTATTTAACCGCGTCCTACTAGCGAGCATGTTTTTACAATGAGTATTATTTTTCTAATCCTAGTAAAATTATAAATGTAAAAGTGTGAAAATGCTGGGTTGAAGGCACGGTCAAAAGGGATGATTAAATGCCTTTGTATTCATTATTATTATATTCATCCTTTTTTCCTCCAATGTGCAGAAATTTACCTTAAATTAATGAAATTTACATATTTTATGTGTTTGAAATACTTAAAATTAAAATTATAAAAATAAAACCTACTTTCAGTCAAATTTAACAACGGAATATTCTATTGTGTTTGTAATTCTGTGGCATTAAAAAAAATAATAATAAAAAATGATTTGTCATAGCAGTAATAATAGATACAGCAATGTTAACATTTACTAAATATATACCTGATGCGAAAATCCATGAGTGATTGTGTTCTCGAATTTTTTTTAGGACCATTATTTCATCGTAATAGTAATAATCTTCGCCTTATAATTGCTGAGATTAAAAATGGCGCTGTTAGAAAATAGTGATTGTAAAAATCCAGAAGCATAATTACCGTGAAAACCAGTATCAGCTATGTTGATTATATTGCGACAATATTTATGTTCATCGCTAACAGTGTTGCCAATTAAGCGGAATTCTGAATTCAAAGTATCTACCAGACTTTTGAAATCGTAATTTGTATTTTATTTAATACACGGAAGTCTATCATTATATATGGCGAAAAATATTGTTACAAAATCGTGGTGTATATTTTGAATACAAAAATACGCTTAATTTTCAACACTATCGCTGATACTTGAACTAAAATAGCAATATTGTGAAATATTGAGTTTACATTGGAGATATTTGTAATGAAACGTCAATATTGCAGAAAGTTACTACACATTGTAATCATCTCCAACAAAATGTCAATATTTCAAACGTATTTACTTTACGTTGGAAATAATAATAGTGAAATCGCAAAACTTTTGTTGCCAATATTGCGCAAATATCCGCAAAATCTTAACTTCCCAGTGTTGGAGTAATATGTAGATAAAAAAAAACAATATTAGGTAATAGGTTTTTTTTTTTTTTTTGCATCGAGGAATGTATCTTTTACCAGTAATTTCACTAGGTATTTAACATAGTTTGGTTAACGTTGCTGTACCTATATTATTACTGCAATGTCAAATCTATTTTCACATTTTTTTTTCTTTGAAATGCCACAGTATTACAAACGTAATAGAATATTCCATCGTTACATTTGATTAAAAGGAGGTTTCATTTTTATAACATTTATTTTATGTATTACAAACAAATAAACAATGTAGATTTTGTTAACTTAAGTGAAACTTTTGCTCATTAGAAAGAAAAATTAATATAATGTATGAGGAATACCAAGGCAATCATCCAAGTACAAATAAAATCATGCGTTTTGACACTGTTTTCAGACTCTTAATTTCACATTTATAATATTATTATGATTAAGATACTATCATTAATACATGGCGATAACAACAAAACTAATTGATAGCAAAATAGTACTAAATAAAATTAGTAATTTTTCTTTCTTTTATTCAAGGCTTTTGTATTTTTTTTCAACTCATATAGCCGTTTTAATTCTTTAACCCAAAGAATTAACAACTAAAAAACAGGAATTCTGCTTTTTCAGAATTTAGTGTCGCCCCCGATGAAAAAAAAATATATGTATATAAATATAGATAATACAAAACATATTTCAGATTTAATACTTAAAACACATGCTTCTATTTTATGTAAAATGACGTCATTCAGATCCTCTGAAGAATTCTTCATTTACGATCCAGTCTTAAACAATATCTATAGTAAAGTATTCATATGACGTCACTATCGCTGAATAATACACAAATAAAAAAAAAAAAAAAAAAAAAAAAAAAGAACAGATGTCACCCAAGAAACTCGACCAAAAAAAATGAAAAAAAAAACGGCTATCTAAGGATTCATATGCCTTCATTTGTTTGTGATATAGCTAATTAAATTAAATACAGTTTATAATGGCTCCATGTTTTATCAGAAATCATTCCTTTATATTTTTTCAAAATAGCACGTATTTTAATTAAATTTTTTTAGTACTTATGAGAAAATGGCAACAAATTGATATAATTACTATTTTCCAACTATTTTTTCTTTACTTTCTACAGAAATGGAGTACATGAGTTGCCAAAATGGCGATAAAAACTACAAAAAAAATTAATATCTCAAAAATAAACTGAGGTGCAGTTTTCAAACAATTTGCATTTCAAAGTACATTTTTTCTCAATACGACGGTATAAAAATTGAAAATGTGCGTTGCTTAGAAGTTTAAAAAATTGCAGTAGAGTATTTAACAGTACAATGATACATCTGCTTTGTTTTTCGGCTAGCTTATACAACGGAACGTTATTTTTGGAAACGACACTTTATTTGCTGGGAGAAAGATATAGCATATCGGAGTCTAAAAAAAGACATGTTCTCTTAATAGGGCGCAGAACGACCAAATGTGTTTGATAATAATTCCATGCTGCTTTGAGATAGCAATCGCCTTAAGAATACTTAAGATTTCAGAATATTCAACATTTCATACCAGAAAAATATAGTGAAAAAAAACCAGTTTCAAATCTGAACCGAGTCTGTATTGTAAGTATGCTCGTGGCACGCTTTGAAAACCACTCACTGTCCAATTAATTCAGCCTTTGTTCCTCTTGTTTGAGCTGAATTATTTGAGCGGTAACTGCCTTCATATTGCAACCTTTTTGACGATGTAGTACATCTCTAATATATTCTGTACTCTGTGGGTTTGTATGGATCAAATTTGCGATTGATACGCGTGGTTTGTTTGCGTATAACGACACACTGATGGAGTCGATTGATGCGTTCCTAGCGAAGTATGTGCGAGTATCCGATTATTATCTTCATTCGTAATTGTGATAAGTGTGAAATAAGATTGGAAGTAAGTTTTGTTTAAAGTTGATGTAAGATGATAAAAGTTGATGAAAGATTTGTTGTTGTCTGTTATTACTTAAAGATAATAATTCTGCCATGTAAATTACTTTTTGGTGCCAAATCTTCAAAATATTTTACCTAAAACTACTCTCACAGAAATTGTTGCATAATTACTCTAGGCGGTCTCTGAGATTGAGACAGCTTGATTGAAAGAAGCTTAACAGGTTCTCTGTTCACAGGCCACACATGGGCTACAGACGGCTTGCACAGGACGTCACATGTTCAGAAGAATCTGGCATCACTTCATATGGCGCCCAAATAAAAGGCGAATGTGGTGCTCTCCATTTGACTTATTAAACTTATTAGCACTATACTAATAAAAATAATAAAAATCTAAATTAAACAGAAAGACAACACGTGCTTTTAACGGCAAACGAGGAGTTCTGATGTTCCGTGTGGGTTCCAGATGCAATACCAGATTGGAGCATCAGTCGTTGCTAATAGCAACGTGACGTCAATGCAAGCCGTCTATAACGCTGATAAGACTATGAGTCCACAGCCCGCATATGGGCTGTTCGCCTAGTTGAATTTAATGGATCGTATTAAACTGGACTCATTGTAAATGTCTTATTTCAATCGTGTACCCGGCAGGACAGATACTAAGCTACAAAAAAAGTAATGGGACATGGAAAAAGACTGTATACTCTAAACTCTAGACGTTGGACAGTGAAAATGTTAAAATGATAGATTAAGTAATAGGATATTGTTTTTGTACTAAACTTTATGTGCATGATTTTTATAAACAAAATTCGCTTTTTTAGAAGTCTCTGGCAATAGTAGTAGGGCTCCAAACAAAACAAACTTTCACTTGCGACTGCAGTTAAACTGAAAGTTAAAAATTAAACTGTGAAATTAAAAAAAAAGCAGTGGTCTGTGAGATCATTAACAGCAGTTAAACATTAATAAAATAATTACGCAGTGCATGCACATATATATATATATATATGCGTGTGTACATGCAATATGCACATACGATATATAGATGTATATATATTATATGCATGAAAGCAAAAAGTGCGTTATGTACAATTGGAACTGTTTTTGTTTTGTTAACAAACTTTTTTTTTAAATTAATTTCTGCATAATCTCCCTATTTATGTTTCTGTTTGTTAATTTCAATAAATATTGTAATAAATATTGTAAACATATTTTGATGTAAATAAAAATACCGTAAAGTAAACTTGTTAATTCAAATTTAAATTTAAAGTAGAATAGAAATACTCTTTGATAGAAATACTCTTTGCAAAAATGGTCGGCAGCTTTCAAGCTATTTTCAAATAAATAGTTGATTCAAAATATATTAAAGAAATTTCTCACCAACTACTACAGTAGCTGTCAAGCTATTTAAAAATTAATAGTTAATACACAAAATATACTAAGGCGAATTCTATCAACTGTTTGAAAAGTTTAGTGAGCAACTTAATTGATTATTTAAAAGGAGGAACTTTATATACTGCACCAATCTAATAACGTTACTGGTTTAATTATTTTCTGAGAAAATTCCCTGCTGAGAAATTCTACCTCACTTTATTGTAAGACTTCGAATGGTCTTTCCTGTTACGCTAAGACTGTGAACTTAGTCCACACAGCTCTCATTAATATTGATGCATTCCTGTTGATACCTATGTGAGTATTCAATTATTAGCTTTATTCGTGATTATGTTCAGCGTGAATTAAAGTGTCTCAGGACTCGTAAAGCTTCAAAATTTTCGGAATTTAATTTTTTTTTAGATGTTAAACTTCTATCTTTTATGAACACTTTGATATAATTATTTCTTTGAAATTCTCATTAGAACAGAAGTTATGGCTTTTAAAATTAGACCCGCGCAATAGCTGAAGCGGCATTTCCCAAACTTGGAAGTCATTTCTCTCCAAATGAAGTTTTTGGCCATAACGCGCAGGATATCTCCAAGACTTCTGAATATTTTTTCATTAAATTTTCAAAACATATGTTTCATATTAGTCTGTATAGACTGAACCTAAAATTAAATTTTTATTGTTGCAAATAATATCTTTTTAGATGATTATAGTGTTGAAATTTTCAAAATTTTGTATTAGCTAAATACAACTTTCTATTAAAAATATAAAAATTCTTTAAATACAAATTTATTTAGGTTCCGGGTCATTATTGCAATCTTAAGTATAATTAGGCCCAAAAAATTTCATTCTAGTTTCAAAATTTATTTTATAATCCTGCGCGTAAGCTGTCATACCAATTTTCTGCTCGACAATTGTCTGACAGTTTGGAGCCCCCTATAAATACTAATTCTGCATCTTGCAATTTTTCAAATACATGAAATAAAAGAACGTACTTATATCTGTCATACCAATTAAAATTGTGTTTTTGAATCATATACATTTCAAGATATAAAATGCTGAAAATGACCCTTTTTTACCCGACTGAAAAGAAGGGTTATGTGTTTCACGCGTATCTGTGTATGTGGATTTCTTTATACCCTCGAAACATCCCAACGGATGGATGGATTTTAATGAATGAGGTCTCTATCGATTCGTCTTAACCGTCCGATGGTTATAGGATAGGTTTTGTTTTTATAAATTCAAAATGGCGGCCGTAAACTACAAAATGGCGGTAGAGACGAAAAATTTTTTTTACGTACTCTGTTGAGTGGCATATCATTGGATAGGTCTTTCAAAATGAAGACGATGTTTCATTGACCATTTTGCAGTCAGAAACTCCGTTTAAATATTACACACGCTGGAAGTTGTGTACTTTGGATCTCTACCTTTACTGTAACTCTGACCTTCATAATAGATGTTTATAGCCGTCATCAAAACAGTGTTTGTAGATGGGAACTAATAATTAAACACAACTTAAAACTCATCAATACAAGTAAATAAAAAAAAGGTAAGCAATATAAAAATTAGTTTCATATTGATGAGAAATAATTTATTAGTTCGCTTTTTACGCAGTCGGGTTTTTTGATTTTTTAAACTTAATATATTTATTTTTTTTTTCAATTTTACGAATCCCGAGACCCCTTAAGATTGGATAATTTGTTAAAATACTGTGGTTATCTAAAGATTTGCATTGTTGAAACTAAGATTGGGTAATTTGTTGAAAACCATGTTTATCCAAGGTTTTGCATTATTTAAGAACATTTTTTATTGATTTAAAAGTTTCTTTTTTATCTTTGCATTTATCTTTCTTTTTGTTAATTTTTATAAATATCGTAAATAAAGGTCCAACCAACAACTATTTTTAAAATACAACAAAAAATATTTCCTGTTGTAATAAACTATATGATTCTCCTTAACACATATTCAAAATAGTTCCAGGCCACATTTATTTTTTAAGAATATGATTAACCCGCATGGTTTCAAACAAGATTTTATTCCTTTTTATGGTTTTTAATTACTTTTAAACGTGTTTGTGACATGATTATGTCCACCTTTATCTGTCTGTCCACTCCCACTGATTTGTTTATTATTATTATTGAATACCTACGAAATATAAGGATGTCAATGGCTTAAACTTAAAAACTCAATTGTATAGTTAGAGAGAGGAACTTTATATTCTGCACCAAACTTAACCCTTTGTATCACCGTGTTGCAGATCTGCAACATACCCAAAACGTCATTGTTATTTCAACAGTAAATTTCAAAAGACGATTTTGTTGATTGTTGTTATTCTATTACACTACTATAAACATAATTATTTCATTAAATCCGCAACAAATGTCGATACTGTTTTATTTTTTCGCGCCAAATTTTGATTTATTGCTTGATCAGCTACACGTGATTTTTGCTGAATTAAGTTCTGAAATATAGGAGTTAAAAAAGTCTTCAGACGTCCACAAGTATATTGTTTACAAAGGTGAGTTTAAATTCTTTATTTAAAGACCATTTTCGAGCTAATAAATTTATAATATGTATAAGATAAACGTAAACTTTTGTTTGTTGCAGATCTGCAACAACGCGCCATGTCTTCCCTTGTAATGGATTTTCTAAAACTATCGAAAGAATCTTCTAACGGTTATTTAAGTTGCATTTCTTTCATAACAACAAAATTATTGAAAAGGGGAAACATTAGTCTGTTTTTATATTATTTAATTGCTATAAGGTAAGTTAGGGATCTCCCCCCTCCCTCTCTGTAAAATTAACACCAAGTCCAAAGCTAGCAAAAAAGGGAAAGGTGTCGTAGAAAAAAGAATTCAACAGAAAAAGCATAGAGCGCCTACTAAACATATCCCACCAAAACAAGTGCGCCTAGACGAAATTAGGTACTGGCCATATAGGGCAGAAAAAAGAATACTTTGTAAACACCCCGATTATAAAAACTTTACTTAAACTGTTTGTGAGAAATGTGGTGTGGGACTTCGCTACAACAAAACTAATAGTTGTTTCAAAAATTTTCGTGTAAATTAAAATTTTAAATATATTCAGTTTTTATGCCACTTGGCATCATGTTGCAGATATGCAACAAACCCATTTTTCCAAATAAAATTTTATTTTTCTGTTCTGAATTTTTTTTTTTCCATGCTTAAAATGATGCATTTTAATATCTGTGTAAGAATTTTTCAAATCGGAGTTGATGAGTTACAAAGGGTTAAAAGATTAAAAAGGTTTATTGTTTTACTCAGAAAATACCCTGCTCGGAAATACCATCTACCGTTATGTAGGATTTGCTCTTATAATTACAGTAGAACCTCGATTAATCGAGCTTCGATTAATCGAGGTTTCTGTTAACCGAGCTAATAATAAATACTGTTTTTTTTCCCTTTTTTTGTGAAAGAGCCTTGAAAAAGACCACCCTTTTTAGTTCACTGTCCGTGCTATACAAGTTCTTCTGCCCCCAAAAGCACTTAACTCCCAAGAAACATTGAACCCTGAGAAACAATGCTTTGTGTTCAGTGGCCGTGTGAACTTTCGTAGATTTTTTCAATTTGCTTTTTAAAATTTACCACTAGTAATTGATTTCCTTTTTGAATTTGTTAAGCTGTGAAACATAACTTTATATATATTTATTTTTATTATTTAAAAAACTTTCTATTGTTTTTTATTTTAAGAGATGTTAAATTCGCAAGCACGGCGAGTTTTTATACACAGTTTCTATTAACCGAGATTCCCGATAACCGAGGCACTAACGGTCCCAATTAACTCGGATAATCGAGGTTGCACTCTACTTAAAGATTGATTTGAGTTACAACGACAAATGAATACATCTCTTCACTTTAGAATTTTATAGAATATTTTCTACGAACTTGTACGATGAGTTGACTGTGATAATTCATATAGTACATCAATTACCCAATATATTCGTATACTTGAATTTACCTAGAATTCTGGCTCAAACCCTTCGTTTGGCTTATAACAGATTTCAAACTTTCTTGATAGGATAAAAGTTATCGAAGAGTCCATTTCTTTATCTTTTTAACACTTTCCAACAAAGTTGAAAAGTGTTTATGACTTCGGTTTGTCTGTCCGTGCTCTAACTCTCGTAAGTATACTCGGATCGTTCTGAAATTTTTGGACGTTAGAGACCTCTACCATAGCACGATCCCTATTTCAAATAAAGTTTCTAGCTGTTTAGTTCATTTACAGGGACAGTCAAAAGTTTTCCGTTACATTACGGCCTATGGGAAAAAATCGTTTAAAATGTTTTTTAATGATGTTACATGCTCTCAAACATAATAAAATTGATATGCGTTTATCAAGTGCACTAAAATATGCATTCTGTTGAATATACGGTGAAAAGAATAGTTATTATTCATTTACAGGGCCACACAAAATAATTCCGCTACAGAACGATATAGGGGTGGGGGGGGAATTGTTTGCGGCGTATTTTAATTATGTTAAATTATTTCATGTATAATGAAATTGATATACGTCGCTGAGGTTTACTATAACCTATTTCATCTATAATACGAAGTGCATAGCATTTACCGGGACACACAAAAGATTTCAGATACTATATTGTATCCGAAGTACTGTACAGTAGCGATGATTGCTGGAAATGCATTTTTAATTATGTTATGTACTTTTATGTTTCACTGTATTTATGCATAGTATATGATGTGTATAAGTGTTGTAATTCATATACAGGGCTACACAAAATAATTCGTAATGGTTACTGGGTATGATTGCATGCTTAAAGGTGGTTTTTAAACGAGTTATGCATTTTTACGCGGAACTGCATTTGGTTTACTAAGAAATGTTTGTAGAACATAGATAAAATGATATACAGGGTCACGTAAAGAATTGGATACATGGCCGTCTATAAATGATAATTTCTGGAAATGTGATTTCAGTAGTTTTAAGAGTGTTTTACTTTGAATTAAACTTTAACTAAATAGTGGCGTGTAATAAAGGTACTAGGTTAACTACAGGGCTGTACAAATGTATACAAGTATGTTTTGATCTATTAGTATAAATTGCTGAAAGAGAAATTTCAACCTGTTATGCGTTTTCTTGCTAAACTAAATTTTCCCATTATATAGTATATATATCAACCTACACATCAAATACAGGGCTGTTCAAAAGAATTGCAATACATATTTGGCTATAGACGGTAACTGCAGAAATCAGTTTTTCAAATGTTTCATGTGTTTTCTAAAATGTTTACGTACTTCTCTTATATACCTTATTTCTCTAAATAACGAAGTTTTGTTAAAGCATTCAGGAAGTGTTGGAAAGTGTTTCATAATCTATGCTTAACGCATGATTTTTCTTACTTGTTTAAATCTTCCTTTCACGAGAAGATTGCCTCATAATCATCTTGCGATTTCTTCACGCACCTCGTGTTATGCTTTGTATTTCCCTATAATATCGTATAAATGAACTCTTGAGTTTGTTATGTTGTATTGTTGAGGATATTTGGGAGGATATTTGTTGAGGATCCCACATTTATTAACCTTTAAAAGCATCGTGTAATTCTTTGATAGTTGATATTTTAATGCCCCCATCCAATTTTCTTTTTATTAATTTTAATAAATTTAGGAAATAATTTTTAGTAAAGAAGACAAGATAAAGTAATCTTGATCATTGAACTTTTTATTAATAATTATCCAATTACTATTTCTGAAAATGAAAGACAGCTTCCAAGCTATTTTAAAATAAATAGTTGATTCACAAATATAGTAAGTAAAATTTCCACCAACTACTTGAAAAGTTTAGTGAACAACTTAATTGATTAAAGAGAAGAAATTTATATTCTGCACAAAACTGATAACATTAAACGGGTTTATTGATTTACTCAGAAAATTCCCTACTGAGAATTCCCGTCTAGCTTTACTATAAGATCTTGAAAGGTGAGTGGTGTTGGCGCTAAGACAGTGAACTTAGCCAAACCGGCACTTATTGATGAGTTCCTAGCATAATCTGTATGAGTTTCCTTTTATTAAGCATTTTTTTAAAGACAACATTTTTCTAAAAAGTATATATTGTTCTATTTTATTTCCCCCTTTAACATATTTTTAGAATAATTATTAAATTTGACATTTTTTTAAAAACGTAAATCACGTAAAATAATTTTGATTATTAAAATTTCAATCAAAAATAATCGAAATAGTATTTACAAAAGTAATCCGCACCTATGGAGCTATTTTAATATATCTAGCGAATATTCAAATATATTTAGTAAAACTTCCACCAACTACTTGAAAAGTTTAGTGAACAACTTAAGGGGACCGGGAAAGCCCTATCTCCGCCATGTTAAATTCGCCAACTTTATGTACCTTTTTCTCAGAAATGGTGAAAGATAGAGGACTAGATTTTTTAGAGTAATTAAAATAACATGATTTACGTATTTTAACAGACCATTTTCTTTCTAAGTGAAACTCAAAATTAATTATTAATTATTTATTGAAAGTCAATTTTAAACTAGCATTTTCGGTAAGATTTCACTGCCTAAAATAAATAATTCTCAACAAATCATTAAATCTCTGTGTTAAAGTATACAATATAACATAATATAAGTATTAAATAAAATTCTGAGTTCTTAAGTTTTATATATATTGAAAAAAAGAAACATAAACATGAAAAATCCAAGTTTAGAGAAAAAGTCAATTAAAGATTTAAATGACCATTAAGCTGTGAAGTACTCTTAGAATGAATGAATAATTTCAACACTTATTTTTTTGTATATATAAGCATGTGTGGCACATGGATTGAAAGATAAAAGTTTAAACTATTTAATGATATAAAAAAGTAAAAATCGAATTTTTTGGTTGAATTTTGCTTTCCCGGTCCCCTTAATTGATTATTTAAAGACACGAAATTTACATTCAGCACAAAACTGTTAACATTAAACGGCTTTACTGATTCCCTCCGAAAATTGCCTACTCAGAATATAAGATCTTGTAAGGTGTGTGCTGTTGTCGCTAAGACAGTGAATTTAGGCGACCTAACGCTTATTACTCGTATTTTTATTGATGCATTCCTAGTGCATTGTGTGCGAACATCCGATTGTTAGATTCCTTAATGATTATTTTCAGCGTGAAATAAAATTGGATGATTTGATGAAACACAGGTTATATAAATATTTATAAGTAATCTAAAGATTTACAGGTTTCTAAAGATTTAGTAGTTATGCAAAGATTTGTTTCGTGTGATAAAAATATTTTCTGATTAGAAATCTTAGAAAAAAACACAAATGAAATAAAATGCACCAAATTGCTTACATGTACGTAAACACCATGCCATCTAAAAAATAAATGCGTAAATTAGTTTCACATTCGTATATGTGTAAATTTGTAAAATTACACCTTTGTCATACAATGTGCGTACTTGTCATTAAAATTTACCCGTATTTGTGTGTGTTTATTGGTTTAATGGAAGTGCGTAATTTGTTATACCTTCAAAAGCTCAAATAAGTGTGTAAATGGTAGAAAATGTTACGGAATTACCCGAATTGGTGTGTTAATGTAATTTACAAATTTTGCAAATTATACAAATATCTGTGTATTTTGCATATTACACCGAAATATGTGTAAGAATATTACACAGATATATGCGTAAGAACGGAATATTTCACAGAAGTACGTATGTGTACGAATTTTACACAACTATATACGTAAGAACAGAATATTACACAGGATTATGTGTAATAATGTTACGCAGAAATATGTGTAAGAACAGAATATTGTACAGAAATACGTGTACTTATGTGACAAATGGTTATTCTGAAATTGACACAACAGGGCGTGTATTTTGAAATTTACATGCTTTCTCACACTTATAGGCAAATAATTTTTGTATCATCAGCATAACTGTTATAAATATACACATTTATTTTTTAGAGTGTATAAAAATATTAAACAATAATATATTAAAAATCCATTAAAATTCATTTTAAAGCATTTTAAATATCATTTAATGTATGTTTAACATTTTAATACGATATGTAATCACCTGTAATCAATTTAGTACATTTTAGTTACTTTAAAATGGAAAAAGTGGTGTTTTGTCACTATTTTTAGTTTATTGTGGCAAAACAAGACATAAATTATGTACGTCAAACGTGGCAAATGAGATTCGTTCATACTGTTCATACTATATCTAGTTTTATAAATATTCAGAACTCGGTGCAATAGCTGTTGCACTCGTATGCAAAAACGCATGAACGCAAAATTTATTACGATTCCATATACTAAATTAAGTAATACAGAAATACTAGGACTCCATCTTAAATAGGACGTCATCACCATGGCAACCTGGAATCATGACCTATCATGGGATATCATTGAATGAATGACATAGGATAGGATGTAATAGAATGAAGAGAACATTTATTGATATCTTTTCAAGTTTTGATTCGATTTTCATAAAATTGGAAATGACTCGACAAAATTCTGCAACAATTATAGTAATATATATAACGGCGCAAAGTGTATAACGCTTCCAGAGTGAACTCATCCGAATCTTGATAATCTTTCGTTAAAATCAGCCATTTTATTTCGGCCATGTTAGGCTTAAGCATTCCGATGCCGTATTATAAGTCGAACAACTGCCTTGTTTAATCTACGTTGGATAACATATATCCTTCTTCAGTTTTTTAAAACCTTCAAAAATTATAAAATCATCATATATATTAAAACGCAGAGGTAAAATTTTAAGTAGACCCATTTCGGGACATCTGCACATGCATCAACCTTGTTCAATTTAGAAGGATTGGAAAGGAGTTATCGGTGGCTCAGCGGTCTAAAGCAGCAGTTTGAAACGCCGATATTTTGTAGTGGATAGCAGGTTCGAACCCAACGCCCGGCAAAATGATTTCTGTAATATTTTTCACGATAAGTTATTTCAATAATGACATATTTTATTAGGAGAAGAAGTTATATGATTTTTATTCTATTGTTACTATTTGAATGCTTTATAATTAAATAAAATTTAAAGCTGAACAATATTTAAAATAATAATAATAATAATAATAATTTTATATTTAAAATATTTAAGCTAAAATATTTTTAATGTAATTATCAATTAAATAAATTGAGCTGATCTACAATTTTTGTTATATCTTCTGACCATTATCAAGAATATATGTGTGTGTGTGTGTCAGAAAGAAAACTTTGCCTTCCTTTTTCTTAAAAAAGGAAAACGGAAAAGAAGAAAGATATTCATATAAGAACTATTAAAAAAATGACCTTGATATCCATTGTTTAATATTTAAAAAATGTATAAAAATGTAAAATAAAATTCAAGTAATAAAAATTATATGTTGCACCAAGTTTCAAATTTGGGCTTTTAGAGAATGAGACTGATAAAAATAAAATTCCTGGCAGCTTTTAATGGTCATGTAGTTAAAAAATCATAATAAATAAATAAAAATAAACGTTCATTTTTTCGGAAAAATGAGACCATAGTTAATAAAAATAAATGCTCTACCCACTATTTTTGGTTAAATTTCTGGTAAAAAGAAGCATAATTGGTTGTAAATTATAAAGTTAAAATTCTGTGATTTCATTGAATAGGTTTGGCTGACTGTACCCTCTATCGCTTTAAAGAAATAGGAATCAGTTATGCAATATAGAAATTTGTCACAATTTCAATAATTTAAAAGCAATTCATTAAAAAATCAAGAATTTTTCTAATGAAACATTCAAGTTATTTACCGTCAAATCTTGACGGGTACCATCTAGTGTATTAAATATTTTCGTATAATATTAAATTTCAAACCATTCGGTTGGGTAGTTTTTGCGCTGTTATATGCGGACAGGTATACAGACAGACGGATGGACCAGACGAGGACTATAGATGCTACGTATTTATATAATTATGAACGCACCTAAACAATGAGTTAATTATATGATTGAAGATAATCCATGGTCTTCTACTATCTGTTAAATTACTACTTGAAACTAGTCGGATGTATCAATCCCAAAACTTTCTCCCATCTCATACATGTTAATACTTGAAAATTCGCTATCACACTGCCAAAATTAAACGGCAATCTATGCCCATCATGAGGATTCTAAAGATATGAAATTCCGTGCATTAGTTCTTGAGATATGGCTATCTCTGAAATCGTGTAAATCCTGCAAAAGTCAGCCTAGCAGCGCCACTTATTGGGTACTTTACACCAAAACCATCAAGCAACCACGTATGCCAAAGTCTAACTGAATCTGAAGTTTGGGGAAAATCCGTTCATTAGTTTTTGAGATAGAGTTATTGCGAAAATCATGAAAATTCCACCATAGCAGCGCCACCTATTGTACGATTAACACCAAAACCTAATCAGCAACAACTTGTGATAACATCTAACTAAATCTGAAGTTAGATGAAAATTCGTGCATTAGTTTTTGAGATAGAGCTATTGCGAGAATCATGCAAAATGCAGCACAACAGCGCCACCTGTTGAACGATTTACACCAACACGTAATCAGCATCAAGTCATATCAAGGACAAACTGAATCTGAAGTTTCATAAAAATCCATGCATTAGTTCTTGAGATAGAGCTATTGCGGAAATCGTAAAAAAATGCAGCATAGCAGCGCCACCTGTTGAGCGATTTACACCAACACGTAATAAGCATCAAGGCATATCAAGGACTAACATAATCTGAAGTTTCATGAAAAAAACTAATTCTCACAAAGATTTTAATTGATAAAGGAGGCATTTGACAGTAAACGCAAATAAACATTTGGAACTTAACAGCTCATTTTCTCAAAATGATGATTGTGTCACTTACCACCTTTATCATCTGACTTCTTCAAATATATTAAGGAAAATTTCCACCAACTCCTTGAGAAGTTTAGTCAACAGCTTAATTGATTACACTTAGATATGAGGAACAATGACAGAGGAACACAAAATTGATAACATTAAACGGGTTTATTGATTTCTCCAGAAAATTATCTGGTGAGAAACTGTGTCTAGCTTTATTATAAGATTTTGAATGGTCTGTCTTGTTGACGCTAAGACGATGAACTTACACGACCTCGAACTCATTATCTCCATTTATGCATTCCTGGTGAATTCGGTGGGAGTATCCGATTATTTGCTTCATTCATGGTTACGTTACTTTCCCAACTATTCAGCTTGAACTGAGATGAGATGATTTGTTGAAAGACTGTGGTTATCTAACAGTTTGAATTATGTGAAGGAAAATATTTTCTAGCGTTGTAACTTATTTCATGCGTATTAATAAATGCCTAGCTCGTTATATTCTTCTTTTTTAGGGTTTCGTTCATCTGACGAAACCCTATTCGTCTCGCTCCTCTGTCTGTCTGTCTGTCTGTCTGTCCGTCTGTCCGTCACAGAGCCCGTTCTCAGAAACTACACATGTTGGAGATTTGAAATTTTGCATACTTATAGATGACCACCACACATCATACGACAAATCATAAAATTTTGAAAAAGTCGTATATTTAACCCTTTGGGCTCCCACATGTGTATTTTAAACAATTCTTTCTAAGTGAGTCCCTAATTAGGTTGCAGGCATGAAATTTTGCGTACTTATAGATGGACACCTCAGATCAAACGACAAATCATAAAATTTTGATAAAGTCATTCATTTAACCCTTTGGGCTCCCACATGTGTATATTAAACAATTCTTTCTATGTGAACCTCTAATTAGATTGGAGGCGTGAAATTTTGCATACTTATAGCTGAATACCTCACATCAAAGGACAAATCATAAAATTTTGAAAAAGTCGTACATTTAACCCTTTGGGCTCCCCCATGTGTATTTCAAACAATTCTTTCTATGTGAACCTCTCATCAGATTGGAGGTGTGAAATTTTGCATACTTATAGCTGAATACCTCACATCAAACGACAAATCATAAAATTTTGAAAAAGTCGTACATTTAACCCTTTGGGCTCCCACATTTGTATTGTAAACAATTCTTTCTAAGTGCGTCCCTAATTAGGTTGCAGGCGTGAAATTTTGCGTACTTATAGATGGACACCTGAGATCAAACAACAAATCATAAAATTTTGAAAAAGTCATACATTTAACCCTTTGGGCTCCCACATGTGTATTTTAAACAATTCTTTCTATGTGATCCTCTAATTAGATTGGAGGTGTGAAATTTTGCATTACTTATAGCTGAATACCTCACATCAAACGACAAATCATAAAATTTTTAAAAAGTCGTACATTTAACCCTTTGGGCTCCCACATTTGTATTTTAAACAATTCTTTCTATGTGAACCTCTAATTAGATTGGAGGCATGAAATTTTGCATACTTATAGCTGAATACCTCGCATCAAAGGACAAATCATAAAATTTTGAAAAAGTCGTACATTTAACCCTTTGGGCTCCCCCATGTGTATTTCAAAAAATTCTTTTTATGTGAGCCTCTAATTAGGTTGGAGGAGTGAAATTTTACAAACTTATAGCTGAACACCTCACATCAAACGACAAACTATAAAATTTTGAAAAAAGTCGTACATTTAACCCTTTCATCTCCCACATGTGTATTTTAAACAATTCTTTCTAAGTGAACCCTAATTAGGTTGGAGGAGTGAAATATCGCATACTTATAGCTGAATACCTCACATCAAACGACAAATCATTAAATTTTCAAAAAGTTGAATATTTAACCCTTTGGGCTCCCACGTGTGTATTCTAAACAATTCTTTTTAAGTGAGCCCCTAATTAGGTTGCAGGCATGAAATTTTGCGTACTTATAGATGGACACATCAGATCAAACAACAAATCATAAAATTTTGAAAAAGTCATACATTTAACCCTTTGGGCTCCCACATGTGTATTTTAAACAATTCTTTCTATGTGAACCTCTAATTACATTGGAGGCGTGAAAATTTGCAAACTTATAGCTGAATACCTCACATCAAAGGACAAATCATAAAATTTTGAAAAAGTCATACATTTAACCCTTTGGGCTCCCACATGTGTATTTTAAACAATTCTTTCTATGTGAACCTCTAATTAGATTGGAGGCGTGAAATTTTGCATACTTATAGCTGAATACCTCGCATCAAAGGACAAATCATAAAATTTTGAAAAAGTCGTACATTTAACCCTTTGGGCTCCCCCATGTGTATTTCAAAAAAATTTTTTATGTGAGCCTCTAATTAGGTTGGAGGCGTGAAATTTTACAAACTTATAGCTGAACACCTCACATCAAACGACAAACTATAAAATTTTGAAAAAAGTCGTACATTTAACCCTTTGATCTCCCACATGTGTATTTTAAACAATTCTTTCTAAGTGAACCCTAATTAGGTTGGAGGAGTGAAATATCGCATACTTATAGCTGAATACCTCACATCAAACGACAAATCATTAAATTTTCAAAAAGTTGAATATTTAACCCTTTGGGCTCCCACGTGTGTATTCTAAACAATTCTTTTTAAGTGAGCCCCTAATTAGGTTGCAGGCATGAAATTTTGCGTACTTATAGATGGACACTTCAGATCAAACGACAAATCATAAAATTTTGAAAAAGTCATACATTTAACCCTTTGGGCTCCCACATGTGTATTTTAAACAATTCTTTCTATGTGAACCTCTAATTACATTAGAGGCGTGAAAATTTGCAAACTTATAGCTGAATACCTCACATCAAAGGACAAATCATGAAATTTTGAAAAAGTCATACATTTAACCCTTTAGGCTCCCACATGTGTATTTTAAACAATTCTTTCTATGTGACACCTATTTACGTTTGAGGTGTGAAATTTGGCATACTTATAGCTGAACAGTTCACATCAAATGACAAACCATAAAATTTGGAAAAGTCGTACACTTAAACCCTTGGGCTCCCACATGTGTATTTTAAACAATTCTTTCTAAGTGAGCTCCTAATTAGGTTGGAGGCGTGAAATTTTGCATACTTATAGCTGAGCACCTCGCATCAACCGACAAATAATAAAATTTTCAAAAAGTCGTACATTTAACCCTTTGATCTCCAACATGTGTATTTTAAACAATTGTTTCTAAGTGAGCTCCTAATTAGGTTGGAGGCGTGAAATTTTACAAACTTATAGCTGACCACCTCTCATCAGACGACAAACTATAAAATTTTGAAAAAAGTCGTACATTTAACCCTTTGGGCTCCCACATGTGTATTTTAAACAATTCTTTCTAAGTGAACCCTAATTAGGTTGGAGGAGTGAAATATTGCATACTTATAGCTGAATACCTCACATCAAACGACAAATCATAAAATTTTCAAAAAGTTGTATATTTAACCCTTTGGGCTCCCACATATGTATTTTAAACAATTCTTTCTAAGTGAACCCTAATTAGGTTGGAGGCGTGAAATTTTGCATACTTAGTTGAATACCTCACATGAAACGACAAATCATAAATTTTCAAAAACTCGTACATTTAACCCTTTGGGCTCCCACAAGTGTATTTTAAAGAATTCTTTCTAAGTGAGCCCCTATTTAGGTTGGAGGTGTGAAATTTTGCATAATTATAGCTGAATACCCCACATCAAACGACAAATCATAAATTTTCAAAAAGTCGTACATTTAACCCTTTGAGCTCCCACAAGTGTATTTTAAACAATTATTTCTAAGTGAGCCCCTAATTAGGTTGGAGGCGTGAAATTCTGCGTACTTATAGATGGACACCTCAGATCAAACGACAAATCATGAAATTTTGAAAAAGTCATTCATTTAACCCTTTGGGATCCCACATGTATATTTTAATCAATTCTTTCTAAGTGAACCCTAATTAGGTTGGAGGAGTGAAATATTGCATACTTATAGCTGAATACCTCACATCAAACGACAAATCATAAAATTTTCAAAAAGTTGTATATTTAACCCTTTGGGCTCCCACATATGTATTTTAAACAATTCTTTCTAAGTGAACCCTAATTAGGTTGGAGGCGTGAAATTTTGCATACTTATAGTTGAATACCTCACATGAAACGACAAATCATAAATTTTCAAAAACTCGTACATTTAACCCTTTGGGCTCCCACAAGTGTATTTTAAAGAATTCTTTCTAAGTGAGCCCCTAATTAGGTTGGAGGCGTGAAATTCTGCGTACTTATAGATGGACACCTCAGATCAAACGACAAATCATGAAATTTTGAAAAAGTCATTCATTTAACCCTTTGGGCTCCCACATGTGTATTTTAAACAATTCTTTCTATGTGAACCTCTAATTAGATTGGAGGTGTGAAATTTTGCATACTTATAGCTGAATACCTCACATCAAACGACAAATCTTAAAATTTTGAAAAAGTTGTACATTTAACCCTTTGGGCTCCCCCATGTGTATTTCAAACAATTCTTTCTATGTGAGCCTCTAATTAGGTTGGAGGCGTGAAATTTTACAAACTTATAGCTGAACACCTCACATCAAACGACAAACTATAAAATTTTGAAAAATTCGTACATTTAACCTTTTGGGCTCGCACATGTGTACTTTAAACAATTCTTTCTAAGTGACACCCTATTTACGTTGGAGGTGTGAAATTTGGCATACTTATAGCTGAACACTTCACATCAAATGACAAACCATAAAATTTTGAAAAGTCGTACATTTAACCCCTTGGGCTCCCACATGTGTATTTTAAACAATTCTTTCTAAGTGAGCTCCTAATTAGGTTGGAGGCGTGAAATTTTGCATACTTATAGCTGAGAACCTCGCATCAAACGACAAATAATAAAATTTTCAAAAAGTCGTACATTTAACTCTTTGATCTCCAACATGTGTATTTTAAACAATTGTTTCTAAGTGAGCCCCTAATTAGGTTGGAGGCGTGAAATTCTGCATACTTATAGCTGAGCATCACACATCAAACGGCAAATCATAAAATTTTGAAAAAATCGTACATTTAAGCTTTTGGGTTCCTACATGTCTATTTTAAACAATTCTTTCTAAGTGACACTCTATTTAGGTTGGAGGCGTGAAATTTTGCATACTAGCTGAACACCATCATGCGACAAATCATAAAAATTTGAAAAAGTCGTACATTTAACCCTTTGGGCTCCCACATGTGTGTTTTAAGCAATTCTTCCTAACTGAGCCCTTTATTAAATTGAAGATTTGAAATTTTGCATGCTTATTATAGCAGAACACCTGAGGCCAGGCGACAAATTATAAAATCTTGAAAAAGTCTTACGTTTAACCCTTTGAGATACCACATATGTATTTTAAGCAATTCTTTCTAAGAGTTGTTCTAATTCGTTCTAAGTTGGAGACATGAATTTTTTCATACGTATAGCTGAATACCTCAGACCACACGACAAATCATAAAATTTTCAAAAAGTCTTATATTATTTACTTCTCCGTGCTCTAACTTGTATATTTTAAGCAATTTTTCTAACCTCCGCCCTTTTCACCCGGGGAGCACTTTTCCAACTTTTGCCGACACCCCTTTGACCATACTTTCATATTATGCACCATAGCCTTACACATTTGAGTTCCACTTTTTACCGCCAGGGGCGCTTACTTATCTCGTGTGCTATGGGCCCAATCCCTTCGACTAATATATATACGGATAGTATGTAAAACGGAGTTTCGTTCGGATAGAGATTTGTTTAGAATAGAGTGCGCCCCTGGTTGCGAAATGTGGATCTAACAGATTTTTCAAAAGGATAAAGTGTTTTGAAAGGAATATTAAACGAAACCCTCTGTGCGATCTGTGATCACACTTAACCACTTGTTTCCAAATGTGTTTTGATGAAATTTGATTAACCCCTTAACCCTTTAAGACCTGAAGAGTTTTGGTAGAAATTAAAAGTCTTGGTTATTAACTCTAATTAATAGGATCATATTTGACAGAAAAAAATATTTAAAAAAAATTCCAATGTCAGGTTACGTCAAGGGGGGGGGGGGGGGGGGCGTGTGGGATCCACACAATTGTGTGGTGCAGGCTCGTATTTAAATCACAGAAAAAGAGGATTTATTTTTCTTTTTCCTTAAGATCACCTATACTATTCTATACTGTTTGTTGTGTAGGTAAGGACTTAAAGGATTATAAATTTTTCCCGAACCCCACTCGGGCAAGAAGTATTTCCTTATTTTGTTACAAAAAACATTTGGACACTAATTATAATTTATGCTTTATTAATTGCCGGACATTTTTCGAGGCAGATATTTTAGTACGGTAAAAGCGGTGTTTTGTCCCTATTTTTAGTTTATTGTGACAAAACAAGTCGGAAATTGTACATCAAAATGGGCAAATGATATGCGTTCGTACTATAACTAGTTTTATAAATATTCAGATCTTGGTGCAATAGCTGTTGCACTCATGCGAAAATGCATGAATAAGAAATTTATGACGATTATATATATTAAATTCAGTAATACGGAAATAATACGACTCCATCTTAAATAGGACGTCATCATCATGGCAATGTAGAATCATGACCTAGCCTGTGATATTATTGAAATAATTACGTATGATAAGATTTAATAGAATGAAGAAAACTTTTATTAATATATTTTTAAGTTTTGATTTGATTTTCATGAAATTTGAAATGACTCGACAAAATTCTGAAATGAATATATATATATATATATATTAAATTTCAAACAATTTGGTTGGATAATTTTTGCGCTGTTATATGCGGACAGGCAGACGAACGGACCAGCGGCGACAATAGGTGCTACGTATTTATATTTCCAACACAATTAAAGGTATTTTTATTATTTCAATCTGTTTTTCTTCCTCTATCCAACTGTCTTTAGCTCTATAATTTTCTTAATGGATAATGTTTTACAAAAATTAATTGTGCTAATGTGGTAAGCAATAATATGTTTCTCGTTGAAAGTTGTAATTGATATATATGCAATTAAAGTAAAAATCACTTCGCATGGAACACTTTAATCATTTTCATTGGTTACAGGTGGAATTTCAAAATTACGTAAATTAAAACTTTGATTGGATTTAAATCATACTAAAAGTAATTTAAGGGGAATGTAAATTTATCCAAGAAACTGTAAATCAATCACTGATTTTTTAACTTTTTTTAATTGATTTTTTTTATAAACTTTGCTGACTTTTAAAGTCTTCCGACACTTCAAACTTTTGTTTGAAAACATTTCTGATTTAAATTTGCTGTTTCTGGAATTAGATAACATTAGGAAACTTCTGGGCTCGTGAAAAAATAAAAGCATTCTTCATATTTGTGATGCGTAATATGTTTTTTTTTTTTACATTTTTCTTTCTTATGAAGGAATTTTTTTTATATATAACGGATGCATAAAAAGTTATTAATTTCTTTATATACTGTTATAATCTGAATGTATTTTAATGACGTAATATCTTTTTGAAACTCGATGAAATTCTACTGTATTAATGAAAAGGATTTACACGGGGTGTTTCATAAAAAAATTCTGGAAGTTTTAAATACAATAATCCATTAGAGATAAAAAAAAAAAAAATAAACAAAAAATTAAATAAGCAACATGTTTATCAGGTAGTTGAAATTGTTTTATGCAGTAATTAAAAAAAAAGTTAAAGGTTTTGTTAATAGATGGCGATGGCTGTTGTTAAATGTAAAAATTCTCAAAATAATTTCATTTTTTTCAAAACCCAACCTTTTTTGACGTCTCATTGCTTATATGGAACAAACAGTAAAAACTGATTTTTCATGCAGTTTGAAAAAGCGCTGTGCCATCTATTGAAAAAAATTCGAACTATTTTTTAAATTACTGAATACAAGATGCATGAGCTCTCTGATAAACCTGTCTCTTATTTATTCTTTGCATTTATTATTGTTAATGAATTACGGATTGATTTTTGAAATTTAGATGTCCTTTATGAAATAGCCTGCACTTATGGCATTATTCTTTGTTCATTTTATACTTTGTTTGGTTAAGGTCCTATCCAAATTAGATAGATGGGATCGGATTTTTCTAAGTGAAAGTGACCCGAATTATCACTCTCACACTAGAAAAATCCTGAAAACCTTGCACATTCACACGTCTAGATTGTGGTGGTATCAAACCTGCACCATCGGCTCAAGCTTAAGCTTCTCATTTTGCGGAGAGTATGCTAACCAGTGAGCGGAGCCTGCCCCTTTCCGATTAGAAATATTTACCCATGTTTTGATATTTCATTTATTCACTTCATTAAGTACTTCTCAAGTGAATCAATATTGTCTTCTGCGAAGAATAAGTACACAACAATTACCCTTTAAACGAGCTGTATTTTTTTTTTTTTTTTTTTTTTTTTTTTTTTTTTTGTGAAAATTATTCCATGCTAGGATTTGAACCAGGGACATTTGACCAGCTGCCAATGCTCTGCCAACGGAGCTATCCTGCAGAAATCTGGTGCGCACAATTCCCTCAGACAACATATTAATAATGTCATCTTGTTTTTGTTTTTTTTATATCTGAAACAGCTCAACTATATAAATAGCAGGTAATGGAAATCCATGTAAACTTTATATATCATGATTTTAATAATAACAATAATAATAATAAATAATAATTTTAATAATAATAATAACAACATTTAAAAATATTGATTTTAATAATAATAATAAATAAATAAATGATGATGAGGATGATTATCATTTATTTACCAATTAGAATAATTGTGTTGAATTAATGTAGTGTATTTACGCAACCGATGTTTCCTTGGAGTTCATTACCTGGGATTTATTCTGTTGATATCTTTCAGATAACAGACCAGATGTCATTATCAAAAGGTTGTCTGAGTGAATTGTGTCGGCCAGATTATTCCAGAATAGCTCATGTCAGAGCATTGGCACCTTAAGCCAAAAGTCCTTGGTTCAAACCCTAGTCTGGGCACTTTTTCACTCAACTGGAAAATTACAATTCGTATGTTTGTTTTTTTTGTTTTGTTTTTTTATCAATTAGAATTATTGTGTTAAATTAATATAGTAGAATTATTCTTCAGACGGGAGTGAAATTCTGTTCCATAGCATAAAGGTTAGTCTGTGCTGTGCACTTTGATGTGAGAATTACTTATTACGTAAATAGTCAAAAAACAAATATACATAAATTATGTAATTACTAAAAATAATTAATGAATTACTACTACTTGTATTAACTAATTATTATAAATAAAATTTTATTTCATCATATAAGAGGTTTCCATCGTGCATAAAAGATTAAATATTTTCTTAAGAAGATTTATTTTCCAATTATGAATACGGGTGTGACTAAGACTTTTATTACAAATCATTATTATGCTCAAAAGCTCTGAATATTTCATTAATAAAATTATCATTTCTCACAAATCTTATATATATATTTAGTCCTATTAAAATTCAATGGTGAATTTGAAAAGCGGTCATCTGGAATCTTGACTGTTTTAATTTTCCGTTTTTCATACGGGTGGTTTTTAGGTAGATTTCGTATGAAATACTACCTATTACATTCTCCCCTATATTGGAATTTCTGAAAAATTTTTGCAGATCTACACCGATCATGACCCCTAGAACACAAAACCACCACCAGTAAAAAACTTTATCTATCTATCTATCTATCTATCTATTCATATATATCACTTTCTTCTGGACACGATAACTTCCAGAGTTTTGCACAAATCTCTTCCAAACTGATACATAAAATCAAGGGGCATAAAATCTCGGTCAAGTTCGTTAATGGGTAAAATCGGGCCAAGGAGATGGAAATAGGGAGGGGTTTTGTGAAAACCGAAAAAAACCCATAACTTCTTAATTTTTGTACATATCAAATCAGTTTAAAGTTTTTATTACTTCTCAAAATAGGGCCAAAAATTTATGTATGACAGATTTTTGATCAACTTAAAAATGGGCTCAAGGGGTGCAAAAAATAGGGTTTTTGGGAGAAAAAAAATCACAACTTCGTCAATTCTCAATATATCAAATCCAATTAATTTTATTATGAATCTCCTTAATATTATCTACGACTTTTATATTCACAAATTTTTGATAGGACCAATTCGTAACGCAAAAAAAAAAAAAAAAAAAAAAAAAATTAAAAACGAAAACAAAAAGCGGGGGTTGAAGAAGAAAAAAAAATCCATAACTCCGTCAATTCACAAGATATAAAATCCCCATGAATATATCATATATCTTCTTAATATTGTCTACAAATTATACATTAATATTGTCTACACTTATATAGACAAGTTTTTGATAGGAACAATTCTTACAGAAAAAAAAAAAAATTAAATACATAGCGGTTGAAGAAAAAAAATCATCTTATTAAGGTTGTATTCAAATCCAAACTGCTTATTTTCTTACTCATTTTTAAATTCATTTTTGCTCTCAAACGCATACAATTGGTAGATTCTCTTTTTCAGAAACTATATACTGTACCGTAATGATCGATTTTTTGATAGAGGCAGAATATATTTCAAAAAAGGATGTCAAAGTGAGCATTTTTAACAGAATTTCCCGAACCGATTGTGTTAGAAACGAAAAATATTGTCTTACTGAGAAAATACTTGTTCATAAATCAAGTTTTAATCAACTGAACGAAAAATAAAAACACAGGTCGCTTATAAATCTCTTCAAAAATCACGTCAGCAAGTTTCATATTTTTTCTATTAAAAATGAATCTGAAAATGTGCCAGAAAATTTCGAGTTGTTGAGCATGGAAAAGTACTTTTTTGAATACCTCCTTAACATGATTCTGATAAAGCCAGCTATTATATAAAAATGAAATAAAACTCGTCAAAAGCGGCCAGATAAAATTGTTAAAGTGGATAAATCTCTAATCATGATTTATTTATTTATTTTTTTTTTTTTTTTTTGGTGAAATTAGTATACTTAACTTCGAAATCTACCTCCGCCTGTAGGCCCGGCAGGGATTTTTTCTATGTAGTTTGACCTTATAAGAACATTCTATCAATGATAACCAAAGGGGAAAAAATCTCCAGAGAAACGTATTTATATGTGGGATTTGTTTTTAAAAGAGGTTGTATGGGAAAAATGGAGTTTTCTAAAGTTTTTCGGAATGTTAAATTTTCAGTGGGTTCTTTTTTTTTAAAAAATTCTCTATTCAATTGGAAAAAAGCAAGCTGATTTGTTTCTATTTTCATGAAGTCACGCTGAAAACAAATGACGTCAAGAGAAACATTTATTTATTTACATATTTGATGAAGTACTACGTGTTTATTGCGCATTCATATTAATTTATGGTTGCTTTATATATTTTTGGAACTTTTTGAAACTTAAAAAATTATTATAAGTGGGTGTATTTATTTAAATAATAAAAATCTAAGGTTTTTTTTTTTTTTTTTTTTTTTTTTTGTACGAAAGTTTGCATTAAAAGAAAATTTCATTAAAGAATTTCAAAGTGAAACTTAACAAATATTTCTTAGGAAAATATTGTACTATGAAATTCTAAATAATTAAATGTGCAAGAAAATATTTTAATATGATTTATATTTTCAAATTTATAAAATTTAACATTTTTTTACGTGTGAAAAGTGCAAATTCATTCAATATGAATAGATTATTATTCAAAATAAAAACGAAGAGAATGTTATTAATAAAAAAAAAAAACTAGAAAAGATGATTCTTATTCAAAGGAGAAGGTTATTATTTAAAAAGAGAAGATTAGTATTAAAAATAAATTAGAAGAGATTATTACTCAAAAAGAGAAAGTTTTTATTCAAAAAGGTAAAATTATTATTCAAAAATATAACATTATTATTCAAAATAAAAAAAGAGAAGAGTAATGTTGAAAAAGATAAAATTGTTATTCAAAATAAATTAGAAAAACAGATTATTATTCAAAAAGAGAAAGTTATAATTCAAAAAGAAAATATTATTATTCAAAAAAATAAGATTGTTATTCAAAAAAAAAAGGGGGGGGGGAAAGAAAGAAAAGAAATGATTATTATGGAAAAAAAGAAGATTATTATTCATAAACAGCGTAAAAATTGGCAGCTACGCAAACACAGGTGTACTCATGACCGGACATTAATGTGCTAAGAAAAGGTGTATTTTGACGTATGTGTGAACAGCTGTATGTATTAAAACATTAACGTATTAAAGTATATTTATTAATAACTATTTTTATTATTAATTTAATTCCATTCTCGCGGTCCAAAAGTAATTGAAAGAATAACTCACATTAACGTAATATAATAGATAAAACTCTTTAACTACTTTTTATATCACTTAAACTACCATATAATACATAAATAGTTACGATGATAAGCACCTATTACGTATACGAGTATTCACTTGTACTCGTATTTAACTATTATCGTGATCAATTTCTATAGGAACATTTTCGAAAAAACTTTTTTGTTGCCTTATAATTGAATAGTTTATCAAATGTTTAATGTATCTCTTGCGGTTGTTTGTCGATAGAAAATATATATTTCCGAATTATTTATTAGATTACAGAAAATGTTAATATCGATATCTTTTTCTCGTCATGTTTGAGCGAACAGACCAAAAGTGCCTATGAAAAAAAATTCTTAGATGAATTTTTTAAACATAGAATGTAAAGGTTTATAATTTTATTGCAATTGGAGAAAAATGGTGTATCAGAACAAAATATTTTTAAGTCGAAGAGGAAGTATTGTTAAAACTTATTAATTTAGAATCGAATTTTTTGATATGCATAACTGAAGTAAATTTAACAATATGGAAAAAATAATGGGAAACAGGTCATAGTTTCATTCTAAAAGTTGCAGAGTACAGCATTTGGTGCTGTTTGCACCAAAGTACCTTGTACAGTAATATCTCCGATACCAGGGCCGGCGCAAGCATCGAGCTGCCTAAGGGCCCCGCTCCAGTTTGAGAACTGTTAGGGGCCTCCGAATGTCTCTTTTTGAATTGTATATATACAATTCAAAATAACGTTAATCTATGTAAAACAACCATCTACTCTAACCATCATAGACATCTATAGGCCTCATCAAAACAGTGTTTATAGATAGGAACTAACAATTAAACAAAACTTAAAAGTCATCAATACAAGTAAATAAAAAAATAGGTAAGTACTATAAAAAATAATTTCACATTGATGAGAAATAATTAATTAGTTCGTTTTTTACGCAGTCGTTTTTTTTTTTTTTTTTTTTTTTTTTTTGATTTTTTAAACTTAATTATTATTTCAGTGAATGTTTTCACTAACGAAAGTTTTTTTCTCCGTTTATGCCTCGGAAAACGAGATTGAATTCCGCTAGCGACTGTTAATTGGATGAGCTCATTAATATACTAAAGCAAAGGCTTTGCATTTTAATTGAAAGAAAAATCCTGTTTTGGTTAACTCATATTCCATCTAACCAATAGTGATTACGGAATGAATTATTGTTTTCAGTTCATTTGATTTATCAAATTCCTTTGTCATAAATATAAATTTACAATGTTCAATTGGAAAAATCCAAAGCCCCCTAAATAAGAGAGAAAACCATGACACGCATTGTTCTGACGCCACACGAAGCAGGGAAAAAAAAATCGAACAACTTGCATGTTTCGATTTCGTTGGTTCGTGAAATTATTAATTATCATTTACTTATAATAATTAATATTAATTATTATTCACTAATAATAATTAACCCACCCTCTTACATGTCCGCAGCCAAATTTCCAATCCACTGAGTACAAAATCAACACCTGTTGTTCAATATATACCCAAGTCTAATAAGGATCTACTTACGTGAAAATCGAACAGATAATTAAGTTTGATTAAATTACGTGCATTAGTTTTTGAGATATAGTTTTTTTCGAAAATCGTGAAAAATTTAGCATAGCAGCGCCACCTGTTGTACGATTTACACCAAAACCTAATCAGCAACAGCTTACGTCAATGTCTTACTGAATCTGAAGTTTGATGAAAATCCCTACATTAGTTCTTGAGATAAAGCTATTTCAGAAATCGTACAAAATGCAGCACAGCAGCACCACCTGTCAGGCGATATACACCAAAAACTAATCAGCACCAGTTTATATCAAGGTCTTACTGTCTCTAAAGTTTTGTGAAATTCCGTGCATTAGTTCTTGCGATAGAGTGCCCACAAATGTTTTGTTACATATAGACAGGCTCACAGACTCGCAGACAGAGGGACAAACAGACTCACGGAGAGGCATTTTCTAAAAATCATCAAATCGTTTTCAGAGCTTTCTAAAATCTTTAAATCCATCAAAAACCAAAAATCGAAAATTTTCACGAATCCAGTACTTTCTTCGTGTAAAGATAGAAGAAAGTAAAAATACAAAAGAGAAGAAATTTACAGAAAAAAACGTAATGTGAAGTGAATTTTTAATTAGAAAAAATTTAAAGGATTTAGAAAAGATTATGGAATCACATATATACATATTAATCAGAAGTAATATTTCAAACTAAAATTTATTTACACAAAAGAGCAGCAAAAACAGGCTAAACAGAAAAACTATATAACTCTGAAATATATTTATTTAGAATTTATTTATATTTCTGAAATATATTATACATGAATATATTTTAGTTCCTGTAAATAGTATTTTCTTGTATAATTTCTTTTTAAAACTATTTTAAAGAATATTTGAATATTCAATTTATTCAAACTCGTGAATGTTTAAAAACTTAATTTTGAGCTGAATATTTGAATAAACAAGTTTTGTAATATAGATAAGTTTTCAGAAAAGTTTTATAAAATTTTATGTTTATTTTAAAGATTTTACGTAACTCTTTTTCATATACAGCATTATCAAAATAAAACAGAATTTTAAAATCTGGCTTTTATTTTCTGTTAGTTTTTCTTCCGAAATTTTTTGTACAAACTTCTAGAAAAGTATTCTTTCAAACAATTATAAGAAATGAATTAAAAGAAAAAAGCTACTTTTTAATTTTACGTCAATACTTTTATCATGAATTTTTAACCTAATGATAGATTTACATTATTATGACGAAAAGCATTAAAGAAACTAGTCGGATGTGGCAATCCGAAAATTTTCTTGATGAAAATTCATGCATTAGTTTTTCAGATACGGCTATTGCGGAAGCTATGAAAAATGCAGTATAGCAGCGCCATCTGTTGGGCGATTTACGCTAAAACATAATCAGCACCAGTATTTATCAAGGTATCCCTGAATCTGAAGTTTAATGAAAATTTGTGCATTAGTTCTTGAGATAAAGCTATTACGGAAATTGTGAAAAATACAACATAACATCGCAATTTGTTGGGCGATTTACACCAAAACGCAATCAGCACCAGATCATATCAAAGACTAAGTGAAAGTCAAGTTTGATAAAAATCCGTGCATTAGTTTTTGAGATACAGATGATGCGAAAATCGTGAAAAAGTGGAAAATAGCAGCGCCACCTGTTGGGCGATTTGCACCAAAAAATAATCAGTAGCAGTTTATATCAGGGACTAACTGAATCTAAAGTTTTATTAAGATCTGTTCATTAGTCCATTGAGATAGCGCGCCCACAAAATTTGTGTCACATACATACAGAAAAACAGACTGTCGAGTCACATACAGACAGACAGACCTTTTGTGAAAACATGTTTCTCTGTTTCTCTGACCTCTAAAACGTGTAAATTCGTCGAAAACCGGAATTCGAAAGTTTTTACGAATCTAATACTTTCTTCTTGTAAAGATAGAAGAAAATAAAAATTTTTAGTGCTGATTAAGCTCAGAAGTAATAGGAGATATATTTTTCCTGACAACGATTTTCGGAATCCCTATATTACATAAATACAAGACCACTTTTGTTTTCTATTAATACAAACAATGCGACTCGTGTAGGCATTTCAAAAAAACTGCATTGGTTCATGTAAACGATTTTTATTTTATGTTCAGAGTTTAATTATAATCCATCTGCAACTGGAAAGGTTGGTTGGGAAGAAGGTAAATAAGCAGACATTGAGAAATGAATTTGCGTCTTTGGATTATTAGTAAAAATACTAAAATTTTCATCGATTAATTGAATCGCAACAACTTTGATGGTGTTATACACGTGTAACAAACTATACTTGAAAAGCATTTTCAAGAGAAAAAATGCACTTAGTCTAAACATCTAATGCTCTCATGCGTTTTAATTTTTGTTCAAAATTCTCATGTAAGGAAAATATTGATAGATGCAAGAAAAAATCTATGCATTTATATTGCAACTCTGGTTTATTAAACTAATAAAAATAGGGCACTTTTATGTCATAGTGGTCACCTAGGATGAATGGCCAGGGGACTAAGATTTATTGCCAAATTATAAAGCATATATGACATTATAATAAATAATGTATGATGTATATAACATTTCGTGGCGTATATGGTCAAGTTATAGTCATATATAACGCATTTATATGACATGTGCATAAGACGTATATGACGTTTATGAGGGAGTATCAATAAGTTCTTGTCAAATGAGTGAAATTTATGAAATTGCTACATTTTATGAGTCCTTATCTATATAGTCAGTGTGCACCGTAACACCTTTGTGCAAACGGTATTTCAAAGAGAGGGGGGGGGGGGAATGTATTCCAGGAGGCGCGATAGTAGACTAAAAGGAAGACATTTTTCTAACTTTTTTCCGACCCCCACATATGACATATAGTTGGAAAAGCTTATGACCACTTATTCACGCTATGCACCTCCGAAGACCCTCCCCCCAAATTGGCCCCGAGGGGGCACTTTTATAAATTTGGGGTACATCATTCATGCTCCACCCGAAGGATAAATTTGGGGAGAGGGGCTCGGGAGTGCATAACATGAATATGTGGTCACAGGCCTCTCCATCAATATGTTACATGTGGGGCTCGGCAAAAGATACAAAAATGTCCCCCTTTGGGTCTACTATCGCGCCTCCTGGAATACATCCTGCCCCGCTCTTTGAAATGCAGTTTGCAGAAATGTGTTACTGTGCACGGTGACTATATAGAAAAGGACTAATACAATGTAGAAATTTCATAAATTTCACTCAATTATTTCTATGTGAGGGCAAAAACTTATTGATACACCCTCGTATATGCCATATATATGCTTTGCGATGATCTTACCGAATCATAACGGCAATCTTGGCATAATCGTAACTGTGGGGACCAGTCTAACAAAGAAACACCAAAAATAGTTATAAAATGTCCACTAACATCTGAAATTTTACTGAAAATTCAGTTTTAAGCCAAGTATAGTTTTCTTCTAACACTTTGAAGGTCACTGGGATATATTTTATAATATTTATTTTTAATCAAGATTTATACCAGAATTTTTGAACAAAATTTCACTTTTATAACTTTGCTGAAAGAAAGCTGTAAAATTACATTTCCTTATTTTCAAGTAAAATTTTTCAACATTACAAAAAGACAATTACTTGCCCCTGAAAGAGTTAAGTAAAAAATGGAAAAAAAATTTGAAAATTGGAACATATGAAGTGTTTACATTTTTAAAGAAATCAAATTAACAGCTTTAAACTTTTAAAGGTTATCAGTAACTTGATTTTTTTTAAATATTTGTTGAATTCGTTGTACAAAACACTTCTTTTCAGAATTTCTCTCTTGAATAACATAAATAATGAAAAATAATTTAAAAATCCACCATCCCTTTAACTCCAAATACATCACTGCAGACATTTTCTTTTTTAACGAGCTTTTAATCTATATCTGAATGTTGTTTTGTAATATTCCACTTGCTAACAAGGTACTTATACTTTCACTAGAATTAGGAAAGTTTCGGGAAAAGCGGTATTTTCTCTATGAAGTTGAAAAGCCTTGATATGCTGAGTGCTGAAAAATTCTTTTTGAGAAGATGCTATATGTGATTTGTGACGACGTCAGCTTTTTTTCTCTTTGCAAATTGACTGGGGATACTTTGGAAAGTTATTTTCCCCTCCTTACGTTCAGAAAATGTGAAAGGAAAGAGGTAAAGAAAAAGAAAAAAAAAAGATATGAACATTTCCGAAATATATATAAAGAATGAACAGACGAGAGAGGTATTTCATTTGTAGCCTGACTCAAAGATATTTTGGTTGTAATATAAAGTATTGAAGGAAAAAGAACACGCATTTAGCCTTCGGCATTTTGTAAACGTTTTATTTATTACAAATTTGTTAATTTCATATTGCATTAATTTTTAGAAAAATCTTGCTATTTAGAGGGGGGGGGGGGAAGGTAAATTTAACATTTTCCTAATTTTTTAAGATGACCATACAGAAAAATTCCAAATCTTGTGTAAAATTCCTTGAACATTGCTCTTGTAGATCAACAGCGCCTACAATTTGGAGAGAATCATCAACCGCGCTCAAAGATACGAGTTAGGGTCCTACAGCAGGTTGGCTAATCCGATTTTAACTGGCTCGCGGTTCGGGTCGATTCGAGTTGACGCTAATTATTTCGTTGCGTTTGGTTTCGTATCGGATTGACTTTAAACTCTTTCGGGACGGGTTCAAGCTGACCCGATTTTTCAAAAGAAAGTCTTATATATTTTTGCGAATGAAAAAAACAAAACATATTTGAATATTAGTAATGAGTTTATATGCGTTCATTTTTATATAGAAAGGCTATTAGAGATGTAATTTTCGTCTAATTTTCTTTAATTGTATTAAAATATAGATAAATTTTCTATCACTGCAGATTCGGGTCCGGTTTTTGGATTAACGAATTTTTTTTCGTTAATTTCGGGTAGGATTTCGGGTTGGCTTTAAGAAGAATTTTCGAGTACCCATGCAGGACTCTACACTGTAAAAAAAAATGGTAACGTTCCATGTAAAATCCAGGAACGTTTCGCCTTTTCTCAGGTTTTCAGAATAATTTAGCTCATTCCTGTGAAATTCTGGTTTTCTTATCTGAAACGTTCCTGAACCAAAAGTTGGAAACAGCAAAACGCTGCGGCCGCCATTTATTATTTTTTTTCCCTATAATCCGTTGCTCGCGCGCGAATGTCGAAAACGAATTCCTTAAATGAATGTAAAAAAATCAATATGGAATGCAAATAAATCAATAGACGACATAATCCTTTACGTCTCTATTGTCAAGATAATTCAGATGAAAATACAATACCTCTGTGACATCACTAAGAGATTATCTCTTGTACTTGTCTGTGAAATCTTTAACGAGCGGACTGTGTAAAAAAAAATACACCTATTATTTGGATCTGCATTAACCAGGGGACAATCAAATATGATTCTCACCTATTTTGATTAATTTAAAGTATGTTTTAGAGTTCTTATCTCTATTTATTCTTGTGAAAAGATTTCTTCAAATGGGCCTTAGATTTTCAGAAATTAGATGCCGAGTTTTAGCATACGTTTCAAATACCCATTAGTTTGCAGCTCTCAACGTGTCTTTTGTGGTGTGGACGCAGAAAGCTTGCACGCCACCCGTACGGCCCGGGTTCGATGCTACCTCTTGACTTTTTTTTTTTCTTTTTTAATTAATTTTATATTTTAACACTTTATTACAATTTGATTTAAATTTGACATATATTTGACACTTTGAATTGCTGCAAATTTGAATTTTTTTTTCTATTTTCGGAAAAAATATACAATTACGTTTAGGTTTTTTTTCATGAAAATTTATATGTATTTTATCTAACTTGTAAACTAACATAATCACTGACGAAAATCCAAAATATTTTATGTCTAGATTTTTTTTCTAATTTACATTTATATATTTTTATATTTTAAGCAAAGTTCAGAAACAATATATCACATATATATTTACTTTATTGAATTTTAACTGAAAATTTATTTTTTCGTGTAAATTATAAATAATAATTTTGATGTCAATTTCAAAATATTTTTTCATTCTAACAAATAATGATAATAAAGCGAAAATTGTCAACTGGAAATGTAAAAATCGTCTGCGGATCCCGCATGCTGTGAAATGTCAGTAATGTCATAATGAAGGGAACGAACATCCAGAGTGAATTATTTCAGCAGGTATCGGTCCGGATAGCCTAACAGGTAAGGCATTGGCACGGCACGCCAAGTATCCAGGTTCGATCCCGGGTCTGGACATTTTTCGCTCTTGTGCTACTCCAGCCTTGAATATGTCAGTAATGTTTTGCTGTCAACAGAAATATTCCTGGTATTTCGCAGGAAACTTACTGGCATTTCTGTAGAAAGTTTTTAACATATACAGTAAAGTACCAGTCATTTTCAAGAAATGTTTCTTGGAAATAATGGGCAACTCAGCTGCCCATTTTTTCCCAGGAACGTTGCGGAATTTTTTTTACAGTGTATAATTTCAATGCATATAGGGTGCTACATGTTCGAACTGCGTTGAAGGGATTGAGTGGTATGTATAACTTTTTAAATTGTTGCTTTCTGGAGTCAAAACAGAAAGGAAAACATAAATTGATTGTTAATTTTTCACATATTTCTCATCTTTTAAAATAAATATTTTTTTTAAAAAATCGAATGTTAATATTTTGTTTTTGTACAATTATTTCAAGACAGTTCATTTACCCATTCGGAACTTTTATGAAATTTTAATGTTTTTCGAAATAATTTCATCACTGATATAAAAATAGCTTCCGACTAAATAACGGCAAAATAATAAATATTAGAAATTCAAATATCTTCTTTTTGTTTAACATTGTTTTCTCTCTCTCTCGTGGAAACAAAAATGTAAAATTTAATGCTAAAATAAAATAAAATAAAATAAATAAATGAGGGTAAGGGTGTGGATAGGTGATAAAAATGTCTGGGACCCTCTTCCCCTCCGGTCGCACTTTGTTTTCGTACGACGAAAGAACATAAAATACCAGCATTTTTACAATATTAACGATAAAGAGCTCCGTTAAAACTAATTGAAAAAAAATGGAGTTTCTCAATTTGATAAATAAATACTGTCGAACTGCGTTGTGAAGAATCTTCAGTAGTCTGAATTTTTTTTTATTACATCCAAGTGTTTATGTTTCGATACAAGACATCTGTATCAAAATGAAAAGAACAAAAATTTAGCTCGTTATGAGCTAGGTTCCATATAGCCGGATTTTACTATACAGGGTGTTTCATAAAAGATGGGTAAAACTTTAAGCGGTGATAGTAAACATCCAAACAAACAACTTTTATCAAAGAATGCATGGTCAGAAATAAAATGCAAAGGTGGTAGAGGGCACCGAAAGGGATGTTATTATATGAGGCAAAAACACACAAAGAACGTGACAATCGCCTGTAGGGAAACCGCTCTCCGTACAATCATTGAGCCTCTGAGCCATTTCCATTTGCAGTTCTGAAGATAAAATGCATATCAGCCTTTTCCCTAATAGTGAAAATAGTGAAGGGCAACATCTTCCGATACGTTTCTATTTCGATCGACAGTTGCACACTTGGATCAGCGGCTTTTATGTATTAATTGAACGAAATTTTGCATACGCGTTCTTCTTTTTCCCAATATCACATTTGCATGCTATTAGTGTCGTTCTTCTCCCAATAACTTGCAACAAAAATGGACCTTTATCGCTTGCATGGACCAAGTTTCCAAATGCGCCAGCACCTTTGCGATGAAAGTGCTTTGTTTGGATTTGTCTTTCTTTGGACACCTCTTTTATGAAGCACCCTATATATGTATATTCGACAAGAAGAACAATTATTCTTTCTTTCTCCTTTTTCATTAAAATTCTCATATTAAACGTTGAGACGTGTACATCATAGACGTGTCTTATGATAGCTTCTCCGTCATTCCGTTCACAATTGGACAGTCTTAGAACGCTTAGATTTGGAATTTGAATATATTTTTCAAGTAGAACAAACTTTTTTCCATTCTAAAAATTATTATCGTAGTGTTTAACAATTAGGGCAGATCTCGTATAAAGTTGCTCTTGTGTATTATTACTTAGTGTTATTTAATGCGTAAATATTATGTAAAATAGTTGCGTTTACTTGCCCAAAGTAAACGATTAAGGACGTCTCAACGACACGTAGCAAGATAAGTGAACGATTATGAGTTTAAATCCTGATTAAAGTGACTCAAGAAAAGTAAATTAAATTCGATCTCGCCTTGAGTTTATTTATTTATTTATTTATTGTAGATTTTTTTATAGTAGGGTGATACATAAGCTCTTGCCCTTATGTTAAACCAAAAAGTCAAACAAGTCACTCGTCAATATATTGGCCATTTGCATCTCTGACATTTTGCAATTTATCAGGTAATATATGAGTCTCATAATGAAAAAAAAAATGACGTGCATTTTGATGCTGTAAAAGCATCAATGCTACACATTTGTGTCTATGCGTAAAAGGTTTGATTGAACGAGGGTGTGTTGATCGAGTCGGAAGAAGTGGTAATCTGTGAGAGCGAGGTCTTTTGAATAGGTTGGATGGGATAAAACATTTCCCCAAGTTCTAAAGTTATATACAGGGCTATTACAAATGATGGAACCGATTTAAAAAAAATCATATTTTCGAAACTACTGCACATATTACAATAAGGGATTCATAATTGTAAAGAGAAATATACCAAGTTTTTTTCAGTTACAAATGTTCGATGTGTGACCCTCTTGTTACACGGCATAAGTGCAATTTGTAATCGAGTTCGTTCCAAACATTTTGTAGCATCACTCTGTCAATGGTTCTGAAAGCTTCACAAATGCGTTCTTTAAGTTCTGAACACTTTTTTTTTCGGCATTGGTGGTATATTAATAATGTCTTTGACACTGCCAGAACTTAAAGAACGCATTTGTGCAGAATTCAGAACCATTGACAGAGTGATGCTACAAAATGTTTGGAACGAACTCGATTACAGATTGGACGTATGCAGTGTAACAAAAGGGTCACACATCGAACATTTGTAACTGAAAAAAAACTTAGTATATTTCTCTTTCAATTTATGTATCACTTATTGTAATATGTGCAGTAGTTTCGAAAATATGATTTTTTTAAAATCAGGTCCATTATTTGTAATAGCCCTGTATTTCGTGGCGCTATGTGTTGTCGTGCAAGAATATGATTTTTTCCTTCCATGTGCAGCATATGACTGTACTTCGTCCAGCTTGATGTCGAACTTGTAAAACTGCTCACTATAGCGCTTAACATTTACGTTTTCACCAGGTTTCAATAGCTCATAAAAGATTGACGCTCGTGCCTCCGCTGCAGTTTTGTATAACTTAACGAGGAGGAAAGTTCCATACTCGTACCTACACTTCAATTTTGCATAATTTAAAGAGGAAAAAAGATCAATATCGCAGATATGTTATATTAGCATTCATTGTTCCCGCAAAAAAACCCCCAGAAAAAGTCATTAGGGCAGATTGAAATGGTGATTAAATATGTGGATCTCATAGCTCGGAAACATATGTGTCGTTCTAAGATGGTGTATGCATTTTTTTTTTGTTAATGGATTTCAGTAATTATAATATTTATTGTTTCATTGTGTCATTTTTTAAAACATTGAAATAGATGCATGTATGTAATTAGGACTATATTATGGACGAGGTGACGATGTAGCTACTTTATTGTGGTAACGCTAACAGATAACTTATAAAGGAGTGGTGAAATAATTATTCACCGCAGGGGGAAAATGCTTAGCTCCTGATGTGTAAAGGTTAGAGCTGTGACTGTATGTATAAAAAACGGTATGCAAATGTATATAGATATCTAATTTACGCTTTATTAAAAAACTTTTATAAAAGGGCAAGAAAACCCGGTACATTGTTTTTATATTTCATAAATTCAACTATAAGAAAATCTCACACGCTTCAAATAACATTAAAAATCAACGAAATATAGAATTCTTGATAATTTTTTATTATGGATTATGAGAAACTAATTTCATAGATACATTTTAAGTCATAAAAATACAATTTTGCTATAATTTGATGAAATGGATAGTGTACTATACATCAAATGATAAAAAATTTATTCCAGAATTTTCTATAGAAGTTCTCTATAAAACTCATTTTTAGAGTTGCTCTAAATTCTTCTCTTTTTTTATAGACGTCAGATATAAGTTTCATAAAAATGAAAATTTTTATTCAGAAAAGAATATCTAAACTCCAGATTTTCTTTTTTTCCAATAACGTATTACGGCCGGATTTGGAAAGAATTGCTTTCTCGATACTACAGTAATAAAACAATAAAAATATCGACTAAAAGTGGAATTTGACGAAAAATTTAATTTTCCCCAAAGGAGTGATTATTGACAGCTGTCTGGAATTTAAGATCTTTTATTTTGAAAAATGTATCAATTTCAAACTAGATATAGACAAAAAATGATTGTTTTGATATTGACTGTAGTCTTTTTTTTCTTTTTAATATGAGGTTTTGTAAATAATATTTTTTTAAAGAAAATCGTAGAGAAAATGATTTTGTGATTTTTTTTTTTTTTTTTTTTTTTTTTTTTTTTTTGTCTAGTACAGATCTGATTTCTCAAAGAAAATGAAGTTCTTTTATGTACGTTTTAAATTTATTTCCAATTTATTTCATGCGTATATTGTACATGCAGTAGCAATCTAAATGCAGTCTATCAAATTCGTTTTCTATGATGTAGCAATAGATATACACGGGGGAGGTCAAAAAACCGAAATTTTCAAATAATCGGAAGAATGCAATCAGATGCATTTTCTAATTATATAAACATCCGACTGTAGTTAAAATTACAGTGAATAAAATAAGTAGCTGCTATCACAAAGTAAAATAAATAACTTATCATAAAACAAATATTATAAATAGAAATAGGAAAATTTAAGGGTAAATATCTGCAATTACATATACAGTCTGTAACTATATATCGCTCATCTTCAAGAAAAGTGACACATCTCGACAAAAGTAAATTTCACAGGAGAGGCAAAAGAAAATTTGCAACATTTTAGTGTAACATGAAATTATAGCACTTAGCTCTGCACGCAGGAGTAAAAAAGTGCATAAAAGCATAAAACCGTTAAGAATGAAGACGTAGGATGATGATTGGAGGGTTAGATAATTTAACCTCCTCACACAATCCACACCTCTTCTGTGGTCACGAATGGACATATAGCGTAATAAAGTGATTTTCCGCATAACTATGCGTATGAAAATTTTTGCATAGCAAGACGCATTTAGGACAGACCTATTAGTGGAATAAAACGTAAAATTAATTTTTGCGAGATGTGTCACTTTTCTTGCGGGTGAGCGATATCTGCAACTTGTCATATGTGACAGTGAGACAAATTTAGTCGCAAAGGACGGGTCCCATTTTACAAGCGAGGGGGAAGAAATAAAGGTAAGCCGGCCGGTATAGGAGGAATCAGTATATGCTGGGAAGTATGTTGGTTCAAGTTTCTTTGGATTTCCGTTATTTTTCTTTCTATCTATAATTTAGGTGTTTATTTTGACAAAATTTGTATTACATAATAAAAGTTGCAATAATTTAGTAATGTTTTAGTAGCTTTTTAGAGTTTATACCAGGACTGCGGAGTCGGTGGGAAAAATGGACGACTCCGACTCCAAGAATTTTAACAGATCCGACTCCGACTCGTTCGCTCAAAAATGGGTCTGACTCCGACAACGCAGCCCTCCTTGTAAAATGGACGTCTACGACTCCGGGAATTTCAACAGATCCGACTCCGACTCTTTCGCTCAAAAATGGGTCTGACTCCGACAACGCAGCCCTTCTTGTAAAATGGACGTCTACGACTCCGGGAATTTCAACAGGTCCGACTCCGACTCTTTCGCTCAAAAATGGGTCTGACTCCGACAACGCAGCCCTCCTTGTAAAATGGACGTCTACGACTCCGGGAATTTGAACAGGTCCGACTCCGACTCTTTCGCTCAAAAATGGGCCTGACTCTGCAGCCCTGGTTTATACCACATTTAAAGTTTTGCATAATTAACTATAAGCTAAAAAATAATTAATTTTCAACCGAATTTTCGAATATAGCCGGAAATGTACTTAGACATGTCCTGCAAAAGTCAAATTATAAAATGCTTGAGTAATGTCGGTTAACCAAGTGTGTCGTATAACAGATTGTCGATTAATTGAGAATCACACTTCTATACGGAAAAGACCTTAAACAAAAACAATAGACAGAATGCAATTTACAATAAGCGATACATTTCACAAAGCATTTAATGCTGCCGAAAATCCACTGCTTTCTGGACACATTTCATCTATATAATTGCTATTGTTTTATCACTGCATAAACTAATTATTTTGCAAGTATGATCTTTGTAATGCATTAAAATCTTGGTAACACAGAAAGTGTCACGATAAAAATAAACAGCGATGATTTAATAAAAACAAAATTTCATAATCGAAATAGTTTAACTAACTTCGCAGGTATATTTTTATTTTAAATAAATATGTATCTGTGTTTCCGTCATATTAAGAATTCATATGTAAAATAAGTACAGTTTATTACAGTTCAAAATAAGGCAACTGATCATGTTCCGGTGCTCAGAAACTATAATGTTCATTAAATGAGCTTCCTTTTCGTTAAATTCAGAATATGTTTCAGCAATCGATGGCACCCCATTTGCAGCCACCCGGCTCCATATGTAACAGGAGATCTGTCTTCCTATTTCCCATCATGATTTCCAGCGGTCAGTTCGGAAGGATACAGTGACGATAATGTTAGTTCGCATCCGTGGCAAAAAACGCTGATTATCGCATTGCCTTACATGATCAGAGAATCATTTATTAATTTGATAAGTATAGTCTAATTAGAGAAGCATATATTAGGATAACAGTAAATGAGAACACTAGTATCTAACATTGATAACGCGGACTATTTTTTATCTTTGCCTTGCATGCTTCATTCGCCTTGCAAGCTTCTGACGCGGACTAAGAACTCCTGTTATACAGGGTGAATACAAATGATGTACCCGAGTTTAAAAAATCACATTTTCGAAACTACTGCACATAGTATAATAAGTGATACATGAATTTAAAGATAAATATACCAAATTTTTTCAGTTACAAATGTTTGATGTGTGACCCTCTTGTTATACGGCTTACGTCCAATCTGTAATCGAGCTCCTTCTAAACCCGCACGCCCCATCCACCGCTGTGGAAACTTCTCGTTCAGGTAACTATGTACTGTAAAGACCAATGAGGTGAGTCTCCATCCTGCTGAAACACAAAATCTGCGCTGTCCTTAATCGGGTGATGGTGATTTACCCTTAATGGCATGGCCAACAAGATCCCAAGACCTAACACCATGTGATTTCTTTTTGTGGGTTTACGTCAAAGACATTGTTTATGTTAGCACCAATGCCAATAGCATTGCCAGAACTTAAAGAACGCATTTTGTGCAGCATTCAGAACCATTGACAGAATGATGCTACAAAATGTTTGGAACGAACTGGATTACAGACTGGACGTATGGTATGTAACAAGAGGGTCACACGTCGAACATTTGTAACTGAAAAAAAAAACCTTGTATATTTTTCTTTAAATTCATGTATCACTTATTGTAATATGTGCAGTAGTTTAGAAAAGATGTTTTTTTTTAAATCGGGTCCATCATTTGTACTCACCCTGTATATAACTTTAGAACTTGGGGAAATGTTTTATCCCATCCAACCTATTCAACATACCTCCCACTTCTTCCGACTCCATCAACGCACCCTCGTTGATCAAACCTTTTACGCATAGGCGCAAATGTGTTCTTGCATTGATGCTTTTATAGCATCAAAATCTACGTCATTTTTTTTTTCATTATGAGACACATAATACTATGAGACTACACATAATACTACACATAATACTATGAGATACTCATTATGAGCTCAGTGTTTGCAGCTCAGTTTTCAGATTTTTTCTGAAACTGCATATTTGACTAGTTGGACTTAAAACACACACATTCACGCATATGTCTTTTTTAAAAAATTCGCTTCAGTCAGTTACAAACATAGCTTAAAATCCGTATAGAAACATTTCCTCAAGGCATGGTCATTCGCGAAAATAAAAGATTCGATAGGAAAATGTGAAGCACAGACAACCCCATTAACATTAGTTTTCAACGATACTCATAACGACACACCAGATGTTCGAACCTGGAGTGCAAAATTCGAATATCCTCTCACAAATACATGACGCATTCTTAAAACTTATAATAATTTTGGCTGGAAAATATGTTAATATCAATGCTTTATACATGATACTGTTTATCTCCTTTGGGTCAAAATTTTCGATTTTTTATTTTATGTTTCGCAACTCTCTAGCGGGTACATTTTACTCGTCGAACATCACGCCACGCCGGCCGTAGCAGCCGTAAAATTACTTTCTAAGCGCAGCTCTACGCTCGAAGTTTATTACGCCTAGAAGTCACGTTGAAAAACCTTAACCTTTAAAGAAAAAGGAAGTTAATCATTTTTACTAGAGCTTATATCCCCGAAAAGTATTATTTCCATCGTTTAATTAATTTTTCGAGCTCGCAAAAGATACAAAAATAAATAAGTTGTAAATTGCACGTCAAACGTGGCAAATGTTCGTGCTATAACTAGTTTTATAAATATTTTTTGCACCGCATATTGTACTGAATGTATATTTTAGTGCACTTCATAAGTGCATATCAATTTCATTCTGATCGAAAGGCTGCAACATCATTAAAATGCACTTGAAATAATTTTCTCCCATTGACCGTAATGTAAACGGAAAACTTTTGACTGTCTCTGTAATTAAACTATACATCCGATTTTCATAATATTTGAAATGACCTGACAAAATTTTGCAATTGTATATTTATAATTTCAGACCATTCGGTTGGGTAGTTTTTGCTCTGTTATATGCGGATGGACGGACGGACAGACAGACAGACGGGCGGACCGAACGACGACTATAGGTGCTACGTATTTATATAATTACGAACGCACCTAAAAAGTTTCGAAAATGACTGCCATTTTGTCCCACATCAACTTTTAAAACTTAATTTTGATATAACCCCAGAAAATTTAGTGCCCGTATTTTTCATGTAATGTTACGCATTAATAAGGGAAGCCATACAAAAAATCACGGCTGATTCTGAAATATGTAATGATATGGTTCATTCAAAAATTGACAATAGATGGCGTAACCACCTAGGAACAGGTAAGAAGATAGGGCAAAGTTGAAAGACAGTTACTACCGAGGAAAAGACAAAAAACGGTATTAACTGAAGATACTCGTACCTCAGAAAGGGAGGAGGAATTATTATTTTTTTAATTTTTTTATACATCTGTATGATCTTTATATATGTTTCAAAAGTATGTATTAATTTTTAGACATCTTTAATTTTTAGACACCTACACTATCTTTTGGTGTATTTTTAAAACTTCATAATACCTAGATAAATAAGTAGAACAATTAATCTTAGCGAATTTAATGCCCTTTCATAATTTGCCACTAAATTTGTTTCAGATGCTAGTGACCGGATACAAAATTTCAGTTAGTAGCAGGGAAAGTGTATAGAGGAAAGTTGAAAGACAGTTACTACTGAGGAAAAGACAAAAAAACGGTATTATCTGTAGTTACTCGTACCTCAGAAAGGAGAGGGGGAGAAAATACATTTTTAAAATTTTTTATACATCTGTACGATCTTTATATACGTTTCAAAAGTATGTATTAACTTTTAGACATCCGCACTATCTTTTGTGTATTTTTTTAAAACTTTATAATGTCTAGATAAATAGGTAGAACAAATGAATCTAGTGAACTTAATGCCCTTTCACAATTTGCCGACTAAATTTGTTTCAGATGCTAGTGACCGGATAAAAAACATATCATTATTTTTTTTATGCACAAAAATTTAAATATATAAGTGAAATATCAATAAATATAATGCAAAAATTCATAAAGTGTCGTCTCCTTTCTTTGTAACTGGAAAAAAATACTAGAAATCGCCTGAATTAATGACCGAAAAGTATAGCCTATCATTAATGCAAAATACGTGTTCATTCACTGGCAACATTTATTAAGGAAAATGACTAAGGCTCGCTGATAAGTTGCTTCCAAAATTACTTCTGTCACGCTATTAGACAACAAAGATATATTCTCCCATGCCTTTTGTTTTCTTTGGGCATATCGCGCAGCCATTAAAAAAATAAATTGTAAGTCATTACTAAGTTTGTAAGATTAGAAAAAAAAAATGTATAAATTATGGAAGGGGCGGGTTAGGATAGAGGAAAGTATTGCATTTACCTCTCTATCTCCGAAATTTGTTCTTCAGATCATTTTGTAGTGTCATTCTTGTATATATTTATCCTTGGTGTTCTTCTTTTTTTGAAAATGAAACATTGGTAAACATATTAGAACTGTTCTGAATTGTCCTCTGACAGCATATATTATTACTTTAAAAAACACAGAAATATGACAATTCCGGACTGGATTAACTATAATAGTGAAAGACCAGTACTCATGAACAGAATATCTACATTAACCCTTTATCTACTGACGGTACTTGTAAGTACCATTAAAATAACTTGTTATAAAATTCATTTAATACATCGATTAGTTGTAATACAGTTTAGAATGAGTTATGGATACATTACTTTATCTTGTTCCAAAAGCATTATTGTTACACAAAACATAAATATTTATAAAAGAATGATTTCTTTTGTCTTTGCATCTTTTCAGCTTTCTTGGCGCTGGGGGAGGGAGGGAGGGGTAATTTTTCAATTCGGAAATATTTCTATATTTCTATTGTAAGAACATTATATTTGTACATTTCCTAATTCTACAAAATACTAAGAAAAATATTTAAAATTAAAGATTTGAGTTGGGTTATAAATATTGCACAAAATCCCTATAAATTCAAATTTAATGAATCCTTCTAAATCCTTCAGTCCTTCTAAAATTTATTAAATGATTATGTAAATCTTCTAATGTAGTTTAAACAATTCACGAAAAAAGCTTTAGAAGATAAAATTTTCATGAATTCATAATTCAGTACATAAAGGGTTAATGAGATTGATAGAGAAAAATGGAAGGCATTTTTAGAAAAACACATTTTGTTCATTTTCAATAAAATAATAAAAACTGAAAATCAGTATTAAAGTATATTTGATAATCAATCATTCAGCTTTATTCATAGTAAGTTATAATGGTATTAAAAAAAAATCCCTATTCCCATTATATGTTGTAATAAACTGAAAGACGTGTCTGACGGAAAGAATATCCCTACTGGCTCGGCCCACAGGCCCAGGTAGATTTCGAAGTTAAGTACTAATTTCACCAACAAAAGCTAAATCAAGATTAGAGATAAACCCAATTTAACAATTTTATCTGGGCGCTTTTGACGAGTTTTTAACTTCATTTTTCTGTAAGAGTTGGTTTTATTAAAATCATAATAATTTTTTCTTTAACCTATAATTTTTTATCCCTTGAGAATATTTTTAGCAATATCATCCAATAGTAGAGTTCATCTTATCAAAAGCTTGTTACGACAAAGTTATAGATAATATTAAGAAAATTTATATAGTATGATCCATGTCAATTCAGACAGCCAAAGAAAAAATCTTACCTTCATAGTCTCAGAAGTTTTTGAATTGAACACATGTTAAAATTCAATAAAAAATAAGATACTGGTATATTTTGGTTTTGCCCAAAAAAATTCCTGGCCCGAGATACAGGCCGCCAAAGATGGCATCCCGGGCACCATTTCCATTTCGCCATTTTCGATAAAAATTTTAAAGTGCTCTATCTCTAGAACGGTGCAAGATATTTTGTAGCGGTTTTTTTTATTTTAAAGATAATATTCTTCTGTTTAAAATGATATACCCAATTTTGAAAAATGTATTCAACTTTTCTTATGGCAACCTTTTGAAAAAAAAAATTTTTTTCGAAAATGCCAATCCTAAAAATTTTGATTTTTTTGCTGTTGATTTAATGCCATTGGGAACTATCTTCACTGTAAAGGAAAACTTCCACTTTTGAGTTTAACAAATTTTAGAAATATTTAAAAAATTCAGAGAATTTTACAGGAACTGTATACATACAGTTCCAGTAAAAGTCACTGATTTTTTGCTTATTTGTATCATATTTGTAAGGATAAGCCTACTATATATCCTAAACAAGTGAGAAATTTCAATATCAAATGTGGCAAATGAGGTGCGTGTATAGTATTAGCTAGTTTTATAAATATTCAGATCTTGGTGCAATAAGTGTTACACTCTTGGGCAAAAGGCATGAATACAAAATTTACTGTAATTCCATATATTAAATTCAGTAATACGGAAGTAATATGAATCCATCTTAAAAGGACTTAATCGCCATGGCAGCCTAGAATCATTGCCTATCATGGTATATCATTGAATCAATTATGTATTATAGGATTTTTAAATAGAATGAAGAAAATTTTTATTAATGTCTTTTATGTTTTAATTTGATTTTCATAGCATTTGAAGTGATACATACTTTATTGCAGAGGTTTGCAAAAAATTACTTCCTGTGTCATAGAAAGTGCATAGTGTTTACAAGGACACACAAAAGATTTCGGATACTTTACCTTATTGGAAATACTGTACATTAGCAATGATTGCTAGAGGTGCATTTTTAGTTGCGATATGAGTTTTTAAGTTTAATTAAATATTTCCATATTATGTTGTGTGTATAAAGGCTGTAGATCATATACAGGGCTACACAAAAGAAATCGTAAGGATATTGCTGGAAGTGCATTTTTAGTTGTGTTTGAGTTTTTAAGTTTAACTAAATTTTTCCATATTACGTTGTGTGCATAAATGCTGTAGATCATATACAGGACTACACAAAAGAAATCTTAAGGGTTTACTGAGTATGAATGAAAGTAGCTTAAAGGTGATTTTTAAATGAGTTATGCATTTTTACACTGAACTACATTTAGTATACTAAGATGATAAAATGATATACAGGTCCACGCAAAGAATTAGATACATGGCCGTCTATGGATGATAATCTCTGGAAGTTTGATTTCACTGGTTTTAAGGATGTTTTAATCTTAATTAAATATTAGCTAAATAGTGGCATGTATATAAAGATAGTAGGTAAAATACAGGGTTGTATGAAAGTATTCAAGTATGCTTCCGTCTATTGACATAAATTTCTAAAAGTCAAATTCCGACCTATTTATGTGCTTTTAACAATTTCCAACATAGTTGAAAGTCTTTATGGATTCGATTTGTCTGCCCATCTGTCTGAACTCTAACTTGTATTAATATAATTTGTATTGCTGTGTAATTGATATGTTACTAAGATTGTTTTACTATGTTCGGTATTGAAAATAAAGTATGTATCACTTCAAATGCTATGAAAATCAAATTAAAACATAAAAGACATTAATAAAAGTTTACTTCATTCTATTTAAAAATCCTATAATACATAATTGATTCAATGATATACCATGATAGGTAATGATTCTAGGTTGCCATGGCGATTAAGTCCTTTTAAGATCAATTCATATTACTTCCGTATTACTGAATTTAATATGTAGAATCATAATAAATTTTGTATTCATGCCCTTTTTGCCCAAGAGTGTAACTTATTGTACCAAGATCTGAATATTTATAAAACTAGTTATAGTACGCACGCATCTCATTTGCCACATTTGATATTGCAATTTCTAACTTGTTTAGGATATATAGTAGGCTTATCTTTACAAATATGATACAAATAAGCAAAAATTCAGTGACTTTTACTGGAACTGTATATGTACAGTTCCTGTAAACTTCTCTGAATTTTTTAAACGTTTCTAAAATTTGTTAAACTCAAAAGTGGAAGTTCTCCTTTACAGTGAAGGTAGTTCCCAATGGTATTGATCAACAGCAAAAAAATCAAAATTTTTGAGATTGGCATTTCCAAAAAAAAAAAAATTTTTTATTTTTTTAATTATTTTTTCAAAAGGCTGCCACAAGAAAAGTTGAATACATTTTTCAAAATTGGGTATATCATTTTAAACAGAAGAATATTATCTTTAAAATAAAATAAACCGCAACAAAATATCTTGCATCGTTCTAGAGATAGAGCACTTTAAAATTTTTATCGGAAATCGAGAATGAGAAAGGATATCGGGGATGTCATCTTTGGCGGCCTGTATCTCGGGCCAAGATTTTTTTTTGGGCAAAATGAAAATATACAAGTATCTTACTTTTTCTTAAATTTTAACATATGTTCAATTCAAAAACTTCTGAGACTATGAAGGTAACCCCCCTGCCTGAGTTGATATGGATTCAGCCATATCATAAATTTTAACCGTGTGATCATCGTTTCATTAAATTAATCACACACTGTATTATAAATTCTGACGTTCTTTTTTTGGGGAGGGAAACGCGCGCGTTTAATAATGTAGTCGTATATACAATATCTCTGAGAGCTGTCAAAAATTTCCATGACGCCAATGATACATTTTTATCGCATTAGTGGCGGATTAACTGAGATGTGGGTTTTTTTCTACAGCTCCTCTCCCCCTTTTATTTTTCTTTTTTTGCTATAACAGTATGTCGTATCAAAATTTGTCAATATGAAAGTTTTAGATAATATTAGAAAGATTTATAATAAATTTAATTGGATTATCTTATGAACTGACGAAGTTATGAATTTTTTTCTCCCCCCCCCCCACTTTTTGTTCCTGTAAGCGTTGGTCTTATCAAAAACTTGTCAATATAAAAGTTGTAGATAATATTAAGAAGATTTATAATAAATTTAAGTGGATTTAATATCTTGTGAATTGACGAAGTTATGAATTTTTTTCTTCTTAAAACCCTATTTTTTCGCCCCTTGAGCCCACTTTTACTGATATAAAAAATCTGTCATACATAAATTTTTGGCACTCTTCCTCGAAGTAATAATAACTCTAAACTGATTCGATATGTATCATAATTAAAAAGTTACTGTTTTTTTTTTCGTTTTCACAAAACCCCTCCCTATTTCCACCCCCTTGTCCGATTTTGCCCATTAACGAACTGGATCGAGATTTTCCATCTCTTGATTTTATGCATCATTTTGGAACAGATTTGTGCAGAATTATGGAAGTTATCCTATCCATAAAAACGTGATATATATATACATATAGATAGTGTTTATATACCGGGTGTCCTTAAATGGACTGAATGATTTTAAAATTCTATAAATGTAAATAGTGGCAGCTTTTAAAAAGTTCTTCCAAAGGGGGTTATCTAAGATGTCGGGAGTTTTTTCAATCCCTACTATTAGTTCACACTCTCCCTATATTTATTTATATATCTTGTTCAAATTTTCAATCGTTAATAAAATACTTATTATTCATCCTACCAAGTTGAAATCATTTTTTTAAAACTTGTACTGGATGACAATTGATCTTAATACAGATTTATCAAATATTAATTTATTAATTAAATTTTGATTAATTAATTTTAGTTTTATATGGGAGACAAAATGGCGGCTATTGGTTATTGAACAGCATTTAATGCTTCAAAAATATATATTCTAAAAACACACACAAAATATACATTAAACATTTAATTGCTAAAAAGGACGTCAAATGTTAATAAAATACATTAAAAGATCTTAATAATTTTACAAGTTTCGATTGAATTTACTCAATCATCATCAGAAAAACAAATAAACACTAAGATGGAAAATGACAATAAACTATTACAAATGAAATTTAAAAATAAATAAATAAAAATCACGCGCGTAATATTTTAACATGTTTCACGTTGCCCTATTTTATTTTCAAATTATCTAACACTATATTTAGCATTATATATATTAGCATTGCGATTCCCAGTTTTAGTTCGAAATAACAGCGATAGATTGTACTGCAAGCAAAACGTGCTAAATCTAGACGAGATTTTCTGGCCTCGCCCTCCTCCCAGCATTGTTGCGAAGGAAGGAGGTTAAATATGTGGAGTGGGTTCCAAAGAACAAGATTGTATTGGAAACTGACAGCATCAATAGTTTTCAATCCGCTGCCGGAAGTAGAAAAGATTTATTTTATCGTCTTTTATAAAAGTGTATATAATTATAAAATTTATTACAAAGTTAATTTCTTAAATATTTAAAATCCGGTCTTTTATTACCTCAGTCGTAAATCTCACCTTCTAATACCCCCCCCCCTCCCCCCAAGAAAAAAAAACATGATGATAACACATATAATACAGTGATCACAATATATTTTGCAAACGTTATATAAAAAATCGGTTTTAATGTGTAGCTGTTTCATTTCTAAAAAGGAAATTACATTAGATAGAATGTGTGCGTCGTGCTTACATATCTTTTTTCTCTTTAATATTAGTTTTTAGACACAAGAGATCTTTTCCCCCTTCTGACAACATTCATTACAGAATGTGACTCTAGTACCGCCGATAAGTTGTTTTCAAGAAAACATTCTGTCACGCTATCAGACAATAAAAATATATTCTCATGAAAATATTTCTTTTTCTTTGTGCATATCATGCAGTCATTGGAAAATAAATCATAAGCCATCCATGCGTAAGATTACAGAGAAAATAAAAAATGGGAAGTTTTGAAGGCGAGAAATATGATTGTACTTTTATCTTCAATTTCCCCACCTACAATTTTGTATTTTTTTTTTAAAGGGACTTTTATGTTTTATCTGAAATTTTGACAAAAAAAAAAGCTGGCAATATAAATAGGAGAACTTAACTTTCAAGAGGATTTATGAAATTGATAGTCAGTGTAAAAGTTCATTTAATAGTCAGTTACTAAATTTTATTGATAATAAATAATATATAAAGAACAATTACTTTTTTAGATTCGCCTGATAATTAGTTGCATATTTTCATGAAAATAATTTCTTTTTAATTTTTCTCTGGACATATCATGCATTCATTGAAAGATAAATCACAAACTGTTTATAAATGTGTGAGATTGAAAAAACAGATTAATTATGGGGGTTTTAGGTTTAGAAAATAATTGCATTCTCCCCTTTACCTCCAATAAATTTCTTTTCCAAAACCGTTGGGCAGGTCTATTTTTTTTAATTTATTTTGAACGTTACTTTTCAACCCTGTGTGGAAATAAAACAGTAATAAATCAGTAGAGAGTAATTAAATTTTTATAAGAATATCGAAATTGATAAGATTGTTGTAAGACTTATTTTATCGTCCTTTATTAAAATTTATATACTGAGTTATAAAAGTTATGAAAAGTTTAGTTTTTTAAATATTTAAAATTTCAGTTTTTATGATCTCAGTCGTAAATTTGAGCTTCTGCGAAAAAGAAGAAAAAAAGAAACAACCAAAGAATTTCAACAACAAAACAAAAACATTAACAAAAGATTTTCAACCGAATACAGTAAACACCCCCTAAAGCGACTACATTCCGTTCCAATAAAATTGGTCGCTCCGAGAGGTGATACCTTAATGGAGGTCATGTTTAAATCTGGATTTTAATTGATGAAAAAAGGCAACAATATTACTAAAATTTATTTTTCACATTAGGGAAAAAATACAAAAAAATAAGTATCAAAATAAAAGTTAATTGCATAAGTTAATTGCTGCAGAGTTTAAAAAATGAATACATTGACCCTTGCTGTGATTTTACAGTTTTATATTTTATAACTTTTATTTCCCAGTCCTTTGAAAGTTCAGAAAATAAATGCAATTTTTTTTTGGACGGGAACAAATAATGACGATTTCATTATTTTATCTATTTCTTTCAGAGTTTTCCGACAGAATAGGGCAGAGGAGTTTATTGACCGTCATTCTTAATTTTTCATCAGAGTTACATTCATTGCCTAAAGAGGCACAAAGGGGTTTAGTTTAAACACATAAAAGTTACCGGGATAAAAAAAAATCAAAACTTAATTTAGAAGTTTGATGAATAATGCACTCTCCGGAATTATTTTTCTAATAAAACCATCTTCAATCGACCAGGGAAAAAACGGAATGTTCTTGAAAGAAATTGGTCGCTCATGGAGAGGGCTCAACTGGGATGTTCTCTGAATGGAGGTAAAATTAGTATTGAGCCTATAGGAATAATTTCGTTCCATGAAAAAATGGTCGTTCAGGGAGTTGATAGCTTAATGGAGGTGGTCGCACAGGGGGATTTCACTGTATATCTCGAAATAGGGTGACCCCTCCCCCCCCCCCCCCCCCAATAACTGTCACCTTAAAGGTTCTTTCTAGTTCAAATTGCTATTACAAAATTTCGAATCCATTTTATACTTATCTTTCTTTTTGAAAGGATAGTAGAGGTTGTGGAGAATTATATGTTTTGACGCCAAATGGACGATAAAGGGATGGCAATGGCTCTATAGGGTTACTCGCTTCCTGGAATCATCTCTCGCTCTCTCTGTAACCACCTCGAAAAGAGCGAGAGATGAGCCCAGGAGGCGAGTAACCCTATTGGGCCAATGCCATCCATCTCTTTATCGCCCATTTGGCGTCAAAACATATATTCTCCACCAGAGGTACCGTCAACCGGGGCTACTTTGCCACCTTTTCTTGGTTCCACTCACATGTCCATTACTAAAAAATATTATATGTGATTTTTCAACGTCGAAATGGAGTTGTAAACAATTAACATGGAATAATGAAGCAGACTGTATAGTTTTAAACAGGAAATGTTTTAATTTTTAATTTTTTAATTATTTTTAAAGTTTTGGAACAAAGTAGCCCCTGCTGGTGTTTTTTTGGTCCATTCAATTAGTTTTATATAAAATGAATACATTTCATATGTAAATGAATACATTTTTATTGAAACTCCCTTGCAATAGCATTTTCTAATAAATGAACACTACAAAATTCATAAACAAATGTTTTTTGTTCTTGTTTTTTTTTTTTTTTTTTACATTTAAGCACAATAAAACAATTGTTAATATTAAAGAAACGAGAAACAGTTTTCGTCATGTTATCCTCAGCAACTGGAACAAAAACAATTTATGTAACATTTTGCTACAATAACATTTGAAAAAAATATTACTTCAAACATATTTTAACAGATTTGGTTGTATAAAAGGCTATTCTAAGTAATTGGGCTAATTTCGGACCAAAAAAGGCCTAGCACAAAGTAGCCCCGAAATACTAGTTTACATGTTAGCTTTATGAAAACGCGAACATTTCCTCTCAAAATAAAAAGTTAAAGGAAAACCTATGATCACACATGGGTTACAGATTACTACAGATAATATTTTGACACTTACCTTATTTGTATCTCTTATCCAGATTGTTTCACTATACAAAGTCAGGACAGTTACAATTTACACAGGAAAACAGTTGCTTACAAACACATCCAGTGTTGACACTAAAAAAATTTAAATTACCCCCAAACTGTTCAAATACCCTATATTAGGGTATAAAACATTTTTCAACCGCAAAAACTCCAAATTATCTTGTATTGTTTGTTCAATACAAAGAATAAAAACTTTTTTTATTCTTTGGACCAGTGTAACCCCGCAAGGACCAAAGTAGCCCGAGTTGACGTACATTAGAAAATTTCTGTAAATAACGCATTCTATTATTAAAAATTATTTTTTTTCCATAAATATGGTCAATAATTCCAGTAACTGACACCAGCCCTATTTTGATAAATCAATTACTGACACAAAGTGAAGCAGCGTCTAACACTTTATTAGCAAAGATTTTTTTTTTGTTGTTATTTTATATTTCAAAAAATTTATGCATTAAAAATACTTTAATATTTACTGTAAAAAACAAAGTACTTAGACCTTATTTATATATGATAACATACTACAGATGCATGTTTCTTTTTTTCATGTTTTAAATTATTAATTATGCAAATATCCATTGGCTGACATTTGCAAACCAGCAACTGACAATTGGTGTGTTTGACGCTGGTAGAACAATTTAAATTTTAATGGTGTTCACTACAAGATAAATTTAATTTATTATGTTTTTTCTTACAGTTCAAATAATAGTTTTCAATTTTCTTTAATATATCGAATATCTGACTCCTCTGTCAGAGACTGGAGAAATAAAATTACTAGAATATACCAATAACTGGTATCACCCCATTAACGGGTCTCAGGACACTTAAAGCTTTAAAATTTAGGAAATTTAAATTTTTTTAGATGTTAAACCCCTATCTTTTCTGAACATTTTGTTATAATTGTTTCCTTGAAATTCCCATTAGAGCAGAAGTTATGGTTTTTAGAATTATACCCGCTCAATAACTGAAGCGGCGTTTCTAAAACTTTGAAGTCATTTTTCCCCCAAATGACGTTTTTGGGCATAACGCGCACGATATCTCAAAAACCTCTGAATATTTTTTCATGAAATTTTCAAAACATACGTTTCATATTAGTCTGTATAAACTGAACCTAAAAATATTTTTTTAGGTGATTATACTTTAGACATTTTCTAAATTGTGCATTAGCTAAATACAATTTTGTATTCAAAATATAAAAATGCTTTAAATAGAAATTTTTTTAGTTTCAGAGTAATTATTACAATCCGAGGTATAAGTAGGCACCAAAATTTTCATTCTAGTTGCAAAATGTATTTTGTAATCCTGCGCGTAATCTGTTACGCCGATTTTCTGATCGTGAAATGTCTGACAGTTTGGAGCCCCCTGTAAATGCTAATTCTGCATCTTTCAATTTTTTAAATACATGAAATGAATGATAATACTTATTTCTTTCATCGCAATAAAAATTGTGTCATAAAATCAAATACATTTTAAGATATTAAATCTTGAAAATGGCCTTTTTTATTAATGTTTTCCAATTTTAAGAGTCCTGAGACCCCAGTAAGAAAAGAAAAAAAAAAAAAAAAAAAAAAAAAAAAAAAAAAACTTTAACTATAAATCATGACCCTAATGTATCATAGGCATCTTTTAACTAATTTCTACAAGTATAACTTTAAGAAAAAGTTTAGAACGGTTGCATTAAAATAGATAAGAAAAACCTTAATTTCCTTAATTAACCTTAATTTCCTTAATGAACCTTAATTTCAAATTAACCTTAATTTCAAAAAAATGATTGCTGCCTCAAAATGACACTTTTTTTTATTCTCGTAAGTTCCTTTCTCATTTAAGGGTGTATTCCAATCCAAACTGCTTATTTTCTGATTAATTTTTGAATTAATTTTTGCTCTGAAGCACATCAAACTGGGAAATTCTCTTATTTAGAAACTACATAATGTGACGTGCTTCTCGATTTTTTGATAAATGCAGAAAATATTGTAAAAAAGGCTGTCAAAGTTGGCGTTTTGAACCGAATTCTCCGAAGCGGGTGATCTGGGAATGAAAAAAATGCGCATACTGAGAAAACAATTGTTTAAAAATCAAACTCTAATTAATTGAGATAAAAATGAAATCACACGGCCTCTTAAACAGTTCTTCAAAAATCACCTCAGCAAGTTTCATGTTTTTACTTTTAAAAATGAGTCTGAAAATGTCTCAGAAAATTTCGAGCTCGTGAGGGTGGAAAAATATTTTTCGAATACACCCTTAATATGTTCTTGGCCTACTACTATTAGAGGTAAATATATTGACTCCAAAATTGAAATAAGCGGCCAAGTTAGCATTAGATAACATTACTTTGATTAATTTTGAGAAAAAAAAAAACCCAAAAAACTTATTTGAGTTACATTTTTGTTGAAGAGTCAGTTATTGGTTAGGTGTAAATAACTGGGGATTTCACCCTATGGTTAAAACCAGGGCTCGAAATGGAAAAATCCACGAACTGGAACGCTATTTTTAATATAATGATAAGAACATATTTTTTTTAATATAATGACTGTTTCCTAATAATGGAATCCATCAGTCCATAAGAAGAATCCATTCTAAAGGTATAAGTTCGATTGAAAAAATCTATTTAATACTTTGAGCGGAAAGAAGAGGCTACCCCTGCAATATTCATGACACTAATAGAAACATATACCGGGTGTCCTAAAAAGGACTGACTGATTTTAAAATTATAACTTGCAAACGGTGACAGATATTTAAAAATTTCTTGCAGGAGGTTTATGCATAAGGTCAAAAGTTTTATTACAGTGATTTTCGATTTTAGTTCGAATTAAAAGCAATAGATGGCGCTGTAAGCAATAGTCGCTAAATACAGGCTCGATTTTTGGTCCTTTCTCTTGTTTCATGCGGAAAAAGGAGATAGAAATGTATTATCCGGGCCACGAAGTACCAAAAATCGAGCCTGAATTTAGCGTCTATTGATCGCAGCGCCATCTATTGTTTGTAATTCGAACTAAAATTGAAAATCACTGTAAAAAAACTTTTGACCTTATGCATAACCCTCCTGCAAGAATTTTTTAAATATCTGTCACCGTTTACAAGTTATTGAATTTTAAAATCAGTCAGTCCTTTTTGGGACACCCGGTAGCTGCCAATGTGTACGGTTTTGTTACCTCTAGAATTGAATGCAAATTTTTTCATACTTAATCGTTGACAATTGTTATATTTCGGCGATTGAATTAGGCAAAAGTTACTGATAAGTTTTAGTGGTAAGAAAAAAATCTTAGAAATTGGTAGCTATGCAGTAGCGTAATACTGCAGCAAAAAAAAAAAAAAAAAAAAAAAAATGACATTCAATAAACAAAAAATTTCAAGAGCTTTTTCAAATAAACAATTTCATTCGCCGTTTTTCTTAAAAGTAACGGAAATGTATATCAAAGAAATGTTACTAGTACCCTAAAAATAAATGAATGAAGTGCAAATTTATTTTTCATCTCCTTAGTGGGTGACGATTTGTGTAAATCCGGTTTTTACGAGTTTTTTGCTTATCCGAGATGAGCTTGGTCCATATTAACTCAGATGATTGGAAATTTATATTTAATCGTAGAAAAACCGATTTAAAAAAATGCATTCAAGATTCTAAATAATTAGAAAAAAGTTACAGAGAGCCTAGTGAAGTACATGTATGAAACTGTAATAATATTTTTTAATAATTCCACGAACCGGAACAATATTTTCCATACTTTCATGAACCGGAACAATATTTGTCGCAACTTCACGAACCGGAACATTATTCCGGTTTGCTCCGGTACATTTCAAGCCCTGGTTATAACATTCACTTTTATCACTGAAAACCCATTTCGGTTTAATACCTAGTAGCCCAAAAATGACAAGTCTATTTAGAAAAGGAATTTTTTTTAAATGGCTAAAGATTTGCAATGCACTTGATAAAACAGCAAATTTTGAACAGAGAATAACATTTAATATAAAAATAATAGAAATAATATAAACCGGTCATTTTTTGGATACATAGTATTTTCATGTTATATCTTTAATGGTATTAAGAACAAATTCCATTAGAATGTATGCTATTATCAATGCGCAATGCATATTTATTTTCTGTTTAATATCAGTTTTTAGCTGTACACAGAGATATTTCCCCCCTTTGACAACATTGATTGCAGAAACTAACTAAGTACCGCCGATAACTTGTTTTCCAAAATTATTTCTGTCACGCAATCAGACAAAATTTATTTCATGAAAATGATTTCCTTTTTTTTTTCTTTGTGCATATCATACAATCATTGAAAAATAAATCATAAGCCCTCCATAAATATGTAAGATTACAGGGGGGAAAACGTGAAGTTTTGAAGGAGTGAAAAATGATAGTATTTTACGAATTCTCTTCATTTTTTCCCCTTGCCATTTCGTAGCTTTATTTTTAAATTTAATTTTGGTGTTATTGTTTTGTTTCTTTCTGAAATATCGCCGCAAAATGAAACGACAATAAAAATACAGAAAAAGAACAATAAAAATTCATTATCAAGAAGAATAATGGAATCGATGGTCTGCCTTAAAGTCTATTTTATAGTCAGTTATTAAGATTTATTGATAACAAGCTATAAAAATTGTCTTCAAAATGTCAAAACAGTCTAAAAATTGTTTTGAAAAATTAAAGTTACTTTTTAAAGCTTTACCGAATAACAAGTATTTGCTATATTTCCATAAAAATATTTTTTTTATTATTTCTCTGAACATATGATTTATTCATTTATAGATAAATCATAAAGCATCCATAAATATATAACATTACAGAGTAAAAAGTTAAATTGTGAAGTTTTAAAGGAGAGAGAATAATTGAATTTTCCCCTCTATCTGAAGAGAAATCTTTCTCACAATCATTTTACAGGGCTTTTTTATTTTCATTTATTGTTAGCTTTACCCCTTTTTTTTCATCCTTGTTCAAAAATCAAACCATAATTAAAATAATAGAACATATTAATGCTTTAAAATAATAATGAAATTGATAAGCAGTTTTATAATTAATATTTATATTTTATAGTCTGTTATTGAAGTTTCTTGATAATTCGTTACAAAAGCTATTAAAAAGATTTTTTTTAGGATTCCGTACTTAAAAAGTAAAAGCGGAACCATTATAAGATCACTCCTGTGTCTGTCTATCTGTCTCTCATAGCCATTTTACTCGTAAACTATGGAACGTGGAAAGTTCAAATTGGGAGAAGTAATAAATACTATTAACCCACATATTTACAGATTATTAAACATTCACAAATATATTTAGGAAAAATGTAGAGGGGCTAATTAAGTTACTTGAAAAAGAAAAATCTTTTCTTTGTACATCGTGTGAAAGCTTTCGTAACGCTGAACTCAAAAATACATTTCTTTTAATTTTAGGTATTATATTTTCAGAGATATTGTCAAAAATGTTGGGCAAAAATATGTTCCCCCCTCTCTATTTCCGAATCTAAAGAAATAAAAACTATAAAAAAATTAGAGGGAATAGACGTTAATTTAAACCTTGCAGGAAAATTATAGCTAGTATCAGGGACCTAGGTCACATAGTTTTTGAAAAAAAAATGCATTTTTCCGCTACACACAATTTCCTATTTGCGAGCATTCAGCAAAGATCTTGAGGAGCGATGGAAGTACCTATCGTAGAAGAAGTATAAAAGCATTGTTGATAATGATTTTCGAAAAAAAAAACAAAAAAAAAACGTTGGTAATTAGCTATTAACCCTTAAAGACACGAACTGTTTGGATATACTACATAATGAATGCGTACTCTATGTCCATCGGGTTTTAAAGCCCACATAACAACTTTTAATGATATATTTGTGTAATGCAATATCCAGTAGCAGTGTAAAAGCAATAAATGTCAAATTGTTGAAAACAGACTAATTTAATTAGAATTAATAGCATAAATATTAGGGGATTCGCGACTAGTTTGCATTAAGAGGAACTTTTAATACGCCTCCCGTGTCTTTAAAAGTTAATTAAAAACCTATCTAAAAAAACTCGGCATGGACTAACAGTGTTAAATTCAGACACTTCTCCGGGAGGGATTTCTGTGGCTCCGGGGGGGGGGGGATTATAGAGTTCTGGGGAGGGGGGAATTGCAATTTTTCACCACTGAAAACACAAAATCTTAAATCTTCTGGGGGGGACATCCCATTGCTCTGAGGGGAATGTCCCCCCTGAATTCTACACTGAGACGGCGTTGCAACTTTTCGACATCCTTTCGAAGCTTAGCACAATGCCAAGTTTAAACTTCGAACAAGGGTTTTGTTTTAGCTACACTTTAAAACGAAAAGATTATTACTACGCTGAATTTAGTTTTATGAAATGCCAAATGTAGTTTAAATATGAACTACTTTTATTGTCAGCACCAAATTAATTTCATCAAAAATAGATGATAGGATTAAAAAAAAAAGAGTTATACAGAATAGAAATATTCGATAATATTTACGCTTCATATCTCTTTGATCTTGTATGATAAACCCATTCATACTTTTCCAGTATATACAGCTATATTCAACCCTTTTTTACAAATACTTATTATTCTTTTAGAAACGATTTTTTTTAATAATACAGTTAATAATTCATATATTTATTGTACGTAACCCTCTTAGCGCAAGTAATACTCGAACGTGACCTTTATTTCTAATAACAGTTATTTGACGAACAATATTACCACGAGAGAAATTCATTTAAACCTTAAAATGCCAATGTTTTTCCATCGTTTTGTGCAAGTTGGCGCAGGTGACTATTTTCTACTATTTTTGAACAATAATCTTTGTGATACATATCTGGCAAAAAGCTACTTCGAAGGTTATTATTTGAAACTTTTGGTAGACAAACTAATAAAAAAATAGGTGGTTCTGGCAAGCACATTGGTACATGTATGTGCCTTGGGTAATCAACTGATTAAAGAGGTGTTTTCCGAGAAAATGAAATATTTGAAAAACATAAACATTGTAACTTAACACTAAAATAATAAGATATTGTTACACATATAATTATGTATTTGATATGTTTTAAAGACTATTTTAATTTTAAGACACATTAGACTTTAGGGCCTACGTTTTAAAAGTGAAAAATACAAAAATCTTTTGTACGGGGTTTATTTTATAACATTATAGTATTCTACAAAAACCAAAATCGGTGGTGTGAAGGGGTTAGGGAGATATAAAGAATTAATTAAATTTATGTTTTTGTTCAATTATCTTTTGAATAAATTACATATTTTCTTGATATGTGTTTCTATATAATCTTTCTCATAATTCTCGCCTTATACTCACGAAAATTAAACTGATAAAACTGTAATGAAATAATAATAATAATAATAATAATAATAATGAATTTGCATAAAATTGCGTGAAAAAAATCTAAATCCAAAGTTTCCCAAATTAAACTACACATTCCTGAGAGGGCTACATAAAAAATTATTCGTCAGTATGTTATGACATTTGGATAGCATTGCACGGCGATGGTGAGAATTGTTTCTGGAGCAAAAATAAACTTTGTTCCGAAAACCACTAACGGAAGACACAGACTATTTTTATACAGAATATGTAACAGAAACTACACAATTTATCAGTCAAATGAGGACAAGACATTTTCCATGTGATGGCTTCCAAAAAGTTGTTGATGGTAGGCATCGGAATGTTTACTTGCTATAAGGATATCTATGGTATCTTCGGAGTTGACTATTTCACGGGCGAGGTTTTACCCTACTCGAGCACGAAAAGTTGACTTAAAGTCAAGCCGAAATCCAATCCAAACCCGCCCAAAAATTTTTTTGTCAACCCGAAACCTGACAAAACCCGACACACTTCAAGCCAAACCCGTCCCGAACACGAAGGGAAAGAAAATACATTCATGTTTTATTCATGTTTTATTACAGTTATGGAAAAGTAGTCTACAATTATTTCTTTAATAACAATTTTAGTATGTTTGTATAAAAATTAACATATATACATTGACTTTCTTCTGAAAAAATCATGTCAACCGGAATCTGATGAGAAAGATTCAAATCTCAACACGAAGCTGAAACATATAACGTCAACACGACCCGCAACGAAAACATTTAGCGTCAACATGAACCGACTCGAACCCTCGATTCTTTCGAGTTCGGAAAAAGGTGGGTCACCGGACTGATGCAAAACTTTTCTTCCGACAAAGATCGAACAAATGTCTAATGGGATCACAGTAGACGAACCCTAAGAGATATTCTCAAAACTGAAAACTGCATGGATTCAAATCTGGAGATCTTGCAGACCAAGCAGGAGGGAAATGAGTAACTTAGTACTGTAGCTTGAAAAGCGCCCTCTATTGGGGAATTTTGGAGATACAAATTTTTGTTCTACAAAAAATACCCATCATCTGCATACAACACTAATGACTTCCAAAGAATAGTTTTTGCTGTAATCCTCACGAAAATATGTAATTTAATTTGGGAGATCTAGTGTATTTTGTACGCATTATTCCTTTGCTTTTTGATACGTATATGTTAGATATCTGTAACTTTTAACTACCTATTATTATTTACGTCCTATTATCATAACGTACAGAAAATATCATTACATTTCAAATTTCTTTTATCTTAATTCAAAAGATATTTTAATTTCCGGACACCATTTATTATAGAAACTGACTAAGTACCGCCGACAAAGTATTTTCAAAATTACTTTTGTCACGCGATTAGATTAGACAGAAAAAAATATTTTTGTAAAAATCATTTGTTTTCTTATTTTCTTTGGACATAGAAGGCAGTGAAAAATAAATCATAAGTCATACATAAATTTGTAAGATTACAGGGTAAAAGAAACATAAATTATGTAATTTTAGGAGAGGGAAAATAATTGCACCCCACCCCTCCTCTTCCTTTCAGAAGTTCTTTTTCAGAACCATTGTTGAGTTTCATTTTTAATTTATTGCTAGTGTTAGTCTTTCTTTTTAACTTCTTCCAAAAAGGAAACAGCAATAAAAGCAACAGAAAGTAATTCGTCTTTAATAGAATAATGAAATAGTGAGGTGTATAATTCTTTTTATAGTCGTTATTAAAGTTTATTGCTAATAGAGTTATAAAGATTATTAAAGTAGGATTTATTTACCATTATTTTTCGCAGTAAGAAATATATAATCTTAGGTAAAGTAAGCCGACGTTGCACGGAATTTTAAGAATGTTTGTTTTGAAAAATCAATTTCAAAATTTAACATACAACATAAAAAAAAATTTAAAAAGACAGTCGAAGTTTTGTATACACGAAACAAATGAAAAGCCAATATAAAAATGTATAAATTTATTTAACGAACGTAAAATAATACAGCTATAAAGGAACTATGTTCCATTCATCATTGGAGGAATAATGTTAAAATACGCCAATATTTCCATAATCGAATTTTTATCATGCTTCAATACATTTTCTCACACTTATATGACGTTATATATTCACCACGTTCTTTATATTTCCAATATGACGTACTATTCCATATTTTTTGTTCATCAAATTAAATAATTATAAATTTTCACATGGAAATCATAAAACAGAAAAATTATGTTAAAAAAAACAGTTTTTAATTCGTCAAACTATTTATTTTATTTTCTTTATTTACGTGCAAATCTTGTAGTAGAAAAGTTATGATGTAATATTCCTTTTTTTAAAATTCGTCAAAACATTTATTTCCTTTTTTCACGTGGAAAACTTACAATTGAAAAGTAATTGTTGTGGTAAGAATTTTATTGTGGATTTTTAGTTGTTGGCAACAACTATAACGAAAAATGTTTAAATTTGATTGGGAATTGCTGTTAAAATTGTGGTTATTTATTAATTAAAAACCAACTATAAGTTATTCCGATTCCGGATTACTTTAGTTGCCTCAGCCGTGTTTTAATACACATGTTTCACAATTTTGGATTTGTATAGAATTACAGACAGACAGACAAATTTTCATTTTTATATATTAAATTTCTTACGTGTATTATCGAGATGCATTCGAACACGTGTTTCACTTAAATAATAACGTAATAAATACAGTCCGCTGAAAAAAAAAATACCTATGCTTTTTAATCCCCAAACATATGGTCCCAGAAAATATAGAAATAACTATCCGATTGGAAATTACGTCTTCTGTCGATTTAATTATTTTTAAAGCTTAGAGGATCGTCTTCACAGTGAAATTTTTACAAACTCTAAAATTTTTGATGCGAATACCCAATTTTGGCAGCATAGTAGTTGGGGATTTTTTTTTCGGTAAATTTTACCTTAAGATACCTAACGGCAAGTCATTCGGTCAATTAGTTTAGGATTTATTAACATTTAAAATTTTGAATTCCTAATGTTAAATCCTTTTAAATCATTTCAAAAGTATCGCAATGCGGATAAATTTTAAAGCCTAATCCAAAAACTACTGGGTGGAATGATCTGTAATGTTGTATTAACATATTTAAAGCTAGTAGAAATTGATTTCTGTTTTAAAAAAGTTATAGATCGCAATTAATATTTTTTTCGAATTTATACATACGTTAAAGTTACTATTTTTTTTTAAAGCAATATATGTAATTTTGAACAGAAATCCTTTTTCAGAAGTTTCAAATATTTAAAATTGCAGCACATTCCGCCAAGTAGTTTTTGAGTTATACTTTAAAAAACTACCTGAATTGCAGTCTATTTTGCAACGATTAAAAATGAATTTAACATTAGGAGTTCCAAACAGGGATCGCTATAATTACTTACTTGACCGAATGATTTCCTGGTCGGTATCCTAAGTGACAATTTACGGAAATAGTCAAATAATCTGTCAAAATTGGGTGTTCTTATTGACAATTTTAGAGTTTGGTACAATCTAAGTATGAAGACGACCGCCTAAGTTTATTTTTAACCTAAATTTAAAGAACACGATTTTCAGTCAAATGGCCATATTTTTATTCTGAGACAATTTGGTGATTAAATGTATGGAGTCTCTAGTTTTTGGCCGATTTTACACTGTGATTATGATTTTGTCAAATATATATATATGTGTGACATTCCGGCGACACTCCTATATATCGAAGTAAATGTAGTATAGTAATCAATGCCAAAAGCCTTGTCAACCCTCCGTTATCATGAGACAACTGGAGCGCAACCGTGGTGGCGAATAGAAGGCAGACTCAAGAAACATTGGAAAAATTTCCCGTTCATTGAATAATAGAGGCATCTTAAATTTAAACGTCGTTTATCTGGAAGATACATATTATGCCAATTCCAGTAGACTAGCCATCTGCTCACAAAATATACCTGTATCACTTCATAATAAACGATATTATGTTAAAAAGTATTAGAATCTCACAAATTAAAAGTCATTCAGTCCAAGTGATGGTTTCTTATTAAACAAACGAAAAGCGTAAAAAATCTGGGCTCCTAGGCGATGCAACAGTATAAATACTCGAAGAAACAGAACGCGAACGGATACATTACAAGTGAAAAAATCAACCCCGTTGAAAGAGCCGGAAGGACGAGGCGGGAGGCAGGCTACGATACGACGAGCTCCGAGAGAAGGAGGAGTACGCATGACGTAGATGAATAGACTTAATATTCACGGCGTCAGATTTATTTACCTTTAAAGAAAAATAATTTAGTCTCAGAATAAAATGAAAGAAAGTAATTTAGTGGTTTTATAAGAAGTAAGTTACGAACGGATTAAGGTTTTTAGAATAATAATTAAAGAATACGCAGCTTTAAAGGCGTGAAATAAAAGACAAAAGATATTTAAGATATTATTAAAGATAGGTAAAAAGAGTAAATATTAAGAATTTGGAATATATATAGATATATAAATATATATATATATATATCAAAAGATATATATCATAAATATAGCTATAAATCATAAATAAAAGGCTATATTATATATATATATATATATATATATCAAAAGCTACTGTACATTTAGTAATGCATTTGAAAAGAAAATCAGAAAATACTAGAATTATTTTAATCTAGAGCAAAAAGTTATTGTTGGACGGACATTCAGTATGAAAACAAGTTTACATATAAAAAATATTTTTTAATCTCAACTCCTAAAAAATGTAATCTTACACCCGTAGATAAAATCTGTCAATAAGGCAATTTTTACACTCTTTTATTTAACGTAGCTAACTTAATTAACTCATTAAACTTAACTTGTTTGATGTACGTAAAGATCGAATTGTAACTGATTTTTCAATCACATCCTGATATTCTAGTTTTGTAACAGGTATATATTTAAAGATTATTACGATAGTGTGCAGCACTAACCGGTATTCTCTCATTTCCAGTGATTACTTGCTGGCATAGAAAAGTGAGCGTAGTTCTTCATGAGACGCGGTAAGAAGAGGTTGCGAAAGTACGTGTGTTGTTTTTTCCCCGAGCGAAACGGTGATAAACCAAACAAGATTTCTTCTACTATATATAAATTTGTACCTATTTACATAGATATGTTTAATCAGTATATATGCAGCTTTATCATCATATATTAAAGGTTATCTAACTAAATTCCAGAGTGGCGTGTCTACTTGAAGCAATGTGTCTATTATTTAAATTGTGGAGCTTACTTTTCGGAAGTGGCTGCCATAGTTTTACTATATATATATATATATATATATGCGTGTGTGTTTGTGAACGCAAGAATGTTTACAACGACAATACAACATTTTATTATTTTCATAACTTAATTATAAATTAATAAATTAATTTTGACGTACCATAATAAGTCACCAAATATTCTTTGTGGTTGTAATTGTTACGAGTTACAGGAACAAGGGAGTTAATTATGCGCCAAATCACGCCACCTACGCAGACAAAAATATGCCAGTCGGCTGGGAAACTGCATCAAGTAAATATTTCAAACACTAAAATGTACAAAACAAAATATAAATAAAAAATAAATGTAACATTAAAAATATGCCTACCCTTTTATTTATTTTTGTCTTTAAATTCTATTTAATGCATATGTTACAATCGATTACCTTATAATGTCAAGGTTGACTGTTATTAATTTTTCCAAAATATATTTTTCTTCCCTGCAAATATATTTAATTCAGAAACGCACCAATGCGTTATTTTTCAAAATTAATTCTGTCACGCGATTAGAGAATAAAACATATCCTTATCAATATATTTTTTTTATCTCATAAATTCATTAAAAAATAAATCATAAGCCATTCATAAATCGTATAACAGATTTCCCCCCTTTCTTTTCTATTCCCTCACATTTGTTTGAAAAGAATTTTGCAGTTCTTTTTAAAATTATTGGTACTTTATTATCATATTTTTTTGCTCAATCAAGTAAAAAAAAAAAGTCACAATAGTGATAGAACATAATTCCTTTTAGTAGGATAATGAAAGTGATATTAATTTTGTTATTTTAAAAGAAGTTCTTTAAAAGTATAATAGATTGTTGACATAATAAACCCATGGGAAAGTGTATTCAAATACGTTTACCTAGAAACATCATCAACAACAATACTAAATTGCTTCATGTATTATTGATTTTAACAAAGTGCCAGAGGTTATTAAATTTATTTCAATAAATTTATTTTGATATAAGATGCATCTACACTTAGAGCATGTTCTGATTATTGATCGGACACGCGGGCTAATAATGGATAAATAATGCATTCATTGTCATGAAATATTGCTCATACTTTGGGATGTTGATATTTTAACAGTATTGTGTCAACACTGGTAGAACCAATAGCGTATAAATATTGGCTTTATATTTGAAGTATTGCCAAATAAATGTCATCATGGGTTTTATTGGCTTTAAATTGGAAGAATAGTTCTTATTAATATTCGCACAATGTCAACACTTCAATATTGGGGCAATATTTCAAACTAATAAGTACATTTTTCACCCAAATTTGGACCAAGATTTAGCCAATATTGGCTTGTTAATAAGGTTGTTAGTTCTTTATTTTAATAAACTGCTGAAAGATTATCTAAGAAATCAAATCAGTATTAACTAATTTCTCAGTTATTCTTTAAAATAATAAAGAAAAATTTTGAGGCTATTTGTTTCGGGGAAAAAAAAAATTAGAATTTTTTGCTGCCATAAAAACTAGAAAAATAACTTGCCCTGATTTCACAAGCAGTTTTAAAGTTTTTTTTAATGCTATATAACATAATAAAAACTATTTGGGTTTCATTTCTAAAATAGTGTTATGGCCACAAGGAATAAAATTCCGGATACTTGAAGGTATTTTTAAACTTTCTTATACAATCTATAATCCATGTTTATTATACATCTCATATTCACGTTCGTTATTTTCATCTTCCATATTCATTTTATGGTTGCTTTCGGATTAAGCACTTCGGGTAGAAAATACGTAATCGATTATTTCGTCGCAAGAATATCCCTTAAAATTTCGAATTTTCGAAACATCATCTTATAAACATTTAATGTTTATAATAAAAACTATTTTGAAGTTTGCAGATAGCTCTCGCGTATTGATTTCACCCATCTTCAAAATAAATGACATTTTTATGGGGAGTTGCCTTCTAATATCTGAAATGGCTGTCAGAGGAAAATTGCTATACGATATTTGGTTCAGATTAATGCTATTGCCACTCTAAGTCTTTATTAACGTTCATCTTTCTGTGGTATAATTCTTATTATGCCATTTCTTCTAAATTTAGCATATAAATTAACCAAAGATTTAAAATGTTTCAACAGTATTGTTACTTTTATGCTTATTAATAAAATTTATTTTCCCACTTCTACGTTTGTTTTTCCGATGACCAATGAATCTGAGCATACGATTGACACTTTGAGTTTTAATTGCCTTTTGTCTTCCTGATATAAACGTTGTTTTCCCAGTTAAGTAGTTTAAATTGACGTTATTTTCAAACCTATTAATAAAATTTAAATTTTCTTCTACTAAATATGTTATTCCAATATTGTTCAAATATTGCAACGTTGATATTTTAACAGTATTGTGTCAACAGGGTAAAACTAATAGTGTATAAAAATTGGTTTTACATTGGAGATATTGCCAAATAAAATAATGGTACACCAATATTGGTTTTATTGACTTTAAATTGGCTGAAATTTTGGCCAACATTCGCCAAATGTCAATACTCTAATATTGGTACAATGTTTCATATTAATAAATACAAATTTTATGCAAATTTAGGCCAAGATTTAGCCCATATAGGCTTGTTCGTATGATTGCTACGTTCTTTATTTTAATAAACTATAAAAAGTTAAACTTACAAAACAAATTAGTATTAACTAATTCAGAGTTCGTACGGGTACCGTTATTTTCAATTTTTTATAGAAAAATAAATCTACTTTAAACGAACAAAATTTTTACTTATTTAGGCAGAGATTTTTCATTAGAAAATACTGGTACCGAAGAATTTCTTAGTCTGGAAATTCAAGGACCCGTACAAACCCTGTAATTTCTCAGTTATTCTTTAAAATAACAATAATAAATAATAACGAAAAATTTTAAGACGGTTTGTTTTGGAAAAAAATTCATGATTTTTTTTGCTTCCATAAAAACTAGCAAACTAGCTTGCACTGATTTCTCAAGCAGTTTTAAAGTTTTTTTGATGCCGTATAACATAATAAAAACTATTTGGGTTTCATTTCTGAAATAGTGTTATGGCCACAAGGAATAAAATTCCGGATACATGAAGATATTTTTAAACTTTCTTATACAATCTATAATCCATGTTTATTATACAGCTCATACTCCCATTCGTTATTTTCGCCTTCCATTTTCATTTTGTGGTTGATTTCGGATTAAGCACTTCTGGTAGAAAATATGTAATCGATTATTTCGTCGCAGGAACATTCCTACATTTTAGCCAACATTCGCCAAATGTCAATACTCTAATATTGGTACAATGTTTCATATTAATAAATACAAATTTAGTTATATTGTATTATGTACTGAATTATACCACAGAAAGATGAACGTTAATAAAGACTTAGAGTGGCAATAGCATTAATCTGAACCAAAATGTCGCATAGCAATTTTCCTCTGACAGCCCTTAAAATTTTGAATTTTCGAAAAATCATCTTATAACATTTAATGTTTATAATAAAAAGTCTTTTGAAGTTTGCAGATAGTTCTCGCGTATTGATTTCACCCATCTTCAAAATAAATGACATTTTTATAGGGAATTGCCTTCTTATATCTGAAATGGCTGTCAGAGGAAAATTGTCATACGATATTTGGTTCAGATTAATGCTATTGCTACTCTAAGTCTTTATTAACGTTCATCTTTCTGTGGTATAATTGTTATTATACCATTTCATCAAAATTTAGCATATAACTTAACCAAAGATTTAAAATGTTTCAACAAAATGTTACTTTTATACCTATTAATAAAATTTATTTTCCTACTTCTATGTTTGTTATTCCAATTGCCTATAAATCCGAGCGTAGTATTGATACTTTGTGTCTTAATTGCCTTTAATAGTCCTGATAGTCTCTTTGATTTTAAATATTTTTCTTAGCATTTTGTAGAATTAGGAAATGTACAAATATAATGTTCTTACAATGGAAATATAGAAATATTTCCGAATTGAAAAATTCCAACCTCCCTCCCAACTCCAAGAAAGCTGAAAAGATGGCAAAGGCAAAAGAAATCATTCTTTTAAAAATATTTTTGTTTTGTGTGACCCATAATGCTTTTGGAACAAGATAAATAATGTATCTATAACTCATTCTAAACTGTATTACAACTAATTAATGCATTAAATGAATTTTATAACAAGTTATTTTAATGGTACTTATAAGTACCGTCAGTAGATAAAGGGTTAAGTAATTTCTAACAAATATTTTTTCATTTTTTTTAAAAGTAAAAACAATACAAAAGTGCTTTTTTCAAAATATCAATGAAATATAAGTATTTATTCTTTAAAAAAATAAATCCTTAATTTATTTGATAGATATATATTCAACAAAATTATGCAAAATTTTTTGTGATGAACGGATGAGGTGTTTAGGTGAAAAAGAACATTTAGCTAACATGTAACACACTTCAATAGGTTAACGCCTATCTTTTATGTTATTTTTAAACCTATTAATAAAAGTTAATTTTCCTTCTACTAAATATGTTATCGCAATGACCCATAAATCTGATTTTTGTACTATTTCTTGTAAAATTATAAATAATCTCATATCGGTAAAATTTAATGTCCCTTAATTAAAAGATTAACTAATCAGAAAAAATAATGTTAAAACAATTGTGCATATTTGCCGTAGCAAAGGTTTAATTACAACAACTATGTTTTTAATTTCTCCAATACTAAAATTATATACACAGTGCACACAATATAAACAGGGTTCGTACGGGTCATTGAATTTCCAGACCAAGAAATTTTTCGGTACCAGTATTTTCTTATAGAAAATCTCTCCTTAAATAAGGCGAAATTTCGCGCGTTTAAACTAGATTTATTTTTCCATTAAAAAAAATGACGATATTTCGCCTTGAAAATAACGGTACCCGTACGAACCCTCATAAATGATTTTGCAATTTTTAGACAATATAAAAATTTATTTAATCGAATATATAAAAATGAAAATTTGGCTGTCTGTAATGCTATACAAATCCATAGTTTGGAAGCCAGAATTGTGAAATGTCACGTACATGTGTATTAAAACACGGCCGAGGTAACTAAATCAAACCGGAATCGGAATAACTTATAGTTAATATTTAATTAATAGAAAGCCACAAATTTAGCAGCAATTCCCAATCAAATTTAAGCATTTTTTGTTATAGCTGTTGCCAACAATTAAAATTCCACAATAAAATTCTTACCACAACAATTACTTTTCTTCCACAATTTCAAGTGCAAGATTTCCACATGAAAAAATGAAATAATTGGTTTGACGAATTTTAAAAAAGGGAATATTATATCATAGCTTTTCTACTGTAAGATTTCCACGTGAAAAATGAAAATAAAATAAATAATCTGACGATTTAAAAACAAAAGTGAATGTTACGTCATAATTTTTCTGTTTTATAATTTCCATGTGAAAAATTATAATTATTTAATTAATTTGACGAATTAAAAAAATGGACTATTACGTCATATTGGAAATATAAAGGACGTGGTGAATATTTAACGTCATATAAGTGTGAAAAAATACATTGAAGCAGGATAAAACTCGATTATGGAAAAATTGGCGTATTTTAACATTATTGCTCCAATAATGAATGGAAATAAGTTCATTTATAGCTGTATTATTTTGCATCAGTTATATAAATTTATGCATTTTTACAAACTAAAATGTATACAACACTGCGACTGCTTTTTTTTTATGTTGTATGTTAAATTTTGAAATTGGTTTTCCAAAACAAACATTCTTAAACTTCCGTGCAACGCCGGATACTTTAAGTAGTTTCTGATAAAAATGATAACGAAAAACTTTAACTAGATTTTCTCTACCTATGTGCTGATGTGGAAGCCCAGTATCGTAATGGTCAGCGCGTCTCTCTACCACGATACCGTTAACAGTTCTATAGTCCGATTCGGGAGAGCGAACTGGGAAAGTTCACTCAATCTTTCATCCCTTCATGGTCGATAAAAAGATGGGTACTAAGCCTGCTGGGAACTAAATACTGAGGACCCCGCGTTAGGCTGACCCAGGTTTCACCTTTTTACTTACCCATCATACATCGTATAGGGCAAGTCTTGTAATCGTTTTAAAAATCGAAAAAAAAAATTGATCGATTTACACGTTTCAGACCCTGGAGATTCCGAAAAACATATCATCATCGTCAACAACCGTTTTCAATCCACTGCTGGATGTAGGTCTCCCCCAGATTTTCCCAATGTTTCCTGTCTAGTGCTTTAGTCATCCAATTTACACCAGCTACTTTTCTGATTTCATCACTCCATCTTACTTGAGGTCGTCTTCTTGGCCGTTTTACATCTCTGGGATACCACTGTAGGGTGTTTGTGCTCCATCTGCTGTCTTGTCTTCTTGCTATGTGCCCAGCCCATTTCCATTTTAGCCGTTTAATTCTTTCAATGATGTCAAAAACTTTCGTCTGACTTCTTATCCAGGTTATTATTTTTCTGTCTCTTCTAGTTATACCTAGCATACATCTTTCCATACTTCTCTGTGTTGTTTGTAATCTTTGTACTATCCGTTTTGTTAGCGTCCATGTTTCTGCTCCATAAGTTAGCACAGGCAAAACCCATTGGTTAAATACCTTTCTTTTCAAACAAAGGGGCATGTTACTCTTCAGAATAATATTGTTCTTCCCAAAAGTACTCCATCCATTTCTTATTCTTCTATTGATTTCATTCCTGATACTATTATCCGATGATATTTCCTGCCCAAGGTACACATAACTTTGCACTTCTTTAATTTCAGTGTTGTTGTAGACGATTTTCTTTTTTGGAGCAAAATAATTGAAATTTGGAGTTATAAGGATGTTTCTGTTACGCAATTCGGTATTACTCGACTATTCCATCGACCAAAAAACTATCGCCAAACTATAAGATTAAATGCCAATAATGGCTTATCGTAAATGTCCCATTCACTTATTAAACACGTGTTTGTTGCGTCGTCAGGGGATTTTTAATTCGACGTTTTATTTCTATTTTTATTAATCTTTTACTAATTTATTTGTTCTTTCGTTATTTAAAATAAAAATTATGCCAGTTTGTATAATTTTGCGAGTAGTTTGGCGATTTATACAATTTGTAGATATAAGTCGATGGGATAATCAAGTAGTACCCGCAATTCAGTAATAGCGCATTACTATGCATTAACCCGTTCGGAACCATGGGTTCATATATGCACCCTCAAAAAGTGCTTAAAACGTTTGAGTTTGATACCAGTAAAAAAGAAAAATAAAATTGATTTTATTTAATTATAATGTTTTCGTGATTTATAAAGTTAAGTCAAATAATTAACAAAAAGTGGTGCCAAACGAATAAAATTCGTTTAAAAGATACCCGTCCTGAACGGGTTAACACTAGAATGCCCGGATGGAGTTGATACGACTCCGAACATATGATTAAATGTCCACTGGAACCCGAAATTCTTTCATAAAATAAGTTAAATTTAAACCACGCAGATTTACGTTAAATAAATCAGTCAAATAATTTTAAATAAAAATTCTGGTGTCAAATATTTTTACGAAACTTGAGTAAAATTTGCGGACGTTCTAGTGTTAAAAATATTTAAATGTACGTTTAAATTTTATTTTGGAATTGCTATACATTTTATAAATAGTTTACACGTGTTTTATTTTCATATTTTATATTATGCATATCCACGATGGGTAAGTATTACTGTGGCCCCCAACGACTAGTTTATTTACTTCTTTTCCCTCAATTCACGTATTATTCCGAAATCTAAGGTAGAATTGAAAACAAAATTCATATCTAAGCTAAACTACAATGAAATTACGCAGTTGTGTATCCAGCAGTTTTTCGCTTTTTTGGCAGAATATCCAATTTGCTCATTTTCCCTCAAATTATTATCTATTCTTTTATTCAAGTTGAAAACAATACGAAAATATCCACTCTAATCTAAAATTTCCAGAAACTTTCCAATCAAATCACGGAAATTCCGTGAAATCATAAAGTATTTCCGGCAACTCTGACGTCCAAATCTTTTCGGCTTTTGACATTTGACGGTGTAAAATTTTGACAAAAGTACTGAAGAAATATAAATGTTAAATGCATTATGAGAAGTTTTAAAAAATGTTGAGAAAAATAGCTTACAGCTATGTAAAGTATTTTATATAGGAGGTAAAATGCAGAAGAAATTCCAGATTCCTTTTAAATTTTAATTCATAACTTTCTGACGGAGGCTTCGAGTGCCACTATCTTCACTCAAATACTTATTTGTGTTACGCCCGTGAAAGCTTTAAATAAACTTTTATCTGAGGGTATAGTTTAACATAAATTCTAGTTTGCCTTGTTAAAGACGAAAACATCGTGCTTCAAGAATTCTGAGTTTACTTGTTGAAGTTGAAAGTGGTTATTGTTTCCGGTAGAAAGGGCTAAAGTAATTTATTTCAGTTTTTGATTTCATGTCAAACGTTCCGACTTTTACGTGGTAGATTCATTTTATCTGATATTAACCCATAATTGAAAAAATGTATTTAAAAAATCCTTTAAAAATTGCGACCTTATAATCTAGAATTTTACCGTTATTATTATCTTTTTATTGGAGAAATCATAGAGTATTTTTGTACAACATAAACAGTATTTTTAAAGTAAAATAAAATATTTGCTCATAAAATTAGTTTATGTATGCATTTTATATGTCCTTACTATGTTTCCTACTAATATGTCCTGTTTATAGGACAACTAGTTACTTAAAAAATTAAAAACTTTTTTTCAAAATTTTGCTAGTATCTATTTAATTACACCATATTAATGATATAATCGAAGTTTTAAAAATTTTCAAAAATATTTAATCGGTGTGGTCCAATATGGGTTAAATTAAGTAAAGTTTATTTCGGATCTTTGCATTCTTAAATATTCAAAACTAAATCTTTTATCTTTTTCGCTTCCTATAAGATTATCATATTTACAGGGTCCCCAGTAATCGCATTTGTTGTTACCACGAATTCCAATTAATAATCTTCGTGGTAGTTTTCTGTTTCAAATGTTACAAAAACCGACTACGAAGATTCTTGTTTAAAAATAATGATAACAAGTTGGAAATTGTCCGTCAAACGTGGCAAATGAGGTGCTTTCATACTAAGTAACTAGTTTTATAAATAGCCAGATCTTGGTGCAATAACAGTTGCACTCTTATGCAATAGCGCATGAACGCAAAATTTATTACGAATATATATATTAAATTCAGTATACAGAAATAATATGACTGCAACTTAGATAGGACGTAATCAACATGACAAACTAGAATCATTATCTATCATGGAATATCATTGAATTAATTACGTATAATAGTATTTAATAGAATGAAGAATACTTTTATTAATATCTCTTTAAGTTTTGATTCAATTTTCATAAAATTTGAAATGGCTCGACGAAATTCTGCAACGATTATATATATTACATTCCAAACCATTCGATTGGGTAGTTTTTGCGCTATTATGTGCTAATAGACTGACGGATGGACTAGATAACGACATAGGTGCTACGTATTTATATAATTACGAACGCACCTAAAAAGCTCCATATAATTGTCTTATTTGCTGGCTAAATAAGTAAAAACACTTGAAAAAAAAATGAATTTGAAAATTTCTTTTTTGGGAACTAAAGGGTTAAATATGTACAGTTAGAAGATTTTATTTCAGGATAAATAAATATATATGACACATAAAATCTTATTTTATGAAAGAAAATGAGATATATTTTAAGTTTCTTCTCATAATAAGTATCTATTAAAATAAGCCATAAATCCTGATAAACATCTATTTAATGGTTATCTGATATAAAAGACTAAAAATATTAAATGTTTTCTACCCGTGATAGACATATTCTTGTCAAACTTTTACTTCTTTTGTTATGATATACGGGAATGATTCCAATAAAATACATCAAAAATCAGATTTATATCTATGTTCATAGTTAGTTCATATAACTGAATCGACATGATGTTTTGGTCCTGTAATAAAAAAGATAATCTAGTCACATATTAAGAGAAACACTGAAACTGTTTTATGTTTATTTATTACATACTTTTATAAAAAAGAAAAAGAAAAAAAAATTGAAGATTAAGTTTCTATTATAGGGAATAACGTAAATCATCTGACGCATGTATCGACTCTTTAAATTCATTTGAATGAAAAAAAGGCGGAAATTGTACGTCAAACATGGCCAATTCGTACTATAACTAGTTTTATAAATATTGAGATCTTGGCGCAATAGCTGTTGCACTTTTATACAAAAATGCATGAATGCAAAATTCATTATGATTCTATATATTAAATTCAGTAATATAGAAATAATAGGACCTCATCTTAAACATGACGTAATCACCATGGCAACTTAAAATCATTACCTATCATGGGATATCAATGAATTAATTACGTATGATAGGATTTAATAGAATGAAGAAAACTTTTATTAATATCTTTTTAAGTTTTGATTCGATTTTCATAAAATTTGAAATGACTGGACAAAATTCTGCAAATTTCAAATCATTCGGATAGTTAATTTTCGTGCTGTTATACGCGGTCAGATGGACAGATAGACGGACGGACAGACGACGACTATAGGTGCTGCGTATTTATATAACTACAAACACACGTAAAAAGCTTCATATATTTGTGTTATTTGCAGACTAAATAAGTTAAAACACTTGAACAAAAAATGAATTTGAATTTATTTTTTTTTTTTTGGGGGGGGGGGGGTGAGGGAGGTAGGAGGAACTAAAGATTAAATATATACAGTTAGAAGGTTTTATTTGAGGATAAATAAATATATATGACTCATAAAATCTTATTATGTGAAGATAAACAAGATATATTTTAAGTTTCTCCTCATAAAAAGTATCTATTCAAATAAGCCATAAATCCTGATAAACATGTATTTAATGTTTCTCTTATATGAAAGACTAAAAATAATAAATGTTTTCTACGCGTGATAGACATATTCTTGTCAAACTTTTACTTCTTTTGTTATGATATACGGAAATGATTCCAATAAAATACATCAGAAATCAGATTTATATCTATGTTAGATCTAAAAACAAAAATTCATATAACTGAAACAGCATGAAGTTTTGGTCTTGTAACAAAAAATGATAATCTAGTCACGTATTAATAGAAACACTGAAACTGTTTTATGTTTATTTTTATATACCTTTTAAAAAAATTTGAAGTCTGAAGTTTCTAGTGGAAAAGATAGGTAATAAGTAAATCATCTGACTCTATAAATTCTTTTGAATGGAAAAAAAAAGGAAAGAAATTATTAGGCTAATAAAATTAGAGAAAATTGTTTTATTTTAGTGTCAAGGGGTTAATATTTTGTAATTAACCCTTTCCAGCGCGCAGTAATTCTGCTTATAAATTGATGAAATGTCGACTGACACCAGAATTTATAAACGAATTTATTAGAAAATACGAATTTTCTTATTTTTAAGTACTACGTTATAAAAGGAAAAAATTAATTAAATATTCTGCCAGTAAAATAAAAATTAGGTGTCCTTCCGCGAAAAGGTTAATGGGCTTCATTATTATACGGACTAGTGTTACCAGGTGTCCCGATTTACGCAGGGCGTCCCGATTTTTAGAAGTTCCATGCGGGACGCCAGATATCCCAAATTTTCAAGAGGCACAAATTCTTATCTTTGCTTTTTTTTTCGCACAATGCGATTCGTTATAGTCTGCGTGAAGTGGAACTCAATACCGTAAAACCTCTAAACGCCAACGCTCTGTACAACCTCTAAAGTCCCGATTTTTCAGGGTACACAAATTCTTTAAAAAAAAAAAAAAAAATCGTACCATGCGATTTGTTAGTCTGTATCAAGTCGAATTTAATACAGTAAAACTTCTAAAAACAAAACCTCTCTGTAACGGAAACTTTTTATGATTTTGCCAAAAGGAATACCACACAAGTCTACTTGATAAGACATAAACCTGTCTAAAAAGGAATATTGTACGCTCGTTACGACTTTGTTTTTACAGGTTTATTGTAAAATGTTTAGTAAATACGACGAAAATGGAACTTGTTTATAACAGAATCTTGTATTAGACATAAAAATTGTATAGTCGCTACCGAAGGAATATCACTCAACTTAACTGTCTGATCAGATTTTGTACTATAAATTCTGTTAAACTTATGAGAAATATTAAGTTTTGGATTTCAGTGATATACCCTGTATTTTTGGCTGAATAAATGGATTACAAATCTGGTTTTCTATAAAATTATTATTATATATTTATTTATAATGTGTTTTACCGCTCTTAAAATTTGCACTATGAATTCTGTTAAACTTAAGACATATATTCGGTTTTTGATTTCGGTAAAACTTACTGTATTTTTGACTGAATAAATGGATTGCAACTCTGGTTTTCAATAAAATTATTATTATTTATTTATTTACTTATTTGTAATGATGTGCTTTACCACCCCTTAAGATTTACAGTATAAATTTTGTTAAACTTACGACAAATATCCGGATTTTGGATTTCAGTGAGACAATCTGTATTTTAAACTGAATAAATGTGTTACAACCCTTGTTCACTATAAAATTATTATTATTCATATATTTATTTGTTTGTAATGTGCTTTACCGCTCCTTAAAATATGCACTATGAATTCTGTTAAACTTATAACAAAAATTCCGTTTTGGATTTCAGTGAGACACCCTGTATTTTTGGCTGAATAAATGGATTACAACTTTGGTTTTCTATAAAATTATTATAATTTATTCACTTACTTATTTGTAATGTGGTTCACCACACTTTTAAATTTACACTATGAACTCTGTTAAACTTACGACAAATATCCGGTTTTTGGATTTCAGCGAGACACCCTGTATTTTTGACTGAATAAATGGATTACAACTCTGGTTTTCTATAAAATTATTATAATTTATTAATTTACTTATTTGTAATGTGGTTTACCACCTTTAAAATTTGCACTATAAATTCTACGCGTTGCTATACATTCTGTGCTAAACTTATGACAAACATTCAGTTTTGGATTTTGATTGAATAAATGAGTTATGACCCTGGTTTTTTATGTAAAATTGAAAATTTTTATTGAATAAATGGATTACAATCCCGGTTTCCTATACAAAAAGTGTTTGTTGTAAGTGTGCTGTATCCCTTCTCTAAGTTTGTAACATGAGCTCTAAATCACCTTGTAATTTAATAAAAGTTCTTAAAAAATATACATGTTCAACATATTGTGAGAAGATCTTTAAAACGTTTCGGAGAATACCTTACACATCTGTAAAGTATTTGGATTGGCAGCTAAAAGGTAAAACTTCGAGAGTTTTTTAAAGTTTTAATTTATAAATTTCTAACAAGGGCTTAAAAGTGCTGCTATTTTCACTCATGCACTTATTCTTGTGTTAGAACGTAGAAAGCTTTAAATAAACTTTTATCAATGCTAATATTTTAGCTGAAATTGCATTTTGTTTTGTTAGAGATGAAAATAAGGCGCTTTAAGTATTTTAGTAGGAGAGCTGTTGAACATTTTTGAGTAGGTATTTGAGGCACCCTGAAAATTTGTGCAACAATTCTTTTGTAATTCCTGAATACAAAATCGAATGTCTGGCTGAAGGAGCGTGGCCCAAAAACTGTGCCAGACACGTGTCAAGTGCCATTTGGCACTTGACACGTGTCTGGCACAGTTTTTCCACCTCAATCTCAGCGTGCCTCAAATACCTTTTTTGGGTAGTAAAAAAATGTCACTTGACACGTGTCTGGTACAGTTTTTGGGCCGACTAAAGTGTCTGTCGTTTTCAAAATATTTTTTTCTAAGTATAAATATTATTCTGTCTCAATCTCAGCGTGCCACAAATACCTTTTTCTTTGGGGGGGGGGGGGGGGTAGTCAAAAAATGGCACTTGACACGTGTCTGGCACAGTTTTTGGGCCACGATCCTTCAGCCAGACATTCGATTTTGTATTCAGCCATTACAAAAGAAGTGTTGCACAAATTTTCAGGGTGCCTCAAATACCTTCCCTAAAATTTTTAACAGCTTTTGGACTATTTTGCCTTTAAACGATTTTGCTTTTTTAAATTTGATTAATATTCTAGCGCACAGTGCTGTGTGCACAGGGCATCGGACCAATAAGTTCCTGATAATTTTCCCACTCAAGAATACAAAAGATAAATCATGCAAAAAATGTCGTTACTCACGTTTTATAATCCATGGTAAGCAAAAAACTTAAGCAACACTAATAAGGAAGGTCTCCTTACTGGGCATACTCAGAATATTTTGAAAAAAATACCACTTAAACTACTTATGTATGTAATAAAGGATCAGTCAAATTTAGCGGCGGAATTACTGTAGAAAGTCTGTAAAAAAATAAAATACCTTCGGGTATTTGGCGCGAAAAGACGAAAACGTCACACGATTTGGCAAGCAGTACTTTTTTTCGCCAAAAGCAAACGATTTTAATGCACCTGAAAATTGTTTTTTAATTGATTTTTAGAATGTATTTAATGAATTTATACATAAACAATGAGAGAGTTTAATAAATACATTTTTTCGTATTACATATTTATGTTGCTTGTTATTTAATTTTATAACTTTAAAAACAATTTCATGTATAAAAAATACTTTCATTTATTTAAACGTATTCCAAAATTAAGGCAAGATTCATTTACCAGTTATTTATTTCAATATCAAAAAATTCGTCGTTTCCATAGCAACAAAACTGAATCTACTCGACAGTGCTCAATTGGACTTAATTTTGAGATATTGAAACAATTTTAATTTATTTTAATTTTCTTTTAATTCGTAAAATTTAATATTTAACCCTCATTATAAAAATCTATATACGCATGACAAAACTATAGTTAAATCAAATTAAAACTGAGAAAACTAAAATTATTTACATTAAATTTATTTAAACAAGTTCAATATGAAACATTTTTATCTTAAAGAGCATATAAAAAAGCATTTTACGAAATTTCATTTCATCGCCGACCGATAATAAATCGCCAAATAAACGAAATTTTCATTATTTTTTTACGAACGTTCTATCGGGGTTCCGCCAAAAAAAATTTATAAACATATATATCCACATGAGAAGAACACTCTGTAATTTTTGCAGATTTTTCTGAATATGCTCGTATGGAGACCTTCCTTGTAAGTGTCGCGATCAGAGTCCTACGCGACCCGAACCCGAAATTTGTGTAAAGCTAACCCGAAACCGAAATGGAATAAACCTAATAAATTAATTGGTAGTTTAATACAATTATGGAAAAGTTGTCTACATTATATCTCAAATAACATTTTTATCTTTTATGTTGATACATGAATATATGCTCGTTCATGTTTAAATATATAGTTTTTTTTTCATCTTCAAACATATTCATGAGTTTTTTGTGAAAATTAGGTCAACACGAACCAGAACCGCAAAAGTCATCATATCCCAACCCGAAACCAACCGAAACACAAAAAAATTAAAATCAGCAAACTACCAACCCACTTCCCGAACCGACCCTGACAGCAATGAAATAATTCAACTCGATACCTGAGAAGGTCCGGTTCGATTAAAATCGGTTTTTCCGATCCGATGCAGCACCCTAGTCGCGAGTCAAAAAGACACTAGGAAATTTGGAAAATTATAAAAAGCCTCTGGTTATAACTACGAATATTTATTGGATATCCACACCTTCATTAATTCTCCAAGAAACGAACAGATAGGACTGAAATTGCTTTGGTGAATGTCGTAAATATTGAACAAAACAAAGTCGAACTTAAGAGGATAACTGAAGGGAGGGGGGGGGGGGAAGCTCGTGCTTTCCTAAATATTATATTCAGTGTTGGATTTAGGGGATGGCCCGGAGGCGGCAACATTTCCCCTCCCCCCCCCCCACCCGGAAGGTTTGCGATTTTATGCTTCTTAATGGAGAAATGTGCAATTTTCCCAAGGGAACTCTAAAATATCCCCCCCCCTCCCTGGATCCTCAGAAAAACCCCCCGGAGAAAACACTGATTATATATTCCAAAGTTAAAACTGAATAACGCATGACATAGAAACTGCATATGACACAAAATGAATCCATGAAATATAAAGTACAAGTCAGAAATAGCTAATAATTAGTAAATATTTAGGAATGTAGCGGTGTTATATGCCGTATCCGTATACCTTCTGGATAACTCTGTATATGTAGTATATATGCAATGATGTATATCCTCTGCCTTTTGCATATACTTTCTGCTTTTTTATGACTACACCACTGTAAATAATAGCTAATAATAGCTTATAATTATAAATAATTAGTTCTAACGATAATAAATATTCAGACGTTGCTCATTGTTAACTCATCTTATTTGAACAGAGCAAATCACTGGATATTCTGTTGCACACGTAAGTAAATGAAATATTTAAACATTAATTCTTAAAAAATATATATGTTAAATGCAATATGAGTGATAGCGCGCTGGTTGAATTTAAGTAATTAAAACACGGACTCGTCAATAACTCACAACACTTAATAAATAACAAAGTGAACTGTATCACGCTTTTAATTATAAACCCTCTTGGTTTTACACTCTCTTAGAATAGAATAAATTACATGTCAACAAAAAAGAACTTTGCCATTTTTTAGAAATTAAACTTACACTAAAATGCTCGCACTGAGCCTTGGCAGACGATAAATAAATTTCGAACAATGAGAAAATCTTTAAAATATTAAGAAGAATACCTTACAGCTATTATATAAAAGTACTCTGGTTGGCAGCTGAAATGTAGAACTTAAGGGTTTTCTATTAACTTTTAATTCATGACTTTTTGAAAGGGGCTTTAAATCCTGTTATTTTCACTCGTATAGTTATCTGTTTCAGATCCGAGAAAGCTAGCTTTACATAAACTTTTATTAGAGAGAATAGTTTAACTTAAATTCCAGTTTACTTTGTTAGAGGCGAAAACGTCGTTCTTCAACAATTCTGTGTTTACACGTTGAACTTTAAAGGTAGTTATATTGTTTCTGGTAGAATGAGCTAAAAGTGATGTGAATTTATTAGAAAATTTCTGTTTTTTATGTTAGTTTCCTTTTATCTAATATTAAATTATGCAATATTTATTTTGTAACTTTGAAATCGTAAATATTCAAAGCCGAGTCAGTTTTTCAGAAAGATCGTACTTCGTATTTTATGAATTTTCAGTGTTTAGACGCTTTATTAGCATATTAAAACTGAGGTTTTGGGTATATTCCAGGCTCACCTGATATCTATTGATTGGTGTTGATATCTACCAAACACTTTCCGCTATTAACGCACGAGACTAAGGAAAAAGGCAGGCTACCCCGGTGCATCGCACAAGTCTTTTTTTACAGACCGCTAGGGTGATGTGATGCTCTTTTCGTGCACCTGCATTGGTGCACTCAAACATCACGTGACTCCAGCGGTCTGTAGAAAAATGTACGTGGAATGCACCGCTGTAGCCTGTCTTTTTCGTTAGTCTCGTTAACACACCTTCTGTAACTCGACGATGTTTTGTATTTATTCAGTTCTTTGGGTCTTTTTTATACCGAGCGTGAACGACCTATTAATTATGGTAGTCCAAATAACATAGCTATATTTTAAATACTTATTCTAATACTTTACTAAAGTATTTTTTACGAGACGTATTTAACCCGGGAGAACTCGCTGCATGAGATTTTCTCTCACAGTCGTACTTTTTTAAGTCTCTTATTTAAATCATTTTTTATTTTAATTGAAATTTCAAAATGTTTTTCAATTATTTTACCTATTTTGTGAATAAAAGTACTAAGCCAACCAAAAAAAGTTGATATTATATGAATGTAAAGTAAAACATAAGCAATTGGGCATTCTCACTAGCGAGTTCTCCCGGGTTAATGCTGTCTAAAAAAACCCGCTATATGAATAACTAAAATTTGTTAGAAAAGTAGAAGAAAAAAGAAAATAGATTGTGCATTTTGCATTTTGCATTAAGAAAATATTTACCTAAATATTATGATCGTTTAATATGTTAACGTAACCCCCTCCCTCTTTTAAGGGGTCTTAAGACTCTTAAAATTAGAAAAGAAAAAAAATTAAAGATAAATTTATACATTTAATATCTTAAAATGTATATGATTTAAAAACACAATTTTTATTGGGATGAAAGCTATAAGTATGCTCTTTCATTTCATATATTTAAAAAATCGCAAAATGCAGAATTAGCATTTATAAAAGGCTCCAAACTGTCAGACATTTTTCGAGCAGAAAATTAGTATAACATATTACGCGCAGGATTACAAAATACATTTTGCAACTAGAATGAAATTTTTTATGCCTAAGTATATTTCAGATTATAATAATTACCCTGAACCTAAATAAATTTGTATTTAAAGCATTTTTATATTTGTAATACAAAGTTATATTTATCAAATACAGGATTTTGAAAATTTCAACAGTATAATCACCGAAAAAAAATATTTTTTAAACAATAAAAATGAAATTTTTTGGTTCAGTTTATACAGACTAACATGAAAAATATGTTTTGAAAATTTCATGAAAAAATATTCAGAAGTTTTTGAGAAATCCTGCGCGTTATGCCCAAAGGCGTCATTTGGAGAAAATGACGTCAAAGTTTCGGATACGGCACTTCAGCTACTAGGCGGGTATAATTCTAATAGTCAAACCATTTTTCTAATGAAAATTTCAAGGAAACAATTATGTCAAAATGTTTAGAAAAAATAGGAGTTTAACATCGGAAAAAATTAAAATTTCGAAACTTTTGAAGCTTTAAGAGTCTTGAGATCCCCTTTAAGAGTCCTGAGACCCCTTAAAAAACAACTCTATGTTACATTATGATAATATTATAGCAAAATGCGGTCAAAAGTATAACAAACAAATAAAATTCTTTAAATTAATATTTGTTGTGGCATAATTTGGAAGCTTCATTCAATTCCTCACGCAATATAGAATGTGGCCTTTGTGAGAATTTCAAACAACAATTAAAAACATTTATGAAGAGTGTCGCATAGTTTAATTTAAATTTAATAATTTACATTTACCGAAATATAAAGCTGTGTAACAAGTTGTAGCCTTTCATCATGAATAAAGGCGATTCAGCATACAAAATTTCAGTCAAAGCATATACAATTAAACAACAATACAATTTAAAAATGCGTCATTTTATCAAGCACTTCAAGAATAAAAGACTAAACAAATAAGTTTATTTAATAAATGCTTAAAATTTTCTATAAGGTATTCTGCATTAGGTAGTTTGAATCCTAAATTGAATTAAAACCTTAAATTAAATTTTATTGATAACTGAAAAGAGGGTAAGTGTGGAATTAAAGAATTATAGCCTACTTTATAATACATTTTAATGAACCGCTTTCACATGAAAACGAAAAGGTAATTTGATTAAAATATTTTGAATAAATTTTAATTGTTTTGAGCTTTATGTACTTTAATTAGATTATAATAAAGTGCAAATCATGTATAAGGTTTAATTTTATAAATTAGTCCGTTTTAAAAAAAAAAGAGGTAAAGTGGGTATTTTCATTTACGGATATTTTTATTTTTGTAGCAAATGCTTCAACACGTAAGCGAATAACAAGCATGGCACATGTGTGGAAATAAGTTGTAAGAAGTTCATTTAAGAAACAAAAGTTTCCGTATGTGATGTGTCATATTAATCATAAAGTTTCTGATAACGATACATTAGGACAAATTATTTTTTTTAATGAGTTTATTTAACCCGTGGACACCATATTTAACGAGGAAACGAACTATGGTATAAATTTTGTCAACATTTTCGTCAAGTTTGCAAAAGTTTGCAAGTTGCGTCAAAAATGCAAATTAGTGAAAGAGTGTTTAAAAAAACTCCGACATGTGAACTTTTGGTCTGTGCAAATTCGTAGTAGTGTGGAGTTCACAGATTAAATAGGAGCCGAAATATATTGCAAAAATTAAAAAATATGAACGCAGTTTACACCAATGGGATCATAAAATCACGATTATTGAACTCGATTTACATGAATACTTGTAAAAATAATAATAATAAATAAAAATGAGTCTTTTTAGGGTTTTTTAAAACGTTATAAAAAATTTTCGAAATTTTTAGTTCGGAGTCTGGACAGTCAACGAGACAGAAATTTCGGTTGGGCCGGAGCAAAATCAATGAAATCAGGCTCAACCTTATGGAGAAAACTAAATTGTGCTCGTTAACCGGGGATACGTCTTAAGCGGAGACGTATCAACGAGAGCCACTGTATATAGAAAGAAGATTTTATATGAATCATAAATAACTAAAAATGACTCATAAAAAATCATTTCATAAAAGAACACAAGGTATATGTTAAGTTTATCTTCCTAAAATACCTATACAAATAATCCATAAATACTGATAAACATGTGTTTAATGTTTATCTTGTTTGGGAGACTAAAAATAATAGATGTTTTCTATGTGTGATAGACGTGTTCTTGTCAAACTTTATTTCTCTTTTGTATGATATACGTTCATGATTCCAATAAAATACATTAAGAATCAGATATATATCTACAGATCTCAAAATATTTTTCGTATAACTGAAACAAAATGAGTTTTTGTCTTTTTCTGATATATAAAAGAAAATCTAGCCACGTATTAGTTGAAATATTGCAACTTTTTTAGTTTATTTATATGCACTTTTTAAAAACGCGATGCACGTCAGATTCTAGTTTTTAGTAAAAAGATGGAGAATCAGTAAGTCATCTAACGTCTGAATCGACTCTACAAATTCATTTGAATGAAAAATATTGTATAAAATCATTAGGATGAAAGAATTAAAGCAAAATTTATTATTTCAGGGGCTTCGTTTTCGGTAAATATTTGTAATTAACGCCCTCCTTTTACTTTAAGTGATTATAAACATTATGACGAAATGAATATTTATTTCAAAATATTACTTCCTTAACTACTTCTTTGATAAATTAATATTTAGAAATAATCATGAACTAGATTTTGTAGCTTTTCATCTTTTATAATTAATTTTGAATTTCGTGAAATTAAGGGGTCTCAGGACTCTTAAAATTTAAAAAAAAAAAAAAAAAAGGAAAAAAAAAGATCATTTTCAACATTTAATATCTTAAAATGCACATGATTTTAAAACACAACTTTTATTCGGATGATAGATATAAGTATGTTCTTTTATTTTAAAAGTGCAAAATGCAGATTTAGCATTTACAGGGGGCTTCAAACGGTCTTGCATTTGGCGAGCAGAAAAATGGTATAACATCTTACGCGCAGGATTACAAAATAAATATTACAACTGTTATGAAAATTTTGGTGTCTACTTATATCTCAGAATTTAGTTATTACCTTGAACCTAAATCAATTTGTATTTAAAGCATTTAATATTTTTAATACAAAGTTGTATTGAGTTCATACAAAATTTTGAAAATTCCAACATAATAATTAACTAAAAAAAAATATTTTTTTGAACAAAAAAGGAAATTTTTGGTTCAGTTTATACAGACTTAACATGAAACATATGTTTTGAAAAATTCATGAAAAAATATTCAGAAGTTTTTGAGATATCCTGTGCGTTATGCCCAAAAACGTCATTAAAAAAAAAACTGACTTCAAAGTTGTGAAAACGCCGCTTCAGCTTTTGAGCGGGTTGAATTCTAAAAGCCATAACTTCTATTCTAATGGGAATTTCAAGGAAACAATTATATCAAAATGTTCAGAAAAAATAAGAGTTTAACATCTAAAAAAAGCTTTAAATTTCGAAAATTTTGAAGATTTAAGAGTCCCGAGACCCCTTTGTGAAACAAATCATGATCGTTCCTGTTAAATAATAGATAACTGGTTTCACAAAAACTATTTTATAGAAAAATTCCAGTTATCTATTTGGAAAGTTTTACAAATGTACATCAACAAATTTACAAGAAGTTTGTGATTAGAGATTTCTTGAAGCAAATGATACAGTGTTGAATTCAGACACTTTTCTCCGGGAAGGATTTCTGTGGTTCCGGGGGGGGGGGGGGATTGCACTTTTTGACCATTGAAAACACAAAATCTTAACTCTTCCGGGGGGGGACATCTCAATGCTCCGGGAGGGATGTCTCCCCCCGGGCCACCCCCTGAATTCAACACTGAAATGATATTTTCTAGAAATCTTCAATAAATTTTTTGGACCATAGAGATGTTTACGATTTTCCAAACCCGTTACTGATTTTTTTCTCTACAGCGCATTATCAAATCCTTTTTACGACAAGTTTATAAAATATATTATCTATTGATCTTAATTTATCGAGAGATTTCTAAATCGCTCTTGGAGTTTTGAAAAATCGCTTCATTATGGTAGGCCATAATATGAAAAGGGAAAACAACAATTTTATTTTGTCTTGGTAACTTAGTAAAGGAAAAATAACTTAACTTCTACTAATAATATACTGTTTGTTGTAAGTAACACATAAACAAGTTATATTCCATACACATCTTCACATAAACAAACACTTACTACTTTCTAAAGTATTTTACGGCTGTGAAATAAGTTGTTCTTGCAACAGTTTGCATAGGAATTACAGTAAAAGAATCTATACGGAATTTTAGTGCTTGATTTACATGTTTGAAACTATTTTTAAAAGAAATGTTTGAAAGACATTTTTTGAATGACATATGACAACATAATCAGAGAGAGAGGCAAAAAGCAAAACAGCAATAGTATTCGGTCTTGGTAACTTAGTAAATTTAAGAATATACTGTTTTTTGTAAGTAACATATAAACAAGTTATATTCTGACACGCACATCTTCATATAAACAAACACTTACTACTTACTAACTATTTTACAGCTGAGAAATATGTTTGCAACAGTTTGCGTAGGAATTTTAGTAAAATATTATACCTGGAAATTTTATAGTTTTCAACTAGATGTTTTATTCTAAATAAACATTGCAAACAGTAACATAGATTCCCTTCACTGCGAAAGCAAGCATATATACAGAATGAATCAAACATTTGTAGACAAACTTTAAAGGGATGCATTACATAAGCAGGTTCTCTCCTCTCCAATCGCTAAATCTCATGTTAATTTGTGGAAAATTTTAAACAGGTCATTACCAATTAATGGACATAATTATCCAATTAAGGTTTTCACCATCAGATTCTAGGCTTTTGTGTTATAAGAAAATGTTCCGTTATTTTTTAACTTTAATGATTTTTGCTAAGATAAAAAGGAACACTATCTTCTGGCATATATTTTCAAGTGAAAACAACTTTGTAGTCACTGAAGTAGACATGCGTGTTTGTTTTTGTAGCTTTACTTTCTCTCTCTCTCTCTCTCTTTTCCTTCTTAAAAAGAGGTGCATACTAAAAAACGCACACTTTATTGTGATTATGCGATTTCTATTTACATTTACTTAAACGCATCACCTATAAGTCGACGATTTTTTTTATATTTACTTAGTTATTTGGGTCTTTCTTATAATGCGCGATAAAGACCTATTAATTAGAATAGTCCAAATATTATATATGTAACTTTTAATTGCGCATTCTAATATATTCCTAATGCAATTCACACGAAGTGTATTTAACGCTGCTAAAGAAAATTTCTATGTTTATAATTACGATGTATTACACAAGTAGTAGAAAAGGTACAATAAATTGTGCATTTGGCATTCATAAATTGTGCCCTTTTTGATAAAAGGGATTTACCTAAATATAAAGACCGTTTAAAACTTTAACGTAACTCTCTCCCACATTAAAAAAAAAGAAAGAAAAAAGAAAAATCAAAAGCTAATTCGAAATAATGTCGAATATGCGACATTATCAGAATATTAAAATACAATAGGCTTAAAAATGTTATAAAGAAAGAAAATTCGTTAAATTTACATCTATCGTATCACATTTTAACAACTTCATTTAATTTCTTATGCATCATAGGATGTACCTTTTTGAGAATTCATTGTTTTACAAACAACGGTTAAAAATATTTATGAAAGAGCGTTGCACAGTTTAATTTAAATTTAATAATTCACATTTTCAGTATCAACAGCATAAAGAATTGTAGCCTTTTATCACGAATAAAGCCGATTCAGCATTCAAAATTTCAGTCAAAGCGTATACAATTAAACAACAATACAACTTAAAAATAAGTCGTTTTATCAAGCACTTCAAACAAACCTAAACAAACTAATAAGTTCATTTTATAAATACTTAACATTTTCTATAGTAAATTATGCTCTATGGAATTTGAAAGCTAAATTGTACTTAAACCTCATATTAAATTTTATTGATAACCGAAAACAGAGTCGGAATGGAATTAAAGAATTATCGCCTACATTAAATATTTTAATGAACCGCTTCTATTAAGCGAAATAATTTGAATACGAAAAGATAACTTGATCAAAATATTTTGAATAAATTTTCACTCTTTCGAGCTTTGTATATTTTAATTACATCATAATAAAATACAAATCATGAATAAAGTTTAATTTTATAAATTAGTTCGTGTGAAAAAAAGAGGTGGAGTGGTATTTTTATTTACGAATACATTTTTTTAGCAAATTCTGAAACATAGGAGCGAGTAATAAGCGAGGAAAAAATTTGTAACAAATTTATTTAATATATCACATAATTCATAGACTTTCTGGTAATGTAACATTAGGGCAAATTGTCTTTTGAAAACAATTTTATTAAACAGAATCCAAAATATACTGTAAACATTAAAATTAAGAGAACAATTTACACTTTAAAAGAGAAACTAGAAATTTAATTATTGTTATAATTCCAGGATTCTTCAAACCCGCTTACATGAATACATGTTAAAAAAAATTTCAGACATTTTACAAGTAAAGAAAAAAAAATTAAATATCTTTCGAAATTTTCAGACTTGGGTCCAAACAAAAATAAATAATATCAGTTCTGTCTCGACCCAATTTTGTACAAAACATGCTTCTATTTCATAATCGTACAACTTAACCTTTTGCATCACTGCGTTGCATACAAGGGTGTATCAATTGCCCACAAATTTGCCCCCCGGGAGGCACTTTTCTGGATTTTGCGGACATTATTCTGCCCCCCCGGGGGGGGGGCAAATTTGGAGGGAGAGGCTTGGGAGTGCATTGCATGAATAAGTGGTCACAGGCCTTTTCAACAATCTGTCACATGTGGGGCTCGGCAAAAGTTAAAAAAATGCCCCCCCCCCCTTTTGGTCTACTATCGCGCCTCCTGGAATACATCCTCCCCCCTCTTTTTGAAATACCGTTTGCAGTAATGTGTTACTGTGCTCGTTGACTATATAGAAAAGGATTAATACATTGTAGCAACTGCATAAATTTCACTCAATTATTTCTATATGAGGGCAAAAACATATTGATACACCCTCGTATCTGCAATATTCTCAAAAGTCAATATTACTTAAACAGTGAGCTTTAAAAGATGATTTTGTTCCTTGCTGCTATCTCCCGGCACAGCAGTTAATATGAATTATTGACAGAATTCCCAACAGACGACGATACTGAATTAATTTTTCATGCCAAAGTTCTATTTATCATTTCAGCAGTTTTGTATCGTAACTGCTAAAATGAACTTCGTAAATTCTGTCAAATTAAAAAGCCTGGAGGCGTACAAAAATAGGTTTTTTTACAAAGGTGTTTTCGTACAATTTTGTATTAGAAAATTTACAATGTTTAGGAGAAATATGTAATTTTCGGTTTACTGCATATGTGAAGAAAGTACATTTTAGTCAATTTTTTTAGTTTTACGTTATTTTTTTTTACATGCTTAAAATGATGTATTATAACTAGAGATCGACCAAAAATTGGGTTTCTTTTTCGTTTTCGGTACAAAATCTGAGTTTCGCCGAAAATTCTGCTGGACCGAAACTCGATCGAAACTACACTGCTCAAAACAATTAAAGGATATTGCAGTTTTAGGTGGATTTTGTATCTGGTAAACTGTTTAGCTGATTGATACATGGTCGACAGACATAGTAGGTTATATGAGAATAAATTACACATGTTTGGCAGAAAAAAAATGCATTTTATTGCGCATTTGTGTACTAAAGGAAAAAACACAATTTGTGCATATGAGAAAAAAAGAATAAGAAAAGGTGTTTTCTTCAAAGAAAATCATTTTCAGTAGGGGGTATGGTTTCCACGGGCGGCCAGCAACGTTGAACACCTTTGAGGCATGGACTCAATGAGGCTATTAATGACGAGTTGGGGTATTCTGCCCCACTCTTCCAGAAGAGCTCTTTCCAGTTCTTGGAGAGTTTGTGGGGGTTGTTGGCGGCCAGAAACTCGTCTTCCTAGAGCGTCCCAAACGTGCTCGATTGGATTCATATCTGGAGAACACGCTGGCCATTCCATTCGAACGATTCCTTCCTCGAAAAGGAAATCCTCCTCCAGGTTTGCACAATGTGGCCTGCAGTTATCGTCCATTAAAATGAAGTTATCTCCGATTGCTGCAGCGTAAGGGACTACAATAGGTCTGAGGATCTCATCCCTATATCGGCGACCAGTCAGAGCTCCATCTCGAATGATGTAGAGGTCAGTGCGCCCGTCAATGGAGATGCCACCATACACCAACACTCCTCCACCGCCAAATCTGACACTTTCGTGCACGAACGCAGGATTATTCCTACTGCCACGGTCCCTCCAGATGAAAATACGCCTATTATCCGGATGCACAGAAAAACGGGACTCGTCAGAAAACAGAATATTGCTCCATTCATTTCTCCTCCAGTTGACATGCTCGGTTGCCCACTCCCTGCGGTCGCGACGATGCCTTGATGTTAATCTAACACATACCATCGGTCGGCGAGCATACAGACCTACAGCATGGAGCCGGTTTCGGACAGTCTGAGTTGAAATCGTGGTGCCTGTAGCCGAGCGAAGGTGTTGTTGGAGAAGAGTAGCGTTCATGGTTCGGTGTCTCCGAGCTGTTAACGCTAAATACCAATCTTCATTGGGCGTTGTTGCCCGTCTACGACCTTGCCCTGGTCTTCGGCCTGCACATCCACTCTCCAAAAAACGGTTCCAGATCCTGGAAATGACACTTTGTGACACTCCAATGGCTTGCGCTACTTCGGCTTGAGTTTGGCCCCCTTCTAACCTACCAACAATTCTCAAAGCTTCTGAATCTGTCAAATGACTTCGCTGAGACATCGTACTCATCGAAACAAAGCAATCACTGAATGACGATCATCCTTGTCTTCATTCTCTTTTATCCAGTTGAAAGTCTAATTTCATTCGCTGCCGCTGAAGCGACGTTTTTGACGTCGAACTCAAAATTTGCATACTCCACAGCTTGAAAACCAGAAAAATTTGCATTTGTGATTCTCTTCTTCTATTTTCGGCAAAAAAAAATTTCGTTTATATCTTTATTTTATATAAAACTTCAAATATCCTTTAATTGTTTTGAGCAGTGTATCTGTATTCAGTGATGGGACAGTATAGCAGCAAAGAATCAATTGACACCGCTAAATTTTATTAGTATTATTCGCATTATATCAGGACAGAATTTCTTAAAGGTTTTAAGGCAAGTAATACTATTAAAATTTAGCGGTGATAAACGCTCAACTGCTGCGCCACTGTTCCATCACTGCGTAATCCAAAAATCTCGTTTCTTCCTTCGGAAATTTACAACATGATTCATTAATATGAGCTGTATCGGCTCAAATGAGACACTCTTTATTTAGTGACATGAATTTCTCTATTTATATCAGTCATGACTGATTCAAGACGTGAGTGAAAATTATAAAGCAAGCAATGCTTATAGGACTGTGAAGACACTTTTCACATACTCATTAAAAGCTTCAGACTTAACAGTAACATTATATTTTTAGTTTGAAAACGCAGAAGTGTTTCGAATACTCTTTGAGAAAGTTCTAGTATAGCAGATTATCATTTACAAAAATCATTATAAAAAATAAATCGAGGTATGTATACCAAAAACATTTTTCAGTTGGATGAAATTCGTATAATTATAGAAAATCATTCTGCGTCGTAGATGAACTAATTACATTTTATATTATATTAAAATAAAAAGTTTTGGTCAGATGCATAGATAGCCTGTATTAATTACTTTTTAAAAATGGACGTTTTCGTTTTCGGCCGAAAATAAGAATATTAACGGAATTCGGTTTCGGTCGATCTTTAATTATTACAGCTGAATAAACGTTTTTGAAATCGGAGTTATTGTGTCACAAAGGGTTAAACATACATCATTCTTTCAAGTGCATAAACGTAAATAAGGTAATAATTTTGTTTAATAAATTCTTTTCTATTGCGCATTGTGCATTAAAGAATATGAATACTAAACTGAATTAAATCCTGAAATTAAATTTTATTGATAACTGGAAAGAAATTAGTGATGGAATTAATGAATTATCGCCTACATTAAAAATGTTACTGAGCAATTCCACGAACGAATTAATTTAAATGCGAAAATCAACTTGATCAAAAACATTTTTAATAAATTTTTATTCCATCGAGTATTGTGTACCTTAACTAGATTATAATGAATTGCAAATAATGCATAATATTTAATTTGATAAATTACTCCTTGGAAAATAAATTTATAAGAATATGTTAAGAATGAGGGGAAACTTTCAGAAAACTCAATAAAGGAACAATCAATGAACATATATTGTGAAACACAATCTGTCGCTGAAGAATGTAATAGAAAGTTATTTATTATGTTTTTAACTAATTAATGAATAATTATCACATTACACAAAGATAAGTTAGCCTGAAGATTAGATACATAATTAACGTTTAATTACGCACATCAACAAACGAGCTCAACTTACACTAGACCAGCGACGGCGAACCTATGCCACGTGTGCCATAAGTGGCACGCTGCAGATTATTTTTGGCACTTTATAGATTTAGGTTCTACATCAAAATATGGTACAATTTCACAAAATGCATTAATTAATCTAGATGCTGTTTCTGGTTATCTGAATTCGATTAGTTCGGTTGGTTGTCATTATCATACAGATTGAAGAAACTAAAATACAACTCAATGTATCCCAATCTAGCTTAATATTGGCTCACGAAATTTTAAGAATAAGAGAGAATTAGGAGAATATCGCAAAAGAAAAATTAAAAGGCATTATAAGCGAAAATACCGATGGTAAAATTATAACAACTTGGATTGCAATTCCATACACTAAAAATCATGTAGATTTTGGATCTTCTTATTTTGACAATTTTTTCTGCCAGACATTCTTTTCAGAAATAAATAATATGAAAAATTCAATAAAAAATCGTGCCAAATGAGTCCAATTCCATTTGCTTTCTTTTAAAAATAAGTATGAAACTGATATAAATTATTTGGCATCTCGAATGAGACAACAGGGATAATATTTTAAAAATGAATTTCTAAAATATAATAACAAATATTACCCCTATTTTTTTTAATGCTAAAAACAAAATTTTAAGGAATTTTGATTCATTATTATTGGATCCATTCAATTTTTTTTTATTTTTGACACGTCATGTTCACGCAAAATATCTTTTTGGAAAAATCTGGCACATGAATGTGAAAAGGTTCGCCATCCCTCCACTAGACGATCACATTCTAAATTGTATTCTATTTACATAGGTAAATCATTTTCATAAATTTGGGAGAATATTTTGTAGTGCTGCCATCTAATGACTTAACAGCAAACTAAAGATAGCACACTTATAATTTGATGTATTAAAACTATAGCTTTATTTAATATTTGAAGTCAAAATACTTTTAGATTTCATTCACTGTTTTCAAATTAATATTGCCTTGTATTATACATTAATTCTTATTACACCTATTACAGTGATATCGTGACTAACGTTTGCCAAAGAAGATTTGTTTGGCTGTTTTTATGACTCGGTAAACGAATATGATTATGGTGGCGGAGAAACCCACCATACATTGAAATTTTTAGATAGCCGTAAACACATCAGGTACGTACATTACTTTCACAAGAACCCAATTTCTGAGTTCGGATCCCGTGGGTGAATGAAATCTGCAAACATAGAAAGTCAAGAGTAATAATTAAATCACAGTACTTTAAGCACTACAACACTTGCTTTATTTGATGGTTGATACATGTTCAACAAGCAGGGAGGTGTCCCTCTTACATTATGAAATTTTGTAGTATCTTCTGCCCCGACACACGCGTGTATTCGAGTTTTGTTGACTAGTTCATAAGATAAAAATTGCCAAGATTTCACCAAAAATATAAAAATAGGACACAATTTGGCGAAAAATGAAACCCCAGTAAAATAAAACTTATAACATATTTATTTTTATTTCATGTTTCTGTTAACAAAAGTTTTTGCACAATGAATGAATTCCTGAACAAATCATCTTCACAAGCCGAAGTAACACTCTATATACAGTGATAATAGTGCTCTGTAAGAAAAATAAAAATGTTTCTTAATCCAGCTCTTATCTTTTTTGAAGGTTTAGAAAAATATAATATAAACTTCTTCGAGTTATCTGCAATTACAATAAAAAAAAAAAAAAGTGCCCAGCTAAACTGATGTCATTGAGCTCACATGCTATTCAAACTAATTGTATATTATACTCTTATTTTAAAGAATGATGCCCCTAAAAAAAAATAAGTGAAGGGGGATTAGCCCCCGTTTCCCCCTTTATACTTAACCAATGAACCTCCAAATCTAATCAGGGAAGTTCCTTAACATAATAAACCGGTATACCAAATTTGGAGCAAATCGAATCATTTCAAGATTCAGCAAAAGTATAACTTTGTTGATTTGTGCTGTTCATAACTAAAAAAATTGAAGAGCTCTGGTGTAGCGCAAGATGGCATTATGAGAAACAACGTGGTACCTCCCATGATCATCAATAACGTGAGTTACTGTTACATGCTTTCATCACGGAATACATTCTTTGTAGTTTTATTTAAATATTTCTGTTAATATATTTTTGGTATTTTTAAATAATTTTTTTAAGATATTATAATACAGTATTGAAATATTGGGTATAAAAAATTAGGATAATTTTATATTACTGTGGCGGATGTTGAAATGCATTTAGATATGTTATTGTGATCTCGGTTTTAGCGAATTTCATGCATTTTGGAGACTGCTGCACAATGAATTTCATGCATCCAATAATTTTTTTTCCGTTTAACGGGCGCGTAACGCTCAAGCATTTATTTGTGAGGGTTATTAACGAATTTCATAAATTTTAGATAACACTGCGTATCGAGTTTCATGCATCCAGTGATTTTTTTTTTTCGATTTAATGGGCGCGTAGCGCTCACACATCGGTTTGTGATTGGAGTTTTAACCAATTTCATAAATTTTAGAGACTGCTGCAACACGAATATCATGCATCCAATGATGTTTTTTTTTCCGGTTTAATCGGCAACGTAGCGTTCATATGTCAGTTTGTGATTGGTGTTTTAACGAATTTCATAAGTTTTAGTGACTGCTGCACAACGAATTTCATACATTCAGTGATTTATTCCAGTTTAATGTGCTCGCATCGTTCATGCGTCGTTTTTTGATTGCTATTTTAAAGAATTTCATATATTTAAAAGACTACTGCACAAGAATTTGGAGAGAAAAATTGGTTGGCGAGATTTTGGGGCGCTTGGCTAACATAAAAATATCAAATTTATGCATTCAAGAGTAACAGAATAATGTTAATCTTAATGTTCCTATTAATTTTAATGATTATTTTATTGGGTTTTTAAATCTCGGAAATATATTGGTTTTTTGGAGTTTCTAAAAATGAAAGAATGAATTTAGAAATCGCGGATAACAAGGAAGAAGTTATATTATACAGTAGAACCTCTTTTATACGGAACTCTTTTTAACCGAAAACTTGTTTTTTTTTTAACTATCACATTGGTTGTGTGCAAGTGGTCCGTTCCAAACCACGAGTATAGTTAAATATTTCGGATACCGTTTCTTAGAATTCTTTTGAATAGACGCTTTCAGTATGACGTCAATCATGACTTTTGCTTGGAAACTGACTCCAAACAAACGGTTGCTATGTTTCATACCTTATTAAATATAAATTGTAGAAAATGTTACCACTGCATATAAAGTATTAAAACATATATCTATGAGATATAGCTATAAAATATAATCAAAATAGAAAACATAGCATAGCAACGGTTTGTTTAGAGTCAGTATCCAAGCTAAACGTCATATTTGACGTCACGATTGAAAGCTTCTATTTAACTTTAGCTCCCATAAACTGCAGAGTGAACTAGAGCACATTAAGAGGAGGGACAACCGGAATGTAGTCCAGTCATTTGGTAGAAAATAGGAGAAAGTTTTGGTGTAGTTTTGATATCTGGTGCCTTTATGTTTTTTGGGTCGCTGAACACGAATCTGAAGTTTGCCAACAAAATTTATCCCGGGAAACGCGTTTTTTTGGCAAAAAACTGGAAAAAAACGGGATTTTCTTTGTTTTTTCAAAATAACTTCAAAATTATGCATTTTACGCAAAAGTCCTCAAAACATAAATTAAAGAAGATAAAATCTATATATATATTACGCTAACGTACGTGGCACAGAAATCGCGATTATTTGTTATTGTCTAATGGCAACGCCCGAGAAACGAATTTCATTGGTTATTGTGAAAAGTCCTTTGGCAGGATTTAGGGCGATCGGGTTTATTTACATTTCGCCGTAGAGGAAAGAGCTCCATGATGTTTATCTCTTTCGCTGCAATTATAGAGCTTCAAAATATCATTTGAAATGCCCGTAAAAGATCTCGGTGAATACTTGAAAGTGAAGAAGAAGCCGAATTAAGAACAGAAAATTGAAATAGATTGAATCGGGAATAAAGTTAAACACAGAACATAAGCGATCGCTAAAATAGGCTTAATAACCGCAGAGTGCACGCGCTGCTTCTGAAATCCAAATTATTGATTTAAACGTTCCGGGGGGCACAACTGTGGAACTTTAAGTAAAACGTGCAATTTCTGCAAAGCACTATATGGGAAATGCGAATTAATCAGCAGCAAGAAATTTTAAAATGTTGTCATGACGTCAAGTAATTTTGTTTACTTCCCTCTGTACGGATCTGCGATTCGAATTTCAGGTTCATTTAAGAATATTATTATGTGCCCACCAGAAGTAAGATACAATAAAACCTGCTTAGACGGAAACGACCAGTGATAAAGCATAATAACATTTTTGGGGAGAGGGGGAAGCTGTAACTTTTTTTTTGTTTATTGCAGGATTCCATTAGAAACAGGCTTTACTCTATTAGAAAATAAATTTGCTGGATGGTACTTTTTAAAACATTCTATATAGTAATATTTGCTTACAATTTTATTATTTCTTTTTCAATTATTACAGTTTATGTTGTATTTGTAATTGCTTTTTCATCTAAAGATTTTAAATAAAAAATTAAATTATTGAAAATATAATTAAATTTTAATTGAATTCATCAATTAATTTGGAATAAAAAGAGCATGAGACATATAAAAATGAAAAAACTTAACCTGCAAATTTACACAACTTTGAAACTGAACAAGAGTCGGGCCCTGGTAATTTGCAGTCTCCACTCCCACTCCCCTCTGTATGCACCTGCGATAAAAATTTTCAGATTCATTTACGATTATTATTAAGGCCCGGGCAACGCCGGGCGGGTCAGCTAGTTTCCTAAATTTTACGTATTAAAAGTTTTTTTTTTCTCTGATCAATGGTTTAGCCGTGACAATGCCGCAAAAATTGGTGTGAAAAAAAGAAAAATCTGAAAAAAAGGGAATTACGGCAGTGCATGTTGGGTGATTTACCGATTCTAGCTGTCCAAAATTATTTTTGGCGTCAATATAGTCGCATCGCCATGAAATTAAAAAATGTTATTGATATTCACTATTGAATGTTAGGTATAGTAAAATGTTGCGTGTAGCAGTCATAATTTCGTTACAGGGACATTCAAAAGTATTTCATTATATTATGGCCTATGGGGGAAAATCGTTTATGGTGGTTTTTAATAATGTTTCATAATTTCAAACACTTTGAAATTTATATACATATCTATGAAGTGCACTACAAGATGATTTCTTATAGAATATAGTATGGGTAGTATTTATCGATCATTTACAGGGACACTAAAAAAGAATTATGTTACATTACGGTCTATGGAGAAAAATTGTTTGTGGTGTATTTTGTTCATGTTATACCTTTTCAAAAGTATTTAAATTGATATATATCTGTGAGGTGCTCTATAAGATGCTTACTATTGAATATGATGTGCCATTGATCTTTCATATACAGGGGCACGCAAAATAAATCAGTTATATTTTTCTTTGTATGAGCAATAATTGATGGAAGTGCGTTTTCAGTTGTGGAACACTTTTTTAAATTTTAAAAATTGCATACTATTTAGCGTGTATAAATTCTATAAATCATACATAGGGCTGCACAAGACATCTATATACCCGCTTATTGCCGGAAATTGCTAACGCTGTGCTATGCGTTCATTAACAGTTCTATATTTTAGCATATTGTGAATTATATGATAAATCTATAGTTCATATACAGGGATGTACAAAATTTTCAGCTATTTTTTCGATTTTGGTTGAAAATGTGTTTTCAAACGTTTTATATGTTTTACAAATTATTACTTAGACATTGTTTTTCAAATTATTAAACTATGAAGTTTTATTATAGTAGCTTGAATGCGTTCAAAAATGTTCCATAACCTGATTGACGCATGATTTTGCGTTCTTCTTGATAATTTTAATGATACTGTGTTAAGGGTATGGAAGCTAAAGTGATAAAACTGTTTTTTTTTTATTATTATAACAAATTCTAAAATTTCTTTTTCTAAAATTTAAGGTACGGGACAAACATTGGCCAGCATTAATGAAAATTGCTGTGATGCATATTCTGTGCTATATTCATATTTATGTCTGCACAAACCTTACAGGAAACCTAACAGGAACCTTATGTAAAGATAGGGAATCATAAGATATCATGATTAATACATCATGAGAAAATGCCTACATTATGTTTTGCATTTGCATTGTATCAAATCTGAATTTGGAGAATTTGTCTGGATCAATTTTGTAACCACTCAGAATTTGCAGCCAAGTAATACATTTTAAATGATTTTATTCCGATATATCTACATACAACTGGCAATTTTTGTCCAAATTTGGTCATAAATTTAAACATTTCGCTCTTGCAAAACTTCATGTACTCTTCATTGTAATTTTCCTCTATAAACAAAATATTTTCAACCAAATTCACATTTTCGTTACATTTTAAATCTTGTTGCCATTGCATAATGGTGCAAAAGTTTATTTATGTGACTAAGTTAAATTCTGCTGTCTTTGATGTAAAAAAAAAAAGGTACTTGAACTAAAATGTCAAGAAAAAGTCATGCCAGAAGGTATCAAATATTTTTTATTAAAAAAACATTTATTTTACACTGTTGGTAGTAATAAAAACACCCACTAATTCCATACGTCTATTTTCTATGCTGTAGATGTCGGTGAAAAGCAGGGACCCTCAAGTAAAAGAAAGAGGAAATAACATTTTTTTGTTTTTTAAATAAATGTACTTACTAATGTACATGTTTATTTATAATTAAATAATGATTCATAATGAGTCGTCTTATTTATTATCAGCAGCTTCATTGTAAAATGTAGTCATTCATATAATCTTTAGTATAATTTATAGTCAATGCTTGTGTAAAATGGTCAGTTTTCATGTTAAATCTACGTACAGTGGCGTAATTCCCGTTTTTTCTGAATTTTTTGATTTTCACTCCCATTTTTGTGGCATTGTCACGGCTAAACTATTGATCAGAGAAAACAACTTTTAATACATAAAATGTAGGAAATTTTATCATCTTTAATTTATGTATTAAGGACTTTTACGTAAAATGTATAATTTTGAAGTTATTTGGAAAAAAACAAAGAAAATCCTGTTTTTTCCCGTTTTTTGCCAAAAAAAGTGTTTCCCGGGATAAATTTTGTTGGCAAACTTCAGATTCATGTTCAGCGACCCACAAAACATAAAGGCACCAAATATCAAAACTACACCAAAACTTTCCCCTATTTGTCCTTTTTGAGCACCTAATGCCTGGACTAATGTGTGAATGTGGTCTAGCAGGCGAAGAAAACGAACAAAGTAGAAATTCTGAAGCTTTTGAATGTTTTGCAAAAGGTTTGACATGGCTGAAGCAGCAGAAAGACTGTGATACTGATGAACTAATAGTATTAAAAAAAATATTCATGATAGAGCTGCAAAGCAAAGCGACAAACAAAACTTTGTTTCAAACCCTTGTGAAATATGTAAAAGGTACTTAATTTAAAAATTAAAATTCAGGTAATTTATTCTTGTCTCTATTTTGCTGTTGCTTTATTTTTATTAAGTCCTTGTTATCATAATAAGAAAGACCGCATATATTTGTTCTTAATCTTAAAATTGAAGCATTCTCGATTATCCTGAAATTTCGATTTTCCGAAAGATCGTCGGTCCCAATTACTTCGGATAATCGAGGTTCTACTGTATTTCTTAAACCTTTCGAAAGATTACAGCTAAATTCCAGAAATGTATATCTTTTTTTACAGTGTAGTCACAATTATTTCCCTGTACTATGATTGATTGTATCATTTAAATTCCAAAAACTTCTCAATATCATAAATGATCAACAGATTTTAGTTTTTTTTAAACTTTATGTAAAGTATTTCATGCGTAGTCATTTGAAGATAAAAACTGCTTCATTTTCATTATTTTAAGTTCTCTCTTTTTTAAAATTTGTGTCCGGCCTCATTAGTCTTTGGCTGATTTTTCTTATTCACTATTCCCACTAGCATTGAATGTTAAAGGAGGGAGTAATTCGAAATTAGCGTTAGATTCCATATACTGTTAATATCCCTATACTAAAAATAAAAGAATGCTTTTAAAATAATTTAATATAATACCTATACGAAATTCAAAAACTTCTCAGTATCGTAAATGATCAACAGAATTTTGTTCAAATAACATTTATTATTTCGTGCGTACTGATTTGAGGAAAGAAACTGTCTCATTTTAATTATTTTAAGTTCTTTTTTTGTGTGTGTGTGTGTGTTGCCTCATTAGTGTTTGAATGATTTTTTATATTCACCATTCCCACTAGCATTGGAAGTTAAATGAGGGGGTAATTCGAAATTACTGTTAGATTCCCTATACTACTATTATCTCTATTCTAAAAATAAAAGAATGCTTTTAAAATAATTTAATATAATCCCAACAGTAAATTGAAGAACTTCTCAATATCACAGATGATCAACAAAATTTTATTCAAATAACTTTATAAAGTATTTCGTACGTAGTCATTTGAGGAAAGAAACTGCATCATTTTCATTATTTTAAGTTCTCTCTCTCTCTCTCTCTCTTTTTTCAACCATTTGGAAAAATGGTTATTGTCCTCCGTCAGGGTAGGAAATCAAAAACATATCTGAAGCATTTTATTGGTTGAATCTGCATTTTATTCGTTTTCTGATTGGTCTATACAGTAATCTGTTTTTTCCTTTACTTTCAACAGAGATGGATACTTTTGTTGCCACTATGACAAAAAAAAATAAAAAATAAAAAAAAATAAAAAAAAAAATAAAAACTACAAAAAAAAATTAATAACTCAGAAACAAATTGAGATACAGCTTTCAAAGAAATTGCATTTAAAAGTAATTTTTTTTCTCTATACGACGGTATAAAAAGTAATATTGTGGATGTTTAGAAGTTTAAGAATGAAATTTCATTTAAAATTGGTCCAGGAATATTAATGTTTAATCCATGGCGTACGTAATGAATGACCAGCTCCGTAGAAGTTTAAAAATTTATAGTATTGAAAAATGTAATCCATGGCGTACGTAATGTATGATCAACTCCGTGCGATTTTTTATGTCTTAAATTTTAGTCTTTGAAAAAATCATTTTCCAAATGGTCGCTGTAATTTGTTAAATTGCATTTTTTTTTTTTTTTTTTTTTTTTTTTTTTTTTGGTCCTGCTTCATTAGTCTTTGAATGATTTTCCATATTCACTTTTCCAACACGCATTGAATGTTAAATGATGGAGGAATTCGAAATTACTGTTAGATTTCATATACGACTATTATTCCTACACTAAAAATAAAAGAATGTTTTTAAAAGAATTTAGTATAACCCCTATACTATATTCAAAAACTTCTCAATATCAAAAATGATCAACAGAATTTTGTTCAATTAACTTTATTAAGCATTTCGTGCGTAGTCATTTGAAGAAAAAAACTGCATCATTTTCATTATTTTAAGTTCTCTCTTTTTTAAATTTGTGTCTGGCCTCATTAGTCTTTGGCCGAATTTTCATATTCACTCATCCCACTAGCACTGAATGTTAAATGAGGGAGTAATTCGAAATTACTGTTATATTGCATATACCACTACTTGCACTTTCCAAATTCCTATTCCTATGTTAATATCCTTCTAAACCAGACAGTCGTTAACAAAGGTGATAAAAGACTCTTTTCTTGAGAAAACTATTAAAGATACCAGATTTCTCTAACGTTAGGCAGTTTTATTTCTAAATGGAATACTTAAGTAATTCTTAAACCGTAGCAAAATTTTATTTTATTGGTACTTACATATTATTCGACTCATGTCAGATACCTATGGTGCCAATTATACAAATTACAGTAACCCTTATTTTTTAACAACTTTATAGCATATTTTACATAATTTGAGCTATCATATAATAATAATAATACTTAATATAGTTTATTTATTTACTATAGTTTACAGTTTATTTATTTATTATGGTTTATAGTTTTTTTTTATTTATTTACTATAGTTCTTTTATTATATTTTATTTATTTTTTTATTTGACATTGCTTACCATTTTTAACAATGATATGTATTAAATAATGTTAAATTACAGTTTTGAACATGACTTTCAACGATAAACAAAATGGTCAATTAGCGACCCTTTTTGGCGACCTATCTCATGTCCCGGTTAATTCGTAAGTACCCTTTTATTTAAAAAATTTTTAAGAATTACATTATTAATAAAAAAATAATAATAATATTTTGAAAAATTTTTAAACAAATAATTGCATGCGAGTTATGTTTGGATTTTCACAAAATATCATCCGAAATATAAAAAAAAGGAAATAAATACATTTTTTATGGCAATTATTTCTAAATAACTAGTTTCTTAACAAAATGCAACATTAATTAGTTCAACTATCAATAGTTATACTGCAATAACTACTGATTAAAAAATTATTAAAATACATATTTACATTTTTGTAACATTCCAAGCTTGAATATGTAAAAGTTATATTATTGCTATTAGACTTATACAAGATTATGCTTCTATTTACGAATTTTAAATAATCGTATTATTAATTAATTTAACAATTAAATGCATTAAAATCCAAAAGATGTTTGCGCGTTATGCTTAGACTTTTAAATTGTATCATATAAATCAAACAGTAATAAAATGCATAAATCATCATTTGATTTAAGGCTGAAAAACGACAGTTTCTCTTTTATGATGGTTGTTTAATTTTTCCATAATTTATATCTCACTAACTAATCATTCAGTATTAATGAAAATTTCCATTTTAAATTTTTTTGGCATGTGTAAATTTAATATGTTTATAAAATTATGATGATGTTATTGAACATTTAAAAGTTAGGTTAGGTGGAGGTTTAAAAGTTAGGTTCAATTTTAATACATAGCCCCTTATGATAAAATAAACCACATAAAGAACTTTTCTTTTGTAACTCATAAGGACTCTATATTCCGTTGCTATCTATTTGAAGTACATTATTTAGTAACTGTAGCGCTTGAAAAAATAACCATTTCCTTCGACAAACATAAGTCACATGCTTTCAGCGACGCATTTACAAATATTTGACGTTATTATCGAATGAATACATTTCATGTCCTCCAAAATATTTATATTAACTAATCTCAGACTTGTCTATCAACTATCGATTCTGCTTAATATGTCCTCACCATACGTTATTAAAGAGTTTTTGTTTTCGAGTAATATCTAATACTAATTCAATTCATTTAATAAAGATATTATTATTGATCCAATAATTGCTAGCATATACCAGACAAATTATGTGAACCTAGGTATCCGCTACACAGAGGTTAAACTAATTTATGTGAATCGTATTTAAAGTTGCATAAAAATTTTGTGTGGGAATAATTAAAATGTTTTATAAAAAATAGTGGAAAAAGGAAAATAAAATTTATGTTCTGCAAAAACCCATTATAATGACCATTTAATGATATTCTATCTCAACCTCCCCCTCCCTCCCACACCTTTTCCATTCCAATAAACAAGTAAAAAAAGGGGAGGGGGATTATTATAGGAAGATTATTAAAGTGGGAAATGCTTAAAAGTGTTTAGAAACAATGAAAATTCGTCAAATTTGGCAGAAGTTTAAAGTGCAAAATTCTTAAAATTGTTTAGAAACAATAAAAATTCGTCAAATTTATATCAGTCGTAGCACATTATTTAGTAACTTTAGCTGTTGGAGAAAAATAGCAATTTCCTTCGACAAACAAAAGCCAATTGTTTTAAGAGCTTCACTTACAAATATTTGAAGTTACTAAACAATTGGTCGATATCATTACGCTTTAAAATATTAACCTTAGCTAAAATCATCCTTTTATACTATCTATCTATTCTGCTTATGTCATTACCATACGTTATTAAAGAGTTTTTACTCTCGAGTAATATCCAATCTTAAATTATTCATTGAATACAAATATTTTTATTGATTCCATAAATGCTAGCATATCGGAGAAAATCCGTGATAGCGAGATATCCCATTTACAGAGGTTAAAGTAATTTATGAGAAATTTAATTAAAGCGTACTAAAAAAAACTGTATGTGAATAATTAAAGTATTTTATAAAAATAGTAGAAAAAGGAAAACAAATTTTACTTTTTGCATAAAAAAGGTTTACCATGTATGTATTGATCAAATAATGATACTTTAGCATGTCTCATTCAAAGAAAAAAAAACGAAGTAAAATAAGTTCGAAATTGTACTCAAACGTGGCAAATGAGGTGCGTTCGTATTATGACTAGTTTTATAAATATTCAGATCTTAGTGCAATAGCTGTTGCACTCTTATGCAAAAATGCATAAATACAAAATTTATTTCGAATATATTATATTACATTCAGCAATACCGAAATAATAGCACTCCATCTTAACCCTTAAATGCCTGAGTTTTCAAAAATCATTTTAAAAATGTTTTTTGGTTTTCTTTTTTTAAATAAATATTGAGAAATATACCTGAAAAAGTCATATTTTGTTTTAAGTATGGTTTACGGCTAAAAAACTGTTTGTTACTAATCGGCAATACTGGTGTTTAATTGAAAAAATAATTTTCCTTGATAAATTTCTATAATATTAAACACACAAAAATTTTGAGAACTATGGATAAGAAATAAATTTTACTTGCTCACTGCAGAACAAAATAGGGTATTTCGCAAGCTTCCAAACAAAACAAAAAGAACATGTATCAACAATTCAAAAAATAAATCTATCTTTATTCTTAAACAGCACAAGTGTTGCCATCTAAATGTTGAAAATCGATTTAATAATATTTTCAGAATGTATTTTATTGGCAACATTAGGCATTATAAGCTTCAATATTATTCTAATAGTATTTATAAGCCTATTTAAGGGTTAAATAGGACGCAATCACCATGACAACCTAGAGCATCATTATATATCATAGAATATCATTGAATTAATTATGTATGATAGGATTTAATAGAATGAAGAAAACTTTCATAAATATCTTTTTATGTTTTGATTCAATTTTCGTAAAATATTAAATGACTCGGCAAAATTATTCAACGATTATATATATTAAATTTTAAACCATTCGGTGGGGTAAATTTTTCACTGTTATGCGCTGACAGACGGAAGGACCATACTACGACTATTGGTGCTACGTACTTAAATAATTACGAACGCGATTAGTATGGGCTTATAATTAAAGTGAGAAATGATTAAACAGAGAAACGAATTTCCATAAACAATGTAAATTCGTCAAATTTGCATCAGTCGTGTCACCGAACAACTTTCTTTCGTATTATTTAGTAACTTTAGCTCATGAATAAATAGTAATTTCCTTCCGCAAACAAAAGACAATTGTTTTAAGAGCTTCTCTTACAAATATATGAAGTTACTACACTATCAGTAGATATCATTGCACCATAAAATATTTACCTTAGATAAATTCAGCCTTTTATACCATCTAATGATTCTGCTTATGTCACCACCATATGTTATTAAAGAGTTTTTGTTCTCGGTTAATATCTGATCTTAATTCAATTCATTGAATAAAAATATTGTTACTGATCCCAAAAATGTTAACATGCCTCGAGGACTTAACAATCTTTTTCTTCTCTAAAGCCACGATTAATCTAGGGTTTTAAACATTTATTAATTAGAAAACCTTTTAACGCAAGCCATAAAAATTATAATATGTTTCGGATATATGCCTTATTAACTTACATATAATTTCATCTGCATTTTTATCCCATTTTAAGCTAGGGGATTACGTGACACGCGTCAAAATCCTTGCTAACGGGACACATTTTTGCATTAGTTTATTTTGCTTTTTTTTGTAATCGTTTCAAGGATTTGGTAATTACTAAGCTTATGGATCATTAGTACATAATTAAGGACAGTTTGTAGTAAAAAAAGTAAAATTTTACCACGCTGTAAAAAAAGACAAATGTTTCTTAACCAAATAAAATCGTAAAACGAAACGCAATATTTCGCTTTGATTCAAACATAAACTATGTAATATGAACTTTAAAAAGTCTACAGTTTTACTTAAAAGGCGAGAAAAATAATAAAAAAGATGTTGCAAGTTAAAAATATGCATTTTATTTAAAAACTTCTTAGAACTTTCGGACATTCTTAAGCCCTTCATCGGAGAATATTATAATAACTAATTGATGTTTATTTATACAAATACGTCACTTCGTTTCGTAACACTGCTACTTCGACTGTAACGCTACACACTTATAATCAGGGCTAACGAAAAAGACAGGCTACCGCGGAGCATCCCATGTGTCGTTTTTACAGACCGCTAGAGTTACGTGTTGCTCTTTTCGCATACCTTCATTGGTGCATTCGAGCATCACGTGACTCCAGCGGTCTGTAAAAAAAGATACGCGGAGTGCACCTCGGTAGTATGTCTTTCTCGTTAGCCTCGTTTATAATGAATGTGACGTAAAAGAAAAGAGTGATGTAATAAAATAAATGGAACTGCAGTTAATAATAATATATATTTTCTCTAATTAAGTTTAATCCAAGAAACTGCTACGTCTACTTTTAACTCTAATAATTATTGGCTCTCTCATTTTCAAAACGAAATGACGTATTTTTATAAATAAACAACAAAGTTATATTAATATTTTCTGATGAAGGGCTTGGAAAAGTCCGAAAGTACTAAGAAGTTTTTAAATAAAATGTATATTTTTAACTTGTAACATATATTTCATTTTTTTAGTCGCCTTTTAAATTAAAACAGTGGACTTTTCAAAGTTCATATTACATATTTTATGTTTCTTAACCTTCGAAAATACAATATAATGACGCACAAAAATATACAATAACCTCTACCGAGTTAACCACGATTCCAAAAAGCGTTCTTTATGCTCAGAAACATCAGAAAGATAAGATATTTTCGAGATTTAAAGAAGCATTTATAAAAACAAAATTTAGAATCGTGGGTTACTCGGAAGAGTATGTTGTATATTTTCGTTCGAGTGTATATGATATATTCATAGATTAATAAACATTTGTCTTTTTTTTACAGTGTATCGGGATAAATCATAAACATCATAATCAGTCGCTTATGCAAATTAGGACTAAACAAACTGGTCATTTCAGCAGAAAATATATTTCGAACTGCTGAGAACGTTTAATCCGAATAGAAAGAGAAACCATTAGGGTAGACCAGACATGTTGGCCATAGGGGCACGTTGGCCCAACCGCAGTATTTTTCAAACTATCCGGTAGATGACGTTACTAGCTGAGCGTTGAGTGTTTTATAACGTCTTCTTTCACCCATAACAACGTCAGCAGCGAAAACGCTATCAAACAAAAGCCACTTCAATTTTTTTACATTTCTACTCAGGTAAGGTTTTTTTTGCACTTATAAATTATTGTTTCTGATTTCTTTCTAAATTAAAGTTTCACTTTAGTGAATAGTAATCTAAAAGACCGTTGTTCAGAACATATTTTCTACCTATTGATTTATAAAAAAATATTAACAGACTATTTTGATGCGACGATCAAAAAACAAAATTGCGATGTGGGGCAAATTGTTCCAGTTAATCCGGAGCATGTTGGTCCGCAGTTCAAAATTTGTTTTTCTACATTCATAAGCCTATAAATTTCAATAAAATTGCAGATTCATGTGTGTTACAAGGCAGGGCGGTATTAACTAAAAAACAAATAAGACAAAATTGGATTCAATAAGTACCAGGGGCAAACGTTGGGCACACGAATCATGTGTGACTGCGGTCAGGATATTTTACATTTGCATTTATTGTGATGATGAGAAAGATTTCGATGAAAACAGTAATTAAGTTGAACAAAATATCTTTTCTTATTTTTTGATCTTTTATTATACCAAATTAAAATTGCATTTGATATTTTATGTGTTTTTAATTTTCCGTTAGTCATCCGGAAATCTGGCCCAGTGACTTGATGTTCGTCTGAGATTAATATAGAAACTATTAACACGTTGAATGCCACGTCAGGCACGAGTGATTGTCACTAATCTTTCCGTTTAGGCCGCGTCAGTTATCGGTGACTGACACTTATAGATTCTGTAACGGGAGTCTTATTTCGTGGCCTAAGCGGAAAGACACACAAAATAGACTTGGCATTCAACGTGTTAATATTTTCTAATTTTCTCATACGTGGTTAAATTTTAAGATGCTCTGATTGTACAGTCTAAAAAAAAAAATTTAATTCTAATAAAATAAAAAATAAAAAATATTGAAGAAAAAATGGGAAAACAAGAGCCGGTCTACCCTACTCATTGTTCGTAGCTAGAGCGTCGTAGTCATAACGACTGAACAGACTGTTTATGACTATTACGATAGCTGTTTATTTCATTTTTAAATTGAACAGTAAATACCTATTCCAAATTTTTATCTTCTTATATTTGAAAAATTCAGAGTTAACATAAGGTATATTTAATTAAGGTATAATTAATTAGAGTACCTTTAAAACGTCATTTTCCGTTAGAATAGTTGTATGAAACCTTTAGTTTTAACGAATTAATAAAATTCAATGTTGTACCTTTTTAAAACCATTGGATCTTTTTTTTCTTATGTAGAATTAAACTCATAGTTCTTTGAAAATTATTTATCAGACGTTGTTTTCTCCAAATGAACTTTTTTTAATGACTTTAAATTAGCTAACATTATTATCATTAAAATTCGCAAAATGCTACGACATAAAATTTCCACGAATGTTGTGCAATTTTCAATAAAGGGAATAGATTTTATATTCCTTAATATACAGCAATTTTTATATTTACTTTTTTACGATTAATATTAATAAAATTGATTGGCGAATTTTTATCCTTGTGCAAGTGTTTACACTTCAGTTTCTGAGAAAATTGAACTAATTTCTTCATTGATTTGTTCCTTATTAGAAAATTGCGTTATACTTATTATTCAGTGTAAAGATTTTTTTTCCATAAGTTATCGTGTTTGTGTAGGTGTAAATTTTTGTATGTTTTGGCTATAATTTCAAGCTCCCTTTTTTTTTTTTTGGTTTTCTCATTTTTCTCATACATTTAATAAAAAAAGTAATTTTAAGAATAAAATTTAATAGATTAAAAATAACCAGGGAATACTAAAATATACAGGGAATACTTTAAAATATTTTTTAAATGTGCTATAGCTCTCTAGTTTTTATTATGTAAAATTTTTTTATCGAAACTAGAATTATGTGTTGAATTAACTGACTTTTGAAATAAAGTTCAAATTGCTTTTGAACATTTTTTCCTTGCCTCAAATATTCAGACTTTTCAAAAAACGTGGAAATCAAACTCCGATTCGATATTATTTATTTTTTAATGAATTTTGAAAATTTGAACGAGTTTATGGAATCTACTCAATTTTCTTCAGTTTTGTCTTTAATATTTATTTTCATACTATTTATTTTTTATTGTTATTGTTTTCTTTAAGATATGATGAAAAAAACCAGATTGTTAACAATATGATAGATAGTTAAAAATGCAATCAAAATTGGTCTATTAGTTATGTTGTTTTTCGCATTCAATATTCTCTGAAAAAGTATCGGGGCCCACTCAGGCCACTAGTAGCATGTTAATAACAAAATTAATATCATGGGCCGATATTCGGGAGTTTGAGATCAACTCGGTCTGAGTGGGATAACTGTGTAAGCTTTTCAGAGTCTCACTCTCCGTTCAAAAGTCCTCCCTCTGAAGGCATCTCTCGTAAAGCAATAATGGTAACAAAAACCCCTCGCTCAAAAAGTATCTACTCTTTAGTGCGCAGCTTTGCATACATGCAAACAACAGTGTTTTGAATTTAATATAGTTTTTTATTCGCATATACCTAATTCACACCAGAAAATTAAAATAGCAATATTTTCTTTCATTAATAACAGACATGCCGTACTTAAATAAAGCTAAATTAACCATTGAAACTTTCTGGTGTAAAGTCAGATTCTTTGAACTACGTAATTTCTAGAACGTATTCTATCATGGGAATTAAAGGGTTAAAGGTTAAGTTATATAAAATGAATAATTATACAAAATATGGTATTTTGAGACATACTTATTAAAATATTTACTAATTTGCAATATTTTAGCGTAAAACAGCCACACGACAGTATTTTTTTCTTATATTGCAGATGTGCAACAGAAGAAATGATTGACGTATTATATGAAAAATGTATCTCTGATTTTTTTCATTATTTTTCCTTGTAATAAACCTTTCAGAGAATCATACATAATTATTTCGAAACAAAATAAAAAACCGCGCATTTAAGGGCTGAATACATCGCAGCATATTTCTTCTGAATTCCAAATCTAAAACCAATTCCAAGGAAAAATAAAACTACACTGTAAAAAAAAACGTAAAATCCGGGTGATTTTATGCGAAATTTCTGTCTTTCCTTGTAAACTTTCTATTTTGTATTATAATTTTCCTAGAATGAGAGGAAAACTAAGAAAAAATGTAAAAATTCCTGTTGAATTTTCATAAGTGATGTTTTGGCCTGTAACCAATTTATTAGATGCGGTCATTTAGTGTAACGGACAGCGCATTCAACTTCTCATGGCGAATATATTGAGGTTCAAATTGGGAAGAAAGCAATGGAATAAAAAACAGGTGATAATTTTCAATACAAATACCTGTTCTGTGTAAATATGCATCCATATATATACTATATATATAATTATTATGTATTTTTTTATATTACTCTATAGAAATTTCCCATTATGAATAGCGGAAATTTCCCATCTTTAAAACGGTCGAATACCAAAACGGAAGTGTTGTGGGAGAATGGAGGCTAGATGGCAACTTTGCTGCTAATACATTTTACGTTATTTTTAAAAACTGAAAAATCCCGTTATGAATAGCGGAAATTTTCTATCTTGATAACCAGGGAATACTAAAACGGAAGTGTTGTGGGAGAATGGAGGCTAGATGACAACTTTGCTGCTAATACATTTTACGTTATTTCTGAAAACTGAAAATTCCCGTTATGAATAGCAGAAATTTTCTATCTTGAAAACGGTCGATTACCAAAACGGAAGTGTTGTGGGAGAATGGAGGCTAGTTGGCAACTTTGCTGCTAATACATTTTACGTTATTTCTAAAACCTGAAAATATCCGTTATGAATAGCGGAAATTTTCTATCTTGAAAACCAGGGTTTATCATCAAAACGGAAGTGTTGTGGGAAAATGGAGACAAGACGGCAACTTTGCTCCCAAAACATTTTCCATTTTATCACGGATTTTTTTTAAACATATATTATGTTATATTTCTTCAGAATAAAAATGTTTTCCGATACATAATAACGATTCCACATATGTAACTAATTTTCCAGTAAAATTTCTTTTACATTGTTGATTTATATGCAATACCTCTCTTCCCTTTTTTATGGGTAGCTCCAGAAATAGCAATGCAAATATCGTGATTGAAACACTTCTTTTAACGATTTCATTTCATCTGGAATATTTTCAGTCCAATGGAAATCTCTTTTTCGAACAGTTAAAGGTAATGAAAAATGTTCCGAGAAACATTTATTGCATTTATGCTGTTGTATATATTTTTTTTTCTTACTAGACTGGACATTGTATCAAAATGAATGTGGATTTTATTTAATGGGACAGTCAACATCTTAAGCTTCGATGAAAAACTTATATTGTTATATGTAAATGGAATGCTAACACAACTGCTGCATATGTTGGACCATTACTTACCTATACCTTTCTTTTGCTTTAGACTTCAACTTTTATTTTAATAACATATTTGTTTGAATAACCGCTTCTTTCAATAAATATATTTTATTATTTTTGAATTCATAATGATTTGAATTAAAATCTCTACTAATAAAAAATGAAATATTATGATAATCATTTTGGAGCGTGCCATTTAAATAACAATTAGTTAATATTATAAAAAATAAGTCATATTAATCAAAAACGTTCTTTTCGGAATCGTATTTTAAGTTCATTTGTCTACTGGTTTACAATTCTAAACTGAACAAACAGTTATTATTAAGGATCGACCGAAACGGACGACGGAAGACGAAAACCGAAACCGAATTTCGGTAATCTTCCTATTTTCGACCGAAAACGAAAATGTCCTAAAAATTTTTAAGTAATTAATACATACATAAATACGCATGATTATTAATTAATTATTCGCGTAATTATACGTGTGGCCCAAGTTGGCTGTCTATGCCTCTGACCAAAACATTTTACTTTATAAAATAAAATAAAATAAAATGCAATTAATTCATCAACGACACAGAATGATTTTCTAATTTTACGAATTTCATTACTTTAAAAAAATGTTTCAGGTATACATACCTCGATTTATTTTTTATAATAATTTTTGTAAATGATTTTCTGTTATATTAGAATTTTCTCAATTCAAATGGAAAGTTTTCTATTACTGGTAAGTCTACAGCTTTTATTGACCACGTGAAAAGTGTCTTTAAAGTTTAGTCATATATGCATTGCTTGCTTTATAATTTGCACTCACTTCTTAAGTCAATCATGACTGATAATTATAAACAGTGTAGCTCATAGCAATAAATAAAGAATGTCTCATTTAGGCCGATACAGTTCAAGTCAATGAGTAATGTTGAAAATTTCCAAAGGAAGAAACAAGATTTTTGAAATACAAATAGTTTCGTTCGGACCGAATTTTCAGCAGCATTTTCGCCGAAACTCAGATTTTGGGCCGAAATGGAAACCGAATTTTCAGTCGATCTCTAATTATAATTTCTCTCAAATTTTCTGCTTTGAAGAACTAAGTATCTAAAATACTTTCCCCAACAATATTTTTTTTTTCTAATAGTTACACTCTAAACTGAAATGTCTTAAATTCAGACACTTAAGTGTCCCAAACAGAGTGTTCAATTTTCAGACATTTTAAAGTGTCTTAATTTTTAAGACACTTGTATCCGTCTGAATTTAAGACATTTCAAATGTCTGAATTGCATCCATGTTTGACCACTTCGACAGACATTTTTTCACCTTTTGTTTTTTTTGTTTTGTTTTGTAAGCGTTACACACTGTAAAAAAATATATATCCCTTAAAATATAGCAATCGTACTGCCACTCCAGACTCCAGTACTATTTACAAATTTTAATGGAAATTTTTTGATGTAAGTTCCAGAAAAAATTTCATTTATTTCGCATATTTCTGTATTTAAAAATTTCCACTTAAAAGATAAAAAACACAATTCTTCAATAAACCATTCTACCAACCACTTTCTTTTAAGGTACATATTACATCACATCCAATTTTACATTCAACTTAAACTACTGTACACTTTTAACACTTACCCTCGACGGGGATCGAACTCCAGAACCACTGGTCACCAGAAAAGCGCGCTATCCATCCGGCCATGGGGTCAGCAGCTGAGCTTTGAAATAATGTTATTTATCAATCACAAAAATGTATTTTAAATAGCAGTAGCTTTTTTCCCACTCTAGAATAATTTTGAACATTTTACGCACTTTCTTTTTAGAAATTTGAATATGTGGCATTTTAATTTCAGTTTTATTTTAACAAATGAGGACAAAACGTCTGGGGTTCAACCGTAACAATTATGTTAGCTGAATTCGAACCAGAACGAAAGCTAATTTTTTAGTTTCGATGAAGAGAAACGAAAACGAGTGTATTTTTACTTGTAGCTTCACCTGTTCGCTTGATATAAATTGAAATTTGTTTAAATTGATTCATCAATGCTAAATTTATAAATCCCGCATTCCATAACAGATTTTTTATTTGAAAAGTGTTCTTTCAGTTTATTTTTATGTTTTTTCATACTTTTATAGTTTATATCCGAGTAAATAAAGCTGCATGATGTTTTATTTATAAAATAATACTGTGTAAATAATATGTACATATTACAATACTGTGTAAATAATATTACATATATATATGTAATATTAGTAAATAAGGTACTGTACTAAATTCTAAGTTGTTAAAAATTATCATCAGTATCACTCTTATCGTTAATATTTACATATATATATGCAATAAATATTGCAGTTTCTTACGAAATTTTGCCTAATCAAATTACAAATTCGACCTACGTAAAATTCAAGTTACGTATAAGTTTGAGAAATGCATTACTTATATAAATTGGGGATGCTTGTATTACAAAAAAAAGTTCGATTACTTGAACTAACACGAGATGGAACCACTACTTATTATTGAAAATTTTCTGAAAGACGTTTGGTGTTTGGAAAATACAAAAATTTTAATCCATTTTTGTTCTTAGACGCATCAAATTGGCAGGTAATGTTATTCAGAAGCTATGTGATAGAAATGAGCTTTCCATTTTTTTATGAATAAATTACCTATCGAATTATAAGCGACCTAAAAAAAGTTTGAATAGCAGCGTATCTAAACATCTCATTTCGGAAAGGAACGCTGCGATAAGTAAAAATTTCTAAAATAGAACACAGGAAACAAAAAAAAAATTCCTCTTTAAACAGATTTTATAGATTAGGTAACGCATCTATTATGCAATGAAACTTTTTAATCATATGGGACTGGGTAAAATTTCGTTTTTAGCAGGTTTTTGTCTTAACAATTTTAAATTTATGGTTATACCGCATTTTTTTAAGCGGACCACTGAAAATTATCTGCTAAATGCATTTCAGTAAACAGTAAATAAAACTGTAACGTAAGTAAATCTCTGTATAACGGAAACTTGGCTGAAATGAAAAATTTCATGGTTTCTGCGAAGTAACACCACTTTCTAAGATGCATGCGTTTTGGTAATTTTTTGTGATTAAACATGACATTTTCTATAAATTAACGTCAGCCCCGAACTTTCTGTTTAAAACGCGTCTTTCACCGATGGCTGCCGTCTAAAATATGATACAAAACTAAAAAATTCTATATTGTTTTAAGTAATTACTGAACATTTATTTAAAATTTACCTACCTTTTATTTATTACAGGATTATACTTTCTTAAAAATTACTTTAAACATTGTAAATTTTTCAGCGCTTCCAGTGTCAGTCATCGTGGCACTTAACGTGTTAAGAAGACGGGGGGGGGGGGGGGCTGTGGCCTCATCTGCCCATCCCTTAGATACGCCACTGGTTTGGATAAAAATAAATAAATCATGTCTAATATACGTGAGTTAGAAAGTGGGGAATGAAATATATGGGTTTATCTTTGAAATAATATATTTTTTCTTATAAATAGAACTTTTTAAATGCAAAAACACGCAAAAAAATGGAAATTTTTCTGGAATTTACGGGGAAAAAATTACATTAAAATACAGTCGTCCCAGTTTTAACGAATATTGACGGTTCCAGAAATAATATTCGATTAAGCAGGTTATTTGATTAAACGGGGAATCATAACTGTAATATTTAATGCTTAATAAAAAGGCAAAATAACCATCTAGGGTATATTTAATTAACAGCATAATAAATCGTTAATAGAATAAAATAAAATAAAATAAATACAAATGCTAATATAAAATAAATACGTATTAATTTAATGTCAGTACATACATTTATATGATTTACATCACACTTAATCACATCACCATCTACGGTATATTTAATTAACAGCATAATAAATCGTTAATAGAATAACATAAACTAAAATAAATACAAATGCTAATATAAAATAAATACGTATTAATTTAATGTCAGTACATACCTTTATATGGTTTACATCACACTTGATGCAGCTCGTTTGAATTTGGTCAAACTATGCTACTTCTAATTTACGTTACTAATACTGCCTTAAAAAAATCGTTCAAAGTGGTTTGTTTAAGTGGAATTTTACAGGAGTAAATATCGAGTTATTTTTCGAATGAGTGCAAAATATCACAACTACCATCTCGAGTCTCGAAGTGACAGCGCATTGCCATTAAAGTATGTTTAACAGCAAGAAGTGATGGTGGGGAGATCAAGGTGGGGAAATCATTTGACCAGTCCATTTTACACCTGCCGGCCGAAATCATTGCAGGAAGAACTGAAAATTTGTTTTCAGCGTAAAGGAACCGAAAATGACAAAAGGTGGAAGAAAATTCCAGTTGAAACGTGCTTTCCACGCCTATCTTCAAACATCGGTCGTACAGTTGTTATTCGATTAAGCTGGGTTGTTCGAAAAAGGTATTTTGTTTCAGCGGTTTAAAATAACATAGAACCAATAGGAGTAAATTTGGTTCAGGAGGATTCTATTCGAATAAGCGGGGTATTCGATTATCCGTGACCCGATTAAGTGGGGAGGACTGTATGTAAATTGGTGTCTCAATTGGCAGTACACTTTCCATATTTAAGCGAATATTTTTTACGGTATATAAAGCTAACAAAAAAAGTAAAAACGGTTGCCTATACCAACATGCAGGTTGATCAAAGATGGATGCGATTCAGACGTTTGAAATGTCTTAAATTCAGACACATACACATGTCTTAAAAATTAAGACACTTTAAAATGTCTGAAAATTGAACACTCCATTTTAAGACACTTATATGTCTGAATTTCAGACATTTCAGTTTACAGTGTTTATCATAGTAAAACATAGTAAGACACTTAAGTGTCTTAATTTCAGACCCCTATGATGTCTGAAATTTCATATTCAGACACTTAAGTGTCTGAATTACCTTTTCAGTCACATATGTGTCTGACTTTAAGACGCCTTTATTTGCAGTGTATGTTGTTATTCCCCTTTAGTATTTTTTCTAAAAGCATTTTTTAAATAATCTCAATACATTTCTTCAGAATACCAAATTTAAAGCAAATCTTCAGAAAAAAACAAAAAAGAAAAGAAACAAAACAAGGTAATGTGTATAGCGTCGTATATCCGTAATGCAAAAATGTTTTCCAGTACATAAGCAATTTACATTTTAATACAATTAACATTCTGGTGAAATTTGTTTTCATTGTTGATTCAGATGGAGTATGTTCAATCGGGATACGTTTGTATTATATCTACCTCTTGTTGTCTTTAAAGATTCAAAAGTTATTGAAATTATCATTTAAGGGGTCTCAGGACTCTTAAAGTTGGAAAAAACGGAAAAAAAGACCATTTTCAACATTTAATATCTTAAAATGTATTTGAGAATTAGACACAATTTTATTTGAGGTGAAATATATAAATATGTTCTTTTATTTCACGTATTTAAAAAATTGCAAGATACAGAATTAGTATTTACAGAGGGCTCCAAACTGTCAGACATTTGACGAATAGAAAATTGGCATAACAGATTACGCACAGGATTACAAAATAAAAATTTTGGTCCCTACTTATACTTCAGATTATGATAATTACCCTAAACCTAAATAAATTTGCATTTAAAGTATTTTTTTTTTAAATTTTAATACAAAATTGTATTTAGCTAATGCGAGATTTAGAAAATTTCAGCAGTGTAATCAATTTAACAATAAAAAGGAAATTTTTAACAATAAAAAGGAAATTTTACGTTCAGTTTATACAACTAACATGAAACACATCTTTTGAAATTTTCATGAAAACATATTCAGAAGTTTTTGAGTTATCGTGCACGTTATGCCCAAAAACGTCATTTGGAGAAAAATGACTTCAAATTTTCGGAAACGCCGCTTCAACTATTGAGTGGCTATAATTCTAAAAACCATAACTTCTGTTCTAATGTGAATTTCAAGGGAACAATTATATCAAAATGTTCAAAAAAGATAGGAGTTTAACATAAAAAAAAAAATCAAATTCCGAAAATTTTAAAGCCTTACGCGTTCTGAGACCACTTAAAAGATTTCTGCTTCTTTTTTCTAGTTCAAAGATTTCAATTGTAAATTTTAAAATTCACATTTAGTATTTTAGAGAATAGGTTTCTTTTAATTATTGCTTTAAAAAGTGACAGCTGACTTTGTCTCTTAACTAAAAAATCATTGAATAAGCGTTAAAATCCTCGTAAGACAATTAAAACCGTCTATTGTGATAGCGTAATTAGATATAATAAAAAAAGACATCATTTCTTTATCAAACGAAAAAAAAAAGCCACCCGTTAAGCATAGATAATGAAACACTTTCCAACACATTTAGATAATTATAACAAAATTTCGCCATTTAATAAAGTGAAAGATAATGTCTAAATAAACAATTTTAACAAGTCGGAAAATTTACTGAATATGAGATTTACAGAGATTTTTTTTTTTTTTTTTTCAAAATCGATATAGCCTGTGGCTATTACGGTCTCCATTACTCATGTACGAATTTTAAGCAAAACTATCATATCGCCAAATCTACACAAAATATTGTTATCCAAATATATTATTATATAAAGCACCAATTCTAAGTTCAGAAAAAAAATTAAAATTAGCTGGTACAGAACTGTTTAGTAATTAAATCTCGTCAGCAATTAATAATAAAAAAAACCATGGCAGCCAAAAACATATCGGCGTTATCGGAATTGTACTAATGAAGAGAAAAGTTTGGTAATATTGGAGAGCTTTTTGAAAATGAAATCATTACCAGTTTATTAGCTATACTATTATTCACCCTTCAAATGTATCTCAATATATTTCTTCTGATTTCTACACCTTCGCAGCAAAGCTAACCTACACAATGCATATAATATCGCATGTGCTTGACATAAAAATGTTTTCTAGTATATAACAAATAGTCTACATCCCAATGCAACAGATTTGCCGGTAAAATTTGTTTTCATTGTCGATTCCGCTAATGACTGTTTCAGAGATTGCTCTAGAAATAGCATCGTAAATATTATGATTAAAATGCTTATTCTAATCATGACTTTTCATCTGATTTGATCAAACTATGCAATGAGAGTACACAAACAAAAAAAGAAACAGAAAAGGAAATTAAATATTCAATGTGAGCAAAGACTTAAAACAAATTTTACAGAGCTGACGTCGGTTGTAAAAACTTGCTTTCGTAATCGTATTTTAAACCCATTTATCTACTTATCTTCAATTCTAAACCGGTCATATAATTATATACTTTCTTTTTCATTTTTTTCTTTTTAGGAGATCTAAGTATTCAAAATACTTTCCCAAGCAATATTTGTTAATCTATTAGTTTTGTTGTTATTCATATTTAGTATTCTTTGAAAAAGTACCATTGAAAAATATTTTAGTATATTTCTTCTAAATCCCAAATTCAAAGCACATCGGCAGAAAAAAAATAAAAAAAATAATGTGCATAACACCGTATGCCATTAATAAAAAAAAAGTTTTCAAAGTACGTAATAAGTACTGTATATTTTAATGCAATTAGTCTTTAGATTAGATTTGTTTTCAGTGTTGATACATATGCAGTACACTCAAATGGTTGTTTTAAAAATTCTTCTAAAAACAAAAATATAAATATCGTGATTGAAACACTTCTTTTAACAATGGATTTCATCTGAAGTATTATCAATTCAATTGAAATTTTCTGCATTTCCTTTTTCAGATAGTCAAAGCTAATCAAGCATTTTCTGAGAAACATTTATCACATTTCTGTTGCTGTATATTTTTTATTGTTTATTAGATTGAACAATGTCTCAAAATGAATGTAGATTTTATTTAATGCGACAGTCAACAACTTATGATTCGTTGGAGATTTAATTTTGTTTATTTGCAAGTAAGGTGATAAAACAATTGTTGCATACATTGGATATAACAAGTACTTTCTGCTGCTTTAGTCTTTTACTTTTATTTTCATAATATATTTTTCCGAATTACCGTTTATTTCTGTATATATGTTTTCTTATTTTTGAGTTCATAATGATTTGAATTAAAATCACTATTCATAAACAACGAAGCATTATGATAATCATGGTAATGTTATTATCATGAATTAGTCTTGTAAAAAATAAAAAAAAAATGGTAATCAAAAACGTTACATTCATAATCTTATCTTAAGTCCACTTACTACTTATTTTCAATTCTAAACTGAAAAGGTAATTATAATTTCTTTTTAATTTTTTCTGCTTGGAAGAACAGGTATGTAAAATACCTTCTTCAACAATATTCTTTTATATACTAACTATGTTGTTATTCCTATTTAGTATTCTTTCAAAAAGCACTCTTTAAAAAATCTGAATATCTGAAACAAAAAATCTGAATGCTTCAATATTAAAAATTTAAAGCACTTTCTCCAAAAAAAAAAAAAAAAAAAACATTTTCATAACATCGTATGTTCTTAATACAAATAGTTTTGCAGTACACAACTATTTTACATTTTAATACAATTAATCTTCAGGTAAAATTTGCTCTTATAGCTTATTCATATGCAGTACCTATATTCATAGTTTTAAAGATTGTTCTAAAAACAACAATGTAAATATCATGATTGAAACTCTTCTTTTAACAATGGATTTCATATGAAATATTATCAATTCATTTAAAATCTTCTGCACTTCCGTTCACAATGATTTGAATTAACATCTCTATTCATAAACAACGAAGCATTATGATAATCATGGTAATGTTATTATCATGAATTAATCTTATAAAAAATATAAAAATGGCAATCAAAAACGTTATTTTCATAATCTTATTTTAAGTCCATTTACTACTTATTTACAATTCTAAACTTTAAAGATAATTATAATTTCTTTTTAATTTTTTCTGCTTGGAAGACCAGGTATGTAAAATACCTTCTTCAACAATATTCTTTTATATACTAGCTATGTTGTTATTCCTATTTAGTATTCTTTCAAAAAGCACTCTTAAAAAAATCTGAATATCTGAAACAAAAATCTGAATGCTTCAATATTAAAAATTTAAAGCACTTTCTCCGAAAAAAAAAAAAAAACATTTTCATAACATCGTATGTTCTTAATACAAATAGTTTTGCAGTACATAACTATTTTACATTTTAATACAATTAATCTTCAGGTAAAATTTGTTCTTATAGCTTATTCATATGCAGTACCTATATTCATAGTTTTAAAGATTGTTCTAAAAACAACAGTGTAAATATCGTGATTGAAACTCTTTTAACAATGGATTTCATCTGAAATATTATCAATTCATTTGAAATCTTCTGCATTTCCGTTTCCGAATAGTTAAAACTAGCTAGCCAAACATCTTCTGAGAAACATGTATTACACAGGGGTGCAGAATATGTCCGATCCGGCGATCTAGGATCGGGGGAAATTTTAACCACCTGGGAAAATTTTGCCGAAACATATGCAATTTATTTCGATTTTAACAGCTAATTCCATAATTCCTTGGGATAGGAAAATTTCACTACAAATAAAAGGATCCGTATGGCGATATTCACAAAATCGATCTCAGAATAATATGTACCGTATATCAGGGATGATTCTGATTTTCCGAAAATTAAAGGCATTCGGTTCCGAAAATTTAAAAAAAAAAAAAAAATCGGTCATCAATCTAAAAATTCGGACATAAAAATACCGAAAATTTTGTCCAAGAATTACGGAAAAACGCGAATTTTTTCACAAGATCGCAAATTTCGCCAAATGATCACGAAATAAACGCACATTTCGTCAAACTATCGCAAAAAACCGCAAATTTCGTCAAAAGATTGCGCAACAACCGCGAATTTCGCTAAAAGATCGCAAAACAACCACGAATTTCGTCGAAAGGGGCGAAATAACCGCGAATTTCGTCGAAAGGGGCGAAATAACCGCGAATTTCGTGAAAAGGAGCGAAATAACCGCTAATTTCGTCAAAGGAATGCGAAAAAAACCTGTAAATTTCGTCAAAGCATCCCGAAATGAACATAAATCTCGTCAATAGATCACGAAAGAAATGCAAATTTCGTCAAACGATCACAAAAAAACTGCGAATTTCATCAAAAGATGGCAAAGAATTGCGAATTTCGTCAAAAGAGGGCGAAATAATCGCAAATTTCGTCAAAAGGAAGGCGAAATAGCCGCAAAACTCGTCTAAAGATCGCTAAAAAACGCAAATTTCGTCAAATGATCGCGAAAAAACGCGAATTTCATCAAAGGGCAGCGAAAAAAATGTAGTTAGTGCTGGAAGTGGATTTCCCCCATCCCCCACTCTGCTTTAACCTGTCAGAAAATTTGCTGTGAAATTAAAAAAAAAAATGTTCACTCAGAATCACCCCTGCCATATATACTCGCACATTAGTGAGAAATATTGGAAAAATAGATTTTCTGTACCTACTGTAATACAGCATTAGCATTTACTTGTAAAATACCGTAAAATTTTGGGGAAATTTTCATGGGGATTGGGGGAAATGTTGGGAGTAGAAACATTTTCTGCACCCCTGATATTACATTTCTGTTGTTGTATCCTTTTTGTTTGCTGTTAGATTGAACAATGTCTCAAAATGAATGGAGGTTTTATTTAATGTGGCAGTCAACCAGTGTTGCCAGTGGGCTACTTTTTTTAAATTGGCATATCTTGATTTGCACCACTTTTTTGAAATGGTAAAATTCCCCTTCTTTTTACCTTAGTTAATGCGTCATTAAATTGGGCAAATTTTATCATTTCAAAAAAGTGGCACCAGTCAAGAAATCTGAAAAAAAAATAGCCCACTGGCAACATTGCATTCAAGAAGCTTCAGATTCGTTGAAGAATTTATTTTCGTTATATGTAAGTGGGGTGATAAAACAATTGCACATATGTTAGATCTTACAAGTGCTTTTTGCTGCTTTATTCTTTTACTTTTAATTTCATAATGTATATTTTTCCGAATTGCTGTTTATTTCTGTAAATATGTTTTGTTATTTTTGAGTACATAATAATTTGAATTAAAATATCATTGATAAACTTATTCTAATCATGCCTTTTCCTCTGATTTTATCTTTCCTCAATCAGGCTACATAATGTCGGTAATACAAACAAAAAAAAAAAAAACAGAAAAGAAAATTAAATATTCAAAGAGAGCTTAAAACAAATTTCACATAACTAAAGTCTTTTGTAAAATCTTGTTTCAGTAATCGCACTTTAAATCCATTTATCTAGTAATTTGCAAATCTAAACCAGGCAGATAATTATAGTTTCTTTTTCATTTTTTTCTTTTTAGGAGAGGTAAGTATGCAAAATACTTTTCCTAAAAATATCTACTTATCAATTAGTTTTGTTGTTACTCACATTTAGTATTCTTTGAAAAGCACCAATGAAAAATATCTCAACATATTTCTTCTAAATTCCAAAATCAAAGTACATCCACAGGAAAAAAGAAAGGAAATAACGTGCATGCCCCTAATACAGAAATGTTTTCCAGTGCATAATATGTATTTTATATTTTTATGCAATTAGTCTTCCGGTAAAAATTTATTTTCAGTGTTACTTCATATGCAGTACACACAAATGACTGTTTTAAGAATTGTTCTAAAAACAAAAATATAAATATCGTGTTCGAAACATTTCTTTTAATAATGGATTTCCTCTGAAATATTAATTTAATCGAAATCTTCTGTATTTCGTTTTAGGAATGGTTAAAGCTAATGAAACACTTTCTGGGAAACATTTATTGCATTTATGTTGTTGCATATTTTTAGTTTCTTATTAGAATGAACATTGTATCAAAATGAATTTGCCTGTTATTTAATGCGACGGTCAATAAATTCAGAACCTTTGAATAATTTATTTTGTTTATATGTAAATAGGGTGATAAAACAATTGCTGCATATGTTGCGTCTTACAATGCTTTTTGCTGCTTTCGTTTTCAACTTTCATTATAAAAAAAAATCGAATTACCGTTTTCTTCAGTTTTTAGTCAATATGTTTCGGTATTATTGAGTTTATAATGATTTGAATTAAATAATTTATAATGAACAGTATTCATAAACAAGGACTCTACACTGTGAAAAAACCACTGTAGATTTGCCAGAACAAACTCGATCACAGTGAATGTGGCTGTATCTTTCTTTGGTTTCCTGACTATATTAACATGGAAAATACAGTAGTCGCGTAAAATTAACAGCACAATGTGCTGGAAATTTGGACGCATTTTTTTTTACAGCACAAACTGCTGGCGTCCAAATTGCTAGCACATTGTGCTGTTGATTTTGCGCAACTACTGTATTTTCCATGTTAATATAGTCAGGAAACCAAAGAAAGATACAGCACATTCACTGTGATCGAGTTTGACACAACAGTTGATGAACAGTACTTTGTACTGTCAAAATGTCGTTTTTTTACAGTGTATCAATAAGCGACGCAAAATTGTGATCGTATAGATGCATTTAAGTTGTTAATATGATCAATTAATTCTATAAAAAATAATGGTAATCAAAAACACTTTGAAAATACATATATAATAAAAGCAAAAGTTTGGAAAAAATGTAATAGCTTTCCTGAAAATGAAATCCCTTCGAATAAAGGAATGTTGCTATGTTTAAAACATAAAATAAAATAAAAATTCCCCTAAGTAAAATTTAGAACGAATCAAAAACGAAACAGTTTTCTTTCATTCGGATGAAAGCAAGTGGAAAAAAATTCCTTCAAATAATTAAAAAGAAAATTAAAGAAAATTTTACAGAAATGGTACCATGTAATTTATCGTTATTTCAAAAAAGTATTTCAACTCATGGAATTCTTCATCTTTTTATCTACATATTTATATTTCTAAAATTAAATAGTAATTACAACATTTGCATTTGGTTACCTCTTAAAACAATTAAGTATGAAATATGCTTTCTCCAACAATTTCTTCCTCTATTAGTTAATGTTGTTATTTAAGTACAATATTCTCTCGAAAAAGCACCTTTTAAATATATCGCAACATTTTCTTCGTAATTCTAAATCTAAAAAACATCCTATGTAGCAAACGAACCTAAATAATGCAGAAAACCAAACTAAATAATATCTTATCTCAACATTTTTCTTCGTATTTCTAAATCTAAAATACATCCTAGGGAACAAACTAAACTAAATAATGAGAAAACTAAACTAAATAATACAGAAAAGTAAACTAAACAATATCGTATGTCCTTAAAGCAAATTTTTTTCAGCGCTAAATAAATTTTGCATACAGTCTATACAAAGAAATGATTATGTGCATTTGTACATAGCGAAACTTATTCTAATCATGAATTTTCATTTGATTTCATCTTTGATCAGGCTATACAGTGGAAGTAGAGATCGACCGAAAATTCGGTTTCGTTTTCATCTTCGGTCTAAAATCAAAGTTTCGGAGATAATGCTGTCGAAAATTCGGCCAGACCGAAACTATCTGTATTCCAAAAATCTCGTTTCTTCATACGGAAATGTTCAATATTACTCATTTATTTGAGATATATCGGCGCAAATGAGACGCTATTTATTGCTATGGACGTCTGTGTTTATAATTACCAGTCAGGCTCAGGACTGACTCAAGAAGTGAGTGCAAATTATAAAGCAAGTAACGCATACATGACTAAACTTTGAAGACGCTTTTCACGAGCTCTAAAAAGATGCAGAGGCAGACTTAACAGTAATAGTAATTTTTTAGTTTGAATCCGCAGAAGTGCTTCTGATACTCTTTGAAAATGATCTATTATAACAGATGACCATTTACAAAAATCATTATAAAAGATAAATCGAGGTATTTATACCTAAAACATTTTTTGATTAGATGAAATTCGTATAATTAGAAAATCATTCTGTGTCGTTGATGAATTAATTACATTTTATTTTATATAAAAATAAAAAGTTTTGGTCAGAGGAACAGGGACCCAACTTGGGACACACGTATAATTAAGTAATAGTTATGTATATTTTTTAACACGTATAATTACTAAATATATATATATATATATATGTATGTATTAATTAAAAAAAATTCTAACACTTTCGTTTTTTATTACCGAAATTCGGTTTTGGTTTATGTTTCGGTCGATTCTTAAAGGGAAGTACACAAACAAAAAAGAGAAATAGAAAAAAAAATTAAACCTCCAATGACTTAAGCAAAGAGAGCAAAGACTGCACAAAAATTTCACAGAATTCACGTCTTGTAAAATCTTGTTTTCGTAATTATATTTTAAATACATTTATCTACTTATCTTCCTTTCTAAACTGGCAGATAATTGTAGTTTCTTTTTCGTTTTTTCTTCTTCGGAGATCTAACTATGCAAAATACTTCCCCTAACAATATTTATTTATCTATTAGTTTTGTTTTTATTCGCATTTAGTGTTCTTTGAAAAGGCACCATTGAAAAATATCCCAACATATTTCTTCTGAATTCTAAATTCAAAGCACATCCTCAGGGAGAAAAGAAAATAACGTGCATAACATCGTATGTCCTTAATACAAAAGTATTTTCCAATATATAATAAGTACTTTATGTTTTAGTACAATTAGTCTTCCGGTAAAGTTTGTTTTCAGTGTTGATTTATATGCAATACACTCAAATGATTGTTTTAAGAATTGTTCTACAAACAAAAAATATAAACACCGTTGTCGAAACACTTCTTTTAACAATGAATTTCATCTGAAATATTATCAATTCAATTGGAATCTTCTGCATTTTCTTTTCGATTTTTTAAAGCTAATAAAACATTTTCTGAGAAACATTTATTGCATTTATGTTGCTTTATATTTTTAGTTTCTTATTAGAATGAACATTGTATCAAAATGAATTCCGATTTTATTTAATGCGACAGTAAAAAACTGAAGATTTGTTGTATGATTTATTCTGCTTATATGTAGGTGGAGTCATAAAACAATTGCTGCATATGTTGAATCTTGCCAGTACCTTTTGCTTGTTTAGTCTTCAACTTTTATTTTCATAATATATTTTTAAGAATTGCCGTTTATTTCCGTAAATATGTTTTGTTATTTTTAAGTTCATAATGATTTGAATTAAAATCTCTATTGGTAAACTTTCACATTTAAACACTTATTCTAATCATGCCTTTTCATCGGATTTTATCTTTCTTTGATCAGGCTGTACCTTGGCAGTACACAAACAAAAGAAAAGGAATAGAAAAGAAAATTAAATATTCAAAGAAATCTTAAAACAAATTTCACATAACGAAAGTTTTTTGTAAAAACTTGTTTTCGTAATCGTATTTTAAGTCCATTTGTCTACTTATTTGCAATTCTAAACTGGACAGATAATTTTAATTTCTTTTTCTTTTTTTTCTTTTTATTAGATCTAAGTATGCAAAATACTTTTCCTAACAATATTTACTGATTTATTAGATTTATTGTTATTCACATTTAGTATTCTTTGAAAAAACACCAATAAAAATATCTCAACATATTTCTTCTAAATTCTAAAATCAAAGTGCATCCACAGAAAAAAAGAAAAATAATAAGGTGCATAACATCGTATGTCCCTAATAGAAAAATGTTTTCAGTGTATAATAAGTATTTTATATTTTACTGCAATTAGTCTTCCAGTAAAATTTGTTTTGAGTGTTGATTCATATGCAGGACAAACAAATGATTGTTTTAAGAATTGTCCTAAAAACAAAAATATAAATATCGTGTTCGAAACTCTTCTTTTAACAATGGATTTCCTCTGAAATATTATTAATTTAATCGAAATCTTCTGTATTTCCTTTTTGGAATAGTTAAAGCTAATAAAACATTTTTTGAGAAACATTTATTGCATTTATGTTGTTGTATATCCTCAGTTTCTTATTAGAATGAACATTGTATCAAAATGAATTTGCCTTTTATTTAATGCGACAGTCAACAACTTCAGAACCTTTGAATAATTTATTTTGTTTATATGTAAATAGGGTGATTAAACAATTGCTGCATATGTTGCGTCTTAAAATACTTTTTTGCTGTTTCTGTTTTCAACTTTCATTAAAAGAAAAAAAAAAAAAAAAAAATCTAATTACCGTTTACTTCAGTTTTCAGTCAATACGTTTTGGTATTTTTGAGTTCATACGGATTTGAATTAAATTATTAATAATGAACGATATTAATAAACAGGGGCTCTATTAATAAGCAACGCAATATTGTGATAATCGTATTGATGCACGTAAACTGTTAATACGATTAATTAATTCTGTAAGAAATAATGGTAATCAAAAACGCTTTGAAAATACATATATAATAAAGGCAAAATAATAAATATAATAAAGGCAAAAGGTCAATAATGTAATAGCTTTCCTGAAAATGAAATCGCTACGAATAAAAGTATGTTGCTATGTTTCAAATACAAAATAAAATAAAAAATTTCCTAGGTTAAATTTTGAACGAATTAAAAACGAAACAGTTTTCTTTCATTCGTATTAAAGTAAGTGGGGAAAAATTCATTTAAATAATTAAAAAGAAAATTAAAGGAAATTTTACAGAAATGGTATCATGTAATTAATCTTTATTTCAAAACATTTTTTTCAACTCATTGATTACATCATCCTTTTATCTACTTATTTATATTAGGTAGCTTTCTTTACAAAAAGCTACCTATTGCAGCCGTTCGGAGGAAAGCGATTTCAAAAAATTTTGGTATATTTTCATCGATCATGACCCCCAGACCCCGAAACCACCCTCCGTTCAAAATTGATATATATATATATATATATATATATATATATATATATATATATATATCTGACCTATGTCACACTGTAACTCTCGTATTTATGAACCGATTTGGATGTAATTCGGTGTGTCCATAGTACATACCAATGTCTCGACCAAGTTCGTTGGCCAACCTCATCCGCCATTTTGTTTCAAAATGGCGGCCATTTAAAATTTAAAAAAAATTTAAAATTTGAAATGTGGTACCAAAAAATTGAAAATGGAAAAATATTCTTTTCTTATGTATTTGACCTTTATACAAAGACTCCGTAGCAGTTTTTGTTTCGTCTATATCTTAAAAAATGGCTGAGTTATAGCATTTTGAATTTCTAGCGAAGCTGACATTTTGAAACGTCCTGAATTTTGTCACGCGATAAAAGGCGTATTTATGAACCGATTTTGATGTAACTTCGTTTATTCATAGTACAGACCAATGTCTCGACCGAGTTCGTTGGCCAGCTTCATCCGCCATTTTGTTTAAAAATGACGGCCATTTAAAATTTTAAGAAAAATTTAAATATGAAATGTGGTACCAAAAAATTGAAAATTGAAAAAATATTTTTTTCTTATGTGTTTGACCTTGCTAAAAAGTTTCGGGAGCAGCTTTTGTTTCGTCTATATCTTAAAAAATGGTTGAGTTATAGCATTTTGAATTTCTACCGTGGCTGACATTTTGAAACGCCCTGATTTTTGCCACGTGATAACAGACGTATTTATGAACCGATTTGGATGTACCTTGGTGTGTACATAGTACATACAAATAACTCAACCGAGTTCGTTGGCCAGCTTCATCCGCCATCTTATTTCAAAATGGCGGCCATTTAAAAAAATTTAAAAAAAATAAATTTAAAATGAGATACCAAAAAATTAGAAAATGAAAAAGATTTTTTTCGTATGTGTTTGACCTTAATACAAAGATTCCGGAACAGGTTTTGTTTCATCTATATCTAAAAAAATGGCTGAGTTATAACATTTTGAATTTCTATTGTGGCTGACATTTTAAAACGACCTGATTTTTGTCACGCGATGATAGGCGTATTTATGAACCGATTTGAATGTAACTTGATCTGTACATAGTACATACCAATGTCTCGACCGAGTTCGTTGGTCAGCTTCATTCGCCATCTTGTTTCAAAAAGTTTGCCATTTTTTTTAAATGTAATTTCAAATTTAAAATGAGGTATTAAAAAATTGGAAAATGAAAAAGATTTTTTTTTTGTGTGTTTGGCCTTGATACAAAGATTTTGGAGCAGTTTTTGTTTCTGAAAATTTGTTCTTTTGTTTATATCTTAAAAAGTGGTTGAATTATAGCACTTTGAATTTCTATCATGGCTAACACATTGAAACGATCTTGTATTTGTCACGCGATAACACACGTATTCACCTATTTCGATGGAAGAAGGCATGTGGATAGTATTTATCAATATCTCGACCAAGTTCGTTGGCCAGCTTCATCAGCCATCTTGTTTCAAAATGGCGGCCATTAAATTAAAAAAATATGTATTTAAAGTGAGGTGCAAAAAATTAGAAATTGAAAAAGGTTTCTTTCTTAAGTATTTGACCTTGTTATAAAGATTAAGAAGCATTTTTTGTTTGTCTTTACCTTAAAAAATGGTCCAGATATAGCAGTTTCAATTTTTAACGTGGGTGACATTTTGAAAAATCTTATTTTTTGCCTGCAGCACTCGTATATATCAACCGATTCCGATGCGAGTGAGCATGTGCACAGCAATTACTAAGGTCTCGACCAAGTTCACTGGTTAGCCTCATCCACCATGTTGTCTTAAAATGGCAGGCACTTTAAGAAATCGCCGAATTTAGCAGCCAAATATAAGTTACTTTAAATAAAAGCAGCTTGGATAAAGCTGACTAATTTCGCGAAATTCTCATTCATAATGATTTAGTATTGATAAAAATTAAAATTGAATCTCCTACATTCGGTTTCCACTTAATTGAGCTTCGTGTGTTTGAATAATATAAGTTGGCTTTTTTAAAATAAGGAATATGAAAGCTACCTCTTCCTCCCGGCACTGGCCGGAAGGACTTTTTTTAAACTTAAGTGGTAATTACAGCATCTGTATTTGTTTACCCTTTTAAACAATTAAGTATGAAATATGCTTTCTCCAACAATTTCTTACTCTATTTGTTAAAGTTGTTATTTACATACTGTATTCTCTCAAAAAAGTACCTTTCAAGTATATCGCAACATTTTTCTTCGTAATTCTAAATCTAAAACACATCCTAGGAAAAAACTAAACCAAATAATGCAGAAAATCAAACTAAATAATATCTTATCTCAACATTTTTCTTCGTAATTCTAAACCTAAAATACATCCTAAGTAAGAAACTAAACTTAATAATGAGAAAAATAAAATAAATAATATCGTATGTCTTTCATTCAAATTTCTTTTCAGTGCCAAATAAATTTTGCATACAGTTTATACAAAGGAATTAATATGTGCATTTGTAAACAGTGAAACTTATTCTAATCATGACTTTTCATTGGATTTTATCTTTCTCTGATCAGGCTATACACTAGAAGTAGAGATCGACGGAAAATTCGGTTTCGTTTTCTTTTTCGGTCCAAAATCAGAGTTTCAGAGAAAATGCTGACGAAAATTCGGCCAAGCCGAAACTATCTGTATTCCAAAAATCTCGTTACTTCATGCGAAAATTTTCAATATTACTCATTTATTTGAGATGTATCGTCTCAAATGAGACACTCTTTATTTATTGCTATGATCGTCAGTGTTTATAATTACCAGTCAGGACTGATTCAAGAAGTGAGTGCAAATTATAAAGAAAGTAACGCATACTTGCCTAAACTTTGAAGACGCTTTTCATGAACTCTTTAAAAGATGCAGAGGCAGACTTAACAGTAATAAAAAAATTTTAGTTTGAAACCGCAGAAGTTTTTCTAATACTCTTTGAAAATTATCTAGTATAACAGATGATCATTTACAAATATCATTATAAAAGATAAATCGAGGTATGTATACCTAAAACATTTTTTGATTTGATGAAATTCGTACAATTAGAAAATAATCCTGTGTCGTTTATGAATTAATAACATTTTATTTTATATTAAAATAAAAAGTATTTGGTCGGATGCATAGATAGCATAGAATTAATAATTATGTATATTTAATGAACATGTATAATTAATTAATAATTATATATATTTATGTATGTATTAATTAATTTTTAAAAAAATCTAACATTTTCGTATTTTATTACCGAAATTCGGTTTCGGTTTATGTTTCGGTATTAAAAACCTCTTTCGGTCGATCCTTAAATGAAAGTACACAAACAAAAAAAAAAAGAAACACAAAAGAAAATTAAATATCCAATGTGAGCAAAGACTTAAATTTCACAGAACTGACGTCTTGTAAAACTTTTTCTCGTACACTGTAAAAAAAATCTGTAGTTCTACAGATGTAAAAATACATGCTTACTAAACTTTCACCTGTAACTGTACGAAAAAAGCTGCAAATCTACAAAACTAGTTTTTGTAAAACTACAAAAATCTGTAACTTTACAAATGAATCTGCTAAAATTTCAGTAATCTTACTAAACTTTTATTTGTAACCCTGGCTGCAGTTACATGAAAAGTTCTCGGAATCCCAGTTTCCAAAAAAAATCTTAGTAACCTTACAGATTTTTTGATTTTCGGCGCAAAAGTGTGTCTGTTACATGAAATTTTGTTGTTGACGTTACATGAAAAGTTCTAGGAATCCCAGTTTCCTAGAAAAACTTTAGTAACTTCACAGATTTTTTTTTACAGTGTAATCGTATTTTAAATACATTTATCTACTTATTTGCAATTCTAAACTGGACAGATAATTATAGTTTCTTCTTTCATTTTTTCTTCTTCGGAGATCTAAGTATGCAAAATAATTTCTCTAACAATATTTATTTATCTATTAGTTTTGCTGTTATTCGCATTTAGTATTATTTTAAAAGGCACCATTGAAAAATATCTCAACATATTTCTTCTGAATTCTAAATTCAAAGCACATCCTCAGGAAAAAAAGAAAATAACATGCATAACATCGTATGTCACTAATACAAAAATGTTTTCCATTACATAATAATTATTTTATATTTTAGTGCAATTGGTCTTCCAATAAAGTTTGTTTTCAGTGCTGATTTAAATGCAGTACACTCAAATGATTGTTTTAAGAATTCTTCTAAAAACAAAAAATATAAATATCGTTGTTGAAACACTTCTTTTAACAATGGATTTAATTTGAAATATTATCAATTCAATTGAAATCTTCTGCATTTTCTTTTCGATTTTTTAAAGCTAATGAAACATTTTCTGAGAAACATTTATTGCATTTATGTTACTTTATATTTGTAGTTTCTTATTAGAATGAACATTGCATCAACATGAATTCCGTTTTTATTTAATGCGACAGTCAAGAAACTTCAGATTTCTTGTATGATTTATTTTGTTTATATGTAAGTAGAGTCATAAAACAAATGCTGCATATGTTGGATCTTACCAGTTATTTTTTTGTCCTTTAATCTTCAACTTTCATTTTCATAATATATTTTTCCGAAATACCGTTTATTTCTGTAAATATGTTTTGTTATTTTTGAGTTCATAATGGTTTGAATTAAAATCTCTGTTGATAAACTTTCACACTTAAACACTTATTCTAGACTGTAAAAAAAAAAAAAAAAATCTGTAAAGTTGCTAAATTTTTCCTAGGAAATTGGGATTCCTAGAACATTTTATGTAACGTCAATAACAAAAATTCATGTAACAGATGCACCGTAAATCAAAAAATCTGTAATGTTACTAAGAATTTTTTAGGAAATTGGGATGCCTAGAAATTTTTATGTAACTGCAAACGGGGTTACAGGTAAAAATTTAGTAATATTACTGTAATTTTATAGATTTCTGTAGCTTTACAAAAATTAGTTTCGTAGATTTATATATTTTTTGTACAGTGTACAGATAAAATTTTAGTAATCAAACATATTTTACATTAGTAATCCTACATACTTTACATTTGTAAAATCACAGATTTTCATCTGATACTTTCATCTGATTTTATCTTTCTTTGATAACTCTATGCAGTAGCAGTACACAAACAAACAAACAAAAAAGAAATATAAAAGTAAATTAAAGATTCAAAGAGAGCAAAGACTTAAAACAAATTTCACAGAACTGACGTCTTTTGTAAAAACTTGTTTTTGTAGTCGTATTTTAAGACCATTTATCTACTTATTTGCATTTCTAAACCAGACAGACAATTATAGTTTCTTATACATTTTTTCTTCTTAGGAGATCTAAGTATGATAAATAATTTCCACGGTTCGTACGGTGAAAGGACTTTCTGGGACCTTTTACCAGAATTTTAGTGAAGAATTATTTGCCTTATTTATTTTTTTTTTTTAATTCTGTCTTTAGATATAGCGACCAGTACTTTACGACATTTCATAAACTAAAACACATAGAATCCCCTGAATCTTTTGATGTGTACAAACCCTGCTTTCCCTAACAATTTTTATTTATCTATTAGTTTTGTTGTTATCCACATTTAGTATTCTTTGAAAATGCACCATGGAAAAATATTGCAACATATTTCTTCTAAATTCCAAATTCAAAACACATCCACAGAAAAAAAAAAGAAAGGAAATAATGTGCTTAACGTCATATGTCCTTAATACAAAAATGTTTTCCATTGCGTAATAAGTATTTTACATTTAAATGCAATTAGTCTTCCGGTAAAATTTGTTTTCTGTATTCATGCATATGGAGTACCTCAATTGATTGTTTTAAGAACTGTTCTAAAAACAAAAAATATAAATATAGGATTCAAATGCATTTTAACCATGACTTTCATCTAAAATATTTTCAATCCAATTTAAATCTTCTGCATTTCCCTTTTGAATAGTTAAAAGCTAATAAAACATTTTCTGAGAAACATTTATTGCATTTATGTGGTTATGTATTTTTTGTTTCTTATTAGATTGAACAATGTCTCAAAATGAATTGGGATTTTATTTAATGCGACAGTTAACAACTTCGGATTCGTTGAAGAGTTACTTTTGTTTATATGTAAGTGGAGTCCTAAAATAATTGCTGCATATGTTGAACCTTACCAGTACTTTTTGTTGCTTTAGTCTTCAATTTTTATATTCATAATATATATTTCCGAATTACTGTTTATTTCTGTAAATAAATATGTTTTGTTATTTTTGAGTGCATAATGATTCGAATTAAAATCTCTATTGATAAACAACGAAGCATTATGATAATATTGATGATTTTTTTTACGACGAATTAATTTAAAAAAAATAGGGTAATCAAAAATATTATTTTCAGAATCTTATTTTAAGCCCACTCTACTACTTGTTTACAATTCTGAATTCAAAAGATAATTATAATTTCTTTTTAATTGTTTTTTGCTTCGAATAACTAAATAGGAAAAATACCTTCTTCAACAATATTCTTTTATCTACTAGCTATGTTGTTATTTCAATTTAGTATTTTTTCAAAAAGCACTCATAAAAAAATCTGAATATATTTCTTCTGAATTCCAAATTTAAAGCACTTTCTCCGAAAAAAAAAAAGAAACAAAATAATGTACATAACATCGTATGCCTTTAATAAAGATATAATCTTTTGCAGTACATAAGTATTTTACATTTTAAAACAGTTAATCTTCAGCTAAAATTTGTTTTCATACTTGATTCATATGCAGTAGTAACTAAGTTGAAGTAAGTTGTTTTAAGGATAGTTTTAAAAACTGAAACACTTCTTTTAACAATGGCTTTTCAACTAAATTATTTTCCATTCAAGGGAAATTTCCTGCATTTCCTTTTTCAAATAGTTAAAGCTAACCAAACATTTTCAGGGAAACCTTTATTGCGTTTCTGTTGTTGTATATTTTTTGTTTCCTATTAGATTGAACAATGTCTCAAAATGAACGTGGATTTTATTTAATGCGACAGTCAACAAACTTCAGATTTGTTAAAGAATTTATTTTGTTTATATGTAAATGTGGCGATAAAGCAATTGCTGCATATGTTGGATCTTCCCAGTAAATTTCCGCTATTTAAACCCCCAATAAAACCCGAAAAACACACATGGGTTGAGCTTTAAAAAAAAAAAAAAAAAGAAAAAGAAAAAAAAACCGCTTTTTTTTTCAGCCCTATTTGATTGCAGAATTCATATTAATCTTCCTTGATTAAAATTACATTAAGACCAAGATTACTACTGTTATATCTATTATTAAATATTGTTATTCAAATGGATGGACATGTTATATCTCTCAAATTTTGGGGTTGACTAATGAGAGTATATACGGTAATAAATTATAAACAATGATTTTTTTTAAAGAAATATTAAAATTAAATAAAATAAATTATCATTAATAATTAAAAATAATCAATAAAAATTAGGAAACTTAAAAAATAAAAAGTTATTTTCTATTCATATATATATTTTTTTTATTGTTCCAAATATTTCATTGTTGCAGTTTCACAGCCACTAAACATATTTTGAAGTAAATGGCTTGGTGCATATTAACTGCATTGTTTTTGTAATTCATAAATAGTTGTAACAACAAAGATTATTTGGAGACTTATCACCTGCGGCTAGGTAGAACAAAAATGCCTTAGAATCAATTTATAATGAAGTTCTAAAAATATTAAAATGGCATATTGTCATTGGAAATACACAAGCATAATTTTAATCATTCTAGAATATCAAGAAAAGAGTGAAAAATCAATTACAAAATTCTTTCTTTACATATAAAAACCAAGTTAAATAAAATAGTGTAAAAATACAACATTGACTGCAATATACCCATGCTGTGTGTCTTAAACTCAATCTTACACCATTTTTGAGGGCATCTCCAGCACACAGCACAGAGGCAGAAGCCCCTCTGTCCCTATGGGCCCACACAAGCCAGGAAATATATGTATGGTTGATTAAAAAACTGACATGTTTCAATATAATACAGTAGACTCCTTTAAATTTGCACAGCTTGGGACCAGATGTTGTGCGGATTTCTGGCCGTTGCTTTGTTTACATTTTTTAAACAGTAATTTTAATGCAATCAAAATTATAATGAATGATTGTGATATTGTAAAATATTAAAATAATTAAATAAAGTAATGAACTAAAAGGATAAAAAGTAAGATAATTTAAAAACTGATTAAAATATTAAAAGTAAAGTTCAAGTAAATAATTAATAATGCATATTTGAATATGCACGAAAAAATGAGATCATTTTCCTTCAATTATTCAATTTGAGGGAGTCTACTGTATTAACAAACTTTATTTTTACACAAAAAGCATCTTATACACTTTTAATTCTTCAATACCAGTCGACAAATTTTTTCTCCTTGTAAATATTACTTAATCACTAAAATTGGAGGTTGAAAAAATAGATGATTTTTAAAGTGCAAGGTTTAGCATTATACAGAATCTTGAAATCTTGCCCAAGAAGAATTTAACAGGTAGAAACTGCTTATTCATAAAACTTAAATTGGTACTTTTCGGTTAGCCAGGTGCCAGTGTTATATATACATATTTATATACATACATATATGTAAATATATATATATATACACACATAAATATATGTATATATGCGTATATTTAACACTGGTGCCCGCCTAACCGAAAAGTACCCTTAAATTTTTGGGAAATTTGCATTTATTAATGGTTTCTTAATAGACATCAGATAAATAATAGTGCTTTAACATAGCCATTATAAAATTCATGACAAAAATTCCATAGCATGTGTGATGTGCCAGAAAACTTGGAAAGTTAACTTGGGCGATAAATGCTTAGGATGTTGTTGTTGCAATCTTTTGGCGCTTGGTAAGATGATTTGGTAAATTTAAAAATAAAATATTACAAATAATATAAATATAATATTAATAAAATATAATTAAAATAAAAATTTGGTAAGAAGCTAAAACAGACAACTTTTGACAGTACAGATGTCATATTCGCCCCATATTGGCGCAATTTTTTTCGGTTGCCAATTTGGCGAAAACATCAATAGCATAAACAACATAATCCGGGTTACCACATCAAGCAAAATAACGACACTTTGGCGCAAGTTAAGTACCTGTTGCCTATATGATATTGGCGACAGAAAAAAATCGCGCCAATATGGGGCGAATATGACATCTGTGCCCTTTTGACAACATTGCTTACTTTTTTGCCAGTCGCGCCAAGTGGCACAAGATAGGGAACTCTTCCCAAATGATTAAATTTCTGTATATGACTTAATTAAGAACACATTATGCAAATTAAACAAAATAAGGAATTTAAAGATTTTTAACTGTATTGGTGGTAGGAAGAAGCATTATACAGAATCATGAAATCTTACCCCCCCCCCCCTCCCCACCAGATAATTTATCAGTAGAAATCTTTTTAAAAAAATCTCAAATGATTAAACTTAAATAAGAGGAATCAGCTTTAACAATGTATCAAATTTTTATTTTTGGATGGAGTAAAAAATAAACCAATAAATAAATAAATAACAAAATGAATATAAAAAGAATAAATAACCTTTGATTGTAATTGTTTGATGACTGATTTTGAGTCTTTTAACGATTTTTATATTTTGAAAATTATGTTCAAAGTAGCAAATATGACAAAAAAAAAATTCTATACTCTCCCTTCCCCTCCCCCTTATAAGGGAAGAAGAAAAAAAAAATTCTCGCATTTTTAAATTAGGATATCTGAAATGTTTATTCCAAATTCTCATAAAAAGGACCTCAAGGTTATATAAATTGCTCACAACTTTAATTGTACTTGTGCCATTTAAGTAAGTAAATCGTTTCAGTTACGTACAATAATAATAATTTTAAAAAAAATCACGTTTTAATATAAATAATTACTTCAATTATAAAGTAAACGGACAATTTAATTAATATATAAACAACGAAAAAGTGTTTTGGTGTTACTTACACGGTTAAATAATATACTGATTCAACCACTAGCAAAAGTTCATATGCATTTGTTTACAATCATTAGTGACGAAATTTTTAAGCATAATATACATTCCGAGACAAGTATAAATATGATATGAACAGAAAATACACACTACACAAGAATATGGATAACTAATCAAGCAATAATACCAATGTGAACAAAAAACAATATTTCAAAAATAAGTTTGAATATATGAAATGAGTCTGATTATATGTATTCAATAAACAAACATTATATGAAATATAAAGAGCACTTACCCGTTTCACATAAAGATGTAACTTTCGGATTTCAAGAATGACACACCTCATTTTACCATACTACCATCAACATATAAATATTCTCGTTTTTTTTTCTATAAAATGGGACAACAAATCTGCAACAACATATCAGAAAGACGGCGGCCATGTTGGGTAATTGTCTTGTATCTGATTGGTTGGTTGGCTGGTACATCCTTGTGATCATTGCTTGTGTCGATGTCGACCGATGTTGCCCGATATTGGCCAATGTGAGTTTTTCTACATGGATTTACAGAACTTAAAATGTTATTATAGTTGTTTCCTGTTTTCTACCTTCCCACAAAAAGTGCAATTTGTGAATAAAAAATTAAAATATTCATGATTCCAGAAGTTTTAATGTTACAAATCCAACATCGGACAACATCGATCAATATTGGCCAATGTCGGTAAACATGACCGGTCTTTGCCGATGCACACCAAGATTGGCCGATATTGGGCAGTATCGGGCCAATATTGCTGTGCTACCTGGGTAGCAATAATGTGACGACTTTTCTGAAAATGATGTCTTTACGAATATTTTGGTTTTTTGTTTTTCAAATTTAAAATAAAATAAAAAATACTCCTTAATAAAAATTTTTATTCTTAAGAAAGAAACTGGAAAAGAAAATCAAGCATTTAAATAATTTAAATAAAAAATAAAAAGGAAATTTTACAGAACTGATATCATATGATAAATCTTAATAATTTAAAAAAATGTATTTCAACTTCTGAATTCTTCATCCTTTTATCTATTTATTTAAATTTCTAAACTGAAGTGCTAATTATAACATCTTCATTTAGTTGCCTTAAAACCATTAAGTATGTAATATGCTTTCTCCAACAATTTTTCCTTCTAATAGTTATGTTGTTCCTGCATTCAGCGTTCGCTCAAGAAGCACTTCACAAATACATGTCAACATTTTTCTTCTACATTCCAAATCTAAAATACATCTTCCGAAACAAAACAAAACTAAGGAATGTGCATAATAACGTACATCCTTAATACAAAAATGTTTTTCAGTACAGTAAATATTTAAAAATTTTAGTACAAGTAAATCACGATATGCAATTGTAAACACAGCAAAAAGGTTTAGTATTTCAAACTGCATTGGTTACCATTACCATACTATTTACCATTTACCAGTCTCAATCATGAGGCATGCTATTAAGATTTTCTTATTTTTCTTTTCTTTCCCTCTTTCTTTTCTCTCTCTCTCTCTCTCTTTTTTTTTTTTATCGACATTATCCATACTCTTACTTTTACGCATGCGCGAATTTGTAGCAAAACTTCATCACATCTCACAAATCGACGCAAAACATTGTTATAGTAGAATATTTTGTAAATTACACTTCCAAGAACAAGAAAAAGTTTATAATTAGCTTGTTAAAGAATATTTTAGTAACTAAAATAATCTGTTTAGTCATAAAACCAAGACTGTGAAGTGGTAAAGTAAACCTTAAAAGGAAAAAAAAAGTCATCGCAAACAAATATCGGATTTATGATGGCAAAAGTTTGGTAATAATGTGAGAGCTTTTCTGAAAAACAAATTATTATTAATTTATTAGTTATTCTGTTATTCACATTCAGTATCTCATGAAGTACCCTTCAAATACATCTCAACATTTTTCTTCTGAATTCTACAGCTTCCAAAAAGAATACAAAATAAATAATGTGCATAACATCGCATGTGCCAGATATAAAAAAATTGCAGTACATAATAAATATTTTACCTCCTTATGCAACTAATATTCGGTAAAATTAATTTTCATGGCATATTTTGTATCCAGTACCAATAATAACTGCTTTGAAGATTACTCTAGAAGTAGCATTGTAAATATCGTGATTAAAACCCTTATTCTAAGGGTGGCTTTTCATCTGAAATTATCTTTCTTTGATCAGGTTACAATAGCGTTCAAAAACAAAGAAAAAAATAGGAAAGAAAATTAAATATCTCAAGAATTAGAGAACAAAGACTTAAAACGAATTTCACAGAATTAACCTCTTGTGAAAATATTTGTTTTCAGAAACGTATTGTGATTTGCTTGTAATTTATCTTCTTATTTACAATTCTAAACATAACATATATTCGTAATTTCTTTTTAATTTTTTCTCCTTGGAAGAACTAATTATGCATAATTCTTTCTTTAACAATATTTATTTTTCTATCAGTTTTGTTATTTTTTATATTTAGTATTTTTTTTAAAGCATCCTTCAAAAATATCTCAACATATTTCACCTGAATTCCAGATTTAAAGCACACACACACAAAAAAAAGAAGAAAAAATAATGTACATAACATCCTATATACTACTAAATACAAAAATGTTTTCAGTACATTAGAAGTATCTTACATCCTAGTGCAATTAATCTTCAGATAAAATTTTTTCCATTGTTGATTCATATGCTGTAACAAGTGACTATTTTAAAGATTGCTCTAGAAACAACAATGTAAATTATCGTGATTGAAACATTTCTTTTAACGATGGCTTTTCATCCGAAATATTCCCAATACAATAGAAAAGCTGCAGCATTTTCTTTTCCGAACGGTTACAGCTATTCAAAACTTTCACGAAAAATGTTCATTGTATTTATGTTGTTGAATATATTTTTTTGTTTCGATACAGATGGAACAATGTATCGAAATTAATATAGATTTTATTTAATGCGACAGTCAACAACTTCATATTCGTTGAATAATTGATTTTGTTTATATGTAAATGAGGTGATAAAACAATGGTTGCATATGTCGGACATTACCAGTTTTTGTACTTTAGTCTACATTTTTTATTTTATAATGTATTTTTTCAAATAAAGGTTTATTTCAGTAGATATATTTTGTTTGTTTTTTTTATTTCATAATGATTTTAATTAAAATCTTTATTGATAAACAACGATATGATAATGCAATCATCATGCCGATGCATACCATTGTTAATACAATTAATTCTACAAAAAAAAAAGTCGTTTGGTCATTAAAAATACTTTGGAAATGCAGGTACAAGGATATTAGTTCTGAAGGGGGTCTGATTTTTGCAATTCAGGCTAGCGTCAATGGTTTTGGTATATAAGACAGCAATTACTGAAGATACCTCCAAGTCACGGTAGCATGAATAATTGGGTTACCATTCATTTAATATTGTAACGAAGTGTGCGATGTTGATTTGGAAACAATTCGCACTATTTCGCCGGCTGACAACCAGTTTCGTTAGCTGTACTATGAGGGAAAAACCCTCACACATTTTAAATTAAATATTTGGCCAGTGATGTACCAATGACAGTACATCGCATACATACGCAGAACCCATTTTTATGGGCTCTCATCCCATTAAATTAACAGCAAACAGCTTGTAAAGGTAAAGATGTACTTTTATTGAACTTCGTGATAATGTATATTGATGGAGAAGAGATGTTATATGACGCGCAGGCAGGAGCAGAATGATCCAAAATTACAAAGCATTCTATGCCAATATCTTACGAAATCAGAGCCGATTTGAGAGTGCACCACCGCCAAAATTATCCGTGAAATAGAAATGCTAGGGCAAGATTTAAAATATTTGGCGAAAAATATGATCAGAACAATATCCCAAAAACACCTTCCAGTAACCCTGTGAATCATCTACAAAACGTTAGAAATAATTACCTGAGTATAATGGTATAAGTAGGTAATAATTCTTGTTACTAAACAGATCAGCTTTAAATTTATATCGAATAGGATAAGAAAATGATTATCGTAAATCTTGATATATAATTTAAGTCTGTTGAATGCAGCATGTAAAATTATTCAATCCTTTTAATGCTTTATACCATTTACTTCCGCTTTAAAGAAAAGACAAATTTACGACCGCTGAAATAAAAATGTATTTGGCCATGAGAAAGGAATAACTACTTTTTAAAGAATATAACTGTTATGCTTTTTGAATAAAAGGAAAGAAAGAAAATAAAATTTAATTTAAATATTAGGTTAAAAAGAACAATATATGATGCTTCATCATATGCACCATCTAATTTCTAGCGGAAATCGGTGAAAATGTGACTTTGCCTGCCAGACTATAACAGAAGTTTGGCAATAATGCGATAGCTGTCCTGAAAATGAAAGCACAGTGAGCGATGCATTGTTTGCCATCATCAAATTTAAAAAAACCCTCCTTGATTAAATTTTGCACGAATTAATAAACATATTTTCTTTTCATCGTAAGAGAGAAAATGAGAAAGAGAATCGAGATCCAAAGAATTAGTGAGCAAAAATCAAAATTAATTTGGAAAGCATTGTTGTAATCTGAAAAATCTGATATCCAGAAGCATACGTCAACTCCTGTATTTTTTTCATGCTTTGATCTACTTATTTACATTTTTTAATTTAATGGATAATGAGAGAATCTTAAGTTAACCACCTTGTATAAATTAAGTATGCAAAATACTTTCTCCAACGGTTTCTTCATCTATTTGCTTGTTGTTATCAATATTCAATATCTTCGTCAAAAGCTGCAAATGTATCTCAGCATATTTCTTCAGAATTCAAATTCTAAAATACATCTTCCAAAATTAAACTATACTAAATAATGTACCATAATGTCATATGTACTTAATACAAAAATGTTTTTCCGTACATAATAAATATTTCCATGCATTCTAATCCAACTAATCTTCCGATAAAATTTCTGTTCGTTGTTGATTCATACGCAGTACCACAGATGACAGTTTTCAGAATTCCTAATATATAGCAATGCAAAAATCGTAATTGAAACACTTCTTACGCTTCCCTTTCATCTGAAATATTTTCTATTTAATAGAAATCTACTGCAGTTTATTTTTCAAACAGTTCCAGCTATTGAAAAATTTTCTGAGAAACATTTACTGCGTTTGTGTTGTTGTATATTTTTTGATTCAACTAGATTGAACAATGTAATGAAAATGAATGTGACTTTTATTTAATGCGACAGTCCACAGCTTCAGATTCGTTGAATAAATTACTTCGTTTATATGCAAATGCAGTCATAAAACGACTGATGCGTATTCTAAATCTTTCCAATACATTTCTTCTGCTTCCATCTCCAACTTTTATTTTCTTACCATATTTTTTATACCATTTATATGAGTCAATATCTTTTCTTATTTTTGATTTCATAATGATTTTATATAATATTGGTATTGGAAAACAGCGAAACATAATAACAATGTAAATATCAAGTTTTTCCACATTATTGTTAATGCGATTAATTAGTACAGGGTGGGGCAAATAAAAGTGGTCCGGAGAACAGAGTTACAAGTTACAAAGAAACACAGCAAAGGAAAGGTAATACTAGTTCGCTAACTTGCCTATAGCAAATGTTGAAAATGAGCACTATTCATCTCTTTGCACTTTTGTGCCCTGGTCAGCAAATTGCGGAAGGCAGATCGAAGCTGGACTTGTGGAATTGCTGCAATCTCATTAAAAATGTTCTGCTGCAGTTTTTCAAGACTATGAAGGTTGTTGCGATACACCTTAGACTTGAGGGTTCCCCACAAAAGCTAATCGCACACTGACAGATCAGGTGATCTGGGTGCCCAGCTTATGGCCGAGACCAGACTGGACCTCTGTTAACAACTCTGTCAGGAGTGAAGGTTGAATAAATTTTATCCATGGTTCGGCGGGCTGTATGGGCAGTTGCTCCATCCTGTCGGAAGAAACCGCCCATATCTGTCACGTGATGTGCGTACACGTGGTGTACGCGTCAGTCATTCACGTCCAATCGTATCCACTCGTCCGGGCCACTTTTATTTGCCCCCCCCCCCCCCTCTTATAATTGAAATAAATATCCTGGTAATTAAAATGCTCTATAGCTATAGAGATAATGAAAGCAAAATCGGCCAATAATGTGATAGTTTTTCTGAAAATTAAACCATTGTGAGCAGAGTGTTGGGATGTTGCCACTTTTAACGAAATAAATAATTGCCGTAATAATAATAACATAAATGTCATAAAATAAAACTCTTTCCAACAGTTTAAAAAGTGCTTATGACTACGGTTTGTCTGGCCGCGCTCTAACTTATATAAATATACTCGGATTGCCATATAATTGGTATACGTTATTAAGAGTTATATGCCATGTTCAGTATTGAAAATGAAGTGTGTAGCATCTATAGCTTGTTTACAAGGACACTTAAAATAAGTCCATTACAATAGGGTCTGTGGGGAGAAATCGTTTACAATGTGTTTTAGTGTTATACGATTTCAAGCCTATTGAAAATGATACACAGTACTAACGTGCACTAAAAGATGCTTGGTGTAGGATATAGCATTTATCGTTCATTTACAGGGACATACGAAAGAATTTAGTTATAGTACTGTCTATGAGATTTTATTGCCACAAGTGCATTTTCAGTTGTGATACGCGTTTCAAAATTTAACTAATTATTTGCATGTGACTTGGAGTGTATAAATTCTATACAAGGCTTTCCAAAAGAATTCGAGTACGTTTTCTTTTATTGAAGTAACTAATTATTTGCTTGGAGTGTATTGACTTGGAGTGTGTAAATTCTATAGATTCTATACAGAGCTGCCCAAAAGAATTTGAGTACGTTTTCTTTTATTGAAGTAACTAATTGTTTGTATATGACTTGGAGTGTATAAATTCTATAGATTCTATACAGAGCTGCCCAAAAGAATTTGAGTACGTTTTCTTTTATTGAAGTAACTAATTGTTTGCATATGACTTGGAGTGTATAAATTCTATAGATTCTATACAGGGCTGCCCAAAAGAATTCCAGTGCGTTTTTTTTTTTTAAGTAATTTGCTGAAGCAGAATTTTCAAATGTTTTATGCGTTTCAAACTGTACAAAATTATAGCCTACTATCTAGTATATATACAAAATTGTGGAAGAGGGCTTCACAAAGGAATTCCAATACGTTAACGACTATTGATAGTAACTGATGATATTGATATTTCAAATGAGTTACCCGTTTTTCAAGTTGTTTACTTAAACATTTTCTTTCACCTTTTTAAACGGTGAAAATTTGTTACAATGTGCTATATGTTTTGGAAAGGGTTTCATAATCTATGCTTGACGCATAATTTTTCTTTCTTCTTTAATTTTGAATAAATAAAAAAGGAACAGTTTTGCGCTGTTCGTAAGAGAGGAAATGGGGAAGAAAATCAAAATTAAAGACATAAGTGAACATAAAGTTTAATCGAATTCACTTCAAAGAAATATCGTCATTAGGAAAATCTTGTTTTCAGAAATCGACATCAACCAGTATAATTTTACATACTCTTATCTACATATTTACATTTCTAAACTTAAATTATAATTATAGCCTCTTTATGTGGTTACCTCGAAGCAATTAAGTTTTAAATATCCTTTCTCCAACAATTTTTTTGTCTATTAGTTATGTTGTTATTCTTTATTCAGCATTATCTCAAAAAGTATCTTTTAAATATATCTCAAAATGTTTCTATTCAGTTCATAAATCAAAAGCACATCATCCAAAACATACTAAATTAAATAATCCACAAAATGTATTCTATGTCCTTTATGCAAATTTTTTCCTCAGTAAACAGTAAATATTGCATAAATTCTAATGAAACTAATCTTCCGGTAAAATTTGTTTTCATTGTTCTTTCATATGCAGTATTGCTAGTGACTTTTAAAGATTTCTTCTAGAAATAACAATGTAAATATCGTGATTGAAACACTTCTTTTAACGATTTATTTTCATCTGAAATATTTTCAATTGAATAGAAATCTCCTGCGTTTCGGTTTCTCAGAAATTCAACTAGAAACTTTTACTGCATTTATATCGTTGCATATTTTTTTGTTCCACACTAGATTGGACACCTTATTGAAATGAATATGATATATGCTTTTATCGAATGCTACCGTCAACAACTTATGATTCTTTGAATAATTTATTGTGTTTATATGCAAATGGAGTGATAAAACAGCTTTTGCACATGTTAGACCTTACATATATTTGTCATGCTACATGTATTCAGCTGTCGTCTTCGGACTTTATTTTCATATTATATTTTTTCGATTTACCGTTTATATGAGGGAATGTGTATTATTAATTTTGAGTTTATAATAATAAGAATGATGATCTATATTGGATAACAACAGAACATTGTGAGAATATAAGTTTCATATTAATACGTACCCTTATTAATTAGACTAATTAATACTATAAAAAAGTCATATCAAAACCGCTTTGCACATACAGATATGATGAAAATGTTGGTAATAATGTTGTAGCCTTAATTGAAAATGAAATTCTTACAGAATCATAGTTTAAAAAATATTTTCCAGTGCATAATAAATATTCTACAAACTAATCGAATGCAAATCATTCAGTAAGCGTTGATATCATTTTAGATCCATATGCAATAGAGTCCCGAACTCGAAATTTCTGCTTGAAATCAACCCGAATCTCGACCCAAACCCGATAAAGTTTCGTTAACACGAAACCCCACCCGAAGCGAAAGAAAATTAATCCATGTTCTAATACAGTTATGAAAAAATATCCTGCAATCATATCTCTAATATCGACTTTATCTTTACTGTATGAAGAGATACATTCATTAATATTCAAACAGTATATAGATTTTTCATTTGAAAAATATTGAGGGCTTTCAATCTTCTCTTTTGAAAAATTTGCTCAACCCGAAAGATTCAAAATCTAACCCGAAACTGACCCGAACTCGACAAAAACTTTCGTGAAACCCGAAACACGAACCGAAACCGAAGTGAAAAAAGTTAATCCATGTTCTAATACAATTATGAAAAAATATCTTACAATCATCTCTAATATCGATTTTATCTTTTTTTTTTTTTTTTGTATAAAAATGAACAGATATATACTCATTAATATTTAAGCAGTATACAGATTTTTCATATGAAAAATATTGATGACTTTCAATCTTCTCTTTTGAAAAATTGGCTCAACCCGAAAGATTCAAAATCTAACCCGAAACCGACCCGAACTCAACAAAAACTTTTTTCAACCCGAAACCCGTACCGAAGCGAAAGAAAATTAATACATGTTTTAATACAATTGTGTAAAAATATCTACAATCATCTCTAATATAGATTTTATCCTTTTTGAATAAAAATAATCAGATATACATTCATTAATATTCAAACAGTATATAGATTTTTCATTTGAAAAATATTGAGCGCTTTCAATCTTCTCTTTCGAAAAATTGTCTCAGCCCGAAAGATTCCAAATGCAACGCGAAACCGACCCGAACTCGAAAAAAACTTTTGTCTACCCGAAACACGAACTGAACTCGAAGTGAAAAAAATTAATCCATGTTCCAATACAATTCTGAAAAAATATCCAACAATCATCTCTAAAATCGTTTTTATCTTTTTGTATAAAAATGAACAGATATATACTCATTAATTTTCAAACAGTATATAGATTTTTCATTTGAAAAATATTGAGGACTTTCAATCTTCCCTTATGAAAAATTGTCTCAATCCTAAAGATTCAAAATCTAACGCGAAACCGACCCGAACTCGACAAAAACTTCTGTCAACCCGAAACCCGTACCGAATCCGAAGGGAAAGAAAATTAGTCCATGTTTTAATACAATTATGAAAAAATATCCTACAATCATCTCTAATATCCATTTTATCTTTTTTGTATAAAAATGAACAGATATATACTCATTAATATTCAAACAGTATATAGATTTTTCATTTGAAAAATACTGATGGCTTTCAATCTTCTCTTTTGAAAAATTGGCTCAACCCGAAATATTCAAAATCTAACCCGAAACCGGCCCCAACTCGACAAAAACTTTCGTCAAACCCGAAACACGAACCGAACCCGAAGTGAAAAAAATTAATCCATGTTGTAATACAATTATGAAAAAATATCCTACAATCATCTCTAATATCGATCTTATCTTTTTTGTATAAAAATGAATAGATACACATTCATTAATATTCAAACAGTATAGATTTTTCATTTGAAAAATACTGAGGGCTTTCAATCTTTTTTGAAAAATTATCTCAACCCGAAAGATTTAAAATCTAACGCGAAACTGACCCGAACGCGACAAAAACTTTTGTCAACCCGAAACTCGAACTGAACTCGAAGGGAAAAAATTAATCTGTATTCTAATGCAATTATGAAAAACAGCCTGCAATCCTATCTCTAATATCAATTTTATCTTTTTGTATAAAAATGAATACATATACGCTTATTAATGATTAAATAGTACATAGTTTTTTTCAATCTTTCTCTCTTTTGAAAAATCGGGTCAACTCGAACCCGACCCGAACCCGGAACACTTAGAATCAATCCGACCAGAACTCGATCTGCACCGAAGAAAATTAGCCTGAACTCGCTAATTGCCGTGGTCGCGTCGGGTTCGGATAAAATCGGGCTCCCTGATCCAATGTAGAAATCTCATATACAACAACACTACTAAATGTTTTAAAGATTGCTTTAGAAACAACATTGTAACTCTCGTGATTGAAACAATTCTATTAACTATTGCATTTCATCTGAAATATTTACAATTGAATAGAAATCTTCTGCATTTCATTTTCCGAACTGTAAAAGCTATTGAAAATTTTTCAGACAAACATTTGCTGTATTGTTTGTTGTTGTATATTTTTTGTTTCTTTCTGGATTCAACAATGTATCGAAATGAATGCTTTTTTTTAACGCGATAATCGATACTTCACACTGTTAAAACACTATTCTTAAAAATAAGTAAATTGTACTAATTATTGAGCACTTCCCGATCTTAAAGTAGCTCCCAGTACTTACTTACTTACTTACACAGTGGTGCTACAATCCATGTAGGATTTTGACGTCCCTCAATATACTTCTCCAGACTTTCCGATCTCTGGCCTTTACTTTATAATTTATAATTTGGTTTTCTGCAAGACCTTTCTCTATCTCTTTTATCTAACTCTTCCTATGTCTACCAATACTTCTTTTCCCAATTAAATTACCACTATAAATCTTCTTTGTGCTTCGCTCATCCCTCATTCTGATTAGATGGCCTAACCATTGCATTCTTCTTATTTTTATAGTATTTATTATATCTTTTTCATTATATAACTGTTCTAACTCTATATTTGTCCTTATACGCCATGTATTGTCTTCTTTAATAAGTCCAAAAATTTGCCTTAAGATCTTCCTTTCCCAAGTGATAAGTAGCTTTTCATCTTTTTGTGTAGTGGTCCAGGTCTCACTATCATAAATTACTATTGGTTTTGTAACAGTTTTATAAATTTTAAGTTTGGATGTTCGAGATATTAGAGATGATTTTAGAATGTTTCGAAGAGAAAAATAGCATCTATTTCCTACTGCAAGTCGGGTTTTAATCTCTGCTTCTACCATATTATCACAGGTGATCGTAAATATTTAAATTCTGTTACTTCATTAAATTGTAATTCATTATTTATTGTTAAAGCTGCTGTTACCTGTGATTTCATTCGGTCCATTTTCATGTATTTTGTTTTTTCTTTATTAACCACGAGGCCTAGTTTTCTTCCTTCAGTGTCTAATTTATTGTATGTTTCAATCAAGACTTTCTTATTCCTAGCAATTATATCAACATCATCTGCAAATGCAAGGATTTGGAGGGAGCGATTCATAATAGTACCACCTCTGTTGTTGTAAATGCTTCTAATTATTTTCTCCAGGCATAAATTAAAAAGAATTGTCGAGAGAACATCACCTTGCTTTAGACCTGAATTCACTGCAAATTCTCTTGAAGGTCTTCCCTGTACCTTAACTTTAGCTTTTGTATTTTCCAGTGTTAATTTTATAAGCTCCGAGTACTTAACTCTTAAATTTGAAAAACGCATGTACTCATTTTTTTGAGTACATACAGGGATTCGAAAATAAGTATGTATAGCAACACATATACACTATTAAAAAAAAGCGAAATTACAGAGAACCGGCAAATCACCATTTTTAATTACGGTAATTTTGAATTGCCAAGAACTACAATTTTTGCAGTAAAGAACAACGAATTTACTATTTTAATTCTTGAAATTTTGTGTATGAGCCGCCCCGTGATTTGAACCCGGGTCTTCTAGTGGGGAGATCAGTATTGTAGTGACTGTGCTATAAGAGCAGTTACCATCTGCTTACAAATGACACCTTTTATGAATCAGCGACGGAAGATCGCTAACAGCCGAGATGAATTTTCCCTTTCTTAAATATTCTAATTTCTAATAAAACAATTTTTAAACTAAATTTTCTTCTTTAACATTTCTAATGAAATTGTAAATAAATTTGAAAAGTGTGTATTATAAATTAAAAATTAAAACAAAGATAGACATATCTTTAAATAAAAGCTTGGAAATTCCTACTGACAATTCGGTATAAGAAAAGGGTTTATCAGAAAACTCATATTTTGAGCACATAGGATTTAAACATGAATATTAAGACTTTAAAATACAAAATATATGTATTCATTCCTTCATACATTTATAAATCAAGTATAAGTATACACAACTTCAAAATATCATGTACTCGTTTCTGAATTAATTGTACTTAAAAAAAATTGTACTTAAAAAATCGAATACAAAGAAATTTTCATTTTTAAGTAGATTAATGCTTCTTTTTGAAGCAATTGTACTTAAAAAATATGAGTACATAGAAATGCTCATTTTTAAGTAGATTATTTTTAACAATGTACTTCTTTTTGAAACAATTGTACTTAAAAAATACGAGTACATGGAAGTTCTCATTTTTAAGTAAATTATTTTTGAGAGTGCAGATCCGTTAAATACTTTATTTTGCTTATATATGTAAATCGAGTGATAAAACAGATTGTGCATATCTCACCAATGTTTTTCTTCCGTTTTCGTTTTCAACTTTTACTTTCAGATTATACATATTTTTTTAATTACAGTTTATTTAAGTCGATATGTTTTACTATTTTTACTTTTTCAGCATATTCTGTAAAGAATGTATTGCACTCATGATTTGTGTGTGTGTGTGTGTGTGTGTGTGTGTCATCTAGAATTAGGGCGCGAAAGTAAAGTCTCAAGCTCCAAAAACCTGAGGTCCAGCGTTCGAATCCAGCCAGTTACTTCAGATTTTGTTCATTTTAAGTGATGATTTGAATTAAAATCTGTATTGGTAAACGACGAAAGATAATTTTAATGTAAGTATTCTGATTAATAATTTCTATTAAGAAAAGCCATGGTAATCAAAAACGTTTTGCAGTTACAAGTGTAATGAAAACAAAAGTAGAGAATTAATGTTATTGTTTTTCTAAAAATTAATTCACTGTGAGTAAAAATATGGTGAAGCTTTTCAAATAAATAATTATAATACAAATTCCCAATTAAATTTTGTGCGATTTTTTTAAAAGTTTTTTCTGTGTGTTTGACAAAGATCTGCATGGGCCGGCCCGTGGCCCGAAGCCCGGTTCGGGCCTATATTCATTCACGGCACTCGGGCCGGGACCCGGTCATACATTTTTTTGAAGGTTCAGGCCGGGCCGAGCCTAGGAGCTTCTCTTTGCGGGCTGGGCCGGGTTCGGTCTTTACGTCTTTCCTGAAGGATCGGGCCGGGGCGGGCCTAACTTATGTTTTCTGTACAGTGCCGGGACTGGTTTCCTTCTTAGTGTTCACGGCAAAAAAATTTTAATCCTAGTTTTGACCCTGCCCGTATGAAAATGATTGTCTCGGCGTGGCCTGGTCCGTTCAAAGGTTAGTAAAATTAGCCCTGGTCCAAACATTTTTGCAAGAAATGCATACTTTTTAAATAGCCATTATTCTACAAATAAAAACTAAAATTTATTATTTTTAAAAAATAGTAGATTTCTACGCTTTTTAAAATACAGCTAAATTAAAATATAGTAAAAGGAATGAAAAAAAACCTGCCTATGACGGAATCCTGTTTTAAACTGAAAAACGTGTTGACCCATGGACAATTAATATGCTAATACGTAAAAAAATAATATATAATGCATTTACACTTGCTAAGAAGGGAACTTGTCTATAACGCATTTTTTTTCTTTTCTATGCAATTCCGCCTTAGGGGATTTGATTGTATAGCATTTTTCAGATTTTTAACACTTCAATACATGGAATATGGATTAACATTAGAGATTCATTAAAAACATAGCAGCTTGCGGCCCTTTTATAAAAGTGGAGATTATGAACATAAAAAAAAAAAAAGATAAATACTTTTGGTCAGAATTCCTTGTACGAGACAAATTTTTAATCAAATCGACGTAAAAATCAATGTTTTGTAGAAATTCACTCAGGTCGGGCCGGTTTCGGGCCGAGAGTTTAACTTTTTTTCCAGACCGGGTCAAACTTTTAGCTGTAATACCGGGCCGGGCGAATAATTTTCTTCTAAGGGCCGGGCCGGGCCGGGCTTGGGTCGAATTTTTAACTTTATTACAGGGCCGGGCCAATATTTATTTTTTTTGTGCCCTGGCCTGGAAATTTCGGCCCGTGCAGACAGACCTCTAGTGTTTAGTACAAAACTCTTCCAAAAACAAAACCAATTTCATTTGCAAAGCTAAAGTTTTCAATGGTCTTCAAATTCTTTTTTAGGTATATTCAAGTGTCATTCATATCAGCACCTAAATATGCTGTAAGATTTGAATTTAATTATCAATATCTCGTCGAATTTTGAAAGAAGTAATAAGTAATACAAAGTTAAAAGTAATAGTTTTCATCTGAAATACTTTCCATTAAACAAAAGTCTATTGCAATTGCATTTCCTTTTCCGAATAGTTCAGACAGTTGATAAATTTCTTGAGAAACATTTACTGCATTTATGTTGTCGTATATTTTTTGTTTCTTGTTACATTGAACAATGTATTAAAATGAATGTGGATTTTATTTAATGCGACAGTCATCAACTCCAGTTTCCTTGAATAATGTATTTTGTTTATATGCAAATGGGGTGATAAAACAACTGCTGCATGTAGATTTTACCAATACTTTTTTTCTGCTTTACAACTTTCACTTTTATTTTCATAACATAATGTCCGGAATTATAGGTTTGAGTCGATATGTTTTGATATTTTTGAATTCATAATGATTGGGATTTAGATCTGTATTGGTAAACAATGAAGCATTGTGAATAATGTATCATGTTTATGCGTACCATTGTTGATGCGATTAAATTATATTGAAAATAACTTCTGAAATATATATATATAATGAAAAGAAAACTTTGGTAATAATGTGAGAGCTTTCCTGGAAATAAAATCGCACTGAGTAAATTGGTGTTGCCACTTTCCGGATCAAAAGTATAATAGTGCCAAAAGGTAAATCATACCAAAAGATAATTTTTTTAAATAACTTGTGTAAAATCGATGAATGAAGGAAAAATTGTTTAATGGCTAAGAAAGCGGTAAAAATATAATTTAATCCAATTTCGAAATGTATAATTAAAGAATACATACTGGATAGTCCATCTGTTGGTTCTTTTTCTAACTATGAATATTTCATAGGTTATTTGTGTCAGCTGTCATGTGTCATGCATGTATGAGCTGTCAAATGTATGCCATTTGTAAGTATGGACTCGTTGACAACACAACAATGGTGCAACGACACATACTGCTTGCCAAACCATCAACTCATTGAACGAGAAATTTCTCGGTCGCGTAATTTCAAGAAATTCTGATGTGAATTGGCCGCCAAGATTGTGCGATTTAACCACAATGGATTATTTTCATTGGGGGTTTCTGAAAAGTAAAGTGTACGCCAATGCACCCCGCACAATCCAAGACCTCAAGCGTAACATCCGAGCTGGAATTTTGGCCAAGGATCCGCTGTCATCGAAAATTTTGATGTTCGGATGATGGCATGTAAGCAGAGCTCACATATGCGATATTGTATTCCATACACAAATGGCATAGACCCACCTTCCATGTTCAATAAAGAATTTCGATTGTCACTCATAAAAAATGCGTTTTTTTTCATAATAAAAAAAAAGAACCAATAGATGGATCACCCTACATAAAGTCTAATACAGATTTAGGAAGAAATCTTGAAAAAGTATTATTCTTTTTGAAGGATTTATCGGAAGTAATGTTACTTTTGCGTCAATATGTTTTGTTATTTTTGAGTTCATTACGCTTTGACTTAAAATCTGTATAAGAAAAGAAAGAAACAACATGATATTTTAAGTATCAGCTAGGCTTTACCAATGTTAATATGAGTCATTTATTCGATAAAATAAATTTTACGGTAAAAACATTTCAGGTTACAGGTCTGCACGGTCCCACGCTTGGCCCGAGGCAATTACCCAGCCCGGTCCTGCAGGGCCGGGCCGCGCCGATAAAAAAATTATCGGGCCTAAGAATTTAAGCGAAGCAGATAAAATACGAGCCATTTTCAATGAATATGACTTTCTCGAGAAGTATAAATGTGCGTCACGATCCGATGCGAGTTTAACAACATCAATACAGAAATGGAACATGACCATCATAAAGATCGGCATCGTACAGTTACATGATATCTGATCCCATGTTTAAATTTTTCGGCAGACTCGTTCTGGACGGAACTGGTCTTAATCGTTCTCAGGGTGTGTAGAACAGGCATTATATTTTGTAAAAGTATTAATAGCGATAATGAACTTCTGTTAACAGTATCTTTGGAAACCTTAATGTGGTTTTCATATTTACTGCTCAACAATGCGAAGCTTTCAGACACATTTTCTGACTCATTTTAACTATAAAGCATAAAATTGACAGGCCTGACTACTGGAGGCATTTGGAACCGAATAGCATTTTCCATTTTTGATAAATTACTTACAGAGATAACAGAGACTCTTCTCACGTGACTGCATGTTTTTCTCCTTTCCTGTGCTATCGCTTCCGGAAATTCGATTCAAAACGCTAACTTTGGCAGTATTTTCTGAAAGATTTATTGATTTTATCTAAGAAAAAAAAACGACATTTACATAGTTTCTGAATAAGAATACTTGCCAATCTTACACGTTTCCGAAAAGAAATGAATTCATAAATGTGTCAAAATGTTGCTCCTTTAGATTTGAGAAAAGACTTAAAAATGAGAGGAATATTTTCACAAATCTACTTTTTATTATACAGATTCAAAAGTTATGTTTTTAACCCTTTATTCTAAACTACATTAATCTTTTAATGAACCCTTATTTGAATTTTGAAACGTCTGTAGACGATGACTAAAACACTGTAAGTAATCGTTAATGTTTACTATTGTGTGCTCTTTATTTGGCTAACACATAGTAATTTAAAATATACTGTAAAATGTTCTCATAAATATGTATGTAGTATTCATTAAAAGAATCTTAATTGTATGTCGAGACAAAACGGAATTTTTTGTAGAAATTGAGTCGGGCCGGGCCGAGAACTGTAAAAATGTAAACTGGCCGGGACGGGTTCGGGCCGAACTTTCAATTTTTACATCGGTCCGGGCCAAGATAGCTTTCGTTTGGGCCAGGCCGGACCCGTGCCTGGAAATTCCGGCCCGTGCAGACCTCTATGTCAGGTATAGTTTAAGGGGTCTCGGGACTCTTAAACCATTAAATTTTCGAAAATTAATTTTTTTAGATGCTAAACTCCTATCTTTTCTGAACATTTTCACATACGTTTTCCCTCGAAATTCTTATTAAAACAGAAGTTATGCCTTTTAGCTCACAATACGCACTCAATAGCTGAAGCAGCGTTTCCGAAACTTTGAAGTAATTTTTCTCCAAATAATGTTTTTGGGCACAACACGCACGATATCTCAGAAACTTCTGAATATTTTTTCATCAAACTTTCAAAACTTATGTTTATGTTAGTTTGTATAAATTGAACCTAAAATTTCATTTTTATTGTTCAAACAAATATTTTTTTAGGTGATTATACTGTTGAAATTTTTAAATTTTGCATCAGCTAAATACAACTTTGTATTAAAAATATAAAAAGGCTTTAAATACAAATTTATTTAGATTCAGGGTAATTATTATAATCTGAAGTATAAGCCGGCACCAAAATTTTCATTCTAGTTGCAAAATTTATTTTGTAATCGTGCGCGTAATGTGTTATGCGGATTTTCTGCTTGTCAAATGTCTGACAATTTGGAACCCCCTGTAAATTCTAATTCTGCATCTTTCAATTTTTTAAAGACTTGAAATGAAAGAACATACTTATATCTTTCATCCCAATAAAACTTGTGCTTTAAAATCAAATACGTTTTAAGGTATTAAATGTTGAAATTGGTCTCTTTTTTCCATTTTTTCCAATTTTAAGAGTCCTGAGACCCCTTAAATATGTAGGTATATTGAAAAACATGCAGGTATAATGAAAAAAAAGTTCAATATTTTGTTGTAATTCCATGATGTTTCAGGAGTTTAGATTAAATGTTTCAACTGTTAGACATTTTGGTGTATGTTAAAATTATTATTGTTTGATTCTAACACCCATAGCATTTTTTAAAATTTATTATTCACAAATTATGGTAAGAAGTTTAAACCTTTACCTATAAACAACCTATAAACAATGAATAACCTATAAATATTGTTCGTAGAAAATCATTCCTTGGTTTCGAATATATGTGCGCAAACTGGTGACAAAATAAAATACATACTAATATAAATGATAAGCTACTGTATCATTTGATTGAAAGAATTGATAGCTGTGGCATGTTTTTATAGCGTCTATAAACTAATCAGATGTGCCAATTCCAAAACATCCTTCTATCTGATACGTACTAATACTTCAAATTTCTCTATCACAGTACAAAAATTTAATGGCAATCTATGCTCATCATGAGGATTCCAAAGTTATAAGTTTGTTGAACTGTGTGCATTTAAATAGAAGTTACAATACATGGTTCGTACGCTTTGGAAAAAATAGAAAAAGTGCTGGAAAAAAAGTATTCATTTTCAAGGAATGAAAAGTGCTGGAAAAAAGAGTATTATGATTTTCAAGGAATGAAAAGTGCTGGAAATTTTCCATAAATGTAATAGTCTTTGAAATTTAAAATAGCGAGATTCATCAATCGGATAAGAATCCAAAAATTTAAGGCATTCGGATCCGAAAATTTTAAAAAATCGGCCATCAGTCCGAAAATTCGGATATTATTTTTAAAAAAAAAATCACAGCAAAACATCGCTAATTCCGACATGGTCGCCGAAAAATACCAATTTCGGCAATCGTTCGCATAAAACGCGAATTTCGCCCAATGGTCACTGAAAAAACGTAAATTTCTGTCAAAGGATCGCGGGAAAGCGCGTAAATTTCTCCAAAGAATCGCGATGAAAAATGCAAATTTCTGTCAAATGATCGCGGAAAAAGCGTGAATTTCGATGCAGGATCGCGGAATAAACGCAAATTTCTATCAAAGGATTGCAGAAAAAAGCGAATTTGGTCAAAAGATCGCTAAAAAACGCAAATTTCTATAAAAAATTCGCGAGAAAATGGAAATTTCTTCAAAGAGTCGCGGAAAAAACGCGAATTACTGTCAAATGATCGCGGAAAAAAACATGAATTTTTGTCAAAGAATCGCGGAAAAAACGTGAATTTCTGTCAAAGAATCGCGAAGAAACGCAAATTTTTGTCAAAGGATCGCGGAAAAAACATGAATTTCTGTCAAAGAATCGCGAAAAAACGCAAATTTCTGTCAAAGGATCGCGGAAAAAAGCGAATTTCTGTCAAAAGATCTCGGAAAAAACCGCAAATTTCTTTCAAAGGATCGTGAGAAAACGCAAATTTCTTCAAAGAATCGCAGAAAAAACGCAAATTTCTGTCAAATGATCAGGGAAAAAAGCGAATTTCATCAAAGGATCGCGGAAAAAATGCAAATTTCTATCAAATGATCGCAGAAAAAAGCGAATTTCGGCCCAGAATCACGGGAAAACGCAAATTTCTTCAAAGAATAGCGGAAAAAACCCGGAATTTCTGTCGATTGCGGAAAAAAGCAAATTTCTTTAAAGATTGGGAAAAAACGGAAATTTCCGTCAAAGGATCCTGGAAAAAACGCAAATTTCTGTCAAAGGATCGCGGAAAAAACGCAAATGTCCGTCAAAGGAACGCGGAAAAAACGCAAATTTAGTCAAATGATCGCGAAAAAACACTGATTTCTGTCAAACTGTCGCGAAAAAGACTGCAAATTTCACCGAAGGATTGCGAAAAAAGACTAATTACTTTTTGGAAGAAACGCATAATTAGTGCCGGGAGAGGATTTTCTACCACTCCTCTTTACTGTAACCTTTCAGAAAATTTGCTGTGAATTTAAGAATTTTTTCAGAATCATCCTTGTGAATTTTGTCAATCAATTTTTTTCAGTTTGTCATGGGAAAAAAAAATAATTTCGTCAGTCGGTTGCAAAAAGTAATCCACGGTTATTTTCCTCAACCGAGTTTTTTTTCTGTCGCAGAAATAAATCGTGAATTTCGTCTATCGCTAACTAAAAATAAATAAATAAATAAAGAATTCCTCAATTACATAAGGGAAAAAATCGCAAATTTCGTCAAACGGTCATTGATAAAATTTGCAAATTTCTTCAATCTAAAAAAAAAATTATGAATTTTTTCCATTTGTCGCAGAAAAAATGGCTTTGTCAATTGGTTACAGAATAAAATCATGAATTAACTGTAGTTGACATAAAAAAACTGTGACTTCTGTCAATCATGTGCAGAAGAAAATCTCGAATTTCTTGAAATACTCCTTTTACTCTTGTAGTGATACCATATCTTTTATTTCATTTTATTTTTTTTGCACTGAAAGAAAAAAAAAATGAAGCTCTGTTTTCTTAATTTTTATTATATATGAAATTTCTTTCCATGGTATCTTACTAAATTAAAACAGATTATTCTTTAAAAATTCTCTGGTAATATGATGTCTTTAAAAGGCTTTTTATAAAAATTAAAAGGTTTGATAAGATTTCTTTGAAATAGATAATTAGTGTGCTGACTATTTTCCTTATGTGTTATTCTATGCCTATTTTCATGCATGTATCTAAGCAGTCCTTGAAAAGTGCTGGAATAGTGCTTGAATTTTATTTGTTCTCGAGTGTATGAACCATGCAATAGACTCCCTCAAATCTGCAAACGCCTGAAATCCGCACATCATCGCAGATGTAAACAATGGAACTTTCAGTTCAGATGTAAGGGCAAAATTACAGAAATTTTTAGTTTTATATCATTCCGTTTGTATTTTAACATGTAATTAATTCTCAATAATGTGACTGAATTTATGGTTTTTCATGAAGGAAGTACAAATTATTTCTGAAAAAAAAATAAAGATATTCACTGCAAATAGAAGCGTCTTAAATTTAGACACATATGTGACTGAAAAAGAATTTTAGACACTTAAGTGTCTTAATCTGAAAATTAAGACACTATAGATGTCTTAATTTAAGATACATAAGCGTCTTACTATGACCATGGTGTAAACGAACTGAGAATAATGTCTAAAATATACGCAAACGTCTTATTTTAAGACACTTCATTGCTTTAAACGTGTCTTAATTTAAGATGTTTTGATTCTTCCGACGCAATAACCACCAGGGGGCACTAGCACTCCCAGTTGCGCATGCGTTTTAGATGTCTTCGTTCGAAGTGGTATACGTTGTAATTCAAACAAAGTTTGTTTTTATGTACGCGTGTATTTTAATTCGTTTTTTGCGAAATGTGAAGTACTGTGATTTTAATTCGTATTAACTTGGAGTATTTATTTATTGAATACATACATCTGACGTGTGTGCTCGACATCAAATGTCTCTTAGAAGCTGTCGTCGATACAAGGGCGGGATAGACACAGAACAGAAATAGACGACGGTTGAAGGAATTTCTACACCCGGAAATTCTACAAAGCGTGTGCAATGGGCTTAGTGTTAACTCGTATCAATTTATATCAATAATATTGTGTTATTCATCTTCGTCCTGTCGAAACTGGCAAAAAAAAGAAACTTTTGTCTGGCGGGTCCTGTTTTTAGGATGAAACATCTCATCCTTTAAATATGGCTAGTCGGATGTATTATGGGATTACCTTTTAACACTAGAACGGCGGTAGGGGTCATTTTGACACCTGAGTACTTTCGTCCGTTGATTACTTTTGTTTGCTTGGGCGAAATCGTTTGAAATTTTCTGACTTTTCCTACATAGATAACATATATTTCTAAAAAATAAATTCAGCTTTCTAGATTTGTTAGTTTTTGAAATATGGGCTTGTATTCCTAGAACGGCGGACGGGGGTCATTTTGACCCCTTTAGTAAAATACTCTTTGTACTCGAAGCTGCTTTTGTTGCTATACTATATGTTCGAGGAGCAATAAAAAAAAGCGTTTAGATTTATATTCATTGTCATCCAAGGCATGAGGAATACTATTTTGCAAATAAAATATCTCAAGAGATAGATTCCAAGAAAGAAAAAGATTTGTTACGTTTGATGAAAAGACAACAAGATCTAGCAGACTACAGACTGATAAATTTGCTCTTGCATCTAAAATGTGGAATAAATTTATTGAAAATTGCAAAACATGCTACCGACCAGGACAAAATATTACAGTTGATGAACAATTGTTCCCATCTCAGGATAGATATAAATTTACGCAATATATGCCAAATAAATCGGATAAATATGGAATAAAATTTTGGTGATCTGTTGACGTTGATACTAAATACCTCTTGAATGAATTTATTTATCTAGAAAAGGATGAAACAACCAATCCTTAATTAAATTTATCGGAAAATGTTGTCATGAAATTAACAGATCCCCATCTAAACGAAGGGAGGAATATTACGACAGTTGGCTATTTTACTAACATCATATTAGCAGAAATGTTAAAAGCTAAAAATACAACTTTGGTTGCACAATGAAAAAGCAGAAGAGAAATTCCTATATCATTGAAAAATATGAGTAGTACTCTTTATTCATCGAAGAATAGTGGAATGTGATAATAGGACACTTACCATCTATCAAGCCAAAAGAAAAAACGTGTTTTTTCTACTGAGCTCATTACATTCTACTTTAAAAACTGAATACGGTCTCAAGAAGTTGCCCGATTCAATAGAATATTACAACTCAACGAAGTATGGTGTGGATATCATGACCAGATGTGCCTAAAATACTCCATTCTAGACGATGGCCTGTACATATCTTTTTCAATATTTTGGATCATGCAACTTTAAACGCCTGGATAATTTATAAAAGTGTAACAGGCAAGCCTATCAGTAGAAGATCTTCTATTAAATTTAGGAGATGTGTTCAGAATGGATCTTATGGTTTCAAATCTCCCAAAGATCTTTCCTGAGTCTTCAGAAAAAAAAAATAGATATTAAGAGAAAAAATGTCAAGTACAGACATGCAATGGAAACAAATCTCAAGAATTTTGCGCAGCATATTTCAAAGTTGTGTACGGAAAATGTACTGGATTTTTTTTTTTTTGTTACAACTGAATGAATTCCTAATACGTGTGTACAATTTGGAGTACCATAAGCATTAAATAAAATTGAAACAGAATGCTTATCATATTAACCATTCAGCTACACTTATAATGAAATAACGGAAACAACAGAACATATTTCTCATTTATGGATTTAGAGAGTGAATCATTCGGCTAGTGAAGTAGATGAAAATATAAATATATATCATTTTATAAAATGTGTTTTATTTTAGTTAACATTAGTTTTAATTTATGAAAACATTAATTTTAAATCGATTTTTATATCAAATTAATGAGTTTTTTGAGTAGTCGTAGAATGATCCAATTAATCGCCCTGTAGGCGTTATATATACAGCACCTTAAAAATTCAATAAATTATCGAGTAATATTAAATATAAATTATGAAATACACGTAAATTACATATTTTTGCCAATGTATGGCAATTAAATTTGTTTTAGCTTTGTTATTTCAGTAGTTTCATCGAGGGGTCAAAATGACACCTTCCCGCCGTTCCAGTAGGTAAAATTTTCCCGCCGTTCTAGTGTTAAACTGATGAAAGTCTTTCTCCCTCACTGTGGTTGTGGTAGTTTTTAAAATTTCAAATCGAGGAATATTTCTTACCCCTTGCAGCAACTCAAGTAAGTTTCTTTATAGTAGTAAAATTAGTGTATTTTATGATTTTATTTATTGTACTAAACAAAATCCTGCATGAAATTTAATTAGTTTTGAATCTGTTCGCAAAAAACCCCACTAATTCTAGAAGTATATATTTTTAAACTTATGACGTTCTTTTTTATTACGAATTATATATTCAATGTCAGTTCTTAGTTTCAAATGGATAATTTTTATCTCGCAGTAAATCACGGCCACAAGGAAGTAAAGAAAAAAAAAACTTTGAAAGTTGACCTAATGCTTTCTTACTTCCTGGCATAAAACCGCAGATTAAAAAAAGATAAATAAAGTAAATGAGACTGGTCTATTATATGAACCTGCCTGTAAAAATATACATATGTATTTGATTTGCAATCAACTCTAATACTGATTTTTTTATTATTTTTAATAAAAAAGTAATTTGAAATTTATAATGGGAAAAAGTAAAAACCTCTAACTAGATTTCGTATTTAAAATTGTGGTAACTTTATTTATATGCACTTATACGAAAAATACAAAAATGACAGATGTTACTGTATATATTTAAGACGAAAGAAGTTTGGAAATCATAAGTTATTTTTTCCTCATGTTTTTAATATAGAATATGTACTTATTTGTTTTTATTGATAGTTGAATAGCTTTTGTGAGTACCCTCTGATCTACATAAAAACTTGTCCATGTGGAAATATAAATTTTTTAAAAACATAATTTTTAAATAAGTATTTTCATTTTTTGGGGGGGGGGAGGGGGGGGATTTTGCATGAATTTTTGTAAAGCTGATATCTTAAATCTTGCACTGATTATAATGAAAGTTTTGAACTTTTAGAGTAGGACAAGTTTAAAAACGCAAATATATTTAACAAAATACCAAAGTCATTTTTTCCCCAATGTTATTAAAGTAGAATATTTATTTATTTATTTTCATTATTCATAGTTAAATGGCTGTTGTGATTATCAAGTGATGTATATGTAAAATTGCCTATGTGGCAATATATTTTTTTATATTTTAATTTTTTTTTGGGGGGTGGGGGGTGGGATTTTTGCAATTTTCGTACATCTGATATTTTAAATCTTTTTCCACATTCAACCGAGTATAATAAATATTTTGAACTTTTAGAGTAGGACAAGATTATAAAATATATATATATATTTATCTCTGTACCTTAAAAGCCCTTAATAGCGAACACTTCGGGACCGCGGAATTTGTCCGATAATTGGAGATGTCTACTTTTTTGAGGTAAAAATATACAAATATGTATGTCTGCTGATTAAAAAAGTATTCGTTAAATAGAGGTGTTCGCTATTCGAGAATCTCCATTAACCTCCACAACGGATACTCCCGAATACCGGACATCTCAATTTAGACAACTATAATGCAGGGTTGCGTTTTTTGCAAAAGTACTTCTTGATTACAGGAAGGGCAAACTGGGAAGTGCCCCGTCCCCCTACGACTGTAGTGCCCCCAAATTTGATGTGCAATATTTGTAAAGCTTATATTTTAAATCTGTTTCGAAACTGTACTGATTATAATCAATATTTTGAACTTTTAAAGTAAAATAAGGTTAAAAACAAAATAAATTTTAAAAAATCTAATATTTAGATAAATATTTTTTGTTTTTTAATCTTGTTCTACTCCTGAAGTTCACGATATTGATTATAATCAGTACAATGTCGTAAAAGATTTAAATTATCAACGTAACGAAAATTGTATACCAAAACTGAGAGCACCAAAAAAATCAGGGGCTGTATTGGGGGGGGGGGGGCAGGACCACAGCCAAATATTTTTCCAGGATTCAACGTGGTCAAACATGGCTACGTATGGTGCTTACAAAAAAATGGATGCGATTCAGACGTTTGAAGTGTCTGAAATTCAGACGCAAAAAGTGTCTGAAAAAATTCAGACATTTTAAAATGTCTGAAAATTGAACACTCCATTTCAGACACTTAAGTGTCTGAATTTCAGACATTTTAATTTAGAGTGTTGCTGATATCTTTGGTAATCAATCATTTTGAAAAATCTTTTTGTGTATTAATCGAGATTTTTTGGTTATTAAGCCTGAAAAAAAAACTTCCTTACTTTATGATTTTGATGTGAATTAATAGGGTAACCATTAACAGGCAACTTTCATTCAATAAAAGAAAATGTATCTTATTTTTATTATGCAGATTTAATTACACATTATTAGTTATTTACTTGACCTTTACTTTTAATAATTTAATCATTTTTAAAATTGTCTTATTTTTTATCATTTTAGTTTGTTACTTAATTATTTTAATATTTTACTATATTACAAGCATTCATTATAAATTTGGTTGCATTTATTACATTCAAATTACTGTTTAAAAAATGTAAAGAAAGCGATGACCAGAAATCTACAAAATTCTAAAATCTGCACAACCTCTGATCCCAAGCTGTGCACTGAGAAAAATGACACTTTCAAATCTGAGTAAATCTAAGTTTTCATTTTGTTATGAAACTTTTTGTTTCAAATATGACGACCCAATGCTTTCAATTCTGAAATACCAAAAATACTCAGTTTCAAACAAAAATACTTTTCATTCGTTAAACGTAGTAAATTTTACCAGGGTAGTTCAATTTATTCATATTATATCATTCGTTATGATTTCGAACGAAACGCTCCCTTCAGTAATAATTTATAACATGAAATGTGGCGAACTACATTTTTATCGTGTTCGCGGAAGAACATTTAAAAGCCATCGTAATATAATCACGAAAGCGTAAATTTTATTCTTCAACCTTCGAAATCGAAAAATGGATGAATTCGTAAAAGAAAGACTTCGCAGGTGACATTTTACAACCATTAACAATATATAAATACAAACATCATGTATAATCGTGAATAAACATCATGAATAAAGCGTTATGTGCTCATATTTAAGTATGTCCATTTTTTCAGAAATGAGTACATACATGTTTCAAACTTGAGTAACTTTGTTTCGGAGCCATTTTGACTATCCGACATACTCAGATTTGAGTATTTTTTACTCAGTTTTGAAAATGTCGTTTTCAGAGTGTGCGGATTTGAGGGAGTCTACTGTATAAATATCGCATCTTTCAAACAAACCATTGAATTTCTGCGTCCATCCTCTTAGATGTTTGCAACCAAAATTTCCAATCCAAAGAGCACAAAAGCCACAACTTCGCGCAGTATACACCAAAGCCTAATAATGATCTATTTATGTGAAAGTATAACAGAATATTAAGTATGAAAAAAATTACGTGCACGAGTTCTTGAGATATGACTATCGCTAAAATAGTATAAATCCTTAAAAATGTAGCATAGCAACGCCGCCTGTGGGGCGATTTACAATAAAAACTAATTGGTAACATCTTATATCAACGTCTAACGAAATATTAAGTTGGATGAAAATGTGACATACGTTCTTGACATAGAGCTATTGCGGAAATCGTGAAAAATGCAGCATAGCAGCGCCACCTATTAAGCGATTTACACAGAAATCTATTCTGCAATAACTTATGCCTATGTCTAATTGAATCTGAAGTTTCATAAAAATCTGTGCGTTAGTTCTTGAGTTAGAGCAATTGCGAAAATCGTGCAAAATGCAGCATAGCAGCACCACCTGTTGGCAATTTACATAAAAAACTAATCAGCACCAACTTATAACAAGGGTTAACTGAATCTGAAGTTTGATGAAAATCCATGCATGAGTTCTTGAGTTAGAGTTATTGCGGAAATCGTGAAAAATGCAGCATAGCAGTTTCACCTATAGGGCGATTTACACCAAAAACTAATCAGCGCCAATTTATATCACGGACTAACTCCATCTAAAGTTTTATTAAATTTAGTTCATTAGTTCTTGAGCTAGAGCGCCCACAAAATTTTTGATACAGACAGACATTTTCTAAAAATAGTCAAATCGTGCTCAGGACCTTCTACAACGTATAAATCCGTTTAATACCGGATGTCGAAAATTTTTACGAGTCGAATACTTTCTTCTTGTAAAGATAGAAGAAAGTAAAAGTATGCCGCTGTTTTAAAAATATATTTATAACAACTGAAAGGCCAAATGCGCTGGCTCGTAAGTTAACGAAACTAAGCTTTTGCTCTTAGCTATATTAAATTAGATCCAAATTAATTCCCAAATCGTTTCCGAAGAAAACTTTTGAAATATCAGTTACATTTTTCATTTAAAAAGTTTCATCACTACACTGGTATGTGCATAACTCTTTAAATAACCAAATATTGTGCAATTGCACTCTCATTAAAAAGTAATTTTAAAACTTTCTGCAAAGCAAGTTGTTTTTAAAATTTACAAAGACCATTGGGACAAAGAATATGACACTTCGCTGTGAACTAAAAATTACTGTCCCAACAATAATTTTTTAAAACTTCAGAAATGGTTAAAGTTAGCTTATTTTATCCTTCCTCGAGTTTCAAGTATGTGTCAGGAAAATGTATTGCACAAAGCTATCCTTTAAAGAAAAATAAAAATAGAGACTACTATCCCTTTCTACCATTTCTGGCAATATTCCATACTTATTTTGGTATTATATGAGTTTTCTGTTACGAAATTTGAGGAATTTATGTATTTTATTTGTTAAAATAATTTTATGAAATATAGCTTTGTTAATTTTAAAACGTGAGTTAATCTAAAAATTTAACTCAGTAATAAAGTAAAAAAAAGGAGAGCATATACCCGGGCTTCCCGAGTTATAGAAAACTATTTATTTAACTGATAATTATATTAGAAATTTTATATATCTAGTAAACGTAGATAGGTAAAGTTAGATAGTAAAATCATAGTTATATTGACTTTTGGATAACACTTAGAAAGTTGTGAGAAACTTTTTGATAACTGCGTACGTTTTAAAACACATCTCATTTCACATGCATCGGAATGCACTAGGTCGAGGACTTTCCGAGCACTGTTTGCTGCTTGTTTTGGATCCGTTGATTTACATTTTATGCAGATTACATCATGTTTACAGTTTTTCGAAACCTGTAGCTAAATTGTTAAATAAAAGTTGTTTAATTGAATTTATGTTCTTATGGCCCAGTCGGGACCTACCAGTGGACGAGAGCTTTTGCTCTCGAAGCTGTTACACGGGAGGTGCTAGGTTCGAACCCATTCGCACCGTTCGGCCTAATCGTACGGAGTTTTCCGTGGTTTTCTTCGAACCTTGGATTTCCATGCGTAAATACGGGTTAGGTTCCCTTAAAAAAAACCCCACGGAGGACATCCCCTCTTCGGGCCTATATCCCTTGTGCAGATAATCGGCTGTCATAAAGCAGACACCAACACTTATGGCCCAGTCTCTTGCGCCAAAGCTCAATGTAGTTTTTATTCTTGCATTGATGAGCTACACTGGCATAACTTTCTTGCTTAGGTTTGTATAGCTCAATCTCACATAAATTATTTCTAATTTTTCCTTCCATGAACGTGTTTCCATTTTGCGTTAATTTACAGGTTTTGTTTTTAAACATGAGCTGACAACCATGCTTCATGGCTTTAGTAACCGACATTAGATTTAACTGTGTGTCCGGGAAGCATAAAACTTCATTAAAGTGATATCGTTAGATTGCGTTTGTAATTTTATTGTACCTGTTCCGTGTGACTCGAGAGTATTCCCAGTGGTTATCGTTACAGTATTTTTATTATTTGTATCAATATCAACAAATAAATGTATGTCAATGCACATGTACGAGCTACTTCCTAGATCTAAGACCCATGTTAATATGGATTCATTTTGTGCGTGAAAAGATAAATGCCTTTTAAACACTGTATTATCTAAAGTGTTATTATTTTCTTCGCTATTATCCTCCAGATTCTGTATGGTTTTCTTTTTTTGGTTTTTTTTTTCACTTTTTACTTCCACGGTAGTTTTATTCGTTTCAAAACGTAAGGACGAATTTTGTCTATATTTTTCATTTGTAGGTTTTTTAGAATTTCCATGCTTAAGAAACCAGCAGTTTGATAGTATGTGGTTTTTCTTGTGGCAATGCGTACGAAAAATATTTTGCTCGTACTTCGGATATGTTTTTTGGTTTGGTTTTTTACGTAATTTACTTGGGAGTCTTTTGAAGTTAAATTAATAATTTCTCTAGCCTTTGTTGTCTTTTTTGTCCTATTGCTAGTTAATGGATTTGGTGGATCATCTGTAAGGTGAATATACAGACCTTCTTTCATAAAAAGCATTTCGACCTTAAAACTCCACTTTGCATAATTATTCTGGTTTAATTTCCCTATGCTAAAACTTTCATTTGATGAGATGCTCTTTGTTTATTTCTACCTTAATTTAATTAAAAAACGCTTTAATTTTTTTTAAGTATTTAACAAGTAGGAATAGTTGAGTTTATTATTTTAATTATACTTCGTTATATAATTATGTAAATATTGTTCATTTTATTTTAATACAGTTCAGTTTATTACTTCATTACTGATTTTTTAAACTTTATTTCAAATGTAATGCAGGAAGGGAACAGTATTGCTGTGTGTTCGCTCCTCTCTCTCATAATCTGTTTAAAAGGTCACTACGGCTTTTTTAAGCTTCCCTTTCTAAGAGACTTATTGAAGTGCGCAGAATAACACTTTGGGGTGTACTAACACTTTGAGGTGTATGGCCGAGTGTCGCTCGGGCTGTCATTTTCGCTGAAGCGAACTAAAACCGAGAGTCTCTCGGGGTCAACTTTTAATTCTCTGAGCTATAAAAATACCGACTATATACGCTCTCGGTCTTTTCAGATATTATCTACGAACTTTTTACTTGGAAAGAAAAATATATAGATGACAACACTAAGCAGAAGTAAGTATATGAAAATATCTAGAATCAGAGCTTAACTCGAACGTATTGTGAACTTTGTGGTGTTGCTCTTTGTGGAAATCGTTGTTTTGAAATGCACCACACAAAAGCAGTAGTGTTTATATACAAATAAAACCTATTTTCTGATATTTGTGCAACATTTGGGTAAGTTTTTATTCAAGTCTATGTAAAATTTTATCTTTACCCATATTGGACCGCTGTCCTATAAATAGGACAGCTAATAAAACATTTTTTAAAATAAAATCGGTAAGGATTTTCTGGATGCGATTTGTTATGACGTCTTTAAAATACATAAAAGTATAACATATAAACAAAAAAAAACAAGTAACCATTTAAAATTTAATTGAAAAAAGTCTATTTAAAAAATCCTTTAAAAATTATGATCTTATAATCTAGAATTTTACCGTTATTATTATCTTTTTATTGGAGAATCATAGAGTATTTTTGTACAACATAAACAGTATTTTTAAAATAAAGTAAAATAAAATATTTGCTCATAAAATTAGTTTATGTATGCATTTTATATGTCGTTACTATGTGTTCTGCTAATATGTCCAGTTTATAGGGCAGCTAGTTACTTAAAAATTTGAAAACTTTTTTTTCAAAATTTTGCTAGTATCTACTTAATTACATCATATTAATGATATAACCGAAGTTTTAAAAAATTTCAAAAATATTTAATCCGTGTGGTCCAATATGGGTTAAAAAATTATGTTTTCTTATGCGAAACTTTTTTAAAGATATATAAATCATGCTTTATTCAATAATTTCTCATTAAATATTAATTTTTAGTACATTTAAATAATTCCTTCACTATGAATAAGAACAGTTTGAAGTTTTTAATAAAAAAATTATTAAAATACATATCTTTCAAGTATTTTTTAAAAAATCATGAAAATTACCAAATACCCTCTGTCCAAAGGGAGATATGCGGTCGAAATAGCTCAGAGCTCAAAGTGTTAAAAAATATTTTACGTATAGTGAGGAATATAGTTTATTATATATACTTTTAAAGTTCCCTTTTTAGTAATCCAATTTTCGGATAGTATTTCCGGTTTTACTCTTTGTTCTAGAAAATTTCAAAATCCTATCACATATATTACACTGAAATATCCCAGCAGACGAAGAACTCTGTTCAATCATACTTAAATCCGGGGACTCTGGGCCGCATACGAATTATCGTCTGAGATGGTTGTACGTGACATGGAATTAATCTTTCAACGGACTTAGCTGATTGAGGCAAACATTTGATTCAATTGTAGTTACACATATATGCGAATTTTTCTTTAAGCCACAAAGTTTGTTGACCATGCTTGTAAGTTTTGAATTTTTAGTACCTGCATTCATTCAATTTTTTTTAATTACAGTTAAAATAAATTAATTACCGTTAATGAATTAGAATAATTAAACTCAATAAAATACAGTTAAAATTATTTGTTTGATAAGTAAACGTCATAAAAGCCATCATTATTACTGCACCTATATAGCCAAAAATTATTACTAGGGATAAAATAAAATAGGTTGCCTTAACCATATTTAAATTAAGTACAATTAAATTAAAATGTACAGAGTGTTGCCGAATTCTAAGTTATCCACCTTAATCCAACAAATATCTGTTTTTTTTTTTTGTTTTTTTTTTACAATTTCATGATTAAAAAAAAATCGTCTACCACCGTCAAAAATTTTATTAACAGAAATTTATTTCATTTAATTACACTTGTTTATTGAATCCTATAAATACATAAAGAAAGTCAGTTGTTTTAAATTTGGTCTCGAAATATTTTAAATAAAGTGAAAAATTCAGTCCATTATTAAAAAAACGAAAAAAATTAATTAATACCGTTAATGAATTACGTCTGATTAAATCCAGCTAAAATTACAGTTACAATTGTTTAATATGGAGACGTCGTAAAAGTGAGCATTGCTACTCAAGCTGTGTGGTCAAACATAATTACTGCGGATAAATAAAATTATTAGAATTAGCAAAGAGTAGAAATTTTGTGGCATCAGGACAAAACGGTGGGAAGAAGTAAAAAATGTTAAGAGGTCCATAGATTTTACTACCGAGTGTCCTAAAAAGGATTGACTGATAGGGTGGAGGGAAAAAAACGAAAATCGGAAAATTAAAACGTAGTACCACGCAAAAGTTGTGTATGGTTCTCAGTAATAAAACTGCACAGTTTTTTCAAATTCAAATTTTATCTTCCGGTGCCCCCGGGTCCCCAAATTTTTGCGAAAATCATCAAAAAAGCCTTGTACAACTTAATAAATCAAAATAAACATAAAGTTGGAAAATACAAATTTCATACCACGTAAAAGTTGTGTATGGCACGTAGTAATGAGACTTCAGAGTTTTTTTTTAAAGTCAAGTTTTATCTTCCGGTGTCCCTGGTCCCCAAAATTTTGCGAAATTCGTCAAAAATGCCTTGTAAAACTTATAAATCGAAATAAGCATAAAGTTGGAAAATAAAAATGCCATGCTGCGGAAATGTTGTGTATGATACGTAGTAAAATGCCTGCACAGTTTTTTCGAATTCACATATCTTCCAGTCATTCGAAATTTTGAAAAAAATGTCGTAAATTCCCTTTTATCTATTGTACATGTATAATAGAATGTATCACACAAGATTCAAGAGTGCAATACAAACATTTAATCTGTGAAGAGTGCACAAGCAATTAAAGTTCAAGAATGAAAAACAAACATTTAACCCTCCGTCTACCAGACGGGTCCATTGGACCCGACAGGTACATACAAAATATTCATTCAAACCAGAAATTTCTTTAAAATAAACTAAGTATATAAACCAGACAAAAATAAGGTAAATAAATAAGTTAAATAGTTTTAAATAAAAATTCTGGTGTAGAACGTTTTATTAAAACTTGAATAAAATTCCCGGTAGAATTAGGGTTAAATCTGTTAAAAGTGATAAAAAATTTGAATTTCAATTAAATCAATTCGTGTTCTTCAAAACAAAAATGTAAGTATTCGAAATATTTCGGCTTGGTGTTTATTGTTAGTCCTGTTGGAGTTTTGTGACCTTAAAATCTGACAGTCTCAAAATGTCGCATAATGGCTCTTTATTGTAATCGAGATCTTATGAACCCATCAATGTTGCTTGCCCACCAACTGTCGCAGCAGCTTCAGTGACCACTTTGGCACACCTTTCTACACTTTGAGTGTGGCATGGAAACCCAGCAAACGAAATGATATCTTAACGACACGTTTGTCAATGTACATCTTTAAATCATCGTATGAAAGATTAGTCAAAATAGGTGGTTCCACAACTTCTACCTTAACCCGATGAATCCGATCAATATAATCTGCTGCGCTAAAGTTGATTGCAGGAACTCGGTACTGCCTGACTTCTCCACTAGTGTTCGCACTTCGCGTTTTAAGGATTCTACGAAATCCTAGCTTGTGGATGTGTTTCCGATCATCAATTACCATGGCAATCAGCAGGTTTCCCGGATGAGTAAAAAGGCATTGCACTGGATTACTGGGTCAATGTCAACTTTAATTGCCTGGGGCATATCCCAGGAAAAATAAACAATTTCCGAAAGATAGATTGCACCGTCTTTGCAGGATGGCTTGCACTTAATTTCAAACCATACACGTACGTATACATTGACATTGAACTCCATCAATATCTTCAGATTTGACGTTGGATCCGGAGTTGCCACATAGAGTTTCAGAATTTTATTGGCAGTGGTAACCCATCTGCTGTCTGAAAGTCTACCAGGGAATTTATGTGCAAGGCCTTCCAAAAAACCTCCTTTCTTAATAAATGGGATAATTTCCTTCTTGTATTTTTGATTGGTACTGAGATCGTCAACAGATTGCTTTCAATGGACGTCACACCCTATCAACGAACTTGACAACCTCGTGAATGTTTTTCGTTTGTCTTCCAATTTTCCCTTTTTTCACTACTTTCATTGGTTAAACGCTAAAAGATCGGTGGTTTTGATTGGTAGGTGGAAAATTTTTGGGCATCTGGTAACGTGGTTGAAACTGGTCTATAACTGTTAATTATTGTTAGGAGATTTTTTAGCGTGATTCTCTAATTTAGTTCGAATTAAAAACAAGAGATGGCGCTGAGAGCAATATGTGCTAAATCCAGGCCCGATTTTTAGTACTTCCGGACCCACTCAGTACATTTTAATCTCCTTTTTTTTGGCATGGGAGAAGAGAAAAGTAAAAAAATCCAACTTGAATCTAGCGCCTATTGCTTGCAATGCCATCTATTGTTCAAAATTCAACCTAAATTTGAAAATCACGGTAAAAAAAAAAAACTCCTGACATCATACGTAACCGTACTGCAGGATTTTTAAAAATATTTGCCACCGTTTGCGAGTTATTGAATTTTAAAATCAGTCAGTCCTTTTTAGGACACCCGGTATGTTAAATTAACATTGAGAAGTCACATTGGAAGTAAATAAGTATTGCGCTGCCGATATAAATAAATGGCCTGGAAATAAATAAGTTGCCTTAACCATATTCAAATAAAATACGATTACATTTTAAAAATTCAAACAATTTCATGTTAAAAAAAAATCGTGTAAACATCGCAAAAGATTCAGAAACGAAATGTATTAGATGTATTTGCATTAATTTATTGAATTTTATAAACTAATTCTGAAAGTTAAATGTTTAAAATTCGGTCTCCAAATATTTTATGTAAAGTGAAGAACCCAGTCTATTCTATATACTTTTAAAACTCTTTCTTTAGTAATTCGATTTTTGAGTAGTATTATTTGTTCTTTCTTCTTGAAAATTCGAAAAGGTTATCACGTGTGTTACACTGAAATATCCCGGCAGACGAAGAACTTTATTCAATCATACACAGATCCGGAGGGTTCACTCCGCATATGAATTATCGTCTGAGATGTTGCTACGTGATTCGGCATTAATTTTTCAACCGCGTTAGGGCTGTACTTATGTAACGTTATCAACTTTTTGGTAAGTTTGGACCCCCCTCCCCCCTTACGATATCATAAGTTATTATCCCTCGACCCCCCCCCCCTTATAATGATATCGTTATCAATGTCTAATTATTTATTTATTTATTTATTTATTGGCCTTTTTTTTCTTTTGTTTGGAGTGATATTCAAACATGGTTACATTTACGTTTAATAAAATAATAAAATATCACTTTATACATGAAATAACTTTATATCAAATAACACTTAAAAGTAATTGTTTGCATTTAAAAGAATTTAATAATAGCTTTTTGTCAGATAATGCATTCAACAGTGATAATGTCTTCTTGCACTTGCCTTGTCATGGGGTGTGGGGAGGAAACAGAATTTCTTGTCAACAAAACAGGTGGACAACATTATTTCTCTTTTATTTTATCAGTATAAACACAAGTATCATTTCAAACATACTTCGCATATGGTTTCTGGAACAGCGGATTATATATGCATACGCATATAACAGATGAATAGGAATTCTAAACGTTAGGGTATTCCAAATTTTGGAATTAAATAATTTTATAATCATTTAAAGATTTTAATAATAACTTTGTATTTTCATAAAAATAGATAACAGACTAAAAAAAAAGATAACATACTATTTTGATGTAAAGACCAAGTTAAAGATATAGAAAAAAATAAGAGTTTGGTTGGATAAAAAATTATAATTTTATCAAAAGACAAATCCCCCCCCCCTAGCGATATCTTACAATATCATGTGCCAGACCCACCCACCCCCTTAAAATGATAACGTTATATATGCACAGCCCCTTAGCTGGTTATCTGTGGTAAACATTAGGTTGGAATTCGAATGCATATACAACGATTCTTTTATATAAGTTAGAGTTGACGAGCTTCTGATTTTATGATTTTGTTTAATTGCATGTAATTACATTTAAAAATTCTCTCTAAAATACAACTACAATTGTTTAAAATTAAAGCAAGGAATTTGTCAAAAGACTGAGTCGCCATTTTTTCTCCAGCTCTATTGTCAAAATTTCTTACTAACTTAGGATAAAGTAGAGTAGGTTGTCTTAATCTAGTTAAACAAAATGCAATTAAATAACAATAATAATAAAATTTATTTTTAAACAGTTTCATAATTTGAAAAAATATATGTAAGATTTAGGTGAGTAATGTATTGCTTAATCAAAACTGATATCCTTCAAAATGCGAATATATATAAAAAAGGTTTAACAGATCATCATACATAGAACTTAATATTCAAATAACATTGTACAACTGGGCAATAATTGCCGCAAAAGCTTCCCTGAGCCTTGCGTTAAAAATCATTAACCATCTCTATGGCTGAAATCTATAGAACCCTAACATCTTGCTCTCCTCTTTTCACTTCACTTTGTATGAGTCTCGCTTGAGATGTCACATTCATTGAACCCTTGAGTCTATTATCTTTTATTGTTCCACACTTTAGCTTTTATTCCCATATATATATAATGTAAGCATCGTCAAAAATTTGAGAAAATAAATTTATTACATTTATTTGCATTAATTTACATGATATTATCCTTAAATTGATATAAAGGATAGAATGATATTATGAAAGAAACTCGGTAGCTTTTTCGCTTTTAATAATCAATAACTTGAAATTGCTGACTTACGTCATAGTAGATATTTCTTAGCAAGTTTATAGTGACATGCTTATTTGCAGATGGCAGAGGCTTGATTATAGAATTAATCAGTAATTCAAAGGACATGCGAAGTATTTTCAATACATTAAAACAACTTCGTTATTTTATGAAGTTGTAAAATTTTATTATGCAATAAGTACAATAAATAATATTCAAGTAGTAAAATCATATAGCTTTTGGTGCCATCTGCAAATAACCTGAACGTTTCATTTTATATCACAATTGTTCCTTAAAACATTATTTTTATTACTAAATTAGATAGACATTATTTCAATTGCTATCTTGCCGAATGATCTAATATACGTTTTATTTCTTGCATTCTTTTTGGAAAAGGTTGTGCTTTTATTTTAAAATTTTATTGGAAGTCGGAGGGCAGACGTTCGATTACAGAATTAATTTTTACAGAATCATTCGCAGTACATTTGTAGTATTTTAAATGTATTAAAACAACTTTATTTGTAGTTCTATGCAGTTGCAAAATTTTATTTTCGTACAATAAGTAATATTCTTATAGTAAAACGATAGAACTTTTGCAGTCATTTGAAGGTACAATGAACGTTTTATTTGAAATGAATTGTTCATTAAAACACTATTTTAATTAAAACAACTTTGTATGTTGTTCAGCAGTTGTAAAATTTTATTTTAGTACAATAAATAATACTCAAATAGTACAATCATAGAACTTTTGAAGTCATATGAGAATAAACTGAACGTTTCATTTTACATCGCAATTGTTCTCCAGAAGATTATTTTAATTACTAAATTAGATAGACATTATTTTAATTACTATCTTGCCCAATTAACTCAGATCCGTTTTATTTCTTACATTATCTTTGCAGAGGGTTGTGCTTTTCTTTTATAATTTCAATGGTAATCGGAGAGCATACGCTTGATTAAAGAATTAATGTTTACAGAATCATTCTCAGTACATTTGGAGTATTTTAAATATATTAAGACAACTTTATTTGTTGTTCTATACAGTTGTAAAATTTTATTTTCGTACAATAAATAATATTCTTATAGTAAAACGATAGAACTTTTGCAGTCATTTGAAGATACAATGAACGTTTTATTTGAAACGAATTGTTCATTAAAACACTATTTTAATTAAAACAACTTTCTTTGTTGTTCTATGCAGTTGTAAAATTTTATTTTAGTACAATAAATAATACTGTACAATCATAGTACAATCATAGAACTTTTGAAGTCATATGCAAATAAACTGAACGTTTCATTTTACATCGCAATTGTTCTCTAGAAGATTATTTTAATTACTAAATTAGATAGACATTATTTTAATTACTACCTGTCCGAATTAACTAATATCCGTTTTATTTCTTACATTCTTTTTGGAGAGGGTTGTGTCTTTCTTTTATAATTTCAATGGGAATCGGAGAGCATACGCTTCATTAAAAAATTAATGTTTACAGAATCATTCTCAGTACATTTCGAGTATTTTAAATATATTAAGACAACTTTATTTGTTGTTCTATGCCAGCTATTCTTAAACTTTGTAATCTCGCGGAGCCCTTTGATATGATATGCATTTCGGGGACCCCCCTCCCCAACAAATTTTTCTTAATGTAATATTAAAGAAAAATAATAATTTAATGATATAGACCTTTTTTAAATAAAAACTTGTTTGGAAAACTAAATCATAGAAAAAACAACGTTCGAACACAAATCAAGCTCTATGAAAATGAACAGAAGTAGACGTTTTGTAAGTACTAGGACTCACATCATCAGTGTATAAAATAAAATCAACATTTCCCCCAAACACATGAAATTGAAAGACGAAAACCCAAATGTCCGTAAACGATGAACCGAAAGGCCACCATTTTCCAGCAACCATTTTGATGAAAGCGGATGTGAAGCATCGTGACATAAAAAATCCACCCAGAAAGGTGAGATGTAAGGAACACTGGAAAAATCGTTGACCAGGGAGTTTCTAAATTTATGAATATGAACAGCTTAAAAAAATCTAAATCTGAAAGATCATTGCATTTCCTGATAATAGTGGCCGAATCAAAGTTGAAATTACGTCCTCCTCCCAACAAAGAGAAACAACAGCGGATTTTTGTAATGATTTTTTCCTAATATAGTTTATGTGTTCATAAATTCAGTAACGGAGTTGTCGTTTAGTTTGTCCAATATAGCACAAACCAGACTGACATTGTATATTGTAAATACCGCAAAAGTCTTCAGGAGGGATTTTATCAATCTTATAAAATTCCTTCCCCAGCATTGAAATTTCGCCTTCGAAAGATTTAGATTTAGGTGTTTATTTTTTGTTTATAATTACCCCTATGATTAGAATTTTAGTTCTGCATTTATCCACAACTACAGATACAGAAATTCCTGCCGAAGAAAAAAATCTCAATTCAACTCTGAGCTTGAGGACCCACGTCTGTAAGCTCGCGGACCACAGTTTAAGAAACGCTGTTCTATGCAGTTGTAAAATTTTATTGTCGTACAATAAATAACATTCTTATAGTAAAACGATAGAACTTTTGAAGTCATTTGAAGATACAGTGATCGTTTTATTTGAAACGAATTGTTCATTAAAACACTATTTTAATTAAAACAACTTTGTTTGTTGTTCTATGCAGTTGTAAAATTTTATTTTAGTACAATAACTAATACTCAAATAGTACAATCATAAAACTTTTGAAGTCATATGCAAATAAACTGAACGTTTCATTTTACATCGAAATTGTTCTCTAGAAGATTATTTTAATTACTAAATTAGATAGACATTATTTTAATTACTATCTTGCCGAATTAACTCATATCCGTTTTATTTCTTACATTCTTTTCGGAGAGGGTTGTGCTTTTCTTTTATAATTTCATTGGGAATCGGAGAGCATACGCTTGATTAAAGAATTAATGTTTACAGAATCATTCTCAGTACATTTGTAGTATTTTAAATATATTAAAACAACTTTGTTTATTGTTCTGCAGTTGTAAAATTTTATTTTAGCACAGTAAATAATACTCAAATAGTACAATCATAGAAATTTTGAAGTCATATGCAAATAAACTGAACGTTTCATTTTACATCGCAATTGTTCTCTAGAAGTTTATTTTAATTACTAAATTAGATAGACATTATTTTAATTACTATCTTGCCGAATTAACTCATATCCGTTTTATTTCTTACATTCTTTTCGGAGAGGGTTGTTCTTTTCTTTTACAATTTCATTGGGACTCGGAGAGCATACGCTTGATTAAAGAATTAATGTTTACAGAATCATTCTCAGTACATTTGGAGTATTTTAAATATATTAAGACAGCTTTATTTGTTGTTCTATGCTGTTGCAAAATTTTATTTTCATACAATAAATAATATCCTTATAGTAAAACGATAGAACTTATGCAGTTATTTACAGATACCATGAACATTTTATAAGATTATTTTAATTAATAAATTAGCATATAATATCTTGTGGAATATAATTTTATTTTTTACATTACTTTTGAAAAGTGTTGTGATTTTCTTTTGTAACTTCATTGAGATTTGGCTCACAAAGATTATACATGTGATGCAACGCCTGTCTTGCACCTTCTTATGAAAAGACATTATGAGGTAGTTAATCTTTACAGAACCCCTTGAGTATTTTACTAGACTACAACAAATTTATTATATCCCATTCAAAAGACGAATTTTAATTTTGCTAAGCCTATGGTAACGAAAGTATTAAATTTGACATGTTAAAGTATGTTAAATTAAGATTTTTTGACATCAAAAATATTTTCCGTATTTATCAAAATTGCAAAGTAGAATTTAATAACCACTTAAAGCAAGTAATTAAAATTTATTCGCATCAGTTTTGCAAGGTATTAACTGCCGAGTACACAAAAGGTGTCTAACGATGTGTCAGTGTCGAAGAAATATTAGCATGGGATTAAATAAATTCTTTTTAAATGTAGAAGTTTCTAAAAGAAAAACTTTTTAATTATTGTAGCTCTGGGTCTTTGCTTTTATGGCATAAAAAAGGATTAACTTTCACAGTTAGTAAGAAAAACTGTGAACGTATAAGGTTGTTGCGTAATTATTTGTTATTAAGTCATAAAATATTTAAGAGTGTGCTTTTTTTTTATTGTCTTTTCTTAAACTTACAGACAATAATTAATTTCTGTTTCAAAATACCTTAGTTTTTAAAACGATCTTTGAAATGAAAATTGAAAAATTGTGTAATATTAGTATAACAGAAAAATATATCTGGTTTTGCTTAAGTTTAAAATGAGATAGGCAGATAGTAGATCAACCGTCGCGGCGAGCGGCCTCTTTTCGTCCGCAGCCCTTTATTCTTCCACTTATTCCGACTCTTTTGCGGAAGCAAGGTTCGAAGGTCTCCAGCCACGTCCCGAGTAAAAGAAACTCAAGCGGAAGCCACGTTGAGGGGAAAAAATTCAAACCGGACAAATTTAAAAGAGAAATTACACAAATTAAAGACACCGAAAAGCGGGGAGCCAGGGCTCGGGGTCCTGAAGCTAGCGACCAACCACTGCTACGTCGAGCTCATTATTAGTCTGGGTCGGTGATTGGGGGTTGGTGGGAGGGTCAACCGCCGCGGCAAGCGGCCTCTTTTCGTCCGCAGCCCTTTATTCTTCCACTTATTCCGACTCTTTTGCGGAAGCAAGGTTCATAGGTCCCCAGCCACGTCCCAGATATAAATGATACGATAAATATATTTTTTTTTAAATCTTCATTTTAACCCATTATAAGAAACGACTGTTAAAAGAAAAAGTTTGCGGTCAAACATTTAGCAGCATATTCCCAAATGATTTTGATATACGTGGCCTGTCTGAAAAGTTTCCGACCTTTCTCCGAAAAAAATATATAAGTTACCTGACAGGATTGGAACTCTAATCCGTTTTAATGTATGCCTCTTGCGCCTCCACACACTTATCCCACCGTTCCTTCCACTGCCGAAAATACTTCTGGAAGGCTTTTCTTTTTTAATTGTGTTCAACTCCGCTGTCTTATCTCTACTCTCGAAACGGGATCCTTTAATTGGTGCCTTCAATTTCGGAAACAACCAGAAATCGCAAGGAGCCAAAACTGCATACATATTAAGTGTACAATATTAATGCTGGAATCTGGCGGAAATTGACACAGCTGTACCATCTTGTGGACCGGGTTGATAATGCAAATACGCGAGTTTTTAGTATGACGTCATATATGACAGAATATCAACTATCTGCGCATCTCTTGCGCATATTTTCTGAATCTTTATTCACTTATCGAAGATGAATCTTGTTTACCAGATTTATTGCAAAATATTTTTGTTACAGTTTGTTTTGATAAAATTATGTACATTTAAAAAATATATAGTCACAATATCCTTTTAATTTCGGGAGAAAAAGTACTAATGCTAAGAAAACATTATTGTCTTTTGCCCTGAAACTAAAATGACATTGCGACTATTTTTTAAATACACATACTTTTATCAAAACAAGGCTGTAACGAAAATATTTTGCAATAAATCTGATAAACAAGATTCATTTTTTGTGATTCATTTGAGTGAGTAGCAATTTGAACTTCATGATAGAATTTTTAACAGGGCTTCTCTGTTTAAAAAAAAATATAATCTGGCGATTTTAGGAAAAGTATTGAAGCTATTCGCTAGAATCGCAAAATATTTAAGCAAATAAATGAGTAATACTTGCTAGTTTAATAGTACAACATTTACTGCATGCATTTTAAATTAAAGTGATTCCGAATATAAAATGAAATGAGTTTTAAATTAAATGAATAAAATATTTGTAAGTTAAATAACATGAGTGCAATACCATCAAGATGATATAGGCAACTTATCGTCTGCTCTCGATAACGGAAAAAAGGCCTTAAAACTGAATATTTTATTTATAATTAAATTCTATACATGTTCTAAACAATCATAAACGTTGTATTCTCATCGGGAATAGAACCGTGTACATTATTTTTACTTTCTTCTGTCTTTACAAGAAGAAAGTATTGGATTCGTGAAAATTTTCGACTTTCGGTTTTCGACGGATTTACACGTATTAGGGGTCAGAGATTCCGAAAAACATGTTTTTACAAAATGTCTGTCTGTGACTCTGTGACTCTGTCTGTCTCTCTGTCGGTATATATGTATGCATGTGACTCAAATTTTGTGGGCACTCTATCTGACTAATTCACGGAAATTAATAAAAATTTATATTCAGTTAGTCCCTGATATAAATTGTTGCTGATTAGTTTTTGATGTAGATCGCTCAACACATGGCGCCGCTATGCAGCATTTTTCACGATTTCCACAATACCTCAATCTCCAGAACTAATGTACGGATTTTCATCAAACTTTAGATTCAGTTAGTCCTTGACATGAATTGACGTTTTATACATTTTGGTGTAAATCGCTTAACAGGTGGCGCTGCATTTTTGCTGCATCTTTTTGCGATTTCCGCAATAGCTCTATCTCTAGAACTAATGCACGGATTTTCATCAAACTTTAGATTCAGTTAGTCCTTGACATGAATTGACGTTTTATACATCTTGGTGTAAATCGCTTAACAGGTGGCGCTGCATTTTTGCTGCATCTTTTTGCGATTTCCGCAATAGCTCTATCTCTAGAACTAATGCACGAATTTTCACCAAACTTCAGATTCAGGCATGCCTTGATATCAATTAGTGCTGTTTATGTTTTGGTGTAAATTGCTCAACTGTTGGCATTACAATGCTACATTATTCAGAATTTCCGCTATAGCTCTTTCTCAAGAACTAATGTAAGAATTTTCATCAAACATCAAATTCAAATATACTTTGATATGAATTGGTACTAAACTGATGTAATTTCTTGTACTATTTAAGTGATTTAATTGACGTGATTTATACTAGTGCTCGCGATTATACGTATAATAAGTATAAAACGTATTGTACCGATACGGATTTTTGAATAGGTATAATATGGTGAAAACGGTTTTCTACGTATAATGGCGAGCACTAATTTATACAGAAGAACGTTTTGTGATGGCCACAACATACTAGTTGTATATAACTTTAGCACAGCAGGAACTGAGTAAAAAATGAGACTACAAAATTCTATCTTTAGATATTAACTTACAAATTTTTATGCGTCTTTTTTCATTACATTAAAAAAAAAACATAATTAAAATTGAGAGTATTTAATGTGAGTAAGCAAGACAGTTTAAAGTATTTTCTTCACCTAAGTAAATGTTTTCTGTTTATTAAATTTAGAAAATATAGTATCCTTTGTATACGAATAAACATAACTTTTAAGTGTGATTTTAATCTAAATATTAGAACATGACAGTTTTAATTGAATAATGCAATTTCTGTAAAAGGTACTGTATTAAATGGGATGAACATTAATTGCACAATATTTTTCTAAATAATAACTCAAACTAATTTTATTCAGTGTTAACATGTGACGTTTTGAGATTTCGAAATTTGGCCGCTTCCTTTACGAAAATTAATAGTATAATGTATATATATATATATATATAACTAATGGTTCACAGAGAAAATATATTAAAAAAGGGGAGATTTAGACACTGGTAATTTATATATCACAGTGCGAATTCAGTTACGCCTTTGACTCGTCTTAGATCTTGTCTTTTATTTAAAAATTTTATACTGTTTGGTGTTTTTGACATGTAATGGATATGAGCCAGATAATATTGATTTGTAAGTTCACTTTATTGCTCCGATCTTGAACTGAGAATTCTACTTATGATTATGAAGAATATATATTAAAATATTATTTTAGTCTGATATTTATGATTGTTTTCATTACTGAAAACCAGTGTTGAATTCGTGGGGTTTCCCGGAGGGGGGGGGGGGCATTCCCCGTAGCAATGAAAGCCCCTCCTCCGGAAGATTTGAGATTTTCAGTTTTCAGTGACCCCCCCCCCCCCCCCCACCCCCCCACCCACCCACCTCGGAGCCACAGAAATCGCTCCCGGAGAAAAGTGTCTGAATTCAACAATGTTGAAAACTACTGCTCTGATTTTTCATATTATAAGTAAGGATCGACCGTTACAGGTTTTTAAGAACGAAACTGGATTTCGGTCTTCTAACGCTTTTCGACCGAAAACGAATACGAAAATAGAAATGTCTAAAAAATGTTTTTAAGAAATTAATACATACATAAATATGCAGAATTATTGATTAATTAGATATGTAATAATTAAACATGTGGCCCGAGTTGGCTGACTATGCCTCTAACCAAAACCTTTTATGTTCATATAAAATAAAATGTAATTAATTGATCTACGACACAGAATGGTTTTCTAATTATACGAATTTCATCTAATTAAAAAAAAATTTAGGTGTAGATATCTCTATTTATCTTTTATAATGATTTTTGCAAATGATCATCTATTATGATTGTAGAACTTTCTCAAGGAGTATTCGAAATACATCTGCGGTTGCAAAGTAAAAATTTTCTATTACTGTTAACGGGACCGTGGACCTTTATTTGAGCAAAAAATCGACCCCAAAATCGACATTTCTTTTTGTGTGTATTGTGTGTATTGTTATTCTCCAATTTGTACTACATCATTCGTGGAAAACCGTATGCTGATGCGATTATTTTACGTAATGTTACAAGTGTTTTAATTTGGTTCACAAACAATATTTTGGCCTTTTAATGTACTTTAAATCTGTTTTTCTCAATACTGATGTTTCAGCTTTTTTTTTTATCTTTTTTTTTTACTTAATTTTTGATTAAAATTCATGAAACTCATAAGGAAGAATCCCGATAATGCTTAAAAAGAAACTGTGTATGCATTTTTAAATTAGACTTCATTAAGACAGTTAAATTTGATTTTTAACTCACTATAAGGCAGAATTTTGATAAAAATCGATATGGAATTTGGATAAATATCTCTAAAAAATTAACTATTTAAGGGATTAAAAAATCGATACACAGATTTTTTTGTAATAGAGTTTTACGTGATTAAAATCCAAAATCGAGGAAATATCTAAAAAATTAAGACGCAAGGAGCATTTTAAAAATTTGTTTTAAAATTTTAATTTTTTTAAAAATCATAAAATTATAATAAGATTGGAAATTTCTTTTAAGGTGCTCTATATACTTATGGTGAAATGTATATTTGCACAAAATTTCAAATCTCTATTATGAAAATAAAAAATAAAAAAATTAAATGTCCACTGTCAACTTAAGTCTGCATCTTTTAAAGAGTACTTGAAAAGTCTTCAAAATTGTCATATGTGTATTTCTTGGTTTATAATTTGCCCTCACTTCTTGAGTCAGTTATGGATAACTATTAATTAATGCAGTGAAGTTCGCAGAAATAAGTAAAGAGTTTTTTATTTGAGCCGATACAGCTCAAGTCGATTAGTAATGTTGAAAATTCCCGAAAGAAAAAATGAGATTTTTGGAATAAAGGTAGTTTCGGTCCAATCAAATTTTCAGCAGCATTTTCGCCGAAAAGGAAAAGGAAACCGATTTTTTTTTCGGCCCGATCTCTAATTATATGTACTGTGGCACTCTTTGTCTCATTTTAAAGAATCATTAAAATATTATTATTCAGTTATTTTCTCATACACATATTTCTTACAGTCTGGTAGGCAGCGTCACATTTTGGCAATCAATTTTAGCGTGAATGATTTTGTTATATATGATAGATCAGGTGGTACGAATAACGAAACTGCCAGTCAGCTGTTTCACCAGCTGGGGGTTGCCATAGCAACTTCAGACATCCCACTGCATTGTGAAATGAATGGCAGCCCGATTACTGATGATATCTCCGAGTTGATCTAACATAAGTAATCTGGTTGCCATTCATTTCACATTGCAATGGGGTGTGCGACCTTTCTGTGGAAACAACCTTTCGATATCACCGGTTGACTGGCAGATTCATTATCTGATGTGCCATTTAAACTATCACACACGGCAAAGTCATCGACGCTAAAATTAATTTCCAAAATGTGACGCTGCGTCCTGGGTTATAAGTGTTCTGAAAGACCTATTGTATTACAATCTTCAATTCAGGCCCATACAGAGGCGTTTAGAGTCGGTACAATTTACCAGAGCCCGGCTTTTCTAGAGGCTTCCATCCTGTTTTTTAAAAAAATACCAGAATAATATTAAATTAAATTTAAGAAATAAAAAAACCCGACTGCGTAAAAAGCGAACTAATTAAATATTTCTCATCAATATGAAACTATTTTTTGTATTAATTACTTTTTTTTTATTTACTTGTATTGATGACTTTTAAGTTGTGTTTAATTGTTAGATCCTATCTATAAACACTGTTTTGATAAGGCCTATAGATGTCTATGAAGATTAGAGTTACAGTAAAGCTAGAGATCCTACCTACACAACTTCCAGGCTGTGTAATATTTAAACGGAGCTTCTGACTGTAAAATAGTTAATGAAACATCGTCTTCATTTTGAAAGATCTATCCAATAATATGCCACTCAATAGGATGCGTAAATTTTTTTTTCGTCTCTAACGCCATTTTTTATTTTACGACCGCTATTTTGTATTTACAAAAACAAAACCTATCCTATAACCACCGGACGGTTAAGACAAATCGATAGAGACCTCATTCATTAAAATCCATCGAGCCTTTGGGCTGTTTAGAGGATATAAAGATATCCACATACCCAGATACGTGTTAAACATATAACACTTCTTGGCAGTCGGGTAAAAAGTAGATTCATACTTTTCTACGTCAAAATTTTAAATTAAAATAATTAACAAATAATAGAATTCAAAAGTCAGAATTTCCCAGAATGTCTTTACGGCCCGGGCTCAGGGCCCGTACTCCCGTGCATGCATAAAATATTTGAAGGTTTATTCAATATCAAGAATCTTTTGAAATGTCGCTCCTGTTTTAATGATTTGGCTAATTTCAGACGCGAGAACAGGAATCAGGTGGAAAGTTGGGTATAGTCACAGGTTAAGGTCTCGAATTTTATTTCTTTCATACTTTAACTTTTTATTGAAAAATAATTGATGAATTCAATTAAAATTTAATTATGTTTTTCAATATTTAAAATTTTTATTTAAAATCTTTAGATAAAAATTTTTGCAAATTATCATAAACTGTAATACTGTACAAGAAATATACTAATAAAATTACACGAATACTAAATATATTTTTAAAAAAGATACTTTCAACCAAAGTTATTTTCTAATAGAGAAAAGCCTGCTTATAACGGAATCCTGCATGAAAATATCACAGTCCACCCCCCCCCCCCTCCCCACACACACACACACACACAAAATGGAATTATAGCCTCTAAAATTAAAATAGCCTGTATAAAACGGAATTCCTCACTGGTCGTTTGCGTTTCTGTCTAAACAGATTTTAATGTAATATACTTATGGTGGGGTGTGGGGGGCGTATTGGAAGTATTACCGGAACCCGCGGTCTCCTGGTGCTGCCTTGCATCAATATACACTGGCCTCCAAAAGTTAAGGTACAGGGACTGGACGCTTTCGATTGTACACTGCTTGTCGAATATCTACGAAAATTATCTGCAAATTGTTCTTGAACTTCTGGGCTGTAAAGAACATGTTTGATTTCATACTTCTCAGTGAAGATTTAGTCGGGAGGACAATTGAGGGGCTAATAATAAATTTAATAATAAAATAATATTTGTGATCACCTATGTAACAGAAAATGCTGGAAATGGTTTGTCACTGTTTTAAATGACTATTTGGGTCCTATTCAACGTTTGTGTGCAATTTTGTAAGCTTAGCACTCATATTCGTGAAGATGTTATTGTGTCTGTGAAAAATTCAAAAGTTTTTGTTTATAGCATACAGAGTTTTCAACCAAAATTAACACAACTTTCCGAACACTTGACAAAGAATAGTAGCAACAGTACACTGCAATTAAAACATGGATATATTGAGTATTTGATAAGATATGGGCATTTTTATGAGATAATTTTTAACTGCGCATGCGTGGAAGATTTCAAAATTTTTATTTCATAATTTGGTAGTCAGCTATTCTGGGCAACTTCTATAAAATGTCCAGTCAAGTATTGTGAAAACTCAGAAAGATATCGTGAGCTGATTGAAAAATTGTGGAAAATCCCTTATAATAACGCTATTTTTATAAAGCAACTCACTATATCGCTCCTATCTTTGTGAATTTTCGCGATATTTGACTGAAATTTTTATAGAAGTTGCCCAGAATAGCTAACTACCAAATTATGAAATAAAAATTTTGAAATCTTACACGCATGCGCAGTTAAAAATTATTTCATAAAAATGCCCATATCTCATCAAATATCCAATATATCCATGTTTTAATTGCAGTATACTGTTGCTACTATTCTTTGTCAAGTTTTCGAAAAGTTGTGTTAAATTTGGTTGAAAACTCTGTATGCTATAAACAAAAAACTTATGAATTTTTCACAGACACAATAACATCTTCACGAATATGAGTGCTAAGCTTACACAATTGCACACAAACGTTGAACAGGACCCAAATAGTCATTTAAGACAGCGACAAACCATTTCCAGCATTTTCTGTTACATAGGTGATCGCAAATATTATTTTATTATTAAATTTATTATTAGCCCCTAATTGTTCTCTCGACTAAATCTTCACCGAGAAATATGAAATCAAACATGTTCTTTACATCCCAGAAGTTCAAGAACAATTCGCCGATAATTTTCGTAGATATTCGACAAGCAATGTACAATCGAAAGCATCCAAATCCTGTACCTTAATTTTTGGAGGCCAGTGTATTAAACACTAGCTAAAGTAACCGGCGTTGCCCGGAATTAAGAATGTTTGTTGTGAAAAATCAATTTCAAAATTAAACATACAGCCAGTGATGGAACAGTGTAGCATCAAAGAATCAATTAACATCGCTAAATTTTAATAGTATTCTTCGTATTATTTCAGGAAAGAATTTCTGAGACTTTTAAAGGCGAAGAATACTATAAAAATTTAGTGGGGACAATCGTTCAACTGCTGTGCCACTGTTCCATCACTGCATACAGCATAAAAAAAGCAGTAAAGCCATCTTTATTCCGGTTCTTCACTAAGAATGATTTCTAGGGAACCAAACCTTTGTGGAAATTCTAATATACACGCATACATACACATATATATGGAATAGATTTAAAAATGCCGAAAACAAATTCAGAGAACCTCAAAATTTTAATATGCGAAAATTTCCAAAATCGGGTTTTTATGATATTTCAGTACATTTTTTCTAACTCATAAGGCGCTGTACATTTACCAGCTGACGTCCATTATATTTCCAATATGACTTAATATTCACTTCTTTTTTTAATTCGTCAAACTATTTATTTCATTTTCCTTTTTTACGTGGAAATCTTGCAACAGAAAAGTAATTCTTGTGGTAAGAATTATTTTGTGGATTTTTAATTGTTGGCAACTGCTATAACGAAAAATGTTTAAATTTGATAGGAAATTGCTCAATTGTTGTTTTTTTATTAATTAAAAATGAACTATAAATTATTTAGATTCCGGATTACTTTAGTTGCCGCGGCCGTGTTTTAATACACATGTACGTAACATTTCACAATTCTGGCTTCCAAACTGTGGAGTTGTATAGAATTACTAACACACAGACAAATTTTCATTTTTATTTGTTACATGTTTCTACATAGGATTTTTATTCAGTAATAATTTTTGAAATAAATATCCAGTATTTTTGGAAAGTATTGCATATTTTATAAACATTTCTTTTTCAGTACTTCAGAGATTTAAAAATGTGTTTTTGTCTTTCTTTTAGAAGAAAGAGAAAAGCACATTATTTATTTAAGAAATGTTGTTTTTTCATGTCTTTCAAGTTTGCGATATATTTAGGAAATTGTTGAAATAAGAATATACATTTACATATTTCTTCTATTAACTTTATGTATTTACATATTTCAAATAAATCAAGTTATTAGCCTTAAAATATTCTGCGTCAGGATTTATACTTCAGTCGACTGGTATACAACTTTAAGATCATGAACATTTCTCATTTTTAATAGCATTCAAAAAGGAAATATTCCCAGTAATCGACATGTTTTCGTTTTAAACCAGTCAACCGATATATTCCAATTTTTTTTTTCAATGTAGGTTTATAATCCTGAGAGAGTTTGAAAATATATATATATATATATATATATATATTCACTTTTTTCAATGTATGTTTATGATGCAATGATAGACTTACTGATTATGATAGTAATATATTTCCATTTTTTCAATATATATCTGTAATAGGTAGATTGATTTTGATTTAAAAACCATTTTTGCTTTTTTTTTTTCAAAATATGTTTATAGCAACCACAGAACGACATACTTTGATTATTATTTTTTTGTTTGTTTGTTTTCAATGTCTGTTTCTAATGCAATCACAGAAAGGAACATTTTGATAAATTTGCCTGTTTAGTAGAGTATGATTGCATACGGCGTCATAAAAATTGTTTTGGAATATGAAGATGGTCATCTGAGTGTTCCATGGAACTATGATTAAGGAGGAATTGATATAGCTTGATTATTATTTTTTTCAATGTCAGTTTGTAATGCAATCACGGAAAGACATATTTTGATAAATTTGTCTGTTTAGTAGAGTATGATTTCAGACGGCGTCATAAGAATTGTATTGGCATCAGAAGATGGTCATATGTATGTTCCATGGAACTATCATTAAGGAGGAATTGACATATCTTGATTTAAATTTTTTTTTCAATGTCTGTTTGTAATGCAATCACAGAAAGAAATATTTTGACAAATTTGTCTGTTTAGCAGAGTTATGATTGCAGACGGCGCCGTAAGAATTGTTTTGGCATCAGAAGATGATCATGTGCGTGTTCCATGGAAATATGATTAAGGAGGAATTGACATATCTTGATTAAATTTTTGTTTTCCAATGTCTGTTTGTAAGGCAATCACAGAAAGAAATATTTTGATAAATTTGTCTGTTTAGCAGAGTTATGATTGCAGACGGCGTCGTAAGAATTGTTTTGGCCTCAAAAGAGGGTCATCTGTGTGTTCCATGGAACTACGATTAAGGAGGAAGTGACATATCTTGATTTAAAAAAAAATTGCTTGTTTTCAATGTCTGTTAACAGGACAATCACAGAAAGACATATTTTGATAAATTTGCCTGTTTAGTAGAGTATGATTGCAGACGGCGTCATAAGAATTGTTTTGGCATCAGATGAAGGTCATGTGTGTGTTCAATGGAACTATAATTAAGGAGGAATTGACATATTTTGATTAAATTTTTGTTTTCCAATGTCTGTTTGTAATGCAATTACAGAATTCAATCACAGTCAGTCCCTGCAGTTCCACCATATTGAGACTGCACAAACAATCTTCCTGTCAATGTCAGCGAATTTGGTTACTGTCGGGGGAAAATTCCGCCAGTAAATTTAAATAGAAATTTTCACCTTATATTCAAGATTGGAGTAGCAAAGCTGAGCTTTATTCTAACAGAGCGATAAATGTCCAGACCAGGACTCGAACTTGGATACCCTGTCTTGCCGAGACTAATGCTTTATCTATTGAACCTATCGGGACGGTTCCTGGCTGACATTGTCCGGTCTTATTTGCTGGACAAGGCTGAGAACTGCAGAGTTAGTTTCATTTGTCGATTCACTGATTGCTCAATAGGTAGAGCATTCGCACGTCAAGCCAAGTTATCCAAGTTCCAGTCCCAGTTTGGACATTTTTAGATCTGTTGGAATGAATCTCAACTGTGCTACTCCAACCTTGAATATGATTTATACAGTTAAAAAAAATTCCTTCTCTTCATTATTTACGCCTTTTAGTAAACGCCTTATTCATACAGAGTTTCTGTCATAATTAAGGCAAAAAAATTCTATTCGTATTTACTGGTGGAGGTTTGCTCAGGCGTTAATCAGCGCTAATCCGATCTAAACAAACAACAGTCGTCATCTTGTGACTGCATCCTCAGTTACTTCACTCACAATTAGTAGATATTACACTATCATTCATAGCTCCATTATCTGTCAGTCCATGAAATTAAATTCTTATTAATGATCGCCTTGAAATTTATATGCGAGATGAGATTCAGAATATAATTTTCTTTACTAAGTAACGGTCATCGTTTTGTAAATTGTTTTTTTATTGAGTTGCGTCAAATTATTCGTATATATTATGTCGTTATTTTGATTGATCACATGAGCAGATTCATTCAAAGACACCATAAGCTAAATCCTACAGCTCCGTTCAAAAATGTGTCGCATTTAGATGCAAGTACAATGACCTCATTTACACTATCGTGTTAAAAATCTGAAGCAAACTGCCCACCCATTCAGATTCAGTCGTTTTTATAGAAAACGGTTACACAACTGTAATTTATCTCTGTTCATACCAATGAGAACGCTAAATAATATGGTCAAGTAACTGTTATTTACAAAAACGATTCATTTGCAGCCACCCAGGTAAGGCCGGTGCTACCTTGTAACCACATTCATATATAATATTCAGATATCATATTCAGATATAGGTTTTTAAAGCTTCATTTAAACTAATTGTGCAGGGGGTAATAGAGTAACTTCCAAATTTAGTTTAAATTTTGTGGCAGACAAACATTATTACAACAACTTAGAAAAATCCAAACTTCAGCTTACATAAAGGGCTTCGATTCTTTAAGTCGAAAACACCTCCCTCAAACTAATAAGTTGCTTTCAGATGCATAAGCTAAACATTCATTAAATTTTTAGTGCATTAACGTTGGCAGCCCATGGCTGTAGAGAAATTTTTATTTACTCAAATGAGATTGTAAACTAGAAAACAGGAATTCTGCTGTTTCAGAATTTAGTGTCGCCCCCACGATGAAAAAAAAAATATATGTATATATCAATAGTACAAAACATATTTCAATTTTAAAACTTAAAGCACACGCTTTTATTTTATGTAAAATGACGTCATTCGCATCCGCTTTAGAATTTCACATCTGCGATCCACCCTATCTACAGTAAAGTATGCATAGGACGTCACTATCCCGAAATAATACACAAATGCAGTAAAAAAGATGTCGTCATTAAAGAAACTCGACAAAAAAACCGCTATTTAATGATTCATATGCCTTCATTTGTTTGTAATATTAATATAGATACTTAAAATTAAATTTTGTTTATAATAGCTCCCTGTTTTAACAGAAATCATTCGTTTATGTTTTTTTTCAAAATAGCACGCATTTTAATTACATTTTCTTTCGGTTGTTATGAGAAAATGGCAACAAAAATATATAATTGCTATTTACCACTATTTTTCCTTTACTTTCTACAGGAATGGAGTACTTCCGTTGCCAATATTAAGCAAATGGCTCTAAAAACTACAAAAAAATTAATATTTCAAACATAAATTGAGATGCAGTTTTCAAACAAATTGCATTTAAAAGTACATTTTTTTCCCAATACGACGGTATAAAAATTGAAAATGTGCGATGCTTAGAAATTAAAAAAATTGCTATAGAGTATTTAATCATAATGCTTTGTTTTACGACTGTCTTCTGTAAGGTAACGTTATTTTTTGGAGACGCCACAAAATAAGCTGGGAGACAGAAATAGCATACCGGGGGCTAAAACCAAAGGCGAGCGCTTTCTGACACCGGCTCGGTTTCACTGTTACTGCAAGTGGCGGAAACACCCACTAGGATTTTTCCAACGCAAGGTCTAATTTACTTCGGATTTCCCTTCCCTCTTCCCTAAAGCGGTACTCGATCCAAATCAGAAGACACACACTTTCTCTTCACCTTTCATACGCAGCAGATTGAACGACGCAGCCTAATTTGCAGAAAACTACAGCGAAAACGAGCAACCGTAGATCCCTAGAACACCAAACACACCTCGGAAAATTAGAGTAAAATATAGTATAGGGGTCTCTGTTGCACCACACAGTTTAAGTGTTTGACGTTACGCTCACACTCAAAAAACTAGACTAGAGACCCTTTATAAGCGTGCAGCTAGTTCACTACACAATGACTGGACAGTTTTCTGAAAATATTTCACAGTTTGTCGACCACGGTAATGGAGGATATTCCAGATATGGGTTCGAGGCTGAAAAAAGTCACGTGATACCAGTAATTTACCCAAGGAACTTCTAACTGATAAGGAGGGAAGATACTACTGCTTTGCCTCATGAACTGTTTCATTGGCTAGCGGGGATTTACATTACACGTCTACGGAGCCTTCCCTTCTTTAAGCTAGAAGATCTTACCTTGACCATGTGATCAAAACGGAGATGGAATATCCTCCATTTAATGGAGGATATTCCATCTATGTTTTGATCACGTGGTCAAGGTAAAAACTTCTAGCGTAAAGAACAAAAGGCTCCGTAGACGTGAGGAGACGTAAATCCCCGCTAGTCAATGAAACAGTTCATGAGGCAAAGCAGTAGTATCTTCCCTTCTTAGCAGTTAGAAATTCCTTGGGTAAATTACCGGTATCACGTGACTTTTTTCAGCCTCGAACCCAGATTTGGAATATCCTCCATTTGAAATGTCTTCGCTTTATTCAATCGCAGATTTCTGCGATCAAATAAGACGGAAATTACATTTCAAAATTTCTGATAACAAAAAAGCATAAAAGTCGACAGCTATGGAAAGACGAGTATAGACGAAAGGTTAACAACATATTAACCCCTTTGCGACGAGCGTCTTTTACTAAATTTTTATTCTTTTATCACCGGATTTTTGTTCTTAATTTAATCGCAGAAATGTTGTGATTAGCGGATTTGTTGCCTTAATTTAATCGCAGAAATGCTGTGATTAAATTTGGCATATAAATGCGGCACAATTTACTGGTACGAATAATCAAGGATACTGGGCACCTTAAGCGTTACGTATACGTAACGCTCGTCACGGAAAGATCAAAGAACGGAAAGAAAAATTCGACACATTTAAGAGAGATGTATATGAGCTGAGAGAACAGCGATAACCCTGTTAAAACGATTCAACATTTTCTATGCTTTATAATGCATTGTAGCTGTTAAATATATTTGAAAGCTGTATGTTGTGACGTATTTATTTCAACAATAATTTGCCGGTAAAGATTATAACACGTTGTCCAGAGTAAAATAATTTTAAGTTTGCTATACACATCAATTTTCTGCCTTGAAAATTGAAAAATTAGACAACGGAAATCTTGTTAAATACATTTTCCTTTTACAGTCCTTTCGATTAAATGATTCTAGAAAAGAAAATGAACACGGTATTTGGATGAGATAGAATGTGCAAATGCCGATATAATAATTTTTTTAAAAGCAGGGATCGGCAACATTTTTTGCATACGGGTCACAATCAACATAAATGTATGTATTATGAACGTTTAACCACTTCGGGACGGGAGCCTTTTACGAAATTTTTAATCTTTTGTCACCTTATTTTAAAAACAGAAATTTGTGTCTTCTTGAATCGAGAAAATGCGCTGATTGAACAAGGCAAATTTTAAAGTAAAATTTTACTGCTGAGGAAAAACAAGGATTCTGAGCGCTTCATGCGGCACGTATACGTGTCGCTCGTCCCCAAGGGGTTAAATACGTTTCGGGTCAGTGGTATTATCATTCTAAAGCAGTCTATTTTGGTGCATAATAAGATAAATTTTATTGAGAAAATAATTACAATACGCTTTTTAAAACGTTAAACATAAAAATTACAATTATAATTATTATAAAAAGAAACATAACTAAATGAACTTTATTCTTCTCTTCGATATCAATGGTTTCCGTAATGTTGAACTTGTGACGTCAATTCAGCCCAATATGGCTGATAGTTAGTCGTTTTAAGACGAATACAAGTATCTAAATCTTCGGTAGTTAAACTACTCTTGTTTAAAATAAATTCAAGTGTGAAAACATTTGCTTACATTTATAAGCTGAACCGAATGCTGAAAAAACAGAAAAGCAAACTTTTTTTCAGTAATAAAAATTTCGTAGGAAGTAATGCCCAACACAATCCTCTGATTTTGTCTCCAAAGATGAGACTAACCACCAAGCTGTGGCGGTAGCTCAATCAGATTTTTGATTGGACAATAGGTAAAGGCTCAGCGAATCTGTCGAAGGCAGCAATTTGGCGTTGTCTTCCACCGCGCCTTTGTTCATCCAATCATTGCATTCATTATGCATGTTCGTTACTGCAACTTTGTAGTCAAATACAAACATTATTGTTATTATTTATTTTCAGTTTATTTTTTTATGCATTCTTCAAATGTTCGTTTCATATTCATTTTTTATATCTAACTTTTACTCTTTTTGCTTTTTCGGAACTCAATTGAGTAACTTGAAATTATAAAATGGGACACGCGGTGACAAATGGGATCATAGGTTGCTGGCCCCTCCCGGCAAACACATACCTTTCGTCATGCTATCAGACCGCAGCCGGCAGTGTTGGTTAAGTGCCGGCATCGGCACAGTGGTTTTGGTGAACTGTAGCAGCATGTCGGAAACTGAAACTTCTGGTTTAAAAGCGATACATTTATCTGAAAATTTGCTTTATTTTATGCATAGAAACTATTTCTTTTTCAACTGCACATTTACTGAAAATAATCAATATTCTCAAACCAGAAATAGGTAACCCACATTTAATGTGTAATTTTGATCGCACGATAATGTTTTTATTCAGGCTTAAAGAGTCAAGTACCTTTGGAACCATCAAATTGGATGTAAATGTGATCCTAATATGAATTGCAATAACTCCACATCTGTTTAACTTTTAGATATCAACTTTTAAACATACATTAAATACACTAAGAATTGAGAACCATAGAAGCCAAGAGATACAAGTGACAAAATTTTAATTTGGAATAAATTGAGTTCAAAGTTGAACATCCATAGTAATGGACTGAATTAAAATATAAAACTGATGCTTATTTCATAGCTGTCTTTGAACTCTTATTTCAATAACTATGAAAGAAAACAATATTTTTTTAAATTTTAAGTAGAGATTAAGGAGGTTAAGTAGTTAAGCAGTTTAAAGAGCTTAAGTAGTTGACCTCTAGAACGCAGCACTTAATAAGGAAATCACATTTCTTTACCTCCAAACAAATAGCCTTATTTCCAGATAGCCTGTGCATGTGCACTTAGCTGAGTTTTTTTCAATTTTGTCATTTATACCCCTTGGCTTCTGCGGTCTTCAATAATTATTCTAAAAAAGAGTCTAGATCAGGGCATGAAATTTCAGTTCAAATGGTGCTCGCCAGACCAAAACTTTCCCTTGCTATTACTTTAAATTCATTCAGACAGCAAAGTCAGTCACCACACTTGCGCAGAAAATGAACAATTTATGACAAACTAAATTTAAATTGACTGTTGCTAGAAGGAGCTGTCTGTTAAATCAGGAATATTTTACATTCATGAGAAATATGAAAATTGTTTAAAGTGTTAACAGATGTAGTATGAAGAACTTTCTGGTGGCGGAAATCATAAAATAATGCAGAAATTTAAAAATCAAAACATATTTATTGCAAAAAAAAAAAAAAAAAATCTTAAAATGAGGTTACCACAAGGTTTCAAAGGTTACAGAAATTGTGGCATATCATTAAAAAGTCATTAAAGAAAAAGTTCATGTAATTTTAGAACTTCATGTTTGTGTAGTGTTGCCTTTCTGCACAGAAATACCACTTGTCAATCGCAGCTGCAGGGTCAAAATTTGTCAGGGTGGATCCATTAATAGAATTTTTGAGTAAATCATCCAGTGTCTCAGTCTTCAGAGAGTTATAGTATGCAGTCAGGAATCTGTTGTTACAGATGAAGCCTATCGCACGAAGCTATGCTCACTGGTAGAACAGCACAAATTGTTTGAATATGGGGCGAATTGGGGGAAATTTGCTGAGTACTTTTCACTGTAAAGCATCTCCAGCTTATATTTCAGTGTTAGTGAAGGGAACATAAACTTTAATTCTCCCCACTTTGTCAATACAATGTCCACTTTTTCCTGAAAGAGACGTGAGTTCAAATACATGACGAGCTTTTTTATTTCTTCTAACAAGTATTCAAGAATTTTTTCTTTGGGAGCCCAACCCAAAGTGTCATAAACATTCAGAGATGTTAACACATTCGTTGACATAGATTTCAGTCATTCTGTGTTGTATATCTTTCATGTTTAATTAATCTCCCTCCTAGAGTCTGAAACTGCCCCTCCCCATTTTTAATATTTCCCAGCTGTACAATCTTGATTATCCCTGAGATGGATAGTTGGTCCAAAAACTCCTGTTCGTTTGGTTCAACACTAGATTTGAGATCTGTCAGAACTGGGAAGCACTGTTCAATTTTTATTTCCAGATGAAATGACAAGGTCCTTGTTCTTTAATGCCACACTTAAAGGGATCATTTTTCTATAGAAATCCAAGAGCAAGTACAGAACTTAAAGAAATTTATAATCCTTCAATCTTTTCACCAGACCTTTAGCTTTAAGCACTATCATTGTCTTTTCCATGGTCCCCTTGTTGAAGATGGCTTGCAAGAGGGCTTTCACAGCACTTTCTTTGAGGGATAATCATCTAATAGTGTAATATCCCTCTGTTTAAAAAAAATCTCCTAGAATTTCTTCTGTTTGTTTTAACATATGGGGCCTTTTAGCCGGAACATGGTAAAATTTAAAAATATCCCTTACCACTGAATCCAATGCTTTCCGATATTCAACTTCACCACATGCATCCAAAACAGCCAACTGCAAATGATGTGCAAGGCAGTGAATGTTTATCAATTTAGAAAAAATAGATTTCCTTTTAATAGCCAGTCCTGATTTGTATTCGACCATATTTGGAGTAGCATCAGTACCCAAACCTACAATATAACACCTGTTTCTATATTTATTTGGAGCTATATTCTTATCTATAAAATCAGTTATGGCTGTGAAAATAACTAGATGAAGTAAAATTTTTCAGCTCTATTCCTCCTAAAATATCCTCTTTGATATGATTATCTTTTGGATCCACGTATCGAACATACACATTAGCATGTTCAACATCTGATTTATTTGTGGTACCATCAACCAGAATGCTGATATATGTACACTTTTTAAATTTTTCCACTAAATCTAACTTCATAGTTTCAGCAATAAAATAGATAAAATACCTGCATTGTTTTTCATTGCCATACTTTGTTAAAATAACCACATTTTTCCGCTAAGCACAAAAGATCTACAAGATCAGCATGTCGCTCGATTGAGGCACAATATTCTGAGCGTACATAGTTTGATTTAAAACACAACATTTTAAAAGATAAAACTTACTCGTCAATCTTAAATAATTGCTCGCCATTGGCGAGCTGGTGAGCGGAAATTTCGCGCCCTGGTCTAGATACATATAATTTTTTGGTAATTTAATTTGAAATGTAAAGATTTTTTAATAAAATAACTCACATTATTTGCCTTGCGCGCATGATTTGATAAGTGAATTGACACAATGAGCCAATTTTCTTTTATTGAGTAGAGATTAATATGTATTTAAAATCACCTACAGTGAAAAAAATATAATTATTGGTTCTTGTAAAAAATGCAAAAAAAAAAAAAACTTACACTTTTTTATAGAAATATTCATAATTTCTAAATTTCGAACTTGGTGAACATAACTGCCGATCATTTTGGGCATCTATAACGCTTAAATTTTTAGTCAAAATTTCATAAAATTTTATCCAGCTATTTCTTAAAAATCACGTGAGAAGTGACAAAAATCACCGTTCTGAGAAAATCGACTTTAAAGATCAAATTACCCCTTATTTATGCATCTCAAACTATTTTGGACATCCTTTCTAAAGCGAATTTTACACGGCGTTTCTTTTATAATATTCCAAAATAATCACATTTTCATATAAGCTATTAAATAAGAAATCCATTCTTTGACAATTTGAAAGGCCCCCGACCTCTTTAAACCTACCTTCTAAAGATTTGCAACAAACTGTCAAGTCATTCAAGCGTGTTTATAGATATAGGTCACTTGACAATATTATGAAGCGTTTTCATTGGTTAGGATAGACATAAATTACAGTTAAATCACCGCTATCTATAAAGACGGTTAATTGATTGGGCAGTCTATCTCTACGATTCCTTTCAAAAATCGAAGCTTATAATATTTGTTTAGGTGAATTTCCACAAACCGATATTATTTGGGAATTCCTTGTAAAAAAAAATAATGTTGTGATTTTTCCTGCACTTTGTTTTAATTTTTCCAACACGATCGTGTGAAATCAATTTGAAGCACCAATGCTGTGAAGCGAATTCAAGCATCAAGTAAAGTAAAATTCGAATTATTTCTGTCATGTGCATCACTCAGCCAATAGCAACGCGACTTTCCCTAAACTTTACAAGTTTTACAGCGCTCTTAAAGACGGTAGCTTTTAAATTTTACAGCAACTGTGTTGGCAACGGGGGTGCCTGCATATATTGTTGTAAAATAGAGTGAATTTCCTGCAATTCATGTTATAATTTCTCAGGCACCGATTCTGAGAAATCGAATTTAAGCAACAAGTGAAGTAAAAATTGAATTATTTCTGTGACGTGTATTAAGCAGCCATTAGCAACGCGACCTCCCCCAAACATGAGAAATTTTACAGCACTCTTACAAACAGCAGCTTGTAAATCGTACAGCAACTGTGTTGGCAGCCGGAATCCAAGCACCTTTTGTTCTAAAATGCAGATTTTTTTTCTTCTTTATTTACAGTGTTTTACTAAAAATAGCGACAACACAGAAAAATGTCCGGAAAAAACACCGCTAAAGTGTAACACCGGGTCCGGGTCTATCCTGGGTAAATTGACTATAATACCTAACTTCAATCATAGTAATTACCATTGAATTATTATTATTATTATTTCAAAACGTAAGATATATTATTTTAATAAATAATTGCTGATAAATTTTAGAATCCGCACATAAATTTCTCTTTTGAAAACTGGAAACATTTAACCATTAAAACCTCTGTGAATATTTTTTTCCTCTACAGATATCTCTGCCTTTTCGAATAAAAAATTTTATAAAAGAAAACAAACACGATATTTGGATGAGAAAGAACGTGCAGTTGCGTTTATAAAATCTGCGTGAAGTCGTTGCATTTTTTTTTTAAATATATGCACCTGAAATTATGCATTTAAACTCTTCCTTTTTCAGCGGCCTAAATATTTACTGTAACACGGAGAAACAAATTTATCACGCTAGAAATAGGTAACCTGCAATCGCTATGTAATTTCAGTCTCACGCAAATGTTTGGTATTCAGGTGTAACCCTACGCATAATTTACAAATCACAAAATAACATTTCCCCTCAAACCATAGGATCTCGCTTTAAAGCCTCCAAAATATTTCATTAAACGTGTATGTCACGTCACGTCCCTCTCTTTTACCCGATTCTTTTCTATCTGCTGATATTTCGAAAAAATAAAAACTGTTGAAGTAGTAACTTAATTTGGTGTATTTTAGCATCCATTTAATGTTATTAGAAACTTTTGAATTAGCATCAATTTATTTTATAAATGAAAAAAAATGAAGAAAGCAAATGCTGTAGAAATAAAAGAGTTAGTTCTCGGATGATAATTTTCATTTCTCTATGAAAGACTCTATGGAAAATTTTGATTTAGATCTATGGTTGCTAGGGTGTGACGTCAGTTGAAACTGATCTATTTGGAAATTTTTGATTTAAATCTGTATATGAATTTACATCTCTAATTCAAAAATATGTTTTTAGGAAGTATTTTTCTAAGTGACTCAATTCAGTTCCATCTATAGATAAGTAAACATTTCTAAAAGTAAAAATGTTTTCTTTTAAACACTATTTTATAAGCATTAAATAGATCATGCCTAATTTTAATACTTCAATTCATATTTTTTCAAAATAATTTCCATTAAAATACATTCATTTGGCGTGGGTACCGGACTCAATAATTGAAAATTAGCTGTTTTTTTTTCTTTTTTTTTTTACCCTTGGCAGAAGTACGAGCCAATGAATTTATTTAAGATAAATATAGTTTTCGCGCTGTTTCTTTTTTGAAGTATGCCAACAGGAAAGGAAAAATTATAACGTTATTTAAACTATGTTTTTTTTTTGGGGGGGGGGGCTTCTAAATTGATATCTCAACATGTAACCATAATTTAATTAATATGAAACTATTAACTGATTAGCGTATTAAAAAATATATATTATTCCACACTTTATTTCTTTATTTATATTTTCTCCATAGTTTTTTTTAAGGTGATTATTTGTTTCAGTTTCACATCCAGTTGGCAAATTTTAGGGAGTATAGATTGGCGCATCATTATATCCAATGTTGTTGTCACTCATATACAATTGTAACCATAAAGAATATTTGGCAATTTATCACTCGCGACGAGCTACTGGAAAAATGCCTTAAAATTAATTTATAAACATATAATTAAGGGGGCACAGGTCCTTTGAGTTTCTCGAAACGATCAAAAACATAGCCTTTTTCAAAGTAGCAAAACACAAATAATATGCATTTGAGATCTTTTTTTTTTTCATTTCTACCTAAAATATATATTTTTAACTATATTATCCAGAAAATAAATGTTGTATATACAAAATTAACATTTAACATTTAAATTTTAAATTTTAAATTTCATCCCACTAATGCATGAATCAAAATCATTAAATGCTGCGCGTACACTGTAAAAAAAAATTTGTAAGGTTACTAAGAATTTTGTAGGAAACTGGGATTCCTAGAACTTTTTATGTAACCACAACAAAAGATAATCATGTAAAATTACAAAAGTTTCTTCAGTAAGTGTTACTAAATATTGCTTAGTAAACGTACTAGTGATTTTTTAGGGAGTTTACCAAAAGAAACTCTTGTAAATTTACTAAATATTGTTTAGTGAAGTTACTAATGCTTGTTTAGGGAGTTTACTAAATAAGTTTTAGTAAATTTATCAGTGAATATGTTGTAAACGTACTATTCCTTTTTAGGGCGTTTTCTAAAATTTCTTTTGTAAATTTACTGAATATTGTGCTGTAAATTTACTAACGGTTTTTCAAGGGAGTTTCTCTAATTAGCTTTTGTAAATTTACTAAATATTTCTTAGTAAACTTACTAGCGATTTTTTAGGGAGTTTACTAAAGAATTTGTGGTAATTTTTCGAAAGATACTTTAGTAAACGTACTAAGGATTGTTTAGAGAGTTTTCCAAAGAATTCCTTGTAAGTTTACTAAATATTGTTCAGTAAACTTACTAACGTTTTTTTAGGCAGTTTCCTAAAGAATACTTTGTGGATTTTCTAATGATTTTTTAGTACACTTACAAAGGAATTTTTAGTACATTGACTAAGAATTTTTTTTGTAAATTTGCGAAGGATTTCATAGTACATTTACTATGAATTTTTTTAGTATTGCACCCAAAACTTTACATATACATTAGGAAAAAATTGTTGGTAACTTTATTAAAGTACCATCAGAAAAATTACCAATGATTTTTTAGTATTGTGTCTAAAACAGTTTTTGTATTCTCGCCAGAAAGTTTTTTGTAACCGTGCAAGAGATATTGCAGTAAAATCAAAATCCTTCGATCAAAATAAGTAATATGGCCTGACGTGTTTTTCAGTAATACCACAGCAATTGCCAGAAATATTTGTATGTTATGCATTAAAAAACTGACTGAAGCTTCACTGTAGATATTCAAATAGGTACAAAATCATTTCCACATTAAATGAGCATTATAACAACAGCAGTAAATAAGCAGATAAGCAGAAGCAGATCTTATGGTTTTTAGTTAAATTAAAAAAGCGAATAGAAACAATAATGAAAGTAAAGTATCATTACTGAGTTTATAAAATATGCCTAAATTTTTAAAAAATGTTATTGATACACTGTTAAAAATAAAGTGTGATGTTTCACCAAGAAAATGGTGAAAAGTCGCTGAAATTTAGCTGCAACCAAGATATTGGCGATAAGTTTTACCAGTTTATTGGTGCTTTCTCAAATACCATTATATTAGTGAAATGTTAAACAATGATTCAGGCTTTTTATAAATCCAATTTTCTGGTGAAAGGTTGAACCATAGATCAAGATTTTTTTTTAATCCAATTTTCTGATAAAAGGTTTAACTATAAATCAGGTTTTTTTTAAATCCAATTTTCTGGTAACAGTTTGAACCATAATTTAGTTTTTTTTTTAATCAAATTTTCTGGTAAACGGTAGGACCACGAATCAGGATTGTTTTTAAATCCAATTTTTTGGTGAAAGGTTAAATCATAATTCAAGGTTTTCTCTATTCCAATTTTTTGCTAAAAGTTTGAATCACGATTCAGGATTTTCTCTCATCTTTATGGGGAATGGTTACGCCGGATTGTAGCTCTCTTTTTTCCCCTCACTTTGGTTTTCAATTTATCATTTTATGGTGTAATAATAAACAAAATTTCAGATTATAAGAGATTATCTTGCAGTAGGAAAGCTTTTTTTTATTTTCATTAAACCGAAAATTATTTAAGTTTTAATTATTGATTCTAATGTCTTTGAAATATATTTAAAATACAAATGTAAACCATTTTGATCTAATTTAACAAAATAATTACATTTTTTTCCCCACAAATATTACCATTCTGTCCTTTCACATTTTGGAATATTTCTTCGCACTCAGTTACACTTACAGTCCATTTAGTGTTTGCTTATTCACAAAGAAAAAAAAAATAATAATAATTTTCTTTAGATTTAAATACATACCCTGTTTTTATTATTGTTTTAATTAAAAAGGCAGCTATAAGTAGCAGAATCCATTTAACCTCTAATATCAGCTAATACAAAAGTATTACTTTAAACTTTAAAGCTTTTTTTTTAAATACACAATGTATTTCTACAACATATTAAATACTTACTTTGAAGGGTTAATTTAATAACAGCAGTGTCGCCACCAAGCGACTAATTATTCTTACATATAAGTATTTTTTCAGTATTCCTAAATGATAATCTATGACGACGATTTATTTATTTTTTAACTATACACGTAAAAAAGAAAAATATTCATCATCAGCAGCCTTGCAATAGCTGAAAAAGAAATGGTTACAGACACTATTAAATAGCAACACATTTAAGTTGGTTTGCGGTATGCCGCTCCATTTATTGAAAATACAAATTATATAATCATTAAATTATATGTATAGTATGTCAGACTAATATTTACTGTAATATAATATCATTTTACATACAGTTTCTCTCATACAGTTTTAAGAGGGCGCTGCACCCTCTCTGACCATTCAGGTCATCAAATAAAAAGAATTCTTGAAGCTTAGTATGTTCTAAATCAGGATTTCAAGTCTGGTAAAATGGAATAGATCCAAGCATCAGGTTAAATTCTCCACCTGTTTTAAATGAAAGAGTAAATATTTTAAGACATAAAATATTTCTTGTGCAAACATAACAATAATCAAATTTCACACAGGGGAATTAATAAAAAAATTAAACAGTATATCAATTTAAATCTCTTTTACAAGGAAATCTTCAGCATTAAAAAAATCAATCAGTGTTCGAAATCATTGGTGGTCCGCTGGCCCAAGAACACCAAAAATTCATTTGAACCACTAATTTGAAAATTTAATGGTCAGCAGGAACAGTAACCACCCCCCATCCCCCCTTTCTCTAAAAGGTCATAGGTAAACTTAAATTTTCCCGTCTCGGAGAAAACGGCAACCTAACACAAATCACACAATTTTATTTATTTAAAAAAATAAATAAAACTGCATTAAACCTTAGTCAATTGAAATATTGGAATTACAATATCTAAATAATTTTATAGTTTTTCTTTATGTGCTGTTTATTTAATTTTTAGTTATAATTTTATATTTTATTAGGCTAAAAATTTTGGATAACTGCAAAGAAAGTTTGTAAGAAAAAGCTGCAAAATTCTCCATTTGTTAGGTAAAAGAAAAATATTGTGAAATTCTTAAATGTAAAAAAATATTGCAAAAAGCGTCAGTTGGTTGAGGGAAAAAATTCGTCAATCAATCGTGATTAACAAAAACTAATGCTTGCCATTTAGCTGCAATAGGGTGTTAACGATTTTAATCAACGATTAAATCATGATGAAATCAACTGATTTTTTTTGGAAAATTTGTTATTTTAATCAATGACTTTTTATGGTCTATTTGAATGGTATGTAGGGAAAAATCATTTATAGTATATTGGAATGATATTACACTATTTCAAGCTTATAGAAATTGATACACATCACTGAAATGTACAAAAAGATGCTTACTATAGAACATGATGAGCATAGCATTAATCGTTTATTTATGGGGGGAAACAAAAGGATTCGCTTATAGTACTGTATAAATAAACAATAATTGCTGGAAGTTCGTTATTTGTTGTGGTAAGAGTTTTTTTTTTTTTTAAATTTAACTAATTTATTTACTTCGTATGTATAAAATCTGTAAATCATATACAGGCTGAAAAAAATATGTATAAATTTCCGTTTATTGACTAAATATGTTGAAGGGGAATTTTCAACTGTGAAAATGCGTTTCTTAAATGAACTAATGTTTAGCATACTATTTGGTATATATTCAAATGTATAGATCATATATAGCGTTGCACAAAGGAATTCGGATATTTTTTCGATGACTGATAATAATTGCTGAACTTTAATTTTCAAATGTGTTACGTGTTTTCTAATTTGCTTACTTAGCCATCATATGTAACTTTATTAAAAGTTTTTTTTTTTTTTTTTTACATAATTCTGAATGTGTTGGAAAATTATAATCTGTCGTTGAAGCTTGATTATTTTACGTTCTTGTTTAAAAAAATATTTTTATTTTGTATGTGTGTATATATATACATATGGGCGAGTTGTAAAAAACAGGGTAGGTGGGTTAAACCGGGTAGCGCAGATCTCTCCTTCAGTTGCACTTCTGTCTATCAGCCAACACGAGAAATAACTTGTCGGTAACCATTATGGCATTTATAGCTGATTGAAACGTTACTGTGTGCGGTTTTTTTTTAGTGTGAAGGAATTAGTTTCAATTACTCTTAAAAAATTGTTTTATTTGATTCTAGATTTTACGCGTATAACCACCTTTTTTCAGCATATTAAATATTCCTGAGTACTATATCTAATTCTTTCCTTTCCTGATAATATTTTAAAATTTTTACTGATCTTTTGCTTATAGGATTAAGAGTAGTGACGCTATGTTTAAACTCTGTTATGTTGAAGTAATACCGGGTACTTAAGAGTGGGTCAGAACTGGTTATACCCGATTTTGTCCGACACTCATAGAATGTATTTTTAGTAAAGTTAATAAATTAGCATGGAATTTTAAATTGCATTCTTAATGCTGTTAAGTTATAATATAATTCTATCTAGTTATAATGAAAAAACTTTAATTTTGATTTTGTTTTATATTAAAAAGTGGGTCTAATTTTTAACTTACATTTATGAAATTAAATAATTTGCAATTATTAATGAACAAAATAATGGTACTAATTAAGGTATAATTTTATATTATGTTTATTACATTTTAATAAATAACTTTCTAATCTGAGGTGTAATAACTTGCGTTATGGGTCCACTTAAAATGCAAATATATTTCGTGACTTGTTTCTCTAAATAAAATAATCTGCCCAAATTGACAAATAATCCAAAAAATCCCAATCCTGTATAACTAGGCTATATAATCTATAACAGAATTTTTTTTATCAAATATTAAACAGGCAAAAAAAAACCCTCTTGACGAATGAAACTTTCCCCAGACTCATTTGCTGTATATAGTAGGAGTGGATGGATTACGAAAGAGGAAGATTTGGTTAAAAAATGTACAGATTTTTTCCAATCCTTGTCCTGAAAAGTCCGTTCTTTAAATCCTTAATAGGTGTCCAATTCATACAAAAGAATCCAGTTAATCTAGTAAGAGAAAGCAATGTATTTATATATGCTTCTTTCCTTACACAACGCATCGATTTCAACCCCTTGATGTGTCTTTCAAGCATCTCTAAGCTCATACTAAGAACAAAAGGTGAAAAAGTGGTTATTTTCCAACTCTGCGCGATCTATAACAATTTACCAAATTGGAAAATTATTTAAAACTGCATTTTCGAGAGCAGCAATTGTAAATACTGCAATCAGAAGGTTCGAGAAAACAGGGATTTTCCCCTACAACAATGTTTTTCCAGACCATGTTTTTGCTCCTTCGGAAGTGACAGAGAAACCCATGAAAGTCATCACAGGATAATGGAGCTCAACCTTCCGAACATAAACGAGTTGACAACATCCAGCAGCTTTCACGTCGAGCTGCTTCCAGATGCAGCAGTTAACATCACAATCACAGGCGTCATCACTCATTCAAAATGTTACATCAACAGAATACATTATTAAAATTATCCATTCGACATCTTCAGACTATGTAGCCCAGCAATCTGTATTTCCAATTTCGCCTAAAATGTTATTATCCCCTTCTAAGGAAGGCTTTAGAATTGAGAAAAGAAAGGGAAAAACTTATTTTGATTTCTTCTCCCTATAGATTACAGATCGAAGCAGATATTAAGGAGAAATAAGCCAAACAAACTGCAAGACGAAAAAAGAAGTTTCTTTAAAAGAAAAAAAGAAACCAAAAAAGATTGCGGACACATCTTCAAAAGAAGAGGATATTGAAACCTGTATGTTTTGCTATGAACTTTACTCAAATTCAAAATCCAAATACGATGTTTAAAATTCCACGATTAGGCACACGAAGCATGTAGTAATGCAGAAGAATATGATGACAAATTCATCTGTGATTTTTGAAGCTAAAAGAACTCGAAAACGTACAGTGTAAAGTAAGCAAGCCTATACTTCGTAGAAAATTTGCCAACGAATTATTTTTTTACACATGGAAGAATACATGTGCAATTTCGTTTTGTTAAAAATAATTAAAATGCATTTTTTACTATATTAAGCAAGATCTTTTTGACCAAAATGAGTTTCCAGTAGTTTTAAATGAATACCCAATTTTACCCAACCAGCGAGGTAAAACCAGATTTTTGCATACGTTTGAAAAAAGCTATTTTTTAATATAAATAATTATATATATATATATTGTTTGAAAAGAACGTTTTATTATAGCCAAGGATTCATTTTACATTAAAAACAGTGTTCAAAGTTTGTTTTCCCATTTCACAGCATTTGAGACTAACAACTTTTATGGTACCCGATTTTGCCCCACCTTCCCTACATATATTTAAAGGATGCTGTAGAAGAAAATAGCATGAAACATTTATTAGCTCCTTTCTACATCTGTTTCTACCAAAATTTTTGGTAACATGCCATTTATCTTTTAAAATAAGCAATTTTTCTATTCGCATACACTTTACGGTAGTTATCGCGATATATCACCAATATTAACACGTTGATATATTCCGATATTAAATTTACGATATTCTCCCCACCTAGCAGTTAAAGTTTTGAAAAAAAGATCAAAAAAGTTTTCCGAAAGCTTGTAGCAATTTATTCCAGGATGATATTTTAGAAGTATCGGCAAATATGTATATATATATGCTCTAAAAGTTAAAATCTTCTAACTGATGATGCAATTGATTTTTAAAAACATGAGTTTTAACTCTTTCAAATACATTAATGAGCGTAGGTCACTTCGTGCCTCACAAAGACTATATTTTTTCTACCATAAAACTAACTAAACGTCCGTATTTTAACACAATCTTTTTGGAGCAAATCAACAGGCGAGATTTACATTTACCTAAGAAAATTTCTTAACATTCGGACAAATATAAATAATTTTTACTAAATAAAATGTGCAAAAACTTCGACAAAATAAGCAAAAACCTGAGTTACATCGTGGTAAAAATCTTACCAGCCTTTTTCCCACAAAATATTAATATTTTTTCACTCGGGATACGAAAGCATTATGTTTTTACCATCTAAAAATTTCAAAGAGTATAGATGATAACGACAAACTTTAAGAATTTAAAATACTGGAAGAACCTTGTCCCTCCCCCACATCCCTTTCCAGGCATATTTCAAAATTACACATAAGACTCCAAAAATCAAATTATGCAGAATATTAATACCAAATAATAATAACAATACCAAAAAGCATATACTTTCAATTCTCTTTGAAATACTGCAATACATTTAAAAAAATAGAAAATTAATCTTTAAAAAAAATTCATTGTCCGAAGTCACTTTTCTGTTTTTCTGCGCATTTTACTGTACGACTCACATTACGTAGGGGAGACCGGGGGAATGGCGACACCTTAAGGGAATTTAAATTTTTTCACCTCGAAAAAAATGTTTATTTTTTAATAGTAAAAATTCTAAAGCTGAATCATGATCTTTAGTATCTATAAATTTAACCGTAATCATAACTGTAATGTAAGAATACATAAAAAAATATTTTTTAAACCTCTGCACAGTGGCGGGATTACCCAGGACACTGGGGTAATTCCGCCACTGTACCGGGGTAATGCCGCCACTCTTTAATGACCTAGTCCATGCATCAAATGGATACTAAGAAACACACAACATACTGAAAATAGTTAGAAAGCAAAGTAATTGAGCAGAATAATGGTTAACCTTACAATTTACTTCATATTGCAAAAGTCACTCTGCTGAATTGGCTCCACTATATTAAAATGAGGCCATTTCTCACCCGATTTGCATGGCGGCGGCATTACCCCGAGAGGACAATATGGCGGAAATCCCCAAGCAAAGCCGAAAGAAGAACCGAACTTGTTCAACACATTGCATCAAAATGTCGGCGAATGCATGTAGATTACGGGTCATATTATCTTAAATACCTAATGTTACAATAAAAGGTGCTTATCTCTACTCATTTGAAGCTCCAAAATAATAAGCAACTAGAGGAAAACTACATTTTTCACTAGAACAAACGAACGACGTACATCAAAGTCACTCTCACTTTAGGCACTGTTTATATTGTTGGCCGCTATAGTGCAGGCACATTCACTATCTCAAACTGCCCTTAGTTTTTAAACTAGGTGGGGTGGCGGCATTCCCCCGGTCTCCCCTATATATTATTTAAAAATACACACTTAATGTTATACAGTAGCTTTGGAATGATCGAGTATTGATTTGGCTCAGATGTAAATGGATTTAAGGGTGAAAAAAATTAGTTTGAAAAGAAAAAAAAACACCAAGATTTTGATATGAAAATAAAATCTATATCTATCAATATTATAAAAAACAAATATATCTGCGCGTAACACTGATGTCATTTTGCAAATGGCAGCACTTTGAAATCTGGAATGAAATTTAGGTTTTGCAATTTCCGTGTTCAGCTTGTCGTCAGCTTAAAATTCCGAGTAAAATGAGAACTCCATTTAATATTTTTGTTGAACATTGTCACAATTCTATTTCAAAGACCCGTGATCGGGGGATGTAACTCACAATTATGTGGGTGGGAAACTGGAAATTGTTTTAATCCCTTCCGTTTAGGTCTAAAATGAAAGTACCAAGTTTTATCCCACGTACTAGGTGAACATTAGAAAATATGTACATATTTATAGTCGAAAAACTTTTTTTAAATTATCTTAACAATATCTCAGAACAATTAATGCTTCCAAAAACATTGTCAATACAAATGTTGTAGAATTTGAAATTCTGAATAAAATGAGTACCCATATTAATATTTTTGCTGAACATTAAGGTCGCAATTCTATTTCTAAATTTTGCCTTAACCACTAATCAGGAGAGAGACAGAGTTATCAATCCACCCTGCCTCCGTTTATTACAAACATGTATTTTCTTTAAGTTGTTGAGGCCCTTGAGATGTTTCTGTAAATATGTTAATGCTTTATTTTGTATATTTTGAGGATTATAATTTAGTAGTTATCGAGAAAGAGGTACATAATTGACAGCCGTTTTACATGCCATTTCTCAACTGATATCGTCAACCTTAAACCTTAGTTTAAAAAAACGTAAAGCTAACTTTAAGCTAACTAATAATACTTTTTTTCAATATTCCGAAGGTTTTAAAATTTTATGAATTTAACTTAAGATGCTTGTATACTAGTCGAATATAATTTTTATTAAAACCATCTTAGTCCTTTTCGTAAAATATCGAAGTTTAAAATTGTGCTATTGGTTGACCTATTCCTCTAGCGACAAGAATCCTGCACACTCATTTGTTCCCTAGCTCCTCCCCACTATTTTCGACCTCCTTAAATGTGATGCATACGCACTGTTATTCACTATATATGTCAAATTAAATACGACGCATAATTCAAATACAATATCAGAGATCATAAACAATATTTCCCATCATTTACAAATCATTTTTGAAATATGCTAAAAATCATGAAATAGTGCACTTTTTAAGTTATCTATTTGTTCGTAGCGGCAAAGCCGCACCTAGTAGGGCGGGAAAACTTAGTACGTTTATTTCTGAACTATGTTGAAGGGATTAAAACAATTTCCAGCTTTTCCGTATTTAATTCCGAATTCGGCCTTTTTTTTTTTCATTTCCTACCACTGGGCTATATTCCGTAATCAAGAGTTTAAGCCATAACTCTGAAAATATCCAAAATAAAGCCTAAAATAATTACAAAATCCTCAATAAATTAATATATATATATAAATTAGAAACAGGGTGAACTGATAACCTCGTCTCTTCTGGCTTCAATCACTTGATTAACGAATTAGGCAAAACTTTGCATTATAATTGTAAAAATTCAACAAAAATATTAAGTACACATTTCAATCAGAATTTTAACCTCTACAACATCTGTATTGACAATGTTTTTGATAGAGTTAGTTTTTTTTAGATATTGTTATGGTAATTAATAAAAATGTGTTTTTTGACTATAAATCTGTACATATATATCTTCAACCACTCACCTAGTAAGAGGGGGAAAACTTAGTACATTCATTCTAGACTTTAAGTAAAAGGATTAAAACAATTTCCAGTTTTCCCCTAATTAATTCCAAATGCGGCCCTTTTTTCCTCCCCTACCACTGGTCTATAAAGAGTTTTAAAGACTTTAAAATTCTATGTGCTCTAAGTTTTTTTTTTTTTTTTTTTTTTTTGCGGGGGGGGGGGGGGGGATGCCAATTTCGAGTGGGAAGAAAAATCTTGATTATTTATTGTGACAATAAAATGACACAGAAGTTTTTTTTTTTTTTTTTTTTTTTTTTTTTTTTAATTTAAGCAGTTTTAAAGAGTTTTGAAACTTTAAGTATTATTACTGTGAGATGTGAAGAAAACGGGGAAACGAAATTTTGAAGGTGAAATTCAGATAAAATTTTAATGAAATGGATATGATGGAATGAAAAGTTAATGAAATTTAGGACCGATTATTTTTTCACTTAAAGTAACAAATACAGTAGAGCAATTTTTTTTTTTAACCTTTAACTGATGTCAAAGAAATTGTCACATAACTAGTGTGAAGCGGTCTGTGAGACCGCTCCAACGAAAGATGAATAAAAGCCGCGATAAATTCATAGGATGTTGTTTTTGTACTAAACTTTTTGCACAGGAGTGTTATAATTAAAATTCACCTATTCAAAAGTTTCTGGTGTTAGTACTAAAGTGAAACAAAATTTCAGTAGTGTTTGTAATAAACTGAAATTTGCAAGTTAAACTATGAAAATTGAAAAAAAGCACTAGTCTGTGAGACCGGTAACATCAGTTAAAGAATATAAAAAAAAGTTTTAAACAGTTTAAACTTTGGTATTGTGGAGAAGGGAGTAAAAAGGGGAGGTGAAATTTCAGAAGAAAGGTTAGCAATGGCGGTTTTATCTTTATTTTTTAAATCAGAAATGAAAAGAAATGCAGAAGAGTTCCACCCCCCGATTAAGAAATAATATGACAGTAAAGCACTTTAAAGGGCTTTTAAAAATTTTTGTATGAAAATAAGCACGTTCAAGCACAAAAAAAACCTTTTGAAAAATGCAAGTACTTTTAAGGACCGTACGAATCCTGATATATTAAAAATTTCCCGACTACAGAGTAGTCCTGCACGGGTCAAGTTGCACCAGACACAAAACCGAATATTATACTTAAGTCAACCCGCAACTCGACCCGAACCCTCCAAAAATATTTCCTCGATCCGCAACCTGGCCAGAATCAGCCAAAATAATTTCCGGCAACCTGAAACTCAACCCAGGCCTATTTCAACACGAACCCGAAATAAAAGGAAAGGAAATCCTGTTTTATTGATATTATGAAATGTAATCTACAATTACATCTCTAATAAGAATGTTTTATGTAGGCAAATGGACAAATGTATATACTTTAATATTCAAACATATGTGGGTATCATGCCCACAAGTACTTGAAGTGAGGACAGCTTGTTAAAAAGCGCCATCGATATTCACCATCATGGTTGATCTCAATGGCGCTTGCTGACAAGTTGTCCACAACAACGCTCACAATCACATAACACACCTAAGTGATGTAGGATAGGTGGGGGCTAAAGTTACGCACTTATTAATTTTGATTTTTAACGAGCACATTGATCTAAACTTATGTGACGACTGATTAAAATGTTGTATTAAAACCTTAGGCACGTTCCACTATCAAACGACCACTATCAAACGACATTCTGTCAAATTATAATTCCGTGAGAAATTGTAATTAAAAAAAAAAACATTGCTCTGCGTATCTTTGCCCTACTCGTTGGGCTAAAAGTATGCAGTGATGAGGCAAAAGATTCGCAGTGCGCATTTTTTCCCCCCATTACGGCCGGATTTTGCCCCTATTTTCACTAAAATGAATGAGTAATGTAAAAGCATTAGTAAATTTTGATAATATTTAAACTGAAAATTCTAAACTAGACCATGAAAAGAACAGCGGTCTGCGAGATCACAAATAGCAGTTAACCTCCAACTGTTGTGACAAAAATCGTTTCATAAATACTGTAAGTGGTCTCCGAGACCGCTTAATCGTTGATTGAATAAAATGGTTGACTGACTCATAAGAGGCGGTTTCTGCGCTAAACTTTATGCAAAGGGCTATTATAGTAAAATTTCCCGCATTCAGAAGTCTTCAGCTATACTTCTAATTTACCAAACGAATCAAAATTAAACTAACATAACTACTTAAATTGAAAATTACAAGTTAAACTGTGAAAACTGAATATTGCAGCAATCGGCGAGACCGTTAACAGGAGTTAAGGATTAAGGTTTAAAACAAAAGCGATTCATGAAACAATATTGATTTTTAAAAGTAGGTAGGTAGATACCAACGTTCTATATTTAAAAAAACTAGAAAAAGGAAAATGTAGTTTACTAACTTATATTAGTTAAGCAGCTATTATATTTTATATAATATAAATTTAGAAATTGTGAAAAGCTTTGCATCTAGCTAAAATGATAGGGCAAAGTCCCATATCTTAAACATGTTCGTATCTTTGTCCCAAGAAGGATGCGTACTTTTACCCTATTCTGCAGTATTTTGCTTAACCGGCTACCTATAAGTATAAACAAATGAGATCGAGGTAAACTACGGCATTTAGAAGCTAAAAATATTTCGATCTCCACTAAAATTTTGGATTTGTAAAAATTCCAGGTACTATCAGCTAAAAAATAAAGTGAAATTTAAAAAATATTAGACCAAAATTCGGAATTTAAACTTACCTCATTTTCTTAGCACAAATTGCTACTTTTAATCAAAGGTTTAAACAAATGACTAGTACACTTGAAACAAAACTGCCACCTATTGGTCATGAGAGCCGAAATGTTGCTTCATATGAAATCAGCCGGTGCGTATTTTTGCCCCGCTCATATCTTTACTCCTACCTACCCTATATCTCTCTTTGCATGAGAAAGTAAAAACTCGGCATTTTATCGCTCAAACTCACGTAAAATTAAAATGCAGTTGTTTATATTTAGGTTTTTTCCAAGTCTAAGATTTTCACAAAAAGTTTGAGCAGAACAATTTTTCAGATAAAATAAATACATATTTCAATATGAATGAGCTATTATTAAATTTACTCCTTAACCTTTAACTGATGTCACAGAAATTGTCACAACTAGTGTGAAGTCAATTAGTGTGAAGTTGTCTGTGAGACCGCTTTATCGAAAGATGAATAAAAGGCACGATTAACTCATAGGATGGTGTTTTTGTACTGAACATTTTGTACAGGACTCTTATAATTAAAATTTACCTATTCAAAAGTGTCTGGTGATAGTACTAAAGTTCACAACGGAACAAAATTTCGGTAGTGTTTGTAGTTAAACTGAAAATTGCAAGTACATAAATAATTGCAAAACTATAAAAATTAAAAAAAAAAGCTGTGGTCTGAGAGGCCGGTAACATGAGTTAAAAGTTAAGAAAAAAATACATATATAAGAAATGTGATAAATTCTTTTTATTTAAGGCACAGTTAAGAACCATTTATCCTTCTCTAGGAATAGAAAAATTTTACCAACATTTCATTTTTCATATACACGCAAACATATGTATAATATTTCTGATAGTTTTAAAACACATACCCATGATATGTGTGTATGGATAGAAAAGTGCCCAATATTCAGAGTTAAGGCTCGTTTACACGGAGCTAGTTTACTAGCTACAAGCCGACGAGAAAAGAAGCGAGCGAGTCAGCTAGCGAGATAGTGGTCGTTTACACACGAACTTGTTTACTCGCTCAGTAGCCAACTCGCTATTGCATCACTTGCTGCGTTCTAAAGCTTTCTTTTATGTTTTTTTTTTCTGTAAACAGAGTTTGTTTTTATATTAAGTGCAGAGTTTTCCTGCTTTTTTTTCTTTTGTGTGTGTGTTCGTGGGAAAATGAAGTGGAACGCAAATGATATTGCTAATTTTTTAAATGTATACCAAGAGTACACTGTGTTATGGAACATAAAACACACAGATTACTGCAATACGAAATTAAAAGATGAAATTTGAATTTTATATTCTAATGCTCATTTATAAAATTTCATTAATTTTTAAGGTTTTAAGACCCGTGTCCATTATTATAACGCTTCATTTGTCTATTTTCAGTAATGGACACCCCATGAAATCTCTGTTAACTAGTTTGTTGTGGCCATCACAAAACTTCCTTCTATATAAATCATATCAATTAAATCATTTAAATAGTACAAGAAATTACATCAATTTAGCACCATTTCATATCTGAATTTGAAGTTTGATGAAAATTCGTGCATTACTTCTTGAGATAGAGCTGTAGGGGAAATTCTGAAAAATGCAGCATAGCAGCGCCACCTGTTGGGCGATTTACACCAAAAACTAATCAGCACCAATTTATATTAGGGACTACTTGAATATAAATTTCTATTAAATTCCGTGCATTAGTTCTTGAGATAGAGCGCCCACAAAATTTGTGTCACATACAGACACACAGACAGACATTTTGTAAAAACATGTTTTTCGGAATCCCTGAGATCTAAAACGTGTAAATCCGTCGAAAACCGAAAGTCGAAAATTTTTACGAATCCAATACTTTCTTCTTGTAAAGATAGAAGAAAGTAAAAATGCAATTTCAATGATGCTTAATAGGGCATAAAATCTTTTAACTGAAAATCTAATTAATCACATTTAATTTTTGAATTGCTCTTATTGGAATATTAACTGTGAAAAATAGTGGAAAATATACGAATCTACGCACTGATACAAAACTTTTTTTTCAGATTTTTTTTTTTTCCAATTATTGTCCTTTAAATACCCTGTACAGTCTCAATAATTTGATAACTGCCCCGACATTAGTATTTTAAAATATCTACCTAAAATAATTATAACATTCACCTTGTGATAATTATGGTAGTTATTTCAAACAGTGAACAATTCTCAAAAATATTTTATTTATTGGTATCCTATTTGTTAATTTTGTTCGAAAAAATCTATTTTGTTTCATTCACGCCGGCACGAACTACTGCAGTTGACATTGTTTACATATGCAGAACCACGAAACCACTGAATACTCGCAGCGATTTCACTAGCAACGCCGTTTACACACAGCTAGTTTACTAGCCAGATAGCTAACACGCCAGCGAGTAGCGAGAAAAGTAGCCGAGCTTTCAACTTTTTTCCCACTCGCTGAGCTGCCAGATAGTTCGCTAGCGAACGTGTTTACACGGGGCGAGTTTACTAGCAACTAGTGAATTCGCCGGCTTGTAGCTAGTAAACTCGCTCCGTGTAAACGACGCTTTAGAAGCATAGGAGAGAGTATGGAGGAATGGGACACATTTTACAAAAATAAGAAAATGAACTTGGTTTGACACAAAAACAATATTTCAGTTTACAGAATACAAAATGAAACACTTTCTAATGTCCCTGAACAATATAGAAACATAATTTTCAGAAACAATTTTATAATTAAAGAAATTGCAAGTTTCAAAATTTGTCCCATGCTTAAAGGCTTAGTTTATATTATGGATAATATACAGTATAATGTTCCATAAATAGGGAAACTATTACATCTATGCATAAACAAGTCATTAATATTCAGAAAGCATAAAAAATATATGACGCAAAATCACTTCTGATCTTGAAATAATCTTTTACTTTATACAATTGAAATCTTATGCAACTTTTTTCAACTGGAGATTGGGCTACCATTGCTTCATCTAGTGTGCGATTGATGAAATGTCTAGAATGATCATATTCAAAAATTTTTATTACTACCAAAACAAAAACAAATTTTGCAGGAAATTTTGCAGGAAAGTAAAAGAATATATAAAATTTATTAAGTTAAACCAGCCCTTTGCATGTTCGCCAACATAAATGAAAAATAGTGGAACTTCGAAGGATCACTTTTTGCTTCCTAATTGGTTTGATTAAGAGTATCAACAATAACACAGATTATAAAAAACATGTAAGCGTGAGGGGGGGGGGGGTGTTATGAAGAAAATTTTTAAAGTAAAATTTTTATTGTATAATTTTTTTTTATAAACAAACTTTCAATTTTATCCATTGCTGGCACATCTGCCCAATACCTAGATTTTTAACCTGAAAAAAAAAATATTTTGGACATTTTTTTTGAAAAATCAGTCAACCCGAACCTGACACACAAGATTCAAAACCCAAACCGACCCGATCCGAACCAAAAAAGTAAGGTAAACCCGACCCGATGCCGGAATCTAATACAATAAATACCGATTACACGGCACGACTCTAATATTAAGAAAGATAATTTTGGTATACATTTTAAGTATTCTGCAGAAGAATAGTGGAATATTTAGCCTTCATTATCAGTCAAAGGGGGTGGGGGGGTGCTATTCATTGCATCACTAATTAGAAATAAAATATTTAATCTGCTAACCATATTGCAATAAAATATTATTTATTACATAAAACATTGGAAATTGCACGCATGCAGTAAACACTGATGTAAAGAATAGTCATTTGACGGAACGATAAATATTTAACAATAAAATAATAGGATGATATCGCATTAATACCTGCTAAAATCATGTTACATTATAATTCGAAATCAAACGGTCTTACTGTGTAGTTCATTTTTACTTATTAGGAATCAAGGAGAATGGAAATATAACAAAATTTAACTCATAAAGATGAAATATTTACTTACATCCTAATTTGAAATCATAATCAAGATGGATACCTTGAACACCTCTGTGGTTGCGTGAATAGTCATTACGTCATCATTGAAGTCCTTTCTCATTGGCTGACATGGGAGACTAAGATATTTCATGTATTTCTACTATGCGAGTGGTAAATATTATACCCGGTTACAGATAAAATTCTAGTAAACATGCAGATTTCTGTAGTTTTACAAAAACTAGTTTTGTAGGATTACAGATTTTTTTTTACAGTGTATGGTAAAACTCTAAATTATGCATACAGAGAGCAATTTTGGAACAAAATAGAATCATAACACACCTACTTCTAAATTAAAACTTAAATATACACAAAAACTTGTTTAAAATTTAATTTTAGCACAAAATATTAAAAAAAATAGAAGACCTTCAAAGTTTTTTTCAAGTTTTTCAATTTCAAAAAATTAAATAACCAAAATATGTAATTTTTTTTTTAGCTTTAGCATGTAGACGATAAATAAATGCATATTTGGTTAATTTTTTAAAGCTGTAGCTTACATAGTTTGAATAAAAGTATGCAATTGTACAGTTTAAGTAATTGCACAGTTAAAAAAAATAACTGTCATGAAACTCCAAATTTACTAATCTAAAAAAAATGCGTTTTAAAGTTACAATACCTACGTACCTTCCATTGTACTCACCGTCTATAAATGATTAAAACTCAAGAAATAATGCAGATTTTTGCATGGGTATTTTTGCATATTGTTCAGAAATTAAAGAAAAAATTAGAATAAAAAAAACAGAAGACTGATTTTTTTAAAGGTCCTGTGCCCTCTTAACCCTCTCGCTGCGCAACCCGAGCTTTCCTCGAATAACGTCAAAGTAGCAAAATTTGCGCAAATCGAGATTTCCGTGGGGATGTATTTTTTCCGTTTAATTAACTCTCCTTGATTGTTCCCAGCAGTAAATTTTGCCTAGCATTTTTCCGATAAAATTATTCAAAACTTTCTGTTTTGAAAAACCGTTGATAAAAGTTTAAAAATTCTGTAAAAGACGCTCTTTCTGACAAACGTTTTTTAATGATCTAATTCTATATTGAAAAAATAAATCTTTTACAAAAATTATTTGCATACTTTAACTCTAAAATATATGTAGATTTGTAATATGTAATAAAATAATTGCGCAATTTTTTAACCCATTTTGATAAAACAATTATCCAACGAGAGGGTTAAGTTCTAAAAATATTAAAATATTGTATTGACATTCAGAAGCACACCTGACCGCATATTTCTAGCGTATCCGAAAGAGAGTAAAAATCTCTATTTTAAAATTCCCTCTTTATATATAAAATCCAAACCGAGTTAAATAAAAGAGAGTAAAAATAAGAGCAAGATTGATTATCTTCATAAACTATTATCCAAAAACACACAGGCAGACAATTATGAAACATACCGAAGAATTATTCGTTTAGAGAACAAAATGTTTTGCCGTTATTCAATATGCCAAAACTATATATAACTAAATATAACAAAATGCCGTTATTCAATAACAGAAATACAATTCTATAGGCACCAAATCTTAAAAAATTAATCTTTTCCAATGAAAATGGAAAATAAAAACCTAGTGATCTTCATTTAGCCAACTAATCATTAGACTTCATTAAAAATTCCTTCATAAATATTATTCATATTTTTTGTAAAACCTTTGAAAAATTAATAATAATTTCTAGTGATTTTATACATTTCAAGCAATCAAATTTATATATATATATATATATATATAATTCTATAACCAAGCTCTATTCATGGCATTGATCCAACAATTAATACTGCGGACCTAAAAACTGGCCTTTTTTCAATGACTACACATTTACTCTAAAGCGAATAAACAAATATATATTAGAAATATGTAAGTCGAATTCGCTTTGTTATTTTGATCTTATGCAAGTGTGTTGTATTCAGGTGTAAATCATACACATAATTTGCCATAAACAGCAAAAAGTCGCCAAAAGATTTCATTAAAAGTGTATGTCACGTTCTTTCTTTTACCCGATTCACTTTTTAACTGCTGACATTTCCAAAGCTAAAAACTGCCGAGGAAGTCACTTAATGTGGTATAAACAAACTCTTCATCCATTACTAATGCTAATAAAAAGTTTTGAATTAGCATCAATTTATTTTATAGATGTAAAAATTTGAAGAAAACTATATTTTAAAATTAAGAGTTAGTCTATTAGGGTGCTCGGCCCACTACGAGCTACGCTTGCCAACCCCCGTTCAGACACCGCAGTCTCTAAAAGCATGCTAGTTTGATCGTCTTTAAAAAGATTTTGGAAGATTGAATTATAATTTTAAAAACAGTGGCGATCTCCCTATAAACGGGTTTCTATTCATTTTTCTTTGAATGGGGAATTTTAAGGAAAAATCAGCTGCTGTTAAAAGATACAATGGCTGTTTTCGTCTTTGATTAAATAAAATCAGTTAAACATTTCAAAATAAGCTAATATATAAAATATATATGCTTCAAAATAAGCAAATCATCAAAATGCAAATAAATTTTACAAATACCAGTGCCTTCTTTTGGCGGAAACGACACAGAAGGTTAACAAATCTTAACTAAACCATTTAAGCAATTTCTTTATTTTCTGCTTCACAGATTTTTCTCTTTCAAATCATATTTTTTGTTGATGACACTTCATTTTCAGCTTGTAATCTTTTTTATTTTTATTATTAAATTACTAAATAGTCGCTCGAAAGCAGTCTAAACGCATTCAATAAAATTAATATTAATCTTATTAATATAATATCAAAATATCAAATTAATGTCTCGAGCAAATTTTTAAATTTAAACTATTTTGCAATATTACTCTTTGTTCATTTTACATAATAAGTGTAATGTGACGTAAATGTGACGCAATTTCTCCTATTTAAGACTTCTAACGCATGTTAAAATTCACGTGTAAATATAGTTTTTATGAAGTAGTTTTCAATAAGTTCCTGCTTTTCACACGTAATTATTTAATTCTAATTTGAATTTTTTTTCTTTTAATAATAGTCACGTGTAAATAAATTTTTAATTTGAAGCAAAGATTATTGTTTGCGCTTGTTATACAGTTGGCAACAGTTTAAATGAATACCATTTTCTAAAATAAGTAAAAAATATCTCTCAAAATGCTGAAAATTTAAATTTAAAATAGAAATAAAACCTCGAAAAATGAGTCAAATTAAAAACGTAAAGGCAGTCTGCACACCGGGTAATTCTAACGTATAAAATGATCTAAAAATGAATTAATTCCCTTGTAAAGTTTTTGCTCTTATAAAAGTTTTTTAATGGAACGATTTTCTCCAACTTTAGCATTAAATATCACTTAAAATAATTATTCAATTTGAAAACTGTCTGCATCAGCGTGTTTATCAAACATTTCTCTATAACATCGCCGATTTTCATATTTTTGTATGCAATATATATATATATTAACGGAGAAAGACCTCCGGTCGCAAAAAAATCAAAACCGGCGGCGGCGGTGACAGCGTAAGTTACTTTTTTTTAGAATAGAGAGATACGAATTTGAATTTATAATGCAAAAATATGTGTTTAGGAAGTATTTTTTTAAGTGACCCAATTTTGCTTTAACTACAGATAAGTAAAAAATAAGATCAAGGCTGGTTAAATTGATAAATTATTCTTTAGAAACACACACATAAACAAATTTGACGTGCACAGTAAATATATTCTTAAAAAAAAAAAAAAAAAAAAAAAAAAAATGTTTGAAACGTTATTTAGAAGGACAGTTTTCTAGGTCTTAACCGGTTCGGAACCAGGATGTTTTAAACGAATTTTATAAGGTTGGCACAACTTTCTTGTAACGGTTAGATTTATTGATCACGCAAATGCCTTAATTAAAGAAGGTAAATAATAATTTTCTTTTTTACCGGTAACAAAAACAAGTGCAGTGTGCAATTTTTGAAAATGCATATGTACACTCATGATCTCAAAGTGGTTAATGTGTTGAAAAATTAATCTTTTTTTAATTTAAATGAAAAAATAATTCTCATTTAGCCAACTAATTAGTAAACCTCATTCAAAAATTGCTTAACTATTGTGATAAATATTAAATGTAATTTTTTTCGAACCTTTTGAGATTTTTTAATATTTTTCAGTGATTTTACACATTTTAAGCAATCAAGTTTTTATATGTATGTTGTATGTATTTAAGTATTGCGCGGCAGCGCAATACTTATTTATTTCCAGTGTCACTTCTCAATGTTAATTTAACATGGAAAAGCCTATGGAGATGATAACTTTTTCATGTTTTCTTCCCACCTTTTTGTCCCTGATGCCACTCATTTTTTATTCTTTACTAATTCTAATGATATTATAAATTTAAAGTGTAAAAACGTTTGCCTGACGCCAGGGTCAAAACGAATGGTAAAATGCATTTGCATATCGGTGAATTATAACAGAGAGAGAGAAACATGGGCCAATTTTTGTTTACATTTTTCAAATATTTTTCTTAATAATTCCAATTTTCGCTTTTTTCTTTGACAATCAATGGACATTTTTTCATAGAAAATGTAAAACGTTTACTTCATTGTTGCAAAATTTCAAAAGCCGTAATAATAATTTATTTCTTTTTAGGTGAAAGATTTTCACGTGAAATATTAAATTGAGCTAGTTTTTTTTTTCAAAAATTAAAAAGGTGAATATGGCGTCATAGTGGAAATAAAAAGGATATTTAAGTTTTTGCTTTGGTCACGTTTATATTTTAGTAAAAAGTTTCTAATGGATAGCTATTTTTACGCAGGTAGTGAACTTAGTGGGGAATTACATAACTTAAATTTTAAAATGTATTTTTTTTTCTAGATGAGAACTATTTATACCCTAAGTTAAACTTAGGTAATAATTTTCTGATGTGTTTACATCACCCCTTGGGAGAGATTAAGGTTTAAAAATTTAAGTAAAACTTTTATTTTTTACTGTATCACAGCTATAATATTGTTAAATATTAGCAGTAAGGATTCAACACAATTTACATTTACATTCATAGCGTTCCTGAGTGGGAAATAGGGTATCTAAATTTAAGTGAAGTTAATTTTTTATGATTTGATTATAGATTTTTTATGTTCAGATTGGAAGTTTTTGTCCAAACTACCGCAACTTGCTTTACTACAGTGGTGAAACATTTTGAATTACACATTGGTAAACTGCATCCCACATTGTGATGCAATACCGCATACATCAAAGCCTGATGATGATACTCTCTATTAATTTTGAAATGAGTTCGTCTGAGTGCAGTAGTTATTGAAAAACTTGACCATATTAAACAAAAACATAATTTGAAGAACAAATTAAAAAAACAAAATTTATTTCCTACATTGTTTAAGCCCGAGAAGGGACAGATATTAAGTCATTTCATTCAATTAGTTCTAAATTTAACGTTAAATTTTTGTAACAAATTAGTTAAGCCAATTGAAGATTAAAAAATAAAAATAAAATTCATACAATATGATAGTTAAAACACCCTAAAAAATAGATTCCGTTCAAATGAAATCGAAATAAATCTTGGACTTCTTCCATTTGTAATTGAAAGTATTTGTATTGCAGATTTTGTATTATGTTTATGACAATTGTGCATAAAATGATAAGATGCATGCAAAATACAAAACTTAAAAAAATGTCTAAGATTTATTTCGATTTCATTTGAACGGAATCTATTTTTTTAGGGTGTTTTAAGTATCATATTGTATGAATTTTATTTTTATTTTCTAATCTTCAATTGGCTTAACTAATTTGCTAAAAAAAAATAACATTAAATGTAGAACTAATTGAATGAAATGACTTAATATCTGTCCCTTCTCGGGCTTAAACAATGTAGGAAATAAATTTTGTTTTTTTAATTTGTTCTTCAAATTATGTTTTTCTTTAATTGTATGTATGCTAAAGCCAAGCTCTAATTAAAGCACTGATCCAAAAATAAATACTGTGGACATAAAAACTGCTTTTTTCCCCAATGATTTGCACATTTCCTGTAAAACGGAGAAAGAAAGTCATCACACTAGAAATATATAAGCCACATTACCTGCGTTATTTCGATCTCATACAAGTATTTTGTATTCAGGTGTAATCATACGAATAATTTGCAAATCATACAATAACATTTCTTGTAAACTGTGAAATCCCGTGTTAAAGTCGCCAAAAGACTCCATTAAAAGTGCATGACACGTGTTTCGTTTTACCAGATTCATTTTTACCTGCTGACATTTCAGAAACTAAAAACTTTCGAGGCAGTAACTTAATTTGGTGTAAACAAACTCAACATTTGGGCATCCATTATTAATGCTATTAAATACTTTTCAATTACCATTAATTTATTTTATAGATGTAAAGATTCGACGAAGGCAATGTTTTAAAATTAAGAGTTAGTTCTCCGATGTTAATTTTAATTTCTCTATGAAAGACGTATTTGGAAAATTTATTTTTAATCTATAAGAATCTAAATTTCTAATGCAAAAATTTGTTTTTAGGAAGTACTTTTCTAAGTGACTCAATTATATTTCAACTACAGATAAGTAAAAAATAAGAGCAAGGTTGGTTAAATTGATAAATTATTCTTTAAAAACACACAGATAAACAAATTTGACACGCACAGTAAATATATTCTTTAAAAAAAAAACTAAATGTTTGATACGTTATTCAGAAGGACAGTTTTCTAGGTTTTAACCGGTTCGGAACCAAGATGTTTTACATGAATTTTATACGGTTGGCACCACTTTCTTGTAACAGTTAACTTTATTGATCACGCAAATGCCTTAGTTAAAGAAGGTAAATAATAATTTTCTTTTTAACCGGTAACAAAAACATGTGCAGTGCGCAATTTTTGAAAATGCATATGTACATTCATGATCCCAAAGTGGTTAATGTGTTTAAAAATTAATCTTTTTTAATTTAAATGAAAAAATAAACTAGTAATTCTCATTTAGCCAACTAATTAGTAAACCTCATTCAAAAATTGCTTAACTATTGTGATAAATATTAAAGATAATTTTTTTCGAACCTTTTAAAATTTTTAAATATTTTGCAGGGAATTTACACATTTCAAGCAATCAAGTTTTTATGTGTATGTTGTATATATTGTATGTATGCTAAAGCCAAGCTCTAATTAAAGCACTGATCTAAAAATAAATATTGTGGACATAAAAACTGTTTTATTTCCAACGATTTGCACATTTCCTGTAAAACGGAGAAACAAAGTCATCACACTAGAAATATATAATCCACATTAGCTGGGTTATTTCTATCTCATACATATGTTTTGTATTCAGGTGTAATCATGCGCATAATTTGCAAATCATACAATAACATTTCTCGTAAACTGTAAGATCCCGTGTTAAAGTCGCCAAAAGATTCCTTTAAAAGTGCATATCACGTGTTTCGTTTTATCAGATTCCTTTTTAACCTGCTGACATTTCAGAAACTAAAAACTTTCGAGGCAGAAACTTAATTTGGTGCAAACAAACTCAACATTTCGGCATCCATTATTAATGTTATTAAATACTTTTGAATTTACATTAATTTATTTTATAGATGTAAAAATTCGATGAAGGCAATGTTTTAAAATTAAGAGTTAGTTCTCCGATGTTAATTTTAATTTCTCTATGAAAGACGTACTTGGAAAATTTATTTTTAATCTATACGAATCTAAATTTCTAATGCAAAAATTTGTTTTTAGGAAGTACTTGTATAAATGACTCAATTATATTTTAACTACAGATAAGTAAAACATAAGAGCTAGGTTGGTTAAATTGATAAATTATTCTTTAAAAACACACATATAAACAAATTTGACACACACAGTAAATATATTCTTAAAAAAAAAAAAAAAAAAAAAAAAAAAAACTAAATGTTTGATACGTTATTCAGAAGGACAGTTTGATGTCTTACATGAATTTTATACGGTTGGCACCACTTTCTTGTAACGGTTAACTTTATTGATCACGCAAATGCCTTAATTAAAGAAGGTAAATAATGATTTTCTTTCTCACCGGTAACAAAAACTAGTGCAGTGAGCAAATTTTTGAAAATGCATATGTACACTCATGATCCCAAAGTGGTTAATGTGTTGAAAAATTAATCTTTTTTTAATTTAAATGAAAAATAAACTAGTAATTCTCATTTAGCCAATTAATTAGTAAACCTCATTCAAAAACTGCTTAACTATTGTGATAAATATTAAATATAATTCTTTTCGAACCTTGTAAGATTTTTTAATATTTTTCAGTGATTTTACACATTTTAAGCAATCAAGTTTTTATATGTATGTTGTATGTATTGTATGTATGCTAAAGCCAAGCTCTGAGTATAGCACTGATCCAAAAATAGATACTGTGGACATAAAAACTGTTCTTTTCTAACGATTTGCACATTTCCTGTAAAACGGAGAAACAAAGTCATCACACTGGAAATATATAATCCATATTAGCTGGGTTATTTCGATCTCATACAAGTGTTTTGTATTCATGTGTAGTCATGCGCAAAATTTGCAAAACATAAAATAACATTTCTCGTAAACTGCAAATTAAATTTCATTCAAGTGTACCTCACGTTTTTTCTTTTACCCGATTATCTTTTTAACTGCTGACATTTACAAAGCTAAAAATTGCCGAAGTAGTAACTTAATTTGGTGTAAACAAACTCTAAATTTTTGCATCCGTTATTAACGCTAATAAAAACTTCTGAATTAATGTTAATTTATTTAATAGATGTAAAAATTCGAAGAAGGCAATATTATAAAATTAAGTGCTAGTTCTCCGACGATAATTTCAATTTCTGTATGAAAGACGTATTTGGAAAATTTATTTTTAATCTATACGAATTTAAATTTCTAATGCAAAAATTTGTTTTTAGGAAGTACTTTTCTAAGTGACTCAATTATATTTCAACTACAGATAAATAAAAAATAAGAGCAAGGTTTGTTAAATTGATAAATTAGTCTTTAAAAACACACATATAAATAAATTTTACATACACAGTAAATATAATCTTAAAAAAAAAAAAAAAAAAAAAAAAAACTAATTGTTTAAAACAATATTCAGATGGCCAATTTTCTAGGACTTAACCCGTTTGGGACAGAGTTGCCAGTTTGGCCTCCATTTTTATTCAGAAAATATGGATCCACATCAGAAATTAGGTATAGTATTTTTTGTTTTATTTAATGACGGACATTTCGCGATTACTTAAAGTAAGAATTCTTCATAGTTGAAGTTTATTCCAACAGAGCGAAAAATGTCCAGACCAGGGATCGAACCTGGATACTTGGCGTGCCGTGCCAATGCCTTACCTGTTAGGCTATCTGGACCGATACCTGGCTGACATAATTCACTCTTATTAGTTGGACTTGGCTGCGAATTGCAGCGCTAGTTTCATTCATCCTCCTATTTCTTCTCACTAATGTAAAGGCTATGGGCATTGGATGCATTCGTATATTTAAAATATCTCCTCGGAAAATGAATATTTTTAACTTTTATATTTTGTGTACACTTCCTAAAAGATGCCTCTTTTTTTCTTAGTTCTCAAAATATTTCTAAAGTGTAGACATAACTTTATAGGAAGTGTTAAAATTTTCCTCACAGTTCGCCCACTTTTAACGCATGAAATATTAAATTCAGTATAGATTTTAGAAATATTTTGAAAACTAAGACAAAAAGAGACATCCTTTAAGAAGAGTACACAGGAAAAAGATTTTAAAAGTATGATTTCCGGAGAAGATATTTTAAATATACGAATGCATCAAAAGTCCATAGACTTAACATTACGCAGGAGAATTCCGAAGCTGAGTGACCAGGGCCTCCATAACAGGGTTCTCGCTGGCTTTTGACCAACATTAGCGATTTGGCGAATAAGAAATAAGAAACAGTACCCAAATGAAAAGAAATTAGTAAAATACACTCTGCGTGAAACACTGAAAAATATATCTTTAAACCCTTATTGTATTCCTGTTTTTCAAAATGTTCTAAAATAACCTAATTTTTTGTAATTGCTTATAAAATAAAAATGCGACTATCCGCTACAGAAACTATCAAAAAATAAGTACATTCTAAATGTATCCTAACTATGTAAATGTTTCAGTAGTTATTTTAAATTTCTTTTAGCAGTCTAAATAAAAATTTAAAACAGCTATCTTTGATTTACCGTTGTGAAAATATACACTAAAATTTGCTATGAGATTTCGACTCTTAACTGGTAGAAAAAAATTATACGGTTAATGATACTTTACATACGACTAATAAACAGTGTTCTAAACGGCTATTTTCAACACAGCATTTCAGCAAATCTTTTCTCTATTTTGCGTTTGATGTGAGTAATTTTGTTTGTATTTTTACTGACGCGACGCCTGCGCATAGATTGTAATTAACTCACAATAGAAAAATAATAATAATAATCCTTTCTGTGTCTTTGGTTTTTTGTAAAACTGAGCTGATGTTGAGCCAGTAACTCTATAAATAGAGCAATGTAAATATTACTCTGCGATTGAACATGTAAAGCGAAATCAATCGTTTAATAGCAACGCGCATAATAATCTCGACTGTATTGGTTTACACGCACAGAAAGAGCAGAAATTGAGCACGCGCACTGGGCAGAGCTTGCAATGTTTCCCACAAGCACTAGGGTATTTGATTGGCTTTTGGTGAGCGCTTGTGGGAAAAATCAAGAAGTTGATTGGCTATAATCCATCGTGACGTGCTTGTTGTCCATTTGGCGAGTCTGATTGTTCTTTTACTCACTAAACGGAGTATTTTGTCACGATTTGGCGTAATAGCGAGCGGCAGCGAGAACCCTGCCCCTTAATTAAAAAAGGTATATATTACTTTTCTTTTTTACCGGTAACAAAAACAAGTGCTGTGTGCACTTTTTTAAGATGTATTGGGCGATTGCAAAAGTTCGTGCTCGATTTCCGATGCATCGAATTTCGAAGTGTAATCCAAGTTGTTTTAAATGGCGAAATGCAGTCGAATTGTTTGCATTAATCGCTCCGCAATCTCTTCAGTAGTAATCTGGATTATTATTCAGTAAATCACGGGTCAATGCCAGGAGGTCCGCCAGAGCAAATTTTATCGTTTAGATTGAAATCACCATTTCGAAATCGACAAAATCTTCTTTTAACTGTCCTAAGAGCGGAAGCATGACCGAAATAAACGTCTTGGATATTTTTTGTTGCACGTCCAACACTCACTCCTTTTTTAAACTCATATAACATAACATGGCGAAAATGTAACTTTTCATTTTCCATTTTGAATATTAGCCTTGCACACAAATTAATTTTAAAAACTTTTTTTGATGTTATGTTCACTCACGACATATGAAGATAACTGACAGTTAATAATATGGTTACGAAAAAAATTAAATAAAAAAAATAAAAAAACCGGAACTAAAAAGAGGGAAACAAGAGGGCGTAGGAAAATAGTAGAGTGTGTAAAGGAAATACTTTTTATTTAAGTAAGTGCAGTCGGAGGCTTCAGATTCAAATTTAGTTATGTACTGCGGCTACTGCTACCTATATGTTTTCCTCCGACTGCAATTGCTTAAGTAAAAAAAAAGATTTTCATTACACACTCTACTATTTTCCTACGTCATCTTGCTTCCCCCTTTTTAGTTCGCTTTTTACGCAGTCGGGTTTTTTTATTTTTTTTAAATTTATTTTTTTATTCACGAATTTTTAGTTGTGTTTAATTAATACACATATCGTTACAGTTGGATGTGGCCGTGACCAAAACTCAAAGAATTTAACCGTTTTAGTTTTTATATATTTCGTAAAGCTAGAGATCCTACCTACATAACTTCCAGGTTGTGTAATATTTAAACAGATCTTCTGACTGTAAAATAGTCTAGGAAACATCGTCCTCATTTTGAAAGACCTATCCAATAATATGCCACTCAATATGGAGCGTAAATTTTTTTTTCGTCTCTGCTGCCATTTTGAATTTATGAAAACAAAACCTAGCCTATAACAATTGGACATTTAAGACGAATCGATAGAGACCTCATTCATTAAAATCCATCCAGCCGCTGGGATGTTTCGAGAGTATAAAGAAATCCACATATTCACATACCCACATATCTAGATATGCGCCAAACACATAACCCTTCTTGGCAGTCGGGTAAAAAAACATCAGCGCAGCCAAAATCGCAAGTTTCTGCCATCTATGAAATAGGGAACGAACTTTTGCAATCACTCAATATATGTACACCCATGATCTCGAATGGCTTAATGTGCTGAAAAATTAATCTTTTTTAATTTAAATGAAAAAATAAACTAGTAATTCTCATTTAGCCAATTTATTAGCAAACTTTATTCAAAATTGCTTAACTATTGAGATAAATACTAAATATAATCTTTATCGAACCTTTAAAGATTTTTTTTTTTTTTTTATGATTTTACACATTTTAATTAACAAGCTTTTATATACATGTTGAGTTCACAAAGTTTCAAGACTGGTCCCAGAATACAAAATTTATTAAACGTTTTTGTACAGCGAAGTAAAATTCTTCGAAATATGATCCTTGGGCATCAACACACCCCTGCAAATGTTTTTTTTTCCATTGTTCATAGGCTCCCTGGAAGTCTTAGCGCGGAAGGCTGTTAAGTGACTTCGTCGAAGCTGGAATCATGGATAGCTAGAATCGTGTCGTATCGCTTCTCTTTCAGGTCTTTCTTGATCCGGAGGAATAAAAAAAAGTAGCTGGGAGGGAGATCGGTGCTGTAGGGAGGCTTGTGGCAGTATAGCCACGTTAAACTTAGCCAAAACTTTGGCGGCTGCGAGCGACGTGTGAGAGAACGCATTGTCGTGGTGAACAATCCAATCGTCTTTGGTATCTGGGCGGACGCGCCGGGACAGGTCGGTTTTACGCTGGAATTCACCACCATTTGAAACCAACCATTAGAGTACGGCCCGCCCGCCCAGACATCAGAGACGATTGGATTGTTCACAACGACAATGCGCCCTCTCACGCGCCGCTCGCCGCTGCCGAAGTTTTGTTTAAGTTTAACATGGCAATGCTGCCGCAAGCCCCCTACAACCCCGACCTTACTCCCAGCGACGTTTTTTGTTCCCTCGGATCAAGAAATACCTGAAAGGGAAGCAATTTGGCACGATTCCAGCGATCCAAACAGCTTCGACGAGGTCCCTTAACAGCCTCACGGTCAAAGACTTCAAGGGAGCCAATGAATAATGGAAAAAATGCTGGCAGCCGCGTGTTGATGCCCAACGGTCATATTTCGAAGAATTTTAGTTCGCTGTACAAAAAAGTTTAATAAATTTTGTATTCTCAGACCAGTCTAGAAAGTTTGTGAACACACCATGTATATATATATGTATAATTCAAAAACCAGGCTTTATTTATAGCACTAATCCAAAAATAAATAGAGTGGACATAAAAACTGTTCTTCTTCCAAAGACCTCCAAATTTGCTGTAAAACGGAGAAACAAAGTCATCACACTAGAAATATGTAAGCTAAATTCGCTATGTTATTTCGATCTCATGCCAGTATGGCAGTATCTTGTATTCAGGTGTAAACATACTCATAATTTGATAATTTGGAAATCACGAAATAACATTTTCCGTAGACTGCAAGATTCCGTGTTAAAGTCGCCATAAGATTGCATTTAAAATGCATGTCACGTTCTTCGTTTTACCCGATTTTTTTTTTTTTTTTTTTTTTTTTTCTTCCTACATGCTGACATTTTGAAAACTAAAAACTTTCGAGGCAGTAACTCAATTTCGTATAAACAAATTCAACGTTTGAGCATCCATTATTAATGCTATTAAATACTTTTGAATTAGCATCCATATTTGTTTTATAGATATAAAATTACGAAGAAAGAATTGTTGTAAATTTAAGAGTTAGTTCTCTGATGTTAATTTTAATTTCTGTATGAAAGACTACGCATTTGTAAAATTTTTATTTACATCTATACGAATTTAAATTTCTAATGTAAAAATATGTTTCCAGGAAGTAGAAAGTATTTCTCTAAGCGACTCTATTATATTTCTATTATTATTATTTATTTGTTATTTCTGACCAATAATAAATACTGTGGATATAAAACGGTTCTGTTTTCAACGACCTGCACATTTACTGTAAAACGAAGAAACAAAATCACCACACAAGAAATATGTAAGCCACATTCGCTATGTTATTTCGATCTCATACAAGTGCATAGCTGCCAACTCTGACGCTTTTTTGAACCAAAAAAATGTTAATAGAAATTCCCGCCTTATTTAAACGGCAGATTAAGGCGATTGAAAAATATACACTTTATTATTAAATTTTTGTAGTACAAAAAAGCGTAAGAATTGGCAGCTATTCAAGTTTTTTTTTTTTATTATTCAAGTGTAAACATACGTATAATTTGCAAATCATACAGTAACATTTTCCGTTAACTGCAAGATCCAGTGTTAAACTCGTCAAAAGATTTTATTAAAAGTGTATGTTACATTTTTCGTTTTCCCAATTCTTTTTTTACCTGCTGCCATTTCTAAAACTAAAATCTGTCGAGGCAGTAACTAAATTAGTTGAAAACAATCTGAACATTTTTATATGCAATAATTAGTACTATTAAAAACTTTGAATTAGCATCAGTTTAGTTCATAGATGTAAAACTTCGAAGAAAGCAATGTTGTAACACACGAAAATTAAAATGAAAATTTTTTTGATGTAAATTGACGTCTTTGGAAAATGTTTCGAATCTATATGCATTTGAATTTCCAATGCAAAGGTATATTTTTAGGAAGTATTTTCCTAAGTGAGTCACTTATATTTCATCATTTACAGATAATTACATCATTTTTTTCTGTTTCTGTTCTTTTTTTCAGTTTCTGAATCATTTACAGATAAGTAAAAAATAAGAGCAAAACTCATTATCTTGATAAATTATTCTTTAAAAACGCATAGATAAACAATTTTGACTCATATAGTAAAAATACTCATTTGAAAAACTGAATGATTACAACGTTATTCAGAAGTGCAGTTTTTTCGTCATTGAGGTACTGGAAAATTAACCTTTTTCAATTTAAATGGAAAAATAAACTAGTAATTTTGATTTAACTAACTAAGTATTAAACCTCATTTAAAAAGTGCCTAACTATTGCGATAAAAGCTAATTATAATTTAATTGAAGCTTTAAGGCAGTTTTCAAACACCCTGCTTAACAATCGCGAAACTTTCTGACACCCTTTCTTGCTAATTTTTAACTGTAAAGGCACAAAATTGGCATGCCTAACTATTGAAGCAGTTTGGAATCGAATTGCGTCCTACAATTTTTTGATAAGTAAATTACTTATCGAGTTATACGCGATTTTTGTCTATCGACGACGGGTTTTCTCCTTTCTTTCGCTGTCCCATCCGGAAATTTGGTTCATAACGCCAACTTTGACAGTGTTTCCTGAAAGATATTTTGCATTTACCAAAAAAAAATGGAAAACGTCGTTTGATTACATAGTTTCTGAATAACTACAGCTGACATTTTCATGCGTTTCCGAATAAAAATGAATTTAAAAATGTATCAGAAAGTAGCCAGTTTGAACTTGAGAACAGCCTTAAAGATTTGTTAATATTTTCAGTGGTTTTATACATTTCACCCAATCAAGCATTTATATATATATATATATATATATATATATATTACGAAACAATTTAATGGGTTAAGTCGAAGAATCACGTCGTGCTTTTTACGACATATTACTTGATTCGTACCACCTTTTAATCAGCCGTTGGTGATGTTGTATAGCAATCACACCACTTAGCACAAGCATCGCTAGTGGAGGTGTCAACTCTGTGAAAATTTAGCAGCTGTAGAGCGATGATAATATTGGTAGAGTTCAATCAAACACTTATTTATTCATGATGAAGACAAGGCAGATTAGGCCGCGTGAGTGGTAAAAAAGGCGTATGAAGAAATCTGGGGTTTTCCCAATTAAAAACATGGAAACGTAGTCATAGGAAACTGTTTATTCCATCAGAACATACCAACATTAAACAATTACCACAGGATGAGAAATCAAAGCATTCCACTCGAGCATGAACTAGTTACTCATGCGAAATAGATGTTAATTCACGAAATGAATATTCTACATGGCTAAGGACACCAGGTAACAGGTTATGTAAACAATCAAACAGCACAAAAAATCTACTCCTGAGCTCATGCTCTAGCTATTTATTAGAATGCGCGGAGGAAAATCCGATTGAAATGAAAACTTCAGGCTAGCCAAACAAAAACACGAACGAGACTCGAAGTGAAACTGCGATCTGTCATTCAGCCAATGGAGAGCGACCGAGAAACGTCACAGAAAAGAATCCCGGCGCTGGTAATGGAAGGATTTCGATGAAAAAAAGCGGTCGCACAGCTGGCGGGAAAATGAGATGAAATAGAATAAAAATGTAAAAATGGCTTTGATAAACATTCGAAAAATAAGTAACTGCGTTTAGAACTTTACAGTTTGGTAGACGATAAAAATTAATGAAGGGATTAAAAGTTTAGATTGCGTTTTGGAATAAATCTATTATTAAGATACGCGTTTTAAAATTATAGGAATTTAATTAGAAATAAATAATAGAGCTTATTAAGAAAAAGGAAATAATGAATATGCCGGCAATTTAGAATAATTTAAATGAATAGTAAAAGTAAAATTTTTTATATAACATATATATATATATACATATATAACACTAAAGCCAAGCACAATAACAATAGAGCACAATAATAGTACAGATCCCAAAATAAATACTTTGCCCATAAAAACTGTTTTTGTTTTTTTTAAGCGACCTTACACATTTACTGTAAAACGGATTAACAAATACACACTAGAAATATGTAATCCGCATTCGCTATGTAATTTCAATGGAATGCAAATGTTTTGTATTCAGGAGTAATCATGCACTCAATTTTCAAGTCACAAAATAAAATTTCCGTAAACTGCTAGATCCCGTGTTAAAGTCGCCAAAAGATTTCATTAAAAGTGTAAGTCACGTTTCTCGTTTTACCTGATACTCTTTTTAACTGCTGACATTTCGAAAAGTAAAAACTGTCGAGGCAGTAACTTGATTAGGTGAAAACAAACTCAATTTTGTGTATCCATTACCTATACGATTAAAAACTTTTAAATTATTAACAATATATTTTATATACGTAACAAGTAATTTTTACAAAGAAATAAAATCGACTTTGACTAAGTCTTCCTTAACCCTTTATCTACTGACGGTACATATAAGTATTATTAAAATAACTTGTTATAAAATTCGTTTAATACATCGATTAGTTGTAATACAGTTTAGAATGAGTTATAGATATATTACTTTATCTTGTCCCAAAAGCATTATGGGTTACACAAAACAAAAATATTTTTAAAAGGATGATTTCCTTTGCCTTTGCATCTTATCAGCTTTCTTGGCGTTGGGGGGGGGGGGGAGGGGATTTTTCAATTCGGAAATATTTATATATTTCTATTGTAAGAACGTTAGATTTGTACATTTCCTAATTCTACAAAGTATTAAGAAAAATATTTAAAATAAAAGATTTGAGTGAGGTTATAAATATTGTACAAAATCCCTATAAATTCAAATTTAATGAATCCTTCTAAATCCTAGAATCCTTCTAAAATTTACTAAATGATTATATAAATCTTCTAATGTAGTTTAAACAATTCTCGAAAAATGCTTTAGAAGATAAAATTTTCATGAATTCATAATTCAGTACATAAAAGGTTAATTTAAAATTGGTATAATTTAGTTGGAGAGTTTCAGCAAAACAGAATGTTTTTGCGTTGCAATATTTTATTGTTGTCTAGATTCATTTTCAACCACATTGTTACCAATATATCTCATTTGTTCAACACCATTCTGTAGATAATGTTTAATGACTTTACGGCATATCGGCTGATCTGCCGATTACATGCCTACTCCTGCAACATTCGTAGGTGTTTATTATTAAAAATTTAGCAGCTAATTTAACCAGTTTAAAACAATTAACTTTACAAGCATATTTATCAGATGAGAAATGTATATTTATTTTTTTTAATCCAACTAATTTCAACATCGAACTGTAAAAAGAGAATATGATATTATCAAAGTCAAAAAAGAATGTAATATTTTCAGCAATCTTTTTGAGAGTTAACGTTGATTTTTTTAGCGTTTTTCTTTTTAAAAAAGAGTAATGATTTAACAATATATTTTATATATGTAACAAGTAATTTTTACAAAGAAATAAAGTCTACTTCGACTAATTCTTCCATAATTTAAAAATCACTTATATTTACTTATTGCATGTCTATTGATGTAATTTAGTGGGAGCGTTTCGGCAAGATAAAATGTTTTTTCGTTGCAATATTTTCTTGTTGTCTAGATTCATTTTCAACCATATTGTTACCAATACCTCTCATTTGATCAACACTCTCCTATAAATAACGTCTAAGAGCTGAGTTTTGACTTTGATCGATTGATTTTATGCAACTACTCCTGCAACTTTCCTAGGTGTTTATTATTAAAAATTTAGCAGCTAACTTAACCAATTTAAAACAATTAACTTTACAAGCATATTTATTAAACGAGAAATATATATTTGTTTTTTCATCCAACTAATTTCAACAGCGAACTGTGAAAGGAGGATATGATATTATCAGAGTCAAAAAATTAGCTTTTTATTTTCAGCAATCTTTTTGAGCGATTACGTGGATTTTTGGCGTTTCCCTTTTTAACATTTTATGTCTTGAATTATAAATAAAAAAATTTGCTCCTCATCAGTAATTACATTCTTTAATGCCTGAAGATATTCAAAACAATTTATAAAATAACAATTTGATTTTTAGATAGATTTTTAAACAAAACTGATTTAATATGTCTGTAGATTTTTCTTTTCGTAAAATATTTACAAGAATAATTAGATTAATTAACAAAAAGTACTGTTATGGAAACCTCACAATACCTACAAGAACAATGTAAAAAAAAAAAAACAATTTAACAAATTACAACGACCATTTGGAAAATGATTTTTTCAAAGACTAAAATTTAAGACCTAAAAAAATCGCACGGAGTTGATCATACATTACGTACGCCATGAATTAAACATTAATAGTGTTATTACACGTAAAAATTCCAAGCAACAGAAATCGCCTGCGACTCGTATTTGGTGTGTAATATTTATATGTATTCATTCCTGTCCTATTTATCTTTTTTGTTATTTTTAATTGGTTTATTCCATTTTTCTTTTGCACGTGAAAATCTTACAAATTAAAATTAACTCTTTGGCAGAAACTGTTATTCATTTTCTCTCATTTTCATTAGTTATTATCCACCTGAAACTTGCGTATTATCCAAGCATTTCATTGGCTGTTCGGGAAAAGGCTTTTCCGTCGTCAGATTTCCAAGAAATCTGATGACACATTTTAAATGAAATTTCATTCTTAAACTTCTAAACATCCCACAATATTACTTTTTACATCGTCGTGTAGAGAAAAAATGTACTTTTAAATGCAATTTGTTTGAAAGCTGTATCTCAATTTGTTTCTGGGTTATTATTATTTTTTTGTAGTTTTTATTACTTTTTTGTCATAGTGGCAACACGCTGTTGTCCATCTCGGTTGAAACTAAAGGGAAATACAGATTACTGCATAGACCAATCACAAAACGAATAAAACGCGGATTAAACCAATAAAAACCTTCAGATATGCTTTTCATTTCCTACCCTGACGAGAACAATAACCATTTTTCCAAATGGTTAATAAATGTGATCCTGTCTGTAAGTGAGAAGAGTTTTGTACTTGAAAATTTTTCGTAAAAAACTTTTTAATAGGAGAAAAGCTAAATCCATGGTAAATGATTGAGATAATAACCACATTAAGAAATATTTTGCTTCGACTGTTTCAATGTGCTTACTGAATGGGATCCAGCAAAATATATTGTATGAAAAGTACCCTATACTTTTATTAGTAGACGAATTAAATAAATGAAAATTAAAATTCTAGTGCTATATTCACCTTGAGTTAAATAATTAAAATATAGGGGAGGGTAGTACACAGTGAGACGAAAATTATTATTTCTTAACTAATGGCGGCGATTTTTATTCTTTTGAAAATTTTTTTGCTACATCTTTAAGCTACACAAATGCGCTACACAGCATTGTATAAATGGTTTTAAAAAAGTTATTTATAAAAGCCCAGAAGCAGCGTAACGGAGTATTGAAAATTATCTCACTGTGTACCATAAGTAGTACACAGTGAGACAATGTATATATTTTCATAAATCATGCATTTTTACACTCTATCAATAATTTTCTGCAGCTTATGATTTCTAATTAATATTTCTAGATTTTCAAAATATTAAAAATATGACCCTCGGATGGAAAATAGCAGACCTTGGGCTATACCTTCATGCAAATTTTCAGCCTCTTACGTTTAGTAAATTTCCCTAGCCATCGCACACCCATACACACACAGAAAAAGAGAGAGACAGAGAGAAACCTTCTTTTATTAATAAATAACTTTTTTAACATCAGAACCACATAGTAGGTACACAATAAGACACTTCTCACTGTGTACCATAACTGTGTTTCTCACTGCGTACTTTCGTTACGTTGTAACAAAATGGATGCCACATCTGTTACATCAATTTCACCGCTTTAGAAAGTTTATGTCGTTTTGTTGAAATAGTCTATTATTAGATATGGCTAGGTTTGGTTAAGTAAATATATGTCATATTGAAGGAAATAAACTCTAAAATAGACGCTTATGTAACTTTAACCATTATAAAAAAGGAATTATTTACTATTTTGTCAGACGAGTAACTGAAGTGCTGAGTTCAGTTTGTCGAGTCATTTCAAATTTTATGGAAATCGTATGTATAGTTTAATGACAGGGGCAGTCAAAATTTTGCAAATGTCGCGTTTTAGGTACGTTCGTAATTATATAAATACGTAGGACCTATAGTCGTCGTTCGGTCTGACTGTCTGTCCGTCCGCATATAACAGAGCCAAAACAACCCAACTGAATGGTCTGAAATTTAATATACCATATAATCGTTGCAGAATTTTGTCGAGTCATTTCAAATTTTATGAAAATCGGATGTATAGTTTAGTGACAGGGACAGTCAAAAGTTTTCCGTTACATTACGGCCAATGGGAAAAAATATTTCAAGTGCATTTTAATGATGTTACAGCCTTTGGAAGAGAATGAAATTGATATGCACTTATGAAATACACTAAAATATGCATTCAGTACTATATGCGGTGCAGAAAATATTTATAAAACTAGTTATAGTTCAAACGTACCTCATTTGCCACGTTTGACGAGCAATTTTCAAATTGTTTTCTATTTACCGCCCCGATGTGTGGCGGAACACCATGTCAAATACCGGATTTATTCCAAGAAAAAGGGTGATAATTCCTCACTTTAGTGATAATTTCTAACTTCTCATTTGAAAACATGTGACGTAATTTATTTCAACAAATAATTGCTTACAGAATTTATAATCCGTTTCCCAGCCCGAAAGATTTACATTTTGATTCACACATCAATTTTCAAACTTGCAGCGTGGAAAAAATTTAACCATAAAATTCATTATGAATAATTTTCCCTTTAACAGTAAGGCACGTCTTTTCGATTAAGGAATTTTACAAAAGAAAGATAACACGCTATTCGGATAAGATAGAACGTGCACATGCATATATACAACTTGCGTGAAGTCAATGTGTTTTTTAAAAATATATATTAATCTGACATGCAGATTTATTTTATATATAAAAACTTTTTTTTTTCAACTACAAATTTGCTGTAAAATGGAGGAAAAAACCATCATATTAGAAATATACAACCAGCTTTTGCTATGTAATTTCGATCTCAGGTTCTTGTTTCATGTGTAATCCTTGTGCATAATTTTCAAGTAAGAAAATAACATTAACACATATTGGACAATTGAACCATAAAATATAATAAATAAACACATAATCTTGCTCATCTAATCATACTAATTACAATATTTCAGCTTAAACTTGTATTATGTTGCCAATAACTTGAATGAAAACTCAGTTGAAAGTGGTTCTGTCCCTCATGTGTAGATGGCGGCACTCGTGGTTTCTTAAATCGACCTTTTGATTCATTTGATCTCAGTTCATTAATAATTATTTATTTTCACTGGATGGCAACACTACATTTTTGTATTCAAATCATTGGTCATGTCGACTAATTATCTCTTGCACGGGAAGCTTTCGTCTTTGAACTTTGAGCCATTTTACCTACCATCATATTTTCCTGAAGACGGCTGTAGAAACAGCTCGAAACGTAGATTTTAAATGTTAGTTTATTAAAGTTCATATTTTGTGCACCATTGAGCAAGATTGTGTGCTTATTTAGAAAATAACATTTTCCGTAAACGGAAAAAACTTGTCTTAAAGTCCCCAAAAGATTTCATTAAACGTGCATGCCTCATTCCTTTTTTTTAAAACCGATTCTTATTTTCGTCGTCGTCTTCTTTTTTTACTGCTTACGTGTCGAAAAGTAGGAAACTGTGTACTAACTTAATTAGATGTAAACAAACTTAACATCTGTCACTGGTTTTTAACCATATTAAAAGCTTTTGAATTAGGATCATTGTCTATTATCCCCCTGAGACCCAAGCAAAATATAATGCATATATTTCTTTTAATATGAGTTTTTTCAACAAATAGGCATAAAAAATGATGTTTTTAAAGAAATTAATAAATTTCGATTTTTTAATTTTGTTTTACAGCACTTCCATCTAAATGGATGTTCAGGCCATAACTCGCTTTAAAATAATTTAAAAAATGCTAAAAGTATGGGAAAGAATATAATTTATTATAAAGAACATAAGGCAAGTATTAACATCTGCTATTAAAATAGCAAAAAAAAAAAAATAGTTTAAACAAATTAAAATAACATAAAAACGAAACTCACCTGCAGAACGTAGAATTCTAACTTCACTCATTTTTTACGCTATTTTGTAAAGAAAGTAGCTACCGTTGCCAAAATCCATGAATGTTGATTTTTGATTCATACATTACCATGCCAAACTGATTTGCTACAATGAAATTTAATGCAATAGAAGGGGAAAGCAAAACATCTATTTAAATGAATGCCAGGTCTCAGGAGGTTATAGATGTAAAAATACGAAGAAAGCAATATTGTAAATCTAAAAGTGTTATTCGATGTAGACTTAACTAATTTATACCTAGCGTCCCATTTTTGGGACACGTCAAATTTTAATAAATCTGTATAATTTTCTTATTTTTTATAGCATGAAAATTGTATGAAATAATTATCTATAAATATCTTTATCTGTTACCGAGAGATTACAGCATAAGATGGATATTTATTTTTTTAAAATGAAAGTTTTTTCGGTGTTTATAGATATTTCATTTTTCAATAAGATGGCGAAATGTAAAAATTGAGTGCATTTGTATTTATTTTATCAAGGATCCAAGTAAATACGTCATAACCTTAGCTTGTAGACTTTTTTTGAATACGTATTTTTTTCAATTGTGAAATTATATGTTCAAGCCAATTTTCTATGCATTTTTGTAACTTACAAAAAGGGCACAAACACAAATGGGTATATATTTTTATTTATTTTTTTATAATTTATTTCTACGGGACAGTTATTTATGTAAAGTCCTTTTCAAGATGATTATGAAATAATTGTTTTTAAGCCTCAAATACAATTATTCTTAGTTTATTATTACTAATACTTATAATGTTATTAGTCTCTGTAAAGAAATGAATATATTTTTAGTAGTTCATAAAAAGACTAATTATAGTACATATATAATATACAATTTAAAAGCTTTATATCAATTTAGACAAAGCATACAATTATGCATATTATACTATTATCAGTGTTGAATTCAGATACTTTTCTCCGGGAGGGATTTCTGTGGCCCCGGGGGGGACATTATAGAGTTCCGGGGGGGGGGGAATTGCACTTTTTGACCATTGAAAACACAAAATCTCAAATCTTCCGGGGGGGACATCTCATTGCTCCGGGGGGGACATTCCCCCCCGGGCCACCCCCTGAAATCAACACTGACTATTATAAATATTATGCATATTCCATATTTACTATGCTTACATTTTATCAAATATATAGAAAATTCATGTAGCGTAATTTTTTTTTAGTATTTTTCCAGTTCATTTTGCGACATTTTACAGTGATTTTACAAACAAATTTGAGAAAAGAAAATTTCAGGCACAAATGGGCTAAATAAGACATCTTTGAAATTTTCATATTTAAATACAAATAGGTTTAACTTACAAAATAAAAATACGTTTTTAAAATGTATTATTTCTAAGTGAAACAATCTTAATTTTTATTATATACATCTTTGTATTTCCACAGTAAATTTGATCTCAAGCCAATGTTGCAAATCGCAATGTTCCGTAAGCTCCAAGATCCCGCATTAAAAAGATTTCATTAAATATGTATGCCACCTTGCTCTTTTTATTACCCGACTGAAAAGAAGGGTTATGTGTTTCACGCGTATCTGATTATGTAGATTTATTTATACCCTCGAAACTTCCTAACGGCTGGATGAATTTTAATGAATGAGGTCTCTATCAATTTGTCTTAACGGCCGGGTGGTTATAGGCTAGGTTTTGTTTTTATAAATTCAAAATGGCGGCCGTAAACTAAAAAATGGCGGTAGAGATGAAAAAAAAATGTACGCACCCTATTGAGTGGCATATCATTGGATAGGTCTTTCAAAATGAAGACGATGTTTCATTGACTATTTTGCAGTCAGAAGCTCCGTTACAATATTATACAACCTGGAAGTTGTGTATGTAGGATCTCTATCTTTACAGCAACTCTAACCATCATAGACATCGATAGACTTCATCAAAACAGTGTTTATAGATAGGAACTAAAAATTAAACACAACTTAAAAGTCATCAATACAAGTAAATAAAAAAAATATATATGTAAGTAATATATAAAAAAATTAAGTCAATTCCTACTTAGGTCAATAAGAGAATTTTTTTTACTCCCATTCTTCTTTATTCTTGAGTGACGCTTAAAATGCCTTGATCAAGAAAAGGGTTCTCTCGATTATTGAAAATTAATTAATTTAATTTAATTAATGAATTAATATTTGAAAAAAACTGGATTAACATCAAGTGTCATCCACTACAAGTTTAAAAAAAATTATTTGAGCTTGATTGGATGAATAATAAGTATTTTATTAACGATTGAAAATTTGAACAAGATATATATAGCGAGAGTGTTAGATAATAGTAGGAATTAAAAAAATAGTTTCACATTGATGAGAAATAATTAATTAGTTCGCTTTTTACGCAATCAGGTTTTTTGATTTTTTAAATTCAATTGTTTATTTCATTTTTTTTAACTGCTGCCATTTCGAAAAATAAAAACTGGATAGTAACTTAATTAGATGTAAACAAGATTAGATTATTTTTTTAATAAATACATATTAATAATAGTAAAAAGTTTTATATTAGCATCAATTTATTTTTATAGATGTAAAACTACGAAGAAATTTATAAAGGAATTTATTTTCTGTCAACGATCCCCAAAAGTATCTATTTCATAATATGGAAACTAGTTGGATGCGCCAATCCTAAACTTTTCTTCTTTGTCATACATGTTAATATTTGAAAAAGTTGTTACCCTTGTTAATAATTCAGTGTTATTACTTCAATACTACACCAACTTTTATTCAATACCTACTATTAGCTCACACTCTCTCTATATTTATTATTTATTTATATATCTTGTTCAAATTTTCAATCGTTAATAAAATGATTATTATTCATCCAATCAAGTTCAAATAAATTTTTTTTAACTTGTAGTTGATGACACTTGATGTTAATCCAGTTTTTTCTAAATATTAATTCATTAATTAAATTAAATTAATTAGTTTTCAATAATCGATAGAGCCCTGTTCTTGATCAAGGCATTTTAAGACCGAGAGAGCCCTGTTCTTGATCAAGGCATTTTAAGCGCCACTCAGGAGGAAAGAAGAATGGGAGGAAAAAAATTCTCTTATTGACATAAGTAGGAATTGACTTAATTTTTTTTATATTACTTGTTTTCATCTTAAGTTTCGGCTTCATTTTACTAATCGGGGTAAAAACGACCTAATCTCAATCATATTATTTAATAAAATCAATATTCTACGTTATTCTGTCCTACATCAGCTGCTTGAGAATCGCCGGGTTAGCTGGATGTGAATTGCCTCTCGCTGCATGAACGGTCGGTGTACAATATAACTCTGAAAAACTCAGAAAAATCTCTATTACAGCGCATCTTTCCGGAATTTTTACCACGCGGGACTTGCTGACCATAGTCAAAAACATACACAAAAATTTGGTTCAATTCTATGCATAACTTCATACATTTTTCGATGGTACAATGATGAAAATGGCACAAAAATCGCTATTATAACACCCCATTCCGGCGGAATATTTCCAAATTCAATGATTACCTGCTGGCCATAGCCAAAAACATACACAAAAAATGTACTTCAATTGTATGCATAAATTCATACACTTTTCGATCATAGAAAGAGGACACACAGACATTCGAACATACGGATGGACAGACAGTCATTTTGTATAAACATGTTTTTCGGGATCCTTTGACCCCCTAACATGTAAATCCGTCGAAAACCAGGAGTCGAAAAAAAAATTGATTACAATGTTTTCTTACTTAGAAAGAGGAAAGTAATAATATGGTCAAAATAGAGTTAAATTACGATTATATAACCGTTTTCTATAAAAACAGTCGAATGATTGAACAGTATACCAAAATTATAATAATTTATTAAATGCGATTTCTTATTATTATTCGAAGTAAAATGATTTTGCTTTTAAGCCTGCCTTATAATACTCGGAACAATGTTGTTGTAATTTATATATACCATTGAATTTCAAAATTAAAATGCACACCAACGAATTAATTACAAATGCAGAAAATCAAATAATGTATTGTGAAATTATATTTAAAGTAAGGAACATAAAAAAGACATAAAGGAAAATACTTTTTTTTCCTTTCTCTTAAAAGAAACACTATGATCAACAAATTTTGAATTTATTTCTTAATAAATTCATATAGTTAAAATGACAAAAGATTCTGTTAATCTTCCTCATATCAAGAATTTTTAGTCTCAAAAACTAGAATAGAAACAAAGATACATACAGTAGAACCTCTTTTATCCGAAACTCTTTTAACCGAAACTCTCGGTTAACCGAAATCCAATTTTAAAGATTTTTTTTTTTTTACTATCACATTCTTTGTGTGCAAAATCCATTTTGAAAGCTTTTTTTTAACTATCATTTTTCTTGTGTGCAAGCGGTCATTTCCAAATTACGAATACACACAAATATTTAGGATCCCCTTTCTTAGAGTTCCTTTGAATTTAACTCGAGCTCCCGTAAGCTGCGGAGTAAAACGAAGAAAACGAACAAATTAGCAATCCTGAAGCTTTTGAATGTTTTGCGAAAGGTTTGGCATAGCTGGAGCAGCAGAAAGGCTGTGATATTGGTGAACTAATAATTTTTTAAAACTTCAAGATACAGCTTCAAAGCAAAAGCAATCGAAACTGCGACAAACAAAACATTTGTTCAAACCCTTGTGATAGATGTAAAAAGTACTTGATTTCAAAATTAAAATCCAGGTAATTTATTCTTATTTCTATTTTGCTATAGCTTCAATTTTATTAAGCACTTGTTACCATAATAAGAAATATTGCATATATTTCTCCTTAATCTTAAAATTGAAGTATTCTCGAATATCTGAAAATTTCTATTTTCCGAAAGAGGGTCAGTCCCAGTTACTTCGGATAATCGAGGTTCAACTGTATATGTATTTTTTAATAACCCGAACCGATAAATGAATTGGTGTTGCAAAATTTAAAATGATCAATATTTTAAAAATAAAATGAGAATTTATTTTCAACACAAATAATTTCCCTTCAAACAATTGAAGCTTACAAAATTTTCTGAAGTTGAAATAGTATAAACAGAGATAATTTGGGAATGTTTTTAAAAACTGAGACATGGAAGTTTAGTCTAACACCGTGTTTATCCTGGAAAAACCGGATGAGAATTGCTAACTTCTTTCACAGCGTGTGACATTTTCATTTCAATAAATAATTTCTGGCAAGGTTTATAACACGTTACTCATGGGCAAATAATTAACAGTTTGGTTTCAACGTCAATTTTCTAACTTTCCAGCTGGAAAAATTCAACCACAAAATTCTTTCTGAATAAGTTTTCCTTTTCAATTAATGATTTTTGTAAAAGGAAAATGACACGGTATTTGGAAGAGATAAAACAAGAAAGAAAAAAATCACGTGTGAATCATGGATTATGAAACACTTTCCATCACCTTCAGAATAATGTAATAAAATTTCACCATTTCATAAGTTGAAATAGGATGTTTAATTGAACCATATGGAAACGCATTGACACATTCAAAAACCCAATTTCAGCTATTTCCATCTACAGTCGGAAAATTATCGGAATTCTTTGAGCAGCCCTGTACAGTATATGGGGCATTCTCACAATTTTTTGCAGTCCCTTTCTAGTCCCTGAATAATAATTTTTATTTTAGTGCGTATTCTTGTTTCTCTCTCTCTCTCTCTCTCTCTCTTTTCATATACTGGGGAACATCCCATTGCATGACTGTATAACAATATCAACGAGATAAATAAGTTTTAAACGATGTTGGGGGTCCAAATATACCAGGAAATTCCTATACCGTCCCGTGTCCCTGATGCTGATTTTTAAGTTTGGAGCTGACTGTATAAAATGGTTTCAATAAAAGTAATTCAATGTAATTTTTTTCCGAAACTGGGACAATTGTTTTACATAAATATGTAACAAAAAATTAACCTGCACATATTTTTATGGTTGATATTATTTTTTGAACTCTGTTCCTGGGTTTTTCATCCTTACCGTCCCTCTTGCTAAACTTATACAGAAAATCACTTCAGATGCAGCCACAGAATTTTTTTCAAGTTTTTTCTCATGCAGAAGTACGCTAGAGAAAGAATGTCTAAAATTCTTTGACAGGAAATTTACTGCAGAATTTAAATCAGCATTTAAATATTAATTTCAAGCATCGTGGGTTTTATTGGTAGTCTTACCGTCCCCGAGGTTTATTCCTGCACTTTTCGAGGTAAAGTATTTTTTTTAATTTAATATATTGTAAATAACTGTTTCTAAAAATCAATGAACATTGTGGCTATCACTTGGTCTTAACATGATTTGCCTAAAAATAGGTGGTAATTTTCCTTACCATCCCTTTTTTTTCCCTTACCGTCCCTTCTTTAACACCCCTTTAAAACAATGTTATACCAAAATTTTGTACTAAAAATATTATATTATTATTATTTCTTATTTGAATGTCATATGGGTACTATGCAAATTCATTATAAGTAAAAATTGAGAAGAAAATAAAAAGTTATAGTGGTAAAATGGTAAGGCAAATTAAACTTGCAAGTTTAACTTAAACCTCAGTTAAATAAAAAAAAAAAATTCGCTGCTGAACATTTTTACTTTATTTTGAATCATTAAGGTATTCATCTAAATGTTTAAAATGTTATTTTATCAAGTTTAATTTCACCAGATTTTTATTCCTGAAAGTCAAAAAATTGTGTGAGAATGCCCCATACATAGGTAGACTTGTATATGTAAACTACTGGCATGCAAAAATTTAGTTCAGTTAGGAAATACACACCACAGTTAAAAATTCCCCTTCAGCAGTATCCGGTAATAACGAGAATAATACGTGAATTCTTTTGGGCATCTCCGTATAGAATTTATACACAACGAGTAACAGGCGAAAAGTTAGTTAAATTTAAAAGCGCATAACGAAATTCAAAGCGCACTTTAAGTAGTTATTTTTCAAAAACAGTACTGTAACCGATTTCCTTTGTATGTCCCTGTAAATCAGGGACATGCCGCCTATGGCACGCGTGCCATAAGTGGCACGCTGCAGATTATTTCTGGCACGGCATAGATTCAAGTTCTACATCAAAATATAATAGAATTTCACAAAATGCATTAATTAATCTAGATGCTGTCTCTGTTTATCTCAATTCGATTAGCTCAGTTGATTGTCATACAGATTGAAGAAACTGAAATATAACTTAATGCATACCAATCTAGCTCAAGATTGGTTCACAAAATTTTAAGAATAAGAGAAAATTAGGAGATTATCGCAAAAGAAAGATTAAAAGGCATTATTAGCATAAGTGCCGATAGTAAAATCATAACAACTTAGACTTCAATTCCAGACACTAAAGTGGCTGAGAGGTTCTGCTCTCGAAGCTGGTAGACGGGAGGTGCTGGGTTCGTTCCCAATCGCGCCCGTCGGCCTAATCGTTCGGAGTTTTCGTGGTTTTCTTCGAACCGTGGATTTCCATGCGTTAATACGGATTAGGTTCCCTTAGAAATAGCTCCACGGAAGGCACTCCCCCTAGGGCCTATATCCCTCGTGTAGGCCGTCAACAATCAACTCAACTCAACCCAGACACTAAAAATTGTAGATTCCTGTGCTTGCTATTTTGACAATCTTAAAAATAACTAAGTACGAAACCGATAGAAAATATTTGCATCTAAGATGAGACAACAGAAATAATATTTTAAAAATGAATTTCTAAAGTATAACATGAAATATTACCCATCAGATATATTAAAACGTAAAGGGAATTATGTAAGATCACGATCAGTATGACCAATATTGACACATATGCGCATGCGTCAACTCTTTTAGGAACCTCTTTAACTTAGATGAATGTTGAGCGAGTGCCTGCTGACGCAACGATCAAAACCAGCAGTATGAAGCTCTGAATTTTTGTAGAGGACGTGGGTTCGAGCCCAACGTCCGGCAAAATGATTTCTGCAATATTTTTGGCGATGATTCTCTTCAATATCTTCAATAACGACATGTTTTATTAGCAGGAGAAGATGATTTTTATTTTGTTATTATTATTATTTGAATGCTTTATAATTAAATAAAATTTAATACGCAACAATATTTTTAAAAAATAATAATTTTTTATTTAAAATGTTTTGCATGTAATTACCAATTAAATAAATAGAGCTGATCTACAATTTTTGTTATATTTCCTGACCATTATCAAGAATATATATATGTGTGTTGCAGAAAGAAAAGTTTGCCAATCTTTTCCATAAAAAAGAAAACTGAAAGAAAGAAAAAAATATTCATATAAGAATTATAAAAGAAATTACCTTAATATCATGGTTTAATATTTAAAAAATAAATAAAAATGTAAAATAAAATTCAAGTAAAAAAAAAAAATTGTATTATAAATCGTTAGCTGCATAAAGTTTCAAATTTAGGTTTTAGAGAATGGGACTGATAAAAATAAAATTCATGGCAGCTTTTAATGGTTGTGCAGTTTAAAATAAATAAAGAAATAAAAATAAATATTTTTATTTAAAAAGAATACCGTAGAAAGTAAAAATAAATGTTTTACCCAGTATTTTTAGGTAAATTTCTGATAAAAAGCAAGTGCAATTGGTTGTAAATTATAGACTTCAAATTCTTTCACTTCATTGAATAGGTTAGACTGACAGCGCCCTCTATCGCCTTAAAGAAATAGGAATAACTTATTCAACATAGAAATTTGTCACGATTTCAATAATTAATTTAAATAACTAATTAAATTAACTAATAATAACTAATTAAACAACTAATTAAAAATTCAAGAATTTTTCTAATGAAACATTTATTTACTGTCAAATCTTGATGGGCACTATCTAGTATTTGTTTAATGCGAAAAACAAAATTTTAAGTAATTTTGATTCATTACTATTTGATCAGTTAAATGTTTGTATTGTTGGCACACCATGATCACGTAAAATATACTTTTGGAAAAAATTGACACGTGTATGTGAAAAAGTTCGCCGTCCATGCTGTAAATGAACAATAAATGCTATCACCGCCCTATTCTATAGTGATTATCCTGTAGAGAAATTCAGTGATTTATATCAATTGCAATACATTTGAAATAGCGTAATGTCATTAAAATACACTGCAAATGATTTTTCCCCATTGAGAATAATGTAACGTAATTCTTTTGAGTGGCCCTGTAAACGAACTATTAATGCTACACGCTTCATATTCAATACCGAACATGCTATGGTAAACATCATTAACATATATCAATTGCATGAAAATCCGAGTATATTTACGGGAGTTAGAGCGTGGACAGAGAAACCGAATTCATAAACACTTTTTTACTACGTTGGAAAGTGTTTAAAAATACAGGGTGTCCAGCAAATAAGACTCTAATTTCAAAATTTAATATCTCAAAAACAAATATCAATAGAATTATGTGGTAAACGGTTTGTTTATTAGCTAAGCTATAAAAATGTTATACAGAAGTTTCAAAATTTTGTTGCAAAAATCGTTAACAGATGGCGCTGTAATCGCAATACCTATAAATTGTGCTTCTAAGTCCAGAACAGTAGCGCCTCATTCCTAGATGGTTCCCTATGGAAGGACGAAAAGTGGAAAGTTCGCCTCTTAGTTGGGATGATGTGCAGAAGCGGAGCCATGTGTTGACAGAATTGAGATTTGTTTCAAATTTTGTTATAAGCTATTTCGGTCTGGATACCAGTATCTCTGTGGTATGTCTTTTCTTTCCTAATTGGTAGATCGTGGATTCAATCCAAGTTGAGGAGGATTTGAAAAAATTGGAAATCTATACTTTTTAATATTTATTTAAATTGTGAAAAAAGTTTGAACAAAAAAAATTAAAGTTTCCAGTTTTAAAATTTAATTAAGTTAAAAGAAATCTTTTTTTTATAAATCATTAAGCATTTATAATAATGATTCAAAAATCATTTTTTTTAATTGTAGAAAATAGTTTGAATGAAAAAAAAAAAAGTTTCTATTTTTAAAAACTTAAGTTAAAAGTCATTTTAATTTTAAAAACTCTTTTTAATTTTTTTTTTTTTATCATTGAGCACAGAAGTATGGTGCAGCTTCTAGCAATATGATCCGAAGTTTTGCAAAGGAGTGCAGCCTCCAAAATACTTTTGCTTCGACGATGATGATATGGCTTATCATCAATTCCTTTTAAAAATGAATTAATTTAATGCATAATTTCTCTCCCTAAAACTTTGTTTACAAAGAAAAGAAATATATGTGTTGTGCTAAAACCAAAATATTATGCCGTGATTTAAAAATGTAAATGAAAAGTGCAAAATTACTTTTTTATTCATAATAATTCAGGTATAAACAATAATACCAAAATATTGTGCCGTGATTTAAAAATATAAAAAAATAAATAAAAAGTACAAAATTATTTTTCTAAATATATGCTTTTTAATTTAAATAATTATATGGCATTAAAAATTGAATTTAATAAAATATTTTATTATATAATGATTTCTAACCTTTTTATTGAAAATTCTATTAATTGAAATTCTCTAAAATTAAAGCTGGTACAATAATTCTGTGACCAGATGTCTCCACTTCTGCACATCACCCCAACGAAAAAGTGGACTTTCTCAATTCGTTCTTCCATAGGGAACCATCTAGATGTGAGACGCTAGTGCTCTGGATTCCGAAGAACAATTTATAGGCATTGCGATTACAGCGCCATCTGCTAACGATTTTTGCAACTAAATTTTGAATCTTCTGTGTAACAATTTTACAGCTTAGTCAATAAACAAACCGTTTACCGCATAATTCTATTGATCTTTGTTTTTCAGATATTTAATTTTGAAATCAGGGTCTTATTCGCTTTACACCGTGTATATTCATCAGAAATGCAGTTTTTTTTTTTTTTCTTTTTTGTATTTTTTGCATAAAATCTATTCCTTTTTACAGCGACCTACCGATTTACTATAAAACAGAGAAACAAATTCATCACAATAAAAATATAAAGGCCGAATTCCCTATGTAATTTCGAGCTCACGCTAATGTTTTCTATTCAAGTGTAATCCTACGCAAAACTTGCAAATCACAAAATAACATTTTCCGTAAACTGCAAGATCCCGTGTTAAAGTCGCCGAAAGATTCATTGAAAGTGTATGTCACGTTTCTCTTTTTACTTGATTCGTTTTTTTTTTTTGTTTTTTTTTTTCTCCTTTTTTAAACTGCTGACTTTTCGAAAGTAAAGACTGCGGAGGTAGTTACTTAATTAAGTTTAAACAAACTCAACTTTTTTGAATAAATGATTAATGCCATTAAAACTTTTGAATTAGCATCAATTTATCTTATAGACATAAAAATACGAAGAAAGTAATACTATAAAATTAAAAGTATTCTCCGATGTTGATTTTAATTTCTCTTTAAAGCAATAAAATAGATCTTAGCAAAATTATGATTTAAGCTTGTTCTCAAATCCAAAGGTGTTACTTTCTGACACATTTCTGAAGTCATCTTTGTTCGGAAACGTATGAAGTTGACAGGTGTTCTAATTCAAAAACTATGTTCGGTTGAACCTCGATTACCCGAAGTAATTTGAACCGACCCTCTTTCGGAAAATCGAAATTTTCGGATAATCGAGAATGCTTTAATTTTAAGATTAAGGAGAAATATATGCACTATTTCTTATTATGGTAACAAGTGCTTAATAAAAATAAAGCAATAACAAAATAGAAACAAGAATAAATTACCTGAATTTTAATTTTGAAATTAAGTATCTTTTACATATTTCATATGAGTTTGAAACAATGTTTTGTTTGTCGCAGTTTCAATTGCCTTTGCTTCAAAACTCTATCACGAAGTTTTTAAATATTATTAGTTCACGAGTATCACAGTCTTTCTGCTGCTCCAGCCATGCCAAACCTCTTGCAAAACATTCAAAAGCTTCAGAATTGCTAATTTGTTCGTTTTCTTCGTTCCACTCCGCAGCTTACGGGAGCTGAATTTAAATTCAAAGGAACTCTAAGAAAGGAGATCGAAAATATTTATATGTGCTCGTAGTTCGGAAGGGACCGCTTGCACACAAAGAATATGATAGTTTAAAAAAAACGAAAAAAAAAAAGCTTTGAAAATGGATTTTGCACACAAGGAATGTGATATAAAAAAAAGCTTTAAAATGAATTTCGGTTAATCGAGAGTTTCTGTTAAAAAAGTTTCGGATAAAAGAGGTTCTACTGTAATCTAATGACGTTTTCAATTTTTTTGCAAATGCAGAAGATCTTTCAGAAAATACTGTTAATGCGTACATTTTGAACCGAATTCCGTCTCGAGCAGTTCCAGAAAGTGGAAAAACTTGTCGTTAAGTGACAAGAATCGCTTATAACTCGATAAGTAATTTACTATTTTTTAAAATGGTATTCTATTCCAAATCACTTCAATAATCAGGTCTACCAATTTTATGCGGTCACGTTTAAAAGTGAGTCAGAAATTTCGCGTTATTCAGCTGGGAATTTGAGAATCACCCTCCTAAGTGCATAAGTATTTCAATTTCAAGAGCAAACTAGTATGTTGGGGACTTGGGGCCATCACAAAACTTTCTTCTATATCAATCACGTCAATTAAATCATTTAAATAGTACAAGAAATGCCATCCATTTAGTACCAATTCATATCAAAGTACATCTGAATTTCAAGTGTGATAAAAATTCGTACCTTATTTCTTGAGATAGAGCTATAGCGGAAATTCTGAAAAATGTAGCATAGCAGCGCCACCTGTTGAGTGATTTACACCAATACATAAACAGCAATAATTGATATCCAGGTATACATAGATCTGAAGTTCTTTGAAAATCCAAGCATTAGTTCTTGAGATAGAGCTATTGCGGAAATCACAAAAAACAGCATAGCAGCGCCACCTATTGAGCGATTTACACCAAACTGTATAAAATGTCAATTCATGTCAAGGACTAACTGATTCTAAAGTTTGATGAAAATTCGTGCATTAGTGCTTGAGTTATACCTATAGTGGAAATTCTGAAAAATACAGCATAGCAGCGCCACCTGTTGAGCGATTTACACCAAAATGTACAAAATGTCAATTCATGTCAAGGATTAACTGATTCTGAAGTTTAGTGAAAATTATTGCATTAGTTCTTGAGATACAGCTATAATGGAAATTCTGAAAAGTGCAGCATAGCAGCGCCACCTGTTTGGCGATTTGCACAAAAACACAAACAGCACTAATTCATATCAAAGTATACTTGAATCTGAAGTTTGATGAAAATGAAAGGATTAGTTGTTGAGACAGAGCTATTGCGGAAATCGTAAAAAATGCAGTATAGCAGCGCCACCTGTTGAGTGATTTACACCAAAATGTACAAAACCTCAATTCATGTCAAGGACTAACTGAATCTGAAGTTTGATGAAAATCCGTGCATTAGTTCTGGCGATTGAGCTATTGCGGAAATCGTGAAAAAGGCTGCATTGCAGCGCCACCTGATGAGCGATTTACACCAAAAACTAATCAGCATCAATTTATATCAGGGACTAACTGAATATAAATTTTTATTAAATTCCGTGCATTAGTTCTTGAGATAGAGCGCCCACCATATTTGTGTCACATACAGACAGACAGACTCACAGGTGCACAGACTCACAGATGCACAGACTCACAGACAGACATTTTGTAAAAAATATTTTTTTCGGAATCTCTGACCCCTAAAACGTGTAAATCCGTCGAAAAGCGAAGTCGAAAATTTTTAGGAATTCAATACTTTCTTCTTGTAAAGATAGAAGAAAGTAAAAAAGACGAGAAAAATTTCTGACGCAATTAGAAACAGCTGAATTTCAGCACAGTACTTCCAGGGTAGAAAATGAAGACGTTACCTCTGAGCTACTAATGCTAGGCTACATCCCCTTAATTTTTATTTCTTATACTGTGTCACATTTTCTTGGTGATTTTTCTCTATACAGTCGGTCGCAAAATTGTTTGAAAATGGTTTAATTAGCTTATCCGTTGGCCGATTTTTAGGAATATCTATACATATCTTATGACAGTGGTCTTTAATGCATTCGCCAAATGGAACTTTAATTGGGGTACCGTTTGGTAGCTATCGTGTTCATTCTCTCACACACACACATATACACATACATAACGATCACAGTTTTTCCTTACAGGTGTGTTACGTAAATTGAAAATCAAGAACTAGAGTGATTCTCTTGATAAAATATTGGGTACTTTCGTATTAGCGGCATTCCATCGGTTACTCACCAAAGACTACTTTAGTATATCAGCTTTTTATTTCTTGAAATTATAAACTATTTACTTGAAATTATTGTATTTATATTTATACATATGTAAAAAAATGCAGTCTTTTTTTATTTTATGTAAAATTTTATAGTAATAATAATATTATCATGTTTTAATACATATATTAAAAGAACATCCATCAACACATTACATGCATTATATTAGTAATGACACACTAATATAAACACTGCTAAATACATTTAATGTTTTATATGTGTCTTATTATAATGTATTATATAATGATGCAAACGAAGTACAGCATGAGATTATTTTATATATATAAAGTATTCATTAATATATTATATGTATATGTTATTTAAATATAATGTATTAATAATTAATATACTGTATATATATACACATATAATATGTTACTAATGTATATTAGCAACACATGTCATATATGTATTAAACATGCATATTACATCTTTCAATATATATATAATACGTACGAAAAATGCGTATTATTAAATATGTATTATATATATGTACAACCGTTCGTACGATATGTATATGTAAAATATATATTGTGTAATCCTCGATTTCTTTGCCAATTAGCTTTCTAGCATGGAGCTAATAAGAAAATACTAAATATTCTTTAAAAACACGTAATCTATAAAAAATTTTACACATGCGGTAAAAATAATCTATAAAAAATTGTTTAATTTTTTTTTCTTTACACTGTTTTCTATGCATTAATGTATTGCAAAAGGAATCTTTTTCAATTTAAATGAAAAAAAAAAAAAAAAAAAAAAAAAAACAGTAATCACCACTTAGTGAACTAATTAGTTAATCTCATTTTAAAAGTACTTACCTATTGAGATAAATTCTAAACATAATCATTATGGACTCTTAAAAAAATTTATTAATTTCTTTTTTAATGAGATGTTATCATTTTTGAGCAATTAAGTTTTTTATGTAATTACAGACTGAGTGCTATACGTAACATTGATTCAATTATAACTAATGTAATAGATAAGTAAGCAAATGAAGTACAAATTAAAAAAATATTTCTAGATGTTTGTTGAAAAAAAAACTTAAATATTACATAAAAATTTACATTAAAAAAATACTATGCTATTCGTAGCATAACATAACGAACATAAAACCTTAACAAAAAGCGTCAGCGCCACTATATTTTAACATATTTTTAAAACAAATAATTGGATGCAAATGTAAAATGCACACAATTATGATGTTTTAAAAATTATTACAGTTTGTAAAAAATGACTTCAAACAAACAATTCAATATTAAATTAAATATTTTAAATAAATTCTTATTGATAAAAAACGTGTTCTTTTTTTTTAAATTATTGCACGCTTTGTTTTTTATTTATATTTTAATTTTGTTCTTTTACTTTTTAGTGTTAAACATATTCAATTACTTCACAGCATGGAGAAAGGAGATAGATGGAGATGTAATATGCCGTAAAAACGGTTTCAATATGATGCGCGTTATCGCTCAAATTTAAATGCTCTCTCTCGACCCAAACAAAACAAGCACCTGGCACCAGGACCGAATTCTTTGACATCACCCGTACATTTTTTTCTCTAAATGAAAGTGATCTGCTTATTTTTAAGCATTCAAAAGCAGCATTCCATTGTATTTGGAATTAAAAACTGTATCAGTTGATGTTTGATGTTGTGATGATTTAGTTTATTAACTGTATAAGTTTTCTTCTTTTTTTTCATGAAAGAACGTGCTTGTGTTTGGGCCAACTGTAGCGGATTGTAGGGTTACATTTTTGGCGTCACCCCCAGCCACCTTACTGCATCTCCATCGATTTCTTTCCTCCATGGCTTCGCCGTCAGTTGGCCTTTTTTACCCGGCTACCAAGAAGGGTTGTGTGTTTCACGCGTATCTAGGTATGTGGATTTTTTATACCCTCGAAACATCCCAACGGCTGGATAGATTTTAATGAATGAGGTCTCTATCGATTCATCTTAACTGTCCGATGGTTATAGGTTAGGTTTTGTTTTTATAAATTCAAAATGGCGGTAGAAACGAAAAAAAGTTTACGCACCATATTGAGTGGCATATCATTGGATAGGTCTTTCAAAATGAAGACGATGTTTCATTGGCTATTTTACAGTCAGAAGCTCCGTTTAAATATTACACAACCTGGAATGTATGTAGGTATGATCTCTAGCTTTACTGATTGATTGCTGCTTTCTTCAGCGAAGACATTCTTTTCTATGCTACCATATCTCTAATTGTTCTGAAATACGTTAGTTGAATAGGATCAACGTTATTCTGTCGTTCGAGCCTTTTCATAACTGTTTTCAAACATTCAAAGGCTTAGTTAAGTGATGGATCAGGATTTTTTAAGAGCCTTCGTTTTCATTTTCTTCAATTTCTTTTTCAACATGAATATCATCCACAATCTCATCATCATTTAAAATCTGATATCCAGGGTGATGTACTTCACTATTTAACCACGCTTTAATATCATTTTCTTCATAGCTTAGAATTCTTCCCATCGCCTTTATTGGTTTACATTCCTTCTTTTCTGATCCACCATCAGTATTTCCCATATTTAAAATTTTATTCCAAGCCAATGGATAATTGGGAGTTCGGTTTAAAAAATTTTGGTGAGAAATAGGCGGTTCGGATAACTGGAAGTTCGGTTAAAAAAATATTTTTGAGAGAAACAGTCTGTTCGGATAATTAGAGTTCCGATAATCGGCTCTCTACGGTACTTTAAAAATAAAATGAGATTATTTTTACAACGTTAGAAATATGCGAATTCTTATCAGTTATTACTGTTAATGCTTTATTAACTTTTCTGTGATCAAGCAAGTATAAATTAACGATTTGAAAAAAATTGGTACTTAAATTGAAGGACTTTATGAAGCCTGTATATAAATGCATTTTAAACAACTCTCACATTTTTGTATTTAAATGTCTTATTCGGTTCGGAATAGGTTTTCCATGCACCCATAATATTAGCCTTTAAATGTTGTTAAAATGCGATTATCAATCTCATGTAAATGTCCTAGGTTAACCAAGAAATAAGTTAACCAATTCAAACGACGCTAACGCAAGTTTCACTGCTCCGATTGAGGTTAAATTAAAAGAACAGATGATTCAAGCGATACACTTGTCATTTATTAAATAAAAATTTTTTATAAATATTTTCCGAATGGTCGTGCTGTTGCACTCAAATAAATGTTCAATTATCTTATACATCTTATGTCCTATATGCAATGCGGGGAAGAGAGGGGATGTGGAGTCGGTACAAATTACCGGAGCCCGGCTCCTTTAACCCTTTATGACGGTACTTATAAGTACCATTAAAATAACTTGTTATAAAAATCATTTAATACATCGATTAGTAGTAATACAGTTTAGAATGAGTTACAGATGCATTACTTTATCTTGTTCCAAAAGAATTATTAGTTACACAAAACAAAAATATTTTTAAAAGGATGATTTCTTTTGCCTTTGCATCTTTTCAGCTTTCTTGGCGTTTGGGGGGGGGGGGGGATTTTTCATTTCGGAAATATTTATATTTCTATTGTAAGAACATTATATTTGTACATTTCCTAATTCTGCAAAGTACTAAGAAAAATATTTCAAATAAACGATTTGGGTGGGGTTAAAAATATTGCACAAAATCCCTATAAATTCAAATTTAATGAATCCTTCTAAATCCTCCACTCCTTATAAAATCCTTCTAAAATTTATTAAATGATTATATAACTCCTCTAATGTAGTTTCAAAAATTCACGAAAAATGCTTTAGAAGATAGAATTTTCATAAATTCATAATTCAGTACATAAAAGGTTAAAGAACGCGTCATAGGTCTTGTTCTTTAGATAAAGTATTAAAAATGTTGACCCAAACATCCTTATTTTAAACTTTCAAGTTAAAATAACTATCTTGTAAACAAGAAAAAAAAAAATCAGAACTTAAATCTTATAAGTTGTATATATCAGGCCTGTCCAACATTTCACTAAGCATGGGCGCATCTCAGGTCTTGGCGAACAACGAAGGACGCCATTATGAATAATGGCTCAAAACATGCAGCAAAGTTATTTCACAGTATTATTAGCAACACACACATCCAAATGCATCTCGCAGAAGAAGACATAAAGGCCCTATGGATCTGAAGCTCCATGCAAAAAAAAGAAAAAAAAACTTAAAAAAAAAAAAAAACTCTAAATAGTAGTAAATTTCGAATTATACATTTTCATATGAAGGACTGCCTCAAAAATTTTGGAAAGAGCCAGAAACTTAAATCTCGCTTCTAATTAAAATGGTAGTCAGAGATATTGTTGGGTTTTTATGTAAAACGCAAAAAATACTCCTTAATTTATTTTGAAGGCGCAAATTTGCCGTTATAAAAAATGCAGAAACAAAGACAGGCCTGATATAGTGACCAATCTATGGTGGTTCCAAAGAGATAGCATGGAAGAGCTTTCACTGACGGAAATATTTTGAAACTGTTTTATATATAGTTTTTAAAACAACATGAAAGAAATTACCTAAAATTTCAATGGTCAGGGAGAGAAAATGACAGCACTTTTCCCGTCTTATAGAACAGCCAATAGGCTGGTGAAACAATATCAACAACAATAACATAAAAGTTGAACTTTCATGCATGAAGGAGGGGTGCATATTTCCCAGAATTTTACTGCTTAATATACTCAAAAAGTTACTGCCAATTGTTATCAATTCTCCTCGTCTTAATTTCCGTAAAATGTTTTATAAAGAATTATAAATTAGATAAGAAATGCAATAACATTTTAAAGTACGTTTTCCTTTTGAAGAGTGACACACACTTGCAGTGGTTTTAAAAACATCTCTCAAACAAATATAAAGGATTTAAAATAAAGCATACTTTAAAATGGAATTTTATTTTAAAAAAATACTAGTGACAGGAAACCTTCAAAAGGGCGCCAAGGAAGGCTTCAAAGGGCGCCATGGCACCCCCGGGCACTGCGTTGGACAGCCCTGGTGTATTGGCGTATATTATATGTTTTACACAGCACACTAACAAAAGCAAGTTAGAAATGGGTATATGCAGTGTTGAATTCATGCATGTTTCTCCGAGAGGAATTTCTTCCGCTTCTGGGAGACATATTATAGCGTTCTTGGGGGTGGGGAGAATTGCCCCTTCCAGACCATTAATCAGTATATAATTTCTAATTTTCCAGCGGGATGGGATCCCTTCCGTGCCAACCCCTGAATTTCTCACCGCGGATGGAATTCTCATTTCTACATTTTGTAATATAGTAATTTTCAAATTTCCAGTAAATATGCATCATCTTTTTAATATAGTTATTCAATAAATTTTCTTTCTAGCACCATTACTTATAGGGCCCGCAATGTCTCTCAGTAGCACTGCATAAATGCCTTCAAATAAATATTTAACACGTTACGTTGCGTAATATTTATTATATAAATGCTCTCAATATGCTCATCTTCGTTGTCAACAATGGTCTGTAATACCCAAACCATGTTTTCGATCGTTGAGTGCAGTAAGTATGGCTGAATATCTCGATCATAGCAACAAATGCTTTCTTTTAGAGCTGGCATAAATACGAAAATAGTATTTTGCGATTATAGCATGTTGTTGATAAAGGAGGAAGGAGACTGGGGATTTATTATACCATGTTACAAATTGTGCGAAGGCATATTGTTCATTAAAATGTATCTGTTTACTGAATATTTATTTTAGTGTTTTAGCCTTTGGCACCACCTTTGAAAAAAAATTGTGCTGAAAAATTATATTTAATGAATAATAACAAGTTGAATTATCTGTAGCTTTTATTTTGACTTCATCCGAACAAGAAAATGGAGTCCAGAGTCCCTTGATGTAGTAACTTATTTTTTGCTAACACTGTACTTTAAATATGCATGGAAATTCGTGTGGAACTACACTGTAAAAAAACGGACTAAAATACGGAAATTGTACTGGCAAGCGATACGCCAGTCCTATTTCTGTATTTTAAGGGAAATTTTACCCCGCAAATTCCAGAAAAATGGAAATCTTTCTGTAATTTACGAGGGAAAATTTCCGTTAAAATACGGAAATAGTACTGGCGTCTCGATTGCCAGTACAATATCCGTATTTTAGTCCGTTTGTTTTATAGTGTATGTATACACATTTTTCACAACTTCAGTGCAAAGGTTTACGCTGGTATTGAAATTACGCAGACAACTGTAACCTTATTCAAATCTGTTCCAATGCTAATGAAATAATAAAATAACATCTTAATCGATTATGAAAAAAAGGTAGAAAACTTAGTACGGTAGTATTTTAAACTTTTAAAGAATTTTTTTTATGATACTAGTTTTATTTGAAAATCAGAGGGTGCACGAAGTTTCTTGAAAAGTTCCAGAAGGTATACCGCGTATACCCCGCGTATACACTCCACCACACACCTGTCTGTAATGCTTCATAGTTTTGCAGTAGACTTTAAATCATATAATCCAAATGCATTTGCCTCTTCGAATTAACGTTATTGTAATATCTGTTATTAGTTATTAATTTCATTCTTAATAGGAATTTATCACTACTGCATAAATAGGCATCTAATTTATGTTCTAATTTACATCTAATACAGTACATCATGTACTCTCATTTGTATCATAGCATTACAAAGTTTCAAGTAGGAATGTATTTGTAAATCAATTACTTTATGTATTATATTAAAATGTGATTGTCTGTATTTCGCAATTACTCTTCATAAAATATCTGACATTCAGCGATGATATTAGCGCCAGTTATCCGCTTGGATGGATATGCAAATGTAATATAAGGTCTCAGAATTTTAAATTTCGAATTAGTTTCAAAGATATTGATTTTTTATTTATTTTTTATTTTTAAAGATATGTAATGATAATACAATGGTGGCTTTCTGTAATGGTGGTAACTGAATTACTATATTTTTTGTGGATAAAAGAGGAAAAACAGCGAAGGGTAAAAATTATTAATTTTTTTATGTCATTTTCTCATTTAAAATTGAATGCGGAATTTTTATTTATTTGAATAGATGGTGAAGGAAACATCATGATTAAATTATATTTCTCAAGAAATTTTGAGGAAATAAAAACATAATTTTATATATTCAATCTTCATTAATCAGTTTTATTCTACGAAACAAAAAAAATCGTCTGCCGACCAGCTGACATTAAGAAAATCAATTTATCATAACCTATGTCATCGTATCTATTTTTAATTTTACATTCAACCAGAGTTTAAAACGTAAACCCATGGAGGAAAGAGATAGATGGAAATGCAGTAAGGTGGATGGGGTTGATGCCAAAAAAGTAACCTTAAATTCAGTTACAGTCGGCCCAAAACAAGCATGTTCTTTCACGAAAAAAAGAAGAAAACACTTAGCAATACAGTTTTTAATTCATAATACAATGGAATCCTGCTTTAGAATGCTTAAAAATAAGCAGATCACTTTCATTTAGAGAAAAAAATGCACGGGTGATGTCAAAGAATTCGGTCCCTGTTCCAGGTGCTTGTTTTGTTTGGGCCGAGTGAGAGCATTTAAATTTGAGCGATAACACGCATCATATTGCCCATATTGCAAACCGTTTTTACGGCATACTGCATCTCCATCTATCTCTTTCCTCCATGCAATTACTCCATTTTTTGTGGATAAAAGAGAAAAAAACAATGAAGGATAGAAATTAATAGATTTTTTTTATGTCATCTTCTCATTTAAAATTTAAATGCGGAATTTTTATTTATTTGAATAGATGGTGAAGACAACATCATGATTAAATTATACTTCTCATGAAAATTTGAAGAATTAAAAACATTATTTTATATATTCAATCTTCATTAATCAGTTTTTATTCTACGAAAAAAGAAAATCGTCTGCCGCCCAACTGACATTAAGAAAATCAATTTATCATAACCTATTATCGTAACTATTTTTAATTTTACATTCAACCAAAGAGTTTGAAACGTAAACCAATTTAAGCTACTTGCGTTTAACTGAACATTTATAGTCACTCTTTAGTAGTAATGAATTTAAAAAAGAAATATAGTTTTTTAATCTTATTATTTCCTAAAGCTAGTAGCTAAAATTTGTGAAAGATGCGCAAAAGAAAAATGATTAAACGAGAATGGAGAAATTTTTAAGAATTTATTTTAATTCACATATCTGAAATATTTCAACATAAGTTCGTCAAGATGGCATCATTTTTTATTAAGATAGTTAAAAAGACGTCATTTTTATTACGCCAGCCACAGATATTTAAGTTTATATCCAAATCTTGAAAGTATGAATTTTTTTGGCAAATGAAGACATTGAAAATACGTGTTCTTTTATTGAGAATTTTTTTAATCTATATTGTAACTATGATTTCATACTGAATATTTAGTATTTGATAAAATTAATATAACAAGGGGATAAATCCACATTCCCTGGGTTACAGAATGTAGGTTAAAACCATTTTTTAGGTGCGTTCGTAATTATATAAATACGTAGCACCAATAGTCGTCGTTTGGTCCGTCTGTCTGCCCGTCTGTCCGCATATACTACATAAACTACCCAACCGAATGGTCTGAAATTTTAAATATATAATTGTTGCAAAATTTTGTCGAACCATTTCAAATTTTATGAAAATCGGATATAATAGTTTAATTACAGGTACAGTCAAAAGTTTTCCGTTACATTACGACCAATGGGAAAAAAATTATTTCAAGTGCATTTTAACGATGTTACAGCCTTTCGAACAGAATGAAATGGATATGCACTTAGGAAGTGCACTAAAATACACATTCAGTACAATATTCGGTACAAAAAATATTTATAAAATTAGTTATTGTACAAACGCATCTCATTTGCCACGTTTGACGTGTAATTTCGAACTTGTTTTAATTAATAACTGTAATAGAAGTTTTACATATAAAATATTTTTCAGAATGTCCATTAACAATACCAAAAATCATATTTACATGTAAAATAGAAAATATGAGTTGCAATAAAATTTTGAAATTTATCAAAAGCGATACTTTCTTACTGGCATCCTCGCTAGGAGTTAACAGCCGAAGAAATCGCCAAAGATCGATATTTACAATGAATCTTTTGGGTTTTGTTCATTTCAGTGATTTAAACTCATACTTCATGATTCCATGTCTTAAATTTATGTTTTATTTATATTTTATTGCTTTATTTATTGATTGAGAAATATTTTAATATCGTTTGGAACATAAGTTGGAAACAAATGCCGTGCTATTTATATTACTGAAAGTGTAAATGGATTTATCTTTCGTAATCGTCTGTACGCGAGAGAGAGAGATTTAAAAAAAAATATGCTTGGAAATTATTTTTAAAACAATAAAAATGGAATATATTGCGATACAGTTTTTAAAAAAAATTGCGATACAGTTTTCAAAGAAATTGCATTTGAAAGTACACTTTTATTCCGTGTTCGACGGTTTAAAAATTTAAAAAGTGCGATATTTAGAAGTTTTAAAAAGAACAATAAAAGTCAAATTTAATCGTCTGCTGCTGCCACCATCAAAATGACGTCAGAGTTACTCACAGACACGTTTGTCCTTTATAATATATACATATCTTTTCTAAGTGTACAATAAAATGAAGATTATTTTTTACCATAAAGAATTGAAAGATCTCATGCAATTCAAAAGCAACACACCGGGTTGCCACGTAGCTAGAGTAATAGTAACTTTTAAAAGTTATTTCAGTGGCATTTAATCTGAAACAGCTTATTCAATGATTCTGTTAAAATTTGCAGACTTTGATACCATGAGTTTAAAAAAAAACTTTATCCATGTTGTCAGTTGCTAGAATAATAATAAAGTATTATGTTATAATCTCATGCAAATCAAAAGCAACACATCGGGTTGCCCCCCAGCTAGCGTAGTAATAACTTTTAAAAGTTACTTCAGGGGAATTTAATCTGAAAGAGCTTATTGAATAGTTTTGTTAAAAATCCAGGCTGTGAAATCATCAGTTTAAAAAAATCCCTGCCGGCTCGGGCCTACAGGCGGAGGTAGATTTCGATGTTAAGTAGTAAATTCTCCAACAAAACTTAAATCAAGATTAGAGATAAAACCCAGTTTCTTCACAAAGAGCAGGGAGCTAAACTTTTTGTGAAAATTGTAATATACACGAATACACACACACATATATATGGAATAGGTTTAAAAAATGGCTACAAAAAATTCAGAGAACCTTAAAGTGTTAAAATATGTTAATATTTCCATAGTCGGGTTTTTATCATGTTTTAATACGTTTCTTCAAACTTACATGGCGTTACATATTCACCTGCTGAGGTCCATTATATTTCCAATATGACGCAATATACATATTTTTTTAATTCGTCAAACTATTTATTTTGAGTTTTCATGCTGAAATCTTGCTCTAGGAAACTTATGACGTAATATTCAATTTGTTTTCAATTTGTCAAACTATTTAATTTTACACGTGAAAATTTTGCAAAAGAAAAGTAATTGTTGTGGTGAGAATTTTATTATTATTTTTTTTTTAATTGTTGGCAACTGCTATAACGAAAAACTTTTATTTTTTTCCTGCCATTGTTGTGTAAGAGCTGGTTTTATCAGAATCATGTTAAGACAGTATTCAAAATTTTGAACCCTCCCCATTTCCACCCTCTTGGGCCGATTTCGCCCATTTTCAATCCCCGCCGAGATATTAGCCATCTCAAAGTTGTTGGCGAGTTTGAAGATGATTCGTGCATAATTGCGACTTTTATCGTGCGGACAAAATTTAGTACATACATACATATATATATATAAACTTTTTAGGTTGGGGTGGTTTTGGGTTCCTGGGGTCCTATAATGAAAAGTTATGAAGGAATTTTTCAAAAGTCGCACCATGGTAACGACTGCAATAGGTAGTATTTCTTACGAAATCTACCTAAAAACAACTTTATTCATGTTGTCAGTTGCTAGAATAATAATAAAGTATTATATCATAATCTCATGCAATTCAAAAGAAACGTATCGGGTTGCTACGTAGCTAGCGTATTAATAACTTTTAAAATTTATTTCGGTGGAATTTAATCTGAAAGAGTTTATTTAATAGTTTTGTTAAAAATCTAGGCTGTGATATCATCAGTTTAAAAAACACCTTTATCTATGCTGTCAGTTGCTAGTATAATTATAAAGTATTATATTATGATCTCATGCAATTCAAAAGCAACACATCGGGTTGCCACGTAGAGAGTAATAATAACTTTTAAAAGTCATTTCAGTTGAATTTAATCTAAAAGAGCTTATTTAATAGTTTTGTTAAAAATTGCAGACTTTGATACCATCAGTTTAAAATAACTTTATTATTATTCTAACAACTGACAACATGGATAATTTTTTTTAAAAACTGGTAGTATCAAAGTCTCAATTTTAAACAGAACTATTAAATAACCTCTTTTAGATTAAATTCAACTGAAATGACTTTTAAAAGTTATTATTACTCTCTACGTGGCAACCCGATGTGTAACTTTTAAAAGTTATTATTACGCTAGCGATGTGTTGCTTTTGAACTACATGAGATCATAATATAATACTTTATTATTATTCTAGCAACTGACAACATGGATAAAGTATTATATTATGATCTCGGGCAATTCAAAAGCAACACATCGAGTTGCCGCCCAGCTAGCGTAATAATAACTTTTAAAAGTTATTTCACAGGAATTTAATCTGAAAGAGCTTATTTAATAGTTTTGTTAAAAATCCAGGCTGTGATACCATCAGTTAAAAAAAAAACCTTTATCCATGCTGTCAGTTGCTAGAATAATAATAAAGTGTTGATCAATACTTCTTTTATACCTTGCTAAAAATTTCACAAAGAAGTTAGCTTAGGATAGTGTATCGTTTCATAGCAAACTGAATCCTTTGTATCTGAGATGAGAGGCTTTTGTTGACATTTTATTGAAATTACAAATGCGTCTCGGATCAACTTGAACATTGTGCATGTTGTTTCTGTAACATTATCTTATGTGTGGAACATTATGCAAGAAAAATCGATTGGTTTTCATAAAGTTATCCCGAATCAAATTACATTTAAACAACGTATAAAATCAAATTAAGCTAAAACATGATAAAAGTGATGAAATATCTTTTTACCCTGCGAGATAATATGCAATGATTCAGACTTCATGGAGTTACCTAAAATTTGGAAAGAGATAATTTACAAAATAAGAAACAATAGCATAAAATAATTCACGTTTACAGATGTCTGTTGTTCAATTCCTACTATTAGTTCACACTCTCCCTATATTTATTTATTTATTTATATATATAAATATCTTGTTCAAATTTTCAATCGTTAATAAAATACTTATTATTCATCCTATCAAGTTGAAATAATTTTTTTAAAACTTGTACTGGATGACAATGGATATTAATACAGTTTTTTCAAATATTAATTCATTAATTAAATTTTAATTAATTAATTTTAGTTTTACATGGGAGACAAAATGGCGGCCATTGGTTATTGAAGCATTTAATGCATCTTTATATCTATAAGGGGGGTTACCATAGGGGGACTCTGTTTATCGCCAAATACCGCCAAGTTTGTCGCCAACTTGGCGATATATCGCCAAATTTGGCGACCAAAATGAGTCGCCAAAAGGGACGCCAACTTGTCGATATCTCTAGTATTTCGCCAAATTCCCATAGACTTCCATTATAAACCTACTTGCCTATAGAAAATCAACAAATTGAGATATTTTAATGCAACAAAAACTAATATTAGCTTAAGGGATTATATTAAATTTTTCTTTGATGACCTAAGTAGGAATTGACTTTAAAAACAAAATTTTTATATTACTTGTTATTACAGAACTTGATTTCATTATACAGTAGAACCCCGCTAATCCGAACTAATTGGTACCGGTGCCTGTTCGGATTACAAAAAAATCGGATTATTCGAAAATCCGTTAAAAATAGAAAAGTAAAAAATGTGAGCTAAAAATTACAAGTTATAAGTACTCAGTAACATAATAAACATCCTCTAACCCGGCATTCTAAGGTCCGGCGTGCTGGGTAATCAGGCACGACTTTTGGAAAAAAATAGTATTCCTTGTTTCATCACTCCTGATGTTTATAATAGTTCAATGAAACTTCAGAATTAGAAATTATGTAACAAACCATTACAAACGGTTCACAATCGTGAATCTATAAATAGCTCGGTCACCATGTCGACGAGGAGGAAAGAAAGAAACATTTCTGTAGATAATTTGCAAAATCATATTGTTGAAAGTAAATATAAATTTTTGTCAATTGAATTAAATATTTTTTTGCATTTTAAAAGAGTTTTATAGTGACTGGCAAACAAACTAATATTCGAGATTTTTTTTAAGATGGCTTCTACGAGTAGGCCTACTCTGCACGTTTTCATAACCCGACTGAACAAGAAGAGTTATGTGTTTCACGCGTATCTGGGTATGTGGATTTCTTTACACCCTCGAAACATCCCAACGGCTGGGTGGATTTTAATGAATGAGGTCTCTACCAATTTATCTTAACCGTCCAATGGTTATAGGATAGAAATTTGATTTTATAAATTCAAAATGGCATCCGTAAAATAGAAAATGGTGGTCGACTTGAAAAATTTTCTTACGCACCCTACTGAGTGGCATATCATTGGATAGGTCTTTCAAAATCAAGACGATGTTTCATTGACTATTTTACAGTCAGAAGCTCCGTTTAAATATTATACAACCTGGAAGTTGTGTAGGTAGGATCTCTAGCTTTACTGCAACTCTAACCATCATAGACATCTATAGGCCTCATCAAAACAGTGTTTATAGATAGGAACTAACAATTAAACATAACTTAAAAGTCATCAATACAAGTAAATAAAAAAATAGGTAAGTAATATAAAAAATAGTTTAACATTGATGAGAAACAATTAATTAGTTCGCTTTTTACGCAGTCGGGTTTTTTGATTTTTTAAATTTATTTTTCATCGTTTTCATTGTATATTCGTATCATAATATGTTCTACTTATACATTATTGAGTATTTTTTTTAAATTCTATTCAAGCTGTATTAAAATAAAAAACATGCTCTATGGCCATTTTATGTTTAATTCTAACTTCTACACTTTTTTCCCGGCATTCATCCTGTAATTCCGAAAATTTCGTAATTTAATCTTTTCAATTAATTCGTTGAAGTATAATTTTCGAAAGTAAAATTGGTTCGGATTAATCAGAATTTCGGATTACCGGGGTTCCACTGTATTTGTGTATTTTGTTTACTAGTTTCATTTTTTTCAATTGCTGAAATATTTGTATCAATATAGTTCTGATAAAGTCGCCGTTTGAGTTATGAAACATGTAGATCAGAATAAAGGTTTTTATATGTCTTTTAAAAGTATTAATATTATCACTATTATCGTGTATTAGCTTAATTTGATTATTATAAGTGATTTTCTTATATAATTTTATAACGTATAAAATATTTTAGACTTCTTATTGCAATGTAAAAGGTAAATTAGAGGAAATGTTTGTCAAAATGTGCAGTTACTAAAATAGAATCCACATAATCATGAAAATGAGCAGTATAGCAATTTTCTTAAATACATATATGCCCTTTTTGTTTCTAGCAAGACAACTTGATTTAGAATCATTTTACCTGAAAAAGGTTTACCTGAAGAGAACCTAGATTAGGGGTGTACAATCTTTTTAAGAGAAGGGCCACTTACACAAATTTCTGAGTTGTCGAGGGCCACTTTAGTAACACGGACAGATTTTTTTTGGGGAAAGGTGATCTGTGGCCTATAACCAGATAAAAAATTTGGTTTCAGAGGGGGGTGAGGGGAGAATTTACCCCTCTAGGTTCCCTTACCCAGTCAACATATCTAATTTAGTTGGCAAGAATATGTCAACAGTTTACGTTGCTATATATCACAGAGATATAGCAATGATTATTTCGAAGGAGTGATAATATTTCTTGACATTATTCGTGGAGTAAATTTTGTTTTATTAAAAGTCCTAAAAAACAAACATAGCGATAAAAGTGCCTAGGCCGAAAAAATTTTGAACTTTAATTTTTCCGCGCCCGATCAACGAAATTTGCGATTTTTCCGCCCCCGGTCGAATAAATTGGCAATTTTTTGGAAGTAGGTCGACAAAATTCCCGATTTTTCCGCACCGGATCGACGAAATTCGCTATCTTACTGCGCTTGATCGACGAAATTCACTATTTTTCCGCCGCCGAACGACGAAATTCGGATTTTTCCACCCCTGACCGACGAAATTCGCTATTTTGTCACGCCCGACCAACGAAATTCGCGATTTTTCCGTGTCCGTCAACGAAATCTCCGATTCTTAACTGACTGACGAAATTTGTATTTTTTTTCGCGACAAATTGACGAAATTTGCGATTTTTCCGCTGCCGATCAGCGAAATTTTTAATTTTTCCGCACATCATTGTGAAAATTCACGATTTTTCCGCGCCTGATCAACGAAATTTGCGATTTTTCCGAGCTTGATCGACATAAATTTGCGATTTTGCCGTGCCTGACCAAAGAAATTCGCGATTTTTCGGAGCCCGACCGACAACACTCGCGTTTTGTCGTGCCCGATCGATGAAATTCACGACTCTTAACTGAACCTGAAGAAATTTGTAATTTTTCCCGCGGCACATCGACAAAACACGCGATTTTTCCGTAGCCGATCAACGAAATTTGAGATGTTTCATCTCCTAATCCACAAAAACTCGCGATTTTTCCGCACCCGATAAACTAAATTCGTGATTTTTAACTCTCTTTCGAAATTTGCAATTGTTTCCCTTGCAAATTGACGAAATTCGCAATTTTTTCTCGCGACTGACGAAACTCACGATTTTTCCGTAGCCGATCAACAAAATTTGCAATTTTTCCGCGCATCACCAACAAAATTCACAATTTTTTCGTGCTCGATCAACGAAATTTGCAATTTTTGCGAGCTCGATTGACAAAATTTGCGATTTTGCCTTGCCCGGCCAACAAAATTCGCGATTTTTCCGAGCTCGATTGAGAAAACTCATGATTTTGCGGCGCCCGATCGGCGAAATTTGCTATTTTTTCCGCACCTCATAGACAAAATTCGCGATTTTTCCGAGAATGATCAATGAAATTTGCGATTTTTCTGCGCCTGATCAACAAAATGCGCATTTTTTTGTGTCCGATCAACGAAATTCGCGATTCTTAACTGAAAATTTCGATTTTTTTCGCGGCAAATGGACGAAATTCATGATTTTTTCCTGCGACCTATAGACAAAAATGGCATTTTTTTCCAGTTATAAATTGACAAAGTTCGCGGGCCACACGTTAACCCACCGCGGGCCACAGGTTGTGCATCCCTAACCTAGATGAACAAAATGTAATTTTATTGAAAAAATAAGTAAAACCAACTTGAATTGCATCTAAATTGTTTTTAAAATTGCGTTAATATTGTATTTTAACACTTTTCAGCATAATTGAAAAGTGCTTATGAATTCGGTATGTCTGCCGGTCCTGTATGTCTGTTTGTCTGCCTTCTGCCGTCTGTCTGTCCGTGCACTAACTGGCGTAAATATACTCGGATTGCCGTGTAATTGATATATGTTATTGAAGTTTACTATTGCATGTTCGGTATTGAGAGTGAAGTGTGTAGTGTAGCATTCGTAGTTTGTTCACAGGAGCACTCAAAAGAATTACGTTACATTATGATCTATGAGAGAAAATACTTTTATTATTTGAAGTGTATTTTAATGATGTTACACTATTTCAAACATATTGAAATTGATAAGTTCACTACGATATGTTTACTGTAGAATATAGTGTGTATAGCATTTATCGTTCCTTTACAGATAGACACAAAAGAATTCGGTTACAGTACTGTTGAGCAATATTTTCTGGAAGTGCGATTTCAATTGCGGTATGCGTTTTTAAGCTTAAATATATTTTTTATATTTCTTGGTGTGTGTATCTATAATATTGATTATATACAAAGATGCACCAAATAATTCGTATGCATTTTCGGTTATCAGCGGAAATAACTGAAGGGGCATTTTCAACTGTGTTATATGCGATTTCTAACTGAACTAAATTTTGCATATGTAGCATATGCACAAATCTACACATCATATACAAGACTCCACAAAAGAATTTGGATATTTGCCCGACAATATATTGTAATTTCACAAATTGGGTTTTGGAAACATTTAAAATCAACCCGACTCGACCCGAACCGCGGTTCGTGTCGAGTACAATGTGAAACCGGGTTAAACGGCCTGTGCAGGACTCTATTTTAACGCCTTAATTCTCGCTCCCGTAAATATCACGGGCTGAGGTGTCGTTCGTTATTTATCGTGCTCGTCATATTTCCGGGCTGGAGATTTATTGTTGGAAAAAACTTCTGAAACCAGAAAAATTTAACTGGCATTTCGGTGTGAAGTCTTTGAATAGTAGCGTTTGGGTTTGGTTCTTGGCACTGATTGTGATGTTGGACTTTTATTGCATGTTTCGAAATATATCACACTCAAAAAAATTATTAATAATCAAAATTTTAATGTATGCTATATTATTTCAAATATTATTTGTAAAAATTTGTTTGATGATGATAAATAAAGATCTAAGATGTGAAAAATAAAGGTCTTATTCGCATTAAATTGTATGGTATAAAACAAACATTAAAACACAGAATTCTCGCATGATGACTTTTCCACAAATGTGAATTTGTTCTATAACATCTTTTTTTTTTTCGCCTTAAAAAAACTAATTGCATATTTTATATAGAAACCTTATAATTATTCAATTTCTGTAATAAAAAAATAGGCACTTTTTTGATGTTTTTTCCAAATATTAAGCGACCGTTAAGGGGTTAAGAGACAAAGATACATCAGGTGTTTTATACAAGGTTTCGCAGCTATTGTTGCCCCTCTAAAAATTATACAGCTGTTAAATATTTACTTATGAGCGTTACTGCTTTAACATTTTATTTGATTTTGGAAGATATGTGCTATTGAAATTATCTAAATATAAATACATTTGGTATATTTGACATCAGAATTATTATTTAAAATTTACACAAAATAATAAATTTTTACATAGAATCCCGTTAAGTAAAAAATAAATAAATAAATAAGTAAATAAAATAAGATATATTATTTCAGAACTTTGCTTAAAATATAAAAAGAGAAATAATAATTATTTTTTAAAAATGTAGACATAAAATAGTTTTGATTTTCGTCAGCAGAAATGATAGTTTAAAAATTACAGATAAAATATAAATTTTCAAGAAAATAAAAATAAAAAACTAATTGTATTTTTTTAACTAAACTAATTGTATTTTTTTAAAACTAATTGTATTTTTTTAGAAAAAAAAAGTTAAAGCAGCAAGCAATTCATAACTATTCTTAAAAGTTGTACAGTGTCAAAAATACAAAATTAATTTTAAAAAAAGGAGAAAAGGTCATCGAACGATGGTGCTGTGGTCAGGGATGTAGTGGAGGGTATACGGTGGTATACGCCGTATACCCTCTGGATTTTTTTAAGGAACACCGTATACCCTCTGTTTCTGAAAAAAGTTTTAGTATATACACTGTATACCCTCTGCCTTAAGCGTATACCCTCTGCTTAGAGCGTATGCTCTCTGCTTTTTTTACGACTACACCACTGGCTGTGGTCAACGTGCAAGTCAGGTATTTGAAGAGCAAAGATAGGTATTTGAAACGTATGCTGAACTTTGACCCACAATTTCCCAAAACTCTAAAGGCCATTTGAAGAAATACTTTCCATAGCATAATTAGGGATAATAACTCTACAACATACTTTAAAATCATCAAAATCGGTGTGCACTATGTTCAGTAGTCTCCTTGTAAGCAGAGCCGCGCAAAGAGACCGCGGGCCTCGGAAATAATTCCAATACGAGGTTTCACCATAGGTGTAATACAATAAAACCTGCTTAGACGGAAACGCAAACGACCATTGAAAAATTTCGTCATATATAGGTTATTTTTATCTTAGAAAGTATAATTGCGTATATCGGTTGTCCAAAAATGACTGATGGATTTTAAAATTCAATAATTTGCAAACGGTGACAGATATTTAAAAAATTCTTGCAGGAATATTTTGTAAGATGTCTGGAGTTTTTATGCTGCCATGCTCAGTCTTAATTACAAATAGCACCGATAGATGGCGTTGCAAGCAATAACCGCTACAATCAGGCTCCATTTTTTGACCTCTCTCTTATTCCATGCGAAAAAAGAAGATTAAATGGTATTGAATGTATCCCGAAGTACCAAAAAGCGGGTCTGGACTGAGCACCTATTGCTCTCAGCGCCATCTATTGCTTGAAATTCGAACTAAAATCAAGGATCGCAGTAAAAAATCTCCTGACATCATACATAACCCTCCTGCAAGAATTTTTTTTAATACCTGTCACCGTTTGCAAGTTATTGAATTTTAAAAATTATTTTATTAAAATTTTATTAAATATTTGCGGGATAATACTTTTTTTAAAACTCTATATAGTACATATTTACAATTTTATTACTGTTTTTTTACAGTATTTCAGTTTATGATGCATTTGTAGCACTTTTTCATCTAACGATTTTAAATAAAATTTAAAATATTAAAAATATAATTCAATCTTAATTGAATTCATCAATTATTTTTGAATTAAAAAGTTTAAAGTATGAAAGAAATAAAATGCGAAACTTTAACCTCTGATTTTACCCAACTTTCCACCCGATTCCTGTTCCCGCGTCTGAAATCAGCCACATCATTAAAATAGGGACATCGTTTCAAAACTTTCTTGATATCAAATGAATTTTCAAATATTTGATACATACACAGGAATATGGAGCCTGAGCCTCCCCCCCCCCACGCACACATAACCCCCATTCCAGTAAATTCTGACTTTTGAATTTTATGATTTGTTAGTTAATTTAAAATTTTAACCTAAAAAGATACGAGACTACTTTTTATGTTGTTTTTTTTAGCCCCCGGTATGCCATTTCTTTCTCCCAGCAAATAAAGTGTGATCTCCAAAAAATAACGTTCCGTTGTATAAGCCAGCCGTGAAACAAAGCAGATGTATCATTGTACTGTTCAATACTCTGCTGCAATTTTTTAAACTTCTAAGCATCGCACGTTTTCAATTTTTGTACCTTCGTATTGGGAAAAAAAAAGTTCTTTCACACGAAGTCTTAAAACTGAAATATGTTTTGTACTATTTATATGTATATCATCATCATCATCATCATCATCATCATCATCATCATCATCATCATCAACCGTTTTCAATACATATATATTTTTCATCGTGGGCGACGCTTTCTAGTGCATTATCACTTTATTAGTTTTTTTTTTTTCTTTTTCTTTTGTAAACCGGGACTTGGTAATTTGCATCGGCTTTACACCCCTCTGAACGGGCCTGCTTGTCAGAAAATATTCTAAATATAAAAAAGTATATTACAGGTTTCAGTTAAAATGTTTTGTATACCGCCATCTTTTACCCGGGTAGCCCGAGTTGGATTGCCTGGCGTAAATAAAAAGAAAGTGTAAAATAAGTAAAAGAATTTTTCATTACTAAATATATTGTTTCATTTAACTTCTGGTAAAGACCAAAATTTTTCAATATGTCATTATCAGAGCTGTGTAATGAGAAATAATGGGCGCTTTTTTAACTCCAGTTGGAGCGAAACAGAATACTTTGTTTAGCTCATCATTCGATACGCTATGAATCAGTCTTCCACAAACGTCCGCATTTAAAGGACACTTTTATTTTATTTCCTGGCGAGAATCAAGTGACGTAATCTTACATAAACGTGAGTGAGGAAAACACTTTTTCCCCCTCTTAGTTCCTCTGCTTCTCGTGATCCTTTGATAAATTTCGTCTCGAGTTAAACGTTCGGGAACTATGCCATGTACCATGCCGTATTGTGAAAAAGTGAAAATAAAATGTAATTAAAGTAAGTTTTTATTTTACAATGCGTAAAACTTTAATAATTAATTATAACTGTGCCATGTGCCATTTTGTACTGGAGAAGAGTAAAAAATGGCATTTTAAAAGTTTCAGTTACTTCGCCGTCAGTAAAATTTTAATAGTTAATTATAAATATGCTGTGTGCCATTTTATTGCAGAAGAGAAAAATATGGCATTTTAAAATTTTCACTTAATTCGCCGTCTGAAAATTTTTGATAACTAATTATAACTGTGTCACGTTCCATCTCATATTGAGAAGAAAAAAATGTAATTTTAAAATTTTCACTTATTTGGCCATTTCTAAAATTTTAATAATTAATTATAATTGTGTCATATGCCTGTTGTATTGAGCAGGAAAAAATGGAATTTGAAAATTTTCGCTTATTTCGTCGTCTGTAAAACTTTAATAATTAATTATAACAGTGCCATGTGTCACGTTGTATTCTGAAAGGAAAAAAATGGATTTAAATTTTTTTTATTTTGCCGCTTGTAAAACTTTAATAATTAATTATAACTGTGTCACATTCCATGTCATATAGAGAAGAAAAAAATGGAATTTTAAAATTTTCACTTATTTGGCCATTGCTAAAATTTTAATAATTAATTATAATTGCGCCATATGCCTGTTGTATTGAGAAGAAAAAAAATCAAATTCTAAAATTTTCACTTATTTCGCCGCCTGTAAAACTTCAATAGTTAAGTATAACTATGTCATGTGCCATCTTGTATTGCGGAAGAGAAAAAATTGCATTTAAAAATTTTTATTTACTTCGCCGTGTGTAAAACTTTAACAATTAATTATAACTGTGTAATGTTCCATGTCATATTGAGAAGGAAAAAAAAAAAGGAATTTTAAAATATCGCAGTCTGTAAAATTTTAATAATTAAGTATAATTATGTCATGTGCTATATTGTGTTAAAAGAAAAAAATAGAATTTTAAAGTTTTCACTTATTTCGCTGTCTGTAAAACTTTAATAATTAATTATAACTGTGTCATGTGTCACGTTGTACTAAGAAGGGAAAAAAAGGGACTTTTCAGTTTTTTCACTTATTTTGCCCCTTACAAAACTTTAATAGTTAATTATAGCTATCCTATATGTCATATTGTATTAAGAAAGAAATACGGACTAACCAAATTCTTCTTACTTTTTTAAAACATCCATTTCAGAACTTAATTTTTTTTTTTTTGGGGGGGGGGGTGGAAGGTCATCTACCACCAAAATTAAAAACTGTCGATAAGTGACAAAAAAATATATATCCTTTAGTAAAAAAAATAAAATCCAAATGTTTAGTAGAAGATTACTTTATCTCGTGCAGTTCCTATTTCTATTCATTCCTTAATGGCTACTAAATCATGTATTCTAAGTAATTAATTCCCTATGACATTTAACTTTATGCTAAAGTCATCAAGAAGATTGTTAAATTGAATTTGTTATTCAAAAAAATTTTTTATAAAAATGTATTGGTATGCAAACGCGCTGGATAAGTTTGTATATTTAATAGAGTACACATTCCTTTCTAATATGAACATTATAAACTTTTTTTTAACAGGTACGTAAATAATGTAAATACATTAGATTATCGCAATATAAACATAATTTTGAATGGCTTTTGTTTTAAAGAATTAATATTGAAAATGGTTTAATAAACTATAGATTATAATATCGAATTTATCGTGTAAAAATGTTGACAAAAATTATTATAATTGAAATCGAAAAACTTATTGTAACAATTTTTATATTATTTTTTACGTAAAACATTGAACGGTTTATTATAATAATATTGTTATATATCAACGTTGGTACATTTGGGGTAATCACTGATAAAAATTAACACCATATAGGCACCTATCTCTTACAATATATTGTGTTTTATATCAGTAAGGCTATGATTTATTATTTTCGGATTATTTTGCATGTTATCAAGTCACGACTACATTTACAGTTAAAGATTATATCTCGGCCTTTATATATGAAAGTTATTTTTCTCTTACGTTTTAAATAATTACCCAATCTTGATATCAACTAAATTTTATTGAAACTTATAAATCAAAATATTTTTTTAAATGTTCAATTCTTAATTATGCTTTGATTTGTACATTTCCTTTCTAATATTTTAAATTATTACATTAAAATTAAAGCTTTTTCTTTTCTTTTCTTTTTTTTTTTTTTTTTTTTTAGCTCGGACATGTGTATGTATATATTTCACTTCTAAATTAAAGTGTTTTGATTGCACTTACTAAATTTTATTTTAAATAAATCTACTTTTATGTCATACTTATGCACTTGCTAGTGTGTTTATAATTAGAAATACATATTGCCCCTGCAATTTAAATCTGTCACTTTTCCACTGCTAGTGTGTTTACATTCTTACTTCAAAAATACATATAGGTAATTTAAACAAAATTATGTAATTAAAATTTTAAAATGACATCTACAATTTCATTATCGCATTAATATTATTTATTTATATAAATATATTTAAATTTAAATATATAGATATCTTCTAAATTTATTTAAAAAGTGTATTTATTTTGACTTCACCAACTCTCATTTTAAATAAATCGTCTTTCTGGCAACATTTGTGTCATAAATACCCACCTGCTACCATGTTTACATCGAGAAAAACACATCGCCCTTGCAATTTAAGCCAAAATCTTTGTTTAAGCCACCCACGATTCCTCAAAGCTCACCGCCCGCTACAAATGGGAGCTACCTTCCCTCCCTCCCGAATCTCGGATACATGGACTCTACCCAACCATCTCTGAGCTTTTAGTAAACGTATTTCACATCGTTCTGTCTCCTCGAACGAATTACGGATCCCGTTCTTGGAGGAGTTCCCTTGTCCCGTATTTGTACTTGTGTGTCCCAGCACTCCTGGGACAGTATAAATCACTGATGAGTAACGATCCGGTAAGTTACATTTCGCATTGGATTTTCCTTTATTTATTTGTCAATACAAACATTTCTTCTGTCAGTACTGGAGTTATAAAATATTTTTTAATTAAATATCTTATTTCGACCAGCCGCATAAAGTAATATTAATTTCTTGCTGCGTTTATTAAAAAATGACTTTATTAATTTTTAAGGCTTTCAGATTAAATTTCTTTCAGCAGTCTTCGTTTAAATATAAATTAAAACTACTAAATAACATCTTTTAATTCTAATTTTAAATTTCATCGCTATAAGAATAATTGTTTTAAATATATTTAAAATAAATATTATTGGATTGTTGGAATTTACTATATTCTTTTTATATATTTTTTGAAAGTTTTTACGTTTCCATTAGAATTTCACATATGAATTTATTGATAATACTGCTGACTTTGTAGTTATTTCTTAAAACAACTTATTTGTTTTTTTAATACCAGCTTTAAGGATTTTTTTAACACCAGAAAGGATAAGTGCCTTGGATCGAATACATTTAAGGGGGAAAAATAAGGTTCACAGTAAATTTCATTTTATATATTTGTCAATACAAACTTTGATTCTGTCAATGTTGGAATTATAAAATATTTTTTAATTAAACGTCTTGTTCGGCCAACTAGATAAAGTAATATTAATTTCTTTCTGCGGTTATTAAAAATGAGTTTATTAATTTTTAAGACTTTCCGATTAATTTCCTTCAGTTGCTTTAATTTTAAATATAAATTAAAACTACTAAGTAACATCTTTTAATTATAATTTTAATTTGTATCACTATAGTAATATTTGATTTGAACTTATTTAAAATAAATATTATTGTATTGATGGAATTTATTATATGCTTTTTGTATTTTTAAAAAAGTTTTTACAATTGTATTAGAATAGCACACATTTATTTATTATTAATACTGCTTTGTAATTATTTTTTAAAATAACTTATTTTTTTAATACCAGCTTAAAGGATTTTTTAATACCAGAAAGGATAAGTGCTTAAGTGCTTTGGATCGAAGACATTTAAGGAAAAAATAAGGTTTACAATAAATTTCCTTTTTATATATTTGTAAATACAAATTTTGCTTCTGCCAGTTCTGGAGCTATAAAATATTTTTAAATAAATATCTTGTTTCAAGCAATTGTATAAAGTAATATTAATTTTGTTCTGCGTTTATTGAAAATGAGTTTACTAATTTTTAAGATTTTCGGCTTGATGTATTTCATTAGTTCTAATATTAAATATAAATTAAAACTATTAAATAAGATATTTTTATTTTAATTTTCATCATCATAATAATGTTTTATTTAAACCTATTTAAAATAAATTTTACTGTATTGATGGAATTTACTATATTCTTTTTATCTTTTTAAGTTTTTACAATTCCATTAGAATAGCATAAATGAATTTATTAATAATAATGCTGACTTAGTAATTATTTTTTAAAACAACTTATTTTTTTAATGCCAGAAATGATAAGTGCCTTGTATCGTGGACGTTTAACCCATTTGGGATTATGGGTACATTTATGCGCCTTCAAAAAGATCATGCAGAATTTGATTTTGGCACCAGTAAAAAAGAAAAGTGATATTCGCTTTCTTTAATTAGAGCATTTTCGTGATCATTTAAGTAAAGGTAACTTTTCTTTTAAAAAATGGAGCCAGTCGAATAAAATGTGTGTAAAAGCCACCGGTCCCGAAGGGGTTAAGGAAACAAAATACGTTTCATAATAAATCCCCCCACCCCTTTATTTATTTGTCAATACAATCTTCGCTTCTGTCAGTACTGGGGTTATAAAATATTTTAAAATTAAATATCTTGTTTCGACCAACTGGATAAAGTAATAATAATTTCTTTCTGCGTTTATTAAACAAAGGGGTTATTAATTTTTAAGACATTCAGATTAATTTTCTTTCAGTTGTTTTAATTCAGTATTTGAACCAGTATTTGAATCAGTAGTTCAGTATTTGAACTTACTTAAAATAAATATTATTGTATTGATGGAATTTACTATACTATTTTTATCTTTTTAAAAAAGTTTTTACTATTGCATTAGAATAGCACACATGAATTTATTAATAATACTGCTGACTTTGTAATTATTTTTTTTAATAGCAGAAAGGATAAGTGCCTTGGATCGAGGACATTTAAGGGGAAAAAATAAGGTTCATAATACATTTCATTTCACATATTTGTCAACGCAAACTTTGCTTCTGTCAGTACTGAATTTATAATTTTTTTTTTAATTAAATGTCTTGTTTTGACCAACGGATAAAGAAATATTAATTTTCTTCTACGTTTATTAAAAATGAGTTTATTAATTTTTAAGACTTTCAGATTAATTTCACTCAGTAGTTTTAATTTTTAATATAAATTAATACTACTATATAACACATTTTAATTTTAATTTTCATCACAATAGTAATGTTTGTTTTGAAGTTATTTAAAATAAATGTTATTGTACTGGCGGAATTTACTATGTTATTTTTATCTTTTTAAAAAAGTTTTTACAATTCAATTAAAATAACACAAATGAATTTATTAATAATACTGCTGACTTTATTCTGATTTTTGAAAACAACTTATTTTTTTTAATACCAGCTTGAAAGGATAAGTAAGTGCCTTGGATCGAGGACATTTAAATAAATAAATAAGGTTCAGATTAAATTTCATTTTAAATATTTGTCGATACAAACATTGCTTCTTTCAGTATCGGATTAATAAAATATTTTGTAATAAAATGTCCTGTTGGACCAACTGGGTAAAGTAATATTAATTTATTTCTGCATTTATATAAATGTCTGTAAATTTGTTATACTTTCAAGCTAATGTCTTTCAGTAGTTTTAATTTTAAATATAAATTAAAACTTCCAAATAACATCTTTAAATTAAAAATTTCCTTTTTTTTTTAAACGTTATAATAATATTTAATTTAAACCTATTTAAAATAGATGTTATTTGACTGGTGAAATTTAATACATTCTTTTAATGTTTTTACGATTTCATTAAAATAGCGCAAATGAATTTACTAATATTACTGGTAACACTCTTAAATCTGATTTTATAATAATTTGTTAAAACAACTTATATTTTAAATACCAGCTTGAAACTTGAAAGAATAAATGCCTTCGATCGAGAGCATTTAAGAGGTCTTGTACCTATTAATTAAACCAAGACGAATATCAAGAAAAAATTCAAAGTTTGAATTAGTGTATCTTCAAAACTTTATTATGTATAAACATGAAATTTTGACGATTAATTAAAAAGATTGTGTTTTTTAATATACACCATTAGAAACTGACTAGTCTTTTACAGAATTTGTGTACTGTTGAAATTAAAATAGCATTTTTTTTTACTCCGTAACTCTGCACGGATATCTTGAGAACATACCGTGCCATTGCTTCAAAAGTAGCATAACTAAAAAAACTCCGTTCTACAGATAATATAAATTAAAAGTTCTAAGTAACATCGTTAAATTAAAATTTTCTTTTTCATCATTATAATAATATTTAATTTAAATCTATTTAAAATAAGTATATTGGATTGGTGAAATTATATATATTGTTTAAAGTGTTTACTATTTCATTAAAATAGCACAAATGAATTTATATTACTGGTAACACTCTTAAATCTGATTTTATAATAATTTGTTAAAACAACTTATATTTTAAATACCAGCTTGAAACTTGAAAGAATAAGTGCCTTGGATCGAAAGCATTTAAGAGGTCTTGTACCTAAATTAAATCAAGACGAAAATCAAGAAAAAATTCAAAGTTTGAATTAGCGTATCTTCAAAACCTTCTTATGTGTAAACATGGCATTTTGACTGTTAATTAAACAAATTGTGCTTTTTAATATACACCATTAGAAACTGACTAGTCTTTTACACAATTTGTGTACTGTTGAAATTAAAATACCGTTTTTTTTTATTCCGTAAGTCATTGCGCTCATATCTTGAGATCATATCATTGCTTCAAAAGTGGCAGAATTAAAAAAACTCCGTTTTCCAGGAAGATGCGGATTCAGAAAAAATAAATTAGGACTTCTAAATAACATCGTTAAATTAAAATTTTATTTTTCATCATTTTAATAATATTTGATTTAAAGGTATTTTAAATAAATGTTATTGTATTTATACAATTTAATATATTCTTTTAAGCTTTTTACAATTTCATTAAAATAGCACGAATGAATTTATTAATATTACTGGTAATACTCTTAAATCTGATTTTATAATATGTTAAAACAACTTATTTTTTAAATACCAGCTTGAAAGAATAAGTGCTTTAGTTCGAGAACTTTTAAGGGGCCTTTTACCTATTAATTAAATCAAGACGGGAAAAAAATGAAAGTTTGAATTAGTGTATTTTTAAAACCTTATTATGTATAAACATGGCATTTTGAAAATGAAACAGATTCTGCTGTTGCTGATTGTGCTGTTTTATATACACCCTTAGAAACTGACTAATCTTTTACAGAATTTGTGTACTGTTGAAATTAAAATCGCGTTTTTTTTTTTTTTTTTTTTTTTTTTTTTTAAACTACGTAAGTCATTGTGCGCATGATGTCTTGAGAACATATGTATGGGTTGCTACGAAATTTGATATAAATAATAAACACACAAGTATTTTTCAAATGATCTACTTTTAATTATTTACAGTAAAAGATTTTTAGTTATGACTATTTTTGTTAAGGCGATCCGGAGCTCAAAATTCTATTTTTTTTATTTATAGAGATTATGGTATGAAATTTTTTTCTGAAATACTTTTTAATATAATAAAAATATTGCATGTCAAAAAAACTGAAAAATTTTAAATATTAAAAAAAATTAAATTTTAAAATTTTAAACATATTTAATTTTTGATATAACTCTGGAAGTACTTACTCGATTTACAAAATTTTTCCACTTTTGTGTACAGAAAATGTGTCATTTTAATTTGTCTTCAGGATTTCTTAAAATATTGATTATGAATTTTTTAGGAGTGAGTTTTGCATTAACTAGCGTATTTTCACAATTATCACTCAAAATTAAAAATCCTGAAGGCAATTTGTTGGAAATATGGCATAAAATCTCTGTTGAAAATTTCATACATACATCTTGCAAGGAACTTTAGATATATTCTTTTAAAGTTGACAAATCGTGAAAAAATTCATTCTGAGATAAATGAAGTTAAAGTTCTCGTCAGAGGGCAACTGATGCATCGCTGCTCAAGGCAAAAGGTGTTATATCTCTGGATCTAATGAAGCTAAAAGCATGCGGTTTGCGGTATTTAACGCTAAAAACTCAGTTTTTTTTTAAGACAATAGAAAAAAATGCATTTTGGGACTGTGCATACATAACGTTATCAACTTTTTAGTATTTTTGGACCCCCTCCCCATTGACGATATCATATGTTATCATCCCTCGAACCCCCCCCCCCCCCCCCCCGTCTGTAATGATATCGTTATCATAATAATAAATAATAAAAATGTATAAAAAAAAATTTCTTTTGTTTGGAGTGATATACAAATATGTTACATTTATTTTTCTTATACTTTATTGATTCAAATGAAGAGAAGTCAATAAAATATCAGTTTATACATGAAACAACTTAATCTCAAATAACACTTAAAAGAAACAAACTGTTTAAAAGTATTTAATAATAGCTTTTCGTTGCATAATGCATTCAACAGTAATAATGTCTTTTTGAACTTGCCCTCTCACGGGGTGGGGCCTACAAAACTTCTTATCAACAAAACAGGCGGTCAACATTCTCTTTTATTTACTTGTTAAATACAAGTATAATTTCAAACATACTTCGCTTTGTTGAACAGCGGATTATATATGCACACACGTTGGGGTATTCCATATTTTGGAACTGAATAATTTTATAATCATTTAAGGATTTAAACAATAACTTTTGTATTTTCAGGAAAATAGATAACATACTGAGAAAGATAACATAATATTTTGATGTAAATACCAAGTTACAAATAAGAAGAGAAAATTTTGGTTGGATCAAAAATGATAACGATATCAAAATACACCCCCCCCCTCCCTCCTAGAGATATCTTACGATATCATGTGCCAGACCCCCCCCCCTCTCCCCTCCTAAAATCATAACGTTATATATTCATAGCCCCTTTTTTGAGAATTTTTAGCCCTGGACCCCCTTAATTAAAAAATGTAAAAGTTTGATTTCTTTATAAAATGATTATTTACATGGTAATAAATATGGTAATAAAATGGTAATAAATATTTACATAGTTAATGAAACAACTTTGACCTAAGAGTAGATTATTTTAAAACTGCATATGTGCTTATTATATAATCAAATTTCATAAAAATCCATGTATATTTTCTCACGATATCATGCGCCAAAAGTTAATTCAACCCAGCACAAAATTTTTAACAGTGACTTCCGTGGTCAAGCTCCTTTATAAATTCTTGAAACACATATACGGTAAATTTATTCCGGCTAAATTTTGTTCTCTATCATATTTTTTCTCGTTCTCTTTTATAGAACTGCTTTTTTCCGTTTTTGTAGTCTCACAGATAAACTGCAGACTATTATCTTGAGCAGATTTATCAGTCAATTTCCGTACCATAATAATTAGAAAATTATTTGCATCATTCATCTGTGAAATTGAAAAACGATCTCTTTTACTGTTACTGCAATCTCTGTTTCATAAATTCATCACCGTTTCAGCATTTGTTTTAGTATGCAAGCGAACTGCTTTTGACAGCGATCATTCATCATCGGAGAGAAAGATTCTGTCAAACCGAAAACTTTGTCCGTTAAGTTTTTCCTGGGGCATTTAGTAGCATCGGTCGTTCAAAGTATACTGGAAGAAAACTATGTCATGTACTGTTGTGGTCTTTTTGAAAGGTTTAATCCTTTCTATTCAAGTGGTACATTAGTGTAAATATTGTATAAGTGTAATTGTTTTTTACTAAGGAATAATTAAGTAAGAGAATATTAAATGTTAAAAAAACAAACACGTGTTTAAGTTTTTTAAACTTATTTTTACACTGATTATATATCCTTTATTTCAAAGACAGTCCTTTCTTTTTGCTTTAGGTTTAAGTTTCTAAAATGGTCATTTTTACTTTCTTCTATCTTTACAAGAAGAAAGTATTGGATTCGTGAAAATTTTCGACTTCCGGTTTTAGACGGATTTACACATTTAAGGGCTCAGAGATGGGCCAAAAACATGTTTTTACAAAATGACTGTCTATGACTCTGTTTGTCTGTCTGTATGTATGTGACAGAAATTTTGTGGGCGCCCTGTCTCAAGAACTAATGCACGGAATTAATAAAAATTTATATTGAGTTAGTCCCTGATATAAATTGGTGCTGATTAGTTTTTGTGTAAATCATCTAATGGGTGGCACTGCTATGCTGCAAAATGCAGCATAGCACACGATTACGCACGAGCACACGCAGGGTTTACACGATTTTAGCGATAGTCATATCTCAAGAACTAATGCGCGAAATTCATATATTTGGAGTCCTTATGATTGGCCTAGATTACCATTTATTTTTGGCACTGTGATAGCGAATTTTGATGTTTTAACGTGTATGAGATAGAAAAAATTTTTAGGATTAACACATCCGACTAGTTTATTTTGTATTTAGTACCTTTATTTTGTATTTAGAACGTTTCTGTTTACTAACTTTTAAAAATACTAAACACCTTCGTTTCTCCCGTTGTTATTACGATGTTAAAATTGGTGTTGTTTAACACTTTGTGATTCAGCAATTCCGATTTGAGAAATATTTACTTAGATGTTGCAATACATCATTTTAGGCATGTAAAAAAAATATTTAAAAATATTTAAAACATAAAAATGAAAAATTATTGACTTAAAGGCACTTAACTTCTTTCACTTGTGCAATAAATAAAAAATCACACACACTTCTTATAAACGTTGTCAGTTTTCTAATACAAGCTTTTAAAGTATCAGAACTTACCTTTGTAAAAGAAATATATTTTTGGATATCTCCAACCTTTTTAATTTTGTAAAATTTACGGAATTCATCTTAGCTAGAACGATCCGAAATTGGTCAAATAACACTAGTCAACAAATTTGAACTTTTGCTCTGTCCTAAAACAGAAATTAGTTGTTTTTTATGCGGTTTTTTGTGCTGATTCCGAATGTAGTTTTAGATTTACTCCAGTACATCAAGTTTGAGAAACATTTGCATATTTCAATTTATGCAAATTTAGTCAATTTTATACAATTATTTGCAAATTTAAGGTATAAAGCAATATCAGACAGGATCTTTTGTTTTATGTTATGATTACTACCTAATTTACTTCACAAAAACGTTGTTTCTGAGATTATACGGACATGTGACTTTGAAATATTGTACCTAATTTGCATATTTTTCATGTTTTTCCAATAATGTTTCTTGACGTTCAAATATTTCTGCCGCACGAGTACGCTAATATGTGTCTAAACCAGTTTTTTGAGCTGATATCAAATCTTGTATCTGTTTTCTTCTATCACGTCTAATCTTTGGAAAAAGTGAAATTTTATTTTTTTGTCAAAAAAGCCAGAAATACCTTTTTATGATACTTTGCATGATAAACTTCAATAGATTCGACTACTTATTATTTTCGATTATATAAAATTTTCTTTATGTCTCTGATATGAATCGGACACTGTTCACCTTCTTGTCAATGAATTACGCACCACTAAAAAGTATCTTATATCAAACCTGTGTTAATGCTGTGCAAAAGTAGAAATTCATCTTACTCAAAAACTAGACATGACATAAGAAAACAGACTGCAGATTTGAAATCAGCATAAAAATCTAGTCTAGAAAAACATTACGTCAATTCTGTGGCAACTATTTTAAAGTTGATAGTGATGTAAACATTACAACATTGAAAAGTATGCAAATTAGGCTTAATAACTGATAAATAAATGTTAAGAATATGCAAATCATGACATTTATCTGAAGCAAATAGTCAAGTAGTCATTATCTAGAAAACGTAATTAGATGTGACATATATTGTATTTAAAATTTGCATAAAATAGCACAAAAAGCTTAAATTTGTATAAATTTAAATATGCAAATTTCTCAAAACCTGGGTCACCTAGAGATAAACGGAAAGCATATTCGGAATCAGCGCCAAAAACTGATCTAGAATCAACTAATTTTAGTTCTAGGACATCTAGGACAAAACCACTGTTGTACAGTGCAATAAATAAATCTTTGGCATGAAAATTGATTCAGAATAGCCGTATGTTGAGATTTCTATGAACTATTTATATTTAACTGTTGTATTGGGAGATAGCAGGAATTAATAAACTCGTCTTTTAAAGCCAACTGTATAAATAAAATTGACATTTGGGTATGCTGAAGATAATGCAACGTGGGGATACAAAAGGGTTACTATATTTCTTTGTATGTAAATAATTGTTCCAGCTTCTATGAGATAAATGTTTACAACCTGCATTTTCTTGTTATTGTTATCTCTTATTTGATCGTAACAACCGAAGCGTCCTGCATTTCCCCAAAAATATGCAGCTACCATACTTATAAAAGGAACTTTTAAAGTATGATGAATTAATGTAATATGTATAAACATGGAACTTAAACGGCCTTATAGCCCCTTTTTTTATTTTTTTTTTAAGTCGCAAGATAAAGCTGTTTGCACCAAAGTTTCTTGTACAAAACCTCGGCAAATGAGTACACTAGCTCAAATGATTACACTAGTCAAAACTCAACTCAACTCAACCCTTTTAGAAGATAAAATTTCCTCAAAATAAATACTTAAAATTTAACAAGACTTTTCTTTTAAAAACGCACCTCATTGGCATCTGACATCCACTTTCTTATGGTGAATTTCTTTAATTACATTAGGCAATGGGTTATCGCATATTTAAGTTTTCTGATAGCTTTACATGGGATTTCGCTTAGCAAATCAATCCGAATCCTACAATTTGAAACACTCTATTTGGATACTCTCACCGCAATGTATCTAAATCTGTTTCTGAGAATAAGCACATAAATGACAGTGATTTATCCGAGATCTTTATGATAAAAAAGTGTATTGATGTCGAGACTACACAAAATCTCATTGATTACTTTTCCTTTTTCTTTAGTTTTTAAAGTTGTAATCGTTTTATTCTATGAAGTATCTTTAATAAAAAAAATTATGTTAGAGTCAGAGCCGCAGAGTATGTTTACAGGCCCCGGTATTGATTTGAATGCCGATCCTTAAATCTCGTATCAGAACAAAACCATGTTGAATAACTGCATTTTTTTTAAGTAACATATATTTGCTTAAAATTAAGAGCATCGCAATACCATCAAAATATTTTTAAAAGGTATCGTCTGCGGTCATAAACTCCATGGTCATATTATCAATTTTTTCTTAACTGCCACTGTGCCCTGAAACTGGGGGAAGGTCCTGACATTTCACTATTTTAGCCCGTCTGTAATTGCACACTTACTCATAATTTATTTAGATGGATATTTATGTTTTATATTTTTCTCCTTAACAGCGCATAATAATATTCAAATGTACTAGACTCACTTCCGGTTAATATTTTTATTTCAACTTTTACGTAATTTTGCGTAAAAAAAGGGTGGAGGATTAATTCAACTGTTTTGCTTTTTTTATTTTTAAAAAGGTCCCATGGCGGTCTCTTTAAATGAGTCAGGTCCAGGTAATTTACACCGGCTCTACCCTATCTGTGGTCCTACTGGCTAGAGTTGAGTGCAGCAGTTGTTTGTGAATATTTCGTAGTAAAGAAATTTTTACATAACGACAGAAGGATTTATTTTCAGATTTTATCTTCTCTTTTGTCGATAACCTTCTTTTGTATGAGAAATCCACTCATTTAGATCCAGGGTTGCAAAAAAGTCGGCTAAAATTTAAAAAAAGCCAGGCCGGTGGTTTTTTTTTTTTTTGGTTTTAACCGGCTTTTTTTGGCCAAAATTGGCCTTTTTTTGACCATAATGGGCTTTTATACAATGAAGCATTGCAATTATAAACTACACATTTTAAAGTGTTTTTAATTAGTTTTAATACATTTAATTGATTTAGAGTTTAATAGGTAACCCAATTTCTCAATGAGGACATTAATACTGGAATAAAACTTAGATGGTTTTGCTTGTGATTTGTAGTCAGAATTGCAAATATTTAAGCTAAATTTTAAAAGGGCATACCAGCTGCCAATTTTTTTCATTTTTACTGCTTTATAAAATTAGAGGACAATGGTTACTTGTTACATGTTTTATTACTTAATTAATTTTAAGAGCTATAAATATACAAGTCTTATTTTATTTCTAGTAAACATTTAAAATTATACATAGTCATATTAATAAAAACACCATTTCTCACTATTAAAAACATTATGATATAGCATATGCATGGATATGCTTAGCAACAAGCTTTTTCAAAATTTTATTTAGAGATTTTTTTTTCTTGTTTAAATGCTCTACTTTTTATACACTTATGTACCACTCTCCTCAAATATTATATCCTTTCTCTTTTAACATTTATAACTTAATCTCTCCATATGGATACATAAGAATGTTTCCATTTTGATGCGCTACATTTTGTCATTAATTAAATATAATCTTAAAAAATGTGTAGTATATGTGGAACTATGTAATATATAATTTCAAAACACCACTTTGGAGGCTAACTTATATTCTTTTCAATGTTTATAATTTTTTTTCCAGACATAATGCCTTCACTGTTGCCTTCTAGAAGTTATAAAAGACTTATTTGACAAAATTTAATAGAAATCTATAATTTTTTTAGTAGAAAATATTTATAAGCGTATTAAAAATTAATTAATCCAAATTTAAAACGAATTAACTGTAAACCAAATTTAAAAAATAAAAACCGGCTTTTTTTCAATAAATGCCGGCATTTTTAAAGTGGTTAAAACCAATCAAAGTCGGCCGGCTGTTTTTGACCTGGCTAAAAGCCGGCAACCCTGTTTAGATCAAATGCTATTGTTGGATTTTAAAATTATAAGTTGAATATCTGGAATGACAACAGATAAAAAGCTTCATAGTGAAGAACTGGAATTCATACGGAATTCTGTCGTAAAGTTTCTTATTGGGAGAAAATTGTTAAAATTATGAAAAGTCAAAGTAAACACACCAAGGGAAAGAATTTCAAATTACACAAGTTAAAAGTGTGATACATCGGAATTTAGAAAATTCATTTGTTATGTATTGCTGGGTAATTATAGATAAATATGTAAAAATTAACGCTTTTCTTTTTTTCTTTCTTTCTTTTTTTTTTTTTTCTACTTCTTGTGAAACAAAAGTAGACTGTTATGTCAAAAAAGTTTCCGCTTTTGCTAAAGATGAGATAAGTATTCTGATGAATAATTAAAAACTCTTATGATACTCATCAGCGTACATATAAATAGAAACTATATTAAAAACCCATTAAAAACTAATCCCAACGTTTCATGCTCTTTCTAATGAGCCATCATCAGGGGAGAAAGTTCTTGACCTCCACGAAGCAAAGTTACAAACAGCACAGTCATTTTCACAACATCAAATTTAACATCATCTTTCGTGGAGGTCAAGAACCTTCTCCCCTGATGATGGCTCATTAGAAAGTGCATGAAACGTTGGGATTAATTTTTAATGTGTTTTTAATATAGTTTTTATTTATATGTACGCTGATGAGTACCATAAGAGTTTTTAATTATTAAATTTTGACATCGTAAGTCCAAGTTTTTCTTATTCTGCTGAAGTTCATTATTGAATAAATATAGCTGTGATAACGTTTATAATCACTAAAATCCCACCCTGAAAGATGCAGAAAAAAAACAAAGTTTGTTTTTGAAATTTCTTTTTAGAAATCGAAATGTTATAAAACAGATATATATACATATATTTATATATATATTTTTTTAAGGACCCCACATTAAAAGCATACATTAAACCAAAAATGTAAAGATGAAATTAGTCATGATTTTGAATGTTGCCACCAAAAGATTACTTTGAAAATTGTATTGAAAAAGTAATTCCTTTGTTTGAATTTTGATGTTTCAATTTTTTTTAAAATTGTTTTTCATATATATCAATCTATATCAGCATAATTTGTTTAATACTTTTTTTATAAGAAAAGTTTGTTTTCTGTCTAAACATGATTACTCGGTGTACCAAGAATCGTCTATAGTATTTAATCATATTTAATCAGTAATAAATATTTTTTTTATACTTATTCTAACTTATTTATGACATTTTGAAAAATAAATGAGCGATAAATAATGTACTATCAGCAAGTAATGTGAACATAATTTTAGTAGTACTTAGCGGTATCCTGTAAAAGCACCTACTAATATTATATAAAAAAGAAAAGATATATAGGTATAAATAAAAGAGTCGTAAATATAATGGAAATTTTCAAAAATAAATAAATTATGTCGAATAAAAAGTAAATTTTTCAGAAAATATATTCTTTTTTTCTTTCAAGTAGTAGAAATAGTGCATTGTTAAACATTTTAAAGTTCAACCTTTATGTTATATGTCTATGAAAGTGTAAATTGAGAATCAATAGTAAGCTTCTTTTTCTTGGACTGCACTAAAGCTCTAAAGCATTGCTGGGTTTCCCTGAGTGGCCCTCAGCCCTGAATTTTTAATGTTTCCTGTGTCGGTATATTTATTCGAAATAGAGAAAGAGTTTATTTACTTTAGTCCCTGTTTCACGTTAAATAGTTTAGCGTATTTCGATCTAGCAATTTGCAGATATTTGCTGTTTGACCACAATTTGTTGCTATGTACATTTACGTCGTATAGAATACTTGTTCAAATTCCAATTGCTTTTTATTCTTTTTAAAGCAATTTAACTTTTTTTTTTTTTTTTTTTTTTTTTTTTTTTGCTAATACTAGAAAAGAAATTAAAGAAAAGAGAGAAAAGAAATCCCCTTGAGTTATAAATATGTGTATATAATCCATATGAGAATATCAAAAAACAAAATCAGAAATATGCCTGAGATATAAAGATGAAATACAATGCGCTATGCTAGCAATCTTAAAGCAGATAATAAATTTAAAAACTCCCAAACTTAGTGTTTATTTCAGCCAGTTGTCAGCTAACCTTTCCAGAAAATTTTAACTTTCACTGCTGGGATTTCAAACAAGTAATTTATATATAAATTTGTCATGAAAATACATTTTAATAAGATATATTATAACCGATGTAACAGAAATGAACGATGAGACGAAAATAGACCACGAGAAAAATAGTTAGGCCGATTACAATTGCAAAGGACTGAAGTAATTTAATATTACCTGTAGATTTAAAAGACAGGAAATTCAGGAAATAAAAACTGGGACGCAAACTGGAAATGTTTATAGCCCCCTCTCTCCAACGATTAAAAAATATAAGTGCACTTTGTCCTCCTCCACCCCCCCCCCCCCCCAAAAAAAAAAAAAAAAAAAATTGCACACATTGTCTTTGACAGTTTGACCGTTTTAAAGTACTGTAAATAATTTTGAACTATCATTAATCTGTTTGGAAAGAGTTATGGATACGAATTTTTATTTTTGAGTACCTCTATTTCCGAATAGTACTATTTGCCTTACTTAATCGTAGAAATCTAGGTTGTAAATTTATGCCACGTGTATTTTTCCACAGTGTATTTTTTTAAAATAGAAAAGTGGAATTTAGTTTTTATCTACTTTTAAAAGAATCTAAACTTGTTCAAAGGATATTTTTTAATTGAATTTTTGAAAACCGGGATAATTTTAGGAGTTTCGGTTTCATTTAAAAAACATGTCGCGTACCCTGCGATATGACATATAAAATCAGGATTGTCCCGGAAAACTAGGACTTCTGGTATTACTACTGATAATTAGAATCATTTCTACTTGTATATTTCAACACAGTGCTACTGTTCATTATTCACAGATGAAACACTATTTTTTTTATTTTCTAAAGAGTGCAGTAAAGCTGAAAAAATAATTATTTGAATTCTGCTTCCATCTAGCCTTAAAAGGTGATAGAAAATCATATTGTTTTTAAAGAAAGCAGAAAAATATTAATTATAAATAAAGAAGGAATAAGGAAAGAAAGAATATTATAAATACAAAAGAAAATTTTTAATTATTTAAAAGCAAAAATTGTTAATTATAATTGTTTTAATGTTATTATAAAATCGTAACTGGAGAGATTAGAAAATATTAAAAAGAGGCTATAGCATTATAAAGAAAAAAGTGAGACATTTTGTAAGATAAATAAACATTAATTTTGCTTAGATTAGGTTAGTTCATTTAAGGACGAAAAATATATTGATATAATAATAAATGTAAGTTTATAAATACGTTTAAGTCTTAAATTAATAAAGTAAGGTGAGAATATTAATATATATAATGTCTTAAAAGATTTATGAATATTGAAACGCATCCTTACAATTGTAAAATCTAATGAGGGAGAAAAACACTAACAGTACTATATAAGTAAACGTATATATATAAAAAATACTAATATTTAATTATGTAAAAAAAAAAAAAAAAAAAAAAAAAGTCTGATTATTTGAGCTTAACGAAATTGGAAGGATCTTGTAAGAGTATTTATATTCCAAATATATATTTTATATCATGTAAGACAATTATTACTTAAATTGCTTTAAACCAGAACTCAAGCTGCAGTAATTAAATATTATATGAAAAATATATTAAAGGTGTGTGCTGTGCGTAAATGATAGTATTAAAAAAAGAATAAAAACGGTAGAATATTCTGATAAATTGGGTAAAAATATCACGTTTTTAAAATATTTTTTCTTTTTACAAAATGCATACTAATTGGCATTAATAATATTTATATCTTTTTAAGTGATTTTTTTTTTACAAAATCGGTTTTTTATCGGTATTAATACTATTTATATAGTTTAAAATATATTTTCTAATATATTTTTAAACTTTTCATGTATTTTTAGCTTTTTAAAGCAAACCATAGCGCTGTCTTCTCTTACAAAGATATTTTAGTTTTTTTTTTTTTTTTTTTTTTTTTTTTTTTTTGCATATTTGAAGTGTTTGGGCGACCAAATTTTATAACGGTTTCATAATGATTTTTTTAAAAAACGTTATAAATTTAACTTTTTAAGCTTTGTTATTTTGTTTTATCTTGCGAATTTATCATTCTCTTAAAATGTAATGAGTGTTTTAAATCAAAGACTTCGAGAATTGCGTGAACTACAATCCCGAATTTGAGGCCGTCCGCGATTATATTAATTGTCTCAACCTGGGATATTATAAAGCATTTTCGTTAATCATAACAGAAGGTATACTCTTTTAAAGATTTTAGTACACGATATTTATAAAAGAGTGTCCCAGATATAAATTTTTATAATATCAACAGTAAGCGTTGTAAAGTGTCGGTTCAAGGTCACCAATAAAGAGTCACTCAAACAGCTTTAGGTAAGCGCATGCGCGAGTACTGCTTTGTTATTGAATCGCTTGCAGTTCCACATACGCAAAATGGCGACTCCTGAGCGTAAAGTGTTATTACTGGGCTAAAAATTAAAACGTCGTTAGAGCCATCTGATTGTTACCTTTGGGGCTTTATAAAAAATCGTGTCTACGTTCCGCTGCTACCTAATGATTTGCCAGAATTGAGGAGGCTATTGCTTCCATTACTCCGGATTTGTTAAACGAAGTGTGGGAAGAAATGGATTTTAGGTTGGATGTGTGCTGTATAACTAAAAGTGCACTGCACATATTAAACGTTTGAAAGAAAAACTGGGTTAGTTTGCCTTCAACTTGATGTATTGTTAGTCTAAAATAATCTAAATTATACTGTTATAATATACCATTGAAACTGGGGCATTCCGCTATGGACACTCTGTATATATTACTAGTAACAGCCCTTTTCTTCATTTATCTTTATGGAATGTTCTATTTCTTTGGCCTAAAACTTACCTGATTTTTACGATTTCTTTCGGTTAAAAAGAAAAAAAGATATTGCCTTCAGACATTTTGCGTTATTTTTATTGATATTTCAGTAGTGTATTTAAGTTAGGGAGGGATGGGTGGGGGTGGGTAAAATAAATATTACGTCTTGCGCGACTGCAGATGTGCGCCCTAGTTTTCCAATCGGGCTGCCGTTTTTCTCGGGTCACAAGCATGTAAAACAAATTGGGTCACTCTATTGTGAAAGGTCATTCAATTATCTCGAGCTTATACTAGCATTTAGTTTTAAAAATTGATTTTTGACAAAATCGTGGTCATTTGAACAAAAAAGTATGCTTTTTCGCCTTTTTAAAAAAAACTTTTGCGATCTTTAAAAAATATTTATTCAATAAAAATTATATTTTTTGGTGATGTAAGCTCCAGTCAATACTATTATCTTTGTTTTAAATAAACAATGAAGTAAATCGGTCCAATAGTTCTCGAGAAAAAGGCTCGCCCCTTTTGAAAAGCAAGGTTTCGAAAAACTACTATACGCTCAACTAGCAGCGTTACCTTCAATGATCAAAAAGTGCTGCAAGGGATTGAAATATCACGAAATCGCTTTAGAGTAACAATCTACACATTTGAAGGATGCAAAAAAAATGCAAAATAAGTAAATAAATAAATAAATAAATAAAAATAAATAAAAATAAAAATGGCAGAATCTCTCCTTGAGTGTCCAAACCTGGGATATTATAAAGTATTTTGGATAATCATAAGAGAAGGCATTTTAAAAGTTTTATGACATATTACTAGTACGAGATGAAGTGTCCAAACCTGGGATATTATATAGCATTTTGTATAGTCATAAGAAATGTCATTTTAAAACTTTTATGACATATTACTAGTATGAGCTGCTCGAATTGCAATATAAAGAGAATCATGATATAACAAAATGCATAGTCATTTAGTAGATCTGCAAGATGAAGAATGCAGATTTCGAAATGGTATAATGAAATAGGCATGACGAAAAGCACGATAACATGGAAAGACTTCGAGAATGAAAAGTGAGAAAAAGAAAAAGATATATTGAATTTTGTGCTTTTTTTACTTAAAAAAATGGTGCTGTAAAAAAGGATTTTAATTCTAAAATAGCAGTTATTCTTTCTAAGACGTAACTAACTTCCAGTCTCTTTCTCTCCGGCCACGCCCAATCACATATTTTCGGTATTTTCAAAAGAGGCTGTGTATTATATATACCGTTAAAAATATTACAACAAAACTATAATTATCTGATATCCAGTCATCGAGATCTATATCTATGATATTTATTCGTAAGGCTATAATTTCCTTAAAATTCCTCATTCATTCAACCTTTGTAATTAAAGTATAGTTGCCGAAATAATGCTCCGAAAATTCGTTCGTTATAACGCGATATCTTTAAAATGTAGAAACGAATTATTCGTTATACAATAAAAAATTCAGTTACATCAGGATTAATGTATTCTGAACGTAATCTAGGTGCGTAGAAATCCGAGTTTTTATGTTCATCTTGTTTAATCACAAATTTCTATGATTAAACAAATGTAGAAATATACAAAAAAAAAAATGTATATATACACAATTGCCTATTGTTTAATCTCAGAAATTTGGGATTAAATAAGACGAAAAAAAAAAAACTCAGATTTTTATGCACCCAGATTACGTTTAGATTACATTAATCCTGATATAATTGGAATTTTTATTGTGTAACAAAATAATTCGTTACTACGTTTTAACGAAAACACGTTATAACCAATACATTTTCGGAGCACTACCGACTTCGTTATAAGGTGCTTTGAATGTAACAGCTCTTCCGTTTATTTTATCTTTAACAAAATAATTTTATTAAGTGTTCATTCTCGCTCTTTTACCTTCAGAATTGTTTTGCCAGCTAACTAAAAAAGAGCTTTAACAGCAACCTTAAACTTAATCTTGAAAAAGAGAAAGGTGGGTTTCTTGGCCCATTTCCAAAATGGCGAAATGGGAACAAAGGAACCTCTTTATTCAGTGCAAAATAAAATTCTTTAAAATTTCGATCCATTCCATACGTTTGGAACATTCGATTTCTTATTTTTCACCTTATTATACTTTTGAAGTAATCTTTGGGAAAAATTATGTCGAATTTATTTTGCCTCACTGCGAATAACATTTAATAGTAATTTAATCTTTAAGAAAACCCGTATTTATTGTTTATCTAACGATTTTACTGTTAGATGTTACTTGCAGAACTCCGCCTGTTTATGGTCTTTATTCAATCAGCTGCCATTTTTTCTTCTTATGCTCTCGAAGTTTTACTTTGAAACTGCCTCGAAATTTTATTTAAAAATATAAATTATTTATATCGAGTTCATTTTGTGTCATTCAAAATGTATGCATAATTCCGTTTGTATATGGTCATGGTTACATATAAGTTTTATTCAATCATACCTGCTAAATTTCAAATTTTTCCATTAACGTTTTAGAGTAATTTAATCCAAAATGGCGAAATGAGAACAAAGGAACCTCTTTATTCCGTGCAAAATGAAATTCTTTAAAATTTCGATCCATTCCATACGTTTGGAACATTAGATCTCTTATTTTTCACCGTGTTATACGTTTGAAGTATTATTTGAAAAAAAAAATAAAAAATATGTCGAATTTATTTTGCCTCACTGCGAATAACCTTTAGAACTAATTTAATCTTTAAACCAGTATTTTTTGTTTATCTAATGATTTTACTGTTAGATGTTACTTGCAGAACTCCGTCTGTTTATTGTCTTTATTCAATCATAGCTGCCATTTTTTATTTTTATGCTCTCAAAGTTTTATTTTGAAAATGTCTCGAAATTTTATTTAAAAATATAAATTATTTATGTCGAGTTCATTTTGTGTCATTCAAAATATGCGTATACGTTTGAGAGCAATTTAATCTTTAAGAAAATCAGCATATATGTTTTTGATTTTACTGCTACACGCTACTTGCAGAATCCCGTTTGTATATGGTCGTGGTTATATATAAGCTTTGTTCAATCATACCTGCTAAATTTCGATTTTCTCTATTAACGTTTTAGAGTATAATTTAATCTTTAAGAAAATCAACATATTTCTGAATGTAATGATTTTACTGCTAGACGGTACTTACAGAACTCCGCTTGTATATGGTCTTGGTTACATGTAAGTTTTATTCAATCATAGCTGCTAAATTTAATTTTTTTTCTATTAACGTTTTAGAGTAATTTAATCTTTAAGAAAATCAGCATATTTGTTTGTGTAACTATTTTACTGCTAGACGGTACTTACAGAACTCCGTTATTATATGGTTTTGGTTAGATATAAGTTTTATTCAATCATAGCTGCTAAATTTCGATTTTTTCTATGTCCAAACAAAGTTATTTTTAACCGGAAATTTTACATATTCAATAAAATTAAATATGTACGACAAAGAAGCAAGACGCATTTTTTAAAATACATTTCTGATTTCATCCGTTAACTCAATGGTGAAATGAGAACAAGGAAATCTCATTATTTAGTGAAAATAAAATTCTTGAAAATTTCGATCCTTTCCATACGTTTGGAATGGAACATATGGTTCATTTTTCACCTTATTATAGTCTCGAAATTTTATTTTGAAAAAATTATGTCGAATTTATTTTGTCTCTTTGCGAATAGCTTTTAGAAGTAATTTAATCTTTAAGAAAACTGATATTGTTGTTTACGTAATGATTTTACTGCTAGATGTTATTCAATCACAGCTGCCTTTTTTTTTCTTATGCTCTCGAAGCTTTATTTTGAAAATGTTTCGCAGTTTGATTTTGACACGTAAATTATTTATGTTAAATTCATTTCGTCTCACAAAAAAAAAATATAATACTGTTTGTTTTCGGAAAGCAAAACCTTCCGTGCTTTTGTGGTCTGCTTTGATTTTATCAAAATAGGAATGAGCGGAGTTTGTTTAGCTGCGTTTGGCTGAGCGCCAATCTTAGTGACAACGAACAAGTGAACGCTGAAGTAGAACTTCGGAAAATATCCATTTCAGTGTAACACCCCTTTGGATGGTAGAATAGTCTCAGAGTTCTAAGAGCGGCTTTCGAAAACGAACAGTACGCTTGGAACTAAATTAATATTTAAGAAAACCAGTATTTATGTTTATGTAATGATTTTATTGCTAGGCAGTACTTACAGAACTGCGTCTTGGTTATATGATATCGTTTTAATCAATCATAGTTGTCAAATTCCAATTTTTCTCTTATGTTCTCGAAGTTTTTATTTTTAAAATAGAAACCAACATTGTTGTTTATGTAATGATTTTGCTGCTAGACATTACTTATCTGAAACTCCGTCTGTTTATGGTCTTGGTTACGTTTACATACAGTAGTTTTATTCAATCATAGCTCCCAAATGCAGATTTTTTTTTTTTTTTTTTTTTTTTTTTTTTTTGCCCTTCTTTTCTGAAAGTTTTACTCTGAAAATGTCTCGAAGTTTTATTTAGAAGTGTAAATTCTTTATGTAGAATTTATTTTGTGTCACATAAAATAATGTATTACGTTTGGGAGTAATTTAATCGCAAAAAAATGTATAGTTGTCTGAGTACTGGTTTTACTGCTAGATGTTATTTACAAAAGTTTATCTGGTTTTGATTACACACCAGTTTTGTACAACCATTTCGAAATATTCCAAGTCTAATAAACATATTTTGAACCTGAAATTTTCCGCATTAAATAAAATTAAATAAGTATCACAACTAAAGAAGACACATTTTATTAAATACATTTTAGATTTTATTGATTTACAAAATGATGAAATGGGAACAAAGGAACATATTTATACAATGAAAATAATGTTCTTTAAAATTTCGATCCATTCCATACGCTTGGAGGATTAGATCCCTTATTTTTCACTTCATTACACTCTCGAAGTTATTCTTTTCAAAAATTAATGCCAGATTTATTTCACCTCATTACAAGTAAGGTACCTCTAAAAGTAATTTAATCTTTAGGAAACCAGCATTATTGTATGTATTAATTTTATAGCTAGATATTACTTACAGAACTCAGTTTTTTTATAGTCTTGGTGGCATACCAGTTTTGTTGAATAAGTATCCATTACTTTTCTTTCAATATTTTTAAAATAAGAGCTTTATGCGTGTACTAGAGGTCTGCACGGGCCGGAATTTCCAGGCCCGGGCCCGGCCCGGCCCGAAGGAAAGCTACTTTGGCCCGACCCGGCCAGGTGTAAAAATTGAAATTTCTGCCCGAGCCCGGCCCGGCCCGGCCCGTTTACATTTTTACCGTTCTCGGCCCGGCCCGGCCCGTACAAAAATCAGTGAAAACAGGCCCGGCCCGGCCCGACTAAATTTCTACAAAAAATTCCGTTTTTTCTCGACATACAATTAAGATTCTTTTAATGAATACTACATGCATATTTATGGGAAAATTTTACAGTATATTTTAAATTACTATGTGTTCGCAAAATAGAAAACACACAATAGTAAACGTTAACGATTACTTACAGTGTTTTAGTCAACGTCTCTACAGACGCTTCAAAATTTAAATAAGGGTTCATTAAAAGATTATTGTAGTTTAGAATAAAGGGTTAAAAAACATGATAACTTTTGAAGCTTATAATAAAAGGTAGATTTGTGAAAATATTTCTGTCATTTTTAAGGCTTTTCTCAAATCTAAAAGAGCTACATTTTGATACATTTATGAATTCATTTCTTTTCGGAAACGCATGAGATTGGCAGGTATTCTTATTCAGAAACCATGTAAATGCCGTTTTTTTCTTAGATAAAAGTAATATATCTTTCAGAAAATACTGCCAAAGTTAGTGTTTTGAATCGAATTTCCGGAAGCGATAGCGCAGGAAAGGAGAAAACGTACAGTCACGTGACAAGAGTCTCTGTTATCTCTGTACGTAATTTGTGAAAAATGGAAACGCTATTCGATCCCAAATGCCTTCAATACTCACGCCTGTCAATTTTATGCCTTTATAGTTAAAAATGAGTCAGAAAATGTGTCTGAGAGTTTCGCATTGTTGAGCAGTAAATATGAGAACCACCTTAAGGTACATTTCCAAAGATACTGTTAACAGAAGTTCATTATCGCTATTAATACTTTTACAAAACATAATGCCTGTCCTACGCATCCTGAGAACGATTAAGACCAGCTCCGTCCCGGCACAAGTCTGCCGAAAAAATTAAACCCGGGATCAGGCATCATGTAACTGTACGATGCCGATCTCTACGATGGACATGTTACATTTCTGTATTGATGTTGTTAAACTCGCATCGGCTCGTAACGCACATTTATACTTCTCGAAAAAGTCATATTCATTGGAAATGACCTCGTATTTTATCTGCTCCTCTCAAATTCTTATATCGGGCCGATAGGCCCGATTAATTTTTTTTATCGGCCCGGCCCTGCAGGGCCGTTCAATTTTTTTTTGCCGGCCCGGCCCGTTTGAAAATTCTTCTCCATTCCGTCGGGCCGAGTACGGGCCTCGGGCCAAGCCCGGGCCCGTGCAGACCTCTAGCGTGTACAACGCACAATTGTTAGAATACAGTAGAACCTCGATTATCCGAAGTAATTGGGACCGACCCTCTTTCGGAAAATCGAAATTTTTGGATAATCGAGAATGCTTCCATTTTAAGATTAAGGAGAAATATATTTTCTTGTTATGGTAACAAGTGCTTAATAAAAATAAAGCAATAGAAAACTAGAAACAAGAATAAATTACCTGAACTTTAATTTTGAAATTAAGTACCTTTCACAAGGGTTTGAAACAATGTTTTGTTTCTCGCAGTTTCGATTGCCTTTGCTTTGAAGCTCTATCACGAAGTTTTTAATACTATTACTTCACCAGTATCACAGTCTTTCTGCGGCTGCAGACATACCAAACTTTTCAAAACATTCAAAAGCTTCAGAATTGCTAATTTGTTCGTTTTCTTCATTCCACTCACTCTGTAGCTTACGGGAACTCAAGTTAAATTCAAAGAATTCTAAGAAAGGGAATCGAAAATATTTATATGTACTCGTCGTTCGGAATGGACCGCTTGCACACAAGGAATATTATAATTAATAAAAATAAAAAAGCTTTCAAAAGAGACTTTGCACGCCAGGGATGTAATAGTACACTGTAAAAAAAAATCTTAAAACAACAGAAAAAAATCTTCGAATTCTGACAGTAAAAATTACGTTAACAGACTTCTTATGTCATTCCATCCTCATATCGCTTATTTTCATGTTAAACAACAAAAAATTCTGTTTTCTTTGCCATCAGTTTCCACTGCGACAGGATAATATGTTGGATAACAGAAAAACGGGAGGTCACCCCCTATGACGTCTAGAAGGTCATTTAGAATGACCAATAAGCATTGGTTATCATACCCACGCTAACACGTCTCTTCTAACTGGGAATATTTGAGTGTCTTGTCTCTTGTGTACTGTTGAAAATGGCAGTTCGTTCAATAAAGCAGTTGATCTAATTGAAAAAGTATAATATATAAAGAATTTTTAACAGAAAATTAAGAATCATTTTCACAATTGAAACCGGCGACGCCCACCTTTGACATCAGAACCGCTTTCTTCAATGATTAGGATTTACAGTTCGAATACTAGAAAACAAACATGGCAAAAGGTATGTTTTCATCCTTCTTTTAAATATGTAACAATGTTTTTCCGAAACGTAACAATATGTATGAAAAATACTTCCTATTTGCTAAAAATCTTAATTAAGCAATACTATTTATTATTATTATTATTATTTTATAATGTATGATTTACTTAAATTATTAGTATTATTTTATACTTCATTTATTTATGCACATTAGTAACTTAGTTGATCTAATTCTGTTAATAGCTGGAGATTATTTTTTGATCGGTTGTTTATTTTAAGTTAAATAAATAATCTTAAGTTTATGATTAGTTTACAAATCTTGAATTTTTACATAGCTGTAGAATGATTACTTATTATATTTAACTTTTTTATGACTAAGAGTTTAATTTTACTTCATATGTATTAGTTCCAGAAATTTTGATTGAGATTTTAAATTAATTTTGTCATCAATTGACACACGTGATTAGTTTTGGTGTGATAGTTTTAATAAATAAACACGGAGTAGCTGCATTAATTATTATAGTTATAGATAACTGATATTTTCGTTTAACATTAACCAGAATAATATTTATTAGATCTGACGCTGTTCATATATTTTTATTGCTTAAATTTATCACATTTCCTACTATTTACTGTGTTGTTTAAAATGGAGTGGTTGATATTTTGTTTAATCGTTCCATATGTTGATTCTGAAGAAATGTTTTTTTTTTTTTTTTTTTAGTACAATCTTAGAGTTACCTGTAGTGGTTTAGTTAAAATTTGTAAATTTTATTCACTCCATTTAATGAAATAAATTTTGAGCTACAATTGTGTGAATTATTTTGAAAATAATTCCTATTTAAGCTTTAACCATTCATTTTATAGAATCAGCAAGTTTAATTTTGTTTAACATTTTAATTTAAATTATATTGTAATATTTTTTTCTTATTTAGTTGATGATCATTTACTTTATACGGAAAAACATTGTAAATTGTTAAGAAGGATGAAAACTCATTTTATCACTTTAGCTGAAATGAAATATTTTTTTTTTTTTTACGGTGATGTTTATATAGATTTTAGTGGCTCTTCTTTTTCATTTCTCATCTTTGCTCATAGCTGTCAACTTTTACTCATTTATATATACAAAGCTTTCTATTCGAAAAAATTATAAAAATTGGCAGGCTATTATTTACATAATTAACCAAAGTCACTGATTTAACCTAATCAATTTTCAAAAATATTGCACGAATAAATATTAAATTTCTTTTAATTACAAATCACATTCAATACATATATTTATTTTATTAATAAATATTTTTATGAGGGAGGGGGGAGTTACCTTATATCGTATATATATATATTTATTATTCTGGGGGGGGGGGGGAGTTTAAGATACCTTCTTTCACTTATTCCAATCTTTAATGTACTTAATTTACAAATCTATATAAATTCAACTGTTTAAATATTTTATTGCGAATAAGCTATTTAAATTAATTTTATAAAAGTGTGGAGGAGAAATTCCTATAAATATTTATTATTATTAATATAAACAAATCGATCGGTAAATAGAAATTTCTAGTGTACCTAACCTATAATACGCGATTCTTCTGTTAAATAGAACCTCCCCCTTCCCCCTCGCCAACAGGAAACGACCTACAGATTTTGACTGTTCGGAAAAGCGTCAATTGTCAACACGAAGTGCCTGTATGAGTACGTATTTCTGTCGTCTGATAACGCATTCTTTCGTTAACAGATATTTTCTGAAAACAAATAGTTTCTGGCAACTTTTTGCTGCCAGAAAGTTTCTGTTGTTTTACAAAAATATTTTTAACAGTGTAAAAAAAAGAAAAATCTTTAAAGATGGCTTTCGGTTAATCGAGTGTTTCGGATAAAAGAGGTTTTACTGTACTAGCATCTTTCGCATACATCCCTAACACCGATTCGATAGTTAGAAGCAGGGGTATGGTCGAGGGTATATGGCGATATACTCCGTATATCTTCTTGATAAATCCGGACAATCCTTAGTTATAATGTATACTCTGTAGTACAGGGGTTCTCAAACTATGGTATGCGTACAAGTACTGGTACATGAAGCTCTAGATACTGGTACGCAAAAATCTGATACCTGTAGTGAAATGAAATAAAAAATACAGTATGTGAAGTCAAAAAACAGCTCAATACCCCCTCCTATTTTTGATTTGTCAATTAAACAGCCCCGTAGTCCATTCACTCTGTCATATTACTGTTTTAACAGTGTTTTGATTTATCTTATTTTAATATAATTTCAATTAGAATTTTAGATAAATGGAACTTATTAGATGTTTAGTTGATATTTCAACAAGTCTGAAAAAAAGAAAAAGGTTTTCTTCTATTATTATATTGCATGTGTGTATAATACTTATTTCAACGAGCTTCTATCTCGTATTAATAAGTAGTTTATTTTCAGAAGATACGTGAATTTCTAATGTATGTTATTCATTCATTAAATTTTCTTAAGTGTGTTTTATTGTTGATATAAACATAGTGTTCATGTAACAAAAAATGGACGAACAAGGCGACTTTAAATGTGTATATTATTTTAAAGTTTAACAAAGTTATGTAATACTTATGTTCTCTATTTAAATAGATCTATTAATAAATAAATTTATATAATATTTTCCATCCAAAAAATATACACTTTATAATGATCAATACACCCATCTCATTTGCAATACACGGGGATTAATAGAGTCACCTACTGAATATGTATAAATTTTTGCGCTAATAAGTCATTTAGTATTGTAGTTTTTCCATTTTGTCCAGGTTTGCCATTTACTTTTCTTTTTTGTTTGTCACTATAATGTGGCTGTAGTGGAAAATGTTTTCTTCATATAAAGAAAAGTCTTCAAAAAAAGTTTTAAATGCATCTTAATTTTAAAAAAATTTCCAGGCCAGACGACGTAAATGCGGGGAGACGTAAGTCGGGGTATTACTGTACTTTGTTTCACTGTGTCCGGAAAATCAAAAAGCGAGCGAAAAGTAAAAACAAAATAGAAATATAAAACAACCTCGTGATAAATTTATGCAATTTTATGTTCACTTACAGTCCATACAGATAAAAAAAAAAAACTTGTTAATAAAATAATATCGTATCCTAATATCTCACTGTTAAGTTGTGCGGTATTTTAACACTTAAAGCATTCAGTAAAAATTATTAATGAAGCAAATTACTTCATCGCTAACACTAATATCATAGGAGAAAAAATGACACCTCATTAAATGACATCGCACACCGCTTGCAAACACACGCACATAAATCACGATTACTTTCTTTCACTATGTGTTTGGAAAATCAAAAAGCGAGAGAAAAATAAAATCAAAATACAAATATAAAACGACCGCGTAAAAAATTTATGCAATTTGAAGTTCACTTACATTTCTTAAGATTAAAAATATACTTATTAATTTAATAATATCGCATCTTAATATCTCACTCTTAAGTAGGTATGGTATTTTAATACTTAAAGCATTTCAGTTTTATGATCGAAGAAATTACTTTATTGCTTTTTCTATGTGTTTGGAAAATCAACAAGTCTTGAAATAGTACGTCAAACGTGGCAAATAAGGTACCTTCGTACTACAACTAGTTTGATAAATATTCAGATCTTGGTGCAATAGCTGTTGTACTCTTACGCAAAAACCCATGAATACAAAATTTATTACTATTCTATATATTAAATTCAGTAATATGGAAATAATAGGACTCCATTTTAAATAGTACGTAATAACGATGGCAACCTAGAATCACTACCTACCATGGGATATCACTGTTCGTACTACAACTAGTTTTATAAATATTCAGATCTTGGTGCAATAGATGTTGCACTCTTATGCAAAAACTCATGAATACAAAATTTATTACTAATCTGTATATTAAATTCAGTAATATGGAAATAATAGGACTCCATCTTAAATAGGACGTAATAACCATGACAACCAAGAATCACTACCTACCATGGGGTATCACTAGATTAATTAAGTATGATAGGATTTAATAGAATGAAGAAAACATTTATTAAAACAACCGCGTAATAAATTTATGCAACTTTGAAGTTTACTTGCAGTCCTTAGAGATTTTAAAAAAAATACTCGTTAGTAAAATAATATCGCATCTTAATACCTCACTCTTAATTTGTGCGATATTTTAACACTTAAAGCATTTCTCAGTTATAATAGAGTAACTTGAGGTGAGATGCCGTGTTGTACAAGATGCCGAATCAAGTAGTTTTCATATGCGCAGGCGCTGTAGGGAAACGCCGCTCAGTTGTAAGGAAGAGGGGTCCCTACTGATATTTTAATTTCCATTTGCGTTCTTTTTAAAAAATTTAAGTGGTACTTTTTTATTGCTATTTCGTCAAAACACTTCTTGTAAGTGCCAAAAATCTTTTATGTGACTTTTTATTTGCCTATATAAGTCTTAGTTTAAACACCAGAGAAATAAATCTGATGTTATTATGAGATAGTCCAAGAGCCGACAGCACAAAAACCTATGTTATTAAGAACAAGAAAAAAACCTTTATTTTATGGAAGAGTAGAAGTAGGGGAATCTAATGATCTATGTCTGCCATAAGTGAAGTGGTGCATAAGCCAAAAATTAACACCACCAGTGGTTGACTCGTAGGTTTTTCATTGCGTTTGTCCTACAAACAAATGTATGAAAACATGGAGTACTGGGAGCAGGAAAACACAGTGATAAACCTACGAGTCAACCACTGGTGGTATTAATTTTTGGCTTATGCACCACTGCTCTTCCGGCAGACATGGATCATTAGAATCCCCTACTTCTACTCTTCAATAAAATAAAGGTTTTTTCTTGTGCTTGATAACATAGGTTTTTGTGCTGTCGGCTCTTGGACTAAGAGTACTGGTACCTGGCCTTTCTGCAAAGCGTAAATGGTGGCGGGTTCCCGCTTCTTCACCTCAGTAGGGGCAACGACGTCTTGCCCAATACTTTGGGGTGAGTCGACGAAAACTTTTTTTTTTTCGGGGTTTGGGGGGGTAAGATGCCGGGTTTATTTTCCCTTGGGGTAAGATGCCGGTTATTTCCGTTACGGTCAAATGCCTGGTTGTTTCTTCGTTGTATAAATTACTCTTGTATATTAACTAACGTGTCAACAATTTTAATCAGATAATTTAAATAAGTAATTAAATCGTGATTTTAATCAACTGATTAAAAAAAATCATTAGTTAAAATTTTAAATTTTCTAAATGCTTAAAATGACGTAAAGAAATATTAAAATCTAAGGTGAACATAATTTGAAAGGTTTCCATATGTATTCTGCCTTATAAATAAACTTTATTGGCCTTATAAATAATTGTTTAATAATTATTAATTTTAATCATTGTTGAAAATTTGATGTTAAATGCAATTATAAATCATTTTAATAAATGTAAGTATCAGTAGTATATAATATAGTTTAGATAACTAGGGTATTCTGCCTCCTACGAGCTACGCTTCCCAACCTCCATCAAGACAACGCAGACTCTAAAAACACGCTTGAAAAGATAACGGATTAAATTTCTTACCAAGATTCAGAAGATGACAATTTTTTTAAGTGAATGAGAATCAGTGTTAAGAGTGTCTAGCAGAGAGCAATAAGACCTCTTTAAAATGTGATTGGATTAAATGCATCCAGCGAAACTGTTGGTTATATAAAAGTGTCTCAAAGTGCCTAAACAAATGTGCAGTCTGTGGCAGATCTGAGTTATAGCTGAAAAGAACAAAGTGGCATATGAAAAACACCAACAAAAAATCTGCACTCTAAACCTCTTAATCACATTGGCTTTATCATATTTAAACTTATTATAATGTTTAAAAATAGCATACTTAAGAGCCGTAATTCTTTTAAATGTTAAGTAGAACATAACTTTTTTTTCAAATATTAGTTTGTCCTTTTATTAAATTGCCAACATTTGTTACATTCATATTTTTGCAATTTCCTAGTATTAAAAATGTTAACAACTTTAGTATGTCTAAAATATTAAAGTTACTTTTATTCGTCCCATTATGTTTCATACTGCTTCACAAAAATTATTGTTTACATTGAAATTCCACAAGACATCTTACCCCTAGAATAGTTGGCCATCTTACCCATAGGTATGTGTAAGATGCCGAAATGTAAGTGTTTACAAAAACAAAATTTTTGATGCTTTATATAATATCTGTAAAATGAAATAAGGTTTTAAATGATATATAAGGGTGCAAATTTCAACAAGAAATCAATGAATAACAAATAAAAACAACAGGCGATTTTTAAAACAATAAAGTAAAAAACTACGGCATCTTCACCCAATTTGCCCTAATTATGATTGAAGCAAATTACTTCATCGCTAACAGTACTGATGTCGGAGAGAAAAATGGCACCTAATTAATGACATTGCACACCGTTTTCAATATTTTTTGTTCACAGACACACATAAATCATGATTACAATACTTTCTTTCGCTATATCTCCGAAAAATCAAAAAGCGACAGAAGAGTAAAAACAAAATTAAAATATAAAACGACCGCGTAATAAATGTATGCAACTTGAAGTTCCCTTACAGTCCTTACAGATTTTTAAAAGAAATACTTGTTAATAAAATAATATCGTATCTTAATATCTCACTCTTAATTTGTAAGATATTTTAACACTTAAAGCATTTCAGTAATCATTATGATTGACGCAAATTGCTTCATCGCTAGCAGTAATAATGTAGGAGAGAAAAATAACACCTCATTAAATCACATTGCACCCCGTTTGCAAGTTTTTGTGTTCTCACACGCTCACGCACATAAATAATAATTACAAAGCTTTCTCTTACTAGTGTGTTTTTGGAAAATCAAACAGCGAGAGAAAAGTAAAAAGAAAATAGAAATATAAAACAATCGCGTAATAAAAAAAATTATGTAACTTGAAGTTCACTTACAGTCCTAGATTTAAAAAAAAAAAAATACTTGTTAATAAAGTATTATCGTCTCTTAATATCTAACTCTTAATTTGTGCGATATTTTAACACTTATAGCATTTCAATAATCATTACACTCCGTTTGAAATTTTTGTGTTCACACATGCACATAAATCATGATTACAATACTTGCTTTCATTATGCGTTTGAAAAATCGAAAAGGAGAGAAAAATAAAATTAACTGCGTAGTAAATATATACAATTTGAAGTTCTCCTACACTTCTTACAGATTGAAAATATACTCGTTAATAAAATACTCGTTAGATTCTCGTTAATAAAATAATATCGTATCGTAATATCTCCCTCTTAAGTTATGCTATATTTTAACACCTAAAGGATTTTAGTTATAATAATTGTGATTGAAGCAAATTACTTCATCGCTGACAGTAATATTGTAGACGAGAAAAATGACACCTAATTGAATGACATCGTACACCGTTTGCAAGTTTTTGTGTCCACACACGCACATAAATCATGATAAAAATATTTTATTTCACCATGTGTTTAGAAAATCAAAAAACGACAGAAGAGTAAAAAAAAAAAAAAAAAATAGAAATATAAAACGACCGCGTAATAAATTTATGCAACTTGGAGTTCACTTACAGTCCTAACAGATTTTTAAAAGAAATACTTGTTAATAAAATAATATCGTATCTTAATATCTCACTCTTAATTTGTGCGATATTTTAACACTTAAGAGGACCGGGAAAGCCCTATCTCCTCCATATTAAATTAACCAACTTTATGTACATTTTTCTCAGAAATGGTGAAAGATAGAGGTCTAGATTTTTTAGAGTAGTTAGATTAACATGTTTTATGTATTTTAACGGGCCATTTTATTTCTAAGTGAAACTGAAAATTAATTATTAATTATTTATTGAAAGTCATTTTTAAATTATCATTTCTGGTAAGATTTCACTGCCTAAAATAAACAATTCTCATTAAATCCCCGTGTTAAAGTATACAATATAGCATAATATAAGTATTTAAAAAATCCGAGTTCATAAGTTTAATAGATATTGAAAAAAAGGAACACAAACATGAAAAATCCAAGTTTTTGAGAAAAGTCAGTTAAAGATTTAAATGACCATTAACCTGTGAAGTACTCTTAGAGAGAATGAATAATTCCAACACTTCTTTTTCTTATAAATAAACTTGTGTGACACATCGTTGGAAAGATGGAAGTTTAAACTATTTAATGATATAAAAAAGTAAAAATCAATTTTTATCCCAAATTTCGCTTACCTGGTTCCCTTAAAGGATTTCAGTAATCATCGCACACCGTTTGCAAGTTTTTGTTTTTACACACGCACATAAATCATGATTACAATACTTGCTTTCACTATATGTTTGAAAAATAAAAAAGCCAGAGAAAAATAAAAATAATAGCGCAATAAATATATACAATATAACTTGACGTTCTCCTACACTTCTTACAAATTGAAAATATATACTTTTTGATAAAATAATATCGTATCTTAAATTCTCACTCTTAAGTTGTGAGATATTTTAACACTTAAAGCATTTCAGTTATAATAATTATGATTGAAGTAAATTACTTCATCGCTAACGGTAATAATGTAGGAGAGAAAATGCACCTCATTAAATAACATTACTCTTGTCTAACTGACTCTTAAGAATACAGACAGTGTCATTTAAGACGCACAATCTCTCTTTTAGAATGTTAAAGTATAAAATATTTTTATCTGCTTAATCAGTAGCGAAATAATAATTAAAAGATGCATACACTCCCTTCAATTTTCAAGATAAGAAATGTTCTACTTAATATTTAAATTGTAAAATTATTAATCTTTCATTTTTTCACGTTTGTATAGTATGTTTATCATTTAAGATTACAGATTTTTTAAAAATTACTCGTTAATAAAATAATGACGTATCTTAATATCTATCTCTTAAGTTCTGCGATATTTTAACACTTAACACATTTCAGTTATAATAATTAGGATTGAAGCAAATTCCTTCATCGCTAACAGTAATAATGTAGGAGAGAAAAATGACATCATATTAATTGTCCTTATTCTTGTCTAACTGACACTTAAGAATTCAAACAATGTCATTTAAGATGCATAATCTCTCTATTAGAATGTTAAAGTATAAAATATTTTTATCTGCTTAATCAGTAGCGCAATAATAATTAAAAGGTGGATACACTCCTTTCAATTTTCAAGATAAGAAATTTTCTACTTAATATTTAAATTGTAAAATTATTAAACTTTCATTTTTTCACGCTTGTATAGTATGTTTATCATTTAAGATTGCAGATTTTTTAAAACTTACTTTATAATACAATAATGACGTATCTTAATATCTCACTCTTAAGTTGTGCGATATTTTAACACTTAAAGCATTTCATTTATAATAATTATGATTGAAGCAAAGTACTTCATCGCTAACAGTAATAATGTAGGAGAGAAAATGACACCTTATTAAATAACATTACTCTTGTATAACTGACACTTAAGAATTCAAACAGTGTCACTTAAGACGCATAATCTCTCTTTTAGAATGTTAAAGTATAACATATTTTTATTTGCTTAATCAGTAGCGAAATAATAATTAAAAGATGCACACAATCCTTTCAATTTTCAAGATAAGAAATTTTCTATTTAATATTTAAATTGTAAAATTTTTAATCTTTCATTTTTTAACGTTTGTATAGTATGTTTATCATTTAGGGCGTATTATCTCCCTTTTAAGGGAACAAGGGACCTTCAAATTCCTTTTTTAATTTTTTTAAAATTTCACTTTAAATACTATTCAAGGGAACACTATATGCATTATGGTATATTTTATCACACATGAAATTTAAAAAAAAATTGAGGGGAAAAAACTAAGGAATTTTCTTAAATATTTTAAGCATTATGAAGAATTTTTCAAAATGCCTCATGCGCATTCCATGTCAATTAAAATACCTACTATTTTTTATACAAGTTTATTTTTTATATACAGTGAAACCTCCTTGAACGGTCACCTCTAAACAACGACAACCTCCGAATACCGGACACATATTGATGGAACCAAACACGTTCCATAGTATTAACATTAGTACGAAGCTCTAAAAAAGGAATTCCAAACAACGGCTGCTCAAAGGTCACGAGAAAAAAAAATTTAACAGATCCTGATACAGATTCATATTTATTTGCAAACCGAAATCTGAAGCAGATCAAAGAAAATTTACTTAATATGCCAACAAAAAGTCACTTAATCTCTTAATAACTCAATTCTTTTCCCTAAACTAGACATAGAAAATGAAAACATTAATAATGATAAGAGGAATTTAGATAATATTCGTAGAATTTCAGGCATAACTAGCACGTTTTCCAGTATGTTTGTATGTCTGGACAAAGATTTGGCGGTTACTACCACATCTGATTCATACAGCAAATGGTGGAAGATGGGAGTGAGGAAGAGAAAAGTGATGCGGAAGGGGAAATGGAATGGGATTGTAGAATCTAGAATTTCCAGAATGATTACATATACCAAATTTTTGACGAACATTCGTGAAATACAAAATTTTACATTAAATCATAATGATGAGTTGTACAGCAGAACAACACAACTCATACTATTATTTCTTTGGATAAAGACATTTGCAGTTTAGAAAAAAAAAAAAAAAGTGTAAATCAATGTTTTTTTTTTTTTTTACGTATCAAATCAATGAGGATTAATTAAAATGACTGTGTATTTCTTTTTAAATTTATGTAATTACGATTTTTTTAAAAAGGAAACCTCTGAATAACACCCACCTCTGAAGAACGGTCACTTTCTGCTGGTCCCACTGGTAACTGCTATTCAGAGGTTACACTGTACATGTAAAAACTATGCATCGAATTTTATATATTTGAATATAAATGCAACATTTTTTTTCTAAATTTTATGAAATTTTCAACATTTTTGTATCCTATTTCTGCAATTAACTACCTTTAACTTTTCCAATTATATTTATTTTCAAAAAACGATGCACAGTTTTAGTACATATATAATGAAAAACAGCTATGAAAAATATTGGGTATTTTAATGGATATGGAATGCGCATGGGGCATTTTGGAAAGTTCTTCATAACGCTTAAAATATTCCAGAAAATTCTCCCCCACCCTCATTATTTTTTAATTTCATGTGTGATAAATATATGCCATAATGCATATACTGTGTCCTTGAATAATATTTAAAGTGAAATTTAAAAAAAAATTAAAACGGGAATTTGAATGTCATTTGTCCCCTTAAAATGGTAAAACATAAAATATTTTTATTTGCTTAATCAGTAGAGAAATAATAATTAAAAGGTGTGTACACTCTTTTGAATGGTGTCCGCAAAATTTGGAAAAGTGCTCCTCCGGAGGAAAAATTGCGAGAGGGGCTGAGGATGTGCATAACATGAATAAGTGGTCACATGCCTTCGCAACAATATGTCACATGTGAAGGTCGGTAAAATGTATAAAAATGACCCCCTTTGGGTCTACTATCGCGCCTCCTGGAATACATCCTCCCCCCTCTTTTTGAAATACCTTTTGCAGAAATGTGTTACTTACTATATGGTGACTATGTAGAAAAGATTAATACAATGTAGCAATTTCATAAATTTTGCTCAATTATTTCTATGTGAGGGCAAAAACTTATTGATACCCCCTAGTATGAATCTTACTCTTTTAGATTTTGTGTTTTTTTTTTTTTTTTTTTTTTTTTTTTTTTTTTTTTTTTTTTTTGTTTATTTCATTGAAAGTCTTTGTTGACATTATCAATGAAGCATTAAAGAGCGCGCGAACAACAAAGAAAATGTTTGGTTTTCAGATAAATATAAAATATTTTGAAAAATATTTTAATCATTTACAACGTAAAGTTATATATATATAAAAAAGGGTCATCAGAGAACTGAACGGGATTTTTTATGAAACATAATTTTATCATTTAAATTTAATGCAATCATATTTCTGAAACATATTTTTAAGCTATAAATTTAATCTTATTTCTTCAGATTAATCAATTTTTATCCAGAAAGTAAATATTTTCGATATAGATATTCAACGAAATTTAATTTATTTTTTTCGGATAAGAAAATCTTATTTGATTCACTTACCATATTTAAACTGGGGATAAAAATTCAGTCATGATTATTTGTGAAATTATTTTATTTTCTTACGCCAGTAAGAGTAAGAAAAGAACAGTAAGAAAAAATAGAAATAAAATAAAAACTTTGTGAAAAACAGATGAAACTTTAGTTCCAAGCGCTGTTCTAGAGGTTAAAACAAGTTTATTCTAACGCATTCGTCATCTTTTTGAACAACGACGGCATTAGTCACATATTAACTTTTACATGTTAGACAATACCCTCTGCCATTTAGACAATAGTGCATGTAATGAAAATAGTTAATAACTTTATAATAGTTAATACTGAAACTTTCTATAGGAGAAATAGAATATAACTTACATAAAAAAAAAACTGTCAAAGTCATTAAAAAATTAAATACACGCTTTTTAAGCCAAGCGAGAGAGAAACGCTGAAAGTGTCACAACAATAGGTTAATAAAATGATTCCTTATTCAATTCCTACTATTAGTTCACACTCTCCCTATATTTATTTATTTATTTATATATATCTTGTTCAAATTTTCAATCGTTAATAAAATACTTATTATTCATCCTATCAAGTTGAAATAAATTTTTTAAAACTTGTACTGGATGACAATTGATGTTAATACAGTTTTTTCAAATATTAATTCATTAATTAAATTTTAATTAATTAATTTTAGTTTTACAGGGGAGACAAAATGGCGGCCATTGGTTATTGAAGCATTTAATGCATCTTCATATCTATAAGGGGGGTTACCATAGGGGGGGGGACCCTGTTATGTCGCCAAATACCGCCAAGTTTGTCGCCAACTTGGCGATATCTCTAATATTTCGCCAAATTCCCATAGACTTCCATTGTAAACCTACTTGCTTATAGAAAATCAACAAATTGAGATATTTTAATGCAACAAAAACTAATATTAGCTTAGGGGATTATATTAAATTTTTCTTTGATGACCTAAGTAGGAATTGACTTTAAAAACAAAATTTTTATATTACTTGTTTTATTCTTAAGTTCTGCGATATTTCAACATTTAAAATATCGCTGTGGTGATTATGATTAAAGCATTTTATCATATTATTATTATTATCATATTATTTTATTTCATTAGTATCATTAATAACGTGAGATATATATCTAAAAAAATTCCCTTTAAGATGTACGTGCATGTTTGTTTTACTAAACGTACGTCAACTGGCATGCAATAAGTAAATCTTAGTACAATAAGATTTAAAAAAACAATCCATGTAAGTCATTTTCCTTCTTAAAAACTACTTGTTTGTTTGTGTTGTTTAAAGTACGATAACTGGCATGCAGTAAGTAAATATTGGTGAAATGAGGTAAAACACAATTTTTGCAAATTTATTTTCTTTTCTAAAAACTAATTGGTCTGCTTGCTTTACTAAAAGTACGGCAACTGGTATGGAATAGGTAAACGTTAGTGCAATAAGATAAAAAAAAAAAAAACAATCCGTGCAAGTCATTTTCCTCCTTAAAAACTACTTGTTTATTTAAAGTAGGATAACTGGCATGCAATAAGTAAATAGTAGTGCAATGAGGTAAAAAACAATTTCTGCAATTTATTTTCTTTTCTAAAAACTAATTGTTCTGTTTGCTTTACTAAAACTATGGCAACTGGCATGGAATAGGTAAATATTAGCGCAATGAGATAAAAAAACAAACAATCCGTGTAAGTCATTTTCCTCCTTAAAAACTATTTGTTTATTTGTTTTATTTAAAGTACGATAACTGGCATGCAATAAGTAAATACTAGTGCAATGAGGTAAAAAACAATTTCTGCAAATTTATTTTCTTTTCTAACAACTAATTGTTCTGTTTGCTTTACTAAAAGTACGGCAACTGGCATGGAATAAACAAATATTAGTGCAATAAGATCAAAAAATAATCCGTGTAAATTATTTTCCTCCTTAAAAACTACTTGTTTGTTTTATTTAAAGTACGATAAATGGCGTGCAATATGTAAATATTAGTACAATGAAAATCAGTGCATTTTTTAGAAAACTAAATGCAGTTCAGCGTAAAAATACATAACTTATTTAAAAACCACCCTTAAGCAATTTGTGCTCATACCCAGTAACCCTTACAAATTCCTTTGTCTAGACCTAGACCTGTATATGAATTATAGCATTTATACACATCATATAGTATGCATAAATATAGTGAAGCATAATAGCGCATATCATAATTAAAAATGCATTTCCAGCAATCATCGCCAATGTACAGTACTTTGGATGAGATATAGTATCTGAAATCTTTTGTGTGTCCCTGTAAATGCTATGCACTTCGTATTATACATGAAATAACTTATAGTAAACCTCAGCGACATATATAAATTCCATTATATATGTAATAGTTTAACATAATTAAAATACCTCAGAGTAAATCGCCCCCCCCCCCCTATATCCTTATGCAACGGAATTATTTTGTGTGGCTCTGTAAATGAGTAATAACTATTCATTGCACCGCATATTCTACAGAATGCATATTTTAGTGCACTTCATAAATACATATCAATTTTATTATGTTTGAAAGTGCGTAACGTCATTAAAAATCATTTGAAACGATTTTTTTTTTCATTGGTCGCAATGTAACGGAATACTTTTGACTGTCCCTGTAAACGAACTAAATGTGATACAAAATTCATTTGAAATAGGAATCGTGCTATGGTAAACGTCAATAACATCCAAAAATTTCAGGGCAATTCGAATATATTTACGAGAGTTAGAGCGCGGACAGAGGCCAGACAAACCGAAGCCATAAACACTTTTCAACTTTGTTGGCATGTGTTAAAAAAAGGCCATCAGAGAATTGAACATGATTTTTCCTATGAAACATAATTTTAAGATATAAATTTCACATGACAAGATACATATTTTTCAGATATAAATTTAATCTTATTTCTTCACGTTATTCAATTTGCGTTTAGAAAGAAAATAATTTCGATAGAGATGTTCAACGAGTTTTAATTTATATTTTCCCAAGAGAAAATTGTATTTGATTCGCTTATCATTTCTAAGCATGTATGAAAATTGCGATACGTAATTATTTGTGTAATTATTTTATTTGCTTCTGTAATTAAAAATAAGGAGTTGTCTTTCGTCTAAAAGTTAACTTTCAAAGTTTTGTATAATCTATATATCTGAAACGCATAGCTGAATTTTTAAAACTGGTTTCGCCTGATCTAAGAATGCGCAATGAGCATTTTAGGGTGCTTTTTTGACGATTAACGGAGTGGGAAACCACTTTTGAAGTTCTTTTTTTTTAAGACAAAAATTGATGGAAGTTGAGATGGCCGATTAGTCTAACAAGGAGAGGGCCAACCTTGTTCGTCACAGATTTTGATTATTTTAATATATGTTGTAGGGTAGAGATCCTTTAGTCTCAGGTTCAACGGATTTTATCCAACGCTCCTTAGTTCTTGAGAAACCGGGGGTCTAATAGTAGTACACAACTTAAATAATTGCTTTGTAAGAAAAGGAATAGGTTGGTCGTAGCTCAGTTCGTATGCCGTTTGCTTGTTGATCTGCGGGCCGGGGTTCGGTACCCGAACGCGCTGCGTTTGTTTTTCTCTTTTTTTGTTTTATAAATATACTTGTAATTATAATTTAATAATTTAAATTAAAAATTTTTTATATCATACATTAATTATAATGTTAACAAGCTTAAATTTATCATTTTTTATTTTAAACTATTATTTCTCATCCTGTAAAGAAATTGGATCTATTATTGAATGATAAAAATTACAAAATCGTGACAAAACTTGTTGTGGCGCCATCTAGTTATGATAAAATAAAAGAATATTAAAATAAAATAAAAATAAAAGCAGAAATAAGATAAAGGGGAAAGCAAAATAATTGAAAACGCAAGCATACGTATTACAAATTAAAAAATGTTTAATATGCAAAAAATCGGTTGTAATTTAATTCTGATGCTAATTTTTAATATAATTATGCTTGTTATTTTAAAAACAGAATAATAGTATTATCGCATTGACTTCCTTTGTTAAAGCAATGCGTAAATGATGTTTCTTTAAAATCACGAATTGAAACAATTGCTCAATATCATTGCATCGATAAAGAATATATGAAATACATTTTAAAAGTGATTTAAAAAAATTAACAGTTTTAAGATGTTTTATACAACTATTTAGTTAAAAGTAAAAAATTAAATAGGTTAAAATTATAATTGGTATACAATATTATAAATTTTAATTGACAATGAGATTATTAAGTTATACTTACAAGTATATTTATAAAACAAAAAGTGAGAGAAACAAATGTAGCGCGTTCAGGTATCGAACCCGAGCCCGCAGATCAGCCGGCAATCGCCATACCAACTGGGCTACGACCAACCTATCGGTTTGGTTGCAAAGTTGTGTACTACTATTAGACCACCCGGTTTCTCAAGAACAAAGGAGCGTTGTATAAAATCCGTTCAACTTGACTCTAAGGGGTCTCTACCCTACAACATATATTAAAATAATCAAAATCTGTGATTAACAAAATTGGCCCTCTCCTTGTAAGACACCAGAAAGAGGAATTTTGGTTCTGAAAAGGGAACGTGGGTTCAGGCCCCCACACCTGGGATAAAATGTTTCTAGAATTATTTTTTTATTAAGTAAATTTTATTATCCCTAATATTTTTTTAATTAATGATTTTGCGTTTACAATTTTACATTAAAAGCTTTGACAGGTAATTATCCATTAAATTAAAATGATCTGCCATTTTTGGTATTTTTTAATTAAAACTGATCTATAAGGCATACCTATAATAAGAAAAGTAAGCGATCGATTAAAATAAAACAGTAAAGTAAAGAAACAGAAAGAAGGAAATATATTCATATAAAAACTTGGGTGCTATATATTGGTATTGCAGTTCAATTACATGGTTATTTCAGAAAACTAATAAAATTTTAACTTAGAAAATTTCTTTATTTCTGAAATATTTGCAAAAGAAAAATTGGAGTTTTTCTTTTTGGGATATCTGAAAACCGAATTTTCTAGAAAATGCTCTATCCGTGTAAAAAAAAAAAAAAAAAAAAAAAAGCAATTTAACAAATTACAACGACCACTTGGAAAAGGATTTTTTCGAAGACTAAAATTTAAGACATAAAGAATCGCACGGAGTTGATCATACATTACGTACGTCATGAATTAAACATTACAATTTCTGGACCCATCATGAACAAATTTTAAAATAAATTTCAGTTTTACAATTTTCGGTACTGTAAATTTTTAAACTTCTACGGAGCTGGTCATACATTACGTACGCCATGGATTAAACATTAATATTCCTGGGCCAATTTTAAATGAAATTTCATACATTACGTGCGCCATGGATTACATTTTTCGGTACTGTAAATTTTTAAACTTCTACGGAGCTGGTCATACATTACGTACGCCATGGATTAAATATTAATATTCCTGGACCAATTTTAAATGAAATTTCATTCTTAAATTTCTAAACATCCCACAATATTACTTTTTACACCGTCGTATAGAGAAAAAAATGTACTTTTAAATGCAATTTCTTTGAAAGCTGTATCTCAGTTTGTTTCTGAGTTATTAATTTTTTTTTTTGTAGTTTTTATTACTTTTTTGTCATAGTGGAAACAGAAGTATCCATCTGTGTTGAAATTAAAGGGAAAATACAGATTACTGTATAGACCAATCAGAAAACGAATAAAATGCGGATTCAACCAATAAAACGCTTCAGATATGTTTTTGATTTCCTATACTGACGGAGGACAATAACCATTTTTCCAAGTGGTTAATAATAATAATAATAATAATAATAATAATATACAGCCGGCAGCAGACGGGTTATAAAAAGAGAAGTTTTTATTATTTTTACCTATTGCTAAAAAATATTCTGAAATTTTAATTATGTTGTGAACCTTTATTCTGTGAGACCTTTTTACTTTTACTGCCCGAGAGAGACTGCTCAGACTAGGAAGTGAGTCTGTAGAGCATAGATTGTCCCTCCCGGTCCCCTTTATTGAGGTCTAAAAAAAAAAAAAAAAAGAAAAAAAAAGGTTACAAATTTCAGCCGAGGCTGAGCCCGCCAATACGCGCGACAGAGGGCGGAGTGGTATATATAAGATTTTTTAAAAAAAAATGTTACATTAGCAAGCTTTGTGAAACAAACATAAGGACATTAAATAATGCAGTGTTATACAAAGTTAGACAATATTATACAAGTTGCTGCGAAACAACATTGGGTACTGAATAAGGGAGAATCAAAGTCTCTGTCTCAGTGATGGAGTAAAACTGAAAGGTTACATAAGAAGTTGAAGATGTTTTTAAGCTTTGAGAGCAAAATCGGGCGCGATAAAATATTTGCTAACCAACCAACTGGAAGAACAGGAGGACGACGGATATGCCAGCGAGCTGTTAAAGGACAATTATAGAAATAATGAGAGGCAACAGCATCATCACCGCACTCACATAGAGGAGAAAGGGCTCTTTTGAACTTGAAGAGGTATGCTCCAAAAGGACCATGACCGGTAAGGAAAGCTGTGGTGGATGGAGTGAGCAGCAGAAGATCCAAAGTTACCACTGGGACAAGATCATAGGTATATCTACCCTTATCTGAGTAGTCCCAGTAATCCTGCCATTTTTTCATAAAATGAGCGCGTAGATGTCTTTTGATGTGTGAGTGCGGTACTGGAAGTGAAAAATCAACTGATGGTTTAGCAGTTGCCTCCTTTGCCAACATATCTGCCGTTTCATTTCCCAGGATACCCTTATGGGCTGAAACGTGGCTTAAATAGGTTTTCCAGAGAAGATTTTTGAGAAGTGATTTAATCTCAGTAACCTGGGGATTTGTTGAGCCAAACGAACAGATAGCCTGCAGGCTTGAAAGACTATCGCTAAAAACTGGAATTAAAAAATTTTGGTTTTGTTGAGAAATCCACTCTAAAGCTTTAAAGATGGCAAAGAGTTCAGCTTGGAAAATGGAATTATTGTTATCCAGCCTGCAAGACCAACGATGAGTCACTTCACTCCCTTTCGTAGCGCAGAAAGCTGCACCTACTCCGGTAACAGTGCGTGAGCCATCGGTGAAGACCATAACATTTTGAGTGGGAGAGTAAGAATTTATAGTCGGGTTTACTTGTAGGTGGGAAGTCTCATTTGCCGGATGAAACTGCCAGCCAAGAGTCTTACGCTGAATCATCATTTGTGGAAAAAATTGCTGTGAGATAGCTTCATTCTCCAAATGGATGATGTTGCTTTTAGTGAACTCATATTTAATGGTAATGGAAATGGGAGGAATACCTGTCAAGATATTGAGAGCATCACTGGAAATGGTTCTATATCCCCTAGAAATTTGCAAGAGAAACATCCTTTGTATAGAAACTAATTTATTAAGTGCTGCTTTTGTAAGATTTCCCCCCCCCCCCCCAAATAGATGCTCCATAGGTGATAATTTTTTCAACAATAGTAGAGTACCAAATTTTTAGCATATGGCTTTTAATACCCCAAGATTTAGTGGTTAATCTTTTTGAGTTATGATAAAATTTTACTAGTTTGATTTTAAGGTAATTAATATGAGAGAACCAGTTCAAGTGCTCATCTATTGACAATCCTAACAATTTAAGGTTAGAGACATGATGGACGCTAGTGCCATTTATTCTGATGGTGGGTTTCCTTTTAAGTTTATAAGGTTTTGCAAATGTTAGGGCTTGGGATTTATTAGTGGAAAGTTGCAGGTGCAGTGATTCCAGCAGCTGACAGAAAATTGGGAGAGCAAAAGCAGCCTCCAACTCCAAGTCCAGACGCCGAAAACCAGAGAAAATAAAGCTGAAGTCATCCGCGAACGCAAAAAGCAAGTAACCAAGTTTTTCGAATTCTGAGAGAATAATATTAGCTATGAGGAGCCAAAGAATTGGCCCCAGGCAGGAACCTTGTGGACAACCCTTTCTCTGTGGGTGGATAGAGATTCCTGCTCCCCAGTTAACAAGAATGCTTCTCTCAGAAAGATAAGAACGAATGACTCCAGCAATATTACCCGGACAATTTAGAATGCTAAGTTGGAGGAGAATGTCTCTCCACCCAACATTGTCGAAAGCGCCTTGAATATCAAGAGAGACCAGGGAAGTGTATTTGCCTTCACTAATTTTAAAAGCACAGGAAGTCAAGATTTCGGAAAGAGCTTTTTCACATGATCTGCCCTCTCTGAATCCAAATTGCCTATTACTTAATAACTTGTTTGATTCGAGGAAAATAATAAGACGTTTAGCTATTAATTTTTCTAGTAATTTACCTAACACCGGAAGCAGGCAGATCGGGCGATAAGAGCTGGGTTCAGAGGGAGTCTTCCCTTGCTTAAGGAAATATACTACTTCCCCTTGTCTCAAAGTTAGAGGAAAATAATGGAAAGAAAGACAGAGATTGGCCCATTGGGTAAAAATCTCTGGTAATATATTAAAGGAACGTTTGAGAATTCGGAAATCAATAGAGTCAGCACCAGGAGCTTTGTTATCCTTGAATTTGCCAAGTGTGGCGCGAAGTTCCGCATTAGAAAAAGGCTTATCAGAGTAATTCGAAAATTTAATGTCAAGATTATTATGGTTAGGATAGACTGTTTCACCAAAAAGATGTTTGGTAAGGAATTCGAGATTATTACGTTTCGACGAGAAGCCCGAAGGCCGCTCTAGGAGGATTTCATCTGGAGTGAAGAACTTCCCAGAAAAGAATTTTTGTGCAACACCAAAGGGATTCTTCTGGTGCGAACAAAAGGACCTCCAAGCTTCGCTTTTGGCATCAAGAATAGACCGTTTCTTTATAGACAAGTTTTGATGTGTACTATTTACTTACTCCTAATGGAGCAGTGGGGTTTTTCAAGCGAGGAGCCGCATGCACACTGGTGTGCCGTGAGACGATATGAAGTGTGCCGCGTAGCTTTTCTGTCGCGTTTTATCAACATTTTAAGATTAAACGTACAACCAAAGCCAAATGAAGCCAAAAGTTCTGGGTTTGAGTCCCAGCCTAAACACGTTTTCGCTCAGATGGAAAAATTACTATTCATATGAAATATTTGTCAATCAGATGATTGTGTTAAAAATAATTAATGTGTTATTTCTCATTCATAGTTCATGGTAGTTCATTTACCCGCGGTTTACTCTGTCGATTTATTTCAGAAAACAGACCAGATGTTATTACCAAATTGTTACTTGAACGAATATTGTGTACGCTGGGATGTCGTCCCGGTAACTCAATTGGAAAAGCAATGGCAACTGAAGCCAAAGGTCCTGGGTTCGAATCGTAGCCTGGACATATATTTGCTCAGATTATATAATTTGTTTAATTTTAATTAGTCATTTATTAAAATACTATATTCAACTTATAGAAGGTCATTTTTCTTCTTATTCTAAGTTGCCTTTCGAAAAAAAAAAAAATTATACTATAAAAAAACTCTTTTATTTCCCGCGCCTCTTACTTTTAGAACCAAAGAAAGGGTGAAAAAAGTTCGTTAAAAAAGCGAGTAAAAGAATACGGTATTAGTTTTAAATCTTCATCTTGATAAAACATGTAAAATGAGCACATCTGCCATGCAATTCCTTTACCTGCATTTTCTTCGATTTATTCTCTGTAGAAACTATTTAAAGTAAAACTACCGACGCCTTTTTTTAAAGCGAATTCTAAGAGCAAAAGTTAACTGTCAATACTGAATTTTTCATTCCTGATTTTGATAAAAGCTTGGCAAAGATTGAAAAAATTTAATTTTCTCCAGTTAGATGAATTATTTTGTGTGATACTTTCGAGGTTATTTGAAGGACTCGTTTAGTAAGCTCCATTTGGATAAACACATAAAGAAAATAAGCTTCGCGAAATATAGTATTAGCGAAAATCAAATTTATGCTTATAAAAGGACTTATTACATTGTATTTAAATGTATAAAGTACTACGGCCAGTCAGTGTAGCGATACATTTTTAAATTCATAAATAAAATTACATAAATTATTTACAATGATATTATTACAACCACATTCCTACAGTTTCGAACAACTAAATCTTGTTCATCTTCAAGGATAGCATCACCGAGAAACTAACACCATATAATCTGTACAATATCTACATTATCAGTTTCAAAACAAATACTTAATATACAAATAATAAAAATATTTGTTTTGAAACTGATAATGTAGATATTGTGCAGATTAATACCGTGTTAGTTTCTCCGTGATGCTATCCTATTTGTTTTGAAACTGTTAATGTAGGTATTGTACAGATTATACCGTGTTAGTTTCTCCGCGATGCTGTGCCGGTTGCTTTGAAACTGATAATGTAGACATTTGACAGATTATACCGTGTTAGTTTCTCCACGATGCTATCCCGTTTGTTTTGAAACTGATAATGTAGATATTGTACAGATTGTACCGGCTTAGTTTCTCCGCAATGCTATCCCGTTTGTTTTGAAACTGATAATGTAGATATTGTACAGATTATACCGTGTTAGTTTCCACGTGATGCTATCACATTTGTTTTGAAACTGATATTGTTGATATTGTACAGATTATGTCGTGTTAGTTTTTCCGTGATGATATTCCTGAGGATGGACAAGTCTTTTATTGACCGAAACTGTAGGAATGGGGTTGTATTATATTATTGTAAGTAATTTATGTTATTTTACTTAAGAATTTTGATATATATTACATACACTGATTGGCCGTAGTCATACTTTATTCATTAAATTTATATTTTTATATTCTTTTATTTAACTGAATTGTGTATTGTATGTAAAAACGTTGTTCAGTAATTTCCCTCACTGTTAAAATTTTATTAGGGAAAAAAAAGTTCACAGGTGTGTTTCCGATGAGAATGAAACATTGTAACATTTTTGAATGATTTATAAGTTAATAAATTAATTTTAAGACGTTTTCTTTTAAATTGCCAAATATTCTGTATGGTTTACAGTTGTATACGAGTTTCAATAACAATGGATTTAAAGATGCGCCAAACAACGCCCGCCAAAAAAAGACCAACTGACTGCAAAACTGAAACAACGAAATATTTGAAACGCTAAAAAATAGAAAATATAAGTAAAATATAAATACTAACATATTTTTTTATAAAAATACGCTTTAATCGATTTATAGTTTCATATTAATTAAATTGTGATTATACATTGAGAAACCAATTTAGAAATCCTAAAAATATAGTTTAAATAATGTTTCATTGTTTCTTTGCTGTTACCGTATCTACAAATCAACATAGAAATACTAAAAATATAGTTTAAATAATGTTTCATTGTTTATTTCCTGTTACCGCATATCTACAAATTAATTTAGAAATCCTAAAAATATAGTTTAAATAATGTTTCATTGTTTCTTTCCTGTTACCGTAAGATAGAAATACTAAAAATATAGTTTAAATCATGTTTCATTGTTTCTTTCCTGTTACCGTAAGATAGAAATACTAAAAATATAGTTTAAATCATGTTTCATTGTTTCTTTCCCGTTTCCGTATCTACAAATCAACTTAGAAATACTAAAAATATAGTTTAAATAAAGTTTCCTGTTTCTTTCATGTTACCGTATATCTACAATTCAATTTAGAAGTCCTAAAAATATAGTTTAAATAATGTTTCATTGTTTCTTTCCCGTTACCGTATATATAGAAATGAATTTAGAAACCCTAAAAATATAGTTTAAATAATGCTTCATTGTTTCTTCCCTGTTACCGTATCTACAAATCAACTTAGAAATACTATAAATATAGTTTAAATAATGTTTCATTGTTTATTTCCTGTTACTTTATATCTGAAAATGAATTTAGAAATCCTAAAAATGTAGTTTAAATAATGTTTCATTGTTTCTTTCCTGTTACCGTATCTACAAATCAACTTAAAAATACTAAAAATATAGTTTAAATAATGTTTCACTGTTTCTTTCATGTTACCGTATACCTACAAATCAATTTAGAAGTCCTAAAAATATAGTTTAAATAATGTTTCATTTTTTCTTTCCTGTTACCGAATCTACAAATCAATTTAGAAACCCTAAAAATATAGTTTAAATAATGTTTCATTGCTTCTTTCCTGTTACCGTACCTACAAATCAATTTAGAAATCCTAAAAATATAGTTTAAATAATGTTTCATTGTTTTTTTCCTGTTACCGTATCTACAAATCAATTTAGAAAGCCTAAACATATAGTTTAAATAATGTTTCATTGCTTCTTTCCTGTTACCGTACCTACAAATCAATTTAGAAATCCTAAAAATATAGTTTAAATAATGTTTCATTGTTTTTTTCCTGTTACCGTATCTACAAATCAATGTAGAAAGCCTAAAAATATAGTTTAAATAGTGTTTCATTGTTTATTTCCTGTTGCCGTATCCACAAACATTACAGTTTTTTAAAGAAATTCAGCAGGTCGCGCTTTCTATCAAGCTGAGGGGAAAAAAACTGTAAATTTTCCATTATAAAGTTCGGTGACCAGTCCAATGTAATGTTTTGTAACGTAATTTTTGGAAAAAAAACATGAATTTCAGTCATGAAACTAGACTTGATTTTCGAGATAAACATTGAATGCTTATAAAAAAAAAAATGTTTTTGATACAGTTAAATCCAGGGCTGCAGAGTCGGTGGGAAAAATGGACAACTCTGACTCCGACTCCGCAACCCTGGTTAAATCAAATGGTCGCACAACAATCAATCGCTTTTGAGAGTTTTATCGGGTGATCTTTTGAGATATCAAACAGACACAGACGGCTAATCTTATTAGATAGTTTAGACATTGCTCTGATTGGCTCGCTATATTCAGACCATACTGATTTTTAATGTCTTGGAATTTGGAATTGGCGATCGACATCAAACAGAAGAAGACAAATCTATCCACATCTGCGGGGACGACCAGATAAAAAGCCATGTATAAAAAAAAAGTCCAGTGGTTTTTCTTTCATAAGAGTGCGCCAGCTTTTTTTCTCTATTTAAATCTCTCAAATCGTTTTAAATGCTGTTGGGGGATTGTTTTCTGTAGTAATAAAAATTCTCTGTCTTAGATCCAGATGAGATTTATAAGTCAGAAAACAGTTTTCGAAAATTTCATTTTTATTACTATGTAAATATGTATTTCTAAAATGTTTTTCAGCTTTACTTTTTTTTTTTTTAATGCTTACCATATGAGCCGTTCCAAAATTAACAGAGACTTTTTCTTAATCCGTTACTGAATAATAAGTTTTACGTTAATATTACTAATATTTATCCTGTTCCGTTAAATAATGACCATCTCTATTTTTTTTAACTATTTTTTTCTTTTATACTTATCTATAAATATCCTGAACGCTTTTCGAATGTTTAAGGGGGTAGGATACCTTTGAATACGTCGAAAAAGTAAAAAATATCACTATGTTCCAAGCTTCAAAACTTGTGTAATAAGTCAAAAATAAAAATCAAACTTCATTTAAATATAAAGCTCATATTTAAATTTACATTGCAAAATATATATATACTTGTAAATTCGTAAATAAATATTGAAATGATAAGTTTAAAAATATATGATAATAAGAGAAAATAATCTTGCGCGCATGATAAAATCTGCAAATATGCATATAAAGAAGAAATTTTGGTGAAAATAAATACTTAATATGTATGCGATATTGTATATAATGTTCTAGCGATACCTTTATACTAAAACCAGAATATTTGAAAAAAATATTGACTAAATTAAAAAAATTAAGAGAAAATTAAAAATTTTCACTTAAAAAATTTTTTTCGAAGTAAAACAACAGAAATAAAATAAAATGTTACCTTTTTCTGGTTTTAAGTTATAGATAATACAGAAATAAATATGTTTTGAAAATTTCTTTTGATTGCCATGCATAGTTTTTTAGTAACACTGCGCGCAGTATCAAAATTCATCATTTTGAATAAACGTAGCGCAAAGTTTAATTACCCTATGTAGTCTTAATAAATCAGCCAAAAAATAGTAAACTAATGCGAATTTTTTTATGCAGTTTTTTGCATATTGTTCAGAAATGATTATGGAATCAAAATATGCATTAAAAAAATTCGAAAATTTTGTAGGTTTAAAGGTATCCTACCACCTTAAATTGTTTATGTTACACATTTCGAAATGTCTAAACTAGAAGTTCGTCCGCGATAGGAGAATTTTTCATTCGTTAGATTTAAACTGATCCTGAGCTGAATTTTGAATAGCTAACACTATTTCGTGAAATAATTGTAGCTTTGTATAAACGTTTAAAGTTGTAACGAATTTTTGACGCACTTGCTATATACTTCGAGCATAGGGTAGGTGGGGGCAAAGGCAGGCATGGGGCAAAAACACACACAGGCTGATTTAATATAAACGCAACGTTTTTTCAATATTAAGGGGTCTCAAGACTCTTAAAATTGTAAAAAATAAAAAAAGCTGATTTTCAACATCTAATATCTTAAAATGTATATGATTTTTTTACACAATTTTTATTGCGATGAACGATAAAACTATGTTCTTTCATTTCATGTATTTAAAAAGTTGCAAGTTGCAGAATTAGCATTTATAGAAGGCTCCAAACTATCAGACATTTGACAAGCTGAAGATTATTGGTATAACAGTTTACGCGCAAGATTATAAAATAAATATTGCAACCAGAACAAAAATTCTGGTGCCTATTTATACTTCAGATTGTTATAATTTTCCTTAACCTAAATAAATTTATATTTAAAGCATTTTTATATTTTTTAATACAAAGTTGTATATACGTAATACAAAATTTGGAAAGTTTCAACAGTACAATTATCTAAAAATATATTTTTTTAAACCTTAAAAAGGAAATGTTAGGTTTAGTTTATACAGACTAACATGAAACATGTGTTTTTGAAAAATTCCCTAAAAAACATTCAGAAGTTTTTGAGATATCCTGCGCGCTATGCCTAAAAACGTCATTTGGAGAAAAATGACTTCACAGTTTCGGAAAGCCGCTTTAGATATTGTGCGGGTATAATTCTAAAAGCCATAATTTCTGTTCTAATGGGAATTTCAAGAAAACAATTATATCAATAATGTTCAGAAAAGATATGAGTTTAACATCTAAAAAAATTAAAATTTCGAAAATTTTGAAGCTTTAACCCCTTCGGGACGAGCATCTTTTACAGAATTTTTAATCTTTTATCACCGGTTTTTTAATACAGAAATTTTTGCCTCATTGAATCGGGAAAATGCTCGGATTAAATAAGGCAAAATTTACAATAAACATTTGCTGGTGAGAATAATCACTGATTCTGAGCACTTTACGCAGCACGAATACCGGTCGCTCGTCCCCAAGGGGTTAAGAATCCTGAGACCCCTTAGACAATAGTCGACAGTTAGGTTTCAATCGTATCAGTTGTGTGTTGATAAAATACGAAGAAAGTTGCATTCCGCGCAAAGAAAATTAGGTAAGTTTTAACTTTTCATGTATGATGTAATATTAAAAAAAAAAAAAAAAAAAAAAAAACATTTGATTATTGAGATGATAATGCTGCAAATGTCTACAAATCCAATAATTCAGTGAGGACCGAAAACTCTTTAGCTTCTAAATTTCCGTATAGCGCACCTCGGTTGCATTTCTGTAAGTTTTCAGCTGGCCTGTTAAGCAAAACGGGTCTTTGCCCCTTGACTTCGGGTTTTTACTCCAATCAATGGGGCAAAGACACGAACAGCAATGATTTAAAAAATTGCAACTTCTTTCGAAATTACAATTTGACAAAATCTATTTTGATGGTGATTTTGAGTGAAGTTCCAATGTAATATTTTATTCAGCCATTAAATAAATTTAGACGAACGTGTTCATTCAAAATTAAACTTTATGGAAAGTGTGTGTCTTTACCCCCACCTACCCTGCATAAACTTAGTTTTAGTTTAGAAAGAAATGTATAAAATATATGTCATATACCATTTAATTTAACTGTTTTATCCAGTGTTATTGTTTTAAAAAAGCAGACAGTATACGCTATAGGCAGATATGCTAGAGAGATAGATGTTCATCTTTAGAGTATACGCTAAAGTTGTATTAGAGAAACAGAGGGTATACGGAGCTTCTTAAAAAACCCAGAAGGTATACGGCGTCTATCTGCATATATCGACTACACCCCTTTATATCTGTAATAAAATATTTCATCAGCAGATATGCTGAATGTTAAAACTGTTTAATTTTAAATATTGTAAATTATTTCATGAATTTTAATTATATTTTTTTCTTTCTAGGTAAGTGTTTCATTGAATATTTCTTGTATACACGTTTGTTATGTGAGTATATTTTGTTTTACATTTTATAATAATGAATGTAATAATGCATTTTTTGAAATTTCGTTCCGTATTTCACCAAACATTCTGGCCTCATCGATTCAGGATTTATAAATAAAAAATTTGTACTATAGTGTTTAAAAAAACAAAAAATATTATTTTTTTTATGGTAGAGAAACTTGAGTCACTTTTCTACACCATGTAAATAGTGCGAATGAATTTTAACTTATCAGCATTGCTTTATTTATGTATATGGCATTTTATCTTTTTTTCATTTTCATCTATTCCTGCGCATTATTGCCTGTAGTTCTATTATTTTATGTATGCTATAGCTAATTTTTATATAAACTAGGCTTTCTTATCCTTAAATGTGTATTTTGAACAATTTTTATCTTGTGAGTAATATTTATTTCATTACGTTGTTTGGCTTCTAAGAATTAAGGGAATTAATTAATTGATTAAGTGAAGAATAATCACTGCTAAATACCCATTTTGGAGAAAAAAATTCTAAAATGGGTGTTTAACAGTGCCTAAAATGGTTACGCAGTGGTAACCAAAACAGGCATATGGACCGAAATAGGGTAACCTCATACATGAAAATCCTTCTACCAAATTCGGATATTTTTCTACCCCTTTTAGGTCTTATTTTTTCTGTGTTAAATTCATTTTTCTCCACATGACGTTTCTGGGCATAACGTGCAAGATATCTCAAATACTTCTGAACATTTTAACACGAAATTTTCAAAACATAGGTTTCATGTTATTCTGTATAAACTGAACCTAAAATTTCATTTTTATCGTAAAAAAATTAGGTGATTATGCTATTAAAGTTTTCAAAATTTTGTATTAAGTAAATACAACTTTGTATTAAAAATATAAAAATGCTTTAAGTACAAATTTGTTTAGGTTCAGGGTAATTATTACAAACTGAAATAAAATTAGGCACAAAGAAATTTATTCTTATTGCAATTTTTTTTTTTGTAATCCTGCGTGTAAGCTGTTATACCAATTTTCTGCTGAACAAATGTCTGACAGTTTGGCGCCCCCTCTAAATACTAATTTTGCATCTTGCAATTTTTTAAATATATGAAATGAAAGAACACACTTACATCTTTTAATCTCAGTAAAAATTGCGTTTTTAAATCATATACATATTAAGATATTAAATGTTGAATATTGTCTTTTTGCATTTTTCCCAATTTTAAGAATCCTGTGGAGACCTCAAACTCAAGGTGATATATCACTAGAATTTCGGCTTTCATTTATTATAATTATTCTTTTTCATCTTTTCTTTAACATTTTTTAACGGAATGTTTTAAAAATTCTACTTTTTCTTTCCTTATGTAGCTTCAAAATTATGATCTTTAACCATGTTGTCCTTCTTTCTAAACAGCATATTAAATTTTTTACCGAGTCTTCATCTGAATGTAACTGTTTAATATCTAGTGTGGATTAAATGTGACCCAAGGGTTTACACTATTCGGAAATAGTGGCATCCGCAGAACATAGTTGAACTACGCTGATCCAAGTGGTCATAATTGTTCTAATGTCTCATTTTATAGCTTGCGAATGTAGAAAATTAAAAATACTGTACTTTAGTCTTTTATGCAGCAATATGAATGCAATATTATTTTAGAGTAATTCCGAATGAGATGCCGCATATTTTTTGAATTTGTGTATAAAGTCCCTTGGTGCACAGAAAGAAAAGATCATGCTGTGATAGTTAATGTTAAATATACAATATGTGTACTGCGGCAGAAAAATATGAAAATAATAATATTTTTACTTTTTTTCACCACACATTTCGTCGCCCGTACATTCAGGGTTAGACGCCGCACTTGTGCGGGAGTTATGCCACGCTTGTCATGAAAACATAATAAAATTATAAATAAAAAATATTGAAACAATTATTCATATCTGGACTATATTTAACTATGTAATAACAAAAAGAAACTAAATGAGTACAATGAAACTTACTAATAGGTTCAAATCAATATTAGTCTGCCTACTTTGTTCACTACTAAAATTATCTACTTATATTTTAAAGATTTGATTTTAATTCTTATTTCAGCAACAGCGTAACATTAATGTATTAAAGAGGGAAAGGAAAAAAATTAAATAGTGTTTACATTGTTTTATTTGTTAATAGACCTGTTTTTTTCGACCGCAATCTACACAGAAAGTGTCGAAAATAGCACAGTCTTCATGCAACTGAATTTGACGCATGATGCAACGAAGCCAATCACACTTCCTTTTAGTTTTGGAGTAGTTTTCTGAACATTCCTTGAAGTTCCTGAGAGTCTGCGTCACATGTGTGATCCAAATTTTTATTATTATCATCTTAATTTGCATCTTTCTTCGCCTTCTTACTGTTTATTCGTCCCGTTTTCTGTAGTAAACTCGATACTGTTTGAACATTCATCAGTCATTAAGTCAAGGGATCCTCCATCTGCATAAAAATTAGTTTTTCTCTTGGCAGTTTTGTCATCTGTTTGTTGATTTTCTTACATTCTTGGAGTATTTTCTCTAAATTTTCTTTAAGCGCATGCCTATTATCAATAGAGGTTAAGAGGCTACTTCAGTCAAACGAAAAGGCCCGTTTGCTAATGCTAATCCTATGGAAGAAATTTATAAAGATATCTCGGTCACATTCCAATATTTTTAAATGAATTTTTTTTTTTTTTTTTTTTTTTTTTTTATGGCATTAGATAGCTGAGATCGATCTGTACAATACAAATCCCGTTTTTTTTCTTTTTCGATTGCGTTTACAGGTATTTTTAATGAGGAAACTTTCATTTTCGAAACCGGTTTCAAAAGTGAAAGCGTCCTTATAAAAAAAAAATCTGAAATCAAAATCGAAAAAGCAAAAAAACGACCTTTGAAAACGATCGATCTCAGCTATCCAATGCAAAAAAAAATCCATTTAAGCGACCGAGATATGTTTATAAATTTCATCCATAGGATTAGCTTTAGCAAGCAGCTCTTTTTGCGCGATTGAAGTAGCCCCTGATGTTTACAGCCGCTTTCTTAATTCTTTGCTGTCACCTGGCTAAGTCTCGGAACCTTCCCAAATCTTTGAAAATGTAAGAAATTTGGTCCCTCTTGGCTTTTTTAACCACTTGACACACATTTAACAAAATACACGATTATGGCGAAAGGGGGTCCCTCAAATGTGGCAGCCTCGGGCAGTTGCCCTCCATGCTCCTGCATTATTCAGGCTCTACGAGTAGGACGCGGGACAGGCTTTAGAGTTCCTGAAAACTGGGACAACTGGCAACGCCATTCAGGACTAAAAATTTTTGCTCATACTGATCTCTAGCTCAAACTCTTCTTCAATGAAACATTGAGTAAGCATATTTCGTTATTTCAAATAACACATAACAGCAGTTCCTTGTATATGAACTAACAATTTTGATTAGACGTTAAAACCTTAATATTCTATATATATTTTAGGGTACCGTACTGAAAAAGTAAAAACGGAACCGTTATAAAATCATTTCTGTGTCTGTCTATCCGTCTGTCACAGCCACTTTACTCGTAAACTATGGAACGTGGAAATTTCAAATTTGGCTGTTAAGATATGAGACATATGAGGTAATAAAGGCTATTGACCCATATACATGGTGTCCATAATTAAACGACCCTAATTTAAATTTGTCTACAGACAAAACTATTGTTCATAAAGTTGTCAAATTTTGTGAAAGACATAATAAAGAGATGGGAATTTGTTTAAGCTAAAAAAAAAAAAATGCATACATAAAAATAGTTTAAAATTTCGCCACCAGAGGGTGATTTTCAATCAATTACACATTTACATTACGATAGTTTAGAAATTTTGTTTATTAACTTAACCTTATTCTAAAGACAGCATTTCACGACATGTTCTTAGCATGTTTGGTTATAACATTAAACTACCGTAAATGTATGCTAAATGTGTAATTCGTTAAGAAATGGCCTCCTATTTTTTTTTTTCACTCAAACAAATTCCCATACTTTTATTATATTCTCCAAAAAATTTCACTACATCCTGAACAACGGTTTCGTTGTTCAACGCTGTGATCAACTTTAAAATAAGCTGGATTAATTATGAACATCCTGTAAATACATTTTCTAAACTATCGTAATGCTAAATGTACAATTCATTAAAAATCGCCCTCTGGTTGCGAAATTTTGAACTATATTTATATATATTTTTTTAGCTTAAACAAATTCACATCTCTTTATTATGTCTTTCACAAAATTTCACAACTTCATGAACAATTGTTTTGTCTGTAGACAACTTTAAAGTAGGGTCGTTTAATTATGGACTTATATATATTTTATAGGTATTTATAGATTTTTAGGATTATTATTCCCAAATATATTTAGGAAAGATTTAGAGTGGCTAATTAAGTTACTTGAAAAAAAAATTATTTTCTTTGTATAATCGTGTGGGGTATCGTGTGAAGGCTTTTGTAACACGGAACTCAAAAATATGTTTATTTTAATTTTAGGTATTATATTTTCAGAGATATAGTCGAAAATGTAATGTAATGCAATGAAAAAAATATGTTCTTCCACCTCTATTTCCGAATCTACTTAAACTAAAATTATGAAAAAATAAGGGTAGTAGAAAATAATTTAAACCTTACAGGAAAACTATAGCGAATACCTTAGGTCACATAGTTTTTGTGAAAATAGCATTTTTTCGTTACACACAAATTTCGATTTGCGGATGTTCAGCAAAGGGACTGAGGAGCGCTGAAGGTACAGTCGTGGAAAAAAAAAAGTAAACACCCCCTACTAACTCCTCAACAAATTATCGTAGAAGAAAGTTACCGGTACCGAACGATTGAAAATAAAGTCTACTTTTAAATGGTGTATATAAATTTTGCTTAGGGGGCCATCTACATATTAAAACAAACCATAAATTCATTTTTTTCAATGGCAATACCCAAATCTGACAGCATAAATGAACTCTACACCTTTCAATTAGCCTAAAAACCAATTTTTATGCAATTCGTACCATAAGTTTCCGAGAAATTAATTATTATAAAACGTGCGTATTTTAAGGGCTGTATCCAAATTGAAGTACCGCAGTCTATTGTTAACCGAGAGAGCTTCCTTCTTGATCAAGGCACCTTAAGCAGTCAATGAAGCCTGTTAGACAACGGGACAGCAGAAGAAATTTCAAAATATCTACTCACTTCTATGATAGACGGCCCCTTAAACCATCATTTTGCCGTTTTTTAAGCATAATTTGAAAACTATTTGGAAGAAAAATGTGAAATTTCGGATTTTCATAAAGCAGGACTTAATAAATCTAAATCCATCAAAAAAATTGTAGGTTGCAATTCATAATTTTTTCGAATATTAATTTCATAATTCTTAATTCATACCATAAAATTATGAAAATTGCAAATTCAGCGTATTTATGTTTAGGCACATTAGTATTATTACTACACAAAAAATTAGCACATTAGGAGCATAATTTCAGGAGATATAAATAAATATATGAAAATGTAATTTAACATTAGAAGCACTAAATTTTGAATGTTTATAATTAAAAAACTTATCATTCAAATGACTTGAAATTTGGTGTCTGGGCATAGTTTGAACCGAAGATTTGAAATATCTCGTTAAAATTGGGTATTGCCATTGAAAAAAATGAGGTTTGGTTCGTTTTAATATGTAGATGGCCCCCTAAGCAAATTTTATATACATCATTTAAAAATAGACTTTATTTCCAATCATTCGGTACCAGTAACTTCCGTCTACGATAATTTGTCGAAGAGTTAGTAGGGGGTGTTTACTTTTTTTTTTCCACGACTGTACCTATCGTCATACACTCTAAATTAAAATGTCTGAAATTCAGACACTTAAGTGTCTGAAATGGAGTGTTCAATTTTCAGACATTTTAAAATGTCTGAATTTTTTCAGACACTTTTTGCGTCTGAATTTCAGACACTTCAAACGTCTGAATCGCATCCATTTTTTTGTAAGCATCATACGTAGCCATGTTTGACCACGTTGAATCCTGGAAAAATATTTGGCTGTGGTCCTGCCCCCCCCCCCCCCCCAATACAGCCTGATTTTTTTGGTGTTCTCAGTTTTGGTATACAATTTTCGTTACGTTGATAATTTAAATCTTTTACGACATTGTACTGATTATAATCAATATCTTGAACTTCAGGAGTAGAACAAGATTAAAAAACAAAAAATATTTATCTAAATATTAGATTTTTTTAAATTTATTTTGTTTTTAACCTTATTTTACTTTAAAAGTTCAAATTATTGATTATAATCAGTACAATTTCGAAACAGATTTAAAATATAAGCTTTACAAATATTGCACATCAAATTTGGGGGCACTACAGTCGTAGAGGGACGGGGCACTTCCCAGTTTGCCCTTCCTTTAATCAAGAAGTACTTTTGCAAAAAACGCAACCCTGCATTATAGTTGTCTAAATTGAGATGTCCGGTATTCGGGAGTATCCGTTGTGGAGGTTAATGGACATTCTCGAATAGCGAACACCTCTATTTAACGAATACTTTTTTAATCAGCAGACATACATATTTGTATATTTTTACCTCAAAAAAGTAGACATCTCCAATTATCGGACAAATTCCGCGGTCCCGAAGTGTTCGCTATTAAGGGCTTTTAAGGTACATAGATAAATATATATATATATTTTATAATCTTGTCCTAATCTAAAAGTTCAAAATATTTATTATACTCGGTTGAATGTGGAAAAAGATTTAAAATATCAGATGTACGAAAATTGCAAAAATCCCCCCCCCCCCCCAAAAAAAAAATGAAAATATAAAAAAATATATTGCCACATAGGCAATTTTACATATACATCACTTGATAATCACAACAGCCATTTAACTATGAATAATGAAAATAAATAAATAAATATTCTACTTTAATAACATTGGGGAAAAAATGACTTTTGTATTTTGTTAAATATATTTGCGTTTTTAAACTTGTCCTACTCTAAAAGTTCAAAACTTTCATTATAATCAGTGCAAGATTTAAGATATCAGCTTTACAAAAATTCATGCAAAATCCCCCCCTCCCCCCCCCTCCCCCCCCAAAAAAATGAAAATACTTATTTAAAAATTATGTTTTAAAAAAATTTATATTTCCACATGGGCAAGTTTTTATGTAGATCAGAGGATACTCACAAAAGCTATTCAACTATCAATAAAAACAAATAAGTACATATTCTATATTAAAAACATGAGGAAAAAATAACTTATGATTTCCAAACTTCTTTCGTCTTAAATATATACAGTAACATCTGTCATTTTTGTATTTTTCGTATAAGTGCATATAAATAAAGTTACCACAATTTTAAATACGAAATCTAGTTAGAGGTTTTTACTTTTTCCCATTATAAATTTCAAATTACTTTTTTATTAAAAATAATAAATAAATAAGTATTAGAGTTGATTGCAAATCAAATACATATGTATATTTTTACAGGCAGCTTCATATAATAGACCAGTCTCATTTACTTTATCTTTTTTGAATCTGCGGTTTTATGCCAGGAAGTAAGAAAGCATTAGGTCATCTTTCAAAGTTTTTTTTTTCTTTACTTCCTTGTGGCCGTCATTTACTGCGAGATAAAAATTATCCATTGAAACTAAGAACTGACATTGAATATATAATTCGTAATAAAAAAGAACGTCATAAGTTTAAAAATATATACTTCTAGAATTAGTGGGGGTTTTTGCGAACAGATTCAAAACTAATTAAATTTCATGCAGGATTTTGTTTAGTACAATAAATAAAATCATAAAATACACTAATTTTACTACTATAAAGAAACTTACTTGAGTTGCTGCAAGAGGTAAGAAATATTCCTCGATTTGAAATTTTAAAAACTACCACAACCACAGTGAGGGAGAAAGACTTTCATCAGTTTAAAAGGTAATCCCATAATACATCCGACTAGCCATATTTAAAGAATGAGATGTTTCATCCTAAAAACGGGACCCGCCAGACAAAAGTTTCTTTTTTTTGCCAGCTTCGACAGGACGAAGATGAATAACACAATATTATTGATATAAATTGATACGAGTTAACACTAAGCCCATTGCACACGCTTTGTAGAATTTCCGGGTGTAATCTTCAACCGTCGTCTACTTCTGTTCTGTGTCTATCCCGCCCTTGTATCGACGACAGCTTCTAAGAGACATTTGATGTCGAGCACACACGTCAGATGTATGTATTCAATAAATAAGTAATCCAAGTTAATACGAATTAAAATCACAGTACTTCACATTTCGCAAAAAACGAATTAAAATACACGCGTACATAAAAACAAACTTTGTTTGAATTACAACGTATACCACTTCGAACGAAGACATCTAAAACGCATGCGCAACTGGGAGTGCTAGTGCCCCCTGGTGGTTATTGCGTCGGAAGAATCAAAACGTCTTAAATTAAGACACGTTTAAAGCAATGAAGTGTCTTAAAATAAGACGTTTGCGGATATTTTAGACATTATTCTCAGTTCGTTTACACCATGGTCATAGTAAGACGCTTATGTATCTTAAATTAAGACATCTATAGTGTCTTAATTTTCAGATTAAGACACTTAAGTGTCTAAAATTCTTTTTCAGTCACATATGTGTCTAAATTTAAGACGCTTCTATTTGCAGTGTAGAAGTATAAAAGGATTGTTGATAATGATTTGCGAAAAAAAATCGTTCGTAATTAACCGATATATTAACCCATAAAAACACGGGCAGTTTGTACATACATAAAGACACGGGCGTCGTATTATATGCGCCATCGGCTTTTAAAGCCTAGATAGCAACTTTTAATGATACATCTGTGTAATGCATTGCCCAGTTACTAATTAATATATTTATTGTACAGAACTCTCTGTAAACGAGCAGTACTGGCATTTGATCGGTTATTGTTTATGCTGTAGGAGACCTGTATTCATACAGTTATTCATTTTACTTGCTGTTCTTTATATTTTCTCCCAAAACTCAGTTTTGAAAGTACTTTACAATTTCAGGCAGTCTTTTTCCTTTTCCGAAAAAATAATTTATTATTGTCTTAGAAATTTTTCATGAAATTTTTCATCTCATGTCGTGTGTTCTTCTTTTTTCTTTTTTTAACCAAACCAATCTCCGGATTTCATCAATAATAAACGAGCTTTGTTTCTTCGAATTCACATCAACGTTTTGGAAAATAGTAAACTTTCTAAAAAAAAAAAAAATAGAAGAAGAAGAAGAAGGAAATAAAACCACTTGAAGATAAAATTTCCTGAATTTTTCTTTGCGATTATTTATGAAAAATTGAATCTTTTTTTTTCATACGAAGTTAATTGTACTAGTTAAACCAAAAGTACTTTTGTAGAAAAAGCGGAAATGGAAATTAGAGTAATTAGTTTCATGGTTATCTCTTTCCCCTTAATTAGATAATTGTAATTTAGAAGGAAACAAAAAGATTTTAAGATTTTATATTGAATAAATTAAAAGAAAACGAATTCAAATGAACTTTCAGGCACTATTCACGTTATTATTTTTGTCTAGGAACTCTTTTTGCGGGAGGGCTAGGAGAGGAGGGGAAGATGCCCCCTTACGGAATTTGATTTTTCAGACATATATCAGTAGTGGAAGGTCAGATTAAAACAAAAAAAAAAAAAAAAAACAGAAGTTTAACAAAAGGTAAAGTAACTTGTCAGATATTATTTATATAGAAGCCTTTATCAGCACAAAAATTAATATATAGTTGCTGTGCAATTCCAACATCTATAAGTGTACGTGAGACATATAATATTTATCTTTAACCCGTTATGTCCTAAATTATGAATTCATGAAAATTTCATGTTCTAAAGCATTTTTCCTGAAATTTTGAAACTACATTAGGAGATTTACAATCATTTAATAAATTTTAGAAGGATTTTGTCAATTAAAACTAATTAAATTTGAATTTAATAGGGATTTTTAGCAATATTAATAGCTCCACTCAAATATTTTATTTTAAATATTCATTTTAGTATTTTTAGAAATAGGAAATGTACAAATATAATGTTCTTACAATAGAAACATAGAAATATTTCCGAACTGAAACTTTTTCCCCACAATTCTTCAACGTCTAGAAAGTTGAAAAGATACAGATGAAAAAGAAACTAACCTTTTAAAAATTCAATTACAAGCAAAAGACAACAGCTATTGAAGCTGTTTTCGCTTCAGAGTAATGTGTGAATCAGGAGTTTTTTAACTACTCTTCTTTTCTTTAGTTCTAAATGTCACCGATAGAAGGCGCTGCGCTGTTTTAAATTGTAAATAGCAAACCTTTTTTTTTTTTTCGGTCGGTTTTAACAGCTAAACAGAATGAAAGTTAAAAGTTGAATGAATTTTGATCCATTTTTAAACGTCAGTTTGAACGTTCTTATTATTTGAGACGTCGCAGCGTAGTTTATCGGTTAACAACTAAAAAAGAACCGCACTAAAGAATTTCCCAACTTCACATTAATATCCTTAAAATAAATGGACGGAACTTTGGGCCAATGTATTAAATTAGAAATAAACGACAGGAAAAAACACAAACTAGTTTAAAATGTAGATAGCAAACAGCTGTTTTGGAATTTTTAAAGATCCATCATCAGTGCAAGTACAAAATACAATAAATACAAATACATGTAAAAATGTAAATTTGAGCTAGCAGAGCAGCATATGGCCGAAGGCTAAATGAGACAAAGTTCAGGATCAACGGATCATAAATGATCTCGGTATGCTCTATGTAATTTAAGGAGGACAATGAAAGAATGGCGCCAGCACTTTCAGAATAGTCCTACATGGGTCGGGTTGTACCCGACCAGAATCCGAAAATTGTATTTTAAGTCAACCCGTAACTCGACCCGAACCCGGCAAAAAAATTTACTTGACCCGTAACTCGACTCGAACCCGCAAAAATAATTTTCGGCGAACCGCGACCCGACGTACTTCAACCCTAAATCGCAATATTTCAACCCGCAACACGACTGCAACCCTCAAAGAAAGGGAAGTAAATCATGCTTTAATGCAGTCATAAAAAGTAATCTACAATAATTGTACCTCTAATACCATTTTTATGATTTAAAAGTCCTTCCGGCCAGTGCCGGGAGGAAGAGGTAGCTTTCATATTCCTTATTTTAAAAAAGCCAACTTATATTATTCAAACACACGAAGCTCAATTTAGTGGAAACCGAATATAGGAGATTCAATACTAATTTTTATCATTACTAAATCATTATGAATGAGAATTTTGCGAAATTTGTCAGCTTTATCCAAGCTGCTTTTATTTAAAGTAACTTATATTTGGCTGCCAAATTCGGCGATTTCTTAAAGTGCCTGCCATTTTAAGACAACATGGTGGATGAGGCTAACCAGTGAACTTGGTCGAGACCTTAGTAATTGCTGTGCACATGCTCACTCACATCGGAATCGGTTGATATATACAAGTGCTGTCGCAGGCAAAAAATCAGATTTTTCAAAATGTCATCCACATTAGAAATTGAAACTGCTATATCTGAGCCATTTTTTAAGATAAAGACAAACAAAAAATGCTCCTGAATCCTTATATCAAGGTCAAATACTTAAGAAAGAAATCTTTTCCAATTTCTAATTATTTTGCACCTCACATTAAATATATATATATTTTTAATTTAATGGCCGCCAATTTAGAACAAGATGGCTGATGAAGCTGGCCAGCGAACTTGGTCGAGATATTGATGTATACTATCCACATGCCTTCTTACATCGAAATAGGCGAATACGTGTGTTATCGCGTGACAAATACAAGATCGTTTCAAAATGTTAGCCATGCTAGAAATTCAAAGTGCTATAATTCAACCATTTTTTAAGATATAAACAAAATAACAAATTTTCAGAAACAAAAACCGCTCCGGAATCTTTGTATCAAGGCCAAACACATAAAAAAATCTTTTTCATTTTCCAATTTTTAATACCTCATTTTAAATTTCAAATTTAATTATTTAATGGCAACCCTTTTGGAACAAGATGGTGAATGAAGCTGGCCAACGAACTCGGTCGAGACACTGGTATGTACTATGTACAGACCAAGTTACATCCAAATCGGTTCATAAATACGCCTGTTATCGCGTGACAAAAATCAGGTCGTTTTAAAATGTCAGCCACAATAGAAATTCAAAATGCTATAACTCAGCCATTTTTTTAGATATAGTCGAAACAAAAACTATTTCGGAATCTATGTATTAAGGTCAAACACATACAAAAAAAATCTTTTTCATTTTCCAATTTTTTGATATCTCATTTTAAATTTAAAATTTTAAAATTTTATTTAAATAGCCGCCATTTTGAAACAAGATGGCGGACGAAGCTGGCCAACGAACTCGGTCGAGATATTTGTATATACTATGTACACACCAAGATACATCCAAATCGGTTCATAGATACGCCTGTTATCACATGACAAAAATCAGGACGTTTCAAAATGTAAGCCACGCTAGAAATTCAAAATGCTATAACTCAGCCACTTTTTAAGATATAGACGAAACAAAAACTGCTCCCGAATCTTTTTATCAAGGTCAAAGACATAAGAAAAAAATATTTTTTCAATTTTCAATTTTTTGGCACAACATTTCAAATTTAAATTTTTCTTAAAAATTTAAATGGCCGCCATTTTTAAACAAAATGGCGGATGAAGCTGGCCAACGAACTCGATCGAGACATTGGTATGTACTATGTACATACGAAGTTACATCCAAATCGGTTCATAAATACGCCTTTTATTGAGTGACAAAATTCAGGACGTTTCAACATGTCAGCTTCTCTAGAAATTCAAAATGCTATAACTCAGCCATTTTTTAAGATATAGACGAAAAAAAAACTGGTACGGAGTTTTTGTATAAATGTCAAATACATAAGAAAAAAATATTTTTCCATTTTCAATTTTTTGGTACCAAATTTCAAATTTTAATTTTTTTTAAAATTTTTAAATGGCCGCCATTTTGAAACAAAATGGCGGATGAAGCTGGCCAATGCCAACGAACTCGGTCGAGACATTGGTATTTACTATGTACACACCGAATTACATCCAAATCGGTTCATAAATACGAGAGTTACAGTGTGACATAGGTCAGATATATATATATATATATATATATATATATATATCAATTTTGAACGGAGGGTGGTTTCGGGGTCTGGGGGTCATGATCGATGAAAATATACCAAAATTTTTTGAAATCGCTTTCCTCCGAACGGCTGCAATAGGCAGCTTTTTGTAAAGAAAGCTACCTAAAATAATAAAATTGGATGAAAAATGGGCAGGTGTACTAAAAAACTGTTTCACTGCGAATGCGCGAATGCAATCAAAATATATTGTGCATAATGTATTAGCTAAGTATATAGAGCAACTTTTGTGAAAGTCTCAAAATCATAGCTTGAAAATTCTGAAAATTATCGTCGATAGAATAAGCTCGAAATCCGTTGTTCCCAAAAAGAAGCAAAAAGATGAGGGGTTGTATCAAATATCTGTTGATTAGTGCCAAGATATCGTACACAATATTGCACTTCTTGTTTACACACCTGCTGTTTCAGGTTAATTCCTCATGTATTTTTCTACATATTTAACAAAACGTCTAATATCGCAAGTGACCTGTCACATTTGGCCATATTGTGTATTCATTTGCAATTTCAAGTAAAGAAAGTGAATTTTCCTTACCTGTTGTTATCTCCACGAAATGTAGCACTCATTACTTCATTTCTTTCGACACGATGATATACTGTAAATGATATACTGTAAGCCACGCTAGAAATTCAAAATGCTATAACTCAGCCACTTTTTAAGATATAGACGAAACAAAAACTGCTCCCGAATCTTTTTATCAAGGTCAAACACAAAAGAAAAAAATATTTTTTCAATTTTCAATTTTTTGGCACAACATTTCAAATTTAAATTTTTCTTAAAAATTTAAATGGCCGCCATTTTTAAACAAAATGGCGGATGAAGCTGGCCAACGAACTCGATCGAGACATTGGTATGTACTATGTACATACGAAGTTACATCCAAATCGGTTCATAAATACGCCTTTTATTGAGTGACAAAATTCAGGACGTTTCAAAATGTCAGCCACGCTAGAAATTCAAAATGCTATAACTCAGTCATTTTTTAAGATATAGACGAAATAAAAACTGCTCCGGAATCTTTGTATAAAGGTCAAATGCATAATAAAAAATATTTTTTCAATTTTCAAATTTTTGGCACCACATTTCAAATTAATTTTTTTCTTAAAAATTTAAATGGCCGCCATTTTTAAACAAGATGACGGATGAAGCTGTCCAATGAACTCGGTCGTAACATTGGTATGTACTATGTATAAACGAAGTTACATCCAAATCGGTTCGTAAATACGCCTTTTATCGCGTGACAAATTTCAGGACGTTTCAAAATGTCAGCCACGCTAGAAATTCAAAATGCTATAACTCAGCCATTTTTTAAGATATAGACGAAACAAAAACTGCTCCGGAATCTTTGTATAAAGGACAAATACATAAGAAAAAAATATTTTTCCATTTTCAATTTTTTGGTACCACTTTTCAAATTTAAAAATTTTTAAAAATTTTTAAATGGCCGCCATTTTGAAACAAAATGGCGGATGAAACTGGCCAACGAACTCGGTCGAGACATTGGTATTTACTATGTACACACCGAATTACATCGAAATCGGTTCATAATTACGAGAGTTACAGTGTGACATAGGTCAGATATATATATATATATATATATCAATTTTGAACGGAGGGTGGTTTCGGGGTCTGGGGGTCATGATCGATGAAAATATACCAAAATTTTTTGAAATCGCTTTCCTCCGAACGGCTGCAATAGGTAGCTTTTTGTAATGAAAGCTACCTAAAAAGAAGAATGAACAAATCTACATTCTTTAATATTCAAATACAGTAAAATATCTGAATAGCGAACATTTTTGGGATCGTTGAATAGAATCAAATATCGGATAAGATTGTCCCAAATTTTCTTTTTTTCGGCTAAGAGTTTTTGTTTGAGCACAACTATGTTTCAGATGAAAATAAATACGTATTTAAACATGAATGAGTATATATTTAATTTACTACATGGGAAATATAAAAGTATATAAGAAATGTGATTATAGATTATTATTTCTTTAAGAACCATTTTTCTTCATACGAAATATGAAAATTGACAACATTTCATTTTTGATATACACAAAAACAAATGTGTCATATTTGTGACAGTTTATACACACACACACATATTAAGTTTGTGTCGATTGAGAGGTACCCGCTATTCAGAAGTATAAGCGTTCAAATATATATATGACAGGAATTGAAAAAAAATGTCCGCTAACTAGAGGTGCCCGCATTTCGGGAGAAAAGCCATTATGGAGGTCTTATTGTATATAGATTTTTAGCCTGAAAAAATATTTTGGCCATTCTTTTGAAATTCGGGATAACCCGAACACAACCCGAAAGAGTCAAAACCCAACCCGAAACCGAACCGATCCGGAAACGATAAAAGTCAACCTAACCCGCAGTAAAATTCAACCCGACTATAACCCGAACCGCAACGAACAAATATAGCGCCAACCCGACCTGATGCAGGACTCTTAATTCAGAATGAGGTAGTAATCGCATAAACGCAAAATAAAGTGTAGGAGGGAGGGAGTTAATAAAAGGCCTCCAAGCTTTTAAATCTGGGTGTATTTGGGAAATCATTGATTAAACTATTTGAATTTTTTTAGATGTGATAAGCTTCCCAAAAATTGTGAATAGAAGAACATTTTTTCAATTATAGAACTTTCGAAAAAATTGAGAATGTGTTTGCTAGACCAACAATGATTAAAAACAGCTCTATCAACCACATTTTCAATATTTCCGAATGACTTTTATGAACGTTTTAACCCTTTATCTACTGATGGTACTTAAAGTACCATAAAAATAACTTGTTATAAAATTCATTTAATGCATTGATTAGCTGTAATATAGTTTAGAATGAGTTATAGATACATTACTTTATCTTGTTCCAAAAACATTATTGGTTACACAAAACAAAAATATTTTTAAAAAGATTTATTTTGCCTTTGCATCTTTTCAGCTTTCTTGGCGTTGGGGGAGGGGGGGAGGCTATTTTTCAATTCTGAAATACTTCTATATTTCTATTGTAAGAACATTATATTTGTACATTTCCTTCTTCTACAACAGACTAAGAAAAATATTTAAAACAAAAGATTTGAGTAAGGTTATAAATATTGCACAAAATTCCTATAAATTCAAATTTAATTAACCCTTCTAAAATCCTTCTAAAATTTATTAAATGATTATTTAAATCTTCTAATGTAGCTTAAAAAATTCACGAAAAATGCTTTAGAAGATAAAATTTTTATGAATTCATAATTCAGTAGATAAAGGGTTAAGATATCCGTAGTTGAAAATATGCAGAACAACTTCGTCTTCTATTACACTTAAATTTTCATTTTTACTTCTCAAGAGTCTATTCTCTATACACTGTAAAGAATTTATGTAACGTTACTCCAAAAAATTAGAGGTAACATGCTGTCTCCAATTTCATAATTTAACTTATATAATGGTGTAATTTAAACTGATATAACTGGTGTAATATTACATATTAGTGTAACGCAACACCACCTATATCAGTTAAATTAGTCAATAAAATGGAGGCAGCAAGGCTGCCACCAATTTTGTGGAGTAACGTTACATAATTTTTTTTACAGTGTGTATATTCTGGGTCGGCGCAACCATCGGGCAAACACAGCGGCTGCGCAAGGCCCCGCACCAATTGCGGTCTGCTTAGGGGCTCCGAGTCTCTGGGCCTGTTCAGAAGTGCAGCTCACGCCGCGCGCGCGCTCAGAAGATTTTGCCATGGAGTAGGTCTTATCGAAGAAAGGAATTTTCAAATAATTCAATTATTTCATTATTTTTATGGTTAAAACAGGTAAAACCAACGACTATATTTCTTTATCTTTCCAAAACATGGTTTTCGTAACAGGAATACATGCCTATGTTCACTCAGATAAACTTCAAAATATTCGGGAAAGAGTCACGTGACCTATTTTATCCACTTCAGCTTGATGAGCAATCAGTCAACCGCACACAAACATCGCGCAAGCCTCGGTGCAAGCTACACTAAAAAAATTATGTGGGCTATTTGATCACGTGATTGTGCATTTTGTGCTTATGTTTCATTGGTTATGCTTTGTTTGGTAGGTTGACTGATACAGTTTAACAATTCAGTCGGAGATCTAAATATTTTAACTTTTTAACAATTTTCTTTTTATTTGTTTAAAAATGATTTATCAGTTGCTTTATATTTTTCGTGATAGAATGCTGTTAATAAACCAAAATTGTGATATCAACATATTACAAGATTTTGAAATTTGCAATGTTAGTTGGACAATTTTTCAGAGAAGGTTTTAGTATATATATTTCTTATTTTATGATTGCCGTGCGGATTAATACCGTGTGGATAACAGACAAAATACATCATAAAACATGAGAAACAAATGACACTCCAAATCACGTTAGTATAAGCAAAATACTTAATTATACTTTCAGTAAAAAAATTATAAGCATTCTAATAATATTTTATTCACTAGAAAACTAGATGGCAAACCCCATATATTTTATCTCTTTAAAAAAGAGATAAAATATTGTGCAGATATTTTTAGTTAAAATAATATACATCTAATACATTTTATTTTTATAATATTTTCATATTGATTTTAATACCATAAAATATTATTAGCATCCTAATCTCGATAAAAATTCACTCCTAAAGTACTCAAAAAGAAAAAAGAAAGAAAAACATCAAGAAATTACCGTACGCTCAAACAGATATTTTCGCACAATACGTATTTTGTCATTTGCTTTATATATATATATATATATATATACCCTATATATACATATATATCACTTTGAAACGAAACTTTAAATATTAAAAGGCGTTCAAATCTAAAACTTTCATCGAGAAATACCTCATTTTCTCGTATTTAAATAAGTATTTTATTATTATAGTAGAAATACATGTGCTTCTGTATTATTAATATAAAAATTTATCTTTATAAAAAATATCTTATTTTATATGAAAAATATAAAGCAATCAAAAAAAAAAAAAAAAAAAACCACGAATACAATTTGGGACGCGAAGGATTCGAACCCATAGCCCCTAGTCTCGAGTTCAAAGCGCTATCCAATCAGCCATCTAGCTCGCCTTTTATTTCCAACAAATTATCTTTATAATTAGCACCATAATTAATCAAACCGTGATTTGTTCGTGAACGCGGTAAACTTTTATTGCATCCAAGATAAAGACCCACTCCACGTTCCTGTCACCTGAGCTCGCGCGCGCGGCGCGCGTGCTTCTCTGGAACACACCCTGTCCGTACCAGAGACGGCGAACCTTTTCACATGCGCGTGCCAAATTTTTCCAAAAATATGTTTTACGTGATCATGACGTGCCAACAATTAAAAAAAATAATAATAATGGACCAAATAATGAATCAAATTACTTAAAATTTTACTTTTAGCATTAAACAAATATGGGTAACATTTGATGTTATACTTTACAAATTTATTCTAAAAATATTATTTCTATTGTCTCATCTTATATGCCAAATAATTTACATCAGCTTCGCATTTAGTTATTTTTAAGAGTTTGGACTCATTTAACACGATGTTTTTACTTGAATTTTTCATATTATATATTTCCGAAAAGAATGTGTGGCAGAAAATATTGCCAAAATAGCAAGCGCCAGAATCTACAGTTTTTAGTGTCTGGAATTGAATTCCAAGTTGTCGGAATTTTTGCTTATAATGCCTTTTAATCTTTGTTTTGCGAAAATCTCCCAAATCTCTCTGATTCTTAAAATTTTGTAAGCCAATATTTATCTAGATTGGAATACATTAAATTATATTTCAGTTTATTCAATCTGTATGACAATGACAACCAACCGAACTAATCGAATTCTGATAAACAGAGACAACATCTAGAGTAATTAATACATTTTGTGGAATTCTACTATATTTTGATGTAGAATCTGAATTTATGCCGTGCCAAAAATAATCTGCAGCGTACCACTTATGGCACGCGTGCCATAGGTCCGCCGTCCCTGCTCTATACAATTCCAGTTAATGTTTCCTCTGTATAAAATAATATTTTTGCTCTAGATTTGTATTTAAATGTTTCTTTGGGAGAATTTCTTAGAGGCAAAGGTGATATAATTTTCGTTTAATGTATAGATTCGACGATAGCGAATGTATCCGTAAAAGCATAAAAAAATAATTATGCACATTAAATGCGAAAGTAGCGATATTTTTTGTACATTTTATTATCTATGTGGTGCCCGAAATTATCACGCCAGATAAGATACGGAGAAAAATCAAATTCGTTGTGAAGGTCCCACCCAAGCTGCATAAGCTAAGCAGGGCTTAAATAGCGCCGGAGCCCACCGGAGCTCAGCTCCGGTACTTCTGTGTTTTCAGTAAATATTTAAATATTGGTCGGAATTCACCGGAGCTCATAAATACAGAGCTCTGGAGCCCAGTGCAATAGTGCTTCCGAAAAACCGATGCCTAAATGATTTTATTTTGAGTCAGTAGGATATTTTTTAATTGGATCATTTATTTGTTTTTTAGTTAGATATCTAACACGAAAAGAATATTTTATTTTGTTTTTATTCAACGAGCATCAGTTTGAGGTTTTGTTTGTTTGAGGTTTTTAGTCTTCTATTGTGTACGAGTATAAAAAAAGTTAGTGATTTTTCTATTTATTTTTAATCAAGAACTCTGCCCGTGCCAAGGCTGTGCCCTGTACATTTACGAAGTCACTTTCCTTTGTAAGTAGATATAATTGCTATGTATTCTTTGTTATTCTGATTGAAAGCAATTGAACATTGTTTCGCCTTTTTCTATAAAAGCATCGAATTTTTCTTTTTTGTGTTAAACCTATTTCATAATCATAATTCTTACATTATTTAATTGCAGAATTCTGCGATTAATTAACATTAAATTAGGCAACGATTTCTATTCGGAAGGAGTAATAAACTAAAGAGAGGACAGTTAAGTATATGCAAGTACATATTTAAAATTTTTATTTTACTAATGAAAATAAGATGCTTTAAATTTAGCAAATAATATATATATATTAGGGATGCACCGAATAATCGGTATCTATTCGGTTTGGCCGAATATCAAACTATTCGGTATGCCGAATATTCGGCTTGGCCGAATATCAAACTATTCGGCCTGCCGAATATTCGGTTTGGCCGAATATCGAAATATTCGGCCGAACCGAATACTTAAAAAAAACTTTTTAAACATATTTTTAAAAAGCTTATACAACTTTTACGTTTAACATTCAACTTATAAAGATATTCAGAATAATTAGAAACAGAATCATATTTAAATAAAAGAGAATGTTTTTACACTATTTATTTGCTGTTTGCTAAGTATTATTTAAGAAAATTAACCAATCACGAGGATTTTCATAGGAATTAATTATGTACAAATGCAAGTTCCTGAACATTGTCTACTAAATAATCTGTTTCTTGCTAAGATTTTAAGAACAACGTTTACAATCTCTAACAAGTTGGAAATTGCTCGTCAAACGTGGCAAATGAGGTGCGTTCATACTATAACTAGTTTTATAAATATTTTTTGCACCGCATATTGTACTGAATGTATATTTTAGTGCACTTCATAAGTGCCTATCCATTTCATTCTGTTCGAAAGGCTGTAACATCATTAATTTGCACTTGAAATAATTTTTCCCATTGGCCGTAATATAACAGAAAACTTTTGACTGTCCCTGTAATTAAACTATACATCCGATTTTCATAAAATTTAAAATGACTCGACAAAGTTTTGCAACAATTATATATTTAAAATTTCAGACAATTCGGAAATAGTAACATCATTAAAATTCACCTGCAATAATTTTTTCCCATTGGCCGTAATGTATCGGAAAACTTTTGACTGTCCCTGTAATTAAACTATACATCCGATTTTCATAAAATTTGAAATGACTCGACAAAATTATGCAACAATTATATATTTTAAATTTCAAACGATTCGGTTGGGTAGTTTTTGCTCTGTTATATGCGGACAGACGGACAGACGGACGGACAGACAGACGGACTGAACGACAACTATAGGTGCTACGTATTTATATAATTACGAACGCACCTAAAAATGATTGTCCACTCCAGACACCGATCTAGAATGCATTTGAAAACTACCTTGCTTAATCAAAGGGAGTAGAACAGTTATTCTTGCTAAGTTGCCACCATATAAATTTTAAATAGGTTGTATTATTTATTTACTTTTACTTTGTTTTCTTCCTGACAAACAAATAATATATGATCCTGTATAATTTTTCTTCCAATTTTTTCACAATTTCTCTTTGATTTTAAAATGTTACTTTTAGAATTTTAAGATAATTTTATTCATCTGTTTTAATCCTCATAAAATTAAAAATTTTATTAATTAAAGAAGTTTTATGACTATCCTCTTCCTAAATAACTCAAAGCAGATTTTGTTCAGCATAAAGTTTAATTGGGAAAAGCTCTGTTTATTAGAATTAAAGTTTTTGTTTTAAATATTATGTAAAATTGTTTTAAAATTTAACATTTTAATGCCTTTAAACTTTGAAATTTAAAAGTATTCGACAAGCCGAATATTCGGTATTCGGTTCACCTGTTGGCCGAATATTCGGTATTCGGCCAAAATCACTATTCGGTGCATCCCTAACACACACACACATATATATATGCGAATCGGAGTGAAGGCGTGTGTGTGTGTGTGTGGGGGGGGGGGCACGCTACGGTTTTAGTACTGCAAAATTTTAGGGCTCCGGTACTTTTTTTTGGTAGAAACTAAGCCATGAAGCTGAGTGCTAAATTTCTTCGTGTTGATTGTAGCCCGTGAACGGGGCAGAAAGTTACAGATCGCTGGTAACGAAGTGGACGTCTCTGTGGACCATTAATTTTTATTATATCATTGAGGCGTTGTCCCTTTAATTTCTTGGCTGGTAGCCTTTGATTGTAATTATTTAATTGATGTCTGTTGAAGTGTTATCATATGTAAATATTTTCACATTTATCACGCCGTAATCAAGACGATTTTATTACATACTGCAAAGTTAAAGTGACTGTCGTTTCTACTTCGCCTATGTTTGGCTATTCCCATTTCTATATTATGTATTATTCTATGATATCTACAATTAAAAATTAATTTTTTTAGCCCAGTATTGTAGTATACGCTGGGCCCCTTTACTGCTTTGCCAGGTCTCCGCACTACTTTGCGCCGGCCATGTATATGTTACATGCAACCACATGAAGAAAGTTATATTTTTATTTATTTCTGCAACTGTAGACGTATAACGTAAAAAGAGAAAAAAAAATCGATAATCGATTGCATTATTTTCATCAGAAATCTTAATTTAAGCTTTCTCACGAAAATAGAAAAACAAGATATCAGATTCTGAACTTAGTGAGTGTGGAATATATTATAAATTTCATTATACTCTGTTTTGAGCAACTGCAAAAAGAAACAAAAATCAAAGATTTCTCCTCACTGCACCGCTTTTAAAATTGCGTTTCTAATACTTAAAATAATTCTTATTGAAGAAGACAGGAGGTGAAAGATAATTATTTTGTACATTGCGATTCATATACTAGACAGTGATTATAAATCGAAATGTAAGATTCCTCTCTGCATGTCATTTTCTGTAAACCAATTAGCCGTATAAATCTAGAGTCAGGAGTATGTAAATAATGCATGTATGTTCTGAAATCAAATTTAAATGCTTGATGAGTTTCCCATACTTACATAGATGCATTTAAATGGAATATGTACAGAACTCCTTCGGTAAAATTGTACAGGGAGGGGAGGAATATTATATTTACGCAGAATTCATGTATATTTGTACGGCCTCGTATTTGATATTGAACATGTATATGTACCGGGTGTCCTAAAAAGGACTGACTGATTTTAAAATTCAATAACTTCCAAACGGTGATAGATATTTAAAAAATTCTTGCATGAGGGTTATGCATGAGGTCAAAAAAATTTTTTACTGCGATTTTCGATTTTAGTTCGAATTACAAAAAATAGATAGCGCTGTAAGCAATAGGCGCTAAATACAGGCTCGGTTTTTTGGCCTTTCTCTTCTTCCATGCGGAAAAAGGAGATTAAAATGTATTGAATGGGTCCCGAATTGCCAAAAATCGAGCCTGAATTTAGCATCTATTGATAGCAGCGCCATCTATTTTTTTTATTTGAATTGAAATCGAAAATCACTGTAAAAAAACTTTTGACTTCATGCATAACTCTTCTGCAAGAATTTTTTAAATATCTGTCACCGCTTGAAAGTTATTGAATTTTTAAATCAGTCAGTCCTTTTTAGGATACCCGGTATGATTATATCATAAAAGAGAAACCTGGCCTTCGGTAACGCTGACTCCATTTTAATGTTGGCAACAGCAGATGAGAGTAGATTTCATTTTTGCTGCAATTTTTTAACTTCTAAATATCGCCCATTTTCAATTGTTACACCGTCGAATAGGGAAAAATGTATTTACAAATTCAATTTCTTTCAAATTGTATTGCAATTTTTTTAAAAACTGTATTGCAATTTAAATGCTTGATGAGTTTCCCATACTATATAGATGCATTAAATGGAATATGTACAGAATTCTATCGGTAAAATTGTACAGGGAAGTCAGAGGATATTACATTTAACAGAATTCATGCATATTTGTACGTCCTCGTATTTGATATTGATACATGTATATGTATGATTATATTATAAAAGACAAACTTGGCCTTCGGTAACGCTGACTTCATTTTGATGTTGGCAACAGCAGACGACTAAATTTCGTTTTTACTGCAATTTTTTAAAATTCTAAATATTGCACATTTGCAATTGTTACACCGTCGAATAGGGAAAAATGTATTTACAAATTCAATTTCTTTCAAATTGTATTGCAATTTAAAAAAAAAACTGTATTGCAATTTAAATGCCTGATGAGTTTCCCATACTATATAGATGCATTAAATGGAATATGTACAGAATTCTTTCGGTAAAATTGTACAGGGAGGTCAGAGGATATTACATTTAACAGAATTCATGTATATTTGATACGTCCTCGTACTTGATATTGATACATGTATATCAGTGGCGTGGCGTGAAAATTTTCGGTGGTCATCGCAATTATTTAAGTTTGTGGTGAAAAATTATTAACTCTAAAATTCAATGGTTGAATGTTCAAAAAAGAAACTTTAAATCTTACCTTCACTTATACATGAACTCCAAATGTTCTGCTAAAACTGGATCGTAGAGTTTTAAAAGCTTATTAAGAGTTTTAAAATATTGCTTGGTCATCGCCGCATCCAGCGATGACCGGACACCACGCCACTGATGTATATGTATGATTATATTATAAAAGACAAACTTGGCCATCGGTAACGCTGACTTCATTTTGATGTTGCAACAGGAGACGAGTAAATTTCATTTTTGCTGCAATTTTTCAAACTTCTAAATATCGCACATTTTCAATTGTTACACCGTTGAATAAGGAAAAATGTATTTACAAATTCAATTTGTTTCAAATTGTATTGCAATTTTTTTTTAAAAACTGTATTGCAATTTAAATGCTTGATGAGTTTCCTATACTTACATAGATGCATTTAAATGGAATATGTACAGAACTCCTTCGATAAAATTGTACAGGGAGGGGAGGGATATTATATTTACGCAGAATTCATGTATATTTGTACGGCCTCGTATTTGATATTGATAATATGTATATGTATCATTACATTATAAAAGACAAACTTTGTCTTCCGTAACGCTGGCATCATTTTGATGTTGGCATCAGCAAACCGATTAAATTTCGTTTTTACTGCAATTTTTTTAACTTCTAAATATCGCATATTTTCAATTGTTACACCGTCGAATAGGGAAAAATGTATTTACAAATTCAATTTCTTTCAAATTGTATTGCAATTTTTTTTTAAAAACTGTATTGCAATTTACTCATTTATTATGGTTTTAGAAATAATTTTTAAGCATGATTAATATATATATTAATCATGAGTAAATCTGTAATCTGGTATATATATATATATATATATACCAGGTGAGGCAAAAGTTCGTTAAAACTTTAAAAACTCATAAAAAAGGGAGAAATTATGATAAAGGAGTGCGGTTTGCAAGAAAGGGCTCACAAGGTAGTCGAATTTTTTTTTAGCAGCAAAAAGAAAAAAAAAAGAAAAAAAAAATAGTTAAAAAGTCCCATGTAGAGGGCGCTGACGACCCGAAATACAATGAACAGGTACTACGACACAACCTGGTTGTGTCGTAGAATTTTCTAGAAGTCATGTTGAACATTTGTTATTGGAAGAACAAATGAATGGAGCGTATTGTTGTCCTATTCATTGTGTTTCGGGTCATCAGCGCCCTCTGCATGTGATTTTTTAACTAATTTTTTTTTGTTTCTAAAAAAAATCCGGCTACCTTGTGAGCTCTTTCTTTAAAACCGCACTCCTTTAGCATAATTGCTTCCTTTTTTATGAGTTTTCAAAGTTTTAACAAACTTTTGGCTCATCCGGTATATATATCGCGTCCAGACGATTATGAAAATTAAACCGTTTGCACTTCAGTTCGCATAAATAGTTCAGCATTTGTTTCGGTCTTATATTCCACAAAGAAGTTAAAACTTCATCGATAAAATAAAATAATATAAATAAAACAGAAATGTAACAGACATGTAATAGAATTACGCACTTAAGCAACTGAAATGATCAGAATTAAAAAGGACTGCTGAAAGTATCGAAATCTTTGACGTTTTCTTCGCTTGTTAACTCATACAAAAGTATCGTTTTTGATACATTTCAAAACTTAACGGAAAATCGATGCTTTTCAAAAAAGAATGCTTTTTGTTGGAGTTAGTGGACAATCTAAAAAAATATATTAATGTAAAGGAAACTGTCTTTCTTTATATTCTCGATCCCGAGCAAGGGCCCGAAACTGTCTCGGGGGCAATTTTTATACCAGTATTCGGGTTCGGCGGACTCGGACTCAGATTAAAAAATTTATTTATTCACAAATTAAACTACGTCAATTAAATCATTTAAATAGTACAAGAAATTACATCAATTTAGCATCAATTCATATCAAAGAAAGTATAACTGTTTATATGAAGTTTGATGAAAATCCGTGGATTAGTTCTGGAGATTGAGCTGTTGTGGAAATCGTGAAAAATACTGCACAGCAGCGCCACCTGTTGAGCGATTTATGCCAAAAACTAGTATTGCGATTAACATCAAAACATAAACAGCACTAATTGATATCAAGGTATACCTGAATCTGAAGTTTGTTGAAAATTCAAACATTAGTTCTTGAGATAGAGCTATTGCGGAAATCGCAAAAAATGCAGTATAGCAGAGCCACTAGTTGAGCGATTTATAACAAAATGAATATAACGCCAATTCATGTCAAGGACTAAATGAATCTGAAGTTTGATGAAAATCCGTACATTAGTTCTGGAAATTGAGCTATTGGGAAACCGCAAAAAAGGCTGCATAGCAGCGCCACCTGTCGAGAGATTTACGCCAAAAATTAATCAGCACCAATTTATATCAGGGACTAACTGAATATAAATTGTTATTAAATTCCGTGCATTAGTTCTTGAGATAGAGCACCCACAAAATTTGTGTCACATACAGACAGCAGAATCACAGACTCACAGACAAACATTTTGTAAAAACATGTTTTTCTGAATCTCTGACCCCTAAAACGTGTAAATCAGTCGAAAACCGAAAGTCGAAAAATTTCACGAATCTAATACTTTCTTTTCGTAAAGATAGAAGAAAGAAGAAAGTAAAAAAGGAAACTTGCTATTTGAGAAACAAGAATGTAAGAATCACTTTGAAAGGGTTATTGATGAGATATGAAGAAAAATATTCTATGATTCTGAAGCCTTTGCAAGGTCAATGTTGGTAATATAAAGAAGTCGTGGAATATACCTTGTCTATCCCGGTTTTCTGTTTGAAATCCTTTTCCAGAGTTACTTGGAAAACAGAACACATGTGTTTCTGCTCTCCTTGTACAATGATATTTTTAAAGTGCTTTTTGCAGATTTTTGCAAGTGGTTGGATATAAATAAGAAATTTTAAATAGATTTTAAGGGATATGAAAATCTCGAAACGTTGTTATGAGAGAATATTTAGCATTAATACTGATTTCTGGTTAAGAGGATCTAAAGAATAAAATTAATATTAAAATAATTTTATCATGTTATTAAAATTTTTCTATTGCTTACTTTCGGTATCGGTATAGGGTGGATTCGTATTTCGAATCGTCGGTTTCGGGCTCTGAAAAAAAAAGCCCAAACTCATCTCAGTCATTAATTTATCTCAGCTCGTAAACCAAGCGTACAATTAGAAAGCTTGAGATTAAGGATCTAGTGGTATGTTCAAAGTCACGATTTTTATCTAGTGTTATTGTAAAGGAGACCATGGAGGCTTGACCTACCGATCAGTTTTCATATTTAAAAGAATTTCAGAGTTTTGCAATAGCTGGCAACCAAAGCTATTCAAATGCTTAATCAATAGTTTTTGTTTCGTGAAGATATTTGAAACAGGTGTGGAACAAGTAAAAATTAAATTTAAAAAAATCGAAATACCCGACTGCCTAAAACGCGAATTAACTAATTATTTCTCATCAATGTGAAACTATTTTTTATATTACTTACCTATTTTTTTTATTTAGTTGTATTGATGACTTTTAAGTTGTGTTTAATTGTTGGTTCCTATCTATAAACACTGTTTTTATGAGGCCTATAGATGCCTATGAAGGTTAGAGTTGCAGTAAAGATAGAGATCCTACCTACACAACTTGCAAGCTGTGTAATATTTAAACGAAGCTTCTGACTGCAAAATAGTCAATGAAACATCGTCTTCATTTTGAAAGACCTATCCAATGACATGCCACTCAATAGGGTGCGCGAAATTTTTTTTTTTTCGTCTCTACCGCAATTTTGTATTTTACGGTCGCCATTTTGAATTTATAAAAACAAAACCTAGCCTATAACCATCGGACGGTTAAGACGAATCGATAGAGACCTCATTCATTAAAATCCATTCAGCCGTTGGGATATTTCGAGGGTATAAAAAAATCCATATACCCAGATACGCGTGAAACACATCACCCTTCTTGGAAGTCGGGTAATAAAGACACACAACCTTGCTTAATGGTACACAAAACACGAACTTTAATAAGCTAAAAAATAAATTCTACGTTTCAGGCTGTTTGTACAGCCATCTTCAGGAAACCATCATATTTTTCTTGAAGACAGCTGTAGAAACAGCTCGAAACCTAGATTTTATCTTTTAGCTTATTAAAGTTCGTGTTTTGTGTACCATTAAGCAAGGTTGTTTGTCTTTATTTACAATAGTCTTTGTTTCGTGAAGATATTTGAAACAGATATGGAAAAAACAATTGTTAAGAGTTTTAAGCTTAAAAAGTGTATTTTTTAGAAAAGTTTTGTAATATTTTCTAATATATCATAGAAATTTAAGTTATGTAGAAATATTGAGCTTCCATTCCAGGCATAAATATTGTACAGTAAAATAGGCTTAACATAACTATGTGCTATACTTTTAGAAGTGGCTATGTGTTGAGGCTTGACTCAATCAATGTGTGGAGGTTTGATCAGTTGGTCAATTCTCCTTAAATTTCGGTTTTGGAAATCTTTTTATTACACACCGTACATAATGAAGGTTTAATGGTTGTATTTCCAAAATAATGTAAATTTATTCTGTAAAGCTACAGAAAAGTGAAGTGTTAGATAAGAAATGGTTTAAAACTGATTAAATGAAGATCAGAAAAATTGCTATAAAAACAAGAAAAATTTTAAATATAAATTGGAAAATTGATAGGAACTTTTACTTCATTTAAATAGTACCCATAATAGGTAAATAGAGAGAATAAGAAGTAAAAATTAAATTAAAAAAATCAAAAAACCCAACTGCATAAAAAGCGAATTAATTAATTATTTCTCATAAAAGTGAAACTATTTTTTATATTGCTAACCTATTTTTTTTATTTATTTGTATTGGTGACTTTTAACTTGTGTTTAATTGTTAGTTCCTATCTATAAACACTGTTTTGATGAGGCCTATAGATGTCTATGATGGTTAGATTTGCAGTAAAGCTAGAGATCCTACCTACACAACTTCCAGGTTGTGTATTTAAGCAGAGCTTCTGACTGTAAAATAGTCAATGAAACACCGTCTTCATTTTGAAAGACCTATCCAATGATATGCCACTCAATAGGGTGCGTAAAAAAATCGTATCTACCGCCATTTTGTACTTTCCGGCTGCCATTTTGAATTTATAAAAACAAAACGTAGCCTATAACCTTCGGACGGTTAAGACGAATCGATAGAGACCTCATTCATTAAAATCCATCCAGCCGTTGGGATGTTTAGAGTGTATAAAGAAATCCACATACCCAGATACGCGTGAAACACATAACCCTTCTGGGCAGTTGGATAAAAAAAGACTAAAATGGATAAAAGCAGCAGGTTTAAGAAATGTTAGGTATTCATTCCTCTGCAAAAGAACATAAAATTGATCAAAACATTTTAGGAAGGCATGTAGACAAATTTCACCAAGATAAATACAATGAGATGAAGCCAAAGTATGTGGCAACTATTGTTGCCAAGTCGAGTGTCAAAAAAAGTAGGTGTTTAAAACGCAAATTTTCTCCTGTGCCTTTTATTCCGTCTAAACAGGTTTGTTTACACATCACATTTTCCCCAAATATTTTTATATTAATTAAAACTTATATCATAATGTTAATCTGCCTTTTTAGGTGTGTTCGTAATTAATATATAAATATGTAGCACTTATAGTCATCGTTCAGTTAGTCCGTCTGTCTGTCCACATATAACAGAGCAAAAACTACCCAACCGAATGGTCTGAAATTTTAAATATATAATTGTTGCAAAATTTTGTCGATTCATTCCAAATTTTAGGAAAATTGGATGTATAGTTTAATTACAGGGACAGTCAAAAGTTTTCCGTTACATTACGGCCAATAGGAAAAAATTATTGCAACTGCATTTTAATGATGTTACAGCCTTCCGAATGGTCTGAAATTTTAAATATATAATTGTTGCAACATTTTCTCAACTCATTTCAAATTTTATGAAAATCGGATGAATAGTTTAATTACAGGGACAGTCAAAAATTTTCCTTTACATTACGGCCAATGAGAAAAAATATTGCAAGTGCATTTTAATGATGTTACAGCCTTTCGAAGAGAATGAAATTGATATGCACTTATGAAGTGAACTAAAATATACATTCAGTACAATATGCGGTGCAAAAAATTATTATAAAACTAGTTATAGTGTGAACGCACCTCATTTGCCACGTTTGACGAGCAATTTCCAACTTGTTTTAAATTTATTTTATTTCCCTTAACAAATATTTCAATATAAAATAAAGTGAGTCAAGCCTCTCATATGTGGGGAGCCTTGAACCCATTTCTCAAATTTAAAATCAATCATTATTCAAGTTTCTTATGTAGTACACTTATGTCGTAATTTTATTTTGATAATTGATTGTATAACGAATAAAATAATATATGAAACTTTATTCTAAGTTCAATATTTAAAAAAATAAAAAATCATTTTGAAAAAATTCGTCAACTCTCCCCGGTCTCCCCTATTTTATGAATCTAAAATGATATCGGATTTTAAAGAAATACAAAGTTAATTAAACATGAAAAACTTTTTGTGTTTATAAATTAAAAAAAATAATAATTTATTTACGTTTATGTAACAAGATGAATATTTAGTCAAAATAATTAGCGTAAATTTAGTCTTGTGGAAAAAACTTATAAAAGACAAAAGAAAAGAAAAAGCAATCTATCCACTTATTATTTTTAATTACCTGTCATGCATTTTCGAAAACATAAATTTTGTTTTTATTTTGTTTAAATAATTTACATTTAAATTGTTAAATGGAAATTGTAATTTTTGCCGAGCTGTAAAAAAGTGAAGTACTAAAGATAAAATGGTTGCATTTAAATATATATTTCTTCAATCATATATTCTACCATTTGCAAAAAGATTTAAATTTGGTATTAGCACACATTATTACATATTATTTTTTCTTTTGATTGATTTATTTATTTGTTTGTATTACAAATGTAATGTATGGTCAGGATTAAAAGGCAACTGTATGGAGCAATATTACAAAGAATATATTTGGCCATTTCATATACATGCTATTCAGACAATGGGGAATAGATTTACTTCTAAAAAAAGTACCTTACATTTTCGGCAGCAGTTGCAAAAGTGACTCTGCTGTCTGATATTAAGCAGTAAAATACAATCCGTATTCACACAACTTTTTTTTTGTAAAAGACAAATTGTAAGCGTAAAAGAAAAGAAAAAAAAAATCTAACTGCTAAAAATGTTTATGTTTAAAAAATGTGCATTGAGTGTTTTAGTCCGTGAGGCAGCGTCGCATTTTTTGCATCCGATTTTAGCGTCGATGATTTTGGCATATATGATAGATTAGATCGTATAGATCAGGGTCTGCAAATCTATGGCACGCGTGCCATTTTCGGCACGCCAAAGAATAGTTTTGGCACGGCGCGGCGTTAATTATGCCTCTAAATGAGGATACAAGGATTTTTCACAAAGTACACTAACTTAGATGATCTGATTAGATTCTAAATTCGATTAATTTCAAATTGAAGAATCTCAATCTTATTCAATATGGTTTCGAAAATTTATAAAGCAAAGAAAATATTTGAAAACTATCTAAAAGGAAAGATTAGTAACGATGGTAAATTATGGCAACTTGGAAATTAATTTCTGAACTATTTAAATAAACTGCCTTTTTTCAATTTTAATAATTTTTTAACACTATTTATATCTGTCATTTTCGCAAATTTAGAACATAAAAAATCAAATAGAGTGGTTGCCATATAAATTCATTTAGTTTGCATTCTTGTTAAATTAACTGAACATGAACACATTATTTTTCATCCAAGATTTAACAATTAATCACATTATGTCTTTAATTAATTTCTAAAATACAATTGCTTCTATAATTATTGCAATGTAATATTTACATGTATGTTATTCTTTTTAGAAAATATCGTAATAAGCAATTTTCAAGTAGTTTTGATTCATTATATTTCAGTCCACTAAATTTGTTTTTTAGTTGGCACGTCAAGGTCAAGTAAAATATTTTTTGAAAAAAATTGGCACGCGACTATAAAAAGGTTCGCCAACCCTGGTATAGATAATCAAGCTAACAGTCAACCAGCGCACCATTGGGGTGTGCTGCCGTAGAAACACAGCACAGCCCGCTGCAATGTAAAATGAATGGCAACCTGATAACCGAGGATGTGGCAACCATCAGTAATCGGGTTGTCATTCACTTCACGTTGCAGCGGATTGTGCAGTATTGCTATGGCAACACCGCTGGTATGAGAGCTGACTGGAAATTTCATTATCTGTGCCATCTAATCTATTATATATAAAAATCTTTGACGCTAAGATTGATTGTGAAAATGCGACGCTGTCTCATGTACTATTAGTCAATCTCTCCACCACCCTAGCTTTTATACCTATTTCACTGCCCCAAATCATCCTTTAGCTCGACTGTTGCGCATAACCTGGAAAATTGTATTTATTGTTTTCTTTATATATAGATGATCCCCCATGCATATAAAATGATGCTACGTTTCCCCAAGTACATTCTTTATTATTGAACTTCAAACACCCATATTTTAACTATCCCAGCCAGTATTTTTGTGTAATAAATATTATTCTGAAATGTCCATATCTTGCAAGGCCTTCACTTTAATTTTGACCGAACAATTAATGAGAGGAAATAAACGAGTAAAAAAATTGATTTCCATGTTGCTGATTCTGTAACAAAGGCAAGTAAAAGAAAAAAAAAAGAAGTAATAATAATAATAATAAAGAGAGCATGAGAGAGAGAGAGAATAAAGTTTTTGATACTTCTATTCTTTTTGTTTTTAAGTAGTGTAATTTCCATTTTTAATTTCAATATGTGTACTGAAAAATTTCCGAACATACGAAATGGTGCTACGTTTCTCCCAAGTAGTACATTCTTTATAATTGAGCTTCAAACGCCCATATTTTTATTATGGCCAACCAGTATTTTTGTGAAACGAATAAAATTCTGAAATCTCCATATCTTACAAGGTCTTCTCTTTAATTTTAACCAAACAGGTACTATTTTTAACTTTTATAGAAATTTATTCTTAATATTAATTTTCTAAAATACTTTGTTGGATTTTTTTTTTTTTTTTTTTTTTGTCATTACATTCTTATCTAGTTTTTTTTCCTTCTATTTGTCTGCCACATTTTTATCTAGTTTTTTTTTTCATCTATTTGTCTGTCACATTCTTATCTAGTTTATTTATCCATTACAATAAACAGAATGAGACTTAGTAGTAAGTAAATACGATGTTAATTGGCGTTTAAGCTTTATTGTGTGCTTGTAACTTTATAAGAAAAACAATTATATATATCTTTAAATGAAAAAAAAAATTCTGTAACATTGAAAATATTTGTAAAAAATAATTATTGTAAATATAGTCACATAAAAAAACACATATATATAAGACGGTAAGAAAAAAATAGCAGTCTTGTAAATTACTATTTTTAATTACCTGTCCTACATGTTTAAAAACGCAGGATTTTTTCTTTTGTTTAAATAATTTACATTCTACTAATTGCTAAAAGGTGAATTAGTAATTCTTCTCTTCAGGAAGGAACTGAAGTAGTAATTAAGAAAAAAAGGTTGTCATTTAAATGTTTTTTTTTCAATCATCTATCCTACCATTGAAACAAAAAATCATTACAGCCTTTTTTCCATTTGTTTTTCTATTTTTAATGCATTATTGCACAAAGACATTCTGAACTTAAAAAAATTTCCAAATCTTACATAATTTTTTTTTCTTTAAGCTTGACCACAAACGTTAATAAGAAAGAAGAATAACTAAAAAAATCAAATTTTGTTTAGTCTGTTTTGCTTTAAAACAGAAAAGACAAAGAGACAGAATAAAGTTTTTAATGTTTCGGGGATTTATAAAAAAAAAAATAATTGTTAAGCAGTAAGTTACAATTTCAATATGCGTGCCTAAAATTTTGCGTTAAAAAAACAAAAAAAAAACATTTAATGGATTTTTAAAAATAATTAACAACTCCACTTTAAATTTTTGAAGAACATTGATTTTTACCGTTTCTATTTATTTTAAATAATTAATTAGTTAGCTGGACCTTTTTTTTTTTTTGTACACATGCTGATTTTTTGGGGAAATTTCTAGCATCTGAATACATGTAAAAATAATTATCTGAAATAATGCATTAGAAGATCGTTTTGAGAATGAGGTTTATAAAAGAAATAATAATATTGTCCTAAATAATTAAATTGTGAAAATTAGATTTAATGCCAGAAAAAGATTTCTACCATGAGAAACAGATGAAACAGAAAAACAGAACGTAAAAAAAAGCACTAGTAAGCTTTATATGGTAGTTAGCCATGCATTTCATCTTATCAAATCTTCTTAAAATAAATGTTACAAAGTACAGTAAAACCTCTCTAAAGTGACCCAGTTCCGTTCCAATAAAAATTCGTCGCTTAGAGAGGTGGTCTCTTAATGGCGCTAATGTTTAAATCTAGATTTTAATTGTTGAAAAAAAGTAACAATTAATGTTACTAATTTTTTTTTTTCATATTAGGAAAAATATGAAAATTTAAGTATCAAAACAAAAGTTAATTACACAATTTAATTACTGCACAGTTTAAAAAATGAATACATTGACGTTTGCTTTGATTTTACGATTTTATTTTCTATAGCTTTTATTTCCAAGTTTTTTCGAAATTCAGTAAATAAATGCATTTTTTTGGACCGGAACAAATTATGACAATTTCTTTAATTTATCTATTTCTTTCAGAGTTTCCTGACAAAATAGGGCAAGAGAGTTTATTGACCGTCATCCTTAATTTGACATCAGAATTAAATTCACTGCCTAAAAAGGCACAAAGGGGTTTAAACACTTTAAAGTTACCGGAATAAATAAAAATTCTAAACTTAGTTTAGAAGTTTGATGAATAATGCGATCTCCGGAATTATTATTCTAATAAAACCCTCTTCAAACAACCATGAAAAAACGGAATTTGTTTCCTTTTCTTCAAAGAAATGGGTCGCTCAACTGGGATGGTCTCTGAATAGAGGTAAAATTAGTATTGAGCCTATGGGAATAAATTTCGCTCCCTGAAAAAATGGTCGTTCAGGGAGGTGGTCGCACAGGTTGATTTCACTGTAGTATGATCTGACCGCCGTCTATAGCTTCAGGTTCAGCATCTATATCCCACAAATATCTGAATTGAATTTCTTTTAATTGTATTTAGTTCCATTATATTTTAAAACATAATGAAATAACTAAGCTATGTATGTTTTTAAAATAGCTTTTTTGCTCCGTTGAAATACTCACTTTTTTTAGGATAGACATACTCATTACATTTTTTTTTTCAAGGATAATATTTTAGACGTCATGAACTTTTTTTTAACCGTTTTCTGCCACCACTATTTCCGGTTAGAAAATATTCTATTAAATATTTAAATAACACAGTTTTCAATCACTGCGTTGAATTACACGATTTGTAATAATTTTTCGAGATTATATAAGACTAAAAGTTCTATTCAAAAGATTATGCTAGCACACTGGAAAATTTATCTTTAAAAGTAACGGAAATATAATACTTAATACTATTTTCAAAATGAAACGATTCTGTCACTTGCAATTTCATTTCTGATAGTTTTGTTTTTCTTTTATCAGCGTTAAATATCTAAACTGCTTTAATATTATACCCCCTCACAATTAACGAAAAACGTCAATTGTGTGCAAAATATAGTTTCCTTTATATTTTGCCACTCTTTCCTAAATAATTGCTTCAAATATCAAAGAACAGACTTTCTACTGTTAGAAGAAAAGTACCCTGTTTCACGCTCCTTACGTCTCTAGTGCATAGTGGTGTCCTGTATCTCGAATCAGTGAAGTCAATTGAATCGGAAATCACGAGGTCCAGCTACTGAGTAGTGTGCTTGAACCTCAATTAACCCTTTATCTATTGACGGTACTTATAAGTACCATTAAAATAACTTGTTATAAAATTCCTTTAATACATCGATTAGTTGTAATACAGTTTAGAATGAGTTATAGATATATTACTTTATCTTGTTCGAAAAGCATTATTGATTACACAAAACAAAAATATTTTTAAAAGGATGATTTCTTTTGCCTTTGCATCTTTTCAGCATTCATGCCGTTTGGGGGGGGAGGGGGATTTTTCAATTCGGATATTTCTATTGTAAGAACATTATATTTGTACATTTCCTAATTCTACAAAATACTAAGAAAAATATTTAAAATAAAAGATTTGAGTGGGGTTATAAATATTGCACAAAATCCCTATAAATTCAAATTTAAGGCTGTTCTCAAATCCAAAGGGTCAACTTTCTGACATAAGTTTTAATTCATTTTTGTTCGGAAACGAATGAAACTAGAAAGTATTGTTATTCAGAAACTATGTCATCGAACTGTTTTTTTCGTTTTCTTGTAAACGCAATAGATCTTTCAGAAAATACTGTCAAAGTTGAAATATGGAACCTAAATAATATAAAATATAGCTATTCGTATAACTCTTTTTTTAATATTATCCTAATCTGTTTATGATGAACTTAATTCGGTACTGACAATAAAAGCAGTGCATAGTTAAACTTCATTTGGCATTTCATGAAACTAAATTCAGCATAGTAATAACCTTTATTTCTACAGTGTAGCTAAAAGAAAACCTTTGTTCAAAGTTTAAATTTGGCATTGTGCTAAGCGCGCTTCGAATTGAGGTCTCAAAGTTGCAACGCTGCCTTGGTTAGTGCCGCGTTTTTCCAGATAGGTGTTTAATTAACTTTTAAAGTCACTCGAGGCGTATTGAGCGATACAATCAATGCAAACTATCGCGAATTCCACAGTATTTATGCGATTCATTCAAATTAAATCGTTCGAGGGCGATGCCCTTAAAAAACGGACACCTAATTTTAATTCCAAAACAGGCAAACGGCACCAAGAATATTTAATTAAAATTTTCCTTTTATCATGTACGTGAGAATAAGCAAGTTCGCATTTTCTAATAAATTCGTTTATAAATTCTGGTGTCAGTTCACTATTTCATAAGTTTATAAATAGAATTACTCCGTGCCGGAAAGGATTAAGTGGTCGCAGGACTCTTAAAGCTTCACAATTTAAGAAATTTTAATTTTTTTAGATGTTAAACTCCCATCTTTTCTGAATATTTTGATATAATTGTTTCCTTGAAATTCCTAATAGAACAGAAGTTTTGGCTTTTAGAATTATACCAGCTCAATAGGTGAAGCAGCGTTTCTGAAACTTTAAAGTCATTATTTTCCAAATGGCGTTTTTTGAGCATAACGCGCAGGATACCTCAAAAACTTCTGAATATTTTTTCATGAAATTTTCAAAACATATATTTCATGTTAGTCTGTATAAACTGAACCTAAAATTTCCTTTTTATTGTTCAAAAAAATATTTTTTAGGTGATTTTACTGTTGAAATTTTCAAAATTTTGTAGTAGCTAAATGCAACATTGCATTGAAAATGTAAAAATGTTTTAAATACGAATTTATTTAAGTTCAGGGAAATTATTGCAATCTGAAGTATAAGTAAGAACCAAAATTTTCATTCTAGTTGTAATATTTATTTTTGTAATCCTGTGCGTAAACTGTTATGCCAATTTTTTTTTTTTTTCGACAAATGTCTAACAGTTTCGAGACCCCTATAAATACTAATTCTGTATCTTGCAATTTTTTAAATACATGAAACGAAAGAACATACTTATATCTTTCATCCCAATTAAAATTGTGTTTTAAAATCATATACATTTTAAGACATTAAATGTTGAAAATGGTCTTTTTTTCATTTTTTCCACTTCCCCGAGATTCCTTAAATTAGTATGTTTTTAACAGTTTGACGTTTATTGCTTTTATACTGTTACTGGACGTTACATTACACATATGTATCATTAAAAGTTGTTAACTAGGCGTAGAGTACGCCGCCCCTGTCCTTGTGTATGTCCAAACTGACCGTACCTTTAAGGGTTAATACCTCGGCTAATTACCGATATTTTTTTTCGAAAATCATTATCAACAATGCTTTTATTCTTCTGCAACGATAGGTATATTCAGCGATGCTCAACAATTTTTCTGAATGCCCGTAAATTGAAATTTGTGTATAACAGAAAAATGCTAATAACTCAAAAACTATGCGACCTAGGGTAATTGCTATAATTTTCTGGCAAGGTTTCTATTAACGTCTACTACCTCTAATTGTTTCATAATTTTAGTTTCAGTAGATTCAGAATTAGATGGGGGGGGGGGGGACATATTTTTGCGCTACATTTTCTACAATATCGTTGAAACTATAATACCTAAAATTAAAAGGAATGTATTTTTGAGTTCAGCGTTACAAATGCTTTCACAAGATACCCCACATGATATACAAAGAAAAGATTTTTTTTTTCAAGTAGCATAATTAGCCCCTCTACTTTTTTACTAAATATATTTATGAATGTTTATTAATCTGAAAATATGTGGGTCAAGGGTCTTTATTACTTCTCCGAATTTGAACTTTCCACGTTCCATAGTTTACGAGTAAAATGGCTGTGACAAACAGACAGACGGACAGACACAGGAGTGATCTTATAATGGTTCCGTTTTTACTTTTTAAGTACGGATCCCTAAAAATGGAAAACACAGTTCGATTCCAAATCGCTTCCGTGGCCAGGCTTTCCATTTTTATACCTTTCCGTTAAAAAATGAATTTGTAAATGTGTCAAAAGGTTTTGCGGTTGTTGAGCAGAGCAGTTAAGAACAACCTTAATTAATCCTTCAATCCTTCTAAAATCCTTATTAAATTTATTAAATGATTATGTAACTCTTCTAGTGTAGTTTAAACAATTCACGAAAAATGCTTTTGACGATAAAATGTTCATGAATTCATAATTCAGTACATAAAGGGTTAAAGACAGTATGTTTTGCCAGTGAGCAGTTTATTGAATTGAAGATGTTCACAAGAAAAAAAAATCAACGCTCTACAACGAGAAATTTTCTGGTACTTTCAAGGGCTCAACTTGTATGCGTAAAAGCGTGAAATTTACGAGCATGACTATTATGATTTGGAATCGAATAACGCTTTTCGGTTTTCGATAAACGTATTGTATCTTGTGGTACTATTGAAAGATGTCTCCTGACAATTTTACTGGGTTGTCACGTGCCGAAAATTGACTTATAACATAAAATTTTACAGCATTTCTGCATAGGAAAAAATCCTGCTCTTTAAAATGGAATATGCTACTGTATTTCTTGGTTTGTAAATAAGAACACTTGCAAATTTCATGCATTTTAAAATAAAAATAATGTATCAGAAAGTAGTCAGTTTTAATCTTAACCGCTGTATAATACTTAAAGGTGTTCTCAGAAAAATATTTTATCCCGCGAAACTATCTGACTCTTTTTTAAACATAAAAGCATGACAGTTGCGGAAATGATTTTTGAAATGCTTTCGGATCGAACATTTTTCTTCATTTTTCGATAGATGAGTTACATTTAGGATGATAAAAGGTTGTTCTCATATAACGACTTTGTATTCTCAAGTTCGGAATTTTGGTTCAAAACTCCAACTTTGATAGCATTTTCAGAAACAACACCGGCTTTTAGCGAAAAATAAAAAACTATTCGATGTCATATTTTCTGAATAAGGGCACCTGCCAATCACATGCGTTTACGAACAAAAGGGAGTTCAGAAAGTGGCCAATTTTAGTTTGAGATCAGCCTTAAGTATCATTTGAGTTAAAGAGAAAGAGTCACTTACTCCTAATTTCAATGATTAAGCTCAGTGCAAGTTGTGGGAATAACAACAGATACGAAATCGTATGGAAAAGAGCTCATATTGAAATACATTTTTTTCACAAATTACTGGAGTGATTTTTATTTATATTTTATTATTCTAAATTTAGCTATATTTTAATCTTTTTTTTTTCAGACAATCAGTTCCTTTTCAGAAAGGTTAATTTAAAAAACCTTATATTTTTTTTGTTTGCAAAATTTTGTAAATTAGGGTTACTAGGGTTACGTTTTAGGGTTTCGTTCATCTGACGAAACCCTATTCTTCTCACTCCTCCCTCTGTCTGTCTGTCTGTCACGGAGCCCGTTCTCAGAAACTATTTATGTTGGAGACTTGAAATTTCGAATACTTATTGCTGAACACCTCACATCAAACGTCAAACCATAAAATTTTAAAAAAGTCTTATAATTACCCGTCTGGGCTGTAACTTGTGCAGTTTAAGCTTTTTGTCTAACTGAGCCTATAATTAAGTTGAAGACTTGAAATTTTGAATACTTATAGCTGAACACTTACAATCACACGACAAATCATAAAAATTTCAAAAAGTCTTATATTTACCCCTCCGGTTTCTAACTTGTGTATTTTAAGCAATTTTTCTAACCTCCACCCTTTTCACCCGAGGGGGCACTTTTCTAACTTTTGCCGATACCCCATTGACCACTCTTTCTTATTATACCCACTCTCATCTTTCTTATTAGACAACTCTTTCTTATCATAGCTTTACATATTTTAGTTCCACTTTTTACCACCAGGGGGTGAATAACTATCTCGAGTGCTATGTGCCCGATCCCCTCGACTAATATATCTACGGATAGGTTGTAAAACGGAGTTTCGTTCGGATAGAGGTTTGTTTAGAATAGAGTGCTCCCCCTGGTTGCGAAATATGGAACTAACAGGTTTTGCAAAAGGATAAAGTGTTCTGAAAGGAATATTAAACGAAACCCTCTGTGCGATCTGTACACTTACCCACTTGTTTATTTTTATCCTTTGCGGAGTTTAGCTTCTGCCGAAACTAATTAAAAATATAATCGAAATCTCCCCAGTACTTCCCGAGAAAAAAAAAAAGTCATTGCAGTATCAGCTGTTTTCTATCGGAATTTGCAAGTATTATTGTCTCTCTTATGTGATCATTTGTAAGTTACATTACATACACAATTTCATTTAGGATCTGCTAATCCTTATTTAACTCCGCCGGTATTACTTCTTATTCAATTATTCAAACTATTACTAGTTTAAAGCCTCATCGTAAAAGACATCACAACAAGAAAATTCAATTACCATATGCACTTCCATTTTTCTGCCGAAAGGAAAGCTGTCTTGGTGAATTTTCAAAGAGAAAGGGTAACGAAAGCCTATAAAATTAAAAATGACATTAATCCTTTATCTACTGATGGTACTTGTAAGTACCATTAAAATAACTTGTTATAAAATTCATTTACTACATCGAATAGTTATAATACACTTTAAAAGGAATTAAAGATACATTATTTTATCTTGTTCTAAAAGTATTATTGGTTACACAAAACAAAAACATTTTTAAAAGGATCATTTCTTTTGCCTTTCCATCTTTTCAGCTTTCTTGGCATTGGGGAGAAAGGAGGATTTTGAATAATTTTGAATAAAACCGCCAACTCTCTTCAGATAATTAAAATATACATAAAGCACAAATAATTGTACAAAAATTACATTTAGGTGCATAAATATATCTAGATAGATTCGGTAATATATATAATAGATATAACAGATCCGGAGTATACATTATACCTTTCCAAAAAGATAGTAAATATTTAATTTATTTTGGCATGATGATGAGAAAATTTCGTGATAGAATTAAAGAACATGAAGCAGATCTCAGATTAACCCTTTATCTACTGACGGTACTTATAAGTACCATTAAAATAACTTGTTATAAAATTCATTTAATACATCGATTAGTAGTAATACAGTTTAGAATGAGTTATAGATGCATTACATTATCTTGTTCCGAAAGCATTATTAGTTACACAAAACAAAAATATTTTTAAAAGGATGATTTCTTTTGCCTTAACATCTTTTCAGATTTATTGGCGTTGAGGGTGGGAGGGGGGGGGGATTTTTGAATTCGGAAATATTTCTATATTTCTATTGTAAGAACCTTATATTTGTACATTTCCTAATTCTACAAAATACTAAGAAAAATATTTAAAATAAAGGATTTGAGTGGGGTTATAAATATTGCATGAAATCCCTATAAATTCAAATTTAATTAATCCTTCTAAAATTTATTAAATGATTATGTAACTCTTCTAATGTAGTTTAAACAATTCACGAAAAATGTTTTAGAAGATAACATATTCAGGAAACATTTGCACAAAGGGTTAACTTTAAAAAAGTGTTTAATCAAATTATTCTAATGAATGGGTATAATCTCAATATCAGACAACAATTTCAGTAAATGCGTCTAAAAATTTCATAATTGTTGTAGTTTATTATCTATTGCAGGATTACATCCCTGATTACAGTTTATTTTTTTTAATGACTTATATGACCAAGAGGTGCCATCAAAAAAAGTGTATCCAAAAACAATGAATTAAAATTATGTGAAAATTATTTATTAGGATTTTAAAAAGCATGGTTAACATGCATTCAAATATTACAATGTAATAATTGAAGAACCAAATACATTTTAGAAATTTATAAAAAGTTCATGCGATTAATTGCGATTCTCTTGTTGCATCTATTTATTTAAAAAATAACTATCATCACCTTCATACCTAATTGATTTCAGAAAATTTTAAACTAAATTGATGTTAAGTTAAAATAATGCTATAATAAGTGATAGAATATCTTTATTAAGACTTACGATCGTTTCATCGCACAATCGGCGACATTTTCAAAATCAATCATAATAGAAAATATTGCATCGCAAAACCATCCATGAAAATAAAAAATATAGTATGCAAGAAAATAGATCAAATTGAGTCCAACCAATTAGCAGGAGTATACGAAATACCTTTCACCAAAGAAGATGGAACAAAGCAGTTTTATATAGGTATGACAAGCAGAAAACTTAAAACTAGAATCAAAGAACATATAGCAGACATCAAATACAATAGAAGAACTACAGCTTTGGCCAGATTATGCAGCGAAGAACCTTTACAGATTGAATTTAAAAATAGCAAGTTAATTTATCCATCAAGATTTTATTTTCCATCCATAGTCCGAGAATCAATAGAAATATTTTTACGCAACGAGAATATTTGCAATGATTCTGTGTCCCTTGATTTACCTAGAATTTGGAAAGAGATACTAAGTAATTGTAGAAACAATAGTAAAAATTAATCCACACTCGCAAATAGCCAAGTTAATTTTATTTTATTTTATGTTTTGCAATGTTTTTCATTTTGCTTGATGTCTCGTGACATTGTTTACCTTGTTGTTTTTAAATTATGTGAAAATTAATCCACGCTCGCAAATAGCTAATTTAATTTTTATTTTATTTTATGGTTGCAATATTTTCATTATGCTTCATGTCTCGTGACATTGTTTACTATATTATTGTTTTTAAGTAATGTGAAAATATTTTCTATTATGATTGATTTTGAAAATGTCGCCGATTGTGCGATGAAACGATCGTAAGTCTTAATAAAGATATTCTATCACTTATTATAGCATTATTTTAACTTAATTTGTTTATAAGTGATTATTATACATGTTTTTATAAATTGATGTTACCTAATTAGTGCTTTCTTTTTTAATGTATTTTATTTTATGTTTTTTATTATTATTATTCATTTACGAAAAAAATGACTTGACGGAAAAATTGGTTAAATAGCTTTTTTAACGCTATAGGCGGTTGACCCGTGCTTTTCCGTCTTCAGAAAAAAAATAACCCTTTACCTGCAGATCATACTTATAAGTACATTAAAATAACTTGTTATGAAATTCCTTTAATACACCAATAAGTAGTAATACACTTCAGAATGAGTTATAGATGCATTACTTTATCTTGTCCCAAAAGCATTATTGGTTACACAAAACAAAAATATTTTTAAAAGGATGATTTCTTTTGCCTTTCCATCTTTTCAGCTTTCTTGGCATTGCGGGTGGGGAGGGATTTTTCAATTCGGAAATATTTCTATATTTCTATTGAAAGAACATTATATTTGTACATTTCCTAATTCTACAAAATACTAAGAAAATATTTAAAATAAAAGATTTGAGTGGAGTTATAAAAATTGCACAAAATCCCTATAAATTCAAATTAAATTAATCCTTCTAAAATTTATTAAATGATTGTGTAAATCTTCTAATGCATTTTAAAAAATTCACGAAAAATGCTTTAGAAGATAAAATGTTCATGAATTCATTATTCAGTACTTAGGGTTAAAAAGGATGTAGACAAAAATATTTTTATCAGTATTATGTTTTGAAAAGAATATTGAATAAAGGGACATGAACGATGATATTATAGCATCAAACTATGATTAAAAATAATATATAGATATATCCTAGAATTTACAAACATTCTTGTGAAAAAATAGAAAAATCCACATACAATCATAAGGTGTTAAATAGCTAGATACAGACAATTAAATACAGACAATTTAATTAAATAGTTAAAAAGCACATAAAAATCATTTAAAAAACCATTAAACGTTTCGTACTTTTACAAAGTTCTCCAGTAATGTAAATAAACACAAAATCCCCAGAGTTAACGTAATTCAACTTTCATTTGAGAGCATAACGTGCCACAAACAATTAAAGACGGAGATGGGTAATTGAGTCAGGTTAAAATGGTATACAGTAAAACCTCCCTAAAGCAACAACGTTCCGTTCCAATAAAAATTATCGCTCCGAGAGGTGGTCTCTTAATGGAGGTCATGTTTAAATCTAGATTTTTAATTGTTGAAGAAAGGTAACAATTAATGTTACTCAAATTTATTTTGCACGTTAGGAAAAAATATAAAAATGTATCAAAACAAAAGTTAATTACATAAGTTAATTACTGCAGATTTTAAAAAATGAATACATTGACGTTTGCTTTGATTTTACCGTTTTTATCTTTTATAACTTTTATTTCCATGTCCTTTCAAAGTTCAGTAACTACATGCAATTTTTTTTTTCTTGGACGGGAACAAATAATGGTAATTTCATTAATTTATCTATTCCTTTGAGAGTTTTCCGACAGAATAAATCAGGGGAGTTTATTGTTCGTCATTGTTAATTTGTCATAATGGTTAAATTCATTCCCTAAAAAGGCACAAAGGGGTTCAAACACTCAAAAGTTATCCGGATAAATAAAAAAAAAACTAAACTAGAAGTTTGATGAATAATGAGATCTCCGGAATTATTTTTCTAATAAAATCTTCTTCGAGCGACCAGTTAAAAACGAAATTTTCTTCAAAGAAATTGTTCGCTCATGGAAGGAGTTCATCTCGGATGGTCTCTGAATGGAGGTAAAATTGAGCCTATGGGAATAAATTTCGTTCCATGAAAAAATGGTCGTTCAGGGAGGTGGTTGCACAGGGAGGTTTCACTGTATTCTGGTGGGAGGGAACAAGCTTTATTGAGTGTGTGTTGGCCGTTTTAGTAAACCATATCTCCAGGAACATACGGCTTTTGTATACTTTGCAATTTAGATTCGTGTATTTTCTCTAATCTCCACTGTATCTTCATTTAGAAACTTAATCAATGCCTTGCCAAAATTATTCTTTTTCGTGCTGAAATTTTTAACACTTGCCATTGTCCATATCGGATCTTTGTCATGATTGATTCTGTTTGATTTATAAATATGTATTTTAAAAATTTTTTATTCTCTGTAATTATTATCTTTGATGATTATGAAATATTGCATTTATTAACAAGTGTGATTTTTTTTCTATGTGCATTCTTGTTGAGCATGTTTTGTTATATTTTTTTTAATTTAGTTATTGGATTTTTGTTTGAAATAGCTGTTACGCTATTGTTCTTGTTAACAAATTAAGAGACGACAAGACTGGGTGTAATCCTGTGGGAAATATTCGAGTTATACGACTCGTTTTTTTCGGAAACTACCCGACCGATTTTGATAAAAATTTGAATCCATCTTCACTGGATTATGCTCAAGACTTATGGCAAACAGTTTTTTCTGCGACTAAAACTTTTTATTTTAGATCAATGGCAATTTTTCAGAAATTTCCCATTTTACAGAAAAAAAATTCTGAAACTAATTAAAATATTTTAAAGCTGCCTTCCACATACAATCTTATATCTATACTCTCCCACCAAAAAAAAAAAAAAAAAAAAAATCAAAATCGCTCGAGTGCTTTTTCAGATAACGGGATTTTTACCTGAAAAGTACGATTTTTCAGGAGAGCCAAAAAACTTGGACACTTCTATCTTGTGTGAAGTTCTCGCACAATTTTATGAAACACATGAATGAGAGTAGAGATCTGCGCGGGCCCGAGGCCCGGGCCGGCAAAGTGAAGGTGGGTTTTCAAACAGGGTGGGCAGGCAAAATTTGGACTGGCCTACCGGGCCAGGTCGGGTCGATAAAAAAATTAAGCGGGCATACCGACCCGCTATAAAAACTTAATCGAAGCCGATAAAATATGAGCCATTTTCAATGAATGTGACTTTTGCGAGAAAAAGTATAAATGTGCGTCATGAGCCGATGCGAGTTTGACAACATCGATACAGAAATGTAACATGTCCAGCGTAGAGATCAGCATGGACAGTTAAATGGTGTCTGAGCACGGGCTTATTTTCTTTTTCAGTGCACTCGTGTCGGGTCGAGATCCGGCTTGCTTTTTTTTTTTTTTTTTTTTTACATTCTGTTAACGGAATCTTTGGAAATATACCTTAAGGTGGTTCTCAAATTCACTGCTCAACAATTAGAAATTTTCTGACTCATTTTTAACTGTAAAAGCATAAAATTGACAGTCTGGACTAATGAAGGGGTTTGGAATCGAACAGCGTTTTCCATTTTTTTTATAAATAAATTACTTATCGAGAAATAAGAGATTCTTGTCACGTGATTGCAGGTTTTTCTACTTTCCCGTGCTATCGCTTCTAGAAATTAGATTAAAAATTTTAACTTTGACAGTATTTTCTCAAAGGTATATTGCCTTTTCCAAAAAATAGATAACGTTATTCGATTACACAGTTTCTGAATAAGAACCTGCCAATCTTATGCATTTCCAAAAAGAGATGTAGGTAGTAGCTTCTTTGGGTTTGAGAAAAGCCTTATTATATGGCAGAGAAATATTTTTACAAATTTGCTTTTTATTATACAGCTTCAAAAGTTATCATGTTTTAACCCTCCTTTTTTTCTTTTTTTCTAAACTACATTAATTTTTTTAATGAATCCTTATTTGAATGGTGAAACATGTAAGACTCTTAAGTAGTCATTAATGTTGCTATTGTGCATTTTCTGTCTTGTGAACACATAGTAATTTTAAAATATACTGTAAAATTATCCCATTAATATGTATGCAGTATTATTCTTTAAAAGAATCTTAATTGTATGTTTAGAAAAGCCTGAATTTTTTGTAGAAATTGAGTCGGGGCTCATTTAATTGATTTTACCACGGGCCGGGCCGTGAACTGTGAAAATATAAACGGGCCGAACTATTAACTTTTTAATCGGGCCGGCCCGTGCAGACCTCTAAATCAGAGTATATATATAAACACTTGGATAAAATATAGTTTCATATAATAAATGAGGTAATGTTTTAACCTTTATCGGTTCTATGTCACTTTTCCCACGTGACTTCCGGACCAGCATCTCTCACACGAATTTTATTCTGTTAGCGTCACTTTTTTTTTATATATATATATTTTAACAACATGTGTATACCACAAAATTTATTTTAAAAGTATAGTGGTGTGAGTAGAATATAAAAGTATAATTAATTATAAAATGTTAGCGTAAAATTAATGTGAATGGGCGTGGCGTCCGAGTCGTGTCTTTTCTTGACATTTTTCAATTATTTCCGAAGTTCAGAAAAAGAAACTGGGCATATCAATGGATTCAGGAAGGTTCAAAGATTTTTTTAAGCCAATTAAAAAAAAAAAAAAAATCTCTCAGGTCTCACCTTAACTTGTAAGTCGTTTTACAAATCATATGAATGAGTATTTACATAGGTGTACGTTTTTTTTTTAAAATAAAGGTAAATATCTATCTCAGGGAAGGCGAACCTTTTTACATCCACGTGCCAAAATTTTCCAAAAATATATTTTACGTGATCATGACGAGCCAAAAATAAACAATTTTAAGAGATCAGATAATAATGAATCAAAATTACTTAATATTTTGTATTTAGCATTTAAAAAATATGGGTAATATTTAATGTTATACCTTAGGAATGTATTTTTTAAATATTATTTCTGTTGTCTCATCTTAGATGCCAAATAATTTATATCAGCTTCGTACTTAGTTGTATTTAAGAGATTGCAAGTTGAATTGGACTCTTTTGATAAACGTTTAACTTGAATTTTTTATATTATTTATTTCAGAAAAGAATGTCTCCCAGGGAAAATTGTTAAAATAGCAACTGCCAAAATCTACAACTTTTAGTTCCTGGAACTGAATTCCAAGTTTTTATGATTTTATCATCGGCATTTTTGCTTATAATACATTTTAATCTTTCTTTTGCAATAATCTCTCTTATTCTTAAATTTTTGTGAGCCGATATTGAGCTAAAGTGGGATACATTATATTTCAGTTTCTTCAATCTGTATGACAATGACAGCCAATCGAACTAATCGAATCCAAATACACAGAGATAATATCTAGATTAATTAATGCATTTTGTGAAATTCTACTATATTTTGATGTAGAACCTGAATCGATTCCGTACCAAAAATAATCTGCAGCGTACCACTTATGGCACGCGTGCCATAGGTTCACCGTTCCTGATCTATCTTATTGCAAAAAGACAATAATTTTTTTATGTAAACGAAGAAAATTATAACTTTTTTTTTTCATTGATAAATCGATTGTATTGTATATATCTCTTCAAATTTGTTTCCAAATTCCATTTAGAGATGTTGGGCTATTTTCTCTATAATGATTATGTCAATACATTTATCCATTAAATACATTAACGCTATCTTTGTATTACATCGACAACAATATGCTGAACTCATGTACGCTGTGATATCATCATAATCTCAGTAATATTATTCAAAATGAGTGAAGAACTAATGTAATTCTAAATCCATTTCGTGTAAAATACGAATAGTTTTATGAATTTAACACCGCATACATTATCGACTATATCAAAATTCTACAATGCATAATTCGATCTGAAATAAGTTATAGGATAGAAAAATAGTGGACGTAATTAAATATAATATTTTGTGAAATTAATCTTTGGTTTATTATCAAATTGTCGCATTGAACTGAAATTTATAAAAACGAAACAAAACAAACAATAAGAAAACCTGGAAAATAAGCTAACTTTTATTCTTTAAATATGTACTCTGACACAGCAAAAGATCTGACCTTGATTATCGTTATACAGGGTGTTTCAGCACAGCAGTTACAAAGTTCAGGAGAGATATAGTACATCTAGACGACGAGAAATCACATAGCAAAGCATGGTCCGAAAACGCTTTCCTGGCGCGGTAGTGACGACATAAAACACAAAAACACGAAGAGAGTGAGAAAACAAATTTATTATTCTTAGTATAGCAAAAAAGAATAAGAAATAAGAAAAAAAAAAAAAAAAAAAAAAAGACACAACGATCGTCATTAAAGACGGTGTTCGAAATTATGACCCGGATTCGTGATGCAGGTCTCACATCTCCGGCGCATGGAAGATCTGGTGTTCACGAAAATACCCGGTGTGTCGGGAACTTCACCCCAAACAGTTGCTACGATGCGTGCAACAAGTTCCTCAGCACTTTCCAGCATTGTGCCGGCATTTTTGTATCGTTTCATTTATTTTTTTTTTCTTAGTTCTTATATAATTCATACCTTATATTGTATAGTAGCACGCTCGGACAACTGGGTTGCTATCTGAAATTAATATTGTGATATCTTTTTCAAATCTTTCAATAAACGGGAGTCTTAGTATTCATAATTAGCCAGGCAGGGCTTGTTGTGCTCAAGCCATTAGGTAGGCCTCCCTGTCTGGTCAGAACTTGAACTTGTAGTAAGAATAATAAACATATTTTCTCACCCTGTTCGTGTCCTTCCTTTCTTGTGTTTTGATTCATCACTACCGCGCCAGGAAAACGTTTCCGGCCATGCACTGCTATGTAATGTCCCATCATCTAGGTGTACTCTATCTATCATGAAACTTTGTAACCGCTGTGCTGAAACACCCTGTATTTAAAATTTGCTAAAAAAAAAACAGTGCTTTTGTTTGCCCTTTTATACAATTTGAAACTATTTGGATTATCATTAGAATGTTAAATCCTAAATATATCTCTGTATCCGTTAAATACATTAGTAAAACCAAATATTGATCAAAGCTGCATTGGTAGGTGTATTGAGTTCATTTGTTCAAGGTAAACTTGTCAGAATGTTGTTTGGATCATGATTAGAATTTTTAATCCATCGCTGTATCTGTTAAATATATAATAAAACCACGTAGTAATCAAAGTTGTAGACGTAGGTTTACCGAGTTTATTTGTTCAAGGAAAACCTGGCCGAAAGGTATATGTCGAGATGGCTGATGCATTGCACAGGAGCCTAAGACGCATTTCTGCTAATTTCGAAGGAAGACACACAAACGTTTAAACGCTTAGACCAACAAGCGTGATCGGGAAACTAATCTAAATGTGTTTATATTATGGCGTTATCGTCCTAGGCGTTGGCGTTAAATCAGAAGAGCTAGCCAATCAGCATGTGTAGTTTGTTGTGTACCGCGCTGCCAGTTGGTTGGTCTTCTGCTTTAACGCCGGGCACGCCAACGCCAAGGACGATAACGCCATAATGTAAATGCATCTTGACCTCTCCTGGCTATCTTTCTGTACTCATCAACAATCTTTGACCTCACCAAGGGTGTGCTGCTTATTTCTATTGTATTATATTTTGGTCTCTTAGAAACTGTTTATTTCTTCGGGAAACAAAACAAAACATGCACGATATTTTCGAATCCAACGTTACATCAAATAATGAAAAAATGGCTTATATTACACTTGCTGTAAACATCTATGCTGTATACAAATAGCTGGCGAAAATCCATTTTAAATTGTTATACGAGCATCAAATTCTGTACTCGCATAACTTACACTTAAACATGATACATTTTTTGAAAGAGAGTACGTCTCACTCATTCCAGGAGTTAGAACCAGGGATGTAGTGGAGTGTATACGGGGGTATACGCCGTATACTTTCTGGATTTTTTTAAGTAACATCGTATACCCTCTGTTTCTCAAAAAAGCTATAGTATATACACTGTAGGCAGTAGTGGGATTCAAATAATATAACAACCGGTTCGCTGCCCGAATGATTCTTGATGTATTAATATGAAGGGAAAATGAAGCATTACACATAGATTATGAAACATTTTCCATTATTAGTATAAGAGCATTGTTAAAAAAAAAAACTTTCATCATTTGGTATAGTAGAAAAAATATTCCTGAAACATGCTTCCCTATAAAAGGACGTACTTTATTTAATACGAATTAGGCAATCATGAAATCCTGATCAATATTTCTATCAGAAAATGCATAAAAACAGTGTAATACAATAAGGATAGTACAAAAATGGCAGAAATTTAAGCTTAAGAACCAACCCATGTCATGATCTAAAGTTAAAATCAGTTATATATTAAAATCATTAACTGTGGGAATAGTGATAGACATATATCCAGACAGACAGGCAGACGAATCAAATTCATAAACACTTTCAACTACGTTGGAAAATGTTGAAAATGCAGGTGTGTAGGCACATAAACATTTAAAGAAAGTAAATTAATGAAATGCAATTTTCGCATTTGAAGTATCATTTTAACAATCGGTTCGCCGAACTCAACAGAAATTAACAACCGGTTCTATCGAATATTCGACCGGTTCGGTAGAACCGGTTCGCACCACTGACTGTAGGGTATACCCTCTGCCTTGAGTGTATACCCTCTGCTTAGAGTGTATGCCCTCTGCCTTTTTTTACGACTACACCACTGGTTAGAATGTACCCAGGAAATGAAAAAATTGAAGTCGAGGCTCGCGGGTTCGGAACCCTGTGTGACCGAATATAAGATTTTCTTGTATGATATTCAACGTTCAAGGTCATACGCTATTCAAAATTCCTTCCCTAGATTTTTTATAATAATATCAAGAAAAATGACAATTTGTTAGTGTGGGGAAAGAGAGTCCTTTAGCTTTAAAAAAAAAAAAAAAAAAAAAAAAGCTTGGCGTTATTCAAATTTTAGAAAGTGAGATTTGTTGCCAAATGATGTAAACAGCTATGAAAACAAACCTCGTGAATTTTTATGCTTGTTTATATATGTATTATTATTGATTATATATGTATTTTTATGTACAAATTACTCCCACTTGTACGTATAAAAGAAGATAAATGGCTTTTTTTTATATTAAATGAATTGTATGAATTAAAAAAAATTGCTTGTGTATTCAGAAGCAATGAATAGGTTACCAGAAAATGTGCATAAAATTTCCTTCTCTCGCCAAGGACAATTCCTCTATCTCGCTAGTGGAAAAGTACCAAAAAATGAATCAAACCTTAAATACATCATTTATATTTTAAAAATAACTTAAACGTGTATATATCAGTTTTTTTTTTTTTAAAATCTACGTGCATTATCTGCATTATTAATTTTCGTTTCTTTTTGTGTTGTTTCTCAAAATTTGAAAGTAGCGATTGTTTTCTTCTTGCTTTCATTCTCCTTCGTCAACGTTCCACATTTTAAGAAGTTGTTTTATTTAAGATATGGTTGCGAAAAAGAGTTAAAAGTAAAATCGAAATGCAGCATCAACTGAATTTCTCATTTAGTCACTTTACTTGGCAACTGTACAATAGCGTGCTTATAGCAGTTGATTCACGTGTGTAAATTTTTTTTCTTTTGCTCCCCCACCGAGAAGCTGCTTAGTATTTTCTCGATTTGTCGTGGAAACAAAGAATAATCTCTTCTTCGTTTTTAGTTTTTAGCGTTTAAATTTATGCTTTATAGAAACAACGAATGCTACATAAACCAAAGGATAAATACATTTATTTTTACATAGTTTCACGTTTACATAGTTGAAGGGATTAAAATAATTTTATTAATAAATGAGAATAAGATACTTTGAATTTTAAAATGATATTCCCTGATGTGTCGTCACATTTTTACAACTGTTAATTGTAAATTTTGATTAAAACAGACTCATGGATCCGCAAATATTCTATTGTAATAAAATATTTCAACAATATTTTGTTGTTATCTGTGTTTGTAAGAGTAGTTTATACCCCCTCTCCAATTCCTCCTATGTAACAGGCTGTCACATTCCCTTGTGATACCTTTCGTCTGTTGTGTCGTCAAATTTTTGCAACTGTTAATTGTGGATTTTGATTAAAACATACACATGGATTCCTAATTCTTTTATTGTAATACGTATATGTAATATATCCGCGCCAGGCAACGGGGTTTCTGCCTCGGGGACGACTACGGGGCATAGCGGCCCGCTCCTGAATCCCGGTACTGTGCAGCGGGAATTTACGATCTGATGCTGGTTCGTGGCACTGCATGGACATTTCTGGTAGTCGTGGAATGTTCACTATGGGTAAATATGATTCAAGAAAAGGAAGATAGAGCTCGTTGGGACCTGGTTTTACTGGGCCTACATGTGATCCTTTGGCAAAACCCAGGTCCAGATGACTTGAGAGTTGTTGCGGCCCAATTTCCCCAAATGCGCTGCCGAAGGGCGGCAGTTAATTTAGCACTTCATGGTCGTAAAAAGCCACGGGTTTTTCGGTGTCCCATCTTAAATATGGAATATTTTCGCTAGAGTGCGACACTAAAGAAATAGGAGGTGATCTCATTTAATAGGTTAGAAAATATCCAAGCCTTATGATGTTTTATGGGTTTAGCAAATCTGGGCTTTAGCTCAAACCACAAGAAATGAGAATTACATCAAGTCAGCATTTTTAGTCTTAAAGATAGATCAATTTTGAAGCATGAAAGTAATAAATGTTGGGTTGGAAAACCAAGTTAACAGGAGCAAATGAAGTTTTAATACTTGAGGCACAATTACTAAATCATTTAAAAAGTTTGAATTTTAATTTCTTAATTTAAATTTATATTATTTAAAATGGGAATTTCAAATTTTTAAAGGGGCTTTTTAATTAAAAAAAAAGGTGTTTAGCTTTATCGTTTCATATACGTATATGTATATTTTTAATGCAATTTTTGTATTTTTGCTGAAAACAAAAGTTTTGAAGAAATAGTTCGAAGAGTAAAAGACGTAGAATTATTTACAGCGATAAAATCAATTATTTTGTGCATATCGAAACAGTGAATGCTACATAAACCAAAGGATAAATACATTTATATTTACATAGTTTCAAGTTCACATAGTTGAAGAGATGAAAATACTTTCATTAATAAATGAGAATAAGATACTTTGAATTTAAAAATGATATTCCCTGATGTGTCGTCACATTTTTGCAACTATAATGGTAAATTTTGATTAAAACATACTCATTGATTCGCAAATATTCTATTGTAATAAAATATTACAACAATCTTTTGTTGTTATATGTGTTTGTAGGGGTAGTTTATACCCCTCTCCAATTCCTCCTATGTAACAAGTTGTCACATTCCCTTGTGATACCTTTCGTCTGTTGTGTTGTCACATTTTTGCAACTGTTAATTATGAATTTTGATTAAAACATACACATGGATCCCTAAATCTTTTATTGTAATACGTATATGTATATTTTTAATGCAATTTTTGTATTTTTGCTGAAAACAAAAGTAGAGATAATTGGAAGAGTAAAAGATGTAGAATTATTTACAGCAATAAAATCAATTATTTTGTGTAAGTTTTTAAGAATTCCTTCTTATCTTAAGAAAACAATACATGTTTCATAATTATAATTTAATTCCTCAAATTATAATTAAATGAAACAGAATGGAACTTTTTCTAATTTTAAAATGTTTTCATTTACCGAATAGAAATAATGCTTTTAAATGATTGTATTTCTGGCTGGGATTTTTTTTTGTGTGTGTTTTTTAAAAACAAATTAGTTCTATTCAAGGTAGTATTATGAAACAAAGAAAAATAATAAATAAATTGTTATTTGAATGAGAGGGAAAAAAGTTATTTTAAAAATAGTAATCAATTAACGAAATGAAGTTTATTTATTTATTTTATTTAAAAAACAAACAACAAAACAAAATAAATGGGCTTTACTTTTTGAAGAAGATGTTTTAAAAATTGTTTCGAAATATTCCTGAACAAAAAAACAAAAAAAAAAAAATCAATTTTTCGTTTCACCACATTGCATCAAGTTAATAGAAATTTTCATAATTTCCTTTTCATCTTCCTATTATGTAAAAAATTTATTCTAATGCTGCCAAAAAAGTAAATTTAATTAAATTAACAATGCAGAATAAAAACTCGAAAATACCTGATGCTTATAATCATGATCTTTTTTTTTTCTCTTTTTTTCTGGTCTTCGTCCAATTTTATTTTCATTTTTTTTAAGTATTTTTTTTGTACGGTAGTTGTTTTTAAGCTGCAGACAGATTTTACTACGAATAATTGTGTATAAAAAGCAATTATGTAAATAATATATGTGGAAAAAATTAAATTGTGTAAACAAAGTAGGATATTTGTAAGTATTATTATAGACGATGATTGTTTTGCATCAAATAGTAGTTAAAAAAGTATTGCTTTTATGTATATATACTGAAATTATTTTTATTCTGTATACAGATTTTTACTATGTACAATTATGCTGTAAAAGAAACTGTTTAAAAAAAATCTGTGTAATAATTAAATTGTGTAAACAAAATAGATTGTTTGTAAACGTTATTATAGTGGTGATTGTTTCTCATCGAATAAATCAAAAGTAATGTAAAAGTTTGAAATAAATTTTAGTAACTAGTAAACGTTAAAGGAAGGTATTATTTTTGTCTTCATCCTTTTTTTTCCGTTTAAAAAGTACTTTTAAACGGTAGTTCTTTATAAGCTGCAGACAGATTTTACGATAAATCTTGTACCAAATAATACTAATAATAATAATAATAATAATTAAAATAAAAAAAGTAAAAAAGGTCCAAGTTAAATTCTGTACGCAAATTAGACTTTGTATAAACCATGATTGTTTCCCATCAAATAAATCAGAGATGTCAACTTTAATTACTTCACACAAATTTGTAGATAAGCTGCAGACAGATTTTACTATAAATCTTTTACAAATAAATAAATAAATAAATAAATAATTTCTAAGTTAAATTGCGTAAACAAATAAGTACCGACTGTTTGTATAAACGATGATTGTTTCCCATGAAATAAATCAGAGAAGTCATCTTTAATTACGTCAGGGAAATTTGTAGGTAAACAAAGTAGACTGTTTGTATAAACGATGATTGTTTGGCATCAAATAAATCAGATATGTCATATTTAATTACGTCACTCAGATTTGTGGATCCCTCCCCCCCTTCCTCCTATGTCACATGATATCCCATTCAAGTGATATACTCCATTGAGAGTGATGAATATGGGGGTTGGCCCGGAAGGACCCCCGCCCCCTTCCTCCGCGGAGCATCAAAATGTCCCTGGAAGTTTTGATATTTTGTATTTGGTAATGTTTAAAAATTGTAACTCCCCCCCACCCTTTCCCTTTTGAACTCCATATTGTCCCTTACCGAACAACTGAGACAACCAGAGGATTATAAACCTCCTCTGGTTATATCAGTGACTCCGAGCTATATTTGGTATATTCATCGTCCAAAATGTACCTAGTATAGTCTATAGTTATATGCTTATTATTGGTTTAGCAACTTCGAATAGCGACGTTCATGTTTCCAACAAAGTATTTTCCCCTTGCACCGGAAGTGCTGGGTTCGAACCCGCGCCCGCCGGCCAAACCGTTCGGAGTTTTTGTGGGTTTCTTCGAACCTTGGGAAACCCTGCGTGAATACGGGTTAGGTTCCCTTAGAAAGATCCCCGCGGAGGGCACTCACCCTAGGGCCTAAATTCCTTGAGCAGATAATAGGCCGCCATAAACAACGCCAATGCCAACGCCCCTTGCACCGGATATGACGCCTTACTTTTCTTTTGCGTTTTTCTCTAAACCTGTAAGTGGTAGAGGTGTAGTTAGTTCTTTGAGCATTTTTTATGTACTCCAATCGAGGAATCTGGCTGTGCAGCGTTGGGGCGGTCTTGATAGGATATTTTATTGGGATGCATTGCTTATATCTTTCTGAATTTTCCCGATATTCGACTGATTTATGTGTTGCCTTATACAGCTTACTACTAAATTATGAAAACAAAAACTGTTATAGCTCGAGCATGCGCAGTTAAAAATTATTTCATACAAATGCTCACATTTCATCAAATATTTTATAAATTTATTTATATTTACATTATTCTGTTTCTGTTCCGCTTTGTCAAGTGTACCTAAAGTGGCGAAAAATTTGGTTAAAATCCAATGCATGCCAAATACACAAAAAACAAGCGAAAATTTTTTTGAATGAAAAAAAAAAAAACTGTTATATTTCTATAAATATGCTTGTTATTCCTTACAAGAACGAATACAGTTTCATACAGGGCCCATCATAGGCGTAACTTGGGCTCTAAGACTGGGGGGGCAAAAATTTTAAGGTCATTTTTTAAAAATATTTATACCCTCCCTCCCTATCACCACACACATACACTTAAATTAAGACGTCTTTTTTTTTACCGCGCAAAAACACCCAGGTTTTTATTGATTTCGTAGATATTTTCATATATTTTAGTTTATAAAAATATTTATACTCGTCCGAACGTTTCGAAATTTTTGCAGGTGACATAAATCTGGTCTATCCAAATGCTCTAAAAAGTTTCTGTTAAAATATGCACGTTTAGTTACTTTTAGCATAGAAAAAATATCGTCACCGTGAGGCGCGAAGTGACCTCCGTGCCGGTATATTTGAAAGGGTTAAAATTCTTATTTTTTAAAGTCGATTATAACATCGATTAGAAGAATGTTTCACCTTTAAGAACATATTTTTGGTTTGCCGGTACCTCTAAAATTGTGCCCTGAAGGGGCGAAACAGTCAGATTTTTTATTTCCATCGAATTTTTCACATATTTTATCTTGTAAAAAATATTTTATACCCGTCCGAACGTTTCAAAAATTTTGTAGGTTATGTAAATCTGGTCTATAGAGATGCTCTAAATAGAAAAAAAAGTATGGTGTGTAAAGTAAAAAGTAAAGTGTGTTAAAGTATGGACGTTTTGTTACTTTTAGGGTTAAAAAAAATATCGTCTCCATAAAACGCGAAGTGACCTGAGTTCGCCAGTGTATTTGAAAAGGTTAAAATTCATATTTTTTAAAACCATCGATTAGAAAGTTTTAGCTTTGAGAGCACATTTTTAATTTGTCGGTACCTCTAAAATTGCGTCCTCGAGGGGCGCTGCAACAGGACAGAAAAACGCTTCACTGAAAAAACGAACCTTTTTGGAAAAAAAAAATCACAGGATTAACTGTGATATTTTGTTCAATTGATTGCGGCATTTGAGACATAAGAGTACGATCTTATAGAATATGCCATCCGTTTTTAACTTTACTAAGCAGTTTGACTGATGTAAGTTAATAAATAATGACAAAATACTCCTGAAATTCCTTCCTTTCGAACTTCATTTTCTCCCGATGCATAAATAAGGCTTCTGCGGATGCGCCATCACTTTTTCCCTTTCGCAATGGCCGAGATGAGTTATTAATGAGAGCGATTTGCGAATTTTAATTAATAACTCAACTAATTATTAGAATTTTAAAATTCTGAATCTGAGGTGCATCAGAATCATTTGGGCTACTTTCATAAAAATTGTCAGCTTCGTACTTACGCTAGATTTTGCTAGCCATCGCATACACACAGACACACACACACAAAGCGAAACTTTTTTTTAGTAGTATAGATTGTCCTCAAATTGGGCGAGCTTTTTTGACATTTCCCCTTAATAATTCATTTGATAATTATTTCTTCTTTTTCTTACTGATACACATTTATTAAGAGGATAAAAAACAAAATTAGCATACAGGAGAAATTTGAAAGGGATTGATTGAAAAAATAATTCGTATGCGACATCTTAATCATCGGTTAGATTTTAGAGCTGTTTAAATGTAGTAATATTAATAGTTCATTTTTTTTCAACTGGCGGTAAACTGTTATAGTCCACTAGTTTCCAGGGCAATTCCAGATAACTCGTTTTCCCCACTCTTTTCGTTCTTGACTATCAAAGCTCTGAAATAACCTCAAATGTAGTGTGAAAAAAGTAATTAATTGGGGAGTTCAGAACCCGTTTTCAGAGAAACATTCTGAAAGTCAACCGCCATTCTTAGCGAAAAATACTTTTGATACGATCCCACTCATTCTGGTTTAAGATGAATCCAGATAATTTAGCAATACAAAAATTTAAATTAAACACTGATTTTAATGTTTATTTTAATTCGAATGCTTTTAATTTTTCACATTTTCAAAGTGGGCTCCCCTTAAAGACCTAAATAAAAATATTCAGTATTTTTATATAATGTTTTTACTTTCAAAATATTAAATACAAAATTTTATGTTATTTATAGTATTTTGATGGAAGAATGAAGAAAAAAATGTCAAGTTTTCTGCTTCGATTTATCTAAAGCATATTTCCTTTTTTACCATATTCTTCAATTGTACTTAAGGCTAGTCTCAAATCCAAAGGGTCAACTTTATGACACAAGTTTTCATTTATTTTTGTTCGGAAAAACATGGAATAGGCAGGTGTTGTTATTCAGAAACTATGTAATCGAAATACGTTTTCCATTCTTTGGTAAACGTAAATGATCTTTCAGAAAATACCATCAATTGGAGTTTTGAACCGAATTTCCGGACGTAAGGAGAAAACCAGCCAGAAAACCATAAAAAAATCATCAATTATGCATTATTTTATCCTAAAGAAAACAAGTGGGTAAGTGTGATATGCAGAGGATTTCGTTTAACATCTCTTTCAAAACACTTTATCCTTAAATTAACAAATCAAAATTGTTAATAGAAAATTAATAATTCCTACATAAATGGCAGCACTATTATATTTAGGAATGCGTCCCCCTGAAAATTATCCACTCCCATATTTCAATTTTTTATATATTATACAAAGTTTAAAACAAAACGGATATTTCTATCAAGAATTATCGCGTTACGTATATACATACGTACATACATAACATGCGGACACATTAGCTATCAAGCTTTGATAGTCTGGGACCTAACAAATAAATGGTAATAAAAGCTAAGTGATAATGCATGTAATTAATAAATAGACGTAACCAAATGCGTAAAGTTTTTTTTTTTTTAATCAGATTAGCCATTTTTTTCACGGAGCACTTGTTTGCTCCCCCCCTCCCCTCCACACACACACACACACGCACAAATTCAGCTCACCTTAAATTCATAAAATTCTTATTATGTGTCGAATTCACGATATTTTTTGTCAGAATTTTCGTACTTATTTTTTATTTATTTATTTTTTTAAAGGAAATACTTTTTTTTCAAGTTTGCAAATTTATCTGCAAGGTCCAAAATAAATCTGCGACGCACGTCACGCACTTTCTGCTACCGGGTAAAAATGTAACTCTTTTTCTTTCCGAGTCACTTGGCCTGCCGTGCAAAAAATGCAATTCTGGTTTTAATTACCAAAAAATTAGTTTTCTTCACTTCTGATTGTCGAAATTAAAAAATAAAGACATATTCTGAAAGAGAATGAAATTTTACGTCGGATGGCATAAAAATCATAGCTCGAAAATCGATTTTTAAATTTGGTCTTATATAAAAATTCTAAATTCTGAGTCTGTTTCTGACCGCAAGACAGCATCTGTTTTATATTTTCTGGTTATCGCCGAAAATTCAATTCATCAGACATCTGTCGCCTTCACAAATGAAAGAAAATAAAAGATTTTTTTCTCGATTTTTAACGAATTTCAAAGTTTTTATGGTACGATCGAGATAATTTTTATAATTTCTGAAAGCTGATTTTTTCCCCCGTCTTGTGGTACAAATTTCGAATTTCTGGGATGAGTAGAAAAGAAATAAAAGCGCCTTGAAGCAATCGCTAGTCCTTATCTGCCGTTAAAATGACACCTGGTTTTAATCGATGGAAGAGATAGTTTTTATAATTCGATAAAAGATTTATGCTTTTGTTGAATCATAAATACCTTTCAGATCTTGTAATTGGGTTTTTTTTAATTAACAACGTCCATTAATTACTACTTTTTAAATTTTTACGATTTGTCGTTTGATGTGAGGTGTTCAGCTATAAGTATGCAAAATTTAAAGTCTCCAATATATATAGTTACGGGCACTGTGACAGACGGACAGACAGTCGAGTGAGACGAATACAGACCTGCCAACTGCTACGAAAAAATCGTAGTTGCTACGATTTGGACCTATAAACTACGATGGTACGAAAATGGGTCTTAAACTACGATTTTTTGCAAAAAACACAAATGCATTTTTTGTTTCTAGTTGCGATTTTTATCCCGCGCAGCATATTTTTCAGGAGTGATTCTGTTTCGAAATTTACAAAGTTTCAAAGTATTCCTTTCCGAAAGTTTAAAAAAATTTTCTTTAGTCCGAAAATTCGGACATTAAAAAATGTTCATGAGAAAAAAATCTAGACTGCAAAACAAACTTCTTAACATAAAACCCTCTCTATGTCTATTAACCACGATTGAATCGTGTTTTTGTAAATATTTATACAGGAATTCCCTTCCTTAGAAACAGAGATGCATGCCCTTTTAAGAATTTCTGGAGGGGGAGGTGGGTTCTTTGAGAGACAAGGTTTGAAATAGTGTGCAAAATCTCACGATTTGCACACTGAAAAGGAAAGTCCTGCATAAAGAAAAAATGCTGTGCAGTATTTCCCTCTGCAAATTCTTCCACAGACCTATTATTGTTTTGCGAATATATTTTGAAATTTCTTGGAAGTCCGCGATCTTTTTTTTCTTATATGGAATTTCTCCAAATTAATTCATGAATCGATCGCGGAAAAAAATGAGAATTTCTTCAAATGATCGTGTAAAAAAATATCGGGTATTTCGTCAAAGATATCAGAAACAAATAGTGATTATCTTCAATTGGTCGCCGAATAAAATCGCTAATTCCGTTAAGAGTTCAGAAAGAAATTGCAAATTTCGTCAAAAGGACGCGGAAACGAGCAGTGAATTTTGTTAATTGGTCGAGAAAAGACATCGAAAATTTTGCCGATCGGTTGCGATAAGCTATCGCGAATTTCGACAAATGGCCGTGTAAAAAAAAATCAGTTTCGTCAATTGGTCGCAGGAGAAAATGAATTTCGTCAAAGGATCGACCGGTTAAACCGTGAATTTTGTAAAATATCGCAGAAAGAAAACGCGAATTTCGTCAAAAGATCAGTAAGAAAATGCAAATTCCATTGAAAGATCAGTAAGAAAACACAAATTTCACAGAAAGATCACGGTAAAAAATGGAAATTTCGTCAAAAGTTCGTGGTAAAAAGTGTATTTCAGCAAAGAATCGTGATTAAAGAAATGTGAATTACGATTGTGCGAAAAAAAAAAAAACCGCTTCGAAACGAGAAGAAACTCTTAAAAATTGTATAAAAATTTTCTCAAGAAAAAATTCACTGTATTGAGTTCAAAGACTTGAAACCTTATTCCTTTTACTAATGTCAAAAGATGACTGCGAAACACGAAAAATAACCAACCAACCTCCAGATTGATTTTAATTTTATCTGCTACGATTTCTCATTTCCAAAGGTTGGCAGGTCTGCGAATAGGGTTTCGTCAGATGAAGGAAACCCTAATGACAATAGTCAGAATCAAAAGATAGTAATCAAGAGCTCTATCCCACATGTGCATGTAGTTCTATGAAAATAAAAAAGGAAAAATGGTTCCGCTTTTCTGAAAAATAGAGCAGAGGAAATATTCTTACTTGAGCTTTGACTACTGCATCAGAAATTACTTCTATGAACGTGAAGACGTTAATTCTGGTTATTTTGAATTATCCAATGCTTATGCCAGTTCATGCGCAAAATAGCATATAAATGGTTAAATTAAAAAAAAAAATTGAAATAGAAAGCTGGGTTTTAACTACAAAGCGATATACAAAAACTGTAGGGGCAAAAGGTATTTGCCCTGTTCCTGAAAAACTAGGGGGTATGTGATGCCCACTTGCCTCACCAGATTATGCCCAAGGGTACAACCGGGTACAACCCGACATGTGCAATACTCTAGTCCCTGATGTACGCGAGAGAACGGAATGTGTGTGCATCTGTATATCCAGACGCCATGAGAATTTCCTCAGCTCACCAGTACTGGACTGACGCTTCGAGTATATTCAAGGAGCGCCACTATAGTCGAGAGCCCTGAGGGCCAGGAAGTTCTTGTTTTGTGCTTATATTATCTTACGAAAAAGGACAATGGTCAGAGTCAAGACACAGTAATCGTGATATCTATTCCCACCTCTTCCCACACGTGCACCTCCCCCCCCCCCCCAAAAAAAAAAAAACATCCCTGGAAATGAAGAGGAAAATAAGTTTTGTACTTTGTACAAAAAGGAAAAAAAAATGGAGACTGAAAAAAATTCTCTTGAACTGTTATTATAGCAGAAGGTTTTGTCAAGACATAAGAAAAATTACTTATGTCAACGTCAAAACATTAATTCTGGTTGTTTTGATTTTGCTGCATCCAATTCTCGTTCAAACCCAAGACAGTAATATAAATTATTAAACTAAAGGGGTAAAAAAAGCGAAAAAGGAAATACAGAAATTTGAAAACAAGACAAAAAACTGGAGGGGCAAAATACATGTTTTGCCCCTGCTCTAAAAAAACTGGGGGGGCATATGCCCCCCCTTGCCCCCGCCAGATTACGCCCATGGGGCCCATGTAATCATCTGCGACAGCTGCAGATCATTTCGAACTTTTTATTTCACAGGGTGATTTGAAATATTTTTTTTTATTCAATTTGTTGTTATCCCATAATGACGCTCATAACAAAACATTCACTCAAAAATCTGAGGTCAAACACGTTCTTCACATTTCTGTAGTTCCGGAAGAATTCGTCGAACATTTCTCCAGATATTTCAGGAAACTTCTAAAATCGAAAGCATCCGGATACTTTTAGCCAAATTGTGTATTTTTACGAACTTTATTTTGCTTATAAACAATGCTTAGCTCTGATTTGATTTTCAGATGTGATGTCACAACAAGTTAACCCTTTATGCACTGAATTATGAATTCATGAAAATTTTATCTTCTAAAGCATTTTTCGTGAATTGTTTAAACTACATTAGAAGATTTTACATAATCATGTAATAAATTTTAGAAAGATTTCAGAAGGATATAGAAGGATTAATTAAATTAGAATTTTTAGGGATTTTGTGCAATATTTAAAACCCCACTCAAATATTTTATTTTAAATCTTTTTGTTAATATTTTGTAGAATTAGAAAGTGTACAAATATAATGTTCTTACAATAGAAATATAGAAATATTTCCGAATTGAAAAATTCCCCCCCCCCCCTCTCCAATGCTAAAAAAGCTGAAAAGATGCAAAGGCAAAAGAAGTCATCGCTTAAAAAATATTTTTGTTTTGTGTAACCCATAATGTTTTTGGAACAAGATAAAGTAATCATCTATAACTCATTCTAAACTGTATTACAACTAATCAGTGTATTAAATGAATTTTAGAACAAATTATTTTAAGGGTACTTATAAGTACTGTCAGTTGATAAAGGGTTAAATCACCTTTTTCCTATCACACCACTTCATACTTTGTGGCCACCTCTATCACTTTCTTTAAGTGTGAAGTAAATAACGGATGGCCTAAAATAATGTAAAAAAGCGAAATAAATCAAAAGTAAGAAGAAAAAAAAACTTTTGAAACTGTGTTTTTTCGTTTGTCATTGAATGCGGTTTGCCTTGAAATGCAAAAGAATATCTGGCATTTTCTCCTCCGTTCTTTATGAAATATAAAACGATGAGAAGGAAGAGGTAAACACTCTTTAAAGTGAAAAATTTTATTTCTCTCTGTGGTGTCAGGTTAATTAAACGGTATAATTTACTATTTTTTACTAAAAGTTAAGAAATATATTAAAATAGATATCTTCTGAATTAAAAAAATATTACATATCAAATAGAAAGATTTTATTTTTCTAACGCTTCCCTGATTGCATAACTTATGTTTTCCTTTTACTACACTGTTAAAATTTTTGTTCTATGTTCAATCATCCTATGATATAATGCAGCCATATTCAAAATTTATTTTTTCACGAGCTGTAAAAACACATTTGCTACATTAGATGGGTCGTAATACTCTATGTTTTTATAATATATATTTTTTAAGTAAAATAAAAAATATAACTAAAATAGTAAGATAATAAAAGGTGTACAACAAAATAGTGCGACAAATTTATTGTAATCAGTGTTAGGTATGTAATATGTATGAAACGTAATACAATAATAATAATAAAAAAAACATAAGATTTTCATTTAGAAATCAGACTTTTTCTAATGCTAAACCTTTCTATTTTTTAAATGCAAAAATACATAGGGCTTATTTAATCAGTTTTAAATAATATTTGATCAGCATTAAATGTTAAAAATATATTAACGCAAGCAAAATTATACGTAAAAAGAACTTATAACTAGGCAAATGACATTTATAAATATTTAACATAATTTTAAATTTTTTATAAGAAGTGGCGCAAATTTTGTCTTTTCATGAAATTATGTAAAGCAATAAAATAATATTTAACCAATAGAAGCAAATTATTAATATTAAAAAGTAATGCACAATGCTTACATTCAAAATAAATGCCAATACTTTAAAAGTTTTTACATAAAGTTAAAAATTACAGCCAAGCACATTTAAACAAATTTTCCTGCACATTTAAAAAAATTATAAATATGGAGTTATAGTTGTAAGTCTCGTGTTGAACATAAAAGGTCAGCGGGCTGTAGATTGAATATGGTGGGTGAGAAATAATTAGAACGGCCAAGCTATCGTTCTTCTATGCGGTTCAACCTTATATTTTCTACCTCACTGTGTTATGTGCTACAGTGCACATTTATCTCTGCTTCCATGTTAAAAAAACATCATCCATATGTCTCTCCATGATAGGGTAATCTGCATCTTGGATAGTTTAGTCTTATCTAACCACCAACCAATGTATGTATCTAATTGAAGAAAAAAAGTGAATATCTTTTCCATAACCATAATCTCTGTTTTTGCATTTTATGATCCAGTGGTGAACTCATTGCATTTCAATGTTCAATTAAAAGTATATTTTGAAAAAAAAAAAAAACTTTTAACTGCATATTTAATTAAAAATTTAAAAAAGTTTATAAAATTTTGAATTTTTAAAAACCTCTACTACTTTTTTAAAAAGTGATATTTTAACTCAATTTTTAAAAAAAGATTTTCAAGTGTGTATTACACAAGACTGCGCATGGATTTTTATATACATCCCAATATTACATTTAATATAATTTTTTTATTGATATATATAGTGTAAAACGGCGAAATCTAACACATCTTCATACACTTTTATTTTTTTTTTTAAATAACAAAAAACCTGAAGGCTAATTCCATACGCAGATATACCACATATATAATAAAGAACATGCATAAAAAAGTTTAAATGTCTATCTCAAAATACCAAAAAAAAAGGCTTTGCATTTTTAAAACATGAAAGTGAAAAAAATATGAACACGGTGAAAAAGCCATTTAAAGTTTTAATTTGCGTGGCTAATTGCGCTGAGTGTATTAACAAAATTTACAATATCTCGCGATATAGTAATAACCGTCTGTGTAAAAATGAGGTGTCAGATTATTCACAATTAAACAGGCGTTGATTTATTATTAAAAAATAAAAATCGAATTTTGACAAACTTTAAGGTAAATTGTCCCCTTGAACATGTTTGTTGAAAACGTTCAGTTGAGAGCTGATGGCATCCAAAAAACATATTCTGGATTGAGAAAACTGATTAATACACTGTAAAAACTATAGTTGCAGATTCCCAAAATTTTTAAGGAGCCAGTGGCTCCTAAACCCAAACAATCCAGTGGCCACATTGTGAACGAAACCCGCAATAGCGTGAATTCGCGAATTCCATCCAAAAAATCACAAAAAACCCTGTAAATTTCGTCAAAGGATCGGTGAATAAAACGCGAATTTCATTTAAAAAATCCGAAAAAACGCGAATTTCGTCAAAGAATCGGGTAAAACGCATATTTCATCAAAGAATCGCGTAAAAAATGCGATTTTCGTCAATCTTCGTAGAAAAACGTCAATGTCGTTAAAGGCTAACGAATAAAAACCACACTAATTTTTTCAAAGAATCACAGAAACAACGCGAATTTCGTCAAAATATTGCAGAAAAGACGCGAATTTCGTCAACAGATTGCAGAACAAAAAGAATTTTATCAAAGGATTTTTAAAAAATCGTAAATTTCATCAAAACATCGCGAAAAAAACAGGGACATTCATAAAACGATCGCTATAAAACCTGAATTTCGTCAAAGGATCATAAAAAAACGCAATTTTAGTTAGAGGATCGCGAAAGATAAACGCGATTTTCATCAGAGGATCGTGAAAAAAAAAAAAAACGCGACTTCGTCTGAAGATTGCCGGAAAAACGCGAAATTCGCCAAAGGATGGCGACTCAGACGCCGAAAATTAATCGCCAAAGCAAAACATTTAGTCGCCACGTGGCGACTGGCAACCGTGAATCTGCACCTATAGTAAAAACTACTTGGAAACGTTTCCAAAAATTACGGGCAGCAAAAAAAAAAAACTTTGTTTTTATAAATGCTTCTTTAAATCTATTGTTTTCTGAAGTTTCTAAAGATAAAAGAACACTTTTTGAAATCGTGAGTAACTCGACAGAAGTTATATTTCCATCCCTGAGTATATTATAACACTTGTCATTTTTTGCAGTGTAATAGAGTAATTATATTTTACGTTTATAATGATCAAATGCAATTTTCTTCAAGGTTTTAGCAAATTAGGATTTTTTTTTTTTTCAACGCAGTAAATATAGAGGTTTTATGCGTCTACTTCTACATGCTGATCTGCTTTTTCAAAACTATCTGATCATAAAATAACCTTTTCCATCATTTTTCCCTTTTCCATGCCTTCTTTCAAAGATTTCGCAAAGTTCAAAATGTAAATTGTACCCTTAAAGCAGTGCTAAACCATTCGCAAAACAATATTATATATGTTACTAAAACATTTTAAATATTACGAAAACTTTTACAGTTTATGTTCATGTGTATAGCATTCAATTTTCCACAAGTTTTTATGATTATCAGCAGTTCATGATTTTTTTCATCGCAGTAAAGATAGAAGTTTTATGAATCTACATCTACATGCTGATCTACTTTTTTTTAGTATTATCCGATCATCACCTTTTCCTCCATTTTCCAAGACTTTTCTCAAACATTTATCAAACTTTAAAATGTGAACACTATCCTTAAAAAAGTGCTAAACCATCTTCAAAATGCTATTATATATGTTAGTAAAATAGTTTAAATATTATCAAAACTTTTACAGTTTGTGTGTTCATTTGTATAACATTTAATTTTCCACAAGTTATCATTTTTTTCAAGACAGTAAAATACAGAAGTTTTATGTGTCTACATCAACACGCTAATCTACTTTTTTTTTAGTACTATCCGATCATCAAACAACCTTTTCCACCATTTTCCCATTTTCTATGTCTTCTTTCAAATATTTCGCAAAGTTCAAAATGGAAACTGTACTCAAGAAGTGCTAAACCATCTTCAAAATACTATTATATAATGTTATTAAAATGTTTTAAATATTATCAAAACTTTTACAGGTTGTGTTCATTTGTATAGTTGTCTCTCTCCAGTCGCAAAATGGTGGAATAAATACATATAAATTCGGTCATGTATGATCATTTATCTTCTGGAAAGATTTGGTTGTCTAAAATCTTTGAGAGTTTTTCTTTCTTATATAATGTTATTAAAATATTCTAAATATTATAAAACCTTTTACAGTTTGTGTTCACTTGTATAGCATTCAATTTTCTACAAGTTTTTATGATTATTAGAACTTTATAATTTTTTTCAACGCAGTAAATATAGAAGTTTTATGTGTCTACTTCTACATGGTGATTTACTTTTCTTTAATACTGATCATTAAATAACCTTTTCTACCATTTTTCATGTTTTCGTTTTCCCAAATTCGTTTTCCCAAAGTTTCCCAGATTACAAAATGTAAACTGTACCCTTAAAAAAGTGCTAAACCATCTTCAAAATACCAATATATGTTGCATTATTAGATCTAATTCCGCGATTTCCTCATCTTATTCTAAGTTACTACTTTATATTCACTAAATCCTTATTCTTAAATATTCTCTATCGTTAATTCTGTTAAATTTCCTTTAATTTAATGTCTCACTTGTCTAAATAACTTAAATATTACTCTTTTAGTATTCTTAAATTAAATGTTCCATTTCCGTTCTTTTTTCTTTTAGAATGTTCTTTTAGCAACCATTTTATTTTCCCTTCAATTTTATTTTCCCTCGCATATTCCCGGGTTATCCCTTTTATCTTCAAATTCATACACTCGCCCTATCCCCCTCTTTCCATGGCGTGGTATTCTTAATTATTAATTGGTTGAGAGCCCGACCTACGTCATATTTGTATTCCTACACTTCACGCACAAAAAGCCGATGCTGGCTGTGTTTCAGCAGATTTTAATCGTATTTCCATTTTTCATACCACCCCCTGGTCACCGTCCACCTATTCGATTATCTGCAATTTGTTCATTCCTAAATTACTTCTATAAAGCGATGACTAATATTCTTGGTGGAAACAGCGCCGCCGAAAGATGTTTAAATAAAATGCTGAGCTGAATTTACGTTTTGTCTCAATTATTTCTGGGGAAACTTTCACGAAAAAATCTATTCCATGGCCGTCCCTCGTCGCCTTATACAATTTCCAAATCATCATATAACGTCAATGTCGTAGTCAATGTCGTTTATATATTATCAAAACTTTTACAGTTTGTGTTCATTTGTCTAGCATTCAATTTTCCATAAGTTTTTATGATTATTAGAACTTTATAATTTTTTGTCAATTATTGTCAATTTATGATTTTTTTCAACCCAGTAAATATAAAAGTTTTAGATGTCTATTTCCACACGCTGATCTCCTTTTATTAATAATATCCGATCATCAAATAACCTTTTTTCACCATTTTTCCACGGTTCTTTCAAACATTTCGTAAACTTCAAAATGTAAACTGTACCCATAAAGAAATGCTAAACCATCTTCAAAATACTATTATATATATGCAGAGTTGTATAATATAGACGCACACACGCATGCCGTGCGCGGAAATTTTTCCGCAAAATTCGGAACTTTGCGGAAAACTTTTTAGAAAAAAAAACCGTAATTTTTGTTCTCGTTACTTTTTTTTTAAATACCAAAAAAAAAAAAATAAATAAAAGTATTCCTCAATTTTATGTACGATTTATTTAGTATTTGCCAGGGGGGGGGGGGGATTCTGTTCCGAATTTTCCGAAAATTTAAGGCATTCCGTTCCGAAAATTAAAAGAAATCAGCCACCAGTTCGAAAATTCAAACATAAAAAAAATATCACTGAGAAATATTGCGAATTTCAACAAATGATCGCCGAATAAAGACCAATTTCGTCAATCGTTCGCAGAAAAAAATCACCCATTTTGTCGAAGCAGCGCGGTTAAAATGCGAATTTCGTCAAAGGACCGCGAAAAAACGCGAATTTCTTCAAAGAATCGTGAAAAAAAAAAGATAATTTCGTCAAAGAATCGCAGTAAAAAAGCAAATTTCATTAAAGGAACGCAAGAAAAAAAACGAATTTCGTAAAAGGTTAGCGGAAAGAGCCCGAATTTTGTGAAAAGATCGCGAAAAAAAAACCCACTAATTTCGTCAAGGATCGCGAAAAAAACACTAATTTTGTCAAAGAATCGCGGGAAAAAAAATAAAAATTTCGTCAAAGAACCGCGGAAAAACACAATTTTCGTCAAAGAATTGCGGAAAAACGCAAATTTCATCAAAAATCCCGAAAAAAACATAAAATTCGTCGAAAGATCGCGAAAAACCCAACAAAATTCGTCGAATGATCGCGAAAAAACCGCAAATTTCGTCAAAAGATCGCGAAAAGACAGCACATTTGTCAAAAGATCGCGAAAAAAAACCGCAAATTTCATGAAAAATCGCGAAAAAACCGAAAATTTCGCCAAAATAATGCGAAAAAAACCTCCGCAAATTTCGTCAAAAGGTTGCAAAAAACCACAAATTTCATCAAAAGATCGCGAAGACACAGCAAATTTCGTCAAAAGGTCGCGAAAACACAACAAATTTCGTCAAAAGATCGCGAAAAAAGCAAAGATCGCGAATTTTGTCAAATGGCCGCGGAAAAAACGCTTAGTTAGTGCCGGGAGTGGATTCACCCACCCCTCTGCTGTAACTTTTCAGAAAATTTGCTGTGAATTTCGGGATTTTTTTTTTACTTTGAATCACCCCTGGCTAACAAAGTGACTGTCATTTTGTGTGAAGAGGTCACATTATTAAGGATTGAGCTGTTTCTAAATGCACTGACAAAATAATTGATAAGAATTCACCCGTTCTTATCATGGATTTTTACCTTCATTATTTTTCTAACCAAAATAATTATTCTTTAATTAATATCAATTAATTTTTAATTTAAATGATAATTATTTTAAAACTACTGTTTTTAATTCAAATTGTCAAAATAATATAACACTTTATTTTAGTAATTAAACATTAAATTAATTTGCAGAAAGTTTTTGACCCAATATTTGTGTGCACAGAAAGTTTTTGGTTTTATACAAGTCTGTATATATGTTATTAAAATGTTTTAAATATTATCAAAACTTTTACAGTTTGTGTTCATTTGTCTAGCATTCAATTTTCCATAAGTTTTTATAATTATTGTCAATTTATGATTTTTTTCAATTCAGTAAATATAGAAGTTTTATGTGTATATTTCTATACGCTGATCTCCTTTTTTTAGTAGTCGTCCCCGTTTAAAAGAATATTGGTGGTACCAGAAATAATATTAGATTAAGCGGGAAATCATGACTAATATTTAATACGTAATAAAAAGAGAAAATAACCACCTACGGTATATTTTATTAACTGCATAATAAATCGTTAATAGAATAACATAAACTAAAATAAATATAAATGCTAATATAAAGTAAATACGTATTAATTTAATGTCAGTACATACATTTATATGGTTTACATCACACTTAATGCAGCTCGTTTGAATTTGGTCAATTGCATTGCAGGAAGAACTGAAAATTTGTTTTCAGCGTAAAGGAATCGAAAATGACAAAAGGTGGAAGGAAATTTCAGTTGAAACGTGCTTTCCGCGCCTATTTTCAAACATCGGTCACACAGTTGTTATTCGATTAAGCGGGGCGTTCTTAAAAGATATTTGGTTTAAGAGGAGAAAATTAACATAGAACCAATAGGGAAAATTCGGTTCCGGAGGATTCTATTCGAATAAGCGGAGTATTTGATTATCCGTGACCCGATTAAGTGGGGAGGACTGTACTATCCGATCATTAAATAACCTTTTTCACGTTTTTCCAAGCTTCTTTCAAACATTTCGTAAACTTATATAATACCTTTCACAATTGGTGTTTACTTCTACAGCATTCAATTTTCTACAAGGTTTTAATATTTATCATTATGCTCTTTATAATTTTTTTCAATGCAGTAAATATATAGAAGTTTTATGTGTGTACTTCTACATGCTAATCTAAATTTTTTAGTACTATCCGATCATCAAATAACCTTTTCCACCATTTTTCCATTTTCCATGTCTTTTTTGAAACATTTCGCGAACTTCAAAATGTAAACTGTACCCTTAAAGAAGTGCTAAACCATCTCCAAAATGCTATTATATGTTATTAAAATGTTTTAAATATTATCAAAACTTTTGCAGTTTGGGTTCATTTGTATAGTTGTCTCTCCAGTCACAAGATGATGGAATAAATACATATAAATTCGGTCACGTACGATCATTTATCTTCTGGAAAGATTTGGTTGTCTAAAATCTTTGAGAGATTTTCTTTCGATGAATAATGGAAACAAATCAAATTCTCATTGAAGGGAAATAAAACTTTAAAATAATTCTTTTTATTTAAGCCCATTATTTTTTGACAATTACGAAATAATTTTGTTCAACGCATGAATAGTTTAGATAATTTGGTTCCAAGAGCGGAAAATTTGTCTATTTACATGTACAATCGCCCAGGAAAAAAAAAGAAAAAGGGAACAGCGCCTCACACAATTTAACCCTTTATGCCACGACAGTAGTTTAAAGTACCATTAAAAGAACTTGTTATAAAAATAATTTAATATATCGATTAGTAGTATATGTGAACTGCCATCGCCCCATTAAGAGGCTACTTCAGTCAAGTAAAAAACCCTTTCGTTAATGGTAATCCTACGGAAGAAATTTATAAAGATATCTCGGTTGCATTTGGATAGCTGTCAATAGAGACCAATCTGTACAAAGGTCGTTTTTTGATTTTTCGATTTTGATTTCAGATTTTTTTTTTTGAGGATGCTTTCACTTTCGAAACCGGTTCCGAAAAAGAAAGTGTCCTCATTAAAAATACCTGTAAAAAAATCGAAAAAGTAAAAAACGGCCTTTGTACAGATTGATCTCAGCTATCCAATGCAAAAAAAAAAAAAAAAAAAAAAATCATTTAAAAATATTGAAATGCAACCGAGATATCTTTATAAATTTCTTCCGTAGGATTAGCATTAACGAACGGGTCTTTTCGCTTGACAGAAGTAGCCTCTTAATAGCCGCTTCTATGCCCTCTGGTTTGCGGATGTGGGCAAAGCAGTTTGGTAATTGTATATTGAGATCATGAACCTTTTCATTCAGCCATGCTCCCTCTTTCATTTGTGTGTACATTAAATTGTTTTGATGGATTAATTGTCATTTGTATTTTGTATTTTTTTTTCTTCTTTCATGAGGAATTTACTAAGGTTTGTCAGCTGTTCCAATGCTTCTTGACTTAGCTACGAATCAGCTATAATTTGTAGGGAATTAATTTCCTTTATTAAAAAAATGGAACATATAACTCCTATTAATTGTTGAAAAGTTGTCGTGACAAAACCGCTGAAAAGCAGTGAGTAAAAACATTGAGTGAAAGCGAGACGCTGAAAAATAATTAAGTTTATCGTTTTGCTCTTGGCAGATATCGGCGGATTGCGGTGCAACATTTCATATGACCGTAATTTTAAGAATTGCCCTATTAGAGCAACTGTACAACATCATTAAAGGTTCAAACATTATTAAAATATTAATAATAAAATGTACATTTTCTTGTCATTTCAAACTTTTTTAAACTCCTTATAAGATATATGTTGACTGTTTTAATCAGTTATTATGTTCATTAAAGAACACCGTATTAAGGGCATAGTGGTTATATGAAGAAATAAAACAGAAATATTAAAATACGCTGATGTTTAGAAATGTTTATTATCATAAATAAGTCATTTACTCCACAGTATGCTACTAACAGCTGACAAACTTCTGACTTTTATATCGGGTGTAATTTTATTAATACTCGATTTTGTGATTTGAGGACCTTACACTTTTAAAATATTGGAAAAGATAGAAGGTTAGTTTTTTTTCTTTGAATTGTAGAAAAAAATGGTAATGCTATATATTTATTGATATCAACCGTCAAATTAAATTATTATTTGGATTGGTAATTAACTGTTATATTTTGCTGCTTTCCAGAAGTATTTTGAAAGTATAGGGCTTCTCTAAAAAATGCCTATTGAGAATAAATATACAATTAAGAAACATACTTAATTAGTGGTGATTAAAAAAGTAAATGTTTCGTCTATAGCATATAATAAATAGTTAGCAATTATAAAAAGCTGTTGATGATTTTTGTGGAGATTTATTAAAAAAAAAAAAAAAAAAAAAAAAAATACGTTTATTCTTGTTTTCTTCTTATGGAAACTTTTCAGTCATCGAATTGCAAAGTGTAACAATTACTACGATACCAGACGAAAGAATTTTACTCTGCCAAGCCAATGCATATTGCATGTTATTTAATAACTATACAAAAGTTTAATACTTTCTTTTAACAATTGGTAGAGTAATTATTTCTATAAAAGCACACACTGTACACTTTTTTTCATGTACATGGGAAAAGTTTGTTGTATCCACGTAACGACGAAATCAATTAAACGGAATCTTGGTGGATTTCCAAAATGAGAAACGTGTTGTTTTTATGAAGCACGAATACTAAATAAAGGCCTCAGTAAAGATGTTAAAGTAGTTTAAGAAAGTAATATATTAGTATTTTCATGTTGACTGGGAAAATAAACTTTTTGCATTGTCATGTCTCCAAGATTTTTCTTTTAAATTTTCGATCTCAAAGACTCGACATACATGAAGAAAATCATTTAGATCTTTTTAAAAGATTGAAATTATTAATTTTGTTAGTTGTTTTTATTGCTACACATATTCTAAGATAAGCCTGCAAATAAATTAAAGGCAAATAAATTGAAAACTAATCTTTCAGATTTTTATTTTTTATTTTTTGTTTGGCCTAGACGACTGAACATGCATGAAGAAAATCATTTGGCTCTTTTTAAAATATTCAAATATAATTTTGATGTTTGTTTTTATTGCTACACATATTTTAAGATGAGCCCGCAAATAAATAAAAGCAAATAAATTAAACAAGTGGGTAAGTGTGATCACAGATCGCACAGAGGGTTTCGTTTAATATTCCTTTCAAATCACATTTTCCTTTTGCAAAATCTGTTAGTTCCACATTTCGCAACTAGGAGGCGCACTCTATTCTGAACAAACCTCTATCCGAACTAAACTCCGTTTTACAACCAATGCGTAGGTATATTAGTCGACGGGATCGGGCCATAGGCGCTCCCTGATGGTAAAAAGTGGAACTGAAACATGTAAGGCTATGGTGCATAATATGAAAGAGTGGTCAAAGGGCTGTCGTTGTGCAATGATATATCACGTGAGGGGTGTCAGCAAAAGTTAGAAAAGTACCTCCCCCCCCGTGTGAAAAGGGGGGAGGTTAGAAAAATTGCTTAAAATACACAAGTTAGAGACCGGAGGGGTAACTATTAGACTTTTTGGAATTTTTATGATTTGTTGTGTGATCGCAAGTGTTCAACTATAAGTATTTAAAATTTCAAGCCTCCAACTTAATTAGGGGCTCAGTTAGAAAAAAATTCTTAAAATACACAAGTTAGAGCCCAGAGGGGGTAAATATAAGACTTTTTCAAAATTTTATGAATTGTCGTTTGATGTGAGGTGTTCAGCTATAAGTATGCAAAATTCCAAGTCTCCAACATATATAGTTTCTGAGAACGGGATCTGTGACAGACGGACAGACAGACAGACAGACATAGGAGGGAGACGAATAGGGTTTTGAACGAAACCCTAAAAACAGTCACATAGCTGCCAACTTGTACCGATTTTTCATACCACTAAAATGTAATAGTAATTTTTAACTAATTGAAGCAATTTTAATGTTTAAATAAGTCAAAAATATCTATTAAATTTTAGCGTTATGAAAAATCCGTACAAGTTGGCAGCTATGCAGTCAACAAGGTTTTTCTTTTTCATTTTTGATCTGAAAGACTCGAATATAGACTACATGAAGAATATCATTTAGATCCTTTTAAAAGATTCATACATTCTTTATATTTATTTTGATGGTTGCTTTTACTTCTACAAATATTTTAAGATAACCACGAAAATGAATTAAAAGCGACCGGATTGATATTTGTAATATTAAAGAGTTAGTTTAACCCGATTTCTGAATTTGAATGGCATTATTCGTTGTTAAATCGTTAAAGTGGTTATTTGAATATGTTTATTCATTGTGTTTACATTCTGACATCCATTTAGAGAAAATGTTGTAATGCAATACCGGAAAATAATCTTCCTAATTCAGATATTTAAATTCCAACTAATCTAAATGAAAGAGTTATATTTTTCTCCCAGTTCCTTTAATTTTCTTATGTCATTATATAAAGCGAAATGAAACAACACTTACCATTTTTAGCACGAATATTACATTTTACACGAAAAAACAAAAATTGGCGTCTAAACAATCACACACATATATACAAATTTATATATATGTGAAGTTTGCTATTGCACTCGACAAATCCTGTCGACTTGTGTGAAGTTTGTTATTAACTGCTAATATCAGGTCGAACATTGGAACTGTGACATCGTGGCTTAGGATGCTAATTTATTTGATCGATGCGAAGAATATTTCGATGCATTAAAGTATAGCTCCAAGTGAGAACAACACATGGTGGCTGTTTGAAGTCGTATTATTAATTGATACGGCCACGGCATAAGTGTAACAAGGCAACGGTTTCAAGAATCCGGTGATTTCTCTATAAAAGAAAACGAAGTCAGTTTGTCGTTGGAAGGCGTTTATTCGTCAGACATAAAACTTAAACAACTCCCACATTGTAATGAAAATTACGTAAAGCCTTCAGACTTTGGCATGAGTTTCTATGTCATGCTCTAAGATCTTAAGGGATAAATTTAGAAAACTACGAGATTGAAGAGACAATTCTTGAGCACTTGAGAAAACAGAATCTGTGCTCCGAATTTTGTGCATCGTCTTTTTGTTAAACTTGCGGAGGAAAACAAATACCGACGTAGCACGGAAACGAACCAATCAGCGAAAAGCGCACTCCTGGAGATGGGCAGCTAAGCTAAAGACGCCAGAGGGGAGTGGCTTAAGGCGAAAGAATCCTGTACGTAGTAGAGTAGTGTTTTTGAAGTAAAAAGCCTAGCTTAAAAAAAAACGCGGGAAACTAGATTCGTGGACTAAAGATTGGAAGTAAAAATAACAAAATGGCCTTTTAAAACATTCGAAAATAAAAACTAGCTTCTCTCAGAATATTATAGATTGGATAGCTGATAAAAAAATATGAATGGACTAAAAGCATTAGATTAAGATTTTGAATAAGATAATTATTAATATACGCGTTTTAAAATTAAAGGGGAATTAAATAGGAATAAATAATAGATAATATTAAGAAATAGGGAAATAGTGAATGTGCCGGAAAATTAGAATAATTTTAAAGATTATCGCGAAGTAAATTTTTTATATAATATATATTAATATATATGTATATATATATATATAAACGTAAAGTATAGTAATCACCAACAAAAAACAAATTATATTCATGTGAAATGCGCCAAACAGCTGCAGTAAAACACATAAATTCAATATAAACCAATATATATTGGTTTATATATATATATATATATATGTGTGTGTGTGTGTGTGTGTGTGTGTGGTTTACACATATTTAATTTGCAAATGTATTATAGAAAGACGGGAAAGATTTCTCAAACATTTTTAATTCGATTTCCAAAATTATTTTTAAAAAAATACATGCTTTTAATTTTTTAAAAGTTGCTCTTAACGAATCTGCATCATTAGCGAATGTATCTGACCAGTCAATATATTCAATATATTTGTCCGAAAGAAGAATTTTTATTGAGAGTAATCGCGAAACGTCTGTTATTTAATGAAGCAAAAAATTACTATTCAGATTTCTGGCATGAATCCGGAATTTCTGAATAAAGAGAAATTCGTGAAATGTGCCTATCGGATACAAATTGGTTATAAGGTGTTAAAGTATGTTTACAACTTAATATATAGTGTGATCCTCTCAGTCGACAATCACAACTGCCCTCTAGGCCTCCAACGGTGATTTGACGAGGTCATCCACTACTACCCTATATTTATAATTATATATATTGAGAGAGACAGACACACATATAGATAAATAGATAACATATTTAAGTAGAGAGATAGATAGAGGAATAGAGCAATATATATTAATAGGTAGAGTCGAGCCGAATTAAGTTTTTCTGCAATCTCCGATGTTGTTAAAAAAGGATCTTGCTCTATCATGGCCTTGACAATATTGTCATCGACCAAACATGGCCTCCCCGAGCATGGCTTATCATTAAGTTCGAAATCACCTGCTTCAAATTTTTCGAACTATCTGGGCCTAAACGTTATCAACTTTTTGGTAATTTTGGACCCCTCCCCCCCCCCCCCCCTCATAATGTTATCTTTATCAATGTCTAAAAATTATTCTCATTTTGCAATTTTTTTCTTTTGTTTCTAGCGATATACAGATATGTTTATTCATAAATTATTCGCACACTTTATTGCTTCAAATAAAGAAAAGTCAATAAAATATAACTATTTTATATGAAATAACTTTATATTAAATAACACTTAAAACAAATAGCTACTATTTAAAAGCATTTGATGATGGCTTTTTGTTACAAAATGCATTCAACAATAATAATTTCTTCTTGCATTTTGTACCGCAGTCGGGGGAGGGGGGGGGGGGGGCAGGTAGAACTTTTATCAACAAAACAGGTGGGCAACATTCTTTCTCTTTTCTTTACTAGTAAACACAAAAAATATTTGAAACATAGTTTGGACCCATTTTCTCGAATAGAGGATTATACATGCATATATATATGGCAGAAGAATAGGAATGCTAAATTTGGGTATTCCACACTATGGAATTAAATAATTTTATAATTATATAATGATTTTAATAATAACTTTGTATTTTCATTAAAATAGATAATCGACTAAAAAAAAAGCTAACTGACTGACTATTTTGATGTAAAGAACAAACTACAAATAAAAAGAGAAAATATTGGTTGGATGAAAAATGATAATGACATTAAAAGACAAAGTCCCCCTAAAGATATCTTTCGATATCATGTACAAGACCCCCCCTCCCCCTAAAGTGATAACGTTATACATGCACAGCCCCTTTCATGCACGTTCTATTCGAAACTGCATCTCCATTAAAAACTGTCACTAAATTTCGGCACAAGCATTTATTTCTTTCTTGTTGTATTTCGTACAAAATACACTGTCGGAAATGGACTCTATCAGTAGTCATGTTTACACGATCGCGTCTCACTTAATAATGACATGAGACACTTTTGTTTCAATTTAGAAGAGCACATGTGTATAAATGCAATGATAAAGAGAGACAACTAATTATATGTGTCAAATAAACGCGTGCATGCGTGTTGAAACTTCAAACAACGTTATCGGACAGAACTTCCCGATAGACATGATAATAAAATGATTTAAGTAGAATTATACATTAAATAATACGAAAGTATTCGCAATTTAATCACCATTTTTAAACTTTTAAGCAATAAACAAATTTATGAAACTTTCAAGCAATAAACAAATTTAATTTTCATCAATTATTCTTAAATCTATATACTCATTACCCCTTGAGGGGCGGTGAGATATTTTATATCCCACCTACGATTAATGAATATTTGCACCAGAAAAATTTTATTAAATTTTACTTTCCTAACCTTGGTGGAAAAAAGTCGTAAAATTGCTTTTCCTTATTTTGCAATAAATCTTTTTGCAGATTCCGGTTTGAATTGGGCAATCCAGAAACACAATTATTTGCCCCTCAAAGGGTTAAAATAAGAAACACATTTAGTAACACATATTCAACCTGCAGAAGTATGCTTATTTGTATTTAAAACGTTGAGGGCCACATCAGTCACCGGTGACTAACCGTGAACTTTCCATTTAGGTCGCGTCAGTCATTACTGACTGACACATATAGATTCTATAACGTTAATCTTATTTTCGTGGCCCAAACAGAAAGACAGACAAAATAGACTTGGCATTCAACGAATTAATACTTTGAAAGTGTCAAAAAAAATTATTTTGACATTTAGAATTTTTAAAAATATATATTAATCGGAAAATCATAATGAAAGCAGCTGCCACGGTATTGTTACATCTAAGCAATTTTTTTCCCAAAAATATACGCTGTCACACTGACAAATAAGTACCTCAAAGGAAAACGAATTGTAATTCGATCGGCAACGTTGTAAAATGATAAATTTGCATGAATGTGTCAGGAAAGGCTTATTTTCTGGCTTGAAAACAAATTGTCTTCAACAGAAAAAGAGATGGCAATTTACAAATCATAGGAAGCTGTCACCTTTTGAATGAAGGATGGCGAATTTTTCAGTTTTATGCAAGAGGCTTTAGGCATTAAAAGAGGCTTTTGCATTTATCCCATGGAGTTTCATGCTGTTCTGAAATTGGCGGTCTCTTTGCCTTCAAAACCGAAAGCTATTTTTGTATTATACTTACAAAAGAAGAAAGCACTGGAATCGTGAAAATTTTTGACTACCGTTTTTTGATGGATTTGTACATTTTGGGATATTCTAAACACAATACACAATGTAACTATTGTTGGAAAATGTGTGTCTGTCTATATGCAAGCCACAGAAATTTTGTGGATGCTGTACACTGCAAAAAATAAATTGTTGATTTTACAGTATTATACTGGCAGCTGGGATGCCAGTTAAATACGGTAAAATCAGCAATTATCCGTTAAATAACAATAATAAACCTTAAAATAAACAGTAATATACTGCTAAGTAGTAATATATGGTAGATTTCTACTTTTTCATTTATAAAACGGTATACTAGTATTTATTTACGCTTTATTCCTGTTCATTTTACAGATTAATACTGGCACTCCAGCTGCGAGTATTATACTGTAAACCCGACAATTATTTTTACAGTTAACATATCCGCAGGATTTTATCAAACTCCATGTTAGACCGTGATAAAAACTGGTTCTAATAAATTTTGGTTATATATCGCTCAACATGTTGTGTTACTATGCTGTATTTTTCACGATTTACATGATAGTCATATCGCTCACCCGCAAGAAAAGTGACACATCTCGCAAAAATTCATTTTGCGTTTTATTACACTAATAGATCTGTCATAAGTGTGTCTTGCTACACAAACAGTTTCATAAGTGTAATTACGCAGGAAATCCCTTTACTACGCTATATGTCCGTTTGTGGTCACAGAAGAGGGGTGGATTGTGTGGGGAGGTAAAATGACCCAACCCTCCAAACCTCATCCTACGTCTTCTTTTTCAAGGGTTTTATGCTTTCATGCATGTTTTTAGCCCTGCATGCAGAGTTAAGTGATGCAATTTCATCTTATAGTAAAATTATGCAAATTTTCTTTTGCCTCTCCTGTGAAATTTGCTTTTGTCGAGATGTGTCACATTTCTTGCGGGTTAGCGATATTATCTAAATGATGGAGTTTGATCAAATTTCGTATTCGTACAAAAATTGGTACAGATTAGGTTTGGGTATATCTTTCTCAACAGGTGATGATGTTGTGCTGAGCTTTTCACAATTGGTGTGATAGCTATAGCTTGGCATTTATGAAATGGAATTTGACCAATTTTAATATGCAAGATATTTATTTCATAATTTGTTGATTCAATTGCAGCTTTGACTCAATAGAGTCTTCTGATCTGTGTGTTTTATGATTTCCATGGTAGGTGTATTTTCGCAACTATGGAAAGAAGCTTCACCATTTTTTTTCTTTTGAATACAGAAAATAAAAATATGTTTATTTGTGTATATAGATTTTTTGTATCATGTTTATTTGTGTATACATTTCATGTATCATTATTTATAAAAACATGTATTCAAAATTTAACATAACATTTTACAGAAAGCTTTACAGAGAAAGCTTTTTAGTACGAGAATAATATTTTAAATCTATCTATCTATCTTTCTATCTACATGTGCATCTATCTATCTAGCTGTCTATCTATCTCCCTCTATATATATCGTGTGTGCATGTATATATGTCTTTTAAATGCTGTAATGCATTGCTATATTTCTAAAGAAACACCCTAAAAGAAGTTTGCTATAATTCTATCGAAGTCATAAAACAATAAATTTGCATTATGACAGGAGAGGCAGATTTTGTGACTACAAAACAAACTGTATTCAACAGAAAAAGAAGGCAGCGATTTACAAGTAATGGGAAGCTATCACCTTTCGAATGAATGAATTTTTCAGTTTTATACATAGAAAAAATGGGGTTTTACACGAATACTGTAATATTTAACACTTATTTGCCTCATAAGCGAAAGATATTTTTATTTTGTTCATTTTGTGCTTTGAAGCATTATTTTGGCCGAATGGCTCAGACATTGATTGTGTATTATAATTCTCCGAGACACAACATTTTATTTATTATTATTTTTATTATTATTTTATTGTTTTAGTGCCTTACAGATTTATTTTGACAACATAGCGGAAATATTGATTTCATTTTAACGTAGTTGTGAAAACACAATTTATTTTTCGTTTTATTCATAAGCATTCAATTTTAAAATTATAAATAAAAATTATTCATTTTAGCCGTATTTAAAAATTGACATGACTTCTAAAAGAATAAAGTTTTTTTGTATACTTTTTTCCCCTTTTAAGTATAGAAAAGAATAAATATTAATTTGTTTTCAGTATTTACAAAAATATTTATTTTTAATAAATATATAATTTTTGAAAGAAAAAAGTCATTTTTCCATGAATATTTTAAATCCTCCCCCTTTCAAAACGATGTCATTCCCTCTCATATTTAAAAAGCAGTAGCTCAAAAGAAAATAATTGTAATTCAATCAATGCCGTAAAAGGACAAATTTACATAATTTACAGGAAAGGCAGTTTTTTTTCTTTTTTTACTAGAAAACGAATTGTATTTTGTAGAAAAAGAGATAACGATCTACAAATCACGTGAAGCTGTCACCTTTACAATGAAAAAAGGTTAAAGTTTTCAGTTTTATACAAAGAGGAAGCTCACATTTTACATATACAGTAAACTCTCTGTAAGGCGGACTCTGTATAAGACGGAAATATGTCTAACTCGGAAAGATTTTCAAGTCCCTGAGTATTCATAGACATAGAGTAAAATTTGTCGAAGGCGGAATATTGTCTACTACGGAAAAGTTTGTTAGTCCCGATCTATTCCGCCTTAGACAGAGTTTACTGTATACAGTGAAGTTTCATGCTTTTGTGAAATTGGAAACTTTTTTTACCTTCAAAAGCTTAAAATATATTTTATTGTGTTCAGTTTGTGTCTTAAAACTCTTATCTTGGGAACTAAACTTAGATAGCAATGACATATTAAGTACGGATTAACTTTTAAAATGCGAAATTATTTTTAAGTTCATAAAGTGTGATTTTATCAGTATTTGGTAATGTTTGTGAGCCCGTACATTCGCAAGATTTCAACAGTTGTGGTGTAGTGTACGCATCTGGTACGTAACATTGAATTTGAGATATAGTCAAAGTTCATATTGAATAAAATTGGGAAGGACTGCGATGGAGCTTCTTAACTTAGGCGATAGTATGTTGTGTTTAACATTAACTTAGTCCTTAGGTCCACACTCAGTAATACAATAAATGCAAGATTACTAATTCAAAACTCACTTCGTATGGAAAACTGGTGGCTCAAACGACAATCATTAATAGCTTTGAGAACAAGCACGTCTATTGCTGCAAATATACAGGGTTATTACAAATGTTGGACACGATTTTAAAAAAAATCATATATTCGAAACTACTGCACATATTACAATAAGTAATACATGAATTTAAAGAGAAATATTCTAAGTTATTTCAGTTATAAATGTTTCGATGTGTGACCCTTTTGTTACACGGCATACGCCCAATCTGTAATTGAGTTCGTTCCAAACATTTTGTAGCATCACTCTGTCAATGGTTCTAAAAGCTTCACAAATGCGTTCTTTAAGTTCTGAACACTTTGTTTTTGGCATTGGTGGTACATACACAATGTCTTTGACACTCTCAGAACTTAAAGAACGCATTTGTGCAGAATTCAGAACCATTGACAGAGTGGTGCAACAAAATGTTTGGGGCGAACTGGAGTACAGATTGGACGTATGCCATGTAACAAGAGGTTCACACATCGATCATTTGTAACCGAAAAAAACTTGGTATATTTCTCTTTAAATCCATGTATCACTTATTATAATATGTGCAGTAGTTTCGACAATATGATTTTTTTTAAATCGGATCCATCATTTGTAATAGCCCTGTATATTAGCTCACAATTTCTCTAGCTAAACAAATGTCACTAAAACTGGCAAACCGTGGTTGTGGATCAGCTTTATTTAAGGATAATCAAATTTTACTCATACAAAAACTAGCAAATTCTACTCAGCTAAACTCCGTACTTTTCGATCCTTCAGAGCACGTGGCACAGTTTAACTCCAACAACAGTCTGCTAGTCTTAAAGCCTTCAGAAGTTAGGTCTAGACCCAAGATCCACCGATACGAACTTTCGATCATGCTTTCATATTCAGCAGATTGACCAGTGTAACCTAATTTGCATAAAACGACAGAGAAAATCACTAACCGCTTATTCCGAGAGCCACAAACATGCTTTGGAAAATTAAATTAAAAGGAAGGGCAGATGTCGTTTCTGCGCACACAGGTCAATATCGACTGAACGTTCTGATTAAATAAACTAGACTCCTTTTATAAGATAGTTGATAGTCTTCTGTAGAAGTTTCAGTTTAATAACTAAGCTTTTTCTAAATTTCTTTAGCATTGTTTTAACTTAACGCCTTTGAATTAGCCGTCGACTCTCTTGAGTAAGGCAAACTAATTTTAGATAGATATGGAAGTATGTTAAGACCAAATATCCCTTGATGAAAGCCTACCTGGGAATAGGGTAGATAAACGAGACATTGAGAGAAAAATATAAGATGTCACATTCACAAAGAAACGCCTCAAAGGAAAATATTGTAATTTGAATCGAAGTCATAAAATGATAAATTTGCATGAATATGTCAGGAGAGGCAATTTTTCTGACTGGAAAACAAATTGCATTCAGTAGAAAAAGAGATAGCGATTTACAAATCATGTGAAGCTGTCACCTTCCGAATGAAAGAAAAATGAATTTTTCAGTTTTATCCAAAGAAAAAGGGGAATTTTTGATTTATACAGTGAAGTTTCAAGCCGTTGTGAAATTGGAAACCTATTTACCTTCGAAGGCGTAAAAAAGTATATACATTTTTGTATTTCAATCATTTTTTGCCTTAAAGCTTTATTTTGGCAGTATAGTTTAAGCACTGGTTGTACATTAAGCGAAACTGGCAAACAAAGAATTCATTTTCTTTGTTTACAATTTTTTATTCGTTTGTACCCCTTGAAATGTGTATTTATGTGTGTATGTTTCTATTCGATTGTCTATTCTTAAAAAAATAATAAAGTATAATTGTTAAAAATTAGAAATGCACAAATTTTAGCCTCATTTCTGTCATAATTTTATTCTCATAATTTTATCGTTCATGAAAATTTATATATATCAATGAAACCTCATGGCAAATAGCGTATCGCATACAATTTAATTTTTAAGTACCACTATTTCCAAATCGTAGTATTTTCCTTATTTAATCAAAATAATTTTGTGATTAAATAGGGCAAAGTCACTATTCACAAATAGTGGTAATTGAAATTAAGGCTTGGAAGTATCGTATATGCGACGCTCATATACGTGCCTTTCATTGGTAAAGTACTTACGCTACTAAATAGTTGAAATAATTGAATGACACCAGAATTTATGAACAAATTCATTTGTAAATAATTAAAAACTATTTTTCACGTATATTATGAAATTAAAATTTTATTTAAAAATTCTATGTCCCATTTGGCAGTTTGAAATTAAAATTAAGCATTCGCGCCTTACAAACACTGTCCGTGACAAGATAAAATATGACGAATCTTAAAAAAACACTTTTACTGAGATTCATAGATTTAAAGTTTTAATTACACCTTAGACGACCACAGGCAGTACAGCATAAAAAAAATGTTAGATCTGAAAAATTGTACTTACGTGCGATTTGTGTCATTTTATTCTAAAAGCTCAAAAGTATATTTTAAGCCAAAAAAGTAAAAATTCGACATTTTCAAGATTTTAGTATCCTGCAGCAGTTTAATTAGGGTTACATTAGAATAGGCGAAATTTATTTGGAGCAAATGTAATTTGTAAAGTTTGATTTCATGAGTAGCATCAACACTTTGGTACTTGCGGGGTGGGTTACTTTGGTCCATCCCATAAAAACAGTTTTTATTCTTTGTATTGAACAAATAATACAAGATAATTCGGAGTTTGGATAATTTGCCCTTGAAAAATATTTTATACCCTACTGTAGGATACTTAATAGTTTGGGGGTAATTTAAATTTTTTTTGTGACAACACTCTATGTGTTTGTAAACAATTGTTTTCGTGTGTAAATTTTAACTATCCAAACTTTCTATCGTGAGACAATCTGGATGAGAGCTACAAATAAGGTAAGTGTCAAAATATTACATTTAGTAACTTGTAACCCATGGTGATCATAGTTTCTCCTTTAACATTTTATTTTGACAGAAAATAGTTACGTTTTCATAAAGCTAACATGAAAACTAGTATTTCGGGGCTACTTTGTGCCAGTCCTTTTTTGGTCCGGAAATAGCCCCAATTACTTAGAAATGCCTTTTACACAACCAAATGTCTTAAAACATGTTTTAAGTACATTTTTTTCCAAATGTTACTGCAGCAAAATGTTACCTTAATTGTGTTTGTTCCAGTTGCTGAGGATAACATGACGAAAACTGTTTCTCGTTTCTCTAATATTAACAATTGGTTTATTGTGTTTAAATGTTAAAAAAAAAATAAACATTTGTTTATCGAGTTTGCTGTGTTAATTTATTAGCAAATGCTATTGCAAGGGTGTTTCAATAAAAATGTATTCATTTACATATGAAATGTATTCATTTTTTATGAAACTAAGTGAATGGACCAAAGAAGCCCCCAGCAGGGGCTAGTTTGTTCCAAAACTTTAAAAATAGTTAAAAAATAAAATAATAAAACATTTCCTCTTTAAAACCATACAGTTTATGCTTCATTGTTTCATGTTAATTGTTTACAACTCTATTTCGACGTTGAAAAATCACATATAATATTTTTTAATAATGGAAATGTGAGTGGAACCAGGAAAAAGTGGTCCAAAGTAGCTCCTGTTGACGGTATTTTATAATATATATGGGACCGTACGTACGGAAGATGCAAAATTTTTAAGTTTGTAATGAGTGTCTTTGATTTTTCTAAGTATTTTTAGCATTGTTTAAACCTTATCTCTTCTATTTTAGACATAATTTTGAATAAAACAGCTAACTCTCTTGAGATTATTAAAATATACATTAAGCTCAAATAATTGTACAAAAATTACATTTAGGTGCATAAATATATCTAGATAGATCCGGTAATATATATAATAGATATAACAGATCCGGAGTATACATTATACCTTTTCAAAAAGATAGTAAATATTTAATTTATGTTGGCATGATGAAGAGAAAATTTCATGATAGAATTAAAGAACATGAAGCAGATTTCAGATTAACCCTTTATCTACTGACGGTACTTATAAGTACCATTAAAATAACTTGTTCTAAATTCATTTAATACATCGATTAGTTGTAATACAGATTAGAATGAGTTAAAGATACATTACTTTATCTTGTTACGAAAGCATTATTATTTACACAAAACAAAAATATTTTTAAAAGGATGATTACTTTTGCCTTTGCATCTTTTCAGATTTCTTGGTGTTGGTGGGTGGGGGGGATTTTTGAATTCGAAAATATTTCTATTGTAAGAACCTTATATTTGTACATTTCCTAATTCTACAAAATACTAAGAAAAATATTTAAAATAAAAGATTTGAGTGGGTTATAAATATTGCACAAAATTCCTAGAAATTCGAATTTAATTAATTCTTCTAAATCCTTCAATCATTCTAAAATCTTTCTAAAATGTATTAAATGATTATAGTAAATCTTCTAATGTAGTTTAAACAATTCACGAAAAATGCTTTAGAAGATAAAATTTTCATGAATTCATAATTCAGCACATAAAGGGTTAAATAGACCTCATACTGCATTATCAAAATTAGCTCAAATTCAACCTATAAAAGTAGATTTAAATAAATCAAAAATTATCTTTCGTACAAATAATTACTAGGAAGCCATCATAAGAGAATCAATTGAAATAATTGATAATAAATATACAGCTTGTAACTATGCACTGTCATACGTCATATCCATGGTGTATGGAGATATTTGCTGCATAATAGATGAACGCTCGTTTTGTTGAAAATTTCAGTAACTTTATCTGGCAATTCATCTGACGTACAACATTTAAATTTAAATTACAATGTTTTCTTCTGAACAATTCTTGAATAAGCGCAAAGAAAATAATAACAACATTTAAATCCTACTGAAGACGGCCTTGTAATGGTTAAAAACGTTCTAGGTTTTTCTGATGTATTTATAGATATTTTAAATTTCTATTTTAAATACCTTTATATTATACTAGGGGGCTCTGCCCCCTGCAAGCTACGCTCGCCAACCCCCGTTCAGACACCACAGAATCTAAAAACACGGTAATCTGATCGGATTTAAAAATAATGGCGCGATTTTTAATAATGGCCCATATTGGCGCGATTTCTTTCCGACGCCAGTTTGGGGAAAACATCAACAGCATTAACAACAACATCCGGTTTAAAAATATTTGACGATTTATCAACTGCGTCCCGCTAACATAAAAATATCGAGTTCTGGATTTTTCTATCAGAATGTTTCAGTTTGACGAAAGATTGTTCAAGAAAATTGAATTATGAATAAAAGTAACATGATACATTTCTTATAGCATACATTTAAGGGAGGACAAACTGGTCGCCAAGTTAGTTTAAAATAATAACCTTTTCTAAAATATGAAAAAAAAAATTATGTGTTATGATTGAAATTTGAGTTGCCATCATTAGAGAAAAGTATTTAAAATTAGAAAAAAATTAATATTTTGAAAACTAATTCGAATTTAAAATTTCTAATACCAGTTTTGAGATCTGCGGATCAATACGGATTTTTGATGTTAATTTCATCTCAAAGTATTCCATATTTTAGGAGAAATCACCGTGAAACAGTTGTTTAATCAGCAACAATTCATAGAATCGTTTCATTTCAGTCGTTTCATAATATCCGTTTCATAAATTCGTTTCATTAGGATTTTATATATATAGGGTAGATTTATGCATCTAAAAGTAATTTTTGTACAGTTATTTGTGCTTTATGTATATTTTAATTATTTAACTCAAGGTGAATATAGCACTAGAATTTTAATTTTCATTCTCTTGAGATAGCCAAACGGATTTCAACTGAATATGCGAATATGCTAAGATAGGTATTCGTTGATGAAAGCATACATACGAATGAGTTATATAAACGGGGCACTGAGAAGAATTTGCATTGCATTTGATAAGACAATTAGTGATTTGTATATTGAAACGATTTATTGGGATTAACTAGTTACGGCGTATGGGAGGTGATATTTTCTTATGTTAATGTAAATTTTGGATGAATGTCGGGGAAATTAGAAACTAAGAATAGATAGTGTGAAGCCCTATAACAGGGACGGCGAACCTTTTCACATCCACGTGCCAAATTTCCCCCAAAATATATTTTATGTAATCATGACGTGCCAACAATAAAAAATTCTAATCCATCAAATAATAATGAATCAAAATTACTCAAAATTTATTTTTAGCATTAAAAAAATATGGATAATATTTATGTTATATTTTAGAAAATTATTTTAAAAATATTATTTCTATTGCCTCATATTAGATGCCAAATAATTTATATCAACTTCGTACTTAATTATTTTTAAGAGAACGCAAGTTGAATTGGATTCATTTGAAAACATGTTTTTACTTGAATTTTTCATATTATTTATTTTCGAAAGGAATGCCTCGCAGAAAAAAAAAAAAAAAAAAAAAAAAAACTAAGCGCCAGAATCTACAGCTTTTAGTGTCTGGAATTGAATTCCAAGTTCTTTTAATTTTACCATCGGCATTTTTGCCTATAATGCCTTTTAATCTTTCTTTTGCGATAATCTGCTAAACCTCTCTTATTTTTAAAATTTTGTGAACCAATATTGAGTAGATTGGGATACATTAAGTTGTATTCTAATTTCTTCAATCAGTAATGACAATAACAACCAACCAAACTAATCGAATTCAGATAGACAGAGGTAGCACCTAGATTAATTATAGCATTTCTTGAAATTCGACTATATTTTGGTGTAGAACCGGAATCTATGACGTGCCAATAATAATCTGCAGCGTGCCACTTATGGCACGCGTGCTATAGGTTCGCCGTCCCTGCCCTATAAGAAAGAAGAATAACCACCGAATTGACAAATACGTATACGCATATCCTGAAAAGAAAAAAAAATGTAGCGCCATTTTTGGGGTGATATACATAAAAATCTAATAGATCTCCATTCCTGTGATGGTAAAGATGGTACTGTCGAGATCAGTTAATACCAGAAACGTGGGATTCGTGATAACCGTAACTCGTAACACCCGTTAAGGTAATAAAATCTTAACCCTCTGAGCGGTTTGGGCGTATTTTTCCGTTTGCCAAAAACAACTTTAATCTGTTGTAGACAAATATTTTAAACATAATTGTATTTCAAGATATGTATCAAATAAAGGGGCATGAAGTGCATTTTGGAAACAAACAGGGAAAGAAAATTTTCATTAAGATTATTTTTATAAGCATTTTTTACTAAAATGCAGGCATGCCTTCAAGACGCTTGGAGGGTTAAAAACACGTAATTAAGCTAATTATCTCTATTAATTGTTTTAATTATTAGTAATTCAAAAAGACATGAACGACTTACAATAATACAACAAATCACTTCCTTTTTCTTCCCCAACAAAAATCCGCTGACATCGCAGTAGTCAGTGCAATTTTCCAGCTATTGATTTTACACATCCTTTTCATTTTAACAGTACAATAAGAGACATGAAAAGGATGGCTAATATGGACCAGATACCGGATTTAAAGAACGAAATTAAGGCTTTCATCTGCGATCCTTCTTTTCCAAGGCACATTTGTTATTCTTACAAAGGGATGCTCATTGAAACTTCCTTAGTTCTCCCTTCTTTCCATAAATAATCTTACAAAACCTCGGGAAATTACTTAGTATTTTCTTGAATGGGGGGATTCCCTTAAAGGTTTTAATTCTGTCCGATAAAACTGATAAATTACTACGCTTTTAAAAATAGTTTTAATTCAGAAATATTGTTGCTGATACATAAGTGTTCGATAAGAAAAGTTTTTAGCCGAAATTCACATTGAAATGAATATATCTTTTGCTTGTATTTAGCAGTGATCCTGTTTTTGTAGCTCGTAAAAAAGCGTGAAATATATAATTTAATTTAAACGATGAACCATTCTTAACATGCAAAGTTGCTCGTTTTATCCGTGATTGTATTGGACGCATTCCAATGTATAAAGCTTCATGAGATTTCGTGCATTGTTGAATTACAGTGTCACTAAATTTGTCTAGCAGATTGACAGACATCGGTTCAAAAATCTTCACATGTTATTCAACTCATCCCAAAATGTGAAATGCACGAAAAACTGGAATTCGAAAATTTCGAAAATCCAATAAACGTGTGAAAAGTGTTAAATTATTTTTTGTTTAAAAGTCTTCTATGAGGTACAGACTATATTTCTATAAAGTTATGGCATTTAGTAGCAGATTGCTGAATTGCAAATGTGTTGCTTAAATGTTTAGAGCAAAATTTTTAATTAATTTAAATAATTTTTAGTACCTGAATTATGAAACTGATGAATTTCTTTAAAAAGTGTTTTAGAATGCATTCATGTTAAACTTCATAACCCATTTTGTTTTTCGAAATTTGCTATGGTTCTTTAAAACTGTCTATAAAAAGAAAAAAAAAGTTCTTGTGATAAAAGATTCATAAAATATGTAAACTGATAATCTAAAAATCGTTGAAAAAAAATCCCATTTTCTTCATTGGTTTAAAAAAGCATTTAAAAGGGGGAAAGGGAATCAAGAAAATGGGAAGGAATAATCTTTTGAGTGCAAGACTTACACTTTATATTAATAGACTTAACATATTTCTAATGAAAATAACTTGGTATTTCTTTTTTTCTTGTGTAAAAGGAGTTCAAAAGCCCATTTTCCCTTTCAACACTTCATCAACCTGTCATCATAAATTTTGTGCAATTTGTTTTGAATTTCGTTTCTGAAGAGAAAAGTTTGTTTAAGAATCTGCTACAATTCATTCGAGAAAAAGAAAAGTACTATATTTCTTCGAGCAATAGTACTTATTTTCTTGTAATTGTTCTTGAACAAAGCTATGTTCTCAATGCTTTTATGGTAATTGGTTATTGCCACCTCATTCATTTTCAGTGATTACTTAGCTTGCTTTGCATTCCACGAGCGGAAATATATAGTAATGCTCTCGAATGGTGCGTGTTTAATTTTATTTCGCGAAAAATCATAAAATTTGTATATATCTGTTACAAAATGTTCGATTCAAGCCTTTCTGGAATTTATTTTTATTCAAAAATCCCGAATCCATTTTGGAAATTTCGAAAGAAGAACTGTTACTTTATGTAATCACGAAACGTCTGTCCTTAAATAAAGCAGAAATTACTATTCAGAATTTCTGAATAAAAAAGAAATTTATGAATTCACACATATATCCGCTAACTACGCAAATGTGTTGAAAAGGGTTTACAAGATATTTTAACGTGACCATCTGGAAATGATTGAAAAAAAATCAGTATTTTTTAATTGATACCTGAAAACCTTTCAACAAAAAAATCACGAAAAAGGAAATAAATAAACTTTTGAAAGTGCTATCAGAACTCATATTAATAGACTTAACGGATTCCTAATGAAAATAACTTTGTTGTTTTTTTAAGTGCAAAAAGAGTTCAAAAGCACATTTTCTGTTTCAAGACTTAATCAATTCTGTCATCATAAATTTTGTTCAATTTGTTTTGAATTTTGTTTCTAAACAGAAAAGTTTGTTTTAGAGTCTGCTACAATTGATTCGAGAAAAAGAAAAAAGGTAGCTCATTAAGCAAAAATACTCCTTTTCTGGTAATTGTTCTTGAACAAAGTGATGTTCTCAATGCTCTTATGGTAATTGGTTAGTTCTACCTCATAAATTTTCAGTAATTAAATAGATTTACATTCCACAAGGGGAAATATATAGTAATGCTCTCGAATGATGTGTGATTATTTTATTTCGTGAAAAAACTTAACATTTATGTTTACCTTCTATAAAATATTCCTTCATGTGCAGTGTAATTTTAAATGTCACTTAAGAAAATAATTAAACCCTTTCAGAAACTTTTTTTTTTTTTTTTTTTTT